>CAMRHE010000065.1:825000-5625000 GCA_947044405.1 Leptodactylus fallax | reverse complement strand
TTTTAGTAGGGCAGATTTTAGGGGCCTAAAGGTAAGGGTTAGTAGAATTCCATGGCGAAAATTACTTAAGCACAAAAATGCACATGAGGGGTGGGAAATTTTCTGTAGGGAAATCATTAATGCACAGGAACTAACAATACCTAGAAGCAAGAAAAATGGGAATCACCTAAAAACTCCAGGATGGATGACCAAAAAATTACATAACCTACTAAAAAAGAAAAAGGAAACTTACAACAAGTGGAAGATGGGAGCTATATCTAAGGGAGAGTATACAGCAGTTTGCAGACTCTGCAAGATAAGCATTAAAAAAGCCAAGGCGGAATACGAATTGAAGCTTGCAAAAGAAGTTAAGAGTAATGTAAAAGGTTTTTGGGGATATGTTAAGAGCAAAAGAAAAGTGAAGGAAACCATTGGAGTCCTGAAGAACGAAAAGGGTGAAAAAGTTAACATGGTGGATCAGCAGGTGGAGTTACTGAATTCATATTTTGTATCCGTCTTCTCCCAAGAAATGGATGGAAATATCAACATTAATGGTGATAGTGATGAGGGGAAAGAGGACTCCAAGCTGATTATAAGCGAAGGTTTGGTAAGAGAACATTTAGCTAAGATTAAGGAAACCAAGTCCCCAGGACCGGATGATTTACACCCTAGAGTTTTAAAAGAATTAGCAGAGGAAATAACAGAACCCCTTGCAATAATCTTTAATAAGTCATGGGAAACAGGAGTGGTCCCTCTAGATTGGAAAAGGGCAAATGTGGTCCCCATCTACAAAAAGGGGAATAGGGACGACCCAGGAAATTATAGGACGGTAAGTCTGACCTCGACAGTAGGAAAAATCTTTGAACAAATCGTTAAAGAACATTTAATTAGGTACCTGGATGGGAAGGCTTTAATTAATCAGAGCCAGCACGGCTTTATGCCTAATAAATCTTGTCAGACTAATCTTATTTCCTTCTATAATAAAGTCACTGAATGGTTGGACCAGGGAAATGCAGTGGACATAGTATATCTTGACTTTAGTAAGGCCTTTGATAATGTATCACATAACATTCTTATTGAAAAAATGATCAAGTATGGCTTTGATAAAATATCAGTGAGGTGGGTTCACAATTGGCTTAATGATCGGGCACAACGAGTAATTCTAAATGGCTATACATCAAACTGGAAGAAAGTAAAAAGCGGGGTGCCGCAGGGCTCTGTCCTGGGCCCAGTACTTTTTAATATTTTTATAAATGATCTGGATGATGGGGTTAATGGGGAACTAATAAAATTTGCAGATGATACAAAGCTAGGAGGAATGGCCAACACTAGAGAGGAGAGAGAATGCATCCAAAAGGACTTGGACACACTGGAACAATGGGCTGAGGTGAACAAAATGGTATTCAACAGGGACAAATGCAAAGTTCTACATCTGGGTAACAGAAATGCAAGAAGCATATATAGTATGGGAGGAATAGTACTAAGTGAGAGTACAGGGGAAAAGGATCTGGGCATAATAATAGATCGCAAATTCAACATGAGTCAACAGTGCGGTGCGGTGGCTAAAAAGGCTAATAAAATTCTAGGATGTATCAAGACGAGCATTGAAGCTAGATCAAGAGAGGTAATTATTCCGCTGTACTCTGCCCTGGTCAGACCCCACCTGGAATACTGTGTACAGTTCTGGGCTCCCCAGTTTAAGATAGACACCGATTTATTGGAGCAGGTCCAGAGAAGAGCAACCAAAATGGTGGAAGGTCTACAAACCATGTCCTACGAGGAGAGGCTAAAAGAATTGGGACTGCTTAGTTTGCAGAAGAGAAGGCTAAGGGGAGACTTAATAGCGGTATTTAAATATCTGAAAGGTTGTCACAGTGCAGAGGGATCTACCCTATTCTCATTAGCAGAAGGAAGCACGAGAAGTAATGGGATGAAACTAAGGGGAAGGAGATTCAGATTAGACATTAGGAAAAACTTTCTAACAGTAAGGGTAGTGAGAGAGTGGAATAGGCTGCCACGGGAGGTGGTGAGTTCTCCATCAATTGAAATCTTCAAGCGGAAACTGGATAGGTATATAGCTGGGATGTTTTAGGAATTCCTGCTTTGCAGGGGGTTGGACTCGATGGCCCTTGAGGTCCCTTCCAACTCAAACAAACAAACAAACAAACATTGTCAAAAGTGGAGGTTGGGGGTCATCTTGGTAATAGTGACCATAACATAATAAGTTTTCTTGTACACACGAAAAAAATGTTCAGTAGAAGGGGAACAAAAACACTAAACTTCAGGAAGGCCAATTTTAACCAGCTGAGAGAGGAGATTAGCAGCATAAACTGAGACAATGTCCTCAAAGTGACCGGAATACAAACAAAATGGGACATTTTCAAAAGCCTTCTAAATAGGACCACTAAAAAACACATCCCTTATGGGAATAAGCGGGCCAGAAATCATAAAAAACCAATATGGCTAACTAAAACAGTAAGGAGTGCAATGAGGGATAAAAAGGAAGCATTTAAAGTGCTAAAAAAAGAAAGTAGTGACACAGCATTAAACAACTATAAAGAGAAAAATAAATTGTGTAAAAGACAAATAAAGAAGGCGAAGATCGAGGCTGAGAGAAAAATTGCCAAGGAAAGTAAAAATAATCCAAAAGTATTCTTAAATTACATAAATAAGAGAATAAAAACTGACAATGTGGGCTCTCTTAAAAATAATCTGGGTGTAATGGTGGAGGAGGATGAGGAAAAAGCACAACTATTAAATGCCTTCTTCTCTACGGTGTTTATACAAGAAAATCCAATGGCCAGCAACATGATTAGGGGTAATGTTAACTCTCCATTAAATGTCACCTGTTTAACCCAGGAGGAAGTGCGGTGCCGCCTTCAAAACACTAAAATAGATAAATCACCAGGTGCAGATGGGATACACCCCTGAGTTCTGAGGGAATTATGCACGGTGATAGACAGACCCTTATATCTAATATTTAAGGATTCAGTAATGACTGGGTCTGTTCCACTTGATTGGCGCATAGCAAATGTGGTGCCAATTTTCAAAAAGGGGTCTAAAAGTGAGCCTGGAAACTATAGGCCAGTAAGTTTGACTTCCGTGGTGGGTAAGATATTTGAGAGCTTTCTAAGAGATGCTATCCTGGAGTACCTCAATGTAAATAATCTTATCACACCCAATCAGCATGGTTTTATGAGGAATCGGTCCTGTCAGACTAATCTGATCAGCTTCTATGAAGAGGTCAGTTCAAGACTAGACATGGGTAATGCAGTGGACGTGGTGTATCTGGACTTTTCAAAGGCTTTTGATACTTTACTACATAAAAGGTTGGTATGCAAAATGGGAATCTTGGGACTGGGGGAAAACATATGCATTTGGGTTCGCAACTGGCTCACTGATAGGAAACAGAGGGTGCTTATTAATGGTAAATATTCAGACTGGGTAACAGTCACCACAGGGGTCAGTATTGGGCCCTCTCCTGTTTAATATCTTTATTAATGACCTGGTAGACGGTTTGCAAAGCAGGGTGTCCATATTTGCAGATGATACTAAACTTTGTAAGGTAATCTAAAATGAGGAAGATAGTAGAATATTACAAGGGGATCTAAGGAAGCTGGAAGCATGGGCGGAGACTTGGCAAATGAAGTTTACATATGACATATGTAAGGTTATGCATTTTGGACGACGAAATAAAATGTATGATTATGTACTTAATAGTAAATTACTGGGTAAAACTGCCAATGAAAAAGACTTGAGGATTGTGGTGGACAATAAGCTTACCTTTAGTGACCAGTGCCAGGCAGCGGCTGCCAAAGCAAATAAAATTATGGGATGCATCAAAAGAGGTATAGATTCTCATGACAAGAACATAGTTATGCCTCTATACAAATCACTGGTACGGCCACACTTAGACTATTGTGCACAATTCTGGGCCCCAGTATACAAGAAAGACAAAATCGAACTAGAAAGAGTGAAAGGAAGGGCAACCAATATTATTAGGGGAATGGGTGGATTGGAGTACAACGATAGATTAACAAACTTGGGGTTATTCAGTTTAGAGAAAAGATGTCTACGGGGAGTTCTAATAACAATGTACAAATACATGAAGGGACAGCACAAAGAACTTTCTAATGATCTTTTTACTCCTAGGCCAGTGACAGTGACAAGGGGACATCCTCTATGACTGGAGGAGAGAAAGTTTCACCAGCAACATACAGTAGAAGGGGATTCTTTACAGTAAGAACAGCGAGGCTATGGAACTCTCTGCCCCAGGAAGTGGTGATGGTGGATTCATTGAACAAGTTCAAAGAAGGCCTGGATGCTTTTCTCGAACAGAACAACATTACGGGTTATGGGCTCTAGATTTTAAGGGCACGTTGATCCAGGGTTTTATACTGATTGCCAGATTGGAGTCGGGAAGGAATTTTTTCCCATGAAATGGGGCAATTGGCATAAGCCTCATGGGGTTTTTTGCCTTCCTCTGGATCAACACTGTAGGGTTATAGGTTGGACTTGATGGACTGATGTCTTCATCCAACCTCATCTGCTATGTAACTATGTATTTATCACGTTATTCTGAGTAGAAAAGGGGTAGAAAATAATGCTTGTTTTATCATAAAACAATGACTAAGATTTACTAACAATGACACAGTATAAATTTAGACAGGTAGACTGAAAACGCAGCAGATTATCCTTATATTGTCTAATATGTAAATCTAGAATGGTTTTAAATTTAGCTCTTTTGTTTTCTTTGCTTTGGTTTTTTTTTTCTTTTCTGAATTGGGTTGTTATACATGTCACAGCGAGTCGCTGCCAAAAAACTCTGTGGAAAAGACCTTTGTGGACTTTGTCTCTATTATACCTATATGGAAAACGCCATCATTTCCTTAGGTATAATTAACCAAGTTGCGATTTACAAAAATGCAATGGTATTTCCACAGCAGATTTTTTTCTGCAATGTGTGGATGGAATTAGCCAGAATCCCATTCACTCTGCAGGTACTGTAACGTAGGATCCCGGCCCTAATGGATGATCATGAGTTTGCATCTGTTTGCGTCCCTTTTTTTGCATCTGTTAAACAATTGTTCTAAAAACATGATCTGAATAGAGCTGTGACAGGATGCCGATGCAGAGCATCAGCATTCCGTTGCGGCTTTCCACAGCTGATTAGGCCCAGATGAATGGACCTAATCAGCAGTGAGTATCGAACTGTGGAATCCATGGCAAGATCGAGCAGGATGCTTATTTTTTCAGCATCCTGCTGCGATCTCTGCCTTCTATTGTAAGCAATGGGAAGCCGATTCCTGGCGGAATTGGCCACGGATTCAGGGAAGAATTCTGTCACAGCAATTTCCTCCATGTGAATGCACCCTAAGACTAGCTGCACACAACCGAGTTTCACCCGTGACACTTGGTCCATGTGTAAGCCAGATTTATCGGCTTAAACTTCATGCTGGGAGCGGGACTCCTAGCATCCTAGTTATTTTTGATGATAGAAATCCCTACCTCCCAGTGACATACTGTCCCGTACCAATTACAGTATAACTATACTGCTAAGAGTCCTTCTCCCAGCATGAAGTTCAAGCCGGTAAATCCGTCTGACACACGGACCGAGTTGCATGGGTGAAACTCGGTCATGTACAGCTAACCTTAGACAGTCAGATCTCATTTAGGAAAAGTGCTGATCAATGAGAAACACGTTGACGAGTACTCGTTTGCATCAGCCTAATTACTCAAGCTAAAGCAAACTCAATGGTGGAGGAATGATTTTTACTGCAATTGTATCTTCCCCATTCGGCTGCATGGATTATCGATGGCACTGTCCTAAAGATTAAATATGCAATTCTTCAATACAACAAACACAATATAAACCCAGCCTTAAGCTATGTTCACATGACCGAGGTACATTTCAGTGTATAGAGGGGTCCATAAACACAGACAAAAATAGGACATGACCTATATTTTGACGGTCAGTTACAATGGTCAACTGAATTAGCCTCCATTCGCTTGATTTGAATTTAATGCTGCCTTGTGAAGTCTGTTAAAAAAATTGGGCGTCACATGGTCATTATTCACTGTCGTGTGAATATAGCTTTAGACTGGGCTATTATCAACAACGAGCATTCCTAGGAGTATTTGTTGCCGATAATAGCCATGAATATCAGACTGTGTAATACGAACCAATACTAACTATTAAATGGCTTATTTTGCGTTAGAATTTTATGTTAAAAATTTGCTGTAATTTGGGTGCATTATGTCACACTATGTCTAGAAAGCTATAAAAATTTTAAAACTCAAAATAGATACGCCGATTTGTGCCTAGCTGCACCTAAGGATAGGTTCATATCTGCATCGGAGTCTCCATAGAGAAAAATCCTGCATAGAGGACTCCATCGGTTTGTCTCCACCGGTTTCAATATAACACTGGTGGAAACCCGACAGACACCCAGCGGACCCCATTATAGTCTGCGAATGATGGAGAGCACATTTATGCCAGAATCTAGTCATAACCAATGCTTGTTTACAGCCGATGATATATTAATTAAAAGGGTGAACATTCTGTTGAAGGTAGAACAGGCTGTACAACTGGCAAACTGCTCAAAATTTTAAACAGTAGTAATAATTACCTCAATTCTTCCAATTGTTCTGATTATGCCTTTACAAAATACTGCAGCATTATACAATATGTGTGTGTATCTACAGAATATTCTAAAAGTGAATTTCTGTTTGTCTGTCCTCTGTAAACATCCAAACGACTGAACTATCTGATCCATTTGAACCCCAAATTTGGCATATAGGTAAATTGGGTTTCCAGGAAAGGTCCCTACCTTGCTGAACATCACCAGGTCATAGTAGGAGAAACAGGAGAGTGGTATTTTCAGCCACAACCAGTGGGCTACCTGACGTGTCTAAAACAACAGTTCAGCGAACCCTACCGGGCTCTGAAGCAGATGAATGGCCAATGTACTTATGCAAACAAAGGGGCATTGGAAAAAAGCCTTCAATTTGCAGGACACTATCGGAATTGGAACACTGCTGATTGGCAAAGGATTGCCTTCTCAAATGAATCACATCGTCTGCTTCAATGAACGTGTCATGCGAGAAACATCAGAGAACAAACACTCTGTAACCATTGCTGGAAGATCACAAGCTGGTGGCATCAGCGTTATGGTCTGTGGAATTTTTTCATGGCATTTTCTATGCCCACTCATACATGGGAAAGGCACTCTGATCCAATTTGGGTGTGAACCCATCCTTGCAGATCACGTACACCCATACATGCTGTTTGTCTTCCGGAATCTTCCAGCAAGACAATGTAACATGTCATATGGCTAGAAATGTCCGACAGTGGTTGAAAGAGCATGAACACAACTTCCATGTACTTCCCCGGTCCTGTAGTTCTCAAGACTTGAGCCCAATTGAGCACTTGGGGGACCATCTTGATCAAAGTGTGTGCTCTATGGATTGTCCCCCACGCACCCTCCAGCAAATGTGCGATGCACTACATTCAGCATGGCTCCAGATACCCGAGACCAACAATCTACCAGCACCTTATTGAGTCACTCCTAGCCCAACTAACTGCTGTCCATGCTGTACACCAGGGCTAGGCAACTGTTTTTGTTCGGCGTGCCGATTTAAATTAAAAAATCAAAGATGAGGTACTCGGAGTGCCGGTCAATAATTGTAAATCTGACGACCCCTAAACTAAAGTCATATACCACAAACCATAACACAGAAGTGCTGCCACAAGATCCTTTAGGACGCATGTGTTTACTGCTATTTCCTGGGACGATCAATCAAGTCTGACCATGTTAAAGTAGGGTCCCAACCCGTCTTGAATCAGTTATAATAGACTTCACACAGATGTGCAGTATTCCAATGTGTTTATTAATCACCAAACAGGTGTAAAGGTAAGCAGATAAATCCAACAACGTTGTTACAGTATATTACAAACATTGTAAAATATTGTAGTACAGGATGTAGAGTAATGGTGAAACGTTTTTTGGTCAAGACTGACCTTCATCAGACTTTACAACAAAAGTAAATGTATACAAATAAGAAACACATAATAATAATAATGAATTAAATAAAGTATATACAAAATTCATGAGGACAACTCCAAGTGTATAGTTGGAAAAAGGCTCAGTCCAGTTCGTTGGAGTTTCTTGAGTGATCAGTGTAGAAACATTAAGGAAAAAGGGCTATTGAAGTGTATAGCATACATTAATGTCATTTAAAAGGTATGCTGGTGGGTATATCTAGAAATACAGAATAGCATAGGTATAAATGTATATGTCTATATCCATAACACTACCTCTATACACACACACAGTATATATATATATATATATATATATATATATATATATATATATAAGATACACACACACACACACACACACTACCGTTCAAAAGTTTAGGGTCACTTAGAAATCTCCTTATTTTTGAAAGAAAAGCAGTTTTTTTCAATGAAGATAACATTTAATGAATCAGAAATACACTCTATACATTGTTAATGTGGTAAATGATTATTCTAGTTGCAAACGTCTGGTTTTTAATGCAATATCTACATAGGTGTATAGAGGACCATTTCCAGCAACCATCACTCCAGTGTTCTAATGGTACATTGTGTTTGCTAACTGTGTAAGAAGACTAATGGATGTTTAGAAAACCCTTGTGCAAGTAGGTTAGCACAGCTGAAAACAGTTTTGCTGGTTAGAGAAGCTATAAAACTGACCTTCCTTTGAGCTAGTTGAGAATCTGGAGCATTACATTTGTTGGTTCGATTAAACTCTCAAAATGGCCAGAAAAAGAGAACTTTCATGTGAAACTCGACAGTCTATTCTTGTTCTTAAAAATTAAGGCTATTCCATGCGAGAAATTGCCAAGAAACTGAAGATTTCCTGCAACGGTGTGTACTACTCCCTTCAGAGGACAGCACAAACAGGCTCTAACCAGAGTAGAAAGAGAAGTGGGAGGCCCCGCTGCACAACTGAGCAACAAGACAAGTACATTAGAGTCTCTAGTTTGAGAAATTGATGCCTCACAGGTCCTCAACTGGCTCCTTCATTAAATATACCCGCAAAACGCCAGTGTCAACGTCTACAGTGAAGAGGCGACTCAGGGATGCTGGCCTTCAGGGCAGAGTGGCCAAGAAAAAGCCATATCTGACACTGGCTAATAAAAGGAAAAGATTAATATGGGCAAAAGAACACAGACATTGGACAGAGGAAGATTGGAAAAAAGTGTTATGGACAGACGAATCGAAGTTTGAGGTGTTTGGATCACACAGAAGAACATTTGTGAGACGCAGAACAACTGAAAAGATGTTGGAAGAGTGCCTGACACCATCTGTCAAGCATGGTGGAGGTAATGTGATGGTCTGGGGTTGCTTTGGTGCTGGTAAAGTGGGAGATTTGTACGAGGTAAAAGGGATTTTGAATAAGGAAGGCTATCACTCCATTTTGCAACGCCATGCCATTCCCTGTGGACAGCGCTTGATTGGAGCCGATTTCATCCTACAACAGGACAATGACCCAAAGCACACCTCCAAATTATGCATTAAACTATTTAGGGAAGAAGCAGGCAGCTGGTATTCTATCTGTAATGGAGTGGCCAGCGCAGTCACCAGATCTCAACCCCATTGAGCTGTTGAGGGAGCAGCTTGACCGTATGGTACGCAAAAAGTGCCCATCAAGCCAATCCAAATTGTGGGAGGGGCTTCTGGAAGCATGGGGTGAAATTTCTCTAGATTACCTCAGCAAATTAGCAGCTAGAATGCCAAAGGTCTGCAATGCTGTAATTGCTGCAAATGGAGCATTCTTTGCCGAAAGCAAAGTTGGAAGGAGAAAATTATTATTTTAAATAAAAATCATTATTTCTAACCTTGTCAATGTCTTGACTATATTTTCTATTTATTTTGCAACTCATTTGATAAATAAAAGTGTGAGTTTTCATGAAAAACACAAAATTGTCTGGGTGACCCCAAACTTTTGAACGGTAATGTGTGTATATATATATATATACAGTCATATGGAAAAGTTTGGGCACCCCTATTAATCTTAATCATTTTTAGTTCTAAATATTTGGGTGTTTGCAACAGCCATTTCAATTTGATATATCTAATAACTGATGGACACAGTAATATTTCAGGATTGAAATGAGGTTTATTGTACTAACAGAAAATGTGCAATATGCATTAAACCAAAATTTGACCGGTGCAAAAGTATGGGCACCTCAACAGAAAAGTGACATTAATATTTAGTAGATCCTCCTTTTGCAAAAATAACAGCCTAGTCGCTTCCTGTAGCTTTTAATCAGTTCCTGGATCCTGGATGAAGGTATTTTTGACCATTCCTCTTTACAAAACAATTCCAGTTCAGTTAAGTTTGATGGTCGCCGAGCATGGACAGCCCGCTTCAAATTATCCCACAGATGTTCAATGATATTCAGGTCTGGGGACTGGGATGGCCATTCCAGAACATTGTAATTGTTCCTCTGCATGAACGCCTGAGTAGATTTGGAGCGGTGTTTTGGATCATTGTCTTGCTGAAATATCCATCCCCGGCGTAACTTCAAATTCGTCACTGATTCTTGTACATTATTCTCAAGAATCTGCTGATACTGAGTTGAATCCATGCGACCCTCAACTTTAACAAGATTCCCGGTGCCGGCATTGGCCACACAGCCCCAAAGCATGATGGAACCTCCACCAAATTTTACAGTGGGTAGCAAGTGTTTTTCTTGGAATGCTGTGTTTTTTTGATGCCATGCATAACGCCTTTTTGTATGACCAAACAACTCAATATTTGTTTCATCAGTCCACACGACCTTCTTCCAAAATGAAGCTGGCTTGTCCAAATGTGCTTTTGCATACCTCAGGCGACTCTGTTTGTGGCGTGCTTTCAGAAACGGCTTCTTCGCATCACTCTCCCATACAGCTTCTCCTTGTGCAAAGTGTGCTGTATTGTTGACTGATGCACAGTGACACCATCTGCAGCAAGATGATGCTGCAGCTCTTTGGAGGTGGTCTGTGGATTGTTCTTGACTGTTCTCACCATTCTTCTTCTCTGCCTTTCTGATATTTTTCTTGGCCTGCCACTTCTGGGCTTAACAAGAACTGTCCCTGTGGTCTTCCATTTCCTTACTATGTTCCTCACAGTGGAAACTGAAAGGTTAAATCTCTGAGACAACTTTTTGTATCCTTCCCCTGAACAACTATGTTGAACAATCTTTGTTTTCAGATCATTTGAGAGTTGTTTTGAGGAGCCCATGATGCCACTCTTCAGAGGAGATTCAAATAGGAGAACAACTTGCAATTGGCCACCTTAAATACCTTTTCTCATGATTGGATACACCTGGCTATGAAGTTCAAAGCTCAGTGAGGTTACAAAACCAATTTTGTGCTTCAGTAAGTCAGTAAAAAGTAGTTAGGAGTATTCAAATCAATAAAATGATAAGGGTACCCAAATTTTTGCACCGGTCAAATTTTGGTTTAATGCATATTGCACATTTTCTGTTAGTACAATAAACCTCATTTCAATCCTGAAATATTACTGTGTCCATCAGTTATTAGATATATCAAATTGAAATGGCTGTTGCAAACACCCAAATATTTAGAACTAAAAATGATTAAGATTAATAGGGGTGCCCAAACTTTTTCATATGACTGTATATATATATATATATATATATATATATATATATATATATACACAGTGGGTACGGAAAGTATTCAGACCCCTTTAAATTTTTCACTCTTTCTTTCATTGCAGCCATTTGCTAAAAGCAAAAAAGTTCATTTTATTTCTCATTAATGTACACTCAGCACCCCATCTTGACAGAAAAAAAACATAAATGTAGATATTTTTGCAAATGTATTAAAAAAGAAAAACTGAAATATCACATGGTCATAAGTATTCAGACCCTTTGCTGTGACACTCATATTTAACTCACATGCTGTCCATTTCCTTCTGATCCTTCTTGAGACGGTTCTACTCCTTCATTGGAGTCCAGCTGTGTTTAATTAAACTGATTGGACTTGATTAGGAAAGGCACACACCCGTCTATATAAGACCTCACAACTCACAGTGCATATCAGAGCAAATGAGAATCATGAGGTCAAAGGAACTGCCCAAGGAGCTCAGAGACAGAATTGTGGCAAGGCACAGATTTGGCCAAGGTTACAAAAGAATTTCTGAAGCACTCAAGGTTCCTAAGAGCACAGTGGCCTCCATAATCCTTAAATGGAAGAAGTTTGGGACGACCAGAACTCTTCCTAGACCTGGCCGTCTAGCCAAACTGAGCAATCGTGGGAGAAGAGCTTTGGTGAGAGAGGTAAAAAAGAACCCAAAGATCACTGTGGCTGAGCTCCAGAGATACAGTAGGGAGATGGAAGAAAGTTCCACAAAGTCTACTATCACTGCAGCTTTCCACCAGCCGGGGCTTTATGGCAGAGTGGCCCGAAGGAAGCCTCTCCTCAGTGCAAGACATATGAAAGCCCACAAGGAGTTTGCCAAAAAACACATGAAGGACTCCCAGACTATGAGAAATAAGATTCTCTGGTCTGATGAGACGAAGATTGAACTTTTTGGCGTTAATTCTAAGCGGTATGTGTGGAGAAAACCAGGCACTGCTCATCACCTGCCCAATACAATCAGTGAAACATGGTGGTGGCAGCATCATGCTATGGGGGTGTTTTTCAGCTGCAGGGACAGGACAACTGGTTGCAATTGAAGGAAAGATGAATGCGGCTAAGTATAGGGATATCCTGGAAGAAAACCGCTTTGAGTGCTCTGGAGCTCAGACTGGGCCAAAGGTTCACCATCCAACAAGACAATGACCCTAAGTACTCAGCTAAAATAACAAAGGAGCAGCTTCGGAACAACTCTGTGACCATTCTTGACTGGCACAGCCAGAGCCCTGACCTCAACCCAATTGAGCATTTCTGGAGAGACCTGAAAATGGCTGTCCACCAACGTTCACCATCCAACCTGACGGAACTAGAGAGGATCTGCAAGGAAGAATGGCAGAGAATCCCCAAATCCAGATGTGAAAAACTTGTTGCATCATTCCCAAGAAGACTCATGTCTGTACTAGCTCAAAAGGAAGGGGCTTCTATACAATACTGAATACTTATACTTATACTACTGTGAAACATGGAGGAGGCTCTGTTATGTTCTGGGGCTGCTTTGCTGCATCTGGCACAGGGTGTCTTGAATCTGTGCAGGGTACAATGAAATCTCAAGACTATCAAGGGATTCTAGAGAGAAATGTGCTGCCCAGTGTCAGAAAGTTTGGTCTCAGTCGCAGGTCATGGGTCTTGCAACAGGATAATGACCCAAAACACACAGCTAAAAATACCCAAGAATGGCTAAGAGGAAAACATTGGACTATTCTGAAGTGGCCTTCCATGAGCCCTGACCTAAATCCTATTGAGCATCTTTGGAAGGAGCTGAAACATGCCGTCTGGAAAAGGCACCCTTCAAACCCGAGACAACTGGAGCACTTTGCTCATGAGGAGTGGGCTAAAATACCTTTTGAGAGGTGCAGAAGTCTCATTGACAGTTACAGGAATCGTTTTATTGCAGTGATTGCCTCAGAAGGTTGTGCAACAAAATATTAAGTTAAGGGTATCATCATTTCTGTCCAGGCCTGTTTCATGAGGTTTCTTTTTTAAAAATTCTGTTGAAACATGGTTGAAAAGCAATGTCTGACTTTCATTTGTTTATTTCCATAGAATTTTTATACATTATTACTTTTGTCAGATTCAAGTTATTTCTGTGACCGTTGTGAGTTTTTCTTTCATTAAACGAGGGGTACCAAGAATTTTGTCCACGTCTGTATGTGTGAGTATGTGTATATATATATGTGTGTGTGTGTGTGTGTGTGTGTGTGTGTGTGTGTATGTGTATAGAGGTAGTGTTATGGATATAGACATATACATTCATACCTGTGCTATTCTGTATTTCTAGATATACCCACCAGCATACCTTTTAACGCCTTAACGACCCAGGGCGTAATAGTACGTCCTGAGTCGCATGACGATGTATGGAGAGCGCTCAGGAGCTGAGCGCTCTCCATGCACCGCGGGTGCCGACTGTATAATACAGCCAGGACCTGCCAATAACAGCCGCGATCGGAGTCTGATCATACAAGTAAAAGTATAAAAAAAAAAGTTTTTAAAAGTATGAAAAAAAACAAAAAAAAAACAAAAAACACAAAAGTTCAAATCACCCCCCTTTCCCTAGATCAGATATAAAAGTAAATAAAGTATCTCCGCGCTCCAAAATGCCCGAACTATTAAAATATTTATCCCATACGGTGAACGGCGTAGCGGGGAAAAAAAATCAAAATGGCCAAATAGCGTTTTTTTTCAACACTTTGTCTCCTATAAAAAATTTAATGAAAAGTGATCAAACCATCAGATCTTTCCCCAAATGGTATCAATAAAAACGTCATGTTGTCCCGCATAAAAAGACGCCTATATGAAAAAGTTACAGGTGTCACAAAATTTTTTTTCTATTTAGCAAAGTTTTTAATTTTTTAAAAGATATCAAAATATTACAAATACTATATAAATTTGGTATCGCCGTGTTCGTACTGACCCGCAGAATACAGGTAACATGTCATTTTTACCACACAGTGAATGCTGTAAAAATTAAACCCATATGAATTTGGCGCAAATTGCACCTCATTCTGACGTCATCGCGCCTCCTACGCTGAGACACAGATGTCGCGGACAAGAAGAGGAGGCGGCGGCTCCATCAAGGCATCGCAGGTAGGTGCGGATAACTTGTTTTATATATAAATAGGCCATAACCTGCTGGAGTATCCCCGGCAGGTAATGGCCTATTTATTTACCTACCCCACGTCTGCTCGTGGCCGCCTCTGCTTCCCCTTCTGCTATGGGACGCAGAAGGGGAAGTGGATGCCGCTGTGAGCAGCCGCGGACATCAGTAAGTGAGGCCGCGGGTCTCAAATACTACTATTATTATACTCTGGGGTCTTTTCAGACCCCGGAGTATAATAATCAGAGGCCCAAGGGAGGTGAGGGAACATAAAACTAATGCTACTTACCTCTCCTGCGATTCAATGTTACTCCGAGCAGGCTTGGGCCCTCTGGTGACGTCATCAGGTCGCGTCGCCGGCCTGATCACGTGACATGTGTATGCAATTAAACAGGGACGAAAGCTGCAGGGAGTGCACCAGTGTCCAGGATAGGTAAGTAATACTCGTTTTTATGTTTGTCACCTTCCCTGGGTCTTCGATCATAATACTCTGGGCTCCACAGTGGCCCCAGCACATAATACCGTGTACAGGTGCCACTGTGGAGCATAATACCCTGTGCAGGGGCCACTATGGAGCATAATACCAGTGCAGGGGCCACTATGGAGAATAATACTGTGTGCAGGGGCCAATATGGGGCATAATACTGTGTGCAGGGGCCAATATGGGGCATAATACTGTGTGCAGGGGCCAATATGGGGCATCATACTGTGTGCAGGGGCCACTAGGGAGCATATTACCGTGTGCAGGGGCCACTATGGAGCATAATACCGTGTGCAGGGGCCGCTGCGAGGCATAATACAGTGTGCAGGGGCCGCTGCAGGCCGCAATACTGTGTGCAGGGGCTGCTGTGGAACATTATAGTGTGTGTAAATGGGGCACTATAAACAGGGGCTATGGCGCCTGTTTATAGTATATGCTGTCTGTTTACAGTATAGTGACCGTGTAATGTAATTACAGCCTTGTCACATAGACGTGTATAGGATGAGGCTGTAATTACATTACATGACCGCTATGAGATGAATGTAAACAGAATAGTGGTCATGGCGCTTACACAGGTACCACAATACATTCAAACAGCTGATCAGTGGGGGTCCTGGGTTTTTGAGCCCCACTGATTAGTTTATTAATGACCTGGAAAACCTTTTAATTAGTTAACACCTGGGGCATTATTAATAAGGGGCACTATTTATACAGGGTACACACGGACATTATTAATATAAAGATGCACTTGGGGATATTATTCATTATGGGGGGTTATATCATATATTTTATAATTGGGGGTAGCAGCAGAATGGGGGCTTTGTGTAGGTGAGGACAATGTGGGTTGGATGCCTGGAAAAGCGAGGAGCCAAAGATGTCTGTGTTGAAAACTTTACAGAGACAAGTCACAGCTGGAAGAAGTGGCCATGGCGGTCCTGAGAGAAGAGAAGGGAAATGTGAAGGATTAGTCAGAGACGTCACCTGTAAGTCACAAAATGTTACTGCCCTGTATTCACCTGAATGTTAGATGATAAATACCTGATTGATGGGGGTCTGTCAGCTATGTCCTCCACTGAGCCTGAGAATTGGGTTTTTTTCCCCCCACTGGGTGGGAATTCAGCCTTGCTGCAGCCAGGCTGAATATAGGTATGTTGCTTGCTGGATGGATGGATGGACGAACCCGCGTGGCTCTCATTAACTTCAATGGGAGCGCCAAAGATATCTGAAGTCCAGTACTCAACTATCTGCGGCGCTCCTATTATAGAGAATGGGGGCCACATGGGCTCGTCCATCCACCAAGCAGAAGATGTGTGAAGTTACTTTCATTGTTAATACCGTGTTGTTGATCTGATACTGAAGTAATGCAGTAAGAAGAATTTCTAAAAACTGTTTCATAACTTTGTGTATTGTGTATATTGTGTGACAATAACAGCGTGTGAAGCTAGTAGCATGGAAACTCATTTTTTTTTTTTTTTTTGGGGGGGGGGGGGCGTCTTTCTATAGTCCGCCTCAGGCAGCAAAGAGGCTAGGTTCACCACTGGGTGCATAACAGATTTGCCTTCACAAAGGCACAAAAAAATCCAAAATCTTCTCGGCTGAGAACTACCTACTACAACAAATGTTCCCTCTCTATACAAGAGCCTGGCTGCCAGACTCCCGCTCTGGTTATTCAAATGGGTGGCACAGAGTTACCTTGTTTCAGGTTCAGATACACAGGTCAGTTTCCTCAGTGTAGTGCCACACCTCCTCGTTCTGACACACAACCTATATCAGGCCTTAATTAGTCAGCTGACCTCCCTGCTGTGGGTTTCTACCAGACACACTTTAACTGCCTGGCTGTAAGATACCTTTTCTCCCAAACCACACCCTTCACTTTCTCACACTAGATACTGACCCCTAATAGTGTTGAACTGTCCCTTTTGGCTAGAAAGTTCCCCCATACAGTGACATAGTATTCCCTTATAGTCAGTTTGTGTCCTCTAAGTAGTAAAGTAGTGCTCCTAGACGTCAGATTGTCAAGATCTTAATTGATGAACTCTTTGTTTTGCCAGTGCCAGTCCCTTAGCAAGATGGTGTTGTGTGTTTCCTGTCCGTGGCCATCTTGGTTCCTGCCTGTTGATTATTTGAACTCCTGCACCTGATCGCTCAGTGCCTGAGTATTATGTTTGGAGCCTGCTTCTGACAATCCTTGAGCTGGGGCCTACTGACCTCAGTGGGTTCTTTATTACCTGCTGCACTGTGGATACCTGTTACGGCTAGTGCACTACAAGTTCCAGCATACTGCCTGCAGCGCTGTGGATAGCTGCTACTGCCTGCTGCACTGTAGATACCTGCTACTACCAGTGCACTACAAGTTCCAGCATACTCCCTGCTGCATTGTGGATACCTGCTGCTATCTGCTGCATTGTATATACCTGCTACTGCTCGCTGCAGTGTGGATACCAGCTACTACCAGTGCACTACAAGTTCCAGCATACTGATTTCTGCATTGTGGATACCTGCTACTGCCCGCTGCACTGTGGATACCTGCTACTACCAGTGCACTACAAGTTCCAGCATACTACTTGTTGCACTACAGATCCCAGTCATTGGTCTCCAGAAGCCTGGTAAGAGAGTCTTGACACAGATACTGCCCACTAAACAGTCAGACAGTGACAAAAAATAAAAAAGAACTACTTACCTAACCCAGATCCCTTGACTGGTAGAGTAGCTGCTGGCTCCGAAATCGAGTTCACAGCACAGGTTTCGCAATGTAATGATGTCATTGCGCTGCATGTGCTGGGACGCTGACGTCCTGTGTGCAGTTCTGACTAGAAAATGGTAGCATAGGCAGCCAATGGCTCCTTGCTATTCCTTTGATTTTAACTGAGGATGAGAATGCAGTTGGAGTTGGGGATCCAGAGTACCAGGCTATAAGTCTTAATCTCTGGGAGCCTTCGTGGGGATGGGAGCCCTGACCAATTGCCCATTTTGCCCGCCCCTAACCAACACCAGCCCTGACTATACTAAAGGTAAGTCAAGTGTAAGCATTGTGTTTCCCCCTATTACAAAGATTCATTACATGACCAGTACAAATATTTTTAATCTGGAAGTATACTGAAAATAGTGACAGCAAGCGAATATCTTGAAATTAGTCAGTAACAAAAGTAAATAACATTATGGGGAGTTTTACTAAGCTAAATGAGCCTGAATTTTGGTCTATCTAACAACTTGTGGGTGTTGGGGATGATAATGATGATGATGATGATAATAATAATTAATCAATCTTTTAATACTCCCACCATGGGGAAATTCAGTGTGTTACAGCAGCAAAGATATGCAAAGATAAGAAATACAAATACAACATATACAAGAACGTTCCAAGGTAGAGGCATTTCATTGATAGTAGACAGACAGATAGAAAGGTACAGGTAAAGAAGTAGCTGAGGGAAGGGGGGGATATCACAACAGAAAGATATTTCAGTTCTCTGTATGGACTAATCTCCGCTTAGGTCAGTGTTGGTTGTACAGCCTGATCGAAGCGGGGAGGAAAGACTTCAGATAGCGCTCCTTCTCACACTTAGGGTGAAGTATTCGGTCACTGACAGTACTGCCCAGCGCTATCACAGTCTCATGCATGGGATGGGACTTCTTCTCCCACATGGAGCTCACCACGGACAGTATCCTTCTGTCACCCACCACATGCACAGAGTCCAGGGGGCTCCCCAGGACAGAGATGGCCCTTCTAATCAGCTTGTCAAGTTTATTTCTATCCCTGATTGATATACTGCTCCCCCAGCAGGCCACTCCAAAGAAGATAGCTGATGCCACTACCGAGTTGACAAAAGTCCTAAGCAGTGCCCCCTGGACTCCAAAGGCTCTCAGCCTCCTAAGCAGGTAGAGCCTACTGTGGCCCTTCCTGTACAGGACCTCCATGTGAGCTGCCCAGTCCAGCTTATTATTAAGGAGCACACCCAGGTACTTATGAGTTGTTGACAATCTCGATGCCCGTCCCCTGGATGTCCACAGGTATAGGAGGGCATCTGCATTTTCGGAAGTCCACCACCATCTCCTTGGTCTTCCCTGAGTTAATCTTCAGGTGGTTCCGTTGGCACCAGTCCACAAAATCCCGGTTCAATTCTCTGTACTCCCTGTCATCTTCGTCTGTGATGAAGCCTACTATTGCAGAGTCATCAGAATACTTCTGTAGGTAGCAGCTAGATGAGTTGAACCTAAAATCTGCAGTGTACAGTGTGAAGAGGAAAGTGGCAAGAACTGTACCCTGAGGTGCCCCCATATTACAGATCACGGTATCTGACACACAGTCCCGGAGAGCCTGGCCGATAAGCAAAGTGGAGAGGGTCCATAGCTGGGCTCACTAGAGGAGATGTGTGAGAACCAATCTCTCTAAGATCTTCATCAGGTGGGATGTCAATGCTACTGGTCTGTAGTCGTTGAGGTCCATAGGGTGATGTTTCTTTGGAACCGGTACCAAACAAGTAGATTTCCATAATTCAGGGACTATTCAGGGATGCCTATACGGCAGCCACTAACTCCTCTAATCTTTGCTCTCTGCCCTTTGAGAAAAGCTCCCTTGGTGAGAAAAGCAAATTTCAAATGTTAGCTATTGTCATTATTTTGCACCAAAAAACTTATAGACATACTTCACTCCATATTTATGTGTTTTAGATACTTTTGTGCCTTTCACTGAAAGAGTGTGGCATAGGCCCCATGTTGCTGAAGTGCAGCATTTTTTGTTGTGATTATTTTTTAGCCAAAGCCAGGAGTGGATTTAACAGAAGGAATACGTCTAAGAGCTACCTTTATATTATCCATTCCTTTTCAAGCCACTCCTGACTTTGGCTAAAAAAAAATGCAGCAAAATCTGCAACAAAAAACACGTTGCGTTTCCTTGGGCCTTAGCCTTAAGATGCACCAATATGCTCTAACGTTTTGTTGCAAAATTATGTTGCAAACTAAGTCAACTGATAGGTAGTGTAAAGTTATACAGTTGTGTAAAGATGCATCAGATGTACAGTGGGTATGGAAAGTATTCAGACCTCTTTAAATTTTTCACTCTTTGTTTCATTGCAGCCATTTGCTAAAAGCAAAAAAGTTCATTTTATTTCTCATTAATGTACACTCAGCACCCCATCTTGACAGAAAAAACAGAAATGTAGATATTTTTGCAAATGTATTAAAAAAGAAAAACTGAAATATCACATGGTCATAAGTATTCACACCCTTTGCTCAGTATTGAGTAGATGCACCCTTTTGAGCTAGTACAGCCATGACTCTTCTTGGGAATGATGCAACAAGTTTTTCACATCTGGATTTGGGGATCCTCTGCCATTCTTCCTTGTAGATCCTCTCCAGTTCCGTCAGGTTGGATGGTGAATGTTGGTGGACAGCCACTTTCAGGTCTCTCCAGAGATGCTCAATTGGGTTGAGGTCAGGGCTCTGGCTGGCCCAGTCAAGAATGGTCACAGAGTTGTTCCGAAGCCACTCCTTTGTTATTTTAGCTGTGTGCTTAGGGTCATTGTCTTGTTGGCAGGTGAACCTTCGGCCCAGTCTGAGGTCCAGAGCACTCTGGAAGAGGTTTTCTTCCAGGATATCTCTGTACTTGGCCGCATTCATCTTTCATTCAATTGCAACCAGTTGTCCTGTCGCTGCAGCTGAAAAACACCCCCATAGCATGATGCTGCCACTACCATGTGTCACTGTTGGGATTGTATTGGGCAGGTGATGAGCAGTGCCTGGTTTTCTCCACACATACCGCTTAGAATTAACGCCAAAAAGTTCAATCTTCATCTCATCAGACCAGAGAATCTTATTTCTCATAGTCTGGGAGTCCTTCATGTGTTTTTGGCAATCTCTATGCGGGCTTTCATATGTCTTGCACTGAGGAGAGGCTTCCTTCAGGCCACTCTGCCATAAAGCCCCGACTTGTGGAGGGCTGCAGTGATAGTTGACTTTGTGGAACTTTCTCCCATCTCCCTATTGCATCTCTGGAGCTCAGCCACAGTGACCTTTGGGTTCTTCTTTACCTCTCTCACCAAAGCTCTTCTCCCACGATTGCTCAGTTTGGCTGGACGGCCAGGTCTAGGAAGAGTTCTGGTCGTCCCAAACTTCTTCCATTTAAGGATTATGAAGGCCACTGTGCTCTTAGGAACCTTGAGTGCTGCAGAAATTCTTTTGTAACCTTGGTCAGATCTGTGCCTTGCCACAATTCTGTCGCTGAGCCAGTGGCGTAACTAGGAATGGCTGGGCCCCAAGGCAAACATTTGACATGGGGGGGCCCGAACTGGTTACTGGTCCCCAAACTGTAAAATATGCTCAACAGTGGCCCCAGATAGTATTATACAGTATGCTCGGTAGTGGCCCTCACACAGCATTATATGCTCCACAGTGGCCCCCATACAGCATTGTATGCTCTACATTGCTCCCCCACACACACAGTATAATATGCTCCCCACACTGGCCCCCACCCTGTAGTATATGCTCCACAGTGGCCCCCACCCAGTAGTATATGCTCCACAGTGGCCCCCACAAAGTATTATAAACTCCCAACAGCTCCCCTCCGCTTCAGTGCTATTATTATACTCTGGGGTCGCCTCAGACCCCAGAGTATAATAATCGGAGGCCCAGGGAAGGTGATTAAAAATAACAAACATTCATAGTCACCTTGCCTTACCTTTCCTTGGCATCCTTGATCCATCCTTCCATCTTCAGCGTCTTCAGGCCCTCTTCCGATGTCGCTGCTGAGGCCTGTGATTGGGCCTCAGCGGTCACATGGGGGCGCACTGATGTTATTACGTGGTGACGCCCCAAGTGACCACTGGGGCCTAATCACAGGCCTCAGTCATGACGGAAGAGCGCCGGAGAGAAAGCTGTGCCCAGGAGAGGTGAGAATATGTATTTATTATTTTCAGTCACCTCCCCTGGGTGCCCTGCCCTGCTATCTATTGGAAAGGGGCCTGCAATATACCAGGGTCCCTTTCCAATAACAGTATGTATAGCGGTCGGGGAACAAGGCTTTCCCCGACTGCTATCATAGTGGTCCGGGGCCTGGCCATCTCCAGCTGGCCATGGGCCCCATACTCTGCCAGGTCCGCCACTGGTTTGTGGGGTTCGCGGTAGCGGCTGCCACAGGGCTCCGGGCCCCCTAATGTCCCGGGCCCTGTGGCAGCCGCTACCACTGCTACCCTGGTATTTACGCCCTTGCTCTGAGCTCCTTGGGCAGTTCCTTTGACCTCATGATTCTCATTTGCTTTGACATGCACTGTGAGCTGTGAGGTCTTATATAGACAGGTGTGTGCCTTTCCTAATCAAGTCCAATCAGTTTAATTAAACACAGCTGGACTCCAATGAAGGAGTAGAACCATCTCAAGGAGGATCAAAAGGAAATGGACTGCATGTGAGTTAAATATGAGTGTCACAGCAAAGGGTCTGAATACTTATGACCATGTGATATTTCAGTTTTTCTTTTTTAATACATTTGCAAAAATATCTACATTTCTGTTTTTTTTTCTGTCAAGATGGGGTGCTGAGTGTACATTAATGAGAAATAAAATGAACTTTTTTGCTTTTAGCAAATGGCTGCAATGAAACAAAGGGTGAAAAATTTAAAGGGGACTGAATACTTTCTGTACCCACTGTATCATACAGCATGAGCCACTTTGAGAAATCTGGCATATTTTTAGATTATGTAGTTTAATTTTATGCTGTCTAAATATTAGACCGGATAAGTAAATAAGTCCCAATACACAATTTTGTAATAAAATATATTGATAAAAAATATAATCTATAAATTTCATTCATATATGAAAATAATAATACATTTTATTTCTTACTTATGTCACTTACTATTGCTGTTTCTTACTTGTTTCTTTGGGTCCATTGGCCTATGCTTTTTTTTTTTTTTTTTTTTCTTCTGTATTTGTTTTTTGTTACATTTGAAAAATTCTTTAATAAACATTGATTAAACATAATACATTTTATGAAGTTAGTGATTTTTATTTACACTATGGTCCTGCACCACTAGAGGGCAGGAGCTTCCTAGCTTTGATACATTTACCTTCGTTATTCTCAAACAAGAGGTCCCTAATGAATGCTAAATATACCCATTTAATGGCATATTGCAGAAGGAAAGTGTCATCATTTGAATGTACTAGTTAGAAAAGATCATAAAAAGGATTGTGTGTGTTCTGCTTGAATATTTAGTTTAATATGCCCACATAAATTTTTCTAGTCTCTTGCATAGGGTTATTTTGACTACATTCAAACATATATAGATGGAGAAGTCTATAACCTATAAACATGTGTATTTCATGTTTCAATATGTAAACTGAAAGATCTGTAGTTATTCATAGGAAACTATTAAAGTTACATATATAGAGAGATTGTAGGCACATCACAAAAAATTATAAAAAAGGTATAAATTTTATTTAAACATACAATAAAATCAACACATTATTAGAGGAGAGTTAACCACATAAAATAACATATATCATTCAGGGTGAATGCATAAGCATATAGACAAAGAATTAAACAGTAAACCACAGAAAGTGTAATGTCCATATAATTAAAGTGACTAGTGCACACAAATGAGACAGTTTAGTATGGAATACCATAGATACCTGAATAGCCGCAATAAAGCTGTAACCCAGAGTTGACCTATGACCTAGTGGGCGATGGGATGTCACTTTGCCATATGGGGCAGGGCTTAAAAATGCTACAATGTGTGCCAAAATTCAGGGACAAAATTCTCCCACAAAATAAAACTAATATTGGCTAAAGATGCACCAGATTTATCATCTACCCTCAACTGCTGTGGTAAATCTGGCACTTGTCTAGATTTGTCTAAATCTGACTAGTCTAAATCTTAGATGGGATTAGTAAATCTATCCCTATATGTTTGCTGCTGGACTCCTCTTATTCCCTTTGCTAAACTTGTACTTATCTTAGAATACATTATAACTCAGTCTTCCCAAAAGTCTGGAAAATGTGCGGTGCAACATATTGGTGGTGTGCCTGATGCTAGACAAATCCACTAGCCTTCATTACAAAGGACAGACTTTGATTTTTCTTAACCCCCAAACAGCCAAATTAAAATTAGCATAATCCTTCCAAAATTGTGTTTTTGTTTTTGTTTTTTTTTTGTATTTGTAGACTGAATAATTATTTCTCAAATAAAAAATAGTTGGCCCACAACTAAGGTGTATTTAATCAGTTTTTCCATGAAACAAGTTATCCCCTATCCATAGGATAGGGGATAACTTGCAGGTCAATGGGGATCTGCCCCCATGTTCTCAATGTAATGGGTGGTTGGAGTGTCGGAAATAGCCAAAGTATATTGCTATTTCAATAACGAACATACAGAATATACCATGTCAAGTGATTTCCTGCACATCACATAATACAGGATTAGCTATAGATGTCTGTAGTATCGGAAACGCCGTCAGTGCTCCAGACTGCTCATTTGCAAATTGTTTATATAAAGTTAAAGTCTTTGCAACAGAGGGGCGAAAATGAAAATAACCAGTACATTCAGGTGACCCTAATGTTTCTAGCAGTGTATTTACTTACATATATTCATCCCTACAGACTCCCTAATAATTCTGCCTGTCCCTAAGAAAGACCGCTTGTGATGCTTTCATCTGTTAAGTGTGGCCTCCCGGAAAGTCATGTATGGATGAACATTTGCCTGGTATAATTTATTGGGATCCCTGGTAATCAAGAGTCCCAGATAGGACAGCGAGGACATACACCATGTAAATAGGAAGTTAAATGGCCACAAGGATTTGCTACAGCCCCACAGTGCCTAGGTCTTGTCCGGATTTATATATATCTCAACAATTTATCAAAGTGGACTAGGGTGGGCTTTATCTCAGGCTATAGAATGTTATAGTATTCTGCCAACAGACCATCTAGGACTGGTGTTTGATGGTTATGGGCTTCAGAGATCACTGACTGCACCACCTCCTCGTTATAGGGCATTCTAGAAGGGATCTCTGGTCATGGTCAGTGGAGGGCATAGAGAGAGAGAGTCAAAGAAATCATCAATAGGTTTTAGGTCCGTTGGTTCTTCCCAATACAGGTCTTTGTAATAAGAATGGAAGACTGCAGCTATGTCCTCCATGTTGATGTGGAAGGTGTGGGTATTGGGGTCACATAGTTGGAATATCGGGCAGTAATTGTAAAAATTTGCAGATTCTGACAAAAAAGCTGGAAATTGCCACATATAAGATTTCAACTGCACTGGAAAGGCATTTACGACCAGAGATACAGCTGCATGGTCAGATACTACAACGGCATGGATGGTAATAGAGAGGGAAATTACAGCAAAGGGAGAGGCAACAGGCAGAGATCTATTCTGGAGAATGAGTCGAGCAATGTAGGAGTAGTAGGTATATTTCCTGCTTGTAGTGTGTGCCATTTGTCACAGAAGGCTAAATGGTCCATGAGGCTCAAGACCCCACTAAAAGCCTTGGTATGCCAAGAGGCATGGGTGGAGCATCCAAGAGATAGATCTGTTACTGTGTTAAAGTCTCTGCCCAAAATCAGCCGTCTATTTGGCTAACTGATTCTGAACTTCATATTGTAGGACTTGCTACTTGCTAAAATTGCCACCCCGCTCAATTTAGATGTATGGGAAGCTGAGGAACAGGACTCTATCAATGGGTCCTTAATTCAGAGTTAGAGCTTGTTTTCCAGTGTGTCTCCTGAAGTCCAGCTGTGTTTAATTAAACTGATTGGACTTGATTAGGAAAGGCACACACCCGTCTATATAAGACCTCACAACTCACAGTGCATATCAGAGCAAATGAGAATCATGAAGTCAAAGGAACTGCCCAAGGAGCTCAGAGACAGAATTGTGGCAAGGCACAGATTTGGCCAAGGTTACAAAAGAATTTCTGCAGCACTCAAGGTTCCTAAGAGCACAGTGGCCTCCATAATCCTTAAATGGAAGAAGTTTGGGACGACCAGAACTCTTCCTAGACCTGGCCGTCTAGCCAAACTGAGCAATCGTGGGAGAAGAGCTTTGGTGAGAGAGGTAAAAAAGAACCCAAAGATCACTGTGGCTGAGCTCCAGAGATACAGTAGGGAGATGGAAGAAAGTTCCACAAAGTCTACTATCACTGCAGCTTTCCACCAGCCGTGGCTTTATGGCAGAGTGGCCCGAAGGAAGCCTCTCCTCAGTGCAAGACATATGAAAGCCCACAAAGAGTTTGCCAAAAAACACATGAAGGACTCCCAGACTATGAGAAATAAGATTCTCTGGTCTGATGAGACGAAGATTGAACTTTTTGGCGTTAATTCTAAGCGGTATGTGTGGAGAAAACCAGGCACTGCTCATCACCTGCCCAATACAATCAGTGAAACATGGTGGTGGCAGCATCATGCTATGGGGGTGTTTTTCAGCTGCAGGGACAGGACAACTGGTTGCAATTGAAGGAAAGATGAATGCGGCTAAGTATAGGGATATCCTGGAAGAAAACCGCTTCGAGTGCTCTGGAGCTCAGACTGGGCCAAAGGTTCACCATCCAACAAGACAATGACCCTAAGTACTCAGCTAAAATAACAAAGGAGCAGCTTCGGAACAACTCTGTGACCATTCTTGACTGGCACAGCCAGAGCCCTGACCTCAACCCAATTGAGCATTTCTGGAGAGACCTGAAAATGGCTGTCCACCAACGTTCACCATCCAACCTGATGGAACTGGAGAGGATCTGCAAGGAAGAATGGCAGAGAATCCCCAAATCCAGATGTGAAAAACTTGTTGCATCATTCCCAAGAAGACTCATGTCTGTACTAACTCAGAAGGAAGGGGCTTCTATGCAATACTGAATACTTGTACTTATTTTCCACCATAATTTGCAAATAAATTCTTAAAAAAATCAGACAATGTGCTTTTCTGGATTTGTTTTCTCATTTTGTCTCTCATAGTTGAGGTCTACCTATGATGTCAATTACAGGCCTCTCTCATCTTTTTAAGTGGGAGAACTTGCACAATTGGTGGCTGACTAAATACTTTTTTTCCCCACTGTATGTACACACGTGGACAAAATTGTTGGTATCCCTCGTTTCATGAAAGAAAAACCTGTCAAACTACATGTTGACAAGCCACAAAGATACTGGGAGAATGTCCTGTGGACAGATGAGACAAAAATCGAAATTTTTGGCAAGGCACATCAGCTCTATGTTCACAGATGGAAAAATGAAGCATATCCTGAAAAGAACACTGTCCCTACTGTGAAACATGGAGGAGGCTCTGTTATGTTCTGGGGCTGCTTTGCTGCATCTGGCACAGGGTGTCTTGAATCTGTGCAGGGTACAATGAAATCTCAAGACTATCAAGGGATTCTAGAGAGAAATGTGCTGCCCAGTGTCAGAAAGTTTGGTCTCAGTCGCAGGTCATGGGTCTTGCAACAGGATAATGACCCAAAACATACAGCTAAAAATACCCAAGAATGGCTAAGAGGAAAACATTGGACTATTCTGAAGTAGCCTTCTATAAGCCTGGCCTAAATCCTATTGATCATCTTTGGAAGGAGCTGAAACATGCCGTCTGGAAAAGGCACCCTTCAAACACGAGACAACTGGAGCAATTTGCTCATGAGGAGTGGGCTAAAATACCTTTTGAGAGGTGCAGAAGTCTCATTGACAGTTACAGAAATTGTTTGATTTCCTCAAAAGGTTGTGCAACAAAATATTAAGTTAAGGGTACCATCATTTCTGTCCAGGCCTGTTTCATGAGGTTTCTTTTTTAAAAATTCTGTTGAAACATGGTTGAAAAGCAATGTCTGACTTTCATTTGTTTATTTCCATAGAATTTTTATACATTATTACTTTTGTCAGATTCAAGTTATTTCTGTGACCGTTGTGAGTTTTTCTTTCATTAAACGAGGGGTACCAAGAATTTTGTCCACATGTGTATATTTGAGTATGTGTGTGTGTATATATATGTGTGTGTTTGTATATAGAGGTAGTGTTATGGATATAGACATATACATTCATACCTGTGCTATTCTGTATTTCTAGATATACCCACCAGCATACCTTTTAACCCCTTAATGACCCAGGGCGTAATAGTACGTCCTGAGTCGCATGACGATGTATGGGTATAGTCAAAGTCCAAGTATACATCAAGGCTGATAAAAAAAGAAAGTAGAGGTGCGGGTGCAAATGCTGCCACCAAATTAGCTGTAGCCTAGGGAACATACCTCAACACACATGGTCGTCACACTGGACCAAAACTCTCAGCCCTTTTTACAGGCTCTAAAAACACTGCAGGACCAAGCCGGCCCAGAAGAAAAGAAGATTTGAAAACAGCAAAAAGCAAAAAAAGGATTATCAAGGCCCGATGGCCCTGTGGTAAGAACATATGTTTACTGAGAGCACTGCTCCCAATGATGGCACAGGCAGCTCATTCCCAAGTACACCTCTCAAAAACAGCCATGTGTGGTCTGGTGAACAAACAATAGGTAGCTCCAGGTTTTAGCACCACTGCAGCCAGATATGTGCAAGCCTGCATAACATGTGCCAGGCACAAAGTAGGCCAAAAAGTAAATAGTTCCTCAGAAACACATCCCAAAGCCCTTGTACCCGTTCCAGAGATTGCAGGTTGACTACATACAGTTACTAAAGGTGGGAAGGTATGAATAAGTTCTTGTGTGTATTGATCTCTTTTCAGGATGCCCTGAGGCATTTCTGGTACAGAAAACACCTCAAAAGCAACTGCAGATAAACTACTGAAAGAAGTGGTGTGCAGGTATGGGATCCTAGAGACCATTGAATGTGATAATAGACCTCATTTCATTTTACTGGACAGGTAATGAGAAAAATAATGGAGACTGTGGGGATAGCGTTCCATACCCCATACTGTCCTCAGAGTAGTGCAGAGGCTAAATGGTACCCTGCAAATGAAAATTCAAAAAGCTACAGAAGAGACAGGGAAGCCATGGACCGAATGCCTTCCTCTGGTCATATTCTCCGTAAGATAAACACCAAATAGGAAAACACAATTGTCACTTTATGAGGTACTTTTTGGTAGTGTCCCAATACTAGGACTGTATTTTCCTCAGCAGATGCAATTCCAATATACAGTGGGGAAAAAAAGTATTTAGTCAGCCACCAATTGTGCAAGTTCTCCCACTTAAAAAGATGAGAGAGGCCTGTAATTGACATCATAGGTAGACCTCAACTATGAGAGGCAAAATGAGGAAACAAATCCAGAAAATCACATTGCCTGATTTTTAAAGAATTTATTTGCAAATTATGGTGGAAAATAAATATTTGGTCAATAACAAAAGTTCATCTTAATACTTTGTTATATATCCTTTGTTGGCAATGACAGAGGTCAAACGTTTTCTGTAAGTCTTCACAAGGTTGGCACACACTGTTGCTGGTATGTTGGCCCATTCCTCCATGCAGATCTCCTCTAGAGCAGTGATGTTTTGGGGCTGTCGCTGGACAACACGGATTTTCAACTTTGTTGCTCTGGCAGTGTGCTTGGGATCATTGTCATGCTGAAAGACCCATCTTCAATGCCCTTGCTGATGGAAGGAGGTTTGCACTCAAAATCTCACAATACATGGCCCCATTCATTCTTTCATGTACACGGATCAGTCGTCCTGGTCCCTTTGCACAGAAACAGCCCCAAAGCATGATGTTGCCACCCCCATGCTTCACAGTAGGTATGGTGTTCTTTGGATGCAACTCAGCATTCACTCTCCTCCAAACACGACGAGTTGTGTTTCTACCAAACAGTTCTACTTTGGTTTCATCTGACCATATGACATTCTTCCAATACTCTTCTGGAACATCCAAATGCTCTCTAGCAAATTTCAGACGGGCCCGGATATGTACTGGCTTAAGCAGGGGGACACGTCTGGCACTGCAGGATCTGAATCCCTGGCGGCGTAGTGTGTTACTGTCTTCCATTTTCTAATTATTGCTCCCACAGTTGATTTCTTCACACCAAGCTGCTTGCCTATTGCAGATTCAGTTTTCCCAGCAGGTGCAGGTCTACAATTTTGTTTCTGGTGTCCTTCCACAGCTCTTTGGTCTTCACCATAGTGGAGTTTGGAGTGTGACTGTTTGAGGTTGTGGACAGGTGTCTTTTATACTGATAACAATGTCAAACAGGTGCCGTTACTACAGGTAATGAGTGGAGGACAGAGGAGCCTCTTAAAGAAGAAGTTACAGGTCTGTGAGAGCCAGAAATCTTGCTTGCTTGTAGGTGACCAAATACTTATTTTCCACCATAATTTGAAAATGAATTCTTTAAAAATCAGACAATGTGATTTTCTGGATTTGTTTTCTCATTTTGTCTCTCATAGTTGAGGTCTACCTATGATGTCAATTACAGGCAAATCTCATCTTTTTAAGTGGGAGAACTTGCACAATTGGCGGATGACTAAATACTTTTTTTCCCCACCGTAGCTCACTGACAGAGTATGTTGTATCTTTGAATAATTGTCAGGAGTGATGTGACAACTTAGGGTAGCTTTTCTGTTCTATGCCTTGACTTCTCAGCAGCTGAAAAGGCCTTTATATGGCCACTCCTTTTTGATCCAGGTGCCAACTAATTTTCATTGCTCACCAGTTTGGCTCTGACTGTGTATACCTGCTTGAACTCTGACCTCTGGCTTGCTCCTCGGATTCCATTGTGACGTTCCCGGGTGGATTTGTGACACTTGGCTTGTTTCCCGGATATTGCTTTTGTCTCTCGTCTCTGCTTACTACGTTCTCTCCTGGTTTTGATTCTGCTAAATACGACTTCTCTGCATCCACTCCTCTTTGTAAGTTTTCTGGACTTTGTGTTGGTTCCTGCAGCAGTGCATTTATTATTAGTACATTTATTTGTTTGGTGACAATTCAAATCTAGATCCAATCCCAGATCCAGCAAAGCCCATCTCTCCTTGCGGCGAGCTCTGGTGAAGGCATCTGGGGGTCTGTCTTGGCTCGCAATGCTGTGTTGTGCTAGTTGTAGATATCTGTCTCTACTGCTCGCAGTCATCAGCCAATTTCTTGCTGTTGCTTTTATTGTGGCCTTGCATCTAAGCATAACAATGATGAATTGAGAAAAGTACATGATAATGTTTATAGTTCTCTTCCAGATCCAGACCAAGTACTGGGATCAAATTCCCTAAAGCCAGGAGACTGGGTGGTGGTAAAGAGACATGTGAGAGAGAGCATTGATTCACGGTTTGATGGTCCTTTTCAAGCGTTTCTGACATCCGCTTTAGTCAAGTTAGGGTGGGTTCACACAAATCCGACTTACAGTGGGGAGAAAAAGTATGAGAAGAGACCTGTAATTGACATCATAGATAGACCTCAACTATGAGAGACAAAATGAGAAAACATGTCTGGAAAATCACATTGTCTGATTTTTTTTAAGAATTCATTTGCAAATTATGGTGGAAAATAAGTATTTGGTCACCTACAAACAAGCAAGATTTCTGGCTCTCACAGACCTGTAACTTCTTCTTTAAGAGGCTCCTCTGTCCTCCACTCATTACCTGTAGTAATGGCTCCTGTTTGACATTGTTATCAGTATAAAAGACACCTGTCCACAACTTCAAACAGTCACACTCCAAACTACTATGGTGAAGACCAAAGAGTTGTGGAAGGACACCAGAAACAAAATTGTAGACCTGCACCAGGCTGGGAAGACTGAATCTCCAATAGGCAAGCAGCTTGGTGTGAAGAAATCAATTGTGGGAGCAATAATTAGAAAATGGAAGACACTGATAATCTTTCTCGATCAGGGGCTCCACGCAAGATCTCACCCCGTGGGGTCAAAATGATCAAAACAACGGTGAGCAAAAATCCCAGAACCACACGGGGGGACCTAGTGAATGACCTGCAGAAATCTGGGACTAACGTAACAGCTACCGTCAGTAACACACTACGCTGCCAGGGACTCAGATCCTGCAGTGCCAGACGTGTCCCCCTGCTTAAGCCAGTACATATCCGGCCCCGTCTGAAGTTTGCTAGAGAGCATTTGGATGTTCCAGAAGAGTATTGGGAGAATGTCATATGGTCAGATTAAACCAAAGTAGAACTGTTTGGTAGAAACACAACTCGTCGTGTTTGGAGGAGAGTGAATGCTGAGTTGCATCCAAAGAACACTATACCTACTGTGAAGCATGGGGGTGGCAACATCATACTTTGGGGCTGATTCTCTGCAAAGGGACCAGGACGACTGATCCGTGTACATGAAAGCATGAATGGGGCCATGTATCGTGAAATTTTGAGTGCAAACCTCCTTCCATCAGCAAGGGCATTGAAGATGAAATGTGGCTGGGTCTTTCAGCATGACAATGATCCCAAGCACACCGCCAGGGCAACGAAGGAGTGGCTTCGTAAGAAGCATTTCAAGGACCTGGAGTGGTCTAGCCAGTCTCCAGATCTCAACCCCATAGAAAACCTTTGGAGGGAGTTGAAAGTCCGTGTTGCCCAGCGACAGCCCCAAAACATCACTGCTCTAGAGGAGATCTGCATGGAGGAATGGGCCAACATACCAGCAACAGTGTGTGCCAACCTTGTGAAGACTTACAGAAAACGTTTGACCTCTGTCATTGCCAACAGAGGATATATAACAAAGTATTGAGATGAACTTTTGTTATTGACCAAATACTTATTTTCCACCATAATTTTCAAATAAATTCTTTAAATCCAGACTATGTGATTTTCTGGATTTGTTTTCTCATTTTGTCTCTCATAGTTGAGGTCTACCTATGATATCAATTACAGGCCTCTCTCATCTTTTTAAGTGGGAGAACTTGCACAATTGGTGGCTGACTAAATACTTTTTTTTCCCACTGTAAATGTCGGAAAACCGGATAGGGAAAGGTTTACGACGCTGTGCTTAAAAACCCATTCACTTGAATGGGTTTTTAAAGCAATGCGCAGGTGTGCGCTTACACCCTCTGCGCCGCACAGCCGTTTTTTTCGTCTGACACAAAATCCTGCATGTCCGACTTTGTTTCCGACTAAAAAACTGGTTTTATGACGCAGAGGGTGTAAGCACACACCCGCGCATTGCTTTAAAAACCCATTCAAGTGAATGGGTTTTTAAGCAAAGCGTCGCAGACCTTTCCCTATCCAGTCCTTATCCAGTTTTCCAACATTTAGGTCGGATTCGCGGCGGATGGAGTTCCGCCTCAAGTGTGAACCCACCCTTAGAAGGAAAGTTGACGTGGATGTGCTAGTCATTGCCAAAAAGGTGACCTGCTAGGAAGAGGACTTAAATATGTTTTACCTACTGTTAACCTTAACCCTGGTGATGAAACCAGTGAACTTTTTGAATGATGTCCTAAAAGAAGAATGGGACAATAATCTGATTAAACACAACCAGGTGCCAAAAGATAATATGGATGAATGGGAAAAGCCCAGGAACTGTTGGATTTGTGCTCACAGCCCTGTCTCAGCAAAGACTATGTCTTATCTGGTCCTTCCTCTTGTCCCGGAAGAGGTTATTTTGAGTCCTGTTTCCACAATGTTTCTTGGAGTCCAGCCACTTATAAGCTACTTACTAGTTACTGCTGATATAAGACAGCTTGTGTCACACACCTATAATGAAGGAGATCACAGTGCAGCCTCTCTGACTATATACTTATGGTCTTTCAGATTATCCCAGAAGTAGACATGGCACAGTCTTTAGTGGCCCATGTGATGCTTTGCTGAAGCATCGTGGGATTGATAGAACAGCAATGAGAAAGAGACATCACATGACCCAAATAAGCAAAAGAATTTTCAGATATAAAACAGTAAATAAGGTAATACTGTCTGGTTATGTATATGTGTGGGAGATAGATAATTAATTACTAGAGTGCTTTATTGCCCCCCCCCCCCCATATAATATATTGTCTCCTTCATTGGCCCCCATACAGTATACTTTTCCTGTACAAAGCATACACCACTTATGTTCAGAGCCTAGACTACCTTTTTATGGTAAAAACTGATGCCAACTGAAGGTTTTGGAGTAGAAATTTCTGAAGAAGTCAGATGACAACTGATGCATTTTCCCGTTAGTTTTGGCATCAGTTTTAATGACTTAAGGGACAAAAAAACTGATATTGATGCAACTGACATATGCAAACGTACCCTTAGTCCCCTGTGTGTGTGAACTTTATAACCCACAAATAACGATATAGTACCCATCCAGTAATTGCCATACTTGCCCACTTTTGGCTAGCTATGCGCCGTGAATGACACAGTCAGGCAGATTTCTTAAGACTGGTGTATCGTACGCCATTTTAATATAGGCCCAGACTGATAGGTTTATGAAGAGGTTGTGGCCCCTTCATAAACCAGTCGGACGTCTCTGCACCAGAATAGAAATCTAGGAGATCTAGGAACTGGTGTAGATTTTCATTATAATTTATCATTCCCTCTACACCAGTTCTCTCAGTGCCTCGCCCTCCACATTGTGTAAATGTGCGGTTGTCTGTGGAGGGGGAGTATTAGGGCACTATTATTATAATGGTGCCCTGGAAAACAAACCCGGATGCAGTGTGCACAGGACTACTACTGTGTGCCCAGCAGCTTACATGAACATTGCGCATTTGAATCACAGTGAAAACAGTCCTCCCCTTTTACTTTTAATGCTGCTGGGTGCTGTAGAAGAGTGGATACAACGGCACACAGCTTCATTATTATGGTGCTGGACCTCTGAGGGAGCTGGACAGAAAAACGTTGCAGGGAATGTCTCTTGATTCAGCTCCTACAGAGATCTGGTACTATTCAATGCAAAAACTGAAGCACCTTGAACACCAGAAGATCCCAAAGAGGTCTAGCATCAGTATTCCCCTGGCTTGTGTGCATCACGTCGGAAGGAGCTAATGCTAACAACGGACATATTTGAACGCACCCTTATATGTGATTGTTCAAACATATGCACACATATTAGCCATTGTTCAAATAGAAGAAGACAAATAGAAATAGAAGCCTCAAGCGTTGGGTCTGTAACTGCTCTTTCCACAAGGACTCAGTCAATAGAGGTGCACATATATAAAGGTAGTCTGCCACCCGAGACCCAGGTCTCGAAGCCCTGTGAGAAATGAAATGCGTTCCATGGCATCCAGATAGAGTTAACAGCAGTCTCACTACTACACCCAACTCCTCCATATGCAGGGCCAGCGTCAGCACCCGGGATACTTGGGCAAGTGCTAGGGTACCCATGCTCCTGAAGGGAACCCACTCGGATGCTGGGTGCTGACTGTTACATAAACTTTGCCTCTTTGGCCACGCAGTTTTAATTGCAAGACACGAGTATGCAATTAAAACTGTCCACATGGGCTGCTATGCCTTCCTGGGGCCGTACCTCTCCAATCTTTGCTGCTGCTCTTGCTCTTTCATGGCACTGCCCCCACCAACTGGGGATATGGCCCCGCCCTCCCATGTATCTGCCCCCCCCCCCAGAACTGACATGTGATGTCGTGAGAAGAACCATGATGAGAGGAGAAGATGACATGTCAGTAATGATATGGTGACATGTCATTGGCACCTGCTGAATCCACAATGTAAGGGTGCTGTGCCTGTGTGACAGTAATATGAATGTGAGTACCTGCTACAGGCTGTAAAAAGGAATAAGTTCATATGGTGGCATTGAAATCTGAATAAGTGACTATAGCCCCCAGTCCCAGTAAGAGGCCATTCACATCATATTTTGATCATCAGTTTAAAGGGGTTGTCCGAGATAAAATGAAATTTATACTTTAACCTAAACACCCTCCCCCTGCATACTTTCTAAATTACTTAGTTTAGCAAAATTGTATATTTACCAGTATCGCCAGGGCACAATTTCTGATTATCTGGTGACGTTCCGTTTTCCCGCCCCATCATACTTACCTGTCTTCCTGTCCAGATCTTCTGGGCACGGGAGATGACTTCCTTCTGTGGGGACAGCTCCTCCTCTTCTTTGATGTCTGCCGGCGTTTGTGCAATGCCGGGACTCTGGATCTATTGCACACACGTCATTAACTCATACCTGGGCTGTGGGGCCCCTATACAGGGCTATTATGTGATTGAGCATTTGGAAACCTAGGCCAACAGATCCGAGGATCACCTCCAGGAACCCTCAGTGGACCCTGTCAAATGCTTGCGAATCCCATCGAAACATTGCAGAAAAAAACTACAGTGGAAATGCTGTGATTTCAAAAACCTTTTCAGTTTTGGAAATTGCAGCATGTCAATTACACCTACAGAAACACTGGCGGTTTTCCTATAGGTGTAACTGAAGCATAAAGTAGAATTTTCCTCTGCGGACTTTCTGTGAGAAGCGCTGCTGGAAAAACCGCAATGCGTTTCCGCTGCGGTTTTCCCTACATCGTTTTTTCGCTGTGGGTTTCTATGTGGGGCCTTAGCCTTAAAGAAAACAACAAAACCCAAAAAATCTCAACATTATTTCATGTATTAAGATATGATCTTTGCCCATTTTTTGCTAGTCTTTTATGTGTGAATTTTTTTTTTTCATATGCAAAGTGCTTTTTTACACATCTCTGTATTATTGCCCAAATGTTGTGGCAGTTCTACTTACACTATAAGTTGGCCTGAATGCAGCCCCTAAGAATTGAGGTCATGGGCTCTCGGTCACTCTTTTCTGCCAGCTACTCTCACAGACCTGTGTTTTTACCTTCTAGCTAATTATCTCTGCTGCAGACATCAACACCATGTGCCCTGGTTAGAATCAGACATCTGTTCCCAGAATAAGAAAAAAAAACAACTAAGGTTTTATTTTAGATTTAAACAAACTGGGAACTGCCAGTATTGACCCAATTCTGTTTATTCTCGCTGGAGAGCTGGCACTAAGACGGGTTGGATGGTTCATTATATTAATCAGCATCTTAATTGCTAAAATCATACTTCTTAGGCATTCACTTTGAGATGTGGATTTAAATACTTTGCGTGATATTTGAATACATTATTCAGGTATGTCTTTGTTTTTCATTCACATTTTATAGGGAAAAATCACAAGAAATAGAGAAATATGAAATTAATGATTTACGTGATATGATGCATTTGTTGGTGATCTGCAGGTAGCTTGTTTTCCGTTTCAGCCTTTGGTTTTTTCTTAACATAGAAGTACTATGCAAACAAGACGTGAAAGGAAATTGACATACTATACAATTATAGGAGAGTTTCTCAATTTTTTTCTACTTTTCAAATGCCCAATTTACCCTTCATTTGTCTCTTACACTTTATATAAATTTAAAACAAGCAAAAAACGAGTACATTTTATGATATGATATGTTGCCAAAGAAAATATTTCTGCAGCCAGAGAAAAGACTGCACCTAAGGCCTGCGCTCACCCAGGTGTATTAACCCCTTCCCACTGCAGGCATTATTCGATTTTCATTTTTGACTCCACGCCTTCCAAACCATAACTTTTTTATTTTTCCATTCACAGAGCCATATGAGGGCTTAATGTTTGTGGGACAAATTGTACTTTGTAATGGTACCATTTATTATTCTGTACCATGTACTGGGAAGCTGGAAAAAAAAAACAGAATCATAAGTAGAATTGGAGGAAAACTGAGTTTGTGCGACTTTCTTACGGGCTTTGTTTTTATTGTGTTTACTGTGCAGCCAACATGACATATCACCTGCATTCTATAGGTCAATACAGTATTTGGCGTACCAAATTTATATAGTTTATTTATGTTTTAAAAAAATCCAAAACTTTGCAAAAAACATTTTTCTTGGAGTTTCTATATTCTTACATTTTTATATTTACCTTAGATTTCCATGCAAGTGGGATGCATAAGGAGTCTTTTTTTTTTTTTTTTTTTTTTTTTTTTGCAGAGGCTAGATGTACTTTTTAGCTATGCCATTTTTGGGAATGTCTGATGTTGTGATTGCTTTTTATTCAAATTTTTAAGGAAGGCAAATTGCAAAAAAAAAAAAAAGCTTTGGCTATTTAGATTTTTTTTTTTTTCCCGCTAAGGCATTCAATGTATAGAAATAATACTTTTAGATGTTTGTAGACCGGGTGTTTTTGGATGCAGGCATGTATAATTTGTTTACTTATAATGTTGGGAAAGGTGATTTAGAATTTTTAAGGTTTTTTTTTTTTTTAAGCTATTTTACACCCCCATCCCCAGGGGGCTTAAACCTGTAATCTTTTGACTGCATGTTCTGTAAACTAGAGTACAACTTTATTGCAGTCTATGGTTACATAGCTATTTAGGCTGGTTATAGACTATATTTCTATGATAGGCCTGGGAGCTTTAATTATGCTCCTGGCTCTCCTAGGAACAGGACAGCTCCCAATATCTTGAAACGTGGGAGCCATCCTGCAATGGTAATGTTATTGGGTAGGTGGGAAGCAGCCCCGACGGACTATTTTAAGCTTTGCGGGGCATAACTGAATTCAATACTAGTCCACTCTGATCGTGGGGATACGGTGGCTATGGCGGCCGCTCTTCTTTTGCTTCTGCTATGGAGGTTGCTTCTTTTTTAACATCTTTAGGGACCTGGAATCCGCTGTACTAATACGGTGGATTTCAGGAATGGGTTAAATTAGTGAAATACGGACTGTATATCGACTGTATTTCCTGCATTGGACACTATCTGGGGAGCTGGTCTCACAATATTATAGTCATCTATGATGCTGTAACTCACTGTGTTACTACTGTCCTGTACTGAAAACATGACTAAAGCACAGGGCAGTAGTCCCGTGGTGAGGCTGTGACTTGTAGAACCATAGATGACTATGATGCCTTACTGGTGAAGTCTGCTTTACAGTTTAAGATTCACTGAGGCTTCGTTCACATCTGTGTCGGAATCTCTGCAAGAGACTCGTCGGAGATTCCGCCAAGAATTGGCGGAGAGAAAAGTCCTGCATGGAGGACTTTTCTCTCCACCGGCTTCAGTATAAATTATAGTCTATGGGGTCTGCAGGTAACTGCTGTTTTAGCGGACTGGCTCTTCATCATTTGGGTCCCACAGTGGATATGAACGACTGAGAGCACGGTGCAAGTGTGAACCTAGCCTGAGTTATAGTATCTTGATTTTTAAGAGAACTTTGTAAATATCATTCTTTGTAGTTGCATTTGTGAACACCACGCCAAATTCAGAATTCTGCTAGCTCCCTCAACAAGAAAAAGAACAGTGACTCTGGTGGATTTGAACCCACAACCTTTCATTGCTACAGTTTTTTTAAAGTCTGAGGCGCTATCCATTGCACCAGAGAGCATTGTGCTTCCCTATATGAGAGCAGTATACATTGTGAGGCCTCATTTAGGGGCCATTCGCATCAATTTAGCCATGACTATGGCTATGCTTGCATCCAGTTCTGTTTTTTGTATCTGTTAAACGTATCCACTGAATGCTAAAAACATGATGGAAATGGCTACCCCATGACATACTATTATGTCAGGGGCAGGTGCCTGTTACCATGAACTGATGTAATAGTACATGAAGATTGTGCCGGCTCATGAGCTTAGAAAAACACAGCTAACCTCCTACTTTAATGACTGCGAGCAGTAAAAACACACTTTTCAGCTGTTTAAACCCCTCAGACCCCAGAGTATAATAATAGGAAGCCCAGGGAAGGTGATTAAAAATAACAAACTCTCATACTCACCTTGCCTTACCTTTCCTTGGCATCCTCGCTCCATCCTGCCGTCTTCAGGCCCTCTTCTGGCGTCGCTGCTGAGTCCTGTGATTGGGCCTCAGCGGTCACGTGGGGACGCACTGACGTCATTACGCGGTCGCACCCCATGTGACCGCTGGGGCCTAATCACAGTACTCAGTCACATGACAGAAGAGCGGCGGAAAGAACGCTGTGCCCAGGAAAGGTGAGCATATGTATTTATTATTTTTATTCCCCTCCCCTGGACTGCCATCTATTGGAAAGGGGCCTGGCAATATGCCAGGGCTCCTTTCCAATAACAGTATGTATAGCTGTCAGTGAACCAGGCTTTCCCCGACCGCTATCATAGTGGTCCAGGGCCCTGGCCATCTCCAGCTGGCCACGGGCCTCATACCCCACAGGGCCCGGTCGCAGGGGGTTACGCCACTGTTCATCATCATAATTAAAACTATAAGACTCTGCCACAGGCAGAATCTTCTAGTTGTACTTTCAATTTCACATTGGTAAAATATAGTACATTGCAATTCAGAAATATTGCAAAGTACTGTAGTAGCACTTGCACCACTGCAGCATCCCAGTGGGTACTGCTAAATTGCTTTATGTTGCTTACAGTGCCTTGCAAAAGTATTCGGCCCCCTTGAACTTTTCAACCTTTTGCCACATTTTATACATAACAAAGAAACTGTAAACATGAACACTGGAGATGTAGTGAATAAGCACTCAGGACCTTTGCACACGTGTGCTACCGTGTTTCTTCGAAAATAAGACAGGGTCTTATTTTATGTTTTTTCTCCGAAAAAAGGGCTAGGGCTTCTTTTCGGGGATAGGTCTTAATTTTTTCCATGAAGATCAGTCACATATTTGATCACTTTTTATTTCAATTTTTATCAGAGTTGAAACAGTGAAAAAAACGGCAGTTCACAGTATGTTTCACAGTAATATTTTTAGTTTTATATGTATTCTAGTGAAAGTGGGGGGGACTTGAACCTGCAATTGTCCCATAGACTGTTGGCCCATGCACATGACCATGTATTATACAGATCCGTGTGCGCACAACGTGTGGGCCACAAAACTCAGGACAGGTCCTATTCCTGTCCGATTTTGCAGCCGTGCTTCTGTGGCATCCCAGAGCTGGCTGTGGCTGGGCTGAAGGTGATCTCTATTATAATTGTATTGCATTATTTCCTGTTGCTTTATAGCCTGTGTGACATAGAGGGAATCCTGAGTCTCACAACACAGCGCCACCTAGTGAGCCTCACACATGCATTACATCTCCCATAGGATGGAATAGTAACCAAATGTACAATGGGAGGACATCACCTGTGTAAAGGGGAGGAGTCAGCTGATCACTGGGTCCCCATGGTAACACCCCTGCAGGAAGGTCCTGCGTGTGAGGAGTTAGAAGTGTGGAGTGTTAGGAGATAAGTGTGATGTTCTGTGAAGAAAACAGTGAGCTTAGTGCAGGTATCTCAAGTTCTAGACAGGCTCAGGAAGGTTGGAGAGTTGACATAATTGGAATTATTCAGAAGATCCTGTCCCCTGTCTGCCTAGCCATCGCCCTGAAGGAAATCAAGCATCATCATCTTGTCAGCATGAGAATGTGGAGAGAACATTCTGGAACACGTGCTCCATAGCAAGTATCACAGGATCCAGGGGCAAAGGCCAGACCTGTGGAACATCCGGCCACCCTGACTATTGTACCCCGAAACTCTGAGCTATCAGGACCACATAACGTGAGTGGGGAATATCGAATGATAGTATCGTGGTGGGCATCCTCCTATGAGCCAAATAGGAACCCAGACACACCTTAGGGCTGTAACACTGAAGCATAAAGGGCTAGGAACACCTTTCATCAAGTCTACCCTGCACCCCAGGACTTTGCTGTGTCACCAGGTGTACCCTGTTATTGCGTATTGAAGAAACTGTTTAAAGGGGTATTCCCATGAACATAATCATATTTATATTTGTAGATAATTAAAAGTTAAACATTTTTGCAAATATAAATAGCTAAAAATTCTGCAGAGTTTTAAAGATTTACTCTAATCATCTTAGTGGTGACATCTGTTGTCTTGATCGGTTGCCAATGGATACGACCACAAATGCAGAAACTTTCTATGGTCTGGGACTTGTCAGGAACGCAGCCATGATTTTCTTATTGTAGCTGGTTTATCAGGCAGGTACACTACATGTATCCGAAAATATCCCAGCCACAATAAGGAAATCAAGGCTGACTTTCTGACCTTAGAAAGGTCCTACATTTATGGTCGTATCCACTGGCAATCAATCAAGACAACAACTTGTGACCACAAGATATTTAGAGCTCTGCAAAATGTTAAAGTACTTATATTTAAAAAAAATGTTTAACTTTTAATTTTCTACAAATTTAAAAATTTTTGTGGTCGTGGGAATACCCCTTTAAGCATCTGTGATTCCACACCCTTGGAAGAGTTTTAAGTAAAAGTTCAACTTTGTTTCGACTTTACAACTGTTTCTGTGTCTGTGTCTGCACCGACAACATCAGGGTGCCCCAAACACCACCAGTTGGCACAGTATAGGGGAAGTGCCCCAGGGGAACAATCACCACCAACATTTGTGCAGCCCCCTCATCACCGGTACCAGTGGTAGTAACGTGGAACAGCATCAGCGCTGTGCCCAGAGACCATGACAAGTCTGCGCTGTCTTCATCCTGCAATTCCAATGGCAGTGTTACCCCCATCTTGTCACCGCAAAAACTGGCGTCACGTACAGGATGCTGGTGTGCGCCATTTTGAAAAAGTCACCATGAAAACTGTGCCAAATTGTCTCCAGAGCATCGGTCTTTATTGTGGACTTTGCTAAGATCAAGTTTATTCCCTGAGAGTGCTTGCCATAGAGAGGCACAAGTTCGCCAACAAACAAGGTGAAATTGGTCGAGTCCGTATCCAAGACACCCATCCATTAACCCTACAGCCTGCAACAGAAATTATGGTGTGGTGCCGTGCCCATCCGGGCATAGAAAATCAGGACTACGAGGCCTTGCTACAATAGATACAGGCCCGCAGCCTTGTCACAGTTTCCAATGGGTGTGTTCCTGTCTGCCAAGTCAACTTCGGTGATGCTCACATGGACGTCCACAAGTTCCACTCTGTGGCCCTGCTACACCGGTTAGCACCTGAAGACGTTCTCTCTGGTGATTCTACCACCACACAGTGTTCCATCCAAGCTGCTGAGAGCATTCAGAATGGAGCCACGAAGCCCTAGTGGGATGAATTGAATGTGGGAGATGCCAATACCTCTATAGAGAACATCAACGGGGTCCACAATGTGGCCAAGCGTTACCAACAGGTGTTCAGCAAACATCTATTGGGCTTTGGTAAGACCACAACCATACAACATCGCACTCTGACTGGCGACCACCATACAGTCAAGGAGCGTCACTGTCCAATACCACCAGCAATGTACCAACCAGTGAAAAAGTTGATCCACGAGATGCTGATGTCATCCGGAAAAGTAACAGTCCCTGGTCAACCCCGCAAGTCCTAGTCAATAAGAAAGAGGGCACCCTACAATTTTGTGTGGACTATCGTAAACTCAACAACATCACGCACAAAGACGCTTGTTTCCGGTATCATATCTTGTGCCATGAGTCAAATACATACAGGTTGCCAAATGAAATCATCAACCAAGCAGATGAAAAAGAAGGGGTACCATGAATCTGTATGTCCTTTAAGTAATTGTTATGGAACCTAAAGATAAACTGGCTGGTAATTGCAGCGGTTTTATAAGGGAAAGACAGTGGTTTTATTGTATTAATAAGTGTTAATAAGGTGGGTAAAAAAACAAGGACAGCAAGAGATTTTCACTTTTGGGTTATAAACAACTAACAGCAAAAATCTATATGAATTTCTACATCAAAAATATTTGTTTTAGCTTGAGGTTTACATAGAAAGAAAGAAATAATTTGGACCAAATGTTCAAGGAAATGTTCAATTGAAAATAAATTATAAAATGACACATGGATATTAGTTGGTGCAGTAAAAGGAACCTGTTATTTATTCTAAAGACTGTGTGCCAGGAATGTATATTGAATAATATATGTGTGATGATTCTGCTTCAGTGTGGCTATAACTCAGATGTATTTTGATCTCTGGGTATAGGATCTCCCTTCTTGCTTGCACTCATTCATACTGTGCGCAGCTATAAGCCTAGGTGCATATTGGCAGTAGTGGCCAGGCTGGAACAATAGGGCTCCATTGTATTCCTATACAGCCCTGAGTGATCAAACAATAGTGCATTGTTCAAGCCTGGGCTGTTGATCAGATATGGCTGATAACAGTGTATCAATTCATTTTGTCTCAGCTCTATACAAAAGATCTGGACTTGATTGAATTAACTCATCAGACGTACTGTCGCCGGTGACCTCATTCTGGGAGGTGGCATAAAGGGTATAAAAGATGAGGTAAGAGGTCTGTGGGAGAAGATTACACTATGGAGTTTATGCTACAGGATATTACAGACTTTGACTGAGATGCTACTATGAGCAGGCAGGTTGGAATGCTGCTGCTGAAGATGATGAGCCTACAAGAGACTGAGAGAGACTATTGGACTAATGCTGAGAGACTGTTATGAGAGCATGCAGGCGGGATTATCATATTGATGCCACATACTAAACAGCCTCCACTGGTGACTCACACATGCCATGTGTGAGTGTTGGACTATAGAACCACATCAAGGACATGTGTGGTAAAGTAATTATTTCACCTTTAATCCCTTTTATTTTATTTGTACTGTATCTGGTAACTAGTAACTGTTAATGCTTGTATATATCTACATATCTGTTCTGAACTACATGTGTTAGATTTTAATACCGACCCATTTAGGGGTTAATAAATATATAAAATTTAGAAAGCTTGTCTTGTATTTATCTGGTGAACCCGGCACTCACTGGTAGTGAGTGTGGGTTTTTTATATGAAAGAGGACTCAGGGTGTGGCCAAAGCGGTTTGGCGCACTGAGGATCTTTCACAATATGATTATCCTTGTTTTCTTTCTTTGAGACCTTTCTGATTATACACGGTGAGAATAATGTTCTTTGATTTCTCCAGTGCTTTTAACACCATACAGCCCGGGTTACTGAGGGACAAGCTGGGCCTTGCTGGAGTGGACCACCACCTCTCCAACTGGATCCTAGACTACCTCACAAATCGACCTCAATACGTGAGAGCCCGAGACTTTGTGTCGGATACCGTGATCTGTAATACGGGGGCACTTCAGGGTACGGTTCTCGCCCCTTTCCTCTTCACACTGTACACTGCAGATTTTAGGTGCAACTCATCTAGCTGCTACCTACAGAAGTATTCTGACGACTCTGCAATAATAGGCCTCATCACAGACGATGATGACAGGGAGTACAGAGAACTGAACCGGGTTTTTGTGGACTGGTGCCAGCGGAACCACCTGAAGATTAACGCGGGGAAGACCAAGGAGATGGTGGTGGACTTCCGTAAATGCAGATGCCCTCCTAAACCAGTGGACATCCTGGGGACGGGCATCGAGATTGTGAACACCTATAAGTACCTGGGTTTGCTCCTTAATAATAAGCTGGATTGGGCAGATCACATGGAGGTCCTGTACAGGAAGGGCCACAGCAGGCTCTACCTGCTTAGGAGGCTGACAGCCTTTGGAATCCAGGGGGCACTTCTTAGGACTTTCTTCAACTCGGTAGTGGCATCAGCCATCTTCTTTGGAGTGGCCTGCTGGGGGAGCAGTATATCAACCAGGAACAGAAATAAACTTGACAAGCTGATTAGAAGGGCCAGCTCTGTCCTGGGGAGCCCACTGGACCCAGTGCAGGTGGTGGGTGATAGAAGGATACTGTCCGTGGTGAGCTCCATGTGGAAGAAGAAGCCCCATCCCATGCATGAGACTGTGATAGCGCTGGGCAGTACTGTCAGTGACCGACTGCTCCACCCTAAGTGTGAGAAGGAGCGCTATCGGAAGTCTTTTCTCCCCACCGTGGTTAGGCTGTACAACCAACACCGACCTAAGCGGAGATCAATACACACAGAGAACTGAAATCTATTTCTGCCTGTTAAATCCCCCCCCCTCCTCTGCTACCTCCTATCTGTCTGTCTACTATCAATGTAATGCCTCTTATCTTGGGACATTCATGTACTTTGCTGCTGTAACACACTGAATTTCCCCATTGTGGGACTATTAAAGGACTATTATTATTATTATTTTCAGAATAAGCCCTCTTTTGGTGACAATTGTAGAGCAAAGGTAAACTGGAAAATGGAATATACCTACTTTAAAATCAGTTTATAGCCAAAGTTACTACCTAGATAAGAATAACAGAACCAGGCTTATTACATAGATACTATACATGAATGAAACTAAATATAATACATGGAACATGCAACAAAAGAACAAAGGTTTTTGTATAGTCATGGCACCAGAACGAAGCTTACTGCATAGCTAAACTTTTTGAATGTATGTGGTACAAGAAGCTTCCTACAAACTAAGTTTCCTGCATAGGTGCAATACAAAACCAAGCTTTCTATACAAACAGAGAATCAAAACTAAGCCTACTTGATATACAGTATTGTACACTAGCAATTTATACACAATATAGACCTGGTATTGTCCAGTGCCATATGTACAAAAAAAAAAAATCACCAGATATAATTTTCCTGTTTGATTGGAATGAAGTCTATGCTAAAGGTATGGTCCAACAGTAACATGTTTCAGGAAGCAGGCCTCAAATTGGCAGCACACAACAGAACAAGAAGTCAACATTGAAATCTGTTATTGTTCAACTACATAATTTTTTCACTTACTTATTTTTGCAACATAGTAATTTTATACAGAACAAATAAACTGTAAACATGAACACGGCAAATGTAGTGAATAAGCATCTAGTCTAGAATGGAATATAGTAAAGGCTACATTCACATTTGTGACAGAGTCTCGGCAGAGCAATAATAATGTGGAGAGGTGTAATTTATTCATATGCAATCCATGTAAATAAAGGATGTGTAATGTTTCAGTCTCATTTGGAACTTTATCAGACAATCTATTTAACAAAACAATATGTAATTCATAAAATAAATATAATAGAAAAGCCCAAAATAAATGTACATTATTATAAATCAATACAATTCCAACATCTATGTATGTGTTACAAAAGTTGCCAATTCTCTAATAATAAAAGTACAATGGTGTAAACCTCCTGGCAGGTATCGCTATTATGTAAGTGACTATATACTACGTATACTTATATAGGAATGAATTCAAAATATGACCATAGGTTTGATATAAAGTAAAACAAGCATTTACAGTATCTCCCCTCACATTTTTGTAATTATTTCATTATATATATTCGTAGGACAACACTGAAGATATGACACTTTAATACAATCTAAAGTAGTGTAGGGAACTGCCATTTCTACTAGTATATAATGTATCTGGCTTCTTTGCCCCTGCAGTTTGGCTTCAGAGACCCCAGGCATTTAGTGCAAGTTTTGTTTTGTAAATACAGTGAGTCAGACACATGTGAGGCAGAGCTGCTGGGGGGAGAGATGTGAGCAGAGCTGCTGAGCCAGACATGTTATGTCTGGGGGAGTCTAAGAGCCACTGGTTCCTCTTTACTTCACAGTATATAGTTAGGTATGTGTTACCCCCTATATACTCACAGGACCTAGCTAGTAACCGTAGTTAGGGATCAATATATATATAGTTCAGGGCAGTGATAGGTTAGGCTTCCGAAGGCCAACTAGCTAGTTAGAGGCCCGGTGGCACTAGTAGTTTAGCTGGCAGGTTAAGGACTCAGTGTTAGGGTAGTCAGGCCTGCATCTACTGCCGTCACCGTCGCCCTGTTTGCTGCCTGTGAAGAATCTCACCATCATCATCATCATATCCTGATCGGCTGTCTGTCATCTCCTGGAAGAATCCGAGGATCCACAGTCATCCACAGGGGCCCCTGCATCTCTTCTGTTGCCTGGAGGTATTGTGCACTGGACTCTTGCTATATATCTATATATATATATACCCGGGTATATAACCTAAGACGGTTGAGGACTTGCTGGTTGTTGTAGTATTGCTGTGTTCTGAGTATATTTTATGTATGTATTATTACCCTGTTGATTCTTATAAAGCTACTGTTATAACCTTATGTGGTATCTATATGTATTCTTCAGACTGTGAGATTAGTACAGTGATCCTTGTTAAGGCTACTAACTGTACCTCATGGGTAAGTCCCAGGAAGAGATCCTCCCTGTAATACAGAGGCTCTATCCTGGGTGGAGGCACTGATATATTTCATATATGTTCCCACTCTTCCCTTCAGCGAAGGCTTCAGGTCCCATTATACACACAGGTCAGCGCCAGAGTCTGTTGCGGGAGGGATAATACTCATACCCCCCCCCCAAATAGGGCTACATTTGGAGGCACTGCTGAGATTTAGAAGTGGGAATAGTCATTGATATGGAGAAGCGATATAGCTCAGAGGGGAACCTCCCACTAGCTACTACATGGGATTACCGACCTCCTGTTCCTCCCCTGGTTCAGGTAAAGGAAGAACCCCGCTCAGCCAGTTACCCCCCCAGTATGGCCGTCGCTAGCAGTTCCTCTAGTGACAGTGCTATTAGCACTTTAGCCAGGCTGACTGAAATGTTAGCTCAGGGCCTGCAGGCCACTCACTACAAGAAACTAAAAGTATTCTCTGGTAATGTCCCAGTACCACAAGGGGAGGAAAACTTTGAGATATGGAAAGAACATACTCTCCAATGCCTGAAGGAATGGTCTTGCTCTGAAGAAGGCAAGCGGCAGCGTATCAGTGAAAGTTTGCGGTCTCCTGCTGCAGAATTGATCCGCTTGTACAGAGACTCTCATGAAGGAGTGAGTGCATTGGACTATATACAAGTACTGTCTGATCACTTTGAGCCATACTATGACCTTGCCCAGATGGTTGCTGATTACCGAATGGTTCGTCAAAAAGAAGGGGAAAATGTCTCTACTTTTATTAACCGTTTACAGCTACTTCTTTCACGTCTGGGGTACCACGCAGCTATATCTACTTCAGAGGTAGACGCTATGAGAACCAGTCAGTTGGTGAGAGGGTTACAACCTCATCATCCTCTTGCTCAAGTACTCAAGGTCTTACTATCTGATAGAGTCCTTCCATTTCCTGACTTAATGAAGTTAGTGAAGAAACAAGAAGCTGACATTAGTTTTAGTACCCCTAAGAAAGCGAAAAGCATCTCTAAAGAAGATGTTGTTCCTAATTCAAACAAGGACAAACCAGCGGAGCGGTCAGAACTTAGACAGTCCGCCACTCCACCCACTGCCACTCAATGGAGGAAGGATGCTAGAACCTGTTATAAATGTGGTCAGACGGGCCATACTGCCAGACAGTGTACGGAGGACAGTGAGGGATTGAGACACAGTGCTGTCTTCTCTATTCAGAATCAAAGACACCGAAGGAAGGCGGGCCGAGTAAATACCAGAGGCGCTATCGCGGGCTCCAGGTCCGTTGTCAAAGTCACTGTCAATGGTCATGCCGCTCCTGCCCTGTTTGATACAGGATCTCAAGTGACCCTGATTTATCGCTCGTTCTACCAAAAGTATCTGAGGGATATACCTCTTCAGTCTACGGGACAAATGAAATTGTGGGGGCTTAATTCAGGATCATATCCTGTAGATGGCAGCCTACAAGTAGTTATAGCTGTCCCTGAATTAGAAGATCAGAGTGTCGCTCCCATGAAGATTACGGCTCTTGTCTGTCCTGATACAGGGGATTCTTGTGCAGCTCCTGTGATACTTGGCACTAATTGTCCCGCAGTGCATTATGCTTTTCAGAAGTTTCTTGGAAGAGATTGGAACCCTGCAGCTCAGCCGGTGAATATATCTTCTGATCTTAGAGAACTCTGTGATGCCCTGTCTACTGGCTATCGACATGGAATGGTATATCATATCGGTGAGAGAACCGTGGAAGTTCCTGCCGGCGGGGAGAGAATTCTGAGAGTAGCCTCCAGCATTGCTCCCGATTTGCTTGAAGGGGGGAGTTATGCCCTTATGTAAACCCCTGAAGAAATGATTAACCAGAATGGCTGGATGGTGATCCCAGAGAGAAAGGACTGGAGAAATAAAGTGGAGTTATCTACCTGTGTGACAGTGAGGAACTGTTCACCGCATCCGATCGTAATTGGACCATACCAGAATGTGGCCCACTGCTACCCTGTGCTTGGAGTAAATCCATACGCTGAAGTGTGCAGGATTCAAATCCGAGATGCAATCCCTAATCTCAATCTTGACTTGAGTGATCCACATTTACCAGAGGCCTGGAATCAGCGACTGACACAGAAGTTGTCTGAATTATCGGAAGTGTTCTCCATGGATGATATGGATGTAGGTTGTGCTAAAAGTGCTCAACACACTTTCCGATTGACCGATTCTACTCCCTTCCGGGAGCGACCACGGAGAGTTGCTCCAAAGGATGTTGATGAGTTAAGACAGACTCTACAGCAAATGAAAGGTCAGGGGATCATTGTGGACAGTAAGAGCCCCTATGCCTCACCTATTGTGGTGGTAAGAAAAAAATCTGGAGCAATTCGCCTATGTGTGGATTACAGAACTCTGAACCGGAGAACCTTACCTGATCAGTATACACTGCCGAGAATTGAAGAAGCTCTGGAAGCTCTGAATGGAAACTGTTGGTTCACAGTGCTGGACCTAAGATCGGGATACTATCAAGTCCCAATGGCACCTGAGGATCAGGAAAAGACAGCCTTCATATGCCCCTTGGGTTTCTTTCAGTTCACTCGTATGCCGCAAGGTACAAAAGGTGCGCCAGCAACGTTCCAAAGGTTGATGGAAAGAGTGTTAGGTGATTTAGTGCCCCGGGAATGCCTTGTATATCTTGATGACATTATTGTGTTTGGAAAGACGCTGGAAGAACATGAAGAACGACTCATGAGAGTACTCCATCGCTTAAAAGAAGAGGGGCTGAAGTTGTCGGCTGACAAATGCAAATTTTGTAGATCTTCGGTCACTTATGTAGGTCATATTGTTTCTGCTGAAGGAGTTGCTACCAATCCTGGTAAGATTGAAGCTGTGGTGAATTGGCCCCGACCGCAAAATATTACGGAGTTGCAATCTTTCTTGGGGTTTTGTGGATTCTATCGACGATTTGTGGAAGGATATTCAAAAATTGCTCGAGCCCTCCTCGACCTGTTGAAGAGTGATGCAGGAGATCCGGGAAAGAAGAAAGGGTCTTCCAAAAGCCTTTTTGGCGATAGGTGGACTGCGGATTGTGAAGAAGCATTTAAGTTGTTGAAGAAGAAATTGACAGAAGCTCCCGTTCTGGCTTATGCTGATGCACATAAGCCATATGTGCTACATGTAGATGCCAGCTTTGAAGGATTAGGTGGCGTGCTGCACCAAGAATACCCGGCCGGGTTACGGCCCATAGCTTTCATAAGTCGAAGTCTTTCTCCCAGCGAGAAAAATTATCCAGTACATAAATTGGAGTTTTTGGCGCTCAAGTGGGCCATTGTTGATAAATTACATGACTATTTATACGGAGCCACGTTTGAATTAAGAACAGACAACAATCCACTGACATACGTTTTGTCAACCGCTAAACTCGATGCTACAGGACATCGCTGGTTGGCAGCTTTATCCAACTACCAATTCACACTCAAGTATAAATCGGGGCCTAAGAACATTGGGACAGATGCTCTATCAAGACGGCCTGGATTACCTAGTCCGGAAGTAGTGGATGAATGGGAAGAAGTGCCAAGTCCTGGAGTAGGAGCTTTGTGTGCCATGGCTGCTGTAGTTGAAGACCGAGTAGCCTTTTCTGAAACTCGGCTTATTGACTCTATTGGGGGAGGTCCCGAAGCTGTACCAGACATGTTTGCCTACCCTGCCGCTTTAGGATCCTTTGAGAGTTGTTCTATATCTTCAAAGCGAATGATCTGGAGTCAAAAGACTGATCCTTTAATTGGACCTCTTTATCAAGCAGTGAGTTCTCAAGACAGAGAAATGTTAAAGACATCCCTACCCTCTGAATGCAGTCAACTTCTACGAGATTGGGAGAAGTTTGAAATAAACAATGGCCTACTTTATCGTGTGGTGCTGTATCATGATCACCCTGGAAGGCGCCAACTAGTTATTCCAAGCTGCTTTCAGAAGATGATTTTCCGAAGTCTGCATGATTATCATGGTCATTTGGGACCTGAGAAGACTTATGGCCTAATACAAGACCGATTCTACTGGCCCAAAATGAGAGATACCGTGACTCGTCTGTGTAGGTGCTGTCGCAGATGTTTGCAGAGGAAGACTGTCCCGGTTCGAGCGGCCTTCATGGGACACTTGAAGAGTTCGGGCCCCATGGATCTTGTCTGCATAGATTTCCTTTGTATTGACAACGACTCCAGAGGATTTGGAAATGTATTGGTGGTGACTGATCACTTCACACGATATGCTCAAGCCTTTCCGACTAAGGATCAAAAAGCAGTCACTGTTGCAAGAGTGCTTTGGGAAAAGTATTTTATCCATTATGGCTTACCACACCGGTTGCATTCTGATCAAGGCCGGGATTTTGAGAGTAACCTGATCAAAGAGTTACTTCAGTTGTTGAACATCCGCAAAAGTCGGACGACGCCTTACCATCCAGAGGGAGATGCCCTTCCTGAAAGATTTAACAGGACTTTACTTGATATGCTTGGTACCTTACGAATTGAGGATAAGCGATCCTGGAGTCGAAAAGTGGAGGCTATGGTGCATGCCTATAATAGTACAAGGCACGAGAGCACAGGATATTCACCATACTTTCTGATGTTTGGAAGAGAGCCTAGGCTACCTATTGACATCTTGTTGGGAGTCTCTACCGATGGTATCAGTCATCGAGATCATTACCGATACGTGGCACGTTTGAAAGAAACGCTTAAGAGTGCTTATCAGCTGGCTGAGGAAAATGCGGCCAAAGTGAATGAAGGAAATAAAAGGAGATTTGATCTTCGAGTAAGATACCGAGAATTGAACCCTGGGGACCATGTTCTGCTACGGAATTTGGGAGCATCTGCAAAACATAAGCTGGCTGATCGATGGCGGAGTGAACTCTTTACAGTGGTAGATCGGTTGCCTGGAATACCAGTCTACAAGATAAAAGGACGGGACGGGAGGATCAGGACTTGGCATAGAAATCATTTGTTGCCTGTACCTCAGATTGATGGTATGGATATCTCCAATGATGGCTCGGCCTGCGATTTTCCACAGTCCTTAGCCGATATTCCACCTGACCTTCCTGAAACTCCTGAGAGTGATTGGACTGTGGCTCCTGAAGTTCCTAGATCACCAGTATCTTCTCCTTCAGGGAGACCTATGAACCCTCAAACTCCAGAATTCGTACCTAGATCTGTGTCTACAGATGAGCAGGGATCTAGCTCTCCTACCCCACCAGCACCATCCCCTCCCATGGCAGACAACCCTAGTTTAGGGCCTGGACATGCTAGTTTACCTCAGAGAGAGGTACGGAGAGGAGAGAGAATTAGACACCCTCCACCTATGCTGACATATGATAGTTTGGGGGACCCCAGATTTACTACTCAGCCTCATTTATACCATGCTTGGGTGGGTGCAGTGTCCACTTTGGTCAATATGTTACCAATTTTCGCTCCTGCTGGCATGTATACCTATTAACCTGTTGTGACTCTGTAAATGCAAAAGCAACCATATTGATATTGTCATTGGTAATGTTGACTGTATACTATGACTTTGTATGTCTTTGACGTGACGTAAAGATTTCACCAGAGGGAGAGTGTAGGGAACTGCCATTTCTACTAGTATATAATGTATCTGGCTTCTTTGCCCCTGCAGTTTGGCTTCAGAGACCCCAGGCATTTAGTGCAAGTTTTGTTTTGTAAATACAGTGAGTCAGACACATGTGAGGCAGAGCTGCTGGGGGGAGAGATGTGAGCAGAGCTGCTGAGCCAGACATGTTATGTCTGGGGGAGTCTAAGAGCCACTGGTTCCTCTTTACTTCACAGTATATAGTTAGGTATGTGTTACCCCCTATATACTCACAGGACCTAGCTAGTAACCGTAGTTAGGGATCAATATATATATAGTTCAGGGCAGTGATAGGTTAGGCTTCCGAAGGCCAACTAGCTAGTTAGAGGCCCGGTGGCACTAGTAGTTTAGCTGGCAGGTTAAGGACTCAGTGTTAGGGTAGTCAGGCCTGCATCTACTGCCGTCACCGTCGCCCTGTTTGCTGCCTGTGAAGAATCTCACCATCATCATCATCATATCCTGATCGGCTGTCTGTCATCTCCTGGAAGAATCCGAGGATCCACAGTCATCCACAGGGGCCCCTGCATCTCTTCTGTTGCCTGGAGGTATTGTGCACTGGACTCTTGCTATATATCTATATATATATATACCCGGGTATATAACCTAAGACGGTTGAGGACTTGCTGGTTGTTGTAGTATTGCTGTGTTCTGAGTATATTTTATGTATGTATTATTACCCTGTTGATTCTTATAAAGCTACTGTTATAACCTTATGTGGTATCTATATGTATTCTTCAGACTGTGAGATTAGTACAGTGATCCTTGTTAAGGCTACTAACTGTACCTCATGGGTAAGTCCCAGGAAGAGATCCTCCCTGTAATACAGAGGCTCTATCCTGGGTGGAGGCACTGATATATTTCATATATGTTCCCACTCTTCCCTTCAGCGAAGGCTTCAGGTCCCATTATACACACAGGTCAGCGCCAGAGTCTGTTGCGGGAGGGATAATACTCATACCCCCCCCAAATAGGGCTACAGTAGTCAGTATACAGCTTGTATATTTGTTCCATCAAAATCACTCAACACAGCCCTTAATGTCTAAACCCCTGACAACAAAGGTTAGTACACCCCTAAGTAAAAATGGACAATTTGTGTCCCTAGTGTCATTTTGTGTGGTCACCATTGTTTTCCAACACTGCCTTAACCCTCTTGGGCATGGACTTCACTAAAGCGTCACAGGTTGCCACTGGAATGCCCTTCCACTCCTCCATGACAACATCACGGAGCTGTTGGATGCAAGAGACCTTGCTCTCCTCCACCTTCTGTTTGAGAGTGCCCCTCAGATGCTCAATAGGGTTTAGGTCTGGAGACATGCTTGGCCAGTCCAGCACCTTTACGCTCAGTTTCTTTAGCAAGGCAGTGGTCATCTTAGAGGTGTGTTTGGGGTCGTTATCAAGTTGGAATACTGCCCTGCGGATCATGTACTGGCGAGAGCAGGGGGACCTTGCGTGCCCTGCAGGATTTTAAACCATGACGTCATAGTGTGCTACTAATGGTAATCTTGGAGACTGTGGTCCCAACTCTCTTCAAGTCATTGACAAGGTCCTCCCATGTAGTTCTGGGCTGATTCCTGACCTTTCTACCAATCATCCGTACCCCACGAGACAAGATCTTGCATGGAGTCCCAGACTGAGAAAGATTGACAGTCATTTTGCGTTTCTTCCATTTGCTAATAATTGCGCCAACAGTTGTTGCCTTCTCACCAAGCCACTTGCCTATTGTCCTGTAGCCCATCCCAGCCTTGTGCAGGTCTACAATATTGTCCCTGGTGTCCTTAGTGTGATTGATTGAGTGTGTGGATAGGTGTCTTTTATACAGATAATGAGTTCAAACAGGTGCAATTAATACAGGTAATGAGTGGAGGAGGAAAAACTAACAGGTCAGTGAGAGGCAGAATTGCTGGTTGGTTGGTGACCAAATACTTATTTCATGCAATAAAATGCAAATTAGTTATTTAAAAAATCATACAATGTGATTTTCTGGATATTTTTTAGATTCTGTCTCTCACAGTTGACGTATACCTACAATAAAAATTACAGACCTCTCCATTCTTTGTAGATGGGAAAACATGCAAAATCGCTAGTGTATCAAATACTCATTTTCACCATTGTATCTTTGAACCCCAATAGAGAGTAACCCACTTATCTCTGAATTAACTGAGATCAGCAAAATCATGACAAATTCATCATTTAAATTGTTAAGCCAAACACAACTAAAAATAATAAAAACAACCTGTCTAGAGAAAAATATTAGGGGGTAGAGGTCGCAACAGCAGCGGGGCACAGTAACAAATCCAATTTCATAATGAGTACATAATATGCACATAAAAATGTCACAAGTAGCTGATACAATTCATTTATATTACACTCATGATAAATAAATAAACCGATTCATATATGTAATCATAAATAATCAATAAATAGAAAATAAATTAATCAATATATAAATAAGAGTATACATTTATGACATTGGGTATGTGTAGTAACCCATGTACAAAAGCAAAGACTAATAATAAAAAAGTAAATAGAGCTACAAATAATGGCACAATGCTAGTAACAATATAATTTTATAGTATTAGACCTGCATAATGACCCATGGACATCAGTAGGTCAAAAAATAAAATCTCAGCAATAGAGGCAAATGCTGAGTAGTATTCCCAATGTTTAATGTAGATGCGAATAAGAGCTGATAGTGCAGCCCTTATATCCAAAGCGCTATGACACAATGGGTCTAAATGAAGCTACAAGGTAGTAATACACACACTACATTAGCAATACTCACACACAACAGAGCTACAAGGTAAATGCATACCCAGGTTTGTTGCGACTTCCACCTCCAGCCCCATCGTGCGTTTTGCCCCCGCTTCTTTACCCCTGCTTATCTGTTTTCCTTCTTAGTGAAGAGGGATAACAACTGGTATAGTGAAGCAATGTATTTTTGTGTGTGGATATGGTATATATATATCAGTCCACAAAATGCCATTAGAGTCTTTATTTACATCAATATCCAAAAAATTGATTGAGTGATCACTGTGGTGCATAGTAAACTGAAGTTTACCCCAAATTGAATTCAGGTAAGTTTGAAAGGTTTTAAGGGTGTCCAATGGACCACCCAAATGCAAAAATTTCATCAATGTATTGCCTCCAAATTTGGCCATATTATTGAAATAATGGATTGAGTAGGCATACAGTAGTCCATTTCAAATGCTGACATTTATACACATTTGTATAAGGAGGGTCACATTGGATCCGATGGTTGTACCTTGTATCTGTAAATAGAAGGTATCATGGAATATAGAAAAGTTTTCCGTAAGTACCAGTTTCAATAAATCCATGAAAAACATATCTTGATAGATGATTTGTTAGTTGTAGAAAGTAATACTTCGACTGCTCATAAGCCCTTTTGATGAGTAATTAATATATAAAGGATATTTACATAATTCGTGAATAATAAAGCATGTAGTACTTAATTCCTGTGATATTGTCAAAAATGCACCATAAAGTAAGAAGGATGTAGTAATTTTGAGAGAGGTGCTAAGATTGATTTTGTGGATGCCACAATTGGGCGACCAGGGGAATTGTTAAGTTTTTCATGTAACTAAATGGTATAATAGGGTTTGGGTTAATTAAAAAATTCATACACCAGTAGGTCTATAGTATTTTGTGCTAGATGAACATCTAAAACTATCTTTATCTTGTATGCCACTTCGGTGAATGGGTTACCCTTTAGCTTACTGTATACAGTAAGTACTGTCATTCAATTTGGATTTCATTTAATTGATATACACACGTGGACAAAATTGTTGGTACCCCTCGTTTAATGAAAGAAAAACCCACAATGGTCACAGAAATAACTTGAATCTGACAGACTGGAATTTGCCAAACTACATGTTGACAAGCCACAAAGCTTCTGGGAGAATGTCCTATGGACAGATGACACAAAAATCGAAATTTTTTGGCAAGGCACATCAGCTCTATGTTCACAGATGGAAAAATGAAGCATATCTTGAAAAGAACAATGTCCCTACTGTGAAACATGGAGGAGGCTCTGTTATGTTCTGGGGCTGCTTTGTTGCATCTGGCACGGGGTGTCTTGAATATGTGCAGGGTATAATGAAATCTCAAAACTATCAAGGGATTCTAGAGAGAAATGTGATGCCCAGTGTCAGAAAGTTTGGTCTCAGTCGCAGGTCATGGGTCTTGCAACAGGATAATGACCCAAAACACACAGCTAAAAACACCCAAGAATGGCTAAGAGGAAAACATTGGACTATTCTGAAGTGGCCTTCTATGAGCCCTGACCTAAATCCTATTGAGCATCTTTGGAAGGAGCTGAAACATGCCATCTGGAAAAGGCACCCTTCAAACCCGAGACAACTGGAGCAGTTTGCTCATGAGGAGTGGGCCAAAATACCTGTTGAGAGGTGCAGAAGTCTCATTGACAGTTACAGGAATCGTTTGATTGCAGTGATTGCCTCAAAAGGTTGTGCAACAAAATATTAAGTTAAGGGTACCATCATTTCTGTCCAGGCCTGTTTCATGAGTTTCTTTTTTTTTTAAATTCTGTTGAAGCATGGTTGAAAAGCAATGTCTGACTTTCATTTGTTCATTTTCATAGAATTTTTATATATTATTACTTTTGTCATATTCAAGTTATTTCTGTGACCATTGTGAGTTTTTCTTTCATTAAACGAGGGGTACCAAGAATTTTGTCCACGTGTGTAGTCCTTTTTGTTTCATACTACTATGCCTTCCCCCTCATCGGCCAGTTTGATTATCAGATCCTTGTCACTCATAAGTGACTTAAGTGCTTGATGATCTACATTGTAAAGATTGGAAGTATAATGTAAGGAACCTTAATTGATTTCAGAAAATAATGGCTACATTCTTCTCGCCAAGGTTGATACAAGCCTCAGGTGCACAAGAACCTTTTGGTGCCATGAATGAGCTTTTCAGGTTGGTTAATAGGTACTTTTAGTCTCATATATCTACTTCTAACTGCCTCTGCCCCCCCCTTCTTTTCTTCCCTTCCCCTCTGCCCTCCTTTTTTTGACCTGCTTCTTTTTCCCTTACTCCTAGTCAACTTACTTATTATTCATTCTTACACATACCTTCAAGCATACACTCATGACACCACTATCAACCCTCTCTTTTTTCCCCTTTCCATACTTCCACATACTTTTATTTATATCTTTTCACATATAATTTTTATTTTCATATTAGAAATATTACAGCATTCTCCTTTTACCCTTTCACAACTGTTATCCCATAGTGACTTGCCAATACAATCCATAACTTGTAGGGGTCACTAAGGACGCTGCATATGATCATGTGACTGCAATATGCTGGTCATGTGATCCCCTAGCTACGTCATCCAGACTTTACTCTCTCCTCTCCTAGGCTTTCCATATACACACAGTCACGTGACCGCAATATTCCGGTCGCTAGATGATGATGTCAGCTGGAAGCATTGTGTATGACTCTTTCCGGATACAAATTTCCATTCCCCATTTAAACCCACATGGGAGAGCTGCACACCAGCGTTTTCCTACAGTGGCGTTGTCTACAGTTACTTCTCATACGCTCCATTCCTCTGATCTCAGCTGCTAGGCTGCTATGTGATTCCTTCTGTTACTGCACCTTGTCCAACCTTTCCTTCCTGCAACCTGAATGTCTTACAAACTCACCTGTGGGCCTTTCCTGAGCCAATCCCTTACTGCCCCCACCCATTTATACCTGCTCTGCCATTAGAACAGTGGCTGAGCAAACTGTCATATGCAGCGGATTTTAGGGGCAGCCAGAGATTGGCTCAGGAAAGGCCCACAGGGGAGCTCATTAGAATCTCAAGTTGCTGAGAGGGAGGATGCACAGCCCTATAGGCTAGGCCAGGAGCAGCAACAGGAGGAAACACACAGCAGCATGTAGAAGCAAAAACCATATAGTGTGAACAAGAGGCAAGCTGATGGCTGCGTTTGCTAGGAGAGCATGGTCGTTACAATAGATGAATAATAGATAAAGAAGAAAAATATGTGGAGGGGTGAAGGGAAAAGAACAGGAGTCTCAAATGGCACCGGCATGCAAACAGTGGGTTTGGACTGTTTTGGAAATTGCAGCATTTTCACTGCAATCCACGCATTGCAGAAAAATACACGGATTGAAAATGCTGCAATTTCCAAAACAGTTGCGGTTTTGGAGATCATAGCAAGTCAGTTATATTTACGGAAATGCTGGAGGTTTCACTATAGGTATAATGGAAGCAGAAAGTCCGCAGAGGAAACCTCGCCAGACTTTCTGCGAAAATCTCTGAGGGAAAAACTGTGATGCATTTCTGCCAAGGTTTTTCCCACAGCGCTTTTTTGCTGCAGCCTGGTACGTGGGGCCTCAGCCTAAAACACTTGATAAATGTGGCGCACAACATGTTAGAGAGGTTATCTGAATGTATTTTTGCAGCACAGTGTTGTAGGTCACGCCCCTTTACTATGAGTCCACACCCCTTTTTGTACAAGTAATAAAAGTATTTAAAACACTTTATGAATGTGGCACACAGAGAGGTTATTTGGTGAAAATGATACCAGAATTATGGAGCATTTTACTTGATAAATCTCCCCCATTGTATGTGCTGGCTGGCTTGTATGTATATGAAAAACTCAGATGATGTGTGAGTCTGATCTCTGACTCAGTCAGGTATCAGACAACTTTGTGTCAGACAACTTTTTATCAGAGCTCATGGAGCTTCTCAGCCTGCAGCCTTATACAAATATCTTCTACTCCTGAGTGTGAGCAGTGAGTTCACTCAGAGGTCAGTCATCCTGGCCAATCACAGTGTAACATTGTATGTGCTTCATTGCTGACTGCTGACTTGTGACTCAATCAGATATGAAAGTCAGAAGTCATCTAAGTTTTACAACCAGCCCAGAAACTACATAGAGTCAGGTGTCAGAATCAAAGTCATAGTAGTATAATGTTGTACCATGTTAGCCATTGAAAGTAGTGAAAGAGTGAAGAAATCAGGCGATACCTTTTAGAGGCTAACTGAGTATATTTGATAAGTAAGTTTTCAGAAGTGCTAGCTTCCTTCATCAGACATGGTGTTATACAAGAACTGAAAATTCACAGATTTTTATACCCTATACATATGATCTTCAAAGGATTTTAGAGTCCTTAAAAAAAAACAAAAAACAAAATGCAATCTAAGTAGAGAAGTTATTTACAACCGGTCAAAAAACAATCTGGAAAGTTGTGGTGCGTGACAGAGGGATCTGTTTTCTGTTTGCTATCAGGAGGTGATTTGTGACCCTCACAGTTCATACATAGTGTGACATGAAGCTGGCATGAATATTAAGTCCAAATTGCAGAGTTTTAAATTTTTGCATAAACTTGTACTCCCATTCTTTCCTCTCCTCTTGCGTCTTAAACTGTCCCATTAAAACCACAACCCGCAAATCTTCAATAGAGTGGTTTTCTCTGGAGAAATGTGCAGCCACTGGGAGATCTGTTCTGCTATTATTAATATTAGATCTATGTGAGTTCATTCGCTGACTGAGTCTCTACCCTGTTTCCCCCACATAGAGGCCTGTGGTGGGACATTGCATACACATTATGAGGTACACCACATTGGAAGACCTGCAGGAAAATGTCCCCCTAATTCTGTGCACCTGTTGTGACTGTGGGACAGGTACACTGTCAGCTGTGTGGATGTGCTTGCAGGTCATGCACCTTTTTTGTAGGCAAGGTGAGGTACCATTTTCAGTTGGGGCCTTCAGGGCACTCCGGACAATAATACGCCTCAGGTTTGGTGGTTGTCGAAAGGAAAGGAGAGGGGGGACTGTAAATATGTCCTTGAGTCTGTTGTCCCTATGTAGCACAGGTTGGAGTTCCTTGGCAATCCTTCATAGGATTTCCAGCTGTGGGTTGTAGGTGACAACTAGGGGCACTCGGGTATCTTTCTGGGTCTCTCTATATGTGAGCAGACTCTCTCTGTTAATGGCTGCCCCTTTGTTTAATTGGTTGTCCGTCACTTTTGGTTTGTATCCCAATCGGAGAAATTTCATCCTCAGATCCAGGAGGTGCTTGTTCAGGTCTGCTTTGTCAGAGCAAATACGATTGTATCGTATAGCCTGGCTGTAGATAATAGATTGTCTTGTGTTCTTGGGGTGGAAGCTGTCGTTTCTCAGGTAGGCCGTTCTGTCTGTGGGTTTGTGGTATATCGATGTGAGTAGCCGGTGGTCTTTGATGTATATTGTGGTATCCAGAAAGTGAATTTCACTCCCTGAATAGCTAAGTTTAAGGTTGATGGTAGGGTGAAAGTCATTGAAGTCATTATGGAATTGAAGTAGGGCCTCCTCACCTGCAGTCCAGATGACAAGGATATCATCGATATAATGAAGGTAAATCATAGGTTTGGTGGCGCATGTTGATAAATATGTTCCTTCCAGTTCTGCCATAAAGAGATTTGCATACTGGGGTGCACATCTGGTCCCCATTGAAGTTCCCATTCGCTGTAGATATAGATCCTCTCCAAAGGTAAAATGGTTGTGGCTAAGGATGAATTATATGAACTGCGTTACTGGTTCTGTTGGGAGGTTTTGTTTTGCCAGGTGTACCCGACATGCTGCAACTCCATCCTTGTGGGGAATGTTGGTATACAGGGATTCCACATCCATGGTGGCCAAAATGGTACCCTCAGGTAGTGGGCCCAGGGCATTCAGTTTGTTAAGAAGGTCAGTGGTGTCCTGGATATAGCTTGGAGTATCCCTGACAAGGGGTTTTAGGAGATTTTCCACCCAACCTGAGATGTTTTCTGTCAGTGTCCCAATGCCAGAAATGATACCGTGTTTCCCCGAAAATAAGACACCCCCGAAAGTAAGGCATAGGAGAGGTTTCGGAGAATTGCCTAATATAAGGCATCCCCCGAAAGTAAGGCGTATGTTCCCGAACAGAACATACAGTATATACGATATGTGAGGCTGCGGGAGAACCCCACAATCTCTGCTATCATTATACTCCGGGGTCTTTTCAGACCCCGGAGTATAATAATCGGCGGCCCAGGGGAGGTGAGCGAACATAAAAAACTGTGTGCTTACCTGTCCTACGCTTCTCCAGGCTTCGGGCCTGTTTGGTGACGTCAGCGGACGTCATTTTGCGTCGTGACGCCGGCCGGATCACGTGACGCGGCCTGGTCTAACAGTGAAGGCGGCCGGAGTAGCGCACGGGCATGCACTGGAGCGAGGAACAGGTAAGCAACGTTGTTTTTTTATGTTTCTATCCTCTCCTGGGTCTCCGATCATTATACTCTGGGGTCTGAAAAGACCCCACAGTATAATAATTGTTCATGGGTGGTCCACTATGGGGCAAACTACTGTGTGCAGGGGCCACTATGGGGAATGATACTGTGTGCAGGGGCCACTATGGGGAATGATACTGTGTGCAGGGGCCACTATGGCGAATGATACTGTGTGCAGGGGCCACTATGGGGAATGATACTGTGTGCAGGGGCCACTATGGGGAATGATACTGTGTGCAGGGGCCACTATGGGATATGATACTGTGTGCAGGGAAATTAATGGTTTGGATTGTTATGATGATGTCCTAGAAGATGATGACATAACTGTCATTGAATAAATTTTACTTTCTATTCGTACCGTAAATATTGGTAAATGTACCATACTGTTAATTGTTGTACATGGAAATAATGGTACAGTAGTAGTAAGAAATTCTTGATAGGATTCACAGTTTGTCTGGTTATGCTGGTTTGTGATGACAACTACTGTACAGTACCGTATATAATAAATATTCATTTTTTTGTTCAGCAATAAATGTGAATTCTTCTTCATTGAAAAAAAAATAAGACATCCCCTGAAAATAAGACACAGCACATCTTTGGGAGCAAAAATTAATATAAGACGCTGTCTTATTTTCGGGGAAACAGGGTAGGCCTCCCAGGGTTGTCATCTTTGTGTATCTTTGGGAGCATATAGAAGCAGCCCGGCCTGGGATCTTGTGGGATAAGTCCTTTTACCTGATTCTGGATCTGGATTGGAAACTTCTTGATCATACTCTTTAGTTCTTTCATATAGGCCTTTGTGGGGTCACTTCCAAGTTTGGAGTAATGGATGGGATTTGACAGTTGCCTGTTTGCAACTATGGTGGAAAATAAGTATTTGGTCACCTACAAACAAGCAAGATTTCTGGCTTTCACAGACCTTTAACTTCTTCTTTAAGAGGCTCCTCTGTCCTCCACTCATTACCTGTAGTAATGGCACCTGTTTGAAATTGTTATCAGTATAAAAGACACCTGTCCACAACCATAAACAGTCACACTCCAAACTCCACTATGGTGAAGACCAAAGAGCTGTGGAAGGACACCAGACACAAAATTGTAGACCTGCACCAGGCTGGGAAGACTGAATCTGCAATAAGCAAGCAGATTGGTGTGAAGAAATCAACTGTGGGAGCAATAATTAGAAAATGGAAGACATACAAGACCACTGATAATCTCCCTCGATCAGGGGCTCCACGCAAGATCTCACCCCGTGGGGTCAAAATGATCACAAGAACGGTAAAATACTTATTTTCCACCATAATTTGCAAATAAATTCTTTAAAAATCAGACAATGTGATTTTCTAGATATGTTTTCTCATTTTGTGTCTCATAGTTGAGGTCTACCTATGATGTCAATTACAGGCCTCTCTCATCTTTTTGAGTGGGAGAACTTGCACAATTGGTGGCTGACTAAATACTTTTTTTCCCCACTGTATAAGGTGTAATGCAGCCAGCAATGTTATGTGTTACCTGCATGCTTCAGTCTTTTTCCTTTCATTTGCTAGTGTCTGTACACTGTCTCCATGCTTGCTGAATTGGCAAAATCTTCCTGGTGTAATGCAAGAGATGTGCAGAATGTTCTGGAAGCCTTTATCTTGTTAATTCACCCCTTCCCCATTACATGTACTATGATGTTTCACTGAAACACTGAGTGAGAAGCCACAACTACATACAGTGCCTTGCGAAAGTATTCGTCCCCTTTGAACTTTTCAACCTTTTGCCACATTTCAGGCTTCAAACATAAGGATATAAAATTTTAATTTTTTGGTGAAGAATCAACAAGTGGGACACAATAGTGAAGTGGAACAAAATTTATTGGATATTTTAAACTTTTGTAAAAAATAAAAAACTGAAAAATGGGGCGTGCCAAATTATTCCCCTTAAGTTAATACTTTGTAGCGCCACCTTTTGCTGCCATTACAGCTGCAAGTCGCTTGGGGTATGTCTCTATCAGTTTTGCACATTAAGAGACTGAAATTCTTGCCCATTCTTCCTTGGAAAACAGCTTGAGCGTTGGAGAGCGTTTGTGAACAGCAGTTTTCAGCTCTTTCCACAGATTCTCGATTGGATTCAGGTCTGGACTTTGACTTGGCCATTCTAACACCTGGATACATTTATTTGTGAACCATTCCATTGTAGATTTTGTTTTATGTTTGGGATCATTGTCTTGTTGGAAGATAAATCTTTGTCCCAGTCTCAGGTCTTTTGCAGACTCCAACAGGTTTTCTTCCAGAATGGTCCTGTATTTGGCTCCATCCATCTTCCCATCAATTTTAACCATCTTCCTTTCCCTGCTGAAGAAAAGCAGGCCCAAACCATGATGCTGCCATCACCATGTTTGACACTGGGGATGTTGTGTTCAGGATGATGAGCTGTGTTGCTTTTACGCCAAACATATCGTTTTGCATTGTGGCCAAAAAGTTCGATTTTGGTTTCATCTGAACAGAGCACCTTCTTCCACATGTTTGGTGTGTCTCCCAGGTGGCTTGTGGCAAACTTTAAACAAGACTTTTTATGGATATCTTTGAGAAATGGCTTTCTTCTTGCCACTCTTCTGCAGTTCATCCAGAGTGATCATGGGCCTCTTGGCTGCATCTCTGATCAGTCTTCTCCTTAAGATGAAAGTTTAGAGGGATGGCCGGGTCTTGGTAGATTTGCAGTGGTCTGATACTCCTTCCATTTCAATATGATCGCTTGCACAGTGCTCCTTGGGATGTTTAAAGTTTGGGCAATCTTTTGGTATCCAAATCCGGCTTTAAACTTCTCCACAACAGTATCACGGACCTGCCTGGTGTGTTCCTTGGTCTTCATGATACTCTCTGCGCTTTAAACAAAACCCTGAGACTATCACAGAGCAGGTGCATTTATACGGAGACTTGATTACACACAGGTGGATTATATTTATCATCATCAGTCATTTAGGACAACATTGGATCATTCAAAGATCCTCACTGAACTTCTGGAGTGAGTTTGCTGCACTGAACGTAAAGAGGCCAAATAATATTGCACGCCCCACTTTTCAGTTTTTTATTTTTTACAAAAGTTTAAAATAACCAATAAATTTCGTTCCACTTCACTATTGTGTCCCACTTGTTGTTCATTCTTTACCAAAAAATTTAAATTTTATATCCTTATGTTTGAAGCCTGAAATGTGGCAAAAGGTTGAAAAGTTCAAGGGGGCTGAATACTTTCGCAAGGCACTGTAACCCTCTACTCCTTCCTACTTCTATTTACTGCCCTACAGGGGTAGATCTTTAGTAAGTGAGTAGGTTTCTGCCCATTTACAATAGGCCTTTATGCAGTAGCAGAAGTATTACAAAAGGAAATGCCACTTTTTACATAAGATAATAATAATAAATTTTATTTATATAGCACCAATATATTCCGCAGCACTGTACAAATTGTAGAGTACATTTGTAAAATTTCACATATTTATGTGAGCTAATGACCTATGAGAGAAAATATATCACCATAGAAAAGCTTTAAGAAAATAAGATGTAAATAGATTTTGATACTTTATTTTTAACAGAGGCACAGTTAACTGCGAATATGCCGTATGAATAAGATATGACATTGTAATATTTACTGATGCATCTGATTATCTGTGAGATTTGAAAACTAATATGATCTTTAGATAGAAACTGTCCGCTCTCCTGACTCTTCTGATATGTCAGTTTTAGTAAATATGTGTATTCTAACAAAATATCAATTCTTTTCTTAGAACTCTGTGCTGACAGATCTGGACCTGAGCCTTTAGACTCAATTAAGAATCACAGATATACAACATGTCTATCAAAAGAACTTTCTCTGATATGTCTCTGATTTATCCTTGGTATTATCCTAAATTTATCTAAAGAAGAGTAAATAAATTCTTACAAATCCGTTCTATATTAAATGAACAAAATATATCAGATCTTAAACTCCCATAAACAGCCTTAATATTTCTGACCCAACAAAATAAATCTCAAATGGAAATTAGCATTTTCTATAAGTTTCTCACAAACCCTGTTTCAAATAACCTATAACCTCACACCATAAAATGGGGAAAAAAAAATCTCTCAATCTCTTATGTTCTTACCAACAATGGAAATGTATACACACTATGAAAAGCTCATCTTGCACAAATCATCACTGTGGTTAAGCTGGAACACTTCTACACATTTTTTGGGAATCCCAAAGGCTAATCCTATTTTGGCAAAATATTAAAAGGCGTCTGTCAGCAATAAATTGGTTTTAAACCTTATCACAGTACCTTGTAGAGGTGATTCTGCATTTTCTGAATATGCCTGTTATTCAATTTTGCGCTGGAATCTAGAGCTGAGACTGAAGCCCACGCAAGCTAGGACACATCCTCAAAGCTCTTTTCCTCTTATCTGTGTATGAATAAAATGGCTATTTACATGAAAATGGGGCTCCAAAGCTGAATAAGATCCCATTCAAACGGCAAAGTCTGCCACTGATATTGGGGCGGATTCTGCCCCAAAATCTACAGCATATACCACCCATTGTTTTCAATGGAAGGCAGAAATTGGAGCAGGGTGCTGAAAAAATAAATGTCCTACTCAATTTTGCCACGGATTTCTCAACTGATGCTGGAGCCTTTCCACGGATTAAGCACATTAATTTGGAAGCAGGCAGTGGAAAATGAAGAGGAATCCAAGACAGATGTATACTTTTGCATATTTATTGGTAATCTCAGTAGAATACAAATAGTGATTTGCTTCCTTAGGGCTTATTCACATATCACAGACAGCACACAGAACCATTTCCATATGTCTATTCAGACATATCCATTTTTTCACAGACTGTGTTACTGGAGCAAACACACCCATGCAAGTCAATGGACCTGTGGAAAGCACAAACTGAACATGGATATGTGTGCTGTTGGTTTTTCATACACTTGGACACACTTTGAACATTTACATTTTTGCACTTATAACCTGTTTTTTATTTATTTATTTTTTTAATGGAAGTAAAAAACTAATAAGATATGGATGGAAAATCTTAGACAAGGTCAGAAAACTGATGAAATACGAATGCTAAACGGATGAGAAATGGACATGTTTGTTTGACTACAGCATGCCACCTTACCCGTATGCTTGCTTTTTGATCTTCTATGTAAAAAAACAAAGGGATATTGCTCAAATAAATACTATAGAACTCTGTGCATCATTATGCCTTCTGTTTTTTTTTTTTGGAAGTCTGATCCACAGAACGGAGTATGGCCAAACTCTCTTCATTGTTACATCACATGGGTTCAGGTCATAGAAAGAACTAGAAGAGATGAATCCAGAATGACTGCAGATCTCAAGAAGCCATGAATTATCTGGGCACCTATGGTTTTAATTGGATGAAGTAGTAATTTTACTCCCAGTAAACATGATGGTTCTTCAAATGCAAAAGCAAATCTAGCCCCTCTGGGCCATTCGATAACCTTTCTCTAACAAGCTGAGTATACGAGATGTTATGGGAAGAAACTCTTCAAAGCCAAATAAATAATTCAGACTGGAAGCAGACGGTCAGAGATCAGAGTGTGGAGAGTCTGCATGCAGAGCAAAGAGATCATTTATATTAATATTCAGTATGCATTTGTTCCATCTCCTGTCTGTATATAACTTCAAAAACCCATGAATACAGAAATATAGCTAAATGTCGAAGACCAATGACTCAAATGCCGATATTGAATGACATGCAAGAAAGTGTGATGAAGCATTCAATAATTCATATGTCAATTATAGAACTGTGGATCGAACCTTGACCAGTTCTATGCTATGAGTAGCTTGCAGTGTAATTGTATCACTACCTCTAAGACTGAATCATAGAATTTAGATCTGTGGCCACTGAATGTTCTTTGCCTTTTGTCACACAGAATATATTTCCAAAATTATACCTGAATTAATTTTTTTGTCTTTTAACCCCTTCCCGACATCCGCCATAATAGTACGGCGGATGTCGGTATTTAAATATGGCAGCTGCTCGGGAGCTGATTGGCAGGAAAAAAAATCAAAAGTGCCAAACCGCAGTTTTTTTTCGCTGTTTTGCCTCGGATAAAAAATTTGAATAAAAAGTGATCAAAGCAATAGACATTCCATAAAATTGTATAACTAAAAAGCACACCTGGCTCTGCAAAAAAAAAAAAACGCTCTATGTATCCCCATACATGGAAATGTAAAAAAGTTATGGGTGTCAGAATTAAGAAAAAATTTTTTGCAAAGTTTTGGATTTTTGTTAAGGGGTTAAAATGTAAATAAAACTATATAAATTTGGTATCCCCGGAATCGTAACAAAATATAGAATGCAGGTGACATGTCATTATGGCTGCACAGTAAACGCCGTAAAAAATTAAGCCAGTAAAAAATTTGCACAAATGCACTTTTTCTCCAATTCAAATTCCCAATTCAGAATTTTTTCCAGCTTCCAAGTACATTGTACAGAATAATAAATGGTAGCTTCATGAAGATCAATTTTTACCACAAACATTAAGCCCTCATATGACTCTGTGAATGGAAAAATAAAAAAGTTATGGGGTTTAGAAGGCAGGGAGTCAAAAACTAAAATTGATAAATGTCACCGGCAGAAAGGGGTTAAAAACCTATACAGTGTGAAATGCCTTATATGTTTTTTGGCTTTTAAAAGGGCTGAGCAGTTGGTCACTTCCTGAGAAGAAATAAGTAATGTTTTCTAATCTTCCACAACCCCTTTAAATGTAATCCACAAATATTTAAATTGTTACTTACATGAAAACACCTACTTACCTAATTGTTACTTACAAAAAACACCTTAAAAGACGATCTATCCAGAAGTACAAAAACTAAATGCCATACATCATTTGATTCTTGCTGTTCTCCTGATCAATTAGGCATTTTAATCTTAAACATCTGACCACCCATTCAAAAGTTATGGCCCCTGGAAGATTATATGTAATTTAGCTCTTATTCCCCAAGTGGACGGTAACCTTTTGTTTTTCTCATATGAAAGGGTGAACGGAACAGGATTTTGTACTTGATGACAGATTTTCTTTAAACTAACAATAAAGTAACTACCTCCAACTTTTTGAAGTTGCAAGCTGGAAAAGCAAGCTACAATACTGAAAAACACTTTAGGCTTAGTTCGAGTGGCTAAAGTCTTGTGGGCCCCGGTGCAAACTTTTGTCCGGGGCCCCCTACCCTTCCCTACAGCGTACTCCCTTTCTGCAGCAGTATCTCAGATACTTGAAAGGGATACAGCATTAGTACCCACAATTGCATTTATCAAGAATATGGTGAATGAGCAGCGCAGCACCCGGGATGTAAACAACAGTGAAAGCTGCATGCTGTGGGAAACATCTGATCTGCAGGGTCCTAACAGTCTAAGAGAGCTATGAGATCCAGCTCCACAATGGCCCCCACACAGTATAATATGCTCCCCACAGTGGCCCCAGAGAGTATAAAATGCTGTCAAGAGCTCCCCTAGAGTTTCAGGTGAACTCCATTCGAAAGAATATTTGTGAGGTTTGGCCCTCCGCTTTGGTGTTATTATTATACTCTGGGTTCTCCTCAGACCCCAGAGTATAAGAAGTAGAGGCCCAGGGAAAGTGATTAAAAATAACAAATGATTATACTCACCTAGCTTCACCTCTCCTAGGCATCCTCGCTCCGTCTGTCTCTCTTCAGCATCTTCTTCAATCCTCTTCTGCCTGCGACTGATGTGATGACAACACTGCTGGGGCATATGATTGGGCCTCAGTAGTCACTTGGGGCACGCTGACATCATTACAACCTCAGTCACAGCCTGGAAGAGCCCCAGAGAGGATGCTGAGGACTGTCTGAAGCCCAGGATAGGTGAATATAAATATTTCTTATTTTTAGTCACCTCCCCTGGGCAGGCTACCATGTAGCCGGGCCCCTTTCCACCTAATAATACAGTGGGGAAAAAAAGTATTTAGTCAGCCACCAATTGTGCACGTTCTCCCACTTAAAAAGATGAGCGAGGCCTGTAATTGACATCATAGGTAAACCTCAACTATGAGATACAAAATGAGAAAACCTATCTAGAAAAATCACATTGTCTGATTTTTAAAGAATGTATTCGCAAATTATGGTGGAAAATAAGTATTTGGTCAATAACAAACGTTCATCTTAATACTTTGTTATATATCCTTTGTTAGCAATGACAGAGGTCAAACGTTTTCTGTAAGTCTTCACAAGGTTGGCACACACTGTTGCTGGTATGTTGGCCCGTTCCTCCATGCAGCTCTCCTCAAGAGCAGTGATGTTTTGGGGCTGTCGCTGGGCAACATGGACTTTCAACTTCCTCCAAAGGTTTTCTATGGGTTTGAGATCTGGAGACTGGCTAGGCCACTCCAGGACCTTGAAATGCTTCTTACGAAGCCACTCCTTCGTTGCCCTGGTGGTGTGCTTGGGATCATTGTCATGCTGAAAGACTTAGCACTCAAAATCTCACGATACATGGTCCCATTCATTCTTTCATGTACATGGATCAGTCGTCCTGGTCCCTTTGCAGAGAAACAGCCCCAAAGTATGATGTTGCCACCCCCATGCTTCACAGTATGTATGGTGTTCTTTGGATGCATCTCAGCATTCACTCTCCTCCAAACACGAAGAGTTGTGTTTCTACCAAACAGTTCTACTTTGGTTTCATCTGACAATATGACATTCTCCCAATACTCTTCTGGAACATCCAAATGCTCTCTAGCAAACTTCAGACAGGCCGGATATCTACTGGCTTAAGCAGGGGGACACGTCTGGCACTGCAGGATCTGAGTCCCTGGCGGCGTAGTGTGTTTTATTGACGGTAGCCTTTGTTACGTTAGTTCCAGCTTTCTGCAGGTCATTCACTAGGTCCCCCCGTGTGGTTCTGGGATTTTTGCTCACCATTCTTGTGATCATTTTGACCCCACAGGGTGAGATCTTGCTTGGATCCCCTGATCGAGGGAGATTATCAATTTTCTAATTATTGCTCCCACAGTTGATTTCTTCACACCAAGCTGCTTGCCTATTGCAAATTCAGTCTTCCCAGCCTGGTGCAGGTCTACAATTTTGTTTCTGGTGTCCTTCCACAGCTCTTTGGTCTTCACCATAGTGGAGTTTGGAGTGTGACTGTTTGAGGTTGCGGACAGGTGTCTTTTATACTGATAACAATTTCAAACAGGTGCCATTACTACAGGTAATGAGTGGAGGACAGAGGAGCCTCTTAAAGAAGAAGTTACAGGTCTGTGAGAGCCAGAAATCTTGTTTGTTTGTAGGTGACCAAATACTTATTTTCCACCATAATTTGCAAATAAATTCTTAAAAAAATCAGACAATGTGATTTTCTAGATATCTTTTCTCATTTTGTCTCTCATAGTTGAGGTCTACCTATGATGTCAATTACAGGCCTCGCTCATCTTTTTAAGTGGGAGAACTTGCACAATTGGTGGCTGACTAAATACTTTTTTTCCCCACTGTATGTATAGCAGTTGGGGAACTAGGCTTTCCCCGATCGCTATCATGGTGGTCCAGGGCCCCAGCCATCTCTAGCTGTGCACGGGCCCTGTACATTAAGTCACTGCTTGGTTCACATCTACAGGGAAGTCTCCGTAGGAAACTCCGTTGTAGTGTCCATCTGAAATTGGCAGAAAAAAAGTCCTGCAGGCACAACTTTTTCATCCACTAATTTCAGTGTAAAAACAATGGATACCCAATGGACCCCATTATAGTCAATGGGGTCTGTCAGGCTCCTTATGTACCTGCGATTGTAGCAGTCCGCCATCCAGTACTCCGAACAGATCAGAACAATGGGCAGGTTGGTGCTGATGTGAACTTAGCCTAAGGTGCATTCTTTGTTTAACCCCATGTTAATAACATTGTTAACTTATTAGTGACCAATGTATAGCCTTTCTATATCGGTCAATAATGGGCCTTATTTCACCACAACTGACTTTGTTCAGTTGTGGCCGAATAATGTGGGGTCTCACGCTTTCTCAGGCGTGGGTGTCCGGCTCTGTTTACCCCCTTAGATGCTGCAGTCACCATTGATCTCCCTTAGAGGCATCAGAACCCCTGCAAAAAATATTGCAGGGGTCCGATGCCCAGGGCTGTCTAAGGCCGGTTCACATCTGCGTCCGGGTTTCCATTTGCGGAGTCCGCTTGGGGACCCCCGAACGGAAACCTATACGCATAAAAAAGCGGTTTACCTGGGAAACCCACGGACCCCAGAGAATATAATGGGGTCCATGTGGCTTCCGCTTGGTTTCCGCACGAAGCAAGCGGAGAGGAAAGTGCTGCAAGCAGCACTTTTCTCTCCGCAAGATTCCGCATGTTTCGTGCGGAAACTGAGCGGAAACCACACAGACCCCATTATAGTCTAAGGGGTCCGCGGGTTTCCCAGGTAAACCACTTTTTTATGCGTATAGGTTTCCGTTCGGGGGGTCCCCAAGCGGGCCTAAGTATAATCCTGTTAGGCGTGCCAAAAGCATGGCCTAATAAACTGCCTGTCAAAAAAATGACAGGCATAATAATGCATTGCTCTGTATAGGTAGTGCAATACATTATAAAAGCAATCAGAAGAAGTTCCCTAGAGGGACAAAAAAATGATATAAATAATACTTAGTATAAATACTTTTAATAAATAGTAAAAAATAAATACATCACACACATATTGGGTATTTTCTGCATCTGTAAGGACCTGAGCAGCTGTAATGTTATTTTACCCACTCGCTTAACCGCGTTAATAAAAAAATCTAAAAAATGATGCCACAGAAAAAACACAATAAAGAGCAATCTAAAAGCATTACTGGGGACGTGGCTTGGCATGGTTATGGCAAGCTGTGCTTAGTGTGAGCTCCAGTCTGGACCCTTAAAAAACAGGCATTTCACGCCTCACTGATGGGCAAAACTATGGTGAGGAAGAACCTGGGGGGCCCCCTACCCCCTCAGGTACATGCCATCCCCATATCAAACTTCTTCCACCCACTGGCAGACTCCCGAAGTTCGTCTGACAGTGATGCGGCCTCAGACGCTGCCTCCTCTCCTTCCTATGCCAGCAGCTCACCTCTCCCAACTCCTCTGTAGGACTTCTCGGCATTTACCTTGCATCCACTGTCTCAGCTGCCTGACAAATGTACCCCTCCAGTCGGAAGTCCTCCAGATACTCTGATGAGTACCCGGAACACCACAGCACTGCTGGCAGCCATCTTCTTCACTCCACCCTGTGCCGGTGATGACGCCAGCACAGCTTCCATGTGCTGCCTCCTCTGCAAATATCCTGTATTGCACCGGATAAACTGTCATCCTGCTCTCACACCTCTCATTTGCTTCAGGCTGGCGGATGAGCCCCCTCACTAGAAAAATCACTGTTCCAAACTTCTACACATAAGGGGTGCCCCACCAAGCAGAACCGTCTGTTTCCTGCCTCCGATGTTTCCTCTGGGGATGAAGCAGAGCCTCCCCACACATGCCGCAGAATCCGGCCAGGGCTTCCCTCCGATGCCTGTCACAGCACAGCTACATCTACCTTTGCCTCCCAGCTACCACCTGAAGAGGCCGTCCATACCCTCCAGGATCACCCCTGGAATGATATGGATGACCTGGCCGCAGACCTGAAACACGCTTGGCGACAAGACCTTAAAGTGGTCAAGTTTGATATAGCCAACTTGCAACAACGGGTAGATGACCTGAAACTGTTCTAGCCTACAGTCTTGGCCTTGAAAAATCTCTGAAACAATCCTCCACTACTATTCAATACCGCAAACTCCTGTCTCATGTCGATGAAATTGAAAATTGCAGCCGCTGAAGCAATATTAGAATTCGAGGCCTTCCGGAAGCCACCCCACCAGTTGAACTCTTTTCCACTCTCACTGGCATCTTCAACACCCTGCTTGGTCATCCGGCGGATACTCCTATTGAAATTGATCATGTGCACCATGCTCTCAGACCCCACAGTTTGGACCCGGCGAAACTGCGAGACGTGATCTGCAGAATTCATTACTATGCACTTAAGGAGGAAATTATGATGAAGGCTAGGGATCAGAAATTCATTGACTTTGATGGGGCCCAGCCTTCTCTTTTCCTAGATCTCTCTAGACACACCCTACACCAGTGTTTTGCTCTGAAACTGCTGCTCACTCTCCTTCAAGAACAAAGAATCCCTTGATGGGGCTTCCCATTTGCCCTCCAGGTGCGACTCAAAGATGGACTTTATACACTCTCAACTCCCGATGATCTCCGGTCATTCCTGCAGTCTCTGGATTTACCTCCTCTTCGCCTCCCAGGGTGGGAACTGTTCCTCTCCGATGTTGATCCGAGAGACCCTCAAGACACGATAGGAGCAACTGGCGATAGTCAAATCCGAAGTCCACCTCAACCCCAATGGCCTCACCACAGATGCAGATATGTATCTGACCGAGACTCCTCAGCTCGAGATGCCTTTCATCAGGTAATCTCCTTGCATTTGTCTGTGTCTCCTCACAGTTTTGTTTTATGTTAGGCTCTTGTTATATTGCCCTTCCCTACCTGTGCATTTCTCGAAATGTTATCCTGTTGATACTGCTCCTCAATTCTCTCCATTATGGGTCCGGTAAGCTCTTAGCACATAGACCCTTTCTGATTTTCATTCCATGATTGATACTCACACCAGCCTTCCATGCTCCCACATAGACAGGTGGTCCTCTTTAGTGACACACCACGAGACTTGAGCTCAACATCTATAGCCCCTCTGAGGGTAGCTATATTTCACTTCTATTAGCATCCATTTACCTATCTCTACCTTTCCCTCCGCTACTTATCTTCAACTTCATACATTCCTCCTCCCCTTTTTTCTCCCATTCCCCCTTTTTCTTCCTTTTTTCTTTTTCCTTTATTAGCCCCTCTTCTCAGCCTCTACTCCATGGCAGATATTACTGTGTCTTCTTTTAATGTTAAAGGCTTTAATATACCAGAGAAATGCTCACAAATCCTTTATGACTCCCACAAACGTAGAATCCACATCCTATGCTTGCAGGAAACCCATTTTTTAGCCTCGCACGTACCCACTCTTAAAAACCGCTATAACCTCAATGGTCCCACAGCAGCAGCACCCTGGGGAAAACTAAAGGCGTAGCTACTTTCTTTCATAAAAATTTGCCAGTGAAAATATTACACTCGCTCTCCAATACAGAATCCAGTTACCTGGTCATCATTTTTTAAATCTATGGGGTCACTTATACAGTGTTCAATATCTACTCCTCCAACTCTGGAGAGGTGCCCTTCCTCCTCTCCACCCTAATCAAACTCCAATCCTTTGCCCGTGGTCATCTTATCCCGTGTGGTGACTTTAACCTTACCATCAACCACCTGATCATAAGATCCAAATCCCTTATAACGTACTCAACAAACTACACAAATTCTGCTGCTGTGTGACGCCTGCCGCATTCTCCACCCAGACGAAAGGTATTTTCTCTTCTACTGCCATGCCCATAACTTGTACAGCAGACTGAATTACATTTTTCTGCCTCATGCCCTTCTGCCGCAGGTCACCGCAGCCAGGATAGGCAATGCTCTCCTTTCTGACCATTCCCCAGTTACATGCTCTATAAAACTCCTACCTCCCTCTAACGGCCCCAATTCCTGGAGAATTAATGCATCTCTTTTGCTTGATGCTCAGTGGACCTCAGACAATTCTAGACATTGAGTGAGACCACTCCCAATTCGACACTTCCTTGCCTATCCAATGGGAAGCCCTGAAATGTGTCTTGAAAGGGGTATTGATCAAACATGGAGCTAGTATTAAAAGGGAAGCGGGCGTAACATTAAAATCCCTGTTTAGCTCCCTTGCCACCCTTGAAGCTCAACACAAACAAACCTTCCAGCGCTCTATGCTCGCTGCTTTTGACCACAACGTGCAATGAGATCAGGCCCTTCCTCGAGCACAAGCAACAGAAGCTCTGCCAACTGGGCCACACTCATTCTATGAATGGGGCAACAAGGGGGGGTCGTCTCCTGGCCCAAGCGGTCTGGGAACAGCACTCAGCCTCCCACGCCATGTCCATGAAACAATCTGGCACAATATCCCATCTAACCCCTGATATAGCCGCAGCCTTCTGCGAGTACTATGAGAATCTCTGTTACCTTCCTCACCCCACACCTCCAATCAGAAGCCCGACACCAAACTCACGCTCGCTCAATATATTGATGATACAGCTCTACCCCGCTTGTCCATGTATGAAGCAACTATTCTGGACATGCCATTCACTCCACAGGAATTAGTTAGTAATCTCACGTCTCCCTTCAGGTAAAAGCCTAGGCCCGGATGGCTACATAGTGCATTTCTTCAAATCCCTAAAAGCAGAGCTTTCCCCCGTCTTTTAAAATTCTTTAAAGTTGTTTTACCCGACACACCTTTCCCTTCATCTTTTCACCACGTACATGTCACCGTCCTTTTGAAGGAGGGTAAAGACCCCTTATTATGCTCCAGCAACCTACCCGTATTCCTTATCAGTACAGACGCAAAGCTATATGCCAAACTAATAGCCAATATACTTAGTCGCTATATGGGGGGTTGGATTCATCTTGACCAGGTGGGCTTCATTCCCCAGAGGGAGGCCCAGAACACCACCCTGAAGGCCTTCTGCGCTATCCACAATGCTCAATGTTCACAGACACCTATGATGCTGCTCTCACTGGATGCGGAGAAGGCCTTCCACAGGGTGGACTGGAAATTCCTTAAGGCTACGCTAACCCAACTAGGCCTGGGACCCGCTTTGCTTTCCCGTATCTGTGCCCTATACTCTTCCCCCCCAGGCCCAAATCCGAGACAATGATACCCTTTCTTCCTCCCTCACCATCCATAATGGCATCTGCTAAGGCTGCCCACTCCTCTATGCTCTAGTAATGGAACATTTATTGGTAGCCATCAGACTCAATCCAGATATCAAAGACTTAAAGGGGTTTTCTGGGCAAAAAAAAAAATAATTTTTCAAAAAAAGTCTAATAGTGCTATTAATAGGTTAATAAGTGCACCCAAATACCTTTAGCAGTATTTTTAGTGATTTTTGGAGTTCTCTGTGAGCTCCTGGCATCTTCTCCATTTGTTTACATGGCCATCTTCCTGTTATGTTTTCCTACAACTACCATGATGCATTGTGGTTTACTCAGTGCTGACTCACACTATGTCCCTCTCTCACTCCCTCCCCCCTCCCTCATACACTCCCCCTCCCTGTTTCCTTAGCTAGCCCACCCAATACACCCTCAGCAGCCATCTTTAGACTCCTAGTTCTCACTCACTCAATAACTTTCTCGTTTGGTGTAATATTGTAATCACCTCCATATAGCATCATTACAGACACACAGAATTCAAGAAAACAATTAATTTTTCATGCTTTTTTTGGCATTTGGTAAATATTTATATATATATATATACATAAATACATAAACAGAATAATATGCTCCACAGTAGCCCCCACACAGTATAATATGCTCCACATTGGCCCCTGCACAGGATAATGCTCCACCAGTGGCCCCTGCATGGTATAATATGCTCCACAGAAGTCCCTGCATAGTATAATATGCTTCACAGTGGCCTCTGCACAGTATAATGCTAAACAGTAACCCCTACACAGTATAATGCTCCATGGTGGCCCCTGCACAGTATAATATGCTTCACAGTGGCCCCCACAGTATAATATGCTCCATAGTAGCCCCTGCACAGTATAATATGCTCCACAGTGGCCCCTGCACAGGATAATGCTCCACAGTGGCCCCTGCACAGTATAACATGCTCCACAGTGGCCCCTGCATGGTATAATGCTCCTCAGTGGCCCCTAAACAGTATAATATGCTCCACAGTGGCCCGCACACAGTATAATGCTCCACAGTGGCCCCTGCACATTATAATATGCTAAACGGTGGCCCCTGCACAGGATAATGCTCCACAGTGGCCCGTGCATGGTATAACATGCTCCACAGTGGCTCCTGCATGGTATAATGCTCCACAGTGGCCCCTGCATGGTATAATATTCTCCACGATGACCCTTGCACAGCATAATATGCTCCACAGTGGCCTTCGCACAGTATAATTCTCCACAGTGGCCCCTGCACAGTATAATATGCTCCACAGTGGCCCCTGCACAGGATAATGCTCCACAGTGGCCCCTGCATGATATAACATACTCCACAGTGACCTGTGCACAGAATAATACTCCACAGTGGCCCCTGCACAGTATAATGCTCCACAGTAGCCCCTGCACAGTATAATATGCTCCACAGTGCCCCTGCACAAGATAATTCCCCACAGTGGCCCTTGCATGCTATAATATGCTCCACAGTGGCCCCTGCATGGTATAATGCTTCACAGTGGCCCCTGCACAGAATAATGCTCCACAGTGGCCTCTGCACAGTAAAATGCTCCACAGTGGCCCCTGTACAATATAATATGCTTCACAGTGGCCGTTGCACAGTAAAATGCTAAACAGTGGCCCCTGCACAATGTAATTTGCTCCACAGTGGCCCCTGCACAGAATAATGCTCCACAGTGGCCCCTGCATGGGATAACATGCTCCACAGTGGCCTCTGTATGGTATAATGCTTCACAGTGACCCCTGCATGGTATAATGCTTTATAGTGGCCCCTGCAGGGTATAATGCTCCATAGTGGCCACCGCACAGTATAATATGGATTGCGCACTCACAATTCATATTATATGGCGCTACATGACTCTATGGAGGTGCCGGCCGACACGAACTTTGTGACGTGTACTGGCCGGCACCTCTTTTTTGTAACCGCTCCCCCCGGGCCCTTTACACTTACCTTCCTTTCAGGTCTGGACCCGGGACGTCATCAGTGGCCCACACCGCCTCTTTGTGACGTGTGCCAGCCGCCCACTGTATTGCAAATTCGTGGATGACCGGCACACGTAATGAAGAGACGGCCTTCCAGAGATGACGTCCCGGGATCCAGATATCCACAGGAGGAACAGGTAAATATAATGGGGTAGGGGGGGCAGGCTTCTGGGCTGTGGGGGGTCGTACCATAATCAATTTTACCATCTGCGTACTTGTTTGCATATTCTCTTTGTTGATATATTTATGAGTATTTATTGCATTTCATATGAATAAACATTTGTTATTTTTCTATATGTGTGATCTCTTTAAACCTTATTTTTCGGTGATCTGATTGTTATGTGGTTTATGAGGCATTAATATTTAGGACTATACTTTTTGGTGCTTGTTACTGATTACTATCACACCTGTTCTCAAGCAAGGAAGCACTTAAATAGAACCTGCCTGACAAAGTGAAGTAGACCAAAAGATTATCAGAAGCTAGAAATCATGGGGAGAGCCAAAGAAATTCAGGAACAAATAAGAAACAAAGTAATTGAGATCTATCAGTCTGGAAAAGGTTATAAAGCTATCTCTAAAGCTTTGGGACTCAAGAGAACCACAGTGAGATCTATTATCCACAAATGGAGAAAACATGGAACTGTGGTGAACCTTACCAGGAGTGGCCGTCCGTCCAAAATTACCCCAAGAGTGCAGTGACGACTTATCCAAGAGGTCAAAAAGACCCCACAACATCCAAAGAACTGCAGACCTCACTTGCCTCAGTTAAAGTCAGTGTCCATGACTCCACCATCTTAAAGAAAACAAAAACAAAGGCACCGAGCAGTGCATAGTGCATTACCACTAAAATCAACAGAAAAATGAGTTCATAAAAATGGCTCCTCACCTTATAGGGTTGTGTGGGCCACAACAAACTCAAAAAGCGGTATTGTAAACACAGTTGAGAAGACGGACTGCAAGAAACCCTTATGACACTGTAAGGTTATTGCCAGTTGAGCAATTCCCCAGTGTTGCTGCAGAACCCTGGGGGGAGGGGCACAACAAGACAGTGAGCCCTAAAGCTGAACCCCCCCCCGCTGTCCCTGGCTAACTTGTCCGATCTGTCCTAGGCAACAGCCAGCAACCGGTCAATCAGTCCCTTTCTAATATAGGTGACACACAGAACAGGACAAGACAACACAGAAGCAGAGTCAGCAAGCCAAGGGGTCGGTAACAGTCGAGCAATGCAGTACCAAAACTAATCCAAAAGAGAAGTCACAGGGGAAGCCAAAGGTCAGAAGTCAGGAATACAACAATAGCAGAATAGGAGCTAGCAGGGAGAAGTCACAAGACAGAATCAATAGCCAGCGACCATGTGAGGGCTGACAACCTGTACGAGGATAGGCTGTCAATCACACAGGCAAGGCTGAGATTAACTATTAGTGGAGCAGAGGAAAACCAAGGTGAAGGAGACGGGTGTGGCAGAAAATCAATTACATAGTCTAGGACATTGTTCAGACTGAGCAACAAGAATCTTAAACAAGGAATCAAACTGAGCACGCCTCCTGCGCCGTTGAGTGCGAGCGGAGGGTGGCGCAGAGACCCGAATAGGCAGAGACGTTCCAGACACCCAGTGATGGGTGATACCGAAATACCAACAGGAGGACCAAAGGAGGGAACTGCGCAGATCCAAGGATGGTAGTAGACAAATTCTTTAATTCCAAATAAAACAAATAGGACACACAACGAGTTTCGGGGTGTTCAGTACCCCAAAAGCACTACAAAAGCCATAAATATAAATACTTAAAAAATGACATAAGAATGCCATGTGTATAAATAGTTAAAATAACCTCTTAAATTAGATGAATCTAGAAAAGAAAAGAGCATTTACCAATAAAGTAGAAAATAATATAAATAGAGATGAGCGAATCGAAGCTGCAGAAGTGGAATTCAAACTGAATTTCAGGAAATCTTCAATTCACCACAATTCCGGATTTCCTCACGCTTTGATGCATCGAATCGCATTTTATTATATAATGGCCACCGCACATGTTAGGACAAGGGGGTAGGGACTCTGGGAGCGCGGGATCATCCACAATGCCAAGCGTGCAGTTAATCAGCAGCCAGCAGGACCTGTGATGTCACAGCCCTATAAAAACCCTCGGCCATTTTAGGTACAGTCATTCCACATCGCTCTTACTGTGGAAGACGTTGGCAGGAGCTAGGGAAAGACTTAGAAAACAGAAGTTCAGGGAGAGAGGCTGAGCCTTAGAACTGTAGAGAAAGGATAGGGAGGAATTGAGAGAAGAATTTGGGGTGGTTGCAGGGTCATTTACAGCAAGAATTTGCAGCATAATTCACATTGCAGCACTGACTGCTGTTATACTGCTGCTCATTACTCATACCTGTGTCTTCAAGGTGGAACACAACAAGCCTTTTGCAGTGCAGTACAGCAAAAAAACAGTGAGTTATCATACACTAATATCTGCACGTATCTGTAAAAAAAGCCTTTTTAAAGGCGTTTATTATAAGGGGCTTATTCACTGTTCTTCCAAGGCATAACATTAGTCAGTACTATTGTGCCAAAGAAAACTGAATTATCATCCAATAATATCTGCACGTATCTGTAAAAAAAGCCTTTAACGTGGGGAAAGACATTACGACCATATTCGCCATTTTGTTACCAGTATAAAGTTGCAGGCCATTTTTAAAAACGGTTTTGTCAATAATAATTCAATAATTCTTTTTTTCAACTGTTTATTTTAAAAAGTTTTTGTCATACAGAGAGAATAACAATATACAAGAAAAATAAGGTAACTGAAGGTAACAAACATAGGACAGACGAGGATTGCTCAGCATTCTCAATAAATTACAAGGCTTTAAACAAACTGGCCAGAAATGGCTCCATAAAGGCCAAGGAATCCGACAACAAACGGGGCAGACAAGACAGGAGGACAGAAGGGTGACAGAAGGACATCCAGGAAGTAAGGGGCCACACAGCAGCCGGATCAGAGAGGCCGGGCCGCCCAAAACTCATCCCACGGTTTCCAAATCAGGCAGAACCTCTCCTCCTCATTATTAAGAAGGGACATCAGGTACTCCAGGGAGCGCGCATCTTTTATCCTAGCATATAACTCCTCCAGGGCCGGGGGGGCCATATGCCGCCAGTGTTTAGCAATCAGACATCTAGCGGAGGTAAGGAGGAGCAACAGGAGCTGGAGAGCGGGCCTGCGCAAAACATCAGGGGGGGGGGGAGGTTGAGAAGGTAAGTCCTAGGGGACAGGGGAAGGCTAACACCCAGGACCCCTTCAAGGAGACCCCGGACCTGGCGCCAATAAGCCTGGAGCAGGGGGCAGGTCCAAAAGAGATGGAAAATATGTGCAGGACGGGTGCCACACCGCCAGCAGAAGTCCGGGACATTCTTGTCAAAAGAGTGAAGTGCAGCTGGGGTATGATACCAATGCATCAACATCTTAAAAATATTTTCTTTTTGTGTAACACATCTAGAAGTCCTGGGTGCTCTACTCCATATGAGGGACCAATCGTTACTCGAGATGGGTGTCCCCAAATAGGTCTCCCACCGTGACATATAAGTATGTTGGGGCAAGACATCTGGGGTGGGATTCGAAAGAAGGCGGTATATATCAGAAATAAGCCCTGTTGTCCCAACACCCGTTTTACAGAGTTTCTCAAAAAGCGTAGGGATGGGTGCTGTGGGGCCTTGAAAAATAGAGGAGGCCAGATGGGAGACCTGTATATACGTGAACTCACTGGATCGGGGCAGGCCAAATCCGGACTGGAGATCAGCAAATGGTAAAAGAGCCTGGGTCCTATAATCAATGATGTCAGCATACCGAAAAAGGCCCCCTCTCAGCCAAGGATCTGCTACCGGCCCAGTGAGTCTAGGCGGGTAATTAGGGTGAAGAAGGAAAGCAGTCATGGAGGGACAGGAGGAGGAGAGGGGGAAACGGGATACACATGTGCGCCAAATATCTCTCGTGAGTGCCATACGGCCTAACAAAGCACTCCCGGGGGGAAAATGAGGACCAGTCCAAAGCAGGGAATTAGGATGTTACAGAGCAAGCCACAGCTTCTCGATCTCCATCCACTTAGAGTAAGCCTGGAGGGTGGACCAAGCCGGGACCCTGCGTAGGTGGACCGCCCAGTAGTATAAAACTAAATTGGGGAGAAAAAGGCCACCTCTCTCCCTAGGGGTCATCATAAGCTGCCTAGAAAGCCTGTGTCTCCCTCCAGCCCAAACACACCGGAGGATTGAGCCCTGCAGCGCCCGGAGGTCCCTAAGGGGCACCGGGATTGGGAGGGTCTCAAAATAATAAAGCAGCTTAGGCAAGATAGACATCTTCACTACGTTGATCCGGCCAAAGAGAGACAGAGGCAGTACCAACCACTTAGTAAGGAGGGCACGAATATGTAATTGGGAAAAGGATCCAGTTAAATATATGCCCAAGTATTTTAGCGAGGAGGACTGCCATCTATACCGAAAGGCGGCCTGAAGGCCAGCCAAGCTAGACGGGGGAATTCGAATAGGTAGGGCCTCTGTCTTTGAAGTATTGACCTTATAACCAGACAGACGGCCAAAGCGGGAAAGGAGGCCATGGAGGTTGGGAAGGGATACATGGGGGTTGGTAAGGGTCAGGAGGATATCATCGGCGAACAGGGAAAGCTTGAATTCTCGATTGCGTACACGAACCCCCGCAATATCGGGGCTCAGACGGATGGCCGTCGCCAGTGGCTCAATACAGAGTACAAAAAGAAGAGGAGATAGAGGGCAACCCTGTCTACTGCCGTTGTGCAGACGAAACGGGGGAGACGAGGCGTGAGGAAGCTTGACAGTGGCCAACGGGGAGGAGTAAAGACCCTTGATTGCTGTCAAGAAGGGACCCGCAAAGCCAAACGTGGCCAGGGCCTCAAATAAAAAGGGCCATCCCAGACGATCAAACGCCTTTTCCGCGTCCAAGCTGAGTACCAAGAGTTCGGAACCAGAGCGAGATGCCACGTCTATAAGATCGATGGTTCTCCTGGTATTATCACCTCCCTGGCAGCAAGGTACAAAGCCCACCTGATCTTTATGGATCAGGGAGGGGAGGCACATGTTAAGTCTGGACGCCAGAATCTTGGCAAACAGCTTGAGATCCGTATTCAGAAGTGATATGGGCCTGTAATTCCTGCAATCAAGGTGGTCCTTATCAGGTTTCGGGATGAGGGTTAGAAAAGAGTGTGAAATAGAATCAGGGATTGGTTCGCCCGACAAAAAGGCCGTAAATAGGGAAACAAGATGCGGGATCAATTCCGCCCCAAATACCTTGTAGTATAGGTAGGTGAGGCCATCAGGGCCAGGCGATTTCCTATTAGGGAGTTCCTGGAGCATTTGGGAGACCTCGTCCGTTGTGATAGGTTTGTTAAGAAGAGCAAGGTCTTCCGGCGAAAGAACAGGCAAATTACAGGAAGACAGGAAGTCCTGTAATAATGCTGAGCGCGTCGCAGGATCAGGGGGTAAGTGCGATGGGAGGGAGTACAGGTCTGAGCAAAATATAATTCAATAATTCTTAGCGGTTATCATCACTTATTTAAAGGTGTTCATTAGTGTCTAAACCCATAAAAAGGACCATATTCGCCATTTTGTTTCCAGTATAAAGTTGCAGGCCATTTATCAAAAAAGTATTGTCAATAATAATTCAATAATTCTTAACAGTTATCACTTATTTAAAGGTGTTCATTAGTGTCTAAACCCATAAGGAGGACCATATTCGCCATTTTGTTCCCATTGTGCTGATGGAGCCGATATTGCTCCTGCCACCCCACCCCCTCCCACAGCTGCCATGCCAGTGCAAGTTGAGCTCCCTGGTCAGACATGTGAGAGGATGGACGATGGCGCAGATAGGCAGCGGCCAACTTGCAACATACGATATCTCTGTAGTAGTTCAGTTTGTCCTCCCTCTCAGTGGGTGTAAAAAATGCCCCCATTTTTCCCTGGTAGCGAGGGTCTAACATGGTGGAGAGCCAGTAGTCATCCCTCTGCTGAATGGTGACAATTCGGCTGTCACTGCGCAAGGAAGTCAGCATGCCATGTCAGCATGCCATTTGCGCAAGTGACTCTGAGGGACTACCTGCATCCATCTCCACTGCATACTGCCACGGTGTGTCTGGGTCATCTGCCTCATCCTCCTCATCTCCCTCTGGCTGTTGTGGTTGCTCCTGCTCCTCCTCTCCACCCATTTGGCTACACATTGTTTGAGCTCCAATCTCCTCCTCATCTTCCTTCTCCTCCAATTCAGCCCCCACAGGGCTCATTTGGCCGTGAGATGTAGACGCCACATCTCCAGTCCACTGACCAGCCAGATTGAAAAGCATCTTTTCCAGGATGTGAATCAGTGGAATGATGTTGTTCATCCCCTAGTCCTGGCGACTGACTAACAAAGTGGCCTTCTCAAAGGGAACGAGCAAATGACAGGTTTCGCACATGAGCTGCCACTGGCTAACGTTAAAGTTACAGTTGTGCTGAAGGCACAGGAAACTTGGTCAAAGTTAAAGGAAATATGAATGCAGCAAGTTAGCAGCAAATACTGGAGGCAAATTTGCACTCATTAGGCAGGAAGCTGCACATGGGACGTACCAACATGACAACGATCCAAAACACAAGGCCAAGTCGACATGTCATTGGCTACAGCAGAAGAAAGTGAAGGTTCTGGAGTGGCCATCTCAGTCTCCTGACCTCAATATCATTGAGCCACTCTGGGGAGATCTCAAGCATGCAGTACATGCAAGACAGCCCAGGAATTTACAGGAACTGGAGACTTTTTGCCAAGAAGAATGGGCAGTTTTACCATATGAGAAAATAAAGAGCCTCATCCACAACTACCACAAAAGACTTCAAGCTGTCATTGATGTTAGAGGGGGCAATACACGGTATTAAGAACTGGGGTATGCGAACTTTTGAACAGGGTCATTTTGATGTTTTTGGTTGTCATTATGATTTAAAAAGAGAAAACACAGAAGTTTGACAATAAATGGCTTCAACCAACCACTAACCATGAGTGGAGAAAAAGTTTTTGTGTTATCATTCATATTCTCTGAAAAAGGCTAAAAATCCAAGAAATCTGCCGGGGTATGTAAACTTTTTAGCACAACTGTACACAGGGGAGTACCTCTGTCCGCTTGGATCATAAAGAAATCGTTTATGGCTTTTCTCTGTTCATATAGTCAGTCCAACATATGGAGGGTGGAATTCCAATGGGTGGAAACATCGCATATCAGCCTATGTTGTGGGAGGCCATTCTGCCGCTGCAGCTCAAGGAGGGTGTGCTTGGCCGTGTACAAGTAGCTGAAGTACATGCAAAGTTTCCTTGACATTTTTAACATGTCTTGCAGATGGGTGGAACACTTAAGGAAATGCTTGACAACCAGATTGAACATGTGCGCCATGCAGGGCGCATGGCTCAGCCCTCCTTGACGAAGCATCGACAACATGTTATTCCCGTTGTCGGACACCATGGTTCCGATTTTGAGGTGCCGCGGAGAAAGCCAGGATTCGATTTCTTGAGGAAGGACACAGAGCAGTTCCTTCCCTGTGTGACTCCGTTCGCCTAGGCAAACAAGGTGTAGATCAGCGTGACACCGCTGTGCCCTGCACATGTGGTATGCTGGAGGAGCACTGTGAATTGTCCCTGCAGTGGAGGCTGAAGCTGCGTCACATGGTCCTAGTTGCTGGTGTGTCTAGGCAGGTACCACATTAACACAGTGGGCCATAAATGACATATATTGTCCTTGACCGTAGTTACAGCTCCACACATCGACGCTACCGTGCACTTTGGCAGACACCGACAGGGTCAAGGACTGGCCCACCTTCATTTCTACATATTTGTGCATGGCTGGTACTGCCTTTTTGGCAAAGAAATGACGGCTTGGAACTCTCCACCTCGGCTCGGCACAAGCCATCAGTTCTCTGAAAGCTGCAGAGTCCACCACTTGGAAAGGGAGGGACTGCAGCACCAGCAACTTGGACAGAAGCACATTCAGCTTCTGCACTGTTGGATGAGTGCATGCATACTGTTGTCTCTTAGATATAGATTCTGTGATCGATTGCTGTTGCAATAACTGACGAAGAGGAGGAGGAGCAGGACCATTACGACCAGCAGACACACAGCTTTCTTTGGATGAGGTGGTGGAGCCTTGACTGCCTGAAATGGGGTGCATGCCACTGGGTGTGCAGCAGTTGCTGTGGCAGGCTGGACCACCACATTGGAGCCATAGCTCCCCCAGGCCACTTTATGGTGATGCTCCATATGTTGATGCAGGGCTGTGGTGCCAACATTGGCACCCTGGCCACGCTTCACCTTCTGCCCACAGATTGAACATATGGTCATTTTGACCTCCCCCGGCAGCTTTACAAAAAACCGCCACACTGCCGAGTAGGTGATTTTACCCCCAACACTCCGCGCTAACTGACTGCTACTTCCACTGCCTCCGTGAACCTATGCACCACTGCTTTCTGGGCAGGTAGGCTGCTGCGAAGTGGGTGGTCTACCCCGGGCACGTTTAGCTCCCAACCTCACACTGCTGCCACCCTGCTGACTCCCCCGCTGCCTCATGCGCAAGCTGCAACCCTCTTCTCCTGATGACGATGAAGCCCCTCCCAATTATGATCGGCTACATCGTCATCCACTACAGTCTGCAGTTCACTGATGTCCTCCTCAACACCAGCTCCCACGCCACTCTCCACATCACTACTTACCCGCCTACCAGAGGAAGCAGAGGATGTCTCCATCAGATCTTGGCTGAGCAGTAGCTGATGACTGTCCTCTACACTTACCCCAGTCCCACGGGTCCGCTGCCTTGGGATAACCTTGGACTCTGACCTATCCTTCAAGCCACACATCCAAACCCTCAACACCTCCTGCCGCTTCCAACTCAAGAACATCTATCGAATCTGCTCCTTTCTCACCCCATAAACTACAAAGATGCTAGTCCATGCCCTTATAATCTACAGCTTAGACTACTGTAACACCTTTCTCCATGACCTCCCAGCAAATACTCTTGCTCCCCTCCAGTCCACCTTAAATTGTGCCGCTCGCTTAAAACACCTTTTCCCCACTCTTCATCGGCCACTCCCCTCTGCCAATCCCTTCACTGGCTACCTGTTGCCCAGCGAATAGTGTTCAAATTACTAACGCTGACATACAAAGCCATCCACAACCTGTCCCCTCCATATATCTCCGACCTAAACTCCTGCTACCTGCCCGCACGTAACCTTTGATCCTCCAAAGACCTCCTACTCCGCTCTGCTCTTATCCGATCTTCACACAACCGTCTCCAAGACTTCTCCTGTGTATCCCCCATACTCTGGAACTCATTACCAAGACACATAAGACTGACCCTCACAATCACAAGCTTCAAGAAGGCCCTGAAGACTCACCTACACAGGAAGGCCTACAACCTCCAATAACACTACTGTCTCCATACCACCACCTGAACAGCCTCTATCCCCACCTGTCTCTATCCCTATTCCCTCATAGATTGTAAGCCATTGCGGGCAGGGCCCTGTATCCCACTGTGCCAGTTGGTCACTGTTAGTATTATCTGTTTTGTATATCTTGTGTACTGTATGTTAACCCTCGAATGTAAAGCACCATGAAATTAACCCCTAGGCACACCACGACGTAACTGTACGTCCTGGAGAGAGCTTCATTAGCGCACCAGGATGTACAGTTACGTCCCAGCTTCCGGGGCTTTTATTGTTCAGGAAGTTTACCTGGGTATTGGGAGCACAGCTGTTGCCATCAGCGGAGACTCCCCTCTGACCCGAAAAGGGACCACTAGAAGCCTCCCCTCACCAGCCATCGCTGTGATTGATGGGTCTGTACAGACCCACCATTCACAGTGCAGCTATGCGCATGTATTGATCCCAGGGCTTATTACTGTCATAACTGACAGTGCCCCAGAACAGGGAGATCGGAGTTTCCGCTGTATGAAACATCTGATACTCCGATCTGACCAGCCAGGGACCTGTGGCAGCCTCCACTTGCCGGTGATCACCATCCACAGAGGGCAGCCAGACAGCAGGGGAGAGGAGAGGTGAGTATTAGGTTTTTATTCATTCTCTCAGGATCCATTATGGCTATGAAGATCACCATGGATTCATTTTAAAGATGAGATTCTCCTCTTTAAAAAACCAAGATCTCCATGATGCATCTTACAGATCGAGAGCAATTCCCTTCTGAAAACTCTATTGGAAATTGAGATTCTAATGCAGATCTTAATTCCTGACAGCCAATACAGACTTGCGGTTTACAAGACGCCGAGACCACAGACGATGTCTGATTCTCGGCACGGGCGGCGCGATGACGTCACAACAACGGGCCGCCTGCGCTCAGACAGGGAGGAAGCGCCGGCGGCTCCATTCATCAGCATTGCAGGTGAGTACGACTTTTGTTTTTGTTTTTTTAGCTTAGTTGTGGGTATATTAATAGTATAAGGGGTGGTTAGGAGGGGGAAATATAACTATAAAGGGAGGATTCATTATGGGGCATTATGACGATGGGGGGTGTGAAGAATATCGCCTCGCCCAGCCGCCTGGCACGCCTGCGATCAAACTTCTTTCTTAACCTCCCACTCACACACTGTGAGTAGACCGGGTCATAGGATAAAATGAAATGAGCGATATAAATTTTATATGTTTAATAACCCAAGTGGGTCGGTATGAATTAATAGCATATACAGGAATATACAATATTAATATGATCAAGCATAAACATACAAGCAAAAGGGAAATGATACAATACACCAAAATAAAAGGAAATAAAGATTAGAAAAAAATACCTGAGCACACAGCTTTGTCCTAGCTGTCTCTCTTCCATGCTCAACACAATAGACTTGTAGTCCGTTTCTCTAGGCCACAGCAGAGTTTTGGGCCTAGGGCGCAAGCTTAAGCAAGTTGCATAAAACAATCCTTCTACATGCTGTCCAGAACTAGGCCCTCAAAGCATTCCTCAGTAGGGCAGGCCCTCATCTTCTCCCAGATCAGAGCTCCTTACTGCCTCTATGCTGAATGACCCCAGAATCCAGGTCTGCCCACAGCATATGGCTAGTGCTCCACCCACCCCTTGCACCCAGGCAGCCCCCCTTCTCCCACCTTTGCAGAACCCTCGGAGAGAAGGGTGAAGTTAAGGCTTGCTATCCCCCATCCCATCTGGCCAGGGATAATAAAAGTGCCTGGCTATAGCAAGCCATCTCCAATGAACACACATAAAACCAGTGAAGCGTATTGTCCAGCAATGTGGACTCAACTAAAGCACCGCATTCCAAGTGGGGGAAGGACTGACCTAAGCAAGTAAAACACACTTCCAAGAAAGATATAAAACTGAGGGTCAGTTCATCACAGGGGGGTCATTTATATAAGGGTTATTAGGAGGTTTTATTAATACAAGGGTGAGGTTATTTATATAAGGGGTCATTAGGGGGAATCATTTATATCAGGAGGCATTATGAACATAAGGGAGTGGTCATTAATATAAGGAGCCATTAGAGGTGCAGTATTTATGTCAGGGGGAATCAGGGGCATAATATGAGGGTCAATTAATGTAATTAAGGTGGCACTTGGGTTTTAATAAGACTAAGGCCCCACGTATTGGGCTGCAGTAAAAAAAAGCGCTGCAGGAAAACCGCAGTGGTAACATTGTAATTTTTCTCGCAGCACTTTTCACAAAAGGTCCGTAGAGGTTTCCCCTGTGGACTTTCTGATTTCAATACACCTATATGGAAACCGCCAGTGTTTCTGTAGGTATAATTGAAATGCTTCAATTTCCAAAACCGCAACGGTTTTGGAAATCTCAGGGCATCTGCTGCACGTGTTTTTCCGCAATGTGTGAATGTGATTTTCTAAATGTAAAATGCCGGGTTTTTTTCTGTGGGTTTTCGCCACATGTGGCCCCCATCCCCACTTTGCAGTAAAATATGCGCAGCGGATACGCTGTGATTTCCAAAACAGATGCAGTTTTGGAAATCGCAGCATGTCAATTATACCTACGGAAATGCTGGCGGTTTTCCTGTAGATATAATTGAAGCAGAATATCTGCAGAGGAAACCTCTGCGAACTTTCTGTGCAAAGTGCTGCAGAAAAAACCCGCGATGCATCGCCGCTGCGGTTTTTCCCGCAGTTCTTTTTTGCTGCAGGACACCACGTGAGGCCTTAGCCTTAAAGAGGACCTTTCACGTCCTCATGTATATGCTGTTTTACATACCGCTAGAAAGCCAACAGCACGCTGAATTCAGCGCACTGTCGGCTTTCCCGGTATGTGCCCCGGGGCTGGAGATATCGGGGGTCTTAGTTTCACGGTTTACTGTCAGAAGGGCGTTCCTGACAGTCTAGCTGCGCTGTGAGGAACGCCCTCCCTGACAGTTCTCGTTCATAGACTTGTACTGAGGGGGCGTTCCTTACAACTCAGCGTCATCGCTGGGCTACAAGGAACGCCCCCTCTCTGTACTCGTCTATAGCGCTGTACTGTCAGAGGGGGCGTTCCTCACAGCGCAGCTAGACTGTCAGGAAGACCTTTCTGACAGTAAACCGTGAAACTAAGACCACCGATATCTCCAGCCCTGGGGCACATACCAGGAAAGCCGGCAGTGCGCTGAATTCAGCGTGCTGTCGGCTTTCTAGCGGTATGTAAAACAGCATATACATGAAGACGTGAAAGGTCCTCTAAGGAGTTTTCCAGCTCATTTTTATTGATGGTCTATCCTCAGAATAAAACATCAATAAGAGATAAGTGATTCCCCACTGATCAGCTGTATGAAGGGGCCCCGGCGCCTGTTTAAATCATATGCTGTCTGTTTATAGTGATCGTGTGATGTAATTCCAGCCTTGTCACATAGACATGTATAAGATGAGGTTATAGTTACATTACATGGCCGCTATGAAAAGAATGACTCTATGTAAACAGAGAAGGGGTCACGGCGCTTACACATGTACCATGGTTCATTCAAACAGCTGATCCTGGGGGTCCGGGGTATTGGAACCCCAATAATTTTTTTTCCCTTTTTTTTTCCTTTTTAATTAGGAAACATCTGGGGCATTATTAATACGGAGCACTATTTAAAGGGGTGCACAGGGAAGTTATTAACTTAAAGATACACTTGGGGGTATTATTCATTATGGGGGGGTATATTATATACAGTGGGGAAAAAAAAGTATTTAGTCAGCCACCAATTGTGCAAGTTCTCCCACTTAAAAAGATGAGAGAGGCCTTTAATTGACATCATAGGTAGACCTCAACTATCAGAGACAAAATGAGAAAACATATCTAGAAAATCACATTGTCTGATTTTTTAAAGAATTTATTTGCAAATTATGGTGGAAAATAAGTATTTGGTCACCTACAAACAAGCAAGATTTCTGGCTCTCACAGACCTGTAACTTCTTCTTTAAGAGGCTCCTCTATCCTCCACTCATTACCTGTAGTAATGGCACCTGTTTGACATTGTTATCAGTATGAAAGACACCTGTCCACAACCTCAAACAGTCACACTCCAAACTCCACTATGGTGAAGACCAAAGAGCTATGGAAGGACACCAGAAACAAAATTGTAGACCTGCGCCAGGCTGGGAAGACTGAATCTGCAATAGGCAAGCAGCTTGGTGTGTAGAAATCAACTGTGAGAGCAATAATTAGAAAATGGAAGACATTCAAGACCACTGATAATCTCTCTCGATCAGGGGCTCCATGCAAGATCTCACCCCGTGGGGTCAAAATGATCACAAGAACGGTGAGCAAAAATTCCAGAACCACACGGGGGGACCTAGTGAATGACCTGCAGAAAGCTGGGACTAACGTAACAAAGGCTACCATCAGTAACACACTTCACCGCCAGGGACTCAGATCCTGCAGTGCCAGATGTGTACCCCTATTTAAGCCTGTACATATCCGGGCCCGTCTGAAGTTTCCTAGAGAGCATTTGGATGTTCTAGAAGAGTATTGAGAGTTGAGAGAATGTCATATGGTTAGATGAAACCAAAGTAGAACTGTTTGGTAGAAACACAACTCGTCGTGTTTGGAGGAGAGTGAATGCTGAGTTGCATCCAAAGAACACCATACATACTGTGAAGCATGGGGTGGCAACATCATGCTTTGGGCTGTTTCTCTGCAAAGGGACCAGGACGACTGATCCATGTACATGAAGGAATGAATGAGGCCATGTATCGTGAGATTTTGAGTGCAAACATCCTTCCATCAGCAAGGGCATTGAAGATGAAATGTGGCTGGGTCTTTCAGCATGACAATGATCCCAAGCACACCACCAGGGCAACGTAGGAGTGGCTTTGTAAGAAGCATTTCAAGCTCCTGGAGTGGCCGAGCCAGTCTCCAGATCTCAACCCCATAGAAAACCTTTGGAGGGAGTTGAAAGTCCGTGTTGCCCAGCAACAGCCCCAAAACATCACTGCTCTAGAGGAGATCTGCATGGAGGAATGGGCCAACATACCAGCAACAGTATGTGCCAACCTTGTGAAGACTTACAGAAAACGTTTGACCTCTGTCAATGCCAACAAAGGATATATAACAAAGTATTGAGATGAACTTTTGTTATTGACCAAATACTTATTTTCCACCATAATTTGCAAATAAATTCTTTAAAAATCAGACAATGTGATTTTCTGGATTTGCTTTCTCAATTTGTCTCTCATAGTTGAGATCTACCTATGATGTCAATTACAGGCCGGCCTCATCTTTTTAAGTGGGAGAACAATTGGTGGCTGACTAAATACTTTTTTTTCCCCCACTGTATTTTATAATTGGGGTAGCAGCAGGATGGGGGCTTTGTGCAGGTGAGGACAATGTGGGTCAGGTGCCTGGAAAAGTGAGGAGCCAAAGATGTCTGTGTTGCAAACTTTACAGAGACTGGAAGAAGTGGTCATGGCTGTCCAGATGAAAGCAATGGGAAATGTGAAGGATTAGTCAGAGACGTCACCGGTAAGTCACTAAATGCTACTGCCCTGTATTCACCTAAATTGCCTGCAGAGCCCTGTGTAAAGCTGCTATATACTGTACCACTATGCACTCACCGTATACTGATAGTATCGGTATACGAACAAGTCCAAGTTGGGGGCCCACTTGGACATGTTCGCCCCCCCCCCCCCCCCGTGCTGAACCTCTAGCTACGCCTCTGATCAGAACGCATACTGTACTTTTGCCCTCACATAGAGGGATAATGTAATACCCCTCTGAGCCGTATTGGAGGGGTATTCTTCTGTAATACCCCGCTGAACGTAACCAGGAAGTGTATTTGCACTGTGATACAGATGTTTACCATTGCTGAAGTCACAGTGCCAAAAGTGTTGCACCAAACACACAACACATTCGCAAAGTCAGCAATAAAGTTTACTTTTTTTCACTGTCCCTGTCCTGTCCATACCTGATCTTTATAGAGTAAAATACGCCGACCACCTCTCTAGCGATATCAGTTACATGCTACAATAATAGCAATAACTATTATTGCTAGAGATGAACGTATAAAACATTTCTGACAGGCGGAAAGTTCCATCAGTCAGATAACACATTGCCACCCATTTAATGTCACAATTTTTAACCCACAGTACAAATGAAACCCCTGGACTGGACTGTCATCTTCTATTTTCGCAGCCCAATTCTGTGAATCATCTGTAGGGTCAAAATACTCACTATAGCCCTTGATAAATTTCTTGAGGGGTCTAGTTTCCAAAATGGGGTCACATTTCGGGGTTTCCACTGTTCCGGCAGCTCAGGGCCTCTGCAAATACGACATGGCACCTGAAAACAATTCCATCAAAATCTGCCCTCCAACAGTCAAATAGCGCTTTCTCTGTTCCAAGATCTGCCATGTACCCATACAACAGATTACAACCACATATGGGGTACTGCTACATTCAGGAGAAATTGTGTAATGAACTGTGGGGGGCTTTTTCTCTCTTAACCCCTTGTGAGAATGAGAAATGTGGGGCTAGAGACATTTTACTGGAAAGAGAGTAATTTTTCCTTTTCATGTCCCAATAGTAGTAAATACTGTGAAACAGCTGTGGGGTCAAACTGCTCACTATACCCCTTGATAAATTCCTTTAGGGGTGTATTTTCTTAAATGGGGTAATTTAATGGGGGTTTTATTGTTCTGATACCTCATTTGCTCTGCAAATGCAACATGGCACCTAAAAACGTTTCAAATGAAATCTGTCCTCCGAAAGCTCAATGTCGCTCCTTCCCTTTCTGCGTCCTGTCGTGTGCCCAAAGAGTAGGTTACATCAACACATGTGGTATTTTTGTGCTTGAGAGAAATTGTACAACAAACTATGGGATGCATTTTCTCCTTTAAACCCTTGTGAATGTGCAAATTTTAGGGTTAAATGAACATAGTATTGAAAAAAATTGAAATGTATATTTTTCACCTTTATTTTGTTTTAATTCCTGTGAAGCACCTAAAGGGTTAACAAACTTCTCAAATCCTGTCTTGAATTGTTTTGGTAGTGCAGTTTTGAAAACGGGTTGATTTATGGCGGTTTCTAATACAAAGACCTTCCAAAGCCCCTTTGGAACTAAATTAGTAGCTTAAAAAATTTGTTTTGTAAATTCTCTTGAAAATTCCTGTTAGACTGTATGCCTTATAACGTCCAAAAAAATTCAATGAATGTTTAAAATTTGATGTCAACATAAAGCAAAGATATGGTAAATTATGTTTTTGAACTAATTTAAGTGCTATGACTCTCTATATGAAAAGAGGATAATTTCAAACTTTGAAAATTGCATATTTTTCAAAATTTTCACCAAATTTCTTATTTTTCTTAAATAAAACACAAAACATATTGACCCACATTTTTCATCAAAGACGAAGTACAATGTGTCACGAAAAAACATTCTCAAAATCACCTGGAAAAGTTAAAGCATTCCAAAGTTATCCCCACATAAAGTGACTCATGTCATTATTTGAAAAATGGGGCTGTGTCATAAAGTCCAAAACTGGCTGCGACGCCAAGGGGTTAATGGTGCAATATAAATAAACAATAATAATAAATAATAATAATAATACCTCCTCCTCACTGTACAGTGGATCTGAGCCCACAGCACAGAGTACTTCTCTAACTGAGGGCACAGAAAAGGACAGAGGCAGGTTGAGAACAGGTGAGGACACAGGGCCTGTTGCCGGACCATGCCAACTAAGGGTTGTGTCTGACGAACCCACCGACTCTTGGCTGGGGGTGTCTGATGTGGCTTGGGATGAATTGGATGACTGAGTCAACCAGTCTACAACCATTGGGTTGCTGGTCAAGACACGACCGCTACTTGACACTGGGAGCTCAGGCCTCTGTAACTGACCCCTACTGCCACACCCCCTTACTCTGCTGCGACCTGTGCCTGCGCCAGAAACATTTAGGCCTGCGTCCCTCCCCTGTGCATAGCCTCTCGCTTCTCTGTCTGACATACTGTTCGATGAAAAAACGTAATTGCAAAGAGCAAAAAGGCCTGTTATTTTCTACTTTGAAGAGAATGGCAAATATGCCACTTATTTCTTTCCCCGCTAATGAACACCTATAAAAAAAAGCGTGATAAAGGCAGATATTTGTGGCTCCAAATTATTGAATTATTGACAATATTGTATTGATAAATGGCCTGCAACTTTATACTGGGAACAAAATGGCGAATATGGTACTCCTTATGGGTTTCCACACTAATAAACACCTTTAAATAAGGTGTATGCTCCTCCAGCATACCACATGTGCAGGGCACAGTGGTGTCACGCTGTTCTACACATCCTTTGCCTGGGTGAACAAAGTCACACAGGGGAGGAACTGGGTCACTCTATGTCCTCCTCATGTTACTTCCCACTGGATCACTCTGTGTCCTCCTCATGCCGCTGCCACTGGGTCACTGTATGGCCTCCTCATGCCGCTGTCGCAGGGCAGGGCTATAGACGAGTACAGAGAGAGGGGGCGTTCCTTACAGCCCAGCGATGACGGTGAGCTGTGAGGAATGCGCCCCCAGTACAAGTCTATGAACGAGAACAGTCAGGGAGGGCGTTCCTCACAGCGCAGCTAGACTGTCAGGAACACCTTTCTCACAGTAAACTGTGAAACTTACACCGCCGATATCTCCAGCCCCGGGGATAGGCTTTCTAGCGGAATGTAAAACAGCATATACATGAGGACGTGAAAGGTCCTCTTTAAGGTTGGAACCCTTCATACTGAAACACTCCCCTTCTTTGTCTTAGAGAATTTGCCCTCAGAGATTGTCCTGGGGTTGCCCTGGTTGAAGACGCATAATCCTGTCTTAGATTGGAAATTGGGGGATGTGGTTAAATGGGGTCCCAAATGTATGAACTCTTGTATGGCTCTCTCTGTCTCTACAGTACTGTCACTGTACCTTTGCCGGATTATATCTCAGACTAAGTGGATGTGTTTCTCGAATCTGGAGCTGACTTATTACCCCCTCATAGACCTTATGATTGCGCTATCGAGTTAGTTCCCAACTCTAAACTCCCTAAAGGGCGGTTGTTCAACTTGTCTGAACCTGAGAGACAGGCTATGAGAGAGTATACAAGAGACACTCTGTGCAAGGGGCATATTCGTCCTTCCACTTCTCCTGCGGGGACAGGATTCTTTTTTGTTAAAAAGAAGGATGGCGGTTTGAGGCCCTGTATTGATTACCGGGCCCTAAACAAGGTTATGGTGAACAACCAGTATCCTCTGCCTCTTATTTCCGATTTATTAAACCACATTTCTGGGGCTGCATTTTTTTTCCAAATTAGATTTGAGAGGGTCCTATAATCTTATTCGGATTCGGAAGGGAGACGAGTGGAAAACCACATTTAACACGCCTGAGGGCCATTACGAGTACTTGGTATTCCCTTCGGCTCGAGTAATGCTCCCGCAGTATTTCAGAGTTTTGTGAATTACATTTTTCTGAATTTTACTGGTCATTTTGTCATTGTTTATTTAGATGATATTTTGTTTTTTTCCCCCAAGTCTCACCTTAAGCATGTTAGGTCTGTTCTGGAAGTCCTGAGGGAGAACAAGTTAATTGCTAAGTGGGAAAAATGCCTTTTCGGAGTGCAGCAATGGTCTTTTCTGGATTATGTCTTGTCTTCCTCGGCCATCAGCATGGACCCAGCCAAGGTTCAGGCTGTGCTCAACTGGGTTCGACCCACCTCACTTAATTCCTTGCAAAGGTTTCTTGGCTTTGCAAATTACTATCGGAGGTTTATTGCCAATTTTTCCACTATAGCAAAACCGCTGACTGATCTCACTCACAAGGGGGCGGATTTGATAAACTGGAATCAAGAGGCAATGGATGCATTTGATTTTTTAAAGCAAGCGTTTTCTAGAGCTTCAGTTCTTATTCAACCGGATCTTAGTGAACCTTTTATTGTTGATGCTTCTGAAGTAGGAGTAGGGGCTGTCTTGTCCCAAGGACCTTCCTCATTCACTAAACTCAGACCTTGTGATTTCTTCTCCAGGAAATTCTCCTCTTTCTAAAGGAATTATGATATTGGTAACCGAGAACTTTTGGCCATGAGATGGGCTTATGAGGAGTGGCGACATTTCCTGGAGGGAGCTAGACACAAGATAACTGTCTTAACTGACCATAAGAATTTGGTATTTCTGGAATCTGCTAAGAGATTGAACCCTAGACAAGCTAGGTGGGCACTATTTTTTACCAGGTTCAATTTTGTTGTCACTTTTAGGCCAGGATCCAAAAACATTAGAGCATATGCTTTGTCTAGAAGTTTTGGTACTTCCCAGTATGATTGTTCCCGGCCAGAATCAATTCTCCCCGAGAGGATTGTGGTTTCTGTCGTCTCGTTAGATTTAGTATCCGAGATCAAGCAAAATCAGCACTCTGCCCCTCCAGAGACACCTGAGAAACTGTTTGTCCAATCTCAGTTGAGGCTTAGGGTCTTGCAGGAACTCCATGACTCCGTGTTATGCGGTCACCCAGGCATCTCGAGGCTAGTGTTCCGACATTACTGGTGGCCTTCAAGGTCTCGGGACATTGTGGCTTATGTGTCAGCATGTTCGGTATGTGCTAGAGCCAAGGTTCCGAGGTCTAGACCCTCAGGGGAATTACTCCCTTTACCGATGCCTGACAGACCTTGGTCACATATATATATATGGACTTTTTTTACGGATTTACCGATTTTTGGGGGAAAGACTATTGTGTGGACCATAGTGGATAGGTTTAGCAAGATGTGTCACTTTGTTCCTCTCGCCCAATTTCCTAATGCCAAGACATTATCCCGTTTGTTTTTAGATCATGTGGTCAGGCTCCATTGTATTCTGGACAACATTGTATCTGACAGAGGCGTTCATTTTGTGGCTAAGTTTTGTAGAGCTTTTTGCAGTCTTCTGGGGATCCAGTTATCTTTTTCCTCTGCTTACCATCCTGAAACCAACAGACAAACTGAACGCTTCAATCAGACTTTGGAGCAGTATTTTAGATGTTATATTTCTGCTAACCAGTCTGACTAGATTAACTATTTATCTATGGCGGAATATGCTATGAACAATCATCACCATGCTGCCTTAAACTCTTCACCTTTCTTCTGTAATTATGCTTTCCATCCCCGCTTTTCTCTTTCTCCTACCACCTTCACTTCAGAGGTGAATAGCGAGGTGTAGATGTTACATACTGTCTGGCTTCAGGTACAGCGTAATTTACAGAACGCTCAGGTAGTTAGTACGACTATAGATGATAGGGCCCGTTCGGTGGGTCCTACGTTTTCTTTGGGGGAGAAGGTTTGGCTCTCCTCTAAGAACTTGAGGCTAAAAATCCCTTCTCATAAGTTGGGGCCTAAGTTTGTTGGTTCTTATGAGGTCACTGAAATCATTAACCCTGTGTCCTTCCGAATGGCTCTTCCTCCTTCTCTCAAGATTCACAACATTTTCCATAAGTCCCTGTTGAAGAAATATATTTCTCCTGTCCTTCATCTGTCAACCCTCCTCCACCTGTCCTAGTTGAGGGGAACCAGGAATTTGAGGTTTCCAGAATTTTGGACTCACGGAGGCTCAGAGGTGTTCTACAGTATCTGATCAATGGAAGAGGTATGGTCCGGAGGATCATTCCTGGAAGCCAGCCAGGTCGGTCCATGCACCAACTTTAGTTAAAATTTTTCACCAAAAGTTTCCCTTCAAGCCTGGTCCAGCCTTTAGTGGCCCGGTGGGCCCTCGTAGAAGGGGGGGTACTGTAATGAGCTGGACCAGAACCTCCGCGGCGGCATGAGGGGGTTGCCGGTCCTCTCCTCTAGGTGCTCCTTCCGGCCCCTAGGGAGGCAGGCCGGAACCTCCGCAATGGTATGCGGGGGTTCCTGGTTCTTCCCTGCTCGGTCCATGGGATTCCCTTCTGGAGCAGGTGCTCAGTCGGAACCTTTATTTTCGGGACTTCCACTCCAGGTAATCGCTGGCTATTCATTTTTCCATGGTAGTAAAAGTTGCATATTTCCTGTCCTGTTACCTCCTGCCTAGACCTCCTGCTTCTGTTGTTTGACTATCCTTCTGGCCTCCCGATTTTGTACCTTGTTTTCCCTCTCCTGCTAATGATCCCGGCTTGCCTTCAGACTTCGTCCTCCTGAACTCCGATTTGGTACCGCTGTGCACTTCTGTTACCGACCCGGCATGTTTGACATATCTATTTGGACTTCCCTTTTGTACTTCTCTAACCTCACGCTGACAACTCGGACTGTACGACAACTATTTGGAACTCTGCTGCCATCTACTGCCTGCCACCATCCGCTGCTTTCTACTCTGCAGACTGACATCCCTGCTCCAGCTACTACTGGTGATTTCGGTTTCTGTTCTGCTGTGTCTGGTGGTGTGCTGTGCGTCTGGCGCTCTCTGACCCGTGCCACTCTGCCAGTCAGTAGATTCCAAGTCCATCCCCACCATCAGGGGCCCTGGTGAACATCTCTTGGGGGTGGGGTTCGGTGCGGATGGGAGAGTGCGGGACGTTCAGCACGGTTTTTTACCATTCTCATTCGGTTTGACTGGTGCTGGGACTCACTACTTGGTTCTACGCTGCATCTGTTCCCTAACAGCTTGCTGGTTATCTTGCTGACATCTTAAGCATTGTATCTATTCAGTTTTTTAAGTTAAATATGAAATGGAATTTAAATGTTATGCAGTGTTATTTATGAATAATGGAAAGTACTATATACCACAAGCTGAATCGCCATTGAGCAGCATATATCCTATCAATATGTCATAACACACCTTGGTGGGGAAATCCCATTAAGGCTCACGTTGCAAAAATGCAGCGTTTTGGCCAATGCGGAAACATTGCTGCAAAAAACACTGCGTTGTACATTACCTGAAAAGTGGATGGGATTCTGGCTGGTTTTTGAAAATCGCAGCATGTCAATTACGTTTTTTGTATAGGTATAATAGGGGCAGAAAGGGACTTTCTGTGAGAAACACTGAGAAAAAAAACGCAATGCGTTTCTGCTGCTGTCTTTTCCGCAGCATTTTTTTGCAGCGATTTGCTGTGTGGGGCCTAAGTCTTAATAACATTTTCTGTTTCAATAGTTTTTATTAAATTTTTCAAATATAAGACATTACTGTAGAAAATACTTGAACAGTCAACATAGCAAACATCAAAACTGCTAAAGTAAAACAGTCATCTAAATAATAGAGAGGACATTCATGGACACCACACACCACATAAGGAAAGGGCGAGAAAAAAGGAGGGTGGAGCAGGTCAGACTGAAGTTATCATAAACAGCCACAACTATTTGGCGAAGTAGGATTAGCCATTAGAACGACTGAACCAGGTACTATAAATTCTAAGTATAACAGAGGAACAGAGAGAAGAGCTGAAACTCACACCTCAAAGTCCAGCAAAAATAACACAAAAGCACAAACCAATTGGAGGAATGAGTCTCACTGGCCAGCTGATTAACTCGTCTCTTGAACAAATTAACCAATCAACAAAATAACCCGCCAACCAGCTAACTAACCAAGGGAGAGCAGTGCGGACTCGCCAACCACCTCTCCCACACCATTTTATATTTAGGAAAGGAAAAATTCCCAAAAGCAATGACACGTTCATACAAGTGAGTGGTATCAATAAGTGTCAAAAGGTACTGCAATGATGGGGGCAAAGGTTGTTTCCATTTCCGAGCAATAACCAATTTAGCCATCAGTAAAATCTTACACGCCAGTTTGCGATGTAGAGGAGGGAGCACGTCCATCTCCAAATTAAGCATAGCCAGCTGGCGGGTCCGGAGAATAGAGCACCCCAGAAGGTCGAAAACCTCCTGCCAGTATTTAGCTAGATGAGGACAAGCCCAAAAGGTGTGCAGCAGTGTACCCACACCCCCACATAGCCTCCAACAGAGAGAAGAAGAGTTAGGAAACATTCAATGTATTCGATCTGGGGGAAAATACCACCTAAGAACCACCTTGTATGCCATCTCCACATGAGAGCTACAAGCTAGGGGAAGTGCGAAATAAAGCAAAGGCTTTCTGCCACTCCTTAGGAGTCCAGGATTTTTCAAGATCTCTCTTCCAAAGACAGGTAGGGTAAGTCTTTTGGAAGGAGGATCGAAGGTCAATAGAATAATAAATCGATCTAAGACCTTTTCTAGTTGATCAAAGTAAGATAAAAAAGACGTCAGGGTTGCATCTCACTATGTCATGTTTTTGTAGGCAATGTCGCACTTGAAGGAACTTATAAAAGTTGTTTTTAGGCAAATCAAATTCTGTAGACAAGGATGCAAAATCTCTTAGGTTACCATCTTGAAAAAGTTGAGAAACAAATTGCAAACCTTTTGCGACCCAGCTCTCCAGCCTCAACGAAGGGACCACTGTAGAAAACACTCTGAACGGAATAGTGATCTATCTAGCAACTCTGAACCAGAGTATCTGGTAAAAGGCGAACAAGAGTAGCTATCAACACTAATCCAGAAGGAGGCAAAAAGTATTTCTTGTTACTCTTTAGCAGCAAAATAATACTTTTCCATGTGCATCCAGTGGAGCTCTTCCTCCCTAGACAAGCCACCCACTACCAAGGAGACCAAAGTAGCAATATAGTACCCATGTAGATCAGGAAATCCCAGACCTCCAATGTTGCCGGCTCTGGTTAGAATCGAGCGGGCGAGGCGGGGTTTCTTGCCCACCCAGATAAATCTAGTAAGTAGACCATTGACCAGTTTAAAAAAAGAAGGGGGTAAAGCAATAGGTAAGGTGCGAAAGAGGTACAAAAGGCGGGGAAGGAGAAGCATCTTGAAGGCTGCGATTCTACCCAGCCAGGAAATCTCAGTCAGGCCCATTCGATCCGCCTCGGTCTGTAAGGTCCGAAGGAGGGGAGAGTAGTTCGCTAGATATAGCGAGGAATGGGCAAGAGTGAGTAAGATCCCCAAGTATTGGATATTGTCAAAATTCCAGCAAAGGGATATCTTTGCTGAAGACAGGAAATCTCTCGTTCGGGAAGATATAATGGAAGAATTTGAGTTTTGGCTATATTCAATTTGTAATAGGATAAGGAACTAAATAATTCAATTAAGTCAAGAGAGGACAACAGGGACGAGCCCGGGTCTGTGAGAGACAGGATAATGTCATTAGCATATAGTGAGATGACATGAGGACGACCTGCTATAGTCACCCCACTAACACCAGGATGTGATTTAAAGGCACATGCTAGGGGTTCAATAGAGAGGATGAATATAAGTGGGGACAAGGGGCAACCCTTTCGGGTACAATGGGTAATTGCAAAATGAGTAGATAAGGCTCCGTTAACAAAAACTCTAGAGGAGGGTGTGGAATAGAGGGTAGTTATAGCCAATAAAAACGGACCACCCAGACCCATCTGCCGTAAAGCCGAGAAGGCGAATGACCAATGAATGCAGTCGAACGCCTTCTCAGCGTCAAGTGCCAACATCACAGACGGAAACTTACCCCTCTCAATATGATGCAAAAGGTTCAGTACTCTCCTAGTGTTATCAGGGGCCTGTCGACCAGCAACGAAACCCTCCTGATCAAGAGAAACTAAAAGGGGGATCAGTGGAGCAAGTCTTCGAGACAAAATTTTCGCATATATCTTAACGTCAGTATTCAATAAGGAGATGGGTCGGAAATTTTGGGGGGGAATCTGTAGATTTCCCCGGTTTAAACGAACCCGATAACATCGCCGAGTTAAAGAATTTCATCAAGTGGGGAAGTAGGATAGAGGAGAAGGTTTTATAGTAATCATTTGTCATACCATCTGGTCTGGGAGATTTCCTAACGGGGAGAGAAGCAATTACTTCAGCTATCTCCTCCGTGGAGATGGGCCTGTCAAGATGCTGCGCCTGCAGGTGGGAAAGAGAAGTCAGATGGAGGGAGTCCAAGAAGGATGAAATAGCTACATCAGTAGGTTGTGTAGTGGAAGGGTCATCACGAAGGTTATAGAGGCCAGCATAATATCTGCTAAACTGATCTGCAATGTCTGAGGGACTGACCAATTTACCTTTACAGACTGGATCAAGAATAAAAGGGATGCGAGACCTAAGGTGTTTTTTCTTTAGTTTAGTCGCTAGCAGTCTGCCCGCACAATTCCCGTGAGTAGTACCTAATCTTTAGTTTTTTCAAGGACTTTTCATAATCAAATAACAATAGATTGCGCAGGCGCTGCCTAGCGAGGAAGAGCTGTTCCGCGTTATACAGGGAGGGAGTAGATTTATAAAGCTGTTCCTTTAAGGTCCCCCAGGAGGCTAGAGAGCTGGGCCTGCCTAGACTTCTTAACCACATGTCCCAGTCTAATGAACAATCCCCGTATGTAGGCTTTGTGAGCATTCCACAAGGGGACGATCCCTATCTCAGGGCTGTCATTAGTTGCGAAATAGTCTCAAAGATCTCTATCAATAGAAGTTCTATGAGTGGGATGGGATAGGAGAAAAGAGTTGCATCTCCAAAGATACAGTAGATCGGGGTAGAATGGTAAGGGTGATTGGAGCATGGTCAGACCACTTTATTACATCAACGGCGGACCGAGTGGCTGCCGAGAGCCAAAATCTATCTACCAAAAACATATCAATTCTAGAGTAACTATTATGTACCTGAGAGTGGTAAGAATAATCCCTTTCAGCACTGTAGTGGGCTCTCCAGACATCATATAAATCATTCAAATCTAAAAAGGTCTGCAGTAAGGGCCCCCCCCCCCCCGCGGGACGAAGAAGACGAATCCATAGACTGGTCTACCGTCAAGTTGAAATCTCCGCAAAGGAGGAGACCCCCCTGCCAAACTCGGGACATTAGACGCATGACTCTATTGAGAAACCGAAGTTGATGAGTGTTAGGTGCGTAAACTGAAACCAAAGTGCAGAGAACATTATTGAGATGGCCCACTAGAATCACATATCGACCTTTAAGATCGATCCTCTCCTCTAACAATTGGAAATAAACCGTATGTTTAAAGCAATTAAAACACCCCTAGATTTAGAAGGAGGTTGCGTATCCTGTGGGCGTCCTTGCTCAGTAGGTGAGTCTCCTGGACACAAAGGACGTCACAGGAGAGAGACCTAGCCTCAGACCATAAAAAAGAATGTTTGCTAGGGCAATTCATACCCCTAACATTAAGCGTAGCAAAAGTAATAGCCATGACGCACATGGATAAGCAAGCTCAAAGCCGACTTACCACCCCAACGAAGAGAGGTGAGTCCACAACGCCTGCGGCAAAGGAACAGCCATTATCAACCTGCCATAAGAACAAGAGTGAATACACGACCTGCAAAGAAAAGAAAGGGTGGAAACACAGAGGGAGGGGGAGGAGACGTGTGACAAGAAACAAAAACCAGAGGTGAAAATTAATTTTTCATGGTCTACTTAAGACGAGCATCATTCGTCTGTAAAGAAACGGGGGAAGAAACAGTCAGTCTCAAGACCGAGCAGCAGGAGCCGCTATCTATAGCCGAAATCGGGACAGGAACAAAAAGGAAAAGCCAGGTCACCCATCAGAAGGAGATGGAAAACAGCATTTCAGTGGGCGATCTTCCCACACTTGTCAACCTTATGCCACAGTTCCTTAATACGGAAAGGAGCAGCCTTAGGAACATTTTCCAAATCCGGGAGTCGAAGATTCCATCTCTTCAGAAATTTACAGCCATCTTCTAAGGATTTTAACACATAAAGATCCTCTTCGTGTGAGACAAGGAGACGGACTGGAAAGCCCCATCTGTACTTGATCTGGTTGTCTCGCAATATGGCTGTAATCGGGGCCAAAAGTCGCCGTTGTTGTAGAGTAGCTGCCGACAAGTCTGCATAGACTGAAATGTCCTTATAGGTGTTCTGGAGGGAGTCTTTCTTCCTAGTAGCTTGCATGAACATATCTTTAATATGAAAAAAGTGTATTTTTGCAATAACGTCTCGAGGAATATCATCAGCCAGATGGTGTGGTTTAGGAAGCCGATGTGCTCTATCTATAATGAGATCTCTTGGGGCAGAATTAGGCAAGACAGCTCTGATAAAGATCTGCAGGTAGGACACGAGATCCATAGTAGGGACAGATTCAGGCACCCCTCTGAGTTTCACATTATTCCTCCTAGAGCGATCTTCTAAATCAGCCACTTTCAGTCTAAGTTGAGTAATGGCATCCTCATGGTCATAGTGAGCATCAATGAATTGGTTATGGGACAAAACAAAGTCACCAAGTTTAGATTCAATATGGTGAACCCTACCTCCTAGATCTTGTATGGAGGAATGAATAGGAGCCACTAAGGAGGCAAAGCTTAGCTGCAGAGATCGATGAAGGGTCTGTAACATGACTTATGAAGTCTGCAGACCCTCTAAAAAAATCGGGAGGAGGTGAGGTATGTGTAGGGTCAGGAGAGCCAAGGCCTACCTGTCCTGCAGGAGAGGGCCCAGAGGAGAGACGTTGGTGCTGTTTGCGTGGGCTTCCAGAGTCAGGCGAGGCCGGGGAGCCGCCAGCACCCGACGGCCTCCCGGAGTTATGTGATTGCGCTGCGGAGGTCTCACCATCAGATGAAGGACTAGCGGGAGAGGTGTTGCGGGCAAAGGAGGAGGAGTGACGAGACACAGGTGGTACCAAGCTAGCGCGTCTTCCCGACAAGGCACCAGACGCGTCACCCGGATCCGAGGTCGAGTGTTGCGAGACGGCGCCATCTTGGCTGGACTCAGAAGGAGGTTGGAAGAAAAAATCCAGCAATTTGGATGGGCCAGCCGTGTTTTTTCGCTTCCGGACCATGCTGGGGTAGGTACTGTATATAATCAGAACCAGTACCGAGCGTTCGCGAGGTGCAGTCGATATGGAGTCACTAGGGTTACAGAGAGCTAGCTCAGGCTGCGGCCATACAGCTCGGCAGCCAGACCACGCCCTTGTTAATAACATTTTAAATACTTCAAGAAATTGTCCGCTTCCAACTATCCAACCTTCCATGTTCATTGTTTAGCTGATCCTTATGGTCTTAGTACCGCTGTTATTTCTGTAGAAAGCTGCCAACTAATGACTTGATTGAAATCAAAGGGCATGGATGTGCTGGTTTCTCTAGTTCCTCCGCTCTTTTCAGTAGTATGAACCCTGACTAATAGAGAGAGGTGTGTGAAGCAGGGGACCCAACTCTACCACTTCCATATGCAATGAACATCTAAATGAATGTGTTTAATATATCTGTAAGGGGATAGGGATTAACAAAAATCACATTTAAATTGTACTGTACTATGACTTCTGCTTTTAGTATTCCAGAAGGCCTGTGTGTCCAAGAAATAGGGATATTAAACATTTGTATGCCGAGTGTCTGAGAAGAACCAATGCAATAAAAATGAGGTCTTACATTATACAAATAGTGTTTGCCAACATGATACCAATCCCTGTAACAAATAACCCGCGTTAAAAATCTATCCCTAGTATAAAAAACTTGTCTACACTGCTGTATAATATTGCCCAAAGAATTTGAAAAAGGGAACAATTTTAGGCTGAAGGAAACTGCAGTTTCTGGCACATTTACAGTTGAAACCAAGAAGTACATGTACATGTGCAATGAAGCAAGGTGTACTCTCCTCAGCTTCAACTGCGTACTGCATATGTTCAGAAGCTGCCAAGGAAGAATCATGAATCGTCTCTGGCAGAATAACACTTTCAATTTCTGCTGAATGCAGCTACGGCCGGAACTAGAGACAAATGAGCCCATGAAATTTTAAGAATTTACATTTCAGGAAATGAATGTGTGAACCTGGCTGGCAATTCATTGCCCCATATACAGCTGAAACCATAAGTTTACATACACTATATAAATAGACACATATGCATGTTTTTCTCACTATCTGACATGAAATCAGAATAAACCTTTCCCGTTTTAGGTCAATTAGGATTACTAAAACTATTTATAATTGCCAAATGCCAGAATAATGAGAGAGAGAGAATTTTTTAAGGCATTTTTATTACTTTCTGCAAAGTCAAAAGTTTACATACTGTGAGTATGTGAACCCAGAGGGAGCTATTGAGCGACCCAGGGCTGGACCTGAAAAGGCCCTCAGCCACACCTTTGGGTGGGGGGCGTAACTCCAAAGGGAGTGGTTACAGCGGCAGAGCTGCTGTCAAGGCTTGCAGGTAGCAGGCGTACATTGGAACCAGCCAAGGACAGAGAGTCGGTCTGTCCCAGGAGGGCTGGGGTCCACAGGGGACTTTTGCTTGAGCTGAGCATTAGTCAGGCTGCTCGTTGCCCCAGAGGCTAGATAGGGGTCAAGAAGTCAGTTAGTGCCCTAACTGTGGCCCAGGCTGTTTTTTTGTTATATTGCACCTAAGCTGAAAGCCATTTTACTTTACACTTGGACCGTCTGTGTTGCATAGTTGTGTCACAGAAGAAGCTTGAGAGTAGATTATATGGGATAATCAGCATTTACTTCTTAGAACATGAGGTAAACAGCATCAAAAACGTTAACACAGGAAAACTTGAAAGTAAAAAAGACCTTTTACAATAGAGAGATACAGTAAAAAGCAAGGTACAGCAAGTCTCACATAGTATACCATTACACTCTATTCAGCATATAACACTAATAACATCGCCATCTACTGTCAGATAGATGTAAACTTCTCCTGCAAACAAATAAGTCTATCTGTTGCATATATATGTATATAGTATATACCAACACCCTTTCTCAACAGTAAGAACTTATTCAGTTAAATATAATCTCTTCATCAGTCTCTGGTGTCTTTCAGCACTCAACGCCTTTGTGAAAATATCTGCTGTCATATCTTCAGTTGGGCAGTATTCTAAATTCAGAATTCCTTGTTCCTGATGATCCCGTAAGAAATGAAACTTCACATCAATGTGTTTAGTTCTGGGATTAACTCTTTCCATCTGAGCAAGAACAAGACATCCTTGATTGTCTTCATGTAACGTTGTTGGTCCTAACTGTTGTTGTCCTAAGTCTCTTAGTAGTTGTCTTAACCAAAGAACTTCTTGACTCGCATGAGCGGCGGCTACATATTCTGCTTCTGTAGACGATAGTGTTACTATAGATTGTTTTTTACTAGTCCAACTAATTGGTCCGCCCGAGAGTAAGAAAAGATAGCCACTGGTAGATTTTCTATCAATTGGATCTCCAGCCCAGTCTGCATCAACATATCCAGTTAAAACGCATTCATCACTTGCAGGTAGTTTCAGTTTAACGTTGCTAGTTCCTTTCAGATAACGTATTACTCTCTTTACAGCTTTCCAATCCATTTCATTGGGGTTTGACACTTTTCTGCTCAAAATTCCTACTGCTGCTGCAATGTCTGGCCTTGTAACAGTCGCTAAATATAGTAATTTTCCCATTGCTTTTCTGTATAGCTCATTATCTGGTAACATATTTTGTTCACTTTTAATGTTTCTATTATATCTTTGATCATGTGATTTTGGTTAAGTTGGAAACTCCCATCTTCTTCTCTTTCTATCTGTATCCCTAGGTAATGCTTCACATTTCCCAGATCTTTGATCTCAAAGTGTTGATCCAAAATTTTCCGTATTTCAGCTTCATCCCTTTCTCTTTCAAAACAAACTAAAATATCATCAACATATATCAGTACATAGATCCATCTGTCATCTAGTTTCTTTGTGTATAGACAGGGATCCGCTTTGCTTCTTAGAAAATGTTCATTTATGAGCACTTCAGTGATTTTATCATTCCACGCTTTAGCGGCTTGTTTTAAACCGTATATACTTTTCTGTAGCTTACAAACCATGTTTGGTTTCTCTTTATCTTTGAATCCTGGAGGTTGTTCCATGTAAATTTCTTCTGTTAAATCTCCATTCAGAAATGCTGTCTTTACATCCAGATGTTTCAATTCCATTCCTTTAGTAGCTGCAACCGCAAGCAAAGTTCTGATTGTAGTATGCTTGACAACCGGAGCAAATGTTTCATCATAGTCTTCTCCGTATTTTTGAGAATAACCTTTAGCTACGAGTCTTGCTCGGTATTGTTCAGCGGTGCCATCTGTTTGGTATTTAACTTTAAAAACCCATTTACATCCTATAGCTTTTCTCCCTTTTGGTAATTCTGTCAGTGTCCATGTCTTTGAATCATGCATGGATTTCATTTCTGTTTCTGTAGCCTTTATCCACTTATTGGCCTCTTCTTCTGAAAGTTGAGATATATCCTCCCAAGATGTAGGTTCATATACTTTATTTGTACTTGCCTTGTATGAAAGACGTACAGGTGGTTTTCCTTTGTTTTCTCTCATTGAACGTCTTGGTTCTGTGTCTGTCTGTAGTTCTATCTCTTCACTTTCAGTATTTTGAACTTTATCAATTTCAACTTCTTTTTCATCAGATGTTCCTGCACTTATATCACTGTTGTCTCTCTCATTTCTCATTTCCAGTGATGTCATAATGTTATCATTTAGATCTTCAATGAATGTTACACTGTTACTCACCGTAACTCTGTCTTTTTTAGGCTCTAGGATTCTGTATCCTTTGCAGTTGTCACTATATCCAACAAATATTCCTTCTATGGCTCTGTTTTGAAGTTTGGAGCGTTTCTCTTCTGGAACAAAAACAAAAGCTTTGCAACCAAAAACTCTTAAATGATTCACACTTGGTTTCTTACCATGCCACAGTTCATATGGGGTTTTTTCCAGTTTTCTTGAAAAAAGTCTATTTTGCAGATAAGTAGCTGTCATTGCTGCTTCACCCCAGTATTTCTCTGGTAGTTTGGAATCTGTTAGCATGCATCTTATCATTTCAGTCAGAGTTCTGTTTTTCCTTTCTGCTACGCCATTTTGTTCAGGTGTGTATGGAACAGTTTTGTGATGCTCTATTCCATTCTGTCTTAAATAGTTCTCTATTTGGTGTCCTGTGAATTCACCTCCATTATCACTTCTAATGATGATTCCCCTTACGTCCGACAGCAGCACAATATGGGGTATCTCTGCCCCTGTGTGTTGTTTAGGACAGGTGGAACCTTTAATTAGCACCAAAAGGTGCCTCCTACTAGCCCTATAAGAGGGCACCTGAGACCTCCCTCCACTGTGTTTTTTTCTGTCCTGTGTGGAACAGGTGGACGGAGGTCTCTTGTGACCTCCCGTTGCTAGGGCTTTTAGTTACTCCTGGCTTACCTTCTTGGGGTACCTCGGTCCCAAAGAAAAAACCTCCGGTCCTTCGGGCCTTCGCACCGCAGCGCAGCGTTATCCGGCATCCATCTGCAGGCAGCGCGATCCCGGAAGTAAGCGGGGAACCTCCGCGGCCGGAACTTTTCTCCGGTTCCGTGTTCCCAGGGGAAGGAAGCCTTTGCGCACCACCGCGCTCTACTTCCGGTTTTCTCGGAAAAAGTGCGGTAAGTTTGGAAATTTTAAATTTAAAGGCAAAATATAGAATTGATTTTTGCTGCTTGTATTTTGAGCCTCTGGCTTAGGCTTATGCTCCTCTATGTTCCAGTATGGCGTTTGACTTGTTTTGGTGCTGTATAAATGTTTCTTTGTTGGCTTCCTCCCCTCGCTGCTGGATTACATTTAAAAGGTCTGAATGCAGTCCTTTATTTGTTGAGTGAGTGGTTTCTAGCTCCTCTGCTGCGGGTTGCGGTGGCTGGTTTTTTTCTGACGGTTTTTTTCTCTCTTCAAGTGACCGATTCAAAAAAAAAAAAAAAAAAAAGGTACCCCTTGGGTTTTTATGCGATGCTTGGCGATCTTCCCTGTTTCAGTGTCACGTGGCTGTTTGATGTTCAGATGTCATCTTCTGCATCACGTAATGGCGATGCGCTTAGGAGGAAAAATTCCTCTAAACGTGAAACACCTAATGTGTTTGGATTGCAATACCCCTTTACCTGACGGCTATGATTTTACCCGCTGTCACCAGTGTCGCGGATCTCCGCCGGAAGTACCTTCTATAAGAGGTTGTTACTTGGGTAAAGGACTATATGAGGAGTCTCTTAAAGGAGATTCGTTCTTCCATCGCCCAGATTGCCAAGAGACCGCAGATTGAGACACAATCTTCCTTACGGATCTCTGATGAAGATTATCAGATAGTGGACGAGACACTCTCATCTGACGATTCCACTGAAGATCCCAGCAGGCCGTGCTTCCACTCGAAAAATTAAGCCGGCTGCTGAAGTCCATCCGGTCTAAGGATCGTGATGTTGACGGGGAAGCCTCCGCGTCCACCTATAGAGGGCCTAGGGTCTTCCAAGTGGACCAGACATTACAAAAATTAATGTCCTCAGAGTGGAAGAAGTCCTGAAAAACCTCTTGTGGTTCCTAGGAGGTTCGGCGCTTTATTCCCAGTTGCTCAATGGGATCAATGGGGTTCTCCTCCCAAGGTGGATATGGCAGTGGTTAAACTGTCCTGCCGCACTAAGGTACCATCAGATGATGGAGCAAATCTGCACGACGCCATGGCAGGCGCTTCAACAATACCTTCAAGAAGGCTTATTCAGCTGCCTCGCCCAAGACCGCTGTGGCGGTTGCGTCCTGTGAAGTGTCAGCCAAATTATGTACTGACCTGGTCCACCTCGAAAGTGACCGACTCTGGAAGTCTCCAGAGACGAGCTGCTAGGGTTTCTAGGCTCAGTTTCCCTAGCAGCTGAATATTTAACGGAAGCCTCCCACCATCAATTAAGGCTGGCGGCCAAATCCCTGGCACTTACCAAGAACACTGCAGCAGGAAGACCTCTATGGTTAAAACCTTGGAGAGCTGTGTTCCCCTCAAAGTATAATTTGTACGCATTACCCTTTTAGCTGGGTAGAGTCTTTGGCTGTGCCCTAGACGAGATCCTAGAGGGCTTGGCCGACAAGAAGGGTAAAACTTTACCCCAGGCCTTCAGAGGTAGGTCTGGCTCTGGCCGTGGTAGAGGCTATCCGCCTCGTCGTGGAAGGCAGTCCAGAGAGGCTCTAGTTATTCCTAGAGACGCCGGCCGGAGATTCCGAAGTCTGATGATAAAAAAGTCAAGCCTAGCTTTTGACATCAAAAGCTCCTGAAAAAAGGACCTTGTCCAACTGGAAGGAGCTCAGAGCCGTATATCGTGCCTTACTCTATTGCTTGCCTCTTCCCAGGGGAAGAGCAGTCAAAATCCGGTCAGACAACATGACCACAGTGCTGTACGTGAACAGACAGGGAGGCACCAGATCACCAACCCTCCTTAGAGAGGCAGATCTGATATTTACATGGGCAGAGAAAAATCTAACCCATTTATCCGCAGTTCACATCAAGGGCTCCCTGAACATAGTAGCGGATCGGTTGAGTCGGGGGTTATGCCGTATCAGGAGAATGGTCACTCAATCCAGAAGTCTTTCATCAGATTACCCTGAACAGGGGTCTTCCAGAAATAGACCTCATGGCAACCCGACTCAACGCCAAGGTGGAGAAGTTCTGTTCCCTTTACCAGGAGGACAATCCCTTGGCAGTGGATGCCCTGTCCATCCCTTGGAGGTCCAGGCTGGCATACATCTTCCCTCCAATTCCAATAATACCAAAGGTATTAATGAAAATCAGACAGGACCAAGTCTCTGTGATAGCCATCATTCCATTCTGGCCAAAAAGAGCTTGGTTTTTTCCCAACTCATGGAGATGAGTCGAGGGATATATTGGAGGCTTCCCCCCATCCAGAACCTGGTTTCCCAAGGATCTCTGAAGTGCCAGGATCTCTGGAGATTCAACCTGACAGCCTGGAGGTTGAGCAGTCCCTACAGCAGGATAGAGGACTGTCAGAGGCCGTCCTGAAGACCCTTTATTCTGCAAGAGCAGAATCTACCAATAAGAACTACCAGAGGACAGCCAAGATTTTCATGGAGTGGTGCTCCAAGAAGGGTATTAATAATCTAGAACCTTCAACGGCTGATATTTTCTTCAGGACGGTTTGGATAAGGGCCTTGCCCCTGCCACTTTGAAAATGCAGATTGCGGCCCTCTCCGCTCATTTGAACAGACGTCTGTCTCAGGATCCTCTGGTTGCAAGGTTCCTTAAAGGGGCAATGAGGCTAAAGCCCTCAGTATCATCCCCAGTGGGACCTTGTGGTAGTCATTACAGGCCTGTGCGGTCCTCCATTTGGACCCTTGGAGACTACGGAAATAAAATATTTAGCCTACAAAACCACTTTTTTGTTGGCTATTATATCTGCCAAAGAGTAGGGGTACTCCAGGCCCTCTCTTCTAGAGAACCGTACATTTTGTTTTTGCAGATAGGGTGCACCTTAGGTTTACCTGGGTTTATCCCTAAGGTCCCCTCATACTATAATAGCAATCAGCTAATTTCGTTACCTGTGTTTTTCCCCTCTCCAACCTCTGAGGAGGAAGAAAAGCTCAACACCTTAGATGTGGTAAGGTGTCTGTGGATTTACCTATTCCACACTCAACCGCTTAAGAAGGCCGAAAGCCTACTAATTGATATGCAGGGTAAAAACAGAGGCCTCAAGGCTTCCAAGCCTACTCTATCCACATGGATCAAGGAGACCATTAAGTCTTCCTTTCTTATTCAGGAGTTATTCCCTCCAGTTTTTCTACGGCCACTCGACCTGGGTTGTCGACTTCTTTGGCTGAGTATCGGTCCTTACCATTGGACCAGATTTGTGCGGCTGCATCATAGTCATCTCAGTTGACCTTTTGTTAAACATTATCATTGGACATCCGCAGTTTTCAGACAACTGCCTTTGGTCAGTCAGTCCTTGACGTTGTAAGGCGAGGAAACCCTCCCTAGGGGAATTACTTGCTATCTCCCCATATTGTGCTGCTGTCGGACGTAAGGGGAATCGTTGATTGTAATGTCAATCTGTATTCCCTTAGTCCAGACAGCAGCACAAGGCTTCCCTCCCTAGAAGCTTGTTTCCTGTTACTTTATAATTTACACAGTGGAGGGAGGTCTCAGGTGCCCTCTTATAGGGCTAGTAGGAGGCACCTTTTGGTGCTAATTAAAGGTTCCACCTGTCCTAAACAACACACAGGGGCAGAGATACCCCATATTGTGCTGCTGTCTGGACTAAGGGAATACAGATTGACATTACAATCAACGATTGGCTTCCTCTGAAACTTATTATACGACTTTGACACGTATTCTTCTAATTTACTGAAAACTTCACTTTTGTTCTTTATTAAGTACGTGACTGTGTATCTTGAGTAGTCATCTATAAAAGTCACCATATATCTATTACCTCCTGATGTGGTTACTTTCATGGGTTCACATACATCAGTATGCACCAAGTCAAGTGGTTTTGTGCCTTTTGATTCACTCTCTTTAGGTATACACACTCTTGTAGCTTTAGATTTTATACAACATTCACATCTTACAATAATTGAGCAATCAGATATCAACAGATCTTTTGTCAAATTTTTGTTCTGTAATGCCATGATACTCTCAGGATGTCTGTGTCCTAAGCGTCTATGCCACATGTGAATACAATTCTTGTGATCATGTGTACATAACTTCATCTGTTCCTTTAATGTGTCTAGATGATATAATTGTTCACCTGCTTTTACATTTATTATTATCTTGTCTCCTGCTAGGATTGTACATTCATCATCTTTGAATTTTACAGTAAGTCCTTTAGCTGTTAGACGTTTTACAGATAATAGTCCTCCATCTAGTCCTGGAACATATAACACATCCTTTACTAGTATCTTTGAATTATGCCCAAATTTATCAGAATAGATTAGCATTCCTTGTCCAGTACCTTCCGCGGTTATTTTGCTCCCATCTGCAAGGTAAATAGCTTCCTTCTTATTTAGATCAAGTTCAGTAAAGAAGCTCTTATTACTTGTCATGTGACTTGTTGCTCCTGAGTCAATATACCAACTCATTGATAACCTTTTATCGGTTACTTTAAATGTACCATTCCAGTGATCTGCATGTGGGTTAGATATTGTGCTTTTCACCTTCTGTTTACTTTCTTTATGATATAACTTCTGTTCTGCTTTCCATATAGTACAGTCTTTCTTTAAATGTCCCTTTTTCTTGCATCTGAAACATTCTCTTGTTTCTGTTTTATAGGTCCTCTTATCTGTAATTTTAAGAGCATTTACACTGTCCTTTTCTGTGGAATCATTTGTTTGTTCTTTCCTTCTCTGGTATTCATCTATGAGTCGTATTTTTACAAACTCTAGTGTAATGTCTGCTTCAGGTCTTGTTTCTAGTGCATTTATCAAAGCAGTGTATGAATCCGGCAAGCTACACAATAATATTGCTGCTACATGACTTTCTTTAATATCTTCACCAACTGATCTCAGCTGTGTTATCACTTCCATCATGGAGTTTATGTGCTCCTGCATGTCTTCCTGTGCACTTAATCTCATCTTGTAAAGTTTCCTTAGCAGAAACAATTTGTGATTTAAGCTGGATCTTTCATGTAACTTTCTCAATGCTTCCCACATTCCCTTTGCTGTATTCTCATTCCTTATGTGGATTAACTGATCATCTTCCACTAATAAGCTGATAGTAGCTCTTGCTTGTCTGTTTTTCTTATCCCATGTCTCATTATTATCATTGGGTCTATCTGTAGTGATTACATCCCATAAATCATCTTTAGACAATAACATCTCCACTTTGAACTTCCATAACTGATAGTTCTCATTGTTCAGCTTAGCTACTGTAAGTCTGAGTTCTGAATTGCTGGTCATTTTAACTTGTCTTACTTGTTTGGAGAGAATTGTTCTGAAGAATCCTTTTGCATTCACTGGGTCTTTTTGTCTTCTATGCCTGGGCCCATAACCTGTTGCATAGTTGTGTCACAGAAGAAGCTTGAGAGTAGATTATATGGGATAATCAGCATTTACTTCTTAGAACATGAGGTAAACAGCATCAAAACGTTAACACAGCAAAACTGAAAGTAAAAAAGACCTTTTACAATAGAGAGATAAAAAGCAAGGTACAGCAAGTCTCACATAGCATACCATTACACTCTATTCAGCATATAACACTAATAACATCGCCATCTACTGACAGATAGATGTAAACTTCTGCACACAAATAAGTCTATCTGTTGCATATATATGTATATAGTATATACCAACAGTCTGAACGCTGTCTCTCCGGCGCCCAGTACCACTACCACTGCTGTCGGGACCAGGAGTCTGCTGCCATTGAGACTAATCCCCCCCAAATTGTCACAATACACTAAGATTACTATGTCTTTAAACAATTTGGGACAGCCCATATGATGATGTCATGTCTTTGGAAGCTTCTGATAGGTTTATTGGCAAGATCTGAATTAATTAGAGACACACCTGTGGATGTATTTTAAGGCACACCTGAAACACACTGCTTCTTTGTGTACCATCATGGGGAAGTCTAAAGAAATCAGCCAAGATATCAGTAAGAGAACTTGTGGACTTTCACAAGTCTGGTTCATCCTTGGGTGCAATTTCCAGATACCTGAAGGTGCCTCGTTCATCTGCACAAACAATTATACTCAAGTACAAACAAGATGGGAATGTCCAGCCATCATACCACTCAGGAAGGAGATGGGTTCTGTGTCCCATTGATGAACATGCTTTGGTATGAAATGTGCATATTAACCCAAGCGCAAAAGCAAAAGACTTTGTGAAGATGCTGGCTGAAGCTTGTAAGAGTGTGTCATTATTCACAGTGAAACGAGTACTGTATCGACATGGGCTGAAAGGCCATTCTGCTAGGAAGAAGCCATTACTCCAAATGAAAAAAAAAAGAAAGATTAATGTTTTCAAATGCACACAAAGACCTTTATTTTTGGAGACATGTCCTGTGGTCTGACAAAACTAAAATTGAACTGTTTGACCATAACGACCATCGTTACGTTTGGAGGAAAAAGGGAGAAACTTGCAAGCCTAAGAACACCATCCCAACTGTGAAACACGGGCGTATTGTGGAGTTGTTTTGCTGCAGGAGGGACTGGTGCACTTCACAAAATAGATGACATCATGAGGAAAGAACATTATGTGGCAATACTGAAGCAACATCTCAAGACATCAGCCAGTAAGTTAAAGCTTGGGTGCCAATGGGTCTGCCAAATGTACAATGACCCAAAGCATACTGCCAAACTGGTTACAAAGTGGCTTAAGGATAACAATGTTTTGTTAATGTTTGGAGTGGCCATCACAAAGCCCTGATCTCAATCCTATTGAAAATTTATGGGCAAAGCTGAAAAGGCAGGTGCAAGCAAGGCGGCCTACAAACATGGCTCAGTTATACCAGTTCTGTCAGGAAGAATGGGCCCAAATTCCTACCAACTATTGTGAGAAGCTTGTGGAAGGACATCCAAAACATTTGACCCAAGTGATACAGTTTAAGGGCAATGGTACCAAATACTAATAAAATGTATGTAAACTTTTGACTTTGCAGAAAGTAATAAAAATGCCTTAAAACATTCTCTCTCTCATTATTCTGTCATTTGGCAAATATAAATAATTTTGGTAATCCTAATTGACCTAAAACAGGGAAGCTTTATTCTGATTTCATGTCAGAGAGTGAGAAAAACATGCATATGTGTCTTTTTATATAGTGTAAGTAAACTTCTGGTTTCAACTGTAGCAGACCACAGCTAAAAAAACTCTGTGGAAAAAAATGCTTGTGTTTTTGAAAAAGCAGTTTTTCCACGGCTCTTTTTTCTGCAATGTGCGGATGAGATTCACCAAAATCTTATTCACTGTATTGGTACTGTAAAATGCAGCATTTCTTTCTGGTTTCCACAGCAGGCAAAAATGCTGCATTTCCGCATTGTGAAACCTTAAGTTACATCCACACGTCCATTTTTCATGAGCGTCTTGCACCCAAGGGGCACCTGTCACTGATTCCGCATACACATACAAAAAACCGTCAAACTAACGGTTGTGTAAATAGCCCCCATTGGCTTGAATTGAATTTAATGCTTCCGTGTGACATCCGTTAAAAAACTGACATCGTACGGCCATTATTCACTGTGAATATCTTAAACTACACACGTGGACAAAATTGTTGGTACCCCTCGTTTAATGAAAGAAAAACCCACAATGGTCACAGAAATAACTTGAATCTGACAAAAGTAATACTATACAAAAATTCTATGAAAATGAACAAATGAAAGTCAGACATTGCTTTTCAACCATGCTTCTACAGAATTTTTAAAAAAAGAAAACTCATGAAACAGGCCTGGACAGAAATGATGGTACCCTTAACTTAATATTTTGTTGCACAACCTTTTGAGGCAATCACTGCAATCAAATGATTCCTGTAACTGTCAATGAGACTTCTGCACCTCTCAACAGGTATTTTGGCACTGTTTTCCCTTTGCTAATACAGCCCTACAGGCAGGACGAGATACTGGTAGGATATGACACAGGCAGTATGTGGCACTCAAGACCTCGGATGATACAAGTGCAATTTCAGATAGCTGCTGCAGTCACCAAGCAGAGGCTCTAGACTGAGATCCAAGAGATGCCAGGAATAGGGTCCAGGAACACCTGGTATCAAAATCAAGATACCAGGAGCAACATCCAGGAGTGAACAGAGTCACATCAGGATCGAGATCCTTAGGTTTCGGGGTTCACAGTATAAAAGGAGGTCTCAGGGTACATTGGATGCAGACAGGATACAGGTTCACATTCTGGAGTTTAAGTGTTCATCTGATTCAGGTATTGGATATACAGGCAGGTTACACAAGATACAGGCAGGATACTGTCAAGTTTCAGGATACATCTGATGTAGACAGGATACAGACTCAGGTCATAGGGCTCACTACATTTTCCAGGATAAGTGGGCAGAAATGAAACCTGAACACAATAAGCAAAACAGATCCAAAGCTAGAAAACAAACAGAACAGAATGCATAGAAAAACAGAACAATTCTCAAGTCCAGGCTGATGAGACAGACAGGGTTAAATAAGAGGCAATCATCAATAGCCAATGGGAACCCAAAGATTGCAGAATTACAGAGATTCCAGAACAGGAAGGGTTGAGAAAAGATTTGGGTCAAATCAGGGGAACTCATTGCACTTTCTTTCATTAGCAAGCCTCTAGCCTGTCTGCTCCTTCCATACACGATTTTATCAGTTACTATCATTGAAATCGATTTACCGTTATCCAATAAGAAAGGGGTTATCCAACTTATTAAATAACTTGTAAAATAAGCTGAAATGGCATGGTTGGGGAAGATACACCACTGGATGTGTTTTTAAAGGTAGTGGTGGATCAATTTAAAAAGATCCATATCACAAATTCATCTCAGAATTCTAACATGACTCTGGAAGAAATGGAGGGGATGCGGTCCTTACAACATGACGACGGCATTGTTATCAAACCCTCTGATAAGGGGGGCAATGTCGTCGTCATGGAACGTGATCAGTACCTTCTTCATGTGCAAACGAATTCTGGATGATACGGATTGCTACTGCAAATTACCCTCTAATCCAATGGATAGATTTGGCCTAGAGCTAAAAAAGATTCTGCAGGAAGCCAAACAGGACAAGCTTATTGATAATGCAGAATTCGATTTCCTATGTCCCAATATGCACCAACTAGCCACATTTTACAGTATACCAAAAATACACAAGGGTATACGGCCATTAAAGGGATGTCCGATTGTGTCTGGGATTAATAGTCTCACGCAGAATGTCAGTCTGTATGTGGACAAGATATTGAGGCCATATGTCCTAGAGTTACCGTCCTATATAAAAGATACAACGGACGTCCTTTTGAAGTTGGAAGGGGTCCTCTGTGAACCTGACACTTTACTGGCTAATTTGGATGTGGAGGCTCTCTACAGCTCCATCCCCCATAATAGAGCACGTGAGGCTGTGTAGAAATATAGTCAGAATTTTACTATGGTGGATCATAGCATAACTGTCATATTCCATTTTAAAGGTCCACTTCCTAATATGTATCCATTGTGAGACGATTATAGATAGATGTATATGTCCTATCTTCCCCTCTTCAAACCGATCGTATCCTATTATTTATATCTAGGGGTTAATGACCCCTGTAGTATATAATAGGGTAATTGAGTATATGTCCCACTCAACTGTGGGGTTAGATTGAATGTATTGATTTATATATTGATACATCTAACTAGAATTGTTAACCTGACCTCTCCGCTTTGGCTCTAATTCTTTCCTATGGAAGGTACCAACCATAGAACATATAAAACACTGGAGGAGTTTCTTTCTGATGTTCGAAACTCATTCTACAACTACTGTATAGAAAATAGAATTTTATTTACCTGCCGATATGTCTCCGTGAAAACAGAGGACTTTAGATTTTTCGGCGAGAGACACTTGTGATAGATTAGAAATGGCGGGCATATATCTTATGACACACCCACACTCCTATTGGCTGCCTGTTCCGCTTGGACTTAAAAAGGGGTGGAGTGGGGGCGGAGCCTGACCGCGGAGAGAGATGGCAGCTTGATCTGGGAGCTCTGTCATCAGTGAACCCACAATAGCCTTCATTAGCAGCTAAACATCCCAAAATGGTCAAAATCGGCAGAGATAGATCCTCTGAACATCCAGAGACTGTCAAAAGTGCACATCTGCAAGCAGACATGCAGAAATTCCTGAGAAAAAAGACGTCTCTCTCCCCTGTTAAGCAACCTAAGATGGCGCTGGATGATTGCAGCAGCGTGGGGGAAGCGGCCGCAGACTTGGATGGTGACGGCGGGCAGGCAGACAGAAGCGCTTCAGTGATCACAAAAGGATTCCTCAGGAAAGCCCTATCACAAGCTGTGGCACCGGTTTTAGCGGAATTAGCGGAACTCTGAGCTGACATCAGGACTACAGGAAGAAGGGTGACCGCTTTGGAGCAAAGCCAGGCAGAGGCCTTGCAGATCTCACACACAATGGCCGACAGGTTAGAAACCCACACTGATCATCTCAATAAAGCTTACCTACTCCTAGAAGACCTAGAGAATAGGAACAGAAGGCGCAATGTAAGAATCAGAAGGCGCAATGTAAGGCCTTCCGGAGAAATACACTGCTGATGCACTTAGGAATATCACTATGGCCATCTTTGCTGCCCTGGTAGGGGGGGAACGCGCGAAAACCATGCAGGTTGAAAGGGTGTACAGAGCAGTAAGGCCTAAACCCTCAGAATCTGAGCCTCCAAGGGACATTATTTGCGCGCTGTTATCCTCAGCACACACTGCTGAGCTTTTATGTGCTGCAAAAGATCACACAGATCTCACTTATGAAGAAAACCCAGTCCAAATATATCTGGACCTAGCTCCATCGACGCTACAGAAACGCCGTACCATGCGGCCATTGCTGGACAAATTAAAGGAAAAAGGTCTAACATATGCATGGCTCTACCCATTCGGCCTCTCAATCCTCAAGAATGGCCGGAAGATCAATATTTGCTCACCAGCGGACCTGGAATCAGCCTGGCCGGTGTTGGGAATCACAGCAATGCACATCCCTTCCTGGATGCCGATTCCTGTCGAACCCTTACCCATCTTACCACAGATGACCCAGGAGGAAGACCTTCTGCATACTCCGGGGAAACCCAAGTCACCAAGAGGGAAGAAGACGCCGCAGAAATATTAGAATATCCTCTCGCGGACAACTATACCTACGGCTGGTTCACTGTGCCAATAGATGTTGGACTTCCCTGAAGAGAGCTTGTGAGAGGAGTCCGTGAGTGAAGTTGTTGGGGACATATATCACTTGATAGATTGATTATTTTTGCATAAGAAATGAACATTTATAGCATAATTTTCTTAGCTTAACACTGCACTGACCTCGGGACACTATCACTATTACCACTAAAAGGAAGAGAAACTGTTATATTGAATATGTTTGCTCTCTTATGCACTCAGGAAAGGGCCTCTTTGATGCACATAGTTATAATAGTTTTTAGAGATGAGTATATGTTATTACGCATTGATATGGGTATAGTAGTTCATCCTCATTAAGACACAGATTAGCCTATTCAACATGCTGAGTATGAGACATTTACACACACGCATTAGAAAGGAATACATGGTTATACTTAAGGTATATGGTTTTGTCTGATCTGTGATCACATATGACCGAGGAAGGCCCTAGAAGCAGAGCGCTCTAACTCACTAGCGTTAACAGGCACTAACTGACCACTTGGGGCGGAAGGCTGATATTCCACAGGCGACGGTGGGTTTCAGACAGATCAGGAATAACTCCTTCCCCACATAACTGCCAAACACCCTGACAAGTTGGGCTCGGGAGTGCAGTTACACAACCACTATACTCAGCGGCACACAGACTCTCCGCTGAGTTTATAGAGTCTTCGAGACTATTTTCTACAGCGTACTAACCTTTAAGCAACCTTTAACAACAACTAACTACTAACAACTGACCAGCACCTACAAACTGCTAAACGCAAATTACTAACAACAACTAACCTCAACCACTAACACCACTCTTCCCCCAACCCCCCCTCTCTAACATTCCACACACACATCCTTCTCTTCCCTTCTCAACTTTACTACTCTCTGACCCCCAACCCCTCTCTTCTATCCCTGACGGCACAGAGGTGACTAGAATCCATGGCTCCAATTGGCAAAGACACTGGAATTCAGCAGACACTCAAAGCGGCAGTTCTCACTTTTACCACCTTTAACGTAAAAGGGTTCAACTCACCCAATAAGCGTCACCACATCCTACTTCTCCTCCGGAAAATGAAAACGGGAGTAGCCTTTTTGCAAGAGACGCACTTCAAAGGGGACAAGATCCCTAAGCTACCAACCAGAGACTTTTCCCAATGGTTCCACTGTACCAATCCAGATTCGGCCGCGAAAGGAGTCTCCATCCTTATCCACAACAGAATCCCGTTCATAGAGCAACAACGGTACGCAGACGCGGAAGGCAGAATACTCTTTGTGAAATACACTCTGGCCAATCTTTACGCACCAAATAAAGGACAAGCTACATGGCTCATAAACGCTCTTCAGACTCTGCGACTATTCACAGAAGGACACCTGATCCTGGGAGGCGACTTCAATATAGCTCTCAACCACTCAATAGATTCTACTGCTCCGACCAATCCTATCTCGCAAAGAATGATAAGCAAAGTTATGGGCTCCCTACAGGATTTAAAGATCATTGATGTATGGAGAACCCATCACCCCACCACAAAAGATTTCACCTTTTATTCGCACCCTGGTCATTCCCACCACAGAATAGACTACATCTTTATTTCGCAAGAACTGCTGCCGCTCGCCAGCGTCTCAAAAATTGAAGCCATCACAGTCTCGGATCATGCACCTGTATTAGTATCCATGGCGATGCAACAGATACCCCAAGCACAATGGGCCTGGCGGATGAATGAGTCACTCTTAGATGCAGCTGAACATGTAGAATCCTTGTCTAGACACCTTGCTGAGTTCTTCTTCATCAACTCCACCCAAGACATGTGCCCAACGATAATCTGGGAATCACACAAGGCATACATGAGGGGTATCCTTATATCCATGGCATCCAGGATAAAGAAAGACAAAGGAAACTGGATCTCACCATGGTATGCATTGCTGAGCTGGAGAAAATCCACAAAAGAACAAGGGCACTAAGTGCTCAAGAAGAGCTGACCACCCTGAGAGAATCATTACTAGATCTTCTAAATGCCAGGTTGGCAAAGCAACACCTGCATTTTAAGAAACTCTTATATGCCCATGGTAATAAGGGAAGCCGTCTCATGACGTCTCTGAAGGAAGGCAAAGGCCCGATCCTTCATCTCCTCGATAAGAAATGACTCTGGCCAATTAAAAATGACTACAACAGAAATTTCAACAGAATTCGTAAGTTTTTACACCAAGCTCTACAACTTAAGAAACGAGTCCCCAGCCCCAACGAAAGCAGAAAGAGACACCCTCATAGAAGACTTCCTGGCACACCTCTCTTTGCCCAAGGTCTCCTCAGAACAAGCACTGGAGCTGGTAGAACCCATTATCTTGTCAGAAGTAATCGAGGCATTAAATAGTTTCCCCATGGGGAAGAGCCCGGGACCAGACGGCTATCCACTAGCTTACTACAGAAAGTTCCAACAAATCCTGGCCCCGCAGCTCACATTGCTGTGCAACGCCTTGTTACAGGGGAAAGAACTACCAACACAGGCACTAGAAGCGCACATAGCGCTAATACCCAAAGAAGGTAAAGACCCTTGTGAGTGCGGAAGCTACAGGCCAATCTCACTACTGAACTTTGATCTAAAGCTTTGGGCAAAATCCTAGCACTCCGTATGAAGTTCCTGATCCCCACATTGGTACATATAGAGCAATCTGGTTTTGTAAATGGAAGAGAGGGAAGAGACAACACGGCGAGACTACTCCCCTTGATACAGAAAGCGCAAACTTCTAGTCAATCCTTAATCCTGCTGGGAGCAGATGCAGAGAAAGCATTTGACAGAGTCGACTGGGATTTCCTACGGGCCACTGTACAAAAATTTGGATTCCCGACACCATTTGTTACAGCAATCTTCACTCTACGCCAAGCCGCATACCAAGCTAAAAATTAACGGAACTCTATCCGACAGATTTTACATCTCCAATGGCACAAGACAGAGATGCCCGCTGTCTCCCACGCTATTCATCTTGGTACTAGAAACGCTGTTACAGAGAGTCAGGCAAGATCCTAGAGTCAGAGGGGCTACAGTGAGAGAGTCTACCCTGCAAGCCACAGCTTTTGCAGACGATGTACTATTCATCATTTCCAATCCAGAAGAAGGACTACCGGCGATCACGAACCTCCTGCTTCACTTTGGCAAGGTATCTAGATACAAGGCGAATTTATCGAACGCAAGAGTAAATAAATTACAAAAGAACACTCCGTTCCAATGGACAAAGGGGTCGATAAAATATCTATGGGTCAAGCTAACTCCTGACTTAAATGATCTATACGCCAGCAACTTCGTACCTCTTTTAGGAGAACTGAAACGAGATCTTATTGCATATGAAAAGTTGCCACTCTCATGGTTTGGCAGGAAGAATCTGATTCAAACCTATCTGATCCCTAAGGTGCTTTATAAAATGACCATGTTGCCAATTTATATCCCCAAGGCGTTCTTTACATCTCTTCGGAGCATCTTCACAAAATTCATATGGAGAAAATGTGCCCCTAGAATCGCTTGGTCACTACTTATCAAACACAAGTCTGCGGGAGGAGTAGGCCTGCCCGACATCCGGCAGTATTATCAGGCGACTCAACTGGGATGGTGGACGTCACTGTCAAGACCCTTGGAGAAAACGACTTCTGAGAAATCAGGACCAGCACTCTTGGAGCTTTGGCTACCTTCTGTGACATAGAAAACAACCCGAACTACCTGTCCCTTGACACGGGGAGCATTGGAGATCTGGAGAGAACTAGGTCCTAGATTGGCCCCTTCACCTTCGCTTCTCCTACCAGTGGGCCTAATACCGCACTTACTACAAGACGCTTCAGAGTTATACCCATCAGTTTGGAATGCTCTAAGTCACCTTTCCCTGAAAGACATCTCGGATGGCGGCTTGTTGAGGCCATGGGAAGACTGCGCCATTATGTTCCCGCACCTAAGGCTTACCTTGCTTCATAAGGAGCACCTAAAGCACTATGTCAACCGCTTTAATGCAACCTTTCGAATAAGGAAGGAGCTAACACCTTTTGAAAAATTATTGCTCTCAAACACTAAACTGTTGCGGAAAATGTCTAACTTGCTACATAACTATATATCCCCGGCAACACCTTACAAACCAGCCTCTCTCACCAGCTGGGAAAAGGAACTCAAAATCACTTTGGAAGATAGTGAGGTGAAAACGGTCTTACGCTCGTCTCATGGCTTTTCAACCTGTATACGGATGAAGGAAAACCACTACAAGCTCCTCTCAATGGTATAGAACGCCAGAGTGGCTCTTCAATAAACATCTCGCCACGGAAGACACATGCTGGCGATGTTCCGTGCACACAGGAACGTACTTACATATATGGTGGACTTGTCCTGTCATTAAACAATATTGGTCAGAAATACAAGAGTGTATGAGAAAAGCTCTGAAATCCGCAATAACCCTCAAGCCGACAATTATATTTTTAGCCCTCCCAGAGGAAAACTACAAGCCCAAAAGAGAACGTCTAGCCACACACCTCATCTCAGTAGCAAAATTATTAATTCCTCAATTTTGGCTCCAGACCACCGGACCACCTATCGCACTGTGGAAGTCCAAGGTCCAAGAAATTATGAGGTTCGAGGAACTCATGAGCTGGAAGAACAGGACTCATGACTGCTTCTCAAAAGTATGGGCCCCTTGGATACGCTACACCAAAGCTCTAAAAGCACAGGACACCCAGCTGTCACAGAAGTAATGCTTGGACACACCTGAGGAAGCCAAGACCGAGCCACTCTGGTGCCCTCCCCCTCCCCACCCCTTACTTTCTACTCATTCTCAGCATCTCAACACTCTCTACACCTCTTGGCAAACACTTCGTCCGCATACATACTCCCATCGCGCCATCCTCATACATCACACTCCAACACAAAGATCCTCAAATCATCCCTCTACTAACAAGACCCTACTAACCCACCCCGGATCCCAAACTTCTTATACTCTCAGCTACTCAAGATTTAAGGGCAGTAACAGGAATCGTAAATCCTACGCAGCATCACCCAGCGTAAACTGGAAAAGTAAGAATAGGCACCCCTATATTACGTGCAAACTCAACTGTAAACAGTGTTTACCCTGCAACATGGTGATAGAGATCGAGCATTGCCTGTAGTTGATTGTATGAGATGGAATGTCTTATTTCTATTGTTAATATGAAAACCAATAAAAATTTTGAGTAAAAAAAAAAAAAAAAAAAAAAAAAAGGGGTGGAGCTGTAAGCTATTTCAGACAGGATGTTCCAGCGGCCGTTCACGGCCACACTGAGTGCTGATGTGAGGAGGGAATAGAGTATGATCACTAGACGGTGACTGCTCGTTCGCCTCATGAAATATCTTAGCCTTAAAATTATGATCCCCTGATGAGAGTTCAAAGTTGAAACGCATAGGTATAGCATGCAGACGTGATCTCCACGGCAGGCAGGGCAAGATTCTATAGCCCCTGTTCTGGCACAGTACTAACTGCGCAGGAGTTATACATTTATGGTAGCGCTCGTTTCTCTACAGTGGTTATATGCTCAAACATCGGCCTCTGTTGGAGGGTACTCTGTTATGCAGGGCACTGTAGGGGAACATTTTTGGATTTGCCGATAATTACGTTATACCACACCAGCCCTGATGGGCGCAGGGAAAGCCATTGAGGTGTAATCGGTGTGTTATGTTGTATTCAGTAACAGCATATCCAGAAAAAATATCTGCAAATGTTTGTAAATAAGTGCCTGCTGATCTCTGCAAGCAATAATTTAATGGACATTTGTTCTGAATCGAAGTGTCAGTAAACGTGTGTTAAACAAGTGTTAGCTGAATTATGCAGGCAAGAGACTAAGGGGCATATGTTCAGAACTGACTGTTTAAGCCTTGAACAGAGACTGGTGTGGCTCTGCAAGATAGGGAACTAACATATATAGGCACTGCAGTGGTTAATAATCACAGCGGTGTTAACCAAGTGCCATTTGCGGCACTAGAGTCCTTAATAGGAGAACAGGAGCCAAAAATAGGTGATATTGTATCCAGGGTGTAGATTGAAAGCTCAGTTTAAACAACATTATTGAGCATTTATTCCAATGGATGAGACATATCCCTGTGAGACCTATTAGATGGCTCTTATTCCGCTTTTTAGCTTTACACATTACCCCATAGATGGTATAAAGTGGGGTTGCACATAGTGCACTACACCTTTTTCTTTATTGTGTCTTTTAAACAGATTAATAAACGTTATGTTTTAGTCCACTTCATTTTATGAGTTAATCTACATTGTGATTTTTTTTTTTATTTCAATAGTTTTTTATTGAAATTTTTAACAGAAATACAATACAAGTTAGAAACACATTGAGGAAACAAGGGCACAGTTATGACCTCATATACATCATAGTCGCAGTACAATACAATATACTCAGATGAGGTACATCCATGAATAAAATATATACAGTGACAATGCATAGTACGAACAAGTAAATCTTATCAAATGTACGGTAAACCTAACATGTTGAGGCTATAGGGAACGACAATCAGTTTTTGCCATAAGACGGAGAAGATGGGGAACAGGCTAGAGGAGGATAAGGAATAAAGCGAAGGGCAAAACAACAAAAGAACAGAAAACACAAACCATAGTCTAGGCCTAGAGAATGAATACAGTCGGATCGTATCCCCCCACTCACAGAGTAGTCGGTTCGCCCCTTACAAAAGGGGGAGACCCATCAGCTACCAGATATCAATTTTCCAATTTCTTAAATAAATGGTATATAGGTGTTACAGGAATAACAAATCATAGCAGCCCCCAGAGGCTATAAATAAAGTAGGATGTAATACCCTAGTGACAGGGAAGGCCTCGCTGTATAGTCCGTCAATGATTGTACGGTGGGGGGGAATGCCTCTGCCCATGACTCCCAGTGTGTCCTGAATCTATCCAGGCCCGCTCCATTACATGCACAAATGCGCTCGTATTGATAGTTCAAGGAAACCGCTGAAATTAACTCTGTCAAGGCCGGGCATGCAGTAGACTTCCATCTTCTCGCAATAAGTAGGCGGGCAGCCCCTAGCACCTGACAAACGACTGTTCTATGTCTACCAGGTATCATGTGAATACCCAGCAGGAGGAGTGCCAGTTCAGGTGTATACCCCACCACTCCACCACACAGGCCATTAACCAAGGAAAACACAGAAACCCAAAAGGGCTGAATGAGTGGGCAGTGCCAGAACACATGGAATAAAGAGCCGGTCTCCCCGCATCCCCTCCAACAAAGAGGTGAACACGATGGGTAGAACTTAGCTATACGTAAAGGAGGGTAATACCAGCGTAGTAGTAATTTGCTATATTGCTCCCAATGTGAGGCACATACTGTGGATCGCTTAGCCCATCTGATCGCCTCTCGCCAGTGACCAACCTCAAATCTGCTACCTATGTCCTCCTCCCAAAGGATCATGTGTTTAGTCTTGCGGAAAGTGCAATCCATATTCAAAATTCGATACAGGGTTTTAGTTTTATAAGCCGCTGTGGAAGCCTGTGGGTGTAAGAGGTCGGCGGCCGACTGTGGCAGGCGTACCTGAGTCGATGTCGTGTCAGACAAGTAGGAAGTCAATCTGGTATATGTGTATGCTTCCCTTGCGGGAAGATCAAATGTCTCTTTCAACACGGGGAAGGGCGCCCTAGTGCCACCCCTATACAGGTCAGAGACATACTTTACCCCACACCTGCGCCACACGTCTAGGGATAAATGTGGTATCTCGTGGGGGAGCGTCGTAATGGGAAGATTCAGTGCTACCGTAGGGGCATCCCCATCCTGCAGAGTACACAATGCATGCCATGCCCCAATCGTAGCCTGTACAGCCGGTGAAGCAGATATGGAAGATCCACTCCTGGGGCCTGACGCTAAAAGGTAACCCTCCCAGTCAGAAGTCTGAACCATTTGAGCCTCCATAGCAGGCCACAGTTTGTCATGGTTCGTTGTAAACCAGAACTGGAGTTGGCCTAAAACTATGGCTAAATAATAGTGATACAAGTTTGGTACACCCATACCCCCATTGTCTCTTGATTTAAACATTGTATGGAGTGCTATTCTGGGTTTGCCACCATTCCATATAAAGGACATCATTTGTTTTTGGAAACTCAGGAAGGTGGACTTTGGTATCGGTATCACTAGTGTTCTGAAGTAATAAAGTATCCTGGGAAGGATCAGCATTTTATATAGCACTATTCTTCCCATCCAACTATGCTCAAATTTAGTTAACCCATCAAGCTCCTTCTGGAGGATAGCCAGCAGGCCTGGAAAGTTGGCCTTAACTAAATCCTTTGTGTTTGGAGTGAGCTGTATCCCTAGATAAGGTATAGTGTGCGAGCACCATTGATAGGGCGATGTGTTTTTGATGTGGCATATATTGTTTGGAGACATACTAATTCCTAAAATCTGGGACTTGGATTCATTAACTTTATAATATGATAACTCTCCGAAATCTTTCAGAATTTGAGATACAGTACAGAGCATATTATTAGAGTAGGTGAGGGACAGAATCACATCATCCGCGAATAGGTTAATTCTGTGGTCTGTCCGGTCCAACTTGATACCAGACAGATCCGGATGTGTCCTAATCCTTTCGGCCAAAGGTTCCATCACCAATGAAAATATCAAAGGGGACAATGGGCACCCCTGTCTCGTGCCATTGGTAATGTCGAAGGGGCGGGACAGGACCCCATTCGCCAGCACCCGAGCGGATTGGCTAGAGTAGAGTGCAGAGATTGCAGTAGCAATGGGACCAGAAAAACCAAATTTATGGAGAACCTCGAAAAGATACCCCCAATGTACCCTATCAAACGCCTTCTCCGCATCCAGGGACAGGAGCAAGGAAGGCGTCCGTCGAGCCTGGGCCGCGGCAATCAGCGCGATCGCACGCCTCGTGCCATCTGGGGCCTGTCTTCCCTTAGTGAATCCAACCTGGTCTCCTCCTATCAGTGTGGGCATGACATCAAGAAGTCTGTTCGCAAGTACCTTTGCAAACAACTTAACGTCCGCATTCAATAGTGATATGGGCTGGTAGTTAGAGGGTCGGGAGGGGTCCTTGCCTGGTTTGGGTAATGTCACAATCGTTGCGGATAGCATCTCATGGGGAAAGGTACCTGTCACCATTGCTAAATTATACACCTCAGTAAGGTGAGCAAGGATAAGTGGCTTGAACAGCTTGTAGTATTCCCCAGAGAACCCATCTGGGCCGGGAGATTTATTAAGCTTTAAACCATCAATCGCCTAGCCACTTCCTGAGTGGAAATAGAAGTATTTAAAGACTGCAGCTGTGCAGGTGCAACAGAGGGAAGGTGCAAAGAGCACAGGAATCGGTTAACATCTATCATGGAAGGCTGCGTGGTGTCCGGGTCATCTTTCAAGTTATACAGGTCCTGATAATATTTACTAAATTCATCAGCAATTTGTTGGGGGTGGAAGACTTTGTCTGTGGTCGCTTTAGACACAAGAAATGGAATTTTAGATTTAATCCTTGCTGCCTTAACTCTCTGTGCCATTAGCTTGCTGGCTTTATTGTACGACCGGTAATAGGAGGCTTTCACACGTTTAGTGTGTTTTTCAAAATCCATCAGTAAATGGGCGCTCAAGTCATCCCTGGCCTTCCGCAAAGCATTCGACAGGGTAGGGTTAGGGTCAACTTTGTGCTTCTGCTCTAGAGAAGCAATAGAAGCAAGTAGCTCCCTCATCGTTTTCAGTCGAGTGCGCTTAAAGCGCGCAGCATGCTGAATCATTAGACCCCTGACAAATGCTTTATGCGAATTCCAGAGGCAAAACTTATCCTCTACCGAGGGGGAATTAATGTCAAAGAATTCGGCAATGTCAGTATGCAATTTCTCGGTTACCGATTTCAGAGACATGACATATGTATTGTTTCGCCATGACACGGGGGGGAGCCACTGTGCCCGCTAAGTGGATGCTAGGTATGATAGGCGCATGGTCCGACCACGTGATATTTCCTATTTCACAACTTTGTACTCTAAGTAGCATATCACTCTGGGCTAGGAACATGTCTATTCTGGAGTAGGATTGGTGACGAGCAGAGTAGTACGTATAATCTTTCTCAGAGGAATGGAAGCACCGCCAAACATCGTGAAGTTCCGCCTGCCGGAGCCAAGGGCCTCATTGTTGAGGTGGATGCTTGCCGCGATAGGAGGAGTCAGCAGCAGCGTCATGCACAATATTAAAATCCCCGCACAATAGAACCTGGCCCTGAGCCTGCGTCCTACACTTCTTCATTACTGAATTTAAAAAGGAAATCTGAGACGCATTAGGACAATATACGTTTACAATAGTGATGGGGCAGTTGTCAAGCAGACAGGTGAGCGCTACATAGCGGCCCTTGGGATCTGAACTGACATGTATTAACTGAAATGACACTGTATGTTTTACCGCTATGAGGACACCCGCAACCTTCTTGGTGGCATTGGAACAAAAGATATGAGGGAACAATTTGTGAGAGAGCTTTGGTGGATGAGAGTCACAGAAATGCGTCTCCTGTATGCAAATTACATCTGCTGCAGATCTGATAGCCTCTTTCCACAACAGTGAATGCTTAAAGGGACTATTTAGTCCCCTCACATTAAGTGACAGTAATTTAACACACATTTATATTATCAAGAATTAGTAATACAGACTGGTAGTATAGAGGGTCGGACAAGAGGATAACGCTAAAATGACATCTCTCAGGCCTAGAGAAGAACAATTCGGTATTGTCATTAGTCAACACATAACTAGTTAACAGTAAGGGGAGAGAAAATAATGTTACACAACCGAGCAGTGTAGTGCTGCGCAAACTTGGGGGGAAGTTTGCCATAAAAAGGGAGGTACAAAACACACCACAGGTGACTCACAGTACCTCCATAATGAGCTGTTCACTCGGCGGAGGTGGTAGACTTCCATGGAGGGTCCAACTTATGGGACTCGGGCCTTGAAGGTTTCGGGACATTAGGCGCAGGTGGCGGCAGGTTCCATTGGTGGAGCAGGTTACTCCCGGAGTCAAAGGTAGAAGTCATTCCATTCCATTTAACGATGACTTTAGTTGGGAATCCCCACTTGTAGGGAATGTTGTGTTGCCGGAGGACCGCTGTAACAGGAGCAAGCTCTCTTCTGGCAGCAATGGTAGCCTGAGAAAGGTCAGCGTAAAGTTGAATTTCTTTAAACGGTTCAGGCAAAGATGGCCTTTTCCTCGACTCAAGCATGAGACGATCTTTGACATGGTAGAAATGTATGCGGGCGAGGGTGTCTCTAGGGATATGATCCGGCATCCCCTTTGGCTTCGGCAGACGGTGGGCCCTGTCTATTATAAGATCCGCGTCAGAGCATTGTGGCAGTATAGTTTTCATTAAACGTTGTAAATAAGGAGTCAAGTCCCTAGCAGCGACTGATTCTGGTATGCCACGAAACTTGACATTGTTCCACCTATTCCTATCTTCCATGTCAGCAAGTTTAAGTTTGACCGCTGCTAATTCTTCCTCAAGATCATTGTGGGCATCCACTATAGTGTTGTGTGCCTCAGCAAATTCACTCATTTTGTTCTCAACATGGTCTATTCTGTTGCCAAGAGAATCAACCGTGGAGGATACGGATGTAATCGCCTTAGTAATATCCTTCTGAATAGACCGATGCAATGCCAGCATTATATCCTTCAAGAAGGACTCAGAGGATGATTGGGTACCTGCAGGGATAGCCTGGAGCGCATCTGAATCACCTAATTGGGGATCTTCTGCAGCCTGGCGAGAATCAAAACTAAACGTGGTATCCCATCTCATCCTTTGCTTTACAGGGCTTTGTGTGGGAGTAGTGTTATCTGTGGGGATGGTGGGCTAATGACCTACAACTAACCCAGGCACCCATCTTTCCTTCTAACCAGCATAGATTCCTCTTTCCGTGAGGAGAGGGCTGGCTGGGGGGGGGGGGGAAGGGTGGGGCTGGACTAGGGTCTTCACACTGGCTAGAGTGAGTTGTTCTGAGTCTTTTGTGTGGAAGCTGGAAGAGACACGGCTAAGACAGAGCTGTGTGCTCAGGTATCTTTCTATATTTTATTTCTGTTTTTTTAATGTGCCGTACCATCGCTCTTTTGCTTGTATGTTTATGCTTGATCGTATTAATATTGTATATTTCTGTATATGCTATTAATTCATACCGACCCACTTGGGTTATTAAACATATAAAATTTATATCGCTCGTTTCGTTCTATCCTATGACCCGGTCTACTCACGGTGTGTGAGTGGGAGGTTAAGAAAGAAGTTTGATCGCAGGCGTGCCAGGCGGCTGGGTGAGGTGATATTCTTCACACATGTGTCTATCTCAGGCATGCTTAAAGGGTACTTTTAATTCTAAACAACTTTGCATAAATTAATAGTAGAGGTGAACAGAATAAACAAATATATTTACTTCTCCACTTTTCAGGCTGAGTTACTTTTTACATACAAGTCTATGAAGAGGGTACAGGGAGGGGAGACTGCTAGAAAAGATACATAGATAACTGCTGCAGCTACACTCTGCTAATCTCTGAGTGAAAGGTAGCTCTTTTAATACTGCTATTTTTTGGGGCTAAGACACTATACTGCACAGAATAAGGCAATAAATCAAATAACAGCTTCCTTCCTCTCCACTCTCCATACAGATCTGTATATAAGAAGAATATGGAGAAGGACTTTAAGGACAAAGATTTCCATAATAAGATATATTAAAAGGTTTCTTATATTCAAATGCGCTATTCATTTATGAAAACTAACTGAAGATTCGCTATAAATTCACTTCCTGTAAATTTCCCAACCACATCTGCTAGAAGTTTGTTCCATGTCGCAGATACTCTTTCAGTGAAATAATATTTCCTGACAATACTTCTAATCTTCAACAAATTTCACATTGTGCCCCCTTGTTGATGTTTTTAGTTTTTTTTGTTTTTTATTAAAACACTTCCCTCCTGAACCTTATTTACACCGATAACATACTTAAAGGTTTCAATCATGTTTCCCCTTTCCCTTCTCTCCTCAAAGCTATACAGACTAAGTACTTACCTTAAGTGTGTGTTCCCCCGGCAACCCCTCTGTCCCCCATTCTCTATCTATAGAATGTGACCACTGAAGCTAATCACTACTGGCATCATGGCTTCCATCACTGAGCCACATATTAGTCCCTTTCCATTTTCATACAAGACCCAAATATACAAATAGGGAAAATTGTGTGAAAAGTGGAAGAGGAAAGTTTTTCAACTTTTTAACCCCTTCCTGACATCCACTGTAATAGTACGGTGGATGTCGGGTATTTTAAATATGGCAGTTGCTTGGGAGCTGAGCAGCCGCCATAGCTGTCGTCTTTTGAAGGCTCCCAGGCCTGTCTCTCATTAACTTCTATCGCAGGCTGCTCTATGCAGCCTGCAATAGAAGTGTCGTTATTCTGCAATGCATTAGCATTTTAATGCATAGCATTAGTGATCAGATCCCCTGGGGTTCAAGACCCCTAGGGGGTCTAATAAATGCAAAAAAAGTAAAAAAAATATATATAAAAGAAATATTAAAAATTCAAATCATCCCCCATTCCCTAGAACACATATAAAAGTACTTAAATACTGTGAAACACATACACATTAGGTATCCCTGTGTCTGAAAATGCCCAATCTACAAATCTATAAAAATATTTTTCCCGTACGGTAAATGCCGTAGCAGGAAAAAAAAATCAAAAGTGCCAACCGACGTTTTTTCACAGTTTCGCCTCAGATAAAAATTTTAATAAAAAGCGCTCAAAGGAATAGCAATTGCCCAAAATGATATAACTAAAAATTACACCTGGCCCCGCAAAAAAAAGACACCCTATGCATCCCCGTACACGAAATATAAAAAAATTACGGGTTTCAGAATATGGCAACTTTTAGAAAAAAATTTTTTTTGCAGTTTCAAATTTTTGTTAAGGGGTTAAAATGTAAATAAAACCATATAAATTTGGTATCCCCAGAATCATACCGAAACATAGAATACAGGTGATGTGTCAGTTAGGCTGCAGAGTGAAAGCCGTAAAAACGAAGCTCGCAAGAAAGCTGTACAAATGCACTTTTTCTTCAAATCAACTCCATTCTGAATTTTTTTTTCCAGCTTCCTAGTACATTGTACAGAATAATAAATGCTAGCATCATGACGAAAAAATTGTCCTGCAAACATTAAGACCTCATATGGCTCTGAGAACGGAAAAATAAAAAAGTTATGGGTTTTGGAAGGAGGGGAGTCAAAAACAAAAAATTCCTCTGGTGGCTAGGGGTTAAGATTTAACAAAAAATGTGATTGTCTTCATGTACATAGCAGGAATGAGGGTCTGTACAGTATGTAAACCATATATTTACACAAATGGTCTCCCTCAGATTGTTATGCTGTAGGCTACAATTGTCCTTTGTCACTTTACACGCACAGCTACTGTATAACAACTAGTAATTTAGTATTCAGTGTTTCCTTACATTTTGCATATAATTCTTTGTCAATTCCGTAGCAATCTTTCAATGCAAATAATTATGGTCAGGTACCATTAAACTGTTATTGTTATTTTAATGCAGAGAAATGATTATGTTTTTTCTTGTTTCCTTTGCTTGATTCATTCCTGTACAGACCACTATACTAATAGACAGTAGATGTATTTTATCATAATGGTTATAACTGAAAAACTGATCTTTTTACTGACAACCTCCAAGACACTGATGATATTATTGATCCATTATCTCAGGTGATGGCTACTAACAAGTCTCTTGGTAGCGATTTTCGCAGCCATTATGTACCTCTTAAGAACATATAATTTACAGATTGTATACATTTTGATATACGGTTTTGCTAATACTCAGAGTTATATAAAGGTATTAAATAAAATTCATACTGAATAATAAAGAACACAAAAAGTGTGATATAAATTTCTAAAACTCTATTTGTCTTCTTAATAATATATCAAGGGTATATTTATATTTTGAATACACTTAATGCTTTGTGAATGTGGGGATTCTTTTTTAATGGGTTACAAAGGGTTTTCTCATTACTCATAGGGAAATATGGTACTTATCTATCCTCAGGATAGGTAATCAATATCAGATCAGTAGGGATCCAAGACCCACACCCCCTCATATAAGCTGTACTCAGCAGCCTCCAGCGCTGGAACTATACAGCATATGAAACTGGAAGGTTTACGGTTTAGAGCTATGTGTACTATACAGTATGTGTTACATGCTAAATAGTAAGGATAGCAGGGATCGAATTGGCGCCTTACTTTAAGCAATGAGATTGTACTCCCCTGTATATTTAGAAGATAAGGACAGAATTGTTGATTGACATCTCCATGACCTGCAGTCCCACAATAAGTATGCATTCCAGATGTACATTTACAAATGTAATACATATTGCCAGTTGTTCCAGGTCTGTACCATCATTTCAGCATTGGAACCATCTGCACTGATTTTGAATCTAAACTCTTACTGTGACCAGACCTACAAAGGACAAGTGGCTCCATTGTCTCTATCCTTTATTTATCTGGATGGCAATTCGTGCTAGGGTAGCATATGTGCTTGTATTAGTGGAAAACTACTGCATGATGCTAAACATAACAAACTTTACAAACTTATGTATACAAAAAAGTCACAAACACACAGGTTAGAAGATTACAATAACCACAGACACATTTAAAACAAAGAGACGAACAACTATTTGTCAGAATGGGAATAAAGATGGAAATATTGGAACATTTGAAAAATTATTTATCTCAGCCATATGAATTGAGCTATAGAGGGTAGCAATGTGACTCTGGTAGTCCAAAGGGTTTTCTTTCACATAACTAGTCAGTAGTACTGTAAAGGGCACAAGGTAAGTGGGAACTCCTTTAAAAGGATTTTGGGGAATGCAGGGGTAGCAGTTGCCCCAGTGCCCATACAGTATGCCTGAGTTGTCACTATAGCCCTTCTTCCATGTAACTAGACAATAGTATTCTAAATGGCAGATAATAGATTGGTGATTCTGTTACATATTTTGATTTTCAGTTTTTGTCTCTAATTACTCAAGATTATGGAGAGTATCCAAAGAAAAAGAAAGAAACACAATGCTTCATAGGACAATACCCAGAGATCATAGCTGATGAGCTGAGACAGCCATATATCTTACTGCACACATTTTGTTGCATATAGAGTACGGTAGTGTCAGCTGCTGCAGCCATACTTTCCACGATCTTGCTGGAACAGGGCAAATAAACTTGGGATACTCTGGAAGAAGATACAGATCTTTGCATTGGTGCTGCTGTTGAGGAAGATTACATGGAGCCACAGATATTGAATCTCAAGCTTTTATTAGGTGTATGCAAGTACCAATTCATTATAGGACCATAATGATCCCTTTTTTTCTTTTACCTACATAGTGCCAACATATTCGACAGTGCTTTACAGATATTGTCATCACTCATCTAAACTCCCTATCTGTTTCAGAGTGTCAGAGGGCACTGGATCCCTACATCAAGGTAATATATAGTACCTATGCATTGCACCTGGACACCCTGGCTAGGAGAGGCAGAGCCTTTATAAGATAGAAGCAATTGAGACAGAGACAGAGCTCTGATACAATATTTAAATTGGTTGTGCAGAAACTCGAAAACATGGCTGCTTTCTTCTTCTCAGGAAGTGATAGCAAGTCTATGGTCACATTGCCATGTTGCAGCTAAATCCAAATCATTTTGATGAGATGGAGATGTAGCATTGCCATGTGCCAATGGACATAAGGTCACTTCCTAAGAAGAAGAAAGTATGCAGCATCCCAGAGAGCTACTGCTTTAACTGTTTGTCTTTTGTGCCTCTGGGTTGTGTTGGTATGTCCCGTCCTTTATGTTTAGTGTTACATGTCATTTTGATGCAGCTTTCCCTGTTGTTTTCCCCCTCAGTGTTCAAACCTTAGCTTGGTTCAGCCCTAGCCAATCACAGGCCACTGGGCGGGGTTGTGGGAGATCATAGTCTCCATGGTGACGGTTGAGCCCACAGTCTAGTTCAGAGTCTAGTGAGTGCAGTTTGTGAGAGAGGGTGCAGAGTATCCCTGCATCCTGCAGCTGGACTGAGGCCCAACGGTCGACTACACAGCCTCCAGGAGAATTATTATCAGCCCCAGAGACAGCCCTGAGAAGGGAGTTCAGCTGTCCTTACTTTTGGACACCGTGCCAGGAGGAACAATGGAGGACCCTGACAGGAGGTACTCACTAGGGCCTAACCAGAAGGTAACCAGATCCCTGTCAGGAGTCCCTGTGTCACCACTATACCCAGCATCCATACCTGGGAGAAGTACAAGAGGCGGTGTAGTTGGAGGAGAAGTTTGTCATAGAGCCTGTAGTATACCTGGGCACCCTCCTAGAACCAAGGCTGGGGGATTGGACACTGTATTACTACTACCCTCATTTGGAAGCTGCCGTTGTACTTGTTTCCAGTTGCTGCAATAAAACTGGCTGCTTGCGCCGTGCCTGCATAACCATCAGGGCCATTCCGACCAACACCACACCCGCTCAGAGAGGAGAGGTCCCCTCTCCAACTGGAAGTGCCTCGGGGGAAACTACTACCACCACCATCCGGTAGTGCTGCAGGACCCCCCTCGACTGTGTCCGGCCAAGGAGCGGAGTGCTGGGTGAGTGTGTTCGGCCTAGCAGGTGGCACACCATATGCCACTACAACTCCCATCTTCCGGTCTCCTCCATCTGGGTTGCGGCAAGTAGTTGTCTGTAGTCTAAAAGTAGAAAGTCTTTTTGGAATTTCCCATATACCTGCTATTAATTAACTGTTACTAGTTAGGTTCCTGTGCTCTGAAAATTTCTGTTGGTTTGCTTCTTTACTGAATATTTGTTTGCTTACTGATTTGGCTTTGACTGTTAACTCTTGGACTTTATCTCGGCTTGGACACATTTATTCCTTTGGTTCCAATTTGGATTATACGGTTGCTTTCCTGGTTTGACCCGGTTTGTGAATTTTTTGCTGTAGTTTACTGGTCTGCAGTTGCACCTATCTTTCACACTAACTCTTAGTCTGATAGCCTGAGTTCAGATTTGGCCAAAACCATCTGGCCTTATTGTGGGCTCTGGTGCAGACATCTGGGTAGCCTGGGTAGATGTCTTGAAAAATAAGAAACAAAATAATTTTACACATATACATATATATATATGTGTATGTGTGTATATTTTGTAAAAATTTTTGTCACCAAATTCTGGGTTGTATTAAACAGTATCTGTTTTTTCTTTTATCTTGTAGGTGGAAATTTTGATTCCTTTGGACCGAGCTATTCGTCCTACAGAGAGTATTTATTTTTTTCTGTTTTGTGCACTGGTATCACTGGTCTACAATGGGCCCTATATTATCGATAGTACATGTGCATTAGATCATATCCACATATTGCTTTGTGTGCATTCATTAGTTTGCACACATTGTCTTAATCTTCTTAAACTTGTTTCTTACTCTAATGGTTTGGTAGCAGTATATCAGTGATAGTTAACCTTTTGAGCCCGCTGTGTCAAAATTCGTAAAAAAAAACCTAGCTTAACTCTGGTTCTGTTTCACATCTAGAAATAATAATTTAGTGATATTTGTAGCTGTTGTAAAAAAAAGTTATATTTTTGATATATGTATTTGTATTATATGTATTTCTGGCCCCTCACACGGTATATGACCGCCTTTTTCTGGCCCACCATATGGTATATGAGACCCTTTATTTAGCCCCCCCCCCAAATGGTATATTACCCCCTTTCTTTTAGCCCGCCACACGATATGTGACCCCCTTTTCCCCCATAGTATATAATCCCGGTTTTTATGGTCCCCACAGTATATGACCCCTTTCTTATGGCTCCCCACAATATATGACCTCTTTTTATGGCCCCCACACAGTATCTGACCCCTTTTTATGGCCCCCACACAGTATATACTCCCTTTTTTTTTTACCCCCCACGCAGCATATGATCCCCCTTATTTATGGCCTGCCACACAGTTTTTGACCCACTTTTATACCCCCCACAGTATGTCCAGGGCCGGTTTTAGACAAAATGTGGCCCTGGGCAAAATTAAAGCGGGGCCCGAAATCCTGACATACCAACAACATTGTCATATTTAGTCAGTTCAGAAGTCAGTGCTGAACTTCCAGAGGTTGTGAAACTGCTATGTGTGTAACGCTATACTGGGGAGAATTATTACCAATATACAGACAATTACCAAACAAAACACATCATATAAGGACCACTAATACCTCTATACTGGGCCCAGGTAGCACACTACCTCCACATGGTGACTACCTCCATGAGGTAGTCGTGCACTGAACATTACTTCTATCCTAACAAACATCAGATCAATTAAAAGGGTTTTTCTGGCCGATTTTTTATACTGATATCCACAGGACAGCTCATCAGTATGTCAGTATATAATCTATCAGGGTTCCAAACCTCACACAGATCAGCTGCTCTAGCAGCTTCCGGGTGCCAGACGCTGCTTGTGGACAGGATGCCGCAGCACTCCTATTCAAGTAAAAGGAGTGGCGCTGCAATTACTCAGAACCACAGTTATACAGTGGATGGCGCTGCTGTGCTCCTCCTATTACTTGAATAGTAGCGGTGCTGCATCCTGTCCACTAGCAGCTTTCAGCACATGGAGGCTACTAGAAGAGTCGGCCCTCGACAGATCACATACTGAGGATAGGTCATCAGTATCAAAAATCAGTTTGTGGCTGGAAAACTCCTTCAAAATAGTGATTTAATAATATCCCTTTCTACCCTCAGTAATAACAACCCCCTTTTTGCCCAAACGCAATGCAGATGACCACCTTTGTATTTCCTTATGAATCATTATACTGCCCCCTTATCATGAATATGTTCCTCTTTTAAGTAATAGTAATAGCCCCCCTTATAAATAATAATTTCCCCAGCCTCATTAATTATAGTCCCTCCTTATTAACTATAATTCCCCAGCTGACCTTATTATTTAATAGTTCCTCCTTATTATAAATACCCACCCCCAGATATATATATATATTTTGTGACAATTTGGGGGGATTTAGCCTCAAAGGCGGCAGACTCCTGCTGCATACACTCCCTCAGGAGTTGCGCCCCACCTATGGGTGTGGCTGAGGACCTTTTCAAGCCTGCCTCTGGGTCGCTCACTAGCGCCCTCTGGGTTCACACTCTCACATACAAAATACTATGTCGACGTCCCTCTTCACTCATGTACACTTGTGCAGTGTCTCTCCAGATGTCCCCATCTGGCGGTCTCAACCTCCAAGTTCCAGTCAGTTGAGTTTTCCGGTTTCTCATCACTTTAAATACTACGCAAGATCCTGACCATTCTGTGCAAAGGCAAGTTCTACTTCATCACCTTCAAAATTTGCCATACATTTGCCATCATTTTCATCATATTTCTTGCCATAGTCTTCAGCCATCCCATTGCATGAGTTTGATCCCTTTAGTAAATAGCCATAAGAATTTTCATCTTCCTCTTCCACCGGCGGGGACTTAGACCTGCTGTATTTATTTTCTTCAATATAGTCGAAGTAGCCACGGGCATGATCTTCACATGGTTTTTCAACACCATGTTTCTTTTCCTTTTGATCTTTGCCATCACCATCAAGGCTTAGAAGTTTAGGAGACATAGGCTGCTTGCTCTCCTCTTTGTTTGAGAAACACAAGCTCTGTACCGCAATAGCTTCTCCTTCTGCATGAGGGCCATACAGTACACCTTCACAAAATAGCTCACGCTGAACTACATTTTCTGGTATGTCTTTAACAACTGCCACATCATACAGTACAGACCAAAAGTTTGGACACACCTTCTCATTCCAAGAGTTTTCTGGAATGACTAGCTCTTGAAGCTCATCAAGAGAATGCCAAGAGTGTGCAAAGCAGTAATCAAAGCAGAAGGTGGCTACTTTGAAGAACCTAGAATATAAGACATACTTTCAGTTGTTTCACACTTTTTTGTTAAGTATATAATTTCACATGTGTTAATTCATAATTTTGATGCCTTCAGTGTGAATCTTCAATTTTTATAGTCATGAAAATACAGAAAACTCTTGGAATGAGAAGGTGTGTCCAAACTTTTGGTCTATACTGTATATTGGAATGGTTTCTTTATAAGCCTTCCACATCTGTACGGCAGCAGGAGAACCACTTCCATACTCTATTCTTACCTACTCTTTCTCATACGCATAACTTCCTGGAGGCATGTTGCGGTACTGTGATAGATTGCAAGAATTTTTGTGAAAATCCCTTTCTAACAGTACAGGAGCTGGTGATATCGTCATCTCAACATTCTCCAAATTATTTTCATTCTCTGTGCTAACACCAGAGGGCTGGGATACCAAGATTGCAACATCACAGTCTTTACTGTCAGTACCCAGATGCTTTTTGGTTACATGTTCTGGCTGCCTTAATGGCTCTGCTTTCTCTGCCTCTATGTTGGCAGCTTTCTCCAATTCTAACGCCTTCTGTAGCGCACAAATCTCTGATTCCAGCTCCAGAACTTTCTTCACTGCCACATTTTTCTGAGCAGCCTCAATCTCAGTTTTTACTAGTGCACCTTGCAGCTCTGATTCTTTAGAGGTTAACAGGCTGTGCAGCGAGTCTTTCTCAGCTTCTAGTGTTGCCAGCTTTGAAGATAGTGCAGATGCCGACTGTTCAATATCGGATAAAGACTGCTGCAATCGATCCAATTCTTCTGTTTTAGATTCAACTTCGGTTTTTAACTGTGCTATCTGAAAAGTGTGCTCTTCCAACTTTATTTCTGACTTGCGCTTCACTTGATCCATCTGAAACTCCAGCTGTTCCTTGATGTGTGCAACTTCCTCCTGTTTGTCCACTCGCACCTTCAGTTTAGCAATAAGCATTTTTAGATCTATATTCTGAGCAGATAAATTACACATGTTTGCCTCAAACTGAATCCTCGTCTTCTATCTGGAGGTCCAATTCTCTCTTGTGCTTTTCCAGTTTGTCATAAGCATTGGCTTTGTCCTCATACAATATCTGCACAGATTTTTCTCAACTTCTTTGTGACTCTCCTGTAAGGTTTGTAAATTCTGAGCATGGACAGACGACATTTCCATCAATTCTTTGTCTTTATTTTGCAACAAAACAGACAATTTCTCACTATCTTCACAAGATCCTGACAGCGCCCTCTCCAGGCTACATATTCTAGCTTTGAGTTCCATTTCTCTTTGCTCCAGAACTCCAGCTCTGCTCTGCAATTCCTTAACTTCATTGTTTAGGTGAACCTGCTTTAGTTCATGCAAGTTTTGCTCTGACTGCAATGTCTGCACCACAGATTCTAAATCACTCTCTTGGTCAGACACCTCCTTCCTCAACTCTGCAACTTCATTTTCTTTATCAGTTAATGCCGCCGAAAGTTTTTCACACTTCCTGACTTGGTCATCCAAACATTCTAACTGACACTGCAAAAATTCACTTCTCTCACGTTTAGCAGTTTCAAGGTCATCTCTTAATTTTTCAATGACACTCTCTTTGGCAATGGAGTCTTGAACATGCTGCTCCTTTAAATCCTGCAATTGCTTCTCAAGCAGTTGCTTTTGCTCTACAATCTGTATAACTTTATTAGATAGAGCGCATTTCATTTCTGCAAACTCCTTCTTAGTGACACAGTCCATTCCAAGCAAACCCAGCACCACATTTTCACAATGACTAGGATATGAACTCTTCATAGAGTCAAGCACTTTCTCTAACTTAAGGTTCTCTTTTTCTGATACCTCAAGTTGCCATTTCCAATCAGATATTTCATCCTCATAAATGAACCTTATGGTTTTAATCTCATCTTGAAGCTGCTGCACCATAATATTTTCATCTTTGGCACTTTCATGCACTCCAGTATGAGACATACAGTCAGCAGGGACATATTCAATCATAGAACAGAGGTGCTTCAGAAAAACGGAGTCACCGTCATGCAACCCATTATCTTTACTTACACTCCACATGCTCTGTTCCGAGTTTTGTGTTTCTCTGCCTTGAGACTGCTGCAGTAACACACTTGTGCACAGCTTCTCTGCTTTCTTACAAACTGAAATTTTCTTTTTGTTGCCCATGGTTTAATAACAAGATTACACAATATTCCACAGAAACCTTAGGTTCAACCGGCAGCAACTTTTTACTATCATCTGCTGTCACATGTGTTCACCAACCGTTAACTTATGTGACACTACAACAACCAGCATTTTCTTTTGTCTTCCACAGAAAACACAAACATTGCACCATAGCCTTTCACATAGACTGTTTGCAATATCCAGTTTCTATATACATTGCTTACTTTCTGGCCATCAGCAAGCACTTTACAGACTTCTGTGTCACAGTATACACAAAGACCATTCCCTGGATTCCTCTTCCAGAGTTTTACTTTCACCAGTTTTGCACACAATTTGCTATGTTGCAATTTACTCACCCCTCCTGGGTTTCTCAGTTCAAATCACAGACTTCTTCCAGCTGTAGGCCACAATGCACATTTAGCAGTACTGCAGTTACCAACCACTTGTTTTCCAGGACTTGCGTGCATCTCTTTATGCCCGCATCCGAAGCACCATATGTGACAATTTGGGGGGATTTAGCCTCAAAGGCGGCAGTCTCCTGCTGCATACACTCCCTCAGGAGTTGCTCCCCACCTATGGGTGTGGCTGAGGACCTTTTCAAGCCTGACTCTGGGTCGCTCACTAGCGCCCTCTGGGTTCACACTCTCACAATATAAAATAGTTCCCCTAGCCTTATTAATAATAGTCCCTGCTTTTATATATAGCCCCCTTATCAATAATATTCCCCCCCCCATCTTATTATTAATAGTTCCTCCTTATAAGTAATAGTTCCTCCAGCCTTACTAATATAAGGCCCTCTTAGGGCCGGTTCACATCTGCGTTTGGGATTCCGTTCGGGGAGTCCGCTGGGTAATAGTTCCCCCAGCTTTATTAATAATAGATCCTCTTTATAAATAGCCCCCTTATTAACAGGGATTCGTTTTAATAAGACCTTGGGTAAACATTATTTATAAGGGGAGGGGGGCTATTTATAAGGAGAATCTATTATTAAAAAAAAGCTAGGGGAACTATTACCCCCCCATTAATAATAGTTCCCCCCACTAGATTTACCATTAATAGTTCCTTTTTATAATACCCCCCTTATGTAATAGTTCCCCCACCTTATTAATACTAGTCTCTCCTTATAAGCAATAATTAGAAAATGGAATACAAGACCACTGATAATCTTCCTCGATAAGGGGCTCCACGCAAGATCTCACCCCGTGGGGTCAAAATAATCACAAGAACGGTGAGCAAAAACCCCAGAACCACACGGGGGGACCTAGTGAATGACCTGCAGAAAGCTGGGACTAACGTAACAAAGGCTACCGTCAGTAACACACTACGCCGCCAGGGACTCAGATCATGACAATGATCCCAAGCACACCGCCAGGGCAACGAAGGAGTGGCTTCGTAAGAAGCATTTCAACGTCCTGGAGTATTGAGATGAAAGTATTGAGATGAACTTTTGTTATTGACCAAATACTTATCTTCCACCATAATTTGCAAATAAATTCTTTAAAAATCAGACAATGTGATTTTCTAGATATGTTTTCTCATTTTGTCTCTCATAGTTGAGGTCTACCTATGATGTCAATTACAGGCCTCTCTCATCTTTTTAAGTGGCAGAACTTGCACAATTGGTAGCTGACTAAATACTTTTTTCCCCCACTGTACCTTTTCTGGTTGGCAACATATTGATTAACTGATATGAGGTCTTTCTTTACCTTGCTTACCATAGACATCTAGGAATCAACTGGATATCTATTTAATATTTATTGGAAGAGATATTCACTTGTTATTTATTTGATGGAATATTTTTTGTATCAGTTTTGTATATGAATTGTATATGTATGGTACATATTTATTTAGTTAGTTATGATACATGCTCTACGGTTAACATGAATTTGGATTAGGTAAAGTGGTTTTTTTCTTGGGACTTATTTGATCCAATTATGGGTTGGGACCACTTTTTATTGTCAGAGTGATCCAACACAGTTGTTTTATGGTTTTTAATGGTCTGTCTTTACCTACAATAAAGATTGTTATATTTATAGAGGATGTGCGTTTTATTTCATATTGCTTAGCTCTTGTTGTACTATTGATGTTGGACATGAATACAGCACTCCTGGAGCTGGAATTACTTTAGTGGTGCCCATCCTTAACAGTTTTGTGTGTATGCCTGGGAAGCATTAGACTCTAGCAGCCAGGGCAGTTTGAGATTTAGGTAGCTTGTTCTACTGCTTTCTGTTATCTGTTAGTTTTTTTTTTCATTTTTGGGAATTGCTTAAGAAACAATTTCATAACAGAATAGCAGGCCTTAAAAATAATTTTTACATTATGGAACAGATGCAGAACATAATGGACCAAATAAAATCTTTGACAGAGCTTGTCTATGAACTTTAAAACTACAACATATTGAGTCAGTATTAAGCACCTGTTACTATTTCAGCTCCAGTTGAACCCAAGATGAATCTGTTTAATTGATTTTCTGTAAATCAAATGTCTTCTATTAGTTTTCATGAAAGCTGCAAGTTATATTTTCGTTTGAGACCTCATTCGTGAAAGACTGAGCAGCAGAGTGGGTTTGATCCTCAAGTTGGCTTTTTCTTTGGATCCAAGTACCCCTGAACTTTTTTCTGTGGCTGCCTTCTTTGCAGCTTTGGGTCTCCTATATAATGAACCACATCATGTGGCTGAAGAAAATCTCGATTCACTTTGCCAGGAGTTTGTTGAGCACTATTGCTCTGTATTCAGAAGATGGTCTGTAATTTGTCGGTGGAATGATCCAGCCCTGTGTTATAAATTTTGCTAAGATTTGTCTGAAAATCTGAAAAGATCTTTTGGCCAGTTATCCTCAACCTATGTCCTTAGAGGAAAGCATGACAATAGCTATCTGACTTAATCGATGCTTACGGGAACATAAGAAGGAGCTTTCAATTTTACCACAACTCTGTCTGCCATAGAAACTGTCCCTGAATCATCTGACAAAACTATGTTGCTGGGATATACTAGTGGAGAATTTATTGGAGACAAAAGGGATTATGTTTTTTATTGTGAAGATGTTAACCACTGGCTAAAAAACTGTCCCAAGTGTCCAAATCCAGAAAGGCTTTAGTGCCAAAGTTGGTTCACGGGAGAGAACCAGTTAGGTGACCAGTTACTTCCTTGTTTTTCTCAGAAAATTCTTTTTTCTTCTTTTGTATCTGCTAATAGTAAAATGGTTTCTGGTAAAGCCTTTATTGATTGTGGCTCTGTGGCTAATTTTCTGTAAAGCAGTTGGGGATCTCTATGTTTCCACTTGTGATTCCAGTCAATGTAATTGCTAGTATAAAAGCTAGTATAATGGAGCTTTAAATGTACAGCGCCTTGCGAAAGTATTCGGCCCCCTTGAACTTTTCAACCTTTTGCCACATTTCAGGCTTCAAACATAAGGATATAAAATTTAAATTTTTGGTGAAGAATGAACAACAAGTGGGACACAATTGTGAAGTGGAATGAAATTTATTGGTTATTTTAAACTTTTGTAAAAAATAAAAAACTGAAAAGTGGGGCGTGCAATATTATTTGGCCCCTTTACTTTCAGTGCAGCAAACTCACTCCAGAAGTTCAGTGAGGATCTCTGAATGATCCAATGTTGTCCTAAATGACTGATGATGATAAATATAATCCACCTGTGTGTAATCAAGTCTCCGTATAAATGCACCTGCTCTGTGATAGCCTCAGGGTTCTGTTTAAAGCGCAGAGAGCATCATGAAGACCAAGGAACACACCAGGCAGGTCCGTGATACTGTTGTGGAGAAATTTAAAGCCGGATTTGGATACAAAAAGATTTCCCAAACATTAAACGTCCCAAGGAGCACTGTGCAAGCGATCATATTGAAATGGAAGGAGTATCAGATCACTGCAAATCTACCAAGACCTGGCCGTCCCTCTAAACTTTCATCTCAAACAAGGAGAAGACTGATCAGAGATGCAGCCAAGAGGCCCATGATCACTCTGGATGAACTGCAGAGATCTACAGCTGAGGTGGGAGAGTCTGTCCATAGGACAACAATCAGTCGTACACTGCACAAATCTGACCTTTATGGAAAAGTGGCAAGAAGAAAGCCATTTCTCAAAGATATCCATAAAAAGTCTCATTTAAAGTTTGCCACAAACCACCTGGGAGACACAGCAAACATGTGGAAGAAGGTGCTCTGGTCAGATGAAACCAAAATCGATCTTTTTGTCCACAATGCAAAACGATATGTTTTGGCGTAAAAGCAACACAGCTCATCACCCTGAACACACCATCCCCACTGTCAAACATGGTGGTGGCAGCATCATGGTTTGGGCCTGCTTTTCTTCAGCAGGGACAGGGAAGATGGTTAAAATTGATGGGAAGATGGATGGAGCCAAATACAGGACCATTCTGGAAGAAAACCTGTTGGAGTCTGCAAAAGACCTGAGACTGGGACGGAGATTTATCTTCCAACAAGACAATGATCCCAAACATAAAGCAAAATCTACAATGGAATGGTTCACAAATAAACGTATCCAGGTGTTAGAATGGCCAAGTCAAAGTCCAGACCTGAATCCAAGCGAGAATCTGTGCAAAGAGCTGAAAACTGCTGTTCACAAACGCTCTCCATCCAACCTCACTGAGCTCGAGCTGTTTTCCAAGGAAGAATGGGCAAGAATTTAAGTCTCTCGATGTGCAAAACTGATAGAGACATACCCCAAGCGACTTGCAGCTGTAATCGCAGCAAAAGGTGGCGCTACAAAGTATTAACTTATGGGGGCCAAATAATTTGGCATGCCCCACTTTTCAGTTTTTTATTTTTTACAAAAGTTTAAAATATCCAATAAATTTCGTTCCACTTCACGATTGTGTCCCACATGTTGATTCTTCACCAAAAAATAAAAATTTTATATCCTTATGTTTGAAGCCTGAAATGTGGCAAAAGGTTGAAAAGTTCAAGAAGGCCGAATACTTTCGCAAGGCATGTACATGATGAATCAGAAATTTTTCACCTTGCAGCGCCAACCAAATTCACAACAGGCAATTGACACCCACCAGCTGCACCAAGAGTGCACCTATATTCCAGCAGATAACTGTGACCCATGGAAGTCTGAGCCGATAGGGTAAAGCAGGGGAAGGGGCTGTCCCAGTTTGCCATAGGAGCTTTATCTTGTCCAGCCTCATGTGTAATGGCGAGAGGGTCTTCAGGGCTGCTGGTGGTGTTGTAACACATAGGACCAAAATGTCTACCGCTAGTGTGGAAAAAATTACTTTTATCAAAATGAATAAAGCACAGGTCTGTGGAAATTTTCACATACCTCCTGCTGATGCCTCCAAATAGTGCTGACACCGTCACATCTCCCTGTATCATATCTGCTACTCCTAAACAGTCGGACACCATCTCACATTATTTCATGTTGCACTGCCACTCAAGTTGCCACAGTTACAGTACTACCATTGCCACCAATCAGCCAGATATGTTCTGCAGCCCGGTCCATCATATTATTCCATGCAGTATTACAACTCATGTTGTCACAGCTAAAACCACTCCACCACACTGCCAGACATGTCCTGTGTAACACCTATATCCCATGAAGACTCCACAAATTCATCAGACTATAAATACCGTGTTTCTCCGAAAATAAGACAGGATCTTATATTATTTTTTGCTCTGAAAAAAGGGCTAGGGCTTATTTTCGGGGTAGGTCTTAATTTTTTCCATGAAGAACAATCACACATTTGATCGCTTTTTATTTCAACTTTTATCAGACAGAAAAAACAGCAGTTCGGCACTTTTGATCTTTTTTTTTTTGCTACAGCATTCACTATAGAGGTAAAATGTTTTAAGTTTTTAGACCGGGAGTTTTCGGACACAGGGATACCTAATGTGTATGTGTGTCACAGTAATATTTTATTTTTATATGTATTCTAGTGAAAGTGGGAGGGGGCTTGAACTTATTATTTTGTGTTTTTATATTTTTTAACTTTTTTTTTTTTTTTTTTACTATTAACCCCCCCTAGGGGGGCTTGAAAATGCGATCATCCCATAGACTGCAATACAACCTATTGCAGTCTATGGGAGATTATCTACATTACTATTGAGGCAATAATAATATTCCTATGACAGGTCTGGGAGCCTTCATAACGCTCCCGGCTGTCAAAGGAACAGGTCGGCTCCTGCGATCTTACCCGCGAGAGCCGGCCTGCAACTTCAAAGGTACGGGGCCAGTGAGGACCGGCCCCGGGGATAGTTTATCTGCTTTGGGGGGGGTCGATTTGGAGGGGGGGGGGTCACGCACTGGCACACTTAATGCCCGCGATCAGCGGACTCTGATCGCGGGCATTAACTGCAGGTCTCCACTGTACAAGGAGACCCGGTATAGCAGATATACGGGGGTGGGGACCGGCCGTGGGGACTGCGAGGGGGAAGCGCGGAGGTCACGCAATGCCCGCAGTCAGAGTCCATTCTGATCGTGGGCATTAACTCCGGCGGTTCTGCTACTTTGGTGGGCAGGAGAGGGGGTCACGCTCAACTCGTTAACTCCAGGTCTCCGCGGAGACCTGGTACGGCAGCTATGGTAACCGCTCTGCAGCAGAGCGGCCGCCATCTTTAAGGACCCGGCATCCGCTGTAATCGCACGGCAGATGTCGGGAAGGGGTTAAATTAGCTAGGGCTTATTTTTGGAGTAGGGCTTATATTTCAAGCCTACTCCAAAAAACCTGGAAAACGTAGCTAGGGCTTATTTTCGGGGTAGGTCTTATTTTTGGAGAAACACGGTATGTATCCTTTATTATGCCACAAACCACAGGGTTTAACAAAATTAAAAGGCATATACACAAACCGACACGATTATAAGATGTACATGGGTTGGGTAAAAGCCCGGTCAATACAAAAGATCACCTATACATAATAATAATAATAATAATAGTAATAATAATAATAATAATAATAATAATAATAATAATAATAATAATAATAACCTTTAATAGTCCCACCATGGGGAAATTCAGTGTGTTACAGCAGCAAAGATAAGCAATACAAATACAACATATACAAGAATGTTCCAATGTAAGAGGCATTTCATTGATAGCAGACAGACAGATAAGAAGTAGCAGAGGAGGGGGAGATATCACAACAGAAAGAGATTTCAGTTCTCTGTGTGTAATGATCTCTGCTTAGGTCAGTTTTGGTTGTACAGCTTAACCACGGTGGAGAGGAAAGACTTTTGATAGCGTTCCTTCTCACACCTAGGGTGAAGTATGTTGGAGATATACAACAGCCAGATTTGTCTCTATATTTGCTGGATTGACTGCATTTCACATTTATGACACTAGATGTAGCTGTTACTAAATGTTTATCTGTAGACACTCTATACTTTTGTTTTTTGATGCTGGTTGATATACACATCCTGTTTTTGTGTTAGTGTGTGTGCTGAACTGGATCTGTTATTCACCATGTGAGGTGATCTTCTCTTACTGCACTCATGTTTCACTAAAAGTTTGTTCCTGTTATATACAACTGTCTATCTTGTTTTGACTCTGCCACATCCAGCAATCGCACTCTGCAACAGGTTATGGGCCCAGTAATCAAATGAATCTCCAGTGATCAAATGAAGCCTCAGTAACTGGATAAACCCCAGTAACCAGAAGTGGCCCAGGCAGAGTGAAGTCCAGAACGGAAGACAGTGCAGTAGATGTAGAGATCGACATAAGGAAGCTTCCACAGAGACATCTCTTGTACAGAAGTAAGACTGTTCATATATATATATACAGTACAGACCAAAAGTTTGGACACACCTTCTCATTCCAAGAGTTTTCTGTATTTTCATGACTATAAAAATTGTAGATTCGCACTGAAGGCATCAAAACTATGAATTAACACATGTGGAATTATATACTTAACAAAAAAGTGTGAAACAACTGAAAATATGTTTTATATTCTAGGTTCTTCAAAGTAGCCACCTTTTGCTTTGATTACTGCTTTGCACACTCTTGGCATTCTCTTGATGAGCTTCAAGAGGTAGTCACCTGAAATGGTTTTCACTTCACAGGTGTGCCCTGTCAGGTTTAATAAGTGGGATTTCTTGCCTTATAAATGGAGTTGGGACCATCAGTTGTGTTGTTCAGAAGTCAGGTGGATACACAGCTGATAGTCCTACTGAATGGAGTATTAGAATTTGTATTATGGCAAGAAAAAAGCAGCTAAGTAAAGAAAAACGAGTGGCCATCATTACTTTAAGAAATGAAGGTCAGTCAGTCCGAAAAATTGGGAAAACTTTGAAAGTGTCCCCAAGTGCAGTGGCCAAAACCATCAAGCGCTACAAAGAAACTGGCTCACATGAGGACCGCCCCAGGAAAGGAAGACCAAGAGTCACCTCTGCTGCGGAGGATAAGTTCATCCAAGTCACCAGCCTCAGAAATCGCAGGTTAACAGCAGCTCAGATTAGAGACCAGGTCAATGCCACACAGAGTTCTAGCAGCAGACACATCTCTACAACAACTGTTAAGAGGAGACTGTGTGCAGCAGGCCTTCATGGTAAAATAGCTGCTAGGAAACCACTGCTAAGGACAGGCAACAAGCAGAAGAGACTTGTTTGGGCTAAAGAACACAAGGAATGGACATTAGACCTGTGGAAATCTGTGCTTTGGTCTGATGAGTACAAATTTGAGATCTTTGGTTCCAACCACCGTGTCTTTGTGCGACACAGAAAAGGTGAACGAATGGACTCTACATGCCTGGTTCCCACCGTGAAGCATGGAGGAGGAGGTGTGATGGTGTGGGGGTGCTTTGCTGGTGACACTGTTGGGGATTTATTCAAAATTGAAGGAATACTGAACCCGCATGGTTACCACAGAATCTTGCAGCGGCATGCTATTCCATCCGGTTTGCGTTTAGTTGGACCATCATTTATTTTTCAACAGGACAATGACCCAAAACACACCTCCAGACTGCGTAAGGGCTATTTGACCAAGAAGGAGAGTGATGGGGTGCTACGCCAGATGACCTGGCCTCCACAGTCACCAGACCTGAACCCAATCGAGATGGTTTGGGGTGAGCTGGACCGCACAGTGAAGGCAAAAGGGCCAACAAGTGCTAAGCATCTCTGGGAACTCCTTCAAGACTGTTGGAAGAACATTTCAGGTGACTACCTCTTGAAGCTCATCAAGAGAATGCCAAGAGTGTGCAAAGCAGTAATCAAAGCAGAAGGTGGCTACTTTGAAGAACCTAGAATATAAGACATATTTTCAGTTGTTTCACACTTTTTTGTTAAATATATAATTCCACATGTGTTAATTCATAGTTTTGATGCCTTCAGTGTGAATCTACAATTTTTATAGTCATGAAAATACAGAAAACTCTTGGAATGAGGTGTGTCCAAACTTTTGGTCTGTACTGTATATATATAGAGAGAGAGAGAGAGAGAGAGAGAGAGAGAGCGAGAGAGAGGGAGGGAGAATGGCCTGTAATTCAGAACCTAAGCTATCAGTGGCCAAGCTGAACAATGACAATTATCAGCTATGGAAATTTAAAGTGGAAATGCTATTATCCAGGGATGACTTGTGGGAAGTTATCACTACAGAGAGACCACAAGATGATTATCAGGACTGGGACAGGAAAAACAGATGGGCACGGGCCACTATAAGCTTACTAGTAGAAGATGATCAGCTTATTCACATAAGCAGTGAGAATACAGCGAAAGGCATGTGGGATGTACTGAAAAGACTGCATGAGAGATCTAGTTTAAACAGCAAGTTGTTTCTGCTGAGGAAACTCTACAAAATGAGGCTTAGTAGAGAGCAAGACATGCAGGAGCATATAAATGCCATGCTGGAAGTGATCACACAACTCAGATCAGTCGGTGAGAATATAACAGACAGTCACGCTGCAGCCATTTTATTATGCAGTTTACCTGACACATACACTGCACTGATTAATGCGCTGGAGACACGGCCTGAGACAGATCTGACACTAACATTTGTAAAAACCAGGCTCATAGATGAGTATCAGCGAAGAAAGGAGTTTACACATGATTATACAGAAACTCACTCCAAGACAGCTCTTAAAGCTACAGACACAAGGTCACACAGGTAGGAAACCAGAGCATGCTTTAGATGCCACAGACAAGGACACAAAGAAAGACTGCACTATATGGAAAGCAGAGCAGATGAGGCAGCATCCCTCTTATACTAAGCAGAAAGTCAAAGCCACAATTTCTGATTCAAGTGAAGGGAAGTGGAATGACACATTTAAAGTGACAAGCAACCATAAATTGCAAGGCTGATGCATTGACTCTGGAGCAACCAGTCACATGACAAGTGATAGAAGTTTTTTCACAGAACTTGATCTGAATAACAAAAAGACTATTTACCTTGCAGAGGGGAGTAAAATATGTGCAGATGGATATGGAAATGAAACCCTTGTATGCCCCAATGATGCGTGAAACAATTTAGCATTACCAGTAAAAGATGTACTGTATGTTCCTGATCTAGAAGGAGGACTCTTATCTGTGAAGCATCCGACAAGCAAAAGACTCAATGTAAAATTCCAAGGTGACAAGTGTTCTATCCTAGAGGGCAAGCAGATGATAGCAAGTGCCAAGTTGGATGATCATCTATATACACCTCAACACAGTGAAGGAGCAGGTGAGACTATGCACACATAAGCACAATGACTGTATACACGTGTGGCACAGGTGTTTAGGTCACAGACACCCAGAATGCATACAGGAACTACAAAAGAGGAATCTGACAAAGGATCTAACAGTATCCCCTTGTTCAGTTATTGTTAAATGTGAATGTTGCATCAAATCCAAAGCTAGAAGAGCAACACTTCCTAAAGTAAGTCACAATAGAGCTTCAAGACCTCTTGACCTAGTTCACAGTGATGTATGTGGTCCCTTAAACCCACCTACACCTGGAGGCAACAGGTAGATAGTGACTTTCATAGATGACTATTCAAGATACACAGTCACTTACCTAATGCAACACAAGAGTGAGGTTTTTGACAAATTACAGGACTATATAATAAGGGCAAGTAACAAGTTTCAGAGAAAACCTCTCATACTTTGGAGTGACAATGGAGGTGAATTCACAGGACATAAAATACAAGAGTACTTAAAGCAGAATGGAATAGAGGATCAAAAGACAGTCCCCTACACACCAGAGCAAAATGGGGTAGCTGAAAGAAAGAACAGAACTCTGACTGAAATGATCAGATGCATGCGGACAGACTCTGGATTACCACAAAAATATTGGGGTGAAGCAGCAATGACAGCCACTTATTTGCAAAACAGACTCTTCTCTAGAACAATGGAGAAAACTCCATATGAACTAAGTGTTTTTGGATGCAAGGCGTTCATCTACATTCCAGAAGAAAAACGCACCAAACTTCAAAACAGAGCATTTGAAGGTGTCTTTTTTGGATACAGTGACAATGTTAAGAGTTACAGAATCCTAAATCCCAAAACTGACAAGGTTACCATTAGCAACAGCATAACTTTTATTGAAGATCTGAGAGACAATGTAATGACAACAGAGGAAGTAAGAACAGAAGAGAAAACTGACACTGATCAGCCAACATCTGTAACTTCTGAACAAACAGTTGAAGTGAGCACAGAATCCATCAGTAATGAAAAACAGACACAACCAAGCTCACATACAGAACCAAGACGCTCGATGAGAGAGAATAAAGGTAAACCACCTGTACATCTCTCATACAAGGCAAGCACTGCCAGTGCTAATGAACCTGCAACTTGGGTAGACATATCTCAGCTTTCAGAAGGGGAAGCCAGTAAATGGATAAAGGCTGCAAAGGAAGAGATAAAATCCATGCATGACACTAAAACATGGACACTTACAGAACTACCACCTGGAAGGAAATCCATAGGTTGTAAATGGACTTTCAAAGTAAAATACAATGCAGATGGTACAGTGGAGCGATACAAAGCAAGACTCGTAGCCAAGGGATATTCTCAAAAATATGGTGAGAACTATGATGAGACATTTGCGCCAGTAGTCAAACATGCTACAATAAGAACTTTGCTGACAGTAGCCGCAATAAGGAAAATGCAAGTAAAACACTTTGATGTAAAAACAGCGTTTCTACGTGGCGAGTTAGCAGAAGACATCTACATGGAACAACCACCAGGATTCAAAGATGAGCAAAGGACACAACTAGTATGCAAACTACAGAGGAGTATATATGGTCTAAAGCAAGCCACCAGAGCATGGAATATGAGAATAAATGAAGTGCTTACACAGGAGGACTTTCAGAGGAGTAAAGCAGACCCCTATTTATACACAAAGAAATTGGCAGACAGGTGGATCTATGTACTCATTTATGTGGACGATATTCTGATTTGTTTCAAGCAAGAAGGGGATGAAGGAGAAATACTCCAAACCCTAAATCAGCACTTTGAGACCAAAGATCTTGGCAACGTAAATAATTATCTTGGCATTCAGATTGAGAGAGAGGAAGATGGCAGCTTCTTTCTGAACCAAAAACACAAAATACAAGAAATAATTGAGACAGTTGGAATGGAAGATGCAAAACCAGTAAAATCTCCTATGGAAACCAACTACCTGAAGAAGATAGACAGCCAAGATACACCACTACCAACTAACACTCAGTACAGTAAAGCAATAGGGAAATTGCTGTACATTAGCACCGCTACAAGGCCTGACATTGCAGCAGCAGTTGGAATCCTATGTAGAAAGACTTCAACACCAAGTCAGATGGACTGGAATGCTGTCTTAAAGGGACTTTACACTACCAGCTAAAGTTACCAGCAAGTGACAAAAGCACCCTGACAGGATATGTGGATGCCGATTGGGCCGGAGATACCAGTGACAGAAAATCTACAAGTGGGTACCTGTTTCTTCTATCAGGAGGTGCTATCTGTTGGACTAGTAGAAAGCAACTTTCTGTTACACTATCATCTACTGAAGCAGAGTATGTTGCAGCAACACAGGCAAGTCAAGAAGTCATATGGTTGAGACAACTATTAAAAGACTTGGGTCAACCACAGATGAAACCAACGAGAATCTTTGAGGACAATCAAGGATGTCTTGCACTTGCGCAGATGGAAAGAGTTAGCTCGAGAACCAAATACATTGATGTGAAGTACCATTTTCTGGGGGATCTTCAAGAGCAGGGACTTCCTGAGTTACTTTATTGCCCGACTGAGGATATGACAGCAGATATCCTTACCAAGCCCCTGACCACTGAAAGACACTCGAGGTTTACAAAAAAGATGGGCCTAACAGAATAAGCCTTAGCTGTTGAGAAGGGGTGTTGGAGATATACAACAGCCAGCTTTGACTCTATATTTGCTGGATTGACTGCAGTTCACATTTATGACACTAGATGTAGCTGTTACTAAATGTTTATCTGTAGACACTCTGTACTTTTGTTTTTTGATGCTGGTTGATATACACATCCTGTTTTTGTGTTAGTGTGTGTGCTGAACTGGATCTGTTATTCACCATGTGAGGTGATCTTCTCTTACTGCACTCATGTTTCACTAAAAGTTTGTTCCTGTTATATAAAACTGTCTATCTGATTTTGACTCTGCCACATCCAGCAATCACACTCTGCAACAAAGTAGTCGGTCACTGACAGTACTGCCCAGCGCTATCACAGTCTCATGCATCGGATGGGAGTTATTCTCCCACATGGAGCTCACCATGGACAGTATCCTTCTGTCACGCACCACCTGCACTGAGTCCAGGGGGCACCCCAGGACAGAGCCAGCCCTTCTAATCAGCTTGTCAAGTTTATTTCTATCCCTGGTTGATATACTGCTCCCCCAGCAGGCCACTCCGAAGATGGCTGATGCCAGTACCGAGTTGAAAAAAGTCCTAAGAAGTGCCCCCTGGACTCCAGAGGTTCTCAGCCTCCTTAGCAGGTAGAGCCTGGTGTGGCCCTTCCTGTACAGGACCTCCATGTGATCTGCCCAGTCCAGCTTATTATTAAGGAGCACACCCAGGTACTTATAGGTGTTGACAATCTCGATGCCCATCCCCTAGATGTCCACTGGTTTAGGAGAGCATCTGCATTTACGGAAGTCCAATAGTTCATAATATAATATAATCACTAGAGATGCATGATAGTATAAGTGCCCAATTCAAAAAATGATAATAAATAGTGTCAACAAATTCCAACATTACTAAGACGTGCTGCTAGCGCATCCAGTGACACAGAAGAAGCCTGTCACAAGGGGACATGCCCTGCACACATGCGGTGAAGCACACTTCCTCCAGTGTCCATATAGGTGTGGGAAACTATAGCCCTGTATGTGTTTATGACCTTGCTGATCCATAAATACTAAGATCAACCATAAGAACGAAGGAATAGATAGTTATTTAAGAGTAATTTGCGAACACAATCTTCAATAGAGTCACCGATCATCAATGGATGCCATCAACTAAAAGGTAATGCATCATTACTATAAAAATATTTGGCAAGAAGAAAACCTAAACCATAAAAATGAAAATAACCACTCCAACAATACAATATGTAAATAATTATATAAATAATGCAAAATAAAAAGAATGGATGCATATGTAAAAGTGAAGCAATATAAAAATATGAATGTGGTGAAATAATATAGCACAGTGACAATACATAAACAAACCATTGCATGAAATACATATAATAATGATTTTCATTATATAATAAGTTTATAATGATACATAAAAAAATATATTATAAGTGTACATATGCATGAATATAAAAAGTGTGATATACTGTATATATTGTAAACACGGGATCTTCAGGGTAGGCTGGTTACTGGGTAAGTCGGGCACATGGAGGCGTAGGTACCAGTTCACAGTTGTACTTTTATTAGTAGCAGTTCATACAGTCCACCAGTTCATAAATCAAACAACTTGCTTCAGGATGAGGGTACAAATTCAAGTAACATAAATTGTCCTTAATTCAGGATACAAAGAAAATAATTTGCCAGTGTTTTCTCACCAATACACCAGGTGATTTTGGGCTTTCTCCTCCAGACACACAGGGCAGTGTGTTCAACAGCTTTCTCATGCAAGAGATAGCCACACACCCCTTCCCTTGGGCAACCTCAGCTCTTATGGCTGCACCTGGGTCACCCGGCAAGACCAGGACTGGAGTACAGGCTTGGATCTACAATAACTCCCAAATCCTGGACCCATACTGCAGCCAGTCACCTTGTAGATACCAGCCACCTCAGTGGTAGGTACCTGCCATCTACCACTTTGCCCTCTGCCTGTCTACTTCCCCCCCCCCCTCTGCCCAAAGCCGACGGGCTGGGCACCCATAGAGGAGAGGCAGTAAACTCATGACAGGGCATCAGCATTTGTATGAGCCTTCCCTGGTCTATGCTTGACCATAAAATCAAAGTCCTGTAACGCTAGGAACCACCGTGTTACCCTTGCATTGTTGCCCTTGTTCCTGTACATCCACTTTATTGGGGCATGGTCAGAGACAAGCTTGAACTTCCTGCCCGGTAGGTAATACCTGAGGGAGTCTAGGGCCCACTTTACTGCCAGACACTCTCTCCACAATAGAGTAGTTTTTCTCGGCTGCATTCAGCTTTCGGCTTAGGTACTGTATATAATTGGATGTTCTTCTCCATGAACTTCCTGGGACATAACAGCCCCTAAGCCGACCTCTGATGCATCTGTCTGGACTACAAACTCCTTTGAGAAATCTGGGGCCATTAGTACAGGCTGTCTACACAATGCTATTTTCAGGCTGTTAAATGCTTTCTCGGCTTTTGGTGACCACTGAATCATTACCGATTTTTTCCCTTTGTGAGGTCAGACAAAGGTGCTGCCATACTGGCAAAGTTAGGTACAAACCGTCATTAATAGCCAATAATTCCTAGAAAAGCGCTCACTTGTTTATTGGTGAGAGGACGTGGTCAGTTCTGTATTGCCTCTACCTTATTATTCTGGGGCTTAAATATACCTCTACCCATAACATAACCCAAATACCTGGCTTGTTCCATGCCTATGGCACATTTTTCTGGGTTGGCAGTAAACCCGGCTTCTCTAAGGGAATCCAAAACAGCCTGAACTTTACTTAAATGGCTGTTCCAGTCTAGGCTGAAGATGACAATATCATCTAAATAAGCCGCTGCATATTCCTTATGTGGAATGAGAATCTCATCCATCGCTCTTTGGAAGGTGGCAGGGGCTCCTTTCAATCCAAATGGCATCCTAACATATTGGAAACAGCCGTCGGGAGTAGCAAAGTGTTAGGGTCTTGCCAGACATAGCAATACCCTCACACTACTGCAGGGGACTGGCAGGAAGGACAGAGACAAGTGAGCCCTAATCTCACCCCAGCCACTGTCCCTTCCTATTGCCTCATTTTACCCTAAACGGTAAAAGGACAACCTGAAGATGAGCCCTATACTGAGTAAAGTGACAACACAGAACAAACTACAAAAAGGGAGGTCAGAAAGCCAAGGGTTCGGTAACAGACGAGCAATGCAGTGCAGAATCAAAATCCAAGAGAATAGTCAAAAGTCAAGGCCAGAGGTCAGGAATACAAATACAAGTAACAAAACAGCAAGGAATAATAGCCAGAACACAAGAAGCAATAACCAGCGCCAATGTGAGCAAAGAATAAATAGGAAGACAGAACCCGCCCCAGACTTTTTAGGAGGAAAGGCTGTCAATCACACAGGCAAGGCAAAATTAACTATTAGTGGAGCAGAGGAAAACCAAAGAAGTAGACGGAATCCTGTAAGGAATCCTGTAAGGTTTCAGCTTCACTTTTACCTGTAGTTTGGTAATGATATTGTGTTCAATAACATTAGTACAACCTGGCAAGCTAGAAAACATCTCTTTGTTTAGTTGCAAAAACTCTTTGGTCCCCTGTTTTTGAGAACAAGATAAGGTATCAGCAACTGTCACCTTATGGCATTCTGGCTCAGTAGCTACAGGAGGGCAGACTAGCGCGGCCAATGACTCCCTTTCTCTCCAGGGCTTAATCAAATTTACATGATATATTTGAACTGACTTTCTTTTGCCCGGTTGGTGCACTTTATAATTTACCTCCCCAACTTTCTCCAGGATTTCAAAGGGTCCTTACCACTTAGCTAAGAACTTGCCCACTACTGTGGGCAAAAGTATTAAGACCTATCACCTGAACTGAATTCACTAATTCTAGCACAACGGTTGTAAACATTTTTTTGAGCTTCTTGCACCCTCTGTAAATGTTCCTTCACTATGGGCATCACCTTGGAGATTCTCTCCTGCATGTGTGCAATATGATCAATTACACTTTTATACGGGGTGGCTTCAGATTCCCATGTCTCTTTAGCCACATCAAGCAGACCACGAGGATGTCTACAATACAGCAGCTCAAATGGGGAAAACCCTGTAGAAGCCTGTGGTACTTCCCTAATTGAGAACAACAGATATGGTAACAAAAAAATCCCAATCTTTTCCATCCTTTTCAATGGCCTTTTTCAACATTGCCTTCAAGGTCTTATTAAACCTTTCTACAAGTCCATCAGTTTGTGGATGGTATACAGCTGCCTAATCTTCAGCATTTTACATAATTCTTTCATCACCTTAGACATAAATGGTGTACCTTGATCTGTTAAGACTTCTTTGGGAATTCCCACCCTAGTGCATATATAGAACAACTCTTTTGCAATGCACTTAGCTGTGGGGTTTCTCAAAGGGATTGCCTCTGGATATCTGGTGGCATAGTTTAATACTACCAAAATGTACTGATGTACTCTGGTGGACTTTACCAAGAGTCCGACTATATCTATAGCAGTCTGCTCAAATGGGACTTCAATGATGGGTAAGGGCACCAAAGGGCTCCTGAAATGAGACACAGGAGCATTTACTTGGCAAGTGGGACAAGACTGACAGTAATTTTCAATGTCTTTATAACATCCTGGACAATAGAACCTCTGAAAGACCCGTTCTCTGGTCTTATCTGAAGCTAGGTGTCCCCCTAACACATGAGAATGAGCCATGTCTAATACCATCTTCCTGTAGGGCCTGGAAACCAGTAACTGTTTCAGTATTAGTTTTGGTAACCCAATATAACAGATTGTTATGTACCTCAAAAAAAAGGATATCGCTGATCGGCCCTTGGGGAACACCATTTAGCACTGTTACATTTTCTAGCGCAGTTTTTAAGGTGGGATCTTGCAACTGTGCAGTCCCAAAATTAACCCTCGACACCTCAAGGTCTGGCAAGGCTAATTCAGAGTCTGTAGACTCAGCCTCATCTCCTACCATAACTACTAGAGGAGAATTGTCAGGTTCATGAGTGTTTTCCTCAACCAGTTTAGAGTGTAAATCGTTTTCCACAGGTTCACCCTCTGGAAACACACTTCCAACCTTGGTAGCCTAATTAATTTGGGAAGATGTCACTCTATCCCACAGTTTCCAAAACAGAGAAAAGTCCTGTCCTATTATCATTTCATACAACAGGTTTTTTACAAGACCCACTTTGTGGGAGACATAACCACACATAGTCTCTATGTTCACTTGAACAACAGGATAGTCTTTAACATCCCTATGCACACACATCACTCCCATACCTTTTCCAGGGACACATAACACATGGGAAAGTTCATCTCTAATAAGGGTTATGAGGCTTCCTGAGTCCAAAAGCGCAATCACCATGACGCCATTGACAGACACCTGACACATCTGTGGTCTGTCAGGATGAGATGGCATGGCAGTGCAAACAGGGAGTGTAAACAAGGAGCACAGGCGAGCCAAACTGCAGTCCATGGGCTCTGCCTTCATATAAAAGTGTGCCGCTATGTGTCCCGGAGTATGACACCTCCAGTAGACTATTTGGCGCGGCTGTACTTTGGAAGTAACTTCCAGCTCCTCCATTTTCTTGTCCGCAGGTATTTGTCTCCGCTCTCCCCCTGGTTTATACCACCTTTTATTGGGTTCAGCGGGGACTTTGGGGTTAACCAGAGGAGATTTCTCCTTAGTTGGTCACAAGACAAAATTCTCAGCTGTGGAATACCTCTCCACAAGGTTCACCAGATTGGCTGCGCTGCAGTGGGATAGGAAGAGCATGTACAGTGCCTTGCGAAAGTATTCGGCCCCCTTGAACTTTTCAACCTTTTGACACATTTCAGGCTTCAAACATAAAGATATAAAATTTAAATTTTTTGGTGAAGAATCAACAACAAGTGGGACACAATTGTAAAGTGGAACGAAATTTATTGTTTATTTTAAACTTTTGTAAAAAATAAAAAACTGAAAAGTGGGGCGTGCAATATTATTCGGCCCCCTTAAGTTAATACTTTGTAGCACCACCTTTTGCTGCGATTACAGCTGCAAGTCGCTTGGGGTATGTCTCTATCAGTTTTGCACGGGATCTTCAGGGTAGGCTGGTTACTCGGTAAGTCAGGCATATGGAGGCGTAGGTACCAGTTCACAGTTGTAGTTTTATTAGTAGCAGTTCATACAGTCCACGAGTTCATAAATCAAACAGCTTACTTCAGCATGAGGGTACAAAGTCAAGTAACATAAATTGTCCTTAATTCAGGATACAAAGAAAATAATTCCCCAGAGTTTTCTCACCAATACACCAGGTGATTTTGGGCTTTGTCCTCCAGACACACAGGGCAGTGTGTTCAACAGCTTTCTCATGCAAGAGATAGCCACACACCCCTTCCCTTGGGCAACTTCAGCTCTTATGGCTGCACCTGGGTCACCCGGCAAGACCAGGACTGGAGTACAGGCTTGGGTCTGCAATAACTCCCAAATCCCGGACCCATACTTCACCTTGTAGATACCAGCCACCTCAGTGGTAGGTACCTGCCATCTACCACTTTGCCCTCTGCCTGTCTACAAACTATATATATATAAAAATCTATGAACTATACTGTGTGAATATGAAGTTGTTCTCATCTTCATCTTTATATTCTGCTTTGCTGCGTTTTTCCAACTTCTATCCAACTCCACCTAAACAAAGATACACCAGGGCTTATCCATCTATTAAGACACACAAATCTTTCAGAATACCTGCAATTTCATCCTGTCCTGTAGCCTGGGCCATAGCAAGTGGCAGCGCAGTGTATGGTTAAACTAAGAGTTTGTATTCACTGCTTACCATTTGTTTTTCCATAGATATACAGTGGGGAAAAAAGTATTTAGTCAGCCACCAATTGTGCAAGTTCTCCCACTTAAAAAGATGGGAGAGGTCTGTAATTGACATAATATATAGACCTCAACTATGAGAGACAAAATGAGAAAACAAATCCAGAAAATCACATTGTCTGATTTTTTTATGAATTTATTTGCAAATTATGGTGGAAAATAAGTATTTGGTCACCTACAAACAAACAAGATTTCTGGCTCTCACAGACCTGTAACTTCTTCTTTAAGAGGCTCCTCTGTCCTCCACTCATTACCTGTAGTAATGGCACCTGTTTGACATTGTTATCAGTATAAAAGACACCTGTCCACAACCTCAAACAGTCACACTCCAGACTCTACTATGGTGAAGACCAAAGAGCTGTGGAAGGACACCAGAAAAAAAAATTGTAGACCTGCACCAGGCTGGGAAGACTGAATCTGCAATAGGCAAGCAGCTTGATGTGAAGAAATCAACTGTGGGAGCAATAATTAGAAAATGGAAGACATACAAGACCATTGATAATCTCCCTCAATCAGGGGCTCCATGCAAGATCTTACCCCATGGGGTCAAAATGATCACAAGAACGGTGAGCAAAAATCCCAGAACCACATGGGGGGACCTAGTGAATGACCTGCAGAAAGCTGGAACTAACGTAACAAAGGCTACCGTCAGTAACACACTACGCCACCAGGGACTCAAATCCTGCAGTGCCAGACGTGTCCCCCTGCTTAAGCCAGTACATATCCGGGCCCGTCTGAAGTTTGCTAGAGAGCATTTGGATGTTTCAGAAGAGTATTGGGAGAATGTCATATGGTCAGATGAAACCAAAGCAGAACTGTTTGGTAGAAACAGAACTCGTCGTGTTTGGAGGAGAGTGAATGCTGAGTTGCATCCAAAGAACACCATACCTACTGTGGAGCATTGGGGTGGTAACATGCTTTGGGACTGTTTCTCTGCAAAGGGACCAGGACGACTGAATGGGGCCATGTATCGTGAGCTTTTGAGTGCAAACCTCCTTTCATCAGCAAGAACATTGCAGATGAAACGTGGCTGGGTCTTTCATGACAATGATCCCAAGCACACCGCCAGTGCAATGAAGGAGTGGCTTCGTAAGAAGCATTTCAAGGTCCTGGAGTGGCCTAGCCAGTCTCCAGATCTCAACCCCATAGAAAACCTTTGGAGGGAGTTGAAAGTCCGTGTTGCCCAGCGACAGCCCCAAAACATCACTGCTCTAGAGGAGATCTGCATGGAGGAATGGGCTCACATACCAGGAACAGTGTGTGCCAACCTTGTGAAGACTTACAGAAAGCGTTTGACCTCTGTCATTGCCAACAAAGGATATATAACAAAGTATTGAGATGAACTTTTGTTATTGACCAAATACTTATTTTCCACCATAATTTGCAAATAGATTCTTTAAAAATCAGACAATGTGATTTTCTGGATTTGTTTTCTCATTTTGTCTCTCATAGTTGAGGTCTACCTATGAAGTCAATTACAGGTCGGCCTCATCTTTTTAAGTGGGAGAACTTGCACTATTGGTGGCTGACTAAATACTTTTATTCCCCACTGTACATGTCATTTTCAATTTGACATAACTTCAGCTGTGTTTAGAAAGCTGGAAATTGGATAAGTACGAGTCTTAGGAGCCCGAAATTATGGTTTTGGCCCGAAACAAATCTTTGGACCAAACCACCCAAACCCCAAACGAATCACCCATCTCTAATCATTTGTATGTAGTCAGAACTTCTAATAAGCATGGAATAAAAACAGAAACTCGAAAGTAATACTGGTGTCCATTTAATTTGAAAATCAACAATAAAAGCTGGCAAAACATGGTTTAATCCAAATAAATTAATCTAACCATCATTTTCATTATTCATAAACAAAGCTGTTCAGTAAAAAGCCCACATACCAAGATATTTGAGTTCCCTAAGCTATGACTGTATGGATGTCCTGTTGGCATATGATTGTTCCAGAATATTTGTAGAGTGTCTAAAACTACTGTTCTGTGAAATACATTTTTAAACAATCACTGCATATATAGATCTCACCCTAGAAAGGACCACATGCTAAGATGCTTGATATTCTTAGAGTATGATCGCATTGATGTCCTGTTCGTGTACGATTATCTCAGTAGAGAACAAAGGCTGAGCTACCAAAATTATTTTCTAGCAGAAAAAAATGTGTTAAAAAACATGTGTGGAAAAAAAACACTGTGGAGAAAAATCTCATTCACTGGAACATTAAAATGCAGTGTTTTTTTTTCTGCTGTGGTTCCACAATGTGTGGTCGTAGCTTAAAAGGGGTTGTCCATCTTTAGACCAATAGTGAAAGACAAATGTTACTGTTTGTATAATGAAAAGTCATACAATTTACCAATATACTTTCTGTATCAATTCCTCATGGTTTTCTAGATTTCTGCTTGCTGTCATTCATTTTGCTTATTTCTAGTGTCAGGGGTCAGCAACCCCTGACACTAGTGCCGGGTTCGGCACCCCGGGCTTATCTACATGGCACAGTGCTCTCTGCTGTCTTAACACATGGCAGTGCTGCTCCAGGTTGCAATCTCTCTCAGTCGAAGGAGAGGATGCACTGGGGTGGAGAGCATCAGGCATGATGTACTAGTGTCTGGGCCATGGGGCAGCTAGTCAGAGGACAGCAACTACACGTGCAAAATATAATATGGCAGCTAAAATTGCCTTTGTTCATTTCAACAAGGCTGGAAAGACTACTCTTAGCTCCATGTTTAGCCCAGTCTTATCCACTAGATAAGTATCATCATTGCGAAAAAAAAGTCAGGGATCCCACTGAATTGTAAGTTTAATTGACTACCAAATCAGTTGCTGTTATAGTTTGTGTTATATGACTTTCATGTAGGGGTCGACATCCTTTCAATTATTACATGGCTCACTGACTATATCATCTTTGATTTTTTTTTTCAAAATCGGCACACCATCCAAAAAAGGTTGCTGACCCCTGTTCTAGTGGATAAAAATCAGTCCATAGTCATGTGATGAACACAGACAGATGTCTGATTAATATGCTGTGACTATAACTAGCTGTGCACCTGTGTGTCCATCACATAAGCATGGACTGATTTTTATCCACTTTGCAGAGACTGTAAAATGAAGCGGTTTTTTTCCCATCACGTGGAGCTCTGGCCTTAAGGTGGTTTTCATGTGGTTTTCTCAGAACTACAGCATTAAGCAACCCTTCACAGACCTATTGAGTAACATTTAATGATGCACAGTATGCCTACAAAGGCACCTCCCACCAAAGGCAACTTACCATGTAGAAAACAGTTCCTATTAAAATAAATTATTCATTCTTAATCATTGAGCTCCCACTAGTGACCACAGAAAAATCTTTAGCAATTAATTGGAAATTTTCTCCCAAAACTGCAACATCAGCAACAGTACAGTAAACAGAAGATGATGATAAAGGGTCACTACTATTCGGAGGCATCTGCTAGAGGTGTTTTAAATCCATGCCTGATTCATTTTGACAAAAGTAATTTTTTCCGCGCTAACTTTGGACTTTTTCATCCTTTTGGATGTTACAACACCACCAGCAGCACTGAAAACCCTCTGAGCCTTTACACTTGAGGCCGGACAAGATAAAACTCCCATGGCAAATTGAGCTTCCACTGTTTCAACTATTGGACCAGGATTCCATGGGGTCAGAGTTATCTGCTAAAGTATACAGTAGGTGCACTCTAGATACAACCAGGGGCGTAACTATCGGGGTAGCAGCAGTAGCGGCTGCCACAGGGCCCGGGACATTAGGGGCCCCGGAGCCCTGTGGCAGATGCTACCGCGAACCCCACAAACCAGTAATGATCACGGTCGCACCCCCTGCACCCGGCAGGTTACGGAGCTGGAGATGGCCGGGCCCCGGACCATTATGATAGTTCTTAATTGTAGTGATTGATTTGGCAAAAAGTCTGGCGCAGTGTGTACAGTACAGTGACTTGCAAAACTATTCATACCCCTTGAACTTTTTCAGACTTTGCCACCTTACAACCACAAACTTAAATGTATTTTATTGAAATTTTAAGTGGTAGACCAACACAAAGTAGCACATAATTGTGAAGTGGAAAGAAAATGATACATGGTGAGACATGCAAAAGTATGTACCTGGAAGTACCTGGAAGCTTCTCTTTAAAAAACACTAGCTGTTTTTGAGGCGGTTTTTGCAAAAACCGAGCTGAAAACCACATAAAAAATGCTAGTGGTTTTTCCGCCTCCCATTGATTTCAATGGGTTTTTCAAGGCGGAATCCGCCTGAAGATAGGTCATGTCGCTTTTTTTTTCCCACCAGCGGAAAAAATCAGCCAGAGGTAAAAAACTGTTACTGACTCCCATTTAAATCCGCCTCAAAATCCACCTGCAAAATACTCCGTGTGAACATAGCCTTAGGTAGGGCTGACTCTAGCTATTCTGATGCCTGAGGCAAAAATAGAAATGGTGCCCCTACTCACAATAAAAATCAAAAGCAAGAAATACAGGTATCCACAATCCATTCATCTCCTCCTATTCTTTTAATAAGATGTGGAAGAAACCACACAAGTGCAAAATTTAGCTGTACTTACTTGCCTGTCAGGCTCTCTTTCTCTGTATTAATTTGTGGGGTGTAATGAAAATAAGCAAATCTGGCATTGTTGTTTTGGATTTGACTTTTATGGTGTTCATTGTGCAGTAAAAATAAACTGAAGAATACAATTAAAGTAAGTTAATCATTAGGAAAATTGGTATCAGACTAATGATAGTAACTTGTAGGGCAACTTCTACACTTTGCAAAAATGGCTTTCTTATTCTGTATTGGAGCTACATTTTTATAAAAATCAGTATTTTATTCTTCTGCAAATTATATAAAAAGGGCTTTAGGGGCATTTCCTTTTCAGTCTAGATAACCGCCCCTAACTGCCATCCAGCTCCACCTTCCATTGCTTGAGTGACATATTCCACTTTGTTACACTTTCTCTGCAGTTAGGAGTGGTTATAGCAAAAGCCTGGCATGATAAAAAATGCCCCTAAAGCCATTTTCAACTAATTTGCATAAGAATAAAACACTGATTTTCATGAAAATGGAGCTACAATGTAGAATAAGACAGGCATATTTGGAAAGTGTAGAAGCAGCCCTAAAGGTAGTGTCATTGGTTCCGCTGTAACTGTATTCTTCAAGCCAGTACAAATCCAACAATAACCAATTTATATATTCGTATTATTTCTTTTTGCATTACTGGTTTTAAAAAAAACTTTTTTGATTAAAAAAAAAAAATGGTTTAAAAAAAAACAAAAAAAAACATTTAAAAAAAAACAAAACATCATAACCAGCCATAACTTTTTTTAATTTTCTTCCATTGACCTATGTATGGGCTATTCTTTTTTTGCAGGACAAGCTGTCATGTTTATTGGTAGTATAACTCTTTGATCACTTTTTATTTATATTTTGGGGGGCATGGGCAAACAATTGGCATTCAGGCATTGTGATATTTTTGGTAATATTATGCATCATCTCTTATATATATAAAAATGAGTTTCTGTCTGTCTGTCTGTTCTTTATGCGCAACCAAACGACTGGGCTGATCCTCACCAAATTTGGCACACAGGTATATTAGGTGTCCGGGAAGATTTTAGACCGGGTCTCAGCTCTCTAGGATATACCGTTCCTGCATTAGCTAATACAAGCCTGCAAGTCTTTCACTCATATTCCAACTGTCATACACACAGTCACATGTCCCTTATCAGCCAATAGAAGCTCACAGGTGCTTAGTCTCCACAGGCACACAGGTTTCCATAGCAACCAAGCTATTTATGACCTGTATTAGTCAATAGCAGTTCGCAGGTCCTTAAATATTCAGTCATATCACGTGTATCAGCCAATATCAGTTCACATTTCATTTACCAGGTTTCCATAACTACACAGCCATAAATAGACTGTACCTATACTGGACTGCCGTACTGGATGTCAAGTGCAAAACTGGCCAATTCTTATGGGGCCACTACACAAACAAAAAATGAAATATACCCGTGCGAAGCCGGGTCCTTCTCCTAGTATAGGATAAATGCCTTTATATTTTATTAGGATGCAGTGATACCTAACATGAAGTAGGGGAAAACAAATTATTAGATCTCTATGGAGGGAATATGGAGTGGGTAACATAAAGATTTATTCCAGTTCATTTTTATTGATGAACTATCTCCAGAATAGGTCATCAACAAAAGGTCACTGTGTGTCTGACACCCACATGATCACTTGCTTTGAAGGGGCCACAGTGCTCCTGCAAGTGCTGTAACCAGGGGCGAAACTAAGAAAGGCTGGGCCCCACAGCAAACTTTTGACTTGGTATCGCGCCCCCTTTACTGGCCCCCACATAGTATAACACCCCATTTACACACACTATAATGTCCCAAAGTGGCAACCAGACAGTATAATGTCCCATAGCGGCCCCTCCACACAGTATAATGTCCAATAGTGGCCCCTCCACACAGTATAACATCCCATAGTGGCCCCTACACACAGTATTATGCCCTATAGTTTACCACATAGTGGATCACCTAACACTATTATTGTAATCTGGAGTCTGAAAACCCAGCGTCACGGCTATGGGCAAGGCCGGAGTCAGGACGCATAATGACGTTGGTCTGGCCCACATGATATCTGTGACATCACTAAAGAGGCCCCAAGATTGCAGGGAGTCACGCTGGAGAGGTGAGTAACACTTGTTTTTATGTTTGTTCACCTCCCCTGGGCCTCCAATCATTATACTGAAAAGACCCTAGAGTATAATAATAGCAGTAGTTGTTGGGTTTCGTCCAACAAATACTCTTGCTGCGGACCCGTGGCCTCACTCACCGGAGAAGCAGAGGTGGGGATCGGTAAGTAAATAGGGTCCGTTACCTACTGGGGTTGCAGCCTATTAATAAAAAAAAAAAATATATATAAAAAAAGCATCAGGGGCCAACCGAGCCTACTAAAGTCCAGGGTCCTGTGGCAGCTGCTACCGTGGTATGTACACCACTGGCTGTTTGAATATCACGCCATGTGATTTGTAGCGACCATGTGATGTAATTACAGCTTCTTGTATAGAAGGGAATGAGAGAGGCATAAATTACATGGCATGGCCACTATAAATCACACAGCATGCAATGTAGACACGGGTGGGGTCATAGTGCTTGCAGGAGTGCTGAAGCCCCTTCTAAACACCTGATCAGCGGGTGGTTCCAGGTGTCAGAGCCAAACTGGTCCTTTTTTGATGACCTCTCTGGACTTCCTGCCTGATTTTTTGGATGTGTTTGATCAAAAATCCGCTGACAGCTTACCCCGCATAGACCTTATGACTTTGGTATTGATCTCCTTCCTGATTCCAAATATCCCAGGGGAAGGATCTTCAATCTCTCAGCTCCTGAACATGAGGCTATGTGGGAGTATATCCATGACAGATGTCACAAAGGTCCTTACTAAATATTCATTACCGCGAAGCATCAGGAAATCCGGATTCCATGCGAATCGAAGATTTCCTGAAATTCGGATCGAATTCCACTTCTGCAGCTTCGATTCGGTCATCTCTACTTGCCACGTCTGTGGTTAATTTGCAAGATCTTGCTCCCAGAAATACTCCCACTGGGAAATAATTTGTACTCCCCAACCTTCGTCTACATGTGTTGGAGGAAATTCACTGCTCCTCTTTAGCAGGACATCCTGGCATCGCTGGTACCAAATATCTGCTCTCTCACTCATACTGGTGGCTTTGTTGGTCCCGAGATGTACATGAGTTTTTCTCAGCCTGTGAGGTATGTGCTAGGATGATGATACCTAGAAGGTTACCAGAGGGCCTTCTTCATCCTCTTCCTATACCTAAAAAACCATGGTCCCATCTTTCGATGGACTTCATTTACCTGTTTCTCAAGGGAAGACTGTGGTATGGGTGGGTTCTTCCTTCTTATTTATTGTTTGCTCACATTCACATTAGCGCTTGCTATTGCCTTGTGCGTACTGGCTATTACTCCTTGCTGTTTTGTTACCTGTATTCTTATTCCTGACCTCAGGCTTACCTTTGACTATTCTCTTGGATTTTGATTCTGTATTGCTTTGCTCAACTGCTACCAACCCCTTGGCTAGCTGACCTCCCTTTTGTTATAGTTTGTCCTGTCTGTGTTATCAATTATATCAAGAAGGGATTGACAACCAGTTTCCGGCTGTCGCCTAGGACAGTTCAGACAAGTAGGCAGGGCCAGTGGGTGAGTTCAGTTTAGGGCTCACTGTCTTGTCGTGCCCCTTCCCCCAGGGTTCACTAACAGCTACTGGGGAATCGCACCTCTAGCAATTCCCTTACAGCAGCTCCATTTTTATGAAAATCAGTACTTTATTTTTATGCAAATAAGCTGAAAAGGCCTTTAATGGCGTTTCATCTCCTGCTGGGGCTTTGATCTCTGCTCCAGATAACCACCTAAGTGGTCACATGTGGTGGGGACTTCTGCTGGAAGAAAACAATGGAACGGTAGGACCGGACCAGGCTGGGAGGGACCAAAGCACAGAGGAAAAGTCATTTTTTTTTTTTTTTAATTTTCTCCTCCCCTGACCTATTTACAAAATAAAATTTTTGCCCGGGAAAGTAACAGCAGGAGACTGCACCAATGTGCTGGTAAAGAATGATGCGGCCACCTACTGGTGACAATAATTATTTCTGCTCCAGAACCGAAAAGCGATAATTATAATTAATTATTAATAATTATTACAGTTTTCTGAGGCCGGCACTGTGTGAGACCCGGGAAAATTGCAGGGACGAAGGGGGGACATTAGGCTGGTGGCAAATGGATGGGGACATTAAATTGGTGGCAGATGAAGAGGGCAATTAAACTGGGGGCAGATGAAGGGGGCATTAAGCTGGTGGCAGATGAAGGGGGGACATAAAATTGGTGGAAGATGAAGGGAGACATTAAACTGGGGACAGATGGAGGGGGGGCATTAAAATGGGGACAGATGGAGGAGTGGACATTAAACTGGGGGGGCAGATGGAAGGTGCCCACAGTTTAATGTCCCCCTCTAGCTACCCCCACGATTTAATGTCCCCCTTCACCTTACCCAGTTTAATGTCCCCCTCCAGCTGCCCCAGTTTAATGTCCCCCTCTAGTTGCCCCCAGTTTAAACTGGGGAACGAGGAGAGGGACTTCATACTGTGGAGCAATTGGAGGAGAACATTATAATGTTGGGGTATTTAATGAGAATGGGCAGAGTCATCGTAGAAGTAGGTGGAACTAAATCTGCCGCGGTGTCCCTCTTTCTGTCCTTTGAAATTTGGGAGGTATGCCTGATGGGGGCAGAGTGGAGTGAATCTGTTCCTGCTCTGGAAGATGGTTAATTCTGCTCTGCCTCTCTCATGCCTGTGTACAAGTGATGTGACAAAGGCAGAGTAGGATCCTGCAGTGGGAGTCAGAGAACAGCCAAAAACATTACCACCCCATCTAACTGTATTCTTCAGGCACAGCAGAGGATGGAACACAGGCGGCTGCGCAGGCTTCTGGCTCTGCTGGAAATCTAGCATGTCCATTCACTTCTATGGGAGTCCATAAAATAGCTGAGTACACTAGCTCAACTGTATTGAGAAACTCTTAAAGAAGTTAATGGAAGAGAGTCATGCATTAACAGTGGCCTCTTCACCTGGCAGGACAAGTGGCCAGGACCCACATCTATTAGACACTTATGGCATGTGTTGTGAATATGAAAAAACCCCTTTAGACCGGGGCCCCATGTCAAACAAATACCCCAATTTGGCCGCAGCAGAAATTCTGCTGCAAAAAACACAGCGTTTTACAGTCCCTGCAAAATGGATGGAATTCTAGCAAATCCCATCCACACACTGCATAAAAATATATGCAATAGAAATGCTGCGGGTTCCAAAACTGTTGTCAATTATACCTATGGAAACACCAACAGTTTCCCTATGGGTATAATTGAATCAGAGAGTGACTTTATGTGAACAGTGCTGCAGGAAAAAAACCTGATGTTTTTTTTTCTGCCACAGTTTTTCCAGCAGTGCTTTTTCGCTGTGGCCTGCTACGTGGGGCCTTAGCCTAAATCCTAAAAAACTATGAAACTTTAGCTATTAGCTTTTACCTGACCATAAAAAATCTTTTGGTGTTCTATTTAGCTATTTCACACTTACATATGGGAAAGCTGTGTGACTATACCTCTTTATGCCTCGTATTTCATTTTAGAGCTTTTTTTTTTTTACAGGATAATATGAAAAATTATTATTATTCAGAATTATTTTTCACTATATGGATCAGAGCACCATACTACAGGTATGATAGTGATAGTGACAGTTATGGGTACTGCAGGAGTATCTGAGTATCTCGATACTTGAAAGGGATACAACTATAGTACTCATAACAACGGTTATCAAGAATATGGTGGGTGAACATGTAAACAATACTGGGAGCTGTGTGTTCTGGGAAACATATGATGGCTCCCTCACAGTATAATATACTCTACAATTGCCCCCACACATTACAATATGCTCCACAGTGGCCTCACACAGTATATTATTATTGTTTATTTATATAGCGCCATTAATTCCATGGTACTTTACATTTGCGGATTTACATACGGTACACAAGATATACAAAACAGATAATACAAACAGTGACCAATTGGCACAGTGGGATAGAGGGCCCTGCCCACAAGGGCTTACAGTCTATGAGGGATAATATGCTCCACAATGGCCCTCACAATATAATATGCTCTACAGTGGCCACACACATTATTATATGCTCCCAAGAGCCTCAAGCCGCTTCAGCTGAACCTTATAAAATTCAATTTGATGAATATTTGTGAGGTTTGGACCTCTGGTTAGTTTCCAGGCTATTATTATACTCTGGGCCCAGGAGTGGTAATAACATTTATATTCACCTTGCCTCACCTCTTCTGAGCAACGCTCTGTCTGGCTCTCTCCATCATCTTCTTCTGTCCTCTTCTGCCTGCGACTGCATTGTCCCCTGGGGCGCATGACATAAGTCACAGGCTGGAAGAGCTCTGAAGAGGATGCTGGGAACCGTTGGAAGCAAGGGAGAGATGAGTATAAGTATTTATTATTTTTAATCACCTCCCCTGGGCAGGCTTCTATTGGAAAGGATTCCAGCGGCATGTACAAGCAACACATAACACCAGGCCCCTTTCCATTAACGAGATGTATAGCGGTCGAGGAACCAGACTTTCCCCGACAACTATCATGGTGCTGTGGGGCCCGGCCATCTCCAGCTGGCCACAAGGCCCGTACCACACCGTACCCCCTGTGACCACGAACGTTATGGCCCTGTTTAAAATTAATTGATCATTACATGCACTTGGCAGAAATTGGCTCTGAATTTTTAGCCAGATTCTATCTCAAAATCAGCTCCAAATTAAGCCTGAACCTAGTCTCCATTGATTTCAATGGGAGGCAGACACTTAGTCATAAGCGTTATGAACAGTCTTCTGCGGCTGCTACAGGACCCGGGACATTACAGGGCCCGGCGGCCCCCCCGATGCTTTTTTTTTTTTTTTTTTAATAGGCCGTTACCTGCTGGAGTAACCCCAGAGGGTAACGGGCCCTATATACTTAACGTTCCCCGGGGTCCCGCTCACGGCCGCCTGCGCTTCCGATTCTGCGGAGGTGGCTGTGAGCAGGAGCGGGGATCGGTATGTGAGGCTGCGGGCCGAATACCACAATCTCTGCTATCATTATACTCCGGGGTCTTTTCAAATATAATATATATTTAAAATAATATATATATATAAAATATAATATAATAATCGGAGGCCCAGAGTTGGTGAGGGAACATAAAAAAACAATGTACTTACCTCTCCTACGCTTCTCCAGGCTTCAGGCCTGTTTGGTGACGTCCCAGACGTCAGCAGACGTCATTTTGCGTCGCGACGCCGACCCGCATCACATGATGTCGGCCTGGTCCAACATTGAAGAAGGCGAAGTAGCAGGGAGTGGACCGGAGCGAGGAACAGGTAAACAACGTTGTTTTTTTATGTTTCTATCCTCCCCTGGGTCTCCGATCATTATACTCTGGGGTCTGAAAAGACCCCAGAGTATAATAATTGTTCATGGGTGGTCCACAATGGTACATATAATAGTGTGTGCAGGGGCCACTATGGGGTAAAATACTCAGTGCAGGGGCCACTGTGGGGAATAATAGTGTGTGCAGGGGCCACTGTGGGATATAATACTGTGTGCAGGGGCCACTATGGGACATGATACTGTGTGCAGGGGCCACTATGGGACATGATACTGTGTGCAGGGGCCACTATGGGACATGATACTGTGTGCAGGGGCCACTATGGGGCATGATACTGTGGGCAGGGGCCACCATGGGGCATGATACTGTGTGCAGGGGCCACCATGGGGCATGATACTGTGTGCAGGGGCCACCATGGGGCATGATACTGTGTGCAGGGGCCACTATGGGGCATGATACTGTTGTAAAGTTGAACTTTTACTTCCATGGGTGTGGAGGCACAAATACTTAAACAGTTTCAGTACACAATAAAGGGATACGACTGGTGACACAGCAAAGTCTTGGGGTGCAGGGTAGACTTAATGAAAGGTGTTCCTAGCCCTTTATGCTTCAGTGTTACAGTCCTAAGGTGCGTCTGGGTTCCTATTTGGCTCATAGGAGGATGACCACCATGATACTAGCACACAATATTCCCCACTCACGTTATGTGGTCCTGATAGCTCAGAGTTTCGGGGTACAATAGTCATGGTGGCCGGATGTTCCACAGGTTTGGCCTTGGCCCCTGGATCCTGTGATACTTGCTATGGAGCACGTGTTCCAGAATGTTCTCTCCACAGTCTCATGCTGACAAGATGATGATGCTTGACTTCCTTCAGGGCGATGGCTAGGCCAACAGGGGACAGGATCTTCTGAATAGTTGGAGTATGTCAGCTCTCCAATCTTCCTGGGCCTGTCTAGGACTTGAGAAACCTGCACTAAGCTCACTGTTTTCTTCACAGGACATCACACTTATCTCCTAACACTCCACACTTCTCACTACTCACACCCAGGACCTTCCTGAAGGGGTGTTACCATGGGGACCCAGTGATCAGCTGACTCCTCCCCTTTACCCAGGTGATGTCCTCCCATTGGACATTTGGTTACTATTCAATCCTATGTGAGATGTAATGCATGTGTGAGGCTCACTAGGTGGCGCTGTGTTGTGTGAGACTCAGGACCCCCTGCTATGTCACACAGGCTATAAAGCAACAGGAAATAATGCAATGCACAGAGATCACCCTCAGCCCAGCCATAGCCAGCTCTGGGATGCTACACAAGTGCAGATATGGGATGGCTGCCATGAAGAACCTGGGGAATCAGCTTCATTCTTAAGTTTATCAAGTGTTCCAGCGGTCAGAACTCCGATGATCAAAAAGTTATGCTATAGTCTAGTTCAGGGGTCCTGCAACCTCTGGCACGTGTGCCACTCTTGGCAGGATAAAACAGTTTTCTGGGGCCACTATGGGACATAATACCGTGTGCAGGGGCTGCTATGGGACATATACCGTGTGCAGGGGCCGCTATGGGACAAATACCGTGTGCAGAGGCCGCTATGGGACAAATATCGTGTGCAGAGGCCGCTATGGCACATAATACCGTGTGCAGAGGCCGCTATGGGACATATACCATGTGCAGGGGCTGCTATGGGACATAATACCATGTGCAGGGACCACTATATGGGACATTATTCTGTATAACGGTGTGTTTTCTATATTAAGGATGTGTTTTTGCACAGAAAATTCAGGCTTTGTTTTTTTTGTGCAAAAATGCACCAGTTTTACATTGAAGTAAAAGTTCCAGTGGCCTAAGACTATATCTGCATCCAGATACATAGTGTGTTTTCACCATAAGGATGCTGCCATATGGTGCCCCTGGACACATTTACCACTAATTGCGGGATGCGCATGTACTTTCATTGCTTCTAATCAGAAAGTACAGGAGCGTCCCAGGAAATAGCAGTAAACGCATGTGTCCTAAAGCATCTGGTGGCAGCACTTCTGTGTTATGGTTTCTGGTATATGACTTTAGTTTAGGGGTCGTCATTCTTACAATTATTGACCGGCACTCAGAGTACCTCATCTTTGACTTTTTATTAAAATCGGCACGCCGAACAAAAAAGGTTGCCTACCCCTGGTTTAGTTATATGCCATAATATTATTAGATGGGAATACCCCTTTAAGGGTGAAAACTGACATTTTTTTTTGCATTAAAAGTTTTATTAAATTTTCAAGTCATAAGATACTATTTTTTAGGGCATGCCATAATATCTTGATTGTACCAACCATCTGACTTCTTAGATGATTTTACGACAAACATTTCTGGTTCGTTTTGTGAAAGATACCCTTTTACTTGCATATCTATGTAAATAGTTTCCAAGTGACATGTTAGCACAAAATAAAATCTGAATATAGAATTTTTTAAGATTCCGATTGTACCAAATCATTAAGTATTATGCCATGTGGGTATAAAGACAGGAACCAGTTGGTCAGTTTCTAGAGGAATATAATACATTTATAATGCAGATCTATTTGCCCAGTCACAAAGAGGGACAGAGAGAAAGTATGTACTCTCCTTCCACAAAAGGAACACTTGCAAACACAAAGGTCTAGCTTTACTATTGTAGACGCTGACGTAAACATGACTCATCTTTGACGCAATGTGGTGCATCCTGGCACTCCAAGGTTGGGCTAACATTTTACAAAATGCTAAATACGTGGGTGTAGATTATCAGAAAAATAGTGGTGTGGCTTAAATGTGCCCTGATGTGTAAAATTCTGTCTCAATGTAAGCCAAGTAAAAGGTGACATAAACTTTTTGTCTATTTTTAGCTAATCTGTAAACTAGCCTTAGTTGAGGGCAGTAGCTTGTGGAAGAACAGTTTTTCAGGTTACTTATTGGCAATTAGGCCTTGCTTAAAAGTCTTCTTGCAACTACATTTGACTGAACATCTCCACTGCTATACCAGTGAGGAAACCCTGTTGTCCATGGCTGAAATGTGCCTGCATTTCCCCAAGAGTGGTTAGAAAGGGAGAACTAGGTGGCAGGCAGTCACCCCAGATTGCCAAAGTGAGAAGATTCAGGGGATTAGACGAAGGTGTGAAGAGCAGATGGCACTCTTGTCTATGTTTGTAGCGCACCGATCTGTGATAATGTTTTTGTAAGTGAATATGCCTCTATGTTGCTTTGTGACTGGAAGAAAATCTGCTAAGTAATCTGTGCCACGAGCATTGCCTATTTTACTTTTATACTGTACTTCATTCGCACCCACTGTCAAGTGCTCCCTGGGGAATCCTTCAACATCACCCAAGTACAACTCCTTCATCCCTGTTCCACCGCTGGGCCCGTAAGAGAATTAGACGCCTATTGCCACCATAACAAGAGAAGTAGCAAGAGGCCAACATCTTGGGTTCACCCGTGTTATCGCCACACTACTCAAAGTGGGGCTTTGCCAAAATGAGGTCCTCACTGCATGCTTTGTTCAAATCATGAGAACCCATCTGCCTGCGAAAAAACATTTTTGGATTGAACCCTACCTCTAAAGACATCACATTGTCACTGGCATATGGGTTCTCAGAATTTTATCAAAGTGTGTGCTAACCTCATTTTCAGAACTATTTACGTAGTTGACATATAAATTCTTGGTGCTAGCAGAGTGTTGCTGCAACCTTTTGTGTTTGCATGTGTACTGCAGCCATGTGTAGTGTGCACCCGCACACATATTTCTTAATGTTTGCCAGTGTTTACTGAATTGCTGTTTGCTGCAAGAGGAACACTTAGGAGCGTCAACTGTGCTTAGCAATAGAAATAATATGCTATGTTTACATGGTAAAATTTTCAGACAGAAAAATCAAACATGAAAGCCATAGGAAAAAAAATGAGGCAGACTTAGACTGCCTTCATACAGTACTATCTGTTTTGTGGACTGTAAAACAACGTTGTACATCCTAGTAAACAGATGCTGTCTTTATTTTTAAGCAATCAACTAGCAATTTATCAGTGAAAAATGGACAGCTACAGTTGATGTCCATGTGCTGTCCATTTTTTTCACTGCCCATAAAATTGAATGGCCAAGACAAGTAGAGCAGAGAAAAAATAAAGCATGCCACGATTTTTTTTCTCAGTGTCTTTTGGTCACTGAAAAACAACAGACATGCAAGTAGCTCCCTTCACTATAATGAGTCCATGTGCTGTGCAACTTTTTGGAAGGCACAGAAAAGTAGTTAGCAGAGCACGGTTGCCTTGCAGCGCTGGAGTCCTAGGTCTGAATCTGACCAAGTCTACATCTGCATGAAGTCTGTATGACCTTCCTGTGTTTGTATGGGTTTCCTCCGGGTACTCCTGTTTCCTCTCACACTCTAAAAGGAACTTAGATTGTAAGCCTTATATAGGACAGTGGCTGACAATATCTGTAGAGCGCTGTGGAATATGTTGGTGCTATATAAGTAAGCAAATTAAAAAATAATAAAATCAGCAGAGGTATTGCTTGAAACTCTTGGGCCCTAGTGTAAATAAGCCATGGGAGCTCTACTTAGCTTCTTAGTTCCATTTAGAATAGCAGTTAATGAGGTTAAGTCACGTGTGTGGCTTCTGGCTGAAACCTGCTATAATAAAATGGATAAAATGTTGATTTCATGTTTGAATTTCTGTCCACATAGCCTTATGTTATGTGCTAGCATACCTCCCAACTGCCCTGGATTCAGTGGTGGAAGAGTGAAGAAATCAGGCGATTCCTTTTAGAGGCTAACTGAGTATATTTGATGGTAAGCTTTCAAGAGTACTAGCTTCCTTCTTCAGACATGGTGTTATAGAAGAAACTGAAAATTCACAGACTTTTTATACACAGAAGAGATGGACCTTCAAAGGATCTTAGAATCCTTAAAAAAAACAAAATACAATATAAGCAGAGAAGTTATTTACAACAGGTCAAAAAATAAACAATCTGGAAACTTGTGGGGCGTGACAGAGGGATCAGTAATTCTTGCTGTTCTGTTCGCTATCAGGTGGTGATTTGTGACCCTCACAGTTCATACATAGTGTGACATGAAACTGGCATGAATATTAAGTCCAAATTGCAGAGTTTGAAATTTTTGCATTAACTTATATTCCCATTCCTTTCTCTCCCTCTGCGTCTTAAAATGTCCCATTAAAACCACAACCCGCAAATCTTCAATAGAGTGGTCTTCTCCGGAGAAATGTGCAGCCACTGGGAGATCTGTTCTGCTGTTATTAATGGTGAATCTGTGTGAGTTCATGCGCTGACTGAGTTTCTGCCCTGTTTCACCCACATAGAGGCCTGTGGTGGGACATTGCACACACATTATGAGATACACCACATTGAAAGACCTGCAGGAAAATGTCCCCCTAATTCTGTGCACCTGTTGTGACTGTGGGACAGGTACACTGTCAGCGGTGTGGATGTGCCTGCAGGCAAGGTGAGGTGCCATTTTCAGTTGGGGCCTTCAGGGATTCAGTGGGACAGTCCCGGGTTCCGGGTCCTGTCCCGCTGTCCCGGTTGGTGGAAGGTATGTCCCAGCTGCAACTTATCTGCATCTGAAAGATACGCTCCGCTCCCTGCTTAACCACTCTACCTCTGTGTGCTCCGGTCCCAGGAGCTGTGTTGGTGCGATATGATGACGTCATTCACTTCACGCCTGCAGCTCCCTAAAGCCTCCGGCAGCAGAGACTGCTGACAGAGTAGCAGGGGAGCAACGAGAGGTGAATATCAGTGCTTTTTTATGTTAAACTTTGGGGGGCAGATGGAGGGGGAACATTAAACTGGGGGGGGGGCAGATGAAGAGGGCATTAACCACTACTGGACCCCATAGACTTTATACGTACGTCCTTGCAGTTTTAAGCAGCTGCACGAAATCGTGCAGCTGCAGAAACTGAGAGCCGGCTGTAAATAAAGCCGGAGCTCCTCCGGCCCTGCCTTCCCGATTGCTGTGTACAGAGAGCTCAATGAGCCCTTTATTCACAGGTATAGGAGCCACCATGATGCGGCTTCCCTGTGACCCAGTGGTCACGTGATCCGCCGGGTATCAGAGACTTTTAGAGCTGCTGGGTCCTAGAGGACAGAGATCAGCTCTGCAGTCATGGGCAGGAGGCTGCATTCCTAATACATTAGGCTCACCCACCAAAAAAGTAGTGCTCAGATGCCCCCAAGTTCTATTATGACCTTATGGAGACATAATGCAAAAAAAAAAAAATTTAAAAAGTAAAAAATAAAACTGAAAGTAAAATAATTAAAAATAAATATATAATACGCCAATACAAAGTCCACATCACAGGTTCTAGCCCCACCCACGATGACACAATACAAAATAAAAATTATAAAAATTATAAAAACTATATTAAGAATTTTTTTAGTAGCACTTTGTGCTATTTAAAAAACTAAAAATGTGAAATGTGAAAATCAGATACGTTTTCCCTTCTCTTTTGTTTATATTTTCCTGGATATAAAAAAAATAAAAAAAAACATGCAAAAATAAAAATAACATAAAAATAAAGCCCTATGTGTCACCAAAAAAAAAAAAGACGCAAAAATTAGTTGAATAAGGCAGGGTTCACACTATCGTTGATGTCCGTTCTGATAGTGTCCGTTAAAAAAAGAAAAACAAAAAAAACCGGACACCTATCATAACAGACATTAACGGACAGTAACTGATGTTAATGTGTCCGTTTTTTTAACTGATCCAATTAATGGATTAGTTAAAAAAAACAGACACAATAGCATCAGTTAGTGTCCGTTTTTTAACACTGTCCGTTTTTTTTTTTCCCTGCTTTCTGAGCATGCGCAGGAAAAAAAACGCACATAAAATAACGGACAGTAACTGATGGCTATCAATTATTGTCCGTTATAAGTCTGTTACCCATAGACTTCAATGTTAAAAAAAATAACGGACACTTGCTGTCCGTCAAGAATCCGTTTTTTTCAAACGGACAAAAAGTACTGCATGTAGGATTTTTTGTCCGCGAAAAAATAACGAACTTCTGACGGATTTGGTGTAAACGGACATAAACGGACACTAACAGACACAATATAAAAACCCATTGAAAGGAATGGAAATTTTAACGGATTTCTGACGGTTCAGCTAGTGTCCGATGCTAAAATCTTGTAACGGACAATAGCAACAGACACTACTGACGGTCACCAACATTAGTGTGAATGCCCCCTAACTCAAATGATAAAAATGTTATAGCCCTCAAAATCGCATATACGAATAAACTCGAAAAAATGTGTCTGGTCTTAAACCAGAAATTGGCCCGATACTGAAGTGGTTAACTGGGGGGGGGGGGGCAGATGGAGGGGGGCATTAAACTTTGGGGGCAGCTGGAGGAGGACATTAAACTTGGGGCAGCTGGAGGGGGTTATTAATGTCTCCCTCTAGTTGGCCCCAGTCTAAACTGGAGCATCAGGAGAGGGACTTTAAACTGTGGGGGCTATTAGAGGGAACATTATAATTTAGGGGCATATAATGCATACCTCCCAACTTTCAAAGGACAGAAAGAGGGACAAAATGTGTAGTGCACTATGCAAGCTGCTGCAAGTTTAGCTCCACCCACTTCTATGTTGACTCCGCCCATTTTTCTTTGTGCCCCCGCACAGTATAATGCTCCTACAATCACCCTAACATTATATGCCCTCACATTATAATGTTCCCCTCCAATTGTCTCACAGTATGAAGTTCCTCTCCTCGTGCCCCAGTTTAAACTGGGGGCAGATGGAGGGGGACATTAAACCTTGGGGGTAGCTGGAGGGGAACATTAAACTGGGGGCAACTAAAGGCAGACATGTCCCGCTCCAGCTACCCCCACGGTTTAATGTCCTTCTCCGGTTGCCCTCAGTTTAATATAACCCTCCATCTGCCCCCCAAATTTAATGTCCCCCCCTTCATCTGCCACCAATTTCATTCACCCCCTTCATCTGCCCCCAGTTTAATGTCCCCCTTCATCTGCCCCCAATTGCCCCCCTACATCTGTCACCGGTTTAATATCCCCCTTCATCTGCTACCAGCTTAATGTCCCCCTTCATCTGCCCCCATTTTAATTGCCCCCCCTTCATTTGCCCCCAGCTTAATTGCCCCCCTACATCTGCCCTTAGTTTATTGTCCCCCTTCATCTGCCCCAGTTTAATTGCCCCCTTCATCTGCCACCAGTTTAATGTCCCCCTTCATCTGTCACCAGTTTAATGCCCCCCTTCATCTCTCCCCAGTCTAATGTCCCCCCAAAGTTTAACATAATATAATCACTAATACTCACCTCTCCTCGCTCCCCTGCTGTCTCGTCTCCTGAAGTGTTAAGGGAGGTGCAGGTGCGTTGTGAGTGACATCATCATATTGCGCCTAAAGCTCCCGGGGCTGGAGCATGCAGAGGGGAACAATGGTGAAGCAAGAACTGTCTGCGGATGGCTCCTGCTTCACCATTGTATTTAACTCATCTGCGTCCTCTCCAGACCCAGATAAGTTGAATCTGGGACATACCTCCCGCCGACTAGGACAGGACCCACAATCCGGGAGTGTCCCGCAGAATCCGGGGCGGTTGGGAGGTATGAATAATATTAGGGACACTGTAGGAGCATTATACTATGTGTGGGTACAAAGAAATGGATGGGAATGGGCGGAGTCAACATAGAAAAGGGTGGACCAAATTTGCAGTGGCGGACTACACGCGTCACACATTCTGTCCCTCTTTTTCTATCCTTTGAAAGTTGGGAGGTATGTGCTAGTGACCAAAATCACATTTATCAGAATTGATACTTTTAGGAAGGAAAATACAGTATAATTATAAATAAAGTGATTATCTATTGATATGAGAACTTTCATCTTTATATCACTGTGTCTGTGGCCATTTTATTACCCCTTCCAAACTGAAACCTTACTGACAAAATGTAAAACGTTCATTTCCTTATTAATCTGGCAAACACAAGGTTAACTGATTATCTGCTTCGTACGTCTCTGCAGCTGTAGTGTAGCTATGAAGCCTGGGACCTGTAGTTCCACAGACAATAGCGCATCATCAGGTGCAGTACAAGCTACGACATGGAGACATGAAGTGTTGCTGTGCACTGCCAGCACCACCAGCAGATGTCGCCATTGCTCCACGTTCCTTATTCGTCCAGCAGGAGGCAGTGCTAACACTTTGTGCTTGCAGGCCATGACGTCAGCCCTGATACACTGAGCTGGACTGACACTCTGCTCCACTCTGCAACTTTCCCGTGCTGGAGCAGGCAGGAATGAAGAGGGGGAGAGGAGTATGTTGTGAGAGAGGGGGGGAGCCCACAGGTTGGACCGCAGGGGGCAGAAGACTAGACTTCTTCAGGAGTATGGAGAAATACAAAATGTACCCCCAGCTGGCACTGTTGCTCCTGATCGCCCCCCTGTGCTTCCCCCTGGAGACTGAGACTCCCACAGGTCAGTCACTGGTTGCTGCTGTTGTTCCTCCCCCTCCTCCTGCTCTTACACTCCCTCCTTCCTCTCTCACTTGCTCTTCTCCTCCTCCTCTTCACCCCCCTTTTCCCCGGTCACTTTTTTTGCTACTTGCACCTCTCCTTTGCACCTTACCCCCTTTCCTCTTTCTTTCCATACCGTCTTTGCTGAAACTTCTCCTTCCTTTCTCCTTCTCCTGTGCTCTTCCTTCCAGTCACTTCACTTTTGTTCCTTGTTTACCCCTTCCCTGTCATTATATCCAGTCCTGCTGTTACTTATGCCATCTGTTGTGCCCCTTCATTGTCCCCATGCCTGTCTTCTTGTCCCATTCTCCCCTACCCCCTCCTTTTTGTATAGCCACTGCCCTGTCACCTTCCTCTATGTGTATATTTTTTCTTCTCAAGGCTTCTTTTTGTTCCCTGGGGGCATAGTTTTCTCTGGTATCACCTGGGTTCCCCCTAGCTATCATATGCCAGTGTTTGAATGTGGGTTCTGTCCTATCACTATGGAATCACACTTGACAACTAGTTAAGATGGGAATAGATAAGTCTTAACTTGCTGATAACCAGCAGCAATGTTCATTGAGCTTGTATTGTCCAAGAGATGACTTTTCCATAAATAGAAGTTTAGGATTTGGTCATTGCAAGAAAAAATGGTTGTAAATTTGTAAATGTTGGATGATCCAGAAAGACAGTTCTGGCCAGAGTATTTATGTGTATGTATCTGCTGTTGTCTGTAACCTACGTTCCACAGACTGGAATAACTCTTATCATCTCTGCTTATATGGCTTCATCAGATGAATCTTCTGACATGGAATTAAAAATATCAAGTCAGGGGAACATCTTCATATGCACACCTCTGAAAGATTATACAAAGACTTTTCTGTAGACGGAAGCTGTGTTGCCAAGCCTGCACCATTTCTGCTTGTTCATGTCTTAGCCTTATGCCACTTCCAAGCTTAGACCTCTCTCAATCAATAGTCTTTTTTGTCAGTAACTCCTGTGGGTAGTCACACTGGTTGCCAGTCACTACCAGCTGATTTATGTGTGGCATCCCTTCTACATTGTATTACTAATTCTATATAAATTTCTGCTCTGCACTAGTATAGAAATATATTGCCACCACCTATTTTTTTTTTTTTTTGCTTATTGTATACTCCTGTAGTGAACCCCAGTCCACCTTGATGCCCTCAGATGTCATCATTTCACCCTGTGGATTGTATACATCCAGTACTGTATTAACTCTGTCTCTGGTGCTCCAGCATATGTCATCCTCCCCAGTACTAACTACCACCCACATCTAGTATATCTTTTACCATCGCTGTTGCATCCCAGAACTTCCCATCACCCATTTTCACTTCACTTGCTCAATTTTCTTTTTTTCACGGTTTCTTTTTTTTCCAAAACACCTTCCCCTCCTCCACACCTTTATTTCCATAATCCCTTTCCTCCTTGCTATTTACAGTTTAACATACCTCCCTTTGATGTGTTTTTTTTTGGTGAAGTAGATAGAGGAGGGGTATGTGCTGCGCTTGTATACTGGGAATCTGGTTCAGATGACCTGTAAAGTTAGACTTAATGATGGAAGGGCTTCAGAATGTTCGTTAATTAGCTGCTAACCTCTTAATAATTTATTCAACTTGCTTTTGCTGACACAAGGAAAAATTCCAGTGCTAGTATCTGTGGATAAAGGAGAATTTTGTAAGATTTCAATATATTCCAAGACTGTGGATGTCGTAAGAAGCAGTTACCTTTCAAGATAGGATAGAGAAAACATTATGTGATACACAGAGGAGGATAAGCTATAAAAGATATATATAATAGGAAAAATGAATATAAGATGACTGACAAAGTACATTTATGCAGGGGTGTTTCTATATAATATAGCAACCTGTTGCCAAGAAAGGTTGGTGTTAAATTCTGGCACTAGAGGCCCTTGGAAGTGCCAGTCGGGACCAGCAAACATGGGCATACAGTTCTGACTCATTTGTAAGTAAACTACTTAAAGATGCCATGAGTGAGAAATGACACATGTGACCGTCCTGATATCTAGTCAGTAAGTTTGTGCCCTCTATTTTTGGGTACACCTATTCATAAGAGAGGAGTCCTATATAGAGCCATTTTGGGGCTGTCTCCAAATCAGGCCAACCTTTGTGAAGGCTGATCAGTGAGACTTGTGGCTGGTTACCAGGCAGTTTGTAAGGTTTACCACCCAGAATCTATAATGAACTTTTACAAACATAACATTCATATTGTCATAGAACAAACCACTGGTATATACAACTACTGGCGTGATTCTGGCCCTTCATGTCTAGACTCATCCTTTTTCTGGTGATTAACATCACTTCTTGGAGAGATCAAAGTCTTTTTTTCTCTCTTTATGGCTGCCTGGTCCCCTCTCATCAGTGTCCTCATTATGATGGACCAGCGGTCACTTATATGGCCATTGAGATGTGGGTGTTCTTAGGTGTGTACGCACCACTACAGCAGCAGCGACAATGCAGGTGGCCGTATTGATCAGTGATCCATGAATGCACTGAGCCTTCCCCACTGTGAATATGCAACCACGCTAAAATGTGGCAATTCTCTTTAGCTAAATCATTAAGAGAATGGAATCTCCATTTGCTTATGTTGAATTGTGGTTTTACTTTGGTCTTGTGCAGCTGCTGTGGTCTATTGTATGAGGACATTTATTGGTTTGTTTGCAATGTTGTAAGGGGAAAGCACTAGGTCACAGGGATGCCATAAGCCTGCATTGGACAGTGTGGTGAACGGATTGAATAACTTCCATTAACTAGCTTTGAGCTGTGCTGTACTTACTGGTGACAAGAATACACCCTGGATCTGTTCCGTTGCTGACCGCTTTTATGTAATTCATGTGTAAATGTGATTTATGTGTCTATTTACCCACTATGACATATGTACTGATTATGAATTGTCTTTCTTGTGGGTATATCTTTGCAGTGTGCCCTAAATTCCTTACATCAAGTCTTATGTGCGGATCAGGCAGGCTTCATTGTCATGAGATTAAAGTGGGGGATTACACAGAATTTCAGTCCCCCTACACATACTGCACACTATTGTGGAGCCCCTATTAACATCTGACTACAACTTGTTCAAACAGGCACAGGGGGTCAGAAGAGGGAGACAAAAGACTGCTACAGTCTGAATACAAGAGCAGAAGTGCAGGTTAATAGTCGAGAAGATGATCAGGCAGATTCACGATAAGCAAGTAATGTACTTGGGGGCAAGAAATATAGGAACAGGAAGGTGTTGGTGGTAGGTGATAGGGTTACGTCATGACTGGAAATACTTAATAGGAGTAGGTTGGAGAAATGAGGCTGTTAAAAGGACATTAAATCTAATGAATATTTGTTCTTCCGCTGTGAAATACAATCTGTTGTTCCCTGTAAGCCGAAACTGGTGAAACCAAGAGCTGGGTAGCCAGTTCATCTAGAAATGTGCTGCTGGCATTTTCTATGGGAGTTCTTATTGTCTTAGCACTGTACTACTTACTACATACATACTCACTGGCTTACAGCAACCACTTCAGAGCAGGACCCTCACGATCTCTACATTATCTCATATGTCATATCCAGAACCTATACGAAGATTTACAGACATATTGGGGATTAATATTAGAAGCTTCTTTTATAAACCATGTTATTTAGTGTAGTTAAGGTACAGCAGATACAGCGAGAAACTGTAGCCAGAGAAGACAGAGGGTAGGTTTCCTAGAAATCTTGAGTGCTCTCCACAATTGTATAAGCCAAGCCTTGTTTAATATTGAGATAACAAATAGTCCTGTTTCTGCATTATGGGAAAACATCTGTTCTGCTGTCAGTCAATGTGGCACCTCATTATTATGTGCCCCCATAATCTCTGCCACAGACGCATCATCACAAGCAAGTGGATGGGAACAGGTTAATGTTGTCTGTAATGAGTGATCCCGCTGACTCTTCAGCTACATGGACCAGACGCTTCGGGAAACAATAGGGACCCTGCTAATCCCACAGACTGCAGCCTTGTAAAATCCCCCCTATTGTGGGAACTGGGGCAGCGTGTGTGTGCTCTAGGTTTGGGAAGAGGGGGGTGGGGGGAGTATCTCATTAGAAATCTCTCTTTCTGATGATATACTTAAACAAACCTCAAGGGCTGTGTATTTTTCTCAGCTCCAGACATGAATGATTTCACCCAAGAAACATATTTTTGCTAGTGTTTATTGTTTGCAGTAAGGGAACGGTTGGATCATTTATCAGCAGCTATGAGTTCATTGTATCCATGCTTCCTATAGAATTAGATTATACTATTATGAACTAGCTAGAAGATGACCTGCAAGTGACTATGACTATTGAAGAGATAGCTTTATGGCATTTAAAGGGTCCCAACTGTGATAAATTTTGATGAAATATTGTGGACACTATTTGCACCATTATAGTACATGCACACGATCGGGATTACTTGCAGATTTCAGAGCGAAAAATCTGCAATGTAATCTATTAGCATTAAAGTCAATGAGAAACGATATTTCTTATGCACATGATGTGAATTATTTTCTACATGGAAATTGACCTGTAGCTCATAGTTTAAAATCTGGCTTCAAGATTCGCCTGTCAAAATTCACACAGAAATCCACACTTATGAAAATCTGCACCAAAATCCATGTCAGTTGGTGTGGATTTTCTATGCGGATTTACGTGCATATACATACACTTTTGAAATTTTGTCCTTATCATTTCCTGCCTGTGGGGACTGGTGGATAACATAGATGAATTGGCCATCAGTGTTTTTTTGACCCAACCTTTAGGACTCTCTCAGGACAATGGCACTCCTAGGAGTTCTGCATCCCATTTACTGCTTACATTGGGCCAGTGTCTCATCCATCCAACAGTTTATCCCATTCACTTGGAAATATTATTTCCAAAAAGTCACTTTAAGGCCGGGGCCCCACGTTGTGATAATGCAACATTTTGGTAGTGGTGCAAACCCCTCAACAAAAAACACTGCGATTTACATTGCCTGCAAAGTGGCTAATCCCATCCATTTTGGCTAATCCCTTCCACACATTGCAGAAAAAATCAGCAGCGGAAGTGGTGTGATTTCAAAAACGCTTGCATGTCAATTATATCTACAGGAATATTGGAGTTTTACGTATAATAGAGGCAGAAAGTCTGCAGAAGAGAACTCTGCGGACTTTATGTGAAAAACGCTAAAGAAAAGACCATGATGCGTTTTTGCCATAGCCTTTTCTGCAGCGTTTTTTGGCTGTGGTTCGCTATGTGGGGCCTTAGCCTAACTATCATTTTAGCAGTTGCAAAAAATTCACTGACAACGTTTTTATTGGGATCACTTCCTTCAGAAGTAGAAAAAAATTGATAATAACGCTCCGTAGCTAGATATGAACTTTTTTGTAGTAATTAACATGAAAACGCTGGAGAAAACCAGAATGTGAATTCTAGCCTGAAATCAGGACTAGAATAATCTTGATAAGGTCTAGAAGCCTGTATTGACAGATACTTAAATCTGTCAGGTCAATCTGGGACACTAAACCACCCACAGGTCTTATAAACCTGGGGTTTATTTAGTTTCCCAGATCGCCCTGTTTTAATGCAATCTGCAGGCGCATTAAAAATAAAAAACCTTTATACTTACCTAGATAAGGGTCCGATCGACGCTGTTTGGTGAGAACGGTCCAGCTTATTCATGAGGCACGCCTCCCGGTGCCTGCACTGTTCTTCAGTGAAGCCAAAGATTGACACCCCGGCTTCACTGCGTAATGGCGGGGCATGCGCACTGAAGCTGAGGAGTACTCCTCTGGCTTCATTGAAGAACTGCGCAGGCGCGGGGACTACAGCGGCAGGGTGAGTATAAAGCTTTTTTATTTTTAATGCGGCCATGGATTGCATTATAACAGGGTGATTTGGGACGCTAAACCCCAGGTCCATATGGACGTGTGGGTGGTTTAGGGTCTCAAATTGCCCTGACAGATTCCCTTTAAAAGGGTTTTCCCAGAATTAGGAAAAAAAATATATATTACAGAATATCCAAACAAAAGATACAGCTCACCTCTGATATATCCAAAATCCACTCATGTGATGCTGGTGCCTGGAACTAAAGCCTTGGACTTTGAGGCTAACTTGATAGATTTTACACAGAGGATAAAATATTCCGGCTCACAGCGAAAAAATTCCATAAAAATAAAATTTTAATGCTCTATTTAAAAATTCTCATCACAAAATAAAATCCATGCAATCAGAAAAGCTTATGTGTTTCAGAGTAGAAACACCCCCTTAGTCATAGCATGATCTGTATTAGCAGGTTGCTCCATTTTAAAACAAAAAAAAAACCCTCCCCCTAATCACATGGAAAGGGTAATTAACAAAATACAGAACATGGATAGAAAATACCAATGTTGCATACCATATGCAAATTCAAAACATCAAAAAATGCCCAATTCCCTTCATAACCGGATTTATATATACTAGTCCAAAATACAAATAATGAAATAAGACACATAACCTAATAAATACTAGAAATAAGACAAAACATAAATGAATCTTACCTTAAATATTGGTGTATAGCCCAAAGATATAGCCCATATCACATTAATCCGCCACTCATGTTAAAGCTGCCATATCTCCAGTGCTACATTCTGCCAGGATCAGACACATGACCGATCTCTCTGGCATATCATGTGATCAAACACATGACCTATTTGGAATCATGGGAAATCTTAATCAGAAAATTTCCAAATATGGTCATATAACTTGGCAATTAGGAATCATTTAATGAGAGGAAAATTCTCCTTAATTCCATACTCTTTTTATCACACAAGACAGCAATGTGTACAGGACACATATCAGAAAAAAAAGAGACCCAAACTATAGTTCATGATAGCAGCTAGACCAAAAAATATGACTTTAGTATATGACTTGATTATCCGATGACGATCCGTTTCCCCATTTACGGAAACGGATCGTCACTACTACTCCCCCCCCCCCCAATCCACTCCATCATACTTACCTTCCAGGCTTCTTCCTGTGAGGCAGCTCCTCCTTCTTTCCTGACTGCTGATGCTTCTCCCAGCACTGCTCTGCGCACTGCTGCCAATAATCCACCTTTATCGCGCAGCTCCCACGCATGTGCAGTAGAGGTGTATAGTCGCTACAGAGCAGCATCAGTAAAGAAGGAGGGGCCGACCCACAGGAAGAAGCCATGGAAGGAAGAGAGGTAAGTATATAATGGCTTCGGGGGTTGGGCTGAGTAGGTAGGGAAGGGCTAGTAGTGGGCGGGATAAGCTAGAGAGACAAGGAGGAGGTGTATGGGAGGGACAGAGGAAGGAGGGGCGAGTAAGGTGAGAGGGGTTAGTGTGAAAGTTACATAGCAGGAAGCTGAACCATGTAAATAAATGCAGAAGATACCTGGAGCTCCCAGAAATCACTCAAAACACGGCTAAAGGTATATGGATGCATTTATTAACCCATTAATAGCACTAGCTGACATTTAAAAAAAAAAAAACTAACATTTTTTGCCCGGAAAACCCCTTTAAGTCCTGTAGGGAAACGTGTTTGCAAGTTAAATATCCAAAATGCCTCCCTCTTCAACATCATTTTACGCCAATCTCCCCCCCCCTCCCCGATTGGTCCAGGAACATGTTCTATGGCATGGAATTTGAAGAAAGAAACATCTCCTTTATGATGTAGAATAAAGTGTTTTGAGGCAAATGACATATTGACCTCAATTTCCCTGCCACAATCTGCTAAGTGTTCTGCTATACGTACTTTAACCGCACGAATGGTACATCCTACATAAATCAACTGGCAAATGTCATATGATATGATGTAAATAACATGGTGACTATTGCAGTTTAAAAAACTTTTTATATATTGTATCTTTTTGGATCTCCCGGTGTTCCAAAATGTGATGTTTTAAATGCATATCTACAGACTCTACACCTGGATAATCCACACTTGAAAAATCCTTTTAGATTCAACCAAGTAGATTTTTGTTTTTCCATTCAAAATAAGCTTGTGGACAACATATCCCTAAGGGACTGACCCTGTTTTGCTACATACTGGATCCCTTGTCTTAAGTTATCATTCAACGTTGGATCCAATTGCAAAATGGGTAAATTCTTATTGATAATCCTTGTAATCTGTTTATATTGCCCACTAAATGCTATGGAAAATAAAGGGTGACTTTTATCCTCACAAGAAGTAGATGTTTCTTTATGATTTAATAACATACGTAGAGACCTGCTTTCCACTATTTTTGTTGCCCTTTTCAGGTTCCACTCTAGATAACCCCTATTACGCAATCTGTCTAATGTTTGTTTACTTTGTATACCAAATGTATGTTCTGTGGAGCAAGCTCTCCTAACCCTTATTAGTTCTCCTACCCGCATAGATCTAATGGTATGGTTGGGGTGATGGCTACCTGCATGTAAAATTGTACTGCCTGCAGTTGGTTTTCTAAATAAAGAATTCTCCACTTTACGGGTAATCACATTGCCAACCAGTGTAACATCCAAAAAATTAATACTATAAGGTTCCAGAGAGAAAGTAAATTTCAAATTAATATAATTAGAGTTGATATACTTGATTACCCTTTTCATGTGATTAGGGGGAGGGGGCTTTTTTGGTTTTAAAATGGAGCGACCTGCTAATACAGATCATGCTATGACTAAGGGGTATTTCTACTCCGAAACGCATAAGGTTTTCTGATTGCATGTATTTTATTTTGTGATGTGAATTTTTTTGCTGTGAGCCGGAATATTATCCTCTGTGCAAAATATTACAGAATACTTACAGCGATACTTTTCTAAATACTGTAGACAGTAGCTTGTTTTGTCTAGAGGGTATTACTCTAGTAAATAAAATGGCTGCCAGTGCAGTAAGAAAACCCACCATAGACTGTAAGGGCATGTTCACACAGCGAAATCCGCCTAGAATCTGCCTCCCATTGTTTTCGATGGGAGTCAGAGATCGCAGCAGGACATGGAAAAAAGAAGTGTCCTGCTCGATCTTGCCATGGATTACGTGGCTCGAGACTCCCTGCTAATTAAGCCCATTCATCTGGGCCTAATCAGCAGCGGAAAGCCAGGACAGAATGCCAATCCCCTCATCATCATCCAGTTGCGTCCCAACAGCGGGCAAAATGAACAGGAATTCCACTTCATTTTCCACCATGTGAACATACCCTAAACGGGTTGGGTTACATGCTGCAATATGACAGGAATTTTTTTGTCAGAGTTTTTATTAAAGTTTCATGAAAACTTTAAATATCTGCAAGGTCTTGCTGGGTAGCATAAGCCTTGATGGTGTTTTATCAGTTTTTCTGCTGCTAATAACCCCTTTATGGCTACAGCACATTTTACATTTGTTTTCGAGGCTGCGGGCGTGCACAATAAGGAGCAGTTTTAGCTGGGCATGTTGTTGGGAGGATACTCGGAAGTTTCAGTACCTCCCCCCTTCGTGCTGATTGGTTCCAGCTGTTTGTGACGTCATTGGGATAGGCGGGGTTAGGCCTTTATATATCTGAAACTGATGAGCTGGCAGCACTATTGCCGTTTTACTCTCTGACTGAGAGGCTTCAAAAACTTAGTGTCACCTCTGATGATCTAGCCTTATCATGTTAGAGAAACGCGTCGAGAACATGTTAGCAGCTTTTAGCTAGATAGCCTGTAGTTACTCTAGTCTGTATTACCCAAATGGAGGAAGCATCATAGGGAATACATATCTGTAGAGAGGACAGCTCTATTTAGTTCTCCCTGTCACTCGCTTTACATACTGTATATTATCAGCACACACTCTGGATTTGTGAGTGAGATTAGTAGTCATCTTCTCACTTACCTGTGAGATGCGTAGTAACCTGTTTGTTTTTTGACAGTGATGATGGTTTCTACTAGCTATCCCTGTCATTTATAAATATTATCAGCATGCACTCCTTATTTTTGAGTGAGGTTAACAGATGTCTCCACACTCATCTGTGAGATGCGCAGCTTTTTATCTCAGGGATACATTTTTCTCTGTTGAATACAGGGTGATTTACTATAATTCTGGCAAATATTATTCCTGGGTTTATCTAGGGCCATGGTCTATGTTGTGAAACATGGGCACACCTGAGTAGATGTGGATCCCATTTTATATATGTGTATGTTAACACACCTAGCCCAGTTCTCCTGATACAGAACAGTAGGGTTTACATAAAACATTATATTTGGACCCCTTTCTGACAAATTGTGCGGTGCATTACAATTAATACACTCCTGTGGGTAATCAGACTTTGAGGCAGACTTTTTATTTTTATTCATGTGTGTTTGTCTAGTCCGGACCTTGATATTTTATTCAATTTATTTAATAAAAGTTATGTTTTATGAGTATTTCAAGAGATTTATCACCATTTATATTATATGTGATTTAATATTAGCAGTTTGCTCCCTCCCATATCCATTATAATTACTACTGACTTTGCTTACATGTAATTCTACCAGGAGTAGCTGTACAATAAACAATAAATAGCTGAGAAAACCCAAGTGAGCATAATATAGGAGATCCAGGAACACTGAACTGTAAATATAGGGCAAATACATGCAGGCATGATGGAGCAAAAGGATCCCTGATGCAAGGAAAGCGCAATCTTTTTGGGACTGTTGGAGATAGTCAAGCACTGGACTTTGGCTATCTCTGGGAGTCATTTTAAATTGAATGAAGTGAGGGTGAGACTTTTCAAGCACAGCTCTATTCATACTGGGGAGCATGAATTTTTGTCAGTAACAGGGCAGCATTACACATACATGAAAGTATTTAGCTGCCAACAGCATATAAAGGCATGTCGTAATACCTGGCGATAATGGTTAATTTTCTAGTCTACCTGGTAACTGTTTTGTTGAGCTATGCCTGGAATTTTGATATCTAAAGGTATTGTTATTTCTTTAGTTATTTTTTTTGCCATAATCTATATATGCAATAGATGACAGTTGATCCCCCCTCGCCCTGCAGTTTTTGCTTTTTTTGGAATATGAATATTTATCCATTTATGTACATCTTTTTTTTTTTTAATGTTTTCTCATCTCTAAATAGGCCCTAGACTCTGTGTACATGTATGCTTAATGTTTCTGTACAGACAAAATATATTTAAAGTCAAGAACAGGATCGGATTGGATTCTGTCCCGTTAGATCAGATTGTTTTGAGAACAAAGTGTCTGTCCATTATATTTTCTGTCTATACGTTCCCATTCCTGTTTTTGGCTTATTGACACTGATGGTAAATACTGCCATTTGATAGTGGCCTTAGAATTTCAGAAATTCCATGTAACATGCAACGGTTAATGGCATTGCTGTCCGCTTTAATGGACGGAAATAAGTTTCAAGTTCTTCTGTTTAGAAAAAAAAACCTTATTGTACTCCTGCAGCCTTGTGGTCACTAACTGTTTGCAGTCTTTCTCAGGCCTTCAGTTTCTGGGGCATGAAATACATATCTGGTGCTTCCGTTGTACGTCATCTTAGCTCTTCTTTGATTGCTTGCTGAGTCACTAAGTCACTCAGAAAGCGCAACCTTCCACTCTTTCAGAGTGCAGAGACTGAATGTAGAGCCTAATCTGGTATCCGGTTTATTTGTCAGTTATGCATGTATGAAACAGATCAGATTACAATTATTTTTTTTTTTTTCAACCATAAACTCCTCTGTATACTAGAGCCATCTATCCAACAGCTAAAGCTTGAAAGAGGTTGAAACTGGTTCATGCCACAAAGTACACACAGTACTCCCAGTTCAATGCTCCAGTTGTGGCTATGTTTATCAATCAGAAAACCAGTGTAGATGAATGATATTGTGGCTCCTATTTCGTGCAAGGTCCTTTCCTGCGCCAAACATGCGCCTCAACCCCCATTCTGTGCCAATGTGGGCCTACTGGTGTACAAAACACCAGTCTTAATAAATCTGACCCAATGTGCTTAAATTTCCATGTTTCTAAACAATGCAGTAAAAGGTAGCAACTTTCAATGAGAGACGTTTTGGTCCTCCTAGATGTCCCTGATCTTATACTACAATTAGGTTCTATTCAGATACTGAGGGCCATAAGCTGATTGGAACACTGAGCTGGGAGAGCTATGTCTTGTTTGCGGTATTGCTTATGGGATTCCACTTTTCATTGGCACCTCCATAGACTGAAATTGGTTCATATTGCATGGCAACCATCCCAAGCACACCAGCAAATCTACATCAGAATGGCTGAAATAGAAAAGAATCAAGGTGCTACAACGGCCCTTCAAAGTCCACACCTCATCCCAGTTGAAATGCTGTGGTAGGACCTTAAAGGGATTTTATGATCTATAGGTGAGTTTTTAGCCTGATGAATTTTCCACAGGATAGGTCATCAGTATCCAATCGGTGGAAGTCCAACACCCAGATTAAACCATTCAGCTGATACAGCCTTGCAAGCTGCTGCAAAGAATAGGACTGAAAGCAGCTCTGCACCATCCTGTGCGGTAGCTTCCGGCACTAGAACTTGGCCGGATCAGCTGGTTGGTGCAAGGTGTGAGTGATGGACCAATGGGATACTGAGCCCTATCCTGTGAATAGGCCATTAGTATAAAAAATACCTGGAGGCTGGAATCCCCATTCAGAGAGCTGTGTATAAACAAATGCCCAAAAATCTCAATGTACTGAAGGAACGTGATAAAGAAGAGTGGGCCAAAATTCCTCCAGAACAATGTTAGATATCATAGAGAAAACCATTATTTCAAGTTATTGCTGCTAAAGATGGTTCTATAAGCTGTGGATTCCTGGGGTGTACTTAGTTTTTCATGATTTATCCATTTTGGCTTAGGTGTTGTTATATGCATAATGACACAGTGGGATTTGTCATTTGTTGGTTATCTGAGGTTCCATTTACCTAATTTTAAGACTTTCTAAGGACCAGATTTTTTTTTGGGATTATGTCCTCATATGTGAAACCATACAATTCATAGATGGTATACTTTGTTTTTCTCTTTGTTTTACTGCAGCTACTTTTAGTATTGGGTAAAAATTTAGATATGTGACCAAAACAACTTGGTTCTAGGTGTGTTATCTATACTACCACAATGCACTGCTCTCTGGTAAAAGAAAACCATTGGAATTTGCGTTTTTATCTACATTGCCAATAAAAGAGTATATCATTAAACAGTTCTCATTTTGCTGTTGTAAAACTGGCACAAGCTCTCTCAGTTCTGACCTGTCAAACATTTATTTCATGAAACCCAATTCTGTCTTTAGACATTAGTAAATATGTCTTTAGCTAACCTCCCATGCCACATATTTCTAAATCTCCTTTTGAGAGTCAAAGTTCAGAAGGGTCCTAGATGATTTAAGCTAGGTGCCAGTTTGCCAGACATGATGTGGAATTGTAAAGAGTTTGTAAAGGATTAGAAAACTATGGCCGCTTCTGTTTTTCTAGAAACCTTGCCATGCCTATCAGTGTCTTGTATATTACGTTGCAGCTAAGCTGAAATGCTGCACACAGCCTGTGGACAGGTGTGGCACTGTTTATAGAAGGGAATAGCCATGCTGTTCTACACTTTTTTTTACTTTAAAGAGCACCCACTCCTGCTGTTCAGCTTCTGAACCTTTTGCTGCATATGCATCTCTGCCTCCTGTGGTCCCAAATCTTCCTCTTGCTAACAGGGACTTTGTCACTTTTTTTGTGCCAATTTTTATCCAGCATATGAGCACAGACACAAATAAAATCCATTACCATGTGTGGAATACACATGAAGTCAGGCTCTGTAAGGAATTCTTGGATGATGTTCCTCTATCCTCAAGCAGCAGTGAATAGATAGACATACTGATAGGGAATATAGATTATAAGCCCTATATGGGACAGTGACCACAATGTCTATAAAGCGCTGCGGAATATGATGGCGCTATACAAGTAAGCATAATAAATAATAAATATTGGGAGTAGGGCAACAAAATCTAAAAATATTAGGTGATAAACATTTCTGTTGGTCCTTGCTTGTCCTGCTTTGCAGCAGTGGGTTTCTGAGAGGCTCCCTTGCGCTAGTCTGGATCAATGCTGTGCTGTGTCTCTGTGAGCCCTCATACCAAGTAGAGCACCACTTTTCACAGATTCCTGACTACCCACGTTTCCAAATGTGTTGCTTGCATGTTGCACAATACTTACTTACTTTGTATGCACATACAAATGCAGTTTCTAACATAGTTCCAGACCAGTCCTTGTTAGAAAGGGGTACTGTCTCTTTAAGGAACCACAATGCTTAAAGGAGTTGTCCAGGATAAATCAACAATTTGTGACTAAGTCCCCCCATATAGTTCTTCAGTAATATATGTAGGTCACATGACCTATATATATTAAATTTTTTACCTTTCCACTGACCTATTACATTGCGCAATAGTGCCTGGGAAGCCGGCACACAATACTTACCCGGCTTTTCTTGCTTCTGGTACGGAACTGAGCCGTGACATTGGGCCCAGTTCAAGGCAGTGTGGGAGGCCTGCAGCGCAGAGCCAGCATCTCCTCTGCTCCAGACAAACGTCAAGAAGAGCAGGAGACAGGTAAGTATGATGAGATTGGGTGGGTGAGTTAGTTAGTTGGGAAGAGCTAGTAGTGAGACAGGCAGGGGGTGTGAGTGAATGAGAGGGGGATCTGAGTGAAGAGCAATGCATCATATTAGTTGTAGGATAAACCATGTAATCAAATGCAGAAGATGCCAGGAGCTCCCAGAGAAACCTGGAAATCACTCTAAACACTGCTAAAGATATTTGGGTGCACTTATAAACCCATTAATAGCACTAACAGACCTTTTTTAAGAAAAATAATTTTTGCCCGGAAAACCCCTCTAAAGGAATAGGAATAGGCCAGAAAATATAAACTAAAAAAATGCCAGGGTACGTACCCTGATACCTAACTGTATCCTCTTAGTTAAATGTAGGAGCTTGTTTTGCCTTTAGCAGTATGATATGCTATTCTTTATATAAAACCCATTATTGACTGGTGGCCTGTTGCTAGAGAAGAAGGGGTGTATTTGGGGTACGGGGCTTATCACTGTGGTTCCTGTTTTGGCTGTGTATCAACATGACTGGATTTCTGAGGCAGTGGCGATGGGTGCACAAATACCAGATGATGGTAGAGATTGTGCTGCTTCCCATTCTGATATAAGTGAAGCCAGATCCTGTCAGGCACAGTCTGATCTGACTTCAAACAGCCCTGCTCTGACTCTACCCCCTCCCCTCCAACAGCAGGGAACCTGTTATGGAGGGGTTTTACATAGAGAATAGGAATGGAGGACAAGTTTTTCACAGTAATACACGTGGAAGTGAAACAAGCTCCTGCACCGTAGGCCTCATGCACATGACTGTGAGTATTGTCAGTGTGCTAGCAGTGTTTCTCATTTTAACTTTCTTGTGTATACAACGATTGGGAAGGCAAGGACCCTAATAAACTGTCCCTGCCTTCCCTATAGGAGGACCAGTTGTAGTAACAGCCTTCCACCTGCTTTTGCAACTGGGTCAGTAGTGGACCATCTGGACATATAAAGTCGACAGGTGGTCCGAAAGCATTTAACTTGTAACTGCAGTACAATTACCACTGCTGGCCTGTAGTACAGAATTACATCCTCTATACCACTCTCTACCTGTGCCAGGATGAGCTTCACTTTGAATACCAGGTGAGGGTGGCTATCTATTATTATTTAGTGTCCCCTGAAAAGGCCCCTGTCCTCAACATCTAATTTGTGCGTGCTTACAACAGCACTTTATGACCTTTGTATATGAGGAGTTGATTTGCCTTTATTGGATATCTTCATATTATTATTTAAAGTGTAACTAAACTTTCAGACAACTTTTTATTTTCTGGAAGTATTTGTATCATTAATGAATTTCGTAATATAATTTATTAACAAATGTTGGCTCCTTTCTGTGAAATCCTGCATTTTTTTTCCCTTTTTCTCTTTCTTCTTTATAGAGTGCTGTCCCCTTCTTCTCATTTTCTAATTGTGTATGGGGAAGAGAAAAAATGCGAGTGGGGGAGGGTTACTTCAGACAGCTATATCTCAGGCATTTATAAAAGCTATCTCACTTCCATGATGGATGAAAGCAACTAACATTTGCAACGGTAGTGTGAACATCCCCTAAGATACCTGTTGGCAAGACGGCTTGTATGGCTAAAAGCTATCTTGCTTGACTGTGCCATGCAATTTCTGCTCACCTGAGCAGTGCATGTGTCCTGAACTTGAAGAGTGTTAGCTGTGGCCTTATCGCAAGGGATGGCTTCTAAAACTCCCCCAATGGCAGATGTCAGGGAAGATAAGGATTGGGTAGTTGGACTTCAACTGCCCAATCTTTTGTGGAAGCACCTTTCCCTCCATTCCCTGTGCAATGTGCATGCACTTCTTGGCCAGTCTAAGGACACACGTGTATGAGGAAGTCAGGTAAGATAGCTGAAAGCTATCTGAAGTGAATCGGTTGCCTTAATAGGGGAAGGTGTGGCTTATAAATATGGAGCGTCTAAGTCTGTCAATATGCAAAAAGCATTTGGTGGAGACTTAAACCTTCCATCTTTGCAATAGCAGCCACTGTCATTTCTGTGAACAAGCACAAAAAGTCTCCTGATAGTCCAGAATATAGTCATACTACTGGTGGACACACCATGCTGGTATAGAGCAGTGATTGGAACTGACCTTGGGAATCCTGAGCTTCTAGTACACTACCCTATAGCTGAAACATGGCAGGTGTTAGTATAACGCGTGTGCGTGTGTGTTTCTTTTTTTTTTTTTTTTTTTTTTTAATTCAGAAGTGAATATCCTGAGAATGTAATACAGTGAAATCTCACAAGAAGATCACTCCTTTGAGACTCCACCCTTCCATTGCTTGAGTGACATCTTCCACTTTATCACACTTTGTTTGCATTTGGAGTGGAGCGTGAAGCCCTGGCAGGAGAAGAAATGCCCCTAAAGCCCTTTTCATCTCATTTGCATAAGAATAAAACACTGATTTACAGTAAAATGGAGCTACAATGCAGAATAAGAAAGACATGTTTAGAAAGTGTAGAAGCAGCCTTAAAAGGTATCCCTTAAAGGGGTTATCCAGTGTTTAAAAATTATGTGCAAATCCATCCACAGCAGTGCTAATACTTACTGTTCCTTTGTGCACCCTTTGCTTGGCTTTATTTTACTTCATGCTTCTTGTATCCCTGTTACAATCTGTGGACAAACTACATCTCCCATGATTCATATGCCTGCTCTCACTCTCTTGTGTTTGCTGCTCATGAAGGGGGGGGGGGGTTGTTAGCTTTGCAAACAAAACATACAGATTCACAGCATGTAAATAACAGTAATACAAGGAGCAGCAAGTAAAATAAAGCCAAGCAAATGGTGCACAAGGGAGCAGTGAGTATTTAACACTGCTGTGGAGGTATTTGTAGATCATTGTTGAAGGACATGACCCTATATTTGAAAACTCATGTGTCACTTTAAGTGGCAATAACTTTAAGATGCTTTAACTTTTTGAGATTTTGAGATTGTTTGTTTTTTTTGAGACACATTGTACTTCATTTTAGTGCTAAACATTGATAAAATTTTTTGAATTTATTTATAAAACAAAGATACGAAATTTGATTAAAATTTGGAAAAATTCACAATTTTCTAAATGTGAAATGCTCTACTTTTCAGACAGATAGTCGTACCACCCAAATACTTTAAAAATATTATCTACCATATCTCTGCTTTATATTGGCATCCCCTTTTAATTGTCCTGCAATTTATTTTGAACATTATAAGGCTTAAAATTCTAACAGATTTTCCAAATTTACAAGAAAATTTCCGAAACCCGTTGGTTAGGGACCACTTCAGTTCTGAAGGGGATTTTAAAAGCCTATATATTAGAAACCCCCCTAAATCACCTTATTTTCAAAACTGCACCCCTCAAATAATTCAAAACCACATTTTGTTAACCTTTTAAGCATTTCATGGGAATTGAAACAAAATGGAGATGAAATTTAGACATTTATTTTTTTTTCAATAATACGTTCATTTAGCTCTAAAATTTACACATTCACATGGGGTTAAAGAAGAAAATTCATCTATCAATTTGTTATGCAATTTTTCCCAAGCACGGAACTACCTTATATATGGATGTAAACTGCTGCTTGTGCACAGGGCAGCGCGCCAAAGGGAAGGAGCGACACTTGACGTTTGAAAAGCAGATTTTGCTGGAATAGTTTTCAGGTGTCATGTCTCATTTGCAGAGCCATTAAAGTACCAGTACAATGGAAACCTTCCAAAAGTGACCCCATTTTGGAAACTACACTCCTCAAGGAATTTATCAAGTGGAATAGTTGGCATTTTGACCCCACAGCTGTTTCACAGATCTTATTGACAGTGGGGCGTGAAAATGAAAAATTACAAAAATGTCACTTTATCCCCAAATGTCTCATTTTCACAAGGGGTTAAATGAGAAATGCACCCCACAGTTTCATTACACAATTTCTCCTGAACACGTCAAAATCCTATATGTGGTTGTAAACTACTGTATGGGTACATGGCGGGGCTCGGAATACAAAGAGTGCTATTTTGCTATTGGAGGGAAGATTTTGCTGGAATAGTGTTTGGGTGGCATGTTGCATTTGCAGAACACCTAACGTACTAGTGCAATGCTTCCCAAAAATGAATGTACAAAGTGAAAATTGAAATTTTGAAAGAAATATGCCATTCAGTGCCCAATATGTTGTGCCCACTTTGTGTCAACAGAGACATACACTCCTAAAACTATTAATTGGGTTATCCGGGGTACAAAAAAGTTGTATATATGGGTGAAGACTGCTGTTTGGGCACACAACAGGGCTCAGAACAGAATGAACACTGTTCTTTTTAGCTTTTGGAGTATAGATTTAGAGGGACTGGTTTTTGGACGCCATATTATTTTTGCTGAATCCGTAGGTGGAATTCCCCAGGGAGTGACCCACATTTTGTAGGGGTCATTTTAGGGTCTCTGGAAAAGTGACATGGCGGCCAAAAACCAAGCAATCTAAATCTGCGCTCCAAAATCACATAACGCTCCTTCATATCTGCACCCTGCTGTGTACCCAAACAGAAGTTTATCCCCACATTTTGAAAACTGCACCCCTGAAAGAATTTATAAAGGGGTGTAGTGAGCATTAGTATCTCAGATATGAATGCACAGCGGATGGGGAAGAGTGAATATGTAAGCTGCGTGGAGCACATTGGAAACACCAAATTCCCTACTATTTTCCCAGCAGCTTCTATGATTGGGGGTCACTTTTGGTCTTTTTTTTTCATGCAAATTTGGGGTGTACCCTGATATACGCTCTCACAGCTTATATATTCCCTATGTTGTTCATGCCCACAGCCTCCGAGTAAAATGCAAAATGTACCTAAAGCAGGGTTCACACTACCGTTGGAGTCCGCTATGAAGGTGTCCGTTAAAAAAAAATAAACGGACACCTATCATAACGGACCCTAACTGATGAGCATCAGGTAGTGTCCGTTTTTTAATGTCACATACCGCTAGAAAGCCGACAGCGCGCTGAATTCAGCGCACTGCCGGCTTTCCCGGTATGTGCCCCGGGGCTGGAGATATCGGCGGTGTGGAGTTACATGTTTTACTTTACTTACTGTTTGAAGGGCGCTGTGAGGAACTCCCTCCCTGCCACTTCTTGTTGGTCCATAGCGCTGTACTGAGGAGGCGTTCCTCACAGCTCAGCGTCATCGCCGGGCAGTAAGGAACGCCCCCTCTGACAGTACAGGGCTATAGACCAGTACAGATAGAGGGGGCGTTCCTTACAGGCCAGTGATGACGCTCAGCTGTGAGGAACGCCCCCTCATACAGCGCTATGAATGAACAGAACTATCAGGGAGGGCATTCCTCTGACAGTACCCGGCTATAGACTAGAACAGAGAGAGGGGGCGTTCCTTACAGCCCAGCGATGACGCTCAAGCTGTGAGGAACGCCCCCTCAGTACAAGTCTCTGAACAAAGAGAAGAGTCAGGGAGTTCCTCGCAGCGCTCTTCTAACAGTAAAACATTACACCGCCGGTATCTCCAGCCCAGCCCGGGAGCACATACCGGGAAAGCCGGCAGTGCGCTGAATTCAGCACGCTGTCGGCTTTCTAGCGGTATGTAAAACCACATGTGCCTGAGGACACGAAATGTCCTCTAACACTGCTAGGTTTTTTTTTTTTGTTTGTTTCTCCTTTCTGAGCATGCGCAGGGAAAGTAAACGGACATAAAATAACGGACAGTAACTGATAGCTTTCAGTTACTGTCCGTTATATGTCCGTTACCCATAGACTTCAATGTTAAAAAAGTAACGGACACTTACTGTCTGTCAAGAATCCGTTTTTTTCAAACGGACAAAAAGTCCTGCATGTAGGATTTTTTGTCCGTGAAAAAATAACGGACTTCTGACGGATTTGGTGTAAACGGACACTAACGGACACAATATAAAAACCCATTGAAATGAATGGAAATTTGAACGGATTTCTGACGATTCAACTAGTGTCCGTAGCTAAAATCTTGTAACGGACAATAGCCACGGACACTACTGACGGACACCAATGGTAGTGTGAACGCTCCCTAAGCCAAAATGGGGACATTAGCTGCAGAAAAACTGATAGGACACCATGTATGAAGGCTTATACAGTCATAGAACAGACTGCCCAGCAAGACCCTGCACAGATTTTAATGTTTTAATCTTATCATGAAAACACAGGTACTCTTTAAGTTTGGTTGAACTGTTGGAACAACCCCATATAAATATCAGAATGTTGTAAACTGGTGCGTTTAGCTGACGTTCTGCAAGAGTTCTGGCATGTAGTTAGTAGAATGATAGCAAATTTATCAAACATTGTGTGATATTTGGCACAAATAATGCCAATGCAGATTCCAGCAAAAATGACTTACTATGATAAATTTACCCAAATTTTTTTTTTTTTTACATTCCTCAATTGTGAAATTGCAACAACAAATTGACGAAGGTGCAGGTGTCACTAAGATCTTCAAATTATCAAATTTTTCAGATTTTCAAGCACTTAGCTCCTAGCTATGACACGTGGGAGGGGCATAAAAGCCAGATTGAAAGCAAAGATTTTTAGCCACATGAAACCTCAAAAACTGGATCAAGAGGTGTGGCATAATTGTGCAATGCCGCTTGTTCATTCACTTGCCAGTTATCATCACTTGTTGCAAACTGAGATGGTCAGAATCCTTGAACTGTGAGACCTTGATTTATCACTCTGGCAGATCGCTATACTATAGTCAGCCAGCTCACATAACTTAGGTAATTTCCTGTGAGATCAGGAGGGAGGGGGGAGCAACTTGGGGTCAGGGGCTGTTTTCTATCATGTGACCCGGGGGTCAGAACTAGGCCGAAACCCCCAAGTCCATGATGAAGAATATGCTGGATAATTTAAGGTAAATTTAACTTCCTGTACAAACCTCTTTAAAGCATGCCTAATCTTTTAGGCTGAGACCCCACGTTGTGGAAATGCAACTTTTTTTTGTTGCAGATTTTGCTGCTTTTTTTTTTTTTTTTTTTTTTTTTTAAGCCAAAGTCAGTAGTGGATTGAGTAGAAGGGAGAAGCATAAAAGCTTCCTATATATTTCCCATTCCTTTTCTAGGCACTTTTGACGCAGCAAAATCTGCAACAAAAAAACACAACTTCGACCCTCAGCCTTAGATGATTTTTCAGATTAGGCTGTTGTGCGTGTACATGAGGAGTAGCACTATTTCTGTCTGTCTGTTTTTTAGCAGGATTCTGCATTTTTTAGCCCTTCTGCAGGCTCTTTCTTTATTTCTCAGTTGTCCCTGAGCTATGTCTCCTATAGACGGAACAGTATATTCTGCTCTCTAACTTGTTCAATCAGAAGAATCATTAGCACTATACAGGATATTGTACAATACTGAACAGTATTGATGTGAAAGAAACCCTTCTATTAGTTGTAGCAGCATGTGTGTGTTTTTGCTTCTCTTTCACTTTGCTCCTTCCTGCTCCCCTCTCTGTAGACTTTTATGGGCAACTGTAATTTGATCTTCAGTCTTGGGTCACTTCTCTCAAGACAGAAGACCAAGATGGACGCAGCAGAGATTTCAGAGTGAGTAAACTGTTTAGGAGGGAGGAAAGGTTGAAAAGAGCCCGATAAATGAAAAAAGCATATTTCTCTGATAAGATATATTATGAAGTTTCTTATATTTATTTGTCCTATTTATTTATGCAGCGTTTGTTGAACAGTTAGTCACCTTTTAACAATTTAGTTTATAGGTGTATTGTAGATGGCAGAGAATAGGGAAATTACACTATACTGTTACTCTTCTGAGCTGTGTGCGAAAGGTTTAGACAGGCGTGTAAAAATGCTGCAAATAGAAGTGTTAATTGTTTATTTTTGTCAGTTAACAAAATGCATAGTAAATGAACAAAGAGAAATCTAAATCAGATAATAATTGTTGTGACCAGCCCTTTGCCTTTAAGGCTACGGCCCCACGTTGCGGAAACGCAGCTTATTTTGTTGCAGATTTTGCTGCAGTTTTTTGAGCCAAAGCCAAGAATGGCTACAAAAGGAATGGGAAATATATAGGAAGTTCTTATACTTCTACCTGCTGCTAAATCCACTCCTGGCTTTGTCTCAAAAAACCACAGCAAAATCTGCATCAAAAAAAGCTGCGTTTTTGCAACGTGGGGCCTTAGCCTAAAACAGCATGAGTTCTTCTAGGTACACATTACACAGTTTTTGAAGGAACTCAGCAGCAAGGGTGTTCCAAACATCTTGGAGAACTAACCACAGATCTTCTTGGGATGTGTGCTTGCTTAAATCCTTCTGTCTCTTCAAGGAAATCTGTTTCCTTTTCCATGTATAAACTGCTCTACACCTCCTTATCTTCACTTAGTTTGTTTGTTTAGTCTCTAAGTCCCTATCATATGCAGTTCACACACAGTACTCTATGGAGAGAAGAGGGGAGGAGATGGCTGGTAATTGATAGATTACCTCCTGTGCAGTGGTAGAAGAGTCTTGTCTGGAAACATTGCAGCCTATCCATAGATTAAAATGTAAAAAGTAACTCAGCCTGATAAATGTAAAAGAGAATTCAACATAGTTTCTTATATTCACATGTACTATTCATTTATGAAAAGTTGTTCTATAATTGGAGGTACACATTCATGGAAACTCCGACATAGTCCGTGTTGAGAACAGAGCTCTGCGGGGCCATGCCATCTCTCCTAGGACTCATTGTTCTTGTTTGTTCTGAAGATGATTCTTAATTAAATTGGCTGTATGTTTGGGATAGTTGTCCTGATGTAGAATAAATTTGGAACCAATCAGACGCCTCCCTGATGGTATTACATGATAGATGATAGTACTTGCCTGTTGTTCTCAACATAGAGGACACCATTAATCCTGACAAAATCCCCAACTCCATTTTGCTGAAATGCAGCCCCGAACTTGCAAGGAGCCTCCACCATACTTCACTGTAGTATTCAGACGCTCAGTATTTTACCACTCTAAAGCCCTTCACCAAACAATCTGCCTTCTGTTACAGCCAAATATTTCAGATTTTGACTCAACAGTCCAGAGCACCTGATGCCATTTTTGCCATGCATAGTTGAGTCATTTGGCCTTGTTTTCACGTTGAAGGTATGGCTTATTGGTCACAGTTCTTTAGTGCAAAGCACTACTATATAGATTTCTCTGAACAGTAGATTGGTGTACCTAGGTCCTATTGTTTTCTACCAGTTCTAAGCTGATGGATCTTCTGGATATTTTCTAATTTTGAAGGGAAGTAAGCATGATGTGTCTTTCATCTGCTGCAATAAGTGTTTCTACAGTCCTTAACGTTGCTCTTGGTACTTCTTAAAAGAGTTTGAACAGCAAATCTTGAAAATCTTTGCCTGGACAAGACTTATCTGTTACAGACAACTTTCCCAAACATACAGCCAATGTCATTAAGAGCTATTTTCAGTATGAGGACGCACATGAAATCCTGGACATGATGATATGGCCCCCACAGAGCCCTGATCTCAATATCATCGAGTTTGTCTGGTATTACATGAAGAGACAGAAGGATTTGAGAAAGCCTACTGTGAAAGATCCTCAGTGCGCCAACACCGCTGTGGCCACACCTGAGTCTTCTTTCATATAAAAACCACACTCACCGCCAGTGAGTGTTGGGTTCACAAGATAAATACAAGACAAGCTTTCTAAATTTTATATATTTATTAACACCTAGATGGGTCGGTATTAACATCTAACACATGCAGTTCAGAACAGATATGCAGATATATGCAAGCATTAACAGTTACTAGTTACAATATACAGTACTTAAAATAAAAGGGAATAAAGGTGAAATAATTACTTTACCACGCATCTCCTTGATGTGGCTTTATAATCCAACACTCACACATGCTCTGTCATGTGAGAATACCCAGTGGAGGATGCTTAGCATGTGGCATGCCAGCCTGCATGCTCTCACAGTCTCTGAGTAATCTCTTGTAGTCTCAGCCCAATCTCAGCCCAAAAATCTCCCCCCATTGCCTCTTACCTCATCTTTTATACCCTTTATGCCACCTCCCAGAATGAGGTCACCGGCGGCAGCAAGTCTGATTGAATCATGCACTCAAGTCCAGATTCTTTGCAAAGAGCTGAGACCAAGTGGAATGATACAATGTTATCAGCCATATCTGATCAACCAGTTCAGGCTGACAATGCATGTTTCTTTGATCACTCAGAGCTGTGTAGGAATACAATGGAGCCCTGCTGGGATGGATACCAAGCCCTATTGTTCCAGGGTTGCTACTACTGCCAATATACACCTAGGCTTATAGCTGCGCACATTATGAACAAATGCAGGTAAGAAGGGACATACTATACCCAGAGATCAAAATACATCTCTGAGTTATAGCCATATTTAAGCAGAATCATCACACCTACATCCACAGAAGATCTGTAGTCTCAGGCAAGTTTGTTTAAAAACTGTGTGCAAGTGTACTTAGAGGAATTGAAGCTGTTTTAAAGGGAGTCTGTCATCTGTAGCAAACTAAAGACAGTACCTTGTAGTGCTGCTTCTACACTTTCCCAGGATGCATTTCTTATTTTAGCGTGCAGCTTCAATTACATCAAATTCATTGTGTTATTCTTTTGCAAATTAGTTGAAAATGGGCATTTTATTCTCCTGCCAGGGCTTCGCTCTCCGCTCTAGATAACTGACCCTAACTATAGACAAAGTGGAAGGGTTTCATTTAAAGGGGTTTTCCGGGCAAATTTTTTTTTAAAGGTCTGTTAGTGCTATTAATGGGTTAATAAGTGCACCCAAATACCTTCAGCAGTATTTTGAGTGATTTCTGGGTTTCTCTGGGAGCTCCTGGCATCCTCTTCATTTGTTTACATGGTGTAGCTTCCTGCTGTCTTAGCTAATGCAATGCATCATGGTAATTGTAGGCTGACTCACACTACCTCCCTCTCACTCTCCCACTTCCTCTCACACTCCCTCACACCCCCTCCATGTCTCCCTAGCTATCCCGCCCACTACTAGACCTTTCCAACTAACTAACTCAGCCCCCCCTCCACCCCATCATACTTACGTGTCTTCTTGTCTACACTTCCTTTCTGCGGGGACAGCTCCTCCTCTTCTTTGACTCTGCTGGCACGTGCGCAGGCCAGAGGTGCCTCCAACGTCTGCGCAGTAGAGATGGAGTGCCATCTCTACTGCGCTGGTGTCGGAGGCACCTCCGACCTGTGCACGTGTCGGCAGAGTCAAAGAAGAGCAGGAGCCGTCCCAGAAGGGAAGTCTGGACAGGAAGACACATAAGTATGATGGGGTGAAGGGAGTATTGGTGACATTCCGTTTCTGGAAAAGGGGAAACATAACGTCACTGGATCAGAATCCAAATATCCATATTAAAACATGAGCTACTAAAAAGTAAATGATGAAAAAGCTGCTCTACTTGGTGAATTTACCATTAGTATTTTGTTTCTTTTTTTGTTTTTTTTAAATGAAAACTATTAGTATGCATCCCCATATATTGATTACGGCGTCTTGATACACGATGGGGAGAATTTAAGGCTGGTGTTTCTTGGGCCAATCTTAAATCCTCTGCCGGCACAAGATGCACCAGAATTAGGCTAAGGCTTCTTAATAATTCTGGCACATCTCAGGTGGTCCCATAGTTGAAAGCTGGTGTGGCGGAAATCTTGCTTAGTACCAGTTTTCTGGAGTGAGTTAAATCTGACAGTCTACTTTTAATATTTGGCCACTGTCATAAAAAAGTGGGGAGTGTGAGGCGCAAAACAACAAAGTTACATAGTAGATGAGGTTGATTGAAGACATCAATCCATCAAGTCCAACCTATAACCCTACAGTCCCCTACAATGTTGATCCAGAGGAAAGCAAAAACCCCATGAGGCTTATGCCAATTGCCCCATTTCACATGAAAAAAATTTCTTCCCGACTCCAATCTGGCAATCAGTATAAAACCCTGGATCAACGTGCACTTAAAATCTAGAACAGGGGTCTCAAACTCGCGGCCCGCGGGCCAACTGCGGCCCTCGGGACAATAGTTTGCGGCCCCCACCTCAATATCAAAGTTTAATGTTAGTGCGGCCCGAGTTTGATACGAATGGCACCAGGGGCGCACTGTCTGGGGGTGGCATTTTTTACTATCTAATGTAAACCAGCCCAGGACAGGCCGCTTTAAAAAAAACAACGCTGAGCGGGGCCTGTCCTGGGCTGGCTTACGAGATGTCCGCATCACAGCGCAGGTAGCGATATAATGACGTCATCGCGCCTCCTACGCTGAGACATAGACGTCTCGGACAAGAGGAGGAGGCGGCGGCATCAAGGCATCGCAGGTAGGTGAGGATAAGTTTTTTTTTATTTATATAAATAGGCCGTTACCTGCTGGAGTATCCCCGGCAGGTCACGGCCTATTTATTTCCCTACCCGGCGTCTGCTCGTGGCCGCCCCCATTTCCCCCTTCTGCTATGGGACGCAGAAAGGGAAGTGGATGCCGCTGTGAGCAGCCGTGGGCATCGGTAAGTGAGGCCGCGGGCCTCAAATACTACTATTATTATACTCCGGGGTCTTTTTAGACCCCGGAGTATAATAATCGGAGACCCAGGGGAGGTGAAGGAACATAAAAACCAATGCTACTCACCTCTCCTGCGATCTGCTGTCACTCCGAGCAGGCTTGGGCGCTCTGGTGACGTCATCAGGTCGCGTCGCCGGTCTCATCACGTGACTTAATTAGACAGGGCCGAAAGCTGCTGGGAGTGCTCCGGTTTCCAGTATAGGTAAGTAACACTGGTTTTTATGTTTGTCACCTCCCCTGGGTCTCCGATCATTATACTCTGGGTTCTGAAAAGAACCCAGAGTATAATAATAGTTCTTGGGTGGGCAACTATGGGGCACAATACCGTGTGCAGGGGCCACTATGGAGCCTAATACCAGTGTAGGGGCCACTATGGAGCATAATACCGTGTGCAGGGGCCACAATGGAGCATAATACAAGTGCAGGGGCCACTAGGGAGCATAATACAAGTGCAGGGGCCACTATGGAGCATAATACCGTGTGCAGGGGCCAATATGGAGCATATTACCGGTGTGGAAAACCTGATGCGGCCCAGCCTCTACCTCCAGCGGCCCCCGGGTAAATTGAGTTTGAGACCCCTGATCTAGAACCTATAACCCGAAATGTTGTTCTGTTCGAGAAAGGCATCCAGGTCCTCTTTGAACTTGTTCAATGAATCCACCATCACCACTTCCTGGGGCAGAGAGTTCCATAGCCTTGCTGTTCTTACTGTAAAGAATCCTCTTCTATGTTGCTGGTGAAACTTTCTCTCCTCCAGTCGTAGAGGATGTCCCCTTGTCAATGTCACTGGCCTAAGGGTAAAAAGATCATTAGAAAGTTCTTTGTGCTGTCCCTTCATGTATTTGTACATTGTTATTAGATCTCCCCGTAGACGTCTTTTCTCCAAAACTGAATAACTCCAAGTTTGTTAATCTACCGTTGTACTCCAATCCACCCATTCCCCTAATAATTTTGGTTGCCCTTCTTTGCACTCTAGTTCGATTATGTCTTTCTTGTATACTGTGGCCCAGAATTGTGCACAATAGTCTAAGTGTGGCCATACCAGTGATTTGTATATAGGCATAACTATGTTCTTGTCATGAGAATCTATACCTCTTTTGATGCATCTCATAATTTTATTTGCCTTGGCAGCAGCTGCCTGGCACTGGTCACTAAAGGTAAAGTTATTGTCCACCACAATCCCCAAGTCTTTTTCATTGGCAGTTTTACCCAGTAATTTACTATTAAGTAAATAATCATACATTTTATTTTGTCGACCAAAATGCATAACCTTACATTTGTCAATATTAAACTTCATTTACCAATTCTCGGCCCATGCTTCCAGCTTTCTTAGATCCCCTTGTAATATTCTATTATCCTCTTCATTTTTGATTACCTTACAAAGTTTAGTATCATCTGCAAATATGGACACCCTGCTTTGAAAACAGTCTACCAGGTCATTAATAAAGATATTAACCCCTTAATGACCGGGCCATTTTTTGTTTTTGCATTTTCATTTTTCCCTCCCCACATTCCAAGAGCCATAACTTTTTTCATTTTTCAGTTCACAGAGTCACATGATGGCTTATTGTTTGCGAAACAAATTTTACTTTGTAATGTCACTATTCAATATGCTGTGCAATGTACTGGGAAGCTGGAAAAAAATTCAGAATGAGGTGCAATTGGAGAAAAACTGCATTTGCGCCAAATTCATATGGATTTAATTTTTACAGCATTCACTGTGTGGTAAAAATGAGATGTTACCTGTATTCTGTGGGTCAGTACAAACACGGCGATACCAAATTTATATAGTATTTGTAATGTTTGGATACCTTTTAAAAAATTTTAAACTTTGCTAAATAGAAAAAAAAATTTTGCGTCGCCATATTGTGTCACCTGTAACTTTTTCATATTTACATGTAAGGGTAAGTCGTTTTTTTATGCGGGACAACATGACATTTTTATTGATACCATTTGGGGAAAGATCTGATGGTTTGATCACTTTTTATTCAATTTTTTATAGGAGGCAAAGTGTTGAAAAAAACGCTTTTTGGCCATTTTGATTTTTTTTTCCTGCTACGCCGGTCACCGTATGGGATAAATATTTTAATAGTTCGGGCATTTTGGAGCGCGGGGATACCTAAAGTGTTTATGCTTACTTTTGTTTATTTACTTTTATATCTGATCTAGGGAAAGGGGGGTGATTTGAACTTTTGTGTTTTTTTTTTATTTTTTCATACTTTTAAAAACTTTTTTTTTTTCAACTTTTACTTGTATGATCAGACTCCCTAGGGACCTTCAAACCTAGGGGGTTTGATCGCTCATACTATTCACTGTGATACTACTATATCGCAGTGAATAGCAAAATGCCTTCACCTCTATTAGACGATGCCTCTGGCATCGCGTAATAGAGGTAATCTAATGACAGGCCTGGGAGCCTTCAATAGGCTCCCGGCTGTCATGGCAACTAATCGCCGCCCTCCGATGACGTTCTTGAGGGCGGCGATCAAGGAAAAATGGCGGCGCCCGTGGTGGCTGCGCAATTTAGACACTACGGTCCCGTTTGACCGCGGCATCTAATGGGTTAACAGCCGCAATCGGTGCAGGCACCGATCGCTGCTGTTAGCGGCGGGTCCTGGCTGTATTATACAGCTGGCACCCGCGGTGTATGGAGAGCGCTTAGCTCCTGAGCGCTCTCCATACATCGTCATGCGACTCAGGACGTACTATTACGCCCTGGGTCGTTAAGGAGTTAAACAGGAAAGGGCCCAATACTGACCCCTGTGGCACCCCACTGGTGACTGTTACCCAGTCTGAATATTTACCATTAATAAGCACCCTCTGTTTCCTATCAGTGAGCTAGTTGTGAACCTAAATGCATATGTTTTCCCCCAGTCCCAACATTCTCATTTTGCATACCAACCTTTTATGTGGTACAGTATCAAAAGCCTTTGAAAAGTCCAGATACACCACATCCACTGCATTACCCAAGTCCAGTCTTGAATTGTCCTCTTCATAGAAGCTGATCAGATTAGTCTGACAGGACCAATTCCTGATAAACCCATGCTGATTGGGTGTTATAAGATTAATCTCTTAGAAAGCTCTCAAATATCTTACCCACCACAGAAGTCAAACTTACCAACCTATTGCTTCCAGGCTCACTTTTAGACCGCATTTTGAAAATTGGCACCACATTTGCTATGCACCAATCAAGTAGAACAGACCCAGTCATTACTGAATTCTTAAATATTAGATATAAGGGTCTGTCTATCACCGTGCATAATTCCCTCAGAACTCGGGGGTGTATGCCATCTGGACCTGGCGATTTATCTATTTTAGTGTTTTGAAGGCGCCACCGCACTTCCTCCTGGATTAAACAGGTGACATTTAATGGAGAGTTAATATTACCCCTAATCATGTTGCTGGCCATTGGATTTTCTTGTATAAACACCGTAGAGAAGAAGGCATTTAATAGTTGTGCTTTTTCCTCCTCCTCCTCCACCATTACACCCAGATTATTTTTGAGAGGGCCCACATTGTGAGTTTTTATTCTCTTGTTATTTATATAATTGAAGAATAATTTTGGATTATTTTTACTTTCCTTGGCAATTTTTATCTCAGCCTTGATCTTCGCCTCCTTTATTTGTCTTTTACACAATTTATTTTTTTCTTTATAATTTTTTAATGCTGTGTCGCTACTTTCTTTTTTTAGCACTTTAAATGTTTTCTTTTTATCCCTCATTGCACTCCTTACTGTTTTAGTTAGCCATACTGGTTTTCTATGATTTCTGGCCCGCTTATTCCCATAAGGGATATGTTTTTTAGTGGTCCTATTTAGAAGGCTTTTGAAAATGTCCCATTTTATTTGAGTTCCGGTCCGGTTACCCATCTTTGGCTTAAAACATGGCTATATGCCGAACATGCTCCACTTCTACATCAGATTTCTGCTGTTCACAAGTTTATAAATTATTTCCAGTATTTGAAAACCATTGCCCAAGGCACAGCAAGGTACCCAGCCTGCTCCTTCTACATTTACAATGGTGGGGGTTTAAAACCCAGGACCGTGCACCATACATTTGCTGCCTGTGGTTCTGGACAGGTTAAATAGTGTTAACTAATCTACAGTCATGGCCAAAAGTTTTGAGAATGCTACAAATATTAATTTTTACAAAGTCTACTGCTTCAGTTTTTCTAATGGCAATTTGCATATACTCCAGAATGTTATAAAGAGTGATCAGCTTAACAGCAATTACTTGCAAAGTCAATATTTCCCTAGAAAATGAACTTTATCCCCCAAAACACATTTCAACATCATTGCAGCCCTGCCTTAAAAGGACCACCTAACATCGTTTCAGTGATTGCTCTATTAACACAGGTGTGGGTGTTGATGAGGACAGGGCTGGAGATCAATCTGTCATGATTAAGTAAGAATGACACCACTGGACACTTTAAAAGGAGGCTGGTGCTTGCCATCATTGTTTCTCTTCTGTTAACCATGGTTATCTCTAAAGAAACACGTGCAGTCATCATTGCACTGCACAAAAATGGCCTAACTGGGAAGAGTATTGTAGCTAGAAAGATTGCACCTCAGTCAACAATCTATCGCATCATCAAGAACTTCAAGGAGAGAGGTTCCATTGGTGCCAAAAAGGCTCCAGGGCGCCCAAGAAAGACCAGCAAGCGGCAGGACCGTCTCTTAAAAGTGTTTCAGCTGCGGGATCGGGCTACCAGCAGTGCAGAACTTGCTGAGGAATGGCAGCAGGCAGGTGTGAGTGCATCTGCACGCACTGTGAGGCGGAGACTCTTGGAGCAAGGCCTGGTCTCAAGGAGGGCAGCAAAGAAGCCACTTCTCTCCAGAAAAAACATCAGGGACAGACTCATATTCTGCAAAAGGTACAGGGAGCGGACTGCTGAGGACTGGGGTAAAGTCATTTTCTCTGATGAATCCCCTTTTCGATTGTTTGGAACATCTGGAAAACAGCTTATTCGGAGAAGAAGAGGTGAGCGCTACCACCAGTCTTGTCTCATGCCAACTGTAAAGCATCCTGAAACCATTCATGTGTGGGGTTGCTTCTCAGCCAAGGGAATCGGCTCTCTCACAGTCTTGCCTAAAAACACAGCCATGAATAAAGAATGGTACCAGAATGTCCTCCAAGAGCAACTTCTCCCAACCGTCCAAGAGCAGTTTGGCGCTCAACAATGCCTTTTCCAGCATGATGGAGCACCTTGCCATAAAGCAAAGGTGATAACTAAATGGCTCAGGGAACAAAACATAGAGATTTTGGGTCCATGGCCTGGAAACTCCCCAGATCTTAATCCCCATTGAGAATTTGTGGTCAATCTTCAAGAGACGGGTGGACAAACAAAAACCAACAAATTCAGACAAAATTAAAGCATTGATTCTGCAAGAATGGACTGCTATCAGTCAGGATTTGGTCCAGAAGTTGATTGAGAGCATGCCAGGGAGAATTGCAGAGGTCCTGAAGAAGAAGGGTCAACACTGCAAATATTGACTTGCTGCATTAACTCATTCTAACTGTCAATATAAGCTTCTGTTACTCATAATATGAATGCAATTATATTTCTGTATGTGATAAAAACATCTGACAAACACACATAAAAACCAGAGGGCAGCAGATCATGTGAAAATATAATATTTGTGTCATTCTCAAAACTTTTGGCCATGACTGTAGTGTTCATAGGAGAATACAGTAGTGGGAACTCACAAACTATTGATGGGGGGTATAATGCGATTTTCTTTGTTGTTTGTGCTCCATTATTTCTCTTGTTTAACACCATGTGTCACAGACAGTCCTTTTTCTCCATTGGGATCAATATTACTGATGTGAATGCCTGTCTTCTTTACAATCATGAAACAGAATAGTACATTAGGAGATAGCTGCCTACCGTGTGCACATAACAACCTTATCAGTAATGGTGACCGTTTATACAAACATTCATATTGAGGACACCCCTAAGTTTATGGTTTTTGACAGTGATTGCAATATGAAGTAATAAATTCCTGTGATATATGACAGTGCTATTCCCTAGGGTAAATCCATCATTATCATTTTTGCTGGTAAATTACGGGGCTTAACTATCTTGACTGTTTAGATGCCTGTTTTCACAGTGATAACAATTATTTGGGCTAAAGGATATTGTGATGGGATAACTTATGCAGACAATTGTGACGTTTTTGAAGGCTCTAACAGCTTTTAAAAATGGAGGTACACGTCTCTTTTTAATGGCTGTTTTGCGTCCGTATTGTTCCGGGTTTCCCTTTTTGATGGCCAATTTTAATTCTCCTCCTGGGGACCTAGTGGTTTGATACCTAACAATTCTTATTAATTTATTGTTGCCCAGTCTCTTCTGAACAGTTTTTTACAATTGTGCAGATTAGGTGCCTGTCAGCTAGTGGGATATTGAAAATAAGTTTTGGTGAACTTTTTTCCTCTATATTAGGTAATTGACTGTACTATTAGGCACTTTCCCTTTCATCTATATTTCATTACCTTGTGTGGCCTTGTGTTTTTGCTGAGATTCGGAGCCCTGCCTAGCAGCATCCTTATTGCATTTAATTACTTTATTAATATGTGGCTTTCTGTAGAGAGTGAGTGCTGCCAGTTGTCAGCACATCAAGGCTTGTCCACAACATGAAATGGCTGTCCGTTTGGTTAAAGATTTGTAATAGTATACCTCGCCCTGCATTCTCACCTTAAAGTGCAGGTGGGGATGGTCTCTGTAACCAGCGGCTGTTGGTCCTGCACTGCTTTAGAATGGGCTGATGTAACATGAGTTACAAATGAGCAGACAGAAGCTTATGAAGGTAGGAAGTAAAATTAGTTATTTAAAGAGGAACTAAACTTTCGATATATCGGTATAATTTTTTATTTTATTTTAATAAATGTTGTAGTATACTTTATTAACAAATATTAGCTTCTTTCTGTGAAATACTGCATTTTTTTATTTCTTCCCTTTGTTTCTCTATTGAGAGCTGTATTCTTCTTCACTGTGGACTGTGTATTGGCTTGGGTGTGTAAAGCAGGGAAAATATAGGCATTATAAAACGTAGAATCCTGCTTCTGGTGTCGTATCAAAGAAGAGATTGCAATTGTACCTGTATTATTTCCAGATATGTCTCTTGTTGAAAGTACAGTCAAGATTAGGATATTTATATGTAGCTGCAACCTTGGTGTAAAATGAAAGTTGAGAATCTCTTCTTTCATAAGTTTCTACGTTTTATAGTGTCCGATATGTAACTACAAGCCTGTACACTGTACAGTCATGGCCCAAAGTTTTGAGAATGACACAAATATTATATTTTCACATGATCTGCTGCCCTCTGGTTTTTATGTGTGTTTGTCAGATGTTTTTATCACATACAGAAATATAATTGCATTCATATTATGAGTAACAGAAGCTTATATTGACAGTTAGAATGAGTTAATGCAGCAAGTCAATATTTGCAGTGTTGACCCTTCTTCAGGACCTCTGCAATTCTCCCTGGCATGCTCTCAATCAACTTCTGGACCAAATCCTGACTGATAGCAGTCCATTCTTGCAGAATCAATGCTTTAATTTTGTCTGAATTTGTTGGTTTTTGTTTGTCCACCCGTCTCTTGATGATTGACCACAAGTTCTCAATGGGATTAAGATCTGGGGAGTTTCCAGGCCATGGACCCAAAATCTCTCTGTTTTGTTCCCTGAGCCATTTAGTTATCACCTTTGCTTTATGGCAAGGTGCTCCATCATGCTGGAAAAGGCATTGTTGAGCGCCAAACTGCTCTTGGACGGTTGGGAGAAGTTGCTCTTGGAGGACATTCTGGTACCATTCTTTATTCATGGCTGTGTTTTTAGGTAAGACTGTGAGAGAGCCGATTCCCTTGGCTGAGAAGCAACCCCACACATGAATGGTTTCAGGATGCTTTACAGTTGGCATGAGACAAGACTGGTGGTAGCGCTCACCTCTTCTTCTCTGAATAAGCTGTTTTCCAGATGTTCCAAACAATCGAAAAGGGGATTCATCAGAGAAAATGACTTTACCCCAGTCCTCAGCAGTCCGCTCCCTGTACCTTTTGCAGAATATGAGTCTGTCCCTGATGTTTTTTCTGGAGAGAAGTGGCTTCTTTGCTGCCCTCCTTGAGACCAGGCCTTGCTCCAAGAGTCTCCGCCTCACAGTGCGTGCAGATGCACTCACACCTGCCTGCTGCCATTCCTCAGCAAGCTCTGCACTGCTGGTAGCCCGATCCCGCAGCTGAAACACTTTTAAGAGACGGTCCTGCCGCTTGCTGGTCTTTCTTGGGCGCCCTGGAGCCTTTTTGGCACCAATGGAACCTCTCTCCTTGAAGTTCTTGATGATGCGATAGATTGTTGACTGAGGTGCAATCTTTCTAGCTGCAATACTCTTCCCAGTTAGGCCATTTTTGTGCAGTGCAATGATGACTGCACGTGTTTCTTTAGAGATAACCATGGTTAACAGAAGAGAAACAATGATGGCAAGCACCAGCCTCCTTTTAAAGTGTCCAGTGGTGTCATTCTTACTTAATCATGACAGATTGATCTCCAGCCCTGTCCTCATCAACACCCACACCTGTGTTAATGGAGCAATCACTGAAACGATGTTAGGTGGTCCTTTTAAGGCAGGCCTGCAATGATGTTGAAATGTGTTTTGGGGGATAAAGTTCATTTTCTAGGGAAATATTGACTTTGCAAGTAATTGCTGTTAAGCTGATCACTCTTTATAACATTCTGGAGTATATGCAAATTGCCATTAGAAAAACTGAAGCAGTAGACTTTGTAAAAATTAATATTTGTATCATTCTCAAAACTTTTGGCCATGACTGTACACAGTGAGAAGCAGGGGACAGCTCTCAATAGAAAAGCAAAGGGAAGAAAATAAAAATGCAGGATTTCACCAAAAATTTTTAATTACACAAATGTTGCCAGAAAATCTAGTTGTTTGAAAGTTTAGTTTTGCTTTAAAGTGCTTAGAGCACAAAGATGGTTTTAGCAAAATCGCACCAATATAAGCCTAAAGGTCCAATAAAATCACAGACAGTGCCAGATGCCTTCCACGTGCTCTCCATTCTCCGTTTCACAGTACCAACTACTATAGAAGTTTTGTTTACAAAAAGATTGATCCATTTTTTAGCAAACAATGAAAAAAATGTTTAGTGCTAGAAAAGTATTCCATAGTTTGTGAATATTGCTTTAAATGCAATATGTCATAGCGATTAGCTCTCTGAATCCCATAATTGCTACTTGTGCCATATTAAACGAAACACACATTTATTCTCCAGAATTAAGTAATGTTGTTCCAGTTTGAAATGTCACATAAACTGCTTTGTAGGAGGTCTGGAAAAGCCACTTATAATGATATTGTTTCAAAGAAATAATTCTGAGCTGTCATGGTGCCAGTCTCCATTTGTGCTGGGGTTTGGTAAGGGAAAGGGGCTGGGAGGAAGTGGGAAAGTGATGGAACGGACTGAAGCTGGGCACAGGTTCAAAAAAAAAAAAAAATAGGGTTGGGCAGTGTGAACAGCTCAGAAATGTTATTAGCTCAGACTTTTACATGTTCTTTCTGCAGTGTTGACCGGGACAGTAACACGCTGTTATATCAGCATCCATGGCCATACCTAATCTTCAAATCACAACTGTCAGTTTATAAAATCAGTGTGTAAAAACCCAATTTATTGGCTTAGTAAGTCTCTATCTACTTATAGTGTTTTGGCATTGTTTTTTTGCATTTCCTTCTCTTTTTATTTTGTGGTCTTAAAATTTGGGTTTAGGATAAACTGGGACATGTTTCTGCTAGCCCAGGTGTTTCAAGGTAGGCAACCTGTTTTTCCTCCCACTACTGTGTGGGAGAAAGGAAGTAGGCACTTATTTAAGCTCTGTTATTGCTTAGAGCAGTAGTTGTGATAAAAGCTGAGTTAACTAAGTGTGGTGTAAATAGAAGTAGTGCAGTGCCACCTAGTGGTCATATTATTCTACCCTTGATGCTTCATGCAGAATAACCTGTCTGTGTAAAGCCATAATAGGACTCCTATGGCAGTGCATGAGTCCTCTACTGTACATGCCTGTGTATGTCACTTACTTCATGAATTTTAAGTGTATCAAATTCTGTAAAAATCAGACACAAAAAATTGCGGGATACTCAATTGTCTGTCATATGTACAGAGCTTTGCTTTTTGAACCTGAAATTAAGGAGCCATGAAACCTACATGCACTGCCTTACAGGAGAGGTCTACAGGGGAAGGAGGGAGGTAAATATTAATTTTATTTTTTTTTTTGTTTGATGCATTATACTGTGGGAGAAACAGGAGATAGACATTATAATATGTGGGGATAGTGTAATGTGGGGGCATATTTAGAGGTATATTAGAATATGGGGGCATATTCAGGGGACATTCTAATGTGACAGCATATGCAATAAGACATTATATTTTGGAGGCCATATTAAGGTGGAAATTCTACAGTGGGACCATATTAAAGGGAATGTTTATACAGTGTGGCCCATATTAAAGGGGAAATTTATAAAAGGGGATCACATAATATAACAAGTGGGCCTCAATAAGGGGGGCATTATGCCATAGGGACTATAAGGTGACCGTATATTGTATGGGTATGATGCCATGTTGGGGGTCATTAAATGAGCACTGTACTGTGTGGTAGCAAAAAAGGGACATGGATGGTAATAGGTGGAGTACAAGTGGATGGGGTTGGAGGTGGGGCTTACAATACCTAAATTCACCATGGCTTGCAGAGTTTCTCCCTTTTTTTCAGTCCTTGGAAAGTTGTAAGGTATTTAATTAGTTGGCCATTCTCCCCTTGGCCCATACAAATTTACAAGCTATGTAGAGAAGAAGAGGTGGGATTCAGCCGCGGCTTAAACTATATGTGTGGTTTAATTGAAGCATGACCTGCAGTGTGAGAAGGTTTGGTTTTCTTTAAGCCATTGGTATGGTATGTTCACATCTGAGGTGGACTGTCCGTTCAAAGTTTCTGGCACAGAGTCCAGGAGTATTCTCTGCAAGAACGGCTTTTTCATCTGGCAATGTTTGTTCCAAAATAAGATACCCGATTCACTCCCTTATATTCAGTAGGGTCCCCTGGATCCATTGCAGTCCCTCATTTGCAACAGACCATAAAAACATATAGAACGACACAAGTGTGAACCTAGCATTGCCTAGCGTTACTTAGGTTGTCTTATATATTGTATTGTGGTTGCTTATGATTATGAGTGTGATGCACTGACTAATGCATTAGTTACTGTATATATCTAATTCTGAGAGTCTAATCACAATGACCAATCCACAATCCACAAGTCAGCATTCAGGGTGTGAATTAAGTCCCGGGTGTTTATTTCATTGCTGTCAATCTATTTTTTTTTAAACTCGTTTTATTGAAAATTGCGTATCAGACAAAGGAAAAGAAATCAAAACAAATGCTGTCAATCTATTTAACAAGCCTGTGTATGGCGCCCAGTCCAGACAGGCAACTGCATTTCTCAACCTGAGGCCTATATAATTTATTGGGAACAAAAGGAGAAATATGACATTTAAAGCATGGGTGTCATAAATGCTTCATAACCAGCCATGTACGGGAGTATGGTTGGGGGACACAAACCTGTCTATGACATCTAACATGGGTACCACACCAGATTATGTATCTGTGAAATGGAGTATGATTTAATCTGCAGGTTTGGTATTCCTGGACTTGCAAAAACATTTGGTGTCACTTGTTGGGCATATCATACTTATATGTGGTACCCACCCAGAGTTATAGCAAATTCCCAAATTATGTTATATCTCTCTATTTGGTGCATGTAATTAGACAGCCCTAGTCCCAGGTGGGAGGTTCCAGAAAGGGGACTAGTTTCGAAGAAGTCTTTCAAAAAGGGATGATACACTGGATCCCCTTGGTCAGACACTTGGTGATGGGGCCCAGCCTGTATATCTGTCCAATACTTCCTTCTGAGCTCCATGGCCAGGCTTGAAAGAGGTTGTTTTTTTTGTTTTTTTTTTATTTGGTTCCCTTTTTATTTGTATATTGATTACTTGTACAACTTGTATATTGCTTACAATTCTGAAGAGAGTAAATATTGCTTTGCTTTTTTACCCTTTTGTGTGCCAATTCATGCTAGAGGTTCACTGTGTGTGCCAGAGGGAGCAGGTGTGAGAGGTCTGGGTATATCAGTGTCTTGTCTACCATAAGTGGTGGGCAGTGGCAGCTATTAGTGTGGAGTTTTTTTTATGTTTCCCCAAAAAAGGAATAAAAAGTAATCAAAAGATTAATTCTCCAAACAAAAATTAAGTACTTACTCAGCTCCGTCAACCAAAAAAATAAGACGATTATGGGAGTCAGAATATGGTGTCCCCTTGCAATTTTATATTTTGAAAATAGGGGTTCATTTTATAAAAGTAATAAAGTGAGAAAAACTATATAACTTTGGTCATACCGTGTTTATAATATAATGAGCTGCTATCCTGAAATATAAACTTTTTTCATACTACAGGTGAATGCATGTTTTACTGTGTGGATTCTACACTAGAAATCTGGCAAATCAAACATGTCTGAGTCTAGCATGGATGGGATTATCCCATCCTATAAAATAATAGCCTCTGGGATGATACTGATCCTGAGAATGAAGGGTACACAGCTCTAAACCAGCAATGCATCCCAGAGGTTGGATTTCCTGCTGATCATAAAGTTATGTTCTTTTCTTTGAAGGCCTCTTTTTTTCCTGTAAACTCTATGTTGATGCCTTTTCCCAAAAACCTCTACTTTTGTCTCATCTGACCAGAGAACATTCTTCCAAAAATTTTTGGCTTTCTCAGGTAAGTTTTGCAAACTCCACCCTGGCTTTTTTATGTCTCTGGGTCAGAAGTGGGGTCTTCCTGGGTATCCTACCATAGAGTCCCTTTTCATTCAGACGCCGACGGATAGTACGGGTTGACACTGTTGTACCCTCGGACTGCAGGGCAGCTAGAACTTGTTTGGATGTTAGTTGAGGTTCTTTAGCCACCATCCGCACAATCTTTCGTTGAAATCTCTCGTCAATTTTTCTTTTCCGTCCACATCTAGGAAGGTTAGCCACAGTGCCATGGGCTTTAAACTTCTTGATGACACTGCGCACGGTAGACACAGGAACATTCAGGTCTTTGGAGATGGACTTGTAGCCTTGAGATTGCTAATGCTTCCTCACAATTTTGCTTATCAAGTCCTCAGACAGTTCTTTGGTCTTCTTTCTTTTCTCCATGCTCAATGTGGTACACACAAGGACACAGGACAGAGGTTGAGTCAACTTTAATCCATTTCAACTGGCTGCAAGTGTGATTTAGTTATTGCCACCACCTGTTATGTGCTACAGGTAAGTAACAGGTGCTGTTAATTACACAAATTAGAGAAGCATCACATGATTTTTCAAAGGGTGCCAATACTTTTGTCCACCCCCTTTTTTATGTTTGGTGTGGAATTATATCCAATTTGGCTTTTTGACAATTCTTTTTGTGGTTTTCCATTGACGACAAATTAAATGAAGATATTATTACCAAAGCATTTGTGATTGCAATCATTTTCTGGAAGAAATTGAGTGTTATCTGACAGAATTGCAGGGGTGCCAATACTTTTGGCCAGCACTGTATATATATATATTTTCCTCACACAGTCCCTGCTGTTCCCATTCCAACACTTTTTTATACAGTTTTATACCACCTAGAAAAATGGTTCTGTTATCACAAGAAAACTGAGATTGAAGTACTAGCTGTAAAATAATTAGAGATATTACTAGTTAAAAACACAGTCAGGAATGTGATTTTATATGCAGCATGAACTGCTACATATTAAAGGGAGTCTATCATTAAAAAAAAACAAAAAAACACTGTTAAACTAATGGCACGTTGGAATTATGGAACTTCAATTATGCAAATGACCCTCACGGAGCACCCGGGGTGTTCCTCCTTCTTCTTTGGTAGCGAGCACCCATCGCGTCATCGCTTGTCACCACCCATTAGTCTGTTGTGGTGACTCCCATGCGTGGTCGCTGCCATCCAGCTCTGCGTGAGAGGAAGTAGAAGAAAGAAGATAGAGAAGGCCAAAATGGGAGTCACCACAACAGACTAATGGGTGGTGACAAGCGATGACGCGGTGAGTGCTCGCTGCCAAGGAGGAACGCCCCGGGTGCTCCGTGAGGATCATTTCCATAATTTAAGAAATGGATTTTTACAGAAACGGCTCGGAGAAGACAACAATGAAAGGTGGGGGAAGTACGTGTCATTAGCTTAAAAGTGTTTTTTTTTAATGACAGACTCCCTTTAAGTTGAAATTCCCGACTGTGTTTTTAACTAGCGATATCTACGATTCTGTTAGAACTAGCCCTTCAATCTTGGCATCATATGGAAAGTGGTACAAAACCGAAAATACAGCCATTTGACGTGACCATATCCTCCTTTGGTCACTTCAGGCTAGTTTCACATCTGCGCTTGGGTTTCCGTTCTTTGGGTCCGCTTGGAAAAACGGAAACCCAACCCGCTTTAAAATCAGTTACTATAATGGGGATGCTTACAGGGCTTTTCTCTCCACATTATTAATGCGGAATGGGGACCAGAATCCCTGAGCTCTCACCGAGGGCAGATGTGAACTCACCCTTTCTATTAGAGAGAAAGTTAGATAGCTTAATAAAATATATTACAAAAATGCACATGACTCCCTGTGTGCTTCAGGGACGTTACTAATGGCAGTGTCACTTGGCCACAACTGTTAAAACCAAGTCTTCAGCCCAAGGTTAGGTCTATCCTTTTTTCTGTAAAGCTGGGGGAAAATTCATATGCTCACGAGTACAGCTCTGTCAACTATCCTTCTACACACCTGGAATCTAAATCTGTCAAGTTGTCAAAGCTCTGCTCCCATAATGCATGTAGAGGGATTATTTACATGTGTCCTACTCTTTTCCGGTCCTTTTATTTTTCATTTCTATACTTTCCAGTGTCTCTGGGTCATTGAAAAATTGACAGCACACGAATTACATATTTTTCACATGTGCCACATTGTATCTTTGTTCATTCATATCATTCATACGGCCACAAATTGACTGAAATTTATGGCATCACAGATCTCTGATACTGTTAGTTTGGGTTATTGGCCCTATGGACAGGCTGGGATTTGCGGCCACAGTATGGAAGTTAAAATGCAGCTGCAGTACAGCCAACTGAATGAGAATGAAGGCTGATAAAGGGATCAGAAGCTGAAACAATTTGCCTTTTTTTTTTTTTCTTTTTCAGAAAGCCATGGAGATATATCACATGCATGACACTTTACTCTATGTCTCCAAATGATAATATCTTAAGGCTAATGCATTGCAGGGCATTTCTCTGACTGAGCAGTCATTTTTAGCTGTATTACATTGTGTTCACCCTTTTCACTTACCAGATCTATTAGCTCGCACTAGACAAACACAGCTGAAGAAAGGATGCAGTGTGAGCAGTTTTATCACAAAAGAGACAGAAGTCAGCATGTGTCACTCTGTTGACTTGTTCTTTATCACTGTTACATGCTACATACATGAATTATTCAGCATATCACTTGGAGAGGTTTACACAGGCATCAGACGTACACTTATTTCACATATTGTGTTGGCAGCTATAGAGCAGTGTAATTTCATTGTAGGGATGCTGACAGTAAGTTATACCAGTAATGACCTCAAAAGGTTAAGTCAGCTGCTGAGAAAAATGTGTATTTAGCAGTGACTGGTGGAAGGAAGAAAACATCTAAGACTTAAGCCCCACGTAGCAGGCCACAGCAAAAAAGCGCAGTAGGAAAAACCGCCGCGGCAATGCATCACAATTTTTTCCACAGGGCTTTTAACAGAAAATGCGCAGAGTTTTACTTTGCGGACTTTCTGCTTCCATTATACCTATAGGGAAACCGCCGGCATTTCCGTAGCTATAATTGATATGCTGCGATTTCCAAAACCGCGACGGAAATTGCAGCTCCGCTGCGTATATTTTTCTGCAAAGTGTGGATGGGATAAGCTAGAATTCCATACAGTTTGCATGGACTGTAAAACGACACGTTTTTTTTTTCCCCAGAGTTTCCGCCGCGGCCAAACTGCAGCGTTTACGCCACCTGGGGCCCCCTGCCTTAATCTCACATATTGAACTTTTTTTTTGCAAAATATAGTACATATAAAGGGTAACGGTAACCACTAACCACTATCCACTAATGGTGCAGAATGGCAGTTAGCTTGAACAGTATATGAAACTTTAATTGTAGCCTCACCAAAAATATTGCTGAAGTGGTGGGCTTATCTGCAATTGTGTTTAGCCTATTGCCATGATACAACATGTTAACAATGGGTTGGCAGCGGTTTTGGAAATCAAAACAGTATTTCCCGGTGCGCATATTGTTCTGTAATGTGTGAATGGGAATCGCAGGGACTGTAAAACACCATGTTTTTTGATGCAGCGCTTCTGCCGCAGCCAAACTGCAGCGTTTACGGGTAAACGGTTAAAGGGGTTTTTCCACCTCCCTCTCTCAACAGTTTGCCTACTGTCTCTTCTTCTCACTTCCTGTATTCTTCCACAAGCTGGTGGGCAGGCTTTGACTGTTTGTTGAACAGGACACTATGAAGTACCTCAATGGATATAGATATTGCCTTTACCATGAGAGATTATTTATTTTGACTACTAGAAATCTATAAGGGTATGTTCACATGGAAGACTCTTCCTCCCATGGTTTTCAAAATCCGCGTCCTGCTCGATTTTGCTGTGGATTCCGTGGCTGATTAGGCCCATTTATCCAGGCCTAATCAACAGAGGAAAGCCGCAACAAAATGCTGATGTCTTGCATCGGCATTCCATTACAGCAAACCCACGGCCGAATACAGCAGAGGAAAATGAAGAGGAATTTCTCTTCATTTTCCTCCGTGTGAACCTAGCCTAATAATACAGATCAAATATGCCCAGTAAATGTATATTACATTACGCAGGTTTGTATAGAACATGTATTGTGCTTCTACAGAGAATGGACTTGCAATAAACTCAGTGTTATCTTTGTGCTTACATAGAGAGAGATAAAATACTGTCCGAGCCTTTATCAGCAAACTGCAATTATCTGACCTGATTGTCCTGCTAGCAGAGCAGTGAGAGAGCTCATATAGCGAAATGATGTCTAAGTAATGGGAGCAATCATTTCACATAGCAGGCAAATGAAGCAGAATTACTAAAGCAATGTATTTAGGAAAACTCTTGAATTTACATAAGCTAGCAGTATAGACAGGATCCTTGAGTTGGGAATACCCCTTTAAATGGAATTACAGTTGGTCCATATACTAATCCATCTGTGCTTCACTTTGCACTCCTAGCATTTTTTTTATACTACAATTAGAAATTAATTGTTAGACAAATAGTTTCACACCTTTTATTGTAGACAATAAAAAAGAGCAGTAATAAGTTAGGGGAAGTTTGCACTTCTGCAAGCTGGATTTTTCTCTCTGCATTTTGTGGGTGGAAACCCAGTGGACCCCTTTATAGTCTATGGGGTCCACGGGTAATAGCTTTTAAGCGGGATGGGTTTCTGTTTTTTGGTCCCCAAGCCGACCCAAAGAACGGAAACCCCAACACAGGTGTGAACCTAGCGTAACACACTTTAGCCTTAAACCAATAACATTTTATCTCTCTCTGCATTCCCGCTTTCATAACTTTACATTTTATTTCACTGTAACTGTTCAAGACCTTGTATTTTGTGAGTACATAAGTCTTTTTTGATCAGTTTTTATTACTTTTTGTTTTTGAGAGGTGATATGATCAGAAAACATCATTTGTGGCATCTGAATTTTGAAGGTTTATGGCGGTCATGTAGAATAAATAAAGTACTAATTTTATTTTAAGGGTTGTTACGGATGTGGTGATACCAGTTGTGTGTTTTTATTTATTTATTTATTTATTTATTTCATTCATTTATTTATTTTCATTAACAAGGGGAAAAAGTCTTTTTTTTTTTTCTGTAAAACGACTTGACCGCAGCGTATAAGGGGATAAATGGCAAGTTGCTTTCTGATGGGTAATGGGGAAGGGTGATATCATGAATAAAAGTCCATGGTGCCCCCTCTTCTGGGGTTATCTGAAGTGGCAGTGACAGGAGAACAATAAAATCCTTTTCCTCTCCCTGCACAAGTGAAGCTGCAGGTATGTGCAGCACTGCTTTAACCAGTGAAATCTCAAAATCTATGTGGGCCCCAGTCATGATCTTGGTCGTACTTGAAAGCCAAGATTCTTGGCTTTAAAACTAAATCAAGATCACAGTTCCTGAGTTAGAGCCGTTTAAAATGACTGCTCCCTCTCTAGTCTTCCTGAACATACCCTGCTCGGGGTAAACTGTAATGCTCTTTGCTCAAGCACCAACCAGGATTTGTTCAGAGCTGTAGGAGATCCGACTGGCCAGACCCACACTGATTAGGAGAATAGGGGACTTTTGTTCCTTAATCTGAATGAAGTGGTGAAAGTGCATACTTCCGTCAGAAAAGTAAACAAATATGACAGAAGAAGGCTTCCCTCATGTTTTTTCATTAGAGTAAATGCAGACGGATCGTGCTCAGTATGCTTCAGTCATTCTATTGCCATATCAGTTGCTCTTGTCCTATGATGGATGAGAGCAACTGACTCAAAAACGACAGTATGAACTTAACCTAAGAGTAGAACCATTTATAGTGGCTTAGAAAAGATTGGGCACCCCTGGTCAAAATTACTGTTACTACAAACAGTAAAGCAAGTTGAAATGATCTCCAAAAGGCATACTGTTAGAGATGTCACTTTCCCTTTGTATTTTAAGCAAAAACATTTTTTTTTTTATTTTCATCGTTTTACATTTTCAAAATAACAAGAAAGGAAAAGGACCCAAACCAAAACTTTGGACACCCTGCATAGTTAGTACCTAGAAGCATCCCCTTTGCAAGTATCAAAGCTTATAAACGCTTTTTATAGCCAGCCAAGAATCTTTCCATTATAGTTTTAAGATATTTTCCTCCATTCTTCGTAGTAAAAGTCTTCCAGTTCTGTGAGATTCCTGGTCCATCTTGCATGCACTGCTCTTTTGAGGTCTATCCACAAATTTTCAATGATGTTTAGATCAGGTGATGTGAGGGCCATAGTAACACCTTCAACTTGTGCCTTTTGTGGTAGTCTATTGTGGATTTTGAGGTGTGTTTAGGATCATCTAACTTTGTATAAACCATCCTTTTTTAAACTTCAGCATTTTGACAGGTGGTATGTTTCCTTCCAGAATTTGCTAAAAATTCATTGAAGACATTCTCCTCTCTACCTGTTAAATGTTCCCAGTACCATTGACTGCAACACAACCCCAAAGCATGATTGATCCACCTTCATGCTTAATGGTTGGAGAGGTATCCTCTTCCTCAAATTCTGTGCCTTTTTACTCCAACCATACCTTTCATCATTGTGGCCAAATAGTTATTTTTTAATCTCATTAGTCCATATTTTGTTTCCAAAATGCATCAGGCTTGTTTAGATGTTATTTTGCAAACTTAAGATGCTAAACTTTGTGGCCATGAAGGCCATATTTGTTCAGATGTTGCTGAACAGTGAGATTATGTACCACAACTCCAGAGTCTGCAAAATCTTCCTGAAGGTCTTTAGCAGTCAGTGACAATGACAAACACTTGTAATGTGCTCTTCTCACATAGACTCAAAGCGCAGTCATGCAGTGGCTCTGATTTACCTATGTAGCAATCCTACAAGCAGCTGTCTCTGAAATTTTTCTTGGTCTTCCAAACCTTATCTTGACCTCCACTGGTCCTGATACAGTGCCTTGCGAAAGTATTCTGCCCCCTTGAACTTTTCAACCTTTTGCCACATTTCAGGCTTCAAACATAAGGATATAAAATTTTAATTTTTTTGGTGAAGAATCAACAACAAGTGGACACAATTGTGAAGTGGAACAAAATTTATTGGTTATTTTAAACTTTTGTAAAAAATAAGAAACTGAAAAGTGGGGCGTGCAATATTATTCGGCCCTTTAACTTTCAGTGCAGCAAACTCACTCCAGAAGTTCAGTGAGGATCTCTGAATGATCCAATGTTGTCCTAAATGACTGATGATGATAAATATAATCCACCTGTGTATAATCAAGTCTCCGTATAAATGCACCTGCTCTGTGATAGTCTCAGGGTTCTGTTTAAAGCGCAGAGAGCATCATGAAGACCAAGGAACACACCAGGCAGGTCCGTGATACTGTTGTGGAGAAGTTTAAAGCCGGATTTGGATACAAAAAGATTTCCCAAACTTTAAACATCCCAAGGAGCACTGTGCAAGCGATCATATTGAAATGGAAGGAGTATCAGACCACTGCAAATCTACCAAGACCCGGCCGTCCCTCTAAACTTTCATCTCAAACAAGGAGAAGACTGATCAGAGATGCAGCCAAGAGGCCAATGATCACTCTGGATGAACTGCAGAGATCTACAGCTGAGGTGGGAGAGTCTGTCCATAGGACAACAATCAGTCGTACACTGCACAAATCTGGCCTTTATGGAAGAGTGGCAAGAAGAAAGCCATTTCTCAAAGATATCCATAAAAAGTCTCGTTTAAAGTTTGCCACAAGCCACCTGGGTGACACACCAAACATGTGGAAGAAGGTGCTCTGGTCAGATGAAACCAAAATCGAACTTTTTGGCCACAACGCAAAACGATATGTTTGGCGTAAAAGCAACACAGCTCATCACCCTGAACACACCATCCACAATGTCAAACATGGTGGTGGCAGCATCATGGTTTGGGCCTGCTTTTTTTCAGCAGGGACAGGGAAGATGGTTAAAATTGATGGGAAGATGGATGGAGCCAAATACAGGACCATTCTGGAAGAAAACCTGTTGGAGTCTGCAAAAGACCTGAGACTGGGACGGAGATTTATCTTCCAACAAGACAATGATCCCAAACATAAAGCAAAATCTACAATGGAATGGTTCACAAATAAACGTATCCAGGTGTTAGAATGGTCAAGTCAAAGTCCAGACCTGAATCCAATCGAGAATCTGTGGAAAGAGCTGAAAACTGCTGTTCACAAACGCTCTCCATCCAACCTGACTGAGCTCGAGCTGTTTTCCAAGGAACAATGGGCAAGAATTTCAGTCTCTCGATGTGCAAAACTGATACAGACATACCCCAAGCAACTTGCAGCTGTAATCGCAGCAAAAGGTGGCGCTACAAAGTACTAACTTAAGGGGGCCGAATAATTTGGCACGCCCCACTTTTCAGTTTTTTATTTTTTACAAAAGTTTAAAATATCCAATAAATTTCGTTCCACTTCATGATTGTGTCCCACATGTTGATTCTTCACCAAAAAATTAAAATTTTATATCCTTATGTTTGAAGCCTGAAATGTGGCAAAAGGTTGAAAAGTTCAAGGGGGCCGAATACTTTCGCAAGGCACTGTAACTGCCATTTCTTAATTACTACATGAAAACGCTTTGCTATCTTCTTACAGCCTTCTCCTGCTGAGTGCTAGGCAGCTGCTTAGAAGAACCCATGACTGCTATTTTATGGGACGAGGTTAGAGGAGTCTGGGTATTTAGAAGGAAGGAAGAATGGATGAACATCTCTCAAACTACAATTGAAAGACTCTTGGCTGGCTACAAAAGCATTTACAAGCTTTGATACTTATCAAAGGGGGTGAATAATGTGAAAGTGTACAATCATTGTCAATGACACAAGAACCAACCTTTTTGACATGTATTATTTATACTACTGACACCAAGCTGTTATAGTCATGTGAATCATTATAGGCAAATCAGTCAGAGTATGTCCAACCCCAGGTGTTGGGGTATGTTATTTCAGCTTTAGTACTATGGTAGTAATTATGGTAATTTTGAGAGTGAGAGAGTTGTTGTTGGGTATTGTGGCTGTGTAAAGTGGAAGCACACTCAGATTCATTGAAGCAATAGTGGAAATCAAACTATAGATGTAGCACTGTTTAACTTGACTTTCTGAAAAACAATGAAATGCGTAAGGAACATGCATTGAGCAGATTAACTATTAAGAATACAGCAGAATTCTGGTGCTATTTGTGCAAAAAAACTGGCATATACTGTATGCTTTACACCACATTTGTTCAAGAAAGCCCAGAGATTATTGGTAAAGGGTCATGACTTAATATGCAACAAGCTTTTAGTGTATTTTTTTTTTTTTTTTAAAAACTGAACAAAATAATAAGTGGCATAAACTTAGACTTAGACAGTCTAAAGATATAACAGGTTGATCATTCAGCATTAGACATTTTGATAAATCTGTTGGAGTTTAAAGAGGACCTTTCTTGTTCTCCAACATTGGTGTTATATACCAATGGAAAGCTGAATTCTGTGCTCCTGTAGTCTTGTACTGTCAGATGGGGAACATGACCGTAAAGTTCACAGAGCGCTGAATTCATTGCACTGTCAGCTTTCCAGCAGTATAGAACACCGCCAATATTAGAGGACACGAAAGGTTCTCTTTAAGACATTCTAGGATAAGTTTTGCACTGTCTTTCAGACAGTTTATTAATTTTACCCCACTGTGAGTAATGGATACTTAATTTGGACCTTTCATGTCCTCTATATACTGCTGTAAAGCTGACAGTGCACTGAATTCAGCACGCTGGCAGCTTTAATAATACATAATAATAATACATTTTATTTATATAGCGCCAACATATTCCGCAGCACTTTACAATTTGTAGGGTTCAAGTACAGACAAAAAAGATACATTACAAAGAAATAGTCAATTCACACAATGGGACTGAGGGCCCTGCTCGCAAGAGCATACAATCTATAAAGTCAAGGGGGTGACACAAGAGGTAGCAGGGGCGGTATTGGAGGTAGCATTGCTTCTACAATGGTCTGACAATTTTGTAATAGAGGTTACTGTCATTACACATAAATAAAGCTGTATGAGCTGTGTCCTTTAACGTGCAGATGGTGCCTGGACATATAAAGTTAGTTTGAAATGGCATCATGTCCTGTGGAGTAATGTGGGAGCGTGAACAGAGGAGGGTTCATTTTAGGGATTCTAACTACGGAAGGGTTTACATTAGGAGTTGTGATAGGCCTGTCTGAAAAGATGTGTCTTTAGTTTGTGCTTGAAGCTGTAGAAATTGCGAGTTAATCTGATTTTCCAGGATAGAGCATTCCAGAGAAGTAGTGCAACTCGGGAGAAGTCTTGTATATGAGTGTGGGAGGTTCTGATAATAGAGGATGTTAGTCTTAGGTCATTTAGTGAACAGAGAGCACAAGTTGGGCAATAGACACAGATAAGGGAGGAAATGTAGGGAAGTGCAGCATTATGGAGAGCCTTGTGGATGAGGGTGATAAGTTTATATTGTATTCTGTATTGAATAGGCAGCCAATGTAGTGACTGACACAGACCAGAGGCATCGCTGTAGCATCTAGACTGATAGATGAGCCTGGCAGCTGCTTTCAGAATAGATTGTAGAGAGGAAAGTTTAGTAAGGGGAAGACTGATTAGTAAGGAGTTACAGTAGTCAAGGTGAGAGTGAATCAGGGCAACAATAAGTGTCTTTAATGTATCTGTGGTAAGGAAAGGGCGGATTCTGGAGATGTTTTTGAGGTGGAGATGACATGAGCGTGTGAGTGATTGAATATGGGGGGTGAAGGAAAGGTCTGAGTCAAACATAACCCCGAGGCAACGGGCATACTGCCTAGAAGTTATAGTAAGGCCAGAGACTGCAATGGAGATATCGGGGACAGATCTATTAGATGGTGGAAACAGCAGTAGTTCAGTCTTTGAGAGATTCAGTTTCAGATAGAGCGAAGACATGATATTTGAGACAGCAGAGAGACAGTTACTAGTGTTCTGTATTAGTGCAGGGGTGATGTCACGGGTTTACGTATATAATTGGGTGTCATCAGCATAAAGATGGTACCGGAAGCCAAATTTGATGATGGTTTGTCCAATGGGGGTTGTGTAGAGAAAGAAGAGCAGGGGGCCTAGGACCGAGCCCTGAGGAACCTCAATGGCAAGGGGAAGAGGGGAAGAAACAGAGCCCGCAAATGATACACTGAAAGTGTGGTCTGAGAGATAAGAGGAGAACCAGGAGAGTGCGGTTTCCGTGAGGCCGATTGAGTGGAGCATAGTTGTGAACCGAGAGCAAGGCAGGTGGTTTGGACTCCGCAACCAGAAATGAACGCACACGCGGTAGTTCAAGAAAAAAATATATATTTACTATAAGTTAATAAAGGCTAGTTAAAGGTAAAATGACAGGGCTAAAGACAAGCAAAATATACAATATAGCATGAACAATTTCAAGGCAAATTCTGCAATGGTTTCTACTTTTACTCTGTCCACTTCTGCAGTATGGACACTGAATGAACAATATACTCAAAACTATCCCTAACTGACCCTGACTTCACATTTGGGTGCACCCCTTTTCCCCAGTGGTCCAGGTGGACCGCTTACAGTCCGTAGAAGCGCGCGGTGGGGCCCAAAGTCGGTCCTTTCTTTTATAGTGAAGCCCCCCCGTCCTCTCCTCACGGTTATCAGGATCTTGGGAGAAATGAAGTCCTCTTTAACAGACAGGGAAACCAACTGAATGCAATGTAATCCAACAGCAGATTCCACTCAGCACACTGACAGTCCTGCCGAATCCATACACTGAGCTGGGATGTAAGCCGGGATTTAGCAGGTGCCGTCCAGTACATCAACAGCACTGCGAGTCTCTATCTGTGGTATCCATATACACAGTCACAATGTCAGTCTCACTGATCAGCCACTGAGCACAGTTCCTTTCACGTGGACTCACTAGTCCTGTTGTCTCTTTACACTCTGTTTGTCTCTGGACCAAGATACAGCTTAGCTGTACAGAAAAATCTCCACACCAGTTCAATACAACACTTGCCAAGATGGCTGCTGCTCTCTGTCTCGTCACTTCCTGCTTCTCTGCTCACACTCTGTCTGCAGAACAGGCAGGCTGACATAAAGGGGGGGGTCTCACTCCAGCATCATGTCACAATTACAATGGCTGCTGTCTTAAAGGAACAGAATCACAGAAATACATTCAACATTAACAGTTTATACAGACAAATGAAGCTTAAGACAACATTGGCTGTCTCTTACATAGTGAGGAGGAGTTGATGGTCAACAGTGTCAAATGCTGCTGAGAGATCCAGAAGAAGAATAAGAAGACAGAAGACACCCTTGAATTTAGCCGTCAGGAGATCGTTGGAGACTTTTGTGAGGGTCGATTCAGTAGAGTGCAGAGTGCGGAAGCCAGATTGTAAGGGGTCAAGAAGAGAGTTATCAGAAAGATAGCGGATTAAACGAGAATAGACCAAGCGTTCCAAAATTTGGGAGATAAAGGGGAGGTTAGAAACAGGTCGATAGCAGCACAGGACGGGTCAGGGGAGGATTTCTTCAATAGCGGGGTTATGACAGCATGTTTGAAAGAGGATGGGACAATTCCTGAAGAGAGAGAGAGAAGTTAAATATTTTAGTAAAGTAAGTCGTGACAGCAGGCGACAGACTGGAGAAGTTGTGAGGGAAAGGGTCACTACTGCAGGTTGTAGGGCGAGAAGAAGAAAGAACATGAGAGACTTCCTCTTCTGTAACAGGTTCAAAAGATGAGAATGAATAGTCTGAAGTGCGGTAGGTGAGGGGATCAATGCCACCTGGGGATTGGGCAGTTATTTCCTGACGGATCTTATAGATTTTGTCATGGAAATAGGTGGCCAAGTCTTCTGCACTAAGGTCTGTGAATGGCATTTGCATCTTAGGAGTGAGTAAGAAGTGAAAAATTTCAAACAGCCTTTTAGGGTTACAGGAGAGAGAAGAGATGAGAGCTATAAGTTTTGAGCTTTGCCACTATCTAAGGGGCCGGCCTCACAGCTCAGCATAATCGCTTGTTGGTGAGGAACACCCCACCAATGATACACTTTCATAGACTTGTACTGTTGGGGGAGGTTGGAAATTCCTCATTAACCAGGGATGACGCTGAACTATGAGGTCTGCCCCAGTGCAATCATATTGGTACAGAAACTAACGGCACCAATATCTGTGCAACTGTGGCACATACTGGCAAAGCTGACAGTTCGTTGAATTCAGCGCACTGTCTGGATTCCAGCAATATATAACACCGCCAATGTTAGAGGACATGAAGGGTTCTCTTTAAAAATGTTATAGGGAGTTGACACTTGATAGTCCTCATTGTTCAGAGCATGCTTTCATCCTGTGACTGTTGAAACAATGCAGAAGTTTTGGCAAGACTGAATACAAAAATGTTATTGTTTAAATAATTCGCCTAAGTTCCTGGCTGTATTTTCCAAGCAGGCAGTTGCATAAAGTCACACGATATTTTTGCAACTTTGATTGTGTTGTGTGTATAAACAATATATATAACATATATGTACACTATATGGACAAAAGTATTGGGGCAAACTTCTTCATTCATTAAAATCAGGTCTTTCATTCGGTCCAATTGCCACAGGTGTATAAAAGAATGGTTCGTTCTAAAGAGCTTATTGAACTTGAGCATGGATTGTAAACAAAGGAAAACAAATTCAGAAAATCACATTGTCTGATTTTTTAAGAATTTATTTGCAAATTATGGTGGAAAAAAAATATTTAGTCACCTACAAACAAGCAAGATTTCTGGCTCTCACAGACCTGTAACTTCTTCTTTAAGAGGCTCCTCTGTCCTCCACTCATTACCTGTAGTAATGGCTCCTGTTTGACATTGTTATCAGTATAAAAGACACCTGTCCACAACCTCAAACAGTCACACTCCAAACTCCACTATGGTGAAGACCAAAGAGATATGGAACGACACCAGAAACAAAATTGTAGACCTGCACCAGGCTGGGAAGACTGAATCTGCAATAGGCAAGCAGCTTGGTGTGAAGAAATCAACTGTGGGAGCAATAATTAGAAAATGGAAGACATACAAGACCACTGATAATCTCCCTGCATCAGGGGCTCCACGCAAGATCTCACCCCGTGGGGTCAAAATGATCACAAGAACGGTGAGCAAAAATCCCAGAACCACACGGGGGTACCTAGTGAATGACCTGCAGAAAGCTGGGACTAACGTAACAAAGGCTACCGTCAGTAACACACTACGCCGCCAGGGACTCCAATCATGCAGTACCAGACGTGTCCCCCTACTTAAGCAATACATATCCGGGCTCGTCTGAAGTTTGCTAGAGAGCATTTGGATGTTCCAGAAGAGTATTGGGAGAATGTCATATGGTCAGATGAAACCAAAGTAGAACTGTTTGGTAGAAACACAACTCGTCGTGCTTGGAGGAGAGTGAATGCTGAGTTGTATCCAAAGAACACCATACCTACTGTGAAGCATGGGGGTGGCAACATCATGCTTTGGGGCTGTTTCTCTGCAAAGGGACCAGGACGACTGATCCGTGTACATGAAAGAATGAATGGGGCCATGTATCATGAGATTTTGAGTGCAAACCTCCTTCCATCAGCAAGCGCATTGAAGATGAATCGTGGCTGGGTCTTTCAGCATGACAATGATCCCAAGCACACCGCCAGGGCAACGAAGGAGTGGCTTTGAAAGAAGCATTTCAAGGTCCTGGAGTGGCCTAGTCAGTCTCCAGATCTAAACCCCATAGAAAACCTTTGGAGGGAGTTGAAAGTCCATGTTGCCCAGCGACAGCCCCAAAACATCACTGCTCTAGAGGAGATCTGCATGGAGGAATGGGCCAACATACCAGCAACAGTGTGTGCCAACCTTGTGACGACTTACAGAAAACGTTTGACCTCTGTCATTGCCAACAAAGGATATATAACAAAGTATTGAGATGAACTTTTGTTATTGACCAAATACTTATTTTCCACCATATTTGCAAATAAATTCTTAAAAAAATCAGACAATGTGATTTTCTGGATTTGTTTTCTCATTTTGTCTCTCATAGTTGAGGTCTACCTATGATGTCAATTACAGGCCTCTCATCTTTTTAAGTGGGAGAACTTGCACAATTGGTGGCTGACTAAATACTATTTTTCCCCACTGTATGTGTTTCCATGGTCTACAAGCTAACTTTGTGTAGTCTGATTCTGCAGTTATGTTTTACTTCTTCCATCTGCAGTTTCCTCTTCTACTGTATGTATGTTAGCAAGAAGTAAAGGGTTCTTACTGTAGGCAAACATTTATAGTTAAAGATTTTGCTAAGGTCCTATGTTTATTATCATAAAATAAGCCATACTCACTTTACTGATCTTCTGCATCCCATAATTAGGTCACATCTGTATGTTTCCCTGCTCTAACTATGACACCCCGACAGAGACAGAAGCGAAACTAGGAAGTGTAGGGACGGAGCAATGGAGGATTAGCAAGTTTGAAATAAAATGTTACTATCTGGACAATTCATGGGTAGAGGAATTCCAGTTATAAGGGGTTGGCCACTTTCAGACCAATATTGAGAGACAATTGTTATTGTTTCTATAGTGAAAAGTTTTACAGTTTTCCAATATACTTTATGTATCAGTTCCTCCCGATTTTCTAGATCTCTGCTTGCTGTCATTCATTCTGTTACTTCTAGTGGATAAAACTCTGGCCATGGTCATGTGATTTACAGTCCATGGTCATGTGATGGACACAGGTGCACATCTCATTACCAGGCAGATGTCTGATTACTGTGCTGTGACTATAATGAGTTCTGCAGCTGTGTGCTCATCACATGACCCTGGACAGAATTTTATCCACTTGAAGTAAGCAGAATGAATGACAGTTTGGTCTGAAAGTGGCCAACCCCTTTAAGGCTAAGGTCTCACATAGCAGAACAGAGCTTAAAAAAAAGGAAGAAAAAAGCATGTGTCTTTGCTGCATTCTTTCAGCAGCATTTTTCATTGAGTATCTGTGTGTCTGCTTTTTTTCTTCCCCCATTATATCTATAGCGATAATGCTCGTGATTAACATACTACGTTTTTCAAAATTGCAAACTTTTTGTAAGTTGCTTCTCCGCAGCTCTTTTTTTTTTTTTTTTTTTTGTTGTGGAAATTAACCAAAATCTCATTCACTTTGCTAGCACTGTAAAACGCAGCGTTTTTTCTGCTGCGTTTCTGCAACTTGGGGCTTTAGTCTAATACAGATTGTATTGCAGTTCTGTAGTTAATAACATATGTATATAACATTGTCAGGTTTTAAAACCTAAACTTATAGGAGGCGTATTTCCTGGACACAGATTCCTGTCCAGCAATTCAATGAAAAATATGAGAGAAAGTTTCCACCAGCCTGTAATTAATAATGGCACAGAACAATAGGCTTTGTTGAGCCAAAATAGGCTTGTCAAGGTGTGGAAAGTTTTTTACATAAAGATTATAAATAATATTTCAGCTTTGGGTGACATTTTATGTTTATGATGTTAGAGTTTGGCTATATAATGTAGTTATTTGCAATTTTCTGTTTGTTGTGACTGACATTTTTGCAGCTCTCTTGCTTGTCACCTTTGAGTTAACCTGTCAGTAAAGTGTCTTTGTTATTGCTTGAGCATGCTGACACAATAAAAGGTTATCAATTTTTGAAACTCTGCTTCAAAAGTGACAACCAGTGTGTTGAGCCTTTTGTCATTTTTCTAAAATTTGCCACTGCAAAAAAACACCACTAAGTAAAGGAACACATTAACCAACCACAAAGAGGTATTTCCTTGAATATTTAATTTGCTATACATATGACATAGAAAACAAATATTTATAACCATTATATGCAAGAACACAGATTGCCTATGTCTTCATAATACAGTTTACTGCCATAATGGGTCTGTGGACACAAATTAAACCTAGAAAAAAGTTTAGAGACTTCATATATTGAAAAATAATGCTAAATTTATTATTAAAATACCACAATTATACAGACATAATAATTTACTCACAAGACTGTGCCATCAAGCACGCAGATGGAAATCAGCGTGTATAGTATACAAAGTCGCTCCCCTCCTGGGACAACAAACTTGCAGTGCAAAATTATTATTAATTACATCACAAAAAAAAAAAATCACATAACCGGTATATGAAATTAACATCTACTGTATATAGTTAATGGGAAACAATAGCTCCCCAAATAAATACTATGTAATAAACTACAGTATATAGGATAAAATACCCATAAATATAGAGAACAAAGTATGCACAAATGCTCTATATAGTAAGAATACAGCTAAACCTTGTGCACTTGGATACATAAATGAGTATCTTACATCCACACAATAGTGTAAAAGAGAAAAATATACAATAGATCATATAAAGTTAAATATTCAATATATAAAATAGTGTGCAAGATACCATCTAATTACAATAAAGCCATATGCACATGGGTAGATGAAATATGCTATAACAACATACCGATCGCCATGTTAAAGAATTGCAAGTGCACCCAGAGGTTGTGGAGGGGAGAAACTGCTATGCCCAATGTGCGTTTCGCCACCACCGAGTGGCATCATCTACTTTGTTCTCTATATTTATGGGTATTTTATCCTATATACCAGGGGTCGGCAACCCCTGACACGCGTGCCAAGAGTGGCACGCGAGGCTTATTCCCCTGGCACGGCAGCCCGAGTCCTCACCCAGCAGCTTTGATCGGACCAAACACGGCCGAAACGAAGCTGCTATTATTATACTGTGGGGTCTCTTCAGACCCCCACTATAATAAGCGGAGAGGTGAAGAAACGTAAAAAACAATGATACTCACCTTGTTCCCTGCGCTACGCGGCGGCTGTGCGATCTGCCGGCACTTCTGACAGCTGACAGGGGTCATGTCTGGCGTCATTACGCGACGTGACCCCAGAGACCCAATCAGCGGCAGAAGCGCCGAAGAGAACAGAGCGGCTGCGGAGCGTGGAATGGTGAGTTCATTGTTTTTTTATGTTTGTCCCCTCTCTTGGTCCTGCACTTACTGTACTCGGAAGTCTGAGAGCTATGGGAACTATACTGTGTGCAGGGGCCGCTATAGGACATGATACCGTGTGTGGGGACCGCTATGGGACCTGATACCGTGTGCAGGGACCGCTATAGGACATGATACCGTGTGGGGAGCGCTATGGGACATAATACCGTGTGCGGGGACCGCTATAGGACATGATACCGTGTGCAGGGACCTCTATGGGACCTAATACCGTGTGCAGGGACCACTATAGGACCTAATACCGTGTGCAGGGACCACTATAGGACCTAATACCGTGTGCGGGGACCGCTATAGGACATGATACCGTGTGCAGGGACCTCTATGGGACCTAATACCGTGTGCAGGGACCGCTATAGGACATGATACCATGTGTGGGGACCGCTATGGGACCTGATACCGTGTGCGGGGACCGCTATGGGACCTGATACCGTGTGCGGGGACCGCTATAGGACCTGATACCGTGTGCGGGGACCGCTATAGGACCTAATTCCGTGTGCGGGGACCGCTATGGGACCTAATACCGTGTGCGGGGACCGCAATGGGACCTAATACCGTGTGCGGGGACCGCTATGGGACCTAATACCGTGTGCGGGGACCGCTATGGGACCTAATACCGTGTGCGGGGATTGCTATGGGACCTAATACCGTGTGTGGGGACCGCTATGGGACCTAATACCGTGTGCGGGGACCGCTATGGGACCTAATACCGTGTGCGAGGACTGCTATGGGACCTAATACCGTGTGCGGGGACCGCTATGGGGCATAATACTGTGTGCAGGGACCACTATGGGACCTAATACCGGACCGCTATGGGACCTAATACCGTGTGCAGAGGCTGCTATGGGACCTAATATCGTGTCTTGGGGCCACTATATGACATAATACGGTTTGTAGGGGCCACTATGTGACATAATACGGTGTGCAGAGGCTGTTATGGGATATAATACCTTGTGCAGGGGCCGCTATGGGACATTATTCTGTATAACGGTGTGTTTTATGCATTAAGGATGTGTTTTTGCACAGAAAACACAGGCATTTTTTTTTGTGCAAAAATGCACCATGTGAACGCAGTTTTACATTGAAGTAAAAGTTCCAGTGGCCTAAGACTATAACTGCATCCAGATACATAGCGTGTATTCACCATAAGGATGCCGCCAAACGGTGCTCCTGGACACATACATTTACCACTAATTGGCAGCTGCACATGGACTTTCATTGCTTCTAATCGGAAAGTACAGGAGCGTCCCAGGAAATAGCAGTAAACGCATGCGTCCTAAAGCATCTGGTGGCAGCACTTCTGTGTTATGGTTTGTGGTATATGACTTTAGTTTAGGGGTCGTCAGACTTACAATTATTGACCGGCACTCCGAGTACCTCAGCTTCGATTTTTTAATTAAAATCGGCACGCCGAACAAAAAAGGTTGCCTACCCCTGCTATATACTATAGTTTTTTTACATAGTATTTATTTGGGGAGCTATTGTTTCCCATTAACTATATACAGTAGATGTTAATTTCATATACCGGTCATGTGATTTTTTTTGTCATGTAATTATTTGCACTGCAAGTTTGTTGTCCCATCAGGGGAGCAACTTTGTATACTATACATGCTGATTTCCATCTGCGTGCTTGATGGTACAGTCTGGTCAGTAAATCATTATGTCTGTATAATTGTGGTATTTTAATAATAAATTGAGTATTATTTTTCTATGTATGAAGTCTCTATAAACTTTTTTCTAGGTTTTGTTTGTTATTTAAGTGGTTTATGGGACATGAGGAATTATACACGTGGACAAAATTGTTGGTACCCCTCGTTTAATGAGAAAAACCCACAATGGTCACAGAAATAACTTGAATCTGACAAAAGTAATAATATATAAAAAAATCTATGAAAATGAACAAATGAAAGTCAGACATTGCTTTTCAACCATGCTTAACGGATTTTTTTTAAAAAGAAAACTCATGAAACAGGCCTGGACAGAAATGATGGTACCCTTAACTTAATATTTTGTTGCACAACCTTTTGAGGCAATCACTGCAATCAAACGATTCCTGTAACTGTCAATGAGACTTCTGCACCTCTCAACAGGTATTTTGGCCCACTCCTCATGAGCAAACTGCTCCAGTTGTCTCGGGTTTGAAGGGTGCCTTTTCCAGATGGCATGTTTCAGCTCCTTCCAAAGATGCTCAATAGGATTTAGGTCAGGGCTCATAGAAGGCGACTTCAGAATAGTCCAGTGTTTTCCTCTTAGCCATTCTTGGGTGTTTTTAGCTGTGTGTTTTGGGTCATTATCCTGTTGCAAGACCCATGACCTGCGACTGAGACCAAGCTTTCTGACACTGGGCAGCACATTTTTCTCTAGAATCCCTTGATAGTCTTGAGATTTCATTGTACCCTGCACAGATTCAAGACACCCTGTTCCAGATGCAGCAAAGCAGCCCCAGAACATAACAGAGCCTCCTCCATGTTTCACAGTAGGGACAGTGTTCTTTTCAAGATATGCTTCATTTTTCTGTCTGCAAACATAGAGCTGATGTGCCTTGCCAAAAATTTCGATTTTTTTTTTCTCATCTGTCCATAGGACATTCTCCCAGAAGCTTTGTGGCTTGTCAACATGTAGTTTGGCAAATTCCAGTCTGTCAGATTCAAGTTATTTCTGTGACCATTGTGGGTTTTTCTTTCATTAAACGAGGGGTACCAACAATTTTGTCCAACTGTGTATTTCTTTTCCCTGTGGACACAAATTGCCTTGTTCATAAGCCCCTAAACGGTTTTCTCAGCAAAGACATTGGTGGTATATCACTTGAATATTCCACCGTTGTTTTCCGTTCAGTGTCTGTCTAGGATAGTGTCATACACCTTTTTTCCCTGTCATCTAGTGATGCATGAAGTACAGCCACCTGGCAGAAGTTACAGTATTGAGTCCTTGCAGATTGCTTATTGGTGATATATCCTAGCAATATGCCACCAGTGTCTGTGCTGAGTCAAAGCTAGGCAAACATTACATTTCCATCACTCCACCCTGTCAATCCTGAAGGTATAACTGGACTTTTTTTACGGCCAGGGCACCATGTTGCAAAAACGCTATGTTTTACATTACCTGCAAAGTGGATGGGATTCTGGCTAATCCCATCCACATATTGCAGAAAAAAAATCCACAGTGGAAATGGTGCAATTTCAAAAATGCTCGTGTTTTTATAAATCGCAGCACATCAATTATACCTACAGAAATGCTGGTGTTTTTCGTATAGGTATAGTATAGAGGCAGAAGGTTGGCAGAGGAAAACATTGTGGAAAAAAATGCAATGTGTTTTTCGGGTGTGGCTCGCTCTGTGGGGCCTTAGCCTACCAGTTATAAAAAAAAAAACAGAGACATTACCAATTTTGGTCCGTTTTCTAATCACACACATTAAAGTCTATGGCTCAATAAAAAGCAAGGACAGCACGGATGCCATTCATGGTTCCAACACGTTGCAAAATGTAATAATCTTATTAACAAACTTAATCTGTTTTTCACTGAATGCGAAAAATGGATCAATGAAGGATACAACATGTAAAACAGGTAGTCTGTTGGCAGGAAAAATTATACCACACTAATGGCAATGCCTCGTAGGGCTTCATCTACACTTTCCAAAGATGCCTTTCTTATTCTGCACTGCAGCTCCATTTTCTTGTAAGTGTTTAATTGGGGTACAAAAGCCATTCTATATAAATACTAGGACACTAGCCCGCAGAGACTGATGAAAAAGAGTGCCTGTATCTAGGATTTGGTAGTCCAAAGTACAGTAAATGCATCCATCCATTCTGATCTATTGTAGATATGACAGTGTGGTTTTGGATTGCTTCATCTATTTAAAGAACAGCACAATTTTATTACATCTGCATGTGTTTTATTAGTCATGAATCTGCATGTGTTTTATTAGTCATGAGGATGCTAGCATTTGATATGTGGGAACGGGAATATCTGCTATTTGACACAAGTGTTATATTCTGAATAAAAAGACGTCTGTTAGTTATTTAAATAGCATTTTATGGTGGGTGCAGGTGCAATGCAAGACAGCTTGATTATCACCAACATCAATGGTAGAGCGTACTACTGTGTTCTAGGATGTTTGGGAACAACTTGAGATTTATGAGTAGAATATGTTCAAAGTTAACATAATATTGCACTCTCCATAGCTGACAACTTGGTTGTCAGTCAGAGAGGAAATTTGGAGTATACAGTAACATTAAGGGTAAGTAAGGATTTTCTTTATTTGCCAAGTCCTAACTAGATTTAATACAATATTTTATCACAGAAGACAACAAAAACCAATGACAAGTCACTGGAAAAACATTTTTAATTACTTTTCAACGGTTTTTGTTGTCTTCTGTGATAAGATATCATGCTGCAGCAGTTTAACCAACTGCAGAAGTTCAGGATAACTCTTCTACATCTGTATGGACTGACACCAGCACTAGTCACACATTTCCTTGTTGAGGTGGGACACAGCAACCAGCAACAACAAAAATATCTAGGCATTGTTTATTTGTTTTCAGCAAGCAGCATAGCCTATCATTGTACATTTCAGCTTTGGTGTACCTTAGAGAAATCTTTAGATATCAGCTTTATTGCATTTTGTTACTTTAGCTCTAGTAAAAGGCTGTGTACTGTTGTGCAGCCATTTTATAATTGATTCAATTAATCTAAAAAAAAAAATGGAGCAACAATGCACAATACAAGTCCTATAGCTTAGTGTCAGCGGCTGTCAGTATTCCTGACCTATCCTCTCATCATCCGTACTGATCAGCTGCTTGAAGGTTAAAGTTTATTTGCCACTAGAATAAGTGATGACATATTGATAGGACTGCCAATGACCTCCAGTCCTTCATTCTCCAAATTACCGATCAGAATGTTACAGCATTTTGCTGGGATGACAGTATGTTATTGAAATATCCGTTAAAGACGAATACAGATGTAGTTCTTTTGAATCTGATACCATGTTGCTGTGTGATAACTCAAAAAAAAAAAAAAGATGCATTAAAACCAATTGACAAAAGCAAAACTGGCTACACCTGCCCTGGTTGCTGGAGAGTGCTTATTTTGTGTTAAAATCCAAAATATAAGGAAACATTTTCAAAAATCCCATAGAACACAGAGTCCTAATAAAGTGCCGTATCCCATAACAACATCTCAGTTGTCAGCAATTATCCTTTTAGTGTGCCTCAGACTCATCTTTGTTGCTGCGGGTTACAGTTCTTCCCATCAGATGCCTGTTTACCGGTTTCACTTAAAGCATCTATTGTTGAACTAATCTTGTCTTCTATACATCTGCCAAGTAAAATTATTAGCCGCTAATGCAATAAATAACATATAACTGTAGTACCCCTTGAGTACACCTAAGAGTACAGACTATTTTTTTGTGTGTTTTCTAATCCCTTGATATGGTGCAGGGAATATGTGAGTGGATTTGTAAGGCCATTGTGTGCTAAATACTTGACTTTGTAAAAGTGGTTTAAAATGTATTTATGATTCGAGTGTATAAAGTAGCATATGCCTGTAATCTTTTAATCCTTTCCAGTCTTCTACCCTCTAAACTTTAAATGTACTGTATAAAAGATGGAAAATTAAATAAAAAAGTTCAGCTACAGATCGCAATAAGATCCACAGGAGACAGCTGTCTTCTTGTGATCCCTCTTGGACAGTCTAGGTTTAGTTTTATTATATTAGCTGGAGCAGCCATATATGTGTATGGTTGACAGCTGACCCTGGAAATCTAGAGACAAAAAAGTTTCCAACTACAGGAAACTGTCAACTCCCATCCTTCCTTTCTTCTTCACTCATACACTTTGTATTTTTTTTTTATACAGTGCATATAATTGACTTGGAGCCCCCCCTTGTGTTTCGGTTGTGGCCTCTATGTTACTGTGCTTGGTCAGTGGGATTGTGTTCTGCCTGTAAAATGAAAGACAAAATGCCCTTATTTCTAGAACTCATCCAATTTATATTTTTTTTAATTGTAGTCCAACTAATGACCCTTTACATGCACAGACAAAATCATTTTTGTGCCTTTTAGCCTGCTATTGTATTACATTACATTGCCCATTTGCAGTATTCTGAAAGTTTACTACTGATGGTGGTAGTTATACATTTTCTAGGCTAGTACAGACATCCAGTCATGTTGAAAATGCAATTTCATCTGCAAACTCTTTAAACCTCTGCTCTTTCTGATCCTACTTAGTGATTGTGTGCTACTATATTAGAAAGGTTAAAAGCTCACTTTATTACTAGTCAACATAAGAGCTCACAATTAGATTGGCAGTGAGTGAAGGTGCAGTATTGCACGAAACATCTCAAATATCTACCCAGTGCGATATTGTTAGAAAATCATAGGGCCCTATTTTGAAATATGATTTATTCATTTATTCAGCTGTCTGCTAATGAGGGGGTGGAAGAGTAACTTTTCTGCTACATACAGTGGGGAAAAAATTATTTAGTCAGACACCAATTGTGCAAGTTCTCCTACTTAAAAAGATGAGGCCGGCCTGTAATTGACATCATAGGTAGACCTCAACTATGAGAGACAAAATGAGAAAGCAAATCCAGAAAATCACATTTTTTAAGAATTTATTTGCAAATTATGGTGGAAAATAAGTATTTGGTCACCTACAAACAAGCAAGATTTCTGGCTCTCACAGACCTGTAACTTCTTCTTTAAGAGGCTCCTCTATCCTCCACTCATTACCTGCAGTAATGGCTCCTGTTCGACATTGTTATCAGTATAAAAGACACCTGTCCACAACCTCAAACAGTCACACTCCAAACTTCACTATGGTGAAGACCAAAGAGCTGTGGAAGGACACCAAAAACAAAATTGTAGACCTGCACCAGGCTGGGAAGACTGAATCTACAATAGGCAAGCAGCTTGGTGTGAAGAAATCAACTGTGGGAGCAATAATTAGAAAATGGAAGACATACAAGACCACTGATAATCTCTCTCGATCAGGGGCTCCACACAAGATGTCATCCGGTGGGGTCAAAATGATCACAAGAACGGTGAGCAAAAATCCCAGAACCACACGGGGGTACCTAGTGAATGACCTGCAGAAAGCTGGAACTAATGTAACAAAGGCTACCGTCAGTAACACACTACGCCGTCAGGGACTCAGATCCTGCAGTGCCAGACGTGTCCCCCTGCTTAAGACAGTACATATCCGGGCCCGTCTGAAGTTTGCTAGAGAGCATTTGGATGTTCCAGAAGAGTATTGGGAGAATGTCATATGGTCAGATGAAACCAAAGTAGAACTGTTTGGTGGAAACACAACTCATCGTGTTTGGAGGAGAGTGAATGCTGAGTTGCATCCAAAGACCACCATACCTACTATGAAGCATGGGGGTGGCAACATCATGCTTTGGGGCTGTTTCTCTGCAAAGGGACCAGGACGACTGATCCGTGTACATGAAAGAATGAATGGGGCTATGTATCGTGAGATTTTGAGTGCAAACCTCCTTCCATCAGCAAGGGCATTGAAGATGAAACGTGGCTGGGTCTTTCAGCATGACAATGATCCCAAGCACACCGCCAGGGCAACGAAGGAGTGGCTTTGTAAGATGCATTTCAAGGTCCTGGAGTGGCCTAGCCAGTTTCCAGATCTAAATCCCATAGAAAACCTTTGGAGGGAGTTGAAAGTCCATGTTGCCCAGCGACAGCCCCAAAACATCACTGCTCTAGAGGAGATCTGCATGGAGGAATGGGCCAACATACCAGCAACAGTGTGTGCCAACCTTGTGAAGACTTACAGAAAACGTTTGACCTCTGTCATTGCCAACAAAGGATATATAACAAAGTATTGGAATGGAGTTCTCCAGAAGCTGCAGTGTGAAGAGACTATAAACTTTATTTCCGATACACATGGATGGACTTTCTCTGCTATAAGGAAATCCACGTGGAGCGATTAGGAATGGAGACGTGTAAAAAGGGTTGGTTAGGGTTGGTTGGTTATTGACCAAATACTTATTTTCCACCATAATTTCAAATAAATTCTTAAAAAAAAAATCAGACAATCTGATTTTCTAGATGTTTTCTCATTTTGTCTCTCATAGTTGAGGTCTACCTATGATGTCAATTACAGACCTCTCTCATCTTTTTAAGTGGGAGAACTTGCACAATTGGTGGCTGACTAAATACTTTTTCCCCACTTAATGCTTCAACCCTTACAATTGCACCAAGACCACCTAATTTCATATACTCACTATTTGACTAAACACTCACTTCTTTGCAGTCCAATCCCTATTTCCTGTAATGTCTACTCTAATGTCTATTCTTTACAGTAAGAACAGCAAGGCTATGGATGCCAGAACAACATTACGGGTTATGGGTTCTAGATTTTAAGGGCACGTTGATCCAGGGTTTTATACTGATTGCCAGATTGGAGTTGGGAAGGAATTTTTTCCCATGAAATGGGGCAATTGGCATAAGCCTCATGGGTTTTTTTTTTTGCCTTCCTCTGGATCAACACTGTAGGGGACTGTAGGATTATAGGTCGGACTTGATGGACTGATGTTTTCATCCAACCTCATCTACTGTGTAACTATGTACTCAGCTGGACCCTCATATCAAATTCATCTGCCCCAACTAGGATTTCTAAACTAAGCAGGGGCGTACCTAGCAAAGACTGTGCCCCATAGCAAACTTTTGACTTGGGGGGGCCCCAACACAGTATAACATCCCATTTACACACAATATAATGTCCCAAAGTGGTCTTCATACAGTATAATGTCATATGTGATATGGTTTTCAGTAACTTGAAGTACTTCTCTGTGGGTTTGTGTGGTCTAATTCTCCATTGCTGAGTTGTTGTTACTCCTAGACGCTTCGACAAAAAAAAAAAAAAAATTGCTGCGGGAAAAACCGCGTGGCAACGCATCATGGTTTTTCCCATGGCGATTTTCACAGAAAGTTCGCAGAGGTTCCCTCTGCGGACTTTCTGCTTCAATTATACCTATAGGAAAACTGCTGGCATTTCCGTAGGTATAATTGACATGCTGCGATTTTCAAAACTGCAACGGTTTTGGAAATCACAGTGGGTCCGCTGTGCGCATTTTACCACAGTGTGGGCGTGGGATTCACTAGAATCCCATCCACTACACAGTTATTGTAAAATGCAGGGCCCCAGCCCAAAGGGGTTTTACTGGCTTCAATGGATTTTTCATACTGATGACCTATCCACAAGATAAATTATCAGTATGAGATCTGTGGAAGTAGACCCTCAAACCTCTCAGAGATCAGCTATTCCAGCAGCCTCCAGGCACAGAAGCTGGTAGATTGGATGGGAAGTGCATGCAGGCTTCCCCTGTTCAAGTAATAGGTGCAGAACTGCAATTCCCTGGAACTACCACTATGCAGTGGACGGGGCTACAATGCAGCTTCGATGATTTGAATAAGAGAAGCCTACATGCGATGTCTGTCCACTGCACCAGCTTTAGGCATGTGGAGGCTGCAGTAACAGCTGATCTGTGCGGGGGCCAGGTGTCATACACTCACAGATCGTGATCTTACTGATGATCACGATGATCATACTGAGGATCTTTATTGTGGATAGGCCATCAGTATGAAAAATCCATTCAGGACCGTAAAACCCCTTTAACAATGATTACCGACCAGATGTAGCAGATCAGAGGTGGGTATTACAGAGCCATGTGATTGATTGTATTTACTTGTTTGCAGTCGGTGTGGCTGAATCACCAGAACTGCATCATTAGGAGAGGTGGCCACATAGTTCATATATACTTCATGTTTAATATACTGTATCTGATCTCTTTTTCCTATAGCTGGCTGTACATTTGAGGCTCATAGTGATATTGGCCCATGCGAGGTGACACAGAGCACACAGGAAGACTTTGATTGGCAGTTGGTTCACGACCCACGTGGAAACCCTGACTTGCCCCAAGGTAAGTGATGCTTCGTTCACACCTGCGCTTGCTGTCCGTCCGTTGCCAATCCAGTGAAAATCTCGGCGAACTGGATTGGCATCGGATACAGACCGGTCAGCGGCGCATTGGTTAAAAACCATTCATTTGAATGGGTTTTTAAAGCAATGCGTGGGTGTGCGCTTACACCCTCTGCGCTGCCAATCCTTTTTTTTTCGTCGGACACGAAGTCCTGCATGTCCGACTTTGTTTCCGACGAAAAAAAAGGATTGGCAGCGCAGAGGGTGTAAGCGCACACCCGCGCACTGCTTTAAAAACCCATTCAAATGAATGGGTTTTTAACCAATGCGCCGCTGACCGGTCTGTATCTGACGCCAATCCAGTTCGCCGAGATTTTCACTGGATTGGCGACGGACGGATACCAAGCGCAGGTGTGAACCCACCCTTAACTTGTCTCTTACTGTGCCCTTTAGTCCATCATACCATCAAACCTTGTTGTTATCCTTATGTTTGATTCTTTGTGCGTTCATTATTGTCCTGAGCATCGCACTATATAATCACATTTACTTTTCTATGTATTTACCCTGTGTAGGTTCTTACCTTTTGGTCAACTCTTCAGAACATGCTGCAGGGAAGCGGGCTCACCTCCTGTTTCAACCACTGAGTGAAAACGATACACACTGCCTGCAGTTCAGTTACCTTCTGCATAGTAGAGATGCAAGAGGTCCTGGCTCACTACGAGTGTATGTGCGAGTCAATGGTGGTCCTTTGGGCACAGCTGTTTGGGAAGTATCAGGGCCCCGTGGAAAACAGTGGCAGCAAGCTGAACTTGCTGTTAGCACTTTCTGGCCCAGTGAATACCAGGTAACTAATTCTATATATATATATTTACATATATACTATATATATTTCTAGATATTCTCTATATATTTACATACATACTTTACAAATGATGGTAGGTAGCTTAATTTAAAGGGAACCTTTTACATGGCAAATACAGTCCAATTTGCATGCACTATGCTATAGAGCAGGAGTAGATGAGCAGATTAGAATAGATTCAGTAAAACTTATGTCTGACCCCAAATTGATTTTTCATACTGATGACCTATCTACAGTGGTTTTCCCATATGGGGAATCTATTCCCTATCCACAATATAGGGGATATATTGCAGATCGTTGGGAGTCCAATCCACTCAGACTCCTACTAATTTTGTCCCCGTTCTCAGCGAAGCAGTTGGAGCACAGTGGTCTGGCAGCATGTGCTCCACTCAATTCATTTCAATGGAAGTGCCATAGATAGCTGAAGTAAAGTGCTCGGCTATCTCCAGTTCTCTCGCTCTCCTTATCAGTTGGACAACTGTCGATCTGCAACTTCTTCCCTATCCAGTGGATATGGAATCACTTTCCCATGCGGGAAAACCCCTTTAAATCTCTGCTCTTTCTATGATAAGTGATTGACAGCTTTCCCTGTATTATTGTGGATAAAGATATAACTGATAGTCACTGATAGAACTGCCCCTTTGACTTCTCAGCATAGAAAGTGGGGACATTGAAATGAATAAAATACAGGTTATACTGAATCTTTCCTCACCAAACTATATAATGAAACTGCTCATCTCCTCCTGCTCTATGACTTGGTACCTGCAGATTAGATGGCATTTTCCATGTGACAGGTTCCTTGAAACGTTCAATATTGTGGTGGGACTTATCCAGACCACTGTTTTGTACCAGAAAACAGTTTTTTGTTTGTTTTTTTTTTTTATTCTTCCTCCCCATATCTATCAATAATACTCAAATACATTTTCTGTACTTGGATAAATTATTAATATTTAGACATTTATGTGGATATGCCATAAATTTCCATATGTGGAAGGTAAACTTTTAATAGTAGAAAATTACATTAAGCAAACATTAACTCACAAATAAATGTGTCATACTATTATGATTTTGTTTACAACCCTGAGGCACCATGCAGACGACACTTGTACACTTCCATATTTAGAACAATGGATGTCAGTGAGTACATACACATCAGTTTTTAACATCCGTTAATAAATATTATTAATATTTTTTGTCCCAATACAATGGACCCAGTACATGGTTAGGAAACTGCTTAAAAATATGTGACACTGTGATGGAAAACGGACATTCAAAGCAGACATTTTCATTCATTTTTAATGTCATGTGCTAGTAGCCAAGGCTGCAAGCCAAATCACAATGTGACGCATCAACAACTTCAGAATTGGAAAAGTTGTGGTCAAATAGTGGAAATTGTGTGATTGTTGCATGACTTTTTTTTACCTGAGCACTGAACTGAATACTGAGCTGTTCTAAGATTCTTTATGACCTGTAAGCCAAGTGGGATTGTTATATAAGAAAATGTAGAATGCTAAGCGAATGTATAAATTGTCACCCTGTCTTCAATGACCCTGAAAATAACTTAATGCAGTCTTGATTATATGTGAATTTTGCCATTATCATTTTTATATTCCTTTGTATGATTGTAAAGTGTAACCTTCAAGCTATGGTAGACTTTTAGGTTACATGATGTCTGTATTTTTACAGAGAATACCTCTAGAATATTTAAAAAGGTGTGAATAAGATTACATTTATGACATGCCATGTATGATAGATGATAGAATTTTGGGGGGCTTTTGTAAACCAGGAGTTTACCAAGCTGCAAGCTGTGTTTGTTCAGATTGAATTTCTCCATGCAATCAAAGGCGATTCCCATGGTTTTAATAGAATTGTACTGTGCACAATACAGTAGGATTTCTTTCTTGTCATATATACAGAAATTTCTGCAAAAGAAGGGAAAAAAAAAACACATCTGCTCCTTTTGTTTTTGCAATCAATAGTGATCTCAGACATGTTCTCATTGACATATTAGATGGTAGTTTAGACAGGACTTTCATTTAATGACAGGTTCAAAGGAACCTGTTATATTAAACATGTTGTGCATCTTGAGATATAGTATTGAGGGAAAAAAATTAAGGCTGTATGTCCACAACTTCAAACTTTTTGTCAGTATACTAGCTGGCTAGCATACTGACCCATTTGTCTTCTGTGTATAATCCGGGGGCCCGTACAAGCGGCAGTGAGTCTGTGGCAAAACTCAGGACAGCTCCTATACCTGTCTGTTTTGTGGCCTGGGCTCACTAGATGAAGTGAATTGGTCCATGGAGTCATGGACAGTACACAGATATTTTATCATCGCCCATGACAGCACCCCTGCAAGCAGGACCACTCATTCGGGACAGGAAACCTAAAAATATAAAAAGGTCCACACCCCCACCACACCTCAGTTCAGGTTTCCTGTCACTCTAGATGAGTGGTACCCTGAGGATTCTCTCCATGATGAGTGAGGATTGTTCACACCCTGGGGCTGAGGACAGAATATTACATGTTATTACTGTTCCTCGTAGGGTGTTAATCGTCGCATTATGCCTCCTGATACCCAGTCTGTCTGATCTGCTATGCTCCTCTCTCCTTCCATCTGCTACTGGCAGTGGGTCCCTGTGGAGTCGGTCCTGGGCTGACCAGATCTTTCTGTGGAGTCTGAGGCTCTTTTTTTATTCACAGTATACTTATATTCCAGCTGTATCTACTGTATATTTGGAGTCCTCTGGGCCCCACTTCTGATGGTGTCTGACATCACTTCCGGTACATGGAGGGCAGAACTGGAAGTGACTTCGGAAGGGCCGGCTATTGCCATAGAGCATGATGGGTGAGCGTCTCTTGTCCGGGGCGGGGCGGGCGACTTCACAGCATGGCTGTAGCTTTACATATAACCACAGACCGGACAGCCAGCCCGCAGTTCTTTTGCTCCAGAACTCCAGTGCTCCTACAGATCCCAGCAGCAGCTCTAGGGGGCTTATACCACTTCCTAGCAGCACCAGTGATACTGCGGCACTACAGTGTTCTATCAGCTCCAGCCTTTTTGGAAATGGATAAGAGGCTTGCCTTTCCTCTGCCACCATGCCAGGAGCTTCTGAGCGCCAATGCAGGAGAAAACCTCAGATCAGCCACCCCATTACTATGAGGGTTCCTGGGACTTCCATAGTTCGGTATAGTAACAGATCTTCTGCATGAATGTTAATCAGAAGTTTTGGTTTCTTTATTTTAGACTAAGCTGACCAGAAGGTAAAGTTCAAGTTCTAGCTCAAAGTCTAAGAATTGTGGTATCTGTAAAAGATCCCTTTCCACCTCATACTCTAAACCCCTGTGTTTTTCCTGCCTGTATAGAATTATGACAGAGTAATCTCCCCCTCTTATGGACAGTATTAGACAGATCGTCAAGCAAAGAGGTCTCCTCTTCCCTACATGGATTGAGACAATCCGTTGCGCTCCCAAGCACCTCCAGAGACAGCCTGAGGCCTCCTCAGAGCTCAGAGAGATCTGTTTCGGTAGCCTCAGACTCTGACTCCTCTCTAGATGAGACCTCAGGCAGACTCTCCTTCCTACCAGAAGATCCGGATTTCCTGATTAAAGCAGTCAAGATGACTATGGGGCTAGAAGACAGGACTATGTGGTATTCCCTGCATAGGTAAAAAGCTTGATGATCTGTTGAAGAAGGCCTCAGATAAGTAAAAGGTGTTTCTAATGTTGCCTATTTCCTTTCCTACTAAAAGAAACCAAAGGCCTTTTCGTCACTACAAGGATAAATTCCCCTATAGTAAGAACAACACCCAGAATAAAAGCAAGAAAGGCCTTATTTTTTCTCAACCAGCGGTGACTCCAGGCCTCCGGTGGGAGGGGGGTTATCCCAGTTTCTGCAGTCCTGGTAAGACATTGCAGCCTGTCCCTGGGTGTTATAGGGAATCAGTCAGGGCTTTAAGCTTGAATTTGCCTCTCGCCCAAGAGACAGGTTCCTCTCAACCCCTTGTCCAAATGACCCTATCAAAAATCGGTCCTTGCAGGAGGAGGTTCAAACGTTGTTAAAGAAGGAGGTAGTAGTTCCAGTTCCCCTCAGGAAGCCTAGCAGGAAATTCAGGGTTATCAACCTCAAGTCAACAGGTTCCTGACCTACCCAAAATTCAGGATGGAGACAATATCCTCTACCATCAATCTCCTCTTTCGGGACTGTCTGGTGGTCTCCCTAGACCTGGAGAATGCGTACTATCACATCCTCATGCATGCATCCTCCCAGAGATATCTTAGTTGTGCAGTTTGGATGAACAATTCTCTACTTCACCTCCAGTTTTGGGCCCTCCCCTTTGAAGTCTCTTAGACCCCTAGAATCTTTAAAAAAATGTTGTAGCAGAGATTACAACATATCTCAGAAATCAGGGTCTTCTTCTAGTTCCATATCAGATCGATTTCTTCTTGATTCCCTGGAGCATTGCTGCCTTCTCTGGTCAACCGTAGAACATCAGTTGAGAGAAGTCCTCTCTCATACTTTCCAGGGTCAGAATTTTTTTGCGTATCCAGTTCCTCCATGGGATCTGAATTTGGTCCTTTCTGCCCTTATTCAGGACCCCTTTGAGCCCCTTGAGGATTTACCAGTCAGAATATTGACACTTAAGATGATCTTTCCCTAGCCATAACTTCGGCTAGAAGAATCTTGGAGATACAGGCCTTCTCTTCTCATCTTCCTTACACCATCATTTCTGAAGCTTACTCATCATGTTCCAAGTTCCCTCCTGAAGGATTTGGCACCCATTCAACTAGAGCAGTAGCTACCTCCTGGACGGAGAGGGCTCATGACTTTCTGGGCCAGTTTTATAGAGTGGCCACCTGGAGCTCTCTGCATACCTTCTTCAGACACTATAGGCTTAATGTGAATTTCCCTTCTGATGTGGCCTTTGGCAGGAAGGTGCTGCAGGTGGTGGTCCCTCCTTAATTGTTTTAGTTTCCTCTCACAGTGGTGCTGATAAAACCAGAATTACACTTAACGGTAAATGTTTTTTTGAAAGCCCTTGACATCGCCCACCAAATTTTTCCCAGCCCTTATTAGATTTTTGCCTCACCCTTTAAAGGTATTAATTTAGTCTTAAGCCAGGTTACGGACATAATTTACCAGACTGGGGCCTTTGTCCAGTCTTTTGTTCCTTTTTTGATGATGTTCTTTACCTTACTTTTCCACTATTTCAGGTTTCCAGCTTGCTAATCACTATGGTGGGGGTTTGAACCTTTTCATATCTCCAGGTTTCCTGTCCTGGGTGGGCGGTACTACTTGCAGGGGAGCTATGAAATATGCACATGGTTGTGTGCAGGTATCCCTGGATATATATATATATATATATATATATATACACAGTGCTGGCCAAAAGTATTGGCACCCCTGCAATTCTGTCAGATAATACTCAGTTTCTTCCAGAAAATGATTGCAATCACAAATGCTTTGGTAATAATATCTTCATTTATTTTGCTTGCAATGAAAAAACACAAAAGAGAATGAAAAAAAAAGTCAAATCATTGATCATTTTACACAAAACTCCAAAAATGGGCCGGACAAAAGTATTGGCACCCTCAGCCTAATACTTGGTAGCACAACCTTTAGACAAAATAACTGCGAACAACCGCTTCCGGTAACCATCAGTGAGTTTCTTACAATGCTCTGCTGGAATTTTAGACCATTCTTCTTTGGCAAATATCTCCAGGTCCCTGAGATTTGAAGGGTGCCTTCTCCAAACTGCCATTTTGAGATCTCTCCACAGGTGTTCTATGGGATTCAGGTCTGGACTCATTGCTGGCCACTTTAGAAGTCTCCAGTGCTTTCTCTCAAACCATTTTCTAGTGCTTTTTGAAGTGTGTTTTGGGTCATTGTCCTGCTGGAAGACCCATCACCTCTGAGGGAGACCCAGCTTTCTCACACTGGGCCCTACATTATGCTGCAAAATTTGTTGGTAGTCTTCAGACTTCATAATACCATGCACACGGTCAAGCAGTCCAGTGCCAGAGGCAGCAAAGCAACCCCAAAACATCAGGGAACCTCCGCCATGTTTGACTGTAGGGACCGTGTTCTTTTCTTTGAAGGCCTCTTTTTTTTCCTGTAAACTCTATGTTGATGCCTTTTCCCAAAAAGCTCTACTTTTGTCTCATCTGACCAGAGAACATTCTTCCAAAAAGTTTTTGGCTTTCTCAGGTAAGTTTTGGCAAACTCCAGCCTGGCTTTTTTATGTCTCTGGGTCAGAAGTGGGGTCTTCCTGGGTATCCTACCATAGAGTCCCTTTTCATTCAGACGCCGACGGATAGTACGGGTTGACACTGTTGTACCCTCGGACTGCAGGGCAGCTAGAACTTGTTTGGATGTTAGTTGAGGTTCTTTAGCCACCATCCGCACAATCTTTCGTTGAAATCTCTCGTCAATTTTTCTTTTCCGTCCACATCTAGGGAGGTTAGCCACAGTGCCATGGGCTTTAAACTTCTTGATGACACTGCACACGGAAGACACAGGAACATTCAGGTCTTTGGAGATGGACTTGTAGCCTTGAGATTGCTCATGCTTCCTCACAATTTTGCTTCTCAAGTCCTCAGACAGTTCTTTGGTCGTCTTTCTTTTCTCCATGCTCAATGTGGTACACACAAGGACACAGGACAGAGGTTGAGTCAACTTTAATCCATTTCAACTGGCTGCAAGTGTGATTTAGTTATTGCCACCACCTGTTATGTGCCACAGGTAAGTAACAGGTGCTGTTAATTACACAAATTAGAGAAGCATCACATGATTTTTCAAAGGGTGCCAATACTTTTGTCCACCCCCTTTTTTATGTTTGGTGTGGAATTATATCCAATTTGGCTTTTTGACAATTCTTTTTGTGGTTTTCCATTGAAGACAAATTAAATGAAGATATTATTACCAAAGCATTTGTGATTGCAATCATTTTCTGGAAGAAATTGAGTATTATCTGACAAAATTGCAGGGGTGCCAATACTTTTGGCCAGCACTGTATATATATGTATATATATATATATATATATATATTTTTTTTTTTTTTTATTTACATTCTTTCACACTGTTGGTTAAAGAGTCCAGTGGGTGTGTCAGTCAATGACAGCTATTTCTTTATGTGCACTTACACAGCGAAGACTGTCAATGAATCTGTATAATAACCCACTGAACTACCTATAGAATGCAGAGATTTGAGTGAATAAAACACCCATCATACTGAACCTTTTCCCACAAACACTTTTTTAAAACCACTCAGTTCCTTTTGCTCTATAAACTACTTCCCTTAGATGGAACATTATGTTCAGCGCAATAGGGTGCTTTAATGAGCATTTTTTCCCTAAAATAAAAATCAGCCGTAAATATATGTTGTTTGCTTGTTCAAGTTATTAAATTATGTTAGCAATTATGTTTGCAGATTTGGACTCTTAAATAAGGTGGATGAAAACCCTCTTAGGAACCCCAGTGATCACCATATTAGTTGTAATACAGCTTTCAATATAAGCAATACACATCTAAGTAGAGATGTGGTAGTCAATAGACTTACATACTGTAGCTATGTTTAAAGACTATTTAAAGGGAAGTCCAGAACTACAAAATAAGTAATAGAATTTTAAAAATACCACATCGGAATTAATTTGGAACAATTAGATTTTTGTGCAGTGTCCTTTTTTTTTCCCCCAGAAACCACACCACTCTTTTTCAAGTCGTACACATGACCTAGAAGAGGAGGTTAACACCCACGAACAGGGATAGAATGGCATAATACATATATACGTGCAGACTGATACATATAGTGTGCATACACATATTTACACATGCATACAATACATGCAAACACCTGGCATCCCCACCGATCAGCTGTTCTCAGTAGCTGATACATAGAGAATTGAGCAGGAAGCAGACAGCTCCATTTTCTTTGTAGTGGCTAAACTGAGATACTTCACATTAACTTCTTTTCAAGTGGATGGTTGCTGATCTGTAGTAATTTCGTCTGTCTACCATACAAAGAACTGCTCCATTCTCTTTATATAAGCTGCTGAGAACCGCTGATCAGTGGGTGTTGGACCCCACTAATCTGGTATTAATTACCAATCTATATCATTAGTCATCAATAATTTTAGTTTGGAAATTCCCTTACACTTTGTCTAAGCAGACAGTTATGGAGGGCCACATGGATGTACTAGGGAAAAAGAGAGGGCACAAGTAAGAGATATTAACTTCATAACCCCCTCCCTGTGTACTGTCCTTCTCCAGTCTATTAGTCTATTATTGCACTTCAGTCCTACTCTGTTAAATGAAGGCAAGCTACAGTACCAGGCATAGAATTTGTGCAAGAGTATTTTGTGGGTAATAAAAGCATATCCATGTTTTTGTCCCAAATCACAAATAACCCTGTTAGTATACATTGATCATGAAACAGTCCATAATAATAGTTTAACCCTAGTTTTTCTGGCATCCTGTATTGCGAGCAAGTAGAACATAATAATTATAAACAAGTGCTAACATGCAGGACTACAGACTACAAGGTTTGTGCATGGTGTTACGGAGTTGAAATAATGAGAAGAATTAGGTACAGTATGAAGAACATACTATAATTGTAATGTTGATACAGCGGCTGCCACATACCGTACATTGCGTTCAGGCGCTTTTTTCTGTAGTTTGAATAATACTGGTAGTGACTTTTTTGTGAAACCCTAAGTACACAAATACTAACTGCTTATGTTTTTGTGCCATTAATTTTTTTTAATCTCGCTGCTCTGTACTGTTGAAATTGGTCACTTTTTTTTTTTTATATATATATATTGTAGGTGCTGTTTGAGGCTGAGGTGTCAGGAACTCCCCTAGGATACATTGCACTGGATGATATTCTTCTACTTAGTTACCCCTGCAGTGAGTAATTCAATACAGTATGACACATTGGTCTTATACGAAATGAAGAGTTAGATATGAAAGAAATCTCATTAACCGCTTCCTCTCTCACAGCTCAGGCTCCCCACTTCTCCCGCCTTGGGGAGGTGGAAGTTAATGCTGGGCAGAATGCCACATTTCAGTGTCCTGCCGCTGGCAGGGCAAATGAAGGCGAGACCTTCTTACTGCAGGTGAGAAGTTTCATGCGACTCTTCTCTCTTATGAATACTGAATAGAATGGGGCATATAGATGGCAGTGTTTGAATGGGATGGCATGAAGCCAATTAGGGAGTGTGGTGTCTGAATCAGAAAATGTTGAAGAGATGGCCATAGTTATTGTATCTGTGACACAATTCCTCAGCATGACTACTTCATTGTGCCTATTCAGCTGCATGTACTACTTTTCTGTGCAATGCAGATGAACAGCAAGTACTAAGGTTAGGACAGTATAAGGTTTCTATGGTTACATCTTGAAGAAATGATAGTGTTAATGATAGTTTAACTTTAGCATAATTAGTGATGGGAAATGAGTGGATTCTGTGTCAAAGGCATGGGATGGTGTATATTCATTCATAGACTTGGTAATCATGCTCATTCACCAGCAGGAAATTGTTACAGGGTACTGCGTAAGACACTTGTCGCAGCAAAAAACGATTCTGTCAACATCATTGTGCTGAGATGCGGCCTCAGATCACATTGGTTCTAATCATCTGAATTTATTGCTACATTACAGAGGCAAAATGGAGGCATCACATCTTCAGGGATAATTCAACATGTCAGTCACTGGCGACTCTTGGCCTCTTTCCAGCTTTTTGAAGCTGGGAGAGATGATCAGGACCTGTATCGCTGTGTGAGTCGCTCCATTTATGGCGCAGGAGTGTCCAACTTTGCTGAGCTTGTGGTGAAAGGTGAGTGCAGGTAGTATATGGTTTCCCTGCCAGAGATGTCACTTTTTTGCCTCCCATATTTATCATTTGTAATGCTAGTGACACCGAAATTTCCACCTTGACAACCAAATTATAAAACTAAAATATGCACTTGTTCAAATATGCTTTTAGAGTCCTAAATCACTTTGTTCATCATACTAACTTATTGCTGCTATTACACAGAACCACCAACCCCTATTGCTCCACCTCAACTTCTAAGGGCTGGTCCCACCTATTTGGTTGTGCAACTTAACACTCGCTCCATAACTGGCGATGGGCCCATTGTGCGTAGGGAAATTGAGTACCGCGTGAGTGGTGGAACCTGGCGGGAAAGGCATGCTGTCACTTCACACACATATAAACTGTGGCACTTGGACCCTGATTCACAGTATCATGTGTCTGTGTTACTTACTCGCCCTGGTGAGGGAGGTACTGGGAGACCTGGACCAGCACTTATCAGCAGGACAAAGTGTGCAGGTAGGAGGACTTATCAATACTATACATAATGTATGTGCATGTTAAGATGTGAAATTTTTAGGGACCAATACAGGTAAATGAGATGTACTTATTAACACCAGGCTTAGTACTAATAATACAGCAAAGTGCTGCCAGCTGTTTGCATAGCATAGCTTTGGGATTAAATAGCACTACGTGAAATCTAAATCTGAATAGGACATATATTGAGAAGAGTTTGTTTAGCCAACTCAACAACTGTCTTATTTTTGTTCTTCCTGCAGAGCCCATGCGAGCACCTAAAGGCCTTTCATGTACAGCAGAGCAACCGCGACAGCTGACTCTGCACTGGGAAGCAGCTGGCTTTAATATCACTCGGTGTCACACCTACTCAGTGACACTGTGTTACCATCATGAATCCAGTACTTTGCAAGACTGTGTAGCAGTGGAGGGAGGAGCCAACCACTATATCCTTCGATCTCTCCCTCCATACAGTGCTGTCCACTGTCGCCTTGTTCTATCCAATCCAGAGGGCCGAAAGGAGGGCAAGGAGGTTACTTGCTATACACAGGAAGATGGTTTGTATAAACAGCTAGTTTAACCTGCTAAAATCTCAGCTAATGGGCTGGAAATATTCTTATACAAAACATTAAGCTGTGTGTTATTATCCCTCACAACAGGTCAAAAATGATTGAAATCATTAGCAATATTGATATAAGTATATTAAATTTAGACAATATGTATTGTTTTTTGTCACAATCTCTCCATTATATTAAATATTGATTTGCATTGAAATCATGTGTAAAAATATATAGAATTTCCGCAATTAGGGTATTCCTGTATAATACATATTTGAATGTTAATAATTAATAATAATATAATGTATGTAATAATAATACCAATAATAATGTAGTATTTATTATTATTATTAGTCATTACACCTAGCTTGCTAGGTGAGTAGTTTATTCCAGGTCTAAGGTTGTCCTTACAATTAAACGATCAATGGTAAATGTATTTGCTTTTAATTGTTCAGTGCCTGGAGGAATTGCTTCAGAGTCCTTGTTGTTCACTACACTGGATGATGCTATTCTTCTCTCCTGGGATGAACCTGCTGAACCTAATGGTATCCTTACCCAATATGAGGTAAGTATGCAATATCTATACTGTTTATCCTACCCTTGCCTCTATTTGTTTAAAATATGTAATATATGTTAAATCTTGATTCTGGATTTGGCTTCTTCCAGCATCTTCGTACAGACTAGATTAAAGGTCCAGAGTCTTTTGTTTGGCGGCGCACACAGTCCACAGTGGTCTCTATTAATGTCACTTACGCTCTGTGTGCTCCTGTATGGTGCCTCACACATGTGCCATATTTATTCTTAGGAGCAGTAGGCCCCTGGCAGCCTGCTGTTCCCTTATTAGAGATCTATATGATATAAATCTATGATACAGAATGTATTAGGCCTAAGGTGGATTGTTAGCAGTGTTTGTAACATATTTACACCAGTGTGACATTGACAATGACATTGTTATTTGCAACATTAAAATAACATGTCTCACAACTTGTCAGTTTAGCACTGTGACTATCCTTTAAGACTAAAAAGATCATTCTCATCTAAAGATGCTACAAAGCAAAATTTGTCATTTGCACACATTATTGTGTTTTTACATTGGACTGCAGGAAAAAAATAAAACTTACCAGTGTCTGATGTCTGTGGTGTCACCAACTCCACTATACTTCAGCTTTATGTGTATGTAGTAGCATGGAGTCAGTCATATGAGCATCAGATATTTCTGGCCACCGCAGCTGCGCTGTGTAAATGCAAGCTATCATGCTCTGGGGGACTCAGGTATATATTAGTAATAAAGCTTATTCAGTGCAGGGAATGTACTGGGAAGCCTTATTTTACCCCCACATAACCCCTTTTACTCTGCTGCATCAGTGTGTGCGTCTGTTTATTAGAAGGTCAAATTATTGGAAGGTTCTATTCACACTTTGCCCCTCATTATACATAGGTAGGTACACCTGGAAACACTCTCATTGCATATCTATGATGCATGTTACTTTACAGGCAAGTTAAGAGGGGTATTAAGGAGGCACCTTAAGGAGACTGCCTTTGCAGGCCACCTTTTGGTGTGCAGAGTCTATTATAGAGTTTTATAATACATACTCTGCTAAGAATTCTGAGAAAAGAATATATTCTGGTTTGGCTTTAATAGGTGTCGCTAGAGCAAATGTCATTTTTCCCATTAAAGAGCACTTAATTCCATATTATTTCGCTGTACTCTTCCATTATAGAAGAAAATGTATACTGTGCAGTATAATTTTTGCGGGATACTTCTATATTGAGTGGCCTAGTTGGATGGATACTTTATTGACATATGCCAGAAGATCACTTTTATGGCATACATTGGGACAGTGTGACCTTATGGATAAGCTTTCCTGCTCACAGTAGAGTACAAATACAATGTGAACTCTAAGCCTAAGGGAGGAACTGTAAACCTGTGCTGTAGTCTCACTGAGATCACATTCTTGCCATCTCTCTATAAAAATAATGAATCATGAGATCAATGTACCTAGCATTACCTCTTCATCTTTTCAGCTGAGTTATCAAATCATTGAGTCTTCAGACCCTGGGGTGAGTGTTCCAGGACCACGTTCAACCATATGTAAGCCACCAAATGAAACTTCCCACCTTCTTACCAACTTGCACCCAGGAACCACCTACCTACTGAGCGTACGTGGACGTAATAGTAAAGGCTATGGACAGAGTGCGCTTACTGAGCTCACCACTAATATTTCAGGTATCTATTTTTCAATCTGAGAGAAACTTATATTTTCCAGTGTTTATTGTTTTATGGGAGTTGTATAATCCTTAAGCCTAATCTTATATTCTGCAGCACCTGCGTTTGACTACAGAGACCTACCTGCTCCAATTGCTGAGACGGATCATACTATAACTGTTCTCTTAAGGCCTGCACAAGGAAGGGGGTCCCCTGTGAGGTTTGTTTCCTGTTGTAATATGATTTTGTAATGTGTATATATTTAATTTTGTAATATGTATGTGTGTGCATCTATCCTATCTATCTATCTATCTATCTATCTATCTATCTATCTATCTGTCTATCTATCTGTCTATCTGTGTATATACAGTGGGTACGGAAAGTATTCAGACCCCTTTAAATTTTTCAGTCTTTGTTTCATTGCAGCCATTTTCTAAAAGCAAAAAAGTTCATTTTATTTCTCATTAATGTACACTCAGCACCCCATCTTGACAGAAAAAAAACCAGAAATGTAGATATTTTTGCTAATTTATTAAAAAAGAAAAACTGAAATATCACATGGTCATAAGTATTCAGACCCTTTGCTCAGTATTGAGTAGAAGCACCCTTTTGAGCTAGTACAGCCATGACTCTTCTTGGGAATGATGCAACAAGTTTTTCACATCTGGATTTCACCATCCTCTGCCATTCTTCTTTGCAGATCCTCTCCAGTTCCGGCAGGTTGGATGGTGAACGTTGGTGGACAGCCATTTTCAGGTCTCTCCAGAGATGCTCAATTGGGTTGAGGTCAGGGCTCTGGCTGGGCCAGTCAAGAATGGTCACAGAGTTGTTCCGAACCCAATCCTTTGTTATTTTAGCTGTGTGCTTAGGGTCATTGTCTTGCTGGAAGGTGAACCTTCGGCCCAGTCTGAGGTCCAGAGCACTGTGGAAGAGGTTTTCTTCCAGGATATCTCTGTACTTGACCGCATTCATCTTTCCTTCAATTGCAACCAGTCGTCCTGTTCCTGCAGCTAAAAAACACCGCCAAAGCATGATGCTGCCACCACCATGTTTCACTGTTAGGACTGTACTGGGCAGGTGATGAGCAGTGCCTGGTTTTCTCCACACATACCGCTTAGAATTAATGCCAAAAAGTTCAATCTTCATCTCGTCAGATCAGAGAATCTTATTTCTCATAGTCTGGGACTCCTTCATGTGTTTTTTGGCAAACTCTATGCGCGCTTTCATATGTTTTGCACTGAGGAGAGGCTTCCTTCAGACCACTCTGCCATAAAGCCCCCGACTGGTGGAGGGCTCCAGTGATAGTTGACTTTGTGGAACTTTCTCCCATCTCCCTACTGCATCTCTGGAGCTCAGCCACAGTGATCTTTGGGTTCTTCTTTACCTCTCTCACCAAGGCTCTTTTCCCACGATTGCTCAGTTTGGCTGGACGGCCAGGTCTTGGAAGAGTTCTGGTCGTACCAAACTTCTTTCATTTAAGAATTATGGAGGCCACTGTGCTCTTAGGAACCTTGAGTGCTGCAGAAATTCTTTTGGAACCTTGGCCAAATCTGTGCCTTGCCACAATTCTGTCTCTGAGCTCCTTGGGCAGTTCCTTTGACCTCATGATTCTCATTTGCTCTGACATGCACTGTGAGTTGTGAGGTCTTATATAGACAGGTGTGTGCCTTTCCTAATCAAGTCCAATCAGTTTAATTAAACACAGCTGGACTCCAATGAAGGAGTAGAACCATCTCAAGGAGGATCAGAAGGAAATGGACAGCATGTGAGTTAAATATGAGTGTCACAGCAGGGTCTGAATACTTATGACCATGTCATATTTCAGTTTTTCTTTTTTTAATTAGCAAAAATATCTACATTTCTGTTTTTTTTTTCTGTCAAGATGGGGTGCTGAGTGTACATTAACGAGAAATAAAATGAACTTTTTTGCTTTTAGCAAATGGCTGCAATGAAACAAAGAGTGAAAAATTTAAAGGGGTCTGAATACTTTCCATACCCACTGTATATCTTGCAGCTATGGTAATAGGAAGAAAACATTGGTACCCCAACAGAACTAAATTTTACGGCGATATGTAATTTGATGCTTAGGTTATACTAAACGTTTCCCATATTCCTGCTTTCTCCATTTTGTATTCACAAGAATATTTCATAAATCATGCACAAAATATTTAGAAATCATTTCAGCTTCTGTGACATTAGAAAGTCCACCTTATTGGGGATGATTTCCCATAGCAGTCATTTAGACTGGTGTTTTCAGGTGCCCTGATACATAAGAACTGGAATCTGTCTGTTAATTCAAATATTCCTTTGCAATAGTTTCTATACATCTCCACTTGAAGACACATTAAGGTGACTCCTGTAAAAGGATTTGTAGGATTATTTTGAGGCAATGATAAGTTTAGGTATGGAACAGATGCATCTACTTTGCTTTAACAATGCCCTTGCAATTCTCCATATCAGCTTTTACCAGGTTCTGGTTGAAGGAGAAAGCTCCAGCCGAGCTAGACGCGAGCTAGCAGTTCCTGGATGTTTCCCTGGAGCAGGTGGCTATGAGGAAGCAGAGATGGAAGGAGCTACCAGCTATGTAGGAGCAGAACTTCCTCCAAGTGACTTGCCTCGAGATACCCCCTTTATAGTTGGGGATAATCGCAGTTATGGAGGCTACTGGAATCCACCATTGGATCCGCGAAAGGGCTATCTTATCTACCTGCAAGCAGCCAGCCACCATCGTGGGGTAAGAATTCCAGAAAATTGTGAGATGGATACAATCATATTTATGGACTAATATGTATTAGGCATTTAATGGACATTGTAGGGCAGGGGTCCCAAACTCAGCTGCGTAAATGGACTGCACATACTAAAATTTGTATGGGTCGCATTCCTTATGATGGCCTCATACAGTAAAAAGGCCCCCACCAGTGGCCCCATACAGTATGGCTTCCACCCGTTGTCCCCCATACAGTATCAGGCCCCCATCACTGTGCTCATTTACAGGTGATTATTAGTATAGTTCTTACCTCTCTACCCCCCCGCCACGCTTTTCCTCTGCTCCGAGAGACAGAAGCAAGAACTCTTCACAGCTTGCATGCCACAGGCCTAATGTGGTTTGCAGCCTGCAAGTTGGAAAGTTTTCCAGGCGCAGAACTGTGTCGAAGCTCTTTTTCTCCTCAGTTCTGTGAACTGGCTGCAAGCAGATTGGCTGCAACTAGATCGGCAGAACCAAGAAGAATTGGCTTCATACAATCGCTGCTCATGGGCCGCAGATGACGTGTTTGAGATTCCTGTTCTAGGGATAAGTACACACATTATTTATGCCAAGGGTGAGGAGCTGCCAGTTACTGAAAGCTATTTTTTATGTCGTAGGAAACACGACTAAATTGTGTTCGGATTGCCAGAAAAGGTAAAAGCTGAATTAAATCTGTGTCTTCTTGCATATAATAAACATTGATTCTTTCATTCTTTAATCCATTCATTCATTCTGTTGTCTTTTTTTCCTTTGCATGTATATTACTTTCTCCTACAGTAATAAGCTCTTCTGTCTCATTGCACTCTATAATGTTGTGGAAAGTTTAACCCCACTACTTTCTTCTTGTGTATAATTTCCATCCATTCTCCTTTAGTCTGTTCCCCCTATTCTTAAAGGGGTTTTCCCATGAACATAGCCATATAAGAGACAATTAAATTTTAAACTAAGGAGGCACTTTTTTTTTTATATTTTTATCAGTTGCCAATGAATACCACCATGAAGGCAGGAAGTTTATATGGTCTGAAACCCAGCTATGATATCCTGTCCACAATAAGGAAATCATACCTGGGTTTCTGACAAGTCCCAGACCATAGAAGGTTCCTGCATTCGTGGTTGTATCCATTGGCAACTGGTCAAGACAAAACTGTCACCACTAAGATGGGTAGAGAAAATCTGCAAAGTTAAAATTTTTTTAGATTTGCAAGAAATGTTTACCGTTTATATGTCTACAAATTTAACTATGGCCATATTTGTGGAAACCTCCTTCAGGCCTAAGCCCCACGTAGCGTACCACAGTTAAAAAATGCTGTGGAAAAAAACACAGGGAAAACACATCGTGTTTTCCGGCAGCATTTTCCATTGCATTTTTGCTGTGTTTTTCTCTGTGGGTTTTCTTCCCTATCTATAGGCAAACACTTGTGTTTTTTCAGCTTTTCCACGGCATTTTTTTCCAGCAGTGTGTGGATGAGATTAACCAAAATCTCTTTCACTTTGCTGCTACTGTAAAATGCAGGTTTTTTTTTTCTGCTGTATTTCGGCAGCACCCAAAAACGCTGCATTTCCGCAATGTTGGGCCTTAGCCTTATTCCCTTTTAATTTTCCTAAACTGAGCCATGCCAGTTTATTCTTTTTGCAGCACCTTGTAAGGACAGTCACCGTTTCTCTATGGCTCCTCAGCATTCAGAAGAGATGGGACTTGTACTAGGAATCTGTGCTGGTGGTCTGGTTGTGTTTATCATTCTTCTTGGTGCTGTGATTCTTATAGTCCGCAAGGGGTAAGTGACAAAGAAGAACTCCTATTGCAAGATTACAAATTTGTAATACGTTTTAGATGAGAAATTATAGTTTTTTGTGGAAAAAAAAATTTGCCAGTAGGGATAGCTCACAGTTTCCTTCTTTTTTCATTCGCTGGCAGAAGAACACAGTTTTCTTATGCTTACTATCCGTAAGTATGACTTATATGTGAAAATTTTACATTTTGACAATTTGACATGTTTCATTTCACCAAGGAATTTGTAAGTTTTGGTGTTTAAACTTCACCCCACGTCTTACTGTTCCATTGTGATGAACAAAGATATTGGCCCTTGGATTTTTTGCTTGTTTTCTTGCTGGGCTGCTGAAACATTCAGATAGCTCCCTGGACCTGCCTTATTAGCATGGTGTTTTGTCAAACCCTACTCTACCATATTCTAGATTGGTATTACCAACAAAATTCCAGTTCTGTTGTGTACTGTGCATGTAGCGCTAACAATCTGAGTTATAGTATATACATGAACTCTAGGGCAGATCTTAGTTGTTAATTATGTTGTTTCTTTGTTTCAGCAAACCAATAAGTTTAGCCAAGTCTGCTTTGCCAGTGCGGCATGAAAATTCTTGCACAGGTGCCATTAGAGAACATACCAAGATCTTGGATCAACCCAAGTTACTACAGGATGAGGCAGCTTTAACATTTTTGCACAATTATGGTTCCCGAGGTATGACCATCATTATCCATACGATGTAAAAAAAAAAAAAAAAAAAAAACTATTGAAAATTTTAAACAGTGCTTATACCATAATAGTTGTCTTCTTAGATTATCTCAGTATACCTTTTTTGTAGTTAGGCTTGGTCTATTATTATTGTCTTTATATTCTGTAAAGAAAATGAGGGTCTGAAAACACAGGGTCCGCCATCATTCTTAATTATAAATGTATGGAAAGACTTAGTGGTGGTTAGTTCTAATGTAATGTACCACTGATACTTATAGGCCTTCATTTTTCTTTAGGGGAACCACGTGTTGGGTCTGTGACTGAATCAAGCAGCCTTTTGGGAGGATCTCCTCGACGAAATAATGGTAGGAAAGGGTCTCCATATCATACAGGACAACTACACCCTGCAGTGCGTGTGGCAGATCTACTCCAACACATTAACCAGATGAAGGTGGCAGAGGGTTATGGATTCAAACAGGAATATGAGGTAACAGCTTTGCTCTTAGTTTTATTTTTGTATTGATCTACTGTAAGCTAGTTTAACTCTTCATCATTCTATTTAATGGAAGTATAAAGAATGACGAGTACTATGTTGACATTTTATACATTTTTTTTTTTTTTATTTGCGTATTTTTTGTTGTGCTTGGTACAGAATGGTGACATTATCCAGTGATGATTATCTTTGTATTTTCACAGTATGGGAGGATCTGCTTTTGTTATATTATACTCAGTAGAATTTGTACTTTTTTTGCATGTAATATGTGAATCATGCTGATGTTGAATAGCCTTAAAATGTGTATATAACGGTTTTGTTTTCTTTTGTTTCAAAATGGCATTTACAAAGATGTAATCTATATAAGTATATGAGAGAAAACCCGTCTTTGACTTCAAACTGTTTTCTTTCTTCATCAGAGTTTTTTTGATTGGGATGTGTCTAAGAAGAAGGACAAAAGCAAAGGAAGACAAGAGCCACCACCAAACTGTAAGTGACTGTTTGGAACTTCAGCTTTGTTATACACAGTCTATACAATGGACATACAATTCCTGAATAGATAATTGTTTGTTTCATATCATAAAGTTTTACTTTCAGATGAACGTCACCGTGTTAGACTCCACCCTCTACAGGCAGAGTGCAGTTCAGAAGAAATCAATGCCAACTACATTGATGTGAGTATAAGACATTCATGATATATCCTATCCTAAGTACTTATAGTGATGCAGAGTGAAAAAGAGCAGACTAAGGCACCTTAAAACATTACAGTATGCATATTATGGTGGAAGAGAATAACATATATTGTATATATGTATAAGTGTAAGATACTGGCCAGACTTAGACCTATTGGTATATAGTTTAAACTATGTATGTAACATATACGAACTTATATTTAATAAATGCCTCAACATTAGGAGACTGTAGATTATAATGTTTGTGTGTGGCCAAGCCTCTAAACAGTTATATTGATTTACTTTTTTTAATGTATCTGCCATATGGGAAATTTGTAAAGTACCTTTATATAGAGTTGATGAGATGCATTTTAACATATCACTAAACATTTTTGCAACTCAAAGTTTTTTTTGTTAAGAATTGCTTTAAGCAGCACAGTAGTTATAAAAGTATATGTAAAATCAATAATACATATATTTTTCTGCTTTACGCAACACTTTTTAAGACTGTGCTGGGAGTGTGGCGCGAATCAAAGCAGTCAGAAAACTGGCATGATTTATAGCTGAAATCTACACAAACCCCCGGCTGACATAGGTTTTAATTCTGGCGCACAGGACCACCTTAGATGTGTCAGAATTATTAAGAGGCCAGAGCCTCTTCATCTGTAAAGCTATCATTGCCATATGAGCTGAATAAGGCCAAGCTGAAGTACCAAGCTCAGCTTCCTGTAGCAATCTGCTGTTGTTCCGTAATAGACCTTAAAGGGCAGTAGTGATTACTGTTTGTCGCTGACTGCACATTGAAAAGTGTACAGTATATTCCTGAAGAACCTCTTCAATGTTAAGGGATCCTGCTGCTGTTGGGGATGTTATGGGGAGCTTCTGACTGTCTCCTGATGGCATCCCTCCTCCCGCTGAAACATGCATGTGCGTGTTTCTGGGGAAATAATGAGATAATGCTTTGTGTATAGTGGACATATAGTTACTAGGTTTTGTTTCTCATATAAAACTAATTCTCATTTAAAGAGTTAAAGGTTTTATTGTTTGTGGGCAATATAGAATGTTTGACTTATGAGACACAACATGGACTTTAGACAATGTGTCAGTGTTTCCTATGTGTGTAAAGAAAAATTATTGTACATCAAATGTATTCTATAACACATTAAATATAAATGGGTTGTGTTTGCTTAGCAAAAGGGTTGTTGCTAAACTCTTTAGATACCTGAGGCACCCCCACTGGTAGAGTGAAGAGGCTCAGATGCAGTTTAGTGGTGGTATCTAAGATCAAAAGACCCAAGGCACAGGGTAATAATAATGATCCAAAGAAGTGATTTCTATTAGAGACCAGTTATATGTGTCATAATGCATGTTCATCGAAGTCTGGACCTCTTAGCCAGCCAGCCAGTACCCTGTTCTGTACTTATGAGAGGCAACAACCCCAGTATAGCTGTCTGCAAATGAGACCCTCTTCCCTTTGGCGGAGTTTTCCGGTTTGGCTCTTATTCCAAGATTATGCTATAAGAAGCTACCTTCCAAAAGGTGGTGCTAGAGCAAATTGCTGTTTTCCACCAAGGGGGTATTATTTGCCAGTTCCTTACCCAGTATTCTTAGCAGGACATGCATGATTCAAGACCCTGTTATACCTCATGGCGGAGTCTACTTAATGAGATATAGTACCCCTTCCTACCCATTGTAAAAGAATAAGTTATCAGTGATATTAAAGCATCTTCTTTGTATCCAATTTGTCCCCCAGTATGGAACAATTGACAACCTTATAGCATTCTTGCCTTTCTGTGGACTAAAATGTGAAGATATTAGGTTGAACTGGTTGATTTTGTGTCTTTTTTTTCAACCCACTTACCTATTTACATAATTTTTTTTAACTGAACATAATGGTTAAGTTGTCCATCAAGTATTTTCTAAACTTAATATGCTGTTGCTAATGTTTAGTTTCTAGTTATGTTCTGTATATGAATGCAGAATGCAACAATACTGACAATTAACCTTTTCAGGACCACCCACTGTATATAAACGTCGGCGCTTGCTGGGCTTTGTGCAGAGCCGACGTTTATAAACTGACCCTGCTAAATTGGGGATCGGGTCTCCCCAAGGGTCAGGAACTCCGTGAACACAGCAATAATAGCTGCTGGTGTTCACGGAGACATGATCAGGACCTGATAGGTTCAGGTCCCGATCATGTAGCCGCCATATCAGGGAAAGTTTGTTGCAGTAACAAACTTTCCCTGATATTAGCGGCCCGCCCGTCCGCGGGCGGCATCGGGAGCGGGTGTTAGCTGTATCTGACAGCTAACACCCTGCTCCGTATCCTACGGTGGGAGCTGTGCTCTGATCGGAGGTTTTAACCCCTTGGATGCCGCGGTCAAACAAGACCGCGGCATCCAAGGGGTTCCGGAATGCCAAATGAACCCCCCCTCACCCCCCGCGGCGAGATCGGGGGGTGCCCATATGTGTCTTCTGCAGCCCGGGGTCTGGCCAGTGACCCCAGGCTGCTCGGTGCCCCCAGTACCTGGTTGATCCTGCCGGGAAGTGAGAAAGTCAGGCTATGCGTCCACATAGCGCTGACTTCCTCTATAGACTGCAATACACGTGTATTGCAGTCTATAATACTGAACCAGCGATCCCTGGTTCAGGTGTCCTTGTAGGACAAATAAAGAAATGTAAAAAAAAAAAAAAGTGCAAAAGAAATGTAATAAAGTTTGTGAAATAAATAAATGAATAAAGCCCCAAAATTCCCTTTTCCTATATCAAATGAGTTATATAAAACAAAAACCTAAAAATTAATAAAAAAAAATACATATTTGGTATCGCCACGTCCGTAACAACCTGTACAAAAAAAACTGAAACATTATTTAACCTACATGGTGAACGTCGGAAAAAAAAAACCGGAAAAAATCCGCCGTAAGTAATGATTTTTCGCTATCTCACCCTACAAAATATGCTATAAAAAGTGATAGAAAAGTCACATATACCCCAAAACAGCACCAATAAAAAGCACAGGTTGTCCCACAAAAAATAAGCCCTCAACTATCTCTGTCAACCGAAAAATAAAAATGTTACGCATCTCAGAAGATGGCGATGCAAAGATAATTGATTTCCTTCCCCAAATGGATTTTTGTTCTGCAAAACTAGTAACGCATAAAAAAACAATATAAATGAGGTATCGCTGTAATCGTACCGACCCAAAGAATAAAGGTCACAGGTTACTTATGTTGTACACTGTGTGGAAAAAAATTAATAGGTAAAACACAATACCAGAATTGATGAGGATTTTTTTTTAATCCACCAAGAAAGTGTTAATAAACGTTAATCAATAAGTCATAGGCACCCAAAAATGTTATTAAAAAATACATCTCATACCACAAATAACAAGCCCTCATATGGCTACAGCACCAGAAAAAAAAATATATATATATATAGCTTGTTCAATGTGAAGACAAAAACCCCAAAAATCGCCAAATCATTAGAACACAACTGGCTGCAGCAGGAAGGAAATGTATAAGCTGTGCGAGAGTATATCAGGTGACACCCCAGCTTACGAGGGAAAATAAACCAGAACTGACCCCCAGAGTGACCCCTCCCCCAATCATACAAGCTACTGGGGATATAGTAGTAGTAAATTTCGTGTTCCCCATGTACTCCGCACAGCTGACATATTCACTCTTCATCTGCTGTGCAGTCACGTCTGGGATACTAATGCTCACTCCACCTCTTGAAAAGTTCTTTGAGGAGTGCAGTTTTTAAAATGGGATCATTCCCTAGGGGATTCCACTTTACTGGTACCTTAGAGTCTCTGCAAACATGACATGGTGTCCAGATACCAAACATCTAAATGTGCGCTCCAAAAGCCACATAGCACTACTTCCCTTCTCTGCCCTGCTGTGTGCCCAAACTGCAGATTATACCCCCATGTATGACACTGGTGTACCCAGGGTAACGTACTTAATGTCATATGTGAGTATAAACTGCTGTTTGGGCATAGCTGGGCACAGAAGGGAAGGAGCGCTATTTTGGTTTTTGGAGCACAGACTTAGATGGTTTGGTTTTTGGACACTATGACACTTTTTCAGAGCTCCTGAAATGCCAGTAAAGTGGAATCCCCTGATATGTCACCCCATTTTGGAAACTACACCCCTGAAGGAATTTATCCAGGGGTACAGTGAGACTTTTTAACCCCCCAAGTGTTGCCTTAATTAATTTTCCAGAAATGAATACGCAGCTGATGGTGGAAGATGAAAATGACACTTTTTCCAGGAATACGTAATTTCAGTGCGTAATACGTTGTGCCCGGCTTGTATCAGAGACGAATGCTCCAAAAGCTGTTGTGCCCAGAATACCCGCTTAACAGTTTTTGGAGGAAGTGTCTCTGGTGACACAAGTTGGGTACAACATTATCGGCACTGAAATGGCGTATCTATGGAAAAATTGCAATTTTCACTTTTCATTATCAGCTGCTCATTCATTTCTGGAAATGAAATTAATGCAGCACTCAAAGTTTAAAAATGCTCGCTACCCCACTTGATAAATCCCTTCAGGGGTATAGTTTCCAAAGTGGGGTCACATTTCTGCAGGTTCTACTTTACTGGCAATTCAGGGGCTCTGCAAAAGTGGCATGACATCGAAAAACCAAACTGTGCTCCAAAAACCAAAATAGTGCTCCTTCCCTTCTGTGCCCAAACATCAATTTATACCCACATATGACATTAAGTACGTTATCCTGGGTACACCAGTGTCATACATGTGGGCATAAACTGCCATTTGGGCACACAGCAGGGTGCAGATAAGAAGGAGCGCTATGTGCTTTTGGACCACTGATTTAGTTTGTTGATTTTTGGACGCCATGTCACATTTATAGAGACTCTAAAATTGCCCCTACAAAATGGGGTCACTTCTTGGGGAATTCCAATTTACTGGCACCACCAGGGCTCTGCAAAAACAACATGGCATCCAGAAAATCCCTCCAAATCTGTACACCAAAAGCTAAAAAACTCACTGCTCCATCCCTTCTGAGCCCTGCTGTGTAACCAAACAGCAGTTTACACCTACATATACAACTTCTTTCTACTTGGGATAGCCCAGTTAATAGTTTTAGGAGTGCGTGTCTCTGATGACACAAAGTGGGTGCAACGTATTGGGCACTGACATGGCATATTTCTTTAAAAATTTAAATTTTCACTTTGTACATTAATTTTCAGGAAGCACTCTTAGGGTCAAAATTATAATACCCCTTGATAAATTCCTTGAGGGGTGTAGTTTCTAAAATGGAGTCACTTTTTGGGGGTTTCCATTGTATTGGTACTTTAGGGGCTCTGGAAATGCGACATGGCATCTGAAAACTATTCCAGCAAAATCTGCCCTCCAAAACCAAATAACGCTCTTTCCATTCCGAGCATCACCATGCACCCATACAGCACATTATAACCACATATGGGGTATTCCCATGTTCAGGAGAAATTGTGTAACAAACCTTGGGGAGCTTTTTCTCCTTTACCCTCTTGTAAAAATAAAAAAATTTGGACTAAATTGACGGTTTATTGAAAAAAATCTAATTTTTCATTTTCACGTCCCGATGTTAATAAAATCTGTGAAAAAGCTGTAGAGTCAAACTGTTCATTATATCCCTTGATATGTTCTGTGAGGGGTGTAGTTTCCAAAATGGGGTCACTTTTGAAGGTTTCCATTGTATTGGTACTTTAGGGACTCTGCTAATGCGACATGGCACCCGAAATCTAATCCAGCAAAATCTGCTCTCCAAAAACCAAATAGCGCTCTTTCCATTCCGAGCCCCACCATGTACCCATACAGCAGATTACGACCACATATGCGGTATTGCCGTGTCCAGGAGAAATTGTGTAACAAAACTTGGGGAGCTTTTTCTCCTTTATCCTCTTGTAAAAATAAAAATGTTTGGACTAAATTGAAAGTTTATTAGAAAAAAAGTAATTTTTCATTTTCACGTCCCGATGTTAATAAAATCTGTGAAAAAGCTGTAGAGTCAAACTGCTCATTATATCCCTTTATATGTTCTGTGAGGGGTATAGTTTCCAAAACAGGGTTACTTTTGAAGGTTTCCATTGTACTGGTACTTTAGGGGCTCTGCAAATGCGACATGGCACCTGAAAACTATTCCAGCAAAATCTGCCCTCCAAAAGCCAAATAGCGCTCTTTCCATTCCAAGCCCCACCACGTACCCATACAGCAGATTATGACCACATATGGGGTATTGCCTCGTTCTTGAACAATTTTTTAACAAACTGTGGGGTGCTTTTTCTCCTTTAACTCCTTGTGAAAATGAAAAATTTGGGGAAAAAGTGACATTCTAGTAATTTTTCATTTACACATTCCAATGTTAATAAAATCTGTGAAAAGGCTGTTGGGTCAAAATGCTCACTATACCCCATGATAAATTCTGTGAAGGGTGTAGTTTCCAAAATGGGGTCACTTTTGGGGGGTTTCCTTTGTACTGGTGCTTTAGGGGCTCTGCAAATGAGACATGGCACCGAAAACTATTCCAGCAAAATCTGCTTTTCAAATGCCCATTGTCGCTCCTTCCCTTCCGTACGCTGCCGTGTGCCCAAACAACAGTTTACACCCACATGTAGGGTGTTTCTGTGCTCGGGAGAAATTGCATAACAAACTGTGAGATTCATTTTTCCTTTAACCCTTTGTGAAGGTGTTAATTTTAGGGCTAAATGAATGTGTTACTGAAAAAAAAAAAGAAATGTCTAAATTTCACCTCCATATTGTTTTAATTTCTGTGAAATCCTTAATGGGTTAACAAACTTCCCAAACGCTGTTTTGAATTATTTGAGGGGTGCAGTTTTGAAAATGGGGTGATTTATGGGGGGTTTCTAATATATAGGCCTTCATAATTCCCTTCAGAACAGAAGTGGTACCTAAAAAATTAGTTTGGGAAATTTTCTTGTAAATCTGGAAAATCGCTGTTACACTTGTAAGCCTTCTAACATCCAAAATAAATGAACGGATGATTAAAAGATGATGCCGATATAAAGCAGAGATATGGTAGATAATATGTATTAATGTATTTTTGTGATATGACTATGTGTTTGAAAAGCAGATCATTTCACATTTTGAAAATTGCGATTTTCTGCAAATTTCCATCAAATTTCCTATTTTTTTTTTAAGTAAATATAAAAATATTGATCAATATTTACCACTAACATGAAGTACAATGTGTCACAAAAAAACAGTCTCAAAATCACTTATGTAAGTTAAATCGTCTCAAAGTTATTGCCATATAAAGTGATACATGTCAGATTTGAAAAATGAGGCCTGGTCACGAAGGTACTTTTAGGCTGTGTCCTGAAAAGGTTAAACATATACTTTCTTATTAATATAGGGAATTACAGTATATGCTGGCAAAATTGATGTTGCACATTCCAAAGGATTTAACCTTGTCCAATATTTTTTTTATGCTTGTACGTTGAACATTTTGGGCTAAAGGGCACTGTGGATCTTTATGACACTTTCACTGTAAAATGAGCATTGTTTGCCAACATACAATAGTTGCAGCTGCTTAGTTGACACTGTCTGCCAGCAGATTTAATTGAGAGTTTATTTTACATTCTTTGTGACACTTTGTAACTCTGTACCTTGAGCGCAGATGTAATGTAATTTAAATATTTTTTAATGTACCCGCATCTAAGCCAAAATGGCTCCATGCATAACAATCTCACAAAAGCCAGAAGTGGAATGTGTTGTGTATCAAGTGGAATGAATGTTATTTGTATATAATTATAACCATTCTTTTCAGATTTGACTTTAGCTAATGAGTTGGCTTAGTAGTTAAAAGCACCGTTATAAAACTGTAAAGCCCAGCCTCTTGTTAAAGATTTTGATTTCAACCCAATTGCTTTGTAGAGATAATGATAAATCTGTGATCTAGGTCTCAAATGTTACATTGTAAGTTGTATTGCTATTCCATAGAGACATATCCTGTGTGCATTGTAGTCACATATGCAGTTTTTAGTGCAAATACAGTGGGGATAAAAAATGAGAAATATAAATAGTTTCTTTCAATGTTTCTGTTTTGATCCAAACCTATCTTTGGCTAAAATAAAACAAAAACAAAACAGTGTATCAAAAATAGCTTAAAAGCTATACAAATGAATTGAACCGTATACAGGAATAATAGGAAACATGTTTTATATTGGGTAATAATATGAATAAAATTCAAAGTTACTGCATATAATGTGTTGTTCTCTGCCAATTTAAGAGTCAGGAATAAATAATGTATTTATTATATGATCAGTGGTCCCTTAAGTTACAGTGGCCCCAGAATACAATATTGGCATGGTCATTTCACTATTAAACCCCAGTATTAGTGAAGTGCATGCACTGACTGGCTGTCTAGTTCACCTCTCTATAGTATAGTGCACTACATGTTCTGTACTTCTAGTTATTTGTGCCAGGTTCAGCTGCTCCTTTGTAGGTGAGAGCGGATCCATGTAATTTTTCAGGTACAGTGTCTATACTTTTCAGAACCCTGAAAAAGCTCCTGTCACCCTCATAGAAAGTGATTTCCATTTCCCAGCAGCTCTTTCTGATTTTTATGTGTAAGGATTTGTTATATCTATATTAGTTATCTGATGTTTTATTTTTTAATATTTTTGGTGGAATTTTGTCTTATTAGTTTTCAACAGACTTATATGTGGGATTTATTAAGACCAATGTTTTGTATGTTAGTCTTGACCTCTGCCCCTCTAAAACTGTAAAGACTTTCATTCCTTTTGTCCTGCAAGATGCTATATGATTCTGAGCACTCCCTAGTGTCATGTACTTTGTTGTTTTTAGGATAAACCAGTCACTTAACATAACTATTATAATGTATACATCTATCTATATATAGATATATGGGACATTCACACTACTGTTAACAGGATGAGTGCAACAGACTTTAACAGCAATAAAGTGATAGACACAGACAAATTCCTGCATGTTCCTACATTAGAGTGAATGCAGATGGGCGGTGCTCCGTCTACATCTGGCACTGTATTGCGGATAATGGCTGTTGCCCTCGGATGGATGAGAGCAACGGACATTATTAATGTTAGTGTGAACATTCCCATATCTAGCAGCAATTCAGAGAAATAGAAATTCAAATCCTCCTATGCCTCTGTGCCCCTTGAAGGGGTTGGAAAGGATCTTTCAATTAAGTGCACATGGTTTGGAGGAGGCTAGAAAATAAAAATGCATTTATACTTGCCTGCTTCTTCCCTTCCTGCACTGGACCAGCTGTCACCGCTGTGGCTATGTTTGTATACAGAGCAGCTGTAGTGGCGATGTCATGTTGAGAGGACCACTGTAGCCAGTCACCACACTATGCTGTATACCTCTGGGAGCAGTTTACAAACAGAGCAGCAGAGGTGAGGATGCAAGTAAATATCAGTGCATTTTTTTGTTTTCTAGCCTTCCCACATATAATTCAGTGCTCATTCTGGTAGTCATTATACAGTGGGTACGGAAAGTATTCAGACCCCTTTAAATTTTTCACTCTTTGTTTCATTGCAGCCATTTGCTAAAAGCAAAAAAGTTCATTTTATTTCTCATTACTGTACACTCAGCACCCCATCTTGACATTTTTGCAAATTTATTAAAAAAGAAAAACTGAAATATCACATGGTCATAAGTATTCAGACCCTTTGCTGTGACACTCATATTTAACTCACATGCTGTCCATTTCCTTCTGATCCCCCTTGAGATGGATCTACTCCTTCATTGGAGTCCAGCTGTGTTTAATTAAACTGATTGGACTTGATTAGGAAAGGCACACACCTGTCTATATAAGACCTCACAGCTCACAGTGCATGTCAGAGCAAATGAGAATCATGAGGTCAAAGGAACTGCCCAAGGAGCTCAAAGACAGAATTGTGGCAAGGCACAGATTTGGCCAAGGTTACAAAATAATTTCTGCAGCACTCAAGGTTCCTAAGAGCACAGTTGCTTCCATAACCTTAAATGGAAGATTTGGGATGACTAGAACTCTTCCTAGACCTGGCCGCCAGCCAAACTGGCCGTGAGAGAAGAGCCTTGGTGAGAGAGGTAAAGAAGAACCCAAAGATCACTGTGTCTGATCTCCAGAGATGCACTAGGGAGATGGGAGCAAGTTCCACAAAGTCAACTATCATTGCAGCCCTCCACCAGTCGGGGCTTTATGGCAGAATGTCCCGAAGGAAGCCTCTCCTCAGTGCAAGACATATGAAAGTCTGCATAGAGTTTGCCAAAAAACACATGAAGGACTCCCAGACTACGAGAAATAAGATTCTCTGGTCTGATGAGATGAAGTTTGAACTTTTTGGCGTCAATTCTAAGCGGTATGTGTGGAGAAAACCAGGCACTGCTCATCACCTTCCCAGTACAGTCCTAACAGTGAAACATGGTGGTGGCAGCATCATGCTTTGGCAGTGTTTTTCAGCTGCAGGAACAGGACGACTGGTTGCAATTGAAGGAAAGATGAATGCGGCCAAGTACAGAGATATCCTGGAAGAAAACCTCTTCCACAGTGCTCTGGACCTCAGACTGGGCCGAAGGTTCACCTTCCAGCAAGACAATGACCCTAAGCACACAGCTAAAATAACAAAGGATTGGGTTCGGAACAACTCTGTGACCATTCTTGACTGGCCCAGCCAGAGCCCTGACCTCAACCCAATTGAGCATCTCTGGAGAGACCTGAAAATGGCTGTCCACCAACGTTCACCATCCAACTTGCCGGAACTGGAGAGGATCTGCAAGGAAGAATGGCAGAGGATACCCAAATCCAGATGTGAAAAACTTGTTGCATCATTCCCAAGAAGAGTCATGGCTGTACTAGCTCAAAAGGGTGCTTCTACTCAATACTGAGCAAAGGGTCTGAATACTTATGACCATGTGATATTTCAGTTTTTCTTTTTTAATAAATTTGCAAAAATATCTACATTTCTGGGTTTTTTTCTGTCAAGATGGGGTGCTGAGTGTACATTAATGAGAAATAAAATGAACTTTTTTGCTTTTAGCAAATGGCTGCAATGAAACAAAGAGTGAAAAAGTTAAAGGGGTCTGAATACTTTACGTACCCACTGTAAAGGCCTCCAGCCTCCTCCTCCAACATCTCACATGTATGTGATACTGTGAAGGATTGGAAACTGTAATGTGTACAGTGGGATAAGGGCCCACAAAACTTGCCTGTATGGGGGGCCATGAAATTCCTGATGATAGCCCCCTACCACTTTCCATTTCTCTGTCCCCTACTCCCTTTATGCTCCCTTTTGTCCCCCTGATCACCACATAATCCTAGTCAAGTATTATTTCCTCTATGCCTCCTTCCCCCTTAGAGAGCTTGCAGGTGCTGTTGGGGGTAATATGGCCATTGCATGGTAGTATTTGTAGTTTGCTAGAGCAGCCACATTGTAAATGCAAAAAACAATAGAAGTTTTTATGACTTTTTCCACCCTTCAAAATAAAATGAATAAAAATGAATAAATTATATGTAGCATCAGATGGTGCCATTTTTAAACAAAAATTCTGAATTCTGTAATACAAAATATAGTTGCATTCAGAAGGTCTAAAAAAGAAAATGGGGTGCAAGCCTGAATCATAAGGACTATGAACACCCCTGCCTGTTTTAGTAATTACTCCTCATGAGTATTACCTTTAGAAGATATTCCATCTTTTCTTATAAACTCTATTTATTGCTGTTCCTGTTATTCCTCTTAGAAATTTATGTTTATTGGCAACATGAATTCTGGGTCTGGCATCACTATTGAGATAGCCTTGGATCTGACAAAGGGTCCCCACTGTTGTTTGTTGTAAAGGCCTGTTAGGGCATACAGGTGGCATGCCTTATAATAATATGCTGGTGCACAAAAATATGCAAAGGCGTCTTTTAACAAAAAAAAAAAATTTAGGTAAAGTCAAGGTCTTCATATGGGATCTTAAAAAATATTGTTACAAAACTATGAAACTTTTCTTGAAAAAACACAAGACTTCATATTACAGTATTCTTGCAACACTAAGTAAGACTTATTAGTTTTGGAATGGCATGAGTAAATAAAAATGAAACATTTTATATGGTCAATAATAGGGTTTTGCAGGTATTAAAGCAGTCTGCACATAACAGTATCTGAAAACATTCCTTACATTGTTTATGCTGCATATTTTCAGGCAAATGATTTACCTTTCTTGAATGTCAGAGAGTTCCATTGTAAACATTTGCCATTTACTTAGACATGGCTTTCCAGGTTTATTTACTATATTGTAAAGTGGTCATTGTTGTTTTCCCACTATATATACTTATGGCATTATGATTGGATCATTAATGTCCGATCAGTCGGGGTCTGACCTCTGTGTTGCTCCCATGAACAGAAGTACTGGATTTCACGTTGATAAATATGCAAGCAGGCAGACATTCAACTGATTATACAACACACTCAATTGGATATTTAGGGGAAATTTTAGCCCTTTTTTTTGGAAAGTGTTTTTTTTTGGTACATGGTGTTTTTTTTTCAGCTTCCCATTGATTTCAGTGGTGATTTTAACCTCAAGACATGGCAAGATTATCTTTTTTTTCAGATAGCTGAAAAAAACAGTGTAGGTGTTTTTGAAGCTGTTTCTGAGGCAGAAAAAGCAGGGCCAAAAGAAGTAGTGTAAAGTCAACCTTATGGTATTTCCAATCTATTTGACCTAGATGTTTTAGTGGGAAAACTCTTTGAAATTCTTAGTAGTACTATGCTGCCTGTCTTTTTGTTTCTGCTAATACATCTTTATCCTTTCTTTTCTCTGCTGCCTTTTCTCTATCTTCTGCATTTATTTCTTCACCCTATCAAATCTCTTACATTACTGGTCTCATACTGATATGTTCCACCCACTTGTTCTTTTGTTCTCCCGGTCAATCTTTCCAATTCTCTATCCCTTTCTCATTGAAATATTTGTTTTCTCTCTGCTCCCCTTTCAATCTTCCCTATCTTTTTTTCCCTTCATTTATCCCTTTTGTTTCTTGTTTCCACTTTCTACTTTTCCCTTCTTGACATCTGTGCCCCTTTTCTTTGTCTTTCTGTCTTTGGGATCACCGGTAGATCCGGATAAACAGAGAAGTGAGTATCATGCTTGTGATCCTATTCTCCATCTCCCATAACCAGGTGCTTTATTGCCCTGGAATAAACAGTAGCGGATACAAACTCTTCTATTTGCCAGTTAAGATTTTCTCTTTCCAGAAATGTATACATTTATATGATTTAATTATGAGCAGCTTCCCCCAGATCTTGGAACTTCTCAGCCTACTTTCCTCTTTGGTCACCCTCTTTCTCTTACCTTGCCTTGTTCCTTTCCTATGGCCCACTGTATATTATGTTCCTCATGCATTCTTATCCTTACCCTTTCTTCCATACTAATTATCCCCTTTTCCTTCTAATCTTGCTCTGTACATCATATTTAGTCACCCTTCCATGAAAATACATGTATCAGCTGAAGGCTGGTAATCTGGCTAAGATTACAAACTCATGAACCTTCAAGAAGGTCTTGATTCTCCTACTTTCACCATAGCTTTAATTTAGTTTTAGAAACTGAGTTGTGTTTTTTTTTTTTCAACCTTTGCCTTCAACCACAAGGAGCTTTTTCTGTGAAGATTTCTCTCAGAAATGGTTCCCAACCTGCTTCTCATATCATCCATAATTTCCTCACTCCTGGCATTCTTTTCTTCAGTCTTGTTTCTGGAATGTGTTCATGTCCTTTTTTAAGGTTGTTGGTTTGAGGGTTAATTGATGCACATCATTTGTCTGTCTTCCCTAATTCTGTGTCCCTTCTCGTCTTTGTGGATTACAGTGCTTGTCAAAATGCATGATGGGAAAGTTAGACACAGGATATAATTTCCAATATGTTTATGTATTTTTTTTTCTTTTTGTAGGGTTATCACAGATCAAACCACTTCATCGCTACACAAGGTGAGTAGGTCACAACTACAGCCTTTATAGGAGTTTAGCAAGTTTAAGAGAGTTTGATATGGCTCTGCTTACTACACTCTATAAGAGATTCAATGGGATTTAGATTTAGATATTATCACTGTATACCTCAAATCTCCATTTGGTAGAATTTTTATTTTCTCACTCATTATTTATATATGTCTGCTAGTATTTAAAGAGGACCTTTCATTTCATCAGGAACATGCGGTTATAAATACCGCTAGAAAGCCGAAAGTGCGTTGAATTCAGTTATGTGCCCCAGGGCCTGAGATATCGGTGCCGTTAGTTTCGGCACCGATCTCTGCACACTGTCAGAAGGGCGTTCCTGACAGTCTAGCTGGGCTGTGAGGAACACCCCCCCGACAGTACTTGTCCATAGACTTGTACTGGGGGGGGGGGCGTTCCTCAAAGTTCAGCGTCATAGCTGGGAGGTAAGGAACGTCCCCTCTGACAGTACAGGGCTATGGATGAGTACTGTCAGGGGGGGTGTTCCTCACAGCCCAGTTAGACTGTCAGGAACACCCTTCTGACAGTGGGCAGAGATCGGTACCAAAACTAACGGCACCGATATCTCCAGCCCCGGGGCACATAACGGGAAAGCCGACAGTGAGCTGAATTCAGCGCACTGTCGGCTTTCTAGCGGTATATAAAACCGTATGTGCGTGAGGACATGAAAGGCCCTCTTTAAATTATTTTTATCTATAAATGTTATAAGTTATGTTTTAGTGTTTCCTCCATACCACTTCAGTGATTTGACTTGTATGTTCTTGTGGAAGTGTCCCTCAGTAAATTACAATTACAGCACTATATCACTTGATCTCGTTCACCTTTCTTTCTTTCTTTATTTCTCAGATATAAGAAAAAGAAAAAAAAACGCTCAGTAAGTGTTTATTCACACAACCGACTTTCATCCGTGAAAGTTGGCCCGTATGTGGGTCGCATTTTCTGGCTGAACACTATCTTGTCAAAGTCCAACAAAAACACCACAGAAAGAACTGATGGTGGAATTCACCCAACAAAGCATGAATATCAAAATCTGAAGGATAAATGTAGTTAAAATATAACTTTTAATAATACAGATTAAATGCAGGTTACATGAATATCAAAGTCAACACAACACCACTCACCAAGACAAAATTGTGGAACAAAACATCAATAAGATAAATCTGCAGAACTTGCAAAATTATATATAAAAAAGCGGTAGTCTTACTGTATTCAAATTCGTACAGAGATTCAGGAGTACCAGCATAGCAAGTCCGCTGGAGAAGCATCTTACATCTCCATATGAAACTCACGATTGGTTCACTATTTGAATACGGCAAGACTACCAGTTTGTTATATATATTTTTGCAAGTTCTGCAGATTTATCTTATTAATGTTTTGTTGCGTATTTTTGTCATTGTTGGGTGCTATTGTTTGGACTTTGATATACAGTACATGTGACCTGCTTTTAATCGATATTTCTAAAAGTTATATTTTAACTACATTCATCTCCTGGATTTTGAACACTATATTATAGATTACTAGCATTATATTTATCTATGGTGCTAGGACTCCCTGCCTCCCAGTGAAATACTGTTCTGTAGTGATTACAGTGCTAACAGTACTTCTCAGAAAGGCAGTAACTCCTAGCATCACAGATAACTATAATGCTAGGAGTCCATCTCCCGGGATACTGTTCAGACTGGTAGATACGGTCTACACAAGGACTGAGTTTCACGGATGAAAATTGGTCTAGTGAATGACCCCTAAGGCTAGGTTTATACAAATAATTCTTGTTTTTTGATATTTATTTAATTTGACAACTGCTGCCAGCTTTTTTATAGGTTGAATATTGCCCATTTTTAGAGCAACATAACTGAATTGCAGGATAAAAATTATTAGGATCTATTAAAGGATTTATTAGAATCTATTAAAGAACTCCATTAGGGGTTCAGCAGAAGACAACCCCATTATTTGGAAGTGATGTTGGAACAGGTTGATTGAGGCACTATCTCGTATGGGTTTACTTACAAATAGACAGTTTTGATATGTCCTGTGTGGACAATGATAACAACAAAGATTACAATGTAGTTAAAATGTCACCATTCATACAGAATGGCTATAAAGAATGGACCTCAATATCATTTTTCTGACAAATATAAAGGAACCCCAGTATAACACTGGATCCCCTTTTTTTTTTTTTTTTTTTTTTTTTTTTTTATTAATTTGAAGGGTTATTCCCATGAACATAATCATATCTGTATATGTAGATAATTAAAAGTTAAACATTTTTGCAAATATAAGTAGTTAAAAATTCTGCAGCATTTTAAAGATTTTCTTTAACTATCTTAATGGTGACAGTCTGTTGTCTTGATATGTTTGCCAATGGATACGACCACAAATGCAGAAACTTTCTATGGTATGGGACTTGTCAAAAACCCAGCCATAATTTTCTTACTGTGGATAGGTTATCAGGCAGGGACACTGCATGTATGAGAAGATAACCCGGCCACAGTAAGGACATCATTGCTGTTTTTCTGACCTTAGAAAGGTCCTGCATTTATGGTCGTATCCATTGGCAACCGATCAAGACAACAAGACTGTGACCGCAAGATATTAGACAAAATCTTTAAAACTCTGCAAAATGTTTAATTATTTATATTTGCAAAAATGTTTAGCTTTTAATTATCTACAAATTTGAAAAAGGTTATGTTCATGGGAATACCCCTTTAAGCCTAGTCTAAGAAGCTTGAAATTCATTTATGTCTATGAGTGTTGTTTGGTGCTCCCCTGATGTGAGTCTGTCTATAAGACAATGACATTTGGGTGAATTTCCAGTGACAGCAAGAATACACCTAGTTAAAAAACAACTATAACTATATCCCATTTAAGTAATATACAAATAAGACCTCCCTGGTGGAAAAGAGGAACTTGCTTTTGGAAGGAAACTCCATATACCGTGGGGAAAAAAGTATTTAGTCAGCCACCAATTGTGCAAGTTCTTCCACTTAAAAAGATGAGAGAGGCCTGTAATTGACATCATAGGTAGACCTCAACTATGAGAGACAAAATTAGAAAACATATCTAGAAAATCACATTGTCTGATTTTTTAAGAATTTATTTGCAAATTATGGTGGAAAATAAGTATTTGGTCACCTACAAACAAGCAAGATTTCTGGCTCTCACAGACCTGTAACTTCTTCTTTAAGAGGCTCCTCTGTCCTCCACTCATTACCTGTAGTAATGGCACCTGTTTGAAATTGTTATCAGTATAAAAGACACCTGTCCACAACCTCAAACAGTCACACTCCAAACTCCACTATGGTGAAGACCAAAGAGCTATGGAAGGACACCGGAAACAAAATTGTAGACCTGTACCAGGCTGGGAAGACTGAATCTGCAATAGGCAAGTAGTTTGGTGTGAAGAAATCAACTGTAGGAGCAATAATTAGAAAATGGAAGACATGCAAGACCACTGATAATCTCCCTCGATCAGGGGCTCCATGCAAGATCTCACCCCGTGGAGTCAAAATGATCGCAAGAACGGTGAGCAAAAATCCCAGAACCACACGGGGGGACCTAGTGAATGACCTACAGAAAGCTGGGACTAACATAACAAAGGCTACCATCAGTAACACACTATGCCGCCAGGGACTCAGATCCTGTAGTGCCAGACATGTCCCCCTGCTTAAGCCAGTACATATCCGGGCCCGTCTGAAGTTTGCTAGAGAGCATTTGGATGTTCCAGAAGAGTATTGGGAGAATGTCATATGGTCAGATGAAACCAAAATAGAACTGTTTGGTGGAAACACCAAATTATGGTGGATCTCAACCCCATAGAAAACCTTTGGAAGGAGTTGAAAGTCCGTGTTGCCCAGCGACATCCCCAAAACATCACTGCTCTAGAGATCTGCATGGAGGAATGGGACAACATACCAGCAACAGTGTGTGCCAACCTAGGATATATAACAAAGTATTGAGATGAACTTTTGTTATTGACCAAATACTTATTTTCTAGTATAATTTGCAAAGAAATTCTTTAAAAATCAGACAATGTGATTTTCTAGATATGTTTTCTCATTTTGTCTTTCATAATTGAGGTCTACCTATGATGACAATTACAGGCCTCTCTCATCTTTTTAAGTGGGAGAACTTGCACAATTGGTGGCTGACTAAATACTTTTTTCCCCACTGTAACTCAATGCATGATTTTCATAAAACTTAGTAGCATAATTTGAGAATAATAGCAGACAACTGTTTCAAGGTTATTGTGTCTCAAGGGTGCAGAGCAAAGTGCAGAGATACTGGCTGGTTGAGTGAGAGGTCAAAGACATAGGTCAGAAGGGGTTCTATGTCTCATTAGGTTTTATGAAAACTATACATTGATCTATAGGGAGCTAGTTTTTAAAAGGTGGCGCTAGAGCACGCTCCTCTTTTCCACCAAGGAGGTCTTATTTGCGTGTTCCTTACCCAGAAATCTTAGCAGGATATACATGTTCTAACAAGTCCCTGTACACCTCACAGAGATGTCTTCCTAGTGAGACGTAGTACCCCTTCTGATTTATAACCAATTTAAAAATTCATAACCAAAAACAATAAAGAAAAAGCAAAAGAATAGACATGACCCTTTTAGTATATGTACAATGCAAAAGAGATTTCCATTGGCCATGTGGGAGACAATGGCTTATTAATAACACTGTGATAGATTTGGCATGAAACCCTAATCTCTCTCTGACATACTGGAAGATGGCATTTTGGGGTGGTGGTGTGGTGTGGTGTGGTAAAAATAAATTGAGAATATGTAGGCTGGATTAAATTGGGTGTTACATTTAGGATGGTTATGATATGCAGTGCTAGTTACGTAGACTTTGTCAATATTTTGTATTCAGTTATATGAGTTCGCCAACTATTAAAGAATAGTATGTGGATGAACGGCTTTTGGCAAACCCCCGATTAGATGACTGAAGTATCTCTGCATCACTTTCATTGTTTACCAAGCACAGCTTTGTATTGGTTGTGCCTTGTATTGCAGCTGGGTTGCCTTCAGTTTTGTTGGACTGAGCTGCTTAGATCTATGATGCCAGGCACAGCTACAACCAGATTTATGGAGCTTTGCCTGGTAAATATTGAAAAGCAGCCGACACTTAGACCTCCGCCAATCAGATATTGATGGCCTATTGTAAGGATAGACCATCATTATTTTTTTTTTTTTTTTTTTAGACCTGAAGAACCCCATTAAGATAACTGTGATAAATTCTAGCATCAGTCATAATTACTGGCTTGCAGCTTCTAATATGCAAATATATTTGAATATGACAGCGGAGAGTGTGTAAGATTCAACTTTACTTACATTTTCAGGTTTTACAAATGTAAGCTGTAAATAAAAACATTTATTAACTCATATAACTGGTACATAGGTCCAAAGCAGGACATGATCTATGACTTCTGGAGGATGGTTTGGCAAGAACACTGCTCAAGTATAGTGATGATTACCAAACTAGTGGAAGTTGGAAGGGTAAGTTCATTTATATTTTTACTACGTATGATGGAATTATATCTTCAGATGATGAGGTTAGCTTAAAAAAGGTAAAAGTGGATAGTTTGGAACTTGGGAGTTCATATGAATCTTTCCTGACATGTATATTGTCTATTAGTATACTTAAAAAATGCAGAAGTGATGGGGACATCTTTTTTTTTTTCAATTTCTTTTTTGCACTTCACCAACCATTTTCCAATCCATTTGGGGAGCGGACATGGTACGGCATCACACAGCTCCCATGGGTATGACATGATGACTCTTACTTATGATAAAAATCTGTTATATAAGAGCTATCAAAATCATTTAATATTCAAGCAATATATTGGTAGAGCAAATGGTGAAAGTCTTTTGTCATGATCAGTTTCCAATGGATATGACCATGCAAGAACTTTACTCCCAAACACAATAAGGAAATTATGACTGAGTTTTCAGACAAGTGCCAGACCTTAGAAAGTTCTGCATTCATGGTCGTATCCATTGACATTGATCAAGACAACAGACAGTCACTATTGCGCAGATTGCAGAAAATCTTTAAAACTCTGCAAAATTTTTAATTATTCATATTTGCAAAAACATTTATCTTTTAATGGTCTACAAATTTAAATGTGGTTATATTAATGGGAAAAACCCTTTAAGCTAAGGCCCTACATTTCGGAGAAGCTGCTTTTTTTTGTTGCAGATTTTGCTGCATTTTTGGGGAGTAAAGCCAGGAGTGGAGTTAAAGGGAGTCTATCATTCGCTAAAACACTTTTAAGCTAATGGCACGTTGGAATGGCCTTTAAAAAGGCCATTCTTCTCCTGCCTTTCCTTGTTTTCTTCTCCCAGCCGATTCCAAGATAATTTGTTTCTTCATGTATGTAAATGAGCACGACGGAGCACCCGGGCTGTACCTTCTCTTCTGCGAGCACCCATTGCGTCATCACTTCTCACCACCCCTTCGGCCGTTGCAGTGACTTCCCTCTTGGTCTTCTTTCTTCTCAGTTCTTGCTGGCAGTGAATTCTTGTGACTGCACATGCTTAAAAGTGTTTTTGCAAATGATAGACTCCCTTTAACAGAAGGAAGAGGTATAAGAACTTACAATGTATTTTTCATTACTTTTCAAGCCACCCTTGACTTTGGCTAAAAAAAAACTGCAGTAAAATCTGCAACAAAAAAGCAGCTTTTCCGCAGAGTGGGGCCACTCAGTTGCCCCATGGGGTCCTGTACATGCATTATTTCAGCCTATTGAATATCTACCCTTTAGTTTATTCTGTGTTATGATATTGGCTCGAAGAGAAAGGGTTAACCCTTGTGGTGGAAAGGCATGTAGATCTGTGTTTTAATCTTTTTCTAGCCGAAGGAGTCTTGCAGAACATTGATTAAGCCCATTTCTTGAATGCATAATGTATCTTCTCTGCACCTATGGAGAAGAGTCACATAAAGATAGATTATGAATGGGACGATTCTATAGGAAAACAGCAATACAGCAGAAGTGTGATATTTTAAATGCATTGTATTCCTTTAAACCTGGGCTTTGCTGTAGATGTGTGTGGACTTGTTGGGAGCGAGAGCAGTTAATGCTGTGAACGGGATTGTTCTTGGCTAATATGATTAGTATTGTCGCTGTGTTGCTCTGACGGGTAATTAAGAACAATGTTCCTTACATCGGATCATTTTTTAAATTGTGTTTTCTCGTAAATCTCCATTAACTGTAATGATTTTGTTTGGTCTCCGCTGGTCTAATTTTCCCTTCTCATTAGCGCTCTTCCTTCAGCACCCTACCAAACAGTGCTGACGTGAACGCCTTGTAATTAGTTTACTCTCTTTATCATTGTGTGTCTTGCATTGCATCCATCACACAGTCGTGGGATTAACACACTTCACATAGTGCAGTCCCCTTCTGTTCAGCTGGATGGACTCCATGTACCTTCTAAGAATCTTTCTCATCCTTTTTATCACCTTCCTGAAGAAAAATCTGCTCAATTCTAGGTACATTATTTTGGTTGTTATCACCCTGAGAAAAGGCTATAAATACATGTTGCCCTGCAGGGAAAGAACAGACATTTTGTCTAATATTACCATCTATCTATGACGGAGTTTCACATTTCTCTCCTTAAATCCTTCAGGACATATATACATCAAAAATATATTTCTAAGATATTTTGCATTGTACAGTGCCTTGCGAAAGTATTCGGCCCCCTTGAACTTTTCAACCTTTTGCCACATTTCAGGCTTCAAACATAAGAATATAAAATTTAAATTTTTTGGTGAAGAATCAACAAGTGGGACACAATCGTGAAGTGGAAAGAAATTTATTGGATATTTTAAACTTTTGTAAAAAATAAAAAACTGAAAAGTGGGACGTGCCAAATTATTCAGCCCCCTTAAGTTAATACTTTGTAGCGCCACCTTTTGCTGCGATTACAGCTGCAACTCGCTTGGGGTATGACTCTATCAGTTTTGCACATCGAGAGACTGAAATTCTTGCCCATTCTTCCTTGGAAAACAGCTCGAGCTCAGTGAGGTTGGATGGAGAGCGTTTGTGAACAGCAGTTTTCAGCTTTTTCCACAGATTCTCAATTGGATTCAGGTCTGGACTTTGACTTGGCCATTCTAACACCTTGATACGTTTATTTGTGAACCATTCCATTGTAGATTTTGCTTTATGTTTGGGATCATTGTCTTGTTGGAAGATAAATCTCCGTCCCAGTCTCAGGTCTTTTGCAGACTCCAACAGGTTTTCTTCCAGAATGGTCCTGTATTTGGCTCCATCCATCTTCCCATCAATTTTAACCATCTTCCCTGTCCCTGCTGAAGAAAAGCAGGCCCAAACCATGACGCTGGCACCACCATGTTTGACAGTGGGGATGGTGTGTTCAGGTTGATGAACTGTGTTGCTTTTACGCCAAACATATCGTTTTGCATTGTGGCCAAAAGGTTCGATTTTGGTTTCATCTGACCAGAGCTCCTTCTTCCACATGTTGGGTGTGTCTCCCAGGTGGCTTGTGGCAAACTTTAAACGAGGCTTTTTATGGATATCTTTGAGAAATGGCTTTCTTCTTGCCACTCTTCCATAAAGGCTAGATTTGTGCAGTGTACAACTGATTGTTGTCCTATGGACAGACTCTCTCGCCTCAGCTGTAGATCTCTGCAGTTCATCCAGAGTGATCATGGGCCTCTTGGCTGCATCTCTGATCAGTCTTCTCCTTGTTTGAGATGAAAGTTTAGAGGGACGGCCGGGTCTTGGTAGATTTGCAGTGGTCTGATACTCCTTCCATTTCAATATGATTGCTTGCACAGTGCTCCTTGGGATGTTTCCACAACAGTATCACGGACCTGCCTGGTGTGTTCCTTGGTCTTCATGATGCTCTCTGTGCTTTAAACAGAACCCTGAGACTATCACAGAGCAGGTGCATTTATACGGAGACTTGATTACACACAGGTGGATTATATTTATCATCAGCAGTCATTTAGGACAACATTGGATCATTCAGAGATCCTCACTGAACTTCTGGAGTGAGTTTGCTGCACTGAAAGTAAAGGGGCCGAATAATATTGCACGCCCTCCATTTCAGTTTTTTATTTTTTACAAAAGTTTAAAATGACCAATAAATTTCGTTCCACTTCACGATTGTGTCCCGCTTGTTGTTGATTCTTCACCAAAAAATTAAAATTTTATATCCTTATGTTTGAAGCCTGAAATGTGGCAAAAGGTTGAAAAGTTCAAGGGGACCGAATACTTTCGCAAGGCACTGTATATAAGGGTAAACGTTGTTTACTGTTGTCCCACTATTTCCCAAAATACTAAGCCATGATTTACGTATTTAATATTTACTTGAGCACTGGCTTTAAAATTTCACATACTGTGACATTTAGCTGTGGTTTAAAGGGGTTGTACAGGATTAGAAAAAACATGGCTACTTTTTTTTTCAGAAACAGTGCCACACTTGTCTATAGGTTGTGCGTGGTATTAGAGCTCTGTACCTTTGCTTCATTGGGACTGAGCTACAATAACAGACACAACCCATTAACAGGTATTATGCTGTTTCTGGGGGGAAAAAAAAGCTAAAATAACACATGTAACATATAAATATACTCATATTCTACGACAGGGACATTTACTGGCAAAGTGAACATACCTTTTTTGAATAAGTGTATTCTTGTTGCTGAGAAAATCAGCTTTTACTCTGTACGCAGATGAGCTGTTTGTTACACCCTGGGTATGGATGGATTACTATACCATCACATTCTAAGATGAGAAAGCATTTTAATAGTCCAGTTTTATTTCATTTTGCATTTTGAGGCTTGTAATCTCTCAGTTACACCATTTAATATCATCCTCTACACAGGTCAAATGCAGTAAGTACTGGCCCGATACTACTGAAACTTATGGGGATATTCGCATTACTTTACTTAATACAGAAACCCTGTCGGAGTATACGGTTAGAACACTTGCTTTGGAGCGAGTAAGTGACTAAATTGCATATATACACCAAGTAGTTTGGAAGCTTCCATTTTTTTTTTTTTAATAAAATCTATTCTTTTTTTAGCGGGGTTACAGTGCCAGACATGAAGTAAAGCAGTTCCACTTCCTTTCGTGGCCTGAGCATGGAGTACCGTTCCATGCTACAGGTCTACTTGCTTTTATTCGTAGAGTTAAATCTTCTACACCGCCTGATGCTGGACCTGTCGTAGTGCATTGCAGGTCAGTAATACCATATGCCCCTTTTACTTTTGTGGGGTTTTTTATGTTTGTGTGTCCAGTTAACCTATATTGTGTACTCCAATAGCTCTGGAGCTGGCAGGACAGGATGCTACATTGTCTTGGATGTGATGCTGGACATGGCGGAGTGTGAAGGAGTTGTTGATATTTACAATTGTGTTAAAACACTGTGCTCTCGACGCATCAACATGGTGCAGACTCAGGTGAGAAAGCTGGAATGGGGTTTTATATTGAATTTCTGTGAAGAAGGTTAAATAGACTTTACCTGCCAGTTTGTGATGCATTGATTTGTTTAGTGTATCCTAATGTTTCTAGGAGCAATATGTTTTTATCCATGATGCCATCCTGGAGGCCTGCCTTTGTGGTGACACAGCTATACCCGCATGTGACTTCAGGCAAACGTACAAGGAAATGCTACAGATAGACACACAGAGCAACTCAACACACCTGAGAGATGAGTTCCAGGTACCACTGTTTGTACAGTACAATGAGTATGGATCAGTCACTAGTTTATTTTGCTTTCTAACTACTGTGTTTTTTTTTCTACAGACACTAAATTCAGTCACAGCACAACTTGGTGTAGAGGAGTGCAGTGTTGCTTTATTACCACACAACCGAGATAAAAACCGAAGTATGGATGTTTTGCCCCCCGACCGTTCTCTGCCTTTATTACTTTCTGCACATGGAGAGGATACCAGCAATTACATCAATGCTGCCCTGACTGATGTGAGCTACTGACCTTAATCTTAATTCTAGTATAGGCTTTGAATAGTGCTATTTGTTGTCTAGTGCTACATGTATATGTATTTGTATATGTATATGTACTATAGTATGCCCGCTGCCTCGGGGTTTTGTTTGACTCAGACCTTTCCTTCACCCCCCCCATATCCAATCACTCGCACGCTCTTGTCATCTCCACCTCAAAAACATCTCCAGAATCCGCCCTTTCATTACCACAGATACACTAAAGACACTTACTGTTGCCCTGATTCACTCTCGCCTTGACTACTGTAACTCCTTACTAATCGGTCTTCCCCTTACTAAACTCTCCCCTCTACAATCTATTCTGAATGCGGCGGCCAGGCTCATCTATCAGTCTAGACGCTACAGCGATGCCTCCGGTCTGTGCCGATCACTACATTGGCTGCCTATTCAATACAGAATACAATATAAACTTATCACCCTCATCCACAAGGCTCTCCATAATGCTGCACCTCCCTACATTTCCTCCCTCATCTCTGTCTATCGCCCAACCCATACTCTCCGTTCACTCAATGACCTAAGACTAACATCCTCTATTATCAGAACCTCCCACGCTCGTATACAAGACTTCTCCCGAGTTGCACCACTTCTGTGGAATGCTCTATCCCGGACTATTAGATTAACCCCCAATTTCCACAGCTTCAAGCGTAAACTAAAGACATATCTTTTCAGACAGGCCTATCACAACTTCTAATGTAAACCCTTCCGTAGTTAGAATCCCTAAAACGTACCCTCCTCTGTTTATGCTTCAACATTACCTCACAGGATATGATGCTGTATCAGACTAGCTTTATATGTCCAGGCACCTTCTGCATGTTAAAGGACACGACTGGTGACGGCTCATACAGCTTTATATATGTGTAATGACAGTAACCTCTATTACAAAATTGTCTGACCATTATATAAGCAATGCTACGTCTGTTGCCACCCCTGCTACCTCTTCTGTCACCCCCTCTACCTCATAGATTGTAAGCTCTTGCGAGCAGGGCCCTCAGTCCCAGTGTGTGAATTGACTATTTCTTTGTAATGTATCTTTTTTGTCAGTACTTGAACCCTACAAGTTGTACAGTGCTGCGGAATATGTTGGCGCTATATAAATAAAATGTACTACTAATAAAATGTACTACTAATGTATTTACATTGACATTCAGCAAGTTTGTTGTCCCATTCATCTGACTGGTGTTTGCCGAAATCTATGTGCTTCCAAATAAACCGAATTCAGATGAATGGAGCTAATTTCAGCAACAAATCTGTCATTTGGGAATATAACCTAGTAGTTTTTTTGTAATAATCTTCATTGAAAAGATAAATACACTTATTTTTAGTACAGCAACAGTTACATCTTTTAAAGGATACATTTTCCAGAAAAATTCCAAAAATATGATGTATACATTGATTGGGGGGAGTGTGTCTTGAGGGACATATTGGGAAAGCAGCCTAAACAAATGAGAGTCAGAAATATAAATTTTGTTGGTTTCTTCAAAGTGCGTGGGCAGTTTAAAGTGTTACTCCCTTTTTATGTATTAATCTTTTGCTATCGTGTAGGGAGGTGATTGGTGAACATTTTTGTAATATGATTTCTAATATAACTGTAATTTTTTTTTTTTTTATAGAAAATAGGCTGTAAAGTTCCCACTAGCAATACTCTAAGCATTGCCAGGGAGATTCTGTCCTGTACACTTGTACTCAATGCAGTATGTAGAGTTGTAGAATTTGGCAAAGTGGTATGATCACTCCACATGGCTGTATCTCCGGTTTTATATAACCTAGAAAAATGGTTATGGTATCACATGAAAGCTGACTGGAGATATCACTAGTTAAAAACACAGTCGGGAATGTCATTTTTATATGCAGCATGAACTACTGCATATAAAGCCCAAATTCTCAACTGTGTCTTTAACTAGTGATATCTCAGGGTATTCATAGCTAATACTGCAGTGTTGGCAGAATTTGAAAGCAGATAATTTCATAACACTGAAGATACAGCCATTTTAAGTAACCCTACTCTACATATTCACAATACAAATAGATACAGACTTTCCCTAGTAACAGCATAGTTAGAGGGCTGCTAGGGAGAATTTTAGAGACTATTTTCTATTAAAATGAAGTTAGATAGGCTAATTAAGTATATTGCAAAAATGTTCAGCAAACACCGCCCCCCTACACAATAGCAAATAAATAGAAATAAAATAAAATGTGAGTTACACTTTATGGTTGAACTGAGGGAAGAACCTTTATAAGGCTAAAGTCCCACGTTGCGGAAACGCAGCTTGTTTTTTTAGCCAAAGCCAGGAGTGGATTGAGGAAAAGGAGAAGTATAAGAGCTTCCTATATATTCCCCGTTTCTTTTATAGCCATGCTTGGCTTTGGCTCAAAAAAATGCAACAAAATCTGCACAACGTGGGGCCTTTGCTTAAAGCTGTATTGAAGAGGCTGCAGATGGTTCTGCATGTTCTGGAACTTCTGAAAATTAGTTGTTCTAGGAAATAATGGTTGTTTCTTGGATTATAAATTGTAACTGTTTATTTGTATTGTTATTGGTTCTGATTTATGGTACATGATACATTTTCCTGCAGTCAACTGAAAATTCCATGTTGCATGCAAGCAGGGGGGGATTAAAGGTACCATGGGCCCTAGGCTGTTGAGAAACCCACTCCAAAGATCCCTGTAACAGTATAATGTCTCATAGCAGCCCTGCAGTATGATGTCCCATAGTGCCCCCACCCCATAGAGTATGAGGTCCCATAGTGGCCTTCTATGTAATATAATGTCCCATAGTAACTCACGTGCAGTATAATGTCCCATAGCGGTCTTCTATGCAGTATAATGTCCCATAGTGGCCCTCACACAGTGTAATGTACCATAGTGGCCCCCACGCAGTATAATGTCCGATAGTGGCTCTCCACAAAGCATAATGTCCCACAGAAGCCCTTCCACACAGTAGCATGTTCCAGAGTAACCCCTATGCTAATAAAATGTAAAACAAAAATTAAAGCACCTAGTGAAGACTGAGAATTTTCAAAAATGTTGTGTTCAGCCAAACCCAAAACTTGTGGGGTTTGCCACCCACAAATTTCTATTATACTCTGGGGTCTCTTCAGACCACAAATTATAATAATCGAATGCCCAGGATAGGTGTGTTAACAGTGTTACTCCCCTCCACTGGGCTCCGGCGTGGTTCCTCATATTCTTCAAGCCTCCTGAATGATGTCAGGGATCGCTGAGGCCTGTGATTGGGCCTCAGCAGTCACATAGGTCACACTGGCGTCATTACGCTTGCCCTGATGTCATTCAGGAGACTGAAAGAGCCCTGAAGAAGATGGTGACCGTTGTCGGAGTCTGCTAATTATATTCTGGGGTCTGAAGAGAGCGGTTCAAGTTCAGACATATTCGGCCTGATCAAAACCGCCAGGCAACCAACAAACTCACCCCCAGTAGATTCCCATGCCCCACCACAGTAATCGAGTTGATTACGACGTCGGATTATAATGGGGGCAAATGTGCAATTGCTTACTGCTGGGCCCCCTTACAGCCTCAGGACCCAGGCAACACATTTTGCTCTTAATATAATCCACCCCTGCAAACATGGATGTAGATTTTATTAAAACAGACCATGCAGTTGCTATGGGGTCCATGAAAAGGGAAGTTCCAGATCAGACTAAAACTTTTTCCCTTTATCTGTGTGAAGGGTCTCCTCTCCCCCACAAATATAGCTATGCTAGCAAATAAATGCAGAGTAGGCCAAAGGCTTATTTGTTTCTCATCTCCTTCAATGTACATTTCAATAAAACATCTGGCTGTCTCGAAATAGCGCAATGTGATTTCATGAATTATCACCAGCAGAGGACATATTATGATTATTGGGGCCCTTCTCTGCTTTACAGGGAAATTTTCAGTTTTTACTTGAGATAACAATCCATTTGACAATGATCTGTTTTTATAGCGGTATGTCCTACAATTGTATTTTGCTGTTTTTCAGAGTTACAAAAAAGGTTCTCATGTCATTGTCACAGTACACCCACTGCAGAACACAATTACTGACTTCTGGAGACTGGTATATGACTATGGCTGCAGCAGCATTGTTATGTTGAATCAGCTGAACCAGTCAAATTCTGCCTGGGTAAGAAAAATCTGTTTTACCAATTGACTAGTAAATGTATTGCATATTACCTATATCTTAATATTGCTGGTTTCCAGACCAATGCACTGAATTTCATTTAGAAGCTGAAAATAGCAAAAGAGAGGCTGGTTGTAGTTTTGTAGCTATTTTGGCTCAAGACTGTTCAGAGATAGGGATGCCAGTAGTATGTATTTTATTAAAGTTATTCCTGTCCTTGGTGACCAGAGGTTTTATATTATACACTGTCTATGATGCCTGTGAATGAGAGTTCTCTTGCAAAGTATAAATTCACTGTAGTTAAGGCCTTAAAGGAGGTTTCCCATGAGCATAGCCATATGTAAATTTGTAGACATTTAAAAGTAACGCTAGGTTCACACTAGCATTGCCTTTCCGTTGTAGCATTATACTGTGGGTGGGGGCACTAAGGAGCTCTATACTGTGGGTGGGGGGTATTAAGGAGAATTATACTGTGGTGGGCACATAATTAACATTAACAGCGGCCAGGAGGAACATTCATCTCTCGCCCGCTGTCCCAAAGCCCTGATCCCTTACAATAGCGGCAGCAGGGATTGACAGTCCCTGCTGCCTGCACTACAGCCCTCACATGTGAAGGCAGCACGGATGTTTACAGATCCCTGCTGCCGATAATGTAAGGAATCAGGGCTTGGGGGAGAGCAGGCTGAAGCTGAAGTTTCTTCAACAGCTGTCATAATGAAAGAGCTGGGAGGCAGGGGTGCGGACAGCTGGTGGCCGTGGTCCGGGTTCGGACCACAGTCCGCCAGTTGAGTATTCCTGTCATAGTCATAATGTCCCTAAGCAATGTAACATTGGCAGCACTGATTTTGCGGTGTCAGACTATGTAGGGACACACCCCAACTGGTAGATCTCAATTTATTCATAAATTGCTGAGGGATGACAGAGAAATGGTCAAAACAGAAGTTTTAGATGCTGCAAAATTATGTGGAATGCAAGGGGCACTGACAAGTCGTCTTTAAAATGTCTTCTTTTAGTGTCACACAGAATGATTGATTAATTTTCCATTTTTTTTTTTTTCAAGGTAGATTTTTTATTGCTAGATCATTTACCAAATCATTTTAATTATCTCAATGTCTGGTTTGTCCCATGGAGCATAAAAGCAAATGCAGTGTGGCAAATATATGTCTTCTATAGTCACAATTAAAATCTATAATGGTGTGGGAGATATTGGGGCCCAGTGCAGACAACCTGTTGCTAGCTAAAATACCATAGCACTCATTAAGATCACTTCTTTTAGAAAACTTTATTTTTATCTTCTTCATTTATGAATTCCTCTGTTCTATTTCCTAAAAACTAGCCCTGCTTACAATACTGGCCAGACAATGGTATATCTAGATATGGACCAATGGAAGTTCAATTTGTGTCTGGTTCTGTAGATGAAGATGTAGTAACCCGTCTGTTCAGAGTACAAAACATCACACGGGTGAGTTATCCAGCAAATTTAAGAATTTTGGACTGTTTTTTTTGTTTTTTGTTTTTTTTTTTGTTTGTTTTTTTTAATGGTATACTACAGATATTGATATTTTGTCACCATATTGAATTTTAAAGGGGCTATCCAGTATTAGAAAACACAGCTGCTTTCTTTCAGAAAGAGCTCCACTCCCACTTCTCATATCTGTTGGTCACTTGGCCATGCTATTGATTCATTTGAATAGAACTGAGGTGAAGCATGGCCATGTGAAAAACAGATGTGATCTCAGTGCCTGAGAGGAGGAAGTGGAGTGCTGTCTGGAAGAAAGTATCCATACTATTTAATACTGGATAATCCCTTTAAATAAAATACTGTATAAAGCTGTATTTTTTTGTATGTAGCATCATAGATTGAAAGTTGAAAACAATGGGCGTATTTATTAAATCCCTTACACCACAAAAGTGCCATAAAGTAGTCACAAATTGGCAATTTGAAACTATTTAACAGCACTTGCAACTAAAGTAGTCTTAAGTAGCAGTTTTGCGCTAGTCTCACCACTTTTCAGAAAGTGGGCAGGCCAGGGGCATATTGTGGGCAAAGCCACTGCCCGCACCATACTCCTCAACATTTGCGCCTAGGTGTAAGGGTGCAAGGAGGAAGCGCCTAATTCATGATGAGGCACAATCTCATCATGAAGTAAATACCCCCTGTGCTAGCATGGGGGCCATCAAGATCAGCGTAAAATACACCAGTCTTGATGAATCCCTCTTTATTATGTCCTTTATTAATTGCTAATATACTTATTTTCCTCATGACTGGAAGCATGTGTACTTTGAAGATGACATTTTTGCAGCATTTAGACACTGTTTATACTTTTGCTGTGGTTTTTATTTATTACAGAATGCAGGATCCATCAATCATTGAGTCAAAGAGGTGTGCCTGTGTATTAATATGTCAATAAGGTGGTACTTGTAGACTTGTTGAGTGAGGGCTTTGACCAGTCACATTCAGTGTTGCTTAGTATTCTTAGTTGAGTCAAATGACAGACCATGAAGAAAAGGACTGGATAATGGCAAATTAATGTATATTCATTAGCAGAAACCTGATTCATGAGGATATCTGTATACAAAATACACTTCATTCTTGTTTTGGTATGATTTATTTGTAGGTTGTGTGTAATTATTTGTGTGAAGACTTACAAAGCAGCATATTAATACCCTTTAAAGGGAGTCTACCGCCTCCCCCAAGCATATTCAACCGTCACCACTGTGTTATAGAGCACATTACAATGATAAACTTCAAAGTGACATAGATATCAAAGGTATGTTGTTTATCACAGTAATGTAACATGGTAACATGGTGGTGACAGTTGAAGATACTTGGGGGTGGTGGTAGACTCCCTTTAAAGCAGGCTACTGAACACAATGAAATTTGCAATGTATTTTTTGTGAAAGACAGTTGGTGCATATACCATGTAGACAATGAAATGGATTTTTATTTCTATTGACCAGTGGAGCACTTGGGAGCCAGTCCCATGCTGATCAAATATCTTAGGCCAACTCTTAGGATAAGTCCTCAGTATTAAAGTCTTAAAAAACCCTGTAATGCTTATACTTACTCTGAACCTATCAGGTAATTTCTGCTTCCCTGTCTGAGAGAAAGATATAATAAAGGGAGAAAAGCTGAGCTCTGATATATAGGTTTATGTGATTTGGAACAGGATTTCTGACTACAAAGCAGGGTAAATCCTGACAGGACTCTTAGGAGACGGAGAAAGCTGTCAGTCACTACGTGTGGGTGGGGTAAGCATGGCTAAATAGCCACACTGCCGATAGCCTAAATATTCTTGCAAACTAGTCTTTAAAAAGGATCTTTCATGTCCTCTATGAGGTGGCATATTATATGCTGCTGGAAAGTTGGCAGTGTGCTGAATTTAGCACAGTTTCATTTTTGTAGGTATGTACTCCGGTGACAGTTAGTGTCCTGGAAGAGGTCCCTATATGGATTTAAAACTTAAGAGTACACACATGCCACCGGTTGGGGATTAATCTTATATTAAAGTTTTTAATGACAAGGTCAGACACAATCTGGAGAATGTTGGGGCTCACCATCTATCTAGGAGTAATATGAGTGCTGAGGAATTTAGAACACTTTGGGTCCTAGAACTGTCCATAAAGATGGCAATATTGTTTTGATGGATACTTCCAAATATAAAAAAACTTTGTTTGGATTTGCTGTCTAACAGGGATTTGTATGGTAAATTCAGTAATAACCCCACAACTTTATACCAGAAACAACTGTGGAATATATTACCTCGAGCTCTTGAAAACCAGATCATAAACAAACAGTAATTCAATTATCCTATATTATTCCTATATCCTAAATTTCCGGTGACTGCTATGTTTTATCTTTACCTAAGATACAGAAAGGGACAAATCCTCTAATGGGTAGAAATATTATTTCTGGAGTGGGTAGTTTGACGCAAAATGTGGGAATATACCTAGATCGGATACTCGAGGCCTTTGTTGAATCCTTATTCTCTTATACACGAAGCACATCTGATTTATTGGCGAAACCGGAGGACATGTTTGTAGAAGAGGATGTTATTTTGGCCTCTATAGACGTGGAGGCTCTTTACACCTCAATACATCATGAGTATGGTCTCCGAGCTGTTTGAATTTTTTTATCAAAACAAGCCATGTGAGAGAAATGTTGCATTAATAAGTTCGTACTGCGACTACTGGAGGTCTGCTTGACAAAAAAATTTAGTTATCTTTGATGTCACACCTTAGAGGACATGATGGTACCCCTGTAAAAGATTGAAAATGGTTTGACCATAGGGACAAGTTAAACTAAGCATCATAGGTGCCTTCACACTTGTAATCAGTCAGTCTGCCTATGTAAAGGGTGAAAAGTAGTCACTGTGCTGTTTGGTATCATGGTGTGTACCACACTCCACATGGACCAAAGAAAGTTAAGGAGAAAGTTGTCTCAAGAGATTGCAAAGAACATTATAGACCAGGGTTCAGCAACCTTCCGCACTCCAGCTGCTGTGAAACCACAACTCCCAACATGCTCCATTCACTTCCATGGGAGTTTCAAGAACAGCAGAGCAAGTATGCATGCTGGGTGTTGTAGTTTTACAACAGCTGGAGTGCCGAGGGTTGCCTACCCCTGTTATAGACTAAAATGTTAAAGGTAAAAGCTATAAGACCATCTCCAAACAGTTTGATGCTCCTGTTACTACAGTTGCAGATATTACTCAGATGTCTAAGGAGTGTAGACAACCTCCCTGGACGTGGCCGCATTGATGACAAATCGAATAGATGGATAATACAAATGGTAACCAAAGAGCCCAGAACAACTTCCAAAGAGATTACAGGTGTGCTCCAAGGTCGAGGTACATCTGTGTCAGATCGCACCATCCGTCGCTGTCTTTGCCAAAGTGGACTTAGTGGTAATGATCAAGGAGTAAACCACTGTTGAAAGCAAATCTAAAAAAAAAAAATTAGACTTGAATTTGCCAAAATGCATATTGACAAGCCACACAGCTTCTGGGAGGATGTCCCTTGGACAGATGAGACAAGACTGGAGCTTTTTGGCAAAGATGTTTTGTTCAAAGATGCAAAAATGAAGCATACAAAGAAAAGAACATTGTACCTACTGTGAAACATGGAGGAAACTCTGTTATGTTTTGGGGCTGCTTTGTTGCATCTGGCACAGGGTGTCTTGAATCTGAAACGAAATCTGCTGCCCAGTGTCAGAAAGCTTGGTCTCAGTTGCAGTTGATGGGTCCTCCAACAGAATAATGACATAAAACACATAGCTAAAAACATCCAAGAATGACTGAGAGTGAAGCATTGGATTATTCTGAAGTCGCCTCCTATGAGCCCTGATCTAAATCCTAATGACCATCTGTGGAAGAAGCTGAAATGTGCAGTCTGGAGAAGGCATTCTTCAGACATGAGACAGCCGGAGCAGTTTGCTCAGGAGGAGAAATTGCTGGATTGCAGTCATTGCCTCAAAAGTTTGGACAACAAAATATTAAGTGAAGGAGACCATCATTGTCCAGGCCAGTTTCATTAGTTTTTTTTTTTTTTTTTTTTTAATTAATCTGTTCAACCACATATCTAAAGCAATGTCTGATTTTCAGTAGTTGATTTTCAGTAAATTTACATTTATTAGTACTTTTACATACTTAGTATGGTTGAAAAAAGACTTATGTCCATCAAGTTCAACCAGTGACCATTGTGGGGTTTTCTTTCTTTAACGGAAGAGTACCAACAATATGGTCCACTTGTGCATGCATGCTGTCTTACTAGGATAGAAGCTAGTGCTAGTGAGATTGTGGTTTACGCACATTTTAGTACATTGAAACCTGTTCAAAAGACCACTCCTTTACCCAGCACCACTTTTTTGTGATGAATTTTAAGTAATCCATATTAACTATCCCTTTTGAGAAGACCACTTTTTAATGCAATTTTTGGGGGTGTTTCAGAGGTTTCACTTTACACTTTATTTGTTAATTTGCACACCTGTGATTGACACTTTCAGCCAGTGTTTGTGTAGCACTTAAGTGAAATTTGCATGCAGTCAGTGTTCTTGTTACTTCAGATTTTCTCAGCATTAATCTGTCTTCTTGACTGTTTGACATGTAAGTTCTATTAGTTCATTGATTTTCTTTGGGCTGTGCCTGATTATTTTTTTGATACGGCGTCTGTGGAAGTCAGCTGTGGTAGGAGCTTATTATCACTTGTGGTGCAGTCTTTTAGGATCATATTCATTACGCTATCATTTTGCTTGCAACTGGAATAAAATGTGACTAGAAGCTATACAGGGCAGAAAAGGTGGGTACATAAAAATAGATTTACTATAGGTTTAAGGCATTACTAAATCTGTTCATGGCAATGTATAATCAGATATATTTTATAGAGGATAATCTTGTATCATGTCCTCCTAAAGGGTTGAAGTGAGAATTTCTATTAAAACATGTATCTTCTGATTATGAATTGTTAGTCAATGATATCAGCAGCCATCCATAACCAGATTATGTCTACTATACATCAATATAAACATGGCAAAATTAAAAGGATTTTGCCATGTTTATATTGATGTGTAAACATCAATATATACAAGCTTAAAAGACCACTGGTTTAGGAGTTAAAAAAGGGCTGCTTTTTTCCTTTGTTTCCAAAAATAGCATTTTTCTGGTATTGCAGCTCAGCCCCATTCAAGTAAAGTGAACCGATTTGCGATAAAATGAAAGATTTTAAACCCTCCCTTCGTCAGGATATGCTTAGGATCAAATTTTTCACAAACTGCCAGATGGTAGACTGTAAGCTAAATATGTTTACAAGCAGGAAGTACCTATTGACAACAAAAATGCCCAGTTTACCCCCCTACAGATCTAAACAAGCCCTGCTTGGTGCTTAAGCAAAGTGCATTACAGTTCACCCAGAGCAGGACACATCCAGGGACAATATCACTTTAAATAGTTCTAACTCCAGAGACTCTTAGAAGAATCTTGGCTTTAAAATAAGACCAAGATCGTGTCTGTAGCCCACATAAATTTAGAGAAATCACTGGTTAAAGCAGTGATGCATATACTCACACCTTCACTTCAACCAGTGTGCAGGAGAACAGGAGCAGCTGACAGTGCAGGGAGAGGAGAAAATGATTTTACTATTCTCCTATCCCTGGCACTTCTAATAACCCCAGGGGAGGCGGGTACCTTGATTTTTTTGATCATGATATCACCCCCACATTATCAATCAAAAGCATATTTGCCATTTAACCTCTAATATGCTGCGGTCAATACTGACCGCAGCACCTAAATTGTTTTACAGAAAAAAAGTAAAACTATACCCACCCCCTTGTTAATGAAAAAAATATAAAAAACACACAATTTGTATGACCACATCCGTAACAACCCCTAAAATAAAATTAGTATGTTATTTATTCTACACGATAAATGCCATAAACCTTAAAATTCAGATGCCAGCATTCGTTTTCTGATCATCTTACCTCTCAAAAAGTAATAAAACAATGATCAAAAAGTCTTATGTATCTACAAAATACAATGTCTCTTACAGCTACATTGAAATTAAATGTAAAAAAAGTATCAACGTGAGAATGTAGAGAGGAATACAGTTTTACTGGTTTAAGGCTAAAGGATTAAAATGCACATAAAGCACCAGAGTTATGTGTCAGTAATATTTATTTGAGTCATAAATCTTTTATAAAAAAGTGACAATTTCAGAAGGGTCTTTGCCATTTTAATTTGACTGTTAGTAGTCAAGCCTATAAAATCATGGGCACGTACAGAAACAATCAGCAGATTCTGTGTGCAACAATACCACCAACATACCAACACTCACACAGAACGCCATGTAATAATAAAACTTCATGCTTTACTTAAATCACAAATAGTTAAAACCATATATCAATAATAAATAATGTTGGAGGAAAGAGGGCAACATCCAAACATTACATAAAAAGATGCTGGAGCTTATTTGTTAACCATCCTAACGTACTCCAATAATAGACCAAAATGGGAGCAAAAACAATGCTGCTGAAAACATCGAAGCTGCCGAATCATCATGAGCATATATTTATATATGCAGCAAAAGAACCCTACATAGGAAATACATTATAATATAGGAGAAATAGAGGAGAAAACATACAGACCACAGCACCGTGCCCCAACGTGCATTTCTCCCGCTGCTTTCCCCTGATGAAGCAAGCAGGAGATGAAATGCATGTTGGGGTGCGGAACGGTGCTGTGGTCTGCATGTTTTCTGCTCAATTTCTCATATGCTATATGTTTACATTTCTTAATGACTTTTTTTTTTACTTTATTTTTATATCCACATAGCTGTATGAAGCCTTGTTTTTGCATGGTGAGTTGTAATTTTTTGTGGTATGCCTTTAGGTTATATTATAATTACTGTGCAAAAGTTTTAGGCAAGCGTGGAAAAAAAAAATGCTCCAAAGTATGAATGCTTTGAAAAATAGAAGTGTTAATAGTTATTGTCAATGTACAAAATTAATATCTAAATCAAATTAATATTTGGTGTGACTAGCCTTTGGAAGAAGTGTCTTGGAAGTGAAGATGTGGCCCCCCACAGGAGTCCTGATCTTAACACCATCGACTCTGTTTGGGATTACATAAAGAGACAGAAGGATTTGATCAGGTCTACATCCATAGAAGATCTGTGGTTAGTTCTCCAAGGTGTTTGGAACAACCTCTGTGCTGAGTTCCTTCAAAAACTATGGGGAAAAAAAAGTATTTAGTCAGCCACCAATTGTGCAAGTTCTTCCACTTAAAAAGATGAGAGAGGCCTGTAATTGTCATCATAGGTAGACCTCAACTATGAGAGACAAAATGAGAAAACAAATCCAGAAAATCACATTGTCTGATTTTTAAAGAATTTCTTTGCAAATTATGGTGGAAAATAAGTATTTGGTCAATAACAAAAGTTCATCTCAATACTTTGTTATATATCCTTTGTTGGCGATGACAGAGGTCAAACGTTTTCTGTAAGTCTTCACAAGGTTGGCACACACTGTTGCTGGTATGTTGGCCCATTCCTCCATGCAGATCTCCTCTAGAGCAGTGATGTTATGGGGCTGTCGTTGGACAACACAGACTTTCAACTCCCTCCAAAGGTTTTCTATGGGGTTGAGATCTGGAGACTGGCTAGGCCAGAAATGCTTCTTATGAAGCCACTACTTCGTTGCCCTGGCAGTGTGCTTGGGATCATTGTCATACTGAAAGACCCAGTCACGTTTCATCTTCAATGTCCTTGCTGATGGAAAGAGGTTTGCACTCAAAATCTCACGATACATGGCCCCATTCATTCTTTCATGTACACGGATCAGTCGTCCTGGTCCCTCTGCAGAGAAACAGCCCCAAAGCATGATGTTGCCACCCCCATGCTTCACAGTAGGTATGGTGTTCTTTGGATGCAACTCAGCATTCACTCTCCTCCAAACACGACGAGTTGTGTTTCTACCGCACAGTTCTACTTTGGTTTCATCTGACCATGTGACATTCTCCCAATACTCTACTGGAACATCCAAATGCTCTCTAGCAAACTTCAGATGGGCTTGGATATATACTAGCTTAAGCAGGGGGACACGTCTGGCACTGCAGGATCTGAGTCCCTGGCGGCGTAGTAGTGTATTACGGACAGTAGCCTTTGTTACGTTAGTCCCAGCTTTCTGCAGGTCATTCACTAGGTCCCCCCGTGTGGTTCTGGGATTTTTGCTCACCGTTCTTGTGATCATTTTGACCCCACGGGGTGAGATCTTGCGTAGAGCCCCTGATCGAGGGAGATTATTAGTGGTCTTGTATGTCTTCCATTTTCTAATTATTGCTCTCACAGTTGATTTCTTCACACCAAGCTGCTTGCCTATTGCAGATTCAGTCTTCCCAGCCTGGTGCAGGTCTACAATTTTGTTTCTGGTGTCCTTCCACAGCTTTTTGGTCTTCACCATAGTGGAGTTTGGAGTGTGACTGTTTGAGGTTGTGGACAGGTGTCTTTTATACTGATAACAATGTCAAACAGGTGCCATTACTACAGGTAATGAGTGGAGGACAGAGGAGACTCTTAAAGAAGAAGTTACAGGTCTGTGAGAGCCAGAAATCTTGCCTGTTTGTAGGTGACCAAATACTTCTTTTCCACCAAAATTTGCAAATAAATTCTTTAAAAATCAGACAATATGATTTTCTAGATATGTTTTCTCATTTTGTCTCTCATAGTTGAGGTCTACCTATGATGACAATTACAGGCCTCTCTCATCTTTTTAAATGGGAGAACTTGCACAATTGGTGGCTGACTAAATACTTTTTTTCCCCACTGTACGTGTATCTAGAAGAGTTGATGCTGGTTTCAAGCTGAAGGCTGGTCATACCGAATATTGATGTGAATTTTTTATGTGACAAAATAAAATATTAACACTTCTATTTTTGAAAGCATTCTTACTTTGCATTATTTTTTTTTCACACCCACTCAAAACTTTTGCACAGTACTGCACACCATGTGTCACTGTTTGTATTATTTTTATTTTTTCATTCTAATTAAATAATTCATGAAAAACTGGTTTATTTATTGATTGATTTATATATGGGAAAACTGTCTTTGGAAGCAGCTATCTATTATTGCTTCTGGCATGGTTGAATAAGATATTGATGTCAGACCTTGGGACCATTATTAGAGTGTGATAGCGCAGGGGCTAATGCACTGACAGGATCCCCTTCCCTCTGTCACACATCTTGGATACAACTGTCACCATTGACAGTGGAATCTAAGTGTCTAAACTGTTGCATGTGGAGTTATCGATGATCCCAACAGTTGTGGCAGAAACCCAAGTTATGTATAGCAACCAAGTTCCCACCATGATCTCTTAGGTATCCTGGGCAGTACCAAAGAGACAGTTATGACAGATATTTCCATCATAATGTGGAAGCTAGCACCTGGCCATGATGGAGATATCTGTTTTTGTCATCAAGAGGTTAATGAGTTGGGTATTGCAGGAATTTACACAAGCTATATTATCAGTAAAGAATAAAGCTAGAATAAGGCATTGCAGTAGCAGCTCTCTTTCTTGTTGGTGGTTTATAGGTTGTACCACTTTTATTCATTATCATAATTAAGCAACAAAAAATATAATAAAGATTACAAAGATTATAGAGTTTATGTTTACTGACTATGTATGTAGTCTATATTCATAAAACCCAACATTTCACTTGAAGACGTTGGCTTAGAGAGATTCATTAGTTGGAACCATTAGTGGTTATCCATATACAGTTTATTGTGTTTTCTTCCTCTTAAGAAAGAATACTATACTCTGTTGTGTAAAACCTCCACTCTTGTCAGCAGTGTCAAGTAGATTGGGATCAGTAGTAAACTGTATTCATGAATGAGCAATACCCAGCAAAGCTATGTTGTGAATCTTTCCTCCTATGAGCCAAACAAACACGAAATGTCAGTTCTCTCCAAAGGTCTCTCCTTCTGCCCCTCGGCACACACTGACCATATCAAACTCTGCAATGATATGGAGGAGTTTTTCAGAAAAATGAGATTAAGGGAATATTTTTATGACAAAGACCTTCCATACAGCAGCGATTCTGAGATGGAACAGCCCATAAGGAATCCTACCAAAAAATCTACCTGGACCCCACACCCTGGAACTAACACAGCACTGGATAAATATATTGACTGTTTCAGAAGCAAAGTAAAATCAGAAATCCTGGAAAAACAAAAGAAACAGGTCCATAACCTAACCCTGCAGGAACAGAAGGCTATTACTTCACTGAAAGAAAATCAGGATATAATAATAAAACCAGCTGACAAAGGGGGCACAATAGTCATAATGAACACCTCAGACTATATCCAGGATGCAAACAGGCAACTGTCAAATCCCATCCATTACTCCAAACTTGGAAGTGATCCCACAAAGGCCTATATGAAAGAACTAAAGAGTATGATCAAGAAGCTTCCAATCCAGATCCAGAATCAGATAAAAGGACTTATCCCACAAGATCCCAGGCCGGGCTACTTCTATATGCTCCCAAAGATACACAAAGATGGCAACCCTGGGAGGCCTATCATTTCTGGCATTGGGACACTGACAGAAAACATCTCAGGTTGGGTGGAAAATCTCCTAAAACCCCTTGTCAGGGATACTCCAAGCTATATCCAGGACACCACTGACCTTCTTAACAAACTGAATGCCCTGGGCCCACTACCTGAGGGTACCATTTTGGCCACCATGGATGTGGAATCCCTGTATACCAACATTCCCCACAAGGATGGAGTTGCAGCATGTCGGGTACACCTGGCAAAACAAAACCTCCTAACAGAACCAGTAACGCAGCTCATACAATTCATCCTGAGCCACAACCATTTTACCTTTGGAGAGGATCTATATCTACAGCGAATGGGAACTTCAATGGGGACCAGATGTGCACCCCAATATGCAAATCTCTTTATGGCAGAACTGGAAGGAGCTTATTTATCAACATGCACCACCAAACCTATGATTTACCTTCATTATATCGATGATATCCTTGTCATCTGGACTGCAGGTGAGGAGGCCCTACTTCAATTCCATAATGACTTCAATGACTCTCACCCTACCATCAACCTTAAACTTAGCTCAAGGAGTGAGTGAAATTCAGGGAGTGAAATTCACTTTCTGGATACCACAAAATACATCAAAGACCACCGGATACTCACATCAATATACCACAAACCCATAGACAGAACGGCCTACCTGAGAAACGACAGCTTCCACCCCAAGCACACAAGACAATCTATTATCTACAGCCAGGCTATACGATACAATCGTATTTGCTCCGACAAAGCAGACCTGAACAAGCACCTCCTGGATCTGAGGATGAAATTTCTCCGATTGGGATACAATCCAATACAACCAATTAAACAAAGCGGCAGCCATTAGCAGAGACAGTCTACTCACATATAAAAAGACCCAGAAAGAAGCCCGAGTGCCCCTAGTTGTCACCTACAACCCACAGCTGGAGATCCTACGAAGGATTGCCAAGGATCTCCAACCTGTGCTACATAGGGACAACAGACTCAAGGACCTATTTCCAGTCCCCCCTCTCCTTTCCTTTCGACAACCACCAAACCTGAGGCGTATTATTGTCCGGAGTGCCCTGAAGGCCCCAACTGAAAATGGCACCTCACCTTGCCTACATAAAAGGTGCATGACCTGCAGGCACATCCAAACTGCTGACAGTGTACCTGTCCCACAGTCACAACAGGTGCACAGAATTAGGGGGACATTTTCCTGCAGGTCTTCCAATGTGGTGTACCTCATAATGTGTATGCAATGTCCCACCACAGGCCTCTATGTGGGGGAAACAGGGTAGAGACCTAGTCAGCGAATGAACTCACACAGATCCAATATTAATAACAGCAGAACCGATCTCGCAGTGGCCGCACATTTCTCCGGAGAAAACCACTCTATTGAAGATTTGCGGGTTGTGGTTTTAATGGGACAGTTTAAGACGCAGGAGGAAAAGAAACAATGGGAGTACAAGTTTATGCAAAAATTTAAAACTCTGCAATTTGGACTTAATATTCATGCCAGCTTCATGTCACACTATGTATGAACCATGAACTGAACTCAATATTCATGCCAGCTTCATGTCACACTATGTATGAACTGTGAGGGTCACAAATCACCTCCTGATAGTAAACAGAAAACAGATCCCTCTGTCACGCACCACAACTTTCCAGATTGTTTTTTGACCGGTTGTAAATAACTTCTCTACTTAGATTGCATTTTGTTTTGGGTTTTTTTAAGGACTCTAAAATCCTTTGAAGAACATGTGTATAGAGTATAAATAATCTGTGAATTTTCAGTTCTTGTATAACACCATGTCTGATGAAGGAAGCTTGCACTTCTGAAAGCTTACTTATCAAATATACTCAGCCTCTAAAAGGTATCGCCTGATTTCTTCACTCTTCCACTACTTTCAATGGCTAACACGGTACAACATTATACTACTGAGCAATACTATGACATTCATCATTCAGATCCCCAGTCTTCAGTGTTACTGTGCTGTGACTCAAGATCATTTGTATTATCCTTTATGTAGGACGAACATCTCCTGGTTAAACATTTCCAGTATCTACGATGGTCTCCATACAGAGATACTCCAGACACCAAAAGATCCTTCTTACAACTCCTTTCCATGGTGGAACAGTGGCAGGAGCAGAACAGAGAACATAGGACCCTTGTACACTGTCTGTAAGCATCCATACATTGCAGTCTTTCTTGTTAACTTTTACTCTCTACATAAATCTGTTCATTTTTGTTCTGCACACGCTTTTTACAGGAATGGTGGAGGTCGGAGTGGAACATTTTGTGCCTGTGCAATGCTGTGTGAGATGATTCGATGTCATCATGTGGTTGATGTTTTCTATGCTGTTAAAAGTTTGCGGAATATTAAGCCAAATATGGTGGAGACACTGGTAAGGCTCTAGAACCTACTACATTACAAATGCATACCTTGTTTTTTTATCTCTTTCATTCAGTCAGTGTAGAAAATTCCATCCGTATTACTAACCATGTCATCAAATTCTTTCTCTTAACAGGACCAATATCGGTTTTGCTATGAAATCGCCCTGGACTACCTAGAACTGCATGATGCCAGATAGCATCCATCAAAACAGTATTTGGGTAACAAATACTGCCTATGCCCTATGAAACATGAGACATGTGCCAGTAAGACATGTGCCAATTTATACTTTGTGGCCAAAATCAAAAATGACTTCAGTCAGTGCTCCTAACCCAGTACAAAGGGCTTCTCTCTGCTGTCTCAGTGTGAAGTGGAAGTGATACCAATCAATGCCTGTACATATTTATAGCTGTACATATCAGCCTGATTATGGAAAGCATAGCTATAAAATTCCACCCCATAACATATTTTACTTGTGATGTATAATCATATGACATTTCCATATGCAAATTCACCAAAGTATCAGAGACATTTCTTAGTGTCAGTGGAGTTTAAGGACACCTGAGCTTGTATATAAGAGATCTTCAGATTTCAGCTCTCTCTCTATGATTTTATACTAGGTGGGGAGGGTGACAGCAATGGGGTAAACTGCATAAGCTAAAAGGCTAATGTGTCTCTCTGTATGTGTAATGGATGTCCCTATGTGATCCTCTATGCCACAATATACACTGAGTATCATCATCATCATCACCACTATTTGTATATAATGATAAAGGATGTACAAACCCCACAAGTAATGAAGGGGTTTTTAATGCTTTATGGTACTCCAATAAACTGCTTGTTTTTTATTACTTCTTTATTCTAATAACTGGATGAGGGCTTGGAGATGATAAAAGGTCTCTAATGCTTGAACATTAGGATGAATAAATGTGCGAAGGTTTGCTTTGTGACATAAAGCACGTCTCATTTATGTTTTTACATTGCAATGAGTTGAGAGGTATGAGTGCTGTTTCCTTTTATTAAAAGGTAATAGGAGTCTCTCCCCCATGACATGATTTATTTGGAGAAGATAAAAGGTTGATGTCTGTATATTAGGTAGAGATGACAAGTGTGTTCTTCACCTGTGCCCTGGGGACAATTCCTGTATGTCTGTATACTGTGTATGTGCATATCTATCTATCTATCTATCTATCTATCTATCTATCTATCTATCTATCTATCTATCCTTCTATCCTTCTTTTTTTCTGTCTGTCTATATGTTTATATAAATAGATAGATATGATCTCAAAATAATCAGGCTACATGTGGTGACTATATTGTGCATCATGTGCCAGGGTCACATGGAAGGGGCCAACTGTTCTCTAGGTCTGCAGCAGTTTTTATTTTGTGCCTCGCAGGGATGATTAAAAATAATTGGACAGACAGATACTTGGTCATTTGTCCTTGTGTCAGGGGACAGGGCAGACTTCATCTGCAGTGCACCGAATTTTCCACTATTTTACTGATGATTCGGCTGCCCCTGGACAGGGCCAGAGGTCGGTAGCTTGTCAAAGGAAGAAGCAAAGACTTATAATAACAATTCTGGAAGTGATTACCTTCCTCAGTAGCAATAAAGTGAAACACTTTCAACTGCCCTTTCTATTAGATATACATGATGAAGATCCAGATGTCATATTGTTTTCGACAAAGAAACAGATGGAAGAGATGCTCACAGCCACAAACTACTTGTCTACTTTAATGTTGTTATCTGGGACTAAATATGATAACCGTATCTAAAAACAGTGATTTTTAAAAATACAGTAGTGTATATGTAATATTTACAACAAATGGCATAAAAATCCTTGCAAGAAAACACTACAGACTTATTACATGTGAATTGTCTTATGTGTCAAATTGAATTTGCTGCTTTTTTCCATTGTAGAATACCAATGCAGTTTTGTCTGTTCGATCTTGGGCTGGACAATTAATCAAATGAAATCGATTAATTTGTCATTTCAAAGAAGCACAGTTCTGATTTTCATCACAATCGTGAAATCAATGTCTCTCTGTCTCCTCCAGCCGCAAGCTATGATCAACAGTTTCTTCATTGTAGTCAATAGTTGGGCGGTAGGACAAGAAAGCCTGCATCAAATATATCTGACTCCTTCCTGTGCCAGCTCATTCAACTTTTTTTTTAGTTTCTTTAAGCAAAACACAAGAAAATTGAGATTACAATTGAGAATCACCCTTAAGCTTGAAAAAATTTGAAATTTTTTATTTTGAAATCACCCAACCATAGCTATTGTGCATGTTTTATAGTATTCGCTAGTAACCATAAATTGAAGCTAAGGATATGTTCACCTACAGCACGACAGATTTGTTTTAGAAATTTTGACTAAAAACCAATTCCATTCATCTGATGGGATTTATTTTAAATGGGACATTTTCAGAAATTTGCTGCATGTGTAGATATATTTCCTAATAGTGTGTCTACAGAAAAATAGCATAATCAGTTCTCATTGACCCCTGCACCCTTCACTGTATGGGTTTCTGCAGTTTAAACAATTTTTTCTTTACATTATTACATAAATTTGCCGTAAAACCTTTACACACTGTGATTTCTTGTAGCGTGAAAGCATAAACCCTTCTTTAGAAACAACAGGTCATATAAATACATATGTAAGATGTAACAAATTGCAATGTACAGTACAGACCAAAAGTTTGGACACACCTTCTCATTCCAAGAGTTTTCTGTATTTTCATGACTATAAAAATTGTAGATTTACACTAAAGACATCAAAACTATAAATTAACACATGTGGAATTATATACTTAACAAAAAAGTGTGAAACAACTGAAAATATGTCTTATAGTCTAGGTTCTTCAAACTAGCCACCTTTTGCTTTGATTACTGCTTTGCACACTCTTGGCATTCTTTTGATGAGCTTCAAGAGGTAGTCACCTGAAATGGTCTTTCAACAGTCTTGAAGGAGTTCCCAGAGATGCTTAGCACTTGTTGGCCCTTTTGCCTTGACTCTGCGGTCCAGCTCACCCCAAACCATCTCGATTGGGTTCAGGTCTGGTTATTGTGGAGGCCAGGTCATCTGGCGTAGTACCCCATCACTCTCCTTCTTGGTCAAATAGCCCTTACACAGTCTGGAGGTGTGTTTGGGGTCATTGTCCTGTTGAAAAATAAATGATGGCCCAACTAAACGCAAACCGGATGGAATAGCATGCCGCTGCAAGATGCTGTGGTAACCATGCTGGTTCAGTATTCCTTCAATTTTGAATAAATCCCCAACAGTGTCACCAGCAAAGCACCCCCACACCATCACACCTCCTCCTCTATGCTTCACGGTGGGAACCAGGCATGTAGAGTCCATTCGTTCACCTTTTCTGCGTCACACAAAGACACGGTGGTTGGAACCAAAGAACTCAAATTTGGACTCCTCAGACCAAAGCACAGATTTCCACAGGTCTAATGTCCATTCCTTGTGTTCTTTAGCCCAAACAAGTCTCTTCTGCTTGTTGCCTGTCCTTAGCAGTGGTTTCCTAGCAGCTATTTTACCATGAAGGCCTGCTGCACACAGTCTCCTCTCAACAGTTGTTGTAGAGATGTGTCTGCTGCTAGAACTCTGTGTGGCATTGACCTGCTGTTAACCTGCGATTTCTGAGGCTGGTGACTTGAATGAACTTATCCTCCGCAGCAGAGGTGACTCTTGGTCTTCCTTTCCTGGGTTGGTCCTCATATGAGCCAGTTTCTTTGTAGCGCTTGATGGTTTTGGCCACTGCACTTGAGGACACTTTCAAAGATTTCCCAATTTTTCAGACTGACTGACCTTCATTTCTTAAAGTAATGATGGCCACTCGTTTTTCTTTACTTAGCTGCTTTTTTCTTCCCATAATACAAATTCTAACACTCCATTCAGTAGGACTATCAGCTGTGTATCCACCTGACTTCTGAACAACACAACTGATGGTCCCAACACTATTTATAAGGCAAGAAATCCCACTTATTAAACCTGACAGGGCGCACTTGTGAAGTGAAAACCATTTCAGGTGACTACCTCTTGAAGCTCATCAAGAGAATGCCAAGAGTGCGCAAAGCAGTAATCAAAGCAAAAGGTGGCTACTTTGAAGAACCTAGAATATAAGACATATTTTCAGTTGTTTCACACTTTTTTGTTAAATATATAATTCCACATGTGTTAATTCATAGTTTTGATGCCTTCAGTGTGAATCTACAATTTTTATAGTCATGAAAATACAGAAAACTCTTGGAATGAGAAGGTGTGTCCAAACTTTTGGTCTGTACTGTACATGCTGGCATATATGGAATATACTTTTAAAATACCTCTGTTTGACCCTAGAATTCAGGATATAAACAGTATTCATGTGAACAACAAATTTGCTTACAAATACAACTTAAGATGAACAACAATGCATGACAAGTTGCATATTCAACTACAACCACTGTGTTACAGAGCACATTACAGTGATAAATAATATACCTTTATTATGTATGTCATTTTTGTAGATTTGGAGAAAAACAACTTTGAAGTCTTATGCAAATAAAGCTGTTGATGCACTGAAGGCAGTCCTTCAGCTCCCTGGAATACTGCTTTTGCCACTCAGGCCCCTAATATCTCCTGCCTGTGTCATCCTGTGCAGTGAGAGTTCATCCTCCCACTGTTATGACATCACCCATGCTACTTGAGCAGCAAGAGCAGTGCTCCCAGTGCACCAACTGCCTCATTTGCATAATACTTCAAAGTTGCTTTTCTCCAAATCTACAAAAGTATGATATCACTGTAATGTGCTCTGTAACATGGTGGTGGCATTTGAAAAATGCTTGGGGAAGGTGGAAGACTCTCTTTAACAAAAATTAGGCTAAAATACAGAAACAGTGTGTGAAATTTAAGTATACCCTTTATTCTTCCATAGGAAGTAAAAGGTTAAGTAGCAGTTGGGTTCTGTTAATGAAATACCTTTGCCATCAATAAGTGTGACCACCTCTTTAAAAGCAGATGTTTTGGCAGTTTTCTGCTCTGGAGTATTTAGACATGTACTAACAAGGAAAAACATAAGCAATGATCTTAGAGAAGCAATTGTTGCTGCTCATCTGGGAGGAGTTATTATCAGGAGTTTCGATATTCATGTGAATGAGACATATTGGGGGATATTTATGAAGACTGGCCTTTTAAACAGAGGGTGCACCTATTTTATGATGAGGCACATGCATCCTCATAAATGAAGCCCACCCTCTGCTGGGCCGTGTATAGATTTCCAGCATCATTTATGCCAGTTTTATGGCATACATGATGAAAAATCTGGTGGGGCCGATAGCCACACCTCCAGCATGCCCTCGACATGCTCTCCTTTTCTGGAAAGTGTTGTGGGCACCGCAAAAAACTTAGCCCTTGTGTACCAATATAAAAATGATATAATTGTTGTAGGTATGTAAAACCTGTTTCTAGTGATATATAACAATAAGAACGTGTCTACACTTTTACAATAAATGACTCACAAAGACAGACAGATGGGGCAAAAGGCTGGCTGAAGAGAGGCACACAGAGGCCTGGGGAGGTGTCCCTGATTTCCAGCATGATTTCTTCTGTACACAGACATACATACTGACTACTGATGCCACTATTCTGTATATTTACTGTACCTATCTTTATGAAGACTTCAATAAATTTCCAGCTTTTTATAAGAAACCTAAGAGTCCTCCTGATTTAACCCATTTCATATTTGGGTTAACAATTATTAAGGACAATGAGGCAGATTTATGAAGACTGGTGTTTTAGTCTTCTTAATCTATGATCCAGCAGAGGGTGTGCCCTCTGCCAGGCCGTGCACCTGCAATAGAAATCTATAAAGTCTAGTGTGAGAGTGGGGGTACATTGACTGCAACCCCTGCTGATAATTAGAAAGTGGGTCCCATTCCAGGAGCATTTAATTGGAGTCGTGTGCATGCATGCTTCCTCAATTTAAAGTCTCCAATGAGACTTTATCTGTCAATGCAATGTTTGTCTTAGAGAATGTTTCAGCTCTTATAATGTCCGTTGATCTGCAGTTTCTGTGGATCCCCCAAATACCACGTAGATTTGTAGTTTCCACAACATTTCCTGTGCCCTGTAATCCATCTTGGTGAGGGGAAAAAAATCTTCACGTTGTAACGCGCCCTGACGCTCATTTCCCAAGAAAAGGCTTCGTCAGTGGGTGATGAAACGCCAATTTAAAGTTAAGTATTGCTTTAATCAGAAATGTAAAACTGTTACCCAGGTGTATGAAAGAAAGTAATAGAGAAATGGCATATTTTGAATTTGGCTTGCCTTTGAAGACCGTCTCCAGCTAAAAGTGAAAACTGTGTCAGCAATGTGTAAATGACTTTATAAGAGGAAAAGCCAACGTTTATAGAGCAAATAAAGAATTAATGAAAAAATAATTACACATAGTATAGAATCTAATGCCCCGGGGAATGTGGTTAGTACATCCAGGTGACTGTTGAAGTGAGAAGGATGAGGAAATAAACATCAATACTAATCACATTGGATCCCTCATATGGAAGATGAATAATAGTTTCTTGTGCACATGAATATCTTCACCACCTTTAGGAATGCATGAACATTTTTTTTTTTTTTTAACTCGGTTTATTGAACAATCGTACAACAAATTACACATCAATAGTACAAGCTTAAAAAGGAATAACAAAGGACATATTCTAAAAGTTGTACAAAGACATACCAGAAACTAGACAAAAAGAACCAAAACAGTGCTGCATAGTCCATGGTAGATGTAAATATCAGATACAAATCGTCCAGGAGAGAATCCAGGCAAGGGAGCCGAAAGAAACACAGAGTCCAAATCAACCTGTAGGGAGCAAAGGCATATACAAAAACCCCACACATATACAACAAGATATCCTAATAAATACTTCCTATGGCGGAACTCCAGGGAGACTCAGTAGATAATAAGGAAAATACTATACAACTCAAACTGGACACTCCTTCCTGCGTCTAAGCAGTGAGTGTGTGCAGGGCATTACGAAATGATGGGGCTGTGTATAGAGTCAGAGGTGAGTCACACCAAGAGCCCCAAACCTTCCAAAATTTTTCAGGGCAACCTCTGCCTTTATATACTATTTTATTATATGGGATAATGGAATTTACCAATTTCCTCCACATGGATAGGGAGGAGGGGCGAGGATCCATCCAGCGCAAGGCAATAGCCTTCCTGGCTAGGAAAAGGGATTCTCGCAGAAAGATGCGAGTATGATGGGGCCATATTTCCTCATCCAGGGTACCAAGCAGACAAATTTCAGGCGAACATGGAATTGGGGTCCCCAGTATGTCTGATAATAAGTTCACGACCTCAGTCCAAAATGCTTTAATTATAGGACACTCCCATATCATATGCCAAAAATCACAATATCTAGCAGTGCACCGTAAACATCCAGGATGTTGTAGCCGTCCCATTTTATGCAGACGTGCAGGGGTCAAGTAACTTTGATTCAAAATGTTTACTTGTATAAGCTTATTATTAGCGCCTGGGGAGACAAACTGTGCCGACTCCAAAAGGTCAGAAAATGTCTCGTCTGTGAGAGCAGGGATAAGAGTGCGCCATTTCATTAGAGCCGGAGCTTCCAGACGAGACATCCTGACCTGTATAAGATGGGCATACAATGCTGAGATAAGGCCCTGGGGACCTTGAGACCTGAGCACCCCTATAAGGGGATATGTGGAAATGCTGACAGCCGTTGGAGGAAACTGTGTGGACATGGCGTCTCTAATTTGGAGAAACCTGAAAAATTGGGTTCGAGGGATACCAAATTGGGTACTCAAAGAGTCGAAAGAGCGGAATATGCCCTGATCATAAATATCAGCCAGGAACGTAACTCCAAACTGTTTCCAACTCCGTGCATCCGGAAGGGCATATAATTCGGTCAAACCTGGGTTATCCCATATCGGAGTTTCAGTAGGGACTCCAGTATAAGCCGCCACCCGCTTAGCTCGCTGCCAGACCTGTATTGCCAATGTATGGATTGGGAGCAAGCTACCTCTATACAGGTGTGGGTGTTCCAAAACCGGCCATAAGTTTGGTATATGTAGATGATATGCTAAATGTGCCTCAGGGCCAGGCAGAGGATCCGCCAACAACCAGGACCTAAGATATCGAAGTTGACCAGCAAGATAATATAAAAATATATCAGGAAGAGCCATCCCGCCCATAGCTTTAGGCCGCTGCAATGTGGAGAAACGTAATTTAGACCTCAAACTGCCCCATATAAAGGGAATAAGTATGGAATCCAATTGCTTAAAGAACTTCTGTGGTACTGACACAGCCACATGTTCTAAAATATACAAACATTTGGGGAGGACCACCATTTTAATAAGATTAATCCGCCCTGCAACGGACAGGGGTAAAGCCCCCCACACCCTAAATTTAGCCCGAAAATGACCAAGCAGTGGATATATATTTAAACTCAGGAATTGTCTATGATCATTGGAAATATGGATCCCTAAGTATTTACAGGCATCTACAACCTTAAGGCCACAAATATATTCTCCCATATTTCCCAGTGATTGTCTAAAAAGGGGCATATATGATGATTTGGCCCAATTTATCCGTAGACCAGAGTATATACCAAATTTATCGATTATTGCCATAGCTCTAGGGAGTGTATGAGCAGGGTCAGACATAAATAATAGGAGGTTGTCTGCATAAAGGGCTGTCCGTTCCTCCTTAGTGCCAATAATCACTCCCTTGTAAACCGGGTCTGTCCTAAGGATAATAGCAAGAGGCTGTATCGCCAATGCAAAGAGTAATGGAGACAACGGACATCCCTGGCGAGTTCCCCTAGAGAGAGTGAAATACGGGGATAACACACCATTAATGGAGAGTGCGGCTCTAGGGGACTGATAAAGGAGCATAATCCAAGCAATAAACAATTCCCCAAAAACCGAAACACCTCAGAACCTGAAGCAAAAATGGCCATTCCACCGAATCAAATGCCTTAGTGGCATCAAGGGAAGCCACCGCCCAATCCTGTTTAAGAGCAGCCCCTATCTGAGAAACCACCTGGACCCGTCTAAGGTTATCAGAAGTAGATTTGCCGGGCATGAAGCCCGTTTGGTCTGAGTGAATTAAATCCAAAACCACAGTATTCAACCTCTTAGTGAGAATTTTAGTAAGTAATTTATAATCGATGTTAAGGAGAGAAATAGGTCTATATGACCCACAATCCAATGGATCCCTATCTGGTTTAAGAAGGAGAACAATATTAGCATCATAGAAGGAATCCGGCAGAGTGTGGGCCACAAACGCATCTTGATAACATTTCAATAAGACAGGGAGCAGTTTATCCTGATATTGTACATATAAATCAACCGGAATACCATCCGGGCCCGGTGATTTCCCTTTGGCCATGTCCACCAATGCATCAGATAATTCCTCCAGTCTAAGGGGAGAGTCCAGAAACTCCCGTTGTTCATTTGTCAGGGTTGGAAAGGAAACATCTGCCAAATACTGGACAATATCCTGAGTAGGTGCATGTAACTGAGATTGGTAGAGGGTCGAGAAATATTGATGAAAACGGTCACGGATGGCCGCACTATCAGATAGGGCATCCCCGTCCATCGAATTAATTCTCAAAATTGCTGGAGAGGCTGTGTTATAATGGATAAGATGGGCTAAAAGGCTACTAGACTGATTACCCAACTCATAAAATCGTTGTTTAGTGAAAAATTGAGACCTGCGGGCCTTTTCATGTAGAACATGTAGATATTGCCTACCCAGTTGAAGCCACTCAGTTCTGGAGTCATCAGTAGGATTAGCTATATACGCGGCTTCCAACAATGCACATTTTTCAGCTAAGTCTCTCTCAAGGGAAGACGATTCTCTTTTAATGTATGAAATAGAGGATTTGAGACATCCCCTCAAATATGCTTTCATAGTTTCCCATAAGATAGTAGGTGTGGCGGTAGGGGAATTAATATCTAAGAAGGCTTGCAACTGATCCGGAATACGGTCATGCACTGCTATCAGCTTGAGCCAAAAGGGGTGAATACGCCAGTTATGAGAAGGTCTAGAGAGGTCAGTATCCCCAAATTCCAGCAGCAACGGAGAATGGTCAGACGTTGCCCTGGGCGAATATGAGATGTTAAGCAAAAGGGAACATGCCTTAATATTGCCTAGTGCATGATCAATACGGGAAAGAGAGTGATGAGTGGCAGAATGACAGGAGAACACCAGGGCCTGTGGATATTTAAGACGCCAGAGATCATGCCAACCCATTTCCTGTACAAGCTGGGCCAGGGGGGTAGGGTGAGCACCATAAGGGGCAGGGGCACCTACATTTAATCTATCTAGGGAAGCATCCATTAATTTATTAAGATCTCCCATGCAAACCACTGTAGCGGCAGGAAATTTAGCCGCAAAGTGGGCTGCTTCATGTAAAACTGAAAAGTCAGATGCAGGTCGCAAATAAAGTCCTAGGATGACATAAAGTTTAGACTCTATCCAGGCCTGCACAAACACATAACACCCATCAGGGTCCCTAGCAGTGAGGCCCGGCTCCCAGCGGAGCCTGCGGTGAACCAGGAGGGACACCCCTCTAGAGAAAGAAGTATGAGTGGAGTGCAGGGCCCACTGGACCCAGGGTTTTTGTAAGTATCTGGTCGTATCAGGTGCTAGATGTGTCTCCTGCAAGCACACCAAATCAGGGTTGTATTGTCTAAGGTGGGAAAAAATAGTAGAGCGTTTCTTCACACCGCCCATACCCCGTATATTCCAAGAGCATACTTTAAGGGTCGCCATAACACCATACAATCACATTATACATTAAGAATGAGGGGTTCCCCCCGACCCCCACCATTAACCTCCTCACCGAACCGTTAAACCAAAAAAAGGACTTGCAGCAATAATTCAACCAAAACTGGAAACCCATAAGGGGCATTCCAACTATTAGTGAGGAGTCTAAGATTGCTCCTACACAATACGTGGCACTTGGTAAATGGGGGAAGTAGTGCACCCAAGATGGTATGGTAATAGGGCACTATCTTCAAACTAAAAAGCACAAGCAATAAACTATCACTATAATGTGAATCTCCAAAGGGACCCTAAACAGAAAAATTCTTGGCCGGTGCCCATGGGGCAGCCAAACACCCATCATATGAAAAGTCCATAGGCAACCGCAAGCAATAATAACAGTCATTAGTGGGGGCTGGGCCACAGGGGGCCCCCCCACCAATCATCATATACCCTGTTACCGTCTGGGAGGTCGAGGCAGTAGGTTCAGCCAGTCTTCCGCCTCCTGCGGGGATGTGAAGAAAATAACCCTCTCCTCATGGATCACACGGAGCCGTGCAGGATAAGCCATGGAGTAATGAATGGAACTTTCCCGCAGTCGACGCTTGACATTGACGAAAGTGGCACGAGTCTTCTGTAGTGCCGCAGAAAAGTCGGGAAAAATGGAGATGGATGAACTGTTAAATTTAATCTCTCCAAGTTGACGTGCTGCCCGCAGCCCTGCATCTCGATCCCCACTGCTGAGAAGACGGGCCAACAGCGGCCTTGGAGGGGCACCCTGAGGGGGCGGTCTGGCAGGAACTCGATGGGCCCTTTCCACGGCAAAGGCAGGAGAAAACTTGGCCTCCGGTAGGGTTTCTTTCAACCACCTCTCCATAAACTCACATGGATTAGCCCCTTCTGACCGTTCAGAATGCGCAGGTTGTTGCGACGGAGTCTGTTCTCAAGATCATCCGCTCTCTGCGTCCACAACTCAGCCGATCTCTCCAGTGCAGTAAGCCTCGCCGGTACTGGGGCTGAATTATCCTCTAAGAGAGAGATGCGATCCTCCACCTCCTTCACTCGACCCCGTAAGGTCTGAAAATCTTGACGCACAAGGCCCACATCAATCTTGACTTCCTCAATTTTACATGTGAGGGACGAGGTGCTGGACTGGATCGCCTCAAGCGATCGTGACCTGTCGCAACGTGGGCTCCGCGTTCTCAGCAGGAGATGCCGCCGACGGTGGATCCAGTGCCGGCGGGCTGCGCTGCGGCTGCTCCCTGGCAAATCCCTGGAGATGCTCAGAAGCCGATCCTTTAGACTGGCGACTCATGGCAAGACAACAACAGTGACCACCAAGCAGCCAGTAGGTAGTATCAGAGGATTAGGATGCAGTACTCAATAGCCAGATAAATCAGCCAATAGGTGTTATCAGAGGGTCAGGCTATAGCGGCATCCACCGTGCAGCCAACAGGTGTTATCAGAGGGACGGCCCCCAGCAGTGTCCACAATGCGGCCAATAGATAGTAACAGAGGATCAGGATACAGTATTGACTTGCCAGACAAAACAGCGAATAGGTGCCATCCGAGAGTCAGTCTGCAACAGCATCCACCACACGGCCAGTAGGTGTTATCAGAGGAGCAGCTCCCAGCAGCGTCCACGATGTAGCCAATAGACAGCCACAGAGGGTCAGGATACAGTACTCACTTGCCAGACAAAGCAGCCAATAGGTGTTATCAGAGGGTCAGGCTATTGCGGCATCCACCATGCAGCCAACAGGTGTTATCAGAGGGACGGCCCCCAGCAGTGTCCACGATGCGGCCAATAGATAGTAACAGAGGATCAGGATACAGTACTCACTCGCCAGACAAAGCAGCCAATAGGTGTTATCAGAGGGTCAGTCCATAGTGGCATCTACCATGCTGGCCAGTAGGTGTTATCAGAGGGACTGTATCTAGCAATGTCCACAATACAGCCTGTAGATAGTAGCAGAGGACCAAGATATGGCACATCAGCTGCCAGGAGGTGTTATCAGAGGGCCAGTTTGTTTCTGTGGGTAGGTACCCCAAAGTAGAGGCCCAGGGCACCCAGGCCGGCAGCCCCAGTCCCCCGTCACCCAGCGCTCCACCGCAGATCCACAGCAGAGCCCAGGCAAGCTACACAGCCGGTCACCGCAGGCCCACCATGCGGGCAAGATGGCCGCCACAGCTCACCGCCCACACGGATCTCCTCCGCCCGGCACAGCCGCCGCGATGTTCAGGACAGCCACCGGACCGAAGACCCGCGCAGGAGAAGATGGGGTGTTCAGCGGTCACCAGAGCCCGGACACAAGCAGGATATCGGCAGGATTATAGGAGTCCTCGTCGGAGCTCAGCTCACATGCTGCCGCTCCGTCCTCGCGCTAGCCACGCCCCCAGGAATGCATGAAAATTAATTTGGGGATAGTATTAAAGGACACTTATTTGTGAAAAAACCAAGCTAGTCAGAAGACACAGTATCCTAACTTGTAAAAATGTAACAATTTCTATTGTTCTTGTCATAAAGTAAGAAAATGTATAAAATGGATTTGCTCATGAACTTGAGAACAAAAATCCTACAGATTTATCATTTTGTAATGTAAATGTGATTTTTAAGCTTGTTTTTTCTCCTAGTTTGTCCTAGTTTCTCCTCTATGCTTCACCCCTGTATGGCTCTGATCCGGGGGCCGCCATACATTGAGTAGTCACATGACAATAACAACCCTCTGCAGACTACATTTCCCATGACCCTACTGTCTTTAGCATTTCTGAGCTCTGCCTCTACCTAGCATTGTCCAGTGTGTTGATACCTATTACGCTGAGATACAAATAATATATGGTTTTTGCTGTCTGTGTGTGGTAGAAGAAGAAACATTAAATGGCAAGAGTGAGAAATACGGTAGTTTCTTTGCAGTATCTGGGGCACAGTCCTCAGTGATCACTGATGTAGCTTAGTGGCCCCAGAGGGGCAACCCTTTCCTGTCCAATGACGGCCTATAATTCCCTCCTGTGTTACAACCAATTGCACTTTGTTCCTGGGGAACCCCTTTAATAAGGAAGAGCATACATTTTGTGGTTAAATAAACTCAAACATAGCAAAGCTAGTTTAGAAGATATCTCGTAGGGTAACCCTATGTGTATATCAGGTATTTTTAACCCCTTCCCGCTGGTGACATTTTTCGATTTTCATTTTTGACTTCCTGCCTCCCAAACCCCATAACTTTTTTATTTTTCTGTTCACAGAGCCATATGAGGGCTTAATGTTTGTGGGACAAATTGTTCTTCATAATGGTACCATTTACTATTCTGTACAATGTACTGGGAAGAGTGGGAAAAAAAATTTAGAATTAGTTTTCCCTCTGCAGCCAAAATGACGTCACCGGTATTCTATGTTTCGGCACGATTCCGGAGATACCAAATTTATATAGTTTTATTTACTTTTTAACCCCTTTACAAAAATCTAAAACTTTGCAAAAAAAAAATTTTCTAAAAGTCGCCACATTCTGATACCCATAACTTTTTTATATTTCCGTGTACTGGGATGCATAGTGCGTCATTTTTTGCGGGGCCAGGTATAATTTTTAGTTATGCCACTTGAGGGAATTGATATTGCTTTGATCCCTTTTTTTTCAAACTTTATCAAAAGCAAAACAGCAAAAAAAAAAAAAAACTGCAGTTCGGCACTTTTAATTTTTTTTTCCCGCTACGGCGTTTACCGTACTGATAAAATATTTTTATAGATTTGTAGACTGTGCGTTTTCAGACACAGGGATACCTAACGTGTATGTGTTTCACAGTATTTAAGTACTTTTTTTTTTTTTTTTTTATAATTTTTTTATTGCACTTATTAGACCCCCTAGGAGTCTTGAGCCCCAGGTGGTTGATCATTAATGCATAGAGCAGCCTGCAATAGAAAGTAATGACAGATAGGCCTGGGAGCCTTCAAAAGGCTCCTGACTGTCATGGTAACAGCACCTGTTCGCTGCCGGCAAAATGGCACCTTGGTCAGCTTTCACCGAGGTGCCAGGGTGGTTAATGCCCGGCGGATGTCAGGAAAGGCTTAACAGCCATCACACGGCTGCATTAATTTCCCTGTCTCTGAATGGGCACTATTCACATGACTGATATTTTGATGTTTTTCAAGTTTTCACCTACAGGTGTGTGTATGTAGCCTAGAACAAAATATGCCTGATCCCTTTATCTCCTGACTTCGATCACATAGATGGCTTGAAGTATAATAGTTTAGGGCAACTATACTAGAAACATTTCAAGACCGTGCTCTATACTCATAATTTGCCATAATTTAAGATCCAAGGATTTAAAAAAAAAAAAAAACATCTGCAGTGAAACTATAGAAATGATACATCTTCTAAGTGACTGATTTCTGCATGCTATTGCATACTAAAAATTTATAGAACTATTGGATTGGATAAGGAATAAATACTTGTGGTTGTATGGTTGACTGTTGAAGAAGCTGGGTATGAGACAGATTCAGACACAAATATGAGAACCACAGACCATTTGCTTATTAAATTCAGCTCTGGTAGGTTGAACCTAGAGAATGTAACCCTCAATACGAGAAAGAGTAGTGTTTTTTGCCACTAGGCCATTACTAGAATTTTTTTACCTTTTTAAAACCCTAACCAAGTGAAAAAATCCAGGAAATATAAAGATTTTCCCAACTCAAATCATACAAAAAAAAGGATTGAAAAAAAAATCATTGTAAGGCTAAAGCCCCATATGGTGCATTTTTCAGTACCAGCAAAGTGAATGGGATTTTGGTCACATATGAGAAAAAAAGAGCTGCAGAAAAGCTGCTTTTTCAAAAATGCAGCATGTTAATTTTAGCTGCAGAATCATGAGCATTTTCCCTAGATCTCGCGCGCGCTCTCTCTCTCGCGCTCTCTCTCTCTCTCTCTCTCTCTCTCTCTCTCTCTCTCTCTCTCTCTCGTGGGTGTGTATATATATATATACACACAGGTGCATCTCAATAAATTAGAATATATTTGAAACGTTCATTCATTTCAGTAATTCAATTCATAATCAGCGTCTTCCATGATCGTGTGTTCTACTGAACCAGACTGAGGGACCATTTAAAGGCTTAGGAAACCTTGGCAGGTGACACACTGAATTTACAATACTGAACTTTTTTACAATATTCTAATTTTCTTAGATTTGGGTTTTCATTACCTGTAATCCATAATCAACATTTACAGAAATAAAACACTTCAAATAGAACACTCTGTGTGTAAAGAATCTAGAAAATATACTAGGTCACTTTTTTAATTTAATTACTGAAAGAAATAAACGTATCAAAGCTATTCTAATTTATTGAGATGCATCGGTGTGTGTATATATTTTTAATAGGGAAAGTTAAAAAAGGAGAAAAAATGCTGTAAAAACTCAATGGAAAAAAGGCAATGCATTTTTGCTGTGTTTTTTTTGGGGTTTTTTTTTTCGCAGTATTTTACTATGTGGGGCCTTAGCTGTAACGAGGGAAACGTTGACTTTGAATAGACATGAGCTCAACTGTCAGACTTTTGCTTTACTGGAGTTTTTAGAATACAACTTTCCAGTTTGACTTTCTGTTAAATAATATTTGACATGCAATATTCATGGCCTTTAAGGGTTAATTGTATTTTGCTGACAAAGCTCTTGTTACTTATGGTGCATGGGTGTGGATAGCATATGACTATTTTGGTATTGTCCAAATACAGTAGTAGAAAGTATAAGGATGTTGGGAAACACCCCCTTTCATGAATATAAATGACTGACAGACACACATGTGGTGGTCTCACTACTCGGTGGGGGGTCTCCCTCTCCCTGTGTGGATCTGGTGTGGATCTGTGGGAACCTGTCTCTGTCTCTCACTTTGGGTGTCTATATCTCCAAACCTGGCTACTTCTTCTAAGACCTTGAGAAGGATGGCGGAATCGTCCTGCAGAAGATCAACACACATTGATGAATAAGCAAAAGCCAAGATGTCTGCAAGGGATCCATCTTGAAGAAACCTAATTCCTATGAAATGTAAGACATTCACTGATATTTCTGTTATGCTGGAAGATTTCCATTTATCTGTTTCCCATAAAGGCTTCAATAAATCTCCACGTTTTATAAGAAGCTGAGTCCTCCAATAATGTTACCTTAGGGGTCAACACGTGAGTAAGGATTTCATTCAATTGTAGACTATTTTATAGTTTACGGACAGTTATTATTTTACACTTTCTGTAGAATCTATAGGCTCATAATAAATATATAGTGCCTTACGAAAGTATTCAGCCCCCTTGAACTTTTCAGCCTTTTGCTACATTTCAGGCTTCAAACATTAGGATATAAAATTTTCATTTTTTGGGGAAGAATCAACAACAAGTGGGACACAATCGTGAAGTGGAACGAAATTTATTGGATATTTTAAACTTTTGTAAAAAATAAAAAACTGAAAAGTGGGGCGTGCAATATTATTCGGCCCCCTTAAGTTAATACTTTGTAGAGCCACCTTTTGCTGCGATTACAGCTGCAAGTCGCTTGGGGTATGTCTCTATCAGTTTTACACATCTAGAGACTGAAATTCTTGCCCATTCTTCCTTGGAAAACAGCTCGAGCTCAGTGAGGTTGGATGGAGAGCGTTTGTGAACAGCAGTTTTCAGCTCTTTCCACAGATTCTCGATTGGATTCAGGTCTGGACTTTGACTTGGCCATTCTAACACCTGGATACGTTTATTTGTGAACCATTCCATTGTAGATTTTGCTTTATGTTTGGGATCATTGTCTTGTTGGAAGATAAATCTCCGTCCCAGTCTCAGGTCTTTTGCAGACTCCAACAGGTTTTCTTCCAGAATGGTCCTGTATTTGGCTCCATCCATCTTCCCATCAATTTTAACCATCTTCCCTGTCCCTGCTGAAGAAAAGCAGGCCCAAACCATGATGTTTCCACCACCATGTTTGACAGTGTGGATGTTCAGGGTGATGAGCTGTGTTGCTTTTATGCCAAACATATCGTTTTGCATTGTGGCCAAAAAGTTCGATTTTGGTTTCATCTGACCAGAGCACCTTCTTCCACATGTTTGGTGTGTCTCCCAGGTGGCTTGTGGCAAACTTTAAACAAGACTTTTTATGGCTATCTTTGAGAAATGGCTTTCTCATTGCCACTCTTCCATAAAGGCCAGATTTGTGCAGTGTACGACTGATTGTTGTCCTATGGACAGACTCTCCCACCTCAGCTGTAGATCTCTGCAGTTGATCCAGAGTGATCATGGGCCTCTTGGCTGCATCTCTGATCAGTCTTCTCCTTGTTTGAGATGAAAGTTTAGAGGGACGGCCGGGTCTTGGTAGATTTGCAGTGGTCTGATACTCCTTCCATTTCAATATGATCACTTGCGCAGTGCTCCTTGGGATGTTTAAAGTTTGGGAAATCTTTTTGTATCCAAATCCGGCTTTAAACTTCTCCACAACAGTATCACAGACCTGCCTGGTGTGTTCCTTGGTCTTCATGATGCTCTCTGCGCTTTAAACAGAACCCTGAGACACAGATACATTTATTCGGAGACTTGAATTTGTTGATTCTTCACTAAAAAATTAAAATGTTATATCCTTATGTTTGAATCCTGAAATGTGGCAAAAGGTTGAAAAGTTCAAGGGGGCCGAATACTTTCGCATGGCACTGTATATAAGGCCCAACTTGCGGAAATCCAGCTTTTTTTGTTGCAGATTTAGCTGCTTTTTTTTTAACCAAAGCCAAGAGTGGCTACAAAAGGAATGGGAAATATTTAGGAAGTAACTTATACTTCTACCTTTTGCTCAATCTACTCCTGGCTATGGCTGAAAAAGCCACACAGCAAAATCCGCAATAAAAAAAAAAAAACTGCATTTCCGCAATGTGGGACCTTAGCTTTATTCTACAAAGGTGCAACTGGTATTGGTTTTAGTTGAACAGAAATTTCTAATTAAAAATTATGGCTTTATACAGTCAACCATATGAATGGGCTTTAGTTATGCTGTTTTATTTTATTGTAAAATTTAATCAGATTCCATCAAAGACTCAAAAACACAAAGTGCCATGGTCATATTGACACACAATTGGCAATAATGTTCTTGCAACCTGATCATCATGGTGTTTGCGTGGCGGGAATATAGATCCATTCTTTCCCCGCCCCACTCCCAAAGAATATTTATGAATTTTATGGTTCTACTTTTTTGGTGGTTCATTATGCAATGTGACACGCATAAATGTCATTTCTGTGCAAGCATCAGATGAAATCTCTACCTGTGATCTGTTTTATAAAAGTCAATATGGCAGCAATTAAACACATAAAATGAAAAAAAAAAAAATGCCTTGAGTTTTAGACACTTTTTTTTTACCTGTAAGTATATCACCTGTAAATGACTAGACTTAAAGAGGACCTTTCATGTCCTCATGCATATGCGGTTTTATATACTGCTAAACAGCAGACGGTGCACTGAATTCAGTGCACTATCAGCTTTCCCATAATGTGCCCCGAAGCTGGAGATATCAGTGCCATTAGTCCATTAGTTTCGGCACCGATATCTCCCCACTGTCAGAAGGGCATTCCTCATCGCTCAGCATCATCGCTGGGCTGTGAGGCTACGCCCCCCCCCCTCCCATTCCTCACGGCCTAGCGTCATCACTGGGTGGTAAGGAAGGACCCCTCTGACAGTACAGGGCTATGGACGAGTATTGTTGGGGGAGACAGGTATGAGCACATGAAAGGTCCTCTGTAAAGATCTGTTTTTCTTATAGTACCAAGCAATAAAAAATGTTAACAACCTTTTTTTTCTTGGAAAAATGTGAATGCCTGGACTATATGTAGAATTTTTGCACTAGTGGATTTTTACCATACTGCATTGTCTGCAATCTTGTGCACTGCAGCTGTCAACCAATTAGAATGAGTCATTAGTTTTACAAATGTTCTCCATTTACTGTAGCTCAAGCCAAATTGACAACTAAGTGTTACCATTCCCCATTTCAATAGAACGTGTTTCCACACATTCTCTCAGCGTTGATTGGACGCTGTCAGACACACACATTTGACAAGGGGGTGGTAGTATTCAATTGTTAATTTATTCATTCAATTCTAGGAGGAGTAACAGAAGAATGGCACAAAGAAAAGTTTTATCCTTTATTAAAACGTAACAAGAAAGCTGACAGATTTTTTTTTTTTAATCATGAATTATGTCGCTGACAACAATGACAACTTTTCTGGCAAAGTTTGTTTCTGAAACAGCAAAGCAACACAAAATAATTACAAACTCTGGAAAAAAAAAGCCTCTGCACACACCAGATCTTTGACCCTTCACTGTAGTTTTTTTTAAGGAACACACAATAATGCATAAGAACTGACATCAGAATAAATACAGACTCCAGAAAATACTGAAGACAACAGATCCTGTAAATGTATAAAAAAATTAATAAATAAATAAACAGATCCCATACAGTTTAGTTACACAGCAATTCATGCTCTCCTCCGGGTAGCCTTGGTGTCCTCTGAGTTGAGGTCCTAACAACAGGTGTTCCTGTGACCATATCTACACAGGGCCTGCATACACATACAGATTTGTGCAGATCCTGCTGACCACTGCAATAAGCAGGTTTTTTTTTTTTTCTCAGTTACTGCAGTGATTCACTGTAATAACTTTAATAGAACGGCAATATGCATCAAATCTTTGAGCACTCTCAAACCTTTTTATGAGAGCACCAGTCTCCGATGCTGATGTTTGAAACCTCCTCCTACTTGCACACTGGTTGCCCCCTACCTAGCTATGCCTCTGCCTATTAGAGATTTATGGCCTATCTACAGGATAGGCCATAATTGCCTATAGTTGGAGAGCCCTTTTAACCTGTCCTGTTAGCTATATGATGTGATGTATGATCTGTTTGAGAAGTATTTAGGCACAGGAAAAAAAGAAAACATGAAGTTTTTAACCTTAATAAGTAAGAACTCTAGTGGCAGATTAAGAAAAACTACCAACTGGGGCAGGTCCTGAAGATGGCTAGTAACCCCTTTATCTGATTTGGGCAATTTCTATGTGATTGAAGGGTCCCGTGGTATAAGGTACCATTGTTCAGCTGTAATTTGTGGGCAAACCTTGCAGTACGTATTCCATTTCCCGGCAGTGCCCCATACAGTCACCATTAAAATTAATGGGCTGCAAGATGGGATAGGTGCTAAAAAAACTCACATTATAACTGCTCGCCACTCTGTAAAATTGGTTTTATAAATTGGATAACCCCTTTAAATAAAGAAACAAGAAATGTATAAATGAATATATTAAAACTGCCTTCCTCTACATAACAAAAGAGTTCAGTGAACAACACAGTCTCCATGCTGTATTCCCACAGAAAGGAAACGAGAGGAAGCAAGATTCTCACATAAAACAGCAGGGACACAAACTTGAAATGCACAGCTCTTCCTTCTCCTCTTCTGACTTGGAGATGAAGTTACCATGACCAGAAATCCTGTGCTGCTGAGAGATCTCTGGGAAGCATGTGTAAATTGGTTTCCTATGAAATTGATTCCAGTGTGCTAATGCATGCTTAAGAGGTAAAATTAGACCATGAGAGGATAGAACTGATGAATGCACAGTGCAATATAAATAAAAAGAGAAGCCCCTTTCACAAAATGTTTAGCCTCATTAAAGAGGACCTTTCATGTCGTCAGAAATGTGCGGTATTACATACCGCTAAAAAGCCGACTGCACTGAATTCAAAGCACTTTCAGCCTTCCTGGTATGTGCTCCAGTGCTGGAGATATCGATGCCATTAGTTTTGGCACCGATATCTCACCACTTTCAGAAAGGCTGGACTTACAATGTTCACACTGTGTAAACAAAAGGTAAACTCCATTTCTTCTACTCACTCCAATGATCGCACAGGTCACTTCCCTCTGGTGGTCCTTTAGGATCTCCTCAGGGCGACTTCTCCTGGAGCAGGAGGGTCTTCAGCTGGGCTGGTTAGAACATGACCTGCTGGGACAACTTCATCCAGTTCCATCACACACGCAGCAGGTGGCAGCAACTCAGGAGGTGACCTGGGGACTCCCCATTTAGCAGGGAGCTGGAAAGCCAGACAAGGGCTGAAAAATTCTGGAGGCATCCCATTCTCTAGGCTCCCTTGTACAGCTGGGACTGGAGCAGATTCCGGGACAAGGAACTCCTTATCTTAACTGTCACGTGGGTCGGTACAGGTGCTGTAGGCCCCTCTTGTAGGCACACCTTTAGCTACTTCCGGTGGACTACTTGAGGCGTCTGTCCTTCCTCCTCAATAATAAACATGTCCTGGTTAGGCTGAGCAGACACAGTGTAAGGCTCAGTCTCCCACCTAGAGTCCAATTTACGAGTTCAGTGGTTGTTTTTCAGCCACACCTTCTCGCCCACCTGTAAGGGGATAGCTCATGCATGAACCTTGTGCTCTGCCTCTTACCTTGCCCACACCTCTTTCATATGAGCTTTCACAATGTCACCTGCTTCAGTCAAGCGTCTCTGATGGTCACTCAGCCAATCAGTCTTTGGCAGTGGGTTGATGACATCTGGCACAGCCACTCCCAAGGCAACATCAGTGGGCAATTTTCAATGTCTCCCAAACATCAGGTAGTATGGGGTATACCCAATGGACAGCTGTTTCTGATTGTGCACTGGTACACCAGCTCAGGTAACCACAACGGCCGATCTGCTTACCTTTAATTAGGTAGATACCTGAGTATCCCGAGAAGAGTCAGAAGATTCATCTTCTCACACAGACCATTACCATGTAGTAGGTAAGTGGTGGTGCGCAACTTCTGACAGTCATACAGGGTACACAGATTCTGATAGAGTTGGAACTGAAAGGAAGATCCATGGTCTGTGAAAATCTTCTCAGGACAGAAAAGACTTCCAGAATGTCTCAGCAGTAGTCTTAACTGTTAGGTCACGAACAGGTACACCCACTGTAAACTTAGTATAGTGGTCAATGATAGTCAGTACAAAGGTGTATCCAGAGCATCTGGGTTCTACTTTCAAATGGCCCACAGCTTCGATTTCCAGAGACCATTGGCTCTCAATGGGATGGAGCGGAGTCTTCTGATCTGTTTTCTCACCTCTGACAAGCGTGCGGGCAGTACATTCTCTACACCACTTCTCAACATCTGCTCTCAGACCAATCCAGTAGAACTGGCTCCAGGTGGTAGATTCAGTCTTCTGAACCCCAAAATGTCCAGACATATCATGATAGGCATCCAGGACAGTCCCAGCATCACAACGAGGCACCACGATCTGATGAAGCCATTCCCCTCAGACAGGATCAGTAGACCTTCGGTACACAAGTCCTCCTCTCATGAACAACCTCTTCTGTTGTCTCGACAGCTTGCACAGTTCAGGATTAGCACGTTCTCCACAAAGACTGGTGGGTATCTGGCCTTTATGCTCAGACTGCAGCTGCACCCACAATTCTGTCTTGGGGGTTGATTTTACTGGCAACTGTGAAACTGCAGGGGAGACCGTGACCTTAGTGGTGAGAACAGCTTGCTTGGCAAATCGTGCATATAAGGCTGGCATCTTCACCTCCTCCCACTCATCAGCATTGTTACCAGGATTGGTCTCTACAGGTAACCGGGACAAGGCATCAGCTTTGGTATTTACCAGGTTTATACTTGACCACAAAGTTGTAATTGGCCAAATGAGATGCCCACCTCTGTTCCAAGGTTCCCAGACATGCAGTAGCCAGGTGTTATGGTTAGATGCAAGGATACAATAAAAGCAACAGCAAGAAATTGGCTGATAACTAAGCAGTAGAGACAGCTATCTACAACTAGCACACCTCTGCGAGCCAAGACAGACCCCCCGATGCCTCCATCAGAGCTTGCCGCAAGGAGAGTTGGGCTTTGCTCGATCTGGTGATCTGAATTGTTGCCAAACAGATAAATGTACTAATAAAAAATTCACTGCTGCAGAAACCAACACAAAGTCCAGAAAACTTAGAAAGAGAAGTGGATGCAGAGAAGTCATACTTAGCACAGTCAAAAACAGGAGCGCACGTATTAAGCAGAGACGAGAGACAAAAATAATATCTGGGAAACAAGCCAAGGGTTACAAATCCAGCCGGGAACGTCACAACAGAGGCAAAAGGGAAGTCCAAGGAGCAAGCCAGAGGTCAGAGATCAAGCAGGTATACACAGACAGTCAGAGCCAAACTAGTGAGCAATGGAAATTAGTCGGTACCTAAATCATAAAGGAGTGGTCATATAAAGGCCTCTTCAGCTGCTGAAAGGTCAAGGCATGGAAGTATAGAACAGAAAAGCTTCACCTAAGTTGTCACGCCAACCTTAAAGAAGCAGCAGCTAAAGAGACACTCCTGACGGTTGTTGTTGGCATATACAGTACAGACCAAAAGTTTGGAAACACCTTCTCATTCCAAGAGTTTTCTGTATTTTCATGACTATAAAAATTGTAGATTCACACTGAAGGCATCAAAACTATGAATTAACACATGTGGAATTATATACTTAGCAAAAAAGTGTGAAAAAACTGAAAATATGTCTTATATTCTAGGTTCTTCAAAGTAGCCACCTTTTCCTTTGATTACTGCTTTGCACACTCTTGGCATTCTCTTGATGAGCTTCAAGAGGTAGTCACCTGAAATGGTTTTCACTTCACAGGTGTGCCCTGTCAGGTTTAATAAGTGGGATTTCTTGCCATATAAATGGGGTTGGGACCATCAGTTGTGTTGTTCAGAAGTCAGGTGGATACACAGCTGATAGTCCTACTGAATGGAGTGTTAGAATTTGTATTATGGCAAGAAAAAAGCAGCTAAGTAAAGAAAAACGAGTGGCCATCATTACTTTAAGAAATGAAGGTCAGTCAGTCCGAAAAATTGGGAAAACTTCGAAAGTGTCCCCAAGTGCAGTGGCCAAAACCATCAAGCGCTACAAAGAAACTGGCTCACATGAGGACCGCCCCAGGAAAGGAAGACCAAGAGTCACCTCTGCTGTGGAGGATAAGTTCATCCGAGTCACCAGCCTCAGAAATTGCAGGTTAACAGCAGCTCAGATTAGAGACCAGGTCAATGCCACACAGAGTTCTAGCAGCAGACACATCTCTACAACAACTGTTAAGAGGAGACTGTGTGCAGCAGGTCTTCATGGTAAAATAGCTGCTAGGAAACCACTGCTAAGGACAGGCAACAAGCAGAAGAGACTTGTTTGGGCTAAAGAACACAAGGAATGGACATTAGACCTGTGGAAATCTGTGCTTTGGTCTGATGAGTCCAAATTTTAGATCTTTGGTTCCAACCACCGGGTCTTTGTGCGACGCAGAAAAGGTGAACGAATGGACTCTACATGCCTGGTTCCCACCGTGAAGCATGGAGGAGGAGGTGTGATGATGCGGGGGTGCTTTGCTGGTGACACTGTTGGGGATTTATTCAAAATCGAAGGAATACTGAACCAGCATGGTTACCACAGCATCTTGCAGCGGCATGCTATTCCATCCGGTTTGCGTTTAGTTGGACCATCATTTATTTTTCAACAGGATAATGACCCCAAACACACCTCCAGACTGTGTAAGGGCTATTTGACCAAGAAGGAGAGTGATGGGGTGCTACGCCAGATGACCTGGCCTCCACAGTCACCAGACCTGAACCCAATCGAGATGGTTTGGGGTGAGCTGGACCGCAGAGTGAAGGCAAAAGGGCCAACAAGTGCTAAGCATCTCTGGGAACTCCTTCAAGACTGTTGGAAGACCATTTCAGGTGACTACCTCTTGAAGCTCATCAAGAGAATGCCAAGAGTGTGCTAAGCAGTAATTAAAGCAAAAGGTGGCTATTTTGAAGAACCTAGAATATAAGACATATTTTCAGTTGTTTCACACTTTTTTGTTAAGTATATAATTCCACATGTGTTAATTCATAGTTTTGATGCCTTCAGTGTGAATCTACAATTTTTATAGTCATGAAAATACAGAAAACTCTTGGAATGAGAAGGTGTGTCCAAACTTTTGGTCTGTACTGTACCTCAAATGGAGTCGCAGGCAGGTTGTCCTTAAATTTCTCTGTGACAGCCCACACCGATGCCAGGAATTCCAGCTTGAAGGAACTGTAATTCTCCTTTCAGAGACCAGTTGGCGAAGGTAATCACTCTCTCCTTCCTGTCTTGCACTTGAGAGAGTATAGCTCCTAAGCCCTTAGTACGGGCATCGGTGTGCAGCCAAAAAGGTAAGTTGTAATCCAGATAGCCCAAGATAGGTGGTTCAATCAATAACAGTTTAAGTCTCAGGAAGGCTGTTTCTTCTCTCTCTCTCCATTCAATGGGGATTTTCCTCTTCAGCTCCTCTTTAGGATAGCCTCTCAGCAGGTCTTGTAACAGCTCTGCAATATGAGCAAACTTTGGGATAAACCTCTTGTAATAACCAAAAAATCCCAAAAAACTCCTGATCTCCTTCACCGTAGTTGGCATGGGCCAATTCTTAACTGCAGCAATCTTGTCTGCACTGACTGCATGACCCAGGTAATGAACTTGAGACTGTAACAGATGACATTTAGATGGCTTCACTTTAAGTCCATGCTGCGTCAAGATCTGGAACATTTCAGTTAGATGTTGAAGATGTTCTTCATAGGTCTTGGAGAAGATAATGACATCATCTAGATACAGCAAAAGTTTTTATGCCCCAAACAGTGCTCCATTAGGATTTGGAAAGTTCCAGAGGTGTTGCAGAGTCTGAGGGGCATGCTGTTCAACTTGCAGAGGCCCATAGGTGTTGTAAAGACCGCCTTCTCTCGGTCAGCTACAGCTACAGGTACCTGCCAGTATCTGCTGGTCAAATCAAGAGTCAAATCAAGAGTGGAGGAATAAGCTGCAGCTCCTAGAGCTGTCAGGGATTCTTCTATTCATGGTAATGGGTAGGCATCCTTGTGTGTGATGGCATTCAATTTTCGGTAGTCCACACAGAACCAGATGCCACCATGTTTCTTCTTCACCAGCACCAGTAGAGCAGTTCAGGAACTGTGACTGTCATGGATCACATTAGCATCTTTCATCTCAGCCAGCAGCTTCTTCATAGTCTGATAGTTAGCCGGTTGAATAGGCCTGTACCTTTTCTTGATAGGAGGATGTGAGCCAGTAAGGATAGTGTGTTTGATGAACATGGTGTGGCCAAAGTCCAGCGGGTATTGACTAAAGGCTGACACTTCTTGGCCACGGAGTGAACTCCCTCAATCTGCTGAGCTGGAGTGTCTGGAGTCCCAATATGCAAGTCCTTCCACCAGGTGTCTCTCCACTGGGTGCGGATTTCTGTAAAGATTGGAGTGCAGATGAACCCGGAACCTCAATGATGTCTTCTGGAGCCACATAGGATACAACAGCCAGAGGATCAACTTCTTTCTGGCAGGTGAGGCTGTAGCTAACGAATTTTGCAGAGCCTCCAACATTTCACTATTGCAGTTTTTAGAATGTTCAGATCCAGGACAACAGGAGGAACTTCACCGTCATAGACATCAGAGACAAGGATATAACTTTACATGTCCGACCTGCACATTAGGAGTCCAATATCGGGTAATACGCACCGGCAATACACTGGCAATCCATTGCGGGGATGCACCAGTTGATCATCTCCCCAGAATTCTGTGAAAGTGGCTCTCTGGATGGTGGTTACTTGAGAGCCAGTGTCCACAAGTGCAGTGAGTGGCACCCCATCAATATGGATGGTGACTTCAGGATGGGGACCCACGTACTTAAGAGAATTTGTGTTAGATGGACCTACTGTTCTTCCTCCTGAGGGGCAGTCCTTAGCCTCAGGGGAAGCTCATTTAACTGCCAGCACTGGGCTTCAAGATGTTCATATTTATGGTAGTATCTGCAGACAGGCCTACTTGGTATCTCATACAAGACAAATGGTAATTTTCTCCAAGCCTTTCCCCTCGGGGGATCTGGAGAAGCCTTTGTAGGAGACTGCGGTGCACTGTTTTACTGAGGACTGGCCTCCAAGTGCTCCAGCTTCTTGCTCAAGACCTCCACGCTCCTGACCAGTAGTGAGACCCAGAGGCGTAGCTAGCGGGGGGGGGGGCAGAGGAGGCGGCTGCCCCGGGCCCACTGAATTTTTGGGGCCCACCCTGGGGCCGCCATTAATACATCCTTTATTTCTAACTAGATCGGTGTCTGCAGACACCGATCTAGTTAAAACGCTTCCTGCAACTTAACAGTATTGTAAACCGCAAGCCAATACAGGCCTGGGGTTTACAAGACGCTGCAACCCCTGATTCTCAGCACGGGCAGCGCAATGACGTCACAACATCGCGCCGCCTGCGCTCAGACACAGACGTCCTGTGCGTGGACCTAGGTATAATTGACATGCTGCAATTTCCAAAACTGCAACGGTTTTGGAAATTGTAGTGCATCTGCTGCACGTATTATTCCGCAATGTGTGGATGGGATTTGCTAAAATACCACGGATTTTTCTGTTTGAGTTTTCGCCACATGGGGCCTCCATCCCATCCCCACTTTGCAGTAAAATACACGCAGCGGATACGCTGCGATTTCCACAACAGTCGCAGTTTTGGAAATCACAGCATGTCAGTTATACCTACGGAAATGAAAGCGGTTTGCCTATAGATATAATTGAAGCAGAAAGTCCACAGAGGAAACCTCTGCAAACATTCCATGCAAAGTGCTGCAGGAAGAACCGCGATCAATAAGAGAAGCTAAAGATGTCTGTGTTGCAAACTTTACAGAGACTAGAAGAAGTGGTCATGGCTGTCCAGATGAAAGAGATGGGGAATGTGAACGATTAGTCAGAGACATCACCTGTAAGTCACTAAATGTTAATGCCCTGTATTCACCTAAATCGTCTGCAGAGTCTTGTGTAGAGCTGCCATATACCACTATACGCTCACCGTACACTGATAGTATCGGTATACGAACATGTCCAAGTAGGGGGCCCACTTGGACATGTTCGCCCCCCCTGTGCTGAACCCCTAGCTACGCCTCTGGTGAGACCTGTTCCCTCACATCTGCTACGTCATCTGGCCCCGGCGTTGACACTGCCTGGAAAGTTTACAAGTAGATGTGGTGGGTCTTTGGAGAGTAAGGATTCAGAGTGACGTTTGGAGCAGCAGCAGGCACTGTAGGTTGTAGTGACCCTGCTTTGTTTTCTGTGCCTATTATTTGAAAGACCAGTTTTTTAAAGTCCAGAAAGGAGGCAGCCGGATGTTGGGCAGAGAGAATTCTAAACTGTCTCTTTAAAGCATCAGTCTCAGCACCTTCTATAAACTGCTCCCTCAAAGCGGTGTCGGGGCCTCTGCATTCCGAGTCTCCACCTGGGTGACAGCTTGTGTGAAGGATCTCACCTTGCCAAGCCACTTAGCACACCTGCAACCAACCTTCCTTACCTCCCACTCACACCGTGAGTGGACCGAGTCATAGGATAATATGAAACAAGCTTTTAAAATTTTATATATTTATTAACCCAAGTGGGTCGGTACTAAGAATTAACATATGCAGAAATATATATCAATTACCAAGCAAAATATGGATAAATGTAAAATATAGCACATCAAATAAAAAGGGAAATAACAGATAGAAAAATACCGGCACAGGTTTGTAGTCAGTTTCTCTGAGCCCATGTGGTATGCCTCAGGGTCCAAAGAGCCTCACCTCTCCTTGGAGTATAAACCGAGTGTCCAGCCCACCTTCCTAGAGAAAGAGGTGTGTCTGGGGTTGAGCTGGGGGGGGAGTTGCTCGCCCTCCCCCATGGCATCTGCTTTCCAGGGGTAATAAACTGGCTGGCTAGAGAGACCATCCCCCATGGTATGCACACAACACCACTGAAGGCAGTGACCACCAATGTAAACACAACTTAAACACGGCATTCCTAAAAGTAGGTATGACTACTATGAATCAGGAATGATACATTTTAAAGACAGATATGTAACTGAGGGTCTGTTCATCACACTTCCCCCTTTTAGAGCGTGTTGGGAGGAAGGAGAACCCTTCGTTCCTCTTCCTCCCGCACCTCTGCGGCCTCACCCCGCCGGGACAGGCCATCAGCATTGCCGTGGGCCCGGCCGGGCTTGTGCCAGACAGCATAGTTGTATTGCTGAAGCACCAGGCTCCAACATAACAACCGTCCGTTCTGACCTGCGATATGTTTTATCCAGATTAGAGGGTTGTGATCCATCACCACGGTGAAGTGGCGCACATACAAGTAAGGCTGCAGATGCTGCAGGGCCCAAACAATTGCTAGGCATTCCTTCTCCACCGTGGCGTAGGCCAGTTCCCGCAGCAGAAGTTTCCGATTGAGGTACTGCATCAGGTGCTCTTGCCCCACTGAGTCAACCTGGCTCAGCATGGCACCAAGACCGCAGGTGCTGGTGTCAGTCTGTAGTACAAGCAGGCGTGACTCATCGTACGCTTGAAGTACAGGTGCGTTCACCAGGGTCGCTTTCAGGGCCTGGAAGGAGTGCTCGCAGGCAGCCGTCCACTGGACGGTTTGCAGCAACTTATTCATGGTGAGGTCTGTCAAGGGAGCAGCCATAGCACTATAGTTCGGTACGAACTTCCTATAGTACCCTGCCGTGCCCAGGAAAGACATCACCTGTCACTTGGTCCAGGAGGTTGGCGATTACGTCCAGCTTTTCAGGTTCTGGTTTCAGTGTTCCCCCACCTACCCAGTGTCCCAGGTGTTGGACCTCGCGCATGCCCAGCTGACACTTTTCCGGTTTGATACTCAAGCCCGTGCGGTGGATCTGCCCCAGCACCTGCACCAGGTGCTGTAGGTGTTCCTCCCAAGTGGAGCTGAAGACGGCAAAGTCATCCAGGTATGCAGTAGCAAACCCTTCGCACCCTGACAGCAGGGAGTTGACCATCCGCTGGAAAGTGGCAGGGGCATTCTTCATGCCGAATGGCATGACAGCGAACTTGTACAGTCCGAAAGGGGTGATAAAGGCCGACCGCTCCTGTGCCTGGAGGGACAGGGGAATCTGCCAGTATCCCTGGCTCAAGTCCATGATGGACAGATACTGGGCCTTACCTAACATGTCCAGTAAGTCGTCGATGCGCAGTATGGGGTACGCATCATCGCCTGTAACCGCATTGAGCTCCCTATAGTCCACACAGGACTGGGAGGTCCAGTCCTTTTTGGGCACAAGGACTACAGGTGAAGCCCAGGCGCTGTGAGAGGGCTGAATCACCCCCAATTCCAGCATCTCGTCAATCTCCTTCCACAACTGGGCCTGTACCTCTGAGGAGACGCGATATGGCGACTGCCGGATAGGGGTATGATTCTCGGTGTCCACGTGGTGGATGGCCCATTCAGTTCTCCCGGAGAACAGACCGGGAAGGGGGCATAGAACCTCGTTCAGTTGGGACCTCTGGGCCTCAGTCAGCAGGGGGTTCATCTGGGCCTCCTTGTTGGACCCCTCCTCCTTAAAATGAGCAAGCAAGTCAACAAGGTCTTACTCTTCCCCCTCCTTTAGCAGACTGCACACTGGAAAGGCACTAGCTTCCCGGTCATGATGATCCTTCATCATGTTGACATGGAAGACTATGCCTGTTCCGGCCTGGGTCAACTGTGACCAGGTAGCTGACGCTGTTGACCTGCTGGTGGACGATGTATGGACCAACCCACTTGGCCTGAAGCTTGTCCTGGGGCTCAGGGACTAGGACCCATATCTTCTGCCCTGGCTGGTAAGTTCTCTCACGGGCATTCTGATCCTACCAGCATTTCTGGTTGGCCTGAGCCTGGACCATGTTGTCATGCACCTGCTGTGGCATAGTCTGCATTTGGTCACGGAATCGCAGGACACACTCCATGACTGGCACACCTTGGATGGCTGTTTCTCCTTCCCAGGACTCTTTCACAAGAGCTAGGGGCCCACGTACACGCCTCCCATACAAGAGCTCGAAGGGGGAGAGCCCGATCGAGGCTCGAGGCACCTCCCGGTAAGCAAATGGCAGGTGTGGAAGATAAGGCTCCCAGTCGCGTCCGTGGGATTCGACTAACATCCTGAGCATCTACTTCAGGGTGCCATTGAACCGTTCACACAAGCCATTGGTCTGTGGGTGATACGGGCTGGACACCAGATGCTGCACCTCTGTTACCTTACACAGGCCTTGCATCAAGGCATACATGAAATGGATACCTTCGTCCGTGGACATCTCTCAGCGAAACCCAACATGGGAGAAGTTGCCTACCAGAGCCTTAGCCACTACATCAGCCTGGGTGAAGGACAGCTTCCGGGTACCTAGTAGCGTAGTCTCCTACCATTAATATGAAACGTTTCCCGCTGCAGCTGGGAATGGACAGGGGTCCAATGAGATCCATAGCCACCTGCTAAAAAGGCTCAGCTATGATGGGCATAGGTATCATTGGGGCCTTGGAGCCTTGCCCATCCTCTGACAAGTGTCACATGAACGGCAGTATTTAGCTACATCTTTCCCCATCTTGGGCCAGTAGAATAAGTGGCTGAGGCGAGCCTTGGTCTTAGCGATTCCTAGGTGGCCTGCCAGTGGAATATCATGAGCAATCCAAAACAACTCGACCCAGTAGGGTTGGGGTACCACTAAATTTTTCTCCCTGAGCCGATTTTCCTTTCCCTTAGTGGGGACCATTTCCCGGTACAACTTCCCTTGCTCCCAGTACATGTGGTCCTTGTCCGACTCCAAGAGAGGTTGAGCGGCACACTCCTTCAATGCGTCCAGACTGCGGTCAGCTTGAACAGCGTTCCTGAACTCCTGACTGGAACTAGACAGAAGAGACGTGCATGTTACATACCCACCGGACTCCTCCAGCTCCAGTGTGGTGAGGCTGGTCACAGCAGTCTCAGTACCGACTCTGGGTGCTATAGGGAACAGCTCAGGGGTCGGAGCGCCTCCCACCCCTCTAGCACTCTGGCTGCGGCTTACCACCGCAATACCAGCAGTCCGTCCCTCACTTGGATCAGCCCTGAGATCCCCGTGACCCACCCGCCCATCTGGCACATAGTCAACAGTGGGGCGCTGATCTGAGGCACTGGGTGAGGTGGTTGGAGTTGCCCCCAGTGTCTCAGAGGAGCTACCCTGTACATTTTCAAAGCAAGCATTAGCAATTACATTGACTACAGTCATTAGCAATTGTTGATTCACAGTGAGCTCTAGTGTTGTCTGACGGAGGCAGTGTCACAGTGAGGAGGGTGTCACCACCCGCAGATGTGGGCGTGTCTACAGCCAGGTCAGCACTACACAGCACCTCATTAGCATTTTCCCTGTTTCCAGCTGCAGACAGCTCATTAGCATTTTCACAGACTGCAGTGGAAATCAGCCCAGAGGGGGGGTTATGGCCCCCTCTGCAGGCATGACAGGTTGGGACAATTCAACAAAATCCATATCATGTACCAACAGTTTATCGCAGTAAGTTGGAGTGCTCCCCACCCCACCTAGATCCTAGGTCAGGGTTTTCCTGAGAAGAATACTGTCCGGAGGGACCAAATCAGGTTGCACCAGAGTAACATCCGCCCCAGTATCCCAAAATCCAACGACCACTTTATCCCCCACAGTGACCTGTTGATGGTTGGCATTGGATTGTGCCCCCACCCTCCCAACCAAATACACAGATGAGCCACCTGCTGTGGCTTGGGGAGCAGGGGGGTTCTTAGGGCGGTTGGGGCACTCCGCCTTGAAATGTCCTAGCTGATTACAGGCATGGCACCGCCGGACCTCCCCTTGGGGCTTGGGGAAGGTCGCCGGGGCTCCCAGAGTTCTAGGGAGAGGGGGAGTAGAGGGGCCCCCGGGACATAGTTTGTCTTACCCAACTTGGAAACAGGAGGTTGTGGGGACCTCCGGCCTGGAGAAGGGCCCCCTGGGTCAGAATTTGTCTTACCCCCTCTCCAGCCGTCGCTGGCAGGTTTCCGTGATATTTTTTGTTGGCGACATAACGATCCGCCATTACTGCACCCGCATGAATGTCCTTGGGTTCCTGGTCCAGTATGTACTTCTGCACCCCCTCAGTACAGATATTCAAGAACTGTTCTTGGAGCATGAGGTCCGCGAGGTCCTCTCTGGTGGTGTTGGACTTGCCATCCATCCACTGCCGGAACCACACGCACAGCTGGGCCGCTGCATCCTCATGGCTCTCCATAGGTTTGTAAGATGGGGAAACAGCCCTCATGTTATGTATGTAACAGTTTCTATAAATAAGGTTATTTTTTTTTTTATAAACTGACATTTGTTTGTTTGACCACAAGAGGCCACTGTTACCTCAGAAATAGAAAAGACTGTAATTCTGTAATTCCCTGGAGTAGTGACGTGGAGACCCTGTTCTGCAGAGGTGGTACAAGAAGGATCAAAGTGTGTGTGGCAGCCATCTTAGGAGTGTGCTTTTGAGCTGTTAGAAGAAGGACTGAGAGAAAACGGATTCCTAAGGGATCGGAGATATAGCATGGAGGTGCTGAAGCAGAGACTATTCCAGGGTTTGTTCAGACAGCATCCTAAGTTGAAGATTGCTATCAAGGACCCGTCTGAGAAGTGGCCCTGTCAGTGGGACCACATGTTTTCTGGATGAGCCCTGCTTTCAGCTGTTCCAGACAAAAGCTAAAGGTACACAACAAATCTGGATCAGTAAGAAAAGTAATCGTGCACGCACCGCTTTACATTTTTGGCACAAATTGCTTGGGACTGAGTAAGGGCCTGTAGTTAGAATAGTTAGGCATACTCATATTCACAGGCCACACTACTGGTGAATTATCTACCTATACGGTAGTAAGGACTAAGACTCAGAGAATTCTATTGAGTTGTAACTCCCAGAGAGGAGCTTGCAAGCTGACTTACTATTATAGTTACTTGGTTGTACTTTGTTTGTGGGGAATAGGGGTATTTTGATAAGTTTGTAAGCTCTTGTGTTATACCGCCGGTGCCCCTATCACACTCACTGAATTGTTCCTGTGACTAGGGTGATAAAAAGTTAACAAGCGGCTGGTTAGTTGCAGCCTGCAGATAGGTAAAAGCTTGGAGTATATTGGAGCCGCACATGAGAGGGCACCGCGCTGTACAACACCAGGGCCTCAGCTTACTGGCTGAGTGTATGTAAATAGTTGTGAGCGGTTTTTTTGGTAAAGAGATGTTACTACACAAAGTAAAATCTTGTTTTTTCTAAATTGATTTGGAGTCGCTTCCTTTGTTCATGGCTTCGCTGTATCCTGGGAAGCCCACCCCGATACACGGGTTACAGGTTTTTTCTGCAGGCCCCAAAACTTTAGGCGGAACACCTCAGGGGTGAGCTGGTCTCTCTAAATCAGCGCCACTTTGATGGACTCATAATCCTTGTCCTGGTCAGCTGGTAAGTTTGTATAAGTATCCAGAGCTTTTTCCCTCAGCCGGGGAGCCAGGTAACGTACCTAGTCTGTCTGTGGTAGCTGATACTGTCCACACACCTTCTCAAACCCCCGCAAGAAAGAGTCCAAGTCCCCGTTTGGTTCTAAGACTGGAAAGTCCTCGCATCGGGGCCTTGGTGCTTGGGCTTCTGGAGTTTGCTTAGGGGAAGATTGCGCCTGCTGGGAGATTTCTAGCCTTTTTAGCTCAAGCTGATGCTCCCGCTCAGCCTGCTGTTCACGTTTCTGGGCCTCCCTCTCGGCCCACCGTTCCTGGGCCTCCATCTCAGCCCGACGTTCTGCAGCAGCAACTTCCCTCTCTTGATATTGGAGGATCAACTGTAGGCAAGCGTTAGAGTTACTGGGGCCCAGCTATTGTAGGGCCATTTGCAAATATAAGTCCATTCCCCCCACAGGGCTGGGGCTACTGGTCCCAGGCGAAGTGATCTCTGGGACTGGGCTAGTTGATGCACCTTCTGGCCTGGCAATGATTTCTTGTCCCAACACCTCAGGACTTTGCCCCTCCTCCTGCATGGCTGTGGCACCTTCCATATCAGCCATCTCCTGGAGTTCACTAGAAGCCAGTTGCTGCAGACCTCTGGTTCTGCTTCTGAGCCCACTAGCCATCCACTGGAAGCAGTTGCCAAATAAAAGACAGAATAGAAAAACAAAGAGAAAGAGAAGGGGATAGCACCATACCAACTTTCACCGTATCTTTTAAGCTTTTTCTAGTACCGAGCTCGCTTGATAGGACTTGCCGCAAGTCCCCAGCATCTGAGTGATACCACACACCCACACGCTGTTTATCCTATATCCTACCGCTGCCACCACTGTGAAGGATCTCGCCTTGCCAAGCTGCTTGGCACACCTGTGACCAACCTTCTTTACCTCCCACTCACACCGTGAGCGGACCAGGTCATAGGATAATATGAAATGAGCTTTTTAAATTTTATATATTTATTAACCCAAGTGGTTTGGTACTAAGAATTAACATATACAGAAATATATATCAATTACCAAGCAAAATACGGATAAAAGTAAAATATAGCACATCAAATAAAAAGGGAAATAACAGATAGAAAAATACCGGAACAGGTTTGTAGTCAGTGTCTCTGAGCCCATGTGGTAGGCCTCAGGGTTCTTTCTTCAGCAAGTTACAAAAGCATGTCTCTCCTACATGCTAGCCAGACTCAGAAGCCCAAAGAGCCTCACCTCTCCTTGGAGTATAAACCGAGTGTCCAGCCCACCTTCCCCAGGCAGCCCCCTTCTCCCCACACCCTGCAGGACCTAAGAAAAGGGGGGTGGTTGCCTAGCTAGGGAAAGATGTGTGTCTGGGGTTGAGCTGGGGGGGGGGTTGCTTGTCCTCCCTCCCCCATGGCATCTGCTGTCCAGGGGTAATAAAAACTGTCTGGCTAGAGAGACCATCCCCCATGGTATGCACACAACACCACTGAAGGCAGTGACCACCAATGTAAACACAACTTAAATACGGCATTCCTAAAAGTAGGTATGACTACTATGAATCAGGAATGATACACTTCAAAAACAGATATGTAACTGAGGGTCTGTTCATCACAGCTTGGAATGCTTCTTGCAGAGACAGGGTAAAATTTCTGAGGGACTCACCGGATTGTTGTCTTCTGCCATAAAATCGCATTCTCAGCTCAGACGCAGTTTTGACTTGATGTCACAAAGTCGCTGCATCACTTGTTCTACTGTCAATTTGTTTGAAGAAGACCAGGACTTGACTTCCCTCTGAGCAGCGCCCTCTAGCTGCCCAACCAGGACATCCACCTTTTTGCCCTTCAGAAAGGAGGTACAGCTTGAACATGGCCTGAATTCAGTCTTCCCGCCGAAGAAATTTTGCGATTTTCATTTTTGACTCCTCCCCCTTCCAAACCCCATAACTTTTTTATTTTTCCTCCCTCAGAGCTATATGAGGTCTTAATGTTTGTGGGACAATTTTTCTTCATGATGCTACCATTTTTTATTCTGTACAATGTACTGGGAAGCTGGAAAAAAATTCAGAATGGGGTGGATTTGCTTTTGTGCGACTTTTTTACGGGCTTCATTTTTACAGCATTCACTCTGCAGCTAAAATGACATGTCATCTGTATTCTATGTTTCGGTAAGATTTTGGGGATACCAAATTTATATGGTTTTATTTACATTTTAACCCCTTAACAAAAATCCAAAACTGTGCAAAAATTTTTTTTTTTTTTAATAAAAGTCGCCATATTCTGACACCAAGAACTTTTTTATATTTTTTTCTATGCATAGGGTGTGTTTTTTTGCGGGGCCAGATGTACTTTTTAGTTATACCATTTTGGGGAATTGCTATTGCTTTGATCACTTTTTATTCAAATTTTTATCAGAGGCGAAACAGTGAAAAAACGGCAGTTTGGCACTTTTGATTTTTTTTTTTTTTCCCGCTACGGCGTTTACCATATGAGAAAAATATTTTTATAAATTTGTAGACCAGGCGTTTTCAGACACAGGGATACCTAATGTGTATGTGTTTCACAGTATTTAAGTACTTTTATATGTGTTCTAGGGAAAGGGGGGTGATTTGAACTGTTAATATTTTTAATTTTTTTTTTTTATATATTTTTTTGCATTTATTAGACCCCCTAGGTCAGGGGTGTGAAACTCATTTTCACCGGGGGCCACTTCAGCCTCACGGGGTACCTTGAAGGGCCAAGATTATTTTACACGTGTATAAAAGTAACTTCTCCTTAACAGTTAAGCGAGCTATTAGACAGCGTATAATATAAACAGGCGCCATAGCCCCTATTTATAGTGCCCCATTTACACACACTATAATGTTCCACAGCAGTCCCTGCACACTGTATTATGACTCGCAGCTGCCCCTGCACACGGTATTATGCTCCCTAGTGGCCCCTGCACACAGTATTATGCTCCATATTGGCCCCTGCACATGGTATTATGCTCCACAGTGGCCACTGCACATGGTATTATGCTCCATAGTGGCCACTGCACTGGTATTATGCTCCATAGTGGCCCCTGCACTGGTATTATGTTCCACAGTGGTCCCTGCACAGGGTATTATGCTCCATATTGGCCCCTGCACAAGGTATTATGCTCCACAGTGGCCACTGCACTGTTATTATGCTCCATAGTGGCCCCTGCACTTGTATTATGCTCCATAGTGGCCCCTGCACTGGTATTATGTTCCACAGTGGTCCCTGCACAGGGTATTATGCACCATAGTGGGCCACCCATGAACTATTATTATAATCTGGGGTCTTTTCAGACCCCAGAGTATAATGAACGGAGACCCAGGGGAGGATACAAACATAAAAACCAGTTGTACTTACCTATCCTGGACACCGGTGCACTCCTTGCAGCTTTCGGCCCTGTTTAATTGCGCACACACGTCACGTGATCAGGCCGGCAACCCGACCTGATGACGTCACCAAAGGCCTCAAGCCTGCTCAGAGTTACATCGGATCGCAGGAGGTGAGTAACATTGATTTTTATGTTCCCTCACCTACCCTAGGCCTCCGATTATTATACTCCGGCAGCCACTCGACTCCCAAGCAGCCGCCATATTTAAACACCTGACATCCGCCGTATGTCGGGAAGAGGTTAAAGTCTCTTAGGATGTGCGCTTCCCCATTATAACAAGGTAGTCAAGGGGCATCCAAGTAATAAGGCATAGTAAGCGGCATGATACAGGTCACAGCTGTAGTAGGAGCTGAAGATGCTGGCGATACAGCAGCCTCTGAGGACCCGCTAGGGATGAAAGGCTCATTGATGCTATGATACGACATGTTTGGGGAGTATAGAGTCTTTTTATTTAACAGCGGTAATATGGTAAGTCTACTCAATGGTCTGACCCAAGATGACGGCATCCAGGTGGTGTAAGTGGCTTGTCTGTTGCTAGGCCGATTTCAGGTCTTCTTGCCTATGCATTGTTTTTGCAGGCTGGTAGTTAACCTTTGCAGAGCTGTAGACTTTTGAATGTCGCAGTTGTAATTCTCAGACTTGCGGAAACCCCTTGCAGGCTGGACTCTTGTGCACAGTAGATGTCGCAGCAGTAATCACACAGTCCAGTAATGGCTGACAGTCTCTGGCTTGCAAAAGTGGTTCAAACTTGGCATATAGCAAATGCAACAGTCCACATAACAAATGCAAAACTCCAGGCAGACTAGCAACAAGGCAATTTCAGGCACATAAATCAGAGTCCTCAGTAAATCCACAAGTATAGTCTCTCAGACAGAAAATTAGAGTTTCCTGCTCACCAGTTGTTTCTTTTAGTTTTGGATCTTTTCCACCGATGTCTGTAGATGTTAAGGACACGGGGGTTTTGATCCTGCCGACTACGTCAAAAACCGGTATTCCTCAACCCAGATGGAGGGAATCGGAGGATGCGAGTAGTAGTGGCAGATGCTGTGCCACCAGATAGGCTGAGAACTCTCAACCGCTTTCCCCAGCTCTGCTCCTAGGGCGGACACAGATGAGGGGGACCTGCTGCACTACCTGATGGTGGTGGTAACAGTTCCTCTGGGGCACTTCCAGTTGGAGAGGGGACCTCTCTATTTTGAGCTGGTGTGATCGTGTTCAGAAAGGCCCTGATGAAAAATCTGCAACAAAAAAAAGCTGCGTTTCTGCAACGTGGAACTTCAGCCTTAGGGTTCACAAGATACAAGCTGGTTCCTGGGTACTCAGGCAGAACTGGAACCTGGGGTCAAGAGGCAGGAAAAACAGGGCCAGCAAAAGAACAGAACAGGATGCATAAATTAACAATCCTCAAGCCCATGATCATGGGGCAGAGACAATCACCAACAGCAAATGAGAATGCAGAGATTTCAGAAACTAGGAGTCCAGAACAGGAGGGTTGAATAACTGTTAGCAGATGCAGGGAGTGCTTGAGAATACCACCAAAATGTAGAGACAAACAGATGAAATAGCGGAGCAGAATTTATCAAGAACATATTATTATTATTGTTTATTTATACATTAATTCCATGGTGCTTTACATTTGAGGGTTTACATATGGTACACAAAATATACAACACAAATATAACACTAACACTGACCACTGTCACAAACATACTTTGTGACACAGGGAAGCAATAGCCCATGTTGTGAGATGAACTCTGGGATCCACATCATTAGTGCATGATTGTTCTGTATGTATATCATAATGTGTTTATGTGTATAATATGTACGTGTGTATGTACATAATGTGTACCATCTATATATCCTCAGTGTGTGTAATTGCATGTTTATATGTATAATCTGTAAAAGGTATGTGCATAACATATACATACATATACAGTATATATTTTCAGTTGTTTCACACTTTTTTGTTAAGTATATAATTCCACATGTGGCCACATGTGGCCTCCACAGTCATCAGACCTGAACCCAATCGAGATGGTTTGGGGTGAGCTGGACCACAGAGTGAAGGCAAAAGGGCCAACAAGTGCTAAGCATCTCTGGGAACTACTTCAAGACTGTTGGAAGACCATTTCAGGTGGCTACCTCTTGAAGCTCATCAAGAGAATGCCAAGAGTGTGCAAAGCAGTAATCAAAGCAAAAGGTGGCTACTTTGAAGAACCTAGAATATAAGACATATTTTCAGTTGTTTCACACTTTTTTGTTAAGTATATAATTCCACATGTGTTAATTCATAGTTTTGATGCCTTCAGTGTGAATCTACAATTTTAATAGTCATGAAAATACAGAAAACTCTTGGAATGACAAGGTGTGTCCAAACTTTTGGTCTGTACTGTACATACATGCATGTTTAATGTGTATGTTATATATTTATTATATATTATTTATCGTATATATGACGTGCATATGTATTCATAGTAGTGTACTGTATATGTAATGTATATTTGTGTGTATATGTTCATGATGTGTAAATTCTTAATTTGTACAATTGTGAATTTTGAAACTGACACAAATTTTGGTTTTCAAACTCAAATTTTTCAAAGACTCAATATTTACAGCATTGACCGTTAGTTTTCAAGACTTCTGCAATTCACCCTGACATTCTTGATATCAACTTGTAAGATAAATCGTGACTGATGGCAACCTGTTTTTCCCTAGTCAGTGCCTGGAATTTATCTCAATTTACGTGTTTTTGTTTATCCACCTACTTTTTAAGGATTGACCACAAGTTCTCAATGGGACTAATTCTTCCAGAAACAAATTGACAGGACAAATTGACATTCTGCAGGAAATATAGGTACTGGACCTCAGAGCACTATTTTCTGATGAAGCCCCTATAAGACTGTTTGGGACATTTGGAAGAATGATTGGAGAAGTAAGCACTACTATGAGACCTTTGTCATGCCAACAAACCGTCACGTTTTTATAAATCGCAGCATGTCAATTATACCTATGGAAACGCTGGTGCTTTACGTATAGGTATAATAGTGACAGAAAGTCTGCAGAAGAAAACTCTGCTGACTTTCTCTGAAAAATGCTGCGGAAAAAACACAATGCATTTTGCCATAGTCTTTTCCGCAGTGTTTTTTGGCTGTGGCTTGCTACGTGGGGCCTTAGCCTAAAACGCATGAAATGCTTATAACTGTGCTTCAGTATACTATAAAAACATAAGACATAAGATCTAAAAACACTGAAGCAGCAAACTTTGTAAAAACCATCCCCTAAGTATTTTTTTTTCTTTTTATCTGATTGTAGTTCACTTCCCAGTTCCCCCTTTCCTCAATATTAGACTAAGTTTATGCTTACATAAATATCTGGAGACTAAGGAACTCTTCTCTACCACAATTTTGAAGGCACAGATGCAGAGCATGATTTCATTATCTTCTGTTACACATCTTACCTCGATCCTCAACTTCCATCCCCCTCCATCATAACCCCATCGTCCGCCTACCCAATTCCTTCCCCACCACCTCTGATGGCTCTGCGTAACCTACCTTTCCGGGTTTGTGGGACATATATTTTAATATGTGCTTATTTTACAAATAATAAAACAAGTTTGAAAAAACAAACAAAATTTATGTCAGTCTCAAAAAATTTGGCCACAACTATACATTCATCCATAATGTGTAATAATGTATATGCATTAGTGCTAATTATGTAAAACTGTGGGTAGTGATGGTGTAATAAGCTAGTGAATAGCTGCTCACCTTTTGAGGTTGTGATCAATTCACAACCACTTTATAAGCATGTAGAATCAAGGTTGGTTTCTGGATGGACCTCTTACAGCGGCTACAGGCCTCAGGAACGGGATGACAGGTACACATCAGGATAATCCAAGATAAAAGCAAAGATGAGGCAGAAGAGTGCTGGTCCAAATTGACAATGTCTTTATTCTAAGTGGATAAAACACACAACGTGTTTCAGGACAAGCCCTTTCTCAAGTGTGCATAATAACATAACATAGAGGACATGACAGACAGAGACAGAGACAGAGACACGTAAAAAAACTGGGCGGTAACCACGCTCCTTTTGGGGACATGGGGTCAGAGGTGAAAGATTAAAAACACAAAATGGTCAGTACAAGTACATAATATAAAAACAGGAGAAGAATATAGGGTTGCTTTACATGAAATATATACATAGAGAAGACAGAGGGCAGTAGCGATGAATGTGAGGATCGCTCCACAGCACTGGGCTAGGTGCCGGGAACGCGATGAGTTGGAGAGCAAAGTATTCAATGCGCATGCGCGCTCCCCAACTCAGCGCTACGGGACTGAGAACTCAGTGCTGTATGTTGAGGAGTAGAGCACAGGAATGAAGCACTGAAAGGCTAATTTCAAGGCTGCGCTTTGGATGCTGTAATAAGCACTTGGTAAAGTTGGGTATTGCCTACAGGTAATAGGGAGGATAGGTTGGTGGATGGGGATACAATTATGGGAGGTAATGGAAGACAAGGGCATTGTGGAAAAAGGGGGGAATAGACCAGATGATATAAGAAAAAAGAAAATAATAAAAACATATACATCTAATAAAAAAATTGTTTAAAAGAGAAAACTAGCTATAATAGGGAATTGAACAATATACATTAGACAGTGAATAAAAAATACAATAGATAAATAGTGGGAACGATGTGTATTATGAACAAAATATAAAGATAAATATATAAGAATAAATAAGAATGTCAGTGGATACTGATAGGACCTGTGCTATAAAGTTGAAAGTAAATAAGTTGGTACATTAGAACGTATTGGTAATAGGACCTCTAGCTGATCTGATTAGATAAATAAACAGTACATATTAGATGATATATACAAAATATGAGGGATGCATAAAATATGAGTGAATGGATATGTGGTGAAAAATCCCAGTTATGACTAAAATAATGATATAGACAGTATAGTCAAAAAGAGATCTGAAGGAAGGGGGGAGAACAACTAAGAGGAGATTTGGGTACATGGATATGCTGTATCATGTTACAGTATGACATATAATGATGAAAATACAGTGAAATAGATTAAAATAAAATAAATGCAATTTATGAATCAAAAAATGTTTTCTGATGCCTCATTTAAACCAGCGGGCAACATCATATTTAATCTGTAAATACAAAAAAATTCTCTTTTATTCAAGAGTTCTTTATTGTTCGTAGTAATCTGGTCTATTGGTGTAATTTTGAAGCCATTAAATTCACAGTCGTGATATTTAGCAGCATGTTTTGAAATGCTGTGTTTTTGAAAACCCTTGAGTATATTTGCTCGGTGTTTGTTTAAGCGTTCCCTTAAGTGCATGGTGGTGCGTCCCACATATTCTAGGCCGCATTTACATTGTATTACATATATAACAAAGGATGAACTACAAGTAAGATGAGGTTTGATGGGGAATGTTTCTTCTGTGGACGTGCTGGAAATTGTGGTTTGTCCATGGGTAATGCTGATGCAGCATTTGCATCTAGGGACGTAACATTTGAAACTACCCCCATGTTTGTGTTTTGTCAGGACTGGAATCGTGCCAGGGTCTTTTGGTTCTCTCAATCTACTGGGTGCTATTAGGTTCTTCAAGGTTTTTGCATGCCTATAAGTGACGCTTGGGTTTCTGGGGAGTGTCTTATTGAGGAAAGGGTCATTGGTTAGTATAGGCCAGTGTTTGGAGAGTATGGATTTAATACGTTGATGTCTATAATTGTAGGTTGTTATAAAGTTGAATTGTGGCGGTTTTTTGAGTGTTCTGATGGAAGGTTTGATGCAATCCCTTTTTTTGACATTTTTGTGTTTTGATATGTGTGTGTGTGTATATATATATATATATATATATATATATATATATATAGTGTGTGTCATGTCCTCTATGTTATGTTATTATGCACACTTGAGAAAGGGCTTGTCCTGAAACTCGTGTGTTTTATCCACTTGGAATAAAGACATTGTCAATTTGGACCAGCGCTCTTCTGCCTCATCTTTGCTTTTATCTTGGATTTGTGTAAATATGTATTTTATATATGCTTGTGAAATATTTATTTGTATAAGTAATATATTAATGTATAACTAAGTGTGTCATGTATATGCACGTGTATGTGCATATTATATATATATATATATATATATATATATATATATATATCCTATATATATCCCTTTGCTGTCAATGTCAAAATCCACATTTTCTGTGCCATATTTTCCATTTGTTGCAGGTCTGGCAAGCATGCAAGTTTGCAAGCATGGACTTATAGAGATACTATATGGCATCCTTGTGAAACTAGATGTTTACAGGAGACATGGAACACAAACAAAGGTCATTGTCATATAAGTGTTGATTTTTCATATTAATGTGTTTTCCAGCAGCATGATTATGTATTTTTCTGCTGCTGTGTATTAGCAAGACAGATGGAATTTTTAATTAATCAAATTAAACCTTAATTAACGTGAGTCCCCTGACCCTATAAAGGGACATTTAAGACATCATACCATGTGTTTATTAGAAAGAATACAATTATTAGACCGAGAAGCATTTTCTGCTCTTAGGACTATAGGGAAGAAGATTAACATTAGAAGTCAATGCTTTTCTTACATTCTACAAGAGTGGTTATTTAACAAACAGAAACCCCATAAGGAAGGTCCTTGGGTTTGGCAGAACTGAAAATTGCTCACCAGAAAGCCTTCTCCTCTAAGAATCAGAGCTTCAAACTGATAAATGTATGGTGCAAGTTCCAAGAAGCTGTTAGAAAATCTGACCTAATGGGTTCAGCCCAACAGATGGATACTGCTCGTGGGCTGAAGCATGTGGATTATTGATATTCTGAACCAATGTAACAGTTGTAACACAATAGGGACAACTCATTTAGATCTGACAGCCAACGAGTTTGTATGAAGTTCACCCTAGCAACTGGTCGAATCAACTCAACTATTATTCAACCACCCAGTCAGTTTATATGGAGTTCACCTGAACAGCGCTGGCAGGCATTAGTTTGAGGACAAAATCTTATGACGCCTCTCTTCTTGGGGAGTTCCTTTATCAGAACACGGTGTGTTTGTCTGTGACAAGAGAAACTAATTCCACTGTGGGTCTTCCCTCCTTTATATTCTATCATACTCTATCACAAGGGTAGGCAATTGAGATGAACACATTTTTAAAAAATTTGATTCGAATGATTCTCCGAAGTTTCCTAAACAATTCGATTCGATCCGAATTAATTTGTGGTGAATAACATTAAAAAACAGCTATTTGCTGGCTGCAGAGAGCATTGCAGTAACATGCTTAGGGAGTCTGCTGTGGTAGTGAAACAATACTGTGAGTCAGTATGACACGCACATCACAGGCGTCGCTCTTAGAACCACTACATACTTCACTTATTTGGACAGTTACGGGGCCAAAACTGACCAACTAACTCAAGTGTGAACTCAGCCTTACAGGTCTATCTTAGTGCCAGGTATAAAAAACCGTGCGTAGACCGAAGATCCTACTGTAGCATGAAAGACTGCACTCCTTTTACACCATCGTCTGCTGATTCCACATAGATGTCTACAGAGTGGCAAGGCGACATAATGTGGAGGTAGCAGCAGCATGTGGAGGCCACAGAGTGGCAAGGTGACAATGTGGAGGTGGCATCAGCATGAGGAGGACACAGAGTGGCAAGGCAACATAATGTGGAGTTGGCAGCAATATGAGGAGACCGCAGAGTGGCAAGGCGACATAATGTGGAGTTGGCAGTAGCCTGAGGAGGCCACAGAGTGGCAAGGCGACATAATGTGGAGTTGGCAGCAGCATGAGCAGAGTAGGCCTTTAATGGTCTGGGTCTGGTTCGGAGTCTTTTAGTGCAACTTACTTGGGGTAATTGCTAGGCTGAACAAGTGTAGAGGCTGATGGAAATCCAGAAGCAGAGGAAGATGCAATAGCAGGTAGTTTCCAAGAGGTGGCAGTGGTCCAATATAATGTAGTCGTACGGTCCAAGTCGGCAACAGGAGATAGCGAAGTACAAAGGGGTCAGATGAGAGAGTAGTCAGCAAGCCGGGTCAGTATCAGGAGGTCACGCAGTAGCAAATTCGGAGATCAAGGAGAGGAAGTCGTAGTCAGGAGGAAGCCAGAGGTAAATGCACAAGATGAATGTCAGTACTAGCAGCAGAGCAGGAGAGACTAGCTAGATTACAGGCTAAGAGCACAATAATCTCGCAAAGCAGGAAGTGCAAGGCTGGGTTTAAATAGGAAGTTCAATCAAGGCATAGGGTGGAGCGAGCCATAAAGATGGGAACTGAAACTAGAGACACTGAGAACTAGGCTTTAGATCAGCATAGGCACTGTCCAGGAGGCTGAATAGCTCAGATGGAAGAGCTACAGCCTGGGACACCAAAGTCCCTGGGTTCAACTCCTGACAAGGCCACAGAGTGGCAAGGCGACATAATATGGAGATGGAAGCAGCATGAGGAGGCCACAGAGTAGCAAGGCAACATAATGTGGAGGTGGCAGCAGCACGAGGAGGCCACAGAGTGGTAAGGCAACATAATGTGGAGTTGGCAGCAGCATGAGGAGGCCACAGAGTGGCAAGGCAACATAATGTGGCGGTGGCAGCAGCATGAAGAGGCCATACACTGACCTGGTGGCAGCAGCATGAGGAGGCCATACAGTGACCCAGTGCCAGCAGCATGAGTAGGCCACTGAGTGGCAAGGTGACATAATGTGGAGGTGGCAGCAGCATGAGGAGGCCATAGAGTGACAGATTGGGGAGGTGGGTGGCACAAACAGTACCCGCTGACAATGGTGGCTGTACGAAGGAGCACGTGGCAGCATCAGAATAGTAGCTGAGGTAGTTAGCCAGAAGAAACCGGTCTCTTTTTGTCAAGGTTTGGGTGAGGCAGCATGGATGATTTAATCTCATGCATCAGGCATTGGTGGGTGGAAATCCTGGCTGATCCATGCCTGATTCCTCTTGACAAAGGTCAGTCTCTCCACATTTTGATGACGCAGATAGGCAGCGGCTAACTGACTACATAGGATGTCTCTATAGTACTTCAGTTTGTCCTGCCTCTCAGTGGGTATAAAAAAGGCCCTCATTTTTGACCTGTAGCGAGGGTCTAACATGGAGAGCCAGTAGTCATCCCTCTGCTGAATGGTGACAATTCGGCTGTCACTACGCAAGCAAGTGAGCATGCATCGGGCCATTTTGGGTGGACAGGCGAGTTCTCTTTGGGGTAACTATGGCCCCCACTGCTCTGATACCACACTACTGGCTGGGCAGGACAGCTTTTCCAAGGCAAACTTGGCCAATTGCGGCCACAAATCCAGTTTGACTGCCCAGTAGTCGAGCGGATCTTCGATGACGGGTGGCAGGGTGCCCTCCAAGTATGCTACCACCTGCTCGTTCAAGTTCTGCTCTGAGTCTAGCTGCTGGTGAACAGTTTCTTCACTATGGGGGTGAAGAAAGCTGCTCATAAGCAACTCTAGGCTCAGACTGCTGCTGATGTACTGCTCCTGCTCCCCCACAGCAGCCATGGCAGTGCAAGGTGAATGCCCAGGGCCCCCCCAGTTAGACCTGCGAGAGGATGGATGATGGTGCAAATAGGCAGCGGCCAACTGGCTACATAGGATGTCTCTATAGTAGTTCAGTTTGTCCTCCCTCTCAGCGGGTGTAAAAAAGGCCCCCATTTTTGACCTGTAGCGAGGGTCTAACATGGCAGAGAGCCAGTAGTCATCCCTCTGATGAATGGTGACAATTCGGCTGTCACTGCGCAAGCAAAAGAGCATGCATCGGGCCATTTGCACAAGTGACTTGGAGGGACTCCTTGCATCCATCTCCACTGCATACTGCCACGGTGTGTCTGGGTCATCTGCCTCATCTTCCTCTTACTCTTCCGGCTGCTCCTGCTCCTCCTCACCTGTCACCTGGGTAGAAAAACCACCCATTTCTCTACACATTGCTTGTGTTCTAATGTCCTCCTCCAGTTCTGCCCCCAAAGGGCTCATGTGACCGTGAGATGTAGGCGCCACGTCTCCAGTCCCATGACCAGCCAGATTTACCAGCATCTTTTCCAGGATATGAATCAGTGTAATGATGTTGTTCATCCCATAGTCCTGGCGACTGACAAATAAAGTGGCCTCCTCAAAGGACACAAGCAAACGGCAGGTATAACGCATGAGCTGCCAGTGGCTAACATCGAAGTTACACAGGGGAGTACTTCTGTCCGCTTGGATCATCAAGAAATCATTTATGGCCTTTCTCTGTTCGTACAGTCGGTCCAACATATGGAGGGTGGAATTCCAACGGGTGGAAACATTGCATATCAGCCTATGTTGGGGGACGTCGTTCTGCAGCTCAAGGAGGGTGTGCTTGGCAGTGTACGAGTGGCTGAAGTGCATGCCAAATTTCCTGGCCATTTTTAGAATGTCTTGCAGATGGGTGGAAGACTTAAGGAAACGCTTGACAAATAGATTCCACACGTGTGCCATGCAGAGCACATGACTCAGCCCTCCTTGATGCAGCGCTGACACCATGTTCTTCCCGTTGTCGGTCACCATGGTTCTGATTTTGAGTTATCACAGAGAAAGCCAGGATTCAATTTCTTGATGAAGGCAAACGAGGTGTAGAACAGCGTGACTCTGCCGTGCCCTGTACATGTGGTATGCTGGAGGAGCAATGTGAATTGTCGCTGCAGTGGAGGCTGAGGACACAGTGGAGGATGAGGCAGACATTGTTGCAGGACCAACAGCTTGAGAACGTGGAGGCAGAAGCGGAGTCATCTGGCCAAGTTGCTGATGTGTCTTGGCAGGAACCACATTCACCCAATGGGCCGTAAAGGACATATATTGTCCTTGACCGTAGTTACAGCTCCACACGTCGGCGCTGCCGTGCACTTTGGCAAACACCGACTGGCTCAAGGACTGGCCCACCTTCTGTTCTACATATTTGTGCAGGTGTGGTATTGCCTTTTTGGCAAAGAAATTACAGCATGGGACTCTCCACCTCGGCTCGGCGCAAGCCATCAGTTCTCTGAAAGGTGCAGAGTCCACCACTTAGAAAGGGAGGGACTGCAGCACCAGCAACTTGGACAGGAGCACGTTCAGCTTTTGCACCGTTGGATGAGTGCAAGCATACTGTTGTCTCTTTGAAATCGCTTCGGTGATCGATTGCTGACACAATGACTGACTAGGAGGAGAGGAGGAGCAGGAGCATCAAGAACAGCAGATGATGGGAAGGACACACAGCTTTCTTCGGCTGAGGTGTTGGAGCCTTGACTGCCTGAAATGGGGTGCGTGCCACTGAGTGATGCAGTGGTTGCTGTGGCAGGATGAACCACCACATTGGAGCCACAGCTCTCCCAGGCTACTTTATGGTGACGCTGCATATGTTGACGCAGAGCTGTGGTGCCAGCATTGGTACCCTGGCCACGCTTCACCTTCTGCCCACAGATTCCACATATGGTCATGTTCAACTCCCCCGGCGGCTTAACAAAAATCTGCCACACCGCCGAGTAGGTGATTTTACTCCCAACACTCCGCACTGACTGCTACCGCCACTACCTCCGTGAACCCCTGCACCACTGCTTTCCGGGCAGGTAGGTTCCTGCGAAGCAGGTGGTCTACCCCGGGCACGTCTGGCTCCCGACCTCCCACTTCTGCCACCCTGCTGACTCCCGGCCATGCTACCAACTTGCTGGCTCCACCGCTGCCTCATGCACAAGCTGCCACCCTCTTCTCCCGATGATGATGAAGCCCCTTCGTCACCCAGCTCCCAATTGTGATCGGCTACATCATCATTGAGTACTTTCTGCACGTCACTGATGTCCTACTCAACGGTCTCTGAGCCAGGAGCCTGACTGCTCGCAACACCAGCTCCCACACCGCTCTCTTCATCACTACTTGCCCACCTAACGGAGGAAGCAGCAGATGTCTCCTCCAGATCTTGGCTGGTCAGTAGCTGCTGACTGTCCTGTAGTAGCTCATTCTCACTGTAAAGTGGATCTGAGCCCACAGCTCCCTGGTTGAGGCAACAGATAAAGACAGAGACAGGTTGAGGACAGGTGAGAGCACAGGGCCTGCTCCCAGGCCATGCCAACTAAGGGTTGTGTCTGACGAACCCACCAACTCTTGGCTGGGGGTGTCTGATGTGACTTGTGATGAAGTGGATGACCGAGTCAACCAGTCTACAACCGTTGGGTTGCTGATCAAGACACGACCGCTAGCTGACACTGGGAGCTCAGGCCTCTGTAACTGACCCCTGCTGCCACGCCTCCTTATTCTGCTGCGACCTGTGCCTGCGCCAGAGACATTTAGGCCTGTGTACTTCCCCTTTGCAGGGCCTATCGCTACTTTGTCTGACATACTGTTACATCAAATAAGTAAATGAAAAGGAAAATAATACAAAAAGGCCTGTAATTTTATACCTTCCAGACAACGGCGAATAAGCCCCTTATATTTTTCCCCCACTAATAAACGCTTTGAAAAGGCATTATAACAGATTACTGCAGAGATTAATGGATAAGAATTCTTTTTTTTTTTGCCACTACTGCACGGCAAAAAGGTCTGTAACTTTCTACCTTCAAGACAACGGCGAATAAGCCCCTTATTTTTTCTCCACTAATAAACCCCCAGAAAAGGCGTTATTACAGATAACTGCGGAGATTAATGGATAACAATCCTTTTTTTTGGCCACTAATGCATGGCACAAAGGCATGTAATTTTCTCCCTTGAACACACAGGTATGATCTATTGCAAAGCTGCAATGAGCAGCAGCATAATGGCAGTCAGTGCAGCAAGGTGTAGTAGGATTGTTCCTATTACCCAGGCTGCAAACACCCCAAATGAACCCTGTTCTGCTTCAATACTCTTGTATAAATTCCTCCCTATCCTTTCCCTACATTTCTAATGCCCTTTCCCTGAACTGCGATTGAGCAAACTATCAGTTTTGATGTGTTTTCTACCACTTTCCCTAGGGCCTGTTGACATCTCTCCCTGCACTAAGTACACTGTAAAATGGCAGAGGGTTTTTATAGGGCTGTGACATCACAGGACTGGCTGGCTGGTGATTGGCTGCACGCATGACATTTTGGGTGATCCCACGTTCCCAGAGTCCCTTGCCCCTTGTCCTAACATGTGCAGCAGCCATATTAGGAAAAAATGCGATTCAATACATTGAAGCATGAGGAAATCCGGATTCAATGTGAATCGAAGATTTCCTGAAATTTGGATTGAATTCCACTTCGTCAGCTTTGATTCGCTCATCTCTAGTAGGCAACCTTTTTTGTACAGCGTTCCAATTTAGATGATCAAAGATGAGGTACTCGGAGTGCCGTGCAATAATTGTAAGTCTGACAACCCCTATAGTATAGTCATGAAGCGCAAACCACAACATAGGGGTGCTGTCATACTGACCTCCTAGCCACATGCGTTTACTGCTGTTTGCCTGGATACACCTGTACTTTCCCATTAGAAGCAATGTAAGTACATGTGTAACCCACAATTATTGGTAAATGTATATGACTGGGAGCAGAGTGAGGTAATACCTGTAGGGTGGAGACACACTATGTACCTGGATGCTGCATCCAGTTCCTGATTGCAGGTCCTTCACTTTTCTGTAAGTGAAACGCGTATTAATTTCAGCCACATTTAATTACTGGCGGTGCAGTAACAGCAAAACCACAGCCAGTAGTGAATGGGTGTCACACTTACCCCAAAGTGACAGCACTGGTGCCTTGGGACAGGATGTGGCTATTGCTGGGTACACAGTGTGTCACCACCCTAAAAGAAACACCCTTAGGCCTCTGCACACATAGCACGGATGTGGTTTTCACTGACCTATACATTAAAAATGAATTGACATGGCTGCAAATGCAGACAGATATAGAACCTGCTCCATATTTTGCAGCTCTTCAACTTGGCAAAAACGACATCTATGTGTATGGGCCCATTGAAATATATTGTACACACAGTTGCAGATTAAAAGTATGGTCATGTACATTACAGTTTAACAATTCCATGTGCCTCATATTAATATCAGTTAACCATATCATGTCCCCCACATTAACCCCTGTGTGATTCACATAAGAGTCACTGATATGTGAGAGACATGGAGGTAATAATTAAGTATCTTCATCATTGAGGTCCTTTATTAGTACCTCCATAGGTCTCACATATTAGCAACCCTTATGTGAAGCACACAGGGGTTAATGTGAAGGACATGATGGGGTTAACTGCTGTTAATGTGAGGCACATAGAGTTACTGAAACTAAATTAATAACCCCAAATGCCTGACATTAATAAGAATAGTAACCCCAGCATGTACTTGGTTTTTTTTTACTTTCACTTTGCTGGAGGGCGCTCTCCTCCTCCTCCTCCTCTTTGCAGGGATGCAGACGGCAGGAACACATCACTGTAGCAGGCAAGGCCCTTGTGCTGTACAGTGATAAGCACCGCCTCCTGTGATTTCTTCACCCCTCTTATTGGTGGGCAGAGAGACCAGCAAGAGAAGAGGGAGCGTCCTATACCACTGCTGTAGTGGAGCACTTAAAAGGATGCCCCCTCTTCATTTAATACTTACAGGTCCTGGACTGGCAGTGTGCTGACTGCTGTGCCAGCAAAATATGCCACGCGTGCCAGGGGTTGATGACCCTGCTGTATGCCCTTGGGACACTTATGAGAATGTCCTCAAGTGCTGGCTTAGATTAGAAAGATTAATTTATCCCAGACAAACCCTTTAAGCCTTCATTAGACTAGATAGCATAGCAAAGTTTAGAAGCAGAAACTCAAGCTTATATTTGTAAACGCTATGGATACATTATAGTTCAATTAACATTCAATGGCCACTTTATTAAAGATAGAATTGAAATTTCTATGTAGGGAAATTAGACACATGCCCCCAGAGTGCTGAAAAAAAAAAATTCAGTAAGTCTTCCATGGTTTTGTTTCAGTATGAATAGCCACTTTAGAATCGGTACTCTGGCTCTATTGCGCGGGTGAAGACTGTGCCAAGAAGATCCTGCCTGGAAGACTTATAAGTATGATGGGGTGGGGGGGTGAGTTAGTTAGGAAGGCCGAATAGTGGGCTGGCTAGCTAAGGAAACAGGGAGGGGGTGAGCTGGCCAATGGCAGTCACTAACATTTTTCAGGTGGCAGTAGTATGGTTACTGTTTTATAACACTTGTTCCGTGTGACTCTCATTATTCTGTAGTTGGTAGTCAGCGATCATCATCCCAGTAAGCAGGATATGAGTTTCAATGTCTTTGATGTGTAGTCCAGCCAACACTATGGAAAACTGCTTCAACTGCAATGAAATTTTTACTATATTACTGCTTTTTCCTTCTAGTAAACTGTCTTAGTGGTTTAGGCAACAATAGCATCAAGCTGTTGTGGATCCTCGTGTCCCAGCAGGCAGTGCCAATCATTTGCTTGTTTCTGCTTTTCCATGTGATAATTAATTCCTTAGTCAGTCGCATGCCAGCCTTATATAAGCCGGGCTCTTCAATGCAGTGTGCATTAAACAAGAAAGTGAATAAAGGGTTTAACGTCAGACTGCTAGAAAAAATACAATTTGTGCAGGCTCATGCCAAGCTGGATACTTATATCAGAGGCCAACATGTTACAGTGGACTCTGCAACTCCTTAGGAGTTTTCTAAGAAACACTTGTATGAAAACTAAAAGTGAAGCATTTGGGACACCAGGTGGCAGAGAGGAATAAGCAGCACATTTTGAGACAATGGCACTTTATGATAAATAATATAGAAATTAGCATGCACTAACACATTTTAGTTAACCTCTTCCTGCCCTGCATTGTATTATTATGCTGCACAGAGCATGTAGTTAAAGGGATTTTCCAGGCTATTTCATGACCTATCCTTAGGATATGTAATCAATTAAAGCTTGCAGGGGTCTGACACCCAGGGACCCTGTCCAATCAGCTGTTTGAAGAGGCTGCAGCAGAAGGGTGAGTGCTGCAGCCTCTTAACCACTTTCTAAGCACGGCGCCATATATTTGTATAGCGGCTGTGCTTGGTATCACAGCTTAGCCCATGTGCTGCATCATACAGTCATGGCCATAAATGTTGGCACTCTTCAAATATTTACAGAAAATGAAGTATTTCTCCCAGAAAATTATTGCAATTACACCTTTTGTTAAACACATGTTTATTTCCTTTTTGTGTATTGGAACAACATAAAAAACTGAAAAAAAGGCAAAAATGATCTAATTTCATGCAAAACTCCAAAACGGACAAAATTACTGGCACCCTCAACTTAATATTTGGTTTCACACCCTTTGAAAAAAATAACTGAAATCAGTTTCTTCCTATAACCACCAACAAGCTCTTATACCTCTCAACTGGAATTTTGGCCCACTCTTCTTTTACAGACTGCTCCAGGTCTCTCATATTTGAAGGGTACTTTCTCCCAACAGCAATTTTAAGATGTCTCCACAGGTGTTCGATGGGATTAAGATCATGACTCATTGCTGGCCACTTCAGAACTCTCCAGTGCTTTGTTTCCATCCATTTCTGGGTGCTTTTTGAAGTATGTTTGGGGTCATTGTCCTGCTGGAAGAACCATGACCTAGTACGCAAACCCAACTTTATAACACTGGGCCCTACATTGTGATCCCATAATCTTTTGGTAATCTTCAGATTTCATGATGCCTTGCGCACAGTCAAGGCACCCAGTGCTAGGAGTAGCAAAACAACCCCAAAACATCTTTGAACCTCCACCATATTGGATTGTTGGTTCTGTGTTCTTTTCTTTGTAGGCAACATTCTGTTTTTTGGTAAACAGTAGAATGATGTGTTTTGCTAAAAAGCTCTATCTTGGTCTCATCTGTCTACAAGACGTTTTCCCAAAAGGATTTTGGCTTATTCACGTACATTTTGGCAAACTACAGTCTAGCTTTTTTATGTCTCTGTGTCAGCAGTGGGGTCCTCCTGGGTCTCCTACCATAGCATTTCATTTCATTCAAATGTCAACGGTCAGTTCGCTCTGACACTGATGCACCCTGAGCCTGCAGGACAGCTTGAATTTCTTTGGAACTTGATTGGGGCTGCTTATCTGCCACAGTCCAGATGGAGGGAACTCAGCAACTCAACAGCAATACAAAAAGCAGCTTCCAAATGGGGTTTGTAGTTCTCCAGTGTCCAACTTCCCAAACCTTGGTCTTAGGAGGGTGCCCAGGGATGTTAAGGTTCTATGGTTAAACTCCACTCCAACTATAACTCTTCTCCTCCGCCTCTTCCAGCAGAAGATACTGGGGGCTGTAGTGCAGGTTAGTCCTGACAGGGATCTGGTTACCTTGTATAAGGTGCTGGGCCAACTCCTCCTGTCATGGGACTCCACTACTCCTCCTGGTACAAAGTCAATTCTGTAGACAGCTGAACTCCCTAGCTCAGGGCTGTCTCTAGTAGAGCCTTTGGCTAAATCTTCTTTCTTGGGGCTGTGTGGAAACTCGTTGAAGCTCAGTTCACAGTGCTGGCTTGCACTGACTCCTCTGCAAACTGCTACTTCCACAGCTCACTGACTAGACTGAGCTCCAACAGTTCCCCAGGAGACAAAAGTCTCCTCAGACCCTGCCCCGTGGCCTATGATAGGCCAGTGCTGTACCAAGTTTGAAACACTGGGGGAATTACAGTGAAACAACATGGGTAAGCTGCAAAACACTATGTACAAGTACACAGAACACAGGACATACAAACAACCCAGAGGCACAATACAAACAATAAAAGCAGGAGCACTCTGGGATGCTGCATATCAACTATCCGGACTATCCTGCGTTGCAACCTTTCATCAATTTTTCTTTTCCATCCACGTCCAGGGAAATTAGCTACAGTGCTATGGATTGTAAACTTCTTGATTATGTAAGGAACATCAAGATTGGAGATGAGCGAATTTCTCAAAAGTTTGATTCTGCAGTTCGATTTGAAGTTCCAAAAAATTTGCTTTGATCCAAATTAATTTGCAGCGAATATAGCTAAAAAAACACCTATTTCCTGGCTTCAGAGAGCCTGTATAGTGGTGTAGAACACTGTGCCTTGCAGTAACATGCATAGGGAGCCTACTGTGGTAGTGAAATAATAATGTAAGTATGACACGCACATGACAGGCGTCGCTCTTAGAACCACTGCACAATTCACTTATTTGGACAGTTATGGGGCCAAAACTGACCAACTAACTCAAGTGTGAACCCAGCCTTACAGGTCCATGTTAGTGCTAGGTAGAAAAAACCGTGCAGAGGCCCAACATCCTACTGTAGCGTTAAAAAGCGCACTCCTTTTAAACCCTCGTCTGCCGATTCCACATAGATGTCTACACAGTGGCAAGGCAACATAATGTGGAGGTGGCAGCAGCATGAAGAGGCCATACAGTGACCCAGTGGCAGCAGCATGGAGGCCATACAGTGACCCAGTGGTAACGGCATGAGGAGGGCATACAGTGACCCAGTGGCTGCAGCATGAGGAGGCCATACAGTGACCCAGTGGCAGCGGCATTAGGAGGACATACAGTGACCCAGTGGCTGCAGCATGAGGAGGCCATACAGTGACCCAGTGGCAGCGACATTAGGAGGACATACAGTGACCCAGCAGTAGCTGCGGCATGAGGAGGGCATACAGTGACCCAGTGGCAGAGGTGGAGGTAGTAGCAGCCTTAGGAGGCCATACAGTGACCCAGTGGCAGCGGCATTAGGAGGACATACAGTGACCCAGCAGTAGCTGCGGCATGAGGAGGGCATACAGTGACCCAGTGGCAGAGGTGGAGGTAGTAGCAGCCTTAGGAGGCCATACAGTGACCCAGTGGCAGCGGCATTAGGAGGACATACAGTGACTCAGTGGCTGCAGCATGAGGAGGCCATACAGTGACCCAGTGGCAGTGACATGAGGAGGGCATACAGTGACCCAGTGGAAATGGCTTGAGGAGGGCATACAGTGACCCAGTGACTGTGGCATGAGGAGGACATATAGTGACCTGGTGGCAGCAGCATGAGGAGGATGCAGAGTGACCCAGTGGAAATGGCATGAGGAGACCATACAGTGACCAAGTGGCAGTGACATGAGGAGGGCATACAGTGACCCAGTGGCTGCGGCATGAGGAGGCCATACAGTGACCCAGTCGCAACGGCATGAGGAGGGCATACAGTGACCCAGTGGAAATGGCATGAGGAGGTATACAGTGACCCAGTGGCTGTGGCATGAGGAGGCCATACAGTGATCCAGTGGCAGTGACATGTGGAGGGCATACAGTGACCCAGTGGAAATGGCTTGAGGAGGGCATACAGTGACCCAGTGGCTGTGGCATGAGGAGGGCATACAGTGACCCAGTGACTGTGGCATGAGGAGGCCATATAGTGACCTGGTGGCAGCAGCATGAGGAGGATGCAGAGTGACCCAGTGGAATCGGCATGAGGAGACCATACAGTGACCCAGTGGCAGCAGCATGAGGAGGGCATACAGTGACCCAGTGGCTGCAGCATGAGGAGGGCATACAGTGACCAAGTGGCAGCGGCATGAGAAGGCTATACAGTGACCCGGTGGCAGCAGCATGAGGAGGATGCAGAGTGACCCAGTGGAAACGGCATGAGGAGGCCATACAGTGACCCAGTGGCAGCGGCATGAGGAGGGCATACAGTGACCCAGTGGCAGCGGCATGAGGAGGGCATACAGTGACCCAGTGGCTGCAGCATGAGGAGACCATAAAGTGACCCAGTGGCATGAGAAGGGCATACAGTGACCCAGTGGCTGCGGCATGAGGAGGGCATACAGTGATCCAGTGACTGCAGCATAAGGAGGCCATACAGTGACCCGGTGGCAGCAGCATGAGGAGGATGAAGAGTCACCCAGTGGAAATGGCATGAGGAGGCCATTCAGTGACCCAGTGACTTTGTGGAGGTTTCAGCTGCATTAGTAGGCCATACAGTTCCCCTGTGTCAGAGTGACCCAGTGGAAGCAGCATGAGGAGGACATACAGTGACCCAGTGACATTGTGGAGGTGTCAGCAGCCTTAGTAGGCCATACAGTGACCCAGTGGCATTGTATAAGTAGCAACAGCTTTAGGAGGCCACACAGTTACCCAGTGTCAGAGTGAGGAGGTGGCAGCAGTGTGAGGAGGCCATACAGTCACCCAGTGGCAGAGTGCAAAGGTGGCAGCAGAGTGAGTAGGCCACAGAGTGGAAAGGTGATATAATGTGTAGGTAGCAACAGCCTTAGGAGGCCATACAGTCACCCAGTGATAGAGTGAGGAGGTGGCATCAGTGTGAGGAGGCCATACAGTCACCCAGTGGCAAAGTGTGGAGGTGGCAGCAGAGTGAGTAGGCCACAGAGTGGAAATCCTGGCAGATCCACGCCTAACTCATTTTCACAAAGGTCAGTCTCTCCAAATTTTGGGTGGACAGGCGAGTTCTCCTTGAGGTAACTATGGCCCCCTGCCGCACTAAACACCCACTCTGATGCCACACTACTGGCCGGGCAGGACAGCCTTTCCAGGGCAAACTCGGCCAGTTGCGGCCACAAATCCAGTTTGGCTGCCCAGTAGTCCAGCGGATCTTTGATGACGGGTGACAGGGTACACTCTAAGTATGCCACCACCTGCTGGTTCAATTTCTGCTCTGTGTCTAGCTGCTGATGAGCAGCTTCTTCACTATGTGGCTGAAGAAAGTTGCTCATCAGTGACTCTAGGCTCAGGCTGCTGCTGATGGAGCCAACACTGCTCCTGCCACCCCCACCCCCTCCCACAGCTGTCATACCAGTGCAAGTTGAGCACTCAGGGTCCCCCCGGTCGGACATGCAAGAGGATGAACAATGGCGCAGATAGGTAGCAGCCAAATTGCTACACAGCATGTCTCTATAGTCCCGATAGCGAGGGTCTAACAAGGTAGAGAGCCAGTAGTCATCCCTCTGCCGAATGGTGACAATTCGGCTGTCACTGTACAAGAAAGTGAGCATGCTTCGGGCCATTTGCGCAAGTGACTCCGAGGGACTCCCTGCATCCATCTCCACTGCATACTGCCACGGTGTGTCTGGGTAATCTGCCTCATCCTCCTCATCTCCCTCTTGCTTTTCTAGTTGCTCCTGCTCCTCCTCTCCACCCATTTGGCTACACATTTTTTGTGCTCCAATGTCCTCCTCATCCTCCTCCTCCTCCAGTTCAGCCCCCACAGGGCTCATGTGGCCATGAGATGTAGACACCACATCTCCAGTCCCCTGACCAGCCAAATTGAAGAGCATCTTTTCCAGGATGTGAATCAGTGGAATGACGTTGTTCATCCTGTAGTCCTGGTGACTAACAAAGTGGCCTCCTTAAAGGGAACGAGCAAATGGCAGGTGTCACGTATGAGCTGCCACTGGCTAACATTAAAGTTATACAGGGGAGTACCTCTGTCCGCTTGGATCATCAAGAAATCGTTTATGGCGTTTTCTCTGTTCATATAGTCGATCCAACATATGGAGGGTTGAATTCCAACGGGTGGAAACATCGCATATCAGCCTATGTTGTGGGAGGCTGTTCTGCCGCTGCAGCTCAAGGAGGGTGTGCTTGGCGGTGTACGAGTGGCTGAAGTGCATGCAAAGTTTCCTTGACATTTTTAGGATGTCTTGCAGATGGGTGGAACACTTAAGGAAACGCTTGACAACCAGATTGAACACATGAGCCATGCAGGGCACATGGCTCAGCCCTCCTTGACGCAGCGCTGACACCATGTTCTTCCCATTGTCAGTCACCATTGTTCTGATTTTAAGTTTTCTTGAAGAAAGCCAGGATTCGATTTCTTGATTGAGGACATGGAGCATTTCCTCCCCTGTGTGGCTCGTTTGCCCAGGCAAACGAGGTGTAGACCGGCGTGACACTGCTGTGCCCTGCACATGTGGTATGCTGGAGGAGCACTGTGAATTGTCCCTGCAGTGGAGGCTGAGGAGACAGTGGAGGATGAGGCAGATATTGTTGCAAGACCAATGGCATGAAAACGTGGAGGCAGAAACTGCGTCACCTGTCCAAGTTGATGGTGTGTCTGAGCAGGCACCACATTAACTCAGTGGACCTTAAAAGACATATATTGTTCTTGACCTTAGTTACAGCTTCACTCGTTGGCGCTGCCATGCACTTTGGCAGAAACCGACAGGCTCATGGACTGGCCCACCTTCTCTTCTACATATTTGTGCAGGGCTGGTACTGCCTTCTTGGCAAAGAAATGATGGTTTGGGACTCTCCACCTCGGCTCGGCACAAGCCATCAGTTCTCTGAAAGGTGCAGAGTCCACCAAGTGGAAAGGGAGAGACTGCAGCACCAGCAACTTGGACAGGAGCATGTTCAGCTTCTGCACTGTTGGATGAGTGCACGCATACTGTTGTCTCTTAGATATAGATTCTGTGATCGATTGCTGACGCAATAACTGACTAGGAGGAGGAGCAGGATCCACACGACCAGCAGATGATGGGAAGGACACACAGCTTCCTTCGGCTGAGGTGGTGGAGCCTTGACTTCCTGAAATGGGGTGCGTGCCACTGGGTGCTGCAGCGGTTGCTGTGGCAGGCTAGACCACCACATTGGAGCCACAGCTCTCCCAGGCCACTTTATGGTGACGCTGCATATGTTGACGTAGGGGCCAATGTTGTTCATCCTGGCCACAATTCACCTTCTGCCCACAGATTGAACATATGGCCATGTTCACCTCCCCCGGCGGCTTTACAAATTGCTGCCACACCGCCGAGTAGGTGATTTTATCCCCAGCACTCCGCAATAACTGACTTCTACCGCCACTGCCTCCCTGAACCCCTGCTTTCTGGGCAGGTAGGCTGCTGTGAAGCAGGTAGCCTACCCCGGGCACGTTTAGCTCCCGACCTCACACTGCTGCCACTCTGCTGACTCCCCCGCTGCCTCATGCGCAAGCTGCAACTCTCTTCCCCTGATGACAATGAGGACCCATTTGTCACCTGGCTCCCAATTACGATCGGCTACATCGTCATCCACTACTGTCTGCAGGTCACTGATGTCCTCCTCAACACCAGCTCCAATGCCACTCTCCTCATCACTACTTGCCCGCTTAGTGCAGGAAGCGGCGGATATCTCCTCCAGTTCTTGGCTGAGCAGTAGCTGCTGACTGTCCTCTAGTACCTCCTTCTCACTGTAAAGTGGATATGAGCCCACAGCATAGAATACTTCTCTAGCTGAGGGAACAGAAAAGGACAGAGGCAGGTTGAGGACAGGTGAGGGCACAGGACCTGCTGCCAGGCCATACCAACTAAAGGTTGTGTCTGATGAATCCACCAACCAGTCTACAACCGTTGGGTTGCTGGTCAAGACACGACCGCTACTTGACACTGGGAGCTCAGGCCTCTGTAACTGACTCCTGCTGCCATGCCCCCTTACTCTGCTGCGACCTGTGTCAGTGCCAGAAACATTTAGGCCTGTGGCCCTCCCCTGTGCATGGCCTCTCGCATCTCTGTCTGACATACTGTTCAATGAAAAAACGTAATTGCAAATGGCAAAAAGGCCTGTTATTTTCTACTTGGAAGAGAACGGAAAATATGCCGCTTATTTCTTTCACCTATAAAAAAAAGTGTGATAAAGGCAGAGATTTGTGGCTAAGAATTATTGAATTATTGACAATACTGTATTGATAAATGGCCTGCAACTTTATACTGGGAACAAAATGGCGAATATGGTCTTCCTTATGGGTTTCCACACTAATAAACACCTTTAAATAAGTAATAACCGCTAAGAATTACTGAATTATTATTGCCAATACTGTATTGAAAAATGGGCAGCAACTTTATACTGGTAACAAAACGGCGAATATGGTCGTTATGTCTTTCCCCACGTTAAAGGCATTTATTACAGATAAGTGCAGATATTATTGGATGATAATTCAGTTTTCTTTGGCACAGTAGTACTGACAAATGGCCTGTAATGTTATGCTGTGGAAGAACAGTGAATAAGCCCCTTATAATAAACACCTTTAAAAAGGCATTTTTTACAGATACGTGCAGATATTAGTGTATAATTCACAGTTTTTTGCTTTACTGCACTGCAAAAGGCTTGTTGTGTTCCACCTTGAAGACACAAGTATGAGTAATGAGCAGCAGTATAACGGTAGTGAGTGCTGCAATGTGTATTAAAATTCTTGCTGTAAATGAGCCTGCAACCACCCCAAATTCTTCACTCAATTCCTCCCTATGCTTTCCCTACAGTTCTAAGGTTCTTTCCCTGAACTTCTATCTGTTTTCTAAGTCTTTCCCTAGCTCCGCGAACCCCACAAACACTGCTATCATTACAGTCATATGAAAAGTTTGGGCACCCCTATTAATCTTAATCATTTTTAGTTCTAAATATTTGGGTGTTAGCAACAGCCATTTCAATTTGATATATCTAATAACTGATGGACACAGTAATATTTCAGGATTGAAATGAGGTTTATTGTACTAACAGAAAATGTGCAATATGCATTAAACCAAAATTTGACCGATGCAAAAATGTGGGTACCCTTATCATTTTATTGATTTGAATACTCCTAACTACTTTTTACTGACTTACTGTAGCACAAAATTGGTTTTGTAACCTCACTGAGCTTTGAACTTCATAGCCAGGTGTATCCAATCATGAGAAAGGTATTTAAGGTGGCCAATTGCAAGTTGTTCTCCTATTTGAATCTCCTCTGAAGAGTGGCATCATGGGCTCCTCAAAACAACTCTCAAATGATCTGAAACAAAGATTGTTCAACATAGTTGTTCAGGGGAAGGATACAAAGTTGTCTCAGAGATTTAACCTGTCGTTTCCACTGTGAGGAACATAGTAAGGAATGGAGACCACAGGGACAGTTCTTGTTAAGCCCAGAAGTGGCAGGCCAAGAAAAATATCAGAAAGGCAGAGAAGAAGAATGGTGAGAACAGTCAAGGACAATCCACAGACCACCTCCAAAGAGCTGCAGCATCATCTTGCTGCAGATGGTGTCACTGTGCATCGGTCAACAATACAGCACACTTTGCACAAGGAGAAGCTGTTGGGAGAGTGATGCAAAGAGCCGTTTCTGAAAGCACGCCACAAACAGAGTCGCCTGGGTATGCAAGCACATTTGGACAAGCCAGCTTCATTTTGGAAGAAGGTCCTGTGGACTGAGAACAGATTGAGTTGTTTGGTCATACAAAAGGCGTTATGCATGGCGTCAAAAAACACAGCATTCCAAGAAAAACACTTGCTACCCACTGTAAAATTTGGTGGAGATTCCATCATGCTTTGGGGCTGTGTGGCCAATGCCGGCACCGGAAATCTTGTTAAAGTTGAGGGTCGCATGGATTCAACTCAGTATCAGCAGATTCTTGAGAATAATGTACAAGAATCAGTGACGAATTTGAAGTTCGCCGGGGATGGATATTTCAGCAAGACAATGATCCAAAACACAGCTCCAAATCTACTCAGGCATTCATGCAGAGGAACAATTACAATGTTCTGGAATGGCCATCCCAGTCCCCAGACCTGAATATCATTGAACATCTGTGGGATAATTTGAAGCGGGCTGTCCATGCTCGGCGACCATCAAACTTAACTGAACTGGAATTGTTTTGTAAAGAGGAATGGTCAAAAATACCTTCATCCAGGATCCAGGAACTGATTAAAAGCTACAGGAAGCGACTAGAGGCTGTTATTTTTGCAAAAGGAGGATCTACTAAATATTAATGTCACTTTTCTGTTGAGGTGCCCATACTTTTGCAGCGGTCAAATTTTGGTTTAATGCATATTGCACATTTTCTGTTAGTACAATAAACCTCATTTCAATCCTGAAATATTACTGTGTCCATCAGTTATTAGATATATCAAATTGAAATGGCTGTTGCAAACACCCAAATATTTAGAACTAAAAATGATTAAGATTAATAGGGGTGCCCAAACTTTTTCATATGACTGTATACTCGGGGGTCTTTTCAGACCCCCGAGTATAACGATCAGGGGCCCAGGGGAGGTGATGGAACATAAAAAACACTGTAACTCACCCCTCCTGCGCTCCGGCAGGCTTCGGACCTGTTTGGTGACGTCCCAGACGTCAGCTGACATCATTATGCCTCGTGACGCCGGCCTGGGTCACGCGAGATGTGGTCCAACATTGAAGATGGCCGAAGTAGTGCACCGAAGTGAGGAAGAGGTAGGTAACATTGTTTTTTATGTTTGTATACTCTCCTGGGTCTCCGATCATTATAGATTTATATACGAATTATTCAAGAAATTGGAGTGCTGAAGTAGTATTTTCAAATTTGTTGAGGCCCTGAGTTCAGACACTCACGCACCTGTGCCTCAGGGACCTCTGTTATGACTTCATCGCACCTTTTCCCCATGTTTTGCTGGTGCCTGAGAATGGACACTAATGGACTTGTGCCTCAGGTACCAGATCTATGCCCCCGTTTTGTTGTCTATGGCTTGGATTGGGCTTCTAACTATTGTAAATATTGTCTTGTCTCATTTGTTATGCCCTTGTCTGTCTTGTCTTGTCCGCTGTAGTGCCTTCCCTAGCCAGTGCTATGATTCGCCGAGGGAATTCTCAGGTTAAAATAGGGGGGGTGCAGCATCCCAGAGGGCTTCTGATTTAATTCTTTGTCTTTTGTGCCTCTGGGTTGTGTTGGTATGTCCTATCTTCTGTGTCAAGTCTATGCCTTTGTTTTGCAGCTTTTCCCTTGTTTTTTCCCCCTCAGTGTTCAAACTCTAGCCTTGGTTCAGCCCTGGCCAATCACAGGCCACTGGGTGGGGTTGCAAGAGACATAGTCTCCACGGCAACCATTGACCCCAGTCAGTTCAGTAGTAGCAGTGATCCTGTACAGTTCATGCTGGATTGTGCAGGAAGAACTTCAGCACTGAAGCTCAACTGCCATCCACACAGCCCTTAGTAGGAATGTTTGCTGCCCCAGGCTCATCCAGAGACAGCCCTGAGTAAGAGAGTTCAGCTGTCGGTACTTTTGGACATTACCGGTGCCATGCCAGGAGGAACAGTGGAGTATACTGACAGGAGGTACTCACTCGGGCCTAAGTAGAAGGTGACCAGAACCCTGTCCGGACTCTCTGTGTCCCCACTATCCCCAGCATCCATACCTGGGAGAGGCACAAAAGGCGGAGTAATTGGAGGAGAAGCCTATTGTAGAGCCTGTAACACCCCTGGGCCCCCTCCTATAACCAAGGCTGGGGAATTGGACACCGAACTACTACCCCCATTGGGAAGCTACCGTTTACTTCTGTCCCAGTTGCTGAAAATAAAAACTGTTCCTGTTCAACTGCACTGCTGTCTCCTGAGTCGTGCCTGCATAACCATCAGGGCACTTCCGACCAACACCACACCGGCTCAAAGAGGAGAGGTCCCCTCTCCAACTGGAAGCACCCCGTGGGAAACTACTACCACCACCATAAAGGCCAGGTGATGCAATCCTAATTAAACTTAGGTTCCAGACTTCAACAGTGGAATCTGCTAGCAGATGATGTTCGGATTTCTTTGTTCCAGGACTGTCAAAAGCATCTTGTCCAATTCTTCTTCAAGGAGGTTGATCTTGTTGCATGCAATAGCCTCTGCAGTTTAATGGAAGCTCTCAACATCAGCTATAACCCAGAAGAGTGGAGGCTATTTATCGATTCATCCAAGCCTTAGTCTTAAAGCTGAGTCTTAAAGCTGTCTTACTGCACAATGGCAATGCACTAACATCAGTTCCAACTGGTTATGCAGTTCACTTGAAGAAAACATATAACAACATGAAACAACTTTTGAGATGCATAAACAATGATCAACATCTGTGGTGCCTCTGTTGTGACTTGAAGGTGGTTGCGCTAGTGCTTGGTCTCCAGGGTGGATACACAAGTACTGCTGCTTCCTATGTGAATGGGACAGTCGTGCAAGATCAGACCACTACAAGAAAAGAGCCTGGCCACTCCAACATTCACTGCAGCCAGGGACTAAAAATGTTATGCATTCAGCGCTCGTTGAACAAACAAAGATTCTGCTACCTCCATTGCATATCAAGCTGGGTCTTATGAAGAACTTCGTAAAGGCAATGGATAAAAATGAAGAGGCATTGAAGTATCTCCTATGTAAGTTTCCAAGGTTGAGTGAACCAAAGATGAAGGAAGGAGTCTTTATTGGTCCTCAGATTCGTGTGCTTCTTCAAGATGATGAGTTTCACCGTTTGCTGCTTGGCAAGGAAAAGGCTGCATGGGAAGCATTCCGGTTAGTAGTAACAAATTTCCTGGGAAACACCAAGGCAGATAACTATGAAGAGTTGGTGGAAAATCTCCTCAAAGCATATAAAAACCTGGGATGTAGCATGTCTTTAAAGATTAATTTCTTGCACTCTCATCTAGACTTTTTTGCACCAAACTGTGGAGCGGTGAGCGATGAAGATGGTGAGCGATTTCACCAGGAAATTGCGACTATGGAAAAAAAAGTTATCAGGGTAAATAAAACCCATCAATGCTTGCAGACTACTGCTGGACAGTTAGCAGAGACAATCCGATGCCTGAATACAAGAGATGTGTGAAAAAGAGCCGAGTATGCAATGAATGAGGACCTACATTGCAGAGTTCAATAACATATTAGCCTAAATATAATTATAATTTGTAAAAGTGCTTAGACATGTCTGTAAATTATAGTTGATTTTAAATACAGTTTCCTCAGAATATATTTCAAAATTTTATGAACAATAAACTTTAACTTATATGATTGCAGAAGTCACAATTATATATTATAATCTATACAATTTACATAACAGTAAAACGAGAATTCTTCGATATCATAGAGACTAGAGTCAATTGACAGTTTTCCTTGTGATATTTGAATTCAGCACATGAAAATCATTAAGAAATGGCTCATTTTATTTCTGAACCAAACAACTTCTGAAAATGTGTAGACTTGTGTAACCACTATTCGGAGGCACAGCCAGAAGAGTGAGAAAATTACTTATTCATTTTGATTTTATACCTTGCTCACTGTCAGGCACCTCCAGATTCTCCCTGAGCTCCTCTACCAGAACAACTATCAGTAGTAGTACCACACCTCCGGCCACTACTTCCTATACCAACAACAGTCATGTCTTCCTGTTCTGCTTGCACACAATGCTGACTGTTTTCATCCAGCTCATCAAAAAGAGGAGGAAGACTGCTCTGACTAGGAAAAATAGATTTTTCAGCAGGTGGCACATCACTACCAGGGATCTGTGTCAGTGAATAATATAAAGGAGACTTGGTTGCAGACCAGAAAGGTCCTGCGGAATATAACATGTTATGTAGAAGGAGGAGGAGAACACACAGAAGCCTGATTCTTGCCTAAACTGTTGCCCAAAAAAACTCTCAAAAAATTTGTCACTTTCAGGAGCTGCAAGACTGTCAGTAAAAAGTACGTGTAAACACGGTATACAGCAGCACATATATGCTTCCTCACGCCTATGATTTCTATTACTAATCTGACTAGTTGCTTAAATCTGACTAAATTCTCCTATTCCTAACTATTGCTTGCAAATTTGTAAGCTTTTCAGAACTGAGTGCTCAGTATGATGCAGTGAGATGAATCACAGTCCCTATCTCCACCATTACTGTAATGCCTCATGTTGAAGCCCACAGCACCTTATATAGTACATATGACATCAGCACTGTAAAGTTTCCACCTACCACTGTCTATTTGCTGTCAAGAGGGGGCACATGTGCACATCTGACACTGAACCTCAAGTCGGCTATCTTAGTAAAAGTAGTGCATGGGCACATAGTCCCACCTGCCTAATTGACACATTTGCACTTTCATGCACTATATAATATTTTGTGAAGTGGTAATATTCACATAATTGTATAATTGGCCTGATTCACATTAATAGTGTTGGTAATGCTTTATATATCCTGTTTGTTCACCATCACATTGCTTGAAAAAGGCTCACAATTTTGAGCTGAAATGTTGCAGGTATGAGGTAATAAAGTACCTTAACTTTTTTATCCGTATATTTTGGATTGCTGTCTTTTTTGTGGTTCTATTTAGTGACTATTTAGGACTATTGCCTGTTCCCTGGGGCTAGCACCCATTTTCAAAAAAATTAAAGTTTAAATAACCTCCCTTTTTCATTTATTATAGAAAAAAAATAAGCAAAATAAAATAAACATAAATGGTATAGTCCAAACTATTGTAGTGTTCTATTATTTATCTTGCATGGAAAATACCTTTCTTTTTTTTTATTTATAAAAATAAAAAAAGCAGAATAGTCTTTTTGTCACCTCACCTTCTCAGAAAATTGAACAGTGATCAAAATGGAATTGTATGAAAGCTGCAAAAAATAAGCCTTTATACAAATTTATCAATGGAAAAACTAAAAAAAATGTGGGTCTCGGAATATGGTGCACCCAAGCAAAGGTACTCAAAAGTGATGGCATCAAAAAATACAACTAATCATTCTTAAAGAGTCCTCATGACTTTGTTGACAAAGAAAAAAAATCATGGCCTTTGAAATGCAGAGACGGAAAACAAGAAAAAAGCTACACTGTCCAAAATACTGTAGGCTGTGTCTTAAACAGGTGAAAGGAGTTGTCAAGGATAAGTTTTTCAGCCAGTCCATCATTCCCTCTGGCATTTACAAAGCATCTACAATGTTCCCGCAATTCGCAGAAGACCTTTATATTTCTCAGAAATGGTTCCTCACTTTGGCCAAATCACAGACTGACACATAAGGATATACAGTAGCCACAGTGAAACCTTTGCTGTGCAACACACATTACACATACTGGGAAGGGTTAGGGCAATGTATGGATTAAATGAGCATTGCTACAATTTTTACATGCAGCACTATTCAGTTCTTTTACCTGCCGAGGGGGAATCTTTTTTTCAGACTCATTTTATGATTAGAACAGTTAAGTAAAGTAATATCATGGACAACTCCTTCAAAGAGAACCTGCCAACTCTTGTATGGTCTTTCCAATAAAAGAACAATTCTGGACCATCTTTTTTTATGCATTAACTATGCATTGTGCTGTTCCTCTTTTATTTCTCTTGGAAATATTTGAATAAATTGAGAACTGGGTGCCACTATTCCTCTTGTGTAGAGAGTGTGTCCCTGCAACATCTGACAATGTCCAATCAGTGTAGGGACATGACCCATTGACTAGTGAAATGCTACCACTTGGATATCAATTAATTTATTCATTTCCAAGTGGAATAACAGAGGAACAACATCCTGCACAGATTTAGAAGAAAAAAATGTTTCAAAATTATTTGTCGGAAAAACAAGTATTTACTAAAACACAAACATCAGGAAAGCTGAAAGCTGACAGGTAGTTGTAACACAGCAGCAGAACAAAAATACATCCTATAGCCATGCAAATACAGTTGTGCTAAAAAGTTTACATACCCCGGCAGATTTTTTGTTTTTTGGCCTTTTTTCAGAGAATATGAATGATAACAAAAAACCTTTTTCTCCACTCGTGGTTAGTGGTTGGTTGAAGCCATTTATTGTCAAACTTCTGTGTTTTCTCTTTTTAAATCATAATGACAACCAAAAACATCAAAATGACCCTGTTTAGAAGTTTGACAATAAATGGCTTCAACCAACCACTAACCATGAGTGGAGAAAAAGGTTTTGTGTTATCATTCATATTCTCTGAAAAAAGGCCAAAAAAACTAAAAATCTGCCGGGGTATGTAAACTTTTTAGCACAACTGTATAATATAAAAACAATTTTGTGTTTGTGAGAGCATAATTGTTAAACGGGTATTCCAACTAAGGCTAAAGCCCCACGTAGCGGACCGCAGCGAAAAGCTATGCGGGAAAAACTGAGGCTGAAACGCATCATGATTTTTTACGTAGCGCTTTTCACAGAAAGTCTGCAGAGTCTTCATCTGTAGACTTTCTGCTTCTATTATACCTATAGGGAAACTGCATAAGTATAATTGAAATGCTGTGATTTCCAAAAACACAATGGTTTTGAAATTCGCTGCATTTCCGATGCACATTTTTTTCAGCTACGTAGGGCCTCGGCCTAAGGTTTTTTTTTACTGTGTACCCCTTCTCCAGAATGCTGTTTATACTGAGCTGATGAAATTCTATCAGTGCATAGCAGAGTTCGTGGGGTGGGCCTCATTCCAAGTGTCATCACTGGTGGGCGGTCTCCATCCAGAGTGTCCTTTAACCCCCTCTCGACATCTGCCGTAATAGTACGGTGGATATTGGGTATTTAAAAATGACGCTGTATTAAAGCTGACCGAGGTGCCATTTTCCCGATGCTGCCATTTTGGGGATGACCGCCAGCCTCGGGAATGAATATCTTGGGCCGGCGATCCATTGTCATGACAGCTGGGAACCTATTGAAGGCTCCCTGGCTTGTCTGGCATAACCTTGTATTACAGGCTCCTCTCAGAGATGTCAACCTGGGAGAGCCCTTTACCGGGTGATTTGTGAATGGCAAGTCGCAGCAAAAATGGGAGTAGCCTTTTAAGGGGTGTTGTCTTCATAAAAGAGCACAGCTACATATATCCAGACCCCATATAATAATATCAGACACCATATTGTTACTAGTTAATTAAAATAAACAATTGCGGCATTTTTATTTACACCATTTAGTCATCACTTTAAATAATTTTGGCGATACTGAATACACACAGAGAAAAAAAATAATTTAATAATAAAAAATTGCTAAAGCCTTATTTTAATAATTTTTTATTATATATAAACAATTGTAGTATTTTTATTTTCGCTATTTAGTGATCACTTTAAATAATTTTGGTGATACTGAGTACAAAAAAAAATATATATATTAGTGCTGAGTGAAGTATTCAAAAATTCGATTTGGCAACTTCGCCGAATTTCGCGATATGATTCTTTTCAATCTGAATTAAATTGCGGCGAATCGCGTACCAAAAACAGCTATTTATTGGCTACAGAGAGCCGGGGTGGGTGGCAAAATAGCGGATACCCTTGGATGCCGTGGTCATGTTTGCTCCATAATCGATTGGGGGGATTTAACACCTTGGATGCAGCGGTCAAACATGCCATGTGCGCTCGCGAATGGGTTAAAGGGATGTGACATCACAGGGCTGGCTGCTGATTGGCTGCACGCATGGCATTGTGGGTGATCCCGCGTTCCCAGAGTTCCTTGCCCCCATATAGAGCAGCCAGTATGAACTAAATGCGAATCGTTACCATGAAGCGTGAGGAAATTCAGATTCGATGCGAATCGAATATTTCCTGAAATTCGGATCGAATTCCACTTCTGCAGCTTCAATTCGCTCATCTCTGATATATATATATATATATATATATATATATATATATATATATATAAGAAATTGCTAAAGCCTTATTTTAATAATTTTTTTATTAGGTATATTTTTTTCTCATAACCAGCTTTCCCTTTCCCTGCGCATCTAAGATATATACAGAGAAATATCCTATATGCCAGTATATTGTATGCTTAGAAAATATATCTTTAAGCATACAATGTACTGGTATATAAAGATCTCTCTATATACCAATACATTATGAAGCATAATACTATTGCAGCTTGGTATAAGAAAAAAGCTCCTGTTGAAAACTATTAGACCTTGTGGCTCAGTCAGTAGAGTATACTGTCCTTGTATACTCTGGTGTGTGGGTTCAAAGTCCTGCCGATGCCAAATTTAAAAATGAATAAAGTTAAACATCCTCATTAATATTCACTGTGTTGTATTGGGGTGGGGGGTCTCATAATTACAGTAAAAATAAATAGAAAATAGAAAATTTTAATCACTCCCCTTTCTCTAAGTGAAACACATACACATTAGGTATTCCTGTGTCTAAAAACACTAAGTCTATAACCTAATAAAAATATTTTTACCATACAGTGAATGCCATAGCGGGAAAAAAAAATTAAAAGAGCCAACCACCGTTTCGCCCTTCTTAAAGATTTGATTAAAAAGCGATCAAAGACATCCCACAAAATAGAATACCTAAAAAGTATATCTGGTCCTGCAAAAAAAGATGCAAGATGCCTTATGCATCTCCATACACAGAAATATAAAAAATTGCAAGTGTCAGAATATAGCGTCTCCAAGAATTTTTTTTTTACAAAGTTTTGGATTTTTTTAAGGGGTTAAACGTGACTACAACTATATAAATTTGGTATTCCTGGAATCGTACCGAACCATAGAATACAGGTGACATGTCATTTTGGCTGCACAGTGAATGCTGTAAAAACAAAGCCTTTACGAACGTCACAGAAACACAGTTTTTCTCCAATTCCACCCCATTGCTGTCTGGGGTTCAAGGAGCTGGAGATCCATCCCAAAATGGTGCTGCTGGGGAAATGGCAGCGAAGATGCGATCAAACTTAGATCTGCAAAGACAATGTGGGACAATATGACTCCTGGTAATATTTATATGCTGGGAGCTGCACTGCCCATTCGCTGTACAAAGTGTATTGATGGCTTTAGGTACTGCAGAGCTGCCCCATTGAAGTCTATGGAACATATGATCCCATTAGCATTCCTACAATGCCCAAAATAGTATAATAATAGTACACTAACTAGCAAAAGGGTAACAATGTTTTGAACTTTTGACTTTCAGGCTCCATATCCCACCATCCACTACAGCTTTGAAAGTGAGACTAACATCATTTTATAGACAATCATCTTGACTATTTCATACATAGATTTGACTTGCAACTATTTAGCATATGATTAGTTATGCAGATTCTTGTCATGTAACTGCATTGTTCAGTGGCGTAACTAGGAATGGCTGGGCCCCAAGGCAAACATTTGATATGGGGCCCCCCGGCAACCCCCCCCCCGCACAAACCGCATTCCCCGCATTCCTGCACACACTATTATGCCCCATAGTGGCCCCTACACACACTATTATGCGCCATAGTAGCCCCTGTACACACTTTTATGCGCCATAGTGACCCCTGCACACACTGTTATGCCCCATAGTGGCTCCTGCACACACTATTATGCGCCATAGTGGCCCCTGCACACAGTATTATGCCCCATAGTGGCGCCTGCACACAGTATTATACCCCATTGTGGACCACCCATGAACAATTATTAAAATCTTTTCAGACCCCAGAGTATAATGATCAGAGACCCAGAGGAGGAAACAGACATAAAAAACAATTTCTTGATCCGTTAGCCCCCTTTTCCCTTGTTTCTTCCAGACCCATTTGCACCCATGAGAGCCAAATCACCCATTCCCAATCTTCTACTGTCCACTTTTTGTACTTTTTTGCAAACTCTTATCATAATATTAAAGTTGAGGCTTCTTCACCTGTTTTCGGGCCACCATTCCAAACTTGTGTACCGTGCCTTGCACGGTGCTTGCATCGACGTCTGTGATCTCACTATTATGAAGCATACGAGCCACCTCCACTGCCGTGTTTGTCACACTAGAACTGATAGACCTTGTGGTGAGCCAACTTGTTGATATTTTTCCTGGACGTCCACCTCTTGGCTTTGAATGCACACCCATTTTCCATCCATTTCTTTGTTTCCCCCTCCAGTTTAATGTCCCCCTCCAACCGACCCCACCATGTAAAGTCCCCCTCCAGCTACCCCTACAGTTTGATGTCCCCCTTCAACTGCCCTGTCAGTATAAAGTCCCCCTCCAGTTTCTCCCACAGTTAAATGTCCCCCTCCAGCTTCCCACACAGTTTATTGTCCATTTGCTGTTGCCCCTACTGTATTATGTCACTTTTCTGGTGCCCCCACAGTATCAAACAAACATAAAAAAACTAATACTCATTTTGCCCTGTTTCCCTGCTGTTCTTTTCTGCTGTATCTGGTCTGCTTCAGACATGATGTAAGTGACATCCCACAGTATAATGTTGTTCCTACTGCTCCCAAGACACCAGGAGCAGAGATGGGGCTGAATGAAGATGTCAACTCACCCGGGATTCTCGGTTTTCAGGTCACCTCTCGCGGTCACCCAAACAATAGCATCTTTCACCCAGCTGCTGACTCATTAGTATTCACTGCAGCTAATCATACCAGGTACTGGTATATATAAAGATTCCTCTATATATCATGCATATGCAGGGAAAGGAAAAACATGGTATGAGAAAAAACATACCTAATGAAAAAAATATTAAAATAAGGCTTTAGCAATTTTTTATTATAAAATGATATTATATAATATATATATATATATATATATATATATATATATATAATTTTTTTTTTATTAATAAATGATATATATATATATATATATATATATATATATATATATATCAGTATTGCCAAAAATATTTCAAATGATCACTAAATGGTATAAATAAAAATGGCGCAATTTTTTATTTTAACTAACTAGTAACCACCTGGGGTCTAATATTATTATATGGGGTCTGGATATATGTAACTGTGTCCTTTTATAAAGCCCACGCCCCATAAAAAAGTTACTCCCACTTTTGCTGCAACTTGCCTTTTGGGAATCACCCTGTAAAGGGCTCTCCGATGTTAATGTCTCTGCAAATGGGGAAGCAGGGAGCGAATGGCCTGCTTCACCATTGTTTTCAACTCATCTGCAATGCAAATGAATAAAAGCTGGAACATGCCTCTCACCGACTGGGACAGTGGGCCATCACCCAGGGCTGTCCTGCTGAATCTGGGACGGTTGTAAGGTATGGGTTTTGCAGGGAGGGGACTCCCTCCTGGAAGCATTAGCACCCCTGCAAATAAGATCACAGGGATCTGATAGCTTTACATGGCAGCCAGGGCCTAATGAAGGTCCCCAGTGCTGCCTAAGTATGATCCTATTAGGCTGTGCCAAAGGTATGGACTAATAGAATGCCTCGCAGAATGACAGGTAGAATAATGCATTGCACTATAAAGATATTGTAATGCATTATAAAAGCAATCAGAAGATCGCAAATTAAAGTCCCTTAGGGGGGGGAAAAAAAAATTGTGTTAAAAAAATAAAATAAAGTTTAAAAAAACACAGTAAAATCACACATCAAGACATTAATATTTCTGTCCCAAAATGTTTCATAAAAAAAGAAACATTACAGGCATATTGGGTATTGCTGCATCCGTAAGGACACAGAATGGATGTAAAAAAAAAAAACCTTCAAAATTATGTCAGAATTGCTGTTTTTCATCGGTCGCCACTGAAAAAACGTTATAACTACAACAAATCATTTTTTGTCACATTTATTTTCTACTCTTATAGTCTATATTCTGGATAATTTCCTAGTTAATATGCATATCTCAAAGAAGCAGAGTATCATTATTTCTTTGCCCATTCACTAATGAATTGCCCTATAAAATACCAAAACCTCATCTCATCCCACAATATCAGTTTTTCCATCATTGCCTTTAGAGAAATGCCTTTACTATATTGTTCCCTTTTATCTTTGAACATATATATACTGTATATATTTCATATTTTTCACCTTTCTTTTTTAATCTTAAAGTTCTGTCTTGTATTTCACAGTCCCTTGTTCTGGGAAGACAGTAATGTTAAGGAAGAAGCTGAAAAATTCTATTTACAGATATTCCTGGGACAGTATTCTCACCCTGCGGGTCTCCCAGCTCTTGAAGGGGGGATGAGTGGGGAGCAGATGGTGACCCACATACTGGTGTCTTATTGTATTAAATGTTTTCTGCAGGAAGGAGCCTACAGCAGTGAAACAGTTAACTCTCTGCGATGTCCATTTTGCTTGTCCTTTTCTTTGTGTGTACTATGTCATTATTCTCTGCTGGACCATTTTTGAACAACCCTTCTCACTTCCTTTTTTGTCTTTTATTGCATTTTCTATTTCCAAGTCGTTTCTATCATCTGCCACATTCCCATATGTGTCTCCTGGTTTGTGTTCGTTGTTCAGGAAGTCTAGTGAATTTCATTGTCTATATCCTTTGTTTTTTTCTTAGTAGCCTTTCTTCAAATTTCTTTTACCCCCCTTTACTTTCTATCTGTATCTTCAATCTGCTGATTTGTAGCCTAAATTCTTAATCCTAAGATTTTTCTGTATGCTCGTCATCCTTATAGCTTCTTTTCTGTCTGGAATCTATTCTTCCAACGCTTTTCTTTCCTTTGCTTTCACATATTTCTCCCTCCTCTCACCCCTCCTTTTCTAAATGTCTATCCCATTTCTTCAGCTTCTGGTCAGCCTACAGTGAATAGAATAGAAAATCTGTCTCATAGTTTTATCTCCTTATAATTCTGGGTCATAATAGGGGATGAAGGTTATATTTCATGTTTAATAATCATATCCTTGCTATTTGTTGTGTACAGTTGGAGAGATGGGGTCTGTTCCACTCTCTGGACTGTCTCCAGGTTTTATATTGTGTTCTTGCTGGCTGACTGCTGTGTAAAACTGAGGACAGTGCGACAAAATGCTAAAAATTCTTTAGGACCATCCTATTTCTAAAAAGGGAATGTATCTCCATTTTACTTGTGTTTCAGATCAGCTGGAAATATAGCATATACAGTAAACCATCAGTCAGAGTGATACTATTGTAGTCATTGTCATCATTTGTTACCCAACCCCACGTGGCTCATGTTTACAATGTCTAAACCCAGAAGTGGGAGGAACTTTGTGTAAGTTTGCCAGTCACCATGTTAGCCATTAGTAGGAGGCATAGACTGCAGCTTAATCTAGCTGATGAAGTGGAAATAAACACACTGCATCGTTTCATTACAGAGTAGCGTTTGCCTCTGTCTTTCTCACTTCCTCCCCCGCTGATCCTAAATGGGTTTTAAATGAGAGCGATGTTCTTCCCTGCGTGGAAATAAAATAAATTTCACTTCCTCTGTGCCTGGAGGCTCAGCCAGCCCTCAATTCACACACCGCAGGAGTAACAGAGGATTTTAAAGTAAAACTTTTATTGTATGCCAGAGCATCATTTTTACAGTGTGATACCTTTTATGTGTGTTATTGATAAATATTTCACTGTAACCTGCAACGTTCCAGACACACATCCACATATACATTATTTGTACTTTTCCAATTTATGCCCATTTCTATGTCATATAGCTGCAATAATTGTAGCAACTGGCATTTTTGCGCCTCCCATGACTCTTTCATGAAAGTGAAACTGGCGTGGGATTTGCGGTAGGTTTAATGTCATTTACACTAATTTACGTATTACAGCACAGGTGCACCTGAGATAACTCTTCCGATTTTTGATGAAATCTGCAATGGAGGTTTCTAATGGAACCTCCTAAGCAGATGTGGACATAGACATACTATGAATCTATTTTATTCTTTCTTAGCCAAACTGCCAAATATTTTTGTGAAATTTAGACTAATAGTACAAGGCACCTGTCCCTGTCATACACTTCCCTTAAATAGGAGGGCGTATCAGTTCTCCTGACAATAAATATTGCATTGCTGTCTTCTGAGTCTAAATATTTGCATTACCAACAATAATTGAGTGTCTTTTCTTTCAACTCTGCATTGTGCCATTCCTCTTTTATTCCTCCTGGAAATGTATACATGTATGTATGACAACTTGGTGTTACCATTCCTGTTGTCAAAAGGCTGTGTCCCTAAATCAACACTGATGGTGCTAGACTGTCCAGAGACTCACCCTATTGGTGAGAACAATGGTAATACCCAATCTCATTACACTCATATATTTCCATGATATATAATGACAAAGACAAACATTTGTAATGCACTTTTCTCACCAAGAGGCTCCAAGCACAGTAAGCATTATGGAGTTAGTAGCTACTGTATAGGCAACATCCACAAGAGTCAGTTGTTTTGCAAGAAGTCAAATTACCCATCAATATATATTTGCCATGTCAGAGGAAACTCACATAAACATGGGGGGAACATACAAACTCTGTTTCCCTTGATCCGATTTAAACCCAGGACGACAACTACTGTTAGCACTACTGTGAGCAATGCCACCTAGAGGAATGGCATTCTAGTTCTAAGAAACTATACTCCAGTTTCTATAAGGTAGAACTGTCAATCACTGTGTGTGCGAGCAGAGAAATCAGGAATCACAGACTTCTCTATAAGTCTTAGCAACATTTAAAACGTACCTGCAGTTATAAAACAACTTTTTATAAAAGTACAGCCAAATATATCATATTTCCTTCTCCATTTATCAAGTTGAGTTACTTTTACATATTAGCTTATGGAGTGTGGAGGAGGATGCTGGAAAAGCTACACTAATATCTGTACCTGCTACTCTGTGAGAGAACCCTTTGGAAACAGTTGTAAGTTCAAGATAAGACTCTGCCACTGCACAGAATGAGGCAATAAATCAGTTAACAGCCTTGTCACTGTCAAGATATATTAAAAAGTTTCTTATATTCACATGTACTATTCATTTATGAAAAGTGTTTTTTTTTTTTAATAATTGGAGGTATGCTTTAAAGCGCTTATTCACTTTCTAATTTTATGGCGTATCCTTAGGATAGACCATTAATATTAGATCTGCAAATTTCTGGCACCTAGGACCACTGCAGATCAGCTTCTCTGGGGAAGCACGGTTCTTGGTAATATTTACCTGCAAGGAGCCTTGATGCTCACTCGCTGTACAAACTGTAGTGGCGGGTTTAGGTACTGCAGCGCTGATCCATTGAAATTTGTATGGCAAGCGAGCATGTAAACATTTGGGTGTCGGATGCTCGCAGGTCTAATATTGATGCCCTATCCTAAGGATAACCCCATTAAACAGCTTGACATGAAAATCAAATTATAAAACTATACATTTATAAGCACAATGAAAAATGAAGAGAAATCCAAGGCGGATGTCTGCCTCAAATTCCTCTTCATTTTCCACTGTATGAACTTACCCTAACAGCTTTCAGCCCTCCATGTATTTTGCTCTCTGCATTACTGTAAAATGTTGCATGACCTCATCCTATCCACTTATTTATCAGTTGCTAGAATCCCCCCTCTTTCTTCATTTATAGTGTTTGGTAACCTCATGCAGTCCCCTATTTATTGCTCCCTATTACTCCACATTGTTCTCCCAATAAAAACATTCCATGCCTCCATAGAATAACTCCCCAAAACTCTCAGATAAATATACTGTTATATAAACTGTGAGTTATCAGCTTTTCTCAGTTTTCATTAGTTGATACAACAGATTTCTTCTTCACATCTTCAGATCGATAACCTCAAATCCCTTTGATGGGAAACTGATTTTGTGCAGCTTTTGAAGTGGAAATACATTAATTTTGTATTCAGTTAAACTTACAAGGCAGGAGACGCTAGGACAGTTTGGGCAGAAACATGACAGATCCTAGCAATCAATGAAACACATCACAGCCACAGGTCACTTCACATCTACTTGAGACTGACACTTTAACCCATTGCACAGAATACTGTCACTGTCTCATCCTTCAAGATCCTGACCCTGGAACTTGCAGACGTCACATTATTAACATGTGTCCCATTGAAGCTTCCTACTTAAAGGAAAATTAGCAAATGCTATTCTCTCTGCTGTTCGGTCCTTATTGATATCTTATTTAAATATTCTCCTGGTAAATTTCGTGCAAACAATTTTACTTTGGATTAGATAATTGTCTAATATAATACTGTTCTCTGTATTTCTCCCTTTACATGCTCAAGCAATCTGAAGATTACAAGTAAAACAATTTCAAATGTCCTCTGCTTGCCCCCAGGAGCTGCTTTTTATGGCAGTCTACATTCTACAGTGCATTGTCTACATCCAGAGGGGTAACTTGAAGCTCCTGGGCCCCAATGAAAAATCTGTAACAGGTCCTCGACTTACCATATGCTAGTAATATAATGTTGTACTGTCTTAGCCATAGAAAGTAGCGGCAGAGTGAAGAAATCAGGCGATACCTTTTAGAGGCTAACTGAGTATATTTGATAGTAAGCTTTCAAGAGTACTAAGAAGAGAGCTAGTACTCTTGAAAGCTTACTATCAAATATACTCAGTTAGCCTCTAAAAGATATTGCCTGATTTCTTCACTCTTCCATTACCATATGCTATGTATAATACTGGTGTCTTCTTATGCTGTAGAGAGGCTTTTCAACCCCCTCAGACTCCAGCGCCCGGTAGCAATTGCTACCTCTGCACCCCTAATAGCTATGTCCCTATCTGCATTCTTGGATGAATGCAAGGGTATTATGTATTACATGTAAAGCCATTTATGTGCCATACATTTGCTTGTAATGCTGCATCTTACCTGTAGTGGTGCAACACATATATTCCTGAAAGTCAGCAGTTTCTAGGGGGTCTTGGGTTCTATATGGTACTTTTTAGTTTAAAGTGGTTATCTTTGATGAGACTTTCTCAACCACTTTTATGTGGCTAGGATTTACTAGATTTATAGTGTTATACATCTTCACCAGAGGTTTTCTTTGCAGAGGTTAGGACCTGTTCACATTTCTATTATTTTTTTCAGTTTTTTTTTTATCCCTCAGATGAGCAAAAATAGGAAAAACAGAGGTCGGAGCTGTCATATGATGGGCAACAGGATCGCCCAAAGGAGCGCTTTGACTTATAATGGGTTTGTTAGGTTTCTGTCTTGGTTTCTGTCATTTTGATGGCAAGCATAGCATGATGCTCTATTTTATCCATCAAACATGAAAGAAATTCCAACAGAGATATTTCAATTCCTCTGTAAAATTTAGGTTATTGTATTTTTATTATTATACATAGTATCAATATATTCCTAGCATCATATAGAAATTATATCATGAAAGGTATATACAATCATTGTACAAAAAAAAATATGCACCCAGATTGAAATGTCAGATTGCTGCAAAACTCAGCATGCAGTTATGTCTCAGGCAGATATGTAAATGATTACAGGTGTGCTCTGATTAGTTAGTGGGTCTTGCCACAAGAGGGCATAAAAATGCTTCCACTGCCCTATAAAGAGGCTCTCAGAGGCTACTTTTGGGTAGTGTACCTCTTGGTGAGAAATCGTTGACTGCTACACATGCTGTTACAATGCACTTCAAGACATTTTACTCAGTTAGCAGACTTTGAGAGGGAGCGCATCACTGGACAGAGACAAGCAAAATGGTCACTTTGATTCATTGACTGCCATCGAGGCTGTTGTAACCTAGCTGTTAGGAGCGATTGGGAGCAGCGGTTATGTGAGGGCAGGCGGCCAGGCTTCATGTAGCTCAGGCAAACCACCAGCTGAGAAGATCATGTGATCCACTGACAAGCACAAGCAGCTCCCAATTTTCTATTCACCATCCAGATACAGGTGGCATTTTCAGTACATACCCAGACCATTTCCAGGTACTTAGCAGAAGGAAAATTAGTGTCATGTTGCCTATTAGATGTCCTGGCATTGACAGTAAGCCAACATCGTCTTTGCTTGCAGTAGTGTCACGAACGAGAAAATCTTGACTCCTACAGTAATGTCTTTAGAGACAAAACCAGTTTGTGTTTGTGGTCTGAAGATTGGGTTTGACTATGGAGGCCTTGTGCTGAGCAATTCAACTCTACTTTTGCTGTGGAGCAATATATTGCCACAACTGCTGGCGCAATGATCTACGGAGCGTTGCATACGACTGTTGTTCATACGACAGTTGGTCAAAGTGATGTAAGGGAAACTAATAGCTCAGCAGGACATTCTGCAGCCACATAAGTTTGCACTGATGGAAGGGCTTCCAACTGGCATTTTTCAACAGGTTATTTTTGTCAATCGAACATTTATGGGACCAGCAACTTCGGCAACCTACAAATGTGCACAATCTACAGGCCCATCTGCAACATTAGTGGACAAAAGTGCTGCAGGATACCATGCAGAACCTGAATGTATCTCATCATGTATCCAAGTTAGAGGCTGTCCAACAGGGTACTAGAGTCTCCTATCAAATGCAGTTCCCCCCCCCCAAAAAAACGTATCCTTTCTCTCTAATATTGTAATTTCTTACATATATCATTATTACACTCACACCTACAAAGTTTCATTCAATTCTACAACTCTTTCTTAGTGCATTATTTTTTTTTGTCATTAAATATACAGTATTTGTACGGACACAGATCTAATATAGCTTTATCTAAAGTGCTTTGCTGAATGGGTTAAGCATATGCTCTCTGATTGCACCCTCTGACAGGAAAAGTTCAAATGGGCACCCTGCCAGCACCCTACTGAGCAGCACCTTTCTTTCTCTAGGTTTAATTAGCTGGCATCAGGACATTTTTGGAACATGCAATATGTGTAATCTGACAGGCGTGTGGCAATAAACATGCTGCCAATATATGCAAATGAAGAAGATGCAAGTAATTAACCTTTTACTTTTGACTTGTTTCCTTGCATCTCATACATTGAAAGGTACTGTATTGTTTCAACTTGCCCTTTATAAATTTTGCTTCCACTCAGTACATCCCCATTGTTTTTGTATATCTTATTTCAATCTTAGTCGCTCATATCTGTTTCTCTCTGCCTTCAGCTATCTTCACATATTCACTCCTTTTAGCTCCTTGTATTTCCATGATCACAATTCCTTAGAATTGTATATTATTTTTTCTTGAAGCAGTATAGTAGCCACATGCATCTGCTCTTATAACATAAAAGTAGAGAATTAAGGAATATATTCAGGATCCCCCATAATATCAAGGCTCATATTTCAAGCATTGTAGTTGCCTCATTTTTCTCTCTCTCTATTGTTTTAGTTGTATATATAGTCTATAGTTATTCTGTCCTTGCTGGACAAGCAGTATGGAAAATCAGTTCTCTATATGTTGACAACCTGGTGACCTTATGCTTATACACAGCTGTGAATCTGAATTGGCAGAGCTGCAGTGTAAAGCAGCAAGCTGAGTTATTGCTCATAAAGGCAAAGGCTGTAAAGCAACATCTTTCTTCTAATAGACAGCAGCTAGAATGTTGTAATGGATCTTAGCCTCAATATAGTGGGTCAGAGATAAAATATAACCAAGTAAACCCCACCCAATGATAGTGAAACATAATTTAAGGCCTCAACCTGACATTCATTTTTAATATGTAACTAACATACTATTACTTTACTAACCCAATGGGTTAAGCATAGCTACTGCTGTAGGTGCTCTGTGAACACACAAAAAACACAAAGGTTAACTTCTCTTATCTTATGCTCAGAGGGCATTCCTTCACCTGGGGCAAAGGTTTAGTTTACTTGCAGCATCCCAGAGGGCTACTGCTTGTGCGTGTTTGTCATTGTGCCTCTGGGTTTCATGTTTGTATGTTTTGTTCCATGTTAAATGTATTGTTGTGCAGCTTTCCCCTTGGCATTTCCCCCTGCAGTTTTCAAACCCAGACTTGGTTCAATCCTTGCCTATCACAGGCCACTGGGCGGGGTTGTAAGGAGATATTATCTATCCGCCGATGGTTGGCAAGTTAGTTCAGTACATGCAGCAGACTGAACTTGGTGTGCAGAGCTGACCTGCCACCAGCCTCTCGACTGACGGCCAACTGCCGCTCTCACAGCCTCAGGAAGGATATCATCGGCCCCAGGCTCATCTGAAGACAGCCCAGAGCAAGGGAGTAAAGATTTCCAAGTGGCTGGAGTCATTCGGTGCCGTGCCAGGAGGAGCAGGAGTGGATCCTGACAGGAGAGTCGTACTCGGGCCTAGCATACAGGTAACCAGATCCCTGTCAGGGCTCCCTGTAACTCCATCCCCAGTGTACCTAGCTGGGAGAGGCACAGAGGAGGAGTAGAGAAAGCCATCCTGTGGAGCCTATGCCATCTTTGGGCGCCCTCCTAGAACCAAGGCTGGGGGTTGGACACTGTCAGACTACTACCCCCATCTGGAAGCTGCTGTTGACCCTCTGTTCCAGTTGCCTTAATAAACGGCTATTTGGTTTGCCTGCATCGCTGAGTCCTGAGTCGTGCCTGCATTACCATCAGGGTCCTTCCGTACAACCCCACACTGGCTCAGGTAGGAGAGGTCCCCTTTTCAACTGGAACTGCCCCGGGGGAAAGAACTACTACCACCACCATCTGTTAGTGCTGCAGGACCCCCCTCGACTTTGTCCGGCCTAGGAGTGGGACTGGAGCTGTTTGGGAGTGTGCTTGGCCTGCTAGGTGGCACAGCATCTGCCACTACTACTCCCATCCTCCGGTCTCATCTGACTGGGTTGCGGCATACTCATAGTTGCCAACTGTCCTGAATTTCGCATAACAGTCCCAGCAAATCTGGGTATGTCCAAGCTCACAATGACCCACCAAGAGCATGTAAATCCTGTTGGTTTAGGGGTGTGTCTAGTATGGTGGGGACTGGGTGGAGTGGTACTGGAGACAGGAGTTACAACCTTATAGTTAAATACTCTGGCCAAATTTGCTCATAGGCCCCCATTACCCAGGGCACATGTCCTGATTGCGCCCGATGCCCCTGCCTGAGAGAGGATTCTGTTTCTATAGTAGATACGCTTTATTTCTCCCTTTATTGTTGTTCAGTAAGAGAAAAGCCCTTTGACTTAGACTATATTATATAGTATATATACGTTTGCAGTCCTGTCAAAACTGTTCTTCTTTGGGATCCAAGATACATACAGATATTAATTCTGTATGTATCTTGGATTCCAAAAACAGTTTGACATGACTTCAAATGTGTTTATACTATACTATATAATATAGTTTAAATGTTTTATCCATCTCATGTATGGTTGTCAAAATATTTGAGAGTAGCCATATGACGCTACTTTTGCTACTGTCTATAGCAATGGTCACACTTTTGTTTTTGCATAAACCAATTGTCATGGGTTTATTATTATTCCACAGAAATGTACTGTATATCACATCATCCCTGCAGTATTTCAGATTTTTTGGAGTGGCTGGTTTAGTCTCCATTCATAATATTTATTAATAATATTGATTCTACTGAAATCCAAATTGTCTTTGTATAAATCCAAACAATTATCCCACAGCATCTGTTGTAACAGGATGGATCTGTGTTTCTAATCTGCAGTCCCTGCCTACTTCCTATGGCCTTCTGTTATGTGCTGAACCACCGCCCTCTTTTTCACGATCCACTGCCACCTGCAACTCCCATCTGTTCTATGTTCCACCTCTCCTCAATCCCTGCAGCCTGTTTACAAGCGATTATGTATGGAAGGTGAGCCAGCACCAAATGAAACAGCCATGTGTAAAGAACACAAAAGTATTAGCTGAAACAATTCTAACTGAACTTTTCGAATGGTTTCATGTGTAGCTCATTTTCTGAAGATAATTCCCCATTTAATACTCTTTTTCACAAAAAATAACATACCAAGAAGAAGTTGTTGGAATCAAATAAAATGTTACCTTAGCCTCTAAAAGGTAATGCTAGGACATGTAACACCAAAATTCCTTCTATCAAGTGCCTGGAAATGGTCAAGGCAGAGACAGGGTTGTATAATGAAGGTGCCAGCTGTGTCTGGATGGTGGTCACGAAAACTGTAGGAGATGCTCGTGCTTATTTTCAGCGTATCAAATGATCCTTTCTACTGGTGGTCTGACTAGGCCATCCCGAGCCGTTTACCCATTTGTGCATGCCCTTACATGACCACTACTCCCAAAACCTCCTAACAGCTAGGTCAGAACAGGCTAGATGGCAGGCAATTTATTGAAATGACAACAATACCCACTGCAGGAATTTCTAGATATGGTATGTTTCGGCTCTCTTAGTCCAATGATGCACCTTCTCTCAGAGTCTGTCAACTGGGTAAAATTCGTGTGTATCATAGAGGCATGTCTTGTAGTCAAAAATCTCTTACCAAAATGTACTCTAGCCAAAAGTGGCCTCTGAGAGCCTTTTTATAGCCCTGCAGGGAAGCACTTTTATGCCCTCTTGTGGCAAGACCCAATGTTTAAACAGATCACACCTGCTATCATTTACATATCTGCATGCTGAGTTTTTCAGCAATATGCCATTTATCTGGGTGCATTATTTTTGTCAATCGGTGTATATTGATATTGCAACTTACTGGACTGATTGAAACTTGGGTTTTAGTGTATTAATTTATTACTCAGTTTTCATACACCATAATAAGTTATTTCTTAGCCACTTGGTTGCTTAGTACAGACCCAAATGTGTTCTGGCAGGTGCCTTGAAATAGAATACATCATCAATGGATTTATGGTTAAGATTTAATTCTGACAGCAGGAGACAAACTGTTCTCTAAAATTTTGGTACTGTTGCCTATAGTTACTCAAAGTCTGTAATGTCTTTGTTGATAGGGCAAGGAGCTTTATCTAGACCTCTAACACTTAAAAAAAAATGTAAAAAAATATTGTAAATTCTTTAGGCTGGACTTAATTTTACCCTATGAATACTCTTCAATGGTAATGATGTCTTATGTCACTGCTATTCCTTGTAAGTCGCTGAATAATGAAATATCTGACGGAATGTGCCTTGGACATGACTAACAGCAACAATCCAAGAACATTCTGGGTGACAATATCAGCAATAATAACAGTAACTACAGTGGGGAAAAAAATAATAATTTAGTCAGCCACCAATTGTGTAAGTTTTCCTACTTAAAAAGATGAGGCCAGCCTGTAATTGACATCATAGGTAGACCTCAACTATGAGAGACAAAATGAGAAAACAAATCCAGAAAATCACACTGTCGGATTTTTTAAGAATTTATTTGCAAATTATGGTGGTATTTGGTCACCTACAAACAAGCAAGATTTCTGGCTCTCACAGACCTGTAACTTCTTTAAGAGGCTCCTCTGTCCTCCACTCATTACCTGTAGTAATGGCACCTGTTTGAAATTGTTGTCAGTATAAAAGACACCTGTCCACAACCTCAAACAGTCACACTCCAAACTCCACTATGGTGAAGACCAAAGAGCTGTGGAAGGATACCAGAAACAAAATTGTAGACCTGCACCAGGCTGGGGAGACTGAATCTGCAATAGGCAAGCAGCTTGGTGTGAAGAAATCAACTGTGGGAGCAATAATTAGAAAATGGAAGACATACAAGACCACTGATAATCTCCCTCGATCAGGGGCTCCAGGCAAGATCTCAACCCATGGGGTCAAAATGATCACAAGAACGGTGAGCAAAAATCCCAGAACCACACGGGGGTACCTAGTGAATGACCTGCAGAAAGCTGGGACTAACGTAACAAAGGCTACCGTCAGTAACACACTACGCTGCCAGGGACTCAGATCCTGCAGTGCCAAACGTGTCCCCCTGCTTAAGCCAGTACATATCCGGGTCTTTGAAAAGACCCCGGAGTATAATAATCGGAGGCCCAGAGTTGGTGAGGGAACATAAAAACCAATGTACTTACCTCTCCTACGCTTCTCCAGGCTTCGGGCCTGTTTGGTGACGTCCCAGACGTCAGGGGACGTCATTTTGCGTCGCGACGCCGGCCCGCATCACGTGATGCCGGCCTGGTCCAACATTGAAGAAGGCCGAAGTAGCAGGGACTGAACCGGAGCGAGGAACAGGTAAGCAACGTTGTTTTTTTACGTTTCTATCCTCCCCTGGGTCTGCGATCATTATATTCTAGGGTCTGAAAAGACCCCAGAGTATAATAATTGTTCATGGGTGGTCCACAATGGGACAGATAATAGTGTGTGCAGGGGCCACTATGGAGCAAAATACTCAGTGCAAGGGCCACTATGGGGAATAATAGTGTGTGCAGGGGCCACTATGGGATATAATACTGTGTGCAGGGGCCAATATGGGGCATAATACTGTGTGCAGGGGCCACTGTGGGATATAATACTGTGTGCAGGGGCCACTATGGGACATAATACTGTGTGCTGGGGCCACTATGGGACATGATACTGTGTGCAGGGCCACTATGAGGCATGATACTGTGTGCAGGGCCACTATGGGGCATGATACTGTATGCAGGGGCCACTATGGGACATGATACTGTGTGCAGGGGCCACTATGGGGCATGATACTGTGTGCAGGATCACTATGGGGCATGATACTGTGTGCAGGAGCCACTATGGGGCATGATATTGTGTGCAGGGGCCACTAAGGGACATGATACTGTGTGCAGGGGCCACTATGGAGCATAATACTGTGTGCAGGGGCCACTATGGGATATAATACTGTGTGCAGGGGCCACTATGGGACATGATACTGTGTGCAGGGGCCACTATGGGACATGATACTGTGTGCAGGGGCCACTATGGGACATGATACTGTGTGCAGGGCCACTATGGGGCATGATACTGTGTGCAGGGGCCACTATGGGACATGATACTGCGTGCAGGGGCCACTATGGGACATGATACTGTGTGTAGGGGCCACTATGGGACATGATACTGCGTGCAGGGGCCACTATGGGTCATGATACAGTGTACAGGGGCCACTATGGGGCATGATACTGTGTGCAGGGGCCACTATGGGGCATGATACTGTGTGCAGGGGCCACTATGGGACATGATACTGTGTGCAGGGGCCACTATGGGACATGATACTGCGTGCAGGGGCCACTATGGGACATGATACTGTGTGCAGGGGCCAAATATCGGGCATGATACTGTGTGCAAGGGCCACTATGGGGCATAATACTGTGTGCAGGGGCCACTATGGAGCATAATACTGTGTGCAGGAGCCACTATGGCATATAATGGTGTGCGCAGGAATGCGTTTTTTTTGGGAGGGTGTTGGAGGGGGTGGTCCGGGGGGAGCGATTGGGGGCAGTGGTTCGGGGGGGGGGGGGCCCATGTCAAATGTTCGCCTTGGGGCCCAGCCATTCCTAGTTACGCCACTGGTTGCATCCAAAGAACACCATACCTACTGTGAAGCATGGGGATGGCAACATCATGCTTTGGGGCTGTTTCTCTGCAAAGGGACAAGGAAGACTGATCCGTGTACATGAAAGAATGAATGGGGCCATGTATTGTGAGATTTTGAGTGCAAACCTCCTTCCATCAGCAAGGGCATTGAAGATGAAATGTGGCTGGGTCTTTCAGCATGACAATGATCCCAAGCACACTGCCAGGGCAATGAAGGAGTAGCTTCGTAAGAAGCATTTCAAGGTCCTGGAGTGGCCTAGCTAGTCTCCAGATCTCAACCCCATAGAAAATCTTTGGAGGGAGTTGAAAGTCTGTGTTGCCCAGCGACAGCCCCAAAACATCACTGCTCTAGAGGAGATCTGCATGGAGGAATGGGCCAACATACCAGCAACAGTGTGTGTCAACCTTGTGAAGACTTACAGAAAACGTTTGACCTCTGTCATTGCCAACAAAGGATATATAACAAAGTATTGAGATTAACTTTTGTTATTGACCAAATACTTATTTTCCACCATAATTTGCAAATAAATTCCTTAAAAATCAGACAATGTGATTTTCTAGATATGTTTTCTCATTTTGTCTCTCATAGTTTAGGTCTACCTATGATATAAATTACAGGCCGGCCTCATCTTTTTAATTGGGAGAACTTGCACAATTGGTGGCTGACTAAATACTTTTTTTCCCCACTGTATGTAGTCATGTGTATTCTGCTATTGTCACTGAATCTCCTGCTTCCTGCTTTGCTGCAAGACTGTATTTGTCATAGTACATATCAGTGTTTTCTGTCGTCTGCTTGTGAGGCACCCGCTGTCCAATAGGAAATTCTATACAGTAAATCTATGCAAAATGACCGCAAAATGAAGGCCATATCGATGAAGTTAGTAGATGATGCCCAGGGTGTGTGTCACAGGAATCTCATTCTGAAAATGCGGATTCCACTTGTGGATATGCCACAAATGTCAATGATAGGAATAATCCTGTAAACTTCAATGGCAGTAACCAGATGTCAGATTTTGTGTCAGATTTTCAGTGAGTGCAGTGTCAAAAGGTAAATCCTGTGGCTATGCCATAAAAGTAATACATTGGCAGCCATGTGATATGTATATTCTACTACTACTACCCCCAGCCTCTGGGTTGCCTCCATCGGATTACTGCAAATAACTGCTGTATATCATATCCAAAATACATTATTCATATCAATACAGGTCAGTACTTCTCTGTATATGTCCTTAATGTTCATAGGACTATTTCTGAGCGAGAGAGATGGTTATAGAGCAGATTCTCCTCTGCTCATTGTGCACAGTGTATGGCAGCTAGTCTCGATCAACCAGTTCAAAGACAAATGCACACTATAGATAGATCCTACAGAGGAAAAACTGATAAAACTCAGAATGTAATTAATTTTCCTGTCCAACCACTGTACTATTGATTTACAGTATATAAAGTTTGTTGAAAGATTATGTATGTTTGATGTCAAGCATATTTGGATGTATCACCTAGTTTATAGTGGTATATGATGTGTCCACACTTGGCTATTCTTTTCTCCTTAAATAATCAACTAAAGAATTGCACATGGATTCTAATAGAAATTAGTCAGTCAGAGTTTTTTCTATGAATTTAGAGATCTAAATTTTTCTGATACCTTTTATAATCTACCCCAATAATCTTCCCCTTATCCCTAAAAAGGTGTGCACAGAAGCATGGGAATAATAAAAGACTACTTGTCTGCTAGAATTTTAATATACTGTTTATCTTAATCCTGGGTGCCACTTATTCCCTGCTCTGATTATACAAAAGCCAAGGCAGGAATAAAGATGTGAGCATTATTCATGGACAGGGAGTGTGTTTAGAGCCGGTCCAACTCTCTTTAATTTTTAATTCCTCACACAGGAGTTTATTAGGAACAAATGGACTTATGTGATATGTTTCAAGCCTAAAATGAAAGGTATTGTTATTAAGGAATGATTATTCCTCCCTATATGTGTATTTATGTATATAAAGAGCCAAAAAAATTCACTCAGTTTTAAGTGACTGGAAGCTGTGTCGGACTAAAGGGCGGAGGGCCCACCAGATTAATTTGTTCTGGGTCCCAACCTAACAGCTTCCTGCTACCGTGTTTCCCCGAAAATAAGACACCCCCCGAAAGTAAGGCATAGGAGAGGTTTCGGAGAATTGCCTAATATAAGGCATCCCCCCGAAAGTAAGGCGTATGTTCCCGAACAGAACATACGGTATATACGATATGTGAGGCCGCGGGAGAACCCCACAATCTCTGCTATCATTATACTCCGGGGTCTTTTCAGACCCCGGAGTATAATAATCGGCGGCCCAGGGGAGGTGAGCGAACATAAAAAACTATGTGCTTACCTGTCCTACGCTTCACCAGGCTTCGGGCCTGTTTGGTGACGTCAGCGTACGTCATTTTGCGTCGCGATGCCGGCCGGATCACGTGACGCGGCCTGGTCTAACAGTGAAGGCGGCCGGAGTAGCGCACGGGCATGCACCGGAGCGAGGAACAGGTAAGCAACGTTGTTTTTTTATGTTTCTATCCTCTCCTGGGTCTCCGATCATTATACTCTGGGGTCTGAAAAGACCCCACAGTATAATAATTGTTCATGGGTGGTCCACTATGGGGCAAACTACTGTGTGCAGGGGCCACTATGGGGAATGATACTGTGTGCCGGGGCCACTATGGGGAATGATACTGTGTGCAGGGGCCACTATGGGGAATGATACTGTGTGCAGGGGCCACTATGGGGCATGAGACTGTGTGCAGGGGCCACTATGGGGCATGAGACTGTGTGCAGGGGCCACTATGGGGAATGATACTGTGTGCAGGGGCCACTATGGGGAATGATACTGTGTGCAGGGGCCACTATGGGGCATGATACTGTGTGCAGGGAAATTAATGGTTTGGATTGTTATGATGATGTCCTAGAAGATGATGACATAACTGTCATTGAATAAATTTTACTTTCTATTCGTACCGTAAATATTGGTAAATGTACCATGCTGTTAATTGTTGTACATGGAAATAATGGTACGGTAGTAAGAAATTCTTGATAGGATTCACAGTTTGTATGGTTATGCTGGTTTGTGATGACAACTACTGTACAGTACCGTATATAATAAATGTTCATTTTTTTGTTCAGCAATAAATGTGAATTCTTCTTCATTGAAAAAAAAATAAGACATCCCCTGAAAATAAGACACAGCACATCTTTGGGAGCAAAAATTAATATAAGACGCTGTCTTATTTTCGGGGAAACAGGGTAATAGGCTACACCGCGGCTCCTTCAATGAAGTCTTGCATATGTGCTAACTACCCAACAACCAGTGTTGCACATTACTGAGTATTTTCCCGGTATTGTCATTCCCCATAGTACTGTGCATGCCCTAATAGCTCCATGGCCGGATAATGCACAATATTGCATGGGGTATGAAATGGCCATGGAGCACCCCACACATGTGCAAGATTTTACTGAGGGAGCTGTGATGCAGGCATAGCACACAGGGCTTCCATCGTGAATTTTATGGCCCGCTATTGGTAAAATTTGTGAGCTCCCCTCCTCGCTGATAATGCTCCACAGTGGCCCCACACAGTATAAAATGCTCTCATGAGCCCCCAATGTGGCCCCACATGTTATATAATGCCTCACAGTGGCCCCACCTGATATAAAAAGCTCCCCAGAGTCCCCCTCACAGTGGCCTCACACAGTATAATATGCTTCCCAGAGCCTGCCCCCACCACAGTATATTGCTTCAGAGTGGCCCCATACGCTCTACAGTGGCCCCAAAAGTATAACATGGTCGCCATAGCCCCCCCTCCACCCCCCACAGTATAATGCTCCACAGTGGCACCACATACTACAAAATACTCTTCAGAGCCCCCCCACACTATGATGCTCCATAGTGGCCTCACACAGTATAATATGCTCCCCACAGTAGCCCCACACAATATAATATGATCCCCAGAGCCCACACGCAATATGATATTTCACAGTGGTCCAACACAGTATAATATGTTCCCCAGTATAATCCACAGTGGCCTCACACAATTTAAAATGTTCTCCTCCCAGAGCACAGCCCAGAGCCTTCAGATCCCAGATTATATTAAGTGGAGGAACAGGGGAGGTGAGTAAAAATACAAACAGTTGCCACCTCTCTTGCCTTACCTCTCCTGGGCATCCTTCATTTAGCTGTCTTCAGCTTCCTCTTCAGGTCTGCGTCTGACGTCATGCATCTCGGGGTGTCACCACTGAGGCCCAATCACAGGCCCAATAATATCATGTGGCGCACGCTCATATTATGAAGCCAGCGCAGTGCACGTGGCCGCTGAGGCCCTATCACTCCGGTGGGCCAGTCCAACATTGACTAGAAGTGACAGATGCCCCCATCCCCATTCACCTGATAGAAGCCAAAAGAGTGGCCTATGGTTAATAAACGGTACTGTAACAGTCCTTCATCAGACATATATGTCCTGAGCATATACAGTATTTCTTCTGATGGAAGCCACAAAGTGTATTCAGATCCTAATCCTGTCATGATCCCTTATGGACTGGCTACAGTATATTAAAACTTGCAAACTTCTTATGGTTCTTATGGCCACAGAGAAAATAAAGGGGCCGTTCATTTAGCATTGCTTTCAATTGCCATTTATGCTGCAGAGCTTTACACTGGCCACTAGCTCTGTTGGAAACTGCAGCACTACTCCATCCAAGTCAGTGGGGAAAGCTCCCTACACAGCTCTTCAAGAAAAAGGTGAAGGTAACGCAGCACTAATCTGCTGTCTCTTTGTGTGTGTGGATTGGTAGGCTTGCCATCTAATGAAGACTAACAAGACTACTTGCAACATATATGAGTATCGAGCTTGCTACATATTGTATAAAGAGTACTTATTTCAGCTGAAATGATTGCAAAATGTGAGTTCAGAACAGTTTCTTTGAAAATACATAACATATTAATAATAAATTTCTTTATTATACAGAAGTGCACCTGGAAAACAAATTCCCTCTTGGCTTTCTTTGGGAAGCAAAGTCTGTGCATTATGCCGATAAAACGAATAAAACTATATTCATAAGATTTTATTTAACACGCAATATTCAACTAATATAGAATTTGTCAAGAAAATATCCAACATAGAATCTGTTGTGAAATATATTGTTATAAAGCATCCCTTAGCTTAGGTCCAGACAGGTTTCTCCTGACACTCTGGGAAGTCATCCAGAAGTTCTTCTTTGTCCCCCGAGTTCCAAGTCTTTCCTGGGTCCATTTTTAGCACCTTTAGATAGATCTGAGTGTCAGTTGGATAGTAATGTTGCTCTAAGGTGGGCAGTCCTAGCGGTGGTCCCAGGTCTTTGATCCTGGTGGGAAATTCCTCCAATGATGCAGCTATGTTGTTCCTGACAGGATCTCCTCTCTATAGTGTGACTCTTAAGATAGTGGTGCCATGGAACTTACATTCCAGCTACGGTAACTTTGGTTTCACCAGTGGTGCAGTAACATTGTTTTATGTGAATTCAGACTGCTGTAGCCGTGAACCGAGAAAAATTCATGTTTTTGGCTGCTCTGTTTTTGCTTTGACCAACCTGTGTGATATGGTATTAGATGCATTACTTAGGTATTCAGTGAATCCCAGCACAAGACTGACTGAATCCAATGGCAAAAACAGCGCCGTGCATCTGGCGCCCTCCAACCGCACCGCTCCCGACCCACAGAGGTCTTCACCAGAGCCCCTGAAGGTGGGGATGGACTTGATACTACTGCCGGCCAAGTCGGACCAACCAGAGGGTGCAGGATGCATGATGCACCACAAGTCCCAGCACTCCCAGACACCAAAATCTATTACCAGAATTTGTCCAAGGATCAGGCGGAGATGCTGAGGGTGTAGAAGGCTGCTGTGGGCAGGAGCCAGGAGATGGCAGCAGAGTGATGAGAGTAGTTGTTCAAGCCGGTTCGTTATTGTGATGTCAGCGCAGTACCAAAGGATGTCCAGAAGAGAGGTCAAACAGGTCAGGTCGTTACCATGAGGTCAGCATAGTACCAAGGGTTAATCCAGAAGAGTAGTTAAGGAACAGGAGAGCGGTGTGGAGCCAAAACAGAGATCAGGGAGCCGGAGTGTAGAAACAAGCCAAGGTCACAACAGGAGAGCCATAGGTACAGGGCCAGGAGGTAATGCTGAGCCAGGGAAAGGTATGGAGAGGTAGGGCACACGAGGAGACAAGAGGATGCTAACATCCAGGGTAACCGAATAGCCAGCACCGCATGTGAGCGGAAGTGACCATTAAATAGACCTGGGCCGGCAAGTCCGATTAACCCCTACCCTGAAGAGACCGCGTTCCCCGGCTCATATCAGGAGCGGACCAGCAACTCCCGCATGGCTGGCGAGGAGGCTCCAGACCGCTCCTGACACTGTGTTTGATCCAACTTTGGTCTTCTCTGACTGGCGGCTTGTCTTGTGGTCTGACTTTGTGTTGGTTGAAGTCACAGAGACTCAATCCTTTTCATGATACCAAAAAGAGATTCAATGCCCTGGGGCTAGCAGGGTGAAGATCGCACAGGGGAGGTGGCCCAAGATGATGGCTATTCACTCCTTCTCATGTCATGGTGGCCAAATCCTCTTACAGGCCCTAGAGTGTTGAAGGGGTTGCACTTTGGTGGTGGTAGAGAGCTCCTCATAGTCACTCCCTGCAGTGGATCTCCTGCATGGTGCTGTTTTGGGGCACCTTGATGAAAGGTATGAATGAGACTCAGGAGACACAGTGGCAATTGAGCAGGCAATGCGTTAGTGGTAGATTTTGGTTGATATGTTTTGTTTATATGTTTAATTATGAAAAAATAGGAAATTTAGTGAAAATATTAAAAATTATGCAATTTAAAAAGTTTGAAATTATCTGCTTTTCATACAGATAGTCATACCACCCAAATTATTTCATAAATATAATTTACCATGTCTCTGCTTTAACTTTAAACATCCTTTAGGCCAAGGCCTCTGCATAGTGGGCCACAGTGAAAAAGCGCTGCGAAAAAAAAAAACTCACCTCACCTAGGCATCTGGAAGTCCGGCTACATCTTCTGGCCAGCGGGTGATATTACGTGTGCCTGGGGATCATTGCTGAGGCTCTTACTTGGGGCGCGCTGACATGCCCCACGTGATGTCCAGGATGTGTGATGCCAGTTGCAGCCTGAAGAGGAAGCGGAACGACGCGAGGATGCCCAGGAGAGGTGAGGCAAGGTGAGTATTTATACTAATACTCTTTGTTACTCATACTTATACTATTTGCTATTTTCCCTCACTTCCCCTGGCCTCTACTAATTATACTCTGGGCAGTGGTGTAACTAGGAATGGCTGGGCCCCAAGGCAAACATTTGACATGGGGTCCCCCCGAACTGACGCCCCCATCCCCCCCTGGGACCGCCCCCTCCTACACCCTTCCCCCCGCACAAACCCCAGAGTATAATGATCAGAGACCCAGGGGAGGATACAAACATAAAAAACAATGCTGCTTACCTCTCCCTGGCTCCAATGAACTCCCATGCGCTACTTCGACCATCTTCAATGTTGGACCAGATCTCGCGTGATCCAGGCCAGCGTCGCAACGTATAATGACGTCGGCTGACGTCTGGGACGTCACCAAGCATTATACTGTGGATGGGGGCAGGGGAGCATTATACTGTATACTGCATTATATATACTGTTTGGGGCTATAGGATAGGAAACTGAAAGATACAACGCGGAGGAGTGGAGCCCACAAATTTTGCCAGTATTGGGCCCCAAAATTCCTGATAGCAGACCTGCGTGCTATGCCGCTGGCATCGCTTCTTCACTAAAATCTTGTGCATGTGTGGGGTGCACCATTGCCATGTCATTCCCCATACAGTACTGTGTATGAACCGGCCATTGAGCTATTGGGGTTGATGATATTGGGAAAATGCTCCGTAATGTGCAGTTGCTGGATAGTCATCACATATGTAAGATTTCATTGAAGGAGCCATGGTTTAGGCTATTAGCAGGAAGCTGTTGGGTGGGCCCTGTAGTCTGACACTGCCTATGGAGGACTGTATGACTTTTGTGCACTGTCCCACAAGCTGCAGTTCCTATGGAACTGAGGCACTTAAAGAATGGGGTGCTGGTGTAGAAGTTATCCACATAGACCTGATATCCATGATCCAGCAGTGGGTGCATCAAATCCCACACTATTTTCCCACTAACTCCTAAGATGGGGGGCATTCTGGGGGGTTAATTTTTGTGTCCCTTCCTTCATAAACCTTAAGCTTGTAGGTGTACCCTGAGCAATTCTTGCACAATTTGTAGATTTTAATACCTTGCCCTCTTACTGAGGTATTGGCATTCTATAGAAATATTCTGATCAAATTTCATGTTCTACTGGGCAATGACTGGCCTGATTTTGAATAGTTTGAAAAGTTGTGGACATCTTGGGGTGGGCACTATGCATTATCGTTATAATGTGTCAAAGTGTCTCCTGGTCGTGGGCATTCGAAAGATTGGAGTGTTATATAAAATGTATGTACTCCAATGCTATCTAATTTTTGTATTTTTTACCATATGCAGCACAACTGTGCAAAATTTTAGTTCAAAAGACTAAAAATTGGAGGTTCTAGGGGACCTCAAGTAAAGTGTTGCAAAACGTCACCTGAGCAAAAAATGACATTTCGGGCCAACTTCCAGAAGCTGTAAACATGGAAGTTTTAGTAGTATAAGAGGGATATTTGGAGAACCTGCACAACTTTTAGGGCTTAATGAACTGGCAAAAACCCATGTTCTTAGTCCTCTTACTTTTTGCATGGTTTAGGCTCAAAAAACTGCAAAAATGAATTTACAGCTATGTTAAGGCTGCTGTAGTGTCAAAACTAGTTGGCCTTTCATGTTGTTTTTTGGTATATAAATATAAGCGTTCAAAGTTGGTATAAAAAGCATTTTTGCCTAATTTTGGCTATCTTTGATGTCCTATATCTCCAGTGGGACAGCTTCAATCTTCTTTCTTTTAGCACCATTAGAAAGAGCAGATTTACTTCTATCAGAATATGTTGTTTTCATTTTGGAGTCTCTTCATATAAGGATTGCAAAAATGCCCTCAGATGTTTGCGGGCAGTAGCCTGTAATTTCTTCACTACACCCTTGATACAAGTGTAGTAAAAGTGATTCTTCTTTCAATAAACACCAATTTTTTAAATAAAGAACACATTATGTTATAAAACTGTATTCAATGGGTTGCCTTAGAGGGTTCCTTGAGTTCACTTCCTCTTACTGCCCTCCCATGGCTTAATAAGCGCTACTGGACAGATAGCTCCACCCATACACTTCCATACGTCACGCGTCAGGTTCTTGGATCGTGCCGACGTTATGGTGCTGTGTGTGGACTGTTTTTAAACGATGGACCTATGACACCTATTTCGGGCAACCCGGATTTTCCTTCTGCGCTCCACTCCTCTTTTTTATCCTATACCAGGGGCCAACAGATCCTTCGATTCCACCAAGTCACAAGCACAACATCTCTCCTCCCCCGCCAAGAGCTGACCCCTCCTGGATCAGACCCTGATTCTGCCATATCCCATTGGCAATACGCCCAGCTAACTCACCTATACGCCACTCCTAAGACAACGCACAATCTGCACAGAGAGTTACTGCCTTTTGAATGCATATGCCTCTCTCCCCATACCCCAGCTCACACAATCTCGCTTATCTATGGCATGCTGCGGGAGACCGCTACTGACTCCCTACCTGCTTATGCAGGTGGATGAGAGAGGGAGCTGGGGGGTCTCGTTCATGCCAGATGTGTGGTCATCGGCATTCCAGGCATACCACAAATTCTCTATTTCCTGCAAGGCACAGGAGACTAACTATAAGATACTCTCCCGATGGTACAGAGTCCCGTCTGTTCTCCATGAGATGTATCCCTCCACCTCAGATCAATGCTGGAGATGTAACTCTGGCCGGGGTACGATGAAGCACGTCTTGTGGGAATGCACACTCTTACGCCCCTTCTGGTCAGAAGTCCGTCGTCTAATTATGACGGTTACGGGCATTTCATTAGGCGATGACCCGGCCCCCCTTCTTCTTTCCATCTTCCCGAGTAAATATGAGAAACACACCCGCAAATTGATAGGCTTCATGCTCGTGGCCGCAAGGTCTGTGATTCCAAGACTATGGAAATCTCAGATGCCCCCCTCTCTGGTGTCATAGCTTAAAGAGATTTTGCTTATCCGTAGTATGGAAAATATGCTGACAGAGCTGCGACAGGATGACAGGACCCATAAACAAACATGGCTCCTTTGGAATCATTTTTACCACTCCAATGAATTTCAGTCTGCCTTCCCCTCTATATCCCCCCAACAGGGACCTCCCCCCACCATGAATTCTTCTAATCTTTTGTCATAATAATGTAATTGTGTTTTGACTTTACCCTGCTTTTTATTGAATTCTGTGTTCGGCTCTGCTGCGACAGAGCCTATGTTATTCCCCATATCCTACTCCATTAACCTCTCCTCACCTCCTATCCCCTAGCCTCCCTCCCCTCCCCATCCATGAACTTCCCTGATCATTTTGTTGTTTGTACTGTTTTATCTCTGTCAATATGAAAAGTGAACTCTTTGTTCGGCCTTGCTGAGACAAAGCTCATGTTATACCCCTCTAATTTGCTCCATTTGTCATTTCTCAATCCCTATCTCCATCCCCTCCCTCCTTCCCTTTCCCGCCCATGTGCTTCCCGCTTCATAATGTTGTTTGAAATGTTTTATTTGTTTATATGTAAAAAATTAATAAAATCCTTAATGTCAAAAAAAAAAAAAAAAAAAAACTATTCAAGAAAATGAATAAACAGGAATGTTTTTCAGGATGTGGAAGGATGAGGTCTGGTTTCATAACAGGTTTAAAGAAAACTGTTGTCAGTTAGGATGACCGACTTGGCCAATTATGATTGGTGGACCCTGTTGCAAGGCGGAATTGTTTGTTTCATTGCCCAATTGCACGCTTCTGGTACCTCCTGGTTCCTGAGTGTCTGTTGCTGTGTTTCTTCACTGCACCCTTGCTACAGTTTGACCTCTTAGTGAACTGTAGGCATCAAAGTAAGCCTAGCAACAGACACTCAGGAGGTACCAAAAGCATACAATTGGGGAATGAAACAAACAATTCCGCCTTGCAACAGGGTCCAACAATCACAATTGGCCAAGTCGGTCAACAGGCGTCATGAACAGGATCGCTGTGCCATTGACAAAGAAGGGAGGCACTTGAGCTGCTGGCAGGAAAAAGGATCTGTGACTGTGACACTGTCCTGCATCGCACGCTATACCCGAGTCTACAAGGCAGGCTATGTCAGGTGAGCCACATACTGCCAATATGTTTGGGAATAGAGAAAAAGGGGCCAGTAGTGAGGATGAGGAAGAGGGGAGCAGTTTTTCAACCCCCACAGCTGCAGTAATGCCAATCACTATGCCTTATTACCAGGGCCGGCGTTGGGGGGGGGGGGGCAAACTGGGCAATTGCCATTTTTACTCACCTGTCCTTGGCGTCCGACGTCATCTTCTGGCGTTCCGGACATCACCGCTGAGGCCTCGCCACAGCGGTCATGTGGGGCGTGCTGACAGCTTGCCTCACGTAATTGCTGAGGCCCAATCACAGGCCTCAGCGGTGACATCCACAACGCGTGACGTTAGCCGCAGAGAAGAGGAAGGGGATAGCGGAGCAGCATGAGGAGGCTCAGGAGAGGTAAGACAAGGTGAGTATAACTGTTTGTTATTTTCTCTTACCTTCCCCGGGCCTTCGATTATTATGCTCTGGGGTCTGAAGAGACCCCAGAGTATAATATAATAATAGCACTGATGGAGTCTGTAGGGCCACTGTGGAGCATTATACTGGGGGGGCCTCTCTGGATAGCATATTATACTGTGTAGGGCCACTGTGAAGCATTATACTGGGGGGCCCCCTCTGGATAGCATATATATTGTTTTGGGCCACTGTGGAGCATTATACTGGGGAGAGGTCCCTCTGGAGAGCATGTTATATTCTGTGGAGCATTATAATATGGGGGGATCTGGAGAGCATGTTATATTCTGTGGGGTTACTTTTGAGCATTATGCTCTCCAGAGGGGACCCCCAGTATAATGCTCCAAAGTGGCCCCACAGAATATAACATGTTCTCCAGAGGGCCCCCTCCCCAGTATAATGTTCCACAGTGGGCCTACACAGTATAATATGCTATCCAGAGGGGCCACCCCAGTATAATGCTTCACGATGGCCCCACACAGTATAATATGCTCTCCAGAGGGGGCCCTCCAGTATATTATACTGTGTGTGGGGCCACCGTGGAGCATTATACTGGGGGGGGGCTCTGGAGAGCATATTATACTTTTTTGGGCCACTGTGGAGCACTATACTGGGGGGAGCCTCTGAAGAGCATATTATACTGTTTTGGGCCAATGTGGAGCATTATACTTGGGTAACCTCTCTGGGCAGTATATTATATGTGTGGAGGCCATTCTGGAGTATGTTATACTGAGTGGGGTCACTGTGGAGCATTATTCTGGGGGGCCATCAGCAGAGCATATTATATTGTGTGGCGCCACTGTGGGGCATTTTTCGGGGGGGGGAACTTAGGAGCATTATAGTAGGGGGCCCTCTGGGGAGCATATTATACTGTGTGGGGCCTACTGTGGAACATTATACTGGGGGGACACTCTGGGGAGCATAATATATTGCGTGGGGCCACTGTGGAGCAAAATACTGGGGGGGCACTGTGGAGCATTATACTAGCGGGGGCCCTCTGGGGAGCATATTATACTATGGGCCAATCTGGAGCTTTATATTGGGGGAAAGGGCAGTGTGGGGAGCCTGTTATACTGTGTGGGGCCACTGTGGAGTGTATTATATTGTGTGGGGATTTTCAGGATTATATTATACTCTGTGGGGCCATTGTAGAGCATTATACTGGGGGGACTGTGTGCAGCATATTATTCTGTGGGGGACCACTGTGGAGCATTATACTGGGGGAACCTCTCTGGGGAGTATATTATACTGTGTGGAGGCCATTGTGGAGCATGTTATACTGTGTTAGGCCACTGTGGAGCATTATACTGGGGGGCACTGTGGGGTGCATATTATACTGTATGGAGCATATTATATTGTGTGGGGCTGCTGGGGAGCAAATTGTACTATCTGGGGCCACTAAGGGGTAGTATACTGTGTGGGCCACTGTGGAGTATTATACTGTGTGGAGCCTTATATACCATGTGGGGCCACTATGGGGGGCTCAGGGGAGCATTTTATACTGTGTGGGGCTACTGTGGAGTATTATATACCATGTAGGGAAACTGGAGGGTTCAGGAGAGCATTTTATACTGTGGAGCATTATATACCATGTGGAGCATTATACTGTGGGGGAGGGGCTCAAAATTCCTGCTGGCAGCCCTGTGTGCTATGTCTGCATCACAGCTCCCTCACTATAATCTTGCACATACGTGTAGTGCCCCATGGCCATTTCATTCCCCATACAGTACTGTGCATGAACTGGCCATGGAGTTATTGGGGTATGCACAGTACTATAGTGGCTGACTATACTGGGAACATACTCAGTAACACCAGATAGACACATACACACATGGACAAAATTGTTGGTACCCCTCGTTTAATGAAAGAAAAACCCAAAATGGTCACAGAAATAACTTGAATCTGGCAAAAGTAATAATATATAAAAAATACTGTGACAAGCCACAAAGCTTCTGGGAGAATGTCCTATGGACAGATGAGACAATAATCGAAATTTTTGGCAAGACACATCAGCTCTATGTTCACAGATGGAAAAATGAAGCATATCTTGAAAAGAACACTGTCCCTACTGTGAAACATGGAGGAGGCTCTCTTATGTTCTGGGGCTGCTTTGCTGCATCTGGCACAGGATGTCTTGAATCTGTGCAGGGTACAATGAAATCTCAAGACTATCAAGGGATTTTAGAGAGAAATATGCTGCCCAGTGTCAGAAAGGTTGGTCTCAGTCGCAGGTTATGGGTCTTGCAACAGGATAATGACCCAAAACACACAGCTAAAAACACCCAAACATGGCTAAGAGGAAAACATTGGACTATTCTGAAGTGGTCTTCTATGATCCCTGACCTAAATCCTATTGAGCATCTTTGGAAGGAGCTGAAACATGCCATCTGGAAAAGACACCCTTCAAACCCAAGACAACTGGAGCAGTTTGCTCATGAGGAGTGGACCAAAATACCTGTTGAGAGGTGCAGAAGTCTCATTGACAGTTACAGGAATCGTTTGATTGCAGTGATTGCCTTAAAAGGTTGTGCAACAAAATATTCAGTTAAGGGTACCATCATTTCTGTCCAGGCCTGTTTCATGAGTTTTCTTTTTTAAAAAATTCTGTTGAAGCATGGTTGAAAAGCAATGTCTGACTTTCATTTGTTTATTTTCATAAATTTTTATATATTATTACCTTTGTCAGATTCAAGTTATTTCTGTGACCATTGTGGGTTTTTCTTTCATTAAACGAGGGGTACCAAGAATTTTGTCCACGTGTGTATGTAAGACTTCAGTGAAGGAGCCATAGAGTAGGCTATTAGCAGGAAGTTGCTGGGTGGGGCCCCAGAACTAGTTCCTCTGGTGGGCCTAAGGCCCTTCAGTCCGACACTGTATAACGGAGAACTATTATATATAAGGGGGCTCTTATTTATAAGGGAGGAACTATTATATGTAAGGGTGGGTTACTATATACAGTACAGACCAAAAGTTTGAACACACCTTCTCATTCCAAGAGTTTTCTGTATTTTCATGACTATAAAAATTGTAGATTCACACTGAAGGCATCAAAACTATGAATTAACACATGTGGAATTATATACTTAAAAAAGTGTGAAACAACTGAAAATATGTCTTATGTTCTAGGTTCTTCAAAGTAGCCACATTTTGCTTTGATTACTGCTTTGCACACTCTTGGCATTCTCTTGATGAGCTTCAAGAGGTAGTCACCTGAAATGGTCTTCCAACAGTCTTGAAGGAGTTCCCAGAGATGCTTAGCACTTGTTGGCCCTTTTGCCTTCACTCTGCGGTCCAGCTCACCCCAAACCATCTCGATTGAGTTCAGGTCTGGTGACTGTGGAGGTCAGGTCATCTGGCGTAGCACCCCATCACTCTCCTTCTTGGTCATATAGCCCTTACACAGTCTGGAAGTGTGTTTGGGGTCATTGTCCTGTTGAAAAATAAATGATGGTCCAACTAAACGCAAACCGGATGGAATAGCATGCCGCTGCAAGATGCTGTGGTAACCATGCTGGTTTAGTATTCCTTCAATTTTGAATAAATCCCCAACAGTGTCACCAGCAAAGCACCCCCACCATCACACCTCCTCCTCCATGCTTCACGGTGGGAACCAGGCATGTAGAGTCCATTGGTTCACCTTTTCTGCGTCGCACAAAGACACGGTGGTTGGAACCAAAGATCTCAAATTTGGACTCATCAGACCAAAGCACAGATTTCCACAGGTCTAATGTCCATTCCTTGTGTTCTTTAGCCCAAACAAGTCTCTTCTGCTTGTTGCCTGTCCTTAGAAGTGGTTTCCTAGCAGCTATTTTACCATGAAGGCCTGCTGCACACAGTCTCCTCTTCACAGTTGTTGTAGAGATGTGTCTGCTGCTAGAACTCTGTGTGGCATTGACCTGGTCTCTAATCTGAGCTGCTGTTAACCTGCGATTTCTGAGGCTGGTGACTCGGATGAACTTCTCCTCCTCCGCAGAGGTGACTCTTGGTCTTCCTTTCCTGGGGCGGTCCTCATGTGAGCCAGTTTCTTTGTAGCGCTTGATAGTTTTGGCCACTGGGGGGCCTCAGTCTAAAGCTGTATAATACACGAAAAAGAAAAAACCAACAAGAAGAAACCATAACACTAATACTAATACAATAATACTTCTTCTTTGGGTCAAAGCATATTTAAAAAGGCAAAGTGGAAAAATATTCTATGGTCAGGTGACTATTTCCTATGCTATGTCCTGCGGACTGAAGAGGAGAGGTGCAGCATCCCAGAGTGCTATTGCTTTTGTGTGTTTGTCATTGTGCGTCTGGGTTTCATGTTTGTATGTTCTGTTCCATGTTAAGTGTCACTGTTGTGCAGCTTACCTTGTATTTTCCCTCTGCAGTGTTCAAGACCTTGCCTTGATTCAGCCCTGGCCTATCATAGGCCACTGGGCAGGGTTGTAGGGAGATATTATCTCCCCGGCGACGGTTGGTCAGGCAATTCAGTGCATGCAGCAGATCAGACTGGGTGTGAAGAGCTGACTTGCCATCAGCCTCTGGACTGAAGGCCAACCGCCGCTTTCACAGCCTCAGGAGGGATACCATCAGGCCCCAGGCTCATCTGAAGACAGCCCAGAGCAAGGGAGTAAAGCTATCCAAGCTGCTGGACTCATTTGGTGCCTTGCCAGGAGGAGCAGGAGAAGACCCTGACAGGACAGATGCATTCGGGCCTAGCATACAGGTGACCATATCCCTGTCAGGGCTCCCTGTAACTCCATCCCCAGTGTACCTGGCTGGGAGAGGCAGAGAGGAGGAGTAGAGGAAAGCCATCCTGTGGAGCCTATATCACCCTGGGAACCCTCCTAGGACCAAGGCTGGGGCTTGGACACTGTAGGACTACTACCCCCATCTGGAAGCTGCTGTTGACTTACTGTTCCAGTTGCCTAATAAACAGCTGTTTGATTTACCTGCATCGTTGAATCCTGAGTCGTGCCTGCTTTACCATCAGGGCTCTTCCGTACAACACCACACCGGCTCAGGTAGGAGAGGTCCCCCTCTTCAACTGGAAGTGCCTCGGGGGAAAGAACTACTACCACCATCTGGTAGTGCTGCAGGACCCCCTCAACTTTGTCCGGCCTAGGAGTGGGACTGGAGTGGTTGGGGAGCATGCTCGGCCAGCTAGGTGGCACAGCATCCGCAGCTACTACTCCCATCCTCTGGTCTCCTCCATCTGGGTTGCAGCAGAGGGACCAGAGAGGGATCATTGAGGGGTAAGTAACGTTTAATCTTCAAGATCAATGAGCTGTCCCACTTCACTCCTAAATGTCCTTTTGCACGATCATGCAGCATATTTTTCTTTTAGTGCAAAAAAGGCTTGAAATGTATTACACAAAAATTTTACTATGATGTGGTCTATTGCAACATCTCAAGGAAAGAGGTGTGGTGGGGTGGAAAAGGCCAAGATGGCCTATGGGCTTTTCTGCAAACTGGTTATAGTCATGCCAGAACCAAGGCCTAGGGCAGCACAGTAATAAGGGGGATGCACCGGTGGAGAGGATGGTGGCAGTAGTTCCCCCAGGCTGTGGGTCTCCTGGCAAATGGAAGTTTGGGTGCCCTTAATGTAAGGTGCAGTAAATGAAGCAGGAGACCGGTGGCAGTTTAACAGGCATAGCTCAAGACTCATTTTATTAAAACAATCAATCATTCACACATGTAGGAACAGTCATATTATACATGCAACATTCACTTACAGGGCTCTGTACAAATGGACAGGAGTGGCATATGCTCCTAACTCCTAACTAGTACCAAATCCCTTTTTCACTGTGGGGAATATGGGGCATTTTAGGGCACATGTTCCCTTTCTTGGTCACAAACTTGGTACTTTAGCCACTACTGGGGAAATGCAGGGCCTTTTTCAGCTGTGAATGCCAGTTTCAACATAACGAAAGGTAACGGTTAGGCTGGGTTCACATTGGATGCACAGATTATCTTCTAAGGAATTTCTGGCGGCTAATATACTATGATGTACAGTAGCAGCAAGGTGAGTGAGATTTCAATAAATCTCATTCACACGCTTTACAAAAACACTGCAGTGCAAGTTGATCCCTGGTGTGAATTTTCAAGTCTCAATTTATGCTTTGTGTTTTCTCTACTGCTTCCACCCTTTGCAATGCAAAGCTGCAGCCAACCTGCAGTGGTTACTTCTTTAATTCTGCTGCAAAACAACCCTATTTTGGCCTTTTGTGCCATGGTTGAATTTGGGAATATTCACTGCAGAAAATCGTCAGCGGACACATCCGTTGTGGCCCAAGCCTAAAGGATAACTTGTGTGAGTCATGTTGTACTGTAAATGTATCTGATCATTTGCTTTTATTCCACTAGCTGAAACACTCTGAAGTCTAAGAGGATCAAGTCTACTGTTTTCTTGCAATGAGAACATTTATGCTGAGCAGATATCAAGCTACAAGGAAATAACAGTCTGTGGGCTAAGGTTTCTGTTTTGACAATCCATGAATACATATAATGAACTTGAAGAGTACTATTCTACTAGCACATCATACATAGCTGTTCTATGTTCAGCTCCCACTGATAGCCTAATGGTAATGAAACGACCGAAATAGGAGTTATAAATATAGCAAGTGAGAACAGGTCACAGTAAATATTATAAGAAAAAAATGATTTCTATGTCTGGGAAGTAAGATCTCGAGATAATACCAACGTCATTAAGTCCTCAGTATAGCCAGCATATTAGGCATAGTATTGCTTTACAATCTCCTTCTGGTAGTGTCAAGCTCAGAAACGCTTTGGTTTTACTAGAGATACTATTTTGCTGATGTAGAACAACAAAGACTGAAACTCATTTGCTATAGGGATACTTGTTGAAGACCTACGGGCAGATATACTTAGACTGGTGTTTCATAGGCTAGACTTAAATCAAAGTGTTTTGGAGTGAAATGTGCAAAATGTAATAATTATTTAGTACAATGAACACTCCTTTTAATAAATTGTATACATTTTTGGCTAGACTTAAGACAGAAATTGAAATATTTCTGGCATAAGTAATAGTAAACTTTTCAGCTTGACTGAAATCACATCCCCTGGCAGTAACCTCTGCCTAAAGCCCCTTGCAGACGACTGTATGAAAGGTCAGTGTGCTATCTGGGGTTTTCCCGAATAGCACAATGACCTATTCATTACTATGGGCCGTACACAAGACCGTGAATGACACAGTCCCATGTGCGGGCCGATAGTCCGGGCTGCAAAATATGGAACAGGTCCTATTTATTTCTGATTTTGCGGCCGTGCTTCCGCGGTACCTATTCATTGAATGATGACATCCCTGTGTTGCCCGTGTAGTGCCCGTGCTGTTCATTCACGGCCGGCGGATAGCACACAGTCATGTGCAACCCAGCTTAAAGTCACAATTTTTTAAGCATATAGGCTATGTGCAATAATTTTGTGACTTTTTTAACATCAGTAAGTGGAGCAGAACATGATTAATAATACATTAAATAAATTCTGCCTTTGTGTAGCAGATGAGGATAGGTTTTCAGGAAAGGTTTATGTGATCGTTTGTGTTACTTTTTCATGATGCAGTAGCCATGATGTCAAAAGTAGAAATCGCTGGCTGTTGTATACAGTATTAGCATGTATCCTCTTGTAGATTATTTTTTTTTAATCATAATGTCTACATTTGCTATTTTGCATCAAGAAGACATACAACTTGTGGTTCTACTTTTTTATTTATCTACAAATATGTGGGGAGGTGGTCAGCCCCTCAGAGAACGTGCACCCTCCTTACAAATCCACAACCTGAGTGCTGCCTGACCCCTGACTTTGGATACAACGTAACGTCACCAATGGATCATCTGTGGTATTTTCTAATATAAATATTAAAATCAGTAGAAGTAACTCTATACCAGGGGTCGGCAACCCCCAACACGCGTGCCAAGAGTGGCATGTGAGGCTTACTTACCTTGCACTGGCAGCGGAGTCCTCACCAAGCAGTTTCGATCGGACCAAACACTGCCGAAACGAAACTACTATTATTATACAGTGGGGTCTCTTCAGACCCCAGAGTATAATAAGCAGAGCCCCAGGAGAGGTGACCAAACATAAAAAACAATGTTAACTCACCTTCTCTGTGTTCCGCAGCGGCTCTGTACTCTGCAGGCACTTCTGCAGGGCCTCAGGGGTCACGTGAATGACACGACGTGACCCCTGAGACCCAATCTGCAGTCGTTGACTACAGGCAGAAGCGTCGAAGAGAACAGAGTGGCCGCGGAGCCAAGGTAAGGTGAGTTAACATTGTTTTTTATGTTTGTCACCTCTCTTGGCCCTCCACTTATTATATTCTTGGGTCTGAAGAGACCCCACAATATAATAATAGCTAGTGAGTGGCGAAAATTGGAATATTATAAAAGTTAGAATATTATACTGTGTGCAAGGACCACTATGGGACATAATACTGTGTGCAAGGGCCGCTATGGGACATAATACCGTGTGCAGGGGCCACTATAGGACATAATACCATGTGCAGGGGCCGCTATGGGACATACTACCGTGTGCAGGGGCCACTATGGGACATTATTCTGTATAACGGTGTGTTTTCTGTATTAAGGATGTGTTTTAGCACAGAAAAATGCACCATGTGAATGCAGTTTTACATCGAAGTTTTCACAATAAGGATGCTGCCACACGGTGTTCCTGGACACATAAATTTACCACTAATTGGGGGATGCACATGGACTTTCATTGCTTCTAATCGGAAAGTACAGGAGCGTCCCAGCAAATAGCAGTAAACGCATGCTTCCAAAAGTATCTTGTGGGAGCACTTCTGTGTTATGGTTTGTGGTATATGACTTTAGTTTAGGGTTCGTCAGACTTACAATTATTGATCGCCACTCCAAGTACCTCATCTTTGATTTTTTAAATAAAATCGGCATGCCGAACAAAAAAGGTTGCCTACCCCTGCTCTATACAATAAAAAAAGCCCCCAAAGCTACGAGCACAACCCCTGTATGGCTGCAGATTCCCTAAAGGTCTGTATTAAGCAGCTCCATATGGCTCGCAACCCCCATCTGTGTGGCTTGCCATAGAGGCTCTTAGCCATGGCCATAAGCACTGGTTACAGTATGACATAAATACTGACAATATATTCCAACCTCTTAGCAGTGCTTTTTAGATGGTATAATATAATACCACTAGTATTATATCAGTAAAATATCTGCAAATATTTGCGATTCCATAATTTATTTCCCCAAGCATAATTTTTTTATACTGAATGTGGCTCTTGACAAACCATCAAAGTTGATCTCACTGAGAACAAAATGTTGGGGATCTAAACATTAGGGTGAACAGAACAGAATGCACAGCATGCAATGGAACATAGCACAATCTCTATATGAATTTTGGTATGAGTATTGCACATTGGTACACCATGAGCCATGTCATGAAATCTTAGTCTGCAAACTGCAGTATATTTCATACATTAGATTGTGTGGTATACACTTATAACATGCATTTTTTCCTAGACATTTCAGGTCACTGATGAAATCTTATTGATGACTATGCCAACCTCACTATTTTACCTTTATGATAAATTTTACCCACAGTCATGATGTGAACATGGTTTAAGACAAGCATAAAGAAAAGTTTCCATTTAGATAACGCTAGGTTCCCATCACGTTTTTACTATGCTGTTATGGCAAAAACAGGGGCAAACGGATGCCATGGAAAGGGCATTCTTTTACATAGACTTCAATGTTACAAAAAACCTCTGTCCATTTTTTTGCAAGTAGTATAATGTTGTACCATGTTAGCCATTGTCTGATGAAGGGAGCTAGTACTTCTGAAAGCTCACTATCAAATATACTCAGTTAGCCTCTAAAAGGTATCGCCTGATTACTTCACTCTTCCATTTTTTTGCAAGACAAGGAAAAGTGTGGTCTGCCACACTTTCTTGTCCTGCAAAAAAAAAAAAAATGGACAGAGACCTGTATTTTCTTCTAATGCTGAATTCTTTGTGAAATGGATCAGTGGGTTGGATTAAAGTAGAAAAATCAAGATTTTTTAATGAGCTATTAAAAACGAATGCAAAACGGATAACCCTCAACCATCAGAATGGTTGCAAAAACAGAGTGGATGTAAAACCAATGCAAACGTTCATGGTCATTTTTTAACAGATGTCAGATCTTTAAAAAATTGTTGTGTGATTAAGGTCTTACCCTACAGTGCTGGCCAAAAGTATTGGCACTCCTGCAATTCTGTCAGATAATACTCAATTTCTTCCAGAAAATGATTGCAATCACAAATGCTTTGGTAATAATATCTTCTTTTATTTTGCTTGCAATGAAAAAACACAAAAGAGAATGAAAAAAAAAGTCAAATCAGTGATCATTTTACACAAAACTCTAAAAATGGGCCGGACAAAAGTATTGGCACCCTCAGCCTAATACTTGGTAGCACAATCTTTAGACAAAATAACTGCGAACAACCGCTTCCGGTAACCATCAATGAGTTTCTTACAATGCTCTGCTGGAATTTTAGACCATTCTTCTTTGGCAAATTTCTCCAGGTCCCTGAGATTTGAAGGGTGCCTTCTCCAAACTGCCATTTTGAGAACTCTCCACAGGTGTTCTATGGGTTTCAGGTCTGGACTCATTGCTGGCCACTTTAGAAGTCTCCAGTGCTTTCTCTCAAACCATTTTCTAGTGCTTTTTGAAGTGTGTTTTGGGTCATTGTCCTGCTGGAAGACCCATGACCTCTGAGGGAGACCCAGCTTTCTCACACTGGGCCCTACATTATGCTGCAAAATTTGTTGGTAGTCTTCAGACTTCATAATGCCATGCACACGGTCAAGCAGTCCAGTGCCAGAGGCAGGAAAGCAACCCCAAAACATCAGGGAACCTCCGCCATGTTTGACTGTAGGGACCGTGTTCTTTTCTTTGAAGGCCTCTTTTTTTTTCCTGTAAACTCTATGTTGATGCCTTTTCCCAAAAAGCTCTACTTTTGTCTCATCAACAGAGAACATTCTTCCAAATAGTTTTTGGCTTTCTCAGGTAAGTTTTGGCAAACTCCAGCCTGGCTTTTTTATGTCTCTGGGTCAGAAGTGGGGTCTTCCTGGGTATCCTACCATAGAGTCCCTTTTCATTCAGACGCCGACGGATAGTACGGGTTGACACTGTTGTACCCTCGGACTGCAGGGAAGCTAGAACTTGTTTGGATGTTAGTCGAAGTTCTTTAGCCACCATCCGCACAATCTTTCGTTGAAATCTCTCGTCAATTTTTCTTTTCCGTCCACATCTAGGGAGGTTAGCCACAGTGCCATGGGCTTTAAACTTCTTGATAACACTGCGCACGGTAGACACAGGAACATTCAGGTCTTTGGAGATGGACTTGTAGCCTTGAGATTGCTCATGCTTCCTCACAATTTTGCTTCTTAAGTCCTCAGACAGTTCTTTGGTCTTCTTTCTTTTCTCCATGCTCAATGTGGTACACACAAGGACACAGGACAGAGGTTGAGTCAACTTTATTCCATTTCAACTGGCTGCAAGTGTGATTTAGTTATTGCCACCACCTGTTATGTGCCACAGGTAAGTAACAGGTGCTGTTAATTACACAAATTAGAGAAGCATCACATGATTTTTCAAAGGGTGCCAATACTTTTGTCCACCCCCTTTTTTATGTTTGGTGTGGAATTATATCCAATTTGGCTTTTTGACAATTCTTTTTGTGGTTTTCCATTGAAGACAAATTAAATGAAGATATTATTACCAAAGCATTTGTGATTGCAATCATTTTCTGGAAGAAATTGAGTATTATCTGAAAGAATTGCAGGGGTGCCAAAACTTTTGGCCAGCACTGTATATTCACATTCCCATGACGGTGGTACAAAATGGCTGTTGAATGGCCACCTGCTTCACCGATCCCTCATAATTTGATTGTATTGAGGGATCTGTGAAAAAAATAAAAATAGTACATGACCTGAAAAAATAGCCCCCATTCACACAGAGTGAATTAATGCAGCCATGTGAAGGACAGTTATCACTGTCGCGTGAATACAGGGTTACAAGTGAATTTCTATGTGTATGTTTAAATGTGTAGGAGAAGGAAAGGGTTAAGAAACCACAATTGGGTCTAAAATCATCATTAGCTAAAATACAACCCTGTCAAATTTGTGGACAAAGTGTGATCTCATACTCTTTATAAAAGAAATTGGATATATTTGACTTTTTTTTGGCAATTCGCAAAGGCACACTCATACATTTATACATGACTGCATAGTTTATGAATCTGAGTTGTCTTAGATTTAGCAGTTGGTACCTTCAACAATGATCTAAACATATTCTTAACAAAAAAGCAAAACAATGCAAATGAATTCATAGTAGGAAAGTTGAAAGATGTGTCTTCCTTTTGTGCTCTCTGCAGTCATGGCCCAGGTAAGCTTTTCCTGGTAATACCGGATAAGATTCAGAGCTCTATTGTTCTCCAGAGTCCTTCAGCTTTATTTCAGTGATAGATAGGAGGCAACATTATTCCTTTTCAAGATAGCAGGAAAGAAAATATTTTTAATAAGGAACATTTCCTTCTAACACAAAAGCATAAGTTGTGAGTATGTTCCCCTTTCACTTCTTCCTGCATGGAATGAATCTGCTGATAAAAACTAGAAAATAATAATAGTATTAATATTGTAGAATGCTGTGAGGAGATTGGTCTCCTCAGGATGTTTAATGGTGTCAAATAAGCTTTTAGTGTACCAAAATCTGTGTCCAGGCACCTTGAATGCCCTTATAAACAGTATGAAATTTCTACTTCACCCCAATATTATGATAATGGGTGACTTTTCCTTTACGTTCTCCACCTTCCTCTGTGTCTTTGTTAGGTTATATTTTTATTATGTGCTCCATATTTTGGACTGCAATTTTTTCAGGATTGATTGAAGGGGTTGACCACTTTCAGCAAATAATTATTGTTTGTAGAATGAAAAGTTATACAATTTTCCAATACAGCACACTAACATGACTGCTCCCCTTTCTGGATCTGTATCTCTGCTCTGGGCTCACTGTTGTGATGTCATGGGCGCCTGGTGCAGGAAGCAGCAGAAGGGGCCAGAGACCTCGTCTCCCCCGTTTCGTCTACACAACGACACTAGACAGGGTTGCCCTCTATCTCCTCTTCTTTTTGTACTCTGTATTGAGCCACTGGCGACGGCCATCCGTCTGTGCCCCGATATTACGGGGGTTCGTGTACGCAAACGAGAATTTAAGCTTTCCCTGTTCGCTGATGATATCCTCCTGACCCTTACTAACCCCCATGTATCCCTTCCCAACCTCCATGGCCTCCTTTCCCGCTTTGGCCGTCTGTCTGGTTATAAGGTCAATACTTCAAAGACAGAGGCCTTACCTATTCGAATTCCCCCATCTACCTTGGCTGGCCTTCAGGCCGCCTTTCGGTATAGATGGCAGTCCTCCTCACTAAAATACTTGGGCATATATTTAACTGGATCCTTTTCCCAATTATACCAGGCAAATTTCCCCTCCATTTTTAGACATATTCGGGCCCTCCTTACTAAGTGGTTGGCACTGCTTCTGTCTCTCTTTGGATGGATCAACGCAGTGAAGATGTCTATCCTGCCTAAGCTGCTTTATTATTTTGAGACCCTCCCAGTCCCGGTGCCCCTTAGGGACCTCCGGGCGCTGCAGGGCTCAATCCTCCGATTTGTTTGGGCTGGAGGGAGACACAGGCTTTCTAGGCAGCTTATGATGACCCCTAGGGAGAGAGGTGGCCTTTCTCTCCCCAATTTAGTTTTATACTACTGGGCGGCCCACCTACGCAGGGTCCCGGCTTGGTCCACCCTCCAGGCTTACTCTAAGTGGATGGAGATCGAGAAGCTGTGGCTTGCTCCACAACATCCTAATTCCCTGCTTTGGACTGGTCCTCATTCCCCCCCCCGGGAGTGCCTTGTTAGGCCCTATGGCACTCACGAGAGATATTTGGCGCACATGTGTATCCCGTTTTCCCCTCTCCTCCTCGTGTTCCTCCATGACCGCTTTCCTTCTGCACCCTAATTACCCGCCTGGACTCACTGGGCCAGTAGCGGGTCCTTGGCTGAGAGCGGGCCTTTTTCGGTACGCTAACATCATTGATTATAGGACCCGGGCTCTTTTACCATTTGCTGATCTCCAGTCCGGATTTGGCCTGCCCCAGTCCAGTGAGTTCACGTATATCCAGGTCTCCCATCTGGCCTCCTCTATTTTTCAAGGCTCCACAGCACCCATCCCTACTCTTTTTGAGAAACTTTGTAAAACGGGTGTTGGGACAACAGGGCTTATTTCTGATATATACCGCCTTCTTTCGAATCCCACCCCAGATGCTTTGCCCCAACATACCTATATGTCACGGTGGGAGAACTATTTGGGGACACCCATCTCGAGTAACGATTGGTCCCTCATATGGAGTAGAGCACCCAGGACTTCTAGATGTGTTACACAAAAAGAAAATATTTTTAAGATGTTGATGCATTGGTATCATACCCCAGCTGCACTTCACTCTTTTGACAGGAATGTCCCGGACTGCTGCTGGCGGTGTGGCACCCATCCTGCACACATTTTCCATCTCTTTTGGAACTGCCCCCTGCTCCAGTCTTATTGGCTCCAGGTCCGGGGTCTCCTGGAAGGGGTCCTGGGTGGTAGCCTTCCCCTGTCCCCTAGGACTTACCTTCTCAACCTCCCCCCCCCCCTGATATTTTGCGCAGGCCCGCTCTCCAGCTCCTGTTGCTCCTCCTTACTTCCGCTAGCTGTCTGATTGCTAAACACTGGCGGCATCCTGCCCCCCCGGCCCTGGAGGAGTTATATGCTAGGATAAAAGATGCGCACTCCCTGGAGTACCTGACGGCCCTTCTTAATAATGAGGAGGAGAGGTTCTGCCTGATCTTGAAACTGTGGGATGAGTTTTGGGCGGCCCGGCCTCTCTGATCCGGCTGTTGTGTGGCCCCTTACTTCCTGGATGTCCTTTTGTCACCCTTCTGTCCTCCTGTCTTGTCTACCCCTGTTTGTTGTTGGATTCCTTGGCCTTTTTGGGGCCATTTCTGGCCAGTTTGTTTAAAGCCTTGTAATTTATTGAGAATGCTGAGTAATCCCCGTCTGTCCTATGTTTGTTACCTTCAGTTATCTTATTTTTCTTGTATATTGTTATTCTCTCTGTATGACAAAAACTTTTAAAATAAACAGTTGAAAAAAAAAGAAGGGGCCAGAGAGCAGACAGTTAAGTAAACATACTTCCCCCTTACCCTACGCAGCTTGTAGGACACAGGTTCATTGTGACCTGTGTCCTACAAGCCGGGGAGTGGTAGAACAGTAAGCTTGTGGCTTTCTGCTGTACCAATAGCAGAACCGGGTTGGGAAAGCACTTCTCCCCGGTTCTGCGATCCAGATGCCTGTTTAACAACCATTTAGGCAGAGCTGGGGTGAACTGGTTGCATTCACTTACCGTTCCCCAATCCTGCCTACAGCCTGTGTGCCGCCCATCATATTGTGATGACGTAATGTGCAGTGAGCAGGAGTGGGGATAGGTAAGTTAATAGAGCAGTTACCAGACTCCACTGCCTACTAAAAAAGCAGTGGGGCTCTGATAGGGCTCCCTAAAGGCCAGTCCGAGCCTATATTTTCTGTATCAGTTCCTTGTTTTTTAGATATCTACTTGCTGTCATTCTTTGTTTACTTCTAGTGGATAAAAATTAGTCCATGGTCATGTGATAAATTTGGACACACAGGTGCACAGCTTGTCACAGTTCAGTAATCAGACATCTGTCTTGTAACAAGCCGTAGACCTGTGTTTTCATCACATGGTCATGGACTGATTTCTATCCACTGGAAGTAAAGAAAGAATGACGACAACATGCAGATATATAGAAAACCATGAGGAACTGATACAAAAGGTATATTGTAAAAGTAAGTAATAAGTAAAATTGGATAATCTCTTTAACCCCTTCCCACCATAACAGTACGTTGCGGCAAGTACATAGTTAGCACTCAGCGTTGTTCTATTACGGTACAGATGCCCTGCACCCTCCTCCCTTCCTTGCTCCTGAAATAGCTGTGATGGCTGCTGTCTGATACAGCAGACCATCTCAGCTAGGTTGTAAAAGAAAAATAGCAAGAACTTTGGCAATTGCCGCCATTAGTCATTTGTTAATGGGAGATGCGAGAGGCGATCGCCGAAGTGGGACTGCCACTATTTCTTTTTCATCAGGTGTACAAGCTGGGATGGCTGCTGTCCCAGAAAGCAGACCATCCCAGATAACTGCCGTGTGACAGATGGCAGTAGCCCCACATCCGCGTACACAGCCATTAGTCACACGGGTAATAGCAGTGATTGTGGAATTGCGACCACAGCCATGTGCGTCTATTTCCGCATGTATTCTTGCTGTGATTGCTGCTGGCACAGCACACCATCATAGATTGCAACAGGGGCCCACATCACATCACAAATCATAATGGCTAATGGCGGCGATCGCCGATATGCAATTGCCACCTTTATTTAGCCATTTATGCTGCTTAGTGTGAGAGCAAATGCCGGCGGTCCAACAATGGTGATCGCTACCATTAGTCAGAGATTAGTCTGTGACTACATTGACACTAATCCAAAAGTGGGATTGCCACCGTCACCTTATTTAGATTTAGCATTAGGGACTGTCATCATAGTTTAGTGTAGTTCAGTGTTAGGAGTTACTTGTAGTGTCAGGAAAGCTTGCTCCAAATTAGTTAGTGTTAACATCAGGGAAGTTTGCAAAAAATTAGTTTAGGTGTAGTGTTAGTTAAGAGAATCCGTAGTTTAGGGAAGTCCAATAGTTGTATACATAAAAAAAAAAAAAAAGCACTGTGATAGGCTGCTGTCCCTGATAGGCTGCTATCACAGCTCAGTAATAACAACCAATAGTGGGGGTCCTGCCCCCTCTGATCGCCACTATCGGTTAGTCACTAACTACTGACCAATAGTAGCGATCGGTGACGTCACAACACAGTTAAACCCCTTGCAACCGCCCTCAACTACTCTGTTGGATTTAGTGAGTTGTTGAGAGCGGTTTCTAGTTGATGAGCTGTGCTGATTTTTGACAATTTACCCTATTTGTTCCATCCATACTTACCTCCTCTGTTGCTCCCATCTGCTGTGTGTCTCCTTCTGTGCCTACCTCCTCATTGTACCACCTGCATTCCCACTCTGCCCACCACTTCATTGCACCGTCTGCATTACCCCTCTGCCCACCACCTCACTGTACCACCTGCATAACCTCTCTGCCTACCTCCTCATTGTACCATCTGTGTATGCCACCTCCTCTTTATATCACCTGTGGCCTATTTGTGTGTCCTTGTAATTTGTTATCTGCTCTGCTTTTTTTTTTTATCCACTTATTTTAAAAAAACAAAACAAAAAAAATATTAAAATATATAGTTTAGCTTAGTGTAGTTTAGTGTCAGGAAACCGTCACGTTAGTTAGATTTAGCATTAGGGACTGTCATCGTGTTTAGTGTAGTTTAGTGTTAGGAGTTACTTGTAGTGTCAGGAAAGTTTGCTCCAAATTAGTTAGTGTTAGCATCAGGGAAGTTTGCAAAAAATTAGTTTAGGTGTAGTGTTAGTTAAGGGAATTCGTAGTTTAGGGAAGTCCAATACTGTAGTTCTATACATAAAAAAAAAAAAAAGTTACTGAACTTTTCATAAACCTAATTTTTTGGGGTATATATATTTTTCTTCTTTGTATACAGTTTTAATTACATATACAGTTTACTGTGAAAACACTTACATTTTACCTAGCACTCCTTTAACTGATGCAGAGGCGTATGCATTTCTCACCTCTGACAGCGATTCTTCAGATGGTGCCACACTTTATTTGTCATCCTCCTTGTCAAGTCATGATGAGGACAAGGGACCCCCTAGAAGATGCCCTAGACCCACTCCATTTGAGACCCCCAAAAGGAGTGATGCAGCCACTGTACAAAGCCCGGAGAGAAGTGGCCCCATTTGAAAATTGCAATTCCCATTCTGTATCATCTGCTGTGCAGTATCATTTGAAAAAGCCCGTGGGCTCATTATACCCCTAGATGAATGCCTAAAGGGGTAGTATAGAATGTAAGCTCTTGCGAGCAGGACCCTCATTCCTATTGTTTGATATGTTTATTTCTTTGTTACATTGTAAAGTCTCATATTGTCTGTTCATGTGTCCTCTGATTTGTAAAGTGCTGTGGAATATGTTGGCGCTATATAAATAGTTGTTATTATTATTATTATTAATAATAATAATAATAATAATAATAATAATAATAATAATGTTTTTAAAATTGGGTCACTTCTTGGGGGTCTCAATTGTACTAGTACCTTTGGGGCCATGCATACATGACTCTGCACCAGAAAAGCATTCCAGCTATGTCTGTGCTCCAGTAGTATAAATGGTGGTATTTCCCTACTGAGCCCTGCCGTTTGGCCAGGCAGCACATAACAGCTACATGTAGGAAGCTGCTGTATCCAGGAGAACCCACCCCTGTTCATGCAGTCAGACGGGAGGATGCACTGGGAGGTGGTGGGAACATGAGGCACAATATCTAAGTGTCCAGGCCAGTAGCCTAGTCAAAGGTCAGCAATTACCTGTGCGAAGTATAATATGGCAGCTAAATTTGCCTTAATTTCAATAGGACTGTGAAAATTTGGATTTCTTCAGCAAAAAGACTAGGCTGTGTGATGGGCATTCTCTGCCCCCACAAAGCAGGATTACTTCAGATTACACTTAGCCCCATGTCCAGTCAAATATGAATCATTTTGCTAAAGGATTACATTGAAATTTAAGCTCAATCGACTAACTAACTGGTTGCAGTTATGCTTTGCGTTAAATGACTTTCATGTAGGACAGTGTTTCCCAACCTTTTCAGACTCAGAATCCCCCTGGAAAAAAAAAAAAATTCCTTGGAGCACCCCTACCAAATAATTTTTACCAAAAGTCAAAAAACATCATAAGGACACAGATAACATTGCATAAAGGCATGGGATCATCCTTCTAAATACTTCTAGGGTGTTGAGGCCCCCTGTTGGTAATCACCGATGTAGGAGGGCGACACCCTTACAATTATTACATGGCAGTACTTCATCTTTTAATTTTTTTTTTTTCAAATCGGCACTCCAGACTGAAAAGGTTGCTGACCCCTGGTCTAGACAGAAGCCCTATGCTAGGTTCACACTGGCGTTCAGGTTTCCATTCTCCGGGTCTGCTTGGGGACCTGAAAAACAGAAACCCTATCTGTTTAAAAAGCAGTTACCCATGGAAACCTGTGGACCCCATAGACTCTAATGAGGTCCTCCCGGTTACCACCTAAAATTGCCCTTCTACCCTGAAGGTGCAAACAGCAGATTTATCCACTTGCCTGGCGATAGATAATCCCGGACCCACTAGTAAAGAGGTTCCTTAAGGATTCGACAAAATTAAGGCCCTTTGTCTCCAGTCATGTTCCCCAGTGGGACCTATCCACAGTTTTGAAGGGATTATGTCATCCTCCCTTTGAAGAAGTGGATTTCAAGTTTATTTTGTTTGAATCTACCTTTTTGAAAAGCTGTCACCTCTGCTAAGAGGATTGGCAAACTTCAGGCATTTGCAGCAGAAGAACCTTACATCAGCTTCTTTTCTGACAAGGTGCAACTGAGATTTTTTCCTGGATTTCCATCTCAGATCAATATCAATGAATTGGTTTCTCTTCCAGTGTTTTTCCCTAATCCATCCTCAGATGAGGAGACCTAAATACATTCTTTGGATCTCTCTAGATCTTTAAAGATTTATTTGGATAGATTCTCTGGGTTCAAGAGGTCTGAGAATCTGAATTTTATTTCAGGAAGAAATAATGGAAGGAATCTATTAGGCTTCCTTTCATTTCTCAAGGTTTGAACCCTCTTGAATTTGCTAAAGTCTATTTTACTCGGACTATATACAGTGCCTTGCGAAAGTATTCGGCCCCCTTGAACTTTTCAACCTTTTGCCACATTTCAGGCTTCAAACATAAAGATATAAAATTAAAATTTTTTGGTGAAGAATCAACAACAAGTGGGACACAATTGTGAAGTGGAACGAAATTTATTGGTTATTTTAAACTTTTGTAAAAAATAAAAAACTGAAAAGTGGGGCGTGCAATATTATTCAGCCCCTTTACTTTCAGTGCAGCAAACTCACTCCAGAAGTTCAGTGAGGATCTCTGAATGATCCAATGTTGTCATAAATGACTGATGATGATAAATATAATCCACCTGTGTGTAATCAAGTCTCCATATAAATGCACCTGCTCTGTGATAGTCTCAGGGTTCTGTTTAAAGTGCAGAGAGCATCATGAAGACCAAGGAACACACCAGGCAGGTCCGTGATAGTGTTGTGGAGAAGTTTAAAGCTGGATTTGGATACAAAAAGATTTCCCAAACTTTAAACATCCCAAGGAGCACTGTGCAAGCGATCATATTGAAATGGAAGGAGTATCAGACCACTGCAAATCTACCAAGAACCGGCCGTCCCTCTAAACTTTCATCTCAAACAAGGAGAAGACTGATCAGAGATGCAGCCAAGAGGCCCATGATCACTCTGGATGAACTGCAGAGATCTACAGCTGAGGTGGGAGAGTCTGTCCATAGGACAACAATCAGTCGTACAAATCTGGCCTTTATGGAAGAGTGGCAAGAAGAAAGCCATTTCTCAAAGATATCCATAAAAAATCTCGTTTAAAGTTTGCCACAAGCCACCTGGGAGACACACCAAACATGTGGAAGAAGGTGCTCTGGTCAGATGAAAACAAAATCGAACTTTTTGGCCACAATGCAATACAATATGTTTGGAATAAAAGCAACACAGCTCATCACCCTGAACACACCATCCCCACTGTCAAACATGGTGGTGGCAGCATCATGGTTTGGGCCTGCTTTTCTTCAGCAGGGACAGGGAAGATGATTAAAATTGATGGGAAGATGGATGGAGCCAAATACAGGACCATTCTGGAATAAAACCTGTTGGAGTCTGCAAAAGACCTGAGACTGGGACGGAGATTTATCTTCCAACAAGACAATGATCCCAAACATAAAGCAAAATCTACAATGGAATGGTTCACAAATAAACGTATCCAGGTATTAGAATGGCCAAGTCAAAGTCCAGACCTGAATCCAATCGAGAATCTGTGGAAAGAGCTGAAAACTGCTGTTCACAAACGCTCTCCATCCAACCTCACTGAGCTCGAGCTGTTTTCCAAGGAAGAATGGGCAAGAATTTCATTCTCTTTATGTGTAAAACTGATAGAGACATACCCCAAGCGACTTGCAGCTGTAATCGCAGTAAAAGATGGAGCTACAAAGTATTAACTTAAGGGGGCTGAATAATTTGGCACGCCCCACTTTTCAGTTTTTTATTTTTTACAAAAGCTTAAAATATCCAATAAATTTTGTTCCATTTAACGATTGTGTCCCACTTGTTGTTGATTCTTCACCAAAAAATAAAAATTTTATATCCTTATGTTTGAAGCCTGAAATGTGGCAAAAGGTTGAAAAGTTCAAGGGGGCCGAATACTTTCGCAAGGCACTGTAGTATTATGCTCCATTGTGGACCACCCATGAACAATTAAAGGAAAAAAAGGAAAAAAAAAAACACTGATATGGCACATTATGATACCTTAGTTAATCATTTAGTCAGAAACAATTTTAGGCTAAGGCCCCGCGTAGCGAGCCACAGCTGAAAAGCCCTGCAGGAAAAACTGTGGGGGAAATGCATTGCGGTTTTTCCCGCAGCGCTTTTCACAGAAAGTCCACAGAGGTTTCCTCTGTGGACTTTCTGTTTCAATTATACAGGTGCATCTCAATAAATTAGAATATCTTTCAAATGTTTATTTCTTTCAGTAATTAAATTAAAAAAGTGACCTCCTATATTTTCTAGATTCTTTACACATAGAATGTTCTATTTCAAGTGTCTTATTTCAGTAAATGTTGATTATGGATTACAGGTAATGAAAACCAAAATCTATGAAAATTAGAATATTGTAAAAAAGTTCAGTATTGTAAATTCAGTGTGTTACCTGCCAAGGTTTCCTAAGCCTTTAAATGGTCCCACAGTCTGGTTCAGTAGAACACACGATCATGGAAGACTGCTGATTGTGAATTGAATTACTGAATTACTAAAATTAATGAACGTTTCAGAAATATTCTAATTTATTGAGATGCACCAGTACCTATAGGGAAACGGCCAGCATTTCCGTAGGTATAATTGACATGCTATGATTTCCGAAACCACAAAAACAGGTACATGGCAAAACGCACTTTAGGCTAAAGTTCCACATTGCGAAAATGTAGCTTTTTGGCCATGGCAGAAATGCAGCGGAAAAAAACGCTGCGTTTTACATTACCTGCAGAGTGGATGGGATTCTGGCTAATCCCAGCCACACATTGCAGAAAAAAATCTGCAACAGAAATGCTGCGATTTAAAAAATGCAGGCTGCGGCTCGCTAAGTGGGGCCTTAACCTTAAAAGGCAATGGAATGATAGAGCTTACAGGGAATAACATTAAAGTGAACTCTTTAATACAAAAAGGTTAATGCTTACAAAAAGAGACAAAACAAAAAGTGATATATACAGTACAAGCAAACAGGTACAAAATAAACTGAGAAAAAAACAGAAAAAGTTACAGTTCTTCTGAACCCAGGGAAGTTGAGGAATATACAGTGGTTGTACACAGCTTGCTGTCTGGCTCCACATGTGTGACAAACTTCCTCTGGTCATCATGCAGTTTTTATAATGTTAGGCCTTGCTTCAGGTTTAGAGGCACCCTTCTAGTTCATTATTTTAATCCTCTGTCAGTTACTGGACAGTGGATTAATAAGGAGGCGAGTCCCATTAATATTAATTGTTCCTGTTTAATTCACCACCCAGTATGAGATGGGGATTGAAATGTTTGACCATCTATTCAACCAGGGAAAGCTGTCTCTTTGCATTTACAACACTCATTATTAAGGCTGTGCTGACTTCGTCTGTCAAATACCCTGGTCCATTAAAGGGTGATCTTTTGGTCTAAGCCACCAGCCTCTGCCATAGCCTTTATCTGTGTTGTGAGCTGCAGACTCCAAAAGGAAATGCCATTCACAGACCTAAGGTGACAAGCTCACAGGAATTCTAAACACAAGTAATTAACATTGGAACCGTCAAGTTCAAAAAGATAGCAATATTTTCCTCTTGAATGTATCATAATTACCTTATATACACATAAATCAATAATACAATTCACTGACATTCATATACAGGTAGGGCCTTTCATTACACTAGGTCAATAGAAAAATAAGTAAGTTATGACTTTTGGAATTCAATTTATAAAAAAATAAAAAATATGTGCAACAGCCAGCTTCGTCTCTATATTTGCTGGATTGACTGCAGTTCACATTTATGACACTAGATGTAGCTGTTACTAAATGTTTATCTGTAGACACTCTGTACTTTTGTTGTTTTTGATGCTGTTGATATACACATCCTGTAATTTTAGTGTGTGTGATGTACTAGATCTGTTATTCACCATGTGAGGTGGATCTTCTCTTAGTGCATTCATGTCTGTTCCTGTTATATACAAATGTCTATCTGGTTTTGACTCTGCCACATCCAGCAATCGCACTCTGCAACAGGTTATGGGCCCAGTGATCAAATGAAGTCCCAGTAACCGGATAAACCCCAGTAAACAGAAGCGACCCAGGCAGAGCGAAGTCCAGAACGGAAGACAGTGCGGCAGATGCAGAGATCGACATAAGGAAGCTTCCACAGAGACATCTCCTGTACAGAAGTAAGACTGTTCCTATATATACAGTGGGGAAAAAAAAGTATTTAGTCAGCCACCAATTGTGCAAGTTCTCCCACCTAAAAAGATGAGAGAGGCCTGTAATTGACATCATAGGTAGACCTCAACTATGAGAGACAAAATGAGAAAACAAATCCAGAAAATCACATTGTCTGATTTTTAAAGAATTTATTTGCAAATAATGGTGGAAAATAAGTATTTGGTCAATAACAAAAGTTCATCTCAATACTTTGTTATATATCCTTTGTTGGCAATGACAGAGGTCAAATGTTTTCTGTAAGTCGTCACAAGGTTGGCACACACTGTTGCTGGTATGTTGGCCCATTCCGCCATGCAGATCTCCTCTAGAGCAGTGATGTTTTGGGGCTGTCGCTGGGCAACACGGACTTTCAACTCCCTCCAAAGATTTTCTATGGGGTTGAGATCTGGAGACTGGCTAGGCCACTCCAGGACCTTGAAATGCTTCTTACAAAGCCACTCCTTCATTGCCCTGGTGGTGTGCTTGGGATCATTGTCATGCTGAAAGACAAAGCCACGTTTTATCTTCAGTGCCATTGCTGATGGAAGGAGGTTTGCACTCAAAATCTCACAATACATGGCTCCATTCATTCTTTCATGTACACGGATCAGTTGTCCTGGTCCCTTTGCAGAGAAACAGCCCCAAAGCATGATGTTGCCACCCCCATGCTTCACAGTAGGTATGGTGTTCTTTGGATGCAACTCAGCATTCACTCTCCTCCAAACACGACGAGTTGTGTTTCTACCAAACAGTTCTACTTTGGTTTCATCTGACCATATAACATTCTCCCAATACTCTTCTGGAACATCCAAATGCTCTCTAGCAAACTTCAGACGGGCCCGGATATGTACTGGCTTAAGCAGGTGGACACGTCTGGCACTGCAGGATCTGAGTCCCTGGCGGCGTAGTGTGTTACTGATGGTAGCCTTTGTTACGTTAGTTCCAGCTTTATGCAGGTCATTCACTAGGTCCCCCCGTGTGGTTCTGGGATTTTTGCTCACCATTCTTGTGATCATTTTGACCCCACGGGGTGAGATCTTGCGTGGAGCCCCTGATGGAGGGAGATTATCAGTGGTCTTGTATGTCTTCCATTTTCTAATTATTGCTCCCACAGTTAATTTCTTCACACCAAGCTGCTTGCCTATTGCAGATTCAGTCTTCCCAGCCTGGTGCAGGTCTACAATTTTGTTTCTGGTGTCCTTCCACAGCTCTTTGGTCTTCACCATAGTGAAGTTTGGAGTGTGACTGTTTGAGGTTGTGGACAGGTGTCTTTTATACTGATAACAATGTCAAACAGGTGCCATTACTACAGGTAATCAGTGGAGGACAGAGGAGCCTCTTAAAGAAGAAGTTACAGGTCTGTGAGAGCCAAAAATCTAGCTTGTTCGTAGGTGACCATATACTTATTTTCCACCATAATTTGCAAATAAATTCTTAAAAAATTTTCTGTATTTGTTTTTCTCATTTTGTCTCTCATAGTTGAGGTCTACCTATGATGACAATTACAGGCCTCTCTCATCTTTTTAAGTGGGAAAACTTGTACAATTGGTGGCTGACTAAATACTTTATTCCCCACTGTATAAAGGAGAGATAATGGCCTGTAGTTCAGAACCTAAACTATCAGTGGCCAAGCTGAACAATGACAATTATCAGCTATGGAAATTTAAAATGGAATTGCTATTATCCAGGGATGACTTGTGGGAAGTTATGACTACAGAGAGACCACAAGATGATTATCAGGACTGGGACAGGAAAAACAGATGGGCACGGGCCAGCCACTATAAGCTTACTAGCAGAAGATGATCAGCTTATTCACATACGCAGTGAGAATACAGTGAAAGGCATGTGGGATGTACTGAAAAGACTGCATGAGAGATCCAGTTTAAACAGCAAGTTGTTTCTGCTAAGGAAACTCTACAAAATGTGGCTTAGCAGAGAGCAGGACATGCATATAAATGCCATGCTGGAAGTGATCACACAACTCAGATCAGTCGGTGAGAATATAACAGACAGTCACGCTGCAGCCATTTTATTATGCAGTTTACCTGGCACATACACTGCACTGATCAATGCGCTGGAGACACGACCTGAGACAGATCTGACAATAACATTTGTAAAGACCAGGCTCATAGATGAGTATCAGTGAAGAAAGGAGATTACACATGATTATACAGAAACTCACTCCAAGACTGCTCTTAAGACTACAGACACAAGGTCAAACAGGAAGGAAACCAGAGTGTGCTTTAGATGCCACAGACAAGGACACATAAAGAAAGACTGCACTATATGGAAAGCAGAGCAGATGAGACAGCATCCCTCTTATACTAAACAGAAAGACAAAGCCACAATTTCTGATTCAAGTGAAGGGAAGTGGAATGACACATTTAAAGTGACAGACAATCATAAATTTCAAGGCTGGTGCATTGACTCTGGAGCAACCAGTCACATGACAAGTGATAGAAGTTTTTTCACAGAACTTGATCTGAATAACAAAGAGACTATTTACCTCGCAGATGGGAGTAAAATATGTGCAGAAGGATATGGGAATGGAACCCTTGTATGCCCCAATGATGTGGGACACAATTTAGCAATACCAGTAAAAGATGTATTTTATGTTCCTGATCTAGAAGGAGGACTCTTATCTGTGAAGCGTCTGACAAGCAAAGGACTCACTGTAAAATTCCAAGGTGACAAGTGTTCTATCCTAGAGGGCAAGCAGATGATAGCAAGTGCCAAGTTGGATGATCATCTATATACACCTCAACACAGTGAAGGAGCAGGTGAGACTATGCACACATAAGCACAATGACTGTATACACGTGTGGCACAGGCGTTTAGGTCACAGACACCCAGAATGCATACAGGAACTACAAAAGAGGAATCTGACAAAGGATCTAACAGTATCCCCTCGTTCAGTGATTGTTAAATGTGAATGTTGCATTAAATCCAAAGCTACAAGAGCAACACTTCCTAAAGTAAGTCACAATAGAGCTTCAAGACCTCAGTGATGTATGTAGTTCACAGTGATGTATGTGGTCCCCTAAACCCACCTACACCTGGAAGCAACAGGTACATAGTGACTTTTATAGATGACTATTCAAGATACACAGTCACTTACCTAATGCAACACAAGAGTGAAGTTTTTGACAAATTACAGGACTATGTAGTAAGGACAAGTAACAAGTTTCAGAGAAAACCTCTCATACTTTGGAGTGACAATGGAGGTGAATTCACAGGACATAAAATACAAGAATACTTAAAGCAGAATGGAATAGAGCATCAAAAGACAAACCCCTACACACCAGAGCAAAACAGGGTAGCTGAAAGAAAGAACAGAACTCTGACTGAAATGATAAGATGCATGCGGACAGACTCTGGATTACCACAAAAATATTGGGATGAAGCAGCAATGACAGCCACTTATTTGCAAAACAGACTCTTTTCTAGAACAATGGAGAAAACTCCATATGAACTGTGGCACAATGAGAAGCCAAGTGTAAAACATCTAAGATTTTTTGATGCAAGGCGTTCATCTACATTCCAGAAGAAAAACGCACCAAACTTTAAAACAGAGCATTTGAAGGCGTCTTTGTTGGATACAGTGACAATGTTAACGGTTACAGAATCCTAAATCCCAAAACTGACAAGGTTACCATTAGCAACAGCATAACTTTTGTTGAAGATCTGAGAGACAATGTAATGACAACAGAGGAAGTAAGAACAGAAGAGAAAACTGACACTGATCAGCCAACATCTGTAACTTCCGAACAAACAGTTGTAGTGAGTGCAGAATCCATCAGTAATGAAGAGCAGACACAACCAAGCTCACATACAGAACCAAGACGCTCAATGAGAGAGAATAAAGGTAAACCACCTGTACGTCTCTCATACAAGGCAAGCACTGCCAGTGCTAATGAACCTGCAACTTGGGGAGACATATCCCATCTTTCAGAAGGGGAAGCCAGTAAATGGATAAAGGCCGCAAAGGAAGAGATAAAATCCATGCATGACACTAAAACATGGACACTTACAGAACTACCACCTGGAAGGAAATCCATAGGTTGTAAATGGACTTTCAAAGTAAAATACAATGCAGATGGTACAGTGGAGCGATACAAAGCAAGACTCATAGCCAAAAGATATTTCTCAAATATATGGTGAGGAATATGATGAGACATTTGCGCCAGTAGTCAAACATGCTACAATAAGAACTTTACTGACAGTAGCTGCAATAAGGAAAATGCAAGTAAGACACTTTGATGTAAAAACAGCATTTCTACATGGCGAGTTAGCAGAAGATATCTACATGGAACAACCACCAGGATTCAAAGATGAGCAAAGGACACAACTAGTATGCAAACTACAGAGGAGTATATATGGTCTAAAGCAAGCCACCAGAGCATGGAATATGAGAATAAATGAAGTGCTTACACAGGAGGACTTTCAGAGAAGTAAAGCAGACCCCTGTTTATACACAAAGAAATTGGCAGACAGGTGGATCTATGTACTCATTTATATGGACGATATTCTGATTTGCTTCAAGCAAGAAGGGGATGAAGGAGAAATACTCCAAACCCTAAATCAGCACTTTGAGACCAAAGATCTTGGCAATTCAGATTGAGAGAGAGGAAGATGGCAGTTTCCTTCTGAACCAAAAGCACAAAATACAAGAGATAATTGAGACATTTGGAATGGAAGATGCAAAACCAGTAAAATCTCCCATGGAAACCAACTACCTGAAGAAGATAGACAGCCAAGATACACCACTACCAACTAACACTCAGTACAGGAAAGCAATAGGGAAATTGCTGTACATTAGCACCGCTACAAGGCCTGACATTGCAGTAGCAGTTGGAATCCTATATAGAAAGACTTCAACACCAAGTCAGATAGACTGGAATGCTGTGAAGCGAGTCATTCGCTATCTTAAAGGGACTTTACACTACAAGCTAAAGTTACCAGTAAGTGACGAAAGCACCCTGACAGGATATGTGGATGCTGATTGGGCCGGAGATACCAGTAACAGAAAATCTACAAGTGGGTACCTGTTTCTGCTATCAGGAGGTGCTATCTGTTGGACTAGTAGAAAGCAACTTTCTGTTACACTATCATCTACTGAAGCAGAGTATGTTGCAGCAGCGCAGGCCAGTGAAGAAGTCATCTGGTTGAGACAACTATTAAAAGACTTGGGTCAACCACAGATGAAAACAACGAGAAACTTTGAGGACAATCAAGGATGTCTTGCACTTGCGCAGATGGAAAGGGTTAGCTCGAGAACCAAGCACATTGATGTGAAGTACCACATTCTGAGGGATCTTCAAGAGCAGGGACTTCTTGAGTTACTTTATTGCCCGACTGAGGATATGACAGCAGATATTCTTACCAAGCCCCTGACCGCTGAAAGACACTCGAGGCTTGCAAAGAAGATGGGCCTAACAGACTAAGCCTTAGCTGTTGAGAAGTGCTGTTGGAGATATACAACAGCCAACTTTGTCTATATATTTGCTGGATTGACTGAAGTTCTCATTTATGACACTAGATGTAGCTGTTACTAAATGTTTATCTGTAGAGACGCTGTACTTTGTTGTTTTGATGCTGTTGATATACACTTCCTGTATTGTTAGTGTGTGTGCTGTACTAGATCTGTTATTCACCATGTGAGGTGGACCTACTCTTACTACATTCATTTTTCAGTAAAGTCTGTTCCTGTTATATACAAATGTCTATCTGGTTTTGACTCACATCCAGCAATCGCACTCTGCAACAAAATAATGCTCATATTTTAAGACCCATAAGAGGGCAAAACTTATCCCCTTCCTTCTCTGTGCCATAATAGTATGTAGCGCTATTATAGTGTAGCTTTATTTTTTAACCACTGCCATCTCCTCCAACAGGGTGTTGGAGCTGTGATGGCTGCTGTCCAAAACTGCAGCCTATTACAGCTTAGTGCCCAGGGACCATTAGGGATGGTCATGCGTCATGATCACTGCTATTAGTTAGTCACTAATTACTAATAGTGGTGATGACCCACGTGTTGAAGCTGCGATGGCTGCCCCAGACTGTAGCCTATCACAGCTCAATACTTAGTCACGAATAGTTGTGGTTCTGCCTCGGTAATCTGCACTATTGGTTAGTGTTTGTAGTAACCAATAACTGAAGATAGCTGACTCAGTTACTTGCTGCACCTTCCCTGAACTGCTCTGTTGGTTCATTCATTCAGAGTGGGTGTTAGTACCAGAGCTTTTACCTGATTGTACCATTTTTCCAGCCAGATCTCCAATACCCCATCTCCTCTGTTGCTGTAAACTCTTCCTCTTCCTCCCTGTGCTTTCATTGTGACCCTGTTCTGTTTTTTGGCCAGTGATCCTTTTGTCACTGACCCCTGTCATCACCATAGCTGGGTTTATCATTAGGAAATCATCACCATAGCTAGGTTTAGTGTCAGGGAAGCTTGTAAATACTGGTTAGTTTTATTAACAGGGAATTATCATCCGCCTAAGATTCCACTTGATTTTCTAGTCCTGGGCTCTGTTCCACCTTGGCTTTTTGCTGCTGATTAGGCCCAGCTAAATTTGTGGCAAGACTGAGCAGGACACTTATTTTTTCAGCATTCTGCTCCAATCTCTGCCTCCCATTGAAACAATCAGGCTGGAATCTGACGCTGATTTTGGGGCAGAAATCAGCTCACAGAAAAAGGGGATAACAACATTCCCACATAAACCAACCAGTCACAGAAAACCATGGGTGGGCAAAAATAGGAAATAGAAAATGAAACTATTAATGTAAAACTGATAAAAAAGCGATAGCATGTCATATCCAAATAGCACTAGGGAGGATAGGAGAGACAGCAAAGATGCAGAAATATACTGATATCCTAACTCTATATGCCCTCCCTAGCCAAAATGTAAATGAACGCCTAATGAAGACTAAGCCCAGCTTAAAAAAGCAAATAAGAGGGTATGAATGTTGAGGATACTGGCCTAGTGCCACACCAGCTCTGAGTTCAGACGAAGGCTGCATCGAAGGAGCATCACTGTATCTACAACTAACCTATGAATACATAAGTAGCGCCAAGAAGAGACCCTACACATTTCTTGACAATTCAATCATCATGGGCCGATATATGAGCAGTAAAACCTGCTGTTAATCATAAGGATAATATTGCCAAACAATGCTAAATAATAAAGACAAGATTAAAAAAGTCGCTGCCTTCCTTTATCAATCTGGTGATAAAATACATTGGAACTTGTTCACATAAACCAGGTAAGTATGCTCCATCCATCAATCCAGTTCATCTGGTAATAAAATACATGTATTAAAACCTGTACGATCGAACACAGGCTTCATCCATCAGTCCACCATAATAGGGGAAATAATTACAGATATCATAATTGTGTTATGAACAAGGCAGATGGATCAAACCACCTAAGCACAGGTCCACAAAGAAAATGAAGCATAATATCAAACAAGTTCATCACATGCGCCAGATAGCTAAATCAAATGTAACATGAAATCTGCTCATTTAATCCCTCAGGATACACCATATGCATGCAGTAAATCCACTTTGTTTCTTTCAGTAATATCAAGTTGTCCCAATCACCACCACGTCTCGAGGGGCAAACGAACTCAATCGCCTCCCCTTGATGATGTTGGACAAAATGATGTGTCACTGCAGTATCACGCTGGTTAGCTATATCGCAGACATGATCTCTTATCTGTCTTCAAAATTGCCTGCATGTTTTTCTGATATAATTTAGCAAACATGGGCAGTTGAACAGATTGATGACCCCAGCAGTGGTACAATTCACAAAATCCCTGTATTTGAACAACTGTCCTGTTACTGTGCTTCTAAACGCTTTCCCAGGTCTGATAAAGTCACAAGTGATGCATCTACAACATCTGAATGTTGAACAATTGTGAAAATCTAAACATTGACTGTCTGTCCACTCTTGAGTTGGGAGTGGTTCAAGATTGTTGATACATAATTTGGGGTGATTAGAAAGCTGACCACTAAGTTCTGGGTTGGCCATCTGACTTGCAGATCCTATATCCTATAAATGCCTATGTTCTGAGTCTGATTATTGAAACCCCTTTCTCAAGGTTTAAGGCAGAGGTTCTCTGAGTGGATTTTGCATGTAGATAAGCTTTGTGTGCAACCTCCGTTGGAAATCCCCTTTCCCCAAATCTTCTTGATAGATCAATTGATTTACTTTAAAAATCCGGCTACCTAATTGTATAAAACTATTGGTAGCCATGTTTTTTCCTGTAGGTTGAAGTACATATACTTCCATCCTAGTGTTTGCTAGGCTTAAGATCGAAAAACCTTAATGTCGAGGCATTAATCCCAAACGTAAACCATAGATTAAGACTGTTAACATTGAGATCTCTAATAAAGTCCTCAAAGTCACCTAATTTTTTTCTGCTGTATATGCAGTTGACATATAAACACCCTTAATTTTTTTGCCTTTTTGTCTTCCTGTTCTATTATTTAGGAAGCTGCTAGTGATATCTGTGGCTTGGTGCAGACCAGCTGTAGGCAAAAAGAGGAGAGCAGCAAGAGCCTCCGAGGAACAGAGCTGAGCAGGTATGACTATATGGCTACTGTGTGTGGGGGCCACTGGGGACTGTTACACCATGTGGAGGGGCCACTGGGACTGTTACATTCTCTGCAGGGGCCACTGAGAACCAGTATTCTCTGTGCAAGAGCCACTAGAGAGAATTATACAATGTGCAATGGCCACTGGGGAGCACTAGGGATGTCACAAGTCTGAAAAGTTTGGGACACAATGTTTCCATATAAGGAAGCATTGGGTGTATTAACATCTGGGGAATTTGTGAGTATTAATTTAAGGTATCACAAGGGCATTACTGATTTAAAGGAATAGGCCATGCATAAAAGATAAAGTGCACCTGTGACCCCCACTGATAGCTGTTCAATGGAGCCGCTGCGCTCCTGTGACGGCTGTGATCCTTTCACTGTTTACATTGCACACCATTGGTTTCCATGCAATGTAATTACAGCATTGTCAAATTCTCTTCTGTGGGAAGAGGTTGTAATTAAATTGTATTGCCACAATAAAACAGTGTGTGATACAGAGAAATTGTCAGGGTGCTTGCATGAGTGCCGTGGCCCCACCAATCAGCTGATCAGCGGAGATCCCAGGTTTTTGAACCCTATTGATCTTTTGTTATGTTCCTGAGAATAAAAACTGGACAACCTCTTTTTTTTAACTTGTATTTTATTAAAGATTTTCAAAGTGTACAAAAAGCAATACAAACTTGATATAAATTACGGTAGATCAAATTAAAATGAGAATGAGGAGGGAGAGGGATAGGAAAGGAGAGGGGAGGGGAGGATATAATGGGCGGATAGAAGGGGGGGGAAAGATGGAGGAATATGGTAGGGGAAAAAAGGGGGGGTAGGACAGGGAGGGAGATGGAGTCGGGTGGAGGGACATAGGAAATAGAATGTGATACAACATCAACAATCATCAATCAAAAACAACAAACAGTGATCCAGTAGCCAGTGAAAGCACGACTCACAAACAAGGCAGGTAAGATTCCAATGAATGTTAGCAGATTGGCAATTAACAATGAGCAATGTGATACCAGTATAGATAGCAAGTACTAATGCAAAATCAACACTCATAGCCTGACCATTTTACCCATTTACCCCATAAACTCTTAAAGGCCTGGGTATTACCCAGTCTACATGATAACAAATGTTCCACAGTGCAATTAAATGTGACTGCTCTGGTGATTTCAGGTATTCAGGGAAGGTCCAAGCTATTCCATAATTGGGCAATCCTAGATCTAGTGACAGTCAGTACATGGAAAATGATACATTGATCATCAAGGGGTAGCATGTCAATGCCCAATGAAAGCATAGCCACGTGCGGTCCCCAGGGAAACGGATACTGAATGATAGTGCGTAATAGGTTATAAATCTGGTTCCATAGTTGCTTAAGTCGAGGACATGACCACCATATACAGTATGTAGAAGGGAACCAGGTTCCACACTGCATCTCCAGCAGGTTTTGGAAGCTGTGGAAAAATAAGTGCTAGTCTAGTTGGGGTATAGTACCATCTATATAACAATTTCCTGGATGACTCCTAATGATCAATACAGTGAGATACCCTCTTAGGCAAAAAATATACCTTAGTTCACTGAGCGTCGGTGAATGTCTGACCAAGATCTAGCTCCCACTTGGACTGGAATCTGAGTTGTATTGAGGATGAGTGATCCCTAATGGCCTTATAAGCCAAAGAAATACCTTAAGTCATTCTAGAAGAATTATCAAAGTACAGGGCAAATGCAGAGTTAGGGGGATCTTTCGAGTAGGGGACTTGTCTCAAAAAGTGACAAATTTGCAAGTATTTATAGAAATCGTGTTTAGGGATTTGGAATTGGTCATAAATATGGGTGAAGGAATGTAAAACTTTTTTCCTGATAGAGCTGATCCAAAACCAGCAGCCCTCCCCCAACCCATTTCTGGATATCCAGGTCTGGAATAAAGGAAGGTAAGGGTTTCCTAAGGGGTGGAAACTAGGATAGCCTGAAGGAAATTAAGTCCAGTATGGCATAGTTTCCTCACCTCTACCGCTACTTGCATTGTGGGCAGCGTAACCCAGATTGTAGGTGATGGGAATCTGAAATGCCATAATAGCAACGTTAGGGAAGGCAACCCCAAACCGTATCTCTCTATATCCACCCAGTGCTTCCCCTCAGACATATGCCACCAAGCTTTTAGCTGATCCAAAATAGATGCGTAGTAATAATGCAGTAAATTAGGACAATGTAACCCTCTCCTTTGGATTTGGGGAGAAGCAGTACTGATGTCGGGATCCTGGATTTTTTATGTCCCCACATAAAGCGCATTAATAAGTGTTGAAGGGTTGTAATAAAATGTTTGGGAAAGGTGATGGGGAGATTCCTAAAGTAATATAGGATCTTTCGAACAAGGAACATTTTTGCTGCAGAGAGTCTGCCCAACCATGAAATCTGGACTTTGGAATAGGAGACAATATCCTTTTGAATGGTCGATAAGAGTTTTGAGTAATCAGTTTTACAAAGATGTGAAGGTGAGTAAGTCAGTTGTATACCTAGGTAAGGTAGTGCTCCTGTCGTCCAAGGAAAGAAAAAGGATTGTTGAAGGTGTTGTTGTAAAGGAAGGGGAATGTCTATATTTAGAATCAGGGATTTTGAGGTGTTTATTTTTTAGTAACTTACGCTATGAAAGTCACTTATAAGGGTCATCATGGTTGTGAGTTATTGTTCAGGCTTTGACAGTAACATGATAATATCATCTGCAAACAGTCCTATGTGATGCTCAGTTGCGCCCATCCCAATGCCCCAAAGATTGGAAGAAGACCTAACACTTTGGGAAAAGGGTTCCATAGTCAATGCAAAAATCAAGGGGGACAAGGGGCATCCCTGGTGAGTTCCATTAGTAATATAGAAGGGGGAAGACAAAACTCCTGCAGAGTAGACTTTAGCTGAAGTAACGGTGTACAGAGCCATAATAGCAGTTTGAATAGAGGGGGGAAAGCCAAACTTTTGCAACACTGCTGGCAAATATCCCCAATGGACACAGTTGAACGCCTTCTCCGCATCCAAAGCTAAGAGCAGAGAAGGCGTCAGACGGCTGTGGGCTATGCTTACAAGATCAATAAAGTGTCTTGTACCTTCTAAGTGTCACTCACCTGGTTGTTATCATTAAATATAAAATATTCTGATAAAGCTAAGAAAGTGGCTGGGGCATATTTAGGGTTCTGTAATATATAATTATTAAGTCTCCAAAATGAATCAGGGCGAGAAGAATATTGTTCTTGTACCACATTGGAGACAGGTGCGTGATCAGACCATGTCGGGATACCGATATCGGATGTGCTAACCCTCTGAAGAATGGACCTGTCCACCAGAGCATAATCAATCCTGGTATACACCTGGTGTGGATTGAAGTAAAAAGTATAATCTAGATCGGAGGGATGCTGGTGTCTCCACACATCAAAAAGCTGGTGGGACTGTAACATATTGACTATAGGGGTAAGTTCCGACAGTGTCTGAGGAGCAGTGGAATCCATTGAGGGCCAGAGTACCTTATTAAAATTTCCCAGTATCATTACATGGCCCCTGGCCACCTCTTCCATCTTTGACAGAACCATGCAAAGAAATTGCAACTGTCTCTTACGGGGGCATACAGTGAGACCAGAGTATATGGAACATTATTAATATGATACACCAGGATAATATACCTCCCCTCTACATCAGTGACCGCCTGGTCAATAGCAAAGGCCAACGTGTCCCTAACAAGTATTGCCACTCGACATTTCTTACGTACTGCGTGGGAAAAGACTTGAGCTGTGTAATGCTTGTAGCGAAGTCGAGGAGCATTCTCCCGATTCAAGTGTGTCTCCTGGAGACAAATTATGTCAGAGTTGGAGGTCCTCGCCACCTTCCACAGCGTCACTCTTTTGTATGGGGAATTCAAGCCTTTAACATTTAAAGAATACCTGAAATCCCATGGTTACCAGTCCAGTGGTCTCCTAGGGCCAGTGTGTCTACAGGAAATGTGGAGTGCAATGCCGAGTACCACTTGGTGCACAGAAACCACCTTGCATTAGCAGCGATCGAAAAGGAAGAACATAAGGCAAACAATAAAACACTAACATACTGAAAAATTAACCAGAAAGCAAAACAACACAGAAAATATATATCACAGGTGGGTATTCCCAGAGGACTGGGGGAAAAAAATGGATGGTAGGGTACGCTATACGTGCCTAACCGGTCAGTACTCACATCACAACCCCGCCCAGAGCACATCCAAAGCGTGCCTGGTAGGGGGGTGGGCGTTTAGGAGGACCACCCAGGCAAAGGTCCAGGTCTCCCCCCCAAACACCCCGCTAGAAATATATAAATCAAGGGTAGAGAAATAGAGACATGAAAAAATGGATCAATCTTTAGGGCGCTTGGGGTGCCTCCTCCCCTTCTGCATGGTCACCCATTCTTCCGCCACATTAGGAGGCAAAGATCGGCTCCCCAGTGGGATGTTTTGTGATGCAATCTGCAGGCCCCATTCATGACACATCTGGAGATCTGCTTCAGGAGTGTTGGCAGCCACCTTGGAACCATTGTAGGAAATGATGAGGTGAACCAGAAATCCCCATTTGTACTGAATGTCATTGGAGCACAGGGTTCTTGTAATCGTTGCAAATGTCCGCCTGTGGGCCATGGTAGCTGCTGACAGATCCACAAATAGGGTAATGGCTTTAAAACGTTCTGGTAAATCAGGAGGGTTCCTGGCTGCCACCATTACTTTTTCTTTGGTATGCATACCTCCCAACTTTCAAAGGACAGAAAGAGGGATAAAATATGCGGCGTGCTATGCGCGCCTCGGCAAATTTAGCTCCACCCACTTATACATTGACTCCACCCATTCTCATCTATTTTTCCATGTGCCCCCACACAGTATAATGTTCCCCTCCAATTTCCCCACAGTATTAACTCCCTCTCCTCGTGCCCCAGTTTAAACTAGCGGAAACTAGAGGGGGACATTAAACTGGGGCAGCTGGAGGGTGACATTAAACAGTGGGTATAGTTGGAGGGGGACATTAAACTGGGGGCAACTAGAGGCAGACATGTCCCCCTCCAACTACCCCCCACGGTTTAATGTCCTCCTCCAGTTGCCCCGAGTTTAATGTCCCCCTTTATCTGCCATCTTAATGCCCCCTTCATCTGCCACCAATTTAATGTTCCCCTTCATCTGTCACCAGCTTAATGCCCCCCTTCATCTGCCCCCTGTTTAATTGCCCCTTCCATCTACCACCAATTTAATGTCCCCCTTTATTTGCCACCAGCTTAATGTCCCCCTTTAACTGCCACCAATTTAATTGCCCCCTTAATCTGCCTTCAGTTTAATTGATCGTTTATCTGCCCCCAGTTTAACTGTCCCTAACATCTGCCCCCAGTTCCCCCCTCTTGCTCATACATGTTGTCTCTCTGTCTCTTCGATCACTCTCGTTCCCAGCTTTCTGTGTAACATCACACTGTCCTGTAGTATCTAGAATAGCTCCGTCCACACAAGAGTCTGATCACATGGTCATGACGTCATCAAAGGTCCTTTAGCCCACTAGGATTTAGCCTTTACCCTACCCTAATAAAGTTTCTTAACAGCAAAACACTTCAGGGGCATAGCAGGACAAACTGTAAGCTATCCAGGACCGCGGGACAGCAGTGTGAAATCGGGATGGTTGGAAGCTATGGTTATGGTAAAAGTGAATTCTTGGAATGATATGACGAGGAACTTCTGTAGGCAAGTGCTTAGGTTTAGGTAGCCTATGAGCTCTGTCAATAAGTAAATCCTGAGAGGCCTCGTCAGGCAGAAGTAGGGCAAAATAGTCAGTTAGAAAGGTTACAATCTCCTCACTTTTAACTGATTCTGGGATCCCCCTAAACCGCGCGTTGTTGCGGAGAGAGCGGTCCTCCATGTCACCTATTTTCAGTTTTATAGCCTCCACCTCCTCCTCCATGTCATTAGTAATGTCAATCAGGTCTTTATGCGCTGCTGTTAGCTCCGCCATTTTGTTCTCTACATGTGAGGTACGATCCCCCAAAGAATCCAATTCAGTTTGCAGTGTTCCAACTAGGAGTTTTAGTTCAGAATGAATGGTGAATTTAAAGTCAGCGAATACGGCCCTCATAGCTGCTTCTGATATAGGCCTGGAGGGATCACCAAGCTCCAAGCCTGAGGAGAACTGAGGAGGCAAGCTGATAGAGCAAGGTGTAGTAGGCAGGGAAGGTGCCCTCACCGGGGTTAATACAGGAGAGGCCAAAGGAGCTGAATGGAGTAGGGATATCGCTGAAGCCGGTGAGGCTGGACTACTACATGATGATGGCAGCAGAGTAAGTGCATCAGAGTTCTCTAGTAAAGTACTCACTGTGACCCGAACCATAACTGTCAGTGAGGCCTTCTGTGCTGTGGAGGGGGAAGTGCGGGCGCCATTTTGGAGAGATTCTGACATAGCTGCTGGGAAGAATTTCGTCAGTTTCAAATGTCTCTTTTTCTTCTGGCAGGAGCACTCCAGGAGGATCCATGACTAAAATTAGCCAGGCAGGACAAGTGAAAGCCAGTGTGTGCCACTCAAAGAACCGGTGGACCGCGGAGCCACGCCCCCCCCAACCTCTTTAATTAGGAGGTAATTTTAATTGATAGGGCACACATATTCATCATTAACTTAAAAATATTAATTTCCAAGGGAATACATATTATAATTGGGGGTAGCAGAAGCATGGGGACTTTGTGTAGGTAAGAACAATGTGGTCAGGTGCCTGGCAAAGTGAGAAGCCAATGATATCATTGTTGCAAACTTTGCAGAGACAAGGCATGACACCAAAGAAGTGGTCATGGCAGTCCAGTCCAGATGGAGATCTGAATGATTACATTTACTAAATGTTTTCTGTACTGTATTCGCTTAAATGATCTACAGACCCCTGTGTAGAGCAGGTATCTATCACTATATGGTCACTTTATTATATATTATATATAATATATTGTTATATTTAGCGATATTATTGGTATATCTGGGTAGAGTGTCCATTCGGATGTGTTTGCCCCTCCAGCTGAACCCCCAGCTATGTCTCTATGTGTTGGTCATCTACTGCTGATGAGGCATATTGATTTTTGGCATCCAACAGTAACTTAACAGATGACGAGACTCTGTTTTACCCATCATCCTCTATATCCAGTGATGAGGAGGAGAGACCCCCTAGGAGATGTACCAAGACCACCCCATTTGAAACCCCTGAAAAAAGTGACACCACCATACAGTTGTGTAGCTAGGCAGCCTCGGCTGATACACTTCTATAGGACAAGGCTGTAATTATATTACACGGTTACTGTAAAACAAACAGTGTGACTGTGAAAAGGTCGCTGTGCTTGCATTTGTGTCATGGCCCCTTCAAAAAGAGATCAGTGGAGGTCTGACACCAGAGACCCCTACTGATCAGCTGTTTGATGTCCTAAAAATGATCTGGAAAACCCCTTTAATAAAGCCTAAGTGCCACCTTAAATTAAACCTGCACAATTCCCCCGTTATATTATGTACTTGATGCCCCCTTATATAAATTCTGCCCCTCTAATGCCCCCTTATGTAAATGATCCCACGCCTTTTATTCACAATGCCCCCAATGACCCTTTATATAAATGATGCCAACTATTTAAATGATCTCCTCCTTATATTTATACTGCCCCTTTATATAAGTGATCTCCCACTTAAATTAATAACGCCTCCTAACTATCCCTTTAATTCCATTTATAATAAAAAGGCCCACAAGTGCAATTAAAAAGAACAACATAAAGGTCCATTCAGATCACGTTTTTTACATCAGTTTAACAGATGCAAAAAAACGGATTAAAAAAACGGATGCAGAAACGGACACAAACAGATGCATACAGATGGCCCTCCGTTTCCAAATGGATCTGCTGCTGTCCGTTTTTTTGAAGGACACAAAAACGTAGTATATGATACTTTTGTGTCCGTCCAAAAAAAACGTACAGCAACAGATCCAGGTTTTTTTAACATTGATGTCCATGGAAACGGATGGCCATCTGTTTGCATCCGCTTGTGTCTGTTTTTGCGTCTGTTTTTTTAATCCGTTTTTTTTGCCTCCGTTAAACTGATGTAAAAAATGTGATCTGAATAGACCCTAACAGTTATACTCACATACCTGCGATGCCATGATGAATAGAGCCTCCGCCTCATCCTTCTTCTTGCTTGCAAGGCATCCTGACCAGCAGATATCTTGTCTGTAGTCGTGAATCCTTGTAAGCCGCATACCTAAAGTGGCTTGTGGCTTACAAGTTACAGAATGGTAGAATAGGATTTGATTCCCCAGAATCCCCCCCCCCGGGAGTAACGGCAACATTGTGTAGGATTTGGTGCAACCACTGCTGGCATTATTATGCAAGTCGGATTTAAGTGTCATAAAGATGTAATTTTTTGTTTTTCAATTAAACTCATGGCTGGTTTTGTGTCTCAGGGCTCTTTGGATCACTGAAATCAATATCAGACATCTGGGATGATTAATTTGCCTGGTGAGCCCAATTAAAGGAGACCTACTTTAGAAGGACGTTCCACATTATTGAACAGACCACAGGTATCAAACAATATGGGAAAGAAAAAGGACCTCTCTGCTGCCAAAAGCATCAAATAGTGCAATGCCTTGGACAAGGAATGAAAACATTAGATATTTCATGAAAACTTAAGTGTGATCATCGTACTGTGAAGAGAGTTGTGGCTGATTCACAGCACAGATGGGTTTGTGCAGATAAAGGCATAATGAGGAAGGTTTCTGCCAGATAAATTCATTAGATTACAACAGCAGCTGCTACAATACCATTACAAAGCAGCAAACAGGTTTTTGAAGCTGCTGGTGCCTCTGGAGTCCCATGAACCTGAAGTTGTAGGATCCTCCAGAGGCTTGCAGTGGTGCATAAAACTATAATTCGCCCACCTCTAAACAGTGCTCACAAGCAGAAATGGTTGCAGTGGCCCCAGTCATACATGATAACTAATTTTGAAACAGTCTTGTTTCAAAAATTGCCATGCAACCCTGGATAGTCCACATGGATGGAGTAGTGGACAAGGCTGTGACGTCAGCAAGGAGGTGGCGGAGTTATGTTTTGGCCTGGAATCATGGGGAGATTGCTGGTAGGCCCCTTTAAGATCCTTAAAGGTGTGAAAATGACTTCTGCAAAATATATATAGTCTCTGACTGACCACTTTCTTCCATGGTACAAAAAGAACTGTGGGGGCACTGAAGTAACATGTATAAGTATGCAATGTAAAATTGAGACCTGAGAACAAACACAATGGTATTGAGATGGTTGTGCCTAAGCATTACAGACAATTAGCAGAATAATAGTAATCTCAATCTGTCACATATATTATATAGAATTATGTTTAATTTAAAATATGTCATGCAAATTACAACGATTATGTAACTCTGTTTTGGTAGTGTAACTTTGCTAAAACATAGTTTTGCTTGATATGATCTGTAAAAAACCTATAGTACCACATTTTCAAACAAGGTATTTCTCAGTGTAATGATTCATTGCCATCCTCTTTCCCTCAGCATCTCTATCTGTCAACATCGTGCTTTTATATCTTGTAATTCGTCCAAAAACAGGCAAGATAAAACACACTCCTGGTCTTACATTAGACAGTACTAGATGATTGCTTGTTACTTTTTGATTTGTTCCTTTGACTTGTAAATCTAGAGGAGAAATGGTGTCTGTTGCTTAGTTTTAGAAAGGCAATGTCAGGCAGCTAGCGATAATAGTGTCTGGGTCCCCTGTTGCAGCTGCTTAAAGTTTATCCTGTCATAAAGAACTGAAAAATATGCAGGAAGCGATGGATTTTAGTTTGCTACAATGCACTTTTCTTCCAGTCTCATGCAATTCAGTAGTAGAAAGGAGCTCAACTGGTATATATTATGAGGGGCAGGTAGCACAGAAAAAATTAAAGTTGGGCTACCCCTCCTATGGCAAATTTATCAAACCGAATGCCAAAAAGTCTATACATTTGTTCAAATCTTGAACACTTTTTTTTTAGTATCCAATGTATAAATTTATTAAACATAAAATGAAAAAAAAATTTAAAGCAGTTTACCGGTTTAATCATACAAAATGACATACATAAAGTATCAGATAAAGACAAAAGGACACAAGGTCGGGTTCAGCACCGGCAAACCTAGGCAAGTGTCGGGGCCCAAGGCTCCTAAGAAAGCCCTCTCAGCTGTTGGTTTCTGACTGCAGTGTTTTCTTTTTTTTTTTAAATAAGCCGTTACCTGCTGGACTTACTCTTCCCCTTCAGCCCTCCAGGGGCTCCGTGCATCTCATATCACGTTGCTGACGTTGAACAGCGTCAGGACGTTGCTGAGAGTGATGTGATATGCAACCCACAGGGCCCCCTGGAGGGCTGAAGTGAAAGCGAAGATGGCTGTGAGCAGGAGCGGGGATCGGTAAGTAAAACTGCGGTCCTGTTACAAGAGTACTTGGGCAAACCTTTCCCGGGCTCTTCAGGCCTCTTTAATGACGTCACATGGGTCAGGCTGGAGTCACAACGCATAATGACGCCGGCATAACCCATGCCTGTGACGTCATTGAAGAGGGCCGAAGAAATCAGAGAGTCATACTGGAGCCCAGCAGAGGTAAGTAATATTATTTTTTTTTTATTTTTGATCACCTCCCTGGGCCTCCGATCATTATACTCTGAGGTCTGAACTAAAATAATACAGTGCCTTGCGAAAGTATTCGCCCCCCTTGAACTTTTCAACCTTTTGCCACATTTCAGGCTTCAAACATAAGGATATAAAATTTTTATTTTTTGGTGAAGAGTGAACAACAAGTGGGACACAATCGCGAAGTGGAACGAAATTTAGTGGATATTTTAAACTTTTGTAAAAAATAAAAAACTGAAAAGTGGGGCGTGCCAAATTATTCGGCCCCCTTAAGTTAATACTTTGTAGCGCCACCTTTTGCTGCGATTACAGCTGCAAGTCGCTTGGGGTATGTCTCTATCAGTTTTGCACATCGAGAGACTGAAATTCTTGCCCATTCTTCCTTGGAAAACAGCTCGAGCTCAGTGAGGTTGGATGGAGAGCGTTTGTGAACAGCAGTTTTCAGCTCTTTCCACAGATTCTCGATTGGATTCAGGTCTGGACTTTGACTTGGCCATTCTAACACCTGGATACGTTTATTTGTGAACCATTCCATTGTAGATTTTGCTTTATGTTTGGGATCATTGTCTTGTTGGAAGATAAATCTCCGTGCCAGTCTCAGGTCTTTTGCAGACTCCAACAGGTTTTCTTCCAGAATGGTCCTGTATTTGGCTCCATCCATCTTCCCATCAATTTTAACCATCTTCCCTGTCCCTGCTGAACAAAAGCAGGCCCAAACCATGATGCTGCCGCCACCATGTTTGACAGTGGGGATGGTGTGTTCAGGATGATGAGCTGTGTTGCTTTTACGCCAAACATATCGTTTTGCATTGTGGCCAAAAAGTTCGATTTTGTTTTCATCTGACCAGAGCACCTTCTTCCACATGTTAGGTGTGTCTCCCAGGTGGCTTGTGGTAAACTTTAAACCAGACTTTTTATGGATATCTTTGAGAAATGGCTTTCTTCTTGCCACTCTTCCATAAAGGCCAGATTTGTGCAGTGTACGACTGATTGTTGTCCTATGGACAGACTCTCCCACCTCAGCTGTAGATCTCTGCAGTTCATCCAGAGTGATCATGGGCCTCTTGGCTGCATCTCTGATCAGTCTTCTCCTTGTTTGAGATGAAAGTTTAGAGGGACGGCCGGTTCTTGGTAGATTTGCAGTGGTCTGATACTCCTTCCATTTCAATATGATCGCTTGCACAGTGCTCCTTGGGATGTTTAAAGTTTGGGAAATCTTTTTGTATCCAAATCCAGCTTTAAACTTCTCCACAACACTATCACGGACCTGCCTGGTGTGTTCCTTGGTCTTCATGATGCTCTCTGCACTTTAAACAGAACCCTGAGACTATCACAGAGCAGGTGCATTTATATGGAGACTTGATTACACACAGGTGGATTATATTTATCATCATCAGTCATTTATGACAACATTGGATCATTCAGAGATCCTCACTGAACTTCTGGAGTGAGTTTGCTGCACTGAAAGTAAAGGGGCTGAATAATATAGCACGCCCCACTTTTCAGTTTTTTATTTTTTACAAAAGTTTAAAATAACCAATAAATTTCGTTCCACTTCACAATTGTGTCCCACTTGTTGTTGATTCTTCACCAAAAAATTTTAATTTTATATGTTTATGTTTGAAGCCTGAAATATGGCAAAAGGTTGAAAATTTCAAGGGGGCCGATTACTTTCGCAAGGCACTGTAGTGGTGAACTCCCAAAATTTTGGGTTTTGTTGAAACTGAAATTTTTGCAATATTTGTAAGGAACAACGTAGGGGCCACTATGGGACATAATACTGTTTGAAGGGGCTGCTATGGGATATTATACTGTGTGGAGAGACCGCTATGGGACATTGTACTGTGTGGAGGAGCCACTATGGCACATTATACAGTGTGGAGGGGCCGCTATTGGACATTATACTGTGTTGAGGGGCCACTATGTGGCATTATTTGGGACATTATACTGTATGGGGCATTATACTGTGTGGATATATACAGTCATATGAAAAAGTTTGGGCACCCCTATTAATCTTAATCATTTTTAGTTCTAAATATTTGGGTGTTTGCAACAGCCATTTCAATTTGATATATCTAATAACTGATGGACACAGTAATATTTCAGGATTGAAATGAGGTTTATTGTACTAACAGAAAATGTGCAATATGCATTAAACCAAAATTTGACCGGTGCAAAAATGTGGGTACCCTTATCATTTTATTGATTTGAATACTCCTAACTACTTTTTACTGACTTACTGAAGCACAAAATTGGTTTTGTAACCTCACTGAGCTTTGAACTTCATAGCCAGGTGTATCCAATCATGAGAAAAGGTATTTAAGGTGGCCAATTGCAAGTTGTTCTCCTATTTGAATCTCCTCTGAAGAGTGGCATCATGGGCTCCTCAAAACAACTCTCAAATGATCTGAAAACAAAGATTGTTCAACATAGTTGTTCAGGGGAAGGATACAAAAAGTTGTCTCAGAGATTTAACCTGTCAGTTTCCACTGTGAGGAACATAGTAAGGAAATGGAAGACCACAGGGACAGTTCTTGTTAAGCCCAGAAGTGGCAGGCCAAGAAAAATATCAGAAAGGCAGAGAAGAAGAATGGTGAGAACAGTCAAGGACAATACACAGACCACTTCCAAAGAGCTGCAGCATCATCTTGCTGCAGATGGTGTCACTGTGCATCGGTCAACAATACAGCACACTTTGCACAAGGAGAAGCTGTATGGGAGAGTGATGCGAAAGAAGCCGTTTCTGAAAGCACGCCACAAACAGAGTCGCCTGAGGTATGCAAAAGCACATTTGGACAAGCCAGCTTCATTTTGGAAGAAGGGCCTGTGGACTGATGAAACAAAGATTGAGTTGTTTGGTCATACAAAAAGGCGTTATGCATGGCGTCAAAAAAACACAGCATTCCAAGAAAAACACTTGCTACCCACTGTAAAATTTGGTGGAGGTTCCATCATGCTTTGGGGCTGTGTGGCCAATGCCGGCACCGAGAATCTTGTTAAAGTTGAGGGTCGCATGGATTCAACTCAGTATCAGCAGATTCTTGAGAATAATGTACAAGAATCAGTGACGAATTTGAAGTTACGCCAGGGATGGATATTTCAGCAAGACAATGATCCAAAACACAGCTCCAAATCTACTCAGGCATTCATGCAGAGGAACAATTACAATGTTCTGGAATGGCCATCCCAGTCCCCAGACCTGAATATCATTGAACATCTGTGGGATAATTTGAAGCGGGCTGTCCATGCTCGGCGACCATCAAACTTAACTGAACTGGAATTGTTTTGTAAAGAGGAATGGTCAAAAATACCTTCATCCAGGATCCAGGAACTGATTAAAAGCTACAGGAAGCGACTAGAGGCTGTTATTTTTGCAAAAGGAGGATCTACTAAATATTAATGTCACTTTTCTGTTGAGGTGCCCATACTTTTGCACCGGTCAAATTTTGGTTTAATGCATATTGCACATTTTCTGTTAGTACAATAAACCTCATTTCAATCCTGAAATATCACTGTGTCCATCAGTTATTAGATATATCAAATTGAAATGGCTGTTGCAAACACCCAAATATTTAGAACTAAAAATGATTAAGACTAATAGGGGTGCCCAAACTTTTTCATATGACTGTATATAATTTTCAGATATCAAAAAAATGACTCACTTTTTAGGTAAAAAACTTTTTAGGAAATAACTTTATTGACATCCAGATAAAATCTAATGCAGTACAAAACGCGTTTTGGGGATTTCTTCACCTTTTTCAAGTGTGAAAAAAGTAGGAGGATGTTGATCCCCTCAGGTATACATAGTGCAGTTTGGAGGAGACAACACCATGGTGAATAGATAGTAAGTTTACTCACTGCTACCTGACCTCTCTCTGTTATAAGTATGTTAACATCAAGGGAACGTTATTGTACTTACGGAACCTATTCTATTATATGCAAGAGCCCACTCAGTTTCTGCATTGAGCACTTCCATTAATACAGATGAAAGTGTTCATTGCATTGTTAACAGTATCAGTTTCTGCTCACACAGCAAAATCTAGCATTGTTTTTGCAGCGGATTTTGCCCCCAAATCAGTGGAAGATTCTTCCCTGATTCTGCCTTTCATTGAAAACAATTGGGGCAGGACACTGGAAAAAAAAAAAAAGTGTTGTACTCGATCTTCCCACTGATTCTGCAGTTGATTCAGAGTCCGTGGCTTGAGACTCATTCATTTTGGCCAAATCAGTGATGGAAAGCTGCAACGGAATGCTAATGCTCTGCATCATGAGCTGGGGGGCAGAAAATAAAGAGGAATCTGGGGCAGATGTCCGCCTCAAATTTCTCTTTACTTTACGACATCTGAACAGGTTCTGTCTACTTGTATGGAATGAACTGTATTACAGTCCACTCCAGTAGGTCTACTTCAGAAGCAGAAGAGGTACTTGACAATGAACATATTGGAAGGAAAAGTCCTGGTCACCATATGTTAGTTCTCAGACCAGGCCATCTCACAGGGGTTGTTTGGTGAACAGTGGTTACAATATTAACAAATAGCATACTGTATACTGTATCAGGAACATTTAGAGGAGAACAACCCGTAGGCCCAACACTTTTTCAAATTGTAAAACCATATCCATTCTAAGGGTAAGTTTACAGTTTAGTCTTTCACAGAGCATAACTGAATTAACTCTGACCTTGGCCACAAAGATCAAGTGATTCTGGCTGCCAAATGTATTATGGAGCGTGAAAGTTGGAGTTTCCCATCTTCCTGTTTCAGCAACTTTTCCTGCTGTCTCTTCTTCTCACTTCCTGTATACCCCCTCCCCACAGCTTGCTGAACAGGACCCTATGAATTATCACAATACTTATTATGATTACTAGAAATCTAATATAAATGCAGATCAAATAATATGCACATGCTCCTAGAGAACAGACTCAGTGTTATCTGTGTGTTTACAGATAGAGATAACAGACAGGACTTTATCAGCAAACTGCAATTAGCTGAACTGATTGTCCTGCAGAGCTGTAGATAACAGTGAGAGCAGTGAGAGATGTCATTTGTCCTATCACACAGGTCTGTGGTTATGGAAACGCTGTGTAAACAATGGGAGGAATAATTTCACATAGCAGGCAAACAAAGCAGCATTTCTAAAGCAATATATTTAGGAAAAGTCTTCAATTTACATAAGCTACCAGTATAGATAGGATCCTTGAGATGGGAATACCCCTTTAAAACCATTAGCATATCTTATCACAGGAGTTGAAGTGGTATACCGGCTACCAGACTCCCAGTGAGCAGCTCTGCCTTTAGCTCCACCAATGCATCTCCACAATAACCAACAACCACCAGCTGTGACATGTCATAAGGAAGCATCAAAGAGCAGTACAACAAAACAAATGATAAGATCAAATAATATATATCACTGATAAATAAAACATCCTCAATAGGGAAGGAGGGTGGAAAGTTACAAAGAAGGTAGCAGGAGACCAAATAAAAGGTACCCAGGTACTTATAAACTATATATATATATAAACTATGGGGAATACCATTGTAAACCTATAGGGTGCAAAAGTAAGTGACTACAGAGCATATGCAGGCTGTACCATTACAGGCTAGAGGGGTGAACTTTACTGCAGCCAGCTAATTAGCATTAAAGGGGTATCTCACTCAGTGAGACACATGAGGGCATCTGCTGGATTAACACTGGAGCATCAAATGAAGAGGAGCAAAACCTGGCTCTGCAGTCAGTGACATCTTCCCTAAATGCTTTGGTATCATTCAAACCCAATGTAATAGTACATGTTTTTCCATGAAATCAGTGTCTTATTGACAGGGTTAATGTCTTACTGATCAGTCTATATGTATTTCTTGTATATCTATAGGAGTTTCACTCGGTAGCTTTTGTCTGTATTTCTGTATACTATGCAGGTCACTCTATATTGCTCAATATATAAGAATTTCTTCAAATTCCTGGACCATAAATGGTCATGTTATAAGCAGCCCCTCACCCTCCCTAAGAGTACCATAAAAGATGTAGGGGGCTTTTGTATATGACAGCAGACAATCGTGGCACCATATCTGTGTGGAAATTTCCCCCCCCCAGCCATGGCAATCGCTGCTATTGGCTGATCAAATCTAATCAGCCAATAGCAGCCAGCAGGTTGCTCAAAAACCGGCAGTGATTGGTGCTATATATAGCACCAATCACTGTCGAGTTTCAGGGGGCGCATAGTGGCGCCACTACCCAATTGCAGTGATCGCTGCAATTGGTTGGTCTGTGCAGACAAATTGCAGCCATAGTGGACAGTTGAAAATAACGGTTACTGCCCTCTGGGATTGTGAACAGGACAATACCCGTGCTGTTACTGTGAGCTTTATTACTGTGGGATTCCTCTGTAGTTCCCCCTGGCAGATCGATCTGTGCCTCCAGGCATCTTCCTCCATCCCTGCCTCCCTTCTTCCACCTTCCCTGAACTCCTAATTTTATTTTTTATTGTCTCCCCCCTCCCCCCCTCTGCTGGATGCTGATTAAGCCCCCTTACTAGCACCTTTTTGGGGAGTTGGTTTTTTTTGCTCTTTTTTTTACTTTGTGTTTATTTATCTTCCTGCTTTTTTTGTTACATCCCTGTGCTGCCGCAGAGCTCCATTCAGTGACCTAGGTTACCGATTGGGTGTCTGCTCAATTTTTTTGGGATGCAGGTTTTTTTTTCTAATAATCTACATTTTAGTTAGATTGAGTTACAATTACTATAAATATAGGTAAAGGTCTCTATATCTATAGAACAATTTTAAATAGCTTTTAGGACAGGGACTTTTTTACTGTAGTACACACACAAGCCATTTATACATTTCTGACCGGCACCTGCTCAGTTTTTAGCAGCAAGTTTTTTTTTCTTTTGTAATAATCTAAATTTTAGTTAGATTTCGTTAGAATTGCTATAAATATAGATAGAATTCTCTCACTATATATATATATATATATATATATATATATACAGTATATATATACAAATTTTAGGTAGCTTTTAGGACAGGGTCTTCTTTTCTATCTCTTTTTTTCTGGTCACATGTTTTACAAATATTCACATGTTCAATCATAACATACACCCTATATTTTCAATAAAAGTTCAATCAATAAAGTTTCTATACATGTGTAAAAACACAACACATACACTAAATGTCCCAAAGCTCCCAAACGTCCCAAAGAAGGTGTTCAGCAAAAGAGGCGTATGCCTCCCCTATGGCCACCCCTTCACCTTCCTAAACCCTAGCCAATCACGGTCCATTGGTTGGGGTTTTGGAGACTCAAGTCTCTGCAGGACTGTTAGACATACCTCCAAACTTTCAAAGGACAAGCTAAGCCATGGTAAATTTAGCTACATCCACTTCTACGTTGACTCCACCCATTAAACTGGGGCAGCTGGAGGGGGACATTAAACTGGGGCAGCTGGAGGAGTATATTATACAGTGGGGGTAGTTGGAGGGGGACATTAAACTGGGGACAATTAGAGGTAGACATGTCCCCATCCAGCTACCCCCCACAGTTTAATGTCCTCCTCCAGTTGCCCCCACAGTTTAATGTCCACTCCTCGATCTGCCCCTAGTTTGATGTCCCCCCTCCATCTGTTCCCATTTTAATGTCCCGACCATCTGCCCCCAGGTTAATGTCCCCCCTTCATCTGCACCCAGTTTAATGTCCCCCTTCATCTGCCACCAATTTAATGTCCCCCTTTCGAATGTCACTATCTTAAAGCCCCCCTTCATCTGCCCCCAGTTTAATTGCCCCTACATCTGCCACCAGTTTAATGTCTGCCTTCATCTGCCACCAGCTTAATGTCTCCCTTTATCTGCCACCAGCTTAATGTACCCCTTTATCTTCCCCCCAGTTTAATTGCCCCTTTATCTGCCTTCAGTTTAATTGCCCCCTACATTTGCTCCAGTCCCCCCTCTTGCTCACACATGCTGTCTCTTCTCTCCTCCTTACATTCCATCAGTAACCGTTCCCAGCAGTTTCCTCTTTCTGTGTAACACCGCACTCTCCTGTAGTGTCTAGAATAGCTCCGCCCACCCAAGAGTCTGATAATATGGTCATGACGTCATCAAAGGTCCTTTAGCCCACTAGGAATTAGCATCTACAACAAAACACTTCAGGGGCATAGCGGGACAAACCGTAAGCTATCCGGGACGACAGGACAGCAGTGTAAAATCGGGACTGTCCCGTCGGATCTGGGATGGTTGGGAACTATGCTGTTAGAGTCTGGTTAGTGTGCAGTGAGTGTTTTTGCACTGTGACAATGTGCCCAGTAGTTCTAGTCAGCCCCTGAGGGAGAGGATTACAGCCCAAGTCTCTGCCAGAGACAGCCCTGAGACAGAGATCATCAACCTGTCTATTGTAGAGATCATGTGCCAGGAGGAGAAAAGGAGTCCCATATTCTGGGACTTCCTTAATTGCCAGTCTTCAGAACCATCTACTGGCTGAGGCAACACTTGCTACAGAGTTGTTGGAGTGGAGTACAAGGCACTTTTCTACTATTCGGTCTGGATATCCCTCATCCCCAAGTCTGGGTGAACCCAACAATTGGGAGACTACTACCCCCATCGGGAAGCTGCACCTGTTCAAACTTAGGCTCACACCTGCATTCGGGTTTCCATTTGTGGGGTCCGCTTGGGGACAGTGTCCTGCCTAGGAGGAGGAGTGGGAGGAGTTTGTTTGAGGGCACTTGGCCTACCTAGTGACATTGCCACAGCCACTACTACTCCCATCCTCCAGTTCCCTCCATCTGGGTTGCAAAATTTAAAGAAATTGATGAGCTAATAGATTTTATGGTGGCCCAAATAAATTTATATGCCCAGCAAATTTATAGAACAAAATGCCACCTCTTCATATGCCAATCCCCAGAGGTGGGCCCCAATAAATGCAGCAGAGACAAAGATTTTCCGAGGTTTTGTTCTGCATTGTAAAAAAAAAAAATTATTAGGCAGAATTGGAGTGCAGACACTTTATACAATACTGCAATATTTAGAATGGCCACAACCAGGACACACTTTGAAGCGATCCTCAAATTTCTCCATTATAATGATAATGCAGAGTGCCCGTCCCAAGATGTCTCCAACTTTGAACAGCAATTCAAAATCAGGCCAATTAGTGATAACTTTAGTGCCACTAATTGTCATTGTCATACATCCCTGATCAGAACATTACAATAGAGGAGTCTCTGATCAGTGTCAAAAGGAGGCTGAAATTCCGCCAACACCTGCGCAGTAAGAGGGCACAGTACGGCATTAAAATGTACAAACTGTGCGAAAGTAGCTCAGAGTACACCAACAAGTTTAGGATTTATGAAGGAAGGGACACAAGAATAGAGCCTCCAGAATGCTCCCCCAATCCTAGGAGTTAGTGGGAAAATAGTGTGGGATTTGCTACACCCACTGTTGGATCAGGGCAGGGGCATAAATACCGGGGTAGCCGCGGTAGCGGCTGCCACAGGGCCCGGGATATTAAGGAGCCCGGAGCCCTGTGGCAGCCGCTACCGCGAACCCCCCAAACACTGCTATCATTATACTCGGGGGTCTTTTCAGGCCAAAATGTCAAATGTTCGCCTTGGGGCCCAGCCATTCGTAGTTACGCCACTGGATCAGGGATATCACCTATATGTGGATAACTTCGACACCAGCATCCCACTCTTTAGGCAGCTCAGTTCCAGAGAAACTGTAGCTTGTGCTACAGTGCGCAGAAATCAGAGAGGCCTCCCTAGGGCACAGATTGCACAGCCCCTCCAAAGGGGTGAGAATATGGTGGTCTGCAATCAGAATATGCTGTTGGTCAAGTATAAGGACAAGAGGGAAGTCCTTGTACTGAAATCCGCGTAGTACCAGTACCCTTACCCCCTCCCCCAAGCCAGACTGTATCTTAGCATACAATAAGTACATGGGAGGGGTTAATCTATCTGATCATGTCCTAAAACTATATAATGCCATGAGAAAAACAATAGTGTGGTACAAAAAGCTGGCTGCGCACATGGTGCAGACAGGGTCGGACTGGCCCACCAAGGAACCGGTGAATTCCCCGGAGAGTCCCGAGCTCTTCATTATACCAATGCAAATTCATTGGTCAGGGGCCCAATCGGGATGGTCAGGGGCCGGATTGGGAGCCTCGAGGGCTCAGGCTGCAGGCAACATATAGACATATGCAGAATGATAATTAAAGATGGCCGTCTGTCGGAATAGCGGAGCGGCGGGAGACTATCCCGACCTTCTTGTGGGCCCTCCATCTGTAGCTTGGATCCTGATGATGGGAAGCCGCTGGAACAAATCAAATTGCAGCTTTTTGCTACAAATGTCACTGATGTCCTGATGCTGTGCACGGCGGCGGGTTTCTGCAGGGGAGCCCAGAACAGCAATACTAGTTATCTACACACACAAAACAAATTTTTCCCCTATTTTGCTCCCAAATCTTTCAACTTCACTGACCCCTCTGAGAACTACAACCCCCAGCAGCTCCAGATGATCTGGATCAGTTGAGAGTTGTAGTTTTTTTCATTCTCCCCCCCTCCCCCAACTAATTTACCACTGTATTGTTATGCTGGTGCCTGCTCTAGGGCTCCAGCATAACAATACCTAAGTCACAGAAACCACCAAGGACTTTTCTGCCGGCCACTTTCAGTTTGAAAGTAAGCCCCATGGAACGGACACAAAGGGGTAGTGGAGGGGACTTATGACAGGAAAGGGGATGAAGAGCAGACAGGTTAAAGAAAGGTAATAGGGTCAAGCAAGGGACAGGAGGTGAGGTTTTAACCTTAGTTATATTAAGGGGCAGCAAAGAGGAGGAGGGACTAGCAAGAGGAGACAGAGGAAAGCGTTTGTGCCGCAACCCAGTCGGATGAGCCCGGAGGATGGGAGTAGTAGTGGCGGATGCTGTGCCACCTAGCAGGCCGAGCACGCTCCCAAACGGCTCCAGTCCCACTCCTAGGCCAGACAAAGTCGAGGGGGGTCCTGCAGCACTACCGGATGGTGGTGGTAGTAGTTCTTTCCCCCGGGGCACTTCCAGTTGAAGAGGGGGACCTCTCCTACCTGAGCCGGTGTGGTGTTGGTCGGAAGAGCCCCGATGTTAAAGCAGGCACGACTCAGGATTCAGCAATGCAGGTAAAACAAACAGCCGTTTATTAAGGCAACTTGAACAGAAGGACAACAGCAGCTTCCAGATGGGGGTAGTAGTCCTGCAGTATCCAAACCCCAGCCTTGATTCTAGGAGGGTGCCCAAAGACAGTATAGGCTCCACAGTATGGCCTTCTCTACTCCACCTCTGTGCCTCTCCCAGCTAGGTATACTGGGGATAGAGTTACAGGGAGTCCTGACAGGGATCTGGTTACCTGGAGACTAGGCCCGAATGCGACTATCCTGTCAGGGTCCTCTCCTGCTCCTCCTGGCACGACACCGAATAAGTCCAGCCTCTTGTAAAACTCTACTCCCTTGCTCTGGGCTGTCTTTAGATGAGCCTGGGGCCGATGATATCCCTCCTGAGGCTGTGAGAGCGGCAGTTGGCCTTCAGTCCAGAGTCTGGAGGCAGGTCTACAGCATGCACTGAACTAACTCCCAACCGTCGCCGGGGAGATTATATCTCCTCACAACCCCGCCCAGTGGCCTGTGATAGGCCAGGGCTGAACCAAGTCTGGGTCTGAACACCACAAGGGAAAACATATAAAGGAAAAGCTGCACATGAATACATTTAACACAGAACAGAACTTACAGACATAAAACCCAGAGGCACACAAGACAAACACATAAAAGCAGTAGCACTCTGGGATGCTGCATTTGTACTCACCATGTCTTCTGAAATCAATGCGCTGCTCCAGCAGGTTCATCAGGCTGCCTTACACCAGGGCCCTAAGTGGCTGCAGGAGTGTCTCTCGGGGGGTCCCTACGGCCGTTGGGTCTTCTGGTTCAGCAAGGGAGCTTCGGCTGCACCGCCGCCGCACGTGGCCTCCTGAACAGCTCAGCCCTGAGCTGTACCTGCTGCCCTGCTGCCCAGGCGTCGCAAGTGGAGCCCCACTAGGGACCCTCCGGCGGTGTCCTCTGGTCTGCAATCCCCACGGGCCGGAGGCAGCGCTGGGAGGAATCCGGCCCTACGGCCTGGGCGAGCAGCACCGGAGGGTTCACGGCGTGAGTCCACCTCCCCCCTGGTATCGTGATCGTGCTTCTGGATCTTCGGCCACCTCCCCTGCTGATGCTCCTAGTGGGAGGCAAGCTCGACGGGAACGGAGGTCTGGCAGCTTGCTGGAGCCACTTACAGCTTCTGTGGATCTCTCGAGGCACTGGGCCTTGCGTGGTGGTGATGGCGCCACAGCCTTGCCGGGAAGTCCGGGCCCGGGGGCCATCTCGGGTTTCCCAGGCATTGGTTGGCGGTGGAGCAGGACCCAGTGCGGCTGGTCCCGCCCCCGTCGCAGATGATGACGTCAGCTCAGACGACAGGGAGCCTTGGTCCCTTCTGGCTGCTAGGCCCAGCGTCAAGAGGAGAACGCCTGGAAGGTGGGCCGGCTGCGGGGGCAGTCCATCCTATCGGCTGGCTTCAGGCTTACCTTCTGCGGGCAGTGCCTCGCTGGCCCTGGACCCCGGAATGAATACTTCCTCCCCACTGCCTGGAGGCAGTGGCGTCGCAGACGGGACAGCTGTGGGGGGCGTCCTCCCCGTGCGAGCTGGTGAGTTGAATGTCACCCCTTCTGCCACCGGGGGTGTGGGGGGGGGGGGTGCTGCCTTGCTATTAGATAGTTTGCAGGGGTTGCTGAGGAGGGTGCAGCAGCTCATTAGTGGTGGGGGAAGTGCAAGTGGGGGTTCCCCAGTGGGCGTGTGGGGGGCGGCTAGCTCCTCTGTGGCTCTGGGTCCTGTCGTGGGGGGCGAGACTGTGGTGGCCAGCGGGAGTGCAGGGCCTGGGGGATCGGGTGGTGAAACAGCTAAGTCGTGGGATGATGTCCGCATGGTGGACTCTGCTAAAGGGGAAGTCTACGTGTGCTTTGAGGGCCCCTTGGGGGCCCATCTGAAGCCTGAGGTGCGTGAGAAGATATGGAAGGGGGGAGTATGTGGAAATCTTTTCGCTTCTCCCCCTGGAGAAGTTTATTTTGGACTGGGTTAAACTGGGTGAATGTAAAAAGGAGGAGGAGGAGTTCCGTAGGTATCGGCTGATCCCTTGTACCTTTTCAAACTGGCTTCAGACCTTTGCTATTCTAGCTAGCGTGGTGGGGGAGAAGGTGCCTGATAACTGCTCAGCGCTATTCTGCTATCTTGAGTCCATCAGGGAGGCGTACCGGGTGTATGGGGGTAATGCGTGTCTCCGGTACAACGAGCACTTCCGGCAACGGAAGGCTGTGCTGCCTTCCCTGCGGTTGGACCATAAAGATATCAACTCCTGGATGAAGCTGATGGCGGCTCCAAAGGATAGCGAGGGGCAGTCCTTTCAGGATGTGGCCGGCAGCTCAGGTTCCTCCTCTGGGTGGTCGGCTACAGGTGGGAGAGGGTGTTGTTGGCAGTTCAATGAGGGTGCCGCTTTAAGCACAAATGCTCCGGGTGCGGGGGAGCCCACGCCCTCACCCGCTGCTTTAAAACGGGTATGGCGGAGTGGCTCCCGGTCTACCCAAATAGGGCGGCGGCAGCGCGGTTGTGGGGGGGGGTTTGCTGAGCGGTTTATGATTCCATGCTCCAATGCGGGGGATGGGGGGAGCCGCGGAACCTGGCTTTGGCCCTGGCTCACCCGGAGGTAGTTGCATTAAAGTTAGTGAAGGAGGTGGAACTGGAGCGCATGGCGAGGCCATTTCTGCGACCCCCTCTGGCAGTTTTGCGGGTCTCCCCCTTGGGGTGGTGCCCAAGAAGGAGCCCAGCAAGTTCCGCCTCATTCTTTATCTGTCCCATGCGGAGGGGGGTTCGGTTAACGACGGTATAGACCTGGAGTTGTGCATGGTGTCCTATGCGTCCTTGGATGCGGCATTGGCGTGGGTGCAGCGGTACGGCAAAGGGGCATTGTTGGCCAAGACCGACATTGAGGCGGTCTTCCGTCTTTTGCCGGTGCAAAGTATCCATTTGCTGGGGTTTAAATGACAGGAACACTATTTTGTGGATCTCTGTTTGCCAATGGGGTGCTCAATCTCCTGCGCCTATTTTGAGGAGTTCAGCACTTTTTTGGAATGGGTGGTGCAGCAGCGGGTCCAGGTGGACTCAGTGTTGCATTAATTGGACGAATTCCTGTTCATTGGCCCCCCAGGCATGTGGGGGGCCAATGCTGAACAGGCTATGGAGGAGATTTGCCGGGATTTTGGTGTCCCGCTGGCTCCGGATAAGACGGAGGGCCCAACCACGGTGGTCAAGTTTCTGGGTATTGTCATAGACACGGATCGGTTGGAATGTAGGCTTCCGGAGGATAAGTTGGGGGAGTTGAGGACATTGGTGGGCAGGGCTTCTCGGCAGAGGAAGATCCGGTTGCGAGACCTGCAGTCTCTCTTGGGGCGCCTTAATTTTGCTTGCCGCATTATGCCCATGGGTCGGGTGTTCTGCCGGCGCCTGGCTGGGACCATGGCGTCCGTTTAATTTTGTGCGGTTGGGTGCTGATTTGCGGGTGGACTTGGCGGTCTGGTGCACTTCCAGGGTCAGTGGTGCACGGGGCAGTGGCCTACCGCATGGAGGAGGGATGGTTTGGTGTGTAACCTGGCGTTGTTAGAGCTATTCCCAATCGTGGCAGCGTCAGTGGTTTGGGGAGATCGGTTGTGCGATCGCAGGGTTCGGTTTCTGTGTGATAACTTGGGCGTGGTCCAGGCCATCAACTCTCAGACTGCGAACTCCCCACCGGTTGTGAGGTTGCTGCGGAAACTGGTGTTAAGGGGCCTGGAATTGAATGTGTATTTTGTGGCGGTGCATCTTCCGGAGTCTACTAATGTAATTGCTGATGATTCCATCTCTCGTTTCCAGTGGGACCGATTCCAGGTGGTGGCACCAGAAGCAGATCCGGTGGGCATGCCCTGCCCCAAGGATCTATGGACTCTGGTCTGAGGGTGGCGATGGCGTTGGTGAGGCGCTCCTTAGGAGATGCTATGTGGTCCGGGTATTGTCAGTACTGGGCTGAGTGGGAGGAAATGGTGGAGGTGCTACATGGGACCGAACTCCCTGCGGACTGGGTGGCGTCCGTTTTATATTTTGTGGGGTCTGTGTTTAAGTCCCGGGGTCTCGCCAGCGTTGTTAGCCAAAAAGGCTTTCAGCTTTAGCGTTGTGGTTTAAGTTTAAGGGGTACCAGGATTTTACTAAATCCTTTCAGGTACGACAGGCGGTTAGAGGTTTTCAGCGGGATACGTCGACCAGGGACTGCTGGCGCCCCCTTTCAATCCCCATATTAGAGGACCTGCTGGGTATTTTGGGGCGGGTATGTTCCTCGGAGTACGAGGTAATTTTGTTTTAGTTAGCTTTTACTCTGGCGTTTTTTGGGGCATTCAGGATTTCGGAGTTGGTTTCCCCGAGTAGGCTACGCCCAGTTGGGTTGTTGCTGGCGGACTGCGGAGTGGACTTGGTCTGCTGAGTTTGACGGTCTAAGACGGATCAGATGGGTCGAGGCATGGTAGTTCGCTTGCGGCGGCTGGCGGGGTCTGCAGTGTGCCTGGTAGCGCGTTACGAGGAGTTCTTGCGGTGTCGCTCGGAGAGGGGCCGGGCTTTGTTGGTTCACGAGGATTTGACTTGTTTATCTAAATACCAGTATGTTCAGGTGCTTCACCGGGGTTTGACGGCTTTAGGCCTTCCTTCCCAGGAGTATAGCACACACTCCTTCCAGATCAGGGCCGCCACGGAGGCAGCACGGTGAGGATTGCCGGCTCATGTGATTAAGAGGATTGGGCGGTGGGAATCTGACCGATATCGCCTTTACGTGCATCCCCAGCTTCTGTGATGAGGGTGGGAGAGCCTATGGTGGGGGCCCTGGGGTGTTGGTTTTCTGTGGTGCTACTTTATGTGTTTCTGTTTGTTTTAGGTTCCTCCCCGTGCCTGGTCTGGATCGTTGGGCATTCTTATGTCCATTGGGGTGGAGTTCGAGCGGAGGTCCGGCCCTCTGGATGGCAACTGGGTTTTGACAGATCATTGGTTCAGGTCAAGTGGTTGGGGGTCAGGGGTATGCTGTGGTCGAGGCTGTTGTCGGAGGTGCAGTATTTTGTCAACATGGACAGGGCCCCTACATGGTGGTCATACACGCGGGGGGCAACGACTTGGGCTTGCGGGCATTGCGAGAGGTTATGCGTGATATTAAATTGGATTTGTTGAGGTTGTGGTCATCCTTCCCAGGGTTGCTCATAGTCTGGTCCGATATTGTGGCCAGGCAGTGTTGGCACCATGCTCGGTCGGTGGTGGGTATTGACCGGGCACGGGTGAAAATTAATCGGGCGGTGTGTTGGTTCGTGGCGCATAATGGTGGTATAGTGGTCCGCCGCAGGGAGTTGGAAGTGATGTCGCCGGAAATTTGAATGCCATATGTATGGATATTTGGCTGTTGGGTATCCAGGAGGGCGTGTAGAAGGCTGTGCAGGTGTGGGGAGACGAGCACGTGTAAGGTGTCACACGCTCTCGTCATGGCGTGCACAGGAGGGGTCTTTGGAGGCAGAATGGGGGTGGAGGGGTCATCTCCACCCACTTGGTACTATGCTGGTTTGGGAACCAGACTGGTTGGCAAGTCCTGTGGTCAGGGTGCCCAGGAAGGAATCACCCTCCGATGTTGGTGCCCCTGGGCTAGGTGTCTCACGGCCCAGGGGTTAATAATCGGAGGTTAGTGACTGGGGTTGTGAGGTTGGTGCCTTCAGGGACCCCTCCTTATAAGGGTGTACAATTACGGTCTTAATGCTGCTGTTTGTAAAAGGTTATTTACATGGTTATTTAAATGTGTGTTAATGAGTTTAATTGTTATTTATGTTATTTATGGTTATGTCAATGTTTGATGGAGTACTTAAGGTGATGTTCAATAAAATGCCACTGTGGCCTTTCCTTCCAACCTATGAGTCCGTGTCGTTATTTGGGGACGCAATGAAGTCAGAGGTAGGTTGGTGGGTGGAGGGCACAGCTCAGCTAGACCATTTTACTAGTCAAGCGGCTGACAGCCGGCAGACTCCATTATAGTCAATGGGGTCTGCCGGTGTCTGTGTGTAACTGTCATTTTAGCAGGCTGCCTCTCCATCATTCGGGATCCATGGCGGACCTGTATGATGGAGAGATTGCCGCAGATATGTGTAAGATGGGGAAACAGCCCTCATGTTATGAATGTACCTGTTTCTGTAAATAAGTTTTTTTTTTTTTTATAAACTGACATTTGTTTGTTTGACCACAAGAGGCCACTGTTACCTCAGAAATGGGAAGGACTGTAATTCTGTAATTCCCTGGAGTAGTGCCGTGGAGACCCTGTTCTGCAGAGTAGGATCAAGAAGGAGCAGAGTGTGTGTGGCAGCCATCTTAGGAGTGTGCTTTTGAGCTTTTAGAAGAACTGAAGTGAGAGGAAAAAGATTCCTAAGGGATCAGATATATAACAAGGGGGTGCTGAAGCAGAGACTGTTCCAGGGTTTGTTCAGACAACATCCTAAGTTGAAGATTGCTATCAAGGACCCGGCTGAGAAGTGGCCCTGTCAGTGAGATCGCATGTTTTCTGGATGAGCCCCGCTTCCAGCTGTTCAACATCAAGGCTAAAAAGGTACCCAACAAAGCTGGATGAGTAAGAGAAGTAATTGTGCACGCACCGCATTACAATGTTTTGCTTGGGACTGAGTAAGGGCCTGTAGTTAGACTAGTTAGGCATACTCATCTTCACAGGCCACACTACTGGTGAATTAGCTACCTATACGGTAGTAAGGACTAAGACTCAGAGAATTCTATAGAGGAAGCAACATTTTATACATTGTCACATTTCTTTTGCTTGCAAGCTGACCTACTATTATATTTACTTGATTGTACTTTGTTTGGGGGGAATAGGGGTATTTTGATAAGTTTGTAAGCTCTTGTGCCCCTATCACACTCACTGAATTGTTCCTGTGACTAGGGTGATAAAAAGGTAACAAGCGGCTGGTTAGTAGCAGCCTGCAGATAGGTAAAAGCTTGAAGTGTTTTGGAGCTGCACATGAGTGGGCACCGCGCTGTACAACACCAGGGCCTCAGCTTACTGGCTGAGTGTATGTAAATAGTTGGGAGTGTTATTTTGATAAAGAGGTGTTGCTACACAAAGTAAAATCTTGTTTTTTACTAAATTGATTTGGAGTCGCTTCCTTTGTTCGTGACTTCGCTGTATCCTGGGGAGCCCACCCCGGTACACAGCTTACATATGAACCTAGCATAAGGCTATGGCTACACTACAACTTTCGTCATGCAACCAAAAATTGCTGTGGAACCTTGGGACTCTTTCACATGTTAGTGAATGGAGTCGGATTGGACTCCTCAGGTTGTAATGTGACTCCATTCACTAACATGAGTGAAGGAGTCACAGGGTGACATGGCGATCCACATGATGGGAGTCACGGCTAAAATCACCATGTAGCTCTAGCCTAATGACTGAGAAAACAATTTCGGCCATTAAACCCATCAGATGCCGCACTCAATACACACTGCGACAACTCTGATTATCAAGAACACTGTTTTCCACCTGCTGGAGTTTGGTGCCTAATATATAATGAGGTCCACATATCGTTATAAATTAGTCGCGTCTTCCATGCGCCTAAACAGATCTCCACACCAGCTCCTTGCTGACGTACATCTCTGGCATCATTAATACTAGAAAGCTGAAGTAAATGATGATAAAAATGACAGGGCCAGAAAAGTGGTGTTGCGGTGTGCAACGCTCAAAAAGTCACAATTGTTTCGCAAAAAATTCAATTGCGCAAAATAATTGTTACTTTTTTTATAGCTTCTGCAGCATTTTTTTTTTTTTTTTTAGCACACAAACTGTGATAAATCCGCCCTGTAGTATTTACACTGTACAAATAAAAAAATTAAAAAAACTCATGCATTTTAACGTCATGCATCCTATTTGTACAGTGTAAATATTCTGGAGCTGATTTAAAATGGATTATTTATTTTTATGGCAGATTTAACCTTTTTAACCAACTCCCAATACAATAAAAGTTTGTCAATATGTTGCTAATAAAAGACTGTGCATCAGTCTAACACTATGTTCACACCTGAGCTTGGGGGACCTGAAAAACTGAAATCCAATCCACTTAAAAAGCAATTATATGTGGAAACCCAAGGACCCCATAGACTATAATGGGGTCCGCCAGGTTTTCGCCCGAAAAATGCAGAGAAAAGTCGTGCTTGCAGGGCTTTTCTTTCTGCATTTTTTAAGCAGAATGAGGAACAGAACACCCAAACGGAAACCGGATGCAGGTGTGAACCTAGCTTTAAAGAAGTTGTCCAGGCTAAATTATTTTTTTTTTATTTAGGCTGGGGGAGGTGAAAAAAAAAAAACATACTCTCCTGTCCCCAATGCTCCAGTTCCTCCCAGGGTGGCCAGGTTCTTGTACTCAGCTGTCTTCTTTTGCCGGAAAACCTCGCTGGCTGTGATGTCCCATGTCCATTCCACTGAAGCCACTGATTGGACTCTGTGGTCACAGCAGCCTAAGGAAGGGGCCCGGGGATGTCACAAGTAGTGACGTCCTGTGTCCTTCACCAAGGCCACTGATTGTCCTCAGCAATCATGTGTGCCTGGGACTTGTGGTAAATGAAAACAATGGAGCTGCAGGACTGGGAGGACACCGGAGAACAGGAGACAGGTGAGTGTGGTTTTTTTTTACATTTTTTTCACCTCCCCTGGCCTAATTAAAAAAAAAAAATAAATTTAGCTTAGACAACCCCTTTAAAGGGGTTATCCACATTCTAATATTGACATGCCACAAATATTAAATCAGCAGGGGTCCAACACATAGGAACCCTGAAGATCAGCTGCAGTGGGATAGCATGGCTCTCAGTAATTTTTACATACCAGCCATATAAAGTGTAGCAGTGCCTTTAGGTACTGCAGCGCTGTCCTTTTGAAGTCTATGAAGCAGCACTACACTACCAGAAGTCGCAGTTACACTTTGTACAATGAGTGCGTGTTGGAATAATGTTTATTATTGCCTGTATTGAAACAACTACTGTTTATATGTTTATAACTGCATAAGCTTCTGTCTCTAGGCATAGTGTTAAGTTGTTAATAAAGCTCTGTTAAAAAGGTGGGGGATAAAGTAGAAAACCAGAAAGCTCCTCTCTCTGTTGTAACTGCAGCATAGAGCAGAGCACATGGAGCTCACAGACAAGTAGCTGAGATCATAAATTACAGAATACAGTGTATTATTCTTGTTCCTCAATAAATATCTGTTTACTGTTGAACGCCTGGACAGTCAAAGATTAATCCGCTGCCAACACCTACGGATGTACATAGCACCAAGTTGTTGCCCCCTTGTTTTTGTACCGAACTTTTTGGACACTTCTCCAGTTTCATCAGTGCGGACTTGTGGACACTGCCCCAGTTTTCCTGATTTTTTCCTGTCCCCTTGCTCCAGGATGGACACTACCGCAGCTGTGCCCTGGAGCCCCTTTGTGTGATTATTCCCCCATTTCCTAGTGTTTTGCTGGTACCTATGGACACTATTGGACTCGTGCCTCAGGTGTACTTCATTGGTTTATGGGAACATGGCTGACAACAAGGGGAATATGGGCGTAGACCGTCATCTCATTTATGTTTAATTTGTTTTGCCTTGTCTGTCTTGTCTTGTCCACTGTATTGCCTTCCCTAGCCTGGGTTAAGATTCGCCAAGGGCGGCTCAGGTTAAAATAGGGGGGTGTGCAGCATCCCAGAGGTTGCTGTTTTTTAGTGTTTGTTTCTGTGCCTCTGGGTTTTGTGTTGGTATGTCCCGTTTTATGTTAAGTGTATTATTGCAGCTTTTCCCTCGCCATTTTTACCCCCTGCAGTGTTCAAAACCTAGCTTTGGCTTAGCCCTGGCTTATCACAGGTCACTGGGCGGAGTTGCAGGGAGGTCTCATCTCCCCCGGCGACAGTGGTCTTCAGTCTAGTGCATGCAGTTAACCAGAGAAGGTAAGCAGAGTCTTCTTGGAACAGCCTCTGGACTGAAGGCCAATAGTCGCTTTCGCAGCACCAGGAGAGAATTCATCAGACTCAACTAAAGACAGCCCAGAGCAAGGGAGAAGTACTGTGAGGACTTTTGGACACTTTCGGTGCCGTGCCAGGAGGAGCAGGAGAGGACCCTGACAGGAGAACTATTTTTGGGCCTAGTCTCCAGGTAACCAAATCCCTATCAGGACTCCCTGTAACTCCATCCCCGGGATACCTAAGTGGGAGAGGCACCAGAGTAGGAGTAGTGGAAAACTTTACTGCAGAGCCTGTAACATCCCTGGGCCACCTCCTAGAACCAAGGCTGGGGGTTGGACACTTTAGGACTACTACCCCCATTCGAAAGCTGCCGTTACCTTTATGTTCCGGTTTCCAAATAAAGGCTGTTTTGGTTTAACTGCACTGCTGACTCCTGAGTCGTGCCTGCATAACCATCAGGGCCCTTCCGACTTACATAACACTGGCTCAGAGAGGAGAGGTCCCCTCTCCAACTGGAAGCGCCCCGGGGTAAAAGAACTACTATCACCACCATCCGGTAGTGCTGCAGAACCCCCCTCGACTTAGTCTGGCCTAGAAGTGAGACTGGAGTGGTTGGTGAGTGTGCTCGGCCTAGTAGGTGGCACATCCTCAGCCACTACAACTCCCATCCTCCGGTCTCCTCCATCTGGGTTGCGACATATGCATGTTAGAAGTGTCAAAAGTCAGTGCTATAGAGACAAATGTGGGCGAAGATTGTGAGGATGTTGAATTTTTGTGGGTGGAATTATATAAGGATGTGACCACTGATAAAATACTTTTTGGCATAATTTATAGACCCCCCCCCCCAACCTAACTGCAGAATTAGAAGACTAATTTTATAATAGCAGCATCCCAGTGGATACTTCTGTTTAATTGTGCCCTGGGTACTGTGCAATTAATATTGTACATAGATGTGCATATACAGTGGGGAAAAAAAAGTATTTAGTCAGCCACCAATTGTGCAAGTTCTCCCACTTAAAAAGATGAGAGAGACCTGTAATTGACATCATAGGTAGACCTCAACTAGGAGAGACAAAATGAGAAAACATATCTAGAAAATCACATTGTCTGATTTTTTTAAGAATTTATTTGCAAATTATGGTGGAAAATAAGTATTTGGTCACCTACAAACAAGCAAGATTTTTGGCTCTCACAGATCTGTAACTTCTTCTTTAAGAGGCTCCTCTGTCCTCCACTCATTACCTGTAGTAATGGCACCTGTTTGAAATTGTTATCAGTATAAAAGACACCTGTCCACAACCTCAAACAGTCAGACTCCAAACTCCACTATGGTGAAGACCAAAGAGCTGTGGAAGGACACCAGAAACAAAATTGTAGACCTGCACCAGGCTGGGAAGACTGAATCTGCAATAGCCAAGCAGCTTGGTGTGAAGAAATCAACTGTGGGAGCTATAATTAGAAAATGGAAGACATATAAGACCACTGATAATCTCCCTCGATCAGAGGCTCCATGCAAGATCTCACCCCGTGGGGTCAAAATGATAAGAATGGTGAGCAAAAATCTCAGAACCACATGGGGGGACCTAGTGAATGACCTGCAGAAAGCTGGGACTAATGTAACAAAGACTACGCCGCCAGGGACTCAGATCCTGCAGTGCCAGACGTGTCGCCCAGTTTAAGCCAGTACATATCCGGGCCCATCTGAAGTTTGCTAGAGAGCATTTGGATGTTCCAGAAGAGTATTGGGAGAATGTCATATGGTCAGATGAAACCAAAGTACAACTGTTTGGTAGAAACACAACTCGTCGTGTTTGGAGGAGAGTGAATGATGAGTTGCATCCAAAGAACACCATACCTACTTTGAAGCATGGGGGTGGCAACATCATGCTTTGGGGCTGTTTCTCTGCAAAGGGACCAGGACGACTGATCCGTGTACATGAAAGAATGAATGGGGCCATGTATCATGAGATTTTGAGTGCAAACCTCCTTCCATCAGCAAGGGCATTGAAGATGAAACGTGGCTCAGCATGACAATGATCCCAAACACACCGCCAGGGCAACGAAGGAGTGGCTTCGTAAGAAGCATTTCAAGGTCCTGGAGTGGCCTAGCCACTCTCCAGATCTCAACCCGATAGAAAACCTTTGGAGGGAGTTGAAAGTCCGTGTTGCCCAGCGACAGCCCCAAAACATCACTGCTCTAGAGGAGATCTGCATGGAGGAATGGGCTAACATACCAGCAACAGTGTGTGCCAACCTTGTGAAGACTTACAGAAAACATTTGACCTCTGTCATTGCCAACAAAGGATATATAACAAAGTATTGAGATTAACTTTTGTTATTGACCAAATACTTATTTTCCACCATAATTTGCAAATAAATTCTTTAAAAATCAGACAATGTGATTTTCTGGATTTGTTTTCTCTTTTTGTCTGTCATAGTTGAGGTCTACCTATGATGTCAATTACAGGCCTGTCTCATTTTTTGAAGTGGGAGAACTTGCACAATTGGTGGCTGACTAAATACTTTTTTTCCCCACTGTATGTACTTGGGCTATTCCCAGTGGCGTAATGATCGTGGTCGCAGGGGGTGCCACTGCAACCAGGCCTGGATGGGTACGGGGCCCACGGCCAGCTGGAAATGGTCAGGCCCCTGACCATTATATATGTTTTTACGTATAAGGCTGGGCCCCTTTCCAATAGATGCCAGCCCAGGAAAGGTGACTAAAAATAAAAAAAAAAATACTTATACTCACATCTCCTAGGCTCAGCATCCTCTCCGGGGCTCTTCCGGCTTGTGACACTCACCCCAGACCTCACTGCTGGGGCCTGTGATTGGGCCCCAGTGGTCACATGGGACATGCCCAACCACAGACCCCATCAGTGACGTCTGGGGCATGTAACCTCAGTCACTAGACAGAAGAGGACCAAGGAAGATGCTAAAGACAGATGGACAGAGCGAGGATACCCGGGGGAGGTGAGGTAAGGTGAGCATAAATGTTTGTTATTCTTAATCACTTTCCCTGGGCCTCCGATTATACTGTGGGATCTGAGGCGACCCCAGAGTATAATAATAGCACTGGCTCGGGGGGGGGGGCTTGGGAGCATATAATACTGTGTGGGGGCCACTGTGGAGCATATTATACTGTCTTGTGTATTGTTTACATGCTGGGCGCTGCTCTGATCACGCACTGTATTCTTGATAACTGCAGTTGTGGATACTAAATCTGTATCCCTTTCAAGTATCTGAGATATCGCTGCAGCACCCATAACCATCACTATCAATAATTCACTCTAGGGAGGGGGTAGGGGACCCCGGACAAAAGTTTGCACTGGGGCCCACAAGACTTTAGTTACGCCACTGGCTATTCTACTGGGGATGGAGGAATTCAGAGTGATGCTACAGTCCTGTCAGTGAGTACTGGAAAGTAGGAGGAGACTAGGAGCTTTCCCCCAGCTTCCAGAGACCCTGATGAAGCTGGGATATGCTAAAACATGTTGGGGAGGGGGGATTGTTTTGTTCTTGATTGTAGGTAATCACCTAGGGCAGACACTTTAGGTGGACATAATCAACACTAATGTCTATAGTCTAAAAACACCAATATATGCATAGTATGAGGTTTAACAGTGTTTAAAATCATTACCATTCGCAATTGCTGCCCTATAGGTTGATAAGTTTTAACCCCTTCCTGCACCATGATGTAATAGTACGTCATGGAAAGGGCTTACTTCTATTAACTACTACTACTACTTGCCTCCGGGGGGGGGGTTGTGATCCTCATTTTGCAGCCCAGGCCTGTTCCATGGCCTCAAGTTTGCCATTGGCTTCTTTGGCCTCGATCTTGCCTTTGCAGGATCAATTAGCTAGGCTCGTCAGCTTATGCATATGTATAGGCTAATGGCCGTTACACACTCCAATACTCAGTATTCGAGTGTATAGCACTGAACCAGAGATCAGAAGATCGCTGGTTCATGTCCCCTATTGGGACAAAAAAAAAGTACAAATAGTTTCATAAGTATTGAAAATAAAATTAAAACTAAATAGCCCCCCATAAAAAACACCCCTTTTCTCATATATGATGTCAAAACATAAATCACAGTTGAAAAACACAACACATTTCGTATCGCCACATCCGTAATGAATTGTACAATAAAACTAAACCAACAGTTAACCCGCATGGTGAACATTGTAAAAAATGGGTCAGAAACGTCAGACGTAACAATTTCTTGCCATCTCGCCTAACAAAATATGGAATAAAAAGTGATCAAAAAGTCATATACATTCCAAAATGGTACCAATAAAAAGCACAGCTCGTCCTGCAAACAATAAGTCCTCAATCAACTCTGCCTATATATAAAAAAAAAAGTTGTGCCTCTCAGAAGCTGGTGATGCAAAAATAGATTTTTTTTTCCCCCTAAATAGAATTTTAGGGGCAAAATTAGTAATGCATAAAAAAAAGATAGAAATTAGGTATCGCCTTAATCGTATCGCCCATAGAATAAAGGTAACATATTATTTATGTTATATGTCGAAGGGCAAAAAATGTAAAATGTGAACAGGCAATTCCATAATTAAGGTTCTATTTCAAGCCCCCTAGATAGAGTTAATGTCTGTGTGTTCCATACTAAGCATGGAGAACAAAAGAGGAGAAGAGAACTTTCTGAGGACTGGAGAACCAAAATTGTGGAAAAATATCAACAATCTCAATGTTACAGGTCCATCTCCAGAGAACTTGATGTTCCTTTGTCCACGGTACACAATATAATCAAGAAGTTTGCAACCCATTGCACTGTAGCTAATCTTCCTGGATGTGGACAGAAGAGAAAAATTGATGAAAGGTTGCAACGCAGGATAGCCTAGATGGTGGATAAGCAGCCCCAATCAAGTTCCAAAGAAATTCAAGCTGTCCTGCAGGCTCAGGGTGCATCAATGTCAGCGCAAACTCTCTGTCGACATTTGAATGTTATGAAACGCTATGGCAGGAGACCCAGGAGGACCCCACTGCTGACACAAAGACATAAAAAAGCTATACTGCAGTGTGCCAAAATGTATGTGAATAAGCCAAAATCCTCCGGGGAAAATGTCTTGTGGACAGATGAGACCAAGATAGAGCTTTTTGATAAAGCACATCATTCTACTGTTTACCGAAAATGGAATGCAGACTTTTAAGAAAAGAGCTCAGTACCAGCAGTCAAATATGGTGGCACTGGCTGTCTTGTGCAAGTTTTCATGAAATCTGAAGATTACCGAAGTATTTTGTGTCGCAGGGTAGGGCCGAATTTCAGAAAGCTGGGTTTGTGTCCTAGATCATCGGTAGAGATGAGCGAATCGATTCTGCAGAAGTGGAATTCGATCCGAATTTCAGGAAATCTTCAATTCTCCATGATTCCGGATTTCTTGATGCTTCATGGTAACGAATATTTAGTAAGGACCTTTGTGACATCAAACGGTCACAAGATATTCTCTAGTGATGTGATTGGGTAGGCGTGTCTTTGCTTGTTAGCAGATCCTTCCACATGAATAAAAGTTGTCCATGCTGAAGAGAGAGAGAAACATGACCGCGGCATCCAAGGGCTTCTGCCATTTTGCTGCCCACCCGCCCACCCCGGCTCTCTGCAGCCCGGAAATAGCTGTTTATTTGCCGTGAAGTAATTCGGATCTAAGCTAATTTTTTTGGAACTTCGAATCAAACTGCCGAATTGAACTTTTGAGAAATTCGCTCATCTCTAATCATGGGTCATCCAGTAGTGCAATGACCCCAAGCATACTTCAAAAAGCACCCAGAAATGGATGCAAACAGTGCTGGAGAGTTCTGAAGTGGCCAGCAATGAGTCCGAATTCACATTCCATTGAACACCTGTGGAGAGACCTTAACCCCATAATGACGCAGGGTAGTTTGGGTCTTAATGCTCAGACCCCATTTTTCAAATATGACATCTTTTATGTTATGTGAAAATAACTTCATAATGCATTTATGAAGGTGATTACAAGAATGTTTTTTCATGACACATTGTATTTTATGTTGGTGGTAAATTTTGGTTTTGTTTGTTAGAAAAAGGACAATTTGCCCTATCTCGGGCAATCCAGACTTCCCAGCTGCACTACACTCCTCTTTTCTCTCCCATACTGTGGGCCACCCTACCCTCAGATTGCATCAGGTGATCTCACCTTCCTCCCTCCTTCCCCGCTCTGAGTTACTCGCCCCAGATTCAAACCCTGACTCCATCGCCTCCCACTGGCAGTATGCCCAGCTTTCTCATTTTTATACCACTTTTAAAACGTCTCATAATCTTCATAGGGCGTTGTTGCCTTTTGAACGCTTGTGCCTCTCACCCAGTGTTCAAGCTCATACTGTCTTGTTTGTCTATGTCATGCTAATGGAGGGCTCCGATACTTGCTTGCCAGTGTTTGCAAGTGGTTGGGTGAGGGAATTGGGGGTCTCGTTCTCGCCAGACGTGTGGTCATCGACTTTCCAGGCATGCCACAAATTCTCCATGTCTTGCAAGGCGCAAGAAACGAACTGTAATTCTGCAATTATTTAAGATATCGCAATGCAGAAGTTTATCACAGAAAACAATGAAAAGTCATTGAAATTTTTTTTTTTCCAATGACTTTTCATTGTTATTTTTGTTGTTGCCTTCTGTGGTAAGATATCACACTGCAGCAGTTTAACCAGTTGCAGAAGTTTGGGTTAACTATATCTGTTTGTCTTCATTCAACCATTTTAACTATGTAACTATGTAAGAGAGTTCTATTTGCCCTGCTGAGACTGCTTGTGAATGGTGAGACAGACTGTGCGAAAAGTTGAGCCTCACCTGTGTAGTGAGCTGAGAAAGTGTGTTCTGATAAACAGTTTACTGCCTTTTAATGCTACACAAGGAAAGGCTTTGTACAAGTTGTGGGTAGCCAAGTGTACACAACACATATTCTGTAAGGTAGGGGTGGTGAGAGGCTACACTGTAATGCCTTCTGCCACCACACTGTTCGACAGAGCAGGGGATACACTGAGATGTTGCTTCTTCTCAGGGAGGCTGCAACAAACTGTGACTGTTTGCTGTTGTTGTGTCCTGCTTTTTGTGTGGCAGCGAGTGCAATTTTTTGGTGGGATTTGCATTGTGATATTGCACCTTAGGTGCTTATTTTAGTATGTACTTTTGAAGTTGACATTGACTTCTAAAATGTTGATTTATTTGCTATACATTTTTACAAAGCCTCTTGTACGTTGCCATTTTTTGTTTCATTTCTGGCATAAGCTTTGTTTCCTGACGCTATGAATTTTTTGTTCTGTATCCTTTTTGGCTCATTTTTGCTTCTGTTTTTCTTGTTGGATCTCAGCTCCTTTTCTGCCTCCCACTTTTTTTCCCTTTCATCACTCTATTGATCCACTTGACCAGTGTTGTTCATGCCCTCTGGATAACTCAGCTATCTATACCTTGGCTCACTCTGCGTCATTCATTATCAGCACACTTCTAGTGACAATCCTTATTAATAACCAACATTACTGTAAGAAAAATTCTACTTCACAACCGTTATTTGCGTTTCATGAGGACGTTATTACAAAGCAAAATAATTGTGGTCCCTCCTGAAACCTCTTCTCTAGGAGAAGGCAAAATGTCTTGAACATATTTCTCTCTCCCTAATAGACCAACACTTCCCCTTCAGGGAAGCAGTTGTTAGGCATGAGGCATAACATACATGTGTTATTGTACTTGATCCTGGCATTTGCTTCCCCTGTACTATACTGTACCTCTTCTGCCTACCCAGAATAGAAAACCTTATGCTCAAGATCATTTCGAGTTCAACTATTATGCTTCATTGACAAGAAATGGATGGGCGGACACAAGAGCCCTCAAAATGTGTTTTTGTCTTTACAGACTGATAGATGATAAGATTTCTTTGATTGTTTTATTACACTATGTTTTTATGTATTGTTTTTACCACACTATGCAGTAAAATGTAAGATTTGTCTGAAAATTCATTGTGGTTTTTGAGTAAATGGTATCTGAACCAGCTGTTCTGGAAGTTTGATTTGTATATTCCTTTAATAAGAATAAGGCTTCTCTTGAGGCCTCTAAAAAGGAAAAAAAAATAAGATGTTGTCTACCATTGGCAGAGAACTTTTTATAATCCTTCCATGTAAGGGTGTGGTCAGGTGCATATACCCTTTTATTCTTTCCAAACACAACCCATTTGTTGCTGGATTTTGTAATCTGGTCTATGGGTTTAACACAGGTTGGATGTAGCAGATCATTAGAGAAGACAGAATGTAAATCTGGGGCAGAGAGAGCTGACTGCTGCACAATGCAGATAATGACAGTGAAATGAAGGGAGTCAATTAATTAGGCGTCGTTAGTGAGCCGAGGACTTATTGCAAATCGGATAACTATTTCTGTAGTCTGTGTAACCCTTCTCCAAGGTTTAAAGACTGGTAAAATGTCTACATTGGTGCAATATTAACTGTATGCCTAAATCTTCAGAGTAGAATTTATTTAGGGAACAATATTTTGAATGTAATTTCAGAAATATTTAGCAAACTATATGAAGTTTTATGACTGATGTCCTTAGCTTGCAATACTATTGTACCCTGGAGAGCCCAGCTCATTCGTAGGAACCCCCTTTACCACAAATCCAGTAAGAGTCTAGTTCAAGGGTTAGCAACCTTTTTTGTATCGTGAACCGATTTTTTTTTTTTTAAGTCAAAGATGTAGTATTCAGTGTGCCACGTAATAATGGTAAGGATGTTAACCCCTACATGAAAGTTATATAATATACACCATAACAGTAAACAATTACTGGTTGAGTAAGGGGGTATTCTGATCTCATGATCTCCTATTTAAATTGCTAGCTTATGTTCAAGGTTTACATTAATACATTGCTTTAGAAATATTGCTTTCTTTATCTGATATGTGAAATTATTCCTCCTCATTGTTTTCACAATATTGTCAAGCAACCTGGCCTGGAATTTCTCCTTATCTGGCATTATAGGACAGGTGATGTGACTCACTGCTCTCTAAAGGGGAAGGGGGCTGAGTTCTCAAATCACGCTTGCTATGAGAGCTGTTATCTCCTGCTCTTTGGGCAATCAGGTAAACTCATTACATTTTGCTTGATAAAGGGTCGGACAGTGTTTACAGATAACATTGAATTTACAGCAAGTCCATTGTCCCCCCCTAGCAGCATGTAAGTTTTTCTTCCTATACCAGTGCCACCACCATCCAAGATTGCCTTTGATATACCCCAGGAAAGTCTTTTGGATGTTGGGGATACACAATGGGTGGAATTGTTACTATTGCAGCTGCCACCACCCTCTTCCTGTGATGTCAGCTTGTCACCCTGACCCGATTGCCAGGTCTTATCTGTAATAGAATCATCATCGGATTCTGTAATGTCATCATCTTCCTCACTTTTTTGTGACTCATCACCACAATGGGATTCCTCTATAGTTACTCAGCTGACCCTAGAGTGCAGGAGTGAAACTTGGTCTTGGCTCTCCTTGATCCTTTCCTTTGGCTATTCTGAGTGCATAACTGCTCTCTAACACAGCAAGATTACATTTTTGCCACTGAACTCACTCTGGATGAGGGACACTGGCATATCTACAGTTGTCGCAGTGATTGCATCATCTTTCTCTCTGTCTAACTTCATCACTGTTAGGAATCTCACTCTGCATTGCTGCTGCTGCTTTTAGGCTGTCATGCTAACACATGAAGCCTTCTGTAGCTGCCAGAGCTCTGCTTTGGTGAACCTATCAGCAGTTGAGGAGGGATATTAAGACCTGTTCTCTATGTCCCAGGTGTCTGCTATTAGTTAATTATTATATTATATTATTATAAGTTTGGCTTCAGAACTCTGTTTATATCTGTTTGTTGCTGTTATATTGACCTTGGCTTGTATACTGGATATTCTCTTGTCTCCTGATTTTGATTTTGACTCTGACCTCTTGTTTAGACCACGGACTGGTTACGTTTAATTCAGCTCTTCTGTTTTGCTCTGTCTAATAAGTAGTATTGTTGTACTTGGTTCATATTAAGATTTCAGAGAATCTTTTTTTTTTTTTTTGCACTAAGCTATTGGGACGATAACCTGGATTCAAATCCAGCATGGGTCCAACTGGCTTTGTAGCACAGTGTGAGATTTAGGTGGCTTGTTCTACTGCTCTCTGGTATCTTCCATTTCCTGCATTTCTTGGGAATTGCTCCAGTGGCAGTTCCCAGCACTATGTGTACAGCTTATACGCTTACATACTGCCTCCTTTTCCCTTCCCTTCCTAGACTGAAAGCTCTTGTGGGCTGGATTCTCTATACTTCTAGTCTTTCACTCAATTAGTTCATGTTTGATGCACTTGCTTTTGTCTTATGTTGTATACATGAACCCTATGCATATAAACAGTAACCTGGAATTAATATGACTTTAAAAATAAGTTATAATAATTATTAATATACTTATACATTTTCAGTTCTTATAGCTGAAAAAAAGCAACTCAGGACGGGATGGGAATTATTAGAAAAAAAATGCATACTCATGAATTTTTTTTTTTTTTCTACGATGTTCACTGTGCAGCCAAAATGACATGTGAACTATATTCTGCGGGTTGTTACAATTATAATGCTAAATTGATATAGTTTTTTTTTGTTTTAACACCTTAACAAAAATGGAGTTGCCCATAACTTTTTGTATATTTTGGAATATGGGGCTATGTAAAGGCGTCTTTTGTAGATGTAATGAAGCCAGATGTAGATTTTATTTCTACCATTTTAAGGAATGTCTGATGTTTTGGTCATGATCTTCATATCACTTTTGCCATATACTGAAATACAATTGTATTGCTGTCTATGGAAAAATGCCTAAATCTATTGAAGCTTGCCATAGGCAATGAAAGTAAAAGGGCGGTTAGGAACAGCACCAGAGGAGGGAATTCCAGATACTGAGGGCTAAAAGAAAGGTCTACTGCTCCCCCAGGTCTCTGCTTAATGCGTTTGTTTTTGGATTTCTTTTACAGTTCAATTTCAATAAAATATGAATGGAAGATGGTTTGTACTTGAATAAATTAATCCCAGCTTTCCAATGTTTTATAAGGTGTATTTATATTATTTTGTATTGTATCAACACAGGGGAGTCAAAAGTTCAATTATATTTCTGTGTTTTAGATGTAATATGGTGGAATTCTTGGATCATGTTGCTATTTAAGAAGTGCTTGATTGAATTTTCTTTGATTCTTTGATTTTTAGATAAAAAGAAATGCTGGAACAGTATATTATTTTCTTGGCTTTTTCCAGCACTAGTTCATAACTCCTTTATGCCTTGAGGAGCTCTGTTTCATCTTTTTTCACCTGGGAAAGAAATAAAGATTTGTTCTTTCATTGTTGCATTATCTAAGTTGTAACAACTACTTGAAGATGATCAGGAAATTATTATATTGATAATTAACTATGTTCCCATGGAATATTTTGGTTTTTTTAGAAAATGTAGGACTACTGTTTTGAGAAGACTGATAAAAAAAATATATAAAAAAACAAGCTCTCTCGCTGTTCCCTTGTAATGCCAGAGATGAAGGAAGACTGTGAAGTCATCAGGTGGTGAAGGTTCAAGCTCAAAGTAGAACTGATGGAATCAGCAATAGCGAAATGAAACAGCAAGGCCTTTAGCAACTGTTTTTCTAATTCTGGAGGTTAGAACCAAGTCGGCTAACTTCAATATACACCATGGGGCAGTGCAGCAAGACATATAAACAATATTGCTTATATTAAAACATTCTCACAAAGAAGCATGGGAAGGCTTTGGATAACTTAAATCTTCATTATTAATATATTTGTCATAGTTTTTATAAAGCAACTGCAATCTTAAAGACAAACAACAGTAAAGGCTAAATATAGATTAATCTTAGCAGAAAGCAGCAAAAGCTATCAGATTAATACCTGTAGCAATCACCACCTCAAGCATTGACCTATTACAGCACATCATATTCATGTAAGACAGGACGACAAGTTTTGTGAAGTGTCAACTCTAAATTAATGTACATCAGCTTTTCACCAAAACTATGCCATAAATTCATTTTAATGCTTTATACTGGAAATCTAAGCTTTATTCTGACAAATTAAAGCTCACGTTGAAAGTTCAAAAGATGTCTAAATTGAAATATGTAGCAGTTCTTTATTGCCAGATCTCAAGAGGCACAGAGATAGAAGTATCTTTGTGTTAAGAAAAATGCTCTGCAGCCCATGATAAAACAGGAATGTGCCAGTACTTTTACTTTTTCTATGGTTTTCATCTTAGTAGAGAGAAGAAAGGATCTAATTTCTAAATCATTTTATCTAATTTGTATTTTAGTATGTGTAACCAGGCCTAAGTCTTACAGAGGAAGATGGATTGTGTGCAGAGCTGCAGAAGCTTGCATTGGAGCCGAGAGGAAAGACAAAATACTCTCCAGACCTGTATAAATAGTTCACTGAAAAGGATACAGCACAGATATAATATATATGTGCTACAATCTTGTCCCTGAGCTCTGATCTCTGGGACTATAGTTACAAACAGGAAACTATTTGTTGCTACTGATAAGCTCCATGTAAACAAGCAGTGCTTGCCTATAGCTACAACCTCCAAGACCTTCTCTTTGGGACTAAACTGCAATATATAATATTTTACAATACTTTAAAGATTACTGTGTTCTCCTTAATAACCTATTCATGCAATTTTATCTAAATACATGATGTCATATTATTAAGGGGGTCCATCCCAGAGGTGAAGAACATAAAGACTTGAAGTATCTTTAATATTTTGACTCAGCATAATGCTGCACTAGAAAAGACATTGTGCAAAGATCTGTGCCACAACCAGTTTATTCTACTGACTGAAGGTATCCCAGATCTCTCACAGCTCAGCCAGGGATGGCATCTCTTAATTTAAGTGGTAAATCCCCTTTAGGCTATGGCCCCATGTAGCAGACTGCAGCAAAAAAAGCACTGTGGGAAAAACCACAGGGGCAATGCATCACAGTTTTTCCCGCACCGCTTTTTACAGAAAGTCCGCAGTGAATTCATCTACGGACTTTCTGCTTCCATTGTACCTATAGGGAAACCGCCAGCGTTTCCGTAGGTCTATCGAATCCCATCCACCTTGCAGTGACTGTCTCTTGCTCTCTCATTTCAGCTCATTCTTTTCTGTCTTGTTTTTTTCTACTCAATAAATTTTAACATCTATTCATATGTTGAAGCATAACATACACTCCACATTATCAATAAAGTTTATTTTTTTTAATTTATGCTTACTTGTATAGCGCCATTATATTTCGCAGTACTTTACAGACATTGTCAGTCACTGTCCCATATAGGGCTCACAATCTACATTTCCCTATCAATATGTCTTTGGAGTGTGGGAGGAAACTGGAGTACCCGGATTAAACCCCAGCAAACACGGGAAGAACATACAAACTCCTTGCAGATGTTGTCCTTGGCAGGATTCAAGCCCAGGACTCCAGTGCTGCAAGGCTGCAGTGTTTTCAATAAACGAAGTTTCAATACACGCATACAAGCACAACACAAATAAAAAATGTCCTATAGCTTCCAAACGTTGCAAAGCTCGGCAGAGGAGACATATTCCTTCCTGGCCTCTGACACTGATATAGCCAGCGAAGGAGAAGAGGAAGATGCCCCATTCCTCTTTTTTCCTCCTCCTCATCATCCTCCCCATCCCCATCATCCCCCCAAGGAGGCGTCCTAGAATATTAGCTGAGGCAACTCATGAAATTCGTGACCAGATGTGGACCCCACTCCCTGAAAATTATCAGTCTCAGCTTCCTTAGTTTGTGCACAGGTCTGGAAATCAATATAAAATTTAAGGCCTCACAGAAACTCACTTTTTTCTCTGAGGATTTCATATATTTTATGGAGGCCCCTGAAGTGGACCCCTGTAAATGCAGCAAAGATGAAAATGTTTTGGGGTCTTATGCTACATATGGGCAGTATTGGAGTGCAGACATTTTTATAACACTCCAATCTATCGAATTGCCATGACCAGGACATGGTTAGAAAATAATCTTGAAGTTTCTTCATTATATAATTTGATAATGCACTGTTCCCACCCTGAAAAGCCCCCAAGCTTGACTCAGATGAATCCCTGATCAGCTTCAAGAGAGGCTTAAATTCTGCCAATACATGACCAGTAAAAAGGCACAGTATAGCATTAAAATGTACAAATTGTGCAAGAGTAGATCAGGGTACACCCAAAAGTTTAGTGTTTATGAAGGAAGGAACACCAGAATTGAACCCCCAGAATGTCCCCCGATCCTAAGAGTTAGTGGGAAAATAGTATGGGATTTCTTGCACCCACTGTTGGACCAGGATTATCGTCTTTATGGGAATAATGTCTACACCAGCATCCCACTCTTTAGGTGCCTCAGTTCCAGAGGAACTGCAACTTGTGGGACAGTGTGAAAAAAAAAATTAGTCCTCCCTATAAGACACAGTGTAAGGGTCTTGCCAAACGTAGCAACCCTGACACTACTGCAGCGGTCTGGGAGGAAGGACAGAGACAAGTGAGCCCTAATCTCACCCCAGCCACTGTCCCTTCCTACTTGTCTCACTGTCCTAATGACAGGAACAACTTGGAGCCGGTCCCTACTCTGAATAAGTGACAACACAGAACGAAGACAGGACGCACAAACAACAAAAGAGAGGTCAGGAAGCCAAGGGGTCAGTAACAAACGAGCAAAGCAGTACAAAGTCAAAATCCAAAAGAATAGGGGCAAGCCAAAGGGTCAGAGAATCAAGTAGCAAAGTATAAAGGAATAGTAAGAGAGCAGGCAAAACACAAGTGAAATAACCGGCAACTTGCTGAGAAATGACATCCTGTAAATAGAAAGTCTGGGCCCAGCCACAGATCTGATAGGAACACAGGCTGTCAATCAACAGGCCAGGAAGAGATTAACTCTATGCAGTCCAGAGAGAATTGTTCCTAATTACACGGGTGTGGCTTTACACAGCAAGGGAACTAGGACCATGTTCAGACTGAGCATCAAAAAACTTAAACAAAGAACCAAACTGAAGACGCCTCCTTCGCCACAGCGTGCGAGCGGAGGGCGGCGCCGAGACCCGAAACGGCAGAGACGTTACACACAGGTTGTGCAACCCCTCAGAAAGGGGTGAGAGCAGGGTATTCTGCAATGAGAACTAGTTGTTGATCAAGTATAAGGACAAGAGGGATGTCCTTGTACTGACTACAATTTATGGCAATGGCAGCACCCAGTGGTACCAGTACCCTTAACCCAAGCCATCCTGGCCTATAATAAATACATGGGAGGGGTTGATCTATCTGACCAAGTCCTGAAGCCTATAATTCCATTAGGAAAATAAATGTGTGGTACAAAAAGCTGTCTGTGCACATCATACAGATGGCATTGTATAACACTTACTTGCTATCATGATGTGCTGGCAGAACAGGAGCTTTCCTTCAATTTCAGGAGGTAGTCATCAATACCCTAATATTTGTGGTCCAGGAAGCGCGGGGCCCCAGTAATTCAGGAATTGAAAGTACTTGTATCGTACCAGGGCAACACTTTCCAAGTGAAGTTCTACAAACTGGAAAGAGAGAAGACCCAATAAAGGAAGGACATCATTTAAAAGTGTTACACCTGCCCCAAAAAACCTGGTCTGTGCATGAAGTTCCTCAGTTTGTAAGACACATCCATGGATTATTAATTTTATATTATTTGCCCTGGTATATCACCTCCTTATACCATGATGTACTCCACACAGATTTACCTTTCAACCTCTGTTGTGCATCAATTTCTGGGAAATAAATTAATGCAATACCTGTGCGGTACAAATGCTGACCCTACCCCTTGATATATTTCTTGAGGGGTCTAGTTTCCAAACTGAGTTTATTAGTTTTCTCTGTACTGGTATGTCAGTGGCACTGTAAATACGACATGGCGCCTGAAAACTATTTCTACTATTTCTACAAAATATGCTCTACAAATAGCATTGTGTCCCTTCTGAGTTCTGCTGTGAGCACATACAGCAGTGAGTGTACAATCACAAGTGGGGCATTTCCGTTGCTTAATACTTTTTGAGTGCATTTTCTCCTTTAACCCCTTGTGGAAAATAATAAATTTGGGTTAAAGCAACAGTTTATTAGAGTAAATTTACTGCCCAATTATATGAAACACTTGTGGAGTCAAAATGGGGTTTCTTCCCCATTTTGCTGTGTGCCCATACATCAGTTTACATGCACATGTGGGATAATTCCATGTTCTGGAGAAATTGCATAACAGATTGTGGGATGAATTTTCTCCTTTAACCCCTTATGAATGTGTAAATTCTAGGGCTAAATTCATGGATTAGTGGAAGAAATTGAAATGTGTAAATTTAATCTCCATTTTGTTCTAATTCCTGTGAAGTTTTGAAAGGGTTAAGAAATATCATAAATGCTAATTATATTTATTTCAGGGGTGCAGTTTTCAGAATGGGGTGATTTATGGGGGTTTCTATTAGAGGCCTTTCAAAGCTCCTTCAGAACTGAAGTGGTCCCTTGAAAAATAGGTTTTAGAAATGTTCTTGAAAATTTGGAAAATTGCTGTTTGAGTTGTAAGCCTTATAATGTCCAAAAAAAATTAAAGTTTGTTGCCAACATAAAGCAGAGATATGGTAAATTATATTTATGAAGTCATTTGGGTATTATGTCTATATGAAAAGGCAGGTACGTTTGAAAACTGCATTTTTTTCCAAACTGTCGCCAAATTTCCTATTTTTTCATAATTAAACACATAATTTATCGACCAAAATTTACCACCAATACAAAGTATAATGTATCACGAAAATGTCAGATTTAAAAAAATGAGGCAGTTTCCTTCAGGTGGTTTTACGGTGTGTCCTTAGGGGGTTAAGGTTAATGAATGCTAAGTATTAAGGAGAAAGCTGTCGATCAGGAGTCTGGGATTAACTCATAACTCATGAATACTAAGGACTCAAGCAGTGGCATAACTAGGAATGGCTGGGCCCCAAGGCGAACATTTGACATGGCCCCCCCCCCCCCGAACCGCTTTTTGTTTAGTTTCTTACACCAGTGAACTTCAGAAAAATGGCCAACGGAGCAAGAAGCAGATGCAAGATGAACAGAAGAAGATGCAGGGAGCGTGAAAAAGCAGTGCTGGAGGCGGGTTGCGGTGATGACGTGGAATGCTCGGAGCACAGGGGGAATGCCCCCGGTGCTCCCTGAGCATAATTTACTTATGAGAATAAAATGTTTTTTTGGACAAACGGCGGCAAGGAGAAGAAAAGTAAAGGTAGAAGTAGAATAGCCTTTATAAAGGCTAATCCAACATTGCGTTAGTTAAAAACACGTTTCCCAGTGATAGACTCCCTTTAAAGAGGACCTGAAAAAGCCCAATGACATGCATGTTCAGGTAGTCGATGTTACCCTGAGCATTTTGGTGTTTTGTTTATCTAAATTCATTCAGTCATTTCAAAGATACAAGCGCATTTATTGTTGATGCAAGTTATCCTAGCCAAGTGGGCGGTAACACTGCAAAAACATACAGCACACAGAGACCCTGCCTCCAGAGAAACCACTGTGTTACCGCCCACTTGGCTAGTATAACCTAACTAAATGGCTTATACTTTAGACTGGCTGAACAGATTTGGATAAACAAACCAACAAAATGCTCAGGGTGACAATGGTAATAGGTATAGATGAGCGAATTTCTCAAAAGTTCAATTCAGCAGTTCGATTCGAAGTTCCAAAAAAATTAGCTTCAATACGAATTACTTCACAGCGAATATCGCTAAAAAACACCTATTTCCTAGCTTCAGAGAGCCTGTATAGTGGTGTAGAACTCTGTGCCTTGCATACACGCCTACTGTGGTAGTCAAACAATACTGTGAGTCCGAATGACATGCACATGACAGGCGTCACTCTTAGAATCGATGCACACTTCACTTATTTGGACAGTTACGTGGCCAAAACTGTCCAGCTAACTCAAGTGTGAACCCAGCCTTACAGGTCCATATTAGTGCCAGGTAGGAAGAACCGTCCAGAGGCCCAACATCCTACTGTAGAGTGAAAGAGTGCACTCCTTTTACACCCTCGTTTGCAGATTCCACATAGATGTCTACAGAGTGGCAAGGCGACATAATGTGGAGTTGGCAGCAGCATGAGGATGCCATACAGTGACCCAGTGGCAGCGGCATTAGGAGGACATACAGTGACCCAGCAGTGACAGCGGCATGAGGAGGGCATACAGTGACCCAGTGGCTGCAGCATGAGGAGGGCATACAGTGACCCAGTGGCATCGGCATGAGGAGTACACAGAGTGATCCAGTGGGAAGTAGCATGAGGAGGACATACAGTGACCCAGTTCCTCCCCATGTGACTTTGTTTGCCCAGGCAAATGAGGTGTAGAACAGCGTGACACCTCTGTGCCCTGCACATGTGGTATGCTGGAGGAGCATACACCTCATTTAAAGGTGTTTATTAATGTAGAAACCCATAAGGAGGACCATATTTGCCATTTTGTTCCCAGTATAAAGTTTTTGGGAGGGACTTCATCGTCATCAGGAGAAGAGGGTTGCAGCTTGCGCATGAGGCAGCAAGGGAGTCAGCAGGGTGGCAGCAGTGGGAGGTAAGGAGCTAAATGTGCCTGGGGTAGACCGCCCGCTTCACAGCAGCCTACCTGCCCGGAAAGCAGTGGTGCAGGGCTTCACGGAGGCAGTGGCAGTAGCAGTCAGTTAGCATGGAGCATTGGGGGTAAATCACCTACTCAGCGGTCTGGCAGTTTTTTGTAAAGCGGCCGGGGGAGGTCAACATGGCCATATGTTCAATCTGTGGGCAGAAGCTGAAGCGTGGCCAGGGTGCCAATGTTGGCACCACAGCCCTGCGTCAACATATGGAGCGTCACCATAAAGTGGCCTGGGAGAGCCGTGGCTCCAATGTGGTGGTCCAGTCTGCCACAGCAACTGCTGCAGCACCCAGTGGCATGCACCCCATTCTAGGCATTCAAGGCTCCACCACCTCAGCCAAAGGAAGCTGTGTGTCCTTCCCTTCATCTGCTGGTCGTGATGCTCATGCTCCTCCTCCTCCTAGTCAGTCATTGCGTCAGCAATCCATCACAGAAGCGATTTCGAAGAGACAACAGTATGCGTGCACTCATCCGACAGTGCAGAAGCTGAATGTGCTCCTGTCCAAGTTGCTAGTGCTGCAGTCCCTCCCTTCCCAAGTGGTGGACTCTGCACCTTTCAGAGAACTCATGGCTCGTGCCGAGCTGAGGTGGAGAGTCCCAAACTGTCATTTCTTTGCCCTGCACAAATATGTAGAAGAGAAGGTGGGCCAGTCCTTGAGCCTGTCGGTGTCTGCCAAAGTGCACGGAAGCGCTGACATGTGGAGCTGTAACTACGGTCAAGGACAATATATGTCATTTACGGCCCACTGTGTTAATGTGGTGCCTGCCCAGACACACCAGCAACTCGGACAGGTGAGGCAGCTTCAGGATCCATGTTCTCACGCCGTTGGTCCTGCAACAATGTGAGCCTCATACTTCACTGTCTCCTCAGCCTCCACTGCAGGGATAATTCACAGTGCTCCTCCAGCATACCACATGTGCAGGGCACTGCGGTATCACGCTGTTCTACACCTCGTTTTAATGGCCGAACGGAGTCACACAGGGAGGAACTGCTCTGTGTCCTTCCTCAAGAAATCGAATCATGGTTTTCTCCGCAACACCTCAAAATCGGAACTATGGTGACCGACAACGGGAAGAACATGGTGCCGACGCTTTGTCAAGGAGGGCTAAGCCATGCGCCCTGCATGGCGCACGTGTTCAATCTGGATGTCAAGCATTTCCTTAAGTGTTCTACCCATCTGCAAGACATCCTAAAAATGTTAAGGAAACTTTGCATGCACTTCAGCCACTCATACAGCACCAAGGACACCCTCCTTGAGCTGCAGCAGCAGAACTGCCTCCCACAACATAGGCTGATATGCGATGTTTCCACCCGTTGGAATTCCACCCTCCATATGTTGGATCGACTATATGAACAGAGAAAAGCCATAAACGATTTCTTTATGATCCAAGCAGAAAGAGGTACTCCCCTGTGCAGGGCCGGTTTTAGACAAAGTGGGGCCCTGGGCAAAATTAAAAGCGGGGCCCCAAATGCTGATATGCAAACAACACCATCGTCTTCCAGTGGCAGCCCCTATAATAACGCCTCCTTTCTGCCAACAAAAAAGTAATAAGCCCCATTTTACCACACACAATTCAAATGAACACCTTTGTACCACCTAATAGATTTTTGCACCCAGTCATCAGTTATTATAGCGTCTCCTTATAAATAATAGTCTCTGCTTATAAATAATATTACACCTTTATCAGTAATAGCACCCTCATAAATGATAAATAGTGCCCTGTATCAGTAATATTCCCCCTTATCAGTAACAGACACCCCGTAAAAATAATACTGCTCCCTTATAAATAATAGCCCTATCATAAATAATAATTACCCTTATAAATAATAGTCCCCATTATCACTAATAGCCCCCTTTATAAATAAGCCCACTTAACAATTATACCCCCCTTATAAAAAGCTCCTCTCTTATAAATAATAGCTCCCCTCTTGTAATGGATGCCTTATATATAATAGTTCCCCCCTTATAAATAATAGCCCATCTTATAAATAATAGTTCCCCCTTATAATAGCCCCCTCATACTTAAGTTTCCCAATTATATATAGTAACCCATCCTTATATATAATAGTTCTCCGTTATACAGTGTTGGACTGATGGGCCTTAGGCCCACCAGAGGATCTTGTTCTGGGGCCCCACCCAACAGCTTCCTGCTAATAGCCTACACCACGGCTCCTTCACTGAAGTCTTACATATGTGCTAACTATCTTGTGTTACTGAGTATGTTCCCAGTATAGTCAGCCCCTATAATACTGTGCAGGCCCCAATAACTCCATGGCCAGTTCATGCACAGTACTGTATGGGGAATGACATGGCCATGGGGCACTACACGTATGTGCAAGATTATAGTGAGGGAGCTGTGATGCAGACATAGAACACAGGGCTGCCAGCAGGAATTGTGAGCCCCCCACAGTATAATGCTCCACATGGTATATAATGCTCCACAGTATAAAATGCTCTTCTGAGCCCTCCAGTTTCTCCACATGGTATATAATGCTCTACAGTGACCCCACACAGTATAAAATGCTCCCCTGAGCCCCCCATAGTGGCCCCACATGGTATGTAAGGCTCCACACAGTATAATACTCCACAGTGGCCCACACAGTATACTACCCCTTAGTGGCCCCAGACAGTGCAATATGCTCCCCAGCAGCCCCACACAATATAATATGCTCAATAGAGTATAATATGCACCCCACAATGCCTCCCCAGTATAATGCTCCACAGTGGCCTAACACAGTATAACATGCTCCATAATGACCTCCACACAGTATAATATACTCCTCAGAGGGGTTCCCCCAGTATAATGCTCCACAGTGGTCCCCCACAGTATAATATGTTCCCCACAGTCCCCCCCAGTATAATGCTCTACAATGGCCCCACAGAGTATCATATGCTTCCGAAAAGCCCCACACAATATAATACACTCCACAGTGGCCCCACACAGTATAACAGGCTCCCCACACTGTCCCTTCCCCCAGTATAAAGCTCCACAGTGGCCCATAGTATAATATGCTCCCCAAAGGGCCCTCGCTAGTATAATGCTCCACAGTGCCCCCTCCAGTAGTTTGCTCCACAGTGGCCCCACGCAATATATTATGCTCCCCAGAGCGTCCCCCCAGTATAATGTTCCACAGTTGGCCCCACGCAGTATAATATGCTCCCCAGAGGGCCCCCTAGTATAATGCTCATTAGTCCCCCCCGAATAATGCCCCACAATGGCGCCACGCAATATAATATGCTCTGCTGATGCCCCCCCCCAGAATAATGCTCCACAGTGACCCCACTCAGTATAACATGCTCCAGAAATGGCCTCCACACAGTATAATATACTGCCCAGAGCGGTTTCCCCAGTATAATACTCCACAGCGGCCCAAAACAGTATAATATGCTCTCCAGAGCCCCCCTCAGTATAATGCTCCACAGTGGCCCAAAACAGTATAACATGCTCTCCAGAGCCCCCCCCCAGTATAATGCTCCACAGTGGCCCCACACAGTATAATATACTGGGGGGCCCCTCTGGAGAGCATATTATACTGTGTGGGGAAACCGTGAAGCATTATACTGGGGGGGGGGGCTCTGGAAAGCATATTATACTGTGTGGGGCCACTGTGGAGCATTATACTGGGGAGGGGGCCCTCTGGAGAACATGTTATATTCTGTGGGGCCTCTATTGAGTATTATAAAGTGGGGGGGGGGCTCTGGAGAGCATGTTATATTCTGTGGGGCCACTGTGGAGCATTATACTGGGGGGCCCCTCTGGAGAGCATAATGCTCCAAAGTGGCCCCACAGAATATAACATGCTATCCAGAGGGCCCCTTCCCCAGTATAATATGCTATCCAGAGGGGCCCCCCAGTATAATGCTCCACAGGGGACCTACAGTGCTATTATTATATTATATTTTGTGGTCTCTTCAGACCCCAGAGTATAATAATCGAAGGCCCGGGGGAGGTGAGAGAAAATAACAATCAGTTATACTCACCTTGTCTTACCTCTTCTGGGCCTCCTCGCGCTGCTCCGTTATCCCTGCCGGTGCTGGCTTCTTCTTCTCTGCGGCTGACGTCACGCGTTGTGGTCGTCACCGCTGAGGCCTGTTATTGGGCCTCAGCGATTACGTGCGGCAAGCAGTCAGCACGCCCCACGTGATCGCTAAGGCTGAGGCCTGGCCTCAGCGGTGATGTCCGGAACGCCAGAAGATGACGTCGGACACAAGGACAGGTGAGTAAAAATGTTTATTATTTTTACTCACCACAGAAAGGGGCCCTGCGGTCCCTTTCTGTTATTGATTTGTCCGGGCCTGACTCCGGGATCCGGAGTCATCAGGTTCCGGATCCCGGGGGCCCTTTGGGGACGGGGCCCTGGGCAATTGCCCAGTTTGCCCCCCCCTAACGCCGGCCCTGCCCCTGTGTATAGTTGTGCTAAAAAGTTTATATACCCCGGCATATTTTTTGGATTTTTGGCCTTTTTTCAGAGAATATGAATGATAACACAAAAACTTTTTCTCCACTCATGGTTAGTGGTAGGTTGAAAAGCCATTTATTGTTAAACTTCTGTGTTTTCTCTTTTTAAATCATAATGACAACCAAAAACATCAAAATGACCCTGTTCAAAAGTTCACATACCCCAGTTCTTAATACTGTGTATTACCCCTCTAACATCAATGACAACTTGAAGTCTTTTGTGGTAGTTGTGGATGAGGCTCTTTATTTTCTCAGATGGTAAAACTGCCCTTTCTTCTTGACAAAAAGTCTCCAGTTCCTGTAAATTCCTGGGCTGTCTTGCATGTACTGCGCGCTTGAGATCTCCCCAGAGTGGCTCAATAATATTGAGGTCAGGAGACTGAGATGGCCACCCCAGAACCTTCATTTTCTTCTGTTGTAGCCAATGACAGGTCGATTTGGCCTTGTGTTTTGGATCGTTGTCATGTTGGTACGTCCCATGTGCAGCTTCCTGGCTGATGAGTGCAAATTTGCCTCCAGTATTTGCTAATAACGTGCTGCGTTCATCTTTCCTTTAACTTTGACCAAGTTTCCTGTGCCTTTAGCACAACTGTAACTTTAACGTTAGCCATTGGCAGCAAATGCACGACACCTGCCGTTTGCTTATTCCCTTTGAGGTGGCCACTTTGTTAGTCAGTCGCCAGGACTACGGGATAAACAACATCATTCCACTGATTCACATCCTGGAAAAGATGCTTTTCAATCTGGCTGGTCAGGGGACTGGAGATGTGGCGTCTACATCTCAAGGCCACATGAGCCCTGTGGGGGCTGAACTGGAGGAGGACACTGGAGCACAAACAATGTGTAGCCAAATGGGTGGAGAGGAGGAGCAGGAGCAACCAGAACAGCCAGAGGGAGATGCGGATGATGAGGCAGATGACCCAGACACACCGTGGCAGTATGCAGTGGAGATGGCTTTTTTTACAGATACATGCAGATATTAGTGTAATTCACTGTTTTTTGCTGTACTGCACTGCAAAAGGCTTGTTGTGTTCCACCTTGAGGACACAGGTATGAGTAATGAGCAGCAGTATAACGGCAGTGAGTGCTGCAATGTGAATTATGCTGCAAATTCTTGCTGTAAATGAGCCTGCAACCACCCCAAATTCTTCTCTCAATTCCTCCCTATGCTTTCCCTACAGTTCTAAGGCTCAGCCTCTTTCCCTGAACTTTTATATGTTTTCTAAGTCTTTCCCTAGCTCCTGCCGACGTCTGTCCCTACAGTAAGAGCGATATGGTAAGACTGTACCTAAAATCGCTGAGTGTTTTTCTAGTGCTGTGACATCACAGGTCCTGCTGGCTGCTGATTAGCTGCACGCTTGGCATTGTGAGTGATCCCGCGCGCCCAGAGTCCCTTCCCCCTTGTCCTAACATGTGCAGCGGCCATTTTATAAAAAAATGTGATTCGATGCATCAAAGTGTGTGGAAATGTGGAATCGTGGTGAATCGAAGATTTCCTGAAATTCGGATCAAATTCCACTTCTGCAGAATCGATTCGCTCATCTCTAGTAACAGGTCCTCTTTAAACAGATATTGTGGAGTGTAATGGTAAATAAGAACTATGAAAAAGGCGAAGCAAAGCTGAACTACACTGTTTCTGTGTAGTCCGTAGCTGTTTCATAGTTCTAGAAACAATGTAGTCAGATGTTCTGCTCTGTTGTTATAGCTCTCAATTATCTCTATTATTACTGGAACATAGCCGAGCAGTACTGAGGAGTTATTCCAATCTAGGCAGTTACAGTGGGTACGGAAAGTATTCAGACCCCTTTAAATTTTTCACACTTTGTTTTATTGCACCCTTTTGCTAAAATCAAAAATATTCCTTTTTAATCATCATTAATGTACACTCAGCACCCCATCTTGACAGAAAAAAAAAAGAATAGTAGATATTTTTGCAAATTTATTAAAAAAGAAAAACTGAAATATCACATGGTCATAAGACCCTTTGCTCAGTATTGAGTAGAAGCCCCCTTTTGAGCTACTACAGAAATGAGTCTTCTTGGGAATGATGCAACAAGTTTTTCACATCTGGATTTGGGGATCCTCTGCCATTCTTCCTTGCAGATCTTCTCCAGTTCCGTCAGGTTGGATGGTGAACGTTGGTGGACAGCCATTTTCAGGTCTCTCCAGAGATGCTCAATTGGGTTGAGGTCAGGGCTCTTCCTGGGCCAGTCAAGAATGGTCACAAAGTTGTTCCGAAGCCACTCCTTTGTTATTTTAGCTGTGTGCTTAGGGTCACTGTCTTGTTGGAAGGTGAACCTTCGGCCCAGTCTGAGGTCCAGAGCACTCTGGAAGAGGTTTTCTTCCAGGATATCTCTGTACTTGGCCGCATTCATCTTTTCTTCAATTGCAACCAGTCGTCCTGTCCCTGCAGCTGAAAAACACCCCCATAGCATGATGCTGCCACCACCATGTTTCACTGTTGGGATTGTATTGGGCAGGTGACGAGCAGTGCCTGGTGTTCTCCACACATACCACTTAGAATTAACGCCAAAAAGTTCAATCTTCTTCTCATCAGACCAGAGAATCTTATTTCTCATAGTCTGGGAGTCCTTCATGTGTTTTTTGGCAAACTCTATGCGGGCTTTGATATGTCTTGCACTGAGGAGAGGCTTCCTTCAGGCCACTCTGCCATAAAGCCCCAACTGGTGGAGGGCTCCAGTGATAGTTGACTTTGTGGAACTTTCTCCCATCTCCCTACTGCATCTCTGGAGCTCAGCCACAGTGATCTTTGTGTTCTTCTTTACCTCTCTCACCAAGGCTCTTCTCCCATGATTGCTCAGTTTGGCTGGATGGTCAGTTCTAGGAAGAGTTCTGGTCGTCCCAAACTTCTTCCATTTAAGGATTATGGAGGCCACTGTGCTCTTAGGAACCTTGAGTGCTGCAGAAATTCTTTTGTAACCTTGGCCAGATCTGTGCCTTCTGTCTCTGAGCTCCTTGGGCAGTTCCTTTGACCTCATGATTCTCATTTGCTCTGATATGCATTGTGAGCTGTGAGGTCTTATATAGACAGGTGTGTGCCTTTCCTAATCAAGTCCAATCAGTTTAATTAAACACAGCTGGACGCCAATGAAGGAGTAGAACCATCTCAAGGAGGATCAGAAGGAAATGGACAGCATGTGAGTTAAATATGAGTGTCACAGGAAAGGGTCTCAATACTTATGACCATGTGATATTTCAGTTTTTCTTTTTTAATAAATTTGCAAAAATATCTACATTTCTGTTTTTTTTCTGTCAAGATGGGGTGCTGAGTGTACATTAATGAGAAATAAAATGAACTTTTTTGCTTTTAGCAAATGGCTGCAATGAAACAAAGAGTGAAAAATTTAAAGGGGTCTGAATACTTTCCGTACCCACTATAAAAAGATTGCTATTCATTGGATTAGACTACCTTCTCCTTCACAATGGAAGTTGCTGGTGAATGGTATCCTGCCTTGCGAGTACATTTTAAATGCTCATGCTCATAACCTCTGAGATTCTATGATTAATATTTTATTGATCTCTTTGTAGAAGGTGCCTTGTTGATTTGCATTATGCATTATTTGAGATTGCTGATCCAACTTGCATGCAGTAGATTGGATTTGCATACCACATATTACATTAATATACAGTACACACCTGATATATATCTATGCCATTTTGCTCTTGTTTTGTTTGTTCTGTATGTACTCTTGTCAAGAAACCAAAACAAAACAAAAAAACTGAAGGATATCTAGCTGATATGGACTCCCCAGTTTAGTATTGTATTGTTGCATATCTGCTGTTTCTCTATTTTGCCATTGTGGTGACAAAGCCATCTACAGATGTAACCTTCCTTAGCTTGAATCTGGTAACTTGCTGCTTTGTGATATCTTAAAGTAAACATAGAAGAAAGAAAAAAACCTCACCAATATAAAATATATAAATATTTTTAGTATCTAATAAAAGACATAAATCTGGACACACAATTTGCAACCAATACATATACAAATACAAGGTGGGGAAAGACTTGTAGAGTCCAATATCATACCAGTAACCAAACATGCAGCATGGTAGTAGTGGAACTAGCAGTATAAGTAATACACATATCACACAAAGAATCACAGATATAAAACTCTCAAAAGGTATAAATACATGACAAGGTGAAACATTAGTTCTACCTGTAAATTACCCTAACCAAAAAGAGAGGATGATTGACAAACAAAACCCTGAAAAACAGGGGCTTAATTGAAGAGGTGATATGCAAATATAAAGGATTACTTATCCACACCATGTAAACGCCCGACTCGCCTTTCGCCTATACACAAGGCTTAGTCCCTTATGTATAAGTGTCATATATCCAGTGTAATACTATGCTATGTCATGTTATGCATGCTGCATTCTGACAGCAATAACTATTCTGCTGTTTTTTGCTATTAATGGCCTTCCAGAAGTTAAGCCACTAGTGTGTGCACTGTGACATCAGTGTCAGTACTAAAATAGCTAGCTATGGGTGAGTCTGAGGTACCACCAGTGACAAATTTGCAGTTTGCCCTAGAATAGTGCATTGCTGCCAGAGGCTAAGGCTCCTTGCAGCAAATTGCTGAAAAAACTGCTACTGAAAAGTCCACGGCGGAAACTCGTCACGTTTTTCCACTGCATTTTTCACAGAAAATCCGCAGTTTTCCTCTGTGGACTTTCTGCCTATATTATACCTATACGGAAAATGCCAGCATTTCTACAGGTATAATTGTAGACATTTCCGCTGTGGATTTTTTTTTTTTTTTGCAATGTGTGGATGGGATTATCCAGAATTCCATCCACTTTGCATGTAATATAAAACGCTGCGTTTTCGCAATGTGGGGACCTGGCCAGAGAGATGGACATCATGGGACAGTGTGAGGTCAGCTAATCCAATTTTTTTTTTAGTGTTGGAGGCTCTTCTCTGTGCCACCCAGGGATCTGGTTCATGATAGTTTTAGAGATATAGCCATAGCTATGGCTTCCGAGGGCAGCAGGGCCTGAGAAAGGAGAAGTTCTGCAGTGCTCCAAGATGCAGACAAAGAACCAAGAGAGCAGACTCTGATTCTGGCTGCGAATATTGCAGACACGTGAGCTGGCACAGACAAAGTGCCCAGGACACAGATCACTTTTGGTGAGATTGTCAGACTGAGAAAAGGCTGAATGTTCATTAGTAAGTCTTGTTCACATTGTTGAGAGACATTAACTGTATAAGTGTTAAACTTAGCCCCAGCTCCATGTCAAGCTGGGATTGGTTGTCAATGTGATCCCAGTAAACTACAAGTGGGAAAAGAGGGAGACTCCCTTCCCACAGAAGCACTGCTAAAGGTAGGATAAGTCTGAGATACAAGTCTTTTCCTGTCTGTGCTGATTGCAGATTCTATCCTTTGTTCTGTTGGAGAAATTTCGGTAAACAGTGTGAGAAAGTGAAGGGTGTGGTTTGGGAGGCTTGGTTTCCTGCCAGGCAGTTAAATGGTGTGTGGTAGAAGCCCACAGCAGGGAGGTCAGATGACTAATTAAGGCCTGATATAGGTTGTGTGTCAGACTTAGGAGGTGTGGCACTACACTGAGGAAACTGACCTGTGTAGCTGAACCTGAAACAAGGTAACTCTGTGCCACCCGTTTGTAGTAACCAGAGCGGGAGTCTGGCAGCCAGGCTCTTGTATAGAAAGGGAACGTTTCTGTATTAGTTCTCAGCCAAGAAGGTTTTCTTTTGTTGTTGTTTTCTGTTCATGTCTTTGTAAAGGTAACCTGTTTATGCACCAAGTGAATAAACTCCAAACTTGAGTGTGATCCAGTCTCTGTGTCCCTGTTTCCTGCTACCAAGCATCTATGTGAGCGGTTCCCCACAACAGTTATATAAAGTAGCCAGATTCTTCACTACTACTGTCATCAGATTCTGTCACTACTACTACATACCATTACATTCTCACAATCCATGGGCATAACTGAGTACCTAAAAAGAAGTTTTAATACCACTAGAGGTCAGATGATGCAGATGACAGGCAGGCACAGAGGAGGTGCCAGCTAAACTAGACCAGCATTTAGATAGTTAGTAACATAGTTATGTTCCACCCCTGAACCTAGGTTTAGGGTCACAGTGGAGCAAAAAAAATCTTTATCCTCTTTTGTAATCAAAGTCTACAACCGATGGCCCATCTACCTCATGAAAGAGTGCTTTAACCATTTAGTTACGTTCACCTATTGAAGGGTTATACAGTATATCAGATTAAGCTGATATCCAAACAACACACTTGAGAGTTGATCAGCTCACCACTCGAGGGAACATAGCTTCTGTTGCAGATAAATACTGTTAACATTGTTGTGGGATCCAGCACTAGCCAAGATCAGTTAAAGACAAAGCATTTACAGTCATATGAAAAAGTTTGGGCACCCCTATTAATCAATCATTTTTAGTTCTAAATATTTGGGTGTTTGCAACAGCCATTTTAATTTGATATATCTAATAACTGATGGACACAGTAATATTTCATGATTGAAATGAGGTTTATTGTACTAACAGAAAATGTGCAATATGTATTAAACCAAAATTTGACCGGTGCAAAAATTTGGGTACCCTTATCATTTTATTGATTTGAATACTCCTAACTACTTTTTACTGACTTACTGAAGCACAAAATTGGTTTTGTAACCTCACTGAGCTTTGAACTTCATAGCCAGGTGTATCCAATCATGAGAAAAGGTATTTAAGGTGGCCAATTGCAAGTTGTTCTCCTATTTGAATCTCCTCTGAAGAGTGGCATCATGGACTCCTCAAAACAACTCTCAAATGATCTGAAAACAAAGATTGTTCAACATAGTTGTTCAGGGGAAGGATACAAAAAGTTGTCTCAGAGATTTAACCTGTCAGTTTCCACTGTGAGGAACATAGTAAGGAAATGGAAGACCACAGGGACAGTTCTTGTTAAGCCCAGAAGTGGCAGGCCAAGAAAAATATCAGAAAGGCAGAGAAGAAGAATGGTGAGAACAGTCAAGGACAATCCACAGACCACCTCCAAAGAGCTGCAGCATCATCTTGCTGCAGATGGTGTCACTGTGCATCGGTCAACAATACAGCACACTTTGCACAAGGAGAAGCTGTATGGGAGAGTGATGCGAAAGAAGCCGTTTCTGAAAGCACGCCACAAACAGAGTCGCCTGAGGTATGCAAAAGCACATTTGGACAAGCCAGCTTCATTTTGGAAGAAGGTCCTTTGGACTGATGAAACAAAGATTGAGTTGTTTGGTCATACAAAAAGACGTTATGCATGGCGTCCAAAAAACACAGCATTCCAAGAAAAACACTTGCTACCCACTGTAAAATTTGGTGGAGGTTCCATCATGCTTTGGGGCTGTGTGGCCAATGCCGGCACCGGGAATCTTATTAAAGTTGAGGGTCGCATGGATTCAACTCAGTATCAGCAGATTCTTGAGAATAATGTACAAGAATCAGTGACGAATTTGAAGTTACACCGGGGATGGATATTTCAGCAAGACAATGATCCAAAACACAGCTCCAAATCTACTCAGGCATTCATGCAGAGGAACAATTACAATGTTCTGGAATGGCCATCCCAGTCCCCAGACCTGAATATCATTGAACATCTGTGGGATAATTTGAAGCGGGCTGTCCATGCTCGGCGACCATCAAACTTAACTGAACTGGAATTGTTTTGTAAAGAGGAATGGTCAAAAATACCTTCATCCAGGATCCAGGAACTGATTAAAAGCTACAGGATGCGACTAGAGGCTGTTATTTTTGCAAAAGGAGGATCTACTAAATAGTAATGTCACTTTTCTGTTGAGGTGCCCATACTTTTGCACCGGTCAAATTTTGGTTTAATGCATATTGCACATTTTCTGTTAGTACAATAAACCTCATTTCAATCCTGAAATATTACTGTGTCCATCAGTTATTAGATATATCAAATTGAAATGGCTGTTGCAAACACCCAAATATTTAGAACTAAAAATGATTAAGATTAATAGGGGTGCCCAAATTTTTTCATATGACTGTATTTCTTTATTTGCTAAAATCCAGCAGTTCTCTGGTGTAAACTTGATTTTAAAACGCTTTGTTTCAAACTATTTCTGTTAGCACATGTCTGAGTGTGCTGAGTCATGCCAGACATGGCTAGGAGACTAAGGCCCGTTTCACATCTGCTTTTGCGCATAAAAAAGCGGTTTACCTGGGAAACCCGCGGACCCCATAGACTATAATGGGTTCCGTGTGGTTTCCGCTTGGTTTCCGCACAGAACATGCGGAGAGGAAAGTGCTGCTTGCAGGACTTTCTTCTCCGCTTGTGCGGTGACAAGATGGAAGGTAACGCTGCAGTTGGGATTGCGGGGGTGCAAACAGCGCAGACTTGTCACGGTCTCTGGGCACGAGGGCGCAGCGCTGGTGCTGTCCCACGTTACCACCACTGGTACCGGTGATGAGGGGGCTGCACAAATGTTGGTGGTGATTGTTCCCCCGGGGCGCTTCCCCTATACTGTGCCGACTGGTGGTGTTTGGGGCGCCCTGATGTTGTCGGTGCAGAGTCAGACACAGAAACGGTTGTAAAGTTGAACTTTTACTTCCATGGGTGTGGAGGCACAAATGCTTAAACAGTTTCTTCAATACAAAACAACGGGGTACGCCTGGTGACACAGCAAAGTCCTGGGGTGCAGAGTAGACTTGATGAAAGGTGTTCCTAGCCCCTTATACTTCAGTGTTACAGCCCTAAGGTGCGTCGGGGCTCCTATTTGGCTCATAGGAGGATGCCCACCACGATACTAGTACATAATATTCCCCACTCACGTTATGTGGTCCTGATAGCTCAGAGTTTCGGGGTGCAATAGTCAGGGTGGCAGGATATTCCACAGGTCTGGCCTCGGCCTTTGGATCCTGTGATACTTGCTATGGAGCACGTGTTCCAGAATGTTCTCTCCACAGTCTCATGCTGACAAGATCATGATGCTTGACTTCCTTCAGGGCGATGGCTAGGCAGACAGGGGACAGGATCTTCTGAATAGCTGGAGTATGTCAGCTCTCCAACCTTCCTGGGCCTGTCTAGGACTTGAGATTCCTGCACTAAACTCACTGCTTTCTTCACAGGACATCACACTTATCTCCTCCCCTCCTCCTCCTAACACTCCACACTTCTAACTCCTCACACGCAGGACCTTCCTGCAGGGGTGTTACCATGGGGACCCAGTGATCAGCTGACTCCTCCCCTTTTCCCAGGCGATGTCCTCCCATTGGACATTTGGTTACTATTCAATCCTATGGGAGGTGTAATGCATGTGTGAGGCTCACTAGGTGGCGCTGTGTTGTGTGAGACTCAGGACCCCCTGCTATGTCACACAGGCTATGAAGCAACAGGAAATAATACAATGCACAGAGATCACCCTCAGCCCAGCCATAGCCAGCTCTGGGATGCCACACTTGTTTCATGCTGAAACCGAGCGGAATCCACACGGACCCCATTATAGTCTATGGGGTCCGCAGGTTTCCCAAGTAAACCGCATTTTTATGCATATAGGTTTCCGTTCGGGGGGGTCCCCAAGCGGACTCCCCGAATGGAAACCCAAACGCAGATGTGAATCGGGCCTAAGGTCTGAGACTGAATGGGTATATTCACATGTCCGTTTTTTGGGTTTTTTTTGACAGTCCATTTAACAATTCAAAAAACTCATGCTCTATCTTTTTCCATTGTGACCAATACAAAAACAGAACTGTGAATATACCCACAGACTTTAATGGGTTTTAAAATGGATGTGTGACTAAAGCACAGCATGTGAGGCACTGACCCACAGTGACTAAATGAGATAGGCCATGTAGTGCAGTGAAGCCTCAGACTAAGGTGCTGCAAGAGAGAGTGAACAGTGTGAACGAACCAGCAACTCCTGGGGCATTGATATCCGGTAGGAAGTTGAAGCAGACAGAGGAGCTATGGGATATGACTTCTTTATTGTTGTGCTAAGAATGGGATATGACTTCTTTAATTGTTGTGATAGATACTATCTATACTGAGAAGGTGCTGAAATGCAAATGCCAGACATATCTCTGCTTTTTATAGGCATCTTTTAATTGTCCATCAGTTTACTTTGGACATTATAAAGTTTACAAGTCTAACAGCGATTTTCCAGATTTATTAACATTGGGACATGTAAATGAAAAATTACTAAAACGTCACTTTATCTCAAAATTTTCATTTTCACAAGGGGTTAAAGGAATAAAAGCACCCAACAGTTTGTTAAACAATTGCTCATGAACATGGCAATTCCCCATATGTCGTAAATTGCTGTATGGGTACATGGGGGGTTTAGAATGGAAAGCGCACTATTTGGCTTTTGGAGGGCAGATTTTGCTGGAATAAATTTCAGGTGCCATGTCATATTTGCAGTACCGGTGCAGTGAAAACCTGCAAGAAGTAACCCCATTTCAGAAACTACACCCCTCAGAGAATTTATCAAGTGCTATAGTGAGCATTTTGACCGTACAGCTGTTTCACAGATTTCATTAGCACTGGGACGTGAAAATTAAAATAGTTTTTTTTACAATAAACCGACCATTTAGCCCCAAAGTTTTCATTTTCACAAGGGGTTAAAGAAGTAAAAGCACACCACAGTTCTTTACACAATTTCTCCTGAGCACGGTAATAACCAATATGTTGTTGTAAAAAGTTATATGGGTATATGGCAGTGCTCAGAATGGAAAGAGCCCTATTTGGCTTTTGAAGGGCAGATTTTGCTGAAATAGTTTTTAGGTGCCATGTTGTATTTGCAGAGCCCCTAAAATGTTAGTACAATGGAAGCCTTCAAAAAGTGACCCCATTTTGGAAACTACACCCCTCACAGAATTTATCAAGGGGTATGGTGAGCATTTTGGCCCAAGAGATGGTATTCTAAATGAAATGTGCAGTGGATAATGCAAAATGAAAAGGAAATGTTCCCAGATGTATTCTATTTGCGTGCCCAATACTAGTGAAATGCAGCTGCTTTAGGAGCTATTTATGGATCAGAATGAGGACATCTTTTAGTATAGGGGATTAATCTGGAGTTTGCTCTTTTTAGAGAGCATCCCTTACAGGGATGAATCAAAACTCTATAGTTTAGGGGTTTAGATTAAGCAATCTGTTTCTATATGAATTTTTCATGATTTGGAATAAATATAGCTAAGTAGGACCTCTACATTCTTTGGACCTATATATATATATACCGTATATATATATATATATATATATATATATATATATATATATATTGTGAACCTAGAGGGCGCTGGAGAGCGACCCAAAAACAGGATTGAAAAGGTCCTTGACCACACCTATACCTGGGGCCCAACTCCAGATGGAATACACACAGCAGGAGAGAGCTAGAGAGCTGCTGGTGACCTGCAGGGAGCAGGTAGATGGTGGACTAGTTAGAGACAGACAGGTGGTCTGTTCCAAGAGAACTGGATTCCACAACAGACTTGGTTAAAGTCAGTGTGAGCCAGACTGCTGAGGAGAAACCTCAGCAAAGCATCTTGCCCTCAGAGACTAGTCAGGGTTCAAGAAGTGAGGTATTGCCCTGTGTGTGGGCTAGGCTGTTTTGTTATTTTTGTTCATGTTATCACTTACAAGCTGAATAAAGCCATTTCTTTTGGATTGCCGTTACCTGATATGCTGTTTATTTGGCACCCAGAGCCACAAACACCTCTGTAAAGTCCAGGAAGCTGCTACCATTGAAGCTAAACTACCCCCAATTGTCACTGTATATATAGGGCAGCATGGTGGCTCAGTGGTTAGCACTGCAGCGTTGGAGTCCTGGGTTCGAATCCTGCCAAAGACATCATCTGTAAGGAGTTTGTATGTTCTCCCCGTGTTTGGGTGGGTTTCCTCCAGGTACTCTGGTTTCTTCTCACACTCCAAAGACATACTGATAGGGAGTGTAGATTGTGACAGCGACTGACAATATCTGTAAAGCTCTGCGGCATATGATGGCGCTACACAAGTCAGCATAATAAATAATAAAATATATATATATATGTGTGTGTGTGTATATATATACCTACTTACATGTAAGTACATACATTTTTGAACTTTAATTCAACTGCAGAGGCCACAGTGTTAGATTATAGTTGTATTCACTATACATATTCACATACCATAGCATATATTTTTACTCCTATTCTAATACTCCATCTGAGTATATGTTTTTTGTCAGGACTAGTCTTATTTTAGATGATGTAATAAAAACATAATTTATTGACTACATTTTATTAACTTTCTTGGTGGATTTAAAAAAAAAAAAAAAAAATCAATTCTGGCATTGTTTTTTTACCATTTAAATTTTTTGCCGTGCAGTGTACAGCATAAGTAACATGTTACCTTTTATCTGTGGTCCTACTTTACGTTTTTATGTCTTACTAACTTTGCAGAACAAAAACCCATTTGGGGAACGAAATCAATTGTTTTTACATCGTCATCTTCTGAGAAGCATAAGATTTGGTTGAGGGATTATTTTTTGCATGGCGAGCTGTACTTTTTATTGGTACTGTTATGGGGTACATATGACTTTTTGATTACTTTTTATACCATATTTTGAGAGGCAGGCTCAAATTTGTATTTTTTTTCATGACGTTCAGGTTACATAATATTTCAGTTTTATTGCATGTGTTGTTACAGATATGGTGATACCAACCAAATATGTATTGTTTTTATAAATTTTTAAATAATTTTCATATAGAAAAGGGGCATTTTGGGGACTTAATAAACACTTTTTTTTTCCACTCTTTTTTTTTTTTTTTACACTAGGAGACTTGAACCAGCTATCATTCTTCAGCAGTATACACTGCCATACATGTGTACTGCAGTTGTATACAAGAAGTCAGCTTATGCAGGTGCATAGGCTGACTTCCTCTTGTCTCAGCAGGATCACCCAGGGTTATTGAGCAATGAGGAGCACTATAACAATGAAATGAAAATGATTAGAGAAAATCTTTAAAACTCTGCAAAATGTTTAATGATTTATATTTGCAAAAATATTGAACTTTTAATTGTTTTGATTTATATATGGTTATGTTCCTAGGAGAACCCCTTTAACTAGCATGCTATGGCAACAGATAGCTGGTTTCTTTGTCCCTACAGTAGATAGCGTGTTGTTTTATGACATCTGTTTATGTTGGATGACACAGGTGTATTTGGATGTCAATTAAAACCAAATAGTTCCTCACCAATTTGGAGCCTGCACTTCCAGGACACTAGATTTCTCCAGAATTACAGTGTACAAAGTATTGGTTTTATATAACAGTAGATTACGACTTACTTTCCTATGAAGCCATGAAGCAGCTGGATGGATTTCAAATTCATATCTGTAATCTAAAGCTGAATGTTATCATTTACAATATTCATGCTTGCTAAATTTCTGGAAAGGCTGCTTTCAATATATCTGATATTTTTGTACATTCAGTGACACAACACATTATGCTTTCAGAGGAAAACTGTGCAGACTTTCTGGCTGTGGCTCGCTACCTGGGGTCTTAGCCTAAAACAGATTTTGGAGTGTTCATCTCTGTGGACATAAGCTGGGCACAACATATTGCTCACTGAAGTGGCATATTTCTATTTCCATATTTCAACTTTTACTTTACCATCAACTGCGCCTTCATTTCTGGAAAATAAATTAATGCAACACTTTGGGGGTAAAACCAAACCCCTGGATAAATTCCTCAAGGGGTGCTATTTTCAAAATGGTTCAGATTCAGGGGATTCCACTTTACTTGCATTTCAGAAAAAGTGGCATGCCACCCAAAAATGTCTATACTCCAACAGCCAAATAGCGCTCCTTCCCTTCTGAGCCCTCCCCCTCTGCTTCCATAAAGGGATCATTTCTGTTTTGTTTTTTTTTATCTTTTGAACGGGTAGATGTGTTAAAAAAACACCAAAAACATTGACCAGTAAAAAGGAAAATTGTTCAGGGGCACAGCAGCAAACAAAAGCGTTGCATTTAGCAATGTCTACTTGGTGACAGGCCTTCTTTATGTGGGTACACCGATCCATATTTCACCGGGGATATTATCAAAATAGTTCACCGAGAGAAAAAATGGCAGTAATTAATAAAACAATATTCTGTATTGATATACATTAAAATTAATCCCAGATATATAAATATATAAAAAAAAATTATATTAAATCCATACCCGCACCCACAATAATAGGGTCTCATGTCAAATGTTCGCCTTGGGGCCCAGCCATTCCTAGTTACGCCACTGTCTCCAGTCAATAGCTTGGATAGAAGTAATATATCGGTAGATATCTACATTCAGGTACACCAATCCACCAATATCTTTTTAGTGAAATACAGAACTCCAGCGCACTTTTACAGTAAATTGCACACAACTACTATACTGTCACAGACAGAATGCTGGAATTAGCATGTTTGTCACTACCTTATCTTGCCCTGTAAAAGGGCAGCATAAGGTGTTGACAGAAACCTATCAAGTCCAAAATGCCTCCCAAACCAATGTGCTGTGTAGAGGCCTTTAATAGGAGCAGAAACGTAAGTTAATAGTCACAAAAATATGAAGCAATTAAGCAATAATCATCTCTTTACTGATATGCAAATCACCCTGCATTAGGGGTGGGGCCTGATTTGTCAGCTGCAAGTGTTCTGATTCTCTCCTGAAATTGCTACTGAGTGCTGCCTAATTTAGGCAGGGCACAGCCATAAAGCGATGCAGGAAAAATTACGGAGGAAACGCATTGCGGTTTTAACCACAGCACTTTTCACAAAAAGTCTGCAGAGTTTTCCCTCTGCGGACTTTTTCCCTCAATTATACCGGAAAGGAAAACGCCTGCGTTTCTATAGGTATTATTGACATGCTGCGATTTACAAAAACGCAATTGTTTTTGAAATTTCAGCATGTCCACTGTGGATATTTTTCTGCAATGAGTGGATGGGATTAGCTAGAATCCCATCCATTTTGCAATTACTGGAAAATGCTGCGTTTTTTGCAAAATCGTGGCGTTTATGCTATGTGGAGACCCCAGCCTAATCGTGATAGACATTTTCAGACTTTTCCCATAAAAAAAAAAAAACAAAAAAATCTTCTTCCCACTACCCCTTTCCTAATATTTTCTTCCCATTCTTCAAAAATTTTTAAACACAAAAAATTTTTTTTCTTTAAATTTTCCCCACTTTTCTTATTATTACTTTGGAGAAAAAAAAAAAACCACAAACCCCCCTTAAAAAACCCCCGGGGACAACTATTTTTTTTCTTTTGGGCTCTCTGAGGCCCCCTATCCCCCCCGCCGGGGGTATGGAGTATTACATGGCACCCATTGAAATAATAGTGTGAACTGAGAGCAAGGCAGGTGGTTTGGACTCCGCAACCAGAAATGAACGCACACGCGGTAGTTCAAGAAAAAAAATATATATTTACTATAAGTTAATAAAGGCTAGTTAAAGGTAAAATGACAGGGATAAAGACAAGCAAAATATACAATATAGCATGAACAATTTCAAGGCAAATTCTGCAATGGTTTCTACTTTTACTCTGTCCACTTCTGCAGTATGGACAATGAATGAACAATATACTCAAAACTATCCCTAACTGACCCTGACTTCACATTTGGGTGCACCCCTTTTTCCCCAGTGGTCCAGGTGGACCGCTTACAGTCCGTAGAAGCGCGCGGTGGGGCCCAAAGTCGGTCCTTTCTTTAATAGTGAAGCGTCCTCTCCTCACGGTTATCAGGATCTTGGGAGAAATGAAGTCCTCTTTAACAGACAGGGAAACCAACTGAATGCAATGTAATCCAACAGCAGATTCCACTCAGCACACTGACAGTCCTGCCGAATCCATACACTGAGCTGGGATGTAAAGCGGGATTTAGCAGTTACTGTCCAGTACGTCAACAGCACTGCGAGTCTCTATCTGTGGTATCCAAATACACAGTCACAATGTCAGTCTCACTGATCAGCCACTGAGCACAGTTCCTTTCACGTGGACTCACTAGTCCTGTTGTCTCTTTACACTCTGTTTGTCTCTGGACCAAGATACAGCTTAGCTGTACAGAAAAATCTCCACACCAGTTCAATACAACACTTGCCAAGATGGCTGCTGCTCTCTGTCTCGTCACTTCCTGCTTCTCTGCTCACACTCTGTCTGCAGAACAGGCAAGCTGACATAAAAGGGGGGGGGGGGGTCTCACTCCAGCATCATGTCACAATTACAATGGCTGCTGTCTTAAAGGAACAGAATCACAGAAATACATTCAACATTAACAGTTTATACAGACAAATGAAGCTTAGGACAACATTGGCTGTCTCTTACATATTCCCCCCCACTTTAAGATTGGCAGTCCCTGCCTATGACTGTATATCCAGAGGGTTGTACTTTTATGCACAGGGTGGTAGTATACCGATGTATGGCAGGCCAAACAAACTCATCCTGCGCATACCGAACAGGGGGAATACCAGCATTTGGCCTAGTGGTCCGTCTGAGGACCGGTGGTATATTATGGGGTGCTGCAGCTATGGGCTGAGAAGGACCAGCGGATTCCGCACCAGAGGGGGCACAGGCCGGAGATACAGTAGTCACAGGTGGAACATCCCCAGGAGCAGGGATCGGCCAACAATCATCCTCCTCATCGGAGGCCCATTCCGCACCTCCATTCTCTGACTGTGGGAGCTCATTCACATTGGCAGACCCATCGTGATTTGTCCCTTCAGAATGACACAGGCGCAACATATTTCGGTGAAGTACTCGAACACAATCAGTTCCTTCTTTCTGGACCTGGTACACTGGCCCATTCGCATACTTGCGGCCAACAACACGATACGGCAAAGCCTCCCATCTGCTTTCCAATTTCCCTTGGGGTTTCTTGACACGAACTAGCACCAGGTCGCCTGGTTGCAATGGTGCTTCTTGCACTGGGGTCTTATCAGGATGGGGATGTTCTTGCAGGCGCTGCCGCACCAATCGATGGATTGTCTCAAGTCTCTGCCGATGCGCCCGCACCCAAGAGGTTGGATCCCTCGGAGGGAACCCATCCACATCATCCAACTGTAATTCTCCTATACTTCGCCCAGACCGCCCAAAGAGAAGTGTATAAGGAGAGTACCCCGTTGTAGAATGGACCTGATTGTTATAGGCCCACACCATTTCAGACAAGAACTGAGGCCACTGTAACTTCTTGTCTTCCTCCAGAGTCCGCAGCATCTGTAGCAGAGTTCTGTTGAATCTTTCACAGGCCCCATTTCCCTGAGGGTGGTATGGAGTCGTGTGCGACTTCTTTATCCCGTAGATACGTTGAACTTCTTTCATTACGTGTCCCTCAAAGCAGGCGCCCTGGTCGGAGTGGATGTGTTGGGGACACCCATATACTCGAATGAAATCTTGGCACAGAGCACGAGCTGCTGACTCAGCTGTCTGGTCCTTGGTGGCGGTTACCACCGCAAATTTGGTGAAGTGATCCACCATTACGAGGCAATACTGGTGTCCGCTATTGGATGGGCCAACCATTAGATAGTCTATCATGACGATTTCTAAAGGTTCCTGGGTCACGATGGTTTGCAGGGGAGCTCTCTGTTCTATTGCCTTATCGATCTCACAAGTTCGACAACTGCGGCATACTTCTTCGACCATTTGACGAAGACCAGGGCAGTAAATCAGTCGCTGTAACCAACGAAAGGTCTTCTCATGACCAAAATGTCCATTCTTATTATGAGCCTCAACTGCCAACGAGCGAGCCAGTTCACTAGGCACCACAATTTGGTATCGAATGTCGATCTCAGAAGGTAAATAGACCTTTCGGCATAGCACTCCATTTTTCATCTCCAACTTTTCCCACTGACTCAGAACAGATAATATCTCACGTGTCAGTCGTTCTCTTTCCTCTCTACAGGGCTTCTGGCCTTTCTCAACACACTTGATCATCTGCGCCAGCCCCTCATGGGTCTGTTGTATCTGTGCCCATTCCTGTCGTGAGGGACCAAAGAAAGGAGCCGTTTCAGTCCCCTCCATCTCAAACTGATTAGCGGCGGCCAAGGCCTGTGAAAATCTGCTGAAGTCGGGCACCTCCACATGCTCCAACTCATGATCCACGTCTTCTGTGGGGGTCTGGGCGGTTACCCTAGAAAGTCCGTCAGCATTCTGGTTCTCTGTCTTGGACCGATACTTAATGCGGTAATTGAACTTAGACATTCGGGCTATCCACCTCTGCTCTAACGCCCCGAGCTTGGCATTTTCCAGGTGAGCTAGTGGGTTGTTGTCAGTCAGTACTAAAACTTCAGCACCGGTCAAATATTCAGAGAATTTCTCGGTCATGGCCCATACCAGTGCCAACAGCTCCAACTTAAATGAACTATAATTCTCGGGGTTTCTTTCAGAATCTCTCAAAGACCGGCTGCCGTACGCTATGACCCTCTCCTGGCCATCCTGAAGCTGGGAAAGCACTGCTCCAAGACCATACAGGCTTGCATCTGTATACAGCTGGAACGGCAAGTGGTAATCAGCATATGCCAAGATTGGGGCTGTTGTCAGTGCATCCTTCAATGCCTGGAAGGCTTGTTCCTGTTCAGGTCCCCACTTCACGGACCGGTTCTTTGGACCACCGGATGTGCCCCCCCCCCCCCCCAGCAGAGCGCCGCGTGCCGCCCCCACCCCCAAATCATTACTTAACCGCCATCCGGCCCCGCCCCCCCCCCCCCCCCCCCCTCCCCCCGCCCGGGCGGCTGGCCCCCCCTCCTCCACCCCCCCCCTCCCCCTTCCTGGGCCCCCCCCCCTCCCCCTCTCCCCGCCCCCCCCCCCCCAATTTATCTCTGGGAGGAACAAACCTCAATCCGGGGGCTTCCTTTCCCACCCACCCTCCCCCCACCCAACACACACCCCCCCCCACCGGGGGGAGAGATTCAAAAAAAAACACAAACACACCATAATACCACCCCAAAAAAAAAGAGTAAACCCCAATGTTGAGGCCCCCGCCCCTTTTCCCCCCCACCCGCTGAAACGTTCCGGGTGCATTTGACAACCCGAAGGGCATCCGGTTAAATTCGTATAGTCCCATGGGCAAGATGAATGCCGTCTTCTCCTTGTCTTTTGTGGCCATCGGCACCTGCCAATACCCACTAGCCAGATCTAGTGAGGAGAAGTACCGGGCTCTCCCCAGCGCTGAGAGAGACTCCTCAATCCGTGGCAAGGGGTAGGAATCTCGTACGGTGCAAGCGTTTAACTTCCGATAGTCTACGCAAAATCGGATGGACCCATCTTTCTTTCTTACTAACACCACAGGAGCCGCCCAGGGACTCTGGCTTTCTTGGATGATCCCACCCTGTAGCATCTTAGCTAACAGTTCTTTCACTTCCTGATACAACTGTGGAGGAATTTGTCGGTAGCGCTCTCTAATTGGAGGGGTGTCTCCTGTGGGAATCTCATGGTAGATCCCTGTGGTACATCCAAAATCTTCAGCATACCGTGCAAAGGTGGCTCGGTTCTCCCACAACAGCTCATCTACCTTCTGCACCCATTCCAGGGAACATGAACTTACATCCATCTTCATCTGTTCTCGAATTGCACAGCCATTCCATTCAGAGGTGGGTTCCTCATCTTCTCCCATGGACACAGTTACGGTCCACTCATCCCTTTCAGTCGGCTTCAGCTGCATTGGAGTTACTTTCCTTACTTCCTCCGGAGTCACATAGATGTTAGCCAGCAGCCTCCCTGGGGTCAGGTCCACACTCTGGTCCTGAGTGTTTACACATCGAAGTGGTACTCTTCCATTGCGAACTATTGCCAAGGAACGGGCCACTAGCGGATCAACACCTCCTTCAGCTGCCTGCAGTGGTTCTACCAACACAGCTATGCCCTCTAGTTTCCGACAGGTGCCTATGGGCATGGACACTATTGTCTCCCGACTGGGTGGCAGTGTAACTTTTGTATGCAAAGGAACTGAAATTCGAGCCAGAGGACGCTGTGCATCTGAACTTTTCTGTAAGCCACATGTCCGGATCAGCCGCTGGAAAGCTGTTTGAGTAGGCCGATGGGTGGTGGTTTCTTTCCAATAACCGTGACCTTTCTTTTCAAAGAGGATCTGATCTAATTCTTTTAACACATTCATCCCCAAAATGACAGGGACCTTTACTTCATGTGACTCCTGTACCACCACAATGCCTTTCCTATCTAGATCTTGGCCACATACCCGGACATTCATCCAGGCCACTCCCACGACCGGAACTGGTAACTGGTTAGCTGCGACCACTCGTACGAATGTATGGGGATCATATTTCACATGTTGCCGGAAGTACCGTTCATAACAGTCTCTACTCAAGGTCGTTACTTGGGAACCCGTGTCAATCATCCCGGTAACCGGAATACCCTCCATTTCCACCTGTATGACAGGACTTGCAGCGATCAGGTCATCATCAGGGCATTCTCCCCACATAGTCTCCTTGTCAGTTTCCCCTACTACACGCCCTACAGCAGCAGGGGACTTCAGTTTAACGGCGCTCTCTCATAAGTTTGTCGCTGCTCTGGACATCTAGCAGCAACGTGGCCCATCCGTCCACACTCCCAGCAGCGTATCTCCCGTCGTTCTGGCCATCTGTTTGGGCCCCTTCGGTAAGCCCCTTCGATTTCTCCTAAGCACTGCACTAAATGATTTGGACCCCTTCGGTAGGTCCTATCCTCACCCCTCCAGCGGGGTGGTGGGTGATTCTGACTTGCTGGGTGTGGATGGCTCACCCTTTCATCTCCAGTCTTCTGAAAGTCTGCAATTTTCATAGACTGCTCATCACAACGAGTGTGCAAGTGTTCCATTTGTTCTTGCAGTTTCTGCATTACTGTGAGAATTTCTTTAACCGTCCCTTTTTCTACTGTCTCTGAGCCAGAACTAGCCCCCTGTGACAAAGTAACTCCAACTGCGGTCTGGGGCCTCGGGACCATACTATTGGAACGGGAGATGGCCTCTACCTGTACATCATAGAATTTAGCATCAGTCTCTTGTCGTATAAAATCCTGCATAGTCACAGTTAAACTGCCGTCACGTATCCCCAGGACAAACTGGTCACGGAGAGTCCGATCAGGGTTACAGAAGGCTGGCGAGCCCCCTCTTTCCTTCCTTTGAATATCTCGGAGCAGTTCTTGTAGGGAATTTGCATATTGGGGAAGGCTTTCATTCTCCTGTTGTACCCTCTGGAAGAACCGAGCCTGCAGAGACCCCAGCAATGCAGTTTCTCCATAGATGGTTTCTAGAATCTGGACTACTTGCTCAAATGTCTGCCTTTGTTCAAATGGCCTCAGTATCACCGTGGTCTTAGCATCCCCTTGTAATGTCAATATTGCTAGCTCTACTAGTACTTCTGGTGCGGTCTGGTACATTCGCTGTATCATTCGTATCTGTTCCACCCACATACTCACTGACATATTATTGCCATCAAATTTAGCTAACTGACTCATTATAGCCCCTGCTGGCATTCTTCCTCTAGCACCATTCTCTCTAATGGGTGTGTCACCGTCCATTCTGGTAAGCGGATCCTGCCGACTACGCCAATTTGTGAACCGAGAGCAAGGCAGGTGGTTTGGACTCCGCAACCAGAAATGAACGCACACGCGGTAGTTCAAGAAAAAAATATATATTTACTATAAGTTAATAAAGGCTAGTTAAAGGTAAAATGACAGGGATAAAGACAAGCAAAATATACAATATAGCATGAACAATTTCAAGGCAAATTCTGCAATGGTTTCTACTTTTACTCTGTCCACTTCTGCAGTATGGACACTGAATGAACAATATACTCAAAACTATCCCTAACTGACCCTGACTTCACATTTGGGTGCACCCCCTTTTCCCCAGTGGTCCAGGTGGACCGCTTACAGTCCATAGAAGCGCGCGGTGGGGCCCAAAGTCGGTCCTTTCTTTAATAGTGAAGCGTCCTCTCCTCACGGTTATCAGGATCTTGGGAGAAATGAAGTCCTCTTTAACAGACAGGGAAACCAACTGAATGCAATGTAATCCAACAGCAGATTCCACTCAGCACACTGACAGTCCTGCCGAATCCATACACTGAGCTGGGATGTAAAGCGGGATTTAGCAGTTACTGTCCAGTACGTCAACAGCACTGCGAGTCTCTATCTGTGGTATCCAAATACACAGTCACAATGTCAGTCTCACTGATCAGCCACTGAGCACAGTTCCTTTCACGTGGACTCACTAGTCCTGTTGTCTCTTTACACTCTGTTTGTCTCTGGACCAAGATACAGCTTAGCTGTACAGAAAAATCTCCACACCAGTTCAATACAACACTTGCCAAGATGGCTGCTGCTCTCTGTCTCGTCACTTCCTGCTTCTCTGCTCACACTCTGTCTGCAGAACAGGCAAGCTGACATAAAAGGGGGGGGGGTCTCACTCCAGCATCATGTCACAATTACAATGGCTGCTGTCTTAAAGGAACAGAATCACAGAAATACATTCAACATTAACAGTTTATACAGACAAATGAAGCTTAGGACAACATTGGCTGTCTCTTACAATAGCATGACTAGACAGGCTTGTAATCCAGGACTGCATTGAGTCTGCCCACCAAAATGTAAATAAAAATCTATGGGGGAGATTTATAAAAATTGGCCCACTGCTGGTGGGCTGTGTGACTCATATATGAAGAGGTGCACCATCCGCTTAATTTTTGCCTGATTTCTGGTGTAAATGATAATAAATCTGGTGGGGCTTATGGCTCCACCCCCTGCATGCCCTCAACATGCTCCTTTTTTGGGAAGTTGGCAAGGTGCAAAAAAGAAAAAGTTACATTTTTTTTTTTTGTGCAATCTGCTAAACAATTTTGAAAATCAAATAGTATTATGGGATTGTTATATAAGTGATTACGATGTAAAATGAAATACATCTTTTACATTATGGTCCTATAATATGATAGCAAACCTGTGTAATTTCAGTCTAGGCATCGGCTAAGTCTTGTAGATAGCTGCTCGATACGACACATCAGCACTGCTGATAATTTTAGGTAAAATACTTTAAAGAATGCTTGCAATAACTGAAGACTCTCACTCTAGCCACACAGCAAAGCGATACATTTTCATTTTATCCCCTTGGTTTCATCGGCTTTTCTGTTCCACGTTGTCGGGAAAATACGTTAGGGATTGCAATATATTAAAAAGCAAAACTAAATTCCAATGCCACAAAATCTCAATTTCAAATCATTATCCTAGCTCTTATTATGTCCACAGGATGCATGTGAATCATAAACATTATGGCCACTACTAAATTAATCCCAAATAGGATTTCTCTCTCTCCAAGGTGCCTGTCAGAGTAGAGAGAATCCTGCTGACTTTGATTTATGATGCTCGCATTAAATAAGTGATATTATCTTCCCTGCCCACAGACCTACAGTTTTATTATATCAATCCTGACAAAATCTTATAATAAAGAGATTTTTGATGGGCTATTAAAAGTGGAGGAGAAGAGATTAAATAAGATTTTATAGGGAAAAGGGAGATTTTTATTAACCACTTCTCTGTGGTTCCAGAGATAATAGCAGAGTGCCAGGAGCTGCAGACTGGTGAAGGCTGATGATGAGTGGTATACAGCAGGGGGTGGGTTGCCTTGTGGCAGCGCTCTCTAATAAGTGCAATGCTGCTGTTTCTGTTTGTAAGGAAGAATCGCAGAGAATAATAACTATAATAATTATATTGAATTATTTTTATCTTGCAAAGAACCAACTTTTCTCTTAATATATATAGATCTAATATCAATCCTACCACCTAAGTATGTGCACACTGCATGTAATAGAAATTATACTATGCTGCTACAAACATTAGGCATACAGTAGTTTGCCAGGATGTCCATTGTGACTACTGTTCAAGTGACAAGTCAATGTTAAATGTCCATCCTCATGACCCACAAACCAAATATGCAGTAAAATGCATGATTTTTTCTGAACCATCTTCTTTCACAGCACTCGTGGAGAATGAGCAATCTTTAGCCCAACTACAGATGTAGAAAATTTTAACTTGATACAACACATCACATGCCATTGAAAATGTCAAGTTTGCTGCATCATGGTATGTAAAAAGTTAAATGTCAGGATAATGTTTGTTACACCAGCATTCTGACCTTTTAGATAGTAAAATGGAGTAAGTCATATTGAGAAAATGGTATGGTCCCTCAGCAAAATAGTACTTCCAGGTAGGTTAGGTAGGAAATTGGATAAATTGCAATCTCCAACAGAGTTCTGACCTGAGAGATATGTGATCATTGCTAGTGGAGAGCTGATAATACACTAACATTACTCGTGTGTGTGTGTGTGTCCCTTGCAAGGACATACACATGGCTGAACACAGACAGCACAAGAACAATATATGGATGGACCCCAAGCTCTTTTATAACTCATCACAAAGCAACCCTTTTCTCTTTTAACAATGCCCCAGAAATTTTGAGCTGTGATATAAAATAGTTAAGTTTTGTACATGTATTATCTATTTTAGAAAGTAGTAACATGCTGCTTCTTTACCCAGTGTGCCCTTTGAAGCTGATGTGGTTGCACAACACTTTATATCCATCCCTGGGCATGCATATTATAGAGGCAGACAATCCCAGCCCAGGGCCAATTCTAGATTATTTGCTGGCTGAGGCAAAAAATAAAATGGCACCCAAGACCCCTTCCCCCCCCCCACCTCGTTTCGAATGTTCCCTCCATTGGGAAAAAATAAGCGCCCTGCTCGATCTTCCTTTGGATTCTGCCATTGATCAGGCGCAGAACTCGCAGCACAAGCCACTCCGCTGATTAAACCATTCATCTGAGACTAATCAGTAAGTGAAAGGAAGGGGGGGGGGCAGAAAATGGAGAAGAATCTGGAGCGAAAATGTGCCTTAATTCCACTTCATATTCCGCCATGTGAATGGGCCCCAATAGTCCTCCACAGGTAATAGTTCCCCCACATTGGATAATAGTGCCCCCATTATGTGGGAGGAATGTAATAGTAATAGTGTAACAGTGTTCTAATAGCACTCCCCAATAAGTAATAGTTTCCCCCTAGATAATAGTCTCTCCCCACCTTAAGGAATGCTGTTACCTCTGGGGGAGCAGTATTACTGTAATAGCATAACTCCCAACCGTCCCGCATCCGACGGGACAGTTCTGATTTTACAGTATGGTTTGTCCCGCTATGCCCCTGAAGTCCCGCTATGCCCCTGAAGTGTTTTGCTGTTAACAAACTTTGCCCAGATCCACCGCCTAAATGGTGAATGCTAAATCCTAGAGGGCTAAAGGACCTTTGATGATGTCATGACCATGTGATCAGTCTCTTGTGTAGGCGGAGCTATTCTGGATACTACAGGACAGTGTGGCATTACACAGAAAGAGGAAGCTGCTGGGAACGGAGATTGATGGAAGGTGAGGAGAGAAGAGACAGCATGTGTGAGCAAGAGGGGGGAACTGGGGGCAGATTTAGGGGGCAATTAAACTGTGGGCAGATGAAGGGGGACATTAAGCTGGTGGAAGATGAAGGGGGATATTAAGCTGGTAACATGAAAGAGGGACATTAAATTAGTGGAAGATGAAGGTGGACATTAAACTGGGGGCAGATGGAGGGGGACATTAAAATGGGAACAGTTGGAGGGGGGACATCAAACTAGGAGCAGATCGAGGGTGACATTAACACTAGAAGTCCCAGAAATTTCGAGCTCCCCCTTGAAGTCCTGAAAGAGGGTCAAATGACCCTTAGTCCAAACAGACAACTCTGATGGCTCCAATTAGCATCCTTTCATTTGTAAATGTGGCCATTGTTTGAGGAATCTGCAGGTGGCAATTGTGTTGATCCACCTCAGGTCTTGTAAGAGAGTGTAAACAAAAGAATGTAAGCTGCTCCTGAGTGTGTTTGCCCACCCCCCAGCTGCATTGTTGTGCTGGGAATATGTATAAGTTTGCTAACACCTTAGCAAATTTGCATGCAGCCTTTTGTGCTGTGGGGGATGTGAAGGGACTGCTTCACCTATTTTGTTCACAAGAAACAAAATGCAGAGAAGGCACACCATTCAACAGGCATTGGAACTGATCCTGAGCAACACCAACCCTTCTGACTCAGATGGAGAAGACATAGTCCTTCAACTGGATTCGGACTCTGAGCTGTCTTCAGGTTAGATTTTTCAAATTACCGATTTTTATTTCCTGACTATCTTTTTTATTTAGAACCAAAACAAAATGTTAATTTGAAATTATTTATCTTGCAGATGAGGAGACTCCTCCTCTACCAAAAAAGAGAGCTCGGTTGGCGAGTGAGCCGACAGAGACCGCAAAAGATGGCACAGTGTGGCGTGAAGTAGAAGTGGGTAAACGTCTCCATTTCACCCCAATAGAACCGTACCCTACAGATGGAGAGCCAAGTGCTAAGGCCAGACAAAGTGTCCGGAGTCGCCTTCAGAGCTTCCTCTGTTTTATCACTCTTGACATGCTTCGTAGCATTCAAGAATGGACTACTCAACAAGCACGTCACACGGAGCAGGTGGATTGGTTCATGGGTCTCCCGGAACTAATGGCATTTATTTCAGTCATTATCTTGCGGGGGGGTGACCAAGGTTCCATCACTACGTGACAGCTGGTCAGCAAACCTGGCAAACCCAAGGATCATTGCAACTATGACCCGAAACCGCTTCCAAGACATCATGCAACACCTACGCTTTGATGACATGTTCACACGCAGTGAGCGAGTGGAGACCGATAAGTTTGCTGCAATCTCCGATGTGTGGAGATCGTTTGTCACCAACTGCATCGCATCCTACAACCCTGGTCGACACATCACTATTGATGAACAGCTTTTCCCGTCAAAGACTCGCTGCTGTTTTCTGCAATACATTGCAACAAAACCAGACAAGTTTGGCATCAAGTTTTGGGTGGCTTGTGACTTAATATCAAAGTACATCTGTAATGTCCTCCCATATCTTGGCAAGGACCCCAGTCGTCCCAGCGGGGAGAGACTGTCCGAAACTGTAGTGATGAGGCTGATGGAACCATTCATGGACAAGGGCAGAACTGTAACCACGGACAATTTCTTTACATCATTGTCACTTGCACAACGACTGCTTAGCCGGAAAACCACTATCCTCGGCACAGTCAACAAGAGTCGCCGGGAAATTCCTCAATCCGCTAGACAGATGGACCGCACTGAATTCACCACTCAGGTGTTTTCAACCACTGGTGCCACACTGACAGTGTATGCACCCAAACGAAAGAAGGCAGTCTACATTCTCAGCAGCATGCACAGCATGGTTGAGACTGAGGATACCAACAAAAGGAAGCCAAACACGGTCACACAATACAACCACACAAAGTGCGGTTTGGATGTAATGGACCAAATGGTGCGGGAGTACAGCGTGCGTGCAGGAACACAGAGATGGCCAGTCGCCGTGTTCTACAACATGATTGACATGGCAGCACTGAATGCTCATGTTCTTTATCAGGCATGCACTGGGGTGCAGGAGAGACGGGTGGACTTCCTGGTTGAGCTTGCAAAAGAGTTAGGTGGCTCTCATGTGACTGAAAAGAAGGCACGCAAGGAGAAACTCCTTCGGCAACAACCTTCCACACCCAGCCCTGGCAAAAGGGCGAAGTGTCAGGTCAACCATCGATGCACGAACAATTGTGCAACTGAGAGATGTGTTGACTGCTACAAATACACGTGTGGCAAATGTACCAGGGACATACCCAGGCAGTGCCAGGTATGTTCCGACAGTGCAGACAGACTGCTGAGTGAGTGCTGAAATGCTAGTCACACAAGAAGGACATGCCACTCACACACACACACGCAGCCCCCCACAGCAGCCTATTGTAAATATGTGTGGAATTGTTTTATTCCTTGTATTTTTTTTATTATTTTCATAACAAAAATAAAAAGCATGGAAACAAATAACAGTTGTTCTTTTGTATATTTACATTTTTGTATATTTAGATTCAAGTCAATGGGTGCAGAAAAAAAAAAAAAAATCGCAAAAAAATCGCAGCTACTTGCGATATTTTTGCGATCTGTCCCATTGGTCATATAGATCACTCCTCTGGGATTTTTCCGCACGAAAAAAATCGCAAAAAAAAAAAAAAAAGCACGAAAATTGCACCTATGAAAAAAATCGCACGAAAAAAAAAAATCAGGTGTGCTTGGTGCCATTGAAATACATTGGCAAATCGCAGAAAAAAAAATCGCATCGCATTGCGATGCGATTTTCGCGCAATTTTTTTTCGCTAGTGTGCTTGAGGCCTTAGACAAATGCTTCTGGTCATTACTCACAGCTGTACCTTGCTCTAAAATTTCTAATTCTATTTAAAATATATAAAAAATGATTCATTGTTTCAGTGCTTTTTTGCTCAAATAAAACTAAACTAAATACAATATGTATAGTCTTTATATTATCAAATACAATAAACTGAATAGAACTAACTAGAAACTAAATGGCTAAACTCAATGGAAAACAACAACCTCCTGTGGTGTGACAGTAATTACAGAACAAAAGACGGTGATTATAGGTTTAAACAAATGTAGAGTAACTAATCGTGCTCAAATATACTATCAAAGAGAAAAAAACAACAAACTAGCACTAATACCTAACATATAACCTTTAATAATCTGATTAAAAAGTGTACAATGCACTACAAAGAAAATGACGTCTGTAGTGTTACTGCATGTGGCATTAAGCAGACAACCGCACATAAGTAGCTTTCACAATGTCCATGTAAGAGACAGCCAATGTTGTCTTAAGCTTCATTTGTCTGTATAAACTGTTAATGTTGAATGTATTTCTGTGATTCTGTTCCTTTAAGACAGCAGCCATTGTAATTGTGACATGATGCTGGAGTGAGACCCCCCCCTTTTATGTCAGCCTGCCTGTTCTGCAGACAGAGTGTGAGCAGAGAAGCAGGAAGTGACGAGACAGAGAGCAGCAGCCATCTTGGCAAGTGTTGTATTGAACTGGTGTGGAGATTTTTCTGTACAGCTAAGCTGTATCTTGGTCCAGAGACAAACAGAGTGTAAAGAGACAACAGGACTAGTGAGTCCACGTGAAAGGAACTGTGCTCAGTGGCTGATCAGTGAGACTGACATTGTGACTGTGTATATGGATACCACAGATAGAGACTCGCAGTGCTGTTGATGTACTGGACGGCACCTGCTAAATCCCGGCTTACATCCCAGCTCAGTGTATGGATTCTGCAGGACTGTCAGTGTGCTGAGTGGAATCTGCTGTTGGATTACATTGCATTCAGTTGGTTTCCCTGTCTGTTAAAGAGGACTTCATTTCTCCCAAGATCCTGATAACCGTGAGGAGAGGACGCTTCACTATAAAAGAAAGGACCGACTTTGGGCCCCACCGCGCGCTTCTACGGACTGTAAGCGGTCCACCTGGACCACTGGGGAAAAGGGGGTGCACCCAAATGTGATGTCAGGGTCAGTTAGGGATAGTTTTGAGTATATTGTTCATTCAGTGTCCATACTGCAGAAGTGGACAGAGTAAAAGTAGAAACCATTGCAGAATTTGCCTTGAAATTGTTCATGCTATATTGTATATTTTGCTTGTCTTTAGCCCTGTCATTTTACCTTTAACTAGCCTTTATTAACTTATAGTAAATATATATTTTTTTTCTTGAACTACCGCGTGTGCGTTCATTTCTGGTTGCGGAGTCCAAACCACCTGCCTTGCTCTCGGTTCACATCCATAAAGCCTCTGTTTGAAAAACAGCTAAACTAAGTGCTCAATAATCAGCAGCATGTGAGTGGCTTTATCACAAGGTCAATAGAGCCCCTGTTTGAATAGATCTATCTTAAGAGGCTTAACAAAATGTAAACACAGCCCTTGTTTGTATAAAGCTATCCTCTAAGAGGTTTATAACAATGTCCACACAGCCCCTGTTTGTATATAGCTATCCTCTAAGAGTCTTATCTCAAAATCAACACAGCCCCTGTTTGTATAAAGCTATCCTCTAAGAGGCTTTAGCAATGTAAACAGAGCCCCTATTTTCATCAGGAGAAGGTAAAGATATAGATAATATCAAGCTTACTGAGATAATTTGCAGTAATAACTGCAGTTCCCAGTGTCCTGATGGTGGACACTGGTACTAAGAGAGCCGACCTTGTGATAAAGCCACTCACATGCTGCTGATTATTGAGCACTTAGTTTAGCTGTTTTTCAAACAGAGGCTTTATGGACATTGTGAAAGCTACTTATGTGCTGTTGTCTGCTTAATGCCACATGCAGCAACACTACAGACGTCATTTTCTTTGTAGTGCATTGTACACTTTTTAATCAGATTATTAAAGGTTATATTTTAGGTGATTATAGGTTGTTTGCTTAAATCTTTCAGGTCATTCGACCCGTCTCTGGGTTCCAAAGGTAAAAAAATGTAAAATGACCCCTCTCTGGGACTTCTAGTGTTAAACTGGGGGCAACTGGAGGAGGACATTAAACTGTGGGGGGTAGCTGGAGGGGGACATGTCTACCTCTAATTGCCGCCAGATTAATATCCCCCTCCAACTACCCCCACTGTATAATGTCCCCCTCCAGCTGCCCCAGTTTAATGTCCCCCTCTAGTTTCCGCCAGTTTAAACTGGGGCATGAGGAGGGGGACTTAATACTGTGGGGCAATTGTAGGGGAACATTATAATGTGGGGGCATATAATGTTAGGGTGACTGTAGTAGCATTATACTGTGTGGAGGCACATGGAAAAATGGATGCTAATGGGCGGAGTCAACGTGGAAGTGGGTGGAGCTAAATTTGTTGTGGCGTGCTTGTCCTTTGAAAGTTGGGAGGTATGTCTAACAGTCCTACAAAGAATTGAGTCTCCAAAACCCCAATCGATGGACTGTGATTGGCCAGGGCTGAACCAAGCCTTAGGAAGGAGAAGGGGTTGCCAATAGAAGGGCAAAACCATGGGGAAAACACACTAGGGAAGCTGCAAAACAATAAATACACAAATAACATACATATATACAGTGGGGAAAAAAAGTATTTAGTCAGCCACCAATTGTGCAAGTTCTCCCACTTAAAAAGATGAGAGAGGCCTGTAATTGACATCATAGGTAGGCCTCAACTATGAGAGACAAAATGAGAAAACAAATCCAGAAAATCACATTGTCTGATTTTTAAAGAATTTATTTGCAAATTATGGAGGAAAATAAGTATTTGGTCACCTACAAACAAGCAAGATTTCTGGCTCTCACAGACCTGTTAATTAGAAAATGGAAGACATACAAGACCACTGATAATCTCCCTCGATCAGGGGCTACACACAAGATCTCACCCCGTGGGGTCAAAATGATCACAAGAACGGTGAGCAAAAATCCCAGAACCACACGGGGGACCTAGTGAATGACCTGCTGAAAGCTGGGACTAACGTAACAAAGGCTACCGTCAGTAACACACTATGCCACCAGGGACTCAGATCCTGCAGTGCCAGACATGTCCCCCTGCTTAAGCTAGTACATATCCGAGCCCGTCTGAAGTTTGATAGAGAGCATTTGGATGTTCCAGAAGAGTACTGGGAGAATGTCATATGGTCAGATGAAACCAAAGTAGAACTGTTTGGTAGAAACACAACTTGTCGTGTTTAGAGGAGAGTGAATGCTGAGTTGCATCCAAAGAACACCATACCTACTGTGAAGCATGGGGGTGGCAACATTATGCTTTGGGACTGTTTCTCTGCAAAGGGACCAGGACGACTGATCCGTGTACATGAAAGAATAAATGGGGCCATGTATTGTGAGATTTTGAGTGCAAACCTCCTTCCATCAGCAAGGGCATTGAAGATGAAACGTGGCTGGGTCTTTCAGCATGACAATGATCCCAAGCACATCGCCAGGGCAACGAAGGAGTGGCTTCGTAAGAAGCATTTCAAGGTCCTGGAGTGGCCTAGCCAGTCTCCAGATCTCAACCCCATAGAAAACCTTCGGAGGGAGTTGAAAGTCTGTGTTGCCCAGCAACAGCCCCAAACATCACTGCTCTAGAGATCATCTGCATGGAGGAATGGGCCAACATACCAGCAACAGTGTGTGCCAACCTTGTGAAGAGTTACAGAAAACGTTTGACCTCTGTCATTGTCAACAAAGGATATATAACAAAGTATTGAGATGAACTTTTGTTATTGACCAAATACTTATTTTCCACCATAATTTGCAAATAAATTCTTTAAAAAATCAGACAATGTGATTTTCTGGATTTGTTTTCTCATTTTGTCTCTCATAGTTGAGGTCTACTTATGATGTCAATTACAGGCCGGCCTCATCTTTTTTAAGTGGGAGAACTTGCACAATTGGGGGCTGACTAAATCCTTTTTTTTCCCTACTGTACAACCAGGGGCACATAAAATAAAGGAACATAAGCAGTGTCACTCTGGGATGCTGCATAAAGCCATCAGTCTCAATTTGGATTCCTGACCTGCCCACAAAGTCAGGAAACTAAGGCTCATAATTTTCTAGGGGTGCGGTCCACATTTGTTCTGCAGTTTCAGAAGCTACCTCAGCAATAGTTCTGGGACGCCTCCTTTGGGGTCATTCATCACTGGATGATGAGGAGGAGTAGGAAGAAGAAAAATAGAGTAATGGGGCATTTTCCTCTTCTCACTCATGGGCCGTATCAGTGTCAGAGGCCAGTAAGGCATACGCCTCTTTTGCTGAACACTTTCTTTGAGACATTTGGGAGTTTTGGGACATTTAGTGCATGTGTTGTGTTTTTATACATGTATAGAAACTTTATTTATTGAACTTTTATTAAAAATGTAGGGTGTATGTTATGATTGAACATGTGTATATATATATTTTGTCCCTCTTTCTGATCTTTGAAAGGTGGGAGGTATGGTAATAGTGTCCTAATAGCGCCCCCCTCACAGGTAATGGTCCCCCCCCAACATAATCAATGTTATTAACTATGAGGGACACTATTACAGTAATAGTGCCCCCCACATAAGGAATACTATTATCTGTGGGGGAACGCTATTACTGTAACAGCCACACCCCCCACAGGTAATAGTCTCCCTTAAAAGGGGTTGCAAAGGTTCAGCAAATTAATATTAGTGAAAACTTATACAACTTTCCAATATACTTTCTGTAACAATTCCTCCCGGTTTTCTAGATCTCTGCTTGCTGTCATTCATTCTGCTTACTTCCAGTGGATAATAAGTCCATGGTCATGTGATGGACACAGCTCAGTAATCAGACACCTGTCCAGCACTCAAAACCGCTCCCTCTCCCCCATCTCCTGTTCAGCTTTTTGCAAGCTCCACTTCCTGTTCACAGGCTTTGAAATCACCTTCATCAGTCACATGACCTGTTTGCATCTCAGTCCCATTCAAGTGAATGTGGTTGAGCTTCAATACCAAGCCCAGCCAAACAATTTATTGTTCTTAGTATTCAAGGAATAGGCCCCGTACTTTTTGGACTGTCAAAGTAGGACACTTTGGGTAGGTTCACATATGTCAGTTGCATCAGTGACAATTATTTTGTCCCTTAGTCATTGCAACTGATGCTGAAACTGATGCAAAAATGCATTAGTTGTCATCAGGCTTTTTTTTAAACAATTTTCTCCTCCAAAATGATAAATTGTCATCAGCTGTCCTCAGGAGGAAAATTCACCTTCTGCCTGCTGTCCCCAAGCACATCCCTTACACTAAATGGCAGCAGGGATCAGCAATCGTCCCTGCTGCCTGCACAAGAGCTCACATGTATGAAAGCAGCAGAGATGATTACCAATCCCTGCTGCTGCTAGTGCAGGGGATTAGGGATGTCCTAGTGTTGGGAGGCAGGGGCCCAGACAGCAGACGGCCCACGGCTTCGATACTGTAGTTCACTACTAGATGAGTGGGGGTTCAGGCCGAGGCACCTACAGGAGGAGCTGCCGAGCCCAGGAGAGCAACCCCTGCTGTTCGGGTACAGTAGTGAAGTCGGCAATTGCATAGCTCATAATAATAATAATACATTTTATTTATATACTGTACATAGATGGACATAGATGGATTGCGCCGAACACGGGTGCTGCCGTATCTTCAAGCAGCACCCAGCGTGTATCCTGCGTTGCAGAAATTTTAGGTGAGCTGGATGGAAAAACACTGCAGGTAGCGTTTTTCCATCCGACTGAGGCACAGATCCAGCACCATATGGCACCAGAACTGATTCCTCTTGTGCCAGAACTGATCCTATAGAAACTATGGGATCTGTCCTGGCATCAGTTTCCTTTTTTTCTACAACAGATCACTACATGGCTAACCTCTGCATAGGTGAATCATCTGAGTAAAAGAATGGTGCTTAGCAATCCATTCTATGCAAGTGAAATTGGACATCACATCCCAAGCCTAGGGTGGCAAAATGTGTCGACACAAACCATCAGAAAGCATTTGCACAATGTTGGGCTAGGAGCCAGACGTCCAGTTACAGGCATTTCTTTGACCTCACGCCATTTCTCTCAAAGGCTGTCATTGTGCACAACAAGACAGCAAAGGAGGCAAGAATGGAGGTCTACCCTCTTCATTGATAAATTCTGATTTTGCCTTGTATATGTAAGCTGTGTACTGAGGTGGGCTCCCCAGGATACATCAAAGTCACGAACGAAGAAAGTGACTCCAACACCAGTTCAACCAAAACTGAACTCTACTGAAACCAAAGGTATATTAAAGGTACTAACACCTCAGATAACTCAAAATTACATACACACAGGTATGCTACACAGCGTGTCACCCGGAAATATGTGCTATGGATATACAAGGTAACTTTACCTATCAGCATGCTTGGATAGGACGACTGCCATATACCTATTAATCCCTTGAAACACAGGAAAAATTATGCGGGGTGCATCTCATGGGCGTGCTTGTAGTGTAGCACAGCCAGTTATATGCTAAAGCCTGCTGGAGCCAATACAAAGCCTGAATCTGTTTGGAAAACTGTTTATTCAAGTAAAGCTGCTGTTCAACTTCATCTCTAGGTCTGGACTCAAGTTATTCCTCAATCCCTCAATTACTCCTGCTATTTATTGCATCGGAGCCAAAGCCTGGGGTCTAGCCGTACCCAGGTAGGAGCACCATGACACACAATAAGACTCATATAGGCCGTAACATACCATTCGGCATTCCTGCACCTGGGACGAGCGTCATAGAAGGCCATAGGGGGAGGCGTCACCGTTGTATGCTCACAGTCAGAACTGCAATACCGGCAACAAATTGTTATTCCCATGTCATTGGGACTGGAGGTAGCTCGGGAAGCCCATGAGAGGGGCACCCACTTTGGGAGCGACAAAACATACAAATGGATCCAACGGCTGGTGTATTGCCCAGACTTGGGAGACATGGTAGTCGAGGCATGTCTCAAGTGTCAGCCCTGTGAACTAAGAGTATCGAACAGCAGGCTCCTGTCCAGACCATCCGGACATCTGCGACCCTAGAGTTCCTGATGATCAATTATGTACAAATTGGGTACTCTGCCTCAGGGCACTCGTATTGTCTGGTCATGACAGATCATTTCACAAAATATGCAGTGGCTGTACCTTCCATAGACCAGTCAGCAGAGTCTGCCGCTGAGGCGGTCTGCAAACACTTTATACAGGTATTTGGGTGTCCGCAGAGGATTCATTCGGATCAGGGGGCATGCTTCCAGGGGGCTCTGATGAGTGAGCTGTATCAGCTGTATGGGATCAAGTGTTCCCACACCCCCCATACCACCCTCAGGGGAACGGGGCAAGTGAGCGGTTCAACCGCACCTTACTTCAGATGCTGCGAACCCTGGCGGACAGCCATGGGTGCAAGAACATCGCCGTCGGCTGAGAACGGTACACAAGGTTGTGGGGGAACACCTGAAACAAGTGGTGCACCCCAACCCAAGTCCGGTGCAAAAGGATGGGTATGCTCCAGGTGACAGAGTGATGGTCAGGGCCAAGAGGCCATCTGGGAAATTGGATGGGCGGTGGGAGGCAGTTCCGTATATGGTAAAGAGGAGGGTAGACCCTGCCATCCCAGTCTACAAGGTGGAGCCCATAGGAACTGGGGTACCCTCACGGAACTTGCACCGTAACATGTTGAGACGCTGTCATTTTGAAACCATAAATCATTATTCCTATACATGGTTACATCTCCCTGGTTAAAGGCAAATGCGACTGTTTCACCATCTCAGATATACAATAATAACCAGATATTGGTCGAGAGACCATGTGGTCTGCGCCATGAAGATCACCGAAAATTGGCTAATAAACCTATATAATAATAATATAAACCTTTATTGATATGCTTTAAAACTTATTATACGCCCCAGACCTAGAACAATAATTGTAATAATAATTCTACTCCTACCACCTAGTGTAATTATCTAAATAGGGACTAATGTGTTACATAAGGGATAGAGCTGGTAGTATTTACTACAAAGTCCATCTTCCCCCAAAAAAGACTTTTTATTGTAACACAAATTAACATACTTCCCTCTACTCAAAATCAATCCCATCAACCAGGATCACTATTCTTGTTATTTGAGTAGGGATAGGATGGAAATAGAGTGGAAACTCACTCCAAATTGATTTTGCCACCTTCTAATTTACAAAATAATTTTGTGGACTGGTTGATCACATAGGAGCTCAATACACCAGGTGTGTCTAACATAGCCCAGCCCACTGAGATGTAAGCTGGACTGTGAATACTACATCCCAATAATGCATATGATAGTCCACACTTGGGGATATAGATGATAACCACTCGCATTATAGACTCTGGTGTCACAGTGTGTGAATAGATGCACTGACTCTAAAAATCAAATATTTTGCTGGATATGGACATCAGGGTAAATGCCACAGTTGTTAATGGCCAAACAGCCATAGCGTTTATGCAGTTAAGAATATATGTGCTGCATCCATAATGTACCAATGCCCCACACCATACAACTGCTAGTAGACTTCAGCTCTATACATGAGCCCACATCCACATATAGCAATGGAGATTATATAGAGACCATAATTGCTCAGGCCGATATAGCAACGCCTTCTATGTTGTATTATATGTACACCATTCTTCCTCTTTCGCTTTTCTGGCCTGAGGTCGCGTAACTAGTTAGCATGCGGGAGTCTTTTTGGGGGAAGGTGGATTTTGTAGTAAATACTACCGGCCCTATCCCTTATGTAACACATTAGTCCCTATTTAGATAATTACACTAGGTGGTAGGAGTAGAATTATTATCACAATTATTGTTCTAGGTCTGGGACGTATAATAAATCCAACATTAGCCAATTTTCAGTGAGTTTGGCTTTAGTTTATTTGTGATCCCTCGGTGAGATTATTTTGCGCAATGAAGATGTCATACCATAATAATAATAATAATAATAATACATTTTATTTACATAGGGCCAACATATTCCACAGCACTTTACAAATTGTGGGGTTCAAGTACAGACAAAAAAAAAAAAAACATTACAAAGAAATAGTCAATTCACACAACGGGACTGAGGGCCCTGCTCGCAAGAATTTACAATCTATGACACCAATACTACTCCAGGGATTATGGTGTGGGATGGCATAACGTGTGGTAGCTGGACCCCTCTTGTCTTCATTTCAGGTATACCACATTGATTTGATCATGGAATCAGTGGTATGCCCATTTCTCCAAAGTGTCCCAGGAATCGTTTTTCAAGAGGACAGAGTAAAGCTGCATATTGCATATACTACTGTGAACAGCCTGCATGGTCTAAACATGCTACCATGGCCTGCAGCGTCTCTGGACTTGCCTCCCATCAAGCACATCTGGGATGTTGTTCGTTGACAATTGCAAAGGCAGCTGCCAGCAGCCAGTCTTGATGATTTGCATGCCAAAGTGCATGCAACATGGCATAACGCCCATTAATGACCTCATTGATAGCATGTAAGAGCATTTATTTCTGCACGTGGCTCTCATACTTTGTACTTAATAAACAAAAGTATATTTTGAATACTTTGTTTCCATTTTTTAGCTTTTGCATATCATTATCATGTCTAATGATCCTGTGATTTCCATAATTCTGCGTCCTTCTTGGTGTAGCAACGTTGAGTAGTATATTTCCATTACAACTTCCGAAAGGGTTGCAATGCTAACCGGTTTTCTAGAGACCTAAATGGTAAATTCATGTATGAGTGTAGGATTTGGGGATGTGCCACTGCAGACCAGGGAGGATTTGCCCTCCAGGGGTTTGGGTTGTAATAGCAGCCATAATGACTTTTAGCCAATTCGACTAAAAACAGATTACAAACAGAGAAACAGGAAGAAAAACTCAAGATGTTTTAACAACTTGGCTGAAGTTGGCAATTTGTGATTTTATATTTACTGCTGATTTTGTGATATTTGTGGGTAGTTTATGGAAGTCATCCAAATGTTAAACATTATTACTAGAGATGAGCGAAGTATTCAAAAATTCGATTAGGCAACTTCGCCGAATTTCGCAATATGATTCTATCCGATCTGAATTAAATTGCGGCGAATAGCGTACCAAAAACAGCTATTTATTGGCTGCAGAGAGTTGGGGTGGGTGAATGGGCGGCAAAATGGCGAAACCCCTGATGTGTTATGGAGCAGGGTGTTAGCAGTCAGTTACAGCTAACACCCTGCTCCATAACCGATCGGGGGATTTAACACCGTGGATGCAGTGGTCAAACATGCCGTGTGCGCTCGCGAAGGGGGTTAAAGGAATTTGACATCACAGGGCTGGCTGCTGATTGGCCGCACGCATGGCATTGTGGGTGATCCCGTGTTCCCAGAGTTCCTTGCCCCATGTAGAGCAGCCATTTTGAACTAAATGCAAATCATTACCACAAAGCGTGAGGAAATTTGGATTTGATGCGAATCAAATATTTCCTGAAATTCGGATCGAATTCCACTTCTGCAGCTTCAATTCACTCATCTCTAATTATTTCATAATATACAAACAGTGCTACAGTTAAATACTATACAGTAAATTACAAAAATCCTATCACATATAAAACGAATTCAAGTGAACATTTCCTGCTCTTCAGAAAAATACCACAGTAGCTGCCAAGAAGTACAGTTAGAGGGTATGCAGACTAGGCAAACAAAGCAGCTGAGCGAAATACTACTTAGCATAATGGCACTCCTTCCCAAAATGATTCCTTCCCATATTTTACAACCATTTTGAAAATAGCTTTTTTTTTTTTCGCACATTCTGTTTAATTTTGCTTTGAGATTACTACTCCATATTTCAACACTCATTGCATGTGAACAAATGGCAAGTGAGCCAGAAACTTGCTTAACATTACAACTGTTAGCCCAACTGTTAACAAAACAAATCATTACAACTGGGAGAGGTTTGGAAAGAGCTGGACTCACTTTAATGGGAGTCAGAGGCCAGGAACTGCAATTTTTAACAGGCCTGAGGCTACAATTATCCAGTGCCAGCTACAGGAATATTTTAGGGCAGCTGGTGTTTATGTAAGAGGGGCTTCTAAAAGATGCAGGGCATTTGGTATTTTTAAGATTTTCGAGAATTATAAGGGCAGCTGCCTTCTGTAAGACGAGCCGCTCGTAAAAGCAGCTGGTATGTATTTAAACTATCTTTGTGAAGACAGTATGAAAAAAACCCAGCGGCATTATTAACAAGGGTATAGAGATGATTTTTGATGTGTCTTTGGTTTGCAGTTCTAGGGTTAAATCTTGCCCTGTGGCTGCTGTGGTTGCAGCTTGCAATTAAGAGGTTAGCTCCCGATTAATTAGGTGTAATTATTGATTTACATGACAGTCAAAATAATTGTCTTCCCTTTTATTACATCAATTTTTCTCCCTTCATCGCCTCCCTCCCTGCTTTCTTTCCTCCTCCCAGCACTGATTGCTTTCCTCTTCCTGGCATCTCTTCTGTTCATTGCATTCCTTGATTGTCTCCCTCTCATATAAATTTTAGCGCCTACAGCACAAATAGGGGTCAGATCCTAATAAACCAATGCCACCCTTTCCACACACAAGCTCTTTTACTGCTGTGTCTATATCTTGATTGTTGTACGCTTATGGGATTTTGCAAGGGGAACAAATATAAACCAAAATTCTCCCTTCGGCTTTTCCTGAACTACTCAAAGAGAGGATTCTGGGAGATCTTGGGTTGCATAGTTCACAGCAATGTCTCTCTAAAGAGTTTTAGATATTATGTGAAACTCAAAAACTCTGCAGTTTTTGGCTGTTAAAATGCAAAGGTCACAGGCATAGGGCGAGAACAGAAATATTGGAGGCAGTACTGCAGTTACATAGAAAAATAGAAGGAATTATGTGGAAGAATTGTACAGAAAGATACAAAGGAGCTAGCAAGAGCACTTTTATGAATAGATAAGAGGAGAGGTGTCGTCTGATGGGTCACAATGTAAAGGCTTGTAATATAAATAGAAAGGAGGAAGCACAGTGCATAGTCCTAATGAATGGGATATGTACATTCTTTTCAGAATTAGATTTCTAGCCTGTAATAATATAAGTACTCTGGCACAATTGTTGAAATATTCCATATGACTATCGTATGCATTAATAGTAGTTCTATAGTATAGTATAGTATAGCATAGTATCTATCTATAAAAAATAATAAATCCCAGCAAAGACCTATATGAAAAAATCTGAAGGACGATATGAGATATCAGGGAAGGGAAGATAATGTAGTTAGCAATAGAAAAAGATTGGGGGAAATAAGTGTTGCAGGGGACATTCTGCAGAGTGAAGATTATATCTTGGGATTGTGGTTCTTTGTGTCCATCAAGTGGCCACGAGAGGAATTACAGCTATTAGCAAGGAGTAAATGAATGCTCCACACTATATGAAAGCAATGCAACCATCTTTCATTTGCTCCCCAAGAAAGCAGCATATGTGAATATGATAGACACTTTCAGCTGAATGAATAGCTTCAGGCTGGGCTCTGGCCTGCATGGCTTTGCGTGTACATTCTTCTTTGACTTGTTTCATATGAAAAATGATGGTGGCATAGTATTCCTCATTGCGTGATGAATGGGACTCTCACCATGTGGGAATTTAACTGACAGAGAAGTTGGCTTTGGACACTTTTCCTGTAAAACTAAAATGAAACATTAATCACAATCAAGTTAAACAGAATCATAAAGTGATTGAGACAAAAAGGCAGCCATATGTCTTCTGAGAGCCATTGAAGGTGCAGAGAAGACGTAGTATATCAAAGTAGTGTTCTCTCTGCATGGTGATGTGTGCTTGTCACACTTCCGAGTGTCTGCACAGTTGTATAGATTCAGGTAAGAAATCAATAGTGATGCACAGAGAGCACCATGTTTTGTGATGTCCTCCTATAGCCTTTAACCCAGAGATACACAATATTTTATGGTCTGATGGCTACATTGCCCAGAAGAATTGCAGAAGAAGCCCTGCTGCTTCTTAAAGGGTCTATACAATCACCACCATCATCGCTTCTAAAACACTTATATACTGTCATAGGGTTGGTTAGTAGCATAGTGAACTTAACTTTTTTTTGTGTTGAGAAAGTCAATGTTTCATTCATATACAAATCAGCTGTTCAGTGTTCTGAGGGTGGGGCCGCATCTGCCATAGCACCTATTTTGGCCTGTAGTCACTACACATTGGATTCTATCAATCTTTGTATTGGGTGGCAATAACAGGGAAAAAAATGGGTGCTCTGGCTAGCACAGCCACACCCTGGGTGCACTGGATAGCTCATTTACATACGCATTGAAAAATGTAAAGCAAATTATTTACTTACCAGCAAGATTGCATTATCACACAAAAAATGTATGTTTGCTATTTCAGTAACATCCCCTTCAACAGCATATAAGTGGTTTAGAAGCCATTTTGTTACTTCATGGAATAACAATCTTGGATCGTCTTTTTAGAATTCTTAGTTGTAATGTTCCTCTATTATTTCTCCTACAAATTTATAAATAAATTGACAAATGGGTGTTACTATTCTCCTTCACAAAGGGGTGTGTCCCTACACTGTCTGACACTGTCAGAACTGATTGGCCCCTGGGAGACTTATGAATAGACACACCTACAAGACCTACATAAACTTCTGTAGGAATAAGAGAGGACTGGTGCAATGTAGAATTATAAAAAAGGAATGGGGAGAGCTGACAGATCTCCTTTAATGCTAAGTCCCCATGTAGTGAGCCAAAGTCAAAAAGCGCTGCAGGAAAAACCGCGGTGGAAACGCATTGCGGTTTTACCTGCAGCGCTTTGCTCTGCAGATTTTCTGCTTCAATTATACCTATACGGAAACCGCCGGCGTTTCCATAAGTATAATTGACATGCTGCCATTTTCAAAAATGCTTCAATTAGGGATGGGATTAGCCAGAATCCCATCCACTTTGCAGGGACTGTAAAACACAGCGTTTTTTACCGCAGGGCTTCTGCCGTAGCAGAATCGCAGTGTTTACGCTACGTGGGGCCCCAGCCTAAAAGAGATTTATATTTACTTGACACTTTTTAACTTCTTTGTGCTCTGACCTAGGTTATAGTGTGATTTACTCCCATAGGTTATTAAAACTCTCTGTATGGAGGCAGTCCAACTAGGACTCAGAGTCCACTGCCAGTGGAAGGAAATACAGCATACTGGGTTTTTATTATGCCCAGAGGGAAATTTCAGTGGCTTATATCTTCTTCCCTATAGCAATAAACACTCACATTCAGTCACTATGAGCATGCTGGTTTATGAAGGACTCAAAGGAGCTAAACTGGATGGTAAGCGTTACAGGTTATAGTTGTCAAGTAGCAATTCTCCTAAACACCTAAATTCTTCTTAAACCCAGTATTCACAGGACTAGGAATGATTTATAATGAAAATGCCTTATTAGCAGTAAAATATCTGTATACATTGATTTCTGTGTGTTCAACAGAAATCAATGTATGTAGCTACTGAGCTGAAATAGTCAATGTTCCTGGTCATCAAAGGACATGTCTTTTATTGGTACCAAGCTACTTCTATCTGTAAAAATATAAAGAAGAAAAAAAGGGGGCACTCACCAAGGCGTAAATTAACAGAAACAACTATCATAATGAATAATAAACACCAGGTGTATAAATATAAAATATGTAAATACCTGATACCATCGAGAAGCATGTGTAACATAGTCCCCATGCCCTGTCAGCGTGTAGTAACGTCTACTGCGCATATGCGGAAGTATATTAAAGTTGTATATGTATTGAATAGTGCTTAATGTTATTGCATGCGCAATAGCCACTAAAAAAAGCGGGCGCCATCTTGGAAAAGGTAAAATACCTCAAACCAGAATTAAATACTATAAAAACATTGTTAAACACATGAATAAACTCTCATAGCGCTCTAAATTAGTTGGATTACCCCAAATTATAAGAATATACGTATAAAGAATGTACTGAAGCAAGACAATATGTCCATAATGTATATAAAGATATGTGAGATCACATAAAAACTGCAAGATGGCCGCCTATCAGTGTGAACACGTGCCTACATGTCACGCCCTAAAGTTAGAAAATGACCATATTACTATTCATAGAATATAATCTCATATTTATAGACCCTAAGGTTCAATAGAGGGTGAAAAGGCAGTCTAGAGTAACTAGTGTTGGAACAACAACCCTGATCATGGGCTAGTGTCCATACTAGAGGGGGCACATTAGCACTCCAAATCCACGTTGTAGACTTGGGTGATCTATATATGTTTACCCTTTATCTATCTATCTATCTATCTATCTATCTATCTATCTATCTATCTATCTATCTATTTATCTTTTTTATGGATTATCTACCCATTCAGGTAGATTTTGGGTCCTACAAAGAACAATTAACCCCTTAACGACCCAGGGCGTAATAGTACGTCCTGAGTCGCATGACGATGTATGGAGAGCGCTCAGGAGCTGAGCGCTCTCCATACACCGCGGGTGCCGGCTGTATAATACAGCCAGGACCCGCCGCTAACAGCAGCGATCGGTGCCTGCACCGATCGCGGCTGTTAACCCTTTAGATGCCGCGGTCAAACGCGACCGCAGCGTCTAAATTGCGGAGCTGCCTTTTTTACCTGATCGCCGCCCTCCAGAACGTCATCGGAGGGTGGCGCTTGGTTGCCATGACAGCCGGGAGCCTATTGAAGACTCCCAGGCCTGTCATTACAGTATAGCTATTACACGATCCCAGAGGCATCGTCTAATAGCAGTGAAGGCATTTTGCTATTCACTGCGATACAGTAGTATGATCGATCAGACTCCCTAGGTTTCAAGGTCCCTAGGGAGTCTGATCATACAAGTAAAAGTATAAAAAAAAAGTTTTTAAAAGTATGTAAAAATTAAAAAAAACACAAAAGTTCAAATCACCCCCATTTCCCTAGATCAGATATAAAAGTAAATAAATAAAAGTAAGCATAAACACTTTAGGTATCCCCGTGCTCCAAAATGCCTGAACTATTAAAATATTAAAATATTTATCCCATACGGTGAACGGCGTAGCAGGGAAAAAAAATCAAAATGGCCAAATAGCGTTTTTTTCAACACTTTGTCTCCTATAAAAAATTGAATAAAAAGTGATCAAACCATCAGATCTTTCCCCAAGTGGTATCAATAAAAACGTCATGTTGTCCCGCATAAAAAGACGCCTTACCCAGCTCCATACATGTAAATATGAAAAAGTTAAAGGTGACACAATATGGCGATGCAAAAATTTTTTTTCTATTTAGCAAAGTTTTTAATTTTTTAAAAGGTATCAAAACATTACAAATACTATATAAATTTGGTATCTCCGTGTTCGTACTGACCCACAGAATACAGGTAACATGTCATTTTTACCACACAGTGAATGGTGTAAAAATTAAACCCATATGAATTTGGCGCAAATGCAGTTTTTCTCCAATTGCACCTCATTCTGAATTTTTTTCCAGCTTCCCAGTACATTGCACAGCATATTGAATAGTGACATTACAAAGTAAAGTTTGTTTCGCAAACAATAAGCCATCATGTGACTCTGTGAACTGAAAAATGAAAAAGTTATGGCTCTTGGAATGTGGGGAGGGAAAAACGAAAATGCAAAAACAAAAAATGGCCCGGTCATTAAGGGGTTAAAGAGGACCTATCACCAGACCTTAAAAGCCCATTGATATACAACATAGATTGTAAGCTCTTGCGAGCAGGGCCCTCAGTCCCAGTGTGTGAATTGAATATTTCTTTGTAATGTATCTTTTTTGTCAGTACTTGAACCCTACAATTTGTACAGTGCTGCGGAATATGTTGGCGCTATATAAATAAAATGTATTATTATTATTACATCTCATAGACAATGTCACTCTAAAGATTTTAGGGTTTTATTTATATAAATCCATTCAGACATTCCAAAGATATAAGCCCCAATAGTTTTTATGCAAATCAGGGTATACTAGCCAAGTGGGTGGTAGCACTGTGTTTTCTCAGGATGGCAACGTCTCTGTGTGCTGTATGTCATGCAGTGTACCTGTCCACATTGACAGCATTTTCTAATTTGCAGTAAACAGGCTTATATCTTATATGACTGAACAGATAAACAAAACACCAAAATGCTAAGAATGTCAGCGCCTAGCAGATGTGGTATGTCATTGGAATTTTGAGACCATGTAACAGTCTTCTTTAATCCTAGCATTTTGAGAGAAATAAAGTGAAACAAAGAGGATGATAACTGTGTAATATCTCTAATACCATCTATTTGAATTAGTTGATTACAGGTGGTGGTCGTGGCAAAGTATAGACAAAATACCTATAGTAGTGGTCATGAGTTGTCTTATGAATGATTCTATGGATCTTGTCAATAATCTACACTATACCAGTATATTATCTATACCATTACAATAAACTAGATGTAGGATGAACCTTGCATGAGATGCTTTTAACAGTGCAATCTCCCTACATCTGTTTTGCTGCGTGCTTACATCATTACACCTTGATCCTTCCATTATCAAATTCCTGCCTGCCATTCAGAGGCTAATTGAAACTACTAGGAGCAGAGCTCTTTAATATACACTCTTTAATGCACTGTTTAATGTACTCGGCTCATCTCGTACTTAAAGCATTTTAATATAAAAGACAGGATTCTTTACAACACTTATCAGATTCATCAGAACTTTTTACTTTGTTTCCTAATAGAGGTTATACAGAGTAGGTACTGCTTAAAGAGATTTTCTACAAATAAAACATAGCCACTACATAATATTTGTTACAACTAACATATTTTGGAGCAGGTTTATTATAACTGTTCTAAAGTTACAGTAAAACTATACCAGACAGAGAGATTGTGTGCAACATTTACCATAATTAGTGATGAGCGAATTTCTCAGAAGTTCGATTCTGCAGTTCAATTTGAAGTTCCAAAAAAATTTGCTTCGATCCGAATTAATTTGCGGCGAATATCGCAAAAAAATCCCACCTATTTCCTGGCTTCAGATAGCCTGTATAGTAGTGTAGAACACAGTGCCTTGTAGCAACACACATAGGGAGCCTACTGTGGTAGTGAAAAAATACTGTGAGTCAGAATGACATGCACATGACAGGCGTCGCTCTTAGAACCGCTGCACACTTCACTTATTTGGACAGTTACGGGACCAAAGTTGACCATCTAACTCAAGTGTGAACCAAGCCTTACAGGTCCATGTTAGTGCCAGGTAGAAAGAACCGTGCAGAGGCCCAACATCCTACTGTAGTGTGAAAGAGCGCACTCCTTTTACACTCTTGTCTGCTGATTCCACATAGATGTCTACAGAGTGGCAAGGCGATATAATGTGGAGTTGGCAGTAGCATGAGGAGGCCACAGAGTGGCAAGGCGATATAATGTGGAGTTGGCAGAAGCATGAGTATGACATACAGTGACCCAGCAGTGGCAGCAGCATGAGGAGGGCATACAGTGACACAGTGGCGAAGGTGGAAGTAGTAGTAGCCTTAGGAGGGCATACAGTGACCCAGTGGCAGCGGCATGAGGAGGATACAGAGTGACCCTGTGGCAGCGGCATGAGGAGGCCATACAGTGACCCGGTGGCAGCGGCATGAGGAGGACACAGAGTGACCCAGTGGGAAGCAGCATGAGGAGGACATACAGGGATCCAGTTCCTCCCCTGTGTGACTTTGTTCGCCCAGGCAAATGAGGTGTAGAAAAGCGTGACATCGCTGTGCCCTTCACATGTGGTATGCTGGAGGAGCATACACCTTATTTAAAGGTGTTTATTAGTGTGGAAACCCATAAGGAGGACCATATTTGCCATTTTGTTCCCAGTATAAAGTTGTAGGCCATTTATCAATACAGTATTGTCAATAATTCAATAATTTGGAGCCACAAATCTCTGCCTTTATCACACTTTTTGTTATAGGTGTTCATTAGTGGGGAAAGAAATAAGGGGAATATTTGCCGTTCTCTTCCAAGTAGAAAATAACAGGACTTTTTGCCCTTTGCAAATACGTTTTTTCATCGAACAGTATGTCAGACAGAGAAGTGAGAGGCCATGCACAGGGGAGGGACGAAGGCCTAAATGTTTCTGGAGCAGGCACAGGTCTCAGCAGAGTAAGGGGGCTTGGCAGCAGGGGTCAGTTACAGAGGCCAGGGCTTCCAGTGCCAAGTAGCGGTCGTGTCTTGACTAGCAACCCAACGGTTGTAGACTGGTTGACTTGGTCATCCAATTCATCCCAAGTCACATCAGACACCCCCAGCCAAGAGTCGGTGGGTTCGTCAGACACAACCCTTAGTTGGCCTGGCCCGGCAGCAGGCCCTGTGCCCTTACCTGTCCTCAACCTGCCTCTGTCCTTTTCTGTTCCCTCAGCTAGAGAAGTACTCTATGCTGTGGGCTCAGATCCACTGTACAGTGAGGAGGAGGTATTATTATTATTAATTATTATTGTTTATTTATATAGCACCATTAATTCCATGGTGCTTTACACTTGAGGGTTAACATACTGTAATCAAGATATACAAAACAGATAATACTAACAGTGACCAACTGGCACAGTGGGATACAGGGCCCTGCCTGCAAGGTCTTACAATCTATGAGGGAAGAGGGATAGAGACAGGTGTGTGTAGAGGCTGTTCAGGTGGTGGTATGGAGACAGTAGTGTTATTGGAGGTTGTAGGCCTTCCTGTATAGGTGAGTCTTCAGGGCATTCTTGAAGCTTGTGATTGTGAGGGTCAGTCTTATGTGTCTTGGTAATGAGTTCCAGAGTATGGGGGATGCACAGGAGAAGTCTTGGAGACGGTTGTGTGAAGATCGGATAAGAGCAAAGCGGAGTAGGAGGTCTTTGGAGGATCGGAGGTTACGTGCGGGCAGGTAGCGGGAGTTTAGGTTGGAGATATATGGAGGGGACAGGTTGTGGATGGCTTTGTATGTCAATGTTAGTAATTTGAACTCTATTTGCTGGGCAATGGGTAGCCAGTGAAGGGATTGGCAGAGGGGAGTGGCTGATGAAGAACGGGGGGAGAGGTGTATTAAGGGAGCGGCGCAATTTAAGGTGGACTGGAGGGGGGGCGAGAGTATTTGCTGGGAGGCCATGGAGAAGGGTGTTACAGTAGTCTAAGTGGGAGATTATGAGGGCATGGACTAGCATCTTTGTAGTTTCTGGGGTGAGGAAGGAGCGGATTCGATGGATGTTCTTGAGTTGGAGATGGCAGGAGATGTTGAGGGTTTGGATGTGCGGCTTGACGGATAGGTCAGAGTTTAAGGTTATCCCAAGGCAGCGGACCCATGGGACTGGCATATGTGTAGAGGATAGTCAGCAGTTACTGCTCAGCCAAGATCTGGAGGAGACATCTTCCGCTTCCTCCGTTAGGTGGGCAAGTAGTGATGAGGAGAGTGGCGTGGGAGCTGGTGTTGAGGAGGACATCAGTGAACTGCAGACTGTAGTGGATGATGATGTAGCTGATCGTAATTGGTAGAGGTTTCATCGTCATCAGGGTGGCAGCAGTGTGAGGTCGGGAGCTATACGTGCCCCGGTTAGACCACCCACTTCGCAGCATCCTACCTTTCCGGAAAGCAGTGGTGCAGGGGTTCACGGAGGCAGTGGCGGTAGCAGTCAGTTAGTGTGGAGTGTTGGGGGTAAAATCAACTAGTTGGCGGTGTGGCAGTTTTTTGTAAAACCGTGGGGGAGGTCAACATGGCCATATGTTCAATCTGTGGGCAGAAGGTGAAGCATAGCCAGGGTACCAATGTTGGCACCGCAGCCCTGCATCAACATATGCAGCGTCACCATAAAGTGGCCTGGGAGAGCTGTGGCTCCAATGTGGTGGTCCAGCCTGCCGCAGCATCTGCTGCAGCACCCAGTGGCGTGCACCCCATTTCAGGCAATCAAGGCTCCACCACCTCAGCTGAAAGAAGCTGTGTGTCCTTCCCATCATCTGCTGGTCGTGATGTTCCTGCTACTCCTCCTCCTAGTCAGTTATTGCTTCAGCAATCAATCACAGAATCTAATCTAATCTAATCTAATCTAATCATCCAACAGTGCAGAAGCTGAACGTACTCCTGTCCAAGTTGCTGGTGCTGCAGTCACTCCCTTTGCACTTGGTGGACTCTGCACCTTTCAGAAAACTGATGGCTTGCACCGAGCCGAGGTGGAGAGTCCCAAGCCATCATTTCTTTGCCAAGAAGGCAGTACCAGCCCTGCACAAATATGTAGAAGAGAAGGTGGGCCAGTTCTTGAGCCTGTCGGTGTCTGCCAAAGTGCACAGCAGCACCGACGAGTGGAGCTGTAAAGGACAATATATGTCATTTACGGCCCACTGGGTTAATGTGGTGTCTTCCCAGACACACCAGCAACTTGGACAGGTGACGCAGCTTCAGCCTCCACGTTCTCATGCCATTGGTCCTGCAACAATGTCCGCCTCATCCTCCACTGTCTCCTCAGCCTCCACTGCAGGGAGAATTCACAGTGCTCCTCCAGCATACCACATGTGCAGGGCACAGTGTTGTCACGCTGTTCTACACCTTGTTTGCCTGGGCGAACGGAGTCACACAGAAGAGGAACTGCTCTGTGTCCTTCCTCAAAATATCGAATCCTGGATTTCTCTGCGACACCTCAAAATCGAAACCATGGTGACCGACAACGGGAAGAACATGGTGTCGATGCTTCGTCAAGGAGGGCTGAGCCATGCGCCCTGCATGGCGCACGTGTTCAATCTGGTTGTCAAGCGTTTCCTTAAGTGTTCCACCCATCTGCAAGGCATCCTAAAAATGTCAAGGAAACTTTGCATGCACTTCAGCCACTCGTACACCGCCAAACACACCCTCCTTGAGCTGCAGCGACAGAACTGCCTCCCACAACATAGGCTGATATGTGATGTTTCCACCCGTTGGAATTCCACCCTCCATATGTTGGATCAACTATATGAACAGAGAAAAGCCACAAATGATTTCTTTATGATCCAAGCAGACAGAGGTACTCCCCTGTGTACAGTTGTGCTAAAAAGTTTACATACCCTGGCAGATTTTTTGAGTTTTTGGCCTTTTTTCAGAGAATATGAATGATAACACAAAAACTTTTTCTCCACTCATGGTTAGTGGTTGGTTGAAGCCATTTATTGTCAAACTTCTGTGTTTCTGCTTTTTAAATCATAATGACAACCAAAAACATCAAAATGACCCTGTTCAAAAGTTCACATACCCCAGTTCTTAATACAGTGTATTTCCCCTCTAACATCAATGACAGCTTGAAGTCTTTTGTGGTAGTTGTGGATGAGGCTCTTTATTTTCTCAGATGGTAAAACTGCCCATTCTTCTTGGCAAAAAGTCTCCAGTTCTTGTAAATTACTGGGCTGTCTTGCATGTGCTACGCGCTTGAGATCTCTACAGAGTGGGTCAATGATATTGAGGTCAATAGACTGAGATGGCCACTCCAGAACCTTCACTTTCTTCTGCTGTAGCCAATGATGGGTCGACTTGACCTTGTATTTTGGATCGTTGTCATATTGGAATGTCCAAGTACGTCCCATGCGCAGCTTCCTGGCTGATGAGTGCAAATTTGCCTCCAGTATTTGCTGATAATGTGCTGCATTCATCTTTCCTTTAACTTTGACCAAATTTCCTGTGCCTTTAGCACAATTGTAACTTTAACGTTAGCCAGTGGCAGCTCATGCGTGACACCTGCCGTTTTTGCTCGTTCCCTTTTAGGAGGCCACTTTGTTAGTCAGTCGCCAGGACTACGGGATGAACAATGTCATTCCACTGATTCACATCCTGGAAAAGATGCTTTTCAATCTGGCTGGTCAGGGGACTGGAGATGTGGCGTCTACATCTCACGGCCACATAAGCCCTGTGGGGGCTGAATTGGAGGAGAAGGAAGATGAGGAGGAGATTGGAGCACAAACAATGTGTAGCCAAATGGGGGGAGAGGAGGAGTAGGAGCAACCAGAACAGCCAGAGGGAAATGAGGAGGATGAGGCAGATGACCCAGACACACTGTGGCAGTATGCAGTGGAGATGGATGCACGGAGTCCCTTGGAGTCACTTACGCAAATGGCCCGAAGCATGCTGACTTCCTTGCGCAGTGACAGCCAAATTGTCACCATTCAGCAGAAGGATGACTACTGGCTCTCCACCATGTTAGACCCTCGCTACCGGGGGAAAAAGGGGGCCTTTTTTTTACATCCGCTGAACTACTATCTCCATTGTCCATCCTCTCGCATGTCTCACCAGGGGGGCCCTGAGAGCTCAACTTGCACTGGCATGACAGCTGTGGGAGGGAGAATGGGTGGCAGGAGCAAAATCAGCTCCATCAGCACAATGGGAACAAAATGGCGAATATGGTCCTCCTTATGGGTTTAGACACTAATAAACACCTTTAAATAAGTGATAATAACCGCTAAGAATTATTGTATTATTGAATTATTATTGACAATACTGTTTTTAAAAATGGCCTGCAACCTTATACTGGTAGCAAAATGGCGAATATGGTCCTTTTTATGAGTTTCTACACTAATGAACACCTTTAAATAAGTGATGATAACCGCTAACAATTATTGAATTATTATTGACAATACTGTTTTTAAAAATGGCCTGCAACTTGATACTGGTAACAAAATGGCGAATATGGTCCTCCTTATGGGTTTAGACACTAATGAACACCTTTAAATAAATGATAACCACTAAGAATTATTGAATTATTATTTACAATACTGTTTTAAAAATGGCCTGCAACTTTATACTGGTAATAAAATGGCGAATATGGTCGTTATGTCGTTCCCCACGTTAAAGGCTTTTTTTTACAGATATGGACAGATATTATTGGATGATAATTCAGTTTTCTTTGGCACAAAAGTACAGACTAATGTTATGCCTTGGAAGAACAGTGAATAAGCCCCTTATAATAAACACCTTTAAAAAGGCTTTTTTTACAGATACATGCAGATGTAATAGTATGATAATTCAGTTTTCTTTGGCACAATAGTACTGACAAATGTAATGTTATGCTGTGGAAGAACAGTGAATAAGACCCTTATAATAAACAACATTAAAAAGGCTTTTTTTTACAGATACATGCAGATGTAATAGTATGATAATTCAGTTTTCTTTGGCACAATAGTACTGACAAATGTAATGTTATGCTGTGGAAGAACAGTGAATAAGCCCCTTATAATAAACAACTTTAAAAAGGCTTTTTTTTACAGCTACGTGCAAATATTATTGGATGATAATTCAGTTTTCTTTGGCACAATAGTACTGACTAATGTTATGCTTTGGAAGAACAGTGAATAAGCCCCTTATAAAAAACACCTTTAAAAAGACGTTTTTTACAGATTCATGCAGATATTAGTGTATGATAATTCACTGTTTTTGCTGTACTGCACTGCAAATGGCTTGTTGTGTTCCACCTTTAAGACACAGTAATGAAGAGCAGTACAATGGCAGTGAGTGCTGCAATGTGAATTATGCTGAAAATTCTTGCTGTAAATGAGCCTGCAACCACCCCAAATTCTTCTCTCAATTCCTCCCTATCCTTTCCCTACAGTTCTAAGGCTCAGCCTCTTTCCCTGAACTTCTATCTCTTTTCTAATTCTTTCCCTAGCTCCTGCCGACGTCTGTCCCTACAGTAAGAGCGATGTGGAATGACTGTACCTAAAATGGACGAGGGTTTTTATAGAGCTGTGACATCACATGACTGCTGATTAGCTGCACGCTTGGCATTGTGGGTGATCCCACGCTCCCAGAGTCCCTTCCCCCTTGTCCTAACATGTGCGGCGGCCATTTTATAAAAAAAATGTGATTCGAAACGTGAGGAAATGCGGAATCGTGGTGAATCGAAGATTTCCTGAAATTCGGATCGAATTCCACTTCTGCAGCTTTGATTCGCTCATCTCTAACCATAATGGTCCACACTATATGATATATTACTAGACATGTTAGACATTGTTCTCTATCATACTAAGACTTTACAAAGTAATGGGAAGTGAACTGGCACCAGATAAGGGTAACCATTTGACTTTTGTTATGTAAGGGTAAGTTCACACTACTGTTGTTAATGTCCATTGCTCTTATCAGTCACAGGATTAGAGCAACAAACATTAAATGATGGATTCAGATTGAGCCCTCTCTGCCTGGTGTCCGTTTGTATTTACCCAATGTAAAAAACATGACCGGAAGCTTTCTTTTTTTTTTTCCTTTCTGATGGAAGAAAAGTTGTGCATGCAGAACTTTTTCTCCCAAAACAAAAGTGAGCAAACATGATGGAAGAAAGTTTCCTTAATGTTTACATTAGTGTCAATGGGAAAGGATAAAGGGAGGGAGCTCTGTCTGTGTTACTGTCTGTTACTCTGCCACAGTTAATGTCTGTTGCTGTCATCCTATGATGGATCACAGCAACAGACATTAACAATGGTAGTGTCACCCTAATTCTGTAATTTTGGTGGCTAATCTCATAGTAACACAAATCATACATTTTACAGATTTCATTGAATCAAATGACACCAAGAAGTCAAAAAGGTTTCCAGACTATGTTTTGGAGAAAAAATAATGTGTTCTGTTACTGAATGTACAAAAATATCAGATATATTGATAGCAGCCTTTCCAGAAATTTAGCAAGCATGAATATTGTAAATGATAACATTCAGCTTTAGATTACAGATATGAATTTGAAATCCATGCAGCTGCTTCATGGCTTCATAGGAAAGTAAGTCGTAATCTACTATTATATAAAACCAATACTTTGTACACTGTAATTCTGGAGAAATCTAGTGTCCTGGAAGTGCAGGCTCCAAATTGGTGAGGAACTATTTGGTTTTAATTGACATCCAAATACACCTGTGTCATCCAACATAAACAGATGTCATAAAACAACACGCTATCTACTGTAGGGACAAAGAAACCAGCTAACTGTTGCCATAGCATGCTAGTTAAAGGGGTTCTCCTAGGAACATAACCATATATAAATCAAAACCATTAAAAGTTCAATATTTTTGCAAATATAAATCATTAAACATTTTGCAGGGTTTTAATGATTTTCTCTAATCATCTTAGTGGTGACAGTCGTTTTGGATATAACAGATCCTCAGTTTCCAACAGAGGGCGCATGAGCTCCCAGCTCCTTTCCCATAATGCCTTGTGAGATGTAGATGCTTAGTAGAGGGCGAAAGGCAACTCAAAACTCTACACACCTTAACTGGTGCTCTCCTCAAGGAGAGATGTCCCTGTCCATAACCCACTCATTGCCTCCCACAAAGCCAGCCAGTACACTTTGCTCTGCACTGATGAGGGACAAAAATCCCGAAACGGCGCTGTATGCAGATAAGTGAAACTGGCTTGGCTAAAATCCCTTTTGCTGTCTTAAGACTCGGTGAGTCAAAAGCAAACTGAGGATCTGTTATATCCAACAGAGGGCGCATGAGCTCCCAGCTCCTTTCCCATAATGCCTTGTGATCTGCAATAGGCAAGCAGCTTGGTGTGAAGAAATCAACTGTGGGAGCAATAATTAGAAAATGGAAGACATACAAGACCACTGATAATCTCCCTCGATCAGGGGCTCCATGCAAGATCTCACCCTGTGGGGTCAAAATGATCACAAGAACAGTGAGCAAAAATCCCAGAACCACACGGAGGGACCGAGTGAATGACCTGGAGAAATCTGGGACTAACGTAACAAAGGCTACCGTCAGTAACACACTACGCCGCCAGGGACTCAGATCCTGCAGTGCCAGACGTGTCCCCCTGCTTAAGCCAGTACATATCCGGTCCCGTCTGAAATTTGCTAGAGAGCATTTGGATGTTCCAGAAGAGTATTGGGAGAATGTCATATGGTCAGATGAAACCAAAATAGAACTGTTTGGTAGAAACACATCTCGTCGTGTTTGGAGGAGAGTGAATGCTGAGTTGCATCCAAAGAACACCATACCTACTGTGAAGCATGGGGGTGGCAACATCATGCTTTGGGGCTGTTTCTCTGCAAAGGGACCAGGACGACTGATCCGTGTACATGAAAGAATGAATGGGGCCATGTATCGTGAGATTTTGAGTGCAAACCTCCTTCCATCAGCAAGGGCATTGAAGATGAAACGTGGCTGGGTCTTTCAGCATGACAATGATCCCAAGCACACCGCCAGGGCAACGAAGGAATGGCTTCGTAAGAAGCATTTCAAGGTCCTGGAGTGGCCTAGCCAGTCTCCAGATCTCAACCCCATAGAAAACCTTTGGAGGGAGTTGAAAGTCCGTGTTGCCCAGCGGCGGCCCCAAAACATCACTGCCCTAGAGGAGATCTGCATGGAGGAATGGGCCAACATACCAGCAACAGTATGTGCCAACCTTGTGAAGACTTACAGAAAACGTTTGACCTTTGTCATTGCCAACAAAGGATATATAACAAAGTATTGAGATGAACTTTTGTTATTGACCAAATACTTATTTTCCACCATAATTTGCTAATAAATTCTTAAAAAATCAGACAATGTGATTTTCTGGATTTGTTTTCTCATTTTGTCTCTCATAGTTGAGGTCTACCTATGATGTCAGTTACTGCAAGTGGGAGAACTTGCACAATTGGTGGCTGACTAAATACTTTTTTCCCCATTGTATAATACAAAAAAATAAACACCTTACCCATGGTTGGTATGATTGCCCTCCTGGTGAAGGTTATACCGAAACGTGCGTTGGGGCTGCCATCATCCCAGGAGGAAGATCAAACCACCCACGGATAATGTGTTTATTTAGATTATTTGGGTAGGCTTTTGTCCTCTTATACTATACTATACATTTTTACTTGTATTTCTGTATATTCTATCACACATCTATTAGTTATAATAAATAATAATTAATCCAAATAAATAATCCAAAAATTAGCATGATTTTATAAAAAGCATCTAAAAAGTCCAATAATGTAAACATATAACACATAAAAAGCTGTAAACCAATAAGCATGGAATTTATTCAGTGGAACATGCTTATTTAAAGGGTTTGTCCGTGATAAACTAAGAATTAACCCCTAAACTAAACCCCTTCCTCTACCTAACTTCTAATTTACTTCTATTAAAAAAATCTGTAATTATCCATATCCCTGGGGCGGTCATGTGACCGCCCCAGGAACACTTTCTGATAATCCGGTGATGTTCCGTTTCACCGCTTCACCGGCTCCTCTCCTCTTCCTCTCTGCAGGTGCCTGTGACTCCAGCCTACGCACAGTGAAGGAGAAAGGAGGAGCCATCTCCCATAGAGGAAGATAGGTAAGTATGATGTGATGAGGGGGCTAGTAATGGGTGGGATAGCTTAGCTAGGGAGATGGCGGGGCGGGGGGTTAAGGACGCTAGTAATAGGTGGGATAGCTTAGCTAGGGATACAGGGTGGGGGGTGTAATGGAGTGGAGGAGGGGGGGCTGAGTGAGAGGAAGGCACACAGGAAGCTACACAGCAGGAAGTTACACCATGTAAACAAATTCAGAGGATGCCAGGAGCTCCCAGAGAAACCCAGAAATCACTCAAAACACTGCTAAAGGTATATGGGTGTACTTATTAGCACATTACTAGCACAAACAGACCTTTAAAAAAAAAAAAAAAAAAAAAAAATTTGCCCGGAAAACCCCTTTAAGTTTGTATGTGGAAAGTGAACAAAGTTCAGAAAACGATATTGTCTTTGAAAACAAGCGATAAAAAAAGCTCTGATGATAGTTCTGTGTCTGGCCCTTGTGACCCTGTACTAGCTCAGAAGCACAAAGGTAAATGGAAGTGGTACACGGCCATGGCCAAGTCCTTGAGGAGTTGGCTCTAAATTGGGGAACGCCAAGTATTGGCACCCCCTTTGGTTCCAATTTTACTGTTCACTCAGGTTTTAGCCCTTTAGAATTGTTTCATATTTTTTGATGACCATTTATTTAATCCATTTGCCCAACAGACAAACCTCTATTCTGAACAGCTTCTTTCAACCAACCCATCCTCCTACTATTCAAGATTAGTAAAATGGATACTGACAAATAAAAATGAAATGGTGCTCATCCTTGTTATGGGCATTGTAAAAAAACAAACAACAACAACAAAAAAAAAAAACAGCATAATGTTCTACTGGTTAGCAAGCCTCATATATGGGTCCCCAGATTTTTCTAAAGTTATGCTAGGAAGCCGTTATGAGATCTTGTTAAAATACACTATCTTCACTATAATGACAGTAGTCAGTGCCCTCCCCCCCCAAAAATAAATCCCCTGACTTTGATCATTGGTACAAGATTAGGCTTTTTCTAAACCATTTTTGTCAAACATTTCCAATAATTTCGGTACCAATATCTTCCCACTGTCAGAGGGGTGAGTCTTACAGCTCAGTGTCAATGCTGCAGCAAGACATCCCCAAAACATGATGCTGCCATCTCCGTGTTTCACAGTTGGGATGGTGCAAAAAGTCATAAAAATGCCTTAAAACATTCTCTCTCTCTCATTATTCTGGAATTTGCCAAATATAAATAATTTTGGTAATCCTAATTGACCTAAAACGGGAAAGGTTTATTCTGATTTCATGTCAGATAGTGAGAAAAACATGCATATGTGTCTTTTTATATACTGTATGTAAACTTCTGGTTTCAACGGTGTATAGTCTAATTAAATTAAACCCATTAATTTAAAGGAGAAAAAATGGTCATAATTAAAATAAAAAATAATTTTCCCACTTTTTTGATCATTTGTTTGTTTGTAAAATAAAATATGTGTTGCATGTGTAGTAATACAATAAATTATTTTAAAGGTTGATTTGTCCTGAAAATAATTTTAAAAAGTTAAGTTATCCAAAGCAGATCAAAATGATTATGATTATGACTGTGTACAATAATGTATGCCAAAACTTAAAATTTAAGAATGGTCATTGAAGGATTAAAGAAATTATCATATATAACATATAGGTGGTCACACACTCTGGACACAATGCCATCTACTGCCAATTTATTTTGACAGTATAGGGAATATTTTACACACCAGGAAATTCTCTTTATAACAGCTGTTTGATGGGAAGCTCCAAAACAAAAGTAAGGTAGTTACTTGTCATTCTCCATTTGCCATCTGCTCAACTTGCGAGATTCAAATCCTTTCCCCCTTTCCTTATAGATTGTAAGACTTTATGGGAAGGTTCCTCCATCTTATTGTAACAGTTGGAAAACTAAGTTAGTCTATTGTACTTGTTTTTGTGCATTTTTGTGTTTTGGATGTAAACCCTCTTCAAATGTAAAGCACCATAGAATTAATGGTGCTCTAAAAATAAATAAGAATAATGTTGGGGAACTATAATCTATTCTCAGCAGTAAAAACCAGTGAATTATAAATATTCTCCTAAGCTTTTCTTTAGACTGTTTGCAATGTCAGGCGCTTGAAATGTGCCATTTTTTTCCCCTTGGTGTAATGCTGACAATATATGGTCAGTTTCTGTAACTTTTCAACCTGACCCAGTGCATATACTGTACATTTATGCAACAAAAATACAGCATAATACTTCCCTGTGAATACTTCAGTATATACCAATGGAATAAAGTGATAAATGGCATATCACAGGAGAAGACTAAGACCCCATGCTGAAACTCAGCGGTAAAAAAAACTATGTATTTTACAGTAGAAGCAAAGTGAATGAGATTTTGGTGTCATCCACACATTGTGGTAAAAGCGAGCTGCGGAAAGGCTGCATTTTCAAAAATGGCAGCATGTTGATTTTAGCTGCGGAATCGCTAATATTTTACATATATATTAAATAGGTGAAGAAAAAAAGCTGAGAAAAACTCAATGAAAAAAACACTGTGTGATTCCTTAGCCTAGTTCCAACACAAATCTGAGTTTCCCATTGCAATTATTTTTTAGAAAGTTTCCTACAAAAAAATGTGTAATTCTGCTGTTTTCTAACCAGGGACCCCAACACAGCACAGCCAAAGTTGAACCAGGACTGGTAGAAGCCTAGAAGGGCCATTTTGATGTTGCTATGGGACCTTTTATTCTTCATGAAAGCCCCCAATATTATTAGTACAATATTATAAGGAATTTGCCTGCATTTTTCTTCTAACTGCAACCTAATTTTATGTTATGTTTTTCTAGTAGAGATTATTGGGTGAAGATGCATAGTGATTCCGGATCAAGGATAAAGTATTAGCACAGTTGTAAGCTGTGTCTGTATCTTATTGACAGCATATGCAGTAAATTCTTCCTTTAATGCCTAATGATTTCTAGTCATAGGTAGAAAGTGTATTTTTAGCCATTTTTTTTTATCACTGTGCGCCATGTGAATTTCTGTGAAAAAAAAAGTTGCTATGAATGTAATTTACTGGTAAAGACTTGTGAGTGAAATTTATTGATGAAATGAAGGGAAAAAAATCAGTTATCTGCACGTTCTATGTCAATGCTCGTGATCTGTTCTGTACATGCTGTTATTTATCCCTTTCAAAGTAAAGCTCATGTATATAGGCAGAATAATCCCTTTCCCCCAGAGAATGGATTGAAGAGCACAAATTGCGATGCCCATTGAAGAGAATCACAATGTATTCTTGATGCAGAGAATATTGTGCACTGTTAAAATCTCATGAGAATTATGGGGAAAGGGACAGAATAAGATAAATAGGAAAGTTCTGTATGTAGTAAACTAAGAATTTACCTGCATATCATCATGTATTATTTTTTTATGAACAATATGGCAGATTTATGAGATTAACAGTATACTGCCTTTGTTGCCCAGGACAACCTATCATAGCTCAGTCTTCATTTTTCAAGACCCAAATATGAAATATGGATTGTATTGCTATGGACAACAATAATTTCTTAAAGAGGACCTTTCACCCTCTGTACTGTCAGGAGGGCAGTGTCAGGCAGAAGCAGACAAGGGGTATGACTGAGCTCTCATCCTGGCTGCCTCAGATTGGAGCTCTGAGTTGTCCCCCTGCCCTTCTGACATTACAGAGCTTAAATAGCATGCCAGGCACCGAACATAACTGCGTTGCTCGGGAATGGTGAGGGCTAGAAAGAAAATGCCAACTACAGTCATGGCCAAAAGTTTTGAGAATGACACAAATATTATATTTTCACATGATCTGCTGTTGGACGGTTGGGAGAAGTTGCTCTTGGAGGACATTCTGGTACCATTCTTTATTCATGGCTGTGTTTTTAGGCAAGACTGTGAGAGAGCCGATTCCCTTGGCTGAGAAGCAACCCCACACATGAATGGTTTCAGGATGCTTTACAGTTGGCATGAGACAAGACTGGTGGTAGCGCTCACCTCTTCTTCTCCGAATAAGCTGTTTTCCAGATGTTCCAAACAATCGAAAAGGGGATTCATCAGAGAAAATGACTATACCCCAGTCCTCAGCAGTCCACTCCCTGTACCTTTTGAAGAATATCAGTCTGTCCCTGATGTTTTTTCTGGAGAGAAGTGGCTTCTTTGCTGCCCTCCTTGAGACCAGGCCTTGCTCCAAGAGTCTCCGCCTCACAGTGCGTGCAGATGCACTCACACCTACCTGCTGCCATTCCTCAGCAAGCTCTGCACTGCTGGTAGCCCGATCCCGCAGCTGAAAGACTTTTAAGAGACGGTCCTGCCGCTTGCTGGTCTTTCTTGGGCGCCCTGGAGCCTTTTTGGCACCAATGGAACCTCTCTCCTTGAAGTTCTTGATGATGCGATAGATTGTTGACTGAGGTGCAATCTTTCTAGCTGCAATACTCTTCCCAGTTAGGCCATTTTTGTGCAGTGCAATGATGACTGCACGTGTTTCTTTAGAGATAACCATGGTTAACAGAAGAGAAACAATGATGGCAAGCACCAGCCTCCTTTTAAAGTGTCCAGTGGTGTCATTCTTACTTAATCATGACAGATTGATCTCCAGCCCTGTCCTCATCAACACCCACACCTGTGTTAATGGAGCAATCACTGAAACGATGTTAGGTGGTCCTTTTAAGGCAGGGCTGCAATGATGTTGAAATGTGTTTTGGGGGATAAAGTTCATTTTCTAGGCAAATATTGACTTTGCAAGTAACTGCTGTTAAGCTGATCACTCTTTATAACATTCTGGAGTATATGCAAATTGCCATTAGAAAAAGTGAAGCAGTAGACTTTGTTAAGCTATGCTAAGAACCTGAACTGCTGGAGGAGGTGAAATGTCCTCTTTAAATCTCTCCCAGTGTGTGTGATGCAGCATAATATTCTTCATGCACATAATATACTTTTAGAATAGTCTATTATACTATCCATTATTGTATACTAATATAATAGCCCTGTAGCCATGTTTTATAGGATTTTTTTCATCACGTATGTCTTAAATGAGCATTTAGCCTATACAATCTGTATAACACTTATGCAGCTGATGGCTATATGAGGTATTTTCCAATGTGTGTTAGTCATACCTACAGAAGAAATGATTGGCTTAAAATAGTAATGTAAAAATAATATACAGTGCCTTGCGAAAGTATTCGGCCCCCTTGAACTTTTCAACCTTTTGCCACATTTCAGGCTTCAAACATAAGGATATAAAATTTAAATTTTTTGGTGAAGAATCAACAACAAGTGGGACACAATCGTTAAATGGAACAAAATTTATTGGATATTTTAAGCTTTTGTAAAAAATAAAAAACTGAAAAGTGGGGCGTGCCAAATTATTCGGCCCCCTTAAGTTAATACTTTGTAGCGCCATCTTTTACTGCGATTACAGCTGCAAGTCGCTTGGGGTATGTCTCTATCAGTTTTACACATAAAGAGAATGAAATTCTTGCCCATTCTTCCTTGGAAAACAGCTCGAGCTCAGTGAGGTTGGATGGAGAGCGTTTGTGAACAGCAGTTTTCAGCTCTTTCCACAGATTCTCGATTGGATTTAGGTCTGGACTTTGACTTGGCCACTCTAACACCTGGATACATTTATTTGTGAACCATTCCATTGTAGATTTTGCTTTATGTTTGGGATCATTGTCTTGTTGGAAGATAAATCTCCGTCCCAGTCTCAGGTCTTTTGCAGACTCCAACACGTTTTCTTCCAGAATGGTCCTGTATTTGGCTCCATCCATCTTTCCATCAATTTTAACCATCTTCCCTGTCCCTGCTGAAGAAAAGCAGGCCCAAACCATGATGCTGCCACCACCATGTTTGACAGTGGGGATGGTGTGTTCAGGGTGATGAGCTGTGTTGCTTTTACACCAAACATATCATTTTGCATTGTGGCCAAAAAGTTCGATTTTGGTTTCATCTGACCAAAGCACCTTCTTCCACATGTTAGGTGTGTCTCCCAGGTGGCTTGTGGCAAACTTTAAACAAGACTTTTTATGCATATATTTGAGAAATGGCTTTCTTCTTGCCACTCTTCCATAAAGGCCAGATTTGTGCAGTGTACAACTGATTGTTGTCCTATGGACAGACTCTCCCACCTCAGCTGTAGATCTCTGCAGTTCATCCAGAGTGATCATGGGCCTCTTGGCTGCATCTCTGATCAGTCTTCTCCTTGTTTGAGATGAAAGTTTAGAGGGACGGCCGGGTCTTGGTAGATTTGCAGTGGTCTGATACTCCTTCCATTTCAATATGATCGCTTGCACAGTGCTCCTTGGGATGTTTACAGTTTGGGAAATCTTTTTGTATCCAAATCCGGCTTTAAACTTCTCCACAACAGTATCACGGACCTGCCTGGTGTGTTCCTTGGTCTTCATGATGCTCTCTGCGCTTTAAACAGAACCCTGAGACTATCACAGAGCAGGTGCATTTATACGGAGACTTGATTACACACAGGTGGATTATATTTATCATCATCAGTCATTTAGGACAACATTGGATCATTCAGAGATCCTCACTGAATTTCTGGAGTGAGTTTGCTGCACTGAAAGTAAAGGGGCCGAATAATATTGCTTGCCCCACTTTTCAGTTTTTTATTTTTTACAAAAGTTTAAAATATCCAATAAATTTCATTCCACTTCATGAGTGTGTCCCACTTGTTCTTGATTCTTCACCAAAAAATTAAAATTTTATATCCTTATGTTTGAAGCCTGAAATGTGGGAAAAGGTTGAAAAGTTCAAGGGGGCCGAATACTTTTGCAAGGCACTGTAATATATAATAGATGTATGGGAGCTCTTAATAACCTCTTAATGCAAATGTCCACAGAAGCAAAGGTTTCCTTCAAAGAATAGTAATTAATTTATTATTTGTTAAAGGTGACATGCAATATGATAAGAAAATGTGTCACTGTATAACATTACATTACTTGAAATTCTTATGTTCTCCTGCCCTTGGATATATATTTAAAGGAATGCTTCCTAAACCTAGATCGCCATTAAGGCTATTGTGGCTCAAGGTAATATAAAAAAGAAATGGATGCTAAAAATGACAAAGTAACCAACCTCCCACAGCTAGTTCATCCTGAGCAGTCAGGCTTCAGGCCATGAAGGCAAACATAACTACGGATCCTACACTTGATCCAATCTGCCCGGTTGAGGAGCACTCCTTTAGTTTTACTCTCTACAGATGTAGAAAAAGCCTTCGACTGGGTGGACTGGACGTATATGTCCTTGACTCTTGAAAGATTCAGTATCCCCACAGCCTTTATACACAACTTCTGAAAATTGGTGACACTGTTCAAACAGCTGCTGCATTTGCAGATGATCTCCTTCTTATCATCTCCAACCCTATAGTTGCTCGTCCACATATCGCTGAAATATTATGCAATTTTGGATCTCTCTCCAACTTCAAAATCAACACTTCTAAATCGACAAATTTAGCTTTTTTGTCCGAACAGATTTTAGCAGATATCTAGGTCTCAACCTGACTCCCTCTCCAGACTGATGGTATGACTGCAAATATGCCCCTCTCTTAATACAAATTGAGACTTTCATCGCCTTCTGGCAGATTCCGTATATCTCATGGATGCGTAGATCTATTCTTTTAAAAATGGTAATCCTTCCAAAGCTCCTATATCTCTTTGAAACCCTGCCTATACCTCTCCCCTCATACTTCTTTTCCTCTTTGAAGAAACTCTTTTCTTCAAGTATATCTGGCAAGTAGCTCTCCCCAGTCTGACCCATGAAACGTTGACACTGCCCCAAATAATCTGGTGGTATAGGACTCCCAGACCCTGAGATTTACTGTCACGCTAACCAACTTTCCAGAGCTTTGGACTGGTTCAACCAGCAGTTGACTAAATTGTATGTACTGGTGGAGGAGTGTACAGTGGATATACCCTTGACCACGATCATATGGCTTCCCCAGAGTACCGCTACATCGACATTGGCCAAGAACCCCTTAACCAGGGCAGTGTATAATACTTGGCAATGGGTTAAATGCCTCCTACCTCTACCTCCAGGCCCATCTCCGATAATGTCTGTACAAAATCTGGTATTCTCTAAAATGCCTTCCCTGGACTCATACCCTTCCCTCCCAAAACCTGCTGGGAAACTTCAGTATGATTCTATATCAATAGATCAAGCTTTCCCCACCATTTCGGAAATAAAACCCGTAATTCACTGCCATACACTTTCTGACCTACCAGTCTATTAGGGGTACCTACCTGGGAGCACTGAAGTCAGAGACCTCCGCATGCCCCACATCTTGCCTAGAAAAGCTCTTCCTGCAAAGACACCCTCCAAAAAACCTTTATCCTTACTCTATGCTAACTTACTACAAGAGCAAGGGAAATCTCCCCCATCTTTCTTGAGAGCATAGAAATCGAAACTGCAGATCTCTCTATCCCATGAAAAAATTAAATCCATACTCAGATGATCCCTAGACCCTCCTGATGTGTCTGTTTGCAGGAGTCGACATATAAACTAACTATTGGGTGGTACAAAACCCCATCCCTAATTCACAAATACTCTCCTGAAGTTTCCCCTCTGTGTTGGCGGTGTCATAAACAACCTGGAACATATATACATATTTGCCGGTAATACAAAGAAATCATAGATTACTGGACCCAAGTTCTACATATTTCGGACAAAGTTTGCGGCAATAACATTCCCTTAACTTCTCAGATCATTTTCCTCAATCTTTGGCCCATGTTCCCTAAGGAATTCCCTAAACGTTTGAGGCCTCAAATGATGTTGACAGCTAAAGCCTTCATCCCCCTTTATTGGGTCTCCGACACCCCACCACAAATTTCCCACCTACTACGGAAGATCTCCCAAGTAGCATGTTTGGTGGAGCTCTCCCACTTGGAACTCTGACACATCCAGAAATATAAAGTCACTTGGGCACCTTGGTATTCTTTCCAAAATAATATTAATTGGAGGCATTTGTGAATAGATTCTAGCCCGTAACACACCTTCTTCCCATCTCTCCCCACCACCAACATTCCTCCCTATGATTCACTGCAAACCAAACCTTTCCCTGTTAACTGAGACCATGACACCTTGAGAGAAGATTCGTCATAAACTGTTTTTCTCGTTATTTTATTAATAATGTTATGACCTTTTATCCTCTGACTTATATACTTTTCCTGTGACAATATCCTTTATTTTGATGCAATGTATGTAATTAGAGATGAGCGAATCGAAGCTGACGAAGTGGAATTCGATCCGAATTTGAGGATATCTTCGATTTGCTTCGAATCCGGATTTCTTCACGCTTCGTGGTATCGAATCGCATTTTAAACTAAGGACATCTGGCCACCGGGCATCTTCATTCTATTCCTACACGATTGTCTCTGCACATGCCAGGCGGCCATCTTGATTCTATTCCTACACGAGCGGCTCTGCGCATGCCCGGCGGCCATCTTGATTCTATACCTACACGAGCGGCTCTGCGCATGCCCGGTAGTTATCTTTATTCTTTTCCTACACGAGCTAGAAGGACCAGGACATCGCAGGGGGCGTGATGCAACGGCAAAGGTAGGAGTAGAATAGCCTTTCTAAAGGCTATTCCAACATGTCCTTAGTTTAAATTGCATTTCCCCATATCCCCAGGCTCCTTACAGCCAGGTAAATAGCTGTTTTTTAACACAATTTCCCGTGAATTAATTCGGATTGAATCTAATCATTTTGGGAAATTCAGCGAAGCTGCCGAATCAAATTATTGAGAAATTCGCTCATTTCTATATATAATGTTTTCCTTATGCATATAAAATTAATAAAAACATATTTGAAAAGAAAAATGCCAAAGTAAGGCATGACCGAGTGTGCTGTCTGAGGGTGGTCATTCAAGTGCATTCTGCTAAAAAGTTTGACTCCCCCTCGGCTTGCACACTCGGTCATGTGCATGAGGCCTAACATTGTTCTACTTATTTTAATGAAGCTGATTGACAGAGTCCCATAAATCATACAATTCATCTTTCTTCAATCAATGACCAGCTAACTAATACAGAATAGTGTTTTGCCACTTCCTCAACTTTCATGTCCACTTATTGTACCTTATTAGTCTGAACCTGGTCCGTGACAGCAGATACTGATAAACCATCAATTATCTCAGACTATTATAATGGGAACTTGTCAAATGGAAAATGAAATCTACAGAATCCAATTTTTAAATTTATTTATTTAATGATATTTTTTACGTCTTCTCTTATTAGAGGGCAGAGCTTATCAGGAAAATGGCATTGCCTATGACACACTGTGTATCAAAATTCTGCGCATCTTTGCAAAAATTAAATCAACAATATATGGTGTCAAGTTAGACTAGCCAGTCCAAAGATGCATCATATGTATCATTCAGCATTAGCTACTGTGATAAATCTAATGTAGCTTTAGACTGTCTAACCTAAGTTTGCACTGTCTTACTTTTAGGGTATGTTCACATGGTAGAAAATGAAGAGGAATTTGAGGAAGATATCCTGGATTCCTTTTCATTTTCCACCCCTGATCTCACCTTAGCAGGATGTCGATGTTGAAAATCAGTGTTACGTCATAGCTTTCCACAAGTAATTATGTGCCCAAATGAATGGGCCTATTTATCAGGGAGTCTTGAGCTATGGACTCCAGTGCTGAATCCATGGCAAGTTAGAATGCTTATTTTTTCAGCCTCCTGCTGTGATCTCTGCCTTCCATTGAAAACAATGGGATGCAAAATCAGGGCGGAATTGTGAACGGAACCTTAGACAGTATTAGTAAATCTGCCCATAGTCTTTACTCTTAAAACTTTTGGCAACAGGTACACCATAATGGACAATGTTAGAAACCAACAGGGAAGTAATACTTTTCATATTTTCTTCATACAGTTATATAGTATCCAAAACAGCAATACACCTTTCTCTTAGTTATGCCATCTGAGCATTCTATGTTATGATGCAATGGGCCTTAAGTAACCCCTTCTCAACCAGTGAGAAATTCATGCTGGGAATTGCAATTAAACACTATAGGCTTCTGCCTCAAAGATCTCTTAAAATGATAGCCCCCCACTTCCAGCTGACAGTGTAGAATAAACACTAGTTCTCCTTCACTGTGTGCAGAGTAATTAGAGGGCCATTAAGATCTAATTAGAAATTCCCTTGCTCTTTTCCAGACTCTGTTTTCCATTCCTCCAGAATGTATTTAGCTGTAGAGCGTAAATATTGTTCCTCCCTCAAGGCATTGGAAATGTGAATGATAATGTTATACTCTGCAGGAGTCTGACAGTGATCGCTTTACACTGACATATTCTGCAGAGCTACGTGGCAGGTAAGTGTTATACTCTACCTCTACTATGATGCAATGATACAATTATGGTTGGCAAAAGCAATGGGCCTGATTTTCATTAGTGTGAATAGTATGATTGTTAAGTGATCAATCTAGTTAATAGAGTGAAGAAATTTGACCAAAAATGCATTCATGGCTAAATGTCATGATTCTTCAATAGTTACTTGTGTATTTGGAAATGAAACCTTATATAGTTTTTTTATAACCAAAACTTTTAGTTTGATATATGGAAAATGGTTGTATATGTATCATAAATATATCTCTGTGTATAGTACCTGCATAGTTGTTTGAATGTCTGAATAGACCCAACAAGTTATTTGGCACACAACTTTCCCATTACTGAATGTCTGTCACAGTGGCCGAACACTGCTGGAAAAGATGCCCAAAACATCTTCATGAAGGCTACGCAAAATGCATAGCATTTTTTTCTGCAGCATTTTTCTCAGAATTTCGTCTTCCCCTAATAAATCTATAGTGAAAATGTTTGAGATTCCGCAGCTAAAATTATCATGCTGCATTTTTTTAAAAAACACACGCATTTTTTTAAAACTCAGCTTTTCTGCAGCTTTTTTTCCCCACAATGTGTAGATGAGATTAATGAAATCTCGTTCACTTTTCTGGTACTGTAAAACGCAGCTTTTTTTTGTCTACTGTGTTTATGCAGTGTGGTGCCTTAGCCTAAACCAGGAATAAAGGTACATTTTGTGCATCTGCATCTTCATAGTTTTGGGCACAACATGCAAGATTTAGGGTGCATGAGGTTCTTGGTCTCATTTTGATAATAATAGTCCCAATGTAGGTGACAGCTGACCAGGCAGATAGCTGAGCACCAAAGTTCAGGCCAAAAACAGTCCAAGGTCAGGGCTGACAGCATGGCTGTGATAAACATGAACAGGCCTGGTCTGCAACAGGTCTAATAGCACAGTAAACAAGAGACAAAGTCAAAACTTAATCCAAGACCATACACAGTATATCAATCACTAACAAACAAGTACACCTTTGTAGGACACTAGAGAAACTAGAACCTTGCTCAAACAGTGTGTGGCTGGTGAAGTAGACCTTTATGCACACATGCTGGCAGAGATTGTCTGAGGTAGATATACTGATATATGTGCTGACTGCTGACTCAGTAAGTATCATGAAGGAAGTGTGGGAGCCCCCTAGGCCCAGTAGCAACAACAGCAGAAGAAAGAGCTTATGCATAGTACTGTGGAGAAGCAGGGAACAGAGAGTATGTACTAGCGGTAACTGGGTGGTGATGCTTGCTAGGAGATGTAGTATCCCAGCAGGTGCAGACTGCTAGTATTACAATTTGTTTCCCTCCTTCTACCATAGATGTGTACACAGTAATCTGTTCAGCCTTATGCTTCAGGCAATAGAAATGATGGAGAGGGGCAGTGAGAAGAAGATGACAGAGAGATGGCACAGTGGAAAGAAACCCATCTGCACTATGCACTGACAGTTTTCTCTCACAATAAAGCTGGATTTTTAGGTCAATTATTTTCTAGTTCTTTCAACAGAGCACCTAAAAAGGAGACATAGCATCCTCCTGAGCTAGGGTAATATCCTCTAGCCAACCAGGTAAGAGGCCATTTCCAGAGCTCTGCATTGATGAGAACCTACAAACAGTTCAAGAATCCACAAACAGTGGAAGAGACCTAGGGATTTATCTTATATTCCAAGTCATGTTTCAATGCTTTATTGTACAAATGTAGTTCTTACCAAACATACAGCAGAAACACTATTCTGTATGAAATAGCAGTGTAATCCTTTCCTGCCATCACCACAGTGCTTTATATTAAAATGAGGGGAGAGGAGGGGATTGCAAGTGAGGATATTTGATTGCTAGCCCTTGCTTTACTGCAATGAATATAGAATACACAGTGACTCTATCTATATAACTATACCTATGTATATCTGCATAGCAGCCCTAATGAAAGTTTGTTGAGGCTGCACTATTTATTTAATTTTATACAATCACTGTAATGGAGAAGTATGTTGGGGGCAGGGGGCTGTAGCCTGTTATATGGGGACTGGCTGCAGGGGGAGGATTTCCTGCTGGACACCCCAATCCGACCCTTTCACCGAAGTCAATCCCTGTTTAATACTATAAAATATAGCTGGGGTCTGGCCCCATGCCCACCTCACCCACGTTGCCTTTCAAGTGCCCCCACCACCTCCTTAATACTGCTGCTATACAGATATACAGTAGCTGACCTAACAAATATTAGTTAGGGCCGTTATAACTGTATATCAGACTTCCCCAACACCACATGCACCCCTGCAGCAGTGTTGCGGGTAGTGGGGACACTTAAGGGGATGCAGATGGGGTTGAGGGACTAGATCCCAGTTATATTTTATAGTATTATGGGGGATCGGGGGAGGCAGGTGGGCCAGGAGGAGATCTTCCATCTGCAGCCAGGACTGCTAATACTGTAATATATAGCAGCAATCTAGCCTCTTCCCTCTAGTAACTGCATAAAATTACATAATAAACGGTGCACAATAGTCCCTGTAAAAAGACCCACTGTTCCCCAAGGGAGCATTAAAATAAATAAATTTTTAGCTACCAAGAGGAAGATTTCTTATAGGCACTATTCTGCTCCATATTCTATTTCATTTTATACAGTTACAGGGGCAGAGGAGCACAGAGGGAGCTGAGTCTATCCAACTTTTCCACACTCACCCTGATAATAAAGTACAGGTGGTGCGTAGGTAAGCTGGGTAATGGCTCCATCTATGCGACTCTAAGCTATCATTGGCCACATTAGATCATGTGGCTATGGTTATTACAGTTCAGTGGTCTACTTTTATAATTATCCCCTCATTACCAATTGTCACCAGGGATACTAGGAAGAGCTGGGTACAATCCAGTACCTGATCATCTAGTGATGGTTGGATACTGGGGCAACCGCAGTTCCATCAGTCCCACTAATACAGCTCCTGCTACAGTCACTGCATAAAATCACATAATAAGAATGTCATAATAAATGGCATCACCCTAACAAATGTTTGATAGGGCTGTTATACGGATATGCAGTCACTGTACATACAATATATATATATTATGTATGAATGTAGCGGTGGTTGACATGAGGAGCCACACCCAATAGAGTTTGTCGTGGCTAGTGACCTTATACACTTTGATCAAAATGTATAATAAGAACCTCATGTTCATTTATGTTGATTCATATCTATACTGTGTGCGTGTATATATATATATATATATATATATAGATATATATATTTGTAAATATGTGAGCCAGAGGGTGCTGTTGAGCGACCCAGGCCAGACCAGAAAAGGCTCTCAGCCACGCCTTTGGGTGGTGGCACGTAACTCCAGAGGGGCTGGAGCATCCTGCAGGAAGCAGGAAAGTGGTGGACCAGCTAGGACAGAGAGAGAGAGGCTCTGTCCCAGAGGGCTGGCGTCCACAGGAGTGGACCAGCTAGGACAGAGAGAGAGGCTCTGTCCCAGAGGGCTGGCGTCCACAGGAGTGGACCAGCTAGGACAGAGAGATAGGCTCTGTCCCAGAGGGCTGGCGTCCACAGGAGTGGACCAGCTAGGACAGAGAGAGAGGCTCTGTCCCAGAGGGCAGGCGTCCACAGGAGTAGACCAGCTAGGACAGAGAGAGAGGCTCTGTCCCAGAGGGCTGGCGTCCACAGAGGACTGTTGCTGGAGCTGAGCAACAGTCAGGACAGTTAGGGGCTCAAGGAGTGAGTTAGGCCCTAACTGTGGCATAGGTTTTTTGTTGTTTTGCTGTGTTGCAGTTAAGCTGAATAAAGCCACTTTTATTTACACTTGGACCGTCTGAAAGCTATCTTTCCGGCGCCCAGTACCATGAACCACCGCTGTCCGGACCAGGAGTCAGCCGCCATTTTGAGTTTAATTCCCCAAGCTGTCACATATGGTGGAGAACGCGCGCATTAAGAGATCCACGCAAGTCCTGGAAGACAAGTGGTTGGTGACTGCAGTACTGCTAAGTGTGCATTGTGGCCTACAGCTGGAAGAAATCGGTGATTTCAACTGAGAAGCCCAGAATGGGGTGAGTGAATTGCAACATAGCAACGTGTGCAAAAAACTGGTGAAAGTAAAACTCTGGAAGAGGAATCCAGGGAATGGACTTTGTGTATACTGTGGCACAGAAGTCTGTGAAATGTTTGCTGATGGCAAGGAAGTATGCAATGTGTATAGAAGATGGATATTGCAAACAGTCTATGTGAAAGGCTATGGTGCCATGTTGATGTTTTCTGTGGAAGACAGAAGAAAATGCTGGTTGTTGTAGTGCCACATAAACAGTCTATGTGAAAGGCTATGGTGCCATGTTGGTGTTTTCTGTGGAAGACAGAAGAAAATGCTGGTTGTTGTAGTGCCACATAAGTTCACTGTGTGAATACAGGTGACTGCAGAAGATAGCAAAAAGTTGCTGCCGGTTGAACCCAAGGTTGCTGTGGAATATTGTGTAATTTTGTTAGTAAACTATGGGCAAGAAAAAGAGAATTTCAGCTTGTAAAAAAGCAGAGAAGTTATGCACAGGTTTATTAGTGCAGCAGTCTGAATGCAGAGAGACACAAAACCCAGAACAGATCATGTTGAGTGCAAGTAAAGATAAAGGGTTGCATGATGGTGACTCAATTTTTCTAAAGCACCTCTGTTCTATGATGGAATATGTCCCTGCTGAGTGTGTGTCTCATAATGGAGTGCAAAGCGCCAAAGATGAAAATGTTAGGGTGCAGCAGCTTCAAGATGAGAATAAAACCATCAGGTTCATGTATGAGAATGAAATATCTGATTGGAAATGGCAACTTTTGGTATCAGAAAGAGAGAACCTTAAGTTGAAGGCAGAGCTTGACTCTATGAAGAGGTTATATCCTAGTCATTGTGAAAATGTGGTACTGGGTTTGCCTGGAATGGACTGTGTCACTAAGAAGGAGTTTGCAGAAATGAAATGTGCTCTGTCTAAGGAAGTTATACAGAGTGTAGAGCAAAAGCAAGTGCTTGAGAAGCAATTGCAGGATTTAAAGGAGCAGCATGTTCAAGACTCCATTGCCAAAGAGAGTGTCATTGAAAAATTAAGAGATGACCTTGAAACTGCTAAACATGAGAGAAGTGAATTTTTGCAGAGTCAGTCAGAATGTCTGGATGACCAAGTTAGGATGTGTGTAAACCTTTCGGCTGCCGTAATTGACAAAGAAAATGAAATTGCAGAGCTGAGGAAGCATGTGTCTGACCGAGAGAGTGATTTAGAATCTGTGGTGCAGACATTGCAGTCAGAGCAAAACTTGCATCAGGTTCACCTAAATGGTGAAATCCACGAATGGCGAAGTAAAGCTGGAGTTCTGGAACAAAGAGAAAGTGAACTCAAAGCTAGAATATGTAGCCTGGAGAGGGCGCTGTCAGGATCTTGTGAAGATAATGAGAAGTTGTCTGTTTTGGTGCAAAATAAAGACAAAGAATTGATGGAGATGTCGTCTGTCCATGCTCAGAAAGTGCAAACCTTACAGGAGAGTCACAAAAAGGTAGAGACTCAACTTCAAGTGATGCTACTAAAAGTCACAGAAGGGGACAGGTTTCAAGCAGAACTGCTAGACAAGGCAAACAGACTACAGGCTCAGGCGACTGATATGAAGAAAAAAATGGAAGATAGTATTGGGTCCTTGGACTCTGTTGAAGAACTAAAGGAAAAGTTGCAAAAGGAGCTAGAAGCTACAAATCAACGGTTTGAGGAGAAGGTTGCTGCTTATGACAAACTTGAGAAGACGAAAATTAGACTGCAGCAGGAACTAGAAGATGTAGGTGTAGATCTTGATCATCAACGTCGGGTGGTGTCAAATTTAGAAAGGAAGCAGAAAAAGTTTGATCAGCTGCTTGGTGAAGAAAAGACTCTTTCTGCTAGATATGCAGAAGAACGTGACCGTGCTGAAGCAGAGGACCTTGAATTGAAGGCCGAGTTAGAGAGGCTCAACAAGCAACTGTGCACTGAAATGGAGAATTTGGTTAGCTCCAAGGATGAAGTTGAGAAAAACCTGGAATCTGTGCAGATATTGTATGAGAACAAAGCTAATGCTTATGACAAGCTGGAAAAGGTCAAGAGAGAATTGGACCTCCAGATAGAAGACATGAAGATTCAGTTTGAGGGAAACCTGTTTAATTTGTTTGCTGAGATTGTAGATCTAAAAATGCTTGTTGCTAAACTAAAGGTGCAAGTGAACCAGCAGGAGGATATTGCACGCATCAAGAAACAGCTGGAGTTTCAGATGGATCACGTGAAGCGCGAGTCAGAAATAAAGTTGGAAGAGCGCACTGTTCAGATAGCACAGTTAAAAACCGAAGTGGAATCTAAAAGAGAAGAATTGGATCGATTGCAGCAGTCTCTATCCAATACTGAACAGTCGGCATCTGCTCTATCTTCAAAGCTGTCAGCACTAGAAGCTGAGAAGGATTCGCTGCAGAACCTGTTAACCTCTAAAGAATCAGAGCTGCAAGGTGCACTAGTAAAGACTGAGATGGAAGCGGCACAGAAAAATGTCGCAGTGAAGAAAGTTCTGGAGCTGGAATCAGAGATTTGTGCACTACAGAAGGCGTTAGAATTGGAAAAAGCTGCCAGCATAGAGGAAGAGAAAGGAGAATCATTGAGTCAGACAGACATGAGTGACCTGTCCAATGATGTGACAGTTGTTAAAGACATGCCAGAAAATGTAGTTCAGCGTGAGCTATTTTGTGAGGGTGTACGGTATGGCCCTCGTGCAGAAGGAGAAGATATTGCAGTACAGAGATTGTGTATCTCAAACAAAGAGGAGAGCAAGTGGCCTATGTCTCCTAACCTTCTAAGCCTTGATGGTGATGGCAAAGTTTGCTTTGAGATGAAGGTTACGGAAAAAGTTCCCGTGATACAGTTATACTCTAAAGACATTGATGTGCATGAAGTACGTGTTAGTTGGTCTCTGAGCTCTTGTGGATTCAGGATAGGAGAAGATGAAGATTCTTATGGCTATTCACTAAAGGAATTAAAGTCCTGCAATGGGATAGCTGAAGACTATGGCGAGAAATGGGATGAAAATGATGTGATCCCCTGTATGGCGAATTGTGAAGGTGATGAAGAAAAACTTGCACAGAATGGCCAGGATCTTGGCGTAGCAGTTAAAGTGATGAGAAAAGTGATGAGAAATCGGAAGTGTCAAGTAACCGGAATCTGGAAGAAGAGACCGCCAGATTGGGACTTCTGGAGAGATACTGGACAGGCATACTTGGTTGAAGAGGGACTTCATCATAGGATGTCTCGTCCCATTATAGCTCACCCCATGGGTAGTGAGCTGAGGGGGAGGGTATGTAAGTATGTGAGCCAGAGGGCACTGTTGAGCGACCCAGGCCAGACCAGAAAAGGCTCTCAGCCACGCCTTTGGGTGGTGGCACGTAACTCCAGAGGGGCTGGAGCATCCTGCAGGAAGCAGGAAAGTGGTGGACCAACTAGGACAGAGAGAGAGGCTCTGTCCCAGAGGGCTGGCGTCCACAGGAGTGGACCATCTAGGACAGAGAGAGAGGCTCTGTCCTAGAGGGCTGGCATCCACAGGAGTGGACCAGCTAGGACAGAGAGATAGGCTCTGTCCCAGAGGGCTGGCGTCTACAGAGGACTGTTGCTGGAGCTGAGCAACAGTCAGGACAGTTAGGGGCTCAAGGAGTGAGTTAGGCCCTAACAATGGCATAGGTTTTTTGTTGTTTTGCTGTGTTGCAGTTAAGCTGAATAAAGCCACTTTTATTTACACTTGGACTGTCTGAAAGCTATCTTTCCGGCACCCAGTACCACGAACCACCGCTGTCCGGACCAGGAGTCAGCCGCCATTTTGAGTTTAATTCCCCAAGCTGTCACAATATATATATATAAATGCAGTAAAGTAAATGCCCCCCTGCTGCCTATCTCTTTAAATGGTGAGGACCATGTTCAGAGCAAAGCAACGTACCTCACAAACTTGTTTGGTGAGGGCTACATCTGTAAGTAAGACTTGTACTTACAGAAAGCTACCTTTTTTCCTCTGAAATGACTCAGTACATGCTGTTGACAGTCTCACATCTCTCTGCTTTCTGTCTCCCTTGTCCTCCTTATTCCCCTCATCTCTTTATAGACTTTGTTATAAACAGATCTGTATGTGTACAGGATTTCAGTGTACAGACAGGATCAGTGAATACAGAATGATGAGAGCTGAGACAAATACTGTAAAACACTTTGTAATATACTTTATCTTCATCTACACTATTGAATTATAAAATGTTAAAAATTTCTAAAAGATTAGGTACATTTTAAATTCAACTAGCTTATGCACATTGAATTTCTACACATTTGGGGCAGATTTATTAAAATGGCGTAAAAGCAATACTGTTTTAGTTGCACATAGCAACAAATCACAATACAGCTTTCAGGAGCAGAATACAAAATAAAAGCTGAGTTGTGATTGTTTGCTGTAAGCAACTCAGACAGTTCTGCTTTTAGACCGTTTTAATAAATCTGCCCCACTGAGTTGGCATTAGTTTACTATGGAGGATTCTTTCTTTCTCTGTCTCTCTTTCCTATTGTATATGCAAAAGGGAAACAAAAGCTGATATCATTGGTAACACTGACAAAAAAGGTGGTTAGCAAAATTATAAAATAAACTACTGACAGGCTTCTTTTTTTTTAGCTTTTTCTTTGGTTTGGGGATGCAGTTAGAATGGGAGATGAGGTTGTAAGTCAGGTCTGGCATCATATAACACAGTAGTTACCCCTTACTCAGTGGCGTAACCAGGAATGGCTGGGCCCCCAGGCGAACATTTGACATGGGCCCCCCCCGCCAAACATCCACCCCGCCGAGAACGCCCCGCACAAACCGCATTCCCCACATTCCTGTACACACTATTATACCCCATAGTAGCCCCTACACACACTATTATGCACCATAGTGGCCCCTGCACACACTATTATGCCCCATATTTGCCCCTGCACACACTATTATGCCCTATAGTGGCCCCTGCACACACTATTATGCCCCATAGTGACCCCTGCACACACTATTATGCCCCATAGTGGCCCCTTCACATAGTATTATGCCCCATAGTGGCCCCTTCACATAGTATTATGCCCCATTGTGGACCACCCATGAACAATTATTATACACAAACACTGCTATCATTATATTCTATACTTTTCAGACCCAGAGTATAATGATCGGAGACCCAGGGGAGGATACAAACAGTGTTACTTACCTCTCCGGGGCACTCCCTGCTACTTTCGCCCTACTTCAATGTTCGACCAGACGTCACGTGAGCCAGGCATGCATTATGACACATAATGACGTCGACCTCTCCCACGGTGACGTCTAGGACATCACCAAGGAAGCCCAAAGCCTGCTGGAGCGCAGGAAAGGCAAGTAACAGTGTTTTTTTATGTTCCCTCACCTCCCCTGGACCTCGGATCATTATACTCTGGGTCTGAAAAGTATAGAGTATAATGATAGCAGTGTTTGTGGGGTTCGCCTGGCCCGCGGCCTTACTTACCTATCCCCGCTCCTGCTCACGGCCGTCTGCGCTTCCCATTCTGCGGATCAGTAAGTAAATAGGGCTCGTTACCTGCTGGTGTTACACCAGCAAGTAATGGCCTATTAGAAAAAAAAAAAAAACATCTGTCAGATAATACTCAATTTCTTCCAGAAAATGATTGCAATCACAAATGCTTTGGTAATAATATCTTCATTTAATTTGTCGTAAATGGAAGACCACAAAAAGAATTGTCAAAAAGCCAAATTGGATATAATTCCACACCAAACATAAAAAAGGGGGTGGACAAAAGTATTGCCACCCTTTGAAAAATTATGTGATGCTTCTCTAATTTGTGTAATTAACAGCACCTGTTACTTACCTGTGGCACATAACAGGTGGTGGCAATAACTAAATCACACTTGCAGCCAGTTGAAATGGATTAAAGTTGACTCAACCTCTGTCCTGTGTCCTTGTGTGTACCACATTAAGCATGGAGAAAAGAAAGAAGACCAAAGAACTGTCTGAGGACTTGAGAAGCAAAATTGTGAGGAAGCATGAGCAATCTCAAGGCTACAAGTCCATCTCCAAAGACCTGAATGTTCCTGTGTCTACCGTGCGCAGTGTCATCAAGAAGTTTAAAGCCCATGGCACTGTGGCTAACCTCCCTAGATGTGAACGGAAAAGAAAAATTGACGAGAGATTTCAACGAAAGATTGTGCGGATGGTGGCTAAAGAACCTCGACTAACATCCAAACAAGTTCTAGCTGCCCTGCAGTCCGAGGGTACAACAGTGTCAACCCGTACTATCCGTCGGCGTCTGAATGAAAATGGACTCTATGGTAGGATACCCAGGAAGACCCCACTTCTGACCCAGAGACATAAAAAAGCCAGGCTGGAGTTTGCCAAAACTTACCTGAGAAAGCCAAAAACTTTTTGGAAGAATGTTCTCTGGTCAGATGAGACAAAAGTAGAGCTTTTTGGGAAAAGGCATCAACATAGAGTTTACAGGAAAAAAAAAGAGGCCTTCAAAGAAAAGAACACGGTCCCTACAGTCAAACATGGCGGAGGTTCCCTGATGTTTTGGGGTTGCTTTGCTGCCTCTGGCACTGGACTGCTTGACCGTGTGCATGGCATTATGAAGTCTGAAGACTACCAACAAATTTTGCAGCATAATGTAGGGCCCAGTGTGAGAAAGCTGGGTCTCTCTCAGAGGTCATGGGTCTTCCAGCAGGACAATGACCCAAAACACACTTCAAAAAGCACTAGAAAATGGTTTGAGAGAAAGCACTGGAGACTTCTAAAGTGGCCAGCAATGAGTCCAGATCTGAATCCCATAGAACACCTGTGGAGAGATCTCAAAATGGCAGTTTGGAGAAGGCACCCTTCAAATCTCAGGGACCTGGAGAAATTTGCCAAAGAAGAATGGTCTAAAATTCCAGCAGAGCATTGTAAGAAACTCATTGATGGTTACCGGAAGCGGTTGTTCGCAGTTATTTTGTCTAAAGGTTGAGTATTAGGCTGAGGGTGCCAATACTTTTGTCCGGCCCATTTTTGGAGTTTTGTGTAAAATGATCAATGATTTGACTTTTTTTTTCATTCTCTTTTGTGTTTTTTCATTGCAAGCAAAATAAATGAAGATATTATTACCAAAGCATTTGTGATTGCAATCATTTTCTGGAAGAAATTGAGTATTATCTGACAGAATTGCAGGGGTGCCAATACTTTTGGCCAGCACTGTATGCCACTGCCCTTACTGTACTAGAGTAGAGTTCATTAATAGGAGCGGAAACATACCTTTGTGTCCATGAAGTGATGAAGCAATGGATATGCAAATCAACCTGCAAGTGCACCAGGGTTGGCGGGCCAGATATCTCAGATTTGCCTACAGACAGCTGTAACACAAGCAGAAGTTGAAAATGTTCCAGAGAACAGTCAGAGCTCTTGCAATTGTGTCATCTGTAGGTAAATCTGGGAAATCATTCCCCACCCTGATGCAAAAGATGATTATCTCTGTATTGCTTCATCAGTTTGTGGCCACAAGGGTATGTTACTCCTATTAAAGGCCCTTACATGGTACTATTGGGAGGCATTTTGGATTTGAAAGTCTTCATTTAAAGTCACACAAAACATCCATAGCAACAATGCACTTATAAAAGTACAGTAGAACAGTTTTATATGACACTAATGTAAAAAATACCACAAATTGTCTGTTATAAATAAATTGGGAGACAATTGTACTAGTACAAAAGCTTTATAACTGGATACTGCACAATTTTTACTGCTACTGTGCCCATTGTCCATTCTTTTACATATGTCAATTAAGGCTGGACCAAACAAAATATTAATTTCGACCATGATCAATTTGCAAATATATTTTTATAAATAGCTTAATATAATACATAATAATCTGTCTACCTTCAGTATTGTACCTTACGAAATGAGCTTCCCGTGGTGTTTTATAAAATATTTTTTGTCAAAGGCATAATTAAATTCCCTCTTACAACCAGTCAGTGTAACTATCCCTGTAAGTATTTTACAGCTACATGTGTGCCCTCATCTATGACATTGTGCAGGAGCTGTGACTGTTTGATGAAGACAAGCTCGCTGTACTCCAGCTGCAGGCTTTGTGTGTTTTGGGTTTAATTAGGGCCTTAATCTGCACATCAATCATCAAAGAAATGTTCCTGGCTTACACTGTAGACATCGACATATTTTACTATGTATGTATTAATCATCATTACACAGTTCTTTAATGTACATAAAGTGAGCAAGGGTCAGAGTATTAATAGTACAAGTGAAATCAAATAGAAAATTACATATACAGTATTCTGTAATAACTAACATGTACATGACATACAACATGCAATGAGAAAAATGTCTTGCATCACTTTAATGATAACATAAAGGGACAACCATTATAACATAGTAACATAATAGATAAGGTTGGAAGAAGACACAGGTCCATCAAGTCCAATTTATAACACTACATTATTGATCCAGAGGAAGGCAAAAAAAAAAACAACATACATTGACCCATGTCAGGGGAAAAATATTCCAGATTCCAAATCTGGCCATCATTATAAAACCCTTGATCAGACTCTCTTTACCAAAAATCTACTACCCATGACCTGTAATATTTTCCTTTCAAGAAAGGCATCCAGGCCCTTCATGAAAGTACACAATGAATCCACAATCACTACATCCTGCAGCAGTGAGTTGTGCAGACTCTCTAAAAAGATCATTAGAAAGTTCTTTGTAGTGTCCATTCATGTATTTATACATTGTTCTTAGTTCTCCCCGTAGACGTCTTTTCTCCAAACTGAATAACCCCAAGTTTGTTAATCTATCCTTGTCCTCCAATCCACACATTACTCTAATTGTCTTAGTTGCCTTTCTCTGCACTCTCTCAGGGGCCTAGATCTGCAGATAATACTGTACGAGTGGTTATACTAGTGTATATATATATATATATATATATATATATATATAGAGCAGGGGCACACCGCTAATGAGGCGAAGTGAGGCGGACTCCTCAGGCGGCACTGTCCCTCACTGTCTGGGGGGCGGCATTTTTACTATTTAATGTAAACCAGTCCAGGACAGGCCGCTTTAAAAAAGACAACGCTGAGCGGGGCCTGTCCTGGGCTGGTTTACGAGACGTCGCATCTCAGCGCAGGCGGCGATACAATGACGTCATCACGCCGCCTACGCTGAGAAACAGACATCACGGACAAGAAGAGGAGGCGGCGGCTGCATCAAGGCATCGCAGGTGAGTATAACTTTTTTTATATATAAATAGGCCGTGACCTGCTGGAGTATCCCCAGCAGGTCACGGCCTATTGATTTCCCTACTCGGCGTCTGCTCGTGGCCGCCTCCGTTTCCCATTCTGCTATGGGACGCAGAAGTGGAAGTGGATGTCGCTGTGAGCGGCCATGGGCATCGGTAAGTGAGGCCGCGGGCCTCAAATACTACTATTATTATACTCCAGGGTCTTTTCAGACCCCAGAGTATAATAATCGGAGGCCTAGGGAAGGTGAGGTAACATAAAAACCAATGTTACTCACCTCCTGCGATCCGATGTCACTCCGAGCAGGCTTGAGGCCTCTGGTGACGTCATCAGGTCGCGTCGCCGGCGTGCGCAATTAAACAGGGCCGAAAGCTGCAAGGAGTGCATCGGTGTCCAGGATAGGTAAGTAACACTGGTTTTTATGTTTGTATTCTCCCCTGGGTCTCCAATCATTATACTCTGGGGTCTGAAAAGACCCCAGAGTATTATAATAGTTCATGGGTGGCCCACTATGGAGCATTATACCGAGTGCAGGGGCCACTATGGAGCATAATACCGAGTGCAGGGGCCACTATAGAGCATAATACCGGGTGCAGGGGCCACTATAGAGCATAATACAAGTGCAGGGGCCACTATGGAGCATAATACAAGTGCAGGGGCCACTATGGAGCATAATACCAGTGCAGGGGCCACTATGGAGCATAATACAAGTGCAGTGGCCACTATAGAGCATGATACCAGTGCAGGGGCCTATATGAAGCATAATACCGTGTTCAGGGGCCAATATGGGGCATAATACCATGTGCAGGGGCCACTAGGAAGCATAAAACTGTTTGCAGGAGTTGCTGTGGAACATAATACCGTGTGCAGTGGCCACTAGAGAGCATAATACTGGGTGCAGGGGCCACTATGGAGCATAATACAAGTGCAGGGGCCACTATGGAGCATAATACAAGTGCAAGGGCCACTGTGGAGCATAATACCGTGTGCAGGGGCCGCTGCGAGGCATAATACAGTGTGCAGGGGCCTCTGCGGGCCATAATACTGTGTAATACAGTGTGCAGGGGCTGCTGTGAAACACTATAGTGTGTGTAAATGGGGCGCTATAAACAGGGGCTATGGCACCTGTTTATATTATACGCTGTCTGTTTATAGTGGCCGTGTGATGTAATTCTAGCCTTGTCACATACTGTAGACATGTACAGGACGAGGCTGTAGTTACATTACATGGCTGCTATGAGATGAATGACACTGTGTAAACCGAGAAGCGGTCATGGAGCTTACACAGTTACCATTCAAACAGCTGATCAGTGGGGGTCCTGGGTTTTTGAGCCCCACTGATTAGTTTATTAATGACCTGGAAAACCTTTTAATTAGTTAACACCTGGGACATTATTAATAATGGCCACTATTTATACAGTCATGGCCAAAAGTTTTGAGAATGACACAAATATTATATTTTCACATGATCTGCTGCCCTCTGGTTTTTATGTGTGTTTGTCAGATGTTTTTATCACATACAGAAATATAATTGCATTCATATTATGAGTAACAGAAGCTTATATTGACAGTTAGAATGAGTTAATGCAGCAAGTCAATATTTGCAGTGTTGACCCTTCTTCTTCAGGACCTCTGCAATTCTCCCTGGCATGCTCTCAATCAACTTCTGGACCAAATCCTGACTGATAGCAGTCCATTCTTGCAGAATCAATGCTTTAATTTTGTCTGAATTTGTTGGTTTTTGTTTGTCCACCCGTCTCTTGATGATTGACCACAAGTTCTCAATGGGATTAAGATCTGGGGAGTTTCCAGGCCATGGACCCAAAATCTCTATGTTTTGTTCCCTGAGCCATTTAGTTATCACCTTTGCTTTATGGCAAGGTGCTCCATCATGCTGGAAAAGGCATTGTTGAGCGCCAAACTGCTCTTGGACGGTTGGGAGAAGTTGCTCTTGGAGGACATTCTGGTACCATTCTTTATTCATGGCTGTGTTTTTAGGCAAGACTGTGAGAGAGCCGATTCCCTTGGCTGAGAAGCAACCCCACACATGAATGGTTTCAGGATGCTTTACAGTTGGCATGAGACAAGACTGGTGTTAGCGCTCACCTCTTCTTCTCCGAATAAGCTGTTTTCCAGATGTTCCAAACAATCGAAAAGGAGATTCATCAGAGAAAATGACTTTACCCCAGTCCTCAGCAGTCCACTCCCTGTACCTTTTGCAGAATATCAGTCTGTCCCTGATGTTTTTTCTGGAGAGAAGTGGCTTCTTTGCTGCCCTCCTTGAGACCAGGCCTTGCTCCAAGAGTCTCCGCCTCACAGTGCGTGCAGATGCACTCACACCTGCCTGCTGCCATTCCTCAGCAAGCTCTGCACTGCTGGTAGCCCGATCCCGCAGCTGAAAGACTTTTAAGAGACGGTCCTGCCGCTTGCTGGTCTTTCTTGGGCGCCCTGGAGCCTTTTTGGCACCAATGGAACCTCTCTCCTTGAAGTTCTTGATGATGCGATAGATTGTTGACTGAGGTGCAATCTTTCTAGCTACAATACTCTTCCCAGTTAGGCCATTTTTGTGCAGTGCAATGATGACTGCACGTGTTTCTTTAGAGATAACCATGGTTAACAGAAGAGAAACAATGATGGCAAGCACCAGCCTCCTTTTAAAGTGTCCAGTGGTGTCATTCTTACTTAATCATGACAGATTGATCTCCAGCCCTGTCCTCATCAACACCCACACCTGTGTTAATGGAGCAATCACTGAAACGATGTTAGGTGGTCCTTTTAAGGCAGGCCTGCAATGATGTTGAAATGTGTTTTGGGGGATAAAGTTCATTTTCTAGGGAAATATTGACTTTGCAAGTAATTGCTGTTAAGCTGATCACTCTTTATAACATTCTGGAGTATATGCAAATTGCCATTAGAAAAACTGAAGCAGTAGACTTTGTAAAAATTAATATTTGTATCATTCTCAAAACTTTTGGCCATGACTGTACAGGGTACACATGGATGTTATTAATATAAAGATGCACTTGGGGGTATTTTTCATTATGGGGGGTTATATCATATATTTTATAATTGGGGTAGCAGCAGAATGGGGGCTTTGTGTAGGTGAGGACAATGGGGGTTGGATGCCTGGAAAAGTGAGGAGCCAAAGATGTCTGTGTTGCAAACTTTACAGAGACAAGTCACAGCTGGAAGAAGTGGTCATGGCGGTCCAAAGGGAAGATAAGGGAAATGTGAAGGATTAGTCAGAGACGTCACCGGTAAGTCACAAAATGTTACTACACTGTATTCACCTAAATGATAGAGGATAAATACCTGATTGATGGGGGTCTGTCTGCTGAGTCCCCCACTGAGCCTGAGAATTGGGTTTTTTCCCCCCACTGGGTGGGAATTCAGCCTGACCGCAGCCATATATATAGGTGTGTCACTTGGTGGATGGACGAACCCGCGTGGCTCTCATTCACTTCAATGGGAGTGCCAAAGATACCCGAAGTCCAGTACTCAGCTATCGGCGGTGCTCCTATTATAGAGAATGGGGACATGTGGGCTCGTCCATCCACCAAGCAGAAGATGCGTGAAGTTACTTTCATTGTTAATGCCGTGTTGTTGATCTGATATTGAAGTAATACAGGAAGAAGAATTCTTGAAAAATGTTTTATAACTTTGTGTATTGTGTATATTGTGTGACGATAACAGTGTGTTAAACTAGTAGCATGGAAACTCAATTTTTTTTTTTTTTTTTGGGGGGGGGGGGCGGTCGTCTTTCTATAGTCCGCCTCAGGCAGCAAAGAGGCTAGGTTCACCACTGATATAGAGGCATAACTATGTTCTTGTCATGAACATCTATGCCTCTTTTGATGCATCCCATAATTTTATTTGACAGCAGCTGTCTGGCATTGGTCACTAAAGGTAAGGTTTATCAGTGGCAGTCTTACCTAGTAATTTTCTATTAAACACATAACTATACATTTTATTTGTTTGACCAAAATGCATAACCTTACATTTGTCTACATTAAACTTCATTTGCCAAGTCTCCGCTCATGCTTCCAGCTTCTTTAGATCCTCCTGTAATATTCTACAATCCTCCTCATTTTTGATTACATCTGCAAATATGGACATCCTGCTCTGTAAACCCTCTACCAGGTCATTAATAAAGATATTAAACAGAAGAGGACCCAATACTGACCCCTGTGGCACTCCACTGATGACTGTGACCCAGTCTGAGTATTTACCATTAACAAGCACCCTCTGTTTACTAACACTAAGCTAGTTATCAACTCAAATGTATATATTTTCCTCCAACATTTTCATTTTGTATACCAGCCTGTTATGTGGTACAGTCTCAAATGCCTTTGAAGAATCTAGATACACAAAATCTATAGTCTCTCCCTGGTCCAGTCTGGAACTGACCTCTTCATAGAAATTGGTCAGATTGGTCTGACAGGACCAATTCCTCATAATCCCATGCTGATTGAGTAATATATTTTCACTAAGATACTACAAGACAGCATCTGTTAGAAACTCTTCAAATATGTTAACCACCAACGAGGTTAGACACATTGGCATATATTTTCCAGGCTCTCTTTTAGACCACATTTGCTATGTGTCAGTCTTATTTCTTGAGAGTCCTTAAATATTAGATATAGGGGTCTTTTATGACTGCATTTAACAGGTACCTGAGTTTTCATGAAAAGTTGAAATATGTGCAGGATCTCTTCAATGACTGTATATGCCTTAAAACATGAAGTCCTTTTTTTCTGCTACTAATATCACCATTATGGCTGCAGCACAATTTACATTTCTTTCTCAGGCAGGGGGCAGTTTGCCCCCTTCCTTATCCATTTATGATACTGTTCTGCCATATTTCCAGGAATAACTGCACAATAACAAATACCTGAGAAAAGCCAAAGTAACTATAATATAGGAGATCTAGGAACACTGCATTGCAAATACAGAGCAAATACATGCTTTCAAGCAGGTAAAACACATGAAGCTGTGAGAGTTGCAGAATTTTCAGTCCATTGCACAGAGCAACAGTTTGCAGATGTGTGTGCAGGCACACCCTCTGCATTCACTATGTGAAGAGAGAAGCGAACCTTCTCCTTCACTCACTGATGCCTTGCAGTGCTGGAGTCCTAGGTTCGAATCCGGCCAAAGACAACATCTGAAAGAAGTTTGTATGTTCTCCCCGTATTTTCATGGGTCTCCTCCAAGTACTATAGTTTTTTCCCACACTCCAATGACATACAGATAGGGAATGTAGAATGTGAGACCTATATGGGACAGTGATTGACAACGTCTGTAAAACCGTGCAGAATATAATGGCACTATATAAGCAAACAAAATAAATAAGTGAGTGAGTGAATAAATAACAGTGAGTGAACTACAAATTAGCTAGAAGGGAAGCACCTAGTGGCAGGAACTTAAGAGAGATTTTTCAGACAGAAAGCAGCCACATTTTAATTAAAGTACATTACATTTGGTTCAGAATTGCATGCTCTATGAAATGAGACTAAATTGTCTCAAAAGTTAGTGACTATTTAATTCATTCAGATCTGAGGGGTGAATGTCATCAGGACCCAGTGATTTGTCTATTTTATTCTTGGTGGAGTTAAGCAGGTGACCTTTAATGGAGAACTTATATTATCTATAGTCATGTTACATGTCATTGCATTTTCCTGTGTAAATACAATACAGAAGAAAGCATTTAAAGAGTACTTGAGTTTAAATGAAAAGTTGAAATACCTGCAGAGTCTTGCTGAGCAATCTCTTCTCTAGCTCTATAAGCCTTCATACATGATTTTCTATCAGTTTTCCTGCTGCCAATGCTCCAGTATGGACTAGCACATTTTACATTTCTCTTTGAGGCAGGAGGCATGTACAGTACAGAGCAGTTTACCCCTCCTGCATCCATTATTACTTCCACTACAGTTTTCTTTACATGTAATCTGCCAGTACTAATTGTAAAATAGAAAAAAAATAGCTGAGAAAAGCCCAAGTGATTATCATATAGGAGAATCAGGGACACTGGACTGCAAATATAGGGCACAATGCAGCTAAAAAGATCCCTGACACAGAAAAAGAGAGATCTGAGAACAATCAGGAAATCCGTCTATGATTAATATCCTATCAGCAATAACACAGACATCTGTTCAGAAATAATATACTCACTTTGACCTATAAGAAGCTGCAGATTTCTCTCCAGTATAGTAGCTGGAAAAGCTGTGTGGAAACCATGTAAAAGTGCAGAGGCTGTGAAGAGGGAACTAAGTTGTCTAAATAGTTACTGATCATTTAGTAGATTTGCCTTTTCCTCATCCATCTCCGCAGTGGCGTAACTAGGAATGGCTGGGCCCCAAGGCGAACATTTGACATGGCCCCCCCCCCCCCCGAACCGCTGCCCCCAATTGCCCCCCGGACCGCCCCCTCCTACCCCCCCCCCAAAAACCCGCATTCCTGCGCACACTATTATGTGCCATAGTGGCCCCTGCACACAGTATCATGCCCCATAGTGGCCCCTGCACACAGTATCATGCCCCATAGTGGCCCCTGCACACAGTATCATGCCCCATAGTGACCCCTGCACACAGTATCATGTCCCATAGTGGCCCCTGCACACAGTATAATGTCCCATAGTGGCCCCTGCACACAGTATCATGCCCCATAGTGGCCCCTGCACAAAGTATCATTCCCCATAGTGGCCCCTGCACACAGTATTATATCCCATAGTGGCCCCTGCACACAGTATCATGTCCCATAGTGGCCCCTGCACACACTATTATATCCCATAGTGGCCACTGCACACACTATTATTCCCCATAGTGGCCCCTGCACTGAGTTTTTTGCCCCATAGTGGCCCTGCACACACTATTATTCCCCATAGTGTCCTCTACACACACTATTATTCCCCATAGTGACCCCTGCACACACTATTATATGTCCCATTGTGGACCACCCATGAACAATTATTATACTCTGGGGTCTTTTCAGAAACATAAAAAAAAACAACGTTGCTTACCTGTTCCTTGCTCCGGTCCACTCCCTGCTGCTTCAGCTGCCTTCAATGTTGGACCAGGCCGGCGTCACATGATCCGGGTCGGCGTCGCGACGCAAAATGACGTCCGCTGACGTCTGGGACGTCACCAAACAGGCCCGAAGCCTGGAGATGCGCAGGAGAGGTAAGTACATTGTTTTTTATGTTCCCTCACCTCCCCGGGCCTCCGATTATTATACTCCGGGGTCTGAAAAGACCCCGGAGTATAATGATAGCAGTGATTGTGGGATTCGGCTCGCGGCCTCACATACCGATCCCCGCTCCTGCTCACAGCCGCCTCCGCAGAATGGGAAGCGCAGGCGGCCGTGAGCGGGACCCCGGGGAACGGTAAGTATATAGGGCCCATTACCTGCTGGGGTTACTCCAGCAGGTAACAGCCTATTAAAAAAAAAAAGGGAATCGGGGGCCCACAGGGCCCCGTAATGTCCTGGGCCCTGTGGCAGCTGCTACCGCTGCTACCCCGGAAGTTACGCCCCTGCATCTCCGCCATTAATCCTGTATCATTTTTGAGAGGGCCCAAAGTCTCAGTTTTAATTTTCTTGTTATTTATGTAGTTGAAAAATATTTTGGGGTTATTTTTTCTTTCCCTAGCAATGAACCTCTATGTTTTATTCTTTACATGTTTTTTATGCATCTTTAACACATCATCACTTCTTTCCTTTTTTATAAACATTTAACCATAGTGCCTTGTTTTGTTACTAACTTGTTTATTCTCATGCAGTAAATATCTTTTATAGGATATATTTAAGAAGCATTTCAAAATGTCCCATTTAGCCTATGTACTTTTGTTTTTAAGGACATTGTCCCAGTTTCTGGTCTGAAGTTTGAGTTTTTGTACCTCCTCCACTAAACATCTTATTAAAGGATACTTCAAATAGTATTATGTTGTGGTCACTATTCTCCATGTAAAACCCATAGCATATGATTAGTTATGCAGATTCTTGTCATGTAACTACATTGTTACTGTTTTGCTCCTGATGGTGGAAAAATCTTTCTTCTTGTATGCTACAAATTACAACCTGTTCTCACATTTTCTAATAGCTCAGTGTGTTATTAGGATGATTCCCAAGCGAAAGGTCACTGGTTCAAATCGATGACCAACCATGATGAAGATTTGCCAAGAAAATAGAAACAGCATCATCCAGCAAATCGATACCGATCTCTTGGCCAAGAAAATTGCCAAATTGAATTGATAGTTGTAAGAATACAAAATGTAGTGCATCCATCCATTCAAAAGAAGTGGACATCCAGGCAAACTATTGGAGTCAACAATTCAACTCATCACAAGATCTATCAGTTCTGGCGCAACAACCCGTCAGTGTAGGTGGCGCTTATGCTTTGAAATAGTGAGATCACAGACGTCCATGCAAGCACTGTGCAACACACATTACACAAGTTTGGAATGGTGGCCCAAAAAAAAGTTGAAGAAGCCTTGATTTCAATATCGTCATAAGAAGTGTTGGCTTGAGTTTGCAAAAAAGTACGAAAAGTGGACAGTAGAAGATTGGAAATGGGTGATTTGGAGCGATGAGATGAAAGTCAATAGACTAGGCTCTGATGGGTGCAAATGGGTCTGGAAGAAACAAGGAAAAAGGGGGCTAATGGATCGAGAAATTGAAGGAACCGTCAAGTTTGGTGGAGGAAGCCTGATGATATGGGGTTGTTTCACAGAAAGAGGCGTTGGATACTTGACCAGGATCGATGGTGGTCTGAGTTATATGTGAGTATACTACAAGATGAGTTACTTCTTACACTCGAGTACTATGGGTAAGAAAAGGATGACATAATGTTCCAGCAGGACAATGGCTCCAAGCATACGTCGAGAGTAGCAAATAAATGGTCCAATGTCAATGAAGTAGAGGTGCTGGATTGGTCCACAGACCTCAACTCAATTGGGTAGAGTTGAAGAAAAAGCTGTATTTGTACCCAAGTGAGTCGATCAGTATGCACCAACATTGGGAACGTGTTGAAGAGACCTGGGATCAGATTTCGGTCGAGACATACTTGAATCTGATCAAGAGCCCAGAAGGATTCAGGCAGTGTTGAAAGCCAAAGGTGGATTTACAAAATAGTAAATATTTAAATTTAGATTATTAGGAGCAAAACAGTAACAATGCAGTTACATGACAAGAATCTGCATAACTAATCATATGCTAAATAGTTATAAGTCACATTTATGTATGAGATAGGATGATTGTCTATAAAATGATGGTAGTCTCACGTTCAACGCTGTAGCAGTTGGTGAGATATGGAGCCTGAAAGTCAAAAGTTCAGAAAATTGTTACCCTTTTTCTCCTCAGTGTATATCAAAAACTTAACATTTATTGATTAAGTATAAGTAAAAAATGGTGCTTAAAAAAGTAGAGAATGATAAAGTTAAATATGACTAAATTGTATTCAGTCACCCAAACCCCCATTGTCTCAGTAGGGAGAGAATGCTTCAGGGACAGTTTAGTTTCATTTTCCCCATTAGATCATTCCTATACCTATATGTACTATACTGCACAATAGTAGGGAGACAACTCTGTCAAATTCAGTGTGCTGTTGATCACTGTCACCTCTCCAGCAAAGTAAGTCCCAATGCACATTATGTTGTGCACAGAACTTGTGCTACTTATTTTTCACAGGCAGCACTGTGAGCAGGTTTCTATTTAGCGTCAGCTGGAGCTATGTTGCCTTCAAGGTTGTGTAGGTTCTGGCACACAATATCCTGTGCACGGGACCTGCACCACTCATTCCCTTTTTGGCGGGTGTTTACCCAGTGGTGAGATAGTACTACTGTTATTGTTTTTGCCGCCTGCATTTGCACATATTACTGGACTGGATAACATGGTAAGCGCAAGCGAGCCCTCAGCCAATAGATACACTCGGCTGTCCGCTTGCTGCGCCTAGAAAAGTACTGGCAGTTAAAAATAGCGGCAAGTAGGCATTATAATGAGTACCCTTGCTGTAGCTGGCTAATATTAATACTGCATTGATGTATAATGGGTAACAGAGAGGGGCTAGTGAACCGATTGCCCATTTTCTTGCACTCATTCAAGCAGTTGATCTATCTCATACCATCCCTGACCACTCATACATTCTTTAGTATGCAATGTATTAATCGATTGTCATACTAATATATCACCATTTTCTGGACTGTACTTGCTGATATCTATATATTTATATATACTGTATATATATATATATATATATATATATATATATACAGTGCCTTGCGAAAGTATTCGGCCCCCTTGAACTTTTCAACCTTTTGCCACATTTCAGGCTTCAAACATAAAGATATAAAATTTAAATTTTTTGGTGAAGACTCAACAACAAGTGGGACACAATTGTGAAGTGGAACTAAATTTATTGGTTATTTTAAAATTTTGTAAAAAATAAAAAACTGAAAAGTGTCCCACTTGTTGATTCTTCACCAAAAAAATTAAAATTTTATATCCTTATGTTTGAAGGACATAAGCCTATATATTCAGCACATAATACGTTTATTTTATAGGAAAACCGATTCGTTGGTGGGTGTTTTTTTTTTCTTACATTTCCCATGGTGTCATTCGATTTTCCCATGGTATGCCCCAACATTGACATATTTATCTTAATTTTATGCTGACTGTCCCTGGGTTTGGCTGACTGAATACAATTTAGGGGACCTCTTCATCTGTATTTGACTTACTTCTCATTACCTACTGTACATTTTAAACACCTTAAGACCTTTTTTTTTTTTTTACTTAATCAATAATTGTTAAGTTTTAGCATTGCTGTCCTTTCCCCCACCTTCTTTTCCTTTCCCAAAACGTTTTTGTGGTACTCAAATAGGTGGTGTACGCCACATTGAATAGATAGAGAATATTTGTTAAAGTACGAAGGACATATTTTCCCATTGCTTCTGACATTAGTATACATGCACACTAAGTGTTTTACAATATACCTATTCTGAATGTTATCAACTGTTTTAACTCCATATTGTGCTCCATCCCCAGGCTCCTTCCTTACCCCCTGTCACTGTCTACACTAACCCCTCTTTCTATATGACTTATGCTCTCCCCCAGTCTGTAGTTTAAACACTCCAACTCTCTAGCCATCATCTACCCCGAACACAGCTGCATCCCCCACATTAAGGTAAAGAGCCTATAACCAACACAGAAGCTGATCAGCTCTCTTGCTCCAACCTGCTATGCCCTATACCCGTGATGGTGAACTTATGGCACATGTGCTAGAGAGGGCATGCAGAGCTCTCTCAGTTGACACGCGTCGCCATGATCGCTCACTAACGGGGAATCCCGTTAGTGAGCGATCGCTTCTTTCAGTTGTACAGTCATGGCCAAAAGTTTTGAGAATGACACAAATATTATATTTTCACATGATCTGCTGCCCTCTGGTTTTTATGTGTGTTTGTCAGATGTTTTTATCACATACAGAAATATAATTGCATTCATATTATGAGTAACAGAAGCTTATATTGACAGTTAGAATGAGTTAATGCAGCAAGTCAATATTTGCAGTGTTGACCCTTCTTCTTCAGGACCTCTGCAATTCTCCCTGGCATGCTCTCAATCAACTTCTGGACCAAATCCTGACTGATAGCAGTCCATTCTTGCAGAATCAATGCTTTAATTTTGTCTGAATTTGTTGGTTTTTGTTTGTCCACCCGTCTCTTGATGATTGACCACAAGTTCTCAATGGGATTAAGATCTGGGGAGTTTCCAGGCCATGGACCCAAAATCTCTATGTTTTGTTCCCTGAGCCATTTAGTTATCACCTTTGCTTTATGGCAAGGTGCTCCATCATGCTGGAAAAGGCATTGTTGAGCGCCAAACTGCTCTTGGACGGTTGGGAGAAGTTGCTCTTGGAGGACATTCTGGTACCATTCTTTATTCATGGCTGTGTTTTTAGGCAAGACTGTGAGAGAGCCGATTCCCTTGGCTGAGAAGCAACCCCACACATGAATGGTTTCAGGATGCTTTACAGTTGGCATGAGACAAGACTGGTGTTAGCGCTCACCTCTTCTTCTCCGAATAAGCTGTTTTCCAGATGTTCCAAACAATCGAAAAGGGGATTCATCAGAGAAAATGACTTTACCCCAGTCCTCAGCAGTCCACTCCCTGTACCTTTTGCAGAATATCAGTCTGTCCCTGATGTTTTTTCTGGAGAGAAGTGGCTTCTTTGCTGCCCTCCTTGAGACCAGGCCTTGCTCCAAGAGTCTCCGCCTCACAGTGCGTGCAGATGCACTCACACCTGCCTGCTGCCATTCCTCAGCAAGCTCTGCACTGCTGGTAGCCCGATCCCGCAGCTGAAACACTTTTAAGAGACGGTCCTGCCGCTTGCTGGTCTTTCTTGGGCGCCCTGGAGCCTTTTTGGCACCAATGGAACCTCTCTCCTTGAAGTTCTTGATGATGCGATAGATTGTTGACTGAGATGCAATCTTTCTAGCCGCAATACTCTTCCCAGTTAGGCCATTTTTGTGCAGTGCAATGATGACTGCACGTGTTTCTTTAGAGATAACCATGGTTAACAGAAGAGAAACAATGATGGCAAGCACCAGCCTCCTTTTAAAGTGTCCAGTGGTGTCATTCTTACTTAATCATGACAGATTTATCTCCAGCCCTGTCCTCATCAACACCCACACCTGTGTTAATGGAGCAATCACTGAAACGATGTTAGGTGGTCCTTTTAAGGCAGGGCTGCAATGATGTTGAAATGTGTTTTGGGGGATAAAGTTCATTTTCTAGGCAAATATTGACTTTGCAAGTAATTGCTGTTAAGCTGATCACTCTTTATAACATTCTGGAGTATATGCAAATTGCCATTAGAAAAACTGAAGCAGTAGACTTTGTAAAAATTAATATTTGTATCATTCTCAAAACTTTTGGCCATGACTGTATGTCCAAATGCACATAAAGCTGAGCTGTCAGTGTAGGCCACGATCCACAGGACCACGGCTTACACTGATTTCAGAGTGTAACCTCTGCCCTGACGCAGGCGTGATGACGTAAGTCATCAGCGCACGCGATCAGAAGAAGGAGGACGCTCTTTGTGGAACTGCAGCTCTTCGTGGGACTAGGTAAGTAACATAAACTACTGTGTGGGGGCCTACTGTGAAGCATATACTACTGTGTGGGGCCCCACTGTGAAGCATATACTACTGTGTGGGAGCCTACTGTGAAGCATATACTACTGTGTGGGATCCTACTGTGAAGCATAAACTTCTGTGTGGGGGCCCATTGTGAAGCATGAACTACTGTGTGGGGACCCAGTGTGAAGCATAAACTACTGTGTGGGGGCCCACTGTGAAGCATAAACTACTGTGTGGGAGCCTACTGTGGAGCATATGTTACTGTTTGGGGGCCCACTGTTAAGCATATACTACTGTGTGGGGGCCCTTCTGTGAAGCATATACTACTGTGTGGGGGCCCACTGTGAAGAATATAATACTGTGGGGGGGGCCCAAAGTGGAGCATATAAAACTGTGTGGGGGGCCTACTGTGGAGCATATACTACTGTGTGAGGGCCACTATGGAGCATATAATACTGTGTGGGGGTCCACCGTGGAGCATATAATACTGTGCAGGGGCCACTGTGGAGTGTATAATTCTGTGTGGGAGCCACTGTGGGCATATAATACTCTATGGGGGCCACTCTGGAGCATCTAATACTGAGTGGGGGCTACTCTGGAGCATATAATACTGTCTGGGGGCCATTCTGAAGCATATAATACTGTCTGAGGGCCACTGTGGAGTGCATTGTACTGTGTGGGGGCCCTTCACTATTTATATCACACAGTATCTGTTTTATAGCAGACATGTGATATTATTACAGGCTGTAATAAAATTGCATGGTCACTATAAAACAGATCCTGGTTAATTTAAGGTTAAATTTCCGTGTTGGCACTTTGCGATAAATTAGTGGGTTTTGGGTTGCAGTTTGGGCACTCAGTCTCTAAAAGGTTCGCCATCACTGCCCTATAATAATCTAATACGGTGGCACAAACACAAGAACACAACACTAGGTGAAACTTCAACATTGCTCCCTGGCCCTGCCACTCAAAGAAGGAAGACTAGAAGGAGGATTTATGGCAGACTCCCTTTATGGGGAAATGGAAGGCAAACCAATTGGCTCCCAGCCTTTGGGGAATGTATGTCTATAAGACAGAGCGAAACATATAGCATACAATATTTAGACCTGTGAATACCCAGGAGTACTCTCTAATAGCAACTATGGATGACTTGTGGTTGGTGTTTCTAAAGTGAGATGCCAGAATCCATCATTCAAAGCAGTTTGGACTGGCCCACCAGGGTACCAGTGAATCTCCCATTGGGCCTCGCACCTTTAGAGGGCCCTACTCAACCCTGTTTCTTTTTTAATAGGTCGTTATTGGCTGGATTAGTCAAGCTGGTAACTGCCACTATTAACTTTCTCATCCCTGTTCTTGCCCACGGCCTCCTCCACTTCCTCTTGAACCTCCAGGGAGCCCCCTGCGTCACACATTACGTCATTCTGTCTAAACATAATGTTCGTTGCACAGGGCTCCTGAAGGGTGAAGGGGAAATGGAGGAGACTGTGGGCAGGAACAATGATTGGTAAGTGAATGCAGCCAATTTTCCCCGCTTCTGCGAGCTAGTTGTGTTTTTAACAGCTGAAATGGCAGAGTCAGGAAGAAGTAGCACACCAACCCAGTTGTGCTACTGGTACAGCAGGAATCCATGGGCTATCTGCTCTACCACTCTTCAGGCCATATTTATATTGATTTTGATACTTACCTGTCTACTTCCTGGTCCCACTCCTTCCTGCCCCAGACGCACTGTTGTGACTAGAGATAAGTGAATCGATTCTGCAGAAGTGGAATTCGATCTGAATTTCAGGAAGTCTTCTATTTGCCACGATTCCATAATTCCTCACGCTTCGATGCATTGAATCGCATTTTTTTATAAAATGGCCGCTGCACATGTTAGGACAAGGGGGAAGGGACTCTGGGAGAGCGAGATCACCCACAGTGCCAAGCATGCAGCTATTCAGCAGCCAGCAGGACCTGTGATGTCACAGCCCTATAAAAATCCTCGGACATTTTTGGTACAGTCATTCCACATCGATCTTACTGTGGAGACAAACGTCGGCAGGAGCTAGGGAAAGACTTAGAAAACATATAGAAGTTCAGGGAAAGAGGCTAAGCCTTAGAACTGTAGTTAAAGCATAGGGAGGAATTGAGAGAAGAATTTGGGGTGGTTGCAGGGTCATTTACAGCAAGAATTTGAAGCATAATTCACATTGCAGCACTCATTGCCATTATACTGCTGCTCATTACTCATATCTGTGTCTTCAAGGTGGAACACAACAAGCCATTTGCAGTGCAGTACAGCAAAAAAAAAATTAAAAAAAAATTGAAAATATCATACACTAATACCTGCACAAATCTGTAAAAAAAGCCTTTTTAAAGGCTTTTATTATAAGGGGCTTATTCACTGTTCTTCCAAGTCATAACATTATTCAGTACTATTGTGCCAAAGCCATATCTGCACGTATCTGTAAAAAAAAGCCTTTTTAAAGGCGTTTATTATAAGGGGCTTATTCACTGTTCTTACAAGGCATAACATAATTCAGTACTATTGTGCCAAAGCCATATCTGCACGTATCTGTAAAAAAAGCCTTTTTAAAGGCATTTATTATAAGGGGCTTATTCACTGTTCTTCCAAGGCATAACATTATTCAGTACTATTATGCCTAAGAAAACTGAATTATCATCCAATAATATCTGCACTTATCTGTAATAAACGCCTTTAACTTGGGGAAAGACATAACGACCATATTCGCCATTTTGCTATCAGCATAAAGTTGCAGGCCAATTTTCAATACAGTATTGTCAATAATAATTCAATAATTCTTAGCGGTTATTACTTATTTAAAGGTGTTTAGTAGCGTCAAAACACATAAAAAGGATCATATTCGCCATTTTGTTACCAGTATAAAGTTGCTGGCCATTTATCAATAGTATTGTCAATAATTCAATAATTCTGAGCCATAAATCTCTGCCTTTATCACGCTTGTTTTATTGGTGTTCATTAGTGGGTGAAGAAATAAGGGGCATATTTGCCGTTCTCTTCAAAGTAGAAAATAACAGGCCTTTTTGCCCTTTGCAATTACGTTTTTTCATCGAACAGTATGTCAGACAGAGAAGCCAGAGGCCATGCACAGGGGAGGGCCACAGGCCTAAATGTTTCTGGCGCAGGCACAGTTCGCAACAGAGTAAGCGGACGTGGCGGCAGGGGTCAGTTACAGAGGCCTGAGCTCCTAGTGTCAAGTAGCGGTCATGTCTTGACCAGCAAACCCAATGGTTGTAGACTGGTTGACTCGGTCATCCAATTGATCCCAAGTCACATCAGACACCCCCAGCCAAGAGTTGGTGGGTTCGTCAGACACAACCCTTAGTTATCATGGCCCAGTAGCAGGCCCTTTGCCCTCACCTGTCCTCAACCTGCCTCTGTCCTTTTCTGTTCCCTCAGCAAGAGAACTACTCTATACTGTGGGCTCATATCCACTGTACAGTGAGGAGGAGGTACTAGAGGACAGTCAGCAGCTACTGCTCAGCCAAGATGTGGAGGAGACATCCGCTGCTTCCTGTGGTAGGCGGGCAAGTAGTGATGAGGAGAGTAGCATGGGAGTTGGTGTTGAGGAGGACATCAGTGAACTGCAGATTGTAGTGGATGATAATGAAGCCGATCGTAATTGGGAGGGGCTTCATCGTTATCAGGAGAAGAGGGTTGCAGCTTGCGCATGAGGCAGCGGGGGAGTCAGCAGGGTGGCAGCAGTGTGAGGTCGGGAGCTAAACGTGCCCAGGGTAGACCACCCGCTTCACAGCAGCCTACCTGCCTGGAAAGCAGTGGTGCAGGGGTTCATGGAGGCAGTGGTGGTAGCAGTCAGTTATTGCGGCGTGTTGGGGGTAAAATCACCTACTCGGCGGTGTGGCAGTTTTTTGTAAATCCCCCGGGGGAGGAGTACATGGTGTGACAATTGGGGGTAGTTTAGCATCAAAGGTAGGAGCTTACTGGACTTAACAGAGGTGTTTGTTGCGTTGGGTGCCAAATAAACAGCATATCTGGTAATGGCAATCCAAAAGAAATGGCTTTATTCAGCTAGTAAGTGATAACAGGAACAAAAATAACAAAATAGCCTAACCCATGCACAGGGCAATACTTCACTTCTTGAACCCTGACTAACTTTTGGGGGCAAGAAGCTTTACTGAGGTTACTTCTTTGCAGTCTGGCTCACACTGAGCTTAACCAGTCCTTTCTGGAATCCAGTCCTCTTGGGACAGACCACCTGTCTGTCTCCAATTGGACCACCATCCACCTGCTCCCTGCAGGTCAACAGCAGCACTCTCCTGCTGTATGCACTCCCTTTGGAGTCAAGCCCCAGGTATGGTTGTGGTCGAGGACCATTTCAATCCTGTTTTTGGGTTGCTCTCCAGTGCCCTCTAGGTTCACACTCTCACAATGGCCATATTTTCAATCTGTGGGCAGAAAGTGAAGTGTGACCAGGGTGCCAATGTTGGCACCACAGCCCTTCGCCAACATATGCAGAGTCACCATAAAGTGGCCTGGGAGAGCTGTGGCTCCAATGTGGTGGTCCAGCCTGCCGCAGCAACCGCTGCAGCACTCAGTGGCATGCACCCCATTTCAGGCAGTCAAGGCTCCACCACCTCAGCTGAAGGAAGCTTTGTGTCCTTCTCATCATCTGCTGGTCGTGATGCTCCTGCTCCTCCTCTTCCTAGTCAGCTTCAGCAGCTTCAGCCTCCACGTTCTCACGCCGTTGGTCCTGCAACAATGTCTGCCTCATCCTCCACTGTTTCATCAGCCTCCACTGTAGGGACAATTCCCATTACTCTTCCAGCATACCACATGTGCATGACACAGCGGTGTCACGCTGTTCTACACCTCATTTGCCTGGGCGAACGAAGTCACACAGGGGAGGAACTGCTCCGTGTCCTCAATCAAGAAATCGAATCCTGGCTTTCTCCAAGACAACTTAAAATCGGAACAATGGTGACCGACAACGGGAAGAACATGGTGTCTGCGCTGCGTCAAGGAGGGCTGAGCCATGCGCCCTGCATGGTGCACATGTTCAGTCTGGTTGTCAAGCGTTTCCTTAAGTGTTCCACTCATCTGCAAGACATCCTAAAAATGTCAAGGAAACTTTGCATGCACTTCAGCCACTCGTACACCACCAAGCACACACTCCTTGAGCTGCAGGGCAGAATGGCCTCCTACAACATAGGCTGATATGCGATATTTCCACCCGTTGGAATTCAACCCTCCATATGTTGGATCAACTATATGAACAGAGAAAAGCCATAAACGATTTCTTTATGATCCAAGTGGACAAAGGTACTCCCCTGTGTAACTTTAACTTTAGACAGTGGCAGCTCATGCGTGACACCTGCCATTTGCTAGTTCCCTTTGAGGAGGCCACTTTGTTAGTCAGTCACCAGGACTACAGGATGAACAACGTCATTCCACTGATTCACATCCTGGAAAAGATGTTTTTCAATCTGGCTGGTCAGGGGACTGGAGATGTGGCGTCTACATCTCAAAGTCACATGAGCCCTGTGGGGGCTGAACTGGAGGATGAGGAGGACATTTGAGCACAAACAATGTATAGCCAAATGGGTGGAGAGGAGGAGCAGGAGTAACCAGAACAGCCAGAGGGAGATGAGGATGATGAGGCAGATGACCCAGACACACCGTGACAGTATGCAGTGGAGATAGATGCAGGGAGTTCCTCGGAGTCACTTGCGCAAATGGCCTGATGCATGCTGACTTCCTTACGCAGTGACAGCCAAATTGTCACCATTCGTCAGAGGGATGACTACTGGCTCTCCACCATGTTAGACCCTCACTACTGGGGAAAAATGGGGGCCTTTTTTACACCCGCTGAGAGGGAGGACAAACTGAACTACTATAGAGACATGCTATGTAGCAAGTTGGCCGCTGCCTATCTGCACCATCGCCCATCCTCTCGCATGTCCGACGGGAGAGCCCTGAGCGCTCAACTTGCACAAGCATGGCAGCTGGGGGTGGGGGTGGCAGGAGCAGTATCGGCTCCATCAGCAGCAGCCTGATCCTAGAGTCGCTGATGAGCAGCTTTCTTCAGCCACTTAGTGAAGAAGCTGCTCAACAGCAGCTAGACACAAAGTAGAAGTTTAACCAGCAGGTGGTGGCATACTTAGAGTGCACCCTGCCACCTGTCATAAAAAATCTACTGGGCAGCCAAACTGGACTTGTGGCCGCCACTGGCCGAGTTTGCCCTGAAAAATCTGTCCTTCCCGGCCAGTAGTGTGGCATCAGAGCAGGTGTTTAGTGCGGCAGGGGCCATACTTACCCCAAGGAGAACTCGCCAGTCCACCCAAAATTTGGAGAGACTGACCTTTGCGAAGATGAATCAGGAGTTGATAAGCCAGGATTTCCACCCACCAATGCCTGATGCAGCAGATTAAATGATCCATGCTGCCTCACCACACTCTGCTAAGGCTGTTGCTACCTACACATTATATCACCTTGCCACTCTGTGGCCTACCCATGCTGCTGCTACCTCCGCACTCTGCCATTGGATGACTGTATGGCCTCCTCATGCCACAGCCACTGGGTCACTGTATACCCTCCTCATGCCGCTACCACTGGGTCATTGTATGGCCTCCTCATGTTGCTGCCACTGGGTCACTGTATGGCCTCCTTATGTTGCTGCTACTTGGTCACTGTATGCCTCCACATACCGCTGCCACTGGGTCACTATATGGCCTCCTCATATTGCTGCCACTGAGTCACTGTATGCACTCCTCATGTTGCTGCCACTGGGTCACTGTATGGCCTCCTCATGTTGCTGCCACTTGGTCACTTTATGGCCTCCTCATGCCGCAGCCACTGGATCACTGTATGGCCTCCTCATGTTGCTGCCACTTGGTCACTGTATGGTCTCCTCATACCGCTGCCACTGGGTCACTGTATGGCCTCCTCATGTTACTGCCACTGGGTCACTGTATGGTCTCCTCATGTTTCTGCCACTGGGTCACTGTATGGCCTCCTCATACTGCTGCCACTGGGTCACTGTATGGACTCCTCATGTTGCTGCCACTGGGTCACTGTATGCCCTCCTCATGCCACTGCCACCGGGTCACTGTATGCCCTCCTCAAGCCGTTTCCAGAGGGTCACTGTATGCCCTCCTCATGCTGCTGCCACTACTGAGTTACTGTATGGCCTCCTCATGCCGCTGCTACTGGGTCACTGTATGCCCTCCTCATGTTTCTGCCACTGGGTCATGGTATGCCCTCCTCATGCCACATCCACCGGGTCACTGTATGTCCTCCTAATGCCGCTGCCACTGGGTCTCTGTATGGTCTCCTCATGCCGCTGCGACTGGGTCACTGTATGGCCTCCTCATGCTGCAGTCAATGGGTCACTGCATGGCCTCCTCATGCCATTTCCACTAGGTCACTGTATGGCCTCCTCATGCCACTGCCACTGAGTCACTGTATGGCCTCCTCATGCCGCAGTCACTGGGTCACTGTATGCCCTCCTCATGCTGCTGCCAAATTCACATTGTCACCTTGTCACCAGCAACTTGGCCAGGTGGCGCCGCTTCTGCCTCCACGTTCTCACACCGTTGGTCCTGCAACAATGTACAATTCATCCTCCACTGTTTCCTCAGCCTTCACTGCAGGGAAAATTCGAAATACTCCTTCAGCATACCACATGTGCAGGGCACAGTGGTGTCACACTGTTCTACGCCTCGTTTGCCTGAGCGAACAAAGTCACACAGAGGAGGAACTGGGTCACTGTATGTCCTCCTCATGCCGCAGCCACTGGGTCATTGTATGGCCTCCTCATGTTGCTGTCACTTGGTCACTGTATGGCCTCCTCATGCCGTTTCCACTGGGTCACTCTGCATCCTCCCCATGCTGCTGCCACTGGGTCACTGTATGCCCAACTCATTCCGCAGACACTGAGTCACTGTATGCCCTCCTCAAACCGTTTCTACTAGGTCACTGTATGCCCTCCTCATGCCGCTGCCACTGGGTCACTGTATGCCCTCCTCATGCTGCTGCCACTGGGTCACTGCATGGCCTCCTCATGCCATTTCCACTGGGTCACTCTGCGTCCTCCTCATGCTGCTGCCACTGGGTCACTGTATGCCCTCATGCCACAGCCACTGGGTCACTGTATGCCCTCCTCAAGCCATTTCCACTAGGTCACTGTATGCCCTCCTCATGATGCAGCCACTGGGTCACTGAATGCCCTCCTCATACCGCAACCATTGGGTCACTGTATGCCCTTCTCATCCTGCAACTACTGGGTCACTGTATGCCTTCCTCATGCTGCAGCCACTGGGACACTATATGCCCTCCTCATGCCGCAGCCACTGGGTCACTGTATGCCCTCTTAAGGCTGCTACTACCTCCACTGTCTGCCACCGGGTCACTGTATGCCCTCCTCATGCCGCTGCCACTGCTGGGTCACTGTATGTCCTCCTAATGCCGCTGCCACTGGGTCTCTGTATGGCCTCCTCATGCCGCTGCCACTGGGTCACTGTATGGCCTTCTCATGCCGCAACCACTGGGTTACTGTATGCCCTCCTCATGCCGCAGTCACTGGGTCACTGTATGCCCTCCTCATGCTGCTGCCAAATTCACATTGTCACCTTGTCACCAGCAACTTGGCCAGGTGGCGCCGCTTCTGCCTCCACGTTCTCACACCGTTGGTCCTGCAACAATGTACAATTCATCCTCCACTGTTTCCTCAGCCTCCACTGCAGGGAAAATTCAAAATACTCCTCCAGCATACCATATGTGCAGGGCACAGTGGTGTCACACTGTTCTACACCTCGTTTGTCTGAGCGAACAAAGTCACACAGGGGAGGAACTGGGTCACTGTATGTCCTCCTCATGCCACAGCCACTGGTTCACTGTATGGCCTCCTCATGTTGCTGTCACTTGGTTACTGTATGGCCTCCTCATGCTGTTTCCACTGGGTCACTCTGTGTCCTCCCCATGCTGCTGCCACTGGGTCACTGTATGCCCAACTCATTCCGCAGACACTGGGTCACTGTATGCCCTCCTCAAACCGTTTCCACTAGGTCACTGTATGCCCTCCTCATGCCACTGCCACTGGGTCACTGTATGCCCTCCTCATGTTGCTGCCACTTGGTCACTGTATGGTCTCCTCATGCCACTGCCACTGGGTCACTGTATGCCCTCCTCATGCTGTTGCCACTGGGTCACTGTATGCCCTCATGCCACAGCCACTGGGTCACTGTATGCCCTTCTCAAGCCATTTCCACTAGGTCACTGTATGCCCTCCTCATGACGCAGCCACTGGGTCACTGAATGCCCTCCTCATACTGCAACCATTGGGTCACTGTATGCCCTCCTCATGCCTCTGCCACTGCTGGGTCACTATATGTCCTCCTAATGCCACTGCCACTGGGTCTCTGTATGGCCTCCTCATGCTGCAGTCACTGGGTCACTGTATGCCCTCCTCATGCCGTTTCCACTGGGTCACATATAGTGGCCTTCTCATGCTGCTGCTACCTCCACATTATGTCACTTGACATACGATGGTGTAAAAGGAGTGCGCTCTTTCACTCTACAGTAGGATGTTGGGTCTCTGCACGGTTCTTTCTACCTGGCACTAACATGGACCTCTAAGGCTGGGTTCACACTTGAGTTAGTTAGTCAGTTTTGGTCCCGTACTGTCCAAATAAGTGAAGTGTGCAGTGGTTCTAAGAGCGACGCCTGTCATGTGCGTGTCATTTGGACTCACAGTATTGTTTGACTACTACAGTAGGCTCCCTATGCGTGTTAATGCAAGGCACAGTGTTCTGCACCACTATACAGGCTCTCTGAAGGTAGGAAATAGGTGTTTTTTAGTGATATTCGCTACAAAGTAATTCGGATCGAAGCAAATTTTTTTGGAACTTCGAATTGAACTGCCGAATCAAACTTTTGAGAAATTCTCTCATCTCTAGTTGTGACATCATGTGCGCCTGGAGCAGGAAGCAGATAGACAGAGCAGGATCAGAAAATATACAGACAGGTAAGTAATGAGCTAATTCCATTGCATGAGGGCCCAGTGAAGGGGTCACTGTATGGCCCATATAGTGGCCCCTTCACTGATACACCTTACAGAGGTCCCTGCACTGGTCCCCACATACAATGGTCTCCTTACTGGTCCCCTCCATACAGTTGCTCCTTCACTGGTCCCCCCATACTGTGTCATATTGTGTGGGGGCAGTGATGGGGGCCAATATCCTGTGTAATGGGACATTAAAATGTGTGGGGCATTAAGAGGGAATAATAATCGGGTTTTACATGAATTGGAGCAATCCCTGTGGTGGCTGTAGAGTTGTAATATTAGAAAAAACAAAACTCATACTCACCTATGTCACCACTGAGCAATCAGTGGCCTCAGGGGTTGATGGAGAGGGATTGGAGACATCACTCACATACGTCACCAGTGGCTTAATAGTGATCTCTGAGGCCACTAATTGGTCTCAGAATTCATATGAGGTGCAGGACTCATGGCAAGAAGTGGCAGGCATGAGACTGAATGGACACTGTTGGCAGACAATGGAGCACCAGGGACAGATGAGTATGCTTTATGTTTTTTTTTAAATTTTACTCCTCCACTGGCTGTCACACGGGTTGCTCCAATTCCTGGGCAACCAATTTAAGGGTTTTGCCCATTATTCTAATATTTCTTAAGATAGGCCACCAATATTACATCTGGGGGAGGCAACAGCTGCACATCTGCTTTTTAGGGACAGCACAGTTATTGGTAATGTTAATAATTCCAGGGGCCATGCTGCTTGCTCGCTGAACAATGTGTAGTGGTGGGTGTTGGTACTGCAGCGGGGCACATCGTATGGAGGGTGAGCAGAAAACTGGCGTAAATGATGATAAGTCAGATAGGGATAGAAAAGTGGCGTGACTTTTTTATGGCTTGTATACTAGTAGAAGTAGGGTGGGCTTCTAGAATCAATTCCACTGGTGGGCTCTAGACATCCCAGTCTGACACTGATCACAAGTCAGGGCTTGGCAGATCATTATCCATAAACAGAAGTTAGGGCTGGCAGATCATGCAATTACACTGGCACATACCGTGCCCACTTTTCAAAAAAAGGGCATGCAACAAAAAGTGGCATGGAATGCCCTACTAATAGGCTGGGGCTTTAATGGAAATGGGCATGGACATCTGAGTGCTGAGTCTCCTACTTTACAGCCATTTCATTATGTAAATGATCAATCTCTTTATCACCTCTCCAAGTGAGACAATAAAAAAGGAAAATTAGGTGTAAGTTTAAGTTTTGTTTAAAAATCTCCCTAAAACAAAGTAAACCCATTTTTTTTTTTTAAATACTTAATCATAAGAACAATACATATTTGGTACCACGACAATCCTAATGGCTTTATAAAACTATGGTATTTCCTGTTCTTTTACATTCATCATCCAAAAACTTCTAACTTATTTTGATTGGTACTCCAAAATGGTACCAATGAAAACTACAATGCATCACACAAAAACAACTCCACTTACAGTTACATTGATGAAAAAATAAAAAGGTTATGGCTCTTGAAATGTGATGAAAAAAACAAAAAACTTTTCTTGTTGTCTGACTCTTTTATTTATGTTTAATAGGGTTGTTGATGGAGCCATAACATAAAATAGCATTACTCACCTTTCTCCAGGCTTCTGTATACAGGTCTCACAACTGATGTCAGCATTGATGCCCCATTTGTGCTAGGTGGCAGTTGTAGCCAATCACAGGTCTTGTTATGACCTACAGCATGTGACTACTGTGATGTGCTGTTTTTGAAAAGCCTATGATTGGCTGTAACGATGGCACAAACAGCCCGGGGACTTTTAAACTGAAGACCAAACTTGATGCCTCTGGAAACAGAGGAATGGGGAGAAGTGAGTAGGTTTCTATGTTCATGGCCCCTTCAATAGTCATATTAAATATTAATGAGTTGGACAATCCCTTTAAAGGTAATGTATTACAATGTATTACAATAAACAATCCTGTTTGTCTTTTCTGTGATGTAAATAATGTGACTGCTGCAAAGGAAACCTCTACAAAATTTACAAATGTTGGTAAAAATTGTCCTCTGCCAGAAGGAAAATCAGTGTCAAACGAATAACAGTACCTTGTAGGGCTGCTTCTACACTTTCCAAAGATACCTTTCTTATTCTACACTGCAGCTCCATTTTCTCAAAATCAGGGGCGGGTGTCTAGAGTGGAGAGCAAAGTCCTTGCAAGAGAATAAATGCCCCTAAAACCCTGTTCAGCTAATTTCCAAAACAATAAAATAATGATTTTTATGAAAATGGAGCTGCCATTCACAATAAGAAAAGAATCTTTGGAAAGTGTAGAAGCAGCCTTAAAAGGTCATTAGTTTGATAATATTTTACTGCTGACAGACTTCCTTTAATATTTATTATTATATCTGGTAGATAGGTGATAAAAATTAAGATCTGAAATACCCCTTTAAATACACCTATCTTTTAATTACTGTAAAAATCATAGGATGTGTTACTATACAGTTAGCAATTAAAGCAACATTCAAAGAAAGAGGTGGTTTGTACTAAGGACCATCCACAATACTGGATATATGTGTGTCTATGGCTTCTCATATGTCACCTCACATTGTAGTAAATGAAAATTTAACTACAAGGACAACTGGCAAAAAGGAGAGCATTAATATGTTTTCAATGATAAAGTAAATAAACATCACGACAAGTAAACTTGTGTTTTAATTTTCTTTTATCTTGGCAGTGAAATCAGTTTAACTTTTTAAATTAACTCATTTTGACAAGCAGAATGGATGATTCATGAGGACAGAAAAGTGAATGTTTAATATAAAAAACAATATTTATATTATATATATATATACAAGGATTATATATATTATTTTTTTAACAAAGAAAAGCAAATATTCCTTCCAAATCTAAGTATACACACACATAACAATGCATGTATAGATATAGTTATAAATATATGAATGGAAGAATTGTCTCATCACAGTAGTACTAATGTGATATCTCAAATACTGTGCAATATTTCATACTCCTTCTTGAAAGCCTGTCCAATAAGAGAACATATACTAATGTATGTTAGAATATAATGTGATTTGGAAACTGTTGCAATGCATATTCTGGAGGCAATAAGAGTGATACTGTGTGTGTGTGTGAGTGTGTGTGTGTGTGTGTGTGTGTGTTAGATGGTCATTGTCTGGCATTTTTAACTAGCTTAGCCTCTGAGTTATAGACATATAGGCTTTTTTAAAGCTTTTTACCTTCCAACCAATACGACATAAGTTAACTCTAGAGTTTTTGGTTGGGGTAATGTTTACACTTGATACATATGTGTATCTAGAGTAGTTAAGTAGTAGTTATTTATATATACACACAGTTTAGTGTATTACGTGTTTTTGTATAGTCACATATAAATGTGAAGTTATTTGACATACATGTATATAAGAATATCTTACATATATAGATATCTATGTATATACATATTGTGTATATATGTGTATATATCTATCTTTATAGATAGAAGGGTATATACATGTGTGTCTAGGCACTTTTTACATCTAAAACAAAACAGGTAGTATCTGTTTGCCATTGTTCACAGGGTGCATGTACCCATCATCACAAGTGATGTAAGTGTGACAATAAAGTTGGTAGAATCCAATACTTGTAGTCAGCAATCCATGGTGTTTCATCATCCATGTGGCAGTTCAGGGGTAAAGGCTCTCTTTATGTAGGCTAGGGAGTGATCTTTATTTAGCCTCAATAATATAAAGGGATGGGAACCCCTTAGGACTGATCCCGAACATTAAAGGAGTAAAAGGGCAGGTTTTCTTCAAACAGTGATTTTATTCTCCAGAGCAGTGATTCTCTTGGACACAGCTTCGAGTAAGAAAGGAGTTAAAGAAATGTAGACTGATAATAATTTTCAAAACAATTTACAATATATGTAATCACAATCATTGTTTGCATGCATGAAAGTGGCTTGTTATTATATTATTTACAGGTTAAAATATGATTTGACTAAAATTCAATAATTATCAAGTTGTGACTCTCTCAGCCCACACATAGCCCCTCTTTCTCCAAGGTGATGTAAATAGATAATTCTTTATTGGATGATGCGATTTGAGCCATGAACAAAGGTTTTTTCAAATCCACATATACCCCCTTCTCTTATGGAAAAAGCTCTAGCTCTACACACTGTCAATACAAATGTGTAAGGAGGGCTTAACCCCTTCTCACAGATGGAATTTTTTGATTTTCAACTTTCATTTTTCACTCCCCATCTTCCCCATACCTTTGTTATTTTTCTATTGATAGTGCCATATAAGGGCCTAATGTTTGCGGGACATTAAATAGTAATGGTACTATTTATTATTCTGTACAATGTAGTATTTATTATTCTGTACGATGTACTGGGAAGCTGGAGCAAAATTCAGAATGGAGTGGACTTGGAGAAAAAGTGCATTTCTGCGACTCTCTTACGGTCTTCATTTTTACGGCGCTAAATCTATTGCCGAAAAGACATGTCATTTGTATTCTATGTTTTGGTATGATTACGGGTATACCAACTTTATATAGTTTTATTTATAATTTAACCCCTTAACAAAAATATAAAACTTTGTAAAAAAAAAAAAAAAAAAAAATGTTTTTCTAAAAGTCGCCATATTTTGACTCCTGTAACTTTTTTATATTTCCATTTACGGGACTGTATAGGGCGTCTTTTTTTTGCGGGGCCAGGTTTACTTTTTAGTTATACCATTTTGGGGAATGTCTATTGCTTTGATCACTTTTTATTAAAATTTTTATCAGAGGTGAAACAGTGAAAAAACGCCAGTTTGGCACTTTTGATTTTTTTTTTTCCCGCTACAGAATTTACTGTATGGGAAAAATATTTTAATAAGTTTGTAGACCAAGCGTTTTCGGACACAAAGATACATAATGTGTATGTGTTTCCCAGTAATTTGTAACTTTTGTATTTTAGGGAAAAGAGGGTGATTTAAACTTTTAGTTCTTTTTGACACTATTATATGCTCCACAGTGGACCCCCACACAGTATTATATGCTCCACAGTGGCCCCCACACAGTATTATATGCTCCACAGTAGGCCCCCACACAGTATTATATGCCCCACATTGGGCCCCCACACAGTATTATATGCTCCACAGTGGGCACCCACACAGTATTATATGCTCCACAGTAGGCCCCCACACAGTATTATATGCCCCACATTGGGCCCCCACGCAGTATTATATGCTATAAGGTGGGCCCCCACACAGTATTATATGCTCCACAATGGGCCCCCAAACAGTATAATATACTCCATAGTAGGCCCCCACACAGCATAATGTGCTACTTACCTTACCTCCCACTAAGAGCAGCCAGGCGACCTCCTTCTTCCACCACAGGGCAGACACAGATGAATGACGTCATCAAGCCTGCATCGGGGCAGAGGTCACACTCTTCTGTCAGTGTAAGCCGCGGCCTACACTGACGGAAGCGCTCGCTCGGAACGAAGCCTGGATGGGGCGATGGTGTGAGTGCCCCCTCTTGTTTGCATGCCATAGGTTCGCCACCACGGCCCTAGGTTATTGAACCCCAGTGGGTTTGATCACTAATACAATGCATTAGAATGCTAATGCATTGCAATGTATTGCAAAATATCGGCATTTTTATGACAGACTGCACAAAGCAGCTTGCCATACAAATGTATGGGAGACAAGCCTGGGAGCCTTCAATAGGCTCCTGGCTGTCATAGCAATGGGACGCCGGATCAGCTTTGACCGAGGCTCCAGGCCTTAATGTCCGTGATCAGTTTGAGCATAATACAACAGAGACCCGACGGCTGTGGCGGCTGCTCAACTCCTGAGTGACCGCCATATTTAAATACCCGACATCCGCCGTACTATTACGGCAGATGTCGGGAAGGGGTTAAAGCAGAGGTGTAGCTAGCGGGGGGGGGGGGGGGAGAGGGGGTGGCTGCCCCGGGCCCACTGACTTTTTGGGGCCCACCCTGGGGCTGCCATTAATACATCCTTTATTTCTAACTGGATCGGTGTCTGCAGACACCGATCTAGTTAAAACGTATCCTGCAACTTCACAGTATTGTAAACCGCAAGCCACATGAGGCTTGCAGTTTACAAGTCCCCGAGACCACAGACCGATGTCTTCTTCTCACACAGGCAGTGCGATGACGTCACAACATCGCGCCGCCCGCGTTCAGACATAGACGTCCTGTGCATGGACAGGGAGGAAGCATCGCAGGTGAGTATGACTTTTTTTTTCTCCTTTTTTTAGCACAGTTGTGGGTATATTAATAGTATAAGGGGTGGATAGGAGGGGGAATTATAACCATAAAGGGAGGATTCATTAGGGGGCATTATGACGATTGGGGGTCATTTATATAAGGGTTATTATGGGGTATTATGAACACAAGGGGAGAGGTTATTTATATAAGGAGCCATTAGGGGGCATCATTTATATTAGGAGGTATTATGAACATAAGGGGGTGGTCAGTAATATAAGGAACCATTAGAGGTGCAGTATTTATGTCAGGAGGAATCAGGGGCATAATATGAGGGTCAATTAATTTAATGAAAGTGGCACTTGGGCTTTATTAAGACTAAGGCCCCATGTAGCGGGCTGCAGGAAAAAACCATGGCGGTAACATTGTGGTTTTTCCCGCAGAGCTTTTCACAGAAGGTCTGCAGACGTTTCCTCTGTGGACTTTCTATTTTCAATACACCTATATGGAAACCGCCAGTGTTTCTGTAGGTATAATTGACATGCTGCGATTTCCAAAACTGCAACGGTTTTGGAAATCGCAGTGCGTCTGCTGCACGTATTTTTCCACAATGTGTGGATGGGATTTGCTAGAATGGCGCGGTTTTTTTCTGTGGGTTTTCACCACACGGGGCCCCATCCCATCCCCACTTTGCAGTAAAATACACGCAGCAGATACGCTGCGATTTCCAAAACAGTCGCAGTTTTGGAAATCGCAGTATATCAATTATACCTATGGAAACGCTAACGGTTTCCCTATAGATATAATTGAAGCAGAAAGTCCTCAGAGGAAACCTTTGCAAACATTCTGTGCAAAGTGCTGCAGGAAGAACCGCGATGTGTCACCGCCGCGGTTTTTCCCACAGCTGTTTTTTGCTGCGGGACGCCACGTGGGGCCTTGGCCTTAAGGCGTTTTCCAGCTCATTTTTATTGATGATCTATCCTCAAAATAAATCATCAATAAGAGATAAGTGATTCCCCACTGATCAGCTGTAAGAAGGGGCTATGGCGCCTGTTTATTTCATACGCTGTCTGTTTATAGTGACCGTGTGATGTCATTCCAGTCTTGTCACATAGATGTGTATAGGACAAGGCTGTAGTTACATTACATTGCCGCTATGAAAAGAATGACACTATGTAAACAGAGAAGGTGTCACGGCGCTTACACAGGTATCACGGTTCATTCAAACAGCTGATCCTCAGGGTCCCGGGTATTGGAACCCCAATAATTTTTTTTTTCCCTTTTTTTTTTTTTTTTTTCGTTTGAATTAGGAAACACCTGGGGCATTATTAATAAGGGGAACTATTTAAAGGGGTGCACAGGGAAGTTATTAATCTAAAGATGCACTTGGGGGTATTATTCATTATGTGGGGGTATATTCAGTGGCGTAACTAGGAATGGCTGGGCCCCAAGGCAAACATTTGAAATGGGGCCCCCCCCGAACCGCGGCCCCTGACCCCCTCCCCCCGGACCGCCCCCCTCCAACCCCCCCCCCCCCAAAAACGCATTCCTGCGCACACTATTATGTGCCATAGTGGCCCCTGCACACAGTATCATGTCCCATAGTGGCCCCTGCACACAGTATCATGTCCCATAGTGGCCTCTGCACACAATATTATGTCCCATAGTGGCCCCTGCACACAGTATCATGCCCCATAGTGGCCCCTGCACACAGTATCATGCCCCATAGTGGCCCCTGCACACAGTATCATGTCCCATAGGGGCCCCTGCACACAGTATCATGTCCCATAGTGGCCCCTGCACACAGTATTTTGCCCCATAGTGGCCTCTGCACACAGTATCATGTCCCATAGGAGCCCCTGCACACAGTATCATGTCCCATAGGAGCCCCTGCACACAGTATTTTGCCCCATAGTGGCCCCTGCACACACTATTATATGCCCCTTTGTGGACCACCCATGAACAATTATTATACTCTGGGGTCTTTTCAGACCCCAGAGTATAATGATCGGAGACCCAGGGGAGGATAGAAACATAAAAAAACAACGTTGCTTACCTGATCCTAGCTCCGGTGCATGCCCGTGCGCTACTCCGGCCTTCTTCAATGTTGGACCAGGCCGGCGTCACGTGGCGTGGGCCTGCGTCGCGGACGCAAAATGACGTCGGCTGACGTCTGGGACGTCACCAAACAGGCCCGAAGCCTGGAGAAGCGCAGGGGAGGTAAGTACATTGTTTTTTATGTTCCCTCACCAACTCTGGGCCTCCGATTATTATACTTCGGGGTCTGAAAAGACCCTGAAGTATAATGATAGCAGAGATTGTGGTGTTCGGCCCGCGGCCTCACATACCGATCCCCGCTCCTGCTCACAGCCGCCTCCGCAGAATCGGAAGCGCAGGCGGCCGTGAGTGGGACCTCGGGGAACGGCAAGTATATAGGGCCCGTTACCTGCTGGGGTTACTCCAGCAGATAACGGACTATAAAAAAAAAAAAAAAAACGCATCGGGGGCCCGCAGAGCCCCGTAATGTCCCAGGCCCTGTGGCAGCTGCTACCGCTGCTACCCCGGTAGTTACGCCCCTGGGTATATTATATATTTTATAATTGGGGATAGCAGCAGGATGGGGGCTTTGTGTAGGTGAGGACAATATGGGTCAGGTGCCTGGAAAAGTAAAGAGCCAAAGATGTCTGTGTTGCAAACTTTACAGAGACTGGAAGAAGTGGTCATGGCTGTCCAGGTGAAAGAGATGCGGAATGTGAACGATTAGTCAGAGACATCATCTGTAAGCGACTAAATGTTACTGCACTGTATTCACCTAAATCGTCTGCAGAGCCCTGTGTAGAGCCGCTATATACCACTATACACTCACCGTATACTCATAGTACCAGTATACGAACATGTCCAAGTTGGGGGCCCACATGGACATGTTCGCTCCTCCTGTGCTGAACCCCTAGCTACGCCTCTGGGTTAAAGCATAAGTGCTGTTTCAATTTATTTTTTCATTTTGTAGGTGGCCGTTTGATGAACTTTTTTGCAATGTACTTTATTAACCTATTTTACCTTCTTTTAGTAGAAAACAGACTCTTAAACTCTCCCTAGTAATGCTCTAAACTAAAAGGGATAATCCGTTCTCTACTCCAGTACTGACTAGTCATTGCCAATATATACATGTGTAGCAATTGCCAAAGTGGAAGAGGATCATTTCAAATAGTTGTATCTAATTAAAAAGGCAGTCAAGAAAGTGATTTCATATTCTCTCTGCTTTCAGATGAGATACCAGAGATATAACTATTTGAAGTGACCCTCCTCCATTTGGAAATTCTACAGCTCTACTTACTGGCAATAAAAATCTGTATGGCTTTTTCCTAGCTCAGCTCAGTTAGAGCGTTTCAGCGGCATTATCTTTTCATTGAATGCTGGTATGTTTGTACTGTTTGAGGGCATTGTATATGTACTGGATAGTACTATTATGTGACTACTGTATAATATTATTTGAATACTGTATAGTGATATTATTTACTTATTCATAGCATTGAGCATTGTGTGGCTACTATATGAAAATAATATTTGACATTTCATTTTGAAATTCTAGCATATATAAAGCTGTTGCAGTGTCATACAAGCTGTATTAAAATGGTGGTGAATTGGGGCCCTGCCTGTTTAGCCAGAGGCCTATATTTTCTTAAAGGGAATATGTCACCAGAAAACTTGATATCAAACCAGCCACAGTGAATTGGTGGGGGAGCTATGCAAATGGTTCTGGTATGTCCCTATTTGCATATATATATATATATATATATATATATATATATATATATATAAACCTGTTTTTTCAAGGCATTGGTGCATCTATAGGATTGCTTAAAGGTATGATAGTGCTCAGCATAATGTCTTCTAAAATGTACAATGGCTTGTTTGATATTGTTTCCTGGTGACAGTCTCCCTTTAACATAGCCCAGTAAGTGTTACTAGGTGTGGATGGAAGTTTATGAAAAAAAGGATATTCTTTCTTGTTAATGCCTGGATGAGTTCCTCCACCTTGGTCTGGAATTTGACAATAGCCTCACATTCACAGGGATTTTCCTCTAACAGTTTAAAAAGAGAAACTTTATTAGTTATTGTTGAAATGGCCTGCAGTTTCAGTTAAGATAGAGTTGCATGGCACTTACCCACACAGATCTTCATCTGAAGTTTCTTGCCAATTTCCTTCATGGCCTTGAAATCAGCGGTGTAGAAATAGTGCTCATTCACAGGCTCAGAAGCAATAAGCCGAAGCTCATCCTCCACTGCATTGCCCACACCAACTGCATACATCTTGTAGCCTGTATCACATGTACAACATTAGTTAAATTGTATGTTTAAGAATGGGAACATGTGAGAAAACTGGTTTACATAATGACATATTAATAATGATAATGATAATAATGATGATAATAATAATAATAATGGTAGTATAACCTGTTCAAAATAACAAAAGCTGGATAAAAAAAAATAAAAAGCTCATAAATGATGAAAAATTAGTGATCTGCCAAATACACAGTGATGGCCAGCTTTTTTCCATTTTGGCCATCTTCTGTAGTTTAAGACATTGAATACATGGTTTCAAGTCATAGTATTGTCATACCCAGTTCCTTAGCCTTCAGTGCAGCATCATTGATATAATCCTGGGAACGACCATCGGTGAAGACAATGCCAACTTTAGATACTCCTGGTCTTCCCCCATTGGAGATGGTAAAGGTGTTGTCAATTAGATACTTGAGGGCTTGACCAGTCATGGTTCCTTTCTCCATGTAAGACATCTTTTTTACAGCTATCTTAATGTCCTTCTTGTTATTATGTCTGCCCAAGGGGAACTCTTGCCTTACTGCACTGGAGTACTGAACAAGACCAATGTGTGCCTTGTTCTCCCCAACATCTACAGACTCCACAATCTGATTGATAAATTGTTTGACAAGTTCAAAGTTCTCTGGACGAACACTTTTAGAGCCATCAATTAGGAATACCAAGTCAATAGCTGAGGCACCACAAGCTAAAGAAATAGAAAAACATATCCTAATGGTTAGTTACCACAGTAAAACAATGCCATATCACATAGACAGGTTTTATTTGATTCATACCATTGCAGGTCTTTCCATCATCATTTAATGTATATCCATCTCTGCAGGCACAAGTGTAGGACCCTGGGGTGCTAACACAAATTTGCTGACAGTCATGATCTCCAGTGGAGCAGAGATCAGCCATTTCTAGGTAAGAGAATTTTAAAGAAAGATAAGTACATGCTCAAATAAATATTACTAATTGTATGTTCTATTTAAAGATATGGTCATATAGAGTCCCACAAGGACATTCATATATCATTTCATATATTTTTCACAGTTCTATAATCTTTATTGCACTTTTCTTCATACTGACTCTTTGAGAGTTAAGGGATTTTCCAGGCAAAAAATAATTTTTCAAAAAGATCTGTTAGTGTTATTAATACGTTAATAAGTACGACCAAATACCTTTAGCAGTATTTTGAGTGATTTCTGGGTTTCTCTCCTAGCTCCTGGCATCTTCTGCATTTGTATACATTACAATAGCTTCCTGTTCTGTTTTCCTACAACTACCATGATGCTTTGCACTTCACTCAGAGCTGAGTCCCTACCCCTCCCTTTCTCACTCCCTCCCCCTCCTTTTCTCACTCACACTCCCTCCCTGTTTCCCTAGCTAGCCCGCCCATTACTAGCCCTTCCTAACTAACTCAAACAACCCCCCACCCTATCATACTTACTGGTCTTCCGGGCAGGATCTTCTCGGCACGGGACTTCACTTGTTATTGGTGGCTGGCACCTACTCCTCTTGACGTCTGCCAGCCCGCCATGCCTGCTCAATAGAGCCGGAGTGCCAGCATGCGCAGTAGCCCACAACAAGTGACGTCCTGTGCCTAGAAGATCCAGACAGGAAGACAGGTAAGTATGATGGATTGATTTAGTATTGGTGACGTTCCGTTTTTCGGAAACATGGAAACTAAACGTCAGCGGAAAATCAGAGAATGTGCCCTAGCGATCTAGGTAAATATAGATTTTTTTATAACCTAAGAAGCCATTTAGAAGGTAAGTGGGGGGGGGGGGGGTTGGTAGCTTAGATTAGAAAGATCATTTTAACCTGGACAACCCCTTTAATCACCCATTCCTCTTTCAACTGTCATTTTTATTAAGAATTTTTGACAAGGTGAGATACAGTCGTGTAGAAAGAGCCACAACATGTGGCACAACAGTCCAGCAAAATAAAACACTTTCAAAAGATACAAAAACCAATAATAAAACACACACCCACAGACAAAGAAGGAGACAAGGAGGGGGGGAGGGGAAACAGAGGGAGCAGGAGTCAGAGACCACGAACAGTACAATAGGTGTCCCAATGTGACCAGATGGCATTGAATACATCCATAGTTTGATTAAGGGTTGCAGTCAGAAATTCAAGACTACGAACATCCTTCATGCGAGCAATCAACTCAAGCCCCATGGGAGTGCAATAAGGGTCTTCGCGGCAGTGCACAAGAAGAGGAACAGTTTAGACGTCCTTAATCACTCATTCCTATTATTCTGTGTAAATGGAAGTGGCATTTGAGCTGTGGTTTCTGCAAGGGCTAAAACGCTGGAAACAGAACAATCTTCTGTCCTTAGCCATTATAGGCCTGTTGGCTATGGTTATTGTGTACTTATCTGTAGACTAGTGCAGACATGTTCCAAAGAGCACCTTCAGCCTTCTAATTAGCGGTAGTTTGAGTATAACACCACATAAATAGGCCCCACAGCTCGCAGATAAAAACCTCTTTATGTTGCGAGAACATCTCCACTACCTATCAGTAGGGAAGCCTAGTGTCAATGATCAACACAAAACACTGTCACCACTAAGACTGTTAGAGAAAATGTTTAAAACTCTTTTTTTGATTACTTTGCATAGAATTTGCAAAAATGTTTAGCTTTTAATTGTCTACAAATTTAAATATAATTATGCCCATGGGAAAACCCTTTAACCCTTTCCTGACATCTGCCATACTATTATGGCAGATGTCGAGTATTTAAATATGACTGTTGCTCAGAAGCTGACCTGCTGCCATAGCCATTGGGTCTCCATTGTATTATACAGCGGGACCCGGCGGCAAAGCCCACAATCAGTGCCCACACTGTTCGCAGACATTAACCCTCCTAAAGCTTCAATTAAACATGACTGTGGTGCCATTTTCCTGGCGAAGCATGGGACATGGAGATACATTTTGGGGTGGATTACCAGCCCCTGGAATGAGATCCGGGGCCAACAATCCATTAGTATGACAGCTGGGAGCCTATTGAAGCCTCCCAGGCTTGTCATTAGTTAGTTCTATTACAGGCTACATCTGACAGCCTGTAATAGAACTATAGGTATGTCTTAATACATTGCCATGCCTTAGCATTGTAGTGTATTGAATTAGTAATTAGACCCCCTGGGTCTAAAAAAAAAAAAATATAGAATACAATATAAAAGTAAATAAAGAAAAACACATACACATTCAGTATCCCTGCATCTGAAAACACCCTACAAAGTCTACATACTTTTAAATATATTTTTCCTATATGGTGAACAAAGTAACAGCAAAAAAAACAATCAAAACAGCCGAACCGCTATTTGCCATTCTGCCTCTCCTAAAAAAATTGGATAAAAAGTAATCAAAACAATAGACATTCTCCAAAATTGTATAACTAAAAAGTACATTTGGCTCTACAAAAAAAAGAGTTACAAGTATCAAAATATGACAACACCAAGAAATGTTTGGCAGTAATGGCACAAGTGACATAGCACAGTGAACATCATAAAAACAAAGCCCATACGGAAAAAGTTTTTTTTTTATAATTTCACCCATTCTGAATTTTTCCAGCTTCCCAGAGCATCGTATGGAATATTAAGTACAATTTATCTTGCAAAAAAATTAATCCATTATACAGCTCTATAAATGGAAAATAAAAAAGGGAAGTAAAAAATGAAAATCGAAAAACGTCTGCGGCAAGAAGGGGTTAAGTAAACTGTGCCACAAGCATCATCTTGTTCTCAACTGTTACTGTGTCTCCTGTGTCTCATGCACACCCAACATCAAGGCCACCCTGAAACACCAACACTCAGGGATCTACAGCAGGGAGTGCCCAGGGGAACAATCTCTACCATCGACAACTTAGGTGCAAAACCTCATCCCCTTGCCACCTGAGGGCCTGTAAGAGTATTTGGCGCCAAAGCAGTTTACACTGCAATGTGACAGGAAAGTAACCATCTTAGGTCTCTAGCCCCAGGATGTTGCAGGTAGTGTGATGTTGTTATAAGTGTTCTGCAATTGTTAGGACCAGCAACAGGGGTGTGTAACGCTATCAACACTTTCCTCTTTGAAGTAGCTGCACTGCTGTCATGTCAGCACAACCACTAGTAAGCAGTGCACATCATCAAGCTGTATAATGTCAGCAAGTGATTGGGAAACACCAGAGCCACAGACGTTTCAGCTGCCCACACCTCTGCCTCCACTTCTTCATACCCCTGTCTGTCAGCAATGTCTTTTCCACTAACCTCAAAGGGTACATATTGCACTCTAAGACCAAATCACTGAGACACTTGGTCTAAGATTTCTCCCCCTATCAGTAAGGCATTCTTTTCAAGTACCATCATACCCTGGGACTACGCTAAACAGCAGAGGGCTGAAGGATACCAGTCAGCATCAGTCAAGAGAATTACAACACCCTTCTTGTATTCAGTAGCTGAAGCAGTACATGTTCTAATGTGTGATCATCACCTTTCAAAAATTGGCATATGATATCATATGTATGTATCATAAATGTTAATTGCCAGGATATCTCTTTAATACTACCCTGTCTAAATTGATGTAAAAAGTATACTAGAAAATGAATCAACTCCTAGCCATTCTTGTAGACATAGAACATAGCTCTCATGACTGTATCTCTTGGCTCCAGGCAGTGAGATGATCTAATTGATAAGTAGTAAAATCTTCCTAAATGTTTTTGTCTCTTATACAAAGGAGGTTCATACTGCCGTATACGTGTACATTATTTAGGCCACAAAATAGCAGAAGATGAAGTTCATACATACAATTTAGATTTACTCATGTCCAGTATATTATCAGAGGAGAAGTGCAATCTGGGTGAGGGAAGAGAAAAGAAAATTCCACACCCTGCGCCATTAAACCTAAGGTCTGTCTTGTATATGGTTAAAATAAAAAAAAAAATCTAAAACCTACCACAAAATGCTTCCTGGAATTTCTTGCTGAGCTTTTCAATCACACTGTAGCTCTCCACATAGTCCACATGTTCATCCAGGGGTTCACTTGCAATTTGACGCAGGGTGTTCATGTCAACACGTCCCACTCCAATCGCAAATAGTTCCAATCCACTCTCTCGTGCCCTAGCCGAAATATCCTTTACACCATCCTGTGGCCGACCATCAGTTACTACAATGGCTACCTAAAAATAGTTAAAATAGCAAAAATATATGTTCGGTTTACTGTCAGCTGAATGAATGTTATCGATATATAAGTATTGTTGAATACTTAACAGATGTGATACTGTATACATAAATATTTTACATAAATCAGTAACCTAATACTGTATACTGTAAATGCATTCTAGATTCTCAAATTTTAGATTTAACAGCCCGTAACAACAAATATCCCAGTCATACACTTATTTGTCATTTGTCTTTCTTTCTTTTTTTGTGTCAGGCGTGAAAGAAGAGGATTAAACTACCTATACAAGATGCTATACCTACATATACATATCTTACATATGCAACTCCCTTCCTTGGCAGGTAACTATACATACTTTACCATCTACAGCAGGAATCACCAGTCTTCGGTACTCCAGCTGTTGTGAAACTACAACTACCAGCATGGTTCAGTCACTTCTGTGGCAGTTTTGAGAACAGTCGAGCAAGTGTGCATGCTGGGAAGTGTAGTTTCACAACAGCTGAAGCTGATTGCTGACCCATGATGTATAGCATGACGCTATAATTTAGTAATCTTTTCTTGCATTCTCCTCATAGTGCCAATAACTGACCTTATAATTTAGGATAACACTAAGGTGCATAAAAAACATTTATTTTAACTATTATGCATCAGTGACAGCTCTTGCTGGACAAAGGTTTGTGTGTTCCCACATGCAGTTATACTACACCTTAAGAGGGGCCCACTCACCATCCCTTCACCGTTCTAGCTGATAACACCTCTGACAAGTCTCTGTTTAACTTTATCAGAGCCACATTCTTCAGCTGACTGTTCTACATGTAGGAAGATATCACTCTCAATGAAATACAAGACATTTCACTACCTGCTTCAGGAATGTAATAATGTCATAAAGGTGCATGGGAATGATTTTTGTTGTTTGGTATTATAACATCCGAATGCTAGTGGCAGTGATTTGTATAATGTCAGACTTCTAGTATGAGGCATAAGAAAGATCTGGCATTAACAGAGGGAGCAAGAGCGGGTTAATTTTGTCCTGGAATTAAATCCAAAGGTATGGCTAGCAGCAGTTTACCAAACAATAGAAACATGTACCATGAGGCAAGTAATGCTCTCTGTTTCAACCATTTCGAAAAACTTTTTTTCTGAAAAACTTCCATTCACAAAATTTGAGAATCTTTACAGAGTTCTGTCAACAAATTCATACTTCTCTAACCACAGACAGGTGCCACATGCCATAATCAGCTATATCTAAATCTAATGGACTGCTGCATTTTAGAGAAATCAGTCTATTCAGGATTTGGGTAGAAATGTTGACATGGTGGTTCTTCTATAGCTTCCGCTATCTAGCTTTATAGCTATGGTTTCTCTAAAACAGCAGCACATGGCTCAAGAGTCTTGATTGTTGGACCTGTCGCTAAATGATGGTGCCTATGGGCAGCTCAGTTTGTTGACTGGTTCTCTTTGAACTCAAGAGAGCCAGAGAGTATTTGCCTTTAGGTACTATCATCAAGCTCCCCATGCATGTTACTACATATTATTAATACAAGGTCAAAATAAAATATAGTAAATAGCCAGAAAGCATATGACAGAAAATGAAAAAAAAAAGAATACCTTAATACATTCCATAAGATTTGGTTCTATTAGTAAAAATTACATGTTTCCAAAGACTGCAAAAATGTCCTTTCTTCTCAGCCCATATGTCCTGAACCTTCTCCTATACCTTCTACCATCTTACCCAGACAAAGGTAAGTTGTAAAAATAACATATTTCTTATCCATATTACTCACCTTCTTAACGCCTGGAGATCTGAGCCTTGCTCCTTCTCCTTCAGTGAAGGCATGGTTGATGGAATATTGAATAGCAAGGCCCGTCATTGTTCCAGTAGACAGAGGCTGGACTTTTTTGACTGCCTGAAGTAGAGCAGCCTTAGTCTTGTGGGTTTTGAGGGAGAATTCATTTTTGACAGAGCTGGCATAATTCAGAAGACCGACTCTTGTGTTATTTACACCAACATCCAGAGATTCAATGACCTGAGATAAGAAAACCTTGACCTGTTCAAATTCAGAGGGTCTTACACTACGAGAGCTGTCTATGATGAACACCAAGTCAGTGGGATGTGTCCTGCAATTGGGGCCTTTTTAGGAGAGAAATAGAAAAATCAATTCAAGACTATGTAAAACAAGTCTGCATGTTTGAAAACACTTTCTATTCATGTTTAGCAAATAGTAGCCTGCATTGACCCTATTGTCTACTATCAACAAATTACAAGGTTTACTTGCCTGTCTTCTACAATTTTTCTAATTGTATTACTCTAGCATAATAAGTAATATAATTTCAGGATGGTGCATTACAACAGATGGCTAGATGTCTGGAATAATAATTTTGACAGGGAGACAGTGTTAATAATATAATCCTATTTTTATGTTTAGAGCCTCAAAGCCAACACTATGTGGGTTTGAATGGAGAGTGGAATCTTCTAGTTTAGCTGACTAGCTGATCCATATGTTATATATGTATATGCTCTTATTTGTTTTGAATATACACTTATAGATGTAATTGATATGGTCATTTGGAAAGCATGGCATTCAATTTTCATGAAACAGGCTTCAAAACCTGATCTCCGTAACAGGCACCTGGTTCTTGAAATCTGGCAGATGTTAATGGCTTGTTTATTTTGAGTCATAGCCAAACTAAAAAGGTTTACAGACTTCATTTTGCAACAGTTCAATACTTAAAGTTTTGGCTTCTGGTATGAGTCTCAATACCACGACTGAATTAATATATGTCACATGTAGATTTTTTTTTTACAACTAAAATCTTTTTTTTTTTAATAAAACAAAAACAAGAATTGTTATACTTATCATTCTATGTAAATTTTAGAAGCTTTCTATTTTACTGAATAATTGACTATGGAAATACGTTTATGATGACATAGGCTGCTGGGAACTAGGGACAAAGGACAAGTTGCTTTTAAGATTCTGCCTTGGCCAATGTATTTAGACACATGGAAAAGAGGAGCAAACATAAACTTTGCCCTGTTGGAAAAAAACCCCCCAAAAAACGTAGATGCATCTCCTGCAATCACACATTCACAATCTTATACTTCTGCTATGATAAATGATAAATACATTATCCATTTCAATTTTAGTAAGGTAGGCCATATATAGAGAAGTATAACAGGTTTTCAGTTTAGATTATAATAAATATCATTTCTCAATAAATCACCTTCATAATAACCTATGATATCATTTCACGTTGCACTCACATTAATATTTTACAAAGGAAATTGGAGAATGTTTACAGGCGCTGTCGTGGTTGATAGTTATATCACAAAGTATTGAAAATCAATATAATGGATTTATCTTGGACAGTTTTATCATTCCTCAGTTTTATCCAATGTTCATTGTAAAGCATATAACAGGAAAAAGATTATTCAAGATATTTATCCACAATGGTATCCACCTTCCCCTTACCGTATTTACATCAAATATGGTTCCCATCATTTTTTTCTTCTATACTAGCTTTGATTAGTTTGCTTTTCATTTTGCATTAATATCAACCTTTTATCACTCCAATTTCTGATATGCCCCAAAGGATGTAGTAATGTGAACGTTACTACCTTAAGTTTTACCTGTCTGAGTTTGTGGCATATCATCATGTTCATAAGTAGAAAGCACTCACCTCTTAGCTGCTGTGGCACTGCTCCCACTGCAACATAGCTATAGCAGCTGAAGAATAGGAGAGTGGAAAGTAAGCACAGAGAGGTCTTCATGATGTCTGGAGAGGATTCAGAAAGCAGAGGGAGAATGATGGAAGGGGCAATATGTGTACAAGGTATCCTACCTACACACCTCCAGGTGTACCTCCCAGTTAAGTGACAGTAAAAGGGGTGGGGTGGGTGGAGATTGGCACAAGGAAGGCATATATAGAGGTGGAAAGGATCAGTTGAAGGATAGTTGCTCTTTTAAAAATATTGGCTTTCAAAACATTATTACAGTTACATGGAAAAGGTTTCTTAGAACAGGACATTAGGTATACTATGAAATGTTCAAACAAAATTATGTCTAGCACTTGTGGAGATAACCTGTCTGTAATGAAATAAGAGATAGACTTATAGAGGTGGCTGTTCATCTGTCCAGTGCTGAAGTTTGGGCTGAACAGCAGAACTGGTTATGACACCCAGGGGACCAGCTGTCGATTATATGATTCACTAGTCATAGGAACAAAATATCTGTAAGTTGTAGCCAGTGGTTCTGTCACTTTTGGGTTAATCAGGTAAAAGCTACCTAAATGAGATCCTTTCAGTGTGACTTATAAATGAAGGCCTGTATCTGTAGAGAAGACATAAAGGTCTCTGTTCAGCTGCAGAGCTAACTCCAGGCTTTGCACACAAAGTATCTCCATAGCTCGACATGCCACAATTCATTGCTGCTGCAGAGCAACATAATAACTTACTGCCAGCTATACAAGTAGCCCTAAAGTATAATTTTTATAAAGTGTTTGGACTCGTGGTACATAGGGAGTTAAATAAGTATTTCGGAAACACTTAATGTTACTGAATGGCTGCAGTGTAGTGCTTTACTTTTATTTGACAATCCAAACTAAACAGTAACTATTCATATGTTCTCTCTCTATATATAATGTACAAGTCTTCCTTTTTACCACGCAGTTAACTCAATCAGTACCTTTAATCAATCTGTAGATTGTTACATTTCCTCCTCATATAACTCCGTATATAGAACTTTGCCTTCTCCAGTGTGTACATTTTGTAAGTAACCTGTGCTTTGAAAATAAAGCCGTGCAGTGCTGAAAAATAAAGAACAGAGAAGAGTATGCTACATGGGTTTTCTGGCCCCAAATGCATATTTCATACTGCTGCACTGATCCATAGTATCTGATCTGTGGAGTTCTGACACCAGGAACCCATAGATCAGCTGTTCCAGCAGTCTTAGGATGCTGGAAACTGATGCAGTGGACAGGAGGCAGAAACAATTCTGCTCCTATTCAATTAATAGAAAATGAGATGCAATTCCCTGACACACCACTAAACAGTGGATGGGGCTGCAGCCTTGCACATATTATTGGAATAGGAGCTGGCTGCTCCCTGTTCACTGCAGCAGCTTCGAAAGTAACGTCACACATCTTCTGCTTGGTGGATGGACGAGGCCACGTGGCCCCCATTCTCTATAATAGGAGCACCGCAGATAGCTGAGTACTGGACTTCGGGTATCTTTGGCACTCCCATTGAAGTGAATGAGAACCACGCGGGTTCGTCCATCCACCAAGTGACACACCTATATATATGGCTGCGGTCAGGCTGAATTCCCACCTAGTGGGGGGAAAAACCCAATTCTCAGGCTCAGTGGGGGTCTCAGCAGACAGACCCCCATCACTCAGGTATTTATCCTCTATCATTTAGGTGAATACAGTGCAGTAACATTTTGTGACTTACAGGTGACGTCTCTGACTAATCAGTCACATTTCCCTTCTCTTCCCTTTGGACCGCCATGACCACTTCTTCCATCTGTGACTTGTCTCTGTAAAGGTTGCAACACAGACATCTTTGGCTCCTCACTTTTCCAGGCATCCAACCCACATTGTCCTCACCTACACAAAGCCCCCATTCTGCTGCTACCCCCAATTATAAAATATATGATATAACCCCCCATAATGAATAATACCCCCAAGTGCATCTTTATATTAATAATGTCCATGTGTACCCTGTATAAATAGTGCCCCTTATTAATAATGCCCCAGGTGTTAACTAATTAAAAGGTTTTCCAGGTCATTAATAAACTAATCAGTGGGGTTCAAAAACCCAGGACCCCCACTGATCAGCTGTTTGAATGGTACCTGTGTAAGCGCCGTGACCGCTTCTCTGTTTACATAGTGTATTTCATCTCATAGCGGCCATGCAATGTAACTGCAGCCTCGTCCTGTACATGTCTACAGTATGTGACAAGGCTACAATTACATCACACGGTCACTATAAACAGACAGCGTATAATATAAACAGGTGCCATAGCTCATGTTTATAGCGCCCCATTTACACACACTATAATGTTCCACAGCAGCCCCTGCACACAGTATTACACAGTGTTATGGCCCGCAGCGGCCCCTGCACACTGTATTATGCCTCTCAGCGACCCCTGCACACGGTATTATGCTCCATAGTGGCCCCTGCTCACGGTATTATGCCCCGCATTGGCCACTGCATACGGTATTATGTTCCGCAGCAACTCCTGCACACAGTTTTATGCCCCATATTGGCCCCTGCACTGGTATTATGCTCCATAGTGGCCCCTGCACTTGTATTATGCTCTATAGTGGCCCCAGCACACGGTATTATGCTCCATAGTGGCCCCTGCACTGGTATTATGCTCCAGAGTGGCCCCTGCACAGGGTATTATGCTCCATAGTGGCCCCTGCACTGGTATTATGCTCTATAATGGCCCCTGCACAGGGTATTATGCTCCATAGTGGCCCCTGCACTTGTATTATGCTCTATAGTGGCCCCTGCACTCGGTATTATGCTCTATAGTGGCCCCTGCACTTGTATTATGCTCCAGAGTGGCCCCTGCACAGGGTATTATGCTCTACAGTGGTCCCTGCACAGGGTATTATGCCCCATAGTGGACCACCCATGAACTATTATTATACTCTGGGGTCTTTTCAGACCCCAGAGTATAATGATTGGAGACCCAGGGGGAGAGTACAAACATAAAAACCAGAGTTACTTACCTATCCTGGACACCGGTGCACTCCTTGCAGCTTTCGGCCCTGTTTAATTGCGCACACACGTCACGTGATCAAGCCGGCGACGCGACCTGATGACGTCACCACAGGCCTCAAGCCTGCTCGGAGTTACATCGGATCGCAGGAGGTGAGTAACACTGTTTTTTATGTTCCCTCACCAACCCTAGGCCTCCGATTATTATACTCCGGGGTCTGAATAGACCCCGGAGTATAATAATAGTAGTATTTGCGGCCCGCGGCCTAACTTTCGATGCCCGCGGCCGCTCACAGCTGCATCCGCTTCCCTTTCTGCAGCCCATAGCAGAAGGGGAAGCGGGGGCGGCCACAAGCAGACGCGGGTAGGTAAATAAATAGGCCCTGACCTGCCGGGGATGCTCCAACAGGTTACGGCCTATTTATATATATAAAAAAAAAGCTATACTCACCTGCGATGCCTTGATGCAGCCGCCGCCTCCTCCTCTTCTTGTCCGCGACGTCTGTGTCTCAGCGTAGGCGGCGTGATGACGTCATTGTATCGCCGCCTGCGCTGAGATGCGACGTCTTGTAAACCAGCCCTGTCCTGGGCTGGCTTACATTAAATAGTAAAATGCCGCCCCCTGGACAGTGCCGCCCGAGGCGGCCGCCTCACCTCGCCTCATTAGCGGTGCGCCCCTGGGCGCATCACAGGAGGAAGAACCACAGTCCCTATTCCTCCCCCTAAAACACTCACCCTCACACCCAGAAATGACTCCCGCCCTAACAAGGGCAGTACCAAGCTGAACCCTAGTATGACCCTAGTTATCCCTAGGCCCTATGCGTTTACGGGTACAGTGATGCACCAATCATCAGGAGACTTTCTAAACTACTCATAAACTCCAGTATTCTTGGTCAAAATAGATAAGTATTCTGCCTACAGTGGTAAAGCAGAGCAAATAAAACCCCACAATGGAGGAAAAAAGCTATCTGACTCCATGCAGTGACAATGGTAGCAAGATCCCTGTATCTTAGGGCTTCATAAATAGTAGAAAGGCTCCACCTGATAAGGTCATAACCCTTTGTGGGCCAATTGACCAGGTCCCCTAGCTAACTGTCATTGTCCTAATTGATATGAGCTAAGTGCTAGCGGCGAGGGATAGACACCAGACACAGAATGTTGGTATGAACCCTCTTTCTTAGCCGAATACAGGGGCGCACTGAAATACTTTATTAAGGCAACATAAGTTCATATAGCAGCAAGTATAGGAAAGGGTTAACATAGCAACGTAAGTTCTCATGTTCAATCCTAATTGGTGTAGTATATCTTGAATGCATAGATAACAGATATAAGCAGTTCCGTATATAGTCAGCCATCTCCTGTCTTGTGCTGTGATGCAGGGAGCTGTCTTCTGGCAGCAAGCCAAGCACTTGTCTTCTTGGACACAAAGGATTCTCACTTTGGTATGCAGACACTATCTAGTAGTGTAACATTACATTACACTCAGTTTCAAGCATAAACAACCACATCTAATATTCAGCTTTAAGGATAACAATGTTTTTTACACACAATACACCTTAAGCAGATATGAAAATATAAAACAGATATAAAAGTATAAAATTATAAAAAGTTCATTATGATCCTTCACACACCCACCTTCTCAGGTAAGCCCAAACTCACGTAGATGATGTTCGAGATTCGCGCCAACTCGGCGCCCAGTGATGACGTCATTAGCGGGACCATGTCATCACTACTATACTGAACCCAACACATCCATTAATCACTATGTGCACGCACGAAATCAAGATATCACGCATGCCCACATACTTCAGGTCTCGGACCAATCGCAATGCACTAAATCCGAGCATGCGCAAGAGGGGGTTTGTTCGTGCAGCCACACCTCTCAAATGCGCATCAGCTCGGGAGGTTGTCCAATTGCCTCCTCCTCGCGTTAACACATACCTATATCCAATAAGATTGCGGCATCCGACAGTTACCTGGCAACATTCCAGTCGCTAAGTAACAAGACACTCAAGTAAGGATATTACTACGAAACCACCTGGAGATCAGCCACCCGATCAGCCACCATCCAGATCAGTAAACTCAGGAACATTAATGGCTCGACCCTATCAGAATAATAGCAGCCCAGAAAGGGTAAGTATTTTAAAATGAAAAGAATACTTTTTAAACAATGTAAAGCGGCCACTAGTTTTTCAATTAAATTGTTGCAGATTCTTCTGGAGGAGAAAACTCATTTAGAGGTGCTCGAAAGTCAGCTAAAAGAACAACTTGATATCTTCTAGAAGTTCCAGGGAGAACCAGAGTTTGCGTCCAAGGAAATACAGCTCCAAAATTATTTGGAGAAATTTCAATACCATTTAAAGGAACGTAAACACAAACAGTTTGCTCGAGACCTACAGGACTTTAGAGAAAATAAAGTGTACAGCACGATAGGAGATAGATCTGTCTTTAGAGGTGGGAAACCGAGGTATCATCTACTGATACCGAACGTTCTGACTCGGAAATCCATAGCAAATTGGCTAGGGGACGACCGAGAGGGAGAGGTAGGGGATGAGAAAGAGGCAGTAAGATTCAAACAGGAGGTTTTTTAGAACAGTCATATCTGCTAAGAAACCGGAATCAGCCTCAAAACCAACTGAATCCCAAGTAATTAACCTCTCCTCAAAAACAATTAGTACCGTGGAGATGAGTATTTTGAATAAGGGACTCTCTTTTGTTCCCAGCTCTGATTTTGATTTATTCAATTGGGTGAAAGACTTACATCTTTTCACTCGTAAGCTGAGATGGCATAAGTTCCAATAGATCTTCTCCCTGATGTTAGATTATTAGCTAACCTTGAAAAAGAAGGGAGTGAAATTACGGGATGTGGTCCCTTTACTGATCTCCATAACAAAAATACTAAACTACCCCCTATGAGTGATCTGTCATGTATTGATATCTTTATGGATAAAGTTCTGTCGGATTTACAAAAAATTAAGAATATATGTTAGGGTCTTGCCAGATGTAGCAATACCCTACACTACTACAGCGGTCTGGGAGGAAGGACAAAGACAAGTGAGCCCTAATCTCACCCCAGCCACTGTCCCTTCCTATTGCCTCAGTTACCCTAAACGGTAAAAGGACAACCTGAAGACAAGCCCTATACTGAGTAAGTGACCACACAGAACGCAGACAGGACACACAACAACAAAGGGAGGTCAGCTAGCCAAGGGGTCAGTAACAAACGAGCAATGCAGTACAAAATCACAATCCAAGAGAATAGTCACAAGGCAAGCCAAAGGTCAGAGAATCAGGTAACAAAACATCAAGAGATATAACAAAGAGAGCAGGTCAAGACAGTGCAATAACCGGCAACTTGCTGAGAAAGTGACATCCCGTATATAGAAAGTCTGGGCCCAGCCCCAGACCTGATAGGTACACAGGCTGTCAATCACACAGGCAAGGAAAAGATTAACACTATGCAGTCCAAAAAGAAACAATGCTCAGAACATGGGTGTGGCTGGAAATCCATTACACAGCAAGGACCATGTTCAGACTGAGCAACAAGAAACCTACACAAGGAATCAAACTGAACACGCCTCCTTCATCGCAGCGTGCGAGCAGAGGGTGGCGCAGAGACCCGAACAGGCAGAGACGTTACAATATACATTTGAGCAAGGAAGAAATATCAGCACTGCTTAACCTTGACTCAAGTAAGGAGCTTGTAATAAAGCCGGCAGATAAAGGGGGCAATGTTGTGCTTATGGACATTTCTCAGTATATCATTATGTGCGAGTCTATTCTCCTCCAGAAAGAAAATTATGCTATCCTTCGTGGCAATCCGACTGTTTAATTTAGTGGAATTTTGTGTTCTTTATTATTGGAGGCTAAGATTTCAAAATGGATTTCTGACAAAGAATTTGAATTTTTGATGCCTTTGACACCTGTGGAGGCAACTTTTTATTGCCTACCAAAAGTCTACAAAGGCCTGTCCCCCCTAAAGGGACGGCCAATTGTCTCAGGAGTGAATAGTTTGTGTCAAAACGCTGGAGTTTATTTGGATAGAAATTTAAGACCATTTGTAACTTCCCTTCCTTCATATGTACAGGACACCTCCGACTTACTTCGCAAGCTGGAGGGAATAACTCTTGATGATGGAGTCATTTTGTGCTCCATCGATGTGGAAGTACTTTATTCATTGATACCACATCAATGGGGATTAAAGGTTGTGGAACATTATCTTCTGTCACGTGGGAATCAGTACCGTGCCCACAGTCAATTCATTCTGGATCTTCTGGAATTCTCCCTAACCCATAACTTCTTTGTCTTTAATGGTAACTTCCACCAGCTCAGGGACACTGCCATGGGCAATCCATGTGCGCCTACATATGCAAACTTGCTTCTGGGCTGGTGGGAGGAGACAATGGTGTTTACGGTAGAAAGAGAGGAATTTGTGACCAGGATTGAACATTTGAGGTGGGTGGCTCCACTCTCCCGTTCTTGGATGTGTTGATTTCTAAGGGATGTAGAGGTACACTGAATACCAAATTATTCAGGAAGGCAACAGCTACCAATTCCTTTCTCCAGTGGAATAGTAACCATCCTTATTCACTGAAGAGGGGTATTCCCTGTGGCCAATATCTGAGACTTAGAAGAAACTGTTCAGGGGGCAAGAATTTGTGGACCAGGCTGTTGATCTTAGATCACGATTTATTAGGCATGGTTATCCTGATAGGATCTTGAGAGAGGCATATCGATCTTCCCTGAAGTGTGATTGCACTCAATTGTTAAGAACTAAAAAAGAAAAACAGGTCAGCTCAGAGAAAATTGTCCGTTTGATCGGAACTTTTGACAATGGGGCACCATTGTGCGGGAGATATTGCAACACCACTGGGACATTTTGATTATGGATCCTGAAATTAAGACAGTTGTAAGTGAGAGACCTCAGATCACCTTCAGATAAGGAAGATCCCTAAAAGATCGTTTAGTTCATAGTCACTTGGATGTTATCTCCACCAAAAGTTTGTTTTACATGCAGTGGATGTTCTACATGTCCATTTTTATTGACAGGACTGAAATATTTCTCCAAAAATTTCAAAACTATATTTGAGATAAAACATTTTATTTCATGCCATTCAAGGTTAATGATCTATAAGATCACCTGCCAATGCAAATTGGAATATGTTGGGAAGACAAATCGGGAGTTGAGGAAAAGAATTGGGGAACACCTTGGGGATGTACAAAATGAGCAAGATACCCCGGTGGCGAGACACGTAAATTCCTGCCACGGGGGTAATCTCAACTGTTTGCGATTTACTGGCATTAACTTGGTGAAATCTCACCCAAGAGGGGGGGACTGGTACAAGATGACGTTACAACGTGAGGCAAAGTGGATATTTAGATTAAAAACTGAGGCCCCGGATTGGCTTAATGAGTGGTTACATTTTTGCTGTTTTATTTGATTGTCTTCTTGCACTGTGTCCCCCCCCGAAAAACAATGTATGGGTTCCTCTCTCGTAAAAAATGGTGGCACTGTATTTATAAAGAGTAAATCTAAGGGGGTTTTATTCATTATATATTTTTTGGATTTATTTTTTGTATGCTTCATGGACTTTGTTGGCTTTCTAATTTTGAACTCAGTGGTATACATTTTGTTTTTGCTTTTGTGTCCTCTTTGCATTGTTTAAAAAGTATTCTTTTCACTTTAAAATACTTACCCTTTCTGGGCTGTGATTATTCTGATAGGGTCGAGCCATTAATGTTTCTGAGCTTACTGATCTGTATGGTGGGCTGATCTCTCCTCTCCAGGTGGTTTCGTAGTAATATCCTTACTTGAGTGTCTTGTTTCCTAGCGACTGGAATGTCAACTGTCGGATGCCGCAATCTTATTGGATATAGGTATGTGTTAACGCGAGGAGGAGGCAATTAGACAACCTCCCAGGCTGACACGTATATGAGAGGTGTGGCTGAACGAACAAACCCCCTCTTGCACATGTTCAGATTTAGTGCATTGCGATTGGTCCGAGACCTAAAGTATGTGGGCATGCGTGATATCTTGATTTCGCACTTGCGCATAGTGATTAATGGATATGTTGGGTTCAGTATAGCAGTGATGACGTGGTCCCGCTAATGACGTCATCACTGGGCACCGAGTTGGCGCAAATCTTGAACATCATCCACGTGAGTTTGGACTTACCTGAGAAGGTGGGTGGAGCCTTTCTACTATTTATGAAGCCCTAAGATACAGGGATCTTGCTACCATTGTCACTGCATGGAGTCAGATAGCTTTTTTCCTCCATTGTGGGGTTTTATTTGCTCTGCTTTACCACTGTAGGCATCATACTTATCTATTTTGACCAAGAATACCGGAGTTTATGAGTAGTTTAGAAAGTCCCCTGATGATTGGTGCATCACTGTACCAGGAAACGCGTAGGGCCTAGGGATAACTAGGGCCATATTAGGGTCCAGCTTGGTACTGCCCTTGTTAGGGAGGGAGTCATTTCTGGGTGTGAGGGTGAGTGATTTAGGGGGTGGAATAGGGACTGTGGTTCTTCCTCCTGTGATGCGTCTTCACGGTTTTTCACTCCCGTCTTCAGATGTTGGTAAGATCGTTTATTGTTTCATTATCTATTATGTAATTGCGATAATACAATGTTCTCTATGGTGGTGACTTTATGATGGTTGATTCACATTTAGGGGCCCTCATATTTTAAATTTATTATTAAATGTTAAGTTTTATTTTTGGTTGCATCAGTGCTTTTTATTATTATTATTATTATTATTATTATTAATTACTATTATTATTATTATTATTATTATTATTATTATATAAAAAGATAGAAACTGACTCTGTGGGGCCCACCCCGAGGCCGCCATTAATACATGCTTTTCTGTTTACTAGATCATTGTCTGCAAGGATTGCAGGTAGGTAAGTGTAACTTTCTTTTTGTTTGTTTTTGTTTTTAGCACAGTTGTAGGTAATTTAATAGTATAAGGGGTTGTTAGGTGGGGGAATTATAACTATAAGGGAGGATTTATGTAAGGGCTATTAGGGGGCATTATGAATACAAGGGGGGAGGTTATTTATATAGAGCCATTAGGGGGCATTGTTTATATAAGGGGTCATTAGCGGGCATTATAAACATAAGCGGGTGGTCATTTATATAAGGGGTCATTAGGGGTGCAGTATTTATGTCAGGGGTAATCAGGGTCATAATATAAGGGGGTAATTAATTTAATTAAGGTGGCACTTGGGCTTTATTAAGGCTAAGGCCCCACATAGCGGGCCGCAGCAAAAAGCGAGCGATGCAGGGAAACCTGTTGCAGTAATGCATTGCCATTTTTCCCACAGCGCTTTTCTGCTTCCATTATACCTATAGGGAACCACCAGTGTTTCCGTAGGTATAATTGACATGCTGCACATATTTTTCCACAATATGTGGATGGGATTTGCACACAGTATTATGCCCCATAGTGGCTCCTGCACACAGTATTATGCCCCATAGTGGCCCCTGCACACAGTATTATGTCCCATAGTGGACCCTGCACACAGTATTATGCCCCATAGTGGACCCTGCACACAGTATTATGCCCCATAGTGGCCTCTGCATGCAGTATTATGTCCCATAGTGGTCCCTGCACACAGTATTATGCCCCATAGTGGCCCCTGCACACAGTATTATGCCACATAGTGGCCCCTGCACACAGTATTATGCCCCATAGTGGCCCCTGCACACAGTATTATGCCCCATTGTGGATCACCCATGAACAATTATTATACTCTGGGGCCTTTTCAGACCCCAGAGTATAATGATCGGAGACCCAGGGGAGGATACAAAAAAAAAAAAAAAACAATGTTACCTACCTCTTCCTGATTCCGGTGCACTCCCCGCTACTTCGGCCATTTTCACTGTTGGACCAGATCTCACGTGAGCCTGGCCGGCATCGAGACGCATAATGACGCAGGCCTGGCCCACGTGACGTCGCCAAACAGGCCCGAAGCCTGCGGAGCGTAGTAGAGGTAAGTAACAGTGTTTTTTATGTTCCCTCACCTCCCATGGGCCTCCGATCATTATACTCGAGGGTCCGAACAGACCCCAGAGTATAATGTTAGCAATGTTTGTGGGGTTCGTGGCCCGCGGTCTCACTTACCAATCTCCGATCCTGCTCACAGTCACCTCCGCCTCTGCAGAATGGGAAGCACAGGCAGCCGTCAGCAGAAGTGGGGATTGTTAAGTATATGGGGAACGTTACCTGCTGCGGTAACTCCAGCAGGTAATGGCTTATTAAAAAAAAAAGGATCGGGGGCCCGGGCCCTGTGGCAGCTGCTACCGCAGCTACCCCGGTAGTTACGCCCCTGCTTGTCATATAGACGTGTATAGGACAAGGCTGTAGTTACATTACATGGCTGCTATGAAAGAATGAGACTGTGTAAATAGAAAAGGGGGTCACCGCGCTTACACGGGTACCATGGTTCATTCAAACACTAATTTTACTAATTTTACTTTTGTTTTACCTTTTAATTAAGAAACACCTGTGGCATTATTAATAAGGGGCACTATTTAAATGGGGTACAAAGGGAAGTTATTAATTTAAAGATGCATGTGGGGGTATTATTCATTATGGGGGGGTTATATTATACATTTTATAATTGAGGGTAGCAGCAGGATGGGAGTGCAGGTGAGGACAATGTGGGTCATGTGCCTGGAAAAGTAAGAAGCCAAAGATGTATGTTCTGCAAACTGCAAAATTGAAAGTAGTGGTCATGGCGGTCAGAGACGTCACCGGTAAGTCACTAAATGTTATTACACTGTATTCACCTAATTGGTCTGCAGAGCCCTGTATAGAACCGATATATACCACTATACGCTCACCGTATAGTGATAATATTGGTATACCTAAGTTGGACTTGGACAGGTTCGCCCCCCTGTGCTGAACCTCTAGCTACGCCTCTGATATATATATATATATATATATATATATATATATATATATATGTATTATAAGTGAGAAAAAATATATCTAAATCATATATATCCACCCTATATTAAGTGCAATCATTTGTTTGGAGAAAAACACTGACAAACAAACATCAAGTAACATGAAAATATACGAGTGCAGTCACCTACCAGGATGTCACGCGCCCCAATTATTTTCTTTGTTTTATAGATTGTCTTACCCCTAGATAATGCAATTTTGCATGGTCATCCCAAAGAGATTTTAAAAAGTGACCTCCTATATTTTCTAGATTCTTTACACACAGAGTATTCTATTTCAAGTGTTTTATTTCTGTAAATGTTGATCATGAATTACAGGTAATGAAAACCCAAATCTAAGAAAATTAGAATATTGTTAAAAAGTTCAGTATTGTAAATTCAGTGTGTCACCTGACAAGGTTTCCTAAGCCTTTAAATGGTCTCTCAGTCTGGTTCAGTAGGACACACAATCATGGAAAACGCTGATTATGAATTGTATTACTGAATTACTGAAATGAATGAACGTTTCTAAGATATTCTAATTTATTGAGATGCACCTGTATATAGTTTTGTAGAAAAATTAGCCCATTATGATGACTTATAAGTGTTACAGGCTTGTTGCTATTTGGGAGACAAATTTGTGGCTGTGTACCTAGTTTAACCACTTCTGTACCGCCCATAGCGTGTATACCTCCAAGTGGTGGTTGTCTATTTCTGCAAGGACGTATCGGTACATCCAATCAGATATCAGCAGCTGCACGAGATCGTGCAGCTACTGAAACTGGGAGTCGGCTGTAACTTCACCCGGAGCTCCCAGACAGAAGACAGGAAAGGTTTATTACCTTCCCTGTCTTCACGATTGCTGTGTATACAGCGCTCAATAAGTGCTGTATACAGCGCTATCGGCGCCGCCATCTTGCGGCCGCCCTCTGACCCGGCAGTCATGTGATCACATGACCGCCGGGTGCAGCGTGTCCCCAGAGCTGCTGGGTCCTGCAGGATCCAGATCAGCTCTGTAGTAAGGTGCAAGTAACATGCAGGAGGCTGTTTTCCTCCTGCAACTGGGGCTAAATGTACCAGCTCCAGTTACAAGGGAAATCAGCCTCCCCCCCAAAAAAAGTGATCAGATGTCCCCAAAGGTCTATTATGACCTTATGGGGACACAATGTAAAAATAAATAAATAAAAAAAATGTATAGAAAAGTAAAAAAAAAAAAAAAAAGTAAATAAAATAATTTAAAAAATGAATAAAATAATACGCCAATAACACTCCCTTATTAAAGGTTATAGACCCACCCCCAATAACACCATACAATATAAAAATTACCGTAACGATGAGGAAAAACTATTTTCAAAAGTTTTTTTAGTAGCATTTTGTGTTATTAAATTAAAAAAATGAAAAGTGAAAAACAGACACGTTTTCCCTCCTCTGTTGTTTATATTTTCTTGAATATGAAAAAAAAAAACACACATGCAAAAATAAAAACAACATAAAAATAAATCCCTATGTGTCACCGAAAAAAGACGCTGAAATTAGTTGAATAACGCAAATGATAAAAATGTTATAGCCCTCAAAACGGCACATACAAAAAACTTGAAAATGTGCCTGGTCTGGAAGGGGGTAAAGCATCTGGTATGGAAGTGTTTAAAAAAAACAAAAAAACAAAGTCACCAAAAATGATCCCTTTATGCAAGCAAATATGAAATCAAAATAGTTTTGTTTTTTTTAATGCCAACACTGTGGCACCAACAGTGCACTGTTGTGGAATGTGATGGTCTGGCTCATTGGTGGTGGCTGTAACAACATGAGTGGCAGTGCCACATGGAATGATATGATGGACAAGGCCACAGGACATGTCTGGCTGAGTGGTGGCAGTGGTGGTAGCTGTGGCAAAATGTGTGGCAGCGCAGTAGGGCATAATATGATGGATCGGGCTGCAGGACATGCCTGGCTGAGTGGTGGCAGTGGTGGTAGCTGTTTAGGAGTAGCAGCCAGCATAAGCAGCAGTACAATAAATGGAACATGATAAAGGGTCATGGTGACCCCCCCTATTCTGAAGCATCAGTGGGTGGTGTACAAAAGTCCTCACTGACCTAAGCATGATTCATTTTCACAAAAGTAATTTTTTTCCACTCTGTAGGTAGACATTTTTCATCCTTTTAGGTGTTACAATGCCACCGGCAGCACTGAACACCCTCTCTGCAATTACGCTTGAGGCTGGACAAAATAAAACTTCCATGGCAAGCTGGACCAGCTCCTTCCACTGCTCTAACATACAGGCCCACATTTCCATGGGGTCAGAGTTATCTTCTGGTATATAGGTGCACTCTAGGTATGACTGTACCTTTGGTGCAGTCGGTGGGTGTCAGTTGCCTGTTATTTGTTGTGGCACCAGTTGGCGCTGCGAGGTAAAAAATTCTGGTGCATCATCTTCCAGATAGTGTACTAGGCCAGGCTGCTGATGCTGCTGCCACCCCCTGGCACTTGGAGCTTTGTTTGTTTGTTTGTTTGTTTGAGTTGGAAGGGACCTCAAGGGCCATCGAGTCCAACCCCCTGCAAAAGCAGGAATTCCTAAAACATCCCAGCTATATACCTATCCAGTTTCCGCTTGAAGATTTCAATTGATGAAGAACTCACCACCTCCCGTGGCAGCCTATTCCACTCTCTCACTACCCTTACTGTTAGAAAGTTTTTCCTAATGTCTAATCTGAATCTCCTTCCCCTTAGTTTCATCCCATTACTTCTCGTGCTTCCTTCTGCTAATGAGAATAGGGTAGATCCCTCTGCACTGTGACAACCTTTCAGATATTTAAATACCGCTATTAAGTCTCCCCTTAGCCTTCTCTTCTGCAAACTAAGCAGTCCCAATTCTTTTAGCCTCTCCTCGTAGGACATGGTTTGTAGACCTTCCACCATTTTGGTTGCTCTTCTCTGGACCTGCTCCAATGAATCGATGTCTTTCTTAAACTGGGGCGCCCAGAACTGTACACAGTATTCCAGGTGGGGTCTGACCAGGGCAGAGTACAGCAGAATAATTACCTCTCTTGATCTAGCTACAATGCTCGTCTTGATACATCCTAGAATTTGGTTAGCCTTTTTAGCCACCGCACCGCACTGTTGACTCATGTTGAGTTTGCGATCTATTATTATGCCCAGATCCTTTTCCCCTGTACTCTCACTTAGTACTATTCCTCCCATACTATATATGCTTCTTGCATTTCTGTTACCCAGATGTAGAACTTTGCATTTGTCCCTGTTGAATACCATTTTGTTCACCTCAGCCCATTGTTTCAGTGTGTCTAAGTCCTTTTGGATGCACTCTCTCTCCTCTCTAGTGTTGGCCATTCCTCCTATCTTTGTATCATCTGCAAATTTTATTAGTTCCCCATTAGCCCCATCATCCAGATCATTTATAAAAATATTAAAAAGTACTGGGCCCAGGACAGAGCCCTGCGGCACCCCGCTTTTTACTTTCTTCCAGTTTGATGTATAGCCATTTAGAATTACTCGTTGTGCCCGATCATTAAGCCAATTGTGAACCCACCTCACTGATATTTTATCAAAGCCATACTTGATCATTTTTTCAATAAGAATGTTATGTGATACTTTATCAAAGGCCTTACTAAAGTCAAGATATACTATGTCCACTGCATTCCCCTGGTCCAACCATTCAGTGACTTTATTATAGAAGGAAATAAGATTAGTCTGGCAAGATTTATTAGGCATAAAGCCGTGCTGGCTTTGATTAATTAAAGCCTTCCCATCCAGGTACCTAATTAAATGTTCTTTAACGATTTGTTCAAAGATTTTTCCTACTATCGAGGTCAGACTTACCGGCCTATAATTTCCTGGGTCGTCCCTATTCCCCTTTTTGTAGATGGGGACCACATTTGCCCTTTTCCAATCTAGAGGGACCACTCCTGTCTCCCATGACTTATTAAAGATTATTGCAAGGGGTTCTGTTATTTCCTCTGCTAATTCTTTTAAAACTCTAGGGTGTAAATCATCCGGTCCTGGGGACTTGGTTTCCTTAATCTTAGCTAAATGTTCTCTTACCAAACCTTCACTTATAATCAGCTTGGAGTCCTCATTCCCCTCATCACTATCACCATTAATGTTGATATTTCCATCCATTTCTTGGGAGAAGACGGATACAAAATATGAATTTAGTAACTCCACTTGCTGATCCACCATGTTAACTTTTTCACCCTTTTCGTTCTTTAGGACTCCAATGGTTTCCTTCACTTTTCTTTTGCTCTTAACATATCCCCAAAAACCTTTTACATTACTCTTAACTTCTTTTGCAAGCTTCAATTCGTATTCAGCCTTGGCTTTTTTAATGCTTATCTTGCAGAGTCTGCAAACTGCTGTATACTCTCCCTTAGATATAGCTCCCATCTTCCACTTGTTGTAAGTTTCCTTTTTCTTTTTTAGTAGGTTATGTAATTTTTTGGTCATCCATCCTGGAGTTTTTAGGTGATTCCCATTTTTCTTGCTTCTAGGTATTGTTAGTTCCTGTGCATTAATGATTTCCCTACGGAAAATTTCCCACCACTCATGTGCATTTTTGTGCTTAAGTAATTTTCGCCATGGAATTCTACTAACCCTTACCTTTAGGCCCCTAAAATCTGCCCTACTAAAATTGAGTCTTCTAGTCTTTGTCTTCTCAGGTCTTCTTCTTCTTACAACCCCAAACTCGAGTATAGCATGGTCGCTGAATCCCAATGTCCCTGCTACCCTTAATTCCTTAACCATGTCCTCCTTATTAGTTAAAACTAGGTCCAGAATGGATGTTCCTCTTGTGTTTTCTTCTACTAACTGGGCAATGAAATTGTCTGCTAGAGAGGATAAAAATTTGATAGAGCTTTTACTCGTAGCTGTGTGAGTTTCCCAATGAATATCTGGGTAATTAAAGTCTCCCATGATAACAATTTCAAATTTCTTCTAAAGCGTGGTCATTTGCTGTGAAAAAATCTCATCCCTGTCTTCTGTCTGTCCTGGTGGTCTATAATAAACACCTATTATGATGTCCTTATCATTGTTTTTCCCCTGAATTGTTACCCAAATATTTTCCAATAAGTTATCATTTTGTAAAACTGTGATTTCCGTGGAAATGTGATCTTTTTTAACATACAATGCAACTCCTCCCCCTCTTTTATTAGTTCTATTTTTTTTGAATAAGTTGTATCCTTCCATCTGTATATTCCAATCATGCTTATCGTTCCACCAAGTTTCTGTAATACCAATGACATCATATTTTTCCTTCTGTATTATCAGTTCTAATTCTCCCTGTTTATTTCCCAAGCTTTGCGCATTTGTGTAAAAACATTTCAGATTGCGCTCTGGTACTTCCTTTTTCTTAATTTCCTTCTGAGTATCCTGTCTTAGGTCCTCATTACCACATCTAGTAACCTTGTTTAGTATATCCTTTAGCTGCATGTTCTTGTCTTTCTTTTTACTTCCCATCCCCTTCTCTTCTAGTTTAAAGCCCTCCTGATAAGTGTGGCAAGTCTTCTGGCAAATATGTGTTTCCCAGGCTTTGTGAGATGTATCCCATCTCTAGCAAGGAGTCCATCATAGAGGTAATTCACTCCATGGTCCAGAAATCCAAAACCTTGCTCTCTACACCACTGCCGAAGCCACTTGTTTACCTCTAGTATTTTATTCCATCTCCTGATACCATATCCATCAACTGGGAGAATTGATGAAAATACTACCTGCGCATCCAGTTCCTTCACTTTCTTTCCTAGATTTTGAAAGTCTTTACGAATAGTTGGTAAATCATTTTTTGCCGTGTCGTTTGTACCCACATGTATCAGCAAAAATGGGTAGTTATCCTTGGAGCTGAAGAGGCATGGAATCCTATCGGCCACGTCCCTAACTTTTGCTCCTGGGAGGCAGCATACTTCTCGTGCCGTTATATCTGGCCTGCAGACTGCTGCCTCTATGCCTCTTAGCAGTGAGTCGCCCATAACCACTACTCTTCTTTTTCTCCTCGCTACGCTATTTCTTGTTGCTCCCTCTTGTCTCTGGGTGACTTTTGTTTCTTCTTTTGCTGATAGATTATTCTTATCATTTTCATCAGTCTGCATAAGAGTTTCATATCGGTTACCTAGCTGTGTAAGTGGTGATGGCCTTGTGATCCTTTTGCATCTCTTGGTCACCTGTATCCATTTATCTGCCTCTGTAGGTTCCCTCAAGTATTCTTCCCTTACTATATTTAGGAGGTTTGCTTCAGCCTCCACCACTGTAGGCTCTCTCATACTTTCTTCCCTTACTATATTCAAGAGGCTTGCTTCTGCTTCATCAATAAAAACCTCACTTTCTTTGATGCCTCTCAACGTCTCTATTCTTTCTTCCAACCTCTGCACTTTATCTTCTAAAAGGGCCACTAGTTTGCATTTCATACAGGTGAAGTTGTCTTTATAGTCAGGCAAATCTGTAAACATATAGCATATGCTGCAGCTTACCATGTGAGTTTTCTCCTCTTCCATATTCCTCTCTTCTGGCCGTGCTGGGCCGCTACTCACCGCCGTGAAGCTCTCTCCTGGCCCCACTGTTCTGGTCTGGGTGTCCGTGGCTCCTTCCCTTGTAGGCCGCACTGGGCCGCTGCCGCTGTTCACCGCTGTGCTGCCGCCCGGCAGTAAGCCTGCAGCTCTCTCCTGGCCGCACTGGGCCGCTGCCGCTGTTCACCGCTGTGCTGCCGCCCGGCAGTAAGCCGGCAGCTCTCTCCTGGCCGCACTGGGCCGCTGCCGCTGTTCACCGCTGTGCTGCCGCCCGGCAGTAAGCCGGCAGCTCTCTCCTGGCCGCACTGGGCCGCTGCCGCTGTGCAAGCCCCTCCGCACGCTGCTCACAGCTGACTCTTCCCCCTGCTTCCGCACGCTGCTCACAGCTGTCTCTTCCCGCTCACGTGACTCCCCTTCCCGCTCACGTGACTCCCCACGTGTGGCACTAGCAGAGAAGATGGACTACTGGGAGCAGGCAGAAGCATGTGACTGGCAGTTGCAGTGGTCTCCTGTGATCTTCTGCATGCAATAATCATTCACCTCCTTCTGCTGCTAACATAGAACCCCTAGCGTGTTCCACTGAGTTGGAACATCACAGATAAGGTGGTGCAAAGGCAGATCATTTTGTTGCTGCAAATTGAGTAGTGTGTGGCTGAAATGCACATAAACTTTTCTGGCCATGAAAAGCACCTCTTTACAGAGAAAATGTGTTGTCAGTCCTAACTAGAGCACAGCAACAATATTGGTACCATTGTTGCTGGTAATGCTGCCCAGTTGGATATGGTGAGGAGCCATCCAGTGGGATACTTGCTGCAGGATACAGCAAAGCAGCTACTCCGCTGTGTGGCTCCTCCAGGCTCATTAATTGTAAAACCGCATGGCAGCACTTCGCCTTACACCCATGAAATGAGGGGGTAGGAGGAGGTATGGAAGCAACAACTTGCCCTGGTGAAGATGGGGGTGGTAAATGGTCGAGTGAGGAAGATCCAGAGCAGGGGAAGGGGCCTTGCATGGTGTTGGAACTGGGCCTACACAATCAGTGTGGAACTAACACCTGGCATTGTTTCATTTCTGGACTGTGGCTGCTGCCAATGAAAACAATGACCCAGTGGGCCGTGAAAGCTATGCATTGTTCTTGTCCATAATAGTACTCTTTTCCCTAGACTGAAATATCCAAGAAAAGGCCCACATACTCTGACTCATGGCCATATAAAGCAGGCACAACTTTCCTAGAGAAATACTGGTGGGTAGGAATCCTCTATCGAGGATTGCAGTAGAATCTACTAAATGGTACGGCAGTGATAGCACTGCCAGCAGCTTGGCCAGGTGCAAGTTGAGTTACAGAACTGCTGGGTGACTGCATATATAGTGCTGTTTCCTGGACACACAATCCCTTATGGATGACTGATGTAGGAATTGGAGAAGGTGTAGGTGTAGATGTGGCCTGCCTGCAAGAAAGATCACGTGGAGGAGTAGAAGAGTCTTGTTCCCTTCACCTGCAGGTGCCAATGTCACTGCCAAGTTTATTTTGCCAAGTAAGATAGTGTTGATAGTCATGTGAGTACGAAGAGATGTTGTTCTTACATTTGTTCCTGTACAGTCATAGCTATGTTTCTGCTTTCAGATCTTGCACATTTCCATGGGTTTATTGTTTGGCAATGTACAAAAAATTTCCCACACAGGAGATGGCCACATGTAGCTGCTGCCGCCAGCATCAGCAACAGCTGAAACATGTCTACCCCTACCACCATCAAGGCCACTACCCCCACCCCGCGAGCCTCCCCTAGGTCTGCCTTAGGCAGGCTTTTTGTATATTGTGACTGCGCTGGAATCATTACTATCACCACTGCCACCACCCTATTCATCTGATGTCACCTTGTCACCCTGACCCAGTTGCCAGGTCCTATCTGCAAAAGAATCATCATTGGCAATGTGATCATCATCTTCCCTACTTTTTTCTGACACATAAAGGACATTTGAACCCTCAGAATTTTCACCTCCAGATTTTTGATAGCTCCGCCATTAGAATGACTACTAATCATAGTACCACATCCCCTGACACTACTACTTCCACCACCACCACCACTTATCATGTCTTCCTCCTCTGCTTGCATACAATGCTGACTGTTCTTATGCAGCTTATCAAAAATAGACTGCTTTCTAACTTGGAAAAATAGATTTCTCAGCAGGTGTCACATCCCTAGCAGGGATCTGTGCTAGTGTATGAATGTGAAGGAGACACAGTTGATAGTCCAGAAAGATCCTGAGGTAAATTACAAGTTATATAGGAGATAGAGGAGGAACACACAGAAGCCTGACTCTAGATCACATCACTCTTAGATATGCAATATCCTCCTGTGACTGAGATGAGAAAACTAAGTAATCAAAAACAATCCTGCAGCTACTAGTGATGCCACCAAGACCAGAAGTAGTGTTTCTGTTGCCACCCACATTCTTATTGTTAGTACTGGCACATGCATTTCTTTGTCCCCCTCCATTTGCTGCCCCGTTTTTTTCCAGTTATTTTATACTACACACACTGCCTAATTATAGTAATTGGCAACAATTCTGGCACAGAGTATATGTCTTTTTTTGTTTTTTGTTGTTTTTTTTTTTTTTTTTACAAACAACTATTTTAAGAACGTCATAAGTTTTTTTTTAGATTAGCACAGGCTGCAACAATGTATGTATGTGCAGCAAAAAAAAAAAAAAATGTAAATAAATTTTTCAGACATAAACACTCCATCACACTTTACATTTGATGAGCAGAGCAGAAAAATTAAGTAACACTTTTTTTGGATTCGCGCAGGCTAGATTATATATTGGGTGAACAACAAAAAACTGCTTAAATAAGAATTTATTTTCAGAATGTGGATGCTAGACTGCATATTTGGTGAACTGAACACAACAAAATAATGCTTAAATAATGAAGATTTTTATATTAGCGGAGGCTGCAATATTGTATATATGTGCAGCAAAACAAAAAATGCTTAAAAATGTATTTGAATATTTTTTTTCAAATTAACATCACTCAATCAAACTGTATTTGCAAAGTAGGAAAAAAAACTATTGAATAACAAGAAGTTGTTTTTCAGATTAGTGCAGGCTAGGCTGTATAATGGGGAGACAACAAAAAAAATGTTTAAAATACAGAGGTTTTTTTCAGATTTCTGCAGGCTAGATTGTATATTGAGTGATCTGGAAACAATAAAAACAACTTAAATAACATAGATTTTTTTTTTAGATTAGCTGAGGCTGGAATACTATATTTATGTGCGACATAATATATTTTTTTTAATTAACAGCATTCCATAATACTGTGTATTTGAATATCAAAGCAGAAAAAACATTAAATAACAAGTGTTTTTTTTAGATTAGTGCAGGCTAGAGTGTATACTGGGTGAACAACAACAACAAACAAAAAACACCTAAATAACTGAGTTTTTTTTTTTACAAGCAGAATATGCACTTTGCTGCTAGAACAACAGTTGTTATGTATTTAATGAAAAAAATTAAACTCTTGACCAAAAAAGTCCTTAACAAAATATTTAATAACAGAACTGTTTTGTCAGTAAAAGTATGTTTAAAGACTCTATACAGAAAAAACTACTCTATTGCACAACAGACTTAGACAAAATTAGATTATTGGCAATGAAAGGGTTAACTGACTGTGTGTCTGTAATTCTGTATGTGAGCAGGAATATAGTAATCTGAAGCTCAAACAGCAGTCTTCACTTTTATCTATTGATTTCTATCACTAATCTGCCAGTGTAATTGCTTGAATCTTATTAAATTTTCTTATTCTTACTATTGCATGCAAGATTTTCAGAACTGTGCTCTGTACAATACAGTTAGATGAATCATCTACTATCTTCACTATCTCCATCATTACTGCAACTAGCAACAGGTCACACTTGGAGCAACTTATATAATGTATATGACATCAGCACTAAATAGTGTCTACCCACTATTGTCTATTGGCTGAGAGGCTGTCAGCTGATGTCAGGTGGTGCTAGAACATCAGATAGTAGTATAATGTTGTACCGTGTTAGCCATTGAAAGTAGTGGAAGAGTGAAGAAATCAGGCGATACCTTTTAGAGGCTAACTGAGTATATTTATAAGTAAGCTTTCAGGAGTACTCGCTCCCTTCATCAGACATGGTGTGATACAAGAACTGAAAATTAACAGATTTTTATACACATGGTTTTCAAAGCATTTTAGAGTCCTTAAAAAAATTGCAATCTAAGTAGAGAAGTTATTTACAACAGGTCAAAAAAAACAGTCTGGAAACTTGTGGTGCGTGACGGAGGGATCAGTAATTCTTGCTGTTATCTGTTTGCTATCAGGAGGTGATTTGTGACCCTCACAGGTCACACATAGTGTGATTTGAAGCTGGCATGAATATTGAGTTCAGTTCATGGTTCAAACATAGTGTGACATGAAGCTGGCATGAATATTAAGTCCAAATTGCAGAGTTTGAAATTTTTGCATAAATTTATACTCCATTTCTTTTCTTTTCTCCTGTGTCTTAAAATGTCCCATTAAAACCACAACCCGCAAATCTTCAATAGAGTGGTTTTCTCCGGAGAAATGTGCGGCCACTGGGAGATCGGTTCTGCTGTTATTAATGGTGGATCTGTGTGAGTTCATTCATTGACTGAGTCTCTGCCCTGTTTCCCCCACATAGAGGCCTGTGGTGGGACATTGCACACACATTATGAGGTACACCACATTGGAAGACCTGCAGGAAAATGTCCCCCTAATTCTGTGCACCTGTTGTGACTGTGGGATAGGTACACTGTCAGCGGTGTGGATGTGCTTGCAGGTCATGCACCTTTTATGTAGGCAAGGTGAGGTGCCATTTTCAGTTGGGGCCTTCAGGGCACTCCGGACGATAATGCGCCTCAGGTTTGGTGGTTGTCGAAAGGAGAGGAGAGGGGGGACTGGAAATATGTCCTTGAGTCTGTTGTCCCTATGTAGTACAGGTTGGAGCTCCTTGGCAATCCTTCGTAGGATCTCCAGCTGTGGGTTGTAGGTGACAACTAGGGGCACTCGGGCTTCTTTCTGGGTCTCTCTATATGTGAGCAGACTGTCTCTGTTAATGGCTGCTGCTTTGTTTAATTGGTTGTCTGTCACTTTTGGTTTGTATCCCAATCTGAGAAATTTCAACCTCAGATCCAGGAGGTGCTTGTCCAGGTCTGTTTTGTCGGAGCAAATACGATTGTATCGTATAGCCTGGCTGTAGATTATAGATTGTCTTGTGTGCTTGGGGTGGAAGCTGTCGTTTCTCAGGTAGGCCGTTCTGTCTGTGGGTTTGTGGTATATCGATGTGAGTAGCCGGTGGTCTTTAATGTATATTGTGGTATCCAGAAAGTGAATTTCACTCCCTGAATAGCTAAGTTTAAGGTTGATGGTCGGGTGAAAGTCATTGAAGTCATTATGGAATTGAAGTAGGGCCTCCTCACCTGCAGTCCAGATGACAAGGATATCATCGATATAACGAAGGTAAATCATAGGTTTGGTGGTGCATGTTGATAAATATGTTCCTTCCATTTCTGCCATAAAGAGATTTGCATATTGGGGTGCACATCTGGTCCCCATTGAAGTTCCCATTCGCTGTAGATATAGATCCTCTCCAAAGGTAAAATGGTTGTGGCTAAGAATGAATTGTATGAGCTGCGTTACTGGTTCTGTTGGGAGGTTTTGTTTTGCCAGGTGTACCCGACATGCTGCAACTCCATCCTTGTGGGGAATGTTAGTATACAGGGATTCCACATCCATGGTGGCCAAAATGGTACCCTCAGGTAGAGGGCCCAGGGCATTCAGTTTTTTAAGAAGGTCAGTGGTGTCCTGGATATAGCTTGGAGTATCCCTGACAAGGGGTTTTAGGAGATTTTCCACCCAACCTGAGATGTTTTCTGTCAGTGTCCCAATGCCAGAAATGATAGGCCTCCCAGGGTTGCCATCTTTGTGTATCTTTGGGAGCATATAGAAGCAGCCCGGCCTGGGATCTTGGGGGATAAGTCCTTTTACCTGATTCTGGATCTGGACTGGAAACTCCTTGATCATACTCTTTAGTTCTTTCATATAGGCCTCTGTGGGATCACTTCCAAGTTTGGAGTAATGGATGGGATTTGACAGTTGCCTGTTTGCTTCCTGGATATAGTCTGAGGTATTCATTATGACTATTGCGCCCCCTTTGTCAGCTGGTTTTATTATTATATCCTGATTTTCTTTCAGTGATGTAATAGCCTTCTGTTCCTGCAGGGTTAGGTTATGCACCTGTTTCTTTTGTTTCTCTAGGATTTCTGATTTTACTTTGCTTCTGAAACAGTCAATATATTTATCCAGTGCTGCATTAGCTCCAGGGCGTGGGGTCCAGGTAGATTTTTTGGTAGGATTCCTTATGGGCTGTTCCATCTCAGAGTCACTGCTGTATGGAGGGTCTTTGTCATAAAAATATTCCCTTAATCTCATTTTTCTGAAAAACTCCTCCATATCATTGCAGAGTTGGATATGGTCAGTGTGTGCCGAGGGGCAGAAGGAGAGACCTTTGGAGAGAACTGACATTTCGTGTTTGTTGAAATTTCTCAGATTGGGATACAAACCAAAAGTGACAGACAACCAATTAAACAAAGCAGCAGCCATTAACAGAGACAGTCTGCTCACATATAGAGAGACCCAGAAAGAAGCCCGAGTGCCCCTAGTTGTCACCTACAACCCACAGCTGGAGATCCTACGAAGGATTGCCAAGGAGCTCCAACCTGTACTACATAGGGACAACAGACTCAAGGACATATTTCCAGTCCCCCCTCTCCTCTCCTTTCGACAACCACCAAACCTGAGGCGCATTATCGTCCGGAGTGCCCTGAAGGCCCCAACTGAAAATGGCACCTCACCTTGCCTACATAAAAGGTGCATGACCTGCAAGCACATCCACACCGCTGACAGTGTACCTATCCCACAGTCACAACAGGTGCACAGAATTAGGGGGACATTTTCCTGCAGGTCTTCCAATGTGGTGTACCTCATAATGTGTGTGCAATGTCCCACCACAGGCCTCTATGTGGGGGAAACAGGGCAGAGACTCAGTCAATGAATGAACTCACACAGATCCACCATTAATAACAGCAGAACCGATCTCCCAGTGGCCGCACATTTCTCCGGAGAAAACCACTCTATTGAAGATTTGCGGGTTGTGGTTTTAATGGGACATTTTAAGACACAGGAGAAAAGAAAAGAAATGGAGTATAAATTTATGCAAAAATTTCAAACTCTGCAATTTGGACTTAATATTCATGCCAGCTTCATGTCACACTATGTTTGAACCATGAACTGAACTCAATATTCATGCCAGCTTCAAATCACACTATGTGTGACCTGTGAGGGTCACAAATCACCTCCTGATAGCAAACAGATAACAGCAAGAATTACTGATCCCTCCGTCACGCACAAGTTTCCAGACTGTTTTTTTTGACCTGTTGTAAATAACTTCTCTACTTAGATTGCAATTTTTTTAAGGACTCTAAAATGCTTTGAAAACCATGTGTATAAAAATCTGTTAATTTTCAGTTCTTGTATCACACCATGTCTGATGAAGGGAGCGAGTACTCCTGAAAGCTTACTTATAAATATACTCAGTTAGCCTCTAAAAGGTATCGCCTGATTTCTTCACTCTTCCACTAGAACATCAGAGACTGAGTCACAGACACGTGACTCTTCTATATTTTCTTCTCAAACATTTGGCAGTGCCATTTTAGTTTGTCAGAGACGAATTTCCATTTATTCGGTTTCATTAAAAATTAAACAATTTTTAACATTCGATTCACCAATCTCTATGTACTGGTGTCACAGGAAATGCAATGAGTATAATGGAACATATTATGCTGTGCAGTGGCTACTGTGGAGCATATTATACTGTGCAGGGGCCACTATGGAGAATATCATACTGTGCGGGGAACACTGTGGACAGGGCCGGTTTTAGACAAAGTGGGCCCTGGGCAAAAATTAAAAGCGGGGCCCCAAATGCTGATATGCAAACAACACCATCGTCTTCCAGTGACAACGCCTATAATAACGCCTCCTTTCTGCCAACAAAAAAGTAATAACAAGCCCCATTTTACCACACACAATTCAAATGAGCACCTTTGTACCACCTATTAGATTTTTGCACCCAGTCATCAGTTATTATAGCGCCTCCTTATAAATAATAGTCCCTGCTTATAAATAATCTTACACCTTTATTAATAATAGCTCCCTTAGAAATGATAAATAGTGCCCTGTATCAGTAATATCCCCCCTTATCAGTAACAGTCACCCCGTAAAAATAATACTGCTCCCTTAAAAATAAAAGCCCCCTCATAAATAATAGTTACCCTTATAAATAATAGTCCCCATTATCACTAATAGCCCCCTTTATAAATAAGCCCACTTAACAATTATACCCCCCTTATAAATAGTTCCCCTCTTATAAATATAAATAATAGCTCCCCCTTATAATGGATGCCTTATATATAATAGTTCCCCCTTATAATAGCCCCCTCATACTTAAGTTTCCCAATTATATATAGTAACACACCCTTATATATATAACACACCCTTATTTCCAGAGGCCCCCCCCACACATTATAATTTTCCACAGAGGCCCCACAGAATATAACTTGCTATCCAGAGGGGCCCCTTCCCCAGTATAATGCTCCACAGTGGCCCCACACAGTATAATATGCTATCCAGAGGGGGCCCCCCAGTATAATATGCTATCCAGAGGGGGCCCCCCAGTATAATATGCTATCCAGAGGGGGCCCCCCAGTATAATATGCTATCCAGAGGGGGCCCCCAGTATAATGCTCCACAGGGGCCCTACAGTGCTATTATTATATTATATTCTGGGGTCTCTTCAGACCCCAGAGTATAATAATCGAAGGCCCGGGGTAAGTAAGGTAAAATAACAAACAGTTATACTCACCTTGTCTTACCTCTCCTGGGCCTCCTCGCGCTGCTCCGCTATGCCCGCCAGCGACTGCTTCTTCTTCTCTGCGGCTGACGTCACACGTTGTGGACGTCACCTCTGAGGCCTGTGATTGGGCCTCAGCGATTACATGAGGCACGCCCCACGTGACCGCTGAGGCCAGGCCTCAGCGCCTCAGCAGTGATGTCCAGAACGCCAGAAGATGACGTCGGACGCCAAGGACAGGTGATTAAAAATGTTTGTTATTTTTACTCACCTCGAAAAAGGGGCCCTGCAGTCCCTTTCTGTTAGTGCTTTGGCCGGGCCTGACTCCGGGATCCGGAGTCATAAGGTTCCGGATCCCGGGGGCCCCTTTGGGGACGGGGCCCTGGGCAATTGCCCATTTTGCCCCCACCTAACGCCGACCCTGACTGTGGAGCATATTATACTGTGCAGGGGCCACTATGGAGCATTATACTGTGCAGGAGCCAATGTGGAGCATTTTATACCCTGTGGGGGCCAGTGTGGAGCATAATGCTGTGCAGGGAACACTGTAGAGCATTATACTGTGCAGGGGCCCCATGTGGTTTGACCGTGTCGGAAACACCGCAGCAAGAACTGCAGCTTTTTACAGTCACTGCAAAATTCTAGTGAATCCCATACAAGCAGCGGACATGCTGTGATTTCCAAAACCATAGCAGTTTTGGAAATTGCAACATGTCATTTATACCTACGGAAACCCCGGCGGTTTCCCTATAGGTATAATGGAAGCAGATATACAGTGGGGAAAAAAAGTATTTAGTCAGCCACCAATTGTGCAAGTTCTCCCACTTAAAAAGGTGAGAGAGGCCTGTAATTGACATCATAGGTAGACCTCAACTATGAGAGACAAAATGAGAAAACATATCTAGAAAATCACATTGTCTGATTTTTTAAGAATTTATTTGCAAATTATGGTGGAAAATAATTATTTGGTCACCTACAAACAAGCAAGATTTCTGGCTCTCACAGACCTATAACTTCTTCTTTAAGAGGCTCCTCTGTCTAAAAGACACCTGTCCACAACCTCAAACATTCACAATCCAAACTCAACTATTGTGAAGACCAAATTGCTGTGGAAGGACACCAGAAACAAAATTGTAGATCTGCATCAGGCTGGGAAGACTGAATCTGCAATAGGCAAGCAGCTTGGTGTGAAGAAATCAACTGTGGGAGCAATAATTAGAAAATGGAAGACATACAAGACCACTGATAATCTCCCTCGATCAGAGGCTCCACGCAAGATCTCACCCCGTGGGGTCAAAATGATCACAAGAACGGTGAGCAAAAATCCCAGAACCACACGGGGGGACCTAGTGAATGACCTGCAGAAAGCTGGGACTAACATAACAAAGGCTACCATCAGTAACACACTACGCCACCAGGGACTCAGATCCTGCAGTGCTAGATGTGTCCCCCTGCTTAAGCCAGTACATATCCGGGCCCGTCTGAAGTTTGCTAGAGAGCATTTGGATGTTCCAGAAGAGTACTGGGAGAATGTCATATGGTCAGATGAAACCTAAGTAGAACTGTTTGGTAAAAACACAACTCGTCGTGCTTGGAGGAGAGTGAATGCTGAGTTGCATCCAAAGAACACCATACCTACTGTGAAGCATGGGGGTGGCAACATCATGCTTTGGGGCTGTTTCTCTGCAAAGGGACCAGGACGACTGATCCATGTACATGAAAGAATGAATGGGGCCATGTATCGTGAGATTTTGAGTGCAAACCTCCGTCCATCGGCAAGGGCACTGAAGATGAAACGTGGCTGGGCCTTTCAGCATGACAATGATACCAAGCACATCACCAGGGCAACGAAGGAGTGGCTTCGTAAGAAGCATTTCAAGGTCCTGGAGTGGCCTAGCCAGTCTCCAGACCTCAACCCCATAGAAAACCTTTGAAGGGAGTTGAAAGTCTGTGTTGCCCGGCGACAGCCCCAAAACATCACTGCTCTAGAGGAGATCTGCATGGAGGAATGGGCCAACATACCAGCAACAGTGTGTGCCAACCTTGTGAAGACTTACAGAAAACGTTTGACCTCTGTCATTGCCAACAAAGGATATATAACAAAGTATTGAGATGAACTTTTGTTATTGACCAAATACTTATTTTCCACCATAATTTGCAAATAAATTCTTTAAAAATCAGACAATGTGATTTTCTAGATATGTTTTCTCATTTTGTCTCTCATAGTTGAGGTCTACCTATGATGTCAATTACAGGCCTCTCATCTTTTTAAGTGGGAGAACTTGCACAATTGGTGGCTGACTAAATACTTTTTTTTCCCCACTGTATGCAGCTCAGTTCAGAATACCAGTATATAGAAAGGATGTCCTAGAATTGAAAAAGGTACAATGGAGGGTCATAAAACTGATAAGGGACATGGAAGACCTCAGTTATAAGAAGAGATTAAAGGAGTTAAATTTGTTTAACTCCTTTAGTCTCGAGAAAAGGCGTTTAAGAAGGACATGATAAACCTGTATAAATATATATAAATGGTCCATATAAATACTATGGGGAAAAACTGTTCCATGTAAAATCCCCTAAAAGAGAAAGGGGAACCCCCTTCCTCTGGAGAAAAAAGGTTTAATCTTCATAACTGACAAGTCTTCTTTACTGTAAGGACAGCTGACAGCTTCATAAGCAGTTTATGCTAGGTGCACACATACGTTTGGGTTTCTGTTCTTCCGGTCTGTTTGGGACCCGAAAAACGAAAACCCAATCTGCTTAAAAAGAGGTTACCCAATGAAACCTGCAGACCCCCATAGACTATAATGGGGTCCGCCGGGTTCCTGCCTGGTTTCCACCTACTTGCAGGACTTTTATCTCTGCATTTTTCAAGTGGAATGGGGGACGGAATCCCTGAACAGAAATCAATCACAGATGTGAACCCAGCCTTACTTGTCTTTTTACAGCAAAATAGATGCTCACTTTGTTACAGACATAGATATGGCTGCGATATTAACATACGAGGAGAGGACAGAGATTATGCTAATCTCTGGGGAGCTCAGCAGTGTTGGAGCAGTATGGAAGGTTTTATTTTGTTTACCTCCACATTGATGTAGAAGTTTGTTTCATCACTGAACAATAGTGTCTCTGTGAAATGTGAGTCCAGTTGTAATTGCTGTGACACACATTCTGAAAATTCAACATGGCAATCAGGATCCTTATTGAGATGATGCAACAACTGGATCTTGTACGGGTTCCATTTGTGTGTAGCCAGTATATGGTTTAACTCACCCTTGCTCTCCTGTGAGAGACACATGGTGCTACAAACTTGGCTCTTGCTGAAGGACGTCAGGATGGTTATTGTTTTTGTATCATTTGTGTTTTCTTATGTTCTCTTTTTGGCAGGTCCAACACAGAACCTTTTTGGCAAAATCTGGCAAGCAATTTGCCAACCATGTCATGCTGGATGGGTGGTGTATTAGGGTGCCAAGCATTGAAATCCAGTGCAATAACTCCCAAACTTCCCTTCCTGAAGATCAGCACTATCTCTGTTCTCTCCCTGCTTTTTAAGCTTGCAGCCATATCTGTGTCTGTCACAAAGAGAACATTGATAATAACTTTGGAAGGAATAAAGGTATGTCACACTTAAATTAATTATCCATCAGTTACATATGTCACATGCACCCCTTCCCATCTGAAAAAAATTGAGTTCCAAGATGGCAGCTTTCAAAATGGGTGCTTTGTTGGACACCGCACCACACAGATTTACCCCCTTCCATGCAACACACACAATGGCATTCCCACCCACTATTTTCTATTTATTCAAGTGTCTTCATACCTTTGAACCACACTGTACAGTACAGACCAAAAGTTTGGACACACCTTCTCATTCCAAGAGTTTTCTGTATTTTCATGACTATAAAAATTGTAGATTCACACTGAAGGCATCAAAACTATGAATTAACACATGTGGAATTATATACTTAACAAAAAAGTGTGAAACAACTGAAAATATGTCTTATATTCTAGGTTCTTCAAAGTAGCCACCTTTTGCTTTGATTACTTGTAACGTCCTTGCCTGTCCGGGCTTTGGCGCCGTCCTCCGGGCGCACACTGCGGCGCAGGAGGCGTGCCCGGTTGTAATTCTTTCCTTGGGTTTTTCTTGTATTGTCTGAACACTGTCCTATTCCCTCACCTCCTTAATTGATTTTCCACCACGCCCTTCTCCTTCACCTTGCTTTCCCCCTGCTCCACTAAGAGTTAACTTTAGTCCTGCCTTGTGATTGACAGCCTGTCCTCCTGTCAAGTGTGGGGCGGGTTCTTTCTCCCAATTTATTGTTTGCTCACTTTCCCATTGGTGCCTGCTATTGCATTTTGCTTACTGGCTATACTCCTTGCTCCTTGTTACCTGCTCTTCTGATTGTCTGACCACTGGCTTTGACTTTGACTATTCTCTTGGATTTTGATTCTGTACCGCATTGTTCGATTGTTACCGACCTCTTGGCTAGCTGACCTCCCTTTGTTGTTTGTGCGTCCTGTCTGCGTTCTGTGTTGTCACTTATTCAGAGTAGGGACCGGCTCCAAGTTGTTCCTGTCATTAGGACAGTGAGACAAGTAGGTAGGGACAGAGTCTGGGTCAACTTTAGGGCTCACTGTCTCTGTATTCCCTTCCACTCAGGTTTTTGCTGCAGCACTGGAGAATTGCTCAACTGGCAATTCCCTTACATTACTGCTTTGCACACTCTTGGCATTCTCTTGATGAGCTTCAAGAGGTAGTCACCTGAAATGGTTTTCACTTCACAGGTGTGCCCTGTCAGGTTTAATAAGTGGGATTTCTTGCCTTATAAGTGGGGTTGGGACCATCAGTTGTGTTGTTCAGAAGTCAGGTGGATACACAGCTGATAGTCCTACTGAATGGAGTGTTAGAATTTGTATTATGGCAAGAAAAAAGCAGCTAAGTAAAGAAAAATGAGTGGCCATCATTACTTTAAGAAATGAAGGTCAGTCAGTCCGAAAAATTGGGAAAACTTTGAAAGTGTCCCCAAGTGCATTGGCCAAAACCATGAAGTGCTACAAAGAAACTGACTCACATGAGGACCGCCCCAGGAAAGGAAGACCAAGAGTCACCTCTGTTGCAGAGGATAAGTTCATCCAAGTCACCAGCCTCAGAAATCGCAGGTTAACAGCAGCTCAGATTAGAGACCAGGCCAATGCCACACAGAGTTCTAGCAGCAGACACATCTCTACAACAACTGTTAAGAGGAGACTGTGTGCAGCAGGCCTTCATGGTAAAATAGCTGCTAGGAAACCACTGCTAAGGACAGGCAACAAGCAGAAGAGACTTGTTTGGGCTAAAGAACACAAGGAATGGACATTAGACCTGTGGAAATCTGTGCTTTGGTCTGATGAGTCCAAATTTGAGATCTTTGGTTCCAACCACCGTGTCTTTGTGCGACGCAGAAAAGGTGAACGAATGGACTCTACATGCCTGGTTCCCACCGTGAAGCATAGAGGAGGAGGTGTGATGGTGTGGGGGTGCTTTGCTGGTGACACTGTTGGGGATTTATTCAAAATTGAAGGAATACTGAACCAGCATGGTTACCACAGCATCTTGCAGCGGCATGCTATTCCATCCGGTTTGCGTTTAGTTGGACCATCATTTATTTTTCAACAGGACAATGACCCCAAACACACCTCCAGACTGTGTAAGGGCTATTTGACCAAGAAGGAGAGTGATGGGGTGCTACGCCAGATGACCTGGCCTCCACAGTCACCAAACCTGAACCCAGTCGAGATGGTTTGGGGTGAGCTGGACCGCAGAGAGAAGGCAAAAGGGCCAACAAGTGCTAAGCATCTCTGGGAACTCCTTCAAGACTGTTGGAAGACCATTTCAGGTGACTAGCTCTTGAAGCTCATCAAGAGAATGCCAAGAGTGTGCAAAGCAGTAATCAAAGCAAAAGGTGGCTACCTTGAAGAACCTAGAATATAAGACATATTTTCAGTTGTTTCACACTTTTTTGTTAACTATATAATTCCACATGTGTTAACTCATAGTTTTGATGCCTTCAGTGTGAATCTACAATTTTTATAGTCATAAAAATACAGAAAACACTTGGAATGAGAAGGTGTGTTCAAACTTTTGGTCTGTACTGTACATATACATTTTATTTATATACATACATATTTCACAGCACTATACAAATTGTAGGGTTCAAGTACAGACAAAAAGAGACATTACAGAGTAATACACACGTGGCCAAAATTGTTGGTACCCTTCGTTTAATGAAAGAAAAACCCACAATGGTCACAGAAATAACTTGAATCTGACAAAAGTAATAATATGTAAAAATTCTATGAAAATGAACAAATGAAAGTCAGACATTGCTTTTCAACCATGTTTCAACAGAATTTTTAAAAAAGAAAACTCATGAAACAGGCCTGGACAGAAATGATGGTACCCTTAACTTAATATTTTGTTGCATAACCTTTTGAGGCAATCACTGCAATCAAACGATTCATGTAACTGTCAATGAGACTTCTGCACCTCTCAACAAGTATTTTGGCCCACTCCTCCAAACTGCAAACTGGTCCAGCTGTCTCGGGTTTGAAGGGTGCCTTTTCCAGACGGCATGTTTCAGCTCCTTCCAAAGATGCTCAATAGGATTTAGGTCAGGGCTCATAGAAGGCCACTTCAGAATAGTCCAATGTTTTCCTCTTAGCCATTCTTGGGTGTTTTTAGCTGTGTGTTTTGGGTCATTATCCTGTTGCAAGACCCATGACCTGCGACTGAGACCAAGCCTTCTGACACTGGGCAGCACATTTCTCTCTAGAATCCTTTGATAGTCTTGAGATTTCATTGTACCCTGCACAGATTAAAGACACTCTGTGCCAGATGCAGCAAAGCAGCCCTAGAACATAACAGAGCCTCCTCCATGTTTCACAGTAGGGACAATGTTCTTTTCAAGATATGCTTCATTTTTCCGTCTGTGTACATAGAACTGATGTGCCTTGCCAAAATTTTTGATTTTTGTCTCATATGTCCATAGGACATTCATCCCAGAAGCTTTGTGGCTTGTCAACATGTAGTTTGGCAAATTCCAGTCGGGCTTTTTTAAGTTATTTCTGTGACCATTGTGGGTTTTTCTTTCATTAAACGAGCGGTACCAACAATTTTGTCCACGTGTGTAACTATAAGGGAGGGGGCATTATGAACATAAGGGGGGTCATTTACATAAGGGTTATTGGGGGGCATTATGAATATAAGGGGGGAGGTTATTTATATTAGGGGGCATCATTTATATTAAGAGGCATTATGAACATAAGGGGGTGGTCACTGATATAAGGGGTCATTTGAGGTGCAGTATTTATGTCAGGGTTAATCAGGGGCATAATATGAAGGGGCAATTAATTTAATTAAGGTGACACTTTGGCTTTATTAAGACTAAAAGCCCCACGTTGCGGGCCGCAGCAAAAAAGCGCTGCAGGAAAAACCGCAGCAGTAACACATTGTGGTTTTTCCCGAAGCACTTTTCACAGAAGGTCCACAGAGGTTTCCTCTGCAGTCTTTATGATTCCATTATACCTATAGGGAAACCGCCAGTGTTCCAAAACTGCAAAGGTTTTGAAAATCACAGCGTGTATGCTGCACGTATTTTTCTGCGATGTGTGGATGGGATTTGCTAGAATCCCATCCACTTTGCAGAAACTGTAAAATGCCGGGCTTTTTTGCCGTTTTTGCCACGTAGGGCCCCATCCCATTCCCGCATTGTGGTTTTGGAAATCGCGGTTTTGGAAATCGCAGCATACCTACGGAAACGCTGATGGTTTAGATATAATTGAAGCAGAAAGTCCACAGAGGAAACCTCTGCAAACTTTCTGTGCAAAGCGCTGCGGGAAGAAACGCGATGTGTCGCCACCATGTAAACAGAGAAGGGGTCACGGCGCTTACACAGGTACCACGGTTCATTCAGACAACTGATCCTGGGGGTCCTGGGTATTGGAACCCCACTAATTTTACCTTTTTTTTTTTTTATCTTTTAATTAAGAAACACCTGGGGCATTATTAATAAGGGGCACTATTTAAAGGGGGTACACAGGGAAGTTATTAATTTAAAGATGCACTTGGGGGTATTATTCATTATGGGGGTTATATTATATATTTCATAATTGGGGGTAACAGCAGGATGGGTGTGCAGGTGAGGACAATGTGGGTCAGGTGCCTGGAAAAGTGAGGAGCCAAAGATGTCTATACTGCAAACTTTACAGAGAATGGAATAAATGGTCATGGCGGTCCAGATGAAAGAGATGGGGAATATGAACGATTAGTCAGAGATGTCACCTGTAAGTCACTAAATGTTACTGCCCTGTATTCACCTAAATCGTCTGCAGAGCCCTGTGTAGAGCTGCTATATACCACTATACAGTCACCGTATAGTGATAATTAGAGATGAGCAATTCGAAGCTGCAGAAGTGGAATTCGATCCGAATTTCAGGAAATCGTCAATTCGCATGGAATCCGGATTTCCTGATACTTCGCGGTAACGAATATTTAGTGAACCTTTGTGACATCAGACGGTCACAAGATATTCTCTAGTGATGTGATTGGGTAGGCGTGTCTTTGCTTGTTAGCAGATCCTTCCACATGAATAAAAGTTGTCCGTGCTGGAGAGAGAAAGACATGACCACGGCATCCATTTGCCGCCCACCCCGGCTCTCTCAAGACAGGAAATAGCTGTTTATTCGCCGTAAATTAATTTGGATCGAATAGAATTGTATCAGAAAATTCGGCGAAGTTGCCGAATCGAATATTTGAAAACTTCGCTCATCTCTAGTGATAATATCGGTATACCTAAGTTGGGGGCCCACTTGGACATGTTCGTTCCCCCTGTGCTAAACCCCTAGCTACGCCTCTGGAGGAGAACCAAGAGAGCGCTATGTCTGCAAGGCCGACAGAGCATAGTGTCAAAATACACAAGAAAAAAAAAAATAACTGAAGCTTTTAAAGTAATTTGTCTATTTTTATTAATGGCATCATTAGCAATGATTGTTTATGAAAAACTAAATTGTAAAGACACTAAAGTACTAAGCCAGTTTGCCTTCATGAGAAAAAGCAGTATGATATAGCCCCGACACTCCAATTGCTTAAATTTAAGGTTGAGACTCCACATTGCGGAAACGCAGCGTTTTTTGTTTTTTTTTTGCAGATTTTGCTCTGGTTTTTTGAGCCAAAAGGGACGTTCACACTACCGGTAGTAGTATCCATTGCTTGCATCCGTTGCAAAATGTTAACGGTCACTAACAGATCCGTCATAAATCCGTTAAAAATCCCATTGCTTTCAATAGGATTGTTGTCCATTAGTGTATGTTTTCACCAAATCCGTCACATGTCCATTTTTTTTAGCAGACATAATAATGCGGGGTGCAGGATTTTTTTTGTCCATTCAAAATAACGGACTTACAGTGGGGAAAAAAAAATATTTAGTCAGCCACCAATTGTGCAAGTTCTCCCACTTAAAAAGATGAGAGAGGCCTGTAATTGACATCATAGGTAGACCTCAACTATGAGAGACAAAATGAGAAAACCAATCCAGAAAATCACATTGTCTGATTTTTTAAGAATTTATTTGCAAATTATGGTGGAAAATAAGTATTTGGTCACCTACAAACAAGCAAGATTTCTGTATCTCACAGACCTGTAACTTCTTCTTTAACTCCTTAACGACCAATGATGTACCTGTACGTCATTGATGACATGGGGATGTATGGAGAGGGCTAAGGAGCTGGGCTCTCTCGATACAGGGCGAATGCTGGCTGTATGGACCTGCCGCTAACAGCAGCGATTGGTGCCTTCACTGATCGCTGCTGTTAACACTTTAGACGCCGTGGTCAAATGGGACCGCGGCGTCTAAACTGAGCAGGCGCCACAGGCGCCGCCATTTTTCACCGATCGCCACCCTCCTGAACATCATTAGAGGGCGGAGATCGGTTGCCATGACAGCCGGGAGCCTATTGAAGGCTCCCAGACTTGCAATTACATTAGCGCATCGTCTAATAGATGTGAAGGCATTTTGCTATTCACTGCGATACAGTAGTATTGCAGCGAATAGTATGACCGATCAGACCCCCAAAGTTTCAAGGTCCCTAGAGGGTCTGATCATAAAAGTATAAGAAGAAAAGTATAAAAAAAATTAAAAAAAAACACAAAAGTTCAAATCACCCCCCTTTCCCTAGATCAGATATAAAAGTAAATAAACAAAACTAAACATAAACACATTAGGTCTCCGGTGCTCCAAAATGTTCAAACTATTAAAATATTTAAATATTTATGCCATACGGTGAACGGCGTAGCGGCGAAAAAAAATCGAAATGGCCAAATACCGTTTTTTTCAACACTTTGCCTTCTATAAAAAATGGAATAAAAAGTGATCAAACCATCAGATATTTCCCCAAATGGTATCAGTAAAAACGTCATCTTGTCCCGCATAAAAAGACGCCTTACTCAGCTCCATACATGTAAATATGAAAAATTTACAAGTGTCACAATATGGAGACACAAACATTTTTTTCTATTTTGCAAAGTTTTTCATTTCTTAAAATGTTTTCTATCAAAACATTACAAATATTATATAAATTTGGTATCGCCGTGTTTATATTGACCCGCAGAATACAGGTCACATGTAATTTTTACCACACAGTGAACGCGGTAAAAATTAAACCCATATGAAGTTGGCGCAAATGCATTTTTTCTCCAATTGCACCTCATTCTGATTTTTTTTTTCAGCTTCCCAGTACATTGCACAGCATATTGAAGGGTGCCATTGCAAAGTACAATTTGTTTCGTAAACAATAAGCCATCATGTGAGTCTGTGAACTGAAAAATGAAAAAGTTATGTCTCTTAGAATGTGGGGAGGGAAAAACGAAAATGCAAAAACGTTAAGAGGCTCCTCTGTCCTCCACTTATTACCTGTAGTAATGGCACCTGTTTGAAATTGTTATCAGTAGAGATGAGCGAAGTTTTAAAAAATTCTATTCGGCAACTTCGCCGAATTTTCCGATATGATTCTATTCGATCCGAATTAATTTGCGGCAAATAAACAGCTATTTCCTGTCTGCAGAGAGCTGGGGTAGGTGGCAAAATGGCGGAAGCCCTTGGATACTGTGGTCATGTTTCTCTCTCTCTTTCTCTCTCTCTCTCTCTCTCTCCCAGCACGGACAACTTTTATTCATGTGGAAGGATCTGCTAACAAGCAAAGACTCGCCTACCCAATCACATCACTAGAGAATATCTTGTGACTGTCTGATGTCACAAAAATCCTTACTAAATATTTGTTACCGCGAAGCATCAGGAAATCCAGATTCCATGCGAATCGAAGATTTCCTGAAATTCAGATCGAATTCCACTTCTGCAACTTCGATTCGCTCATCTCTAGTTATCAGTATAAAAGACACCTGTCCACAACCTCAAACAGAGATTTTGAGTGCAAACCTCCTTCCATCAGCAAGGGCATTGAAGATGAAACGTGTCTGGGTCTTTCAGCATGACAATGATCACAAGAACACCGCCAGGGCAACGAAGGAGTTGCTTCGTAAGAAGCATTTCAAGGTCCTGGAGTGGCCTAGCCAGTCTCCAGATCTCAACCCCATAGAAAACCTTTGAAGGGAGTTGAAAGTCCGTGTTGCCCAGCGACAGCCCCAAAACATCACCGCTCTAGAGGAGATCTGCATGGAGGAATGGGCCAACATACCAGCAACAGTGTGTGCCAACCTTGTGAAGACTTACAGAAAACGTTTGACCTCTGTCATTGCCAACAAAGGATATATAACAAAGTATTGAGATGAACTTTTGTTATTGACCAAATACTTATTTTCCACCATAATTTGCAAATAAATTCTTTAAAAATCAGACAATGTGATTTTCTGGATTTGTTTTCTCATTTTGTCTCTCATAGTTGAGGTCTACCTATGATGTCAATTACAGGCCGGCCTCATCTTTTTAAGTGGGAGAACTTGCACAATTGGTGGCTGACTAAATACTTTTTTTCCCCACTGTATGATGGACATTAGTGTCCATTATTTTTTAACATTAATGTCTATGGTTAACAGACAGTAATGAACGGTCGTCTGCTATATTGTCCGTTATTACTGTTCACTTTTTTTTATTTTTTTGCGCATGCTCAGAAAAAGGAAACAAAAAAAAAAAGCAAAAAAACGGACAGAATAAAAATGGACAATAACGGACACTAACTGATGCTAATGTGTCTGTTTTTTTAATTGATCCATTAACTGGATCAGTTAAAAAATGTACACATTAACATCAGTTAATGTCCGTTATGATTTTTTTTTAACAGACACTATCAGAACGGACATCCAAAGCTAGTGAACGTCCCCTAAGTGCTTCCTTTATATTTTCCATTCCTTTTCAAGCCACTCCTGACTTTGGTCCAAAAAGACAGCAAAATCTGCAACAAAAAACCCTGCGTTTCCGCAACATGGAGCTTTGGCCTAAGGCGGAGGCCCCACATTCTGGAAACGTAGCTTTTTTTGTTGCAGATTTTGCTGAGGTTTTTGAGCCAAAGACAGGAGTGGATAAAGCTTCCGATATATTTTCCATTCTTCCCTTTGGTTTTGTAGCCATTCTCCATGGCTCAAAAAAACACAGTGAATCTGCAATTTATCGTCTATAGAATTTATTGCATGCAGCTAGTAAATAGGGGAATTCTTCATACAGAAGTGTTGCTTTCTATAATGCATGTTTGCCTTCAGTCGGTTAGACTTTGCACCACTCCCTATTCTCAACATTCAGTATAAGATGAAAGGAAGCTTTAAATACAGAAGCACAAGTGTATTTTTCTTGAAGAGTTATAGTTAAACAGCAGAGTATGGAGGGGGGAAATCTTTGGATTCCATTTTTGTTGCTTCCTGGTAGGATGGAAGTTCAGTCTGTAAAACAAAATCAGTAGTTTAACATGCAAGGTTAATAGACTATGAATAATTTGTAACTAAGACTACTGTCTTCTAAAGAAAATATATCACAGTGAGGAATGTTTTCCTAGTTGTGCATGTTCTTTCTGATTTACTCTAGATTACATGTTTCGTAGGCCTTGCAAACAGGAAGATAATATAAAAGGATGCAGGGTAATTTGGATGTTAAAGCGTACTTCCAGTTATAAACAACTTTTCATAAATGAATAGTACAGGTTATATATGAAACTCTGTAATATATCTTATTAAAGAAATGTTTTTTCTCCACTTTTCACGCAGTTACTTGCTCCATATCAGTCTATGAAGATGGTAGGGGGATTAGAAAAGACACTCAAATAATTGCTGCTGTTACACTCTGCTGTTCCTTGCTTTTTAAACACTGCAAAGTTGTATGTAACAGGCTGTAAAAGCACATAATGTGCAATAAATCAATTAACCAGCAGGAGAATCTCACTCCTTCCTCCACCCTCCATAGAGCTCTATGTGTGAGACTGATTGAAGATAAGGAGCAGCAGAGCAGCTTAATAAGTGGTGAAGGAAACAGATCTCCTTAATAAGATATATTACAAAGTTTATTATATTCACTTGCACTATTCGTTTATGAAAAGTTGTTTATAACTGAGGTATACTTTAATGCTCAGCGATTTTTTTTTCATATTTCTCTTCACGCCTTCCAAAATTCATAACATATTTTTTTTCTGTTGACATAAATATGTGAGGGCTTATTCTTTGTATAACGAGTTGTACTTTCATTTGGCACCATTTTGGGGGACATATAATGTGTTAGCTTGTATTATTGTTTTGAGGGTCCATGTGAAAAATCCCACAATTCTATCATCATTTTTTGCATTTTGTTTCTACGGCATTCACTCTGCCTTAAGAAAGAACTGGCAACTTTGTCTGATAGGTCATTTTGATTACGGCAATACTTTATTTATATTGGTTTTATTATGTTTTACTGCATTTACTAATAAAACGCCATTTTTAGAAAATTAACAATTTTCCTGGGGTCACCGTATTCTAACACCTATAATTTTTTTTTGAGTATTGTTAATAGAGATATGTAAAGGCTCCTTATTTGCGAGGCAAGTTGTAGATTTTATTGGTACCAATTTTTGGTATGTATGACTTTTTGATGATATTTTATTGCTATTTTTTTGGGGGGAAGGGAGGTGATGACCAAAATACTTAATTTGCGCATTGCAGTATTTTTTTATGGCGTTCACTGCAAAATAAATAGTGCTTATATGCAGACTTATATGCACATAGGGATACCTAACATGTTTTTTTTATTTTGTTTACATTATGTATTTTTTTAAATTAAAAGGTGGGTTTTTTGAACTTTTTATCATTTGTTTATACTTTATTTTTTTAAATTTTTTTTTTTAGGGGCAGCATGGTGGCTGAGTGGTTATCCCTGTTGCCTTGAAGCACTGTGGTCCTGGATTCAAATTCAACCAAGGGAAACATCTGAATGGAGTTTCTATGTTCTCCCTGTGTTTGCATGGGGGTACTGTTTTCTCTCACATGCCAGAAATAAGTTGAAAGGTAAATTGGCTCTCCATACAAACAACTGACCGTTGGGGATCAGCACCTGTATGGCAGCTGCTAACTCCCCTACTCCACAATGCTCTCTGTGCTTTGAGTCTCTGTGCGAAAAGCACATTACAAATGTTTATCTTCATATGCTCCAGCAGAGGGTGTGCCTCATTCAGGACAAGGCACATGTCTCTTCATAAATGGGGTGCACCCATGCGCCTGAAGTGAAATTTACAGAATCATGCTAGCTTTCTGGTGTAAATGATAAGAAATCTGGTGGGGTTGGTGGTTCCATCCCCAGCATTCTTTTGTCACACCTACTTGTCAGGAAAAGTTGTGGGTGCTGCAAAAATGCCAGTTTTGACAATTTATGCCACAACTGAAATCTAAAAAGGCATAAACCTGAGATAGACTGAAGTAAAATAATAAAAATTCTGCCCTTTTGTTTACAATTATTGTTAAATGCAATGACATCTTAGGCCCTGTTCACATCTGCGTTTGGGTTTCCGTTCGGGGGAGTCCGCTTGGGGACCCCCCGAATGGCAACCTATACGCATAAAAAGCAGTTTGTCTGGGAAACCACACGGACGCCATAGACTATAATGGGGTACGTGTGGTTTGCAGCACTTTCCTCTCCGCTTGCTTCAGGTGGAAACCGAGCGGAAACCACACGGACCCCATTATAGTCTATGACAGGGGTTGGCAACCCCCGGAACGCGTGCCACTCTTGGAGTCTTATTTCCCTGGCAGCCCGAGTCCTCACAGAGCAGTTTCGATCGGACCAAACACAGCCGAAACGAAACTTCTATTATTATACTGTGGGTTCTCTTCAGACCCCCGAGTATAATAAGTGGAGCCCCCGGGGGAGGTGATCAAACATAAAAAATAATGTTAACTCACCTTCCCTGGATACGCAGCCGCTACTCTGTGCTCTTCGGGCGCTTCTGCCTGACATAAGAGACCACTGACAGGGCCTCAGCGGTCACGTCCGACGTCATTATGCATAATGACGTGACGTGACCCCTGAGACCCAATCAACAGTTGCTGACTACAGGCAGAAGCACCCGAAGAGAACACAGCGGCTGCGGAGCGGAGGGAAAGGTGAGTAACATTGTTTTTTATGTTTGTCACCTCTCTTGGACCTCCGCTTATTATACTCTGGGGTCTGAAGATACCCCAGAGTATAAAAATAGCTAGTGAGTGGTGACAATTGGAATATTATAAAAGTTAGGATATTATACTGTGTGTAGGGGCCACTATGGGACATAATACCATGTGCAGTGGCTGTTATGGGACATAATACCATGTACAGGGGCCACTATGGGACATAATACCGTGTGCAGGGGCCACTATGGAGCATAATACCGTGTGCAGGGGCCATTATGGGACATAATACCATGTACAGGGGCCATTATGGGACATAATACCGTGTGCAGGAGCCGCTATGGGACATAATACCGTGTGCAGGGGCCGTTATGGGACATAATACCGTGTGTAGGGGCCACTATGGAGCATAATACCGTGTGCAGGGGCCGTTATGGGACATAATACCGTGTACAGGGGCCACTATGGGACATAACACCATGTGCAGGAGCCGCTATGGGACATAATACCATAGGCAGGGGTCGTCAGACTTACAATTATTGACCGGCACTCCGAGTACCTCAACTTTGATTTTTTTAATCAAAATCGGCACGCCGAACAAAAAAGGTTGCCTACCCCTGGTCTATGGGGTCCATGTGGTTTCCTAGGTAAACCGCTTTTTATGCGTATAGGTTTCCGTTCGGGGGGGTCCCCAAGTGGACTCCCCCGAACGGAAACCTGAACGCAGATGTGAACCGGGCCTTAAAGGAACTGTGTCATCAGAAAAATCACATATTTCACAATAATCATCAAAACATCAAATGCATCAGGGGTGTGGTTGAACAGCCAGAAGAGCTTGCGAAGGGACTAAGAGAGTGGAGGGCAGAGAGGATGTCAGTCAAGAACACATAGGCAACTCTGGGGGAAACGCAGAGCTAGAAATGGAGCCCATCATGACTCTGCCTAACCTTATGAAACCTTGCTTTATATTTCCTTGATGTCCTCTCTGTTCTCCAGCCTTTGAGTCCCTCTGTTACATTACTAGTTGTTCTGCTAAGCTCCGGATGCACTTGATGGTCATTTGTATACCGAAAAAAGCACAATTTTCGTGCAAATGAGCCAACATTTCCGAAAATTATAAATGTATAATACAATATATTATACATATTATATTATATTATACATTATATACAGTATATACATTATAAAATTGTAAATGTAAAATTATAAATAAGGACACTGGACATTGCAAGGTCATTTTTCTGACGACAGATTCTCTTAACTGCCTTAAGTATGTAGGTAGCAACTGTCTCATGAGCAGTTTTAATGCAATTGTTGCTTGGACAGGAAAATCATATAGCCAAGACCCTGTATTAATGTTACATTTACTTTAGCAATCATTTTTTAGGATACTGCATGTTTACATGCTGCAGATGTGTTGTACAAAGGTTCCTTTTCAATATATCTGAATGGGAATTACTACAATTAATGTACATTCTGCAGAAACAAACATATTGACATGTATGGAATAGATTCTCCTGCAACAAATTTGCTGTGTGTGAAACTAGCCTTATTGCTCCAGTGCATCTGAAGTAATAAATAAGGTTATTCTACAAATGGTCTAGATTAACTATGATGCAATTCTTCTGTACCTCTCCTATGGGGAGCTATGTGCCTTCATGATAACTGACTCCAAACAAATTATGGTGGTAGTCAGATTCTGCTGTGATATATTACTTTTTTTCATCTAGCACATGCTTCTTGCTGATTTGCAGACAACAGGAGACACAGCAGATGGACTTGAGTATTTGTTTGCAAAAGAGTCACATAGATCTGCATAGGAGCTGTAGACACAAAATGAAACATTTTTAATTATGACAAATCTGCTTATTTTTATTTATTTAAGATGCACTGGAGCATCTAAGCAAGGTGCATAAGACTACAGTAAATGGGTTTTACAGAATATTCATTTAAACACAAGTAATATCAAAAACGCAAAACATATTACAATATTAAACAATTTAAAAATCTATAATAAGAAAAGATAATATCTCAGATATGTAACTTAACACTGGACACTGCAAACACATTTCTGTCATCTTATTCTTCAAACTTTGCTATTTCATGTTGACATAATTTGTACATATATGTTTTATTAATTTTCCTAATAAAAACATGTCCTGTACAAATCCAATAATCTAGCATCTTTGGGACAACCAGATTGCCTTGTGATTGAATATTCCTAAAAACTCAATGTAAATACATATGCTCGAATGTACACATACATACAGGCTTCAGCTAGCCCACATATGAACATGTCAATTCCCAGGGTGGGTCTATGAGCCAGGAAGGTCCCCAGCTCAACCTGCCATGGCACAGTAACACTCAATATACTTAATTCAGATACTCTTATGCATCTCAACCAAGCTATCTTATAGTATAATGTACTTGATAGATTATTTAAGAAGCTGCCTAGTTTATTTGTATATACTGTAAACACAATGGACGGCTGAGATGAAATCTAGGTGCAGAGTCAGGCCAACCAATATCCTTACTCCCTGGGCACCATCTTCTAAATCACACTGCAAGGGCCCCGATCATCAATCATCTTGCTACTGCCTGAGGCCTGCTGTGGATACTTATCCCCAGCTCAAAGAGCTAAAGGGAAGAACCAGGCAGCAGACTACTGACAGGACTCCAAGATAGAAACAATCAGAGGCAACAGCTAAGCTGCAAGTTACTACTGGAAAAAAAAAAAAAAAAATCTATTGAAATTTACAAAACAGGTAATATTTTCATGTTGCTGTATAGTGGGTCCAGAGAATGAATTTTAATGGTGATCCCTAGGCACCCTAGTCCAAAACTGCATTCATCAGTTAAAACGCAAATGGCACATACATGCCTTTGTCTGCCCCTGGGGAGCTCCTGAAGATGAATATCCTCATGTATGTGCCATCAACATGCATGTCAGTGCAACACCTATAGTAGATGTCAGTTTCTTTACCAGAATTCTCAAGGGTACAACTCAAGCTATTGTAGAGCTGCCAAAGACTCTACCATAACCTATAACCCAAGCTCTATCAGTGAGACATACTTGAACTATATGAATGCAATTGTTTCTAAATGGCTAAATGTTGTATATCATATATAAAATTATATACTTCATATTCTGTCTTGGGGATGTGTAGAGTGGACATTACCTTTGAGATTTCTTTCATGGGAAGCTTGTCTTTTAACGGATTCTTTGATAAATTATATGAATCTTTGAAGACTTTCCAGACACACCAGATCATAAGTGCCTGCAGGTAAAACATTGACTTATTCATACATATTTCATACATGTATTAAACTATTATATTTTGTGCATACACTTTATATATATGCTATATTGAAATAAGAAGTATGTATATTGACTATAGATGGATGAAGCTCGCGAGATTTGTTTTGCAAATATTCGTGAAGTTCGGCCCTCCAGTTTGTTTTGTACTGAACTTATTTGGATAGAACCGGAAGTGCAATTATTATACTCTGGGATCTCATCAAACCGCAGCGTATAATAAATGTAGGCCCATGGAAGGGGAATAAAAATAGCAAACATTTACATTCCCCTTGCCTCACCTCTCCTGGGCATCTTCGCGGCGACAGGTGGTGCCAGGCATCCTCTTCATTCCTTCTCCAGCCTCTGTCTGATGCCAGGGTCACTGCTGAGGTCCAATAACATGCGGCCCAGGTGAGTATACTGGTTTGTCATTTTCCATCACCTCCCCTGGATCTCCACTTACTCTGGGGTCTGAGAAGAGTTTCGTGGTTGATGAAGCCCAAACCCCCCCCAAAAAAACCTGGGCAAACCTGAACTTTTTTTAAATTTAAGGCTGAATCCAGTTCTAAATGAATCAGTTTACCCATCCCTAATATTGACTAACCTCATAATCTATCTGGCTTTTTTGATAAATGACATGAATATATATGATGTATGATTAACACTAAAATCACCATACAAACGGAATGATTACTGTCGGTTTTATTATCCAGAGGTAATAAAAAACAAACAAAAAAATTTGAGAAAAACAAAACCATGAATAATTTTTTTTATAAAGACTAAGTGTCCTGTACCTGTTATGCATTGTAGCATCTTAAAGGGGTCTATAACACCCCCAAGCATATTCAACTACCTGACACCATGTTACAAAGCACATTATAGTGCTAAATATCATAACTGTTATGTATGTATCTTTTGTAAAGTTGACTAAAAACAGCTTTGAAGTCTTATGTAAATTAGACAATTGGTGCATTGGGGATTGGGTCTTCAGTTCTCTGGAACACTGCTTTTGACACTCATTACCATACCATCTCCTTTTTGTGCCACCCTGTGCAGTGATGAGTTGATCCTCCCTCTGCTAAGACATCTCCCATCCTACTTCAGCAGCAAGAGCAGGACTCCTAGGGAACTGAAGACCCACCCATCAGTACTCCAACTACCTCAATTACTTAAGAATTTAAAGTAGTTTCTTTCCCCAGATTCATAAAATATAAGAGGTATGTTCATTATTACTGTAATGTGTTCTGTAACATGGTGGAAGCAGTTGCATATGCTTGGGGGAGGTGATAGACTCCCTTTAAAAACAGTAAATAAAGGATAAAGGTGGTAATCCTATTTATCAATGGGACCAAGACACCACAAAATTTACTGTTGGCTAACACAGCAACAAAAATGGAAGATTTGTGCCAGTTTGCCGGTAAACAACTTTTTCATCCAATTAAATGTGGGAAGTTTATTTGACCCAATAAATAATTTGCTGTTTGGAATAGAAACCTCTATGTGCAGAACACAATGAAATGTGTTATATGGATGAGCAAATATTTTGTCATTAATCCTGTCCGTCATTAAAAAGCAGCATCAGCATTTATTCCACCTTCAGTCACAGGTCAATTGAGAGAACAGGCTTATTATCCATACTCCTACTAACAGTTTAGACCCTTTTCTGAACATTTTGATCCTTCTAAAGTATTTGTTTTTTTATACTTTCCTTCTAAAGAATTTATGGTTTGCTATTCTTACTGAATATGTACCATATATTATTTAACAGGCAGTAAGTCCCTTTTTCCCCTAGTTTTATTTTAATGGGGTCTTCTCACTAAGGAAAACTATTTCCATATGTCCTATTGGGGCCGCTCAGAGTATAAATGTTCCCTCTGGTGGACCTAGCTTATCCATGCATTACATGGATTACCATTCACTTGCTTCCCTGTTGAAGCCACTCTAGAGGGCAAGTATAGTTGGCTACAACTTGACCCCTGAATTGTAGTGCTGCCTTTCAATTTCAAAATTTTTCTTAAATTACTTAAAACATACCTGGCTTTGTAGTAGAAGCTGTTATGTGTGTTTGTGTGTACACGAGCGCCATCATTTCTAGTCACTAGAAGACTTACATTCAGTTAAATATTCAGTTTTCAGAAGTTTCCTCCTCTGCATGGTATGTTTATATATAGTTTACAGTACTCTCTGAGTTGGTGGGTGAAGACTCGCTGCCATACACAGAAAGCAGTGAGTAGAGAAAAATCTGCTATATAACTGTCTCTTTCTCTTACACCCAAAACAGCTTCAGGACTATGCAGGACATATATAGAGAAATAATGGCAGGTACTGATGTGAATAAAGCACTAGTTTACAAAGCTCATATTTAGCTTTAGCATTACACTAAGCCTGTCTTTCTTCTTTTTATCTCCTGTACTCCTTGCTCACTTCTCTCTCCCCTCTGCATAGACTTGTACAGACATGTGTAATCTGAGTCATGTGACCTGCAGTCCATCTCGGGATGGCTAAAGCAGGAATTTCAGAATTAACCCTGCTGTTCTGTTCAGTCAAAAATGACCGAATTTGAAATTTGATATTTTTTTAAATATTCATTATGCGGTTCTGAAACTTGTGGTTCATTGACTTTTCCTCATTTGAGGGGTTCTTACTAATAGCAGTTTTTATTTATTTATTTTTTGTTTACTTTTTGCTCCACGTCTTTTTTTACACTTGTACTGTTCGGTCAAAATTGACCGATAGCCTTTTATACTAATCTCCAGCCATCTCCAAGTAAGCCTGCAAAGTATGGCATCAAAATATGGACTCTGTGCGACAGCAAAAGTTCATACGCTGTAAACGCTCAGGTATACATAGGAAAAAATCCTGGAGAAAGAGCTGAAAAAAATCAAGGTATGCGAGTAGTTTTGGATTTGACACATGGACTCAAAGGACAAAATGTTACATGTGACAATTTTTTTTACATCACACCAACTGGGGCAGATGTTGCTGAAAAGAAAAATGACCATGCTGGGTACTGTTAGAAAAAATAAGCCAGAACTGCCGCAAGGTATCCTCAGTAAGAGAGACGTTTATAGTTCTACGTTTTATTTTACTGAGGATACAACAGTAGTCTCTTACGTTCCCAAAAAACACAAACAGGTCATTCTGATGAGCACAATGCACCATGATAATGCAATCAGTAACCGAGACGACAGAAAGCTAGACATGATTTTACACTACGACGATACCCACGGCCGCCACCAGCAGTGCAACCAGCCTAAAACGGAAACGATGCGCCTTCTGTCCAACATCAAGTAATCACAAATCAAATGTGATATGTTGCAAATGAGCAAAGTACTTATGCAAAAGACATGGAAATTATACTTGTGACGAATGCAAACAGTAAATTTAGCACCTTGAACCTTATTTCACATTTTATATAGAAAAAACTAGACTTTTTATTTTTTTGTTTGTTTTTTTTTTTTTTAAATATATTTACATACAGTTTGATGTTATTAGTTATAGTTTACATTTTTATAAAGATTTTTTTTTTGTGCAAATGTGCAATATGCATGAATAATGCAATAAGGCTATGTAACATTTTTGGACACAAAAAAAATAAAAATTAAGTTTTTGATTTCATTTTTCATTTGTTTATGAACAACCATGTTCACATACAGTATAATAATGCAAAAGAAATTCAAATAAAACACTTAAATTAGTTAAAAATCCAGACTTTAATAGGCCCGGTCAAAAATGACCGGAACATTATATGTGTATAGTAGAACCGAACAGAACAGCAGGGTTAAACTCAATTTATTAGAGGGAGGATGAGCAGGAAAGCAACCTAAATTCAGTAAGATACATTTCTCTCTGATAAGATTTATTTTCTTATAATTTCACGTACTATTCATTTATGCAAAGTTTGTTGAAACAACAGTGCCTATTTACTGTAAGCAGCCTGCAAGTTTGGATAACATTAGTGGTAAAAGGTCCTACTCTAGGACTAAGTTACTATAATGCTGTGAATCCCTACTAGGGAATTTAATTCACATTGGACAATGTTGACTTTCTTAATTGATACCATACCGCCCAACTTTCAAAGAACAGAAAGAAGGACTGAATGTGCGCCGCACACTGTGTGGCGCTGCAAATTTAGCCCCACCCATTTCTACTTTGACTCTGCCCACCCCCATCCATTTCTCTTGTACCCCCACACAGTATAGTGCCCCTACAGTCACCCCCACATTATAATGTCATTCTCCTTGTGCTCCCACAGTTTACTGTCCCCCTCCATCTGCCCCAGTTTAATGTCCCCCTTCATTTTCCCTCAATTTAATGTCCCTCTTCATCTGACCCCCAGTTTAATGTCCCCCTTATCTGACCCCACAGTTTAATATCCCCCTCATCTGCCCCCACAGTCTAATGTCCACCTCATCTGGCCCCACAGTCTAATGTCCCCCTCATCTGGCCCCCCAGTTTAATGTCCCCTCCATCTGAACCCCCCAGTTTAATTTCCCCTTCATCTGGCCCCCCAGTTTAATGTCCCCCTCATCTGGCCCTACAGTTTAATGTCCCCCTTCATCTTCCCTCAGTTTAATGTCCCTCTTCATCTACCCCCACAGTTTATTGTCCCCGTTATCTGGCCCCCAATTTAATGTCCCCTTATCTGCCCCCCCAGTTTAATGTCTCCCTCATCTGGCCCCCAAGTTTAATGTCCCCCTCATCTGACCCCCCCAGTTTAATGCTTCCCCTCATCTGAACCCCCCCGTTTAATGTCCCCCTCATCTGATCCCCCAGTTTAATGCCCCCCACATCTGACCCCCTCAGTTTAATGTCCCTCTTATCTGGCCCCTCAGTTTAATGTTCCCTTCATTTGACCCCCCAGTTTAATGTCCCCTTTATCTGGCCCCCCCAGTTTAATGTCCCCCTCATCTACCCCCAGTTTAATGTCCCCCTCATCTGACCCCCAGTTTAATGCCCCCCTCAGCTGAACCCCCCCAGTTTAATGCCCCCCTCATCTGACCCCCCAGTCTAATGTCCACCTCATCTGACCCCCCAGTTTAATGCCCCCCCTCATCTAAACCACCCAGTTTAATGCCCACGTCATCTGGCCCCACAGTCTAATGCCCCCTCATCTGACCCCCCAGTTTAATGCCCCCTCATCTGACCCCCCTCAGTTTAATGTCCCCTTCATCTGGCCCCCCAGTTTAATGTCCCCTTCATCTGAACCCCCCCTTCATCTGGCCCCCCAGTTTAATGCCCCCCCTCATCTGCCCCCCCCCCAGTTTAATGCCCCCCTCATCTGCCCCCCCCCCGTTTAATGCCCCCCCTCATCTGACCCCCCAGTTTAATGTCCCTCTCATCTGGCCCCCCAGTTTAATGCCCCTCCTCATCTAAACCACCCAGTTTAATGCCCACGTCATCTGGCCCCACAGTCTAATGCCCCCTCATCTGACCCCCCTCAGTTTAATGTCCCCTTCATCTGGCCCCCCAGTTTAATGTCCCCTTCATCTGAACCCCCCCCAGTTTAATGTCCCCTTCATCTGGCCCCCCAGTTTAATGCCCCCCTCATCTGCCCCCCCAGTTTAATGCCCCCCTCATCTGACCCCCCAGTTTAATGCCCCCCCTCATCTGACCCCCCAGTTTAATGTCCCCTTCATCTGGCCCCCCAGTCTAATGCCCCCCTCATCTGACCCCCCCCCGGTTTAATGTCCCTCTCATCTGGCCCCCCAGTCTAATGTCCCCCTCATCTGACCCCCCAGTTAAATGTCCCCCTCATCTGACTCTTCGGAATCCGGGACTGTCCTGCTGAATCCGGGACGGTTGGGAGGTATGCTTGACACTGAAAAATCCCTCCTCCCACACCTTCCTTTCTTACTGCCAACATGAAACATATCTTCACAGGAAATTATAGAAACTAATTCACCACCCCCCTCTCTTCCATTGGAAGTAACAGAATTTGTCATCTTTCTCTAGTGGAAATCTGAGAATTGAAATCCCAAACCATACAGGACACCAGTGAATGTACCTTTCCCCTCTCCATTTTATACTAGGAAATTTATCACAGGACACCTACGGTATCTACCTGTGTACTGTACTGTATTATCATGTGCGTATTGTATGATGGCATTTGCTGCCAGGGAATTGCACAAAACTGAAATGCCACTCAGGAGATGTATTGTCATATAACACAATTCTCCTACATAAGTCAGAGCATGCTACCTGCTGGAACTATTATCACAGAGTGGAAGCCTGTGTTATACATATCCTCTTTGCCAGTTGTGCATCTTCATTCAGTCTGCTTTCTTTTCTCAAGACAGCAAAGCCTTTTAATTTTTTTCAGACTTTTGACATGCCATTCTACTATATATGTTAGAAATGTGGACTTTAGCAGTCACATATGAATAATAAATTCAAAATCAATCATATCAACCAGTAATAGTCATTTCCAACAATAGTTATGCTCTAAATTTGCATTAAAGCCCCACTCCAGTGAACTGCAATAATCTTTAGCCCTGTAATACAGGGTGTACTGATGTATGTGAACATTGAAGCCACTTACTGGGTCCATCATTCACTTTATGAAGCTCAAGAACGTGTCCCTGGCTGGTCATGTGATCGGCAGATTGACTTGCCAATTCACACAGCAGCTGTTCACTTTTCGTCCCATAGACTTATATAGAAAGCATGGACTTCCAACTGGTGTGTGAATCGGCAGGTCATTCTGCCAGAGACCCATTCAGGAGGTGTATAGAGTGAACAAGGCAATGTATGGCTGCATTGTTTACTGTACATTAGTATGCTCTGTACTACAGGGCTAGAAATTATTGGGGGCTTTACAGCTTCATGCACACAGCAGGGCACATTTATCAATACCGTAGAACTTTGCATTCCCGTTCATAGTTTTAGACATATTTATGAATCTGTTGTACAAACCTTCATAAATATAAAGTGTTCCTAGAAGCTCCAAAATTCTGTCTCAAATACAATCTGACTAAGTGTTGAGCCTCACCATGAGACAAATATTTGGTGCAAAACATATACAAAATATGTAGATAGAATACTTAACAAAATATTTAACTTGCATGCTGTAAGGAACAAATATTTGGCGCGTGCATCAAAATCTATATGATTTTTGATGCAAAATAAGAATACACAAATCATTTCTCACTTATTGAGGAGACAAATATGTGGTACACAACAGGATTTTATCGTGCCCAAAGTAAATTGGTGTAAATTTTAAAAATGCCATGAAAGTGGCAAGAAAACATCACTAAAAATTATTTAATAAAATCCTATTAACCAACATGTAACAGCTCAACATGGAAAAAACATGGATAAAAACACTGTCAAATGTTAAAAAAACATGTGCAACTATGCTTTGGCTAAGGGTGGGTTCACACTACTGTTGGATGTCCGTTCTGATCATCGCGGGGGGTGCCGGTGTTAACGCAACCCAGATGGAGGAGACCAGAGGATGGAAGTAGTAGTGGCGGATGCTGTGCCACCTAGCAGGCCGAGCACGTTCACCAACCACTCCAGTCCCACTCCTAGACCGGACAAAGTCAAGGGGGGTCCTGCCACACTACCAGATGGTGGTGGTAGTAGTTCTTTCCCCCGGGGCACTTCCAGTTGAAGAGAGGACCTCTTCTCCCTGAGCCGGTGTGGTGTTGTTCGGAAGGGCCCTGATGGTGAAGCAGGCACGACTCAGGATTCAGCGGTGCAGGTAAACCAAACAGCCTTTATTTGGCAACAGGAATCACAAGGCAATAGCAGCTTCCAAATGGGGGTAGTAGTCCTACGGTGTCCAATCCCCGGCCTTGGTTCTAGGAGAGTGCCTAGGGATGTTATAGGCTCCACAGGATGGCTTTCCACTACTCCTCCTCTCTGCCTCTCCCAGCCAGGTACACTGGGGATGGAGTTACAGGGAGCCCTGACAGGGATCTGGTTACCTGTATGCTAGGCCCGAATGAGTTTCTCCTGTCAGGGTCCTCTCCTGCTCCTCCTAGCAAGGCACCAAATAAATCCAATAGTTCGGACAGCACTACTACCTTGCTCTGGGCTGTCTGTAGATGAGCCTGGGGCTGATGATATCCCTCCTGGGGCTGTAGAGGCAACCGTTGGCCTACATTCCAGAGGCTGGTGGCAGGTCAGCTCTGCACACCTTGTCTTGTCAACTGCATGCACTGAACTGAAGACCAACCGTCGCCGGGGAGATGAGACCTCCCTACAACCACGCCCAGTGGCCTGTGATAGGCCAGGGGTGAACCAAGGCAAGCTTTTGAACACTGCAGGGGGAAAAATGCCGAGGGAAAAGCTGCATACACATAACATTTAACATAGAAGATGGAACATACCAACATAACCCAGAGGCACAGTAACAAACACATGAAAGCAGCAGCCTCTGGGATGCTGCAGTGTGCCTAATTGGCAACCCGGGGTCTGATCAGTGATGCCCAGGTCTGCCCCACATCTGTCCTTCCACTACCTGGTTGATCCTGCCTTGAATGGAGCCTCCTATACACTGCAATACATGTGTATTGCAGCGTATACATATTGAACCAGCGATCAGAAGATCGCTGCTTCAATCCCCTATGGGGACAAAAAGAAAAAATGTAGAAAAAAGTAAAAAAAAAAATGTTTAAACATGTTAAAAAAAACAAACGAATAAAGCCCCAAAAATCCCATTTTCCCATATAAAATGTTTTATTATGTAAAATAAAAAAACATTACTTATTTGGCATCACCACATCCGTAAAAACCTGAACAATAAAAGTAAAATATTATTTAACCCGCATGCTGAACGACATAAAAAACAAATGTAGAAAACCACACAAAATAATGGTTCAGCTTTAAGAGTATATGTGTGTATATTCAGCTTTAGGAGTATAGTGCCTAGTGTGTTACTGTAGGGAGGGAGGAGTTTAGGAATAGATGTAACTTCCTGTCTTATTCATCTTCCCCTGTTTCTCTCACCACAAGGACTGGAGGAAACACTTCCCTCCCACCTGCCCTCTTTTAATCACTATTTTACAATTGCTTTTTTCACGTTTACCTGTATAATGTATGTATTGTTGTATCATTTATTTGATGCTGTAATTGTGTATCTGGCCATATATACAATTCTTAGATGACTTTGATGAGTTAATGTTGGCATTATCCTTCTAAGCCCATGGTTCCTTAGAGGTTTCGCACACAGGGGTTTTTTCCTCTCCTGAGCGCTGTAGGATGACTCTTCGTGAGTTGGGGGTTTGCCGGGTTTAGTCCATATTTCATAGTATTTGTCTGAAAATTTAGTTTTTAAGTTATTTGTTCATGGCATTGACACTAAGTGTGGAAATAAATTTAAATAATATTAAGCAAAAAAAAAAAAAAAAATTATAAAAGGGAGTCAGTTGAATCTAATAAAGTGTTACATGTCACATGGTCCATAAGTAAACTGTCACAGCTTTACTTTTGTGGTTGAGGAGTCAGGTGGAAGTTGCAGGCAAGTTATTGTGAACTTATTTTAACTAATAGAGGAGGTTAAACCTCATGGTGGTGAACAGGCTGAGCTTTGGAAATGGCCAGCCTGAAGGATGCCGTAATAGTAACGTCATCCAGGGGCGGGCACAGTGGTTAAGCACAGGACTGTTGGTGCCCTTAAAGTGTACTGGCTCTGCTAGAATTGCAAGCCGGAGCGTGCCACCCCTTTATTGCTGTCTGGCCGGGTGCTTGTATGTCAGACAGCTGGGGATCTCACAGTATTCGTGAATCCCAATGGTCTACCACTTCACCTGACTCCTTCTGTGATTATTTTAGTTCTGTGATTTAAATAAAGCTGTGGCCATTTTGACATCCAAAATAAAGTGTTTTGTGCGTTCATTCCAAAGTCAATGTTTACTGTAGTTTGGGTGGTTTTAGGAAGGAGTGAGGGTCCATCCCATATCTAAAAGTCATGCCCCCCCCCCCGTCCGTGTCATAAGAGCTAGTGGAAAAATAGCATGGGATTTGGTGTACCCAATGTACTCCGCACAGCTTACATATTCACTTCTGGGATACTAATTCTCACTACACCACTTGATAAATTCTTTAACGGGTGCAGTTTTCAAAATGGGGTCACTTTCTGGACCCCAGGGACTCTGCAAACATGACATGGTGTCCACAAAGCAAACCATCTAAATCTGCGCTCTGAAAGCCAAACAGCTGTTCTTCCCTTCTGTGCCCTGTTGTGTACCTCAACAGCAGTTTATGCCCACATATTTGACATTGTTGTACCCAGGACACCCCACTTAACCAATATACAGTATGTGGGTACAAACTGCTGCTTGGACACACAGCAGGGTGCAGAAAAGAAGCAGCACTATTTGTGTTTTGGAATGATTTGGTTTTTGGATGCCATGCCACTTTTGCAGAGTTCCTGAAATGCCAGTAAAGTGGAATCCCCTGACATGTGACCCAATTTTGGAAACTACACCCCGCAAGGAATTTATCCAGAGGTACAGTGAGAGTTTTTGCCCCAAGTGTTGCATTAATTTATTCTCCAGAAATGAATGCACCATCTGCTGCGCAGAGTGAAAATTACAATTTTTGCAGGAATTCGTCATTTCATTGCACAATAAGTTGTGCTCAGCTTGTGTCAGAGACAAACGCTCCAAAGGCTGTTTTACCAAGGATAACCTGCTTACCAGTTTTTGGAGTGTGTTTCTCTGCTGTCACAATCTGGGCACAAAATATCGGGCACTGACATGGTGTATCTCTGGAAAAATTGCAATTTTAACTTTTCACTGCACATTTATTTCTGGAAATTAAAATAATGCAATACTCGAGGGTTAATAATGCTCACTATGCCCCTTCATACATTCCTTGAGGGGAGTAGTTTCTAAAATAGGGGGTGCATTTTTTTATTTTGCCTCAGACCCTCTGCAATTGCTTGCCAATGCAGTGTAAATAACCAAATTAGGCCTCAAATGATGCTTCTTAATTTTTGAGCCTTGCCATATTTGTAGGCAAAAGATTAGGGCCGCATATAGGGTGTTTCCAAAATCAGGAGACAGAGCATAATAACTGGAGAGCTGACATTTCACAGTGCCATGATATGGGCAGGACCTATTGGACACTGAAATGGCCTATCTGGGAAAATGTCAATTTTCATTTTGTACCATCTGCAGCGTATTTCTTTTTGGAAAGCATCTTTGGGGTCAAAATGATCACTATACTATTTGAGGGGTGCAGTTTCCAAAATGAAGTCACTTCTTGGTACTCTCCACTGCATTAGTACCTTAGGGGCAAATGTATCATGGCACCTGAAAATGATTCAGCCCTCCAAAAGCCTAATGGCACTCCCTGCCTACTGTGCCTTGCCGTGTGCCAATACATCAGTTTTTCTCCACATGTGGGGTATTTCCGTAGTCAGGAGAAATTGTGTAATAAATTGTTGGATACATTTTCTTCTTTAACCCCTTGTAAAAATGAAAAATTTGTGGCTAAAACATAATTTTATTGCAAAAATATATGTGTCATTTTCACTGCCCAATATTAATAAATCTATGAAACAGCTGTTGGATCAAAATGCTCAGTATAGCCCTTGATAAATTCCTTGAGGGGTGTTGTTTACAAAATGGGGTCATGTTTTCGGGTTTCCATTGTACTGGTACTTTAGGGGTTCTGCAAATGAGACATGGCACCCAAAAACTATTCCAGCAAAATTTTCCCTCTAAAAGTCAAATAGCGCTCTTTCCGTTCCAAGCTCCGCCATGTACCCATACAGGAGTTTATGGGGTTTTTATGGGGTATTGTTGTGTTCAGAAGAAGTTGTGTAACAAACTGTGGGGTGCTTTTTCTCCTTTAACCTTTTGTGAAAATTATAAATTTGGGTCTAATACGACATTATATTGGAAAAAAAGTAATTTTTAATTTTCACATCCCATTGGTAGTAAATTTGTCGAAACAGCTGTGGGTTCAAAATGCTGACTATAACCTTCAATAAATTCCTTGAGGGGTTTAGTTTCCAAAATGAGGTCATTTATTGGGGCTTTCCACTGCGCTGGTGCCTCAGGGGCTCTGCCAATGTGACATGGTGCCTGAAACCAATTCCAGCAGAATCTGCCCTCTGAAAAGCTCAGTGTTGCTCCTTCCCTGCTGTTTGCCAGTACATAAATTTATATCCACATGTGGGGAATTTCTGTAGTTGGGATAAATTGCTTAAATTGTGGGGTGCATTTAACCCCTTGTAAAAATGAAACATTTTGGGTTAAAGCTACATTTTATAGATAAGAATTTAATTTTCCATTTTTATGGCCCAAATCTGTGAGAGACCTGTAAGGTCAAAGAACTAACTATACCCCTTGACAAATTCCTTGAGGGGTCTAGTTTACACTTTTGGGGGGTTTCCACTGTTTTGGCACCTCAGGGGCTCTGCAAATGGGACACAGTACCTGAAAACTATTCTAGGAAAATCTGTCCTTCAAAAGCCAGTGTAAACACGGGATCTTCAGAGTAGGGTGGTAACCATGTAAGACAGGCACATAGAGGCGTAGGTACCAGTTCACACTTGCAGTTTTATTGGTAAAAGTTCATACAGTCTACTTAAACAGCTTGCTTCAGCATGAAGGTATAAAACAGGTACATAAATTGTCCTTTCTTCAGGATACAAAGACAAATTCAAAAGGGCTTCCTCACCAATGCAGTTGGTTGTTTTGTAGGTTTCAGTCCTACACACACAGGGCAGTGTGTATTGCAGCCTAGCAGGATCTCATACACAAGACAGCCACACCCACTTCCCTTGGACAGCCTCAGCTCTTTATGGCTGAGCACCTGGGGCACCCAGCAAGACCAGGACTGGAGTATAGGCTTGGATCTGCAATAACTCCCAAATCCCAAACCCATACTCCAGCCAATCACCTTACAGATACCAGCCACCTCAGTGGCAGGTACCTGCCATCTACAACTTTGCCCTCTGCCTGTCTACACCAGTTAGCGCTCTTTCCATTTCAAGCGCTGCCATGTGCCCATACATCAGTATACCTGCACATATGGGGTATTGTTGTGTTCAGGAGAAAAAAAGTTAGTTGGTTATTCTCCTTTAACACTTTGTGAAGATGAAAAATTTGAGGCTAAAGCGAAATTTGATCAGAAAAGGGTAATTTTTTGTTTTCACGTCTCTATGGTAACCTGTGAAAAACCTGTAGGGTCAAAATACTCACTATACTCCTTGATAAATTCCTTGAAGGGTCTAGTTTCCAAAACAGGGTCACTTTCTTGAGGTTTCCACTGTTTTGGCACCTCAAGGGCTCTGTAAATGTGACATGGTGCCTGAAACTGATCACAGCAAAATCTGCCCTCTAAAAGCTCATTGGCGCTCCTTCCCTTCTGCGTCTTGCTGTGTGCCCATATATCAGTTTACACCAACATGTGGTGTATTTCGGAAGTTGGGAGAACTTGCATACGAAATTGTGGGATGCATTTTCTCCTTTAACCCCTTGTGAATGTGTAAATACTAGGGTTAAATGAACATTTTAATAAAAGAAAATGAAACATGTAAATTTTACCTTCATTTTGTCTTAATTCCTGTTAAACGCTTATAGGGTTGAAATACTTTGTATATGCTGTTTTGGCTTATTTAAGGGGTGCAGTTTTGAAAATGGGGTGATTTATGGGGGTTTCTAATACAGGGGGCTTTCAAAACCCCTTCATAACTGGATTAGTCCCTTGAAAAATGGGTTTTGGAAATGTTCTTGAAAATTTTGCATATTGTTGTTTGACTTGTAAGCCTTATAATGTCCGTAAAAAATGAAAGGGTGATTAATGTTTGATGCCAACATGAAGCAGAGATCTGGTACATTAGATTTATGATCTAATTTGGGTGGTATGACTATCTGTATGCAATACATATAATTTCAAACTTTTTAAAATGCATATTTTTCAAAATTTCCACCAAATTTCCTATTTTTTCATTATTAAACACAAAACATATCGACCAAAATTTGCCACTAAGACGAAGTACAATGTGTCACGAGAAAACAATATCAAAATCACTGTGGTGAGTTAAAGTGTTCCAAAGTTATTAGCTCTGTCAGGGAGTCAAAATCTGGCTTCAGCGGGAAGGGGTTAATGGTTCATTAAAAAAAATCTGACACATTAGCATTAGTTAGTGTCAGTTCGTGTCCGTTTTTATACTGTCCATTTTTTTGCTTTTTTTTTTTTTAATTTCTGCTTTCTGAGCATGCACAGAAAAAAACGGACAGTAATAATGGCCAGTATAACGGGCACCCATAGACTTTAATGTTAAAAAATAACGGACGCTTGACGTCCATCATGAAACCGTTATTTTTCACGGACACAAAAGTCCTGCATACAGGACTTTTTGTCCGCGAAAAATAACGGACATGTGACAGATTTGGTGTAAACAGATACTATCGGTCACTAACGGACACCAGATAAAATCTGATGGAAATCAATAGAATTTTTAACGGATTTGTGACGGTACTGCTAGTGTCCGTTGCTAAAATCTTGTAATGGACAATAGCAACGGACTGCTGACGGTCACCAGCGGTAGTGTGAACGACCCCTAAGACCCTATTTAGCGAAACATAGCAAAGAAAAAAATTTTAGACTTTTGCTGTGCTATTAAATATTTAGGGAAAATGCTTGTGATTCTGCAACTAAATTTAACACGCTGCTTTTTTCAATAATGCACACATTTTTGAAAAAGCAGCTTTTCTACCTTTTTTTTCACAATACAACACAACACAACACAGGGCCTTAGCCTTAATCAGTTTAGCGGTGCCTTAGAAAAAAAGCATTTGGATATTTAATATCAAATGTTATCAAATACTGTTGTGGTATTTTGTGGTATTATTTCTTTTAGCTGGCATCAGCATATTCCTCAGAAGTGTACAGAGATTGTAATCACTCACTTCAGTCCATGTCCCTAATGAGATTTACAGTTTATTTTACTCATTTCTTACACATACTAGGTCAGCTACATTGGAGGCAATTAGAGATGAGTGAATTTCTCAAAAATTCGATACAGCAGCTTCGCTGAATTTCCCAAAAAATTTGCTTCGATCTGAATTACTTTGCAGTGAATCATGATAAAAACAGCTATTTTCCTGACTGCAGAGAGCCTGGGGAAATGGGGATATGCATTTTACACTAAGGACATGTCGGAATAGCCTTTAGAAAGGCTATTCTTCTCCTACCTTTGCCGTTGCATCATGCCCCCTGCAATGTCCTGGTCCGCCAGGCATGCGCAGAGCCGCTCGGAAGAGAATCTAGATGGCGGCCGGACATGCGCAGAAATGGTCTTGTATGGGATATAATCAAGATGGCCGCCCGACATGAGCAGAAACGGTCTTGTATGGGATTCTATTCCGTGCGGCTCTGCACATGTCCGGCAGCCATCTTGGTTCTATTCTGTGCAGCTCTGCTCATGTCCAGCGGTCATTTTGATTATTTTACTACACGAGCAAGGAGGACCAGGACATCGCAGCGGGCGTGATGCAACAATAAAGGTAGGAGTAGAATAGCCTTTCTAAAGGCTATTCCAACATGTTTGTGAAGAATATCGCCTTGCCAAGCCTCTTGGCCTACCTGCGATCACCCTTCTTAACCTTCCACTCACAACCCGTGAGCGGACCGGATTTGTAGGATTGAATGAAACGAGCTTTATAAATTTTGTATATTTAATAACCAAAGTGGGTCGGTACTAATTAATAGCATATACAGAAATATACAATATTAATATGATCAAGCATAAACATACGATCAAAAGTGCGATGATACAGCACATAAAACAAAAATGGGAATAAAGTATAGAGTAATACCTGAGCCCAGCTTGCTCTTAGCTGTTTTCCTTTCAGGCTCCACACAAAGACAAAAGACCTCACCCCACCTCAGTGTGAGACCCTCTTCAGCCCCACCCTTCACCTCCCCCCCCGCCAGCCCTCCTTCTCCCTCCTTTGCAGAATCCTTGGAGAGATGGGTACCTTCCTAGGTGCTGGGAGGGATGGGTGAAGTTAAGGTCACTGGACTACTATCCCCCATCGCCATCTGGCCAGGGATAAAAACCAGTGAAGCGTATCGTCCAGCGGTGTAAACCCAACTTAAGCACAACATTCCAACAAGTAGGGGGAGGACTGACATGAGCAAGTAAAAACACACTTCCAAGAAAGACATAAAACTGAGGGTCGGTTCATCACAATGTCCTTAGTTTAAAATGCGATTTGATACCACAAAGCGTGAGGAGATCCGAATTCAACACGAGAAAATCTATGCAAATATTCAGACTCCAAGCAGATGTTGAAAGAAAACCTACTCAAAGTATACTACAAAAAAATTAACCAAAACCATATTACTTCTATTATTACTAAAAGACTATTATTATCGATACAACCTATAAGTTATTGTAGGTTGACCTTACATGGTTCTTTTGATGGATATATATTATTTTTTCATGAGCCATTTACACACATTTTCATTTATGAATATTTTATTGCTTTTGGTTGTTTTTAATAGGCGTCAGTCTTTTAGTAATAATAGTAGTAATATGGTTTTGGTTAATTTTTTTTTGTAATATACTTTGCATCACGCCCACTGCAACCAAAAGCAATAAAATATTCATAAATGAAAATGTGTGTAAATGTCTCATGAAAAAATAATATATATCCTTCAAAAGAACCATGTAAGGTCAACCTACAATAACTTATAGGTTGTATCGATAATATATAACTAGCAATGCAACAGCAAAAACTAAATAATGCCTTCAATAATGCAGGAGTAATACCAACCCATATATAAGCTGAAAATCAGCCAGACCTCCAAGTCAGGACCCTGCTACATACAATATTTTACCATCAGCTTTCTCAAGAGGTGCTGTAGATCCAAGTTGATGTTGGTTGGACTGCAAGGCAGCGGTGCTAACTGATAATCCTTGGTGCTGTCCATATTATCTATACTATTATACACCCATTGACAAAAAATAACACACCAAGAAGGATTTGTTGGAATTGAATGATGATATACAGTCATGGCCGTAAGTGTTGCCCCCCCCCCCGAAAATTATTGCAATTACACATATTTTTAGTTATACACATGTTTATTTCCTTTGGAACAACACAAAAAAACAAAAATGACCTAATTTAATGCAAAGCTCCAAAAATGAGCAGACAAATTTACTGGCACCCTCAATTTAATATTTGGTTGCACACCTTTTGGAAAAAATAACTGAAATCACTCGCTTTCTATAACCATCAACACGCTTCTTACACCTCTCAACTGGAATTTTGGACCACTTTTCTTTTACAAACTGCTCCAGGTCTCTCCTATTTGAAGGGTGCCTTCTCCCAACAGCAATTTTAAGATTTCTCCACAGGTGTTCAGTGGGATTTAGATCTGGACTCATTGCTGGCCACTTCAGAACTCTCCAGCGTTTTGTTTCCATCCATTTCTGGGTGCTTTTTGAAGTAAGTTTGGGATCAATGTTCTGCTAGAAAACCCTTGACCTAGGACGCAAACCCAGCTTTCTGACACTAGGCCCTTGTAACATCTCTGCCTGTTCGGATCTCTGCGCCACCCTCCGCTCGCATGCTGTGGCGCAGGAGGCATGTTCAGCTTGATTCCTTGCTTAAGGTTCTTGTTGCTCCGTCTGAACATTGTCCTAGTATTACTAGTGCATTTCAGCCACACCCGTCTCCTGCACCTTGTTTCTTTCTGCTCCTCAAATAGTTATCTTAGCCTTGCCTGTTTGATTGACAGCCTGTCTACCAATCAAGTCTAGGGTAGCTCCTAGACTTCCTATAAACAGGTCATCAGCTCACACATGGTCACTGGCTATTGTGACTCTGTCCTGTGACCTTGTCCTTGCTAGCTGTTCCTTTGCTATTGTATTGTATTACTCTGCTCTGACCTTTGGCTTCCTTTGTGACTACTCCTTAATTTCGATTTGGTACTGCTTTGTCTCTCTGGTTTTGACCCTTGGCTTGCTGACTCCTCTTCTGTGTTGTTAGTCTTGTCTTCTTCTGTGTTACACTTATTTCTAGGAAGGGTTTTGCCGCCCAGTTGCTCCTGTCATTAGGACAGTGTGGCAAGTAGGCAGGGACAGGGGCTGGTTTGAGTTTAGGGCACACTGTTTCTGTCATTCCCTTCTTCCCAAGTTTCTGCAGCAGCAATGGGGAATTGCTCAACTGGCAATTCCCTTACAGCCCTACTGTTCTCCATACATAGTGTAGCACACACAGACACACAATGCAAATATTGAGTCAACTTCTCTCCATTTTATCTAGTTTCAGGAGTGATTTTTATATTGCCCACACCTGTTACTTGCCACAGGTAAGTTTGAATGAGCATCATTTTGAAAAGGTGCCAACAATTTTTGTGTGACATTATGTCCAATTTGCCTTTTTTCTCAGTTTGTTTGTGCTGTTAGAATACACACAAAGGAAATAAACATATATATAACAAAACATGTGTAATTGCAATAATTTTCTGGGAGAAATACTTCATTTTCCTGCAACACTTACGGCCATGACGGTAAGCAAGTGATTATAATATTAGAGAGAATATGTTTATTGAGGAAAACTGTACAATTGAAAGGAGGTTCTAGTATCCTGTTAGGCTGCCTATAGTCTTCATACAAGATGAGATATGGGTGAACATGGAGGTATACAGGTTCAGTATGGCAACCTGTTGCACATTTGACCACAGATGATCAGATGATGCAACTAGGCCTGTAGACCCTGAACACTCGTAGGATACCGATGCTGGCATCCCAGCTGGTCCCATAAATGCTCATTTGAGACAAATTTGGTGACTGGGTCGTCCAAGGGAGTATTGCAATTAGAGATCACCTCTCAAGATTCGTTTCATGTTTGGGTTCGAGGGCTTGTGTTCCCAGTTCGTTTCAGGATGAACCTCGGTACAAACCACACTTTAAATTGACTTAAATAGTATAGAATACATAGTGTAGAATACTCTTAGGGCACATAGGAACCTATCTATCCAATTTGTAAGGCAAACAGCAGAAGTTATGTAAAAGTGAATGTGAAATGTATGTCCAGGGAAAAAATGAATGGTAAGCAGAGGATACAAACATACACCATACACTGTGCAGACACTTGCTTTCATGCATTTAAAACACTCCAAAAATGTGCGTGCCCGTGTTTTTTTTAGACACACATGGCAGTTATATTTCAAAAAGCAGTGGTTTTGTAGATAAATTAGACCATTTTGATGGCTTGTAAGTGCTACATGGGCTTATTGTTATTTTGGAGACACATTTGTGGCTGTGAGACACTTGAAAAGTGATGTAGAATTGGCTTTTCAAGAAAAATAAAAAAAAACACAGCCATTAAAAATTATCCCGTGATGGGAGCAGATGTGAAATTAAAATAGTTTTATTTATTTTTTATACCAACACAGTGGTAATGGCACCAACAGTGTGCTATGTGATAGTGGACTAGGCCGCAGGACATGTCTGCTTGAGTGGTGGCAGCAGTGGCAACATGTGTGGCAATGCAGCAGGGACTAATATGATGGACCAGGCCACAAGACATGTCTACAGCAGTGGAAACAAGTCTGCCACTCTCATCACCAGTGCCACCAGCCCCACCCTAAGAGATTTCTCTAGGTCTGCCCCTGGAAAGCTTTTTGGATGTTGAACCTGCGCAATGGCTGGAATTACTGTCTTCACCCTCTTCTCTTATATCACCTTGTCAACCTTACCCGGTTGCCAGGTCCTATCCGCAAGGAAATCATCATCATCAATGTCATCATCATCTTCCCCGCTTTTTTCTAACACATCATTATGGCCATGCACAGCCACAGAATTTCCACCTTCAGATATCCCCCTAGCTCACCTACCAGTGGTAGTAGTACCATACCATAGTAGTACCATAGTAGTACCATACCATAGTAGTACCAGGGGGCTGTCACTACCTCCTATACCACAACCAATAGTCATCACGTCTTACTCCTCTGCTTGCACACAATGCTGACTGATCTCATCCAGCTCATCAAAAATAGGAGAAAGACCACTCTGACTAGGAGAAATAGATTTCTCAGCAGGTGCCACATCACTACTAGGGATCTGTGTCAGTGGATAATGTGAAGGAGACATGGTTGACAGTCTAAATAAACTCTGCAGTAAATTACATGATATGTAGTAGGAGGAGGAACACACAGATGCCAGACTCAAGTTCACATCACTCTCAGATGAAATATCTTCCTGAGATGAGTCAGCTAAATAATTAAAATCTTTATCAACATTCTCATGAAGTGCTGGTGGTGCCACCAAAATCAGAAGCAGTATTGCTCTTACCACCCACCTTCTTATTGTTAGTAATAGTAGTACTGGCACAAATGTTTTCACCTCCCCCCTTCTTTTGTTTGTCACATGCCCTGTTTTTTCCACTCATTTTTTAATGTACACAGACTTTGCTTAATTATTAACAAAAAAAATTGCTAAAATAACAAAGCAAAAAAAAAATCCATATGAAATTCCCAAATGTTTTTTTTTAAGATTAGCGCAGGCTATACTGTATTGGGTGAACACATCAAAAAGTAGCTAAAATATGCATTACTAGTAGTAACATGGCCACCACTACCACTGTACTACTGTGTGTGATTTATATCTACTGTAGAACATCATATGCACAGTGCACTTGTATATACAGAGAAACGCTTAAAATATTTTGTTCAGATTAACAACAATGCTCTTTCACACACTGTGCATGGGTCAGAACAGAGGGAAAAAAACATGAAATTTCAAAATATATATATTTTTTGGGTGAATATTACAACAAGAAGCTATTTGTATATAACAGAATTATTTTTTAAGATTTGCACAGGGCTGTATATGGAGTGAATAAGATACTGCTTGCATATAAATTGATGTACTTATTTTTTTAAGACTTGTGCAGGCAAAATCAGCAGCACTTTTTTGTTAAAAGAGCAGTATGTATTTAATAAAAAATGTTAACTCTTGCCCAAAAAAGTCCATAACAAAACATTTTTCACTAACAGGATTGTCTTCGGTACAAAGTATGTTTAAAGAATGTGTATAGAGATTAAATTGTTCGATAGCAAGCACTGTCAAACAATATAGATTATTGCCTGGCAATGAAAGGGTTAACTGTAGGCAGCAGACTCAGTTACTGAACCTGTCCAATCTACATCTGTCTATTCATTTCTATTCTAGCACTACTAATCTGCCTGTGTATTATTGCCTGATTCTCTAAGTACTTCTATAACTATTGTTCAAAGTTGTGCTGCCTATAGCCTGATGAATAGCTATGAGATACAATGAGATAGAACACAGATGCATTTGCATGTCCACCATTTACACCAAATAAGGCTCATCACGAATGTACAACCATATATAGTCTGATATGACATCATCACTGTAAGGTCCACATGCCACTGTCTTTTGGTTGAACGGCTATCAGATGTTGCTATCGCTTGATTTGTGAGTCACTGCATACATGACATTGTCTGCGCTGTATTTCCTGGTTTAACACACGGCGGCGGCCATTTTCTCATAGCACAGCCTTTTTTTTCATCCAAAGTGAATCACCATTTGTTCAGTTTTGTAATAACTAAACAATTTGGAATATTCTGGACGAACCCGGCACATTATGAATAGATTCGTCCATCTCTAATTGCAATCTTGCAGAGACATTTCTGGGAATGTAATTTACATATCTGCCTGAGACATAACTGCATGCAGAGTTTTGCAGCAATCCAACATATGGGTGTGCTATTTTTTATTGTCAATGAGTGTATATGCATGTGCAATATTACTACAATTTATAGTCCTCCATAGAAAATTTATTGTTGCAGGAATTAATAGTCTGAGATTTAGTGTAGTGAGAGACCTTTGCCCATCCTCTATTCCTGGACATTATGATATGTTTATTTCTATCAGTTCCTTGTGCTCTGCTGGTGCTATGTAAGGGAGTTTATGGAGCGGACATGGTATATATCCCTCTCACTAATTGCATTGCACTGAGTTGCTGAATCATCTTTCTCTCGCTTACTCGGTTTAATTAAACAGCTCAGTGTAAAGTTTAGTAATGTATATTTAGAAACCAAAATGTTACCTTATACAAGATCACAGCAGTATGGAGTACAGAAAGGATGATCATTTTCTTGATGTATTTTTTCAGAAGGCACACTTGCTGAAAAGTAAGTCTAAGATAAAGAGCAGAGTTTATTACGATTTCTTCCAATAAACAGAATTGCTAATGTATTTTATAATCCAATAGATTTCAGATAGATAAAAAACAGCATACGTTTCCCCACATCTAAAGTATCAGGAATATTGATTTATTCTAGCAGCAATATGGAGTTCAAATCTAGCTCATCTTTACCTTTATATTGCTTTTCACTTAGAATTATCAGCAACGTTTATTTAACAACAGTATTTAACCTATAATGTACAGTCATGGCCAAAAGTTTTGAGAATGATACAAATATTAATTTTTACAAAGTCTACTGCTTCAGTTTTTCTAATGGCAATTTGCATATACTCCAGAATGTTATAAAGAGTGATCAGCTTAACAGCAATTACTTGCAAAGTCAATATTTGCCTAGAAAATGAACTTTATCCCCCAAAACACATTTCAACATCATTGCAGCCCTGCCTGAAAAGGACCACCTAACATCGTTTCAGTGATTGCTCCATTAACACAGGTGTGGGTGTTGATGAGGACAGGGCTGGAGATCAATCTGTCAAGATTAAGTAAGAATGACACCACTGGACACTTTAAAAGGAGGCTGGTGCTTGCCATCATTGTTTCTCTTCTGTTAACCATGGTTATCTCTAAAGAAACACGTGCAGTCATCATTGCACTGCACAAAAATGGCCTAACTGGGAAGAGTATTGCAGCTAGAAAGATTGCACCTCAGTCAACAATCTATCGCATCATCAAGAACTTCAAGGAGAGAGGTTCCATTGGTGCCAAAAAGGCTCCAGGGCGCCCAAGAAAGACCAGCAAGCGGCAGGACCGTCTCTTAAAAGTGTTTCAGCTGTGGGATCGGGCTACCAGCAGTGCAGAGCTTGCTGAGGAATGGCAGCAGGCGGTGTGAGTGCATCTGCACGCACTGTGAGGCGGAGACTCTTGGAGCAAGGCCCGGTCTCAAGGAGGGCAGCAAAGAAGCCACTTCTCTCCAGAAAAAACATCAGGGACAGACTGATATTCTGCAAAAGGTACAGGGAGTGGACTGCTGAGGACTGGGGTAAAGTCATTTTCTCTGATGAATCCCCTTTTCAATTGTTTGGAACATCTGGAAAACAGCTTATTCGGAGAAGAGGTGAGCGCTACCACCAGTCTTGTCTCATGCCAACTGTAAAGCATCCTGAAACCATTCATGTGTGGGGTTGCTTCTCAGCCAAGGGAATCGGCTCTCTCACAGTCTTGCCTAAAAACACAGCCATGAATAAAGAATGGTACCAGAATGTCCTCCAAGAGCAACTTCTCCCAACCGTCCAAGAGCAGTTTGGCGCTCAACAATGCCTTTTCCAGCATGATGGAGCACCTTGCCATAAAGCAAAGGTGATAACTAAATGGCTCAGGGAACAAAACATAGAGATTTTGGGTCCATGGCCTGGAAACTCCCCAGATCTTAATCCCATTGAGAACTTGTGGTCAATCATCAAGAGATGGGTGGACAAACAAAAACCAACAAATTCAGACAAAATTAAAGCATTGATTCTGCAAGAATGGACTGCTATCAGTCAGGATTTGGTCCAGAAGTTGATTGAGATCATGCCAGGGAGAATTGCAGAGGTCCTGAAGAAGAAGGGTCAACACTGCAAATATTGACTTGCTGCATTAACTCATTCCAACTGTCAATATAAGCTTCTGTTACTCATAATATGAATGCAATTATATTTCTGTATGTGATAAAAACATCTGACAAACACACATAAAAACCAGAGGGCAGCAGATCATGTGAAAATATAATATTTGTGTCATTCTCAAAACTTTTGGCCATGACTGTATAATATGGACTGCACATGCACAATCTATATTACACTGTGCAGGGGCCATTGTGAAGTATTATACTGTGCGGGGGCCACTGTGGAGCATATTATACTGTGCAGGGACCACCATGAAGCATATTATACTGTGCATGGGCCACCGTGGAGCATATTACACTGTGCAAGGGCCAATGTGGAGCATTATACTGTGCAGGGGCCACTGTGGAACATTATTTTCTGCAGGGGCCACCGTGGAGCATTATACTGTGCAGGGGTCACTGTGGAGAATATTATACAGTGCGGGGTCCACCATCACTGAAATGCCTTGTGCTCCTGCACACAGTATTTTTTATTCTGTTTAACATCAGCAATGTAAGACGTCCACCTACCACTGACTATTGGCTAAGAGGTTGTCAGGTGATGGCAGGTGAGGCCAGGATGTCACAGTGACTTCACAGACATGTGTCTCTTCTGTATTTTCACTGCACAATGCATGTCACGGATACCATTTTACTTCATCCAAGACAAATCAGCAATTATTCACTTTCGTTAAACAGGATCTTTCATCATCTCCACCATATTAAGATCTTAGCATCTCTTAAAGGGCACCACTCCACTGATTCCAACACAGTTGGAATTTTTTCTCTAGCCTTCACCATTCCCAAGCAACAAGCACAGTTAGTTTTGGTGCCTGACATTCTATATAAGCTCTATAATGTCAGAAGGGCAGTGTCAGGCAGGGGACGTGACTAAGAGCTCCAATGAGAGGCAGGCAGTGTCAGAGCTCAGAATCACACGCCTTGTATGCTCCTGCCTGACGCCACACTACTGACAGTGCAAAGCCATATAGCTGTGATGGCGAACCTATGGCACGCGATTCCACAGGATTCCCTGTTAGTGAGCGATTGCTTCTTTCAGCTGTATGTGCAAATGCACATACAGCTGAACTGTCAGTGTAGGTCATGGTCCACAGGACCACGGCTTACACTGATTGCAAAGTATAACCTCTGCTCTGACACAGGCGTGATAACGTAAGTCATCAGCGCACGCGATCAGAAGATGGAGGATGCTCTTCGTGGGATTAGGTAAGTAGCATAAACTACTGTATGGGGGCCTACTGTGAAGCATATACTACTGTGTGGGGGCCTAATGTGAAGCATAAACTACTGTGTGGGAGCCCACTGTGAAGCATATACTACTGTGTGGGGGCCCACTGTGAAGCATATACTACTGTGTGGGGGCCCACTGTGAAGCATAAACTACTATGTGGGGGCCCACTGTGAAGCATAAACTACTGTGTGGGGGCCCACTGTGAAGCATAAACTACTGTATGGGGGCTCATTGTAAAGCATAAACTACTGTGTGGGGGCCCACTGTGAAGCATAAACTACTGTATGGGGCTCATTGTGAAGTATAAACTACTGTATGGGAGCCCACTGTGAAGCATATAATACTGTGTGGGGGCCACTGTGAAGCATAAACTACTGTGTGGGGGCCTAATGTGAAGCATATACTACTGTGTGGGAGCCCACTGTGAAGCATATACTACTGTGTGTGGTCCACTGTGGAGCATATACTACTGTGTGCGGGCCATTGTGAAGCATAAACTACTGTGTGGGGCCCACTGTGAAGCATAAACTACTGTGTGGGGCCCACTGTGAAACATATACTACTGTGTGGGAGCCTACTGTGGAGCATATATTACTGTGTGGGGGCCACTATGGAGCATATAATACTGTGGGGGGGCCCAAAGTGGAGCATATAATACTGTGTGGGGGGGCCTACTGTGGAGCATATATTACTGTGTGTGGGACACTATGGAGCATATAATACTGTGTGGGGGCCCACTGTGAAGCATAAACTACTGTGTGGGGGCCACTGTGAAGCATAAACTACTGTGTGTGGGCCCACTGTGAAGCATATACTACTGTGTGGGGGCCTACTGTGAAGCATATAATACTATGTGGGGCCACTGTGAAGCATAAACTACTGTGTGGGGGTCACTGTGAAGCATAAACTACTGTGTGGGGGCCCACTGTGAAGCATAAACTACTATGTGGGGGCCCACTGTGAAGGATAAACTACTGTGTGGAGGCCTACTGTGAAGAATAAACTACTGTGTGGGGGCCTAATGTGAAGCATATACTACTGTGTGTGGCCCACTGTGGAGCATATACTACTGTGTGCGGGCCATTGTGAAGCATAAACTACTGTGTGGGGCCCACTGTGAAGCATAAACTACTGTGTGGGGCCCACTGTGAAACATATACTACTGTGTGGGAGCCTACTGTGGAGCATATATTACTGTGTGGGGGCCACTATGAAGCATATAATACTGTGGGGGGGCCCAAAGTGGAGCATATAATACTGTGTGGGGGGGCCTACTGTGGAGCATATATTACTGTGTGTGGGACACTATGGAGCATATAATACTGTGTGGGGGCCCACTGTGAAGCATAAACTACTGTGTGGGGGCCACTGTGAAGCATATAATACTATGTGGGGCCAAATGTGAAGCATAAACTAATGTGTGGGGGCCCACTGTGAAGCATAACCTACTGTGTGGTATCCTACTGTGGAGCATATACTACTGTGTGGGGGCCCACTGTGAAGCACATAATACTGTGTGGGGGCCACTGTGAAGCATAAACTACTGTGTGGGGGCCCACTGTGAAGCATATACTACTGTGTGTGGGCCCACTGTGAAGCATATAATACTGTGTGGGGGCCACTATGGAGCATATAATACTGTGGGGGGGCCCAAAGTGGAGCATATAATACTGTGTGGGAGGCCTACTGTGGAGCATATATTACTGTGTGGGAGACACTATGGAGCATATAATACTGTGTGGGGGTCCACTGTGGAGTATATAATACTGTGCAGGAGCCACTGTGGAGCATATAATACTGTGTGGGGGCTACTGTGGAGCATATAATACTGTGTGGGAGCCACTGTGCATCTATAATACTGTATGGGGGCCACTCTGGAGCATATAATAATGTCTGGGGGCCATTCTGGATCATATAATACTGTCTGGGTGCCACTTCGGAGCGAATTGTACTGTCTAGGGGCCACTGTGGAGCTCATTGCACTGTGTGGGGGCACTTCACTATTTATATCACACAGTATCTATTTTATAGCAGACATGTGATATTATTACAGGCTGTAATAACATTGCACGGTCACTATAAAACAGATCCTGGTTAATTTAAGGTTAAATTGCCGTGTTGGCACTTTCCGATAAATTAGTGGGTTTTGGATTGCAGTTTGGGCACTTGGTCTCTAAAAGGTTCACCATCACTGCTATATAGCATCAAGCACCATAGACAACAGCATTGATTACTCAGGAACAATGGGGGTTAGAGGAAAAAAAATTCAACTGTGCCAGAATCAGTGGAATGGCGTCTATTACCTGATTTAAAAAGCACCTTTCACGTTCTCATGTATATGCTGTTTTACATACCGCTAGAAAGCCGACAGCGGGCTGAAGATATCGGCAGTCTTAGTTTCACGGTTCACCATCAGAAGGGAGTTCCTGACAGTCTAGCTGTGCTGTGAGGAACGCCCTCCCTGACAGTTCTCATTCATAGATTTGTACTGGGGGGGCGTTCCTCACAGCTCAGCTTCATCACTGTACTCGTCCATAGTGCTGTACTGTTAGAGGGGGCGTTCTTTACAGCCCAGCGATGACGCTGAGCTGTGAGGAACGCCCCCCCAGTACAAGTCTATGAATGAGTACTGTCAGGGAGAGCGTTCCTCACAGACCAGCTAGACTGTCAGGAACGTCCTTCTGGCGGTGAACCGTGAAACTACAACCCCCGATATCTCCAGCCCCGGGGCACATAACGGGAAAGCCGACAGTGCACTGAATTTAGCACGCTGTCGGCTATCTAGTGGTATGTAAAACAGCATATACATAAGGACGTGAAAGGTCCTCTTTAAAGAGCTGGACTTATGGGAGGTGATGAAAGGTCTTCTTTAAAAACCGAAAAATTGGAATATTTGGGTCAAAGTTGGCTTTGAAGTAATTTGTTCACCCATCCTTGGTAAAGCTGTCTTTACTTTTAAGTATGCCAATTTCACTCCCAAAGAGTCTGTACCAGTAACCATTGCAGGATATAGGATAACAGGGTGCCCAGTCTGTCCAGTGGCACCGGCAGTGTCGTTGCTCTATGGCCCATATAACACTTTTCCTCAGATTCTGTTCTGGCACACATTCCATCTCATCAGTCAAAAACAGGTTTGGTCTTTTTCTTACTGGCTATTATTTGTGCGCAGTCTGAGCTGGCTGTGTGGTCTCTAGGCCAATCTTACTGCTCTCTGCATTCCTCCAAGCAATAGAGAAGACTCTGGGTCTCTTTTTCTTTTCAGAACTTACTTTCTGGTGATACCAAATCTTTGTTCCTGGCTCACATTTAAAGGGGTTGTCCTATTATGGCAGCTTATTCCCTATTCACAGGACAGGGGATAAATATCCAATCGCTGGGTCCCCCAGTGATCAGGAGGATGGGGGATCGAAAGTCACCCTAAAGCCTCCTTGTGAATGAAGCGCCAGTATGCTTACTATGGGGCTGCTGGGACTGTAATCTCCATCAGTGCCTGCAGCCCTAAAAAGTGAATAGAGTGGCACTCATACAAGTGCGCAGGCACTCCATTCACAAGCTGACTTTAGGAAGACTTTCACTCTTCCATCCTCCTGATCATTGTAAATAATGGATAAGTGTCCATAACGGCACAACCCCTTTAAGGGAGAACTATACTGTATATTGTGAGAAGGTGACTTGCAGAGTGCTGGAGTCGCAATATATCAGCCCCCGGTTTTTGTCATATGGCTGGTCCCAGCCCAGGTGTGAGTCCTGGGCTCATAACTGGCCCATATAGGCCTACAGAGCCTGCACTTTAGAGCAGATCCTGGAAGTGAGAGGAGCCGCTCTGGGTCTGTCCTGAGTTGCTGTCCTGTCTGGTTCGTGTGGCTGGAGCAAGCCACATGTATAGTGAGGCTGATTACTGTTTAGCTAGAAGCTCAGCCGAGCAGGAATTTGTTTATTTTTGTGCTTGAAGTAAGGCTGTATTTTATTTATGCCTGAAGTGAAGGTTTATTTATTTTGCTATTTTTTAATAAACCTGTTGCACCTGAGCTTTGGGTCCCTGTCTCTGACTGTTTGGGTCCGTACCTTTGCTGTTACCAAGCTACCTCCCCCACAATATACAAACTATACAGTTGTGCTAAAAAGTTTACATACCCTGGCAGATTTTTTGTTTTTTTTGGCCTTTTTTCAGAGAATATGAATGATAACACAAAACCTTTTTCTCCACTCATGGTTAGTGGTTGGTAGAAGCCATTTATTGTCAAGCTTCTGTGTTTTCATTTTTCAAATCATAATGACAACCAAAAACATCAAAATGACCCTGTTCAAAAGTTCACATACCCTGGTGATTATGGCCTGATAACATGCCCAGAAGTTGACACAAAGGAGTTTGAATGGCTACTAAAGATAACATCCTCACCTGTGACCTGTTTGCTTGTAATCAGTGTGTGCGCATAAAAGTGAGTTTCTGGGATCCAGCCAGACTGCTGCATCTTTCCTCCAGCCACTGATGTTTCTGGATGGTGAGCAGTGTCGGACTGGGATGTCTAGGGCCCACCAGTGGAATTGTTTCTAGGGGCCCACCGCTAGGACCCCTGCAGATCAGCGGTACCGAGACAGGGTGGCTAAAGTAAATAACATGTCGGGAGCCATGCTGCTCACCCTCCATACCATGTGCACCACTGCAATACCTAAACTAAACTAAGCTATACTCTGTATGGCAAGTGAACAGTGTGGCTCCTAGAATAGTTACCATTACCTGTAGCCGCATTGCCCTGGAATAGCTGATCTGCAGAGGTCCTGGCTGTTGTACCTCCGCAGATGTAATATAGCTGGCCTATCCTAAGGACAATCAATATTAGAAAGATGGATAAATCCTTTAAAGAGGTTGTCAATGAATTGGAACAACCCATGTGGTGAGCAGCAGGTGTAAAATAAAAAATAAAAATAGATAAATAAAAAAAAAAGCATACTCCGTTGTCCGCTGCCAGTGTCCATTCAGTCTCGTGCCGACGCGTCCTTGCTGATAGTCCTTGCTGGTACAGGATTTCTAGAAGTGAGGCACCACCATGAGACCGAATAGACACAGGCAGGGGACAATGGGGTGCTGGGGACAGGTGAGTATGCTTTTTCTTTTTTCTTTTTTTTTTTTATTTTTTTACACCTCCCTGGCCTCCACAGTGGTCTCTCCAATTTATGCACAACCTCTTTAACCACTTCTGTACCGGGCCAATTTCTGGTCCAGGACCAGACACATTTTCGGGTTTTTTTTGTATGTGCACATTTTGAGGGCTGTAACATTTTTATCATATGCGTTTGTGAAAGATCCTCAGTGCGCCAACACCGTGTTGGCCCACACCTGAGACTTCTTTACTAGAAACCACACTCACCGCCAGTGAGTGCTGGGTCCACAAGATAAATATAAAACATTATATATATTTATTAACCCCTAGATGGGTCGGTATTAACATCTAACACATGCAGTTCAGAACAGATATGCAGATGTATGCAAGCATTAACAGTTACTAGTTACAATATACAGTACATAAAATAAAAAAGGAATAAAAGTGAAATAATTACTTTACCACGCATATCCTTGATGTGGCTCTATAGTCCAACACTCACACATGCTCTGTCATGTGTGAATAACCAGTGGAGGCTTCTAGCAGCAGCATCACAGCATTCCAGCCTGCATGCTCATCACAGTATATCCCAGTAGTCTCCCTCACTGACCTCTTACCTCATCTTTTATACCCTTGATTACACCACCCAGAATGAGGTCACCGGCGACGGCAAGTCTGATTGACTAACGCACTCAAGTCAAGATTCTTTGTAAGGAGATGGGACCAAGTGGAAGGACACAATGCCTTCTATATGTTATCAACCAGGTTTAATCAACAGCCCAGGCCAAACAATACATGTGTATTTGATCACTCAGGGCTATGTAAGAATTCAATGGAGCCATTCTGGGATGAGTACAAAGCCCTATTGTTACATTGTTGCCACTACTGATAACATACACCTAGGATTAGAGCTACACACAGTTAGATAAAATAGAATTAAGAAAGAGATACGCTACCCAGAGATCAAAATACATCTTTGAGTTATAGCCATATTTAAGTGGAATCATCACAGCGTTATTCAACTAATTTCTGCATCTTTTTTCGGTGACACATAGGGCTTTATTTTTACGTTGTTTTTATATTTGCATGTGTTTTAATTTTTTTTATATACGGGAAAATATAAACAAAAGAGGAGGAAAAATGTGTCTGTTTTTCACTTTTCATTTTATTTTATTTACGGTCATTTTTATTTTTTATGGTATCGTCGGGGGTGGGGCTATAACCTGTAATAAGGGCACTTTATTGGCGTATTATTATTTTTTATTTTTTTTTATTTTATTTACATTTTTTTGTAACTTTTCTATTCACTTTTTTTTTTTTTTTTTACATTGTGCCCCCATAAGGTCATTATAGACCTTTGGGGACATCTGATTACTTTTTTTTTGTGGGGGGAGGCTGATTTCCCCTGTAACTGGGGCTGGTACATTTAGCCCCAGTTGCAGGAGGAATACAGCCTCCTGCATGTTACTACAGAGCTGATCTGGGTCCTGTAGGACCCAGCAGCTCTAACAGACTCTGATCCCGGCTGATCATGCGACCGCCAGGTCAGAGGGGAGCTGCAAGATGGCGGCGCCCATAGCGGTATACACAGTGATCGGGAAGGGAGGGAAGGTAATAAACCTTCCCTGCCTTCTGTCTGGGAGCTCTGGCTGAAGTTACAGCCGGCTCCCTGTTTCAGCAACTGCACGATTTCGTGCAGCTGCTGAGTTCTGCTTGGACGTACTGGTACGTCCTTGCAGAACAAGGCAACCACCTTCCGGAAGTATATAGTCTATGGGCAGTACAGAAGTGGTTAAAGGGGTTGTCTGGGCCAAATTGTTTTAATGGCCCCCCAATACAGTGATCTCTGCACTGCTCCCCCATACTGTATGGGGAACAGTGATGGGGCCATGATATTGTGTGGGGGCAGTGATTGAGGCTAACATCCAGTTGGGGGAGGGTACATTAAACTCTGTGGGGCATATTAATGGGGTTGTCCAGAGTTAACTTTTTTATGGCCTAACCTGATCGCTAGGGGGCTGACACATGGCCCCATCAGCTGAGCCACTTCCGGTGCCCATTATGTTCACAACAGAGGGCCAGAAGCAGAAAGCTTCATCCGCTGTACAGCAGCCCGGCGCTTTCACTGCAGCTCAGCTCCCACTGACTTCAATATGTGCTGAGATGCTGTGAAGGTGCCCAGCTAATATACAGTAGACAGAGCTTTCTGCTTCCGGCCCTGTATTGTGTACAGGACGGGCGCCAGAAGTGGCTCCGTACAGCTGATCAGTCCGGAGTCAGCCCCCTACAGATCAGGTATTTATGGCCTATCCTGAGTATAAATCATAAAAAATTCTGCCTGGACAACCCCTTTAATATACCACCCTAATGCCTCACACTTTAAAGAGGTTGTCCAGCATAGTTTTTATTTATTTATTTATTTATTTTATTATTAGTCTGGGGGAGGTGAAACCCTCCCCCCCCCCCCCAAAAAAACCTACTCACCAGTCCCCTGTGCTCTGGTGTCTTCCCAGCAGGGTCTGGTCCTGCAGCTCCGCTGTTTTCTTTTGCCGGAACTCCTCACTGGCACAGGTAGTCATGTTCAGTGGGAAGAAAACAACAGAGATGCAGGATCGAGACTTTTTGCCAAGAAGAATGGACAATTTTACCATCTGAGAAAATAAAGAGTCTCATCCACAACTACCACAAAAGACTTTAAGCTGTCATTGATGTTAGAGGCGGCAATACATGGTATTAAGAACTGGGGTATGTGAACTTTTGAGCAGGGTCATTTTGATTGGTGGACATTATGATTTAAAAAGAGAAAACAGAGAAATTTGACAATAAATGGCTTCAACCAACCACTAACCATGAGTGGAGAAAAAGTTTTTGTGTTATCATTCATATTCTCTGAAAAAAAGGTCAAAAAAACAAAAAATCTGCCGGGGTATGTGAACTTTTTAGCACAACTGTATACAAGTTGCAATTTAATGATAAGCAGTACAAAACAATCATAAACATTTTGTACTGCTCTCAGTGGGACACTACACAGTGAGCCTCATGTTAGATCATTCTAATTGTTAGCTGCTGAGGATAAACCTTAACATTATGATAGTGGAGATCAGGCCTCTGGGATCACCACCACTGTGAATGGAGCTGTGTTGCAATTTCCTGCACAGTGTTCGGGTAGGGGAAGTTGGAATATTACATCAGAATATGATGGCATATCCTGGCAATATGTAATGACCTATAATAGCATAAAAACCCCTTTAATAGAACAATTTGCATGCGCCCAAATAGACTCCAAAAGTTATTTTCTGGCTTTTATTGCTATAGCCACTGTAAATTGTGGGAACATCTGACTTCTCAATATGTATTAGTGAAATTGTCCTGCATTATGAGGCCGATGAGACCAGAGACTATGTAAGTACTCAAACTCTTTTAATCATATCTTTATTGAATTCTAGTGTTCTAACATACTTCAGGACATTTTTATAGAAAAAAATGTGATGATAACTCAGTAACTGAATAATTGTATTTGGGTAAAAGTCTGTGGTTTCCACATCTGGATATGTGCTATATATTATATGCTGGTTTATTGTTTGTTCTTAAAGAATGAGGTAATTGTAGCACCAAATGTTTGTACATGTTACATCAGTATTGCTCGTAACAGTTATTATGATAATGATGTTCCCCCCTCCCCCAAGGAAATTAGTGGGTGCTGATGTAATGCTCTGGTAGTCAGGGACCTCCATCAAGTCCTCCAGCTATACCACTACCAATCCCTTATTCCGTTCCACATTTATGCTGACAGCCAGAATAAACTGCAGTTCATCTGTATATCTGCAAGTATATCTGTGATCAGAAATTCACACTGTCTAGTCCCTTCCTGGGCAAAATAAAATAAAATAAAAACTGTTATATAATAGATAATACTCATAAACTTACCAATGTAGTTAAAATTGCTCAGCTCAGTGCAGTGTTTCTTCCTTTTGCCCATCTCAACAGAATATTCAATGAAGAGTATAACGCTGACTCCCTGTAAAATAAAAAATATAGGCTCAGTAATGGATAGGTTGACTTACAAATATGGATTATAATATATTATATACCACTTTATTGATTGAAACTATGCTGTATCAAAACTGAATTGGAGACATTTATAAAAATGGTTCTGAATTATTTCTATAAACAGCACCAGTCTTGTCCAGGAGCTGAATATGACCAAGGAAGGGCAGTGCTCCAATAAATTAAATTCAAGTGAATCTTTATTCACCCAATATCCAATTTGTCCATGGTCTTAGTGTGAAATTGCATCAGAATCACCAATTCACTTCAATCTGGCTGATCTGCAATACTAGGTACAGTCTATAGACAAAAGCAACTTTTTTACAGAAGTCTCACTTGGTTTTGCAGCATAGGAACACATCCTGTAAGAGATGTCTTCTGGACTTCAGGGAAAATTAGATTTTCTTACCCAAAAGCTACTCCTATAGTCACTCTTATTGCCATGGCTGAGCCTATCAAACCCCCTTGGTTAGCCATCTTTTTGCCCTATAGGGTAATTATATGGGTCAAGGACATAAATAAATGAAAGATGAATTTAGATCTTCTAGTCAGCAAAAAGAAAAATGTCCCAGCCACACTAGAACACACTGCCTGTGTTTATATATATATACAGCATATATTCATTTTGCTTTGTCTGAATAAGTGGAGAAGCATAAACTAAGTGAAAATTGACAAGATGCCTGAATTCATCAGGGAATCTAATCAGAGGTCCAGGAGACTGTCCAAAGGGATAATAAGGAGTCCATCTCTACGGGGCCTAGGGCTTTCAAAGTAGACAACTCCTGCTTTGTTCTGATATCCCAAGGCAAACGACAAAGCTCCCATTATAAATAAATGGTTCCAGTACATGGCTTACACCCCCGATGGATCTAGAGAACCATCTAAGGATGGTTCCAATCTCAAATATACAATGGATAGATGAATCAATTGTGCCTTCAGAAGAAGTTACCAGCTTGCGTCACCACAGGCAAAGATTGGGGTACCAGCTCTGCTCTCCTGAAATGGTTGCATAGTATCTAGTTTCATAGTATCATGATGGTTGAGAGGTTACAGCCTCACTTACCCTTACACACTTCAAGTATGTCATACACAGCAATTGACTTTGTCTCATCTGCATTAAAGGGTTTTCTTGGATCTTCTTTTTTTGATGACCTCTTGTTAGGATAAGCTATTAATACCTGATTGGTGGGGAACTGAGTATACTAGTATACTGCTGCTGGGCCCAGTAGTTGTAACGTCTCTGCCCATTCGGGTCTCTGTGCCACCCTCTGCTCGCATGCTGCGGTGAAGGAGGCGTGTTCAGTTTGATTCCTTGCGTATGGTTCTTGTTGCTCAGTCTGAACTCTGTCCTAGTACCTCTTGTCTATAATAGATTTTCCGCCACATCCGTTTCCTTTGTTTCTCTCTGCTCCTCTAATAGTTAAATCTCAGCCTTGCCTGTGTGATTGATAGCCTATCACCATCACCTATCAAGTATGGTGCGGGTTCTTCCTTCCTATTTATTCTTTGCTCACTTTCACATTGGTGCTTGCTATTTGCTTTTGCGTACTGGCCTTTACTCCTTGCTGTTTGTTACTAGTATTCCTATTTCTGACCTCCGGCTTTGACTTGACTACTCTCTTGGATGTTTAAGAAGAGACTGTGGACCAGTTGCTGGCTGTCGCCTAGGACAGATCAGGCAAGTTAGCCAGGGACAGTGGGGGGGGAGGGGTTCAGCTTTAGGGCTCACTGTCTTGTTGTGCCCCTCCCCAGGGTTCTGCAGCAGCACTGGGGAATTGCTCAACTGGCAATTCACTTACAGTGGTATATAGTGTATGAAGTGGAAGTAGATAGCTCTGTACATTTTTTTTTTTAACTGTAATTTTTATTAATTTTTCAAAATAAAAAACATTACAACAAGAAAAAGAGAGGAATAGTAAGAACAGAAGCAACAAAATAATACAACATTGTTGGCAATAAACATATGATACAGAGACAGACAAGAGGGGGGACAGAAAACCAAACACAAGAAACAACAGGGAAGGAAGGAGGGGGGAAGGGGGAAGGGGGAAGCGATCAGAGACCATGGAGAGTACAGTACATGTCCCATGGGGCCCAAATGGACTGGAAATTCTCCACCATATTATTCAGTGTAGCTGTGAGAAACTCCAGGCTCCTTACAGCCTTAACACGAGCCACTAAAGCAGGGTCCGTAGGGGACTGTGTACTCCTCCAATGTAGGGACATCAGGGACCTTTTACCCAAGGGTCTGGCGGGAAGGTTAAGAAGTTAAACTAAAGGGTCCAGTGGAACACCCTGAAGGAAAAGCATATCAATAATGGACTTGACTTCCATCCAAAAGGGACGGATCAAAGGGCAGTCCCAAAATATATGAAACTATGACCCTGTAGCAGAGAGGCACCTCCAGCAGGTGGAGGGAACACTGGGATTTAGAGTGTGGAGAAGAACCGAGGTATGGTACCAGTGCATTAAAATCTTGTACTGTCTCATGGAAAGTTATGCAAGTAGAGGACTTAGCAACACAGGACCAAATAATCTGCCACTGGGCTGGCGAGATCAGCTTGCCCAAGGCCTCAGAGCAACGTGTCATATATTTGTGGGTCGGAGGGGACCGTTCCTCTGGAGAGGATAATAGATGATAAATGTCTGAAATCAGACCTTTAGTGGAGGTGCCAGCACGACACAACCTCTCAAATGCAGTAGGGATGGAGACCCACGGAGCTCCAAACACAGAAGACGAGAAATGAACTATCTGCTGATAGTGGAACCATTCTGACCTAGGCAAGCGCAAAGTAGAGGTGAAATAGTCAAAGGGTCTGAGTTCGAGAGAGAGGGGGTCAATCAAGTCTGCCACATGGAACAAGCCGAGTCTGTCCCAGGGGTGCACCATTCTCGCCATCAGTCACTCCGGGAGGAGAGGGTTATAAAGGAAGGAGATCATAGAAGAATGAGGTGAGGCAAGCGGGAACAACTTATGGCAGGTCGCCCAAATAAATCTGGTAAACCAGATAGGACCCAAAAGAGGGGCGGCAGGTGCGGGAGGGGCGCAGGACCACAAAAATGCATTGGGGTGGGTTGGGGACAACCACAGCTTCTCAATTTCAACCCACTTGGTAAAGGCCCGCGATGCAGCCCAAAATGGAATGCAATGCAGGTGGGTAGCCCAATAATAGTGGAGAAGGTGTGAGACCGCAAGACCCCCCCCCTCCTCATTGCCAGCCAACATAACAGAGCGCGGGATATGGTGACGTTTCCCATTCCAGATAAATTGAAAAATGGCCATCTGGAGGGACCATAATCCAGAATGGGGGACATCAACAGGGAGGGTTTCAAAAAAGTACATAAGCTTGGGAAAGAGAGTCATCTTAACAGCTGTGATATGACCCATGAGCAAAATGTGTAAAGGGCGCCATTTATCCAAAAGTAAATGCACATCAGTGAAGAGTCATGGAAAATTAGCTGAATACAGTGTGGAGTAAAAGGACGAGAGCTGAATGCCTAGATACATGAGTGAGCGGTCTCGCCACTGGAAATCGTAGTTTTGGCGTAGAAGTTGGAGGGTTGAGCCAGGGATGTTCAGGGGAAGGGCCTCAGTCTTTGATGAGTTGATTTTATAGCCCAAGAGATTGCCATATTCCTGCAACGTTAGCAGGAGGCTCGGGAGAGTGGTGTGAGAATAAGTAAGGGTCAGCAAGACATCATCCGCGAAGAGACAGATTTCTCGATCGCGCACCATAACCCCTGTAATATCTGGGTTGGATCTAATCTTAGCAGCAAGGGGCTCAATACAGAGAGCGAAAATAAAGGGGAAAAGGGGACAGCCTTGATGAGTACCATTACATATAGAGAATGGGGAACAGAAAGCATGGGGGAGGAGTGCAGCGCAGAGACCGCCATGAGGAACGCCCCTGAGAAGCCAAATTGCTCCAGGGTGGCCATCATAAAAGACCAGTCTAGATGGTCAAAGGCCTTCTCTGCATCAAGGCTCAAGAGAAGAGTAGGAATAGAAGAGTGATTGGCCACATCAATCAAATCCACAGCCCTTCTGGTGTTGTCTGCCCCCTGACAACAGGGGACAAAACCCACCTGGTCCTTATGGATGAGAGATGGAAGCCAAGCATTAAGGCGGTTCGCCAAGAGCTTAGTAAAGAGTTTCAAGTCAGAGTTCAGGAGGGCTATTGGTCGGTAGTTAGAACACTCTTGAAGGTCTTTATTCGGTTTGGGAACTAAAGTAATGTGGGAGTGAAGCATGAAGTGGGGAATGGGAGTATTATCCAGAAAGGCGTTGAAAAGCTTTTGCAGATAAGGCAGCAGGTCTGATTGGAAAGTTTTATAATACAAGTAGGTAAACCCATCAGGGCCTGGAGCCTTACTGTTAGGCAGACCCCTCAAAACATCAGCAAGCTCCTCATCTGAGATGGCAGCATTAAGGGAGTCAAGGGCCGAAGAGTGTAGGGAAGGGAGAGGACAAGAATCTAGATACAAACGTATGTCAGTATGAGCAACGGAGGGGGCAGAGCCAGATCACGTAGGGAGGTTATACTATCACATATACAGTGGGGGAAAAAGTATTTAGTCAGCTACCAATTGTGCAAGTTCTCCCACTTAAAAAGATGAGAGAGGTCCGTAATTGACATCATAGGTAGACCTCAACTATGAGAGACAAAATGAGAAAACATATCTAGAAAATCACATTGTCTGATTTTTTAAGAATTTATTTGCAAATTATAGTGGAAAATAAGTATTTGGTCACCTACAAACAAGCAAGATTTCTGTCTCTCACAGACCTGTAGACCTGTAACTTCTTCTTTAAGAGGCCCCTCTGTCCTCCACTCATTACCTGTAGTAATGGCACCTGTTTGAAATTGTTATCAGTATAAAAGACACCTGTCCACAACCTCAAACAGTCACACTCCAAACTCCACTATGGTAAAGACCAAAGAGCTGTGGCAAGACACCAGAAACAAAATTGTAGACCTGCACCAGGCTGGGAAGACTGAATCTGCAATAGGGAAGCAGCTTGGTGTGAAGAAATCAACTGTGGGAGCAATAATTAGAAAATGGAAGACATACAAGACCACTGATAACCTCCATCGATCAGGGGCTCCACGCAAGATCTCACCCCGTGGGGTCGAAATGATCACAAGAACGGTGAGCAAAAATCCCAGAACCACACAGGGGGACCTAGTGAATGACCTGTGGAAAGCTGGGACTAACATAACAAAGGCTACCGTCGGTAACACACTACGCTACCAGGGACTCCGATCCTGCAGTGCCAGACGTGTCCCCTGCTTAAGCCAGTACATATCTGGGCCCATCTGAAGTTTGCTAAAGAGCATTTGGATGTTCCAGAAGAATATTGGAAGAATGTCATATGGTCAGATGAAACCAAAGTAGAACTGTTTGGTAGAAACACAACTCATTGTGTTTGGAGAAACGTGAATGCTGAGTTCCATCGAAAGAACACCACACCATGTGAAGCATGGGGGTGGCAACATCATGCTTTGGGGTTGTTTCTCTGCAAAGGGACCAGGATGAGTGATCCGTGTCCATGAAAGAATGAATGGGGCCATGTATCGTGAGATTTTGAATGCAAACCTCCTTCCATCAGCAAGCGCATTGAAGATGAAACGTGGCTGGGTCTTTCAGCATGACAATGATCCCAAACACACCGCCAGGGCAACGAAAGAGTGGCTTTGTAAGAAACATTTCAAGGTCCTGAAGTGGCCTAGCCAGTCTATTTGGAGGGAGTTGAAAGTCCGTGTTGCCCAGCGACAGCCCCAAAACGTCACTGCTCTAGAGGAGATCTGCATGGAGGAATGGGCCAACATACCAGCAACAATGTGTGTCAACCTTGTGAAGACTTACAGAAAATGTCTGACCTCTGTCATTGCCAACAAAGGATATATAACAAAGTATTGAGATGAACTTTTGTTATTGACTAAATACTTATTTTCCACCATAATTTGCAAATAAATTCTTTAAAAATCAGACAATGTGATTTTCTGGATTTTTTTTTCTCATTTTGTCTCTCATAGTTGAGGTCTATCTATGATGACAATTACAGGCCTCTCTCATCTTTTTAAGTGGGAGAACTTGCACAATTGGTGGCTGACTAAATACTTTTTTTTCCCCACTGTAGTAGGCCTGAAACACAGACGCCACTGTAGTAAGCCTGTGGAGTCATGAACTGCATGAGGAGTAGAGAAAGCCCGATGGTCCCTGAGGGGCCGAGCTAGTAAGGAGTGGGCCTTATTACCCCTTTCATAATAGCACTGTCGGGTGTATAAAAGCAAACGTTGGGTGGCATGGGTAGCCAATTCCTGAAGATCAGCTCGGGCAGCTACCGTGATGAATCAAGGAAAGGGAGGAGCGGGCCGTTAAACTTTTAAAATTTTATCAAGTAAGGCAGCCTCCCTAGCCCTCCGGTCTCTCTTAAGTCCCGTGGAAAGAGTGATACAGTGGCCACGCATGACCGCCTTATGGGCCTCCCAAAGAGTAGCAATAGATGAGATCGAACTCTCATTATTTTAAAAATATTCTTGAAGATGGGATTGCAGAGCAGTGCGCAAGGTCTCCAAGTGCAACAACGAGTGCAACAAGGACTCGTTTAAATGCCAGTGGCAGCGCTGAGTTGGCATAGGGGTGGGAGAGACAGATATAGGGGCATGGTCAGAACAAGAAATAGGCCCAACGTCTGCATCAACAAGCAAGCGAATGGTCAGGGTGTTACCAAAAAAGTAATCTATCCTAGAGTGTGTGTTAAGCGGGTGAGAGAAAAAACTGTAGGAACGGGCAGAGGGATAGGTGACACTCCAGAGGTCGTACAGAGCCATAGAGCGCACCAAGAAGCGAAATTCCCTGGCAATGCAAAGCTGCGAGAGGGCAAAGGCCTTCTAGTATAATATAGCGCCTCTGGGGGTCAAGATGAGATGTGGTTACTGTGATAGGTCAAGCGTGGGAGAGCAGGATAGCCACTCCAGCCTTACTGCGGTTATGAAACGCAGAGTAGGCCATGGGATAGTAAGTTAAATATGATCATAATGTGTCCTGGAGGAACGCAACATCCGCCCAGAGGGACCAAAGCTCACGGAGGACCATAGACCTATTAGAACCCAGACCCTTGACATTCAATGAAACATACTTAGCCATGAAGTAGCAGAATGACCAGATCAGCAAATGAGAAAGCAGAACTCACCCAGGAAGCGCAGCATGCAGTATCACCTGGGACCAAAGAGGGCACATAATCCTGTAGGCCCACGCAGTGGACTAGATGAAGGTCTCTTAACCTAAGGAGGAAAGAAATAGAAGGGCAGGAGGGGGAGAGGGGTGACAAACAAGAGGGGAAGAGTCAAAAGGAAATATAAATGCACAATGCAAACAGTACAAAGTTGTTGTAAGGTCGGGAATCTCCTGACCGGGGGAACAAAGCACCTGTCCAAATAGGGACGGGCCAAGAAACCAAATAGGGCCCAAAAAGGGGTCCACAACTGGAGGGCACCCCCAAGATATGGATGGGGAGGGTGGCCAGTACCAAATGACAAGCCAAGATTAATAGAGATAGTGGCATTTACAAAAAGAACATACTAAACAAAGTGTACATGGGTGGGCAGGATTACCCACCCTGCCGGAGCACAGTAGAGCCTATGAAATCTAAATTGCATATGAAAAACATCAGTGCTAACATTGTAAACATAAATCATAGTAACAGCAGCGACCTCCCAGGAACCTGTAGGAGGGAAAAGAAAGAGGTTATGTAGAACAAAAGTCAGGGGGGAGCGGGGACCACCCTTGGCCTCCAAGCCGAGGAACTTGACAGAGGTAGACGACGTCTTCTAGAAGTTGGAGAACTACAGACTTGGGGAAGTGGTGGAGGAGGGGGAGTCAATTGCCAATCGGACATCTCTGGCGGCGGTATATCCAATGTAGCACAGAAGGGGCGTAAGTCCGCATATGTGCGTAGAGTAGCTGAGTAACCGTTCAATCTCTCTGTCAAAGCAAACGGAAAACCCCAGCGGTAGGGAATCTAGCGGTCTCGCAGCACTTGGAGGAGGGGATGAAGGTGATGCCTTTTCTGCAGGGTAATCCAGGAGAGGTCTTGATATAGTTGGACCTTAGCCCCGTCAAAGTCAAAATCCTTGAGTCGCCTGGCCCTAGACAGGATGGCCTTCTTCAGAGTGAAGTGGTGAACACAGCATATTACATCATGGGGATAGGGGCCCAAACCTTTCGGGCGAAGGGCCCTGTGCACCCGGTCAAATTTAATTTTATGGGTAGGGGATTCCTGAAGGATGGTATTAAAGATCGCCCCCAGGGTAACAGGGAGGTCCTCACCCTGGATGGCCTAATATTGTTGCGGCGCCCCCCGTTAGCCAAGTCCTCAATGTGGCGCTGCATGTCCTGAACAACCCGGCATTGGGCATGAACAGAGTCCTGAAGCTGGAACACATGGGACCGGGTCTGGTCATGGTCATCCTTAAGGGTCTCCACCCTAGTGGCCATATGCTGAAAGTCCTTCCACAGCTCAGCAATCTCAGTTCGAAAGGTGCCAGTGACTTCAGCAATGAGCGCCTGGAAATCCTGTCTAGTGGTTAGTTGAGCAAGTGGCTGGGCCCACTGCGGCGGCATAGATGGGGAGTACCAGGCATAACAAGCAGGCTGTATTGGCAGTGGCATCACAGCTGGGTTATTAGGGCCCATGACAGCATAGGGGTACTTAGAGGGGGTTGCCCCTAAGTCCACATCATCACCCACAGAGCTAACAGGAGTACTCAAGGCAGGAGGGGGGGGCTGACATGGCAGTAGATACCACAGGGCAGTGAGAGGTGGAGGGCAGCACAGGAATCCCCAGGTAAGGGTCTGCAGCAGCAGCAGCAGAGAGTGTCCCTGAGATGGAGGGTGCAGGAGGGGCACAGGGGACAGAACTGACCTCAGATCCCTGGCCAGAAGCGGTGTCGTTTAGGAGACTTGCAGAGGCTGGAGGAGAGAAGACATGATCCCTTGCAGGTAGTAGCGGGTAAGGCTGATCAACAGGCACTCCAGAAGTCAGGGATGGAAGCGCTGGAGCAAGGAGAGAGGCTGGAGCGTCTGCAGCATGTGAGCCCGCCGACACAGAGCAAGAGCGCCAGTGAGGGGAAGGCATCTCCTGCTGCAGGGACATCGCTGGAGCCGATGTAAGGAGGGACAGTAGCTACTTCAAAGTGGGGTTTAATACGGGCAGGGCAGGAGCTCCAAGAACTTGCGTCCTCTCAGTCAGACGGCGTAGACCAACACCCCCCAGCTCTGTACATTTTATAGTGGCCATATGGTATTACTGCAGCTCTTTTCCCATTAAAGTGAATTGAAGCTGAGTTGTAATAGCGTGGCTCAGCCAATAAACAATATATGACGCCACCTGCTTCTGACTCTGTACACTGTATAAGCCTGACTGCAGTCTGGAACTGCTTATCAATGAGGGGACTATGTGTCAACGTCCACAATCAAATATTGATAGCCTGTACTAAAGATAGGCCTTCCAAAAGAAAGCCACTTTAAACCAGATGTGCCACAACCTATTCAGAATAGAGTAGACAACATGGAGGTTAACAGGTTCTTTTTGAAATCCTGGGGAGGGACTGTCAGAGGCCCTTATCTAGATTCTAAGTCATTTTAAAGGTTCTGCCATCAATAGGATCTATGAATAAGATAAATGTTCTTGAATTAATGTACAGCCTAGAGTCTACCCTTCTCTCCTTCTGCTTCTACAGTTTTGGAGTTCCTCCAACAGGGATTTGAGATGGGTCTCAGTCCTTCAACCCTCAAGGTTCAATTTGCAGCAATATCTGCTTAATTTGGTATCTGTGATGTGAAGAGCACAATGTAAGAAGATTTATTAAAGCCATCTCCAGGCTTAGAACCTGGTATTACATCCTTCACTTGTGAAGCTTGCTGTTTGACTTTTTTCATTCAATAGGTATTATTTCTTTTCAGCAGCTACTGTACATCTGAGTTTCAGGTTGTTTTTCCTTATTAAGTTCTTATATCTTTATTCCATATTTTATACCCAAGTTTCTACTGTACCTGTGCCTCTTCCAGTGCTTTCTCAAGACTTCTCCCATTAGTAAGAAATCCAATGAGTCTACATGGATTAGGCCTGCTGTATTTGGATATACTATATGTACAGTATATCCTATTTCTCTTACGATGAGTGGAAAGCTCCTTCCAACCAAGGGCAGGCATTAGACTTACCCATATATTTTAACAGTGTGATCTTGTACTGTTACAAAGAACTGAAATAATTAGCTTCCAGCAACTAAAGGCCACAAAACATGTTAATAACAAGTGTAAAAAGCAAAGTTTTTTCTGCCGCAGTCTTTTCCGCAGCATTTTTTTGCTGTGGCTCGCTATTTGGGGTCTTAGCCTAAAAATGCTGTGGCCAAATGTTACAAGCTATTGAATAAAAAATTATGACTAGTCCTACTGCATTATTAGACTATACTGCATTATTACACAATATACTGCATTTTTCATGCCATTTTTTTGAAAAGTACCAGGCTTTTTGTTAGTTTCATTCACAATTTTTTTTACCGTGTTTTTTTTTTTCGGGTCTTTTCCTGTAAGCAATGCCTGAAAAGCAGTATGTGCACGAAAATCACCAAGGTTAAATAAACGCTCAAAAATAACCCCCCCCCCCAAAAATAATACAGGGTTTTAGAACCTGTTTTTGTACCAAAGCCAGAAGTAGATCCATTAGCAAGGAAAAGTATAAGTACTTCCTTTATATTTTCCATTCCTCTTTAATTCTCATCTGGCTTTGGTACAAACAACTATAGCAAAACTGCAATCAGCCCAAGGTTTCCTTCACACATACACTTTTTTGTTGCCGATTTTGGGGTTTGTGAAAAAACGTTATGAACTTTTACTTTGGTTGCTCTTTTAGTCCCAAATTTTTATGTTTTTTATCATACCAAAATTGGGAATAGATACCGTCAAAACACACTGTTTGCCCTACTGAATCTGGATACCTTATTTTTGCTACAGAAAATTCAGCATTTTTCTTAAATATGTGAAATCATCCTTAAAATGCAACATTCCAAATGCTGAAAATTTTAGCTTTAAGCATCATAGCCCAAAATACAACTGTCATGAAAGGCTAAGGTTTAGTTCACATCTGCGCCAGACACTCCATTGCAATGTCCATCTTGAAATCAGCAGACGAAAAAGTCCTGCATGTTTCAGTTTTAAAACAATGGACACCTGGCAAACCCCATTATAGTATAAGGGGTCCGCTGGGCTCAGTGTTACATCTATTACAGCAATCTGCTTGTCAGTTGTTCTGGTCCTCCAACAGACCAGAACAATGGATAGGCCAACACTAGTGTGAACCTAGCGTAAGTAGAAACATGTTTTAGATAACCCAAATTTCTTTTCCTTTGAGAAGAATTTATAATGATTTTCCTTTACCTCATCAATATAATTTTTTACACTACAACAGAAACCATATGGGCATTTATGAAATTGTATAAAAAATAAACTGTCTTTGTTGCTCATGGCAACCAGTCACAGTGCAGCTTTTATTTTTCAAGAGCCACTATAAGAAGTGTTCTTACTGTCCTCTATAATGAATCTGTAGCCCCAGTTCACTTTCGCTCAAATAAGGAGCACAATTATCCAAGTTTCAAAAATATCAAGCTCCAGTTGCCAGGCCTTTACATGCCATGAGGTCTTATTCAGCAGCAGGGGCTAAGCACTAGGGACCAGCCACATGGCCAACTACTGTTACCAGTGTTTTACTTTTACACCTTTATGGGCTGCCTTTTGTATATTCCTAATAGGCTGTACATTCCGTTAAATAGGTAGTGCAAAATATTATACAAGTGATCTGAAGAATGCAAGTCTAAGTCCAATAGGGGGGCTAAAATAGTCTAAAAAAGTTGAAGTAAAAGTTGTAAAAAAAAAAAAAAAACACAAGTAAAATTTTAATAATGCAATAATCCCATCCTGAAATGTTTAATAAATGCTAATAATAATAATAATAATAATAAAAACAAAAAAACAAAACAAAATGCATATTGAGCTTTGCGATATTCGTAATGACCTAAGAAATACTATAATGTTACTTTCCCCCTATGGTGACTGAGGGAAACACTGCCAGAATTGATTTTTTTTTTTTTAATCTGTTGGCCATTGAAAAAAGTTATAAAAAGTTATTAAAAAGTGTTGTTCCCGAAAATGGCATCAATAAGAATTTTAGATCTTTCTGCAAAAAATAAGCCCTCATACAATTCTGTTGACAAAAAGAAAAGGGGTTGTGCTGTTATGGACACTTATCTTCTATCTACAGGACAGGGAATAAGTGTCCAATCACTGGAGACCCAAACGATGGGTCCCTCAGTGATTAGGAGGGCGGAGGACTGAAAGTCCCCCTAAATGCTTCTTTGGAATGGAGTCCCAGTGTGCTTGCATGAGTAGTAAAACTATACAAATTTGGTATTAATGTAATCGTATCAACCCAGCAAATAATATAACTGGTTAATTAAGCCACATGTTGAATAGCATTTTTATGTCATAAAAGGGCAATGACAAAATTGTTGTTTTTTTTTTTTGTTTTTTTTTTTACTCCTTCGAAGAAAGAATTAATAAAAATTAATAAATGAGATATATCTACCCCAAAATAGTGGCATTAAACACTTCAACTTATCCCGCAAAAAACATGCCCTCATACAGTTACATTGATGGAAAAATGTAAAAGTTATAGATGTTGTTAAATGAGGTGGAAAAATACCAAAAAATGGTTTGGTCATTAAGACCTAAAACAGTCCAGTCACTGAAGGGTTAATTTTGCTCTGTACCCTCACTAACAGATGCCTATTTTATGCGCTCATGCCCACAGCTCACCACTAACTAGAAATGTTTTCACCTTCCATTTTAGTGGTTAGATAAAAGTTTCCATTATCAGATGAACTTGGACTCCCCTGGGAAATACATGCCTAATCTCTGAGTCAACCTACTCATCTGTGAGAAGGCACCTGCTATTACTAATGCAACCACAGACAGCAGCTGCTGCAAGTATGCCAACTATGTCTATTTATCACATATCTAGCTATGGCTATATTTATGACTTTTGTGGCACCATCAGTATTTACAGCTTTTGTTGCTACTGTATTTTACAGCAACTGCAGTTTGTTCTACTTTACACGGTTGTATTGGCTTGCACATAGTCACATTTTTGTATATTGCATACACCTCAGTGACCATAAAATACAAAGTCTTTTTTAACTATATACTTTAAGGGTCTGAAACATTTTTGTCAAGCAGCATTGTACATTTTGGGCTAATGGTACACATTTTAGCAATCTAAAACCCAGGCTATCACAAACAGGAAAAGTCAGAATCTCCATTAATAAAATTAAAATCAATTCCTAAACTGTGGTCAATCTATCTTCAGGTTTACTAATATATGGCCAACTTTGTCTACAGAGTGGTCAGCAATGTCAGATTATAATATGCTCAGTTTGGGTGGCAGCCCAGGGCCCAAACTGCCCACCAATGTTGATGTAGCATATACAATTAGCAAAGAGAGGAGTCACCAGATCTGCACTCCCGTATCTAATTATACATCTCTACCAGTTTCTGGCATAGAACCATGCAGGGTACAGTATCTTCACAGGAACTTAAGAATCTGCAAGATTCTACATAAGAGAGTGTTTCTGTAAGTGTATAAATCTATTCTTATCCTAAATCTGAACATTGTACATTACCTCTTCTATTACCTTGTATGAAGAGTTAGATGCAATTTACTACATCTATATATTGGCACTGATTCACAGAAACATATATCAGAGACATCTAATCCATAAAACTTCACTTTTATTAATGTTATTTTTTTTAAAATGAAATATCAAAAGGACCCTATATACCCAATTGGGATTTAGATAAAAAAAAAAAAAAAAAAAGAAAACTCCACTCACACCACTCTCTCAGAGCGAATGGATAAATATAATAACAATTGTATGGTGCAGATCCATGCTTCAATACACATGAGACCATTCATTCAATCATATAACAAATAGCCCTATGCTGATAGTATAATAATAAGAGTCTAACTAAACTGCCTCCATACACAGAACAGTATGCAGATTGAAACAATTGCCCAAAATACATTTACTATAATGACTTGAGGAATACTGTGTACTCCTACAGTATATCCCGAGGATACTGGCCTAATGCCACACCAACAGGACTCAGAAGACCACAGGTTCCCCAGAAAAGGCAATAATTGTGTCAATACTGCAACTGTACTTATGAACTGACTATCCTGATTAAACAATAGCTGCCCAACGCGAACACGTTTCCTCCAACAGATTCATCAGGGGCTAATAATAAATTCCAATTTCAGTTAAAACCACTCTTTTTAAAGATGTCAGCAGAAATTTTCACAGCATGACCGCTCTGATAATGGAGGTCCAGATATGAGCTCTATGAAGTCCTTATATATCCTCATGCACCTGCTCAAAAAGGTTGTCTGGTCAATCACCATTAACTCTTCTCACACGCCACTGCTCTTGTGTTGCATGTGCAGTAAAAGCATTTGGGGCATATACTGGCATTGCATAGTCATACTGCCATACTGCGCCTTGTAAGAGGCCACATGAAAATGGCCGATGGACATGCGCAGTTTCCGGCGAATGATGCGGAGCGGCGTAAGGAGACAAAGAGAGAGGCGGTGCTGGATTTTGAAAACAGCGTGTGACGTGGGCACAAGGGACTCCCCCTATGCATTTTGAAGACTGGTAGAATACTCCCTGTGCATCCTAAAGATTGATTTGCATAATCATGAAATAAGAAAAATATAGAAAACGGCGGCGCGGATCACAAAAAGAAAGGTAGGAGATGAACAACCTTTCTAAAGGCTATTACGACGTGCTGTTATTTAAAAATGGGTTTTCCCAATGATAGAATCCCGTTAATGATTGGAGAGATGTTCTTTCCCTGAAATTCTGTGCCCTTTTTTCTCCAAACATACCTTTGATCATTGTAGACAAAGAGTTCTATTTTAATCTCATTGGTCCACAGGCTTGTTTAGATGTTCTTTTGCAAACTTCTGATGCTGAATTTTATGGTGAGGATGCAGGAGAGGTTTTCTTCTGATGACACTTCCATGAAAGCCATATTTGTGCAGGTATCGCTGAACAATAGAATAATGTACCACAACTCCAGAGTCCACTAAATCTTCCTGAAGGTCTTTTGCAGTCAAGCGGGGGTTCTGATTTGGCACTCTGGCAATCCCACGAGCAGCTGTCTCTGAAATGTTTCTTGGTCTTCCAGACCTTATCTTGACCTCCACTGTTCCTGGTAACTGCCATTTCTTAATTACATATTGAACTGAGGAAAGGACAACTTGAAAACTCTTTGCTATCTTCTTATAGCCATCTCCTGCTTTGTAGGCCTCCACCATTTTCATTTTCAGAGTGCTAGGCAGTTGCTTAGAAGAGCCCATGGCTGTTGTTTTTTTTTTCACAAGGTTAGAGGAGGCTGGGTATTTATAAAGCTGTAAAATTTGCATCACTTGGCCTTTCCTAAGGATGATAGTGAACAAGCCATCTGAGCACACAAATCTACAAGGGTTCCCAAACTTTTGCAAGGTACTACTTTCCCTTTTTCACTCTAAAATTGTACTCAAACATAATAATACACTGATATTGCTTAAAATTACAGACAAGTGTGTTTAATCTTTAACTTTATGCCTTTTAGAGATGATTTCATGTTTAACAAGCTGTGCGAAACGGCCCATCGCTGCCACTCACTTTGTCCCTGGTATGCCTGTTTTTATTTGATCCCAATAAAGAAGCACTGAAGTCTGGTTGTGTGCCAATGTTCATCTTCTTTCTCTGTGGATGTCCCAGATTGGCCTCACCAAACAAATACTTCACTTCTCTCTGTGTACTGCACTGAATAGAATCAGCAATGTGGGATGCACAGGGTCCCCTGGAGGGCTAAAGGGGAAGCAGAGCAGCCATGGCATTGGGGATTGGTAAGTAAATAGCAGCCATTACCAGCTGTAGTAGTCCACCAGGTAATGGTCTATTAAAAAAAGCAGCAGGGGGACCACCAAACTCTCTAAGGTCATGTTCGCCGAAGTTTCACCACTGCATATACATCTTCAAGTGCTGTGCAATATTTTCACTTCATTGATTACTTCTGGTGGTCATGCGGCTGCTTCTGGGTCTAACTAGACCTTTTCAATCCAAGTTCCCCCAGTTACAAAGAGATTCCAGCCAAGTACCCACAAAGAAGTGATCAGTTAACAAAATAAAGGTCTGTTCATACAATTGACTCTTTTTTGGGGCTGTTGTTGTCAGTTCCATTAGATTTGACAGGAAGAATAGTCCAGCATGCAGTACCATTATTATGGTCAAAATGACAGACACTACACTGGAACCTTAATGAATGTAATTCATCTGTTGAGTGATGGATCCAACACTGCTTATGGCTTACACATATCTAAGTGCAAAAAGACACAGCATACGTAGGACATCGCATACATTTTTTCCTTATGCCCCAACCATATACAGTAGAACCTCTCACAACCATGGTATTTGAATGTTCCAAAAGTACATATGACTTCCTTGTGCAGACCCCCAAATAGATACAGACCACACACCAGATCTCTTAACTATAAAGACCCCAACCCTGTATACAAACCCAGTACTAGTCTACCCTGTATACAGAACCAGAATTTGTCACCCCTGTATATCCAAACACCCTATATTTATTCAGACTCCCTAAAAATTACAGACCAGATTAAACCTCCCCCAACCCATTTACAGTCCACAGACCCCATATATTTGTCTCCCCCCACACATGCACAGTAAGTATAATGCTACCACTTATGATCATCCTCTTCCATTAATACCTCAAATTCTCTCTCCAACCAAACTGCAAAACACCACCATGGAGCTGTTGGATTGACGGCTGTGCCAGCAAAAGTCAGTAGAAGAGGATGAGATAGAAGCAACAACATTTATGGCAAGAAGGTTAGAGGCACTTCAGAGGCAGAGAACGGGAGGAGCAGAGTAGCTGACTTTGTCTTGAAAATTAAGGCTATGCATTGCTTTATAATGCCAATAAATCAGACAATTTCATACAGAGGTGCCCACTGTAGTCTTAAAAGAAGGCAAATTAGATAATACTTTAGAGTCTGTAGTTTGAGACACCAATGTAAGGAATTTCATCAAAGAGGAGAAAAATATGAAGTATACTGCTTGGTAATTGTATGGTCAGACATTTAAAAAAGAGTGAAATTAATTAATTTACCTTTCCATGCAATTCCCTATGATCAGTACTTGGAGGTTTTTAACATGCAGCAGGTCACCAATCTGATGTCTATGGTACTGCACACGCCATGTCTGTACTGCACCAGTGGCATAAATGCCATAAACTTTAATGTCAAAACACTGGGAAGAAATTAATGAAGACTGGCATATTGTATAATGGTCTGGATGTCCTCTACAACAGTGGAGAATTTGGCCCATTCATAATAATAATAATAATAATAATAATAATAATAATAACAACTTTATTTATATAGCGCCAACATATTCCATAGCACTTTACAAATCAGAGGACACATAAGACATTACAATGTGACAAAGAAATCAACATAACAAACAAAAGGAGTGAGGGCCCTGCTCACAAGAGCTTCATTCTATAAGGAGATAGAGGGACACAAGAGGTCAGAGGGCTTGTTTGCTACAATGGTCCAGCCATCTTTAATACAAAAGGTTGTGTAACTGAAGCTGTATGAACCCGTCACCAGCCAGTATCTGTGAATAAACAGATACTAAGTGCAAGGAGTGCAGTATAACTTCTAGATGGAGGGGCCAGGATCTGAGGAACAGAGGAGGAAGGATAAAAAGGTGTTATTGTTCTTCAACTCTGCACACTATACTGTGATCAGGTCACTTGATAAGCCTGACCAAACAGATGTGATTTTAGGGCAGTTTTGAAGCTGCTGTAGTTGGAGATTAATCGGATTGTCTGGGGTAAAGCATTCCAGAGCACCAGTGCAGCTCGAGAAAAGTCTTGGAGACGGGAGTAGGATGATCGGATAACAGAGGATGCAAGTCTAAGGTCATTGGCAGAACAGAGAGCATGGTTAGGGCGGTAGACAGTGACGAGAGAGGAGATATAGGGGGGTGCAGCACTATGGATGAATTTGTGGGTCAATGTGATAATTTTATATTATATTCTGTGACGGATGGGCAACCAATACAGCGACTGACACAAGGTAGATACCGGTTTGACAGAAAGATGAGTCTGGCGGCTGCATTCAGGACAAATTGTAAAGGGGAGAGTTTAGTAAGAGGAAGCCCAATTAGAAGAGAATTGCAATAGTGAAGACAAGAGAGAATCAGAGCGACAATTAGGGTTTTTGATGTTTCCACGGTGAGAAAAGGGCGAATTCTAGAGATGTTTTTAATGTGCAGGTGGCAAGAGCGTGCAAGTGTCTGAATATGTGGGGTAAAGGTGAGATCTGAATCAAATACAACCCCCAGACAGTGGGCATGTCGCCTCGGGGTAACAGTAAGGCCACAGACAGAAATGGAGATATCAGGGTTAGGTCGGTTAATAAATGGAGGGAACACAAGAAGTTCAGTTTTTGAAAGATTCAATTTCCGATAAAGAGAAGACATGATGTTAGAGACAGCAGAGAGACAGTCACTGGTGTTCTGTAGTAGCGCAGGGGTGATGTCACGGGATGAGGTATATAGTTGGGTATCATCTGCATAAAGATGGTATTGAAAGCCAAATTTGTGAATGGTTTGTCCAACTGGGGCTGTTTACAGAGAGAAGAGGAGGGGACCTAGGACCGAGCCTTGAGGAACCCCAACCACAAGGTGCAGAGGAGAAGAAATAGCACCAGCGAATGATACTGTTAGGGTCTTGCCAAACGTAGCAATACCCTGACACTACTGCAGGGGTCTGGGAGGAAGGACAGAGACAAGTGAGCCCTAATCTCACCCCAGCCACTGTCCCTTCCTATTGCCTCAGTTACCCTAAACGGTAAAAGGACAACCTGAAGACGAGCCCTATACTGAGTAAGTGACAACACTGAACAAAGACAGAACAAACGACACAGAGGGAGGTCAGGAAGCCAAGAGTTCGATAACAGACGAACAATGCAGTACGAAATCACAATCCAAGAGAATAGTCACAAGGCAAGCCAAAGGTCAGAGAAATAGCACAGTAAATATCAAGGGCACAAAGAAAGCAGGCAAAGTCAGAGCAATAACCGGGAACTTGCTGAGAAAGTGACATCCCGTATATAGAAAGTCTGGGCCCAGCCCCAGACCTGATAGGTACACAGGCTGTCAATCACACAGGCAAGGAAAAGATTAACTCTATGCAGTCCAAAGAGAAACAATGCTCAGAACATGGGTGTGGCTGGAAATCCATTACACAGCAAGGGAACTAGGACCATGTTCAGACTGAGCAACAAGAAACTGAACACGCCTCCTTCGCCGCAGCGTGCAAGTGGAGGGTGGCGCAGAGACCCGAACAGGCAGAGACGTTACAGATACACTAAATGAGCGGTCAGAGAGATAGAAAGAAAACCAAGAGACAGCGGTATCCCTGAGGTCAATAGAACAGAACATAGTGAGGAGGAGTTTGTGGTCTAAAGATTCATGATGAAACCTGTGTCTTTTTATGAATCAGGCACATCCTCTGCCAGGCCATGTGCCTCGACAGAAATCTATGCCAGCTTATATCTGATATAGATTTTTGTCATCACTTACGCCACAAAAGTAGCATAAATAATAGTGAATCTGGCATTGATGATGGGCCCTCTCATACTCCACTTTCATAAGATTGCCAAGGGCCTCACAAAAAAGTCACCTGCAGCTTTTTTAGTCTAAAGTGGCGTTAAAAATTCCCAAACCACCAATTTGCGACTGTTTTATACCAAAATAGCGATACACATTCTTCTTGGTTATATAATTGGACAATGGATTTAAAGGGATTAAATAGACATACAGTATATACAGTGGGGAAAAAAAAGTATTTAGTCAGCCACCAATTGTGAAAGTTCTCCCACTTAAAAAGATGAGGCCGGCCTGTAATTGACATCATAGGTAGACCTCAACTATGAGAGACAAAATGAGAAAACAAATCCAGAAAATCACATTGTCTGATTTTTTAAGAATTTATTTGCAAATTATGGTGGAAAATAAGTATTTGGTCACCTACAAACAAGCAAGATTTCTGGCTCTCACAGACCTGTAACTTCTTCTTTAAGAGGCTCCTCTGTCCTCCACTCATTACCTGTAGTAATGGCACCTGTTTGAAATTGTTATCAGTATAAAAGACACCTGTCCACAACCTCAAACAGTCACACTCCAAACTCCACTATAGTGAAGACCAAAGAGCTGTGGAAGGACACCAGAAAAAAAAATTGTAGACCTGCACCAGGCTGGGAAGACTGAATCTGCAATAGGCAAGCAGCTTGGTGTGAAGAAACAACTGCGGGAGCACTAATTAGAAAATGGAAGACATACAGTAACACACTACACCACCAGGGACTCAGATCCTGCAGTGCCAGACGTGTCCCCCTGCTTAAGCTAGTACAAATCCGGGCCCGTCTGAAGTTTGCTAGAGAGCATTTGGATGTTCCAGAAGAGTATTGGGAGAATGTCATATGGTCAGATGAAACCAAAGTAGAACTGTTTGGTAGAAACACAACTCATCGTGTTTGGAGGAGAGTGAATGCTGAGTTGCATCCAAAGAACACCATACCTACTGTGAAGCATGGGGGTGGCAACATCATGCTTTGGGGCTGTTTCTCTGCAAAGGGACCAGGATGGCTGATCCGTGTGCATGAAAGAATGAATGGGGCCATGTATCGTGAGATTTTGAGTGCAAACCTCCTTCCATCAGCAAGGGCATTGAAGATGAAACGTGGCTGGGTCTTTCAGCATGACAATGATCCCAAGCACACCGCCAGGACAACGAAGGAGTGACTTCGTAAGAAGCATTTCAAGATCCTGGAGTGGCCTAGCCAGTCTCCAGATCTCAACCCCATAGAAAACCTTTGGAGGGAGTTGAAAGTCCGTGTTGCCCAGCGACAGCCCCAAAACATCACTGCTCTAGAGGAGATCTGCATGGAGGAATGGGCCAACATACCAGCAACAGTGTGTGCCAACCTTGTGAAGACTTACAGAAAATGTTTGATCTCTGTCATTGCCAAAAAAGAATATATAACAAAGTATTGAGATGAAATTTTGTTATTGACCAAATACTTATTTTCCACCATAATTTGCAAATAAATTCTTTAAAAATTAGACAATGTGATTTTCTGGATTTGTTTTCTCATTTTGTCTCTCATAGTTGAGGTCTACCTATGATGTCAATTACAGGCCTCTCTCATCTTTTAAGTGGGAGAACTTGCGCAGTTGGTGGCTGACTAAATACTTTTTTTCCCCACTGTAGCTGTATAGCCATACAGTTGCATACATTTGGGGCACAGCTGGTGAGAGCTGTAGTTGCTGTAAATGGAGAATTCTAAAACATAAAGTTTAATGTCTTGAACAGTTACATTAAATAAAATGCCTAGAAAAGTTAATATACAGTTATTATATGAATATAGTTTTATATATTATGTTACAACATTGAAACCACTGACAGGCGAAGTGAATAACAGTGATATCAATGAGTAGGATATATTAGGCTGCCAGTCAACAGGCAGTTCTTAAAGTTGATGTGTTGAAGCAGGCAAAATGGGCAAATGGAAGGACCTTAGCAACTTTCACCAAACTGAAATTCTGATGTCTAGATGACAGGATTGATAGACACCTGGTCTAATCCCATAGATGAGCTATTGTAACACATTTTACTGAAAAAAATACTGCTGACTATGATAGAAAGGCATCAAAACATACACTTTTACACCACTTACTCCATTTGTGTGTGTGTGTGTGTGTATGTATGTTATCAAATGTGACTTTTAACTAAAAGCTCAAAAATTGTTGTGGTCTTACTCCAGTAAGGTGGTGGTGTAGAATGTAGAGTAACATTATAAGTGTTCGACTTACAGATTCACTTTTCACACATGCTGAACAATTATTGATCAGTTGCTATTAAAAAAGAAAAGACAAATCCCCTCAAGGCCTTTTAGGGCAATCTAATATCACTCTAAGGCTATATTCACATGACAGTGAAAACTGGCAGTGTGACGTCCGTTTTTTAACGGATGTCACACGCCAGCATTAATATCAGTGAATGGGGGCTATTTTCATGACCGTTTTCATGGACCGTAAAAATATAGATCATGTCCTATTATAGTCTGTTTTAACTGATCCCCCCCCCATATGAAAAATGGACGTTTTTCATGGCCATTTTGCACCTCGGTCGTGTGTATCTAGTCAGCATCATTGTGAATAAAAAATGCTCTTAGAGTAAGAGATCATCTATCATCATCTATTTCTATCTATCTATTGTTGTCGCACATTATTCTGTGTAGTTTTAAATATTAACAATTATTTTTAAAATAATAAAATAAAGGTTATGTTTGATACAGATAATTTTTTTTTGTAATTGGGTAGTTGATCCCTAGCAAATATGCATGGCCTGTTTAATCTGACATGATACTGCAGCACAAAAGTGTTACAAAAATAAAAAATTCAATTCACCCTCTTTTCTCTGTTTTATTAAAAAAACATGAACAAATATATTAGGTATTGCTCTTCAGAGTACTCAAGATTTGTTTTCTATCCTGTTGACTTTTCAAACACTAACCTTGAATAAATGTATTATTAGTGTTAAAAGCAAGTTAATATCTATTATCTAATTTTACCTTGGTAATTGCAATGGCAAATTAAGAAATCACGAGCAAAGATTTCATACACTGTTAAAATGGGTAATAAAAGCATATGAAATGTAATGGAAAATTGTTTGGATTTAATTTACTTTTCAGTACATTCTAAACAGATAGGAAGGATGCATAAAGTGAGCTGTACTGTCAATATTAGGATATCAGAAATATATGTGAAATATCTGTAGAAAACAGCATTTCTTCCTCAAATGAATACAGTGCTTAGGTGCGCTTTTGCATATGGGGAATAGGTGCCAAGCTAAATATGTGACAATGACTGGAATGTTAAAGAGGTTGTCCAAGATAAATAATATTTTCTAATTAGGCCAGGGGGAGGTGAAAAAAATAAAAATACTCAGCTGTCCCCAATGCTCAGGTGTCCTCCCAGGACGGTTCAGTCCAGTCCAGTCGGCTGCCTTCTTGTTGATGTATTTCTCGCCGACTGTGATGTTCCGGATCCCTTCTGCTGAGGCAGCTGATTGGCCTTAGTGGTCATGTGACTGCAGAGGCCAATCAGTGGTCTCAGGAAGGGAACCGGGGACATCACAGTCGGCAAGTCCTCTGCGGACTTTCTGCTTCCATTATACCTATAGAGTAACCGCCAGCATTTCCGTAGGTATAATTGACATACTGCGATTTCCAAAACTACAATGACTTTGGAAATCGCAGCATGTCCGTTGCGCATATTTTTCCACATGGTGTGGATGGGATTTGCTAGAATCCCATCCACCATGCAGTGAATGTAAAACGTTTTTTTCTGCTGCAGTCAAACCACAGCGTTTATGCCACGTGGGGCCCCAGCCTTAAGCATTTTTTCATGTGTTCCTATAATCTAAAGGAATTTCAAAGCACATTCTTATATATCAGTGGGATCGCTTCTTCTTGTGTATTTCCCTGTTTTGTCATTTCAAATTTTCAGTGTCAAGAAAGGTTTTGTACTGTAGATTTGGCACATTTAAGCTTTTTGACATAAATTGCTCTTCTGCAGAAACATTTCCAAGTTCTTCTGTTTCTAGAAAGATGATATCTCAGTATAGTTTCCTTTCACTTTATATGCTTAAAAATACTCAGAGCAGTGATCTACACTCATATCCCCAGTGTCCTCATATCCCGTGCTTTTCATCAGATATTTTCTTATTTCAATAAATGTGGCTAAATTAATTAGACAAGTACAATGAATATATCTCACAATAAATTCTGTTGTACTGAGTAACCCACCAAATACCAAGAAACTTGAAAATTCGGATGATATTAGAAATATACAGTATCATTCAGATGCCTATATCCAGTTTCTTCCAGACGGCATGTGAAAATATTATTAATATTACTGTACCAACTGTCTATAAGGCTAAGGCCCCACATGGCGGACCACAGCAAAAAGGCACTGCGGGAAAAAACACGGCAACAACGCATATCAGTTTTTCACACAGCGCTCTTCACAGAAAGTCAACAGAGGTTTTCTCTGTGGACTTTTGCTTCCATTATACCTATAGGCAAAACCACCAGCATTTCCGTAGGTAAAATTGACATGCTGCGATTTCCAAAACCACAACGGTTTTGGAAATCACAGCATTTCCCCTGCTCGTATTTTTCTGAAAAGTGTGAATGGCATTCGCTAGAATGTTTACACCATGTGGGGCACCAGCCTTAGTGTGTTGTGTGAAGAATTAAACTATGCTAAAGAATTTTTAAGAAACATTATCTAGGAGAATGCAAAAAATGCAAAGTGCATCTATATTTTGATGGTTGAGAAAATGCATAGTAAGGGCTAAAGTAGAAAATCACTCACCAAATGATATATGGCCCAAACATTAGCCACAGATTGGACATTTAACCTTCTGGATTTGGCCATTCCTTTGGTTTGCTCTGCTGTCATGTTTGTTGCTTGCTACAGTTTCTGCTGGCTCACTGTTTTTAAGACAGAAAAGAAGTTAATGTGAAGACTCAACCCAACTTCCTTCCTGTGCTCACACTCCTTTGCACATGAGTCAAAATGCATGAGCTTGTAAAGATATGACAAGTAAAATTGCACAGTTTATATATTTATAAACATGTGGCTTACCCTACATTATTGTTATACAACTCCCTTGATATTTAAGTGACTGTTCTGCTGCGTAAAGCATGCACATCTGCCTATTGTCTCATAGCCCTCTCTTCCATTTTCTATTTGTTTCAATGGTTATGGGCCTTTCTACTTTTAATTTAATTTCTAAAAAGAGGTTTCATGATCATAAAACCAAAAACTTGTTTTATGTTGTTTCCACAGACTTGACAAAAATGTTTAAAGAAGTTGTTAAGTATGTGATCTGCATATAACCTGTCAGTTAGAAAGAGAAATTTACACTGTTCTCTGTCAGGACAAAAATGTTGAGACATTTCCTACACCAGTCTTGTTCTCCCCTGTGCCAGATGAAATGTGCCTAGTTAAGGCTAGGGATACACAGCAATTTTGGATGCGACTCCCAATTTTGACCAGACCAGAAATCACCAGAGATTACCACTACTTCTTCCGTGTTTCTCCAAAAATAAGACCTACCCCGAAAATAAGCCCTAGCCCTTTTTTCGGAGAAAAAAATAATACAAGACCCTGTCTTATTTTCGGAGAAACACGGTAGTCACAAAAAGATTGGACATTTTATTGCTTTTAAAAGTCGCAGTCACAGCACTCTTGGGGTCCCAATGTGAATCCATTAGATAACATTAGTGAAAGAGTCACAGGGCAACACAGCGATCTTTGGTCATGTGACATGAGTCGCAGCCAAAATCGATGTTTAGTCCAAACCTTATGCTTCTTAATAAATTATGTCTACTGCCCTCTATGCCCATGAATCTCAAATTCAGGAGCTGGTTAGTAGATGGCGTAGATTTCAACTATATTTTACTACTTTTTCTGGTGTAAATTCTAGTAATCTTGTTGGTCCATGGGTGGCCAGGCACCAATACTTCAAGTTCAAGCGCCCCGGGGGGGGGGGGGGGGCTAATAAAATAGTTAAAAAATATATAAAAGTTTTTAAAAATATGAAAAAAAAACCTAAAAATTCAAATCACTACCCTTTCCCTAGATTTGGGAAAAGAAATATATGACCGTGTCCGTAAATGCCTGGTCAACAAACATATATAAATATTTTTCCCATACAGCAAATACCATAGAGGGAAAAAAAAATCAAAAGAGCCAAACTGCCATTTTATTTCTGTAAGAATCTCGCACAAACATAGTTTTTCTGCAATTCCACCCCATTCTGTATTTTTTACAGCTTCCCAGTACGTCATACAGAATTTTAAATGGTACCGTTACAAAGTACAATTTGTTCCGCAAACACTAAGCCCCAATATTGCTCGGTGAATTGAAAAATAAAAAAATTATGGCTCTTCTTAGGCAGGGAGTCAAAACCAAAATCAAAGATTGAAAAATGAAATGGCTGAATTGGAGAAAAACTCGTCGGCGCAACTTGCTTATGGCATTGTCACAGACTGAAGTAACTAAACTTAACTTTTAATGATGATGCTTAATAAAAATGAGTTGGTGAAAAACTCACTAAATTATCTATTTATATATCACACACCAGATATCAAACACTGCAGTGGTGTTTTTTCTTGTGTCAATCCCCCCACAGTGTACATCACTCCGCTTTCCCAGTAATCAGATATTGTCCATACTACAATTATATCACCTTATAATTCTGGGCTAGTCAAAGAGACAATCAAAATCGGCCAATAAACACATCAGTTTTTTGTGTCACATATCTGGCCATGACTAGTCAATGTAATCAGATCAAACCCAAGTGTAAGGGTAGATATTAGAAGTGGTAATGAGATTGGGTCAGATACAGTACATATTATACTAGATCTCCTTAACCATTGTCAACTGAGGCACAAAGAGGCATAAGCAGTTACTGCTAGCCTTTCTACTGTGTCTCAGAACTCCAAATGACAAATGTAGTCCTCAGAGTTTAAAGTGCAAAGTTTAACCCTCTACGCATTTCCTCCACCACTACACATCAGATAGGATCATCAGGAGGATGATATCAGTCATGAACAAAAAGATTGGAGTTAAAACTGCATTTCCCAAGGTCCTGATGGTGGGCCACTGTACTCAATACGCAGGTTCTGGCGTACAGCCGGATGTATAATATATCCAATTGCAGTGAAAGCAGTGGGGGGTTCGACCCCTATATTTGTTATGCACAAAAAAAACACAACTCCAGTGCTTGATATCTGGCGTGTCATATATAAACAGATCATTTAGTGAGTTTTTAGCAAATTCATTTTTATTAAGTATTATCATTAAAAGTTAAGTTTTAGTTACTCCAATCTGTGACAATTTCTCTATTGAGTAACTTTCTCACTGTGACTATATTTCTTATGGGCATTGCTTTTACGGCATTCATTGTGCACACAAAAATGACATGTCACCTGTATTCTATGGGTCGGTATGATTACAGCAATACCAAATTTATGTAGTGTTTTTTACATTTCAACCCCTTTAAAAAAAATTCTAACCTTTGCAAAAAAAAAAAAAAAATTATTTGAGTCACCGTATTCTGACAACCGTAATTTTGTAATGTCTATTGCTTTGATTGCTTTTTATCTAAGTTTTTATGGGAGGCAAAACAGCGAAAAAACAGTGCTTTTGTTTTTTTTCCTGGGAACTTTCAGACACAGTGATACCTAATGTGTATGTGTTTCACTTTATTTAAGTACTTTTATATGGCTCCAAGGGCAATAAAGCCGGCAATCAGTGTGGGCATCCACCGTACTATTAAGGCGGATGTCGTAAAATGGTTAATAATAGTTTCATGTCTCTGATGTCTTCACTGATCATATTGAATGGAAAATGGAAGAGTTTTCAAAGGCCCATAATGAACATAAAGACGATGTTAAATGGCTGAAGGAAAGGCCACAGATGCAGAGAATAGATCCAGGCAGAACAATATTAAAAATAGGGGAGTACCTGAAGATGTTTCATCTGAGGATTTACCCAAATACCTCAAACAATTATTCCTGACCATTGTTCCTTCACTATCGGAATGGATTTGACCTTGTACTGAGCCCATTATTTACCTAAATTTAAGGCGGCTCCTGACCAATCTCCCATGGATACGCTGATCCGAGTTCTTTTTCACCAAGGAACTCATCAGGTTCTCTTCCAGGGAATTCAAAGTCCTCCCGGATTCCTGTTCCGCTATTTCATTATTTCCGGACTTCTCTGCTGCTGCCCTACAAGCTCGGAAGTAATTCTCAGTCATAACCAAACCCTTGGGAGAGCACAATGTGAAATATAGATGGGGCTTTCCGACTAAACTCATATCATCTCACAACAGAGTCTCCAGTGTCATTACCTCAGTCAGACCATGCTCTGGTCTCTATACTTCTTAGGGCAAATTTCACTTCAACTCTTTACTTTACTGCTGTTTCAGTAAAGACTCAATGATTCTATTTTGGCTCATCCTGAGTATCAGGCTACTATACTCCAAGGGTCTAGGGAGTTCTTTATTACTAATGTTGGCTTGGTCTCCAATCCACATAAAATATGGAATAAAAATGAGGCCTATATGAGAGGGGTATTTATTTATTATTTATTTATTTATTTAGCGTACTTGTATAGCGCCATCATATTCTATAGCGCCTTACAGACATTGTCAGTCACTGTCCCATATAGAGCTCCTAATCTACATTCCCTATTAGTATGTCTTTGGAGTACCAGAGTACCCAGAGGAAACCCATGCAAACACGGGGAGAACATATTAATCAAACTCTGTTCTTACCTTAAATGCAAAAGAGAAAAGCACCTCCACCTCTTGAATACTAAAATTGCCACTCTAGAAAACAACAATAAAAAGTCCCCTTCCCAATCCGCTGCTGTGGAACTCCGCTCCCTTAGATTACAGTTGCAATCTCTGTTAGCGTCTCAATATGACAGAACTCTTAAGTGCCACCAGCTACAGACTTACATACATAATAATAAGGTGGGATCCTACTTAGCTAGAAAGGTCAAACAAATTCACAGCATATATTCCATATAACGTATTTGGTGAACTCTCAGGGTAACAAAATAGCTGATCCCAGGCTGATTGCTCAACAATTTCGAATGTACAGTACTATGAATCCCTGTATAATATTAGTGAAGATCAAACAACTCCTAAACCCTCAGAGGTGGACAATAACAATTTTTTACAGTCCATTTCCTTGCCAAAAATACTCCAAACTAGAGTAGAAGCTCTTTTACCTACCTTCAGAATGCAAGAAATAATAGCCACTATCTTGTCATTAAAACTTCATAAAGTTCCAGGACCTGATTGCTTTACCAATAATTACTACAGAGATTTTTCTGCTTTTTGCCCCTATCTTACTGCCTCCTTTACTAAGGTGGAAAAGGAACAGAGATCTGAAATGCTGAAGGCGACTATTGTTACCCTACTAAAACCAAGGAAATATCCTATCATCCAGTCTAATTTTCGCCAAATCTCCCTTTTTAACGGGGATGTTAAAGTCTATACTGAAGTGCTGGAGCTATATAAAATATTGCCCATCTTGGTCTGACCGGATCAAGTGGATTGTCACTGGACAACAAGCCCCAGATGGCATGAGGTGGATCTCATTCAGTGGGTAGAGGCCTCTCGGTTGCCTTCTCTGCTCAAGGCTTTGGACACACAGAAGGAGTTTGACCGGGTCCATTGGGGTTATTTGTCCTGTATATTAAATTAATTTGGGTTATAGCGATATAATAAATTGGCTATTCTAGCTTTGTATTCAGCACCAACAGCTAAAGTATTTGCCTCAGGCTTCCTTTTTGATCCATTCAGCATTAGCAATGGCATTCGTTGCATTATATCACCGATAATATTCATCTTGGTGATGAAGCTCCTGGCTGAGGCCATCTGCAGTGATGCTCCCGCTATATCTAGCATCACTGCAGGCTCTAAAATTCATAAAATAGATCTCTACGTAGATGATGTTGTTCTCTCCATTATGAACTCACTTACTTCCCTGCCATTCATGAAGTTTTAGAGAGGTTTAGGGCAGCATTCTACGGTAGATCTAAGTCTAAGTCTCAAATTCTCAACATTGCCATGGATGGTATCCCTATGGCAGCTCTATTGGCTCAATTTCCATTTAGGTCGCAGGATACAGCATTACAATTCTTGGGGATGTTTCTTACAAGCCTTAGCTCATCATTGTCCCTCTCCTCATGAAAGTGTCTGGTCTACTTAAACAGTATGATAATTCATTACTTTCTTGGGCGGTAGTGAAAATGTTAGTATTACCTGTTGTGCTCTACACTTTCCACACTATATTTATCCATTTGTCATATAATTACCTCCATAAGTTGCAGAGGATTATTACAAACTTTGTGTAAAATGGAAGGAGACCTAGGGTTAGATTTTTTACAATGAATAGGTTGAGATATGATGGAGGAATGGAAGTCCCTGGTGTCAAAAAGTATTATGTTTCCAACATATTGACCCAAATTACTCATTGGTTCTCATAGAATTGTTATCTATAGAAAGAGAGGTGGCTGGCCTCCCCCTAATTCTCTCCCTTCTCCATATATACTTCCATTACAATTATATTGTTCACTTCAATCTATGACTGCCTTATGTACTGCATGGGCCTATCTTCTTAGGACTGATCAAAGCGAAAACAATAAGTCTCTTATGTCTCTACTATTGCAATATCTAGTTACATATCAACCTTCTCTGGTTCTACGGAATTGGATAGCACATGTAGTTACTCATATACAGTGGGGAAAAAAAGTATTTAGTCAGCCACCAATTGTGCAAGTTCTCCCACTCAAAAAGATGAGAGAGGCCTGTAATTGACATCATAGGTAGACCTAAACTATGAGAGACAAAATGAGAAAACATATCTAGAAAATCACATTGTCTGATTTTTTAAGAATTTATTTGCAAATTATGGTAGAAAATAAGTATTTGGTCACCTACAAACAAGCAAGATTTCTGGCTCTCACAGACCTGTAACTTCTTCTTTAAGAGGCTCCTCTGTCCTCCACTCATTACTTGTAGTAATGGCACCTGTTTGAAATTGTTATCAGTATAAAAGACACCTGTCCACAACCTCAAACAGTCACACTCCAAACTCCACTATGGTGAAGACCAAAGAGCTGTGGAAGGACACCAGAAAAAAAAATTGTAGACCTGCACCAGGCTGGGAAGACTGAATCTGCAATAGGCAAGCAGCGTGGTGTGAAGAAATCAACTGTGGGAGCAATACTTAGAATGGAAGACATACAAGACCACTGATAACCTTCCTCGATCAGGGGCTCCACGCAAGATCTCACCCCGTGGGGTCAAAATGATCACAAGAACGGTGAGAAAAAATCCCAGAACCACACGGGGGAACCTATTGAATGACCTGCAGAAAGCTGAGACTAACGTAACAAAGGCTACCGTCAGTAACACACTACGCCGCCAGGGACTCAAATCCTGCAGTGCCAGACGTGTCCCCCTGCTTAAGCCAGTACATATCCGGGCCCGTATGAAGTTTGCTAGAGAACATTTGAATGTTCCAGAAGAGTATTGGGAGAATGTCATAATGGTCAGATGAAACCAAAGTAGAACTGTTTGGTAGAAACACAACTCGTCGTATTTGGAGGAGAGTGAATGCTGAGTTGCATCCAAAGAACACCATACCTACTGTGAAGCATGGGGGTGGCAACATCATGCTTTGGGGCTGTTTCTCTGCAAAGGGACTAGGACGACTGATCCGTGTACATGAAAGAATGAATGGGGCCATGTATCATGAGATTTTGAGTGCAAACCTCCTTCCATCAGCAAAGGCATTGAAGATGAAACGTGGCTGGGTCTTTCAGCATGACAATGATCCCAAGTACACCGCCAGGGCAACGAAGGAGTGGCTTCGTAAGAAGCATTTCAAGGTCCTGGAGTAGCCTAGCCAGTCTCCAGATCTCAACCACATACAAAACCTTTGGAGGGAGTTGAAAGTCCGTATTGCCCAAAAACATCACTGCTCTAGAGGAGATCTGCATGGAGGAATGGGCCAACATACCAGCAACAGTGTGTGCCAACCTTGTGAAGACTTACAGAAAACGTTTGACCTCTGTCATTGCCAACAAAGGATATATAACAAAGTATTGAGATGAACTTTTGTTATTGACCAAATACTTATTTTCCACCATAATTTGCAAATAAATTCTTTAAAAATCAGACAATGTGATTTTCTGGATTTGTTTTTTCATTTTGTCTCTCATAGTTGAGGTCTACCTATGATGTCAATTACAGGCCTCTCTCACCTTTTTAAGTGGGAGAACTTGCACAATTGGTGGCTGACTAAATACTTTTTTTTTCCCCACTGTAGGCCATTTAGTTAGGGACAACTCCTTAAGGTTCTTTCACAATCTGTCCAGTGTGTTTTACCCACCACATAATGATTTTTATACGTATTTGCAAACATGGAAAATTCTCTAGGCTTCCTTCCTCCAGCACCGTTTCTTTCCTGGCATGGCTTACTCTAACTTTATATTAGATCCAGATAAATCTAAAGGAACAGCTATATTTTATGCAACACTGCTTACTTGCCCTTCGTGTCCTAAGCTAGGTTATGTTTTACGGTGGGAGAAGGATTTCCAGATGCAGCTTACTTTACAGGACTGGATCTTAGGGTTGCAATTGGTCTCCAAACTCTCCAGGAGTTCTACCTTCTGGGAAGTTACTTATAAATGTTTTCTTAGGTGGTATCCAACCCCCTTGCAGCTTCCTAAATTTATCCATGATTATTCTCCACGTGTTGGTAGGGATGTGAACAAATTGGCTCTTATATCCATGCCTGGTGGAAATGTCCTTTCTGTAGTGTATCATTTCTGGATAGTGGTCTTCCGACTTATTTCTTTGGTAACACAAATGTCTATATTACCAACAGCCCCTCTAGCCTCTATGTTTTATTGGGTTAATGAATATCCCTGAATCGGGTAACACATGGTAGGTAGTATTGTCTTAGTGTCACCATTAATGATTGCAAGATTGTGGAAATCAAAAAACCCGCTAACTCATCTCATTGTTGCAATTTGATCATATTATGGAGGTAGAGGCTCCTAAAAAATTGCATTCAGGGAAACCACCCACTGGGATATGTAGAGTAGATTTACAGATTCTGAGCCTTCTCGCAATACTTTTTGTTTACTCCTTCTGTCCTGATAGGTGTCCTGAGGGCTTGTACATACTGTGATACACACGCATTGCTGTGCTAGAATCCTCTGCCCCTGCAGACAAAGCTTATTAAGCTTACTTTGTATATCTGTAACTTAGCTGTTTCTGCATATCTCTCGACATATTGGGGGATTTCAACTACCCAGATATAAACTTGGAGGTACAAAACTGCAGGTCTAACATAGGCAACAAGTTTTTGTCAGTAATAAAAGACAATAACTTATCACAACTAGTGCAGGACCCAACAAGAGGCAAGGCACTTTTAGGTCTAATTTTAACAAATGAACCTGACACATTGTCAAACGTGGAGGTTAGGGGTCACCTAGGTAATAGTGACCACAACATAATAAGTTTTCATGTACACTTTAAAAGATGTTTAGTAGAGGGGGAAAAAAAACCCTAAACTTCAGGAAGGTCATTTTCAACAGCTGAGAGAGGAGCTTAGCAGCATAAATGTCCTCAAATTGACAGAAACACAAATAAAATGGTACATTTTCAAAAGTATTCTTAATAAGGCCATTGAAAATCATATAACTTACGGGAATAGAAAACCAATATGACTAACTAAAACGGTAAGGAGTGCTACTGTATTTACACAAGAAAATCCAATGACCAACGACATGATTAGGGGTATTGTAAATTCTCCATTAAATGTCTTCTGTTTAACCCAGAAGGAAGTGCGGTGCCGCCTTCAAAACACTAAAATAAAGAAATCGCCGGGTCCAGGTGGCATAGACCCCCGAGTTCTGAGGGAATTATGCACGGTGATTGACAGACCCTTATAGCTAATACAGTATTTAAAGATTCAGTCATGGCTGGCTCTGTTCCACAGGATTGGCACATAGCAAATGTGGTGTCAATATTCAAAAAGGCGTCTAAAAGTGAGCCTTGAAACAATAAGTTGGTAAGTTTGACCTCTGTGGTGGGTAAGATACAGTGGGGAAAAAAGTATTTAGTCAGCCACCAATTGTGCAACTTCTCCCACTTAAAAAGATGAGAGAGGCCTGTAATTGACATCATAGGCAGACCTCAACTATGAGAGACAAAATGAGAAAACAAATCCAGAAAATCACATTGTCTGATTTTTTAAGAATTTTTTTGCAAATTATGGTGGAAAATAAGTATTTGGTCACCTACAAACAAGCAAGATTTCTGGCTCTCACAGACCTGTAACTTCTTCTTTAAGAGGCTCCTCTGTCCTCCATTCATTACCTGTAGTAATGGCACCTGTTTGAAATTGTTATCAGTATAAAAGACACCTGTCCACAACCTCAAACAGTCACACTCCAAACTCCACTATGGTGAAGACCAAAGAGCTGTGGAAGGACACCAGAAAAAAAATTGTAGACCTGCATCAGGCTGGGGAGAATGAATCTGCAATAGGGAAGCAGCTTGGTATGAAGAAATCAACTGTGGGAGCAATAACTAGAAAATGGAAGACATATAAGACCACTGATAATCTCTCTTGATCAGGGGCTCCATGCAAGATCTCACCCTATGGGGTCAAAATGATCACAAGAACAGTGAGCAAAAATCCCAGAACCACACGGGGGGACATAGTGAATGACCTGCAGAAAGCTGGGACTGACATAACAAAGGCTACCGTCAGTAACACACCAGTACATATCCGGGCCCATCTGAAGTTTGCTAGAGAGCATTTGGATGTTCCAGAAGAGTATTGGGAGAATGTCGTATGGTCAGATGAAACCAAAGTAGAACTGTTTGGTAGAAACACAGCTTGTTGTGTTTGGAGGAGAGTGAATGCCGAGTTGCATCCAAAGAACACCATACCTACTTTGAAGCATGGGGGTGGCAACATCATGCTTTTTGGCTGTTACTCTGCATAGGGACCAGGACGACTGATCTGTGTACATGAAAGAATGAATGGGGCCATGTATCGTGAGATTTTGAGTGCAAACCTCCTTCCATCAGCAAGGGCATTGAAGATGAAACATGGCTGGATCTTTCAGCATGACAATGATCCCAAGCGCACCGCCAGGGCAACAAAGGAGTGGCTTCGTAAGAAGCATTTCAAGGTCCTTGAGTGGCCTAGCCAGTCTCCAGATCTCAACCCCATAGAAAACCTTTGGAGGGAGTTGAAAGTCCGTGTTGCCCATCGACAGCGCCAAAATATCACTACTCTAGAGGAGATCTGCATGGAGGAATGGGCCAACATACCAGCAACAGTGTGTGCCAACCTTGTGAAGACTTACAGAAAACGTTTGACCTCTGTCATTGCCAACAAAGGATATATAACAAAGTATTGAGATGAACTTTTGTTATTGACCAAATACTTATTTTCCGCCATAATTTGCAAATAAATTCTTTAAAAATCAGACAATGTGATTTTCTGGATTTGTTTTCTCATTTTGTCTCTTACAGTTGAGGTCTACCTATGATGTCAATTGCAGGCCTTTCTCATCTTTTTAAGTGGGAGAACTTACACAATTGGTGGCTGACTAAAAATTTTTTTCCCCCACTGTATTTGAGGGTTTTCTAAGAGTTGCTATCCTGGAGTATCTCAATGTAAATAATCTTATAACACCCAATAAGCATGGGTTTATGAGGACTTACATCTGATCAGCTTCTATGAAGAGGTCAATTCTAGACTGGACATGGGTAATGCGGTTGATGTGGTGTATCTGGACTTTTCAAAGGCTTTTGATACTGTACCACATAAAAGGTTGGTATACAAAATGAGAATGTTGGGTCTGGGGGAAAAACATATGCATTTGGCTCAGTGATTGGAAACACAGGGTGCTTGTTAATGGTAAATACTCAGTAAATACTCAGACTGGCTCACAGTCACCAGTGGAGTATCGCAGGGGTCAGTATTGGGTCCTCTCCTTTATTTACTGAGAAGGGTGTCCATATTTGCAGATGACACTAAACTCTGTAAGGTAATCAAAAATGAGGAGGATTATGAAATTAATAGTAAATTACTGGGTAAGATTGCCACTGAAAAAGACTTGGGGATTTGGTGGACAGTAAGTTTACCTTTAGTGACCAGTGCCAGGCAGCTGCCGTCAAGGCACATAAAATTATGGGATGCATCAATAGAGGAATAGACACTCATGACAAGAACAAGTTATGCCTATATACAAATCACTAGTATGACCACACATAGACTACTGCGCACAATTTTGGGCCCCAGTATACAAGAAGGACATAATTGATATAGAGAGAGTGCAGAGAAGGACGACCAAGATTATAAGGGGAATGGGTGGATTAGAGCACAATGACAGATTAATAAATTTGGAGTTATTCAGTTTAGAAAAAAGATGTCTATGGGGAGACCTAATAACAATTTACAAATACATGAAAGGACAGAACAAAGAACTTTCTAATGATCTTTTTACTCTTAGGCCAGTGACACTGACAAGGGGACATCCTCTACGTCTAGAGGAGAGAAAATTTCACAAGCAACATTAACAAGGATTCTTTACTATAAGAACAGCGAGGCTATGGAATTCTCTGCCCCAGGAAGTGATGATGGTAGATTCATTGTTCAAGCTCAAAGAGGTCCTGGATGCCTTTCTTGAACAGAAAAATACTACAGGTTATGGGTTCTAGATTTTGTTAAGGATAAGTTGATCAAGGGTTTAAAACTGATTGCCAGATTGGAGTTGGGAATTTTTTTCCCCTGACATGGGGCAATTGACATAAGCCTCATGGTTTTTTTTTCCTTCCTCTGGATCAACACTGTAGGGTTATAGTTTGGACTTGATGGACCTGTGTCGTCATCCTACCTAATCTACTCTGTAACATTCTATTGTAGCAGGGTTGTTTATTGTTTAGTGCTTAGCATTCTATTGTTCTTTGAATGTTTTATAACCTTATAATGGTTTTGTCATCTTGCTGTATATGTAATTAGAAAATGTAATAAAACTTGAATTTGTAAAAAAAAGAAACTGAGCAGGGTTTTAGTTTTCCTCCAGTTTGGGCTTGGAATCATCAAAATAAGTAAGGCGGACAATGTGTCCAGGATTGTTATGCCTTTGATTTTCTGCATCAAGTCAGGCACTTTCTACTTGAAATGCTGAATAATAGGGCAGCCCCACCAGAAGTATGCCATAGTATCCTTTGCCTCCTTGCATTTCCAACATAAGTTGGATATGTTTGGATCACTTGTAGCTCCTGGGCCCCAATGCGAAATCTATAATGGGCCTCCGACCCACCTAGTGTCATTTAAATTAGTGGTATATGGGGCGTGGCCTAGCTGTCCATGGAGTGAGACACATCTCTCTCCCTCTCCATCTTGCCGCCGCATATCGGGACTTACAGCCTTCTTCCTGCTGGTGCAATGGGCAAGCGACTGCCCAGGAAAACTCCCTTGGGCACTCCTGCCCCCGCTGAACACCAGAATCGGGCCACTATTGAGGAGTATCTCTTCCGGCACCCTTCTCCAACGAGCCGGGCCGCCAAAAGGCAGAGGCCATCTTTGATTACGCTGGTGCCATCCTCTCCTCTCCAGCCGCACGCTTCACAGCGCAGCCTCTCACCTCCTGTGCTCTCCCTCTGTAATGGTGGATCGCTGCCCCAGCGCTCACACACAGCTCCTGGGCAGCTGAACATCTCTCCTGCACGCCTTCTCCCTCAGATTCTTTCCTCTGGGATGTCTCCCCAGCCGTCTCCAGCCTCTTCCATGCCCCCTGTGCTGCAACACCACCAAGTCTCCAGAGGCTCCAGCCCTACATCTGGACTAGAGGTCAGTTCCCCTGCCTTGACTCCCCCCTCATATCCCCCCTGCCACGATGCAGCTCTCTGAGGCACCCTTCCTGCTGTCCCCTGTAGTTGTGTCCCCCCCTCAGATGCAGAGGAGGGTAACCTGTCTGAGGACTCTGACACTGGGGCTCCGCTGGCACGGACCCCCAAGATCCTGGCTGACTGTGGCTCTACCTCCTCCTCGCCACCAACTCTGCCTCCTCAGGCTTGTGCCTCAGACCCCTCTCAGGCTCCCCCGCCCTGGTCGGACCTTCTTCCTCAGCTGACTACTAAACAGGAACTTAAATCCTTGGTCACAGAAATCACTGCATCCTTTCGGGTGGAAATTGCCACTCTCTGCACTGATCTGCACTCTATTGCTAATCGAGTGGACACGCTAGAGGATGACCATTATACTACCAGGGCATATGTCTCCTCCATGCATGATACTACTACCGACCAGGCCTCGGCAACCCGTGAAATGCAACACCATGTGGAGGACCTTGATAACAGAGGCCGGCGTAACAATATCCGCATTAAGGGGCTCCCAGAGGCCACTCAAACCGAGGACTTGCAAGTTACCCTGGAGGCTGTTTTCAATTCTATTATTCAGGAACCTCCTTCTCATAGGATTAAGCTTGATAGGGCCTACTGAGCCCTCCGCCCCAAGGGTTCCTCCTCCACCCCTCGAGATGTCATCTGCTGCGTGCATGATTTCTCACTCAAGGAGGCTATAATGAGCAAGGCACGGAGACTCAAAGACTTTGACTTTGACAGGGCTAAGTTACAACTCTATCAGGACCTCTCCCTTCTCACGCTCCAGAAACGCCGCCATCTTCGACCCCTCCTTCAGACTCTTTGTGATCATCAGATCCTTTACCGCTGGGGCTTCTCTGTTTGCCCTTATTGCCCGCAAGGATGGTCGTTCTGCTACACTTTGCTCATACTCTGACTTGCCTTACTTTTGCGACCTGCTGGATGTCCCTCAGCCAGAGTTAACAGATTGGGTACTGATTTTTTCACTTCTCCGGGTACCTCCTCCGCCCCGGTGTGGCATCGCCTGGGACCCAAGCAACGTCGATCACCCTCTGTGGTGACCACCTCTCAGAGGTCCCATCTGGAGAACGTCCCTGTGATGCTCTTCCCATTCTGGATGTACTTGACATTGTTCCTGCATTTTTGTTTCTTGTTGTTCTCTTCTAGGTCCATAGGTTTTATTGACTTAATCTATTGCCTGCTTTCCATAGTGCAGGATGGGGTGGGGTACTAGTGGCTCTGCTTTTGAGCTCGGAATCTACTACCCTCCACTCCAGCCCTCTAGGTCACGTTCCCCATAGGGGGTCATTGTATTGACTGGTCACCAACCTTATTCTGCTATTCACGGATACTTTTAGCCCCCAGGTGCAAGAGTTAGCCTCGCCCATGATGTACGGTTTACTTGTTACTTTTGTTATGCATCTTTGTTTTTTTTTCTTGTTTTTTACTCATGTTGTCTTTTGTCTCATTTTCTCCCCCTCTTCCCTTCCCTCTCCTTCTTGGTCCGGAGACTCTGCTCCTATACTGTGTTCCTGTCTATGACCCGTGACTCCGCCTCTCCCTGGGAAAACTGCCGACATCTCATGAAGTGGGTGAGCTCGCTTGCAATCTGCTACTGTCCTCTGTTTTTGGATCACCATGGTTAGGTGTGTGACAATTAATGTTAAGGGCCTGGGCTCCGATGCTAAGTGGCGTCTTGTACTTATGGAACTCCGCTCCCTGCGTGCTGATGTAGCGTTCCTGCAGGAGACCCACTTTGACCATATAGGAACATTTAACTTTGCCTAACACCATTTCCCTACTGCTTTCTCTGTCTTCCACAACCGCTGTAGAGCAGGGGTAGCTATCCTCCTCTCTCGTTCATGCCCGATCTCGGTTACGGTCTCACATATAGACCCAAGGGGCCGTTTTGTTATTCTAGAGGGTTTTCTTCATGGCGCCCCCATAGTCCTGTGCAACATTTACGCTCCCAGCTCCACACAGATCTCGTTTCTGCGTCGGGTTCTCTCTTGTTTGCGCTCCCTCCCATCAGCGACTTGGTTAATAGGGGGAGACTTTAACATGGTCTTCTCTGAACGGGTAGATCGTCTGGAAATACCTCAGGGTTCGGCCCCCCCGTCACCAGGCCCATCTTGCAAGGGAATTTCGTCAGCTGATACGCTCCCACACCTTGTACGATCTATGGCGCATAGATAATCCCATGGCACGCTCCTACACCTTTTTCTGTCACCCCCATAATACCCATACCCGTATTGACTATTTCTTTGGGAATGTCCCGGCCCTTCAGCTGCTTACAGATACTGACATGGGCCCTCTTTCCTGGTCCGATCACACTCTAGTAGTGGTTACTCTGTCTTCTACACCGCTGACTACTCGTCGCTGTCACTGGTGCCTTAATGAAACCCTGCTTAAGTCTCCCACCCCACTTTTGGCCCTGCATACGCATCTGACTGACTACTTCCACGACAATTTAGGCTCGGTAAATTCCCCTGCAGTGCTCTGGGAAGCTCATAAGAAACACTATATAAGAAACACTTTAGAAATTGTGGAGCACTTACGTGGTATTGGAGAAGATCTCAAAGATTTACATATTGCTGCACTACTATTAAGTGGTCTTCCAGAAAGCTATGACACGCTTGTAACCGCACTAGATGCACGCCCAGATAATGAGCTCACACTGGAGTATGTCAGAGGAAAGCTTATAGATGAATACAAGTGGAAAACAGAGAGTGTATGCAGCGCTGGGGTATCTAAAGCAGAATCCGTTTTAAAAGCCCAAGCTCTACCCGAAAATAAAAGTCATTTGAAAGAAACACGTGAGTGTTTTGTATGCAAGAAAACAGGGCACCTAAAAGCTTACTGCAGAGTCTGGAAAGCTAGGATGAATCACCTGAAAAAGCAAAATCATGAAAGGGTTAAAAGTGCCATCACTGAAGAAAAACACAATTCAATTACTGAAACTGCTTTTACCATTAATGCAAGTACATCCAAGCATGCATGGTGTATAGACTCTGGAGCAACTAGTCATATGACAGAAACTTCTTTTCTAACCTTAACCAAAGTAAGTCAGAGAAAGTGATTTTGGCTAATGGTCAGTATATGAATACAGAGGGAATAGGGGATGGTTACATTGATTGTCAAGTCTCCCCAACACAAAGCAGAAAGATCCCAGCAAAAGACGTGCTGTATGTACCTAGCCTTGAAAGCAATCTGTTATCTGTGAAGAAACTCACAAGACAAGGAAATGAAGTTACATTTAAAGATAACGGCTGCATCATCTCAAAAAGGGGCCGTATACTAGCAGAAGGAAAGATCAAAGATGAGCTATATCAGTTAAATTGCAAAGAAAATGCATATACTGCTAAACAAGAACAACACACAAATTGTATCCATCTATGGCACAGGCGTCTTGCACATAGAGACCCAGAAGCAATAAGAAAGTTAGTTCAAAAACAACTTGCTGAAGGCATTACAATTGATCAGTGTAATCAGACAATGAAGTGTACAAGCTGTCTTAAAGGAAAAATGGCCTGAAAATCTTTTCCTAAGAATAGTACTACAAAATCAGAACAGCCACTGGATTTAATACATACTGATGTTTGTGGTCCAATGAATACTCTAACTCCTGGAAAGAGGAGATATTTTCTTACATTTATCGATGACTATTCAAGATATACGTTTGTCAATCTACTTCACAGCAAAGATGAAGTCCCAAGGAAACTTGAAACACATCTAGCTGAAGTATATAACAAATTTGGGAGAATGCCAAAAATACTGCGTGCAGATAATGGAACTGAATATACAAGCAGTGAAACACAAAGCACTTTAAAGAAAAATGGAATCATCTTTCAGACCACTGTACCATACAATCCTGAACAAAATGGTGTAGCGGAAAGAAGAAACAGGACACTCTGTGAAAGTGGAAGAAGTATGCTATTTGACGCAGATTTGCTTACAACATATTGGGGTGAAGCAATCATGACAGCATGCTATCTTCAAAACAGGTTACCAGGTAAAGCTACAGAGAAAACTCCATTTGAGATATGGAACAGCAAAAAGCCTAATCTACAAGACATAAGAGTATTTGGAAGTAAAGTATTTGTGCATGTCCCTAAGGAAAAACGTAACCAAGTGGGAATCCCATGCCAAAGAAGGTATCCTGGTGGGCTACAGTGAAACCCAGAAAGGATATAAAATCCTGCACCCAGAAATGAACAAGGTCACAATAAGCAGAGATGTAATGATTGATGAGAACTTCGTCTCGCTCAAGTTTTATGACATACCAGTAGTCCAGATGAAGCAACAACAACCTAAGTCACAGTTACAAAATGACAAAGAGAAAGATGTAGAAGTTTGGTTAGATTCTTCAACCATTGAAGAAGCAACGGAAACATCAAGTGAACCTGAAATAAGAAGATCGTCAAGATCAAACAAGGGTATACCAGCTAAGCGTCTATCCTACATTGCTAAAACACTACCCAAACTAGAGCCACAGTCATGGGATGAGATGCAACAACTACCTGCCCATGAAAAAAACAAAAAAAAACAAAAAACGAAGTGGATTAATGCTGCTAATGAGGAAATGAAATCTTTTCATCAACTTCAAACTTGGAAACTCACCAAACTACCACAAGAGCCAATCTTGAAGAATTCAGAACCACAAGGGGACTAACTGGATAAGTAGTTGTTGAGTGGGGGTGTTGGAATAATGGTCATCATTGCCTGTGTTGCAACAACTACTGTTTGTATGTTTATTACAGCATAAGCTTCTGTCTCTAAGGATAGTGTTATGTTGTTAATAAAGCACTGTTAAAAAGGAGGGGGCCAGAATAGCAAAGTAGGAAGCTCCTCTCTGTTTGTAACTGCAGCATAGAGCAGAGTACATGGAGCTCACAGACAAGAAGCTGAGATCATAAGTTACAGAATCCAGTGTATTATTCTTGTTCCTCAATAAATATCTGTTTACTGTTGAATGCCTGGACAGTCAAAGATTAATCCGCTGCCAACAGCCTCTTCCGAATTGCTATATTGCGACATTGGAGTTCAGGTCCTTTGCCTATCTTATGACTAACTTGAATCTTCCGACAACTGAGTGGCTCCACTACTCTCAGGTGGTCCATTTTGTCCGCTCTCTTCATGGGTCCTCTAAGGTGTCACTCCCCACAGCCTTTGAGAAAATTTGCCCATGCGGGCCAGGGGCCTCATCTCCTCAATCTACCAGCTTCTTGCCTTTCTGGCGACTGGCTCTGCCGTTGGTCATCGTTATATGTCCAGATGGGAGGAGGCAGTGGGTAAACCTATTTCCCTGTTACAGTGGCAGATTGTGTGGTCTCGGGCTCAGAAGTCCTCTCAGTGTGTGACCTTTAGGGAGACTCAGTATAAACTGTTGATGCATTATGTGGTAAAGTGTATGATAAAGTGCTGGACAGGGTGTATATCTCACCTGGTTTCCTCAGCCAGACGTGGTAACAGAAATCCAGGAAGATACATTTTGCCTTAGCAATACATAGTCTGCTAGGGATTTTCTTTAAGTTACATGGACTTGATTTTCTGGACTGGAGGACAGGATGGTAGTGGGAGTCTTCCAGTCCACATCCCTGGTCCACTACGGGATTTTCCCCTACTCCCAGGTGCTCTCAGCTGAGGCTTCCTGTGAGTGATTACTGAGGAAGGAAGCCTGGCAAAAGGAGGGCTGACAAGTGGCAGGCTGTGAGAGAGCACCCCTGGAGTGGAGGTTTATACACTTTGATATGGTGTTTGCTGTTATGTATTTACCTGCACTAGGCTAGTGAGGGGCATGATGCTGTTTATTTAGAGCCGGAGAGACTTAGACTTTTGTTTTGTTTATATAATGTTGTTTTGTGCGCAAGCGCCTAAATAAAGGAACCTTGGATTTTTAAAACCCACTGGCTGTGTGAACTTGGTCATTGCCGACCCCCACCATGTGAGCTGTTCTCTACAATTAGTATCACACCTTGAACCCGGCGGTTACCTCAGGGTGTTGGAGCTGCGGCACTGCAGAGAGAACGCTGTACAATATTTTTTGGACATGCCCCCTCATCCTGGGCTTCTGGATGGAGGTCCAGACTTTGACGGATGCCCTTTTTCTACAGGGGTTCCCCTTTGATCCTCTAGTCTATCTCCTGAACCTCCCTCCTAGACACCTAGGTAGCAAGGCATCCAGGCTCTTCTTGTACCTCTGCACAGCGGCAAAGACCTTTATTGCTAGGAACTGAAAGAGTGTGAATCCTCCCTCTGGTCATGAGCTTTTGGCTCGAATGAAGGATGTGAGGAGCCTTGAATTCCTGACTGATAGCCTCAATAACACTTTGGATGCCTTCCGCTCTATCTGGACCCCCTGGGACACGTATTGTACTTTACGGGTTCTCTGATCCTAGATTCACCCCTCCTTCCCTTCCTTGCTACCCACCTTTGTCCCTTCCTTGTCTCCTGTGGTTGTCCTCTCTCATTGTTCTGTCTTGTTTTGTTGTCTGATTTATGTAATTCTCTCCTGTTTATTTTGGGATTGGCGGCCAGCCTCCCCTCCCCCATTGTTTTTGATTTGTTTATATTCTGTTTTGAAAGACTCCTTCAATAAAAATTACAGTTATATAAAAAAAAAGAATAGTGGTATATTTTATAGGACAAAGGGACCTTTGGGGGAACATCAAGGTCCAGGGCCCAGTAGCAACTGCTACCTATACACCCCATATAGCTACACCCATAGTTTGGGTATATGGCATGTGGCATCAGCATTCTGTACCAGCAGGTTAGGATTATGTAGTTAGTTTCCTGTACTTTGCATGAGAAGGAGAATTTGTGAGAAAGGATAAATGCTGTAGTTCATTCTTCAGTATTGAAAGAGTTATCCAACTCCTTTCCCATTTGGAGAAAAAGGTGGAAGGAGAATTGCTGCATACATTCAGAATTAATCCATACCTCGTGAAGATCGTCTTGCTGGAGGAATGCGTGGTGATGTATAAGTTCTCAAAAGGGTTGAGGGATCTATGTAGATGAAGTTTTATCTTATGGAATTAGTAAATATTTTTAAGATAAAAGTGTTCCCAGTGCCTACCAAGAGTTTGGTCACCTGCAAGGACTATGTCATCGAAGGCCTTTAGGCCCTCTGAAGTCAGGACCGGCTGAAATATGAGAGGTCTTATGTGTGGTGTGGAGGGTATGAAGAAATGAGTGAGCCCCAGTGGTAAGTGGACACCTTACAGTGCTGATGTCATATACACTATATAAGGTGTAGTAAGCATGACTTTTGCAGTAATAGTAAAGGAAGTGTATGGTCTGTATTTCATATCACTGCATCATACAGAACACTCTGTTCTGAAAAGCTTACAATTGCAAGCAATAGTTATAAAATAGGAGGATCATTTAGTCAGATATACTGTAAGCAATTACAGGCAAATTAGTGATAGAAATCATAGATAGAAGTGAGGAAGCATATCTGAGCTGCTGTATGCAGAGTGTTTAAATAATACTTTTATTGACAGTCAGTCCTGCAGGTCCTGCTAGTAGAAAACCTTTTAGGTCAAAGCTCCATGTTGCGGAAATGCAGCTTTTTTTTGTTGCATATTTTGTTGCAGTTTTTTGAGCAAAAGCCAGGAGTGGAATGAGCAGAAGGGAGAAGTATAAAAACTTCCTATATAGTTCCCATTCCTTTTGTAGACATTCAAAATCTGCAACAACAAAAAAAGCTGCGTTTCCTCAACATGGGGTCTCAGCCTCAAGGTTTTTTTTGGGCAATAGTTTATTTTTTTTTCATTAAATAAATATAACTGCTAATTCTAGCAGCAAAGCACTGATTCCTCCTGTGCAAATCTAAAAAAATATTTGTTATTTAAGCATATACCCTGTTTCCCCGAAAATAAGACAGCGTCTTATATTAATTTTTGCTCCCAAAGATGTGCTGTGTCTTATTTTCAGGGGATGTCTTATTTTTTTTTCAGTGAAGAAGTATTCACATTTATTGCTGAACAAAAAAAATGAACATTTATTATATACGGTACTGTACAGTAGTTGTCATCACAACCAGCATAACCAGACAAACTGTGAATCCTATCAAGAATTTCTTACTACCGTACCATTATTTCCATGTACAACAATTAACAGTATGGTACATTTACCAATATTTACAGTATGCATAGAAAGTAAAATTTATTCAATGACAGTTATATCATCATCTTCTAGGACATCATCATAACAATCCAAACCATTAATTTCCCTGCACACAGTATCATCTCCCATAGTGGCCCCTGCACACAGTATCATCTCCCATAGTGGCCCCTGCACACAGTATCATCTCCCATAGTGGCCCCTGCACACAGTATCATCTCCCATAGTGGCCCCTGCACACAGTATCATGCCCCATAGTGGCCCCTGCACACAGTATCATTCCCCATAGTGGCCCCTGCACACAGTATCATGTCCCATAGTGGCCCCTGCACACAGTATCATATCCCATAGTGGCCCCTGCACACAGTATCATTCCCCATAGTGGCCCCTGCACACAGTATCATGTCCCATAGTGGCCCCTGCACACAGTATCATGTCCCATAGTGGCCCCTGCACACAGTCTCATGCCCCATAGTGGCCCCTGCACACAGTATCATTCCCCATAGTGGCCCCTGCACACAGTATCATTCCCCATAGTGGCCCCTGCACACAGTATCATGTCCCATAGTGGCCCCTGCACACAGTCTCATGCCCCATAGTGGCCCCTGCACACAGTCTCATGCCCCATAGTGGCCCCTGCACACAGTATCATTCCCCATAGTGGCCCCTGCACACAGTATCATTCCCCATAGTGGCCCCTGCACACAGTATCATGTCCCATAGTGGCCCCTGCACACAGTATTATGTCCCATAGTGGCCCCTGCACACAGTATCATGTCCCATAGTGGCCCCTGCACACAGTCTCATGCCCCATAGTGGCCCCTGCACACAGTATCATTCCCCATAGTGGCCCCTGCACACAGTATCATCTCCCATAGTGGCCCCTGCACACAGTATCATCTCCCATAGCGGCCCCTGCACACAGTATCATCTCCCATAGCGGCCCCTGCACACAGTATCATCTCCCATAGTGGCCCCTGCACACAGTATAATGTCCCATAGCGGCCCCTGCACACAGTATCATCTCCCATAGTGGCCCCTGCACACAGTATAATGTCCCATAGCGGCCCCTGCACACAGTATCATGCCCCATAGTGGCCCCTGCACACAGTATCATGCCCCATAGTGGCCCCTGCACACAGTATCATGTCCCATAGTGGCCCCTGCACACAGTATCATGTCCCATAGTGGCCCCTGCACACAGTATCATGCCCCATAGTGGCCCCTGCACACAGTATCATGTCCCATAGTGTCCCCTGCACACAGTATAATTCGCCATAGTGGCCCCTGCACACAGTATCATTCGCCATAGTGGCCCCTGCACACAGTATCATTCCCCATAGTGGCCCCTGCACACAGTATCATGCCCCATAGTGGCCCCTGCACACAGTATTATATCCCATAGTGGCCCCTGCACACAGTATCATTCGCCATAGTGGCCCCTGCACACAGTATCATTCGCCATAGTGGCCCCTGCACACAGTAGTTTGCCCCATAGTGGCCCCTGCACACAGTATTATACCCCATAGTGGCCCCTGCACACAGTATCATGTCCCATAGTGGCCCCTGCACACAGTATCATGTCCCATAGTGTCCCCTGCACACAGTAGTTTGCCCCATAGTGGCCCCTGCACACAGTATCATGCCCCATAGTAGCCCCTGCACACAGTATCATTCCCCATAGTGGCCCCTGCACACAGTATCATTCCCCATAGTGGCCCCTGCACACAGTAGTTTGCCCCATAGTGGCCCCTGCACACAGTATTATACCCCATAGTGGCCCCTGCACACAGTATCATGTCCCATAGTGGCCCCTGCACACAGTATCATGTCCCATAGTGGCCCCTGCACACAGTATCATTCCCCATAGTGGCCCCTGCACACAGTAGTTTGACACATAGTGGACCACCCATGAACAATTATTATACTGTGGGGTCTTTTCAGACCCCAGAGTATAATGATCGGAGACCCAGGAGAGGATAGAAACATAAAAAAACAACGTTGCTTACCTGTTCCTCGCTCCGGTGCATGCCCGTGCGCTGCTTCGGCCTTCTTCAATGTTAGACCAGGCCGCATCACGTGATCCGGCCGGCGTCGCGACGCAAAATGACGTCCGCTGACGTCTGCGACGTCACCAAACAGGCCCGAAGCCTGGAGAAGCGTAGGACCGGTAAGCACATAGTTTTTTATGTTCGCTCACCTCCCCTGGGCCGCCGATTATTATACTCCGGGGTCTGAAAAGACCCCGGAGTATAATGATAGCAGAGATTGTGGGGTTCTCCCGCGGCCTCACATATCGTATATACCGTATGTTCTGTTCGGGAACATACGCCTTACTTTCGGGGGATGCCTTATATTGGGCAATTCTCCGAAACCTCTCCTATGCCTTACTTTCGGGGGTGTCTTATTTTCGGGGAAACACGGTATTACATTAAGTTTTTTATGCATACTCAATATCCAGTCTAACAGAGTGCGCAAATATGAAAAAAAAAAACCTCTTGTTATTTAATATTTTTTTCTGCTCTGCTCACCAATACACAGAGTGACAAAGTGTTAAATCTGAAAAAAATATTTGCTTCTTGAATGTTTTTTTGGTTGATGCTCAAACTCAGATATAGAGTATTGTAGCCTGCACAAATTAAAAAAAAATCTGTTATTTAAACCATTTTTTGTCTGTTGTTCACCCAATATACAGTTTAACACTGTTAGCCTGCACTAATATGAAAAGAAAAACCTCTTTTTAATGTTTGTATTTTTCCCCTCTGCTCACCAATACAGAGTAAAGGAGTGTTAATCTGAAAAAAAAAAAAATTCTTGAGCCTTTTTTTTTGCTGCTGTTGCTCAAATTCATTTATACAGTATTGCAGCCTGTGCAAATAAAAAAATCCATTATTTAAGCTTTTATTTATTTTTTTGGTTGTTGTTCATTCAATATACAGTTTAACATCCTGTACTGATCTAAAAATCTGATCTGTTATTTAAAGCTGATTTTTCTTGAACTACTTGTTTGTAAAAAAAACAAAAACACATACAGTATTGTTGCCCATCACTATTATAATTAAGCAGTGTGCAGTAAAAAATTTACTGGAGAAAAAAAGGGCAGGGGAGAAGACCACAATGTGTTATCTGGAGGCTCCTGAGGGAAGTGGGTGCTTCAAGCCCATACAAGGATGATTGCAGTGATGTGATCCATCTAATGTATATATTACAGGAAGCACTTACACTTATACAATGATGGAAGGAAGTAAAGGAGCAGTTTCCACCTCTTAGTCAACATCATTGCCCTGAGTTGGTGGAGGAGGATGAGGGTCATTATGGTGAAGGAACTGGGACTCTTAGACTGGAAGAAGAGGAGGAAAACTCTCTTTTGGATGCAGAGGTGGCTCTTGATTTGTCACACACACACAATATGTGTTTGTTTTTCCTTATCCCTACCAGCAGGTGCTCCATTACAATAGCAGAAACAAGTTGGAAGTTGCCGTTTACAATGGTAATAGTGGTAGAGAGGGTACCATTTATTGTAACCTGTGTCTGGGGGATATTATAGAGAGCTTTTGTACGATGGAACATGACCCTGCTTATCATAATGCGGCTTCCAGGAACGCCATATCCACCTGGTTAAAAGTTTTCTATGTGTTATTCATTCTCCTAACTTCCAGTTGATAAAAATCAGACCATGGGCTGTATATCACATGACCATGGACTGATTTCTATACACTGGAAGTAAGCAGAATGAATGCTAGCATTCAGAGATCTAGAAAACTGTGAGGAATGGATGCAGAAAATATATTGGAAAATTGTATAAATTTCATTATTCAAAGAATAACATTTGTTGCTCAATATTTGTCTGAAACTGGACAACCCCTTTAACTCTAACTTCCCTTTTCAGGTAAACCTGGTGCTTCACAAGGACACCCCTTAAGACACATTTTATCACTTACCACTGAACCTGTGGGGAAGTTGTGCCATGCAAGCGATATTGTTTGAAGTGATCAATATTCTGTCTAAGCTGTTAACATAGTGCGTCTTTTAGGAGTGATTCATTAAGTCACCATGTTGAGGAGGATCTCTCCTGGGAGGATTTCTGTATGGAACAAAACTCTGGTGTGTGATCTGAAAAGAGGATATCTCCAATAAAATGAGTCTGGATTTCGGAGAGAGGTCTGTTATGAGTTAAAATATTGTAAGAATTATGTACATGAGAAAAAAAAATGTATCATTTATCCTCTGAATGATGAAGTTGGATGGATCAAAGTGTTTTTTAAGCTTATTGATTTCATTGTAAGCTATATGCGATTACTTTGAGGTAAGGATGTACAGTATCTGGGCCCCCTCAACAAAGTTTAGAAGAACAGTATTTTAAGGATAAACAGTAACTCCTGGGCGTTTGAAAAATAAACGCTGGCGATTGTATAATTACGACAACTGATTTAGCACTAAAAGTGGCTTTCCATGCCCCTGACCATATTTACATTTGTAGACATTTAAAAGTTATATAAACATTTTAGCAAATGCAAGTGATTAAATTTTTGCAAGGTTTTAAAGTGTTAGTGGTGACAATCTTTTGCCTGTGACAGGTTGCCAATGGATATGACCATAAATATAGGAACTGTTCTGGCACTTGTCACAAACAAGCTATCATTCTCAGTATATTGATCTTTATTTACAAAAATAAGTATTACAATTAACCTCATACTTGAATTTATTCATTCAATAACGAAAAAAAATCATCAAGAGCATTCTTTATTGTTTTTAACAATAGATGTGACAGCCTTGAATTCTAATATTGATCACCAAAAAGTTATTACAGCAGTTTCGGAATATATACTGGGAGATCCCCAACTACCTTTTAATCAAGCTTTGTACATTTTGGATGGTCTTAAATGTATCATCCAGCACAATGTTTTCTACTTCTTTGATGAAACCAGGGGCTGTGCGATGGGAACTCAATTCGCTCCTAGTTATGCAGCTCTTTTCATTGGGGGATTTGAGTCCCTTCATATTGCACAGTCCCATTTGGTATGATATATTACAACGTATAAGAGATTTATAGATGATTTCTTTTTTTTTGTATGGCTAGAGACAGAATCCCAAGCCAAGTCCTTTGTAGAATTTTCAAAACTTGAAAACTAACCAGTACACAAATATCACTTTAAAATTATTTATACTAGAACAGACTCCTTCTTTGACTAGAAATCATTTTCAAACATTGCCACAAATTGATTAACCGCAAGCAGAAGACAGACAGGTCGAGGTACGTAGCCAGAGTCAAATGCCAGAGAGGGTAAGTGCAGCAGAATTGTAATCCAAAGAGAAGTCCAAGTACACAGTCTGAAGGTCAGAGCCAGAGAAACACAAACAGCAGCAGGAACAGGAAACAACAGGGACAGGAGCCAAAACCAAGGTGAAACCAATAGCTGGCATGGAAGAGAAAAATGGAGGGGATTATAAAGACCCGGAGCGGCCCATAAATTAAAGCACAATTTCTTAAAGGGGAATTCGTCTCTGTGGACCTGGCAGTCTTAAAGGGGCCTCAGCAGACGTGCACAAATACTTTCTAATTCACTCATTTATAGAAATTGACATAATTAATTACAATTTTTTTATTGTATTTTATTCAAAATAAAGACAACACAACACTTAGGTTATGCAGACCCTAATAAACATACAGTGTTGTTGAAAACAATGGTCTGTTTGCAGCATCAGTCAAGCCAGAGTAGCTCAAAGTAATAAGAACAATGTATAGGTCACAAACCTTAAGTTGCATAACAGATATGTATAAGACCCAATGTTATATACAAGACAAATCATCATGCCCCTCCAGAGAGCAGGGATAATCCTGGAAAGGAGAAGAAGGCGAACAATCCAGGATAACGCAAAGGGTCATCTATATTAAATCAGTCGCCGCAGGGCTCCCTTCAGATTTTCCAATAGGTACCATTGCTGTACCCTGTGTATGCCCTGCTCCCTCCATTCATTAAAATGTTTATTTTCCCTTCCCTGTGGGAAGTATGGCCAAGACCAGAGGGGTGTATGTTTTGATATAGTGTGTGATATGTGAAGCTTCCGACAGATGGCTTTCCAAGCTGCTATAGTGTTGCTACTAGATCAGGGAATTTTTGACCTTAAGCTGCTAGTGCTGCCACTATGTAATGTATGGAGCAAGGTCCCCAGACTCCAGGGTCGCACAAACTCAGCCTATTATTGGAGTATTTGGAGGTACTGCTGATCCAATCACATATTTGCCTAGCAATACATGCCAGGTTATAAACGTGAACATTCAGCTGATTTAGGCTTCCGACGCCACCATTAATTTGGGGAGATGAATACATGGGCTTTTGCCTTTCCACAGAAAGGAGGTCATCTCCTTGTTTAGCCTCATGACATCAGAGTGTTTTAAGAGAAGGGGAATTGTCTGTAATGGATAAAGGAGTATAGGGAAACTCATCATTTTATACAGATGATGTCTTCCCAGCAGGGAAAGGGGCAATATCTACCAACAACGAAACTCTAGAGCAAATTTTTGGAAAAGGGGAGGATAGTTAAGTCTATAGAGTGATTCTTGCATTTTACCAATTTTAATGCCTAGATATTTAATATACTGTCAAACTATCGGGATGCCATGAAAAGTACCCCTTGGGGTCCCCTGACCTGATGTCCCTGAGAAATAATAACTCGCACTTAGAAAGATTAAGTTTAAAACTCTACAAGATCAGAAACTGTCTCACGGCCTCCAACATGATGGTGTGATGTGTGTTTCCATTGTCTTATAGAATTCCCCGTGCACCCATCTGGGCCCAACACCTTTCCCGCTGGGAGCTGCGTTATAACAGGCTGAAATTCCTCTGACATAATTGGGGCATTTAAGGAGCCTAGTTGTTCCTTTGTTAATCTCAATAGAGTGAGGTGACTCAAATACGAGGCTCCTCCATGATCCCCTCCCTCCTCCGAGCCATACAGCTTAGCATAAGTTCAAAGAATCTCCACTATCTCTAATGGGTTGGTGCTGACCCTTCCTTCAGGTGTCTTACGCTTATGGATACGGTGAGTGGGTCTCTTCCCTCTTGCCAAATTCGACAACAATCGACCTGCTTTATCCCCACAGCAATGGAAGTCTATTTAGAATTTTGTGTCCCCAATGCACCTTCATTTGAAGAGCCAGCAGGCAGGGGTGGACTGGGAGCTGAAAGTTTCCCTGGAAAAAAAAATTAAAAAGTGGCCTCATTTTATAGGAGGGCTCCGTGCAAATAGGTCGGAGTCAGTACCAATAGGCAGGGCCAGCAGAAGTAGCCCCTCCATGTAAAATAGTCACACTCCATGTAAAGTAATTTTGCACCAGACTGCTTTACATGGAGGGAAAGGCAGCAGTCCTATGTAAGTTACCATGTCAGATTGAAACTGTAACTAATATAGGATTGCTGTCTCTCCTTCCATGTAAAACAGTTCTGTGTGAAATAATTTTACACAGGACAGCTTTACATGGAGGGAGAGGTAGCAGTCCTATGTTACCATGTCAGACTGAAACTGTAACTTACACAGGACTGCTGCCTCTCCCTCATGTAAAGCAGATAATTCAGTTATTATTTATATGTAAAGACAGCAGTCCTATGAAAGTAAAGTTAAAGGTAGTGGGGTCACGGTAGCAAATGAACTGTGGGTGCAGCAGTGGCCATCAAATTCATAGTCCACAGAATCCTCAATTCAGAGGCTGGAGACACTCTGAGGGCCCAGGGCAGGTGTAACCAGTGGCAAAACTACCACTGCTACTGAGCCTGAGGCCTTAGGAGGCCCCATGGACTCCTGCTGCCTTTTTTTTTTTTTAAATAGGCCATTACCTGCTGGAGTTATTCTGATCCTGGCTCCTGCCCAGGGCCATCTCTGCTTCCCCTCCAGCCCTCCAGGGGGCCCCGTGCAACCAATAACACTTCGCTGACACTGAACAGCATCAGGACGTTGCTGACTGGGACATGATATGGGATGCATATGGACCCTTGGAGGGTTAAAGGGGAAGCAGAGGTAGGAGTGGGTATTGGTAAGTAAGGCCACTGCAAAGGTATTTGTTGCCAAACTTCGCAAGATTCGTTTCATTCGCACAGAAACACATCTGAATCGAAACTGCTATTATTATACTCTGGGGTCTCTTCAGACCGCAGAATATAACGATCAAAGACCCAGGGAAGGTGTTACTCACCTCTCCTGGGCTCTGGTGTAGTTCTTCTCGCTCTGGCTCATTACTGGAAATTCACTTGTCTTCTTAATTTACGCTACCTCTTAGACTAACTTTTGGCTTGGAATCGTTCACACTTGTGATTAATTCCCCAGGTTTTGATATTGCCTTGTGAGTTTAATGTGGGTTCTAATTAGACTTCAGTTTGTAGAGCATTTATTTATTATATAAGTTTCTGTGGTGATAACTTGGGCCTCAAATTCAGCACAAGTCCCTCTGGCTTCGAAGCTGGCACTGAGGAAGACGTTTGAGTGCCTGGGATCTATCTCTCAGCACTGTGTTAGATATAAACAACTTTTTCTACTTCTACTATTATTTTATAACTCTTCTCCCCGTATCCATGGAGACTTGTGTATTTTTCACTGTGTTGTCCAATCTTTGCTGTGCAGGAGAAGTAAGGATTAATTATCTTATACAAGCTCTCCATAGCTCTTCAACTTTACTCTATGCCTTCCTTGACCTGCAACAAATATTTCTGTCTTTGTCTTTATCTCTCCTATAGGTCATATATTTCTCTCTAAGTAATACCACTGAAAATGGCCAAAATATATTGGTATAAATATAAAGCTCAACTTTTATTAAATATATTAAAACACTCCTGATATATATCTGGATACTATTAAACTATAACCAGCTTGGTGTAGACAACCAACTATTTTGAGGGCATAATGTTTGTAATATAATAGCACCCTTTTCTTTCCATCAAAATAAATACTCCTCCAGGAACACCATCTGTCTGAAGGAGCAATAGATAGATGCTAGAGGCATATATATAATACTAGCAGAAGGACCCGGCTTCGCACGGGTATATTTCATTTTTTGTTTGTGTAGTGACCCCATAAGAATTGGCCAGTTTTGAACTTCACATCCAGTATGGCAGTCCAGTATAGGTACAGTCTATTTATGGCTGTGTTGTTATGGAAACCTGATAAATGAAATGTGAACTTATATTGGCTGATACATGTCATATGACTGAATATTTAAAGACCTGCGAACTGCTATTGACTCATACAGGTCATACATAGCTTGGTTGCTATGGAAACCTGGTGTAAAGCTGTGTGTATGTCAAGACTGAAGAACCTGCGATTTTCCATTGGTCCATAAGCGTCATGTGATCATGTTTCTCAGTTTGGATATCAGTGAAAGACCTGTGATCGGTTGTTATGGAAAACCTGGAGTAAAGCTGTGTGTATATGACCTTGTGTAACAGTGTTATCCACAGCGCCGTGCCTCTTTAAAGCTGACCTACAGCAGTGAAGAAAAATGGCTGGGTTGTTATGGAAACATGGAGTGCAGCTGTGTGCATGTGGCTGACAATGCCTTGCCAGATTGGAGACGGGCTTGGGTCTGCTGGGTTGTTTCAGCAGCTCGCTGTTGTCTGTGACATATCTTGTCAGATTAGAGACAGGCTTGGGTCTGCTGAGAGTTTTCATTAGCTCGAGCAGCAGCCATGCGTTTTGCTGCAGGGGGCATGAGTAGTTTAGAAACGTTTCAATTTATAAGAATGCTGAAATCCAGTATGGTAGTCCAGTCAGTGGCGTAAATTACTGGGGTAGCAGTGGTAGCGGCTGCCACAGGGCCCGGGACATTAGGAGTCCCAGCGGGCCCTTGATGTTTTTGTTTTTTTTTAATAGGCCGTTACCTGCTGGTGTAACACCAGCAGGTAACGGGCCCTATTTACTTACCGATCCCCGCTCCTGCTGATGGCCGCCTGCGCTTCACCTTCTACAGAGGCGGCTTTGAGCAGGAGCGGGGATCAGTAAGTAAGGCCTGCGGGCCGTGAACCCTACAAACACTGCTATCATTATACTCTGGGGTCTTTTCAGCAGGCTTCGGGCCTCCTTGGTGACGTCCCAGACGTCGGTGGGCCAGTCCGACGTCATTATGCGTTGCGATGCGCATAGTACTATATGAAGGGGCCACTATGATACTGTGTGCAGGGGCCACTATGGGGTAGAATACTGTGCAGGAATGCAGTTTGTGCGGGGGGGGGAGGTTGCCGAGGGTGGTCCCATGTCAAATGTTCGCCTTGGGGCCCAGCCATTCCTAGTTACGCCACTGAGTCCAGTAAAGGTACAGTCTATTTATGGCTGTGTTGTTATGGAAACCTGGTAAATGAAATGTGAACTTATATTGGCTGATACACGTGATGTGACTGAATATTTAAGGACCTGCGAACTGCTATTGACTAATACAGGTCATAAATAGCTTGGTTGCTATGGAAACCTGTGTGCCTGAGGAGAGTAAGCGCCTGCGAGCTCTTATTGGCTGATAAGGGACATGTAACCGTGTGTATGGCAGTTGGAATATGAGTGAAAGACTTGCAGGCTTGTATTAGCTAATGTTGGTCATTTTTTGGCAATACTGTATCTCAGGAACAGTATGTCCAAGAGAGCTGATAGTAGTATAATGTTGTACCGTGTTAGCCATTGAAAGTAGTGGAAGAGTGAAGAAATCAGGCGATAACTTTTAGAGGCTAACTGAGTATATTTATAAGTAAGCTTTCAGGAGTACTAGCTAGCTCCCTTCATCAGACATGGTGTGATACAAGAACTGAAAATTCACAGATTTTTATACACATGGTTTTCAAAGCATTTTAGAGTCCTTAAAAAAATGCAATCTAAGTAGAGAAGTTATTTACAACAGGTCAAAAAAACAGTCTGGAAACTTGTGGTGCGTAACGGAGGGATCAGTAATTCTTGCTGTCATCTGTTTGCTATCAGGAGGTGATTTGTGTCCCTCACAGTTCATACATAGTGAGACTTGAAGGTGGCATGAATATTGAGTTCAGTTCATGGTTCATACATAGTGTGACATGAAGCTGGCATGAATATTAAGTCCAAATTGCAGCGTTTGAAATTGTTGCATAAATTTGTACTCCGATTCTTTCCTTTTCTCCTGCGTCTTAAAATGTCCCATTAAAACCACAACCCGCAAATCATCAACAGAGTGGTTTTCTCCAGAGAAATGTGCGGCCACTGGGAGATCGGTCCTGCTGTTATTAATGGTGGATCTGTGTGAGTTCATTCGTTGACTGAGTCTCTGCCCTGTTTCCCCCACATAGAGGCCTGTGGTGGGACATTGCACACACATTATGAGGTACACCACATTGGAAGACCTGCAGGAGAATGTCCCCCTAATTCTGTGCACCTGTTGTGACTGTGGGATAGGTACACTGTCAGCGGTATGGATGTGCTTGCAGGTCATGCACCTTTTATGTAGGCAAGGTGATGTGCCATTTTCAGTTGGGGCCTTCAGGGCACTCCGGACAATAATACGCCTCAGGTTTGGTGGTTGTCGAAAGGAAAGGAGAGGGGGGACTGGAAATATGTCCTTGAGTCTGTTGTCCCTATGTAGCACAGGTTGGTGCTCCTTGGCAATCCTTCGTAGGATCTCCAGCTGTGGGTTGTAGGTGACTACTAGGGGCACTCGGGCATCTTTCTGGGTCTCTCTATATGTGAGCAGACTGTCTCTGTTAATGGCTGCCGCTTTGTTTAATTGGTTGTCTGTTACTTTTGGTTTGTATCCCAATCTGAGAAATTTCATCCTCAGATCCAGGAGGTGCTTGTCCAGGTCTGTTTTGTCGGAGCAAATACGATTGTATCGTATAGCCTGGCTGTAGATTATAGATTGTCTTGTGTGCTTGGGGTGGAAGCTGTCGTTTCTCAGGTAGGCCGTTCTGTCTGTGGGTTTGTGGTATATTGATGTGAGTAGCCGGTGGTCCTTGATGTATATTGTGGTATCCAGAAAGTGAATTTCACTCCCTGAATAGCTAAGTTTAAGGTTGATGGTCGGGTGAAAGTCATTGCAGTCATTATGGAATTGAAGTAGGGTCTCCTCACCTGCAGTCCAGATGACAAGGATATCATCGATATAACGAATGTAAATCATAGGTTTGGTGGCGCATGTTGATAAATATGTTCCTTCCATTTCTGCCATAAAGAGATTTGCATATTGGGGTGCACATCTGGTCCCCATTGAAGTTCCCATTCGCTGTAGATATAGATCATCTCCAAAGGTAAAATGGTTGTGGCTAAGGATGAATTGTATGAGCTGCGTTACTGGTTCTGTTGGGAGGTTTTGTTTTGCCAGGTGTACCCGACATGCTGCAATTCCATCCTTGTGGGGAATGTTGGTATACAGGGATTCCACATCCATGGTGGCCAAAATGGTACCCTCAGGTAGAGGGCCCAGGGCATTCAGTTTGTTAAGAAGGTCAGTGGTGTCCTGGATATAGCTTGGAGTATCCCTGACAAGGGGTTTTAGGAGATTTTCAGGGATACTCCAAGCTATATCCAGGACACCACTGACCTTCTTAACAAACTGAATGCCCTGGGCCCTCTACCTGAGGGTACCATTTTGGCCACCATGGATGTGGAATCCCTGTATGCCAACATTCCCCACAAGGATGGAGTTGCAGCATGTCGGGTACACCTGGCAAAACAAAACCTCCCAACAGAACCAGTAACGCAGCTCATACAATTCATCCTTAGCCACAACCATTTTACCTTTGGAGAGGATCTATATCTACAGCGAATGGGAACTTCAATGGGGACCAGATGTGCACCCCAATATGCAAATCTCTTTATGGCAGAAATGGAAGGAACATATTTATCAACATGCGCCACCAAACCTATGATTTACATTCGTTATATCGATGATATCCTTGTCATCTGGACTGCAGGTGAGGAGACCCTACTTCAATTCCATAATGACTTCAATGACTTTCACCCGACCATCAACCTTAAACTTAGCTATTCAGGGAGTGAAATTCACTTTCTGGATACCACAATATACATCAAAGACCACCGGCTACTCACATCAATATACCACAAACCCACAGACAGAACGGCCTACCTGAGAAACGACAGCTTCCACCCCAAGCACACAAGACAATCTATAATTTACAGCCAGGCTATACGATACAATCGTATTTGCTCCGACAAAACAGACCTGGACAAGCACCTCCTGGATCTGAGGATGAAATTTCTCAGATTGGGATACAAACCAAAAGTAACAGACAACCAATTAAACAAAGTGGCAGCCATTAACAGAGACAGTCTGCTCACATATAGAGAGACCCAGAAAGATGCCCGAGCGCCCCTAGTAGTCACCTACAACCCACAGCTGGAGATCCTACGAAGGATTGCCAAGGAGCTCCAACCTGTGCTACATAGGGACAACAGACTCAAGGACATATTTCCAGTCCCCCCTCTCCTTTCCTTTCGACAACCACCAAACCTGAGGCGTATTATCGTCCGGAGTGCCCTGAAGGCCCCAACTGAAAATGGCACCTCACCTTGCCTACATAAAAGGTGCATGACCTGCAAGCACATCCATACCGCTGACAGTGTACCTATCCCACAGTCACAACAGGTGCACAGAATTAGGGGGACATTCTCCTGCAGGTCTTCCAATGTGGTGTACCTCATAATGTGTGTGCAATGTCCCACCACAGGCCTCTATGTGGGGGAAACAGGGCAGAGACTCAGTCAACGAATGAACTCACACAGATCCACCATTAATAACAGCAGAACCGATCTCCCAGTGGCCGCACATTTCTCTGGAGAAAACCACTCTGTTGAAGATTTGCGGGTTGTGGTTTTAATGGGACATTTTAAGATGCAGGAGAAAAGGAAAGAATCGAAGTACAAATTTATGCAAAAATTTCAAACTCTGCAATTTGGACTTAATATTCATGCCAGCTTCATGTCACACTATGTATGAACCATGAACTGAATTCAATATTCATGCCAGCTTCAAGTCACACTATGTATGAACTGTGAGGGACACAAATCACCTCCTGTTAGCAAACAGATAACAGCAAGAATTACTGATCCCTCCGTCACGCACCACAAGTTTCCAGACTGTTTTTTTGACCTGTTGTAAATAACTTCTCTACTTAGATTGCATTTTTTTAAGGACTCTAAAATGCTTTGAAAACCATGTGTATAAAAATCTGTGAATTTTCAGTTCTTGTATCACACCATGACTGATGAAGGGAGCTAGCTAGTACTCAAGAAAACTTACTTATAAATATACTCAGTTAGCCTCTAAAAGGTATCGCCTGATTTCTTCACTCTTCCAAGAGAGCTGAGACCCAGTCTATAATATTCCCGGACACCTGATGTACATGTGTGCCAAATTTGGTGAATATCGGTCCAGTTGTTTGGTCGCGCATAAAGAACAGACAGACAGACAGACAGGCAGGAACTCATTTTTATATATATATAAGAGAAAGAGATTATAATGGTTAGATCATGGCTGGTAAGTCACACTCGTAACCCTTCTGATGAGTCACTCATCTATTCCCAAGCCACTTCTTAATGTCAGGAACCCGTGAAACAGACCAATGCTGATTGATGACACTGGATTCCAAATTAGTAAACTCCTAGTTTTCCTACGCATTTCCCCTGGAGGATAAATACCAGGTTCATCAGGGGAAAAGAAATGGAGAAAAACCTAACAAACAATTAATGAAATAATGCAGTGAAAACTGCAGTTCTCAGCGCCCTGATGGTGGACGCCGGTACTTAAATTGGTAAGCCACCAATGTAGCGCACTCCGAGGTCTTTATATATCGGAAGTCAGGGAGAAACTAACCGGTCTCGCTTCGTACGAGGAAGGGGTGTGTCTAAAGCCACTCCCACTCGTCTCCGATTGGTTCCTTAGAAGCGAGGCATCGCTATGGTTACACAGACGCTCCCTGTCGCATCTGTTGAGGAAAAGCTCATATGTTTACCTTCTTTCAGCTGGCGGAAGATAAATGAATAATTATTTGGTTAGTTTATCATATAAACATCCAAACTAACGATTTATTCAGTATAACTGAGTACTTCCGTAATGTGTTTGTATATTAATACATGACAACTCCAGAAATGTATATTGTCTATAATAGATGTTATTACTCAGCGCTATCTATGATAATCCTTATTTTTATTCCCTACATGACAACTACATCAATGTGTATTATCTATAAAAGATGTTATTTCTCTGCGCTCTCTATGATAACCATTACTTTCCTGTGCTTCCCTAATCTAATAATTTATTTATGTATATATATGGTGACATTACAAATATAGGTCTAACAAAAACGCCCCAGTATAAAAAAAGGAAAGAAGAGAACCATCACACCATGATACCTAAGTCTGATGTCATCAAGATGTACCAAAAAGATTTAATATATAATATTAATATTATTATTATATGCCAAGGTAAATAAGACAAGCGCCATGTAACTAGGTAAAAAACATCACAGGTTTAGCGCAACCCTATTTGTTATACTTAGAGCAGATATATGAAAAGATGCCAGATAGTTATATAGATGTACAGTAAATCACCATTAGAGCCATATTAACTGTCATCCATATAAATACATATAATCTAAATATCGCTAAGTTTTACGGGAACAAAAAAAAAACAAAAAACAAAAAAACTTTATTTCCTCCCAATAGAGAGATTAGGAAACATATATAATGAAATCATATTTCATGTATGATGAAATAATGCTTAATCTCCTTGTTCATGTTATGAGGTTATTCGTGGAATTGTAAACTATAATAAAACTATATAAAAGAGACAAAATAAATTACTTCATTGAGGCCCTGAGGTCTCACAGTTTTCAGCCTATACGTCCATTGGGCTTCCCTTTGTAAGATTTTGCGATCTAGGTCGCCTCTACGGATTGTAGATCTCACAGTCTCAATCCCTTGGAAGGAAATATGATTGGGATCTCCTCCATGGACCTCCCAAATGTGCCGACTTATCGGCTGATCCTCACATCGATTAATGTTTCCTATATGTTCCAATACTCTCTTTCTCAGTTCTCTAGTGGTTTTCCCTACGTAAATTTTTGGGCAGGAACATGTGGCTAGATAAATCATTCCTGAGGATCTACAGTTAATAAATTTACGTTTGTTGAAAATCTGGCCAGTGGATACACTCAGGAAAGATGAGCTTTTATTTATATAGGAACAGGCTCTGCAATTTCAACACCTAAAAGTCCCATTAGGTATATTTCTATTCAGCCATGTTTCACCACCCTTACTGGGGTTCAAGTGACTATGAATCAATCTATCCTTCAAATTCCTGCCCCTTCTGTAGGTAATAGATGGATAAGAGGATATAAAATCATGAATTTCAGGATCCAACAGTAATATATTCCAAAATAGGGAAAGGATATCTCTGATCTCTCTATTCAGTCTATCAAAAGTCCCTATTAAGCGGATCTGTGTATCCTTCTCCGTATTTGCTTGGGGAGTCAACAATGCTCTCTTATCCTGAGCAAGGGCATGTCGACGAGCCTTCTCTACAATATCAGGAGGATATCCCCTATTCCTGAATCTGTGTTCTAAATCATCAGCTTTCTCTTGGAATTCTTTTAAGTGGAGCAATTCCTGCACATTCGCAGGAACTGCCCTTTTTGGTATTCCTTTTCAGAGTCGTTCCGAGTGGAAACTTTCCCACCTAAGAAAACTATTAGTTGCCGTTGGTTTTCTGTATACGGTGGTACCCACACTCCCATTTCTCCTAATACTGATGAGCAGATCCAGGAATGGGATCTCATTGTTGTTAATTTATGCAGTGAAGCGAAGATTCACTTGATTTTGATTCAGAATATCCACAAATGACCAGAATTCCACATCAGTGCCACTCCAGAATAGTAGGACGTCATCTATATTATACAGCCAAATCAATATTTTTGATGTCCATACTTCCATTTCATCTGAGAAGACTAGGCGCTCCTCCCACCAGCCCAGGACAAATTCGCATAGGTTGGGGCAGCTGGACTCCCCATTGCGGTACCCCAGAGCGCCCATTGAATGTAAAATAATTTCTCCTCAAGATGAATTCCAAAAGCTCTAGAGTAAAGGCAATGTGTTCAACTAGATAGTTTCCCCTTTTGTCCAAAAAGTATCGTACAGCCCCACACCCCAATTCGTGGGGTATGGAGCTGTATAAAGCCTCCACATCCAGGCTGGCCACCTTCGTATTCGGTGGAAAGGATCTGTCCTCTAGATGTTTCAGGACATCCATAGTGTCCCGGACATAGAAAGGCAGGGCCGGCACGAATGGTCTAAAAATTGTATCAACATACATGCTATTGCCCTGAGTAAGACTCCCCATGCCCGAGACTATAGGATGTCCCTTCAGAGGATCAACTCCCTTATGCACCTTTGGAAACGGTATTCATTGTTGTCAATCAAGCCCCTCTCTATGGCTCGATTAAGAATGTCCTCCAGTTCAGATTTAAATCTCACTGTGGGGTCAGAGTCAAAAATTCTATAGGAGTCCTTATGTGTGAGGATGTTGTTACACATCCTCACATACTGATCTCTGTTTATAAGAACCGTGTTCCCCCCTTTGTCGGAGGGTTTAATTATAATATTCTCATCAGTTTCTAGACTCCTCAATACTCTGACATGTGCATCACTTAAATTCGATCTCCCCCCTTTATATCTGGATAGTTGTGAGACACCCTCAATCGCCAATGCCTCAAAGGCGTCAATATGACCCGTTTTCACTGCATTATTTAATTAATTGTTGGTTAGGTTATTCTCCATTTCTTTTCCCATGATGAACCTGGTATTTATCCTCCAGGGGAAATGCGTAGGAAAACTAGGAGTTTACTAGTTGGAAATCCAGTGTCATCAATCAGCATTGGTCTGTTTCACGGGCTCCCGACATTAAGAAGTGGCTTGGGAATGGATGAGTGACTCATCAGAAGGGTGACCGGTATGTCTTTGTCTTTAACCTCTTCCTCCCTCTTTGAACAGTATACATTTTAATAGGAATCCTACAAAATGTTAGAAAGGTCCTTAATCCCTCAGATCCTGCAGGCAATGAGGGGTTTTACACTGAAAAGTCATTATTCAAAATAATAAATTAATTAAAAAGCTACATATAATTGGTTCCTATAAAAATACAACATGTCCCACACAATACAAGGTTTCATACAACTACTCTGATGAAACAATGAAAAAGTTATGACTGCAGTAACACAGAAGGGAAAACATTTTTATTGGTTCTAAATGCTAAAATTAGGTATTAATGGGTTAAAATGCACTCAAAGTTAGTTGCCAAGTATATTTACTCGATGCATGAATTAACAATCTACAATAAAAAGGAACATTTTCATGAGGGTTTTTACTATTTATTATTAAGGGGTTATTTAGGGGTGAACCTTGCTTTGTGTGCAGAAACAGAAAAAGTGCCTTCTCCAAACTGTTCCCAAAAGGTTAGAGGCATACAGTTGTCCAAAATGTCTTGATATGGTGATGGGTGAATCAGTTTTGACCCGAATATTCCAAATTGTTTGGTTTTTATGAAACCAAACAAATGGAGAACTAAAATGGCTGCCGCATCATACTCTTGGGTCTCACCTTCCATTACCTTTTTTGGGCCTCCTTACAGTGTTTGGTGCTCTCCTGGTGACATCTGGCGCTCTTCTGTCATTTGGCGCAAATCCTGTGGCATTACAGTTTGCCCATCTAATCCCATAGCATTATCCCTCTTGCGCTAAACTTTACAGTTGGCACAGTGTAGTCAGGCAGATAACATTATCCAGGACAACAGGAGAATCAGATTCCCAAATAGAGAAGCATGATTCATCTCTTCAGAGGACATGTTTCCACAGCTCCAGAATCCAGTGGCAGTGTACTTTACAGCACCCACTCCATCTGATGCTTGTTATTGTGCTTGGTGATGTAAGATTTGCATGCAGTTGCTCAGCCAAGTAAACTCATGCCATGAAGCTCCTACTGCCCAATTTTTGTGCTGATGTTAATAATTTTATGTGCTATGTACATCAGCACCCACTTTGTAACTTGGTACATTGTCAGACAAGTTGTGGCTAAGTTTCTGTGGTTCCTAAACACCTCCACTTTTCAATATCTAGGAAGGAAAAAAAATTCAAAAACTGACTTGTTACAATGGTGGCATCCTATTATAGTACCACGTCCTATTACAGTACCACACTGGAGATCAAAGAGCTCTTAGAACAATCCATTTTTTCACAGACTGTGTGGCTATGTGCTGCATGTTATAACCCTTGCCAATGGGACTGAATGAAATACCTGAATTCAAAACTCTATATGTATATTATGGTATATAATAAGAGATACCGTAAATATATTATGATCTAGTGTTGTCCACTATAACTTGAAAACATGTGGTTCTCTACAACCATCTAATTCACACCACAGTCATAATGGTACAGCAAATTCCCTATCCCATTTGTGTTACATATTGATTGTCATGTGTGTCCATTGTCATTAGAGGGAGCCATTACTGGAGATTTAAAAAGCAATGTCAGTTATCGGTATGTTCTTTTCTCATGAGTTTATTTATTGGTTTTACATCCAGACTCCATTTTGATGACCACTTAATAAAACATGTACAGTTGTTGTCCCACCTGTTCCAGCTTCACTTACTAATAAACCATGTATCCTTCATTTTCTTTATGCATGCATAGCAACTCATCTAAACTTGTGACGTTGCATTGTACTGTAGCCCACTCCTATTAAAGTGGATGAGAATGAGCTGCAGTAACTAGACCACATCTGTACGTATGTCCTTTTATTCAACTAATTTATGGAGGTCCTGGGGATGGGATCATTAAAAACTTTATGTTTTCTTATATATACTGTAATTCTTATATATACTATATACTACTAAAATGCTTCCATTATTCATATTATTATGCGCATACTATTTGCAGTAAATCCATTCTAAACCCAAATTATAGCTGTGTAAACTTTCATTGTTAAAGTTCCTGGTACTGAGTTAGCTAAAAAGAACTCTGGAAAAGTTAGATAATTATAACTTGATATTACTTTGAAAGTTTGGAGTAATTTGTATATTCCAGTGAAAAGTACAATGTATTTATGTGCTACAAGATTTGTGGCAAGTTAGACTACCCACATCTACATTGAATAGACTAAAAAGTGCCAGTCTTCATTTGTATCATTTATGTGTATTTGCCTCTGTGAACTTGCCTTTTTCTATATTGTAAGTTTATGCTTGTTTTCATTTAATATTACATTTGTGTTTTATTTCTGTCACACTGCACAAGCCTACTTCAGCTTGGCTGCAGTTATATAAAAGAAAATAATTATTTATGCTCCCAGTTAAATTGTATTTCATTAATACACTTTTATTCATATGTCAATATCAGTTTTTTTTTTTTTTTTTTACCAATTTTGGCATTGGATAGAAAAACTCATCACACAGGAGGGAATTCTTAAAATACGTCTAAAATTCAATTAACTTACCACTTTATCAAATGTAAATTAGATTGTGCAAATTGTGACAAATGAATTTGACGAATTTGGCGCAATTTAGAAAAAGAGTGGTATTTTGACTGAATGGCTACAAAAGGAATAGGAAATATATAAGAAGCTCTTATACTTCTCCCTTCTGCTCAATCCACTCCGGGCTTTGGTTCAAAAAACTACAGAAAAATCTGCAACAAAAAAAGCTGTGTTTCCGCAACGTGGGTCTTCAGCCTTAAGATGTTTACACCAACTTTGTGGTGGAGTCATTTTGTGCCTAGAAATGCAACATTTGAAATAAACACAATTGGTCAATTTGTCTAATTTCTCAATGTCTTGCAGGTCAAACCCATTTTTTATAAAAAGTGATGAACTTGTGTCCTCATCCATCCTCATCAACTATGTTACTATGCACCTCAGCATGTATACCCGACACAGTGGGGGAAATTCATCAACACATCTTTGCCTGTGTTGATAATGTCTATAAACACGAAAAAAGGAGAACAAAATAACTAGCTCCTCACGGATCAGTTAATTAATTACCAGAAGCATAGATCAATAACATATCAAAAAGATAAATAAAACTTAACATTTAATATAATAGTTAAAAATTCAAAAAGGTCCTAATTTGCATGTAAATAGACAAATAATCGGAACAATTTTACCGATTTCAACGGTGGACTGTAGTGGGTCCAAATTTTGCAGGGATTGTACCAAAGGATGGGTATAGGGAACTGATAGAATCATAGGAGGAATATCTAGCTCTTTCCCTAATACCCAAGGGTATAAAGGTCCCTCCCTGACAAGGACAGTCCCGAAGCTTGCCCTAAAAAAGCCCAATACGCACCTCCTTCCGACGCATTTCACCACCCTGTAACGGGTGCTCCTCAGGGGAATCTAAGAGAGATGCATAAGAAAAAGGAGGAGAGGGTGTCACAATAAAATAAAAAGGGACATAGTTATACTTAAAGTACTTAGACCCAATTTAGAGTTTTTTGCTGATTGCCAGATAACAGTACGCATCAAAACAGCACTAGAGAGGAAAAAAAAAAAATTCGACACCCATATATACTGTATATCGATAAAAAAGCATTGCCATCACTTGGTAAAATGATTAGCCAAATAACATCATATGCCAAATACAACCTGCGCAGAAAAACTGCGCTCACTAACTATCCACCCGCCAAAACAAACACCCCTACAGAAGACTTACGTGGAGGAAGAACCCGGTGGTTCAAAGTGAAGGTTGCGCTAGAACCCCTTGTGCAGGGGAACTTACAGCAGTCCCTCAGTGGAGAGACTTACTAAATGACGCGGCGAAACCCGCTGCTTATTATAGGACAAGAAACCACACCCCCTTAATGAGACATATCCGGAATCCCTGTGTGTGTAATCAAAAAGATAAACAAGGGGAGTGGTTACTAAGCACATGGAATTGACAGCTAGTGTCAATGAATAGTGATCAGATCAGATGCTATTCAAGGGACATAATTATACTTAAAGTACTTAGACCCAATTTAGAGTTTTTTGCTGATTACCAGATAACAGTACGAATCAAGACAGCACTAGAGAGAAAGAAAAAAAAAACGTCTCACAAAAAACAATTATAATGTAATTGTTCATTCAAACCAAGTGGACTACAGGTCTGTAACTCAAAAATCCACCTTGTCTCGTGCTGCAGGATGGCCTTGTCTCAATCACCTGCTCTCTTAGGGGAAAAATACAATCGATCCCATAAAGCGAAAAAAATTACGGTCACCACCATGACAATCATTGACATGTCTAGCAATAGGTGTATCTCTCTTAAGTGTAATGTCCCTAAGGTGGTCACCAATTCGTCTTCGCAATTCTCGTCGTGTTTTGCCAACGTATTCCTTTTTAGAGCGGCAGGTCATTTTATAAATCACTCCTTTGGTTTTACAGTTAATAAAATGGTTAACTCTATATGACCTGTTGTTAACCATTGAACAAAAGGTTTTACCAGTTTCAATGAAGAGACAAGCAATACACTCACTGCATCTGTAACATCCTTTCATTGGTTGTGTGAGCCATGAGGGAGATTCTTTAGGTCTTATGTAGTGACTGCGCACTAGTCTATCCTTAAGGGATTTTCCTCTCCTGAATCTAATGGAAGGTGAGGGACAGACCATCCTGCCAAGATCCGGATCTAGTAACAGAATGTTCCAGTGTTTCTCAAGAACTTTACGAAATTCAGCAGAAGCATTGTCATAAGTTGCAATGAGATGCACAATTTCAGATTCCCTTTACGACCAACAGCAGCACAATATGGGGTATTCCTGCCCGTGTGCTGGTAGGACAGGCGGAATTTTTAATTTACATAATTAATTAAGTGATACTCCCCTATAAGAGGCAAAGGAGACCTCCCCCCACTGTGTTTTTTTCTGTCCTGTGTGGTGGGACAGGTGGAGGGAGGCTCTTTGTCCTCCCATATTTTCCTAAAAAGGATTTGGAGGGTTAACTACATTTTAGTAACTTTTCTCTTTTTCTGCTGTTCATCTCTTTCCTTGGGAGCTTTTTACTCTTGAGGCTTCCTTGTTTCTCCCTGCTGCACTCTCTGTCAGTGGCCATTCTGAGCTGGGTGCCTGCCCTTGTCGGATCTCAGGTAAGATGTTTGCGGCTGGGCAGGTTGTGCATGCAGTGTGTGTCTGCTTCTGAGCCTTGGAGACTGTGTAGCAGGCTTAATATAAACCTCTATGCAGCTCCTGGCCTGGCTGAGCTCTTCAGCAGAGCTTAAGTTTCAGGTGTTTGTGCTCAGCTACAACAGATCACAGCGTCTCAGACACAAGTTCCCTACACTGCCTTCTTTTTTTTTTTGTATCAATAGTTTTTATTGAATTTGTACATTAATGCAATACAGAAAGTCAGAAAACACAGGATACATTCATGGCTTCACAATCAACATATACAAAAGGGGGAGTACAGAATACTCAGGATAAGTACAGCATGTACAAGGATACATATGGAAATGCATAATAATAATATGTATTGAGTCCAGTCGTATTTATTAGCCAAATATGGTAGAGCGGTGTAAAGAAGCACTATTCAAATGGTAGTTACGCGGAGGGGGGAGGGAGATATCGGAACAAGCGGGAAAATAAACAAACAAACAAACGGACAGGCCTATGGAGCATAATACAATAAAATAAAATGAATGAATCGAATCACTCTAGAACGACCCATAATTCTAGTGGTCTGCCACGGAGGCCCATGCGCAGACCTACCCACTACCAGTTATTGACATTTGAGATAGTTTAAAGGTTATTCTAAGAATAGTCACATAGAAAAGGGTCAATACATATATTTTGTCAATGAGCAGTCGGTGGAGGGAAAGATGTCGCCCATATCTCCCAGTTCCTCCTGAACTTGTCCAAGTTACCACCATTGCAGAACTGTCGTGTGCCAGATACTTGGGGCTGCTTGCCTACTTGTTGCACGTAGATAGAAGTCTACCTCCTGTCCGACATTGACGGAACTAATCTCTGTAGTGTCGTTGAATTACCAGTTTGAATGAATTTATGCATCCTACACTGCCTTCTGATGCAGTTATGGTTCCATCCCAGACTGCTACAAAAACACACCGCACTTGCTATAGGAGGAAGAGAAAGGTTTGAAAGCCGGGAAAGGTGAGGTTTTCACTTCATCCAGAACCTTTTTACAGGTCCTGTTTTCCTGGGACCGTTTTTTTCTGTTACACTTCTGCAGCCTACTTTCTGTACTGCTGGATTGTGCTACCGTATTAGTTTTAGGCCATTTTCTTTACCGCTTTTGCGGTATTAAAGACCCCAGTGTTAAGGGTCTCTAAGAGAGTTTGTGTATATACATTTTATGGGTAAGTATGGTTTTCTCCCTACCTATTCAAACTTTCCTCCTGAGGCATTGGTTGTCTCTTATATAGGGGAGGCCTCTGTACGCTTCCTTTTGTTGCTACTGTCTGCATTTTTTCTGATCTCCTGATACTGTTCTGACTGATGTCCTCCTCTGCTTCCGGTGGCAGCGGCAACTCCAGGAGGGAAAGCTCCTCTAAGCTGAAACATTTCGCTTATACAGAGTGCGACATACAACTGCCTGATGGTATGACTACACTCACTGTCGCCAATGCTGTGGGACCCCAACTGAGGAACCATCCATCTTTGACGTAATTGTGTGGGTCAAGGACATTAAAAAGAAATCCGGAACTCGATTTCTCAGATCTCTAAGAAGCCTTGTACTGAGAGTCATTCTCAGTCAGTTCCATCAGACGAGGAATTTCACATACTCAATGAGACGCACTCGCCTGATGAAGACACTTCGGAAAATTCCAGCAGACCTCTTTTTCCTTGGTAAGGATGCCTAGGCTGCTGAAGTCCATCTGGTCAGAGACCGTGATGTTGAATTTGGGGAAGCCTCTAGTTCCACCTATAGGGCCTAGGGTCTTCCAAGTGGACGTGACACTGGATAAAGCTTTGACAGGGGAATGGACACATCCCAAAAAGTGTAACCTATTTATCCAGGAGGTTTAGGACCATATTTCCCTCAGCAGGATCATTGGGTCACCGCCTAAGGTGGATATGGCAGTAGCTAAATTGCTCCACTGCGCTGTGCAACTTGGCGCCAATCTCCAAGTCTCTATACATAGACGCATGGAGTGCACCCTTAGGAGGGCTTATTCCTCGGCCTCTGCTCAGGCTTCTGTGGGCATCGCCTCCAATGGACTAGCGAATAAGCTGTGCTCCGATCTGGCCCAACTGGAGTGGGACATGGACTCTGGAGTCTCCAGACGATCTATTATCCTTTATGAGTCGGTTTCCTTGGCGGCAGACTATCTAGTGGAAGCTTCTGTACACGAAGCCAAGATGGCCGCCAAATCTTTGGCCCTCACTACAGCTGCTAGAAGGCCATTATGGTTGAAGCCTCGGAGAGTGGACAATGCGTCCAAGTATAACTTATGCTCCCTACCCTTTGAGCTGTGTAAACATTTTAGCAGAGGCCTGGACGACATCATGCAAGGTCTTGCAATAAAAAGGATAAGTGCTTTCCGCAGTCTTTTAGAGGAAAAGCAGGACCGTCTGGCCGGGGCAGAAGTTATCAGCAACCACCTCAATCTACACTCCAATATCAGAGGCGTGCTACATATCAGTCCAGAGGGGCTGAACTTAAATTTCCCCAGGGAAGGGTACAGAAAGAAGCCTGGCTGTTGACGCCAGCTTTTCGCCTCTGGTAGCAGCAAATATTCCTGTTAGGGGATACCTATCCCCTTTTTTTTCTCTCCTTCTGGTGGGAGAAGATCCAAGACCTTTGGTCTTACAAGTAATACAGCGGGGTTATGTGGACGATTTTCTATGCCCGCCACAAGAAAGATTCATCACAACCCGCTTTCTTCCTGCACTGAAGCAGGTTATACTGGAAAATTCCCTTCTGGAATACCTGCACAAGGGGGCCTTGAAAAAAGGTCCCCTCTTCAGAAGAAGGTTTGGGGTCTACTCTCTACAGTAGACGTCCTACTACCAATATATGATTATAGTCCTAATATAACTAAGTCTCTTCTTAAGGAAGAGCGTTTCCGAAGGGAGACCGGGAAGTTGGTCACATCCTTTTCTGCAAAGCGATGTTCTTGTCACTCGACCTAAAGGATGCGTACTTATACGTTCCAGTTATCTTCCTCACAGAAGGTATCTGAGAATTGCTGTATCAATTGCCGGCCACAGGTGACATTTCCAGTTTGCGGCTCTGCCCTTCGACATTTCCTCAGCTCCCCAGACTTTTACCTAGGTGGTGGCTCCAGTAACAGCCGTGCTCAGACTTCAATGTCTGTTCATAGTGCCATATTTGGACGACTGGCTTATAAAAGCTTAGTCAGAAACCATCCTGCTCCAGCACCTGCAGACAACTGTTTCTTTTCTCCAGTATCTAGGCTAATAACAGGGAGAAGTAAGAGGTGATTCCTTCCACACGGAAGAAGCTCTTGAGGTTCAGCCTGACTCTGTCCGCCTAGAAATTTATTTACCTCTGACAAGGAGAGAAAAGATAATCAGAGCGCTTCAGTATCTTCTCAAGACACTTCGGATGTTCATTAGAACAACTATGAGAGTCCTAGACCTCATGTTAACCTCAGCTGATGCAGTTCCTTGCGCTTTATGGTATATGCGTCCCCTCCAGTCAGAAGTACCGGGGGTCTGAAATCATGGCCCTCTGAGTCTTGACAAGAGGATCAGACTTTCTCCCAGAACCCATCTTTCTCTCAACTGGTGAATACACCTGAAAGTCGGATGTCCACAGTCCAACCTCGTTGGACCCTGTTGACCGATGCATCCTTTTCAGGCTAAGGAGCCCATCTGTACAAGAAGTCCGTACAAGGAGTCTGGAGCAGGCTAGAAAGGATGACATCATCCATCTGGTGGGAACTCAGAGCAGTTTACCTGGCACTCCTCCATTCTTCTCCTCTTCTCAGAGGAAGAGCTGTCAAGATCCGGTCCGTCAACTTGGTGACTATAATAAACAGGAAGGTACCAGATAATTCTCCCTCCTCAGGGAGGCAGGTCTGATTTTCACCTGGGCAGAGAAAAATCTGACCAATCTCTCCACAGTTCACATCAAGGTCTCCTTGAACATAGTAGAGGATCAGTTTAGTTCAGGTCTTACCGTATCAGGAGAATGGTCTCTCAATCATGAGTGTTCTACCAGATCACCCTGAAGTGGGGTCTTCCAGAAGTAGACCTTATGGTGATCAGACTCGATGCCAAGGTAGAGACGTTCTGCTTACTGTATCAGGAGGACTATCCCTTGGCAGTGGATGCCCTATCCATCCCTTGGAGGTTCAGGCTGGCGTACATTTTCCCTCCACTTTCCATGATACCAAGGGTATTGATAAAAGTCAGACAGGATCAAGCCTCTGTGATATCCAAAAAGAGCTTGGTGTTCCCAAGTCATGAGTCGAGGGATCTATTAGAGGCTTCCCCCAATCCAGAACCTGGTTTTCCAAGGAACTCAGAAGTGCCAGGATCTGAGGAGATTTAACCTGACAGCCTGAAGGTTGCTCAGTCCCTAGAGGACTGTCAGAAGTCGTCCTGAAGACCTTTTTTCTGCGCAAGAGCAGAATCCACCAATTAAAGATACCTAAGGATAGGTAATGTCTTCAAGTAGTGGTTCTCCAGACAGGAAGTGAATAGTTCGAATCCTTCTACGAGAATGATTCAAAATTTTCTTCAGGGCCGCTTGAATAAGGGCCTTTCCCCTGCCACACTGAAGGTACAGGTTTCAGCCTTATCCACCTGCTTAAGCAAAGATTGTCTCAGAACCCCTTAATTCCCAGAATTTTTTAAGGGTGCTATGAGACTTAGGTCAGTGGTTGCAGCTCCCGCTCCACTCTTGGATCTATCCACAGTTCTTTCTGGCCTTTGAGGCCTGTCATTGGAATTATTTGAGAAGGTGGATCTTAAGTTTCTGGCTTGCAAACCACCTTTTTGTTAGCTATCACCTCAGCTAAAAGAATACGAGAGTTGCAGGGTTTTTTCTGATGAGCCATATATTTTTTCATTAGGATCCAGCTCAGATTGCTTCCTTGGTTTAACCCTGGCATTCTCTCCTTGTCTCTAGGGTTAAGGAGCTGTGTCCTATCTACTGCCAGTGCGTGTTGATACGCCTTACGAAAAACCTGGTCGGGATAACCCCTTCTCTCAAATCTACCTCTCAAGTCCTTAGCCATAGACTGAAAATCTGACAAACAAGAGCAATTCTGTTGCATCCTTAGGTATTGTCCTTTGGGTACTCCGGATTTTAAGGCCGGGGGTGCCAACTATTCCACTGTAAAAGGGAATTTGAAGCTGTTTCTTTCCTATAAACACATGTATGCAGCCGGCCAGATGGTTCCTTAGAGATAATTAAATCAAGGAAAGTCATTTTACAATCCTGAATATCAGATGTAAGATATAGTCCCAGATCATTGTTATTTAGGGCCTGTACAAATGCATCGTGTCCATTGATCCATATGTTCGGTAAAGACCTTTTCTTTCTCCCACCAGCCCAGGAAGAGGTTAGCATACGTTGAGGCACAAGGATTCCCCATCGCAAACCCCCTGAGATGGTGGAAGACCCTCCCATTAAATAGGAAAATATTCCTTTCCAGTATAAAGGACAATAATTGCAAGACAAACATATTATGTTCTTCCATGTGGTTCCCTCTAGTAGCCAGAAAATCCCTGACAGCTCCACACCCCTGGTGGTGGGGTATGGAGCTGTACAGGGCCTCAACATCCAGACTTGCAAGCTTCACGTCAGGTGACACCTGAATGTCCTCCAGTCTCCTGAGGACATCCATAGTGTCCCTGACGTAAGATGGTAATCCCAATACAAACGGACGGAGGATGTCGTCTAAACATAAGATGGCATTCTGTGTAAGGGACCCAATACCCGCCACAATAGGGCGACCCTTAAGGGGTGACAGGACCTTATGTAGTTTAGGTAGAGCATAAAAGATCGCCTGTATAGGGTGTTGGGGTAGCAAAAACTCAAATTCAGATTTATTGATAAGGTTTTTGTCTCTAGCCCTCAGCAAGATCTCCTCAAGCTGCAACCTAAACCCCATAATCGATTCACTCCCTATTATTTCATAACATGTAGGGTCAGACACAATGTTGGTACACATCTGGATATATTGGTCATGATCCATAATAACCAGGTTTCCTCCTTTGTCCGAGGGCTTACTGACAATACTCTCATCCCTCTCCAAATTACTAAGGGCTTGTCTCTCAATAGTATTTAGATTAGTCTTCTTCCCAAGGGTAGGTTTCAAAGTAATACTATAAGTCATAATTTGTTCTGTTACAACACGTAAAAAAGTGTCAATGGCCCCTCATCCCCCACCAGAGGATATTTTTTGGAGGGCAATCGACGTTTACAAAAAGGTCTTTCCCCCAGGTTTCTCTGACCCTCCTCCCAGAGTTCACCTAAAAGATCAAGAGAAGGAAAATCTTCCTCAGGAATCCCCAACTCCTCACACCTGCATCTATCAGTTAGTTTAAAAAAAAATTTCCACTTAAGTTTTCTGCAAAATAGATTCAGGTCTTTTATCCAAACAAAGGGATCAAAATGAGGAGTGGGGACAAAAGAAAGGCCTCTTTTCAACACGGCACACTCTTCACTAGTTATAGTGCATTTAGATAGATTAACAATCTGCATCTCATCATCCCGCAGACCGGATCTATCTTGCCATTTTGTGATTTCTCAACAGATAGTCCGAAATTGGAGGACCCTGGGATAAAAAACCTTTTCTATTACGTGGATGAAATTCCCTTCTATTATGAAACCGACCCCTCTGTGGACTAAAAGGAGAACTATCTACCCTAGATGGAGCTGTTACTTCAGTTTTATCCTTCCGAGAGTAGTTTTTCCGTATATCACTATCCAAGCCCTCGTAATCAGAGGAGGAAATTTCTGTATCTATATTCTTCCTATTCCCTGTATCCTTTCCTTGATAGTCAAAAACTCTCCCCTCTTTAAAGTCTGTCAGATACTGCTTAAATTGGAAGTGTTTACGTTCTTTAGTATATGCAACAAATTTTTTCTATTGTTTGTTGTAATAACACCTCTTTCCGTTCGAAATCAGGATTCGAAATATATTTCTTGATCGAATCTATATTATCCTTGAGAGTTTGTAAAGTGGTAGCAAGGATATTCTTTTCTTCCTCCAATAAGAGAGACATGAAGTGTAAAGACGCTTCAGTAGATTCCCTCTCCCACTTCACTAATAACTCAGGTGTTCTTACTCTGGCTGACGGGGCCAAATTAATTCTTAGGTCCCTAGGCACAATACGATGTTTGATGTAGGCCTCTATAGTCTGAACTTCCCAGAATGAGCGAAGATGCTCTTTATACTGTATATACGAGTGATTTGTCTAAATGCTGCCGAAATACTCAGAACCTGTGTGGAAATAGGAAGATCTGCCTCTGAAAAAGCTTCTTTAGTATCATTAAGCCACCTATCGTGATTAATCTCGCCTGATAGGAAACCTGCCATATCTGGCTATCAATATACAGTATAACAAACAATAGAAGCAATAATAAACTAAGGATAGATAGTATGTGTACTTCCATAAATAAATCAAAAAGAAAAGAAAAAGTAGCACAATAAAAAATAACTTTTATTGATATTATTAAAAGTAAATATCTCAAAAACTATAAAATAATGTGCCTAAATATCAGGCTAGCTACTCTATACTAATGTGTGTGGCTAACAGATAATGCCATAGATGCACATAGACAAAACGTCAGCCGTCCAGCGTGTAAACTGCATAACAATATTGTATGGGAGAAGACGGGCTAAATGCCAAACTGAATAAGACCCAGATGTATCGGTCTATAACAACTACATTTTGATTTCATATCTGCTCCCATGAAAGGATAGTTTTTGATGGCTTTTTGTTTTGGAAAGCCACTTCTTCATCAGTTTTCAACTAGGCACATAGTCATAAAAATTTCTCCAAAATAATAAGCCTGTAGCACTTACAAGTCATCAAAATAGGATAATATTTAGATAAAATTATTGTTTTTTGTAATATAACCACTATGTGTAAATAAAAAAAACAGGCAAGCACATTTTCCACCAAGAAAATGGTAACGGATCACAACAACGGACTGAAACATTGACAGAATGACGAATGTAGATGGAGCACCTTCTGCTTGCATCCTTCATCATTCACCCTAATGTTAAAAAACAGACAAAAGCATTCTTCCATCTTGTTTGCATATTGTTTTAGGCTAAGGCCCCAAAAAGTGCTGCGGAAAAAACCGTGGCGTAAACACATTGCGTTTTTTTCCGACAGCACTTTTCACAGAAAGTCCCCAGAGTTTTCCTCTGCGGACTTTCTGCTTTTCCTCTGCAGACTTTCTGCTTTCTATATACCTATGCGGAAAACACCTGTGTTTCTGTAGGTATAATTGACATGCTGTGATTTACAGAAACGTGACAGTTTTTGAAATCACAGCATGTCTGCAGCGGATACTTTTCTGCAATGTTTGGATGGGATTAGCCAGAATCCCATCCAATTTGCAGGTACTGTAAAATGCCACGGTTTATTCTACGAGGGGCCCTGGCCTTAAATGGAAGATAAAGTCTTGATTAATCAAAACAGTGGACTGAACACCAGCCTAAGGAGTATAAATATTCCTACATAAGTACATAGCATGACAAGAAAATAACGAATTTTGAAAGCAAAACTTGCATTGGGCTATTTCTGCCACATATCTTGGATTTTATGATAAACTTTTTTACAAGATGTCTATTTGTGAGTACACATAAAGAAACTTGATTGGGAATACTTTACTGTCTGAAGCAGTGTTGTACCATGTTCTATTCATAATCTGATAGATTAGAACTCAATTTACTCTGTGGATCTCAAATACTGGTTGAATATGGTAAACTTTTCTTTGTGTTCACTGCCTTTGATCATAAAAACAGTGTAGCCTACTATGATACTCTACTAAAACCTGACAAATCTAATTCAATGTAACTCCAATTCATTTTTTTTAATAACGGTGTTTGATGGCATTGCTGTATCTTGTACTTATCTAAATAATAAAATATTATGAATGATGTAACAATCTAAGAATGCATTAGGTGGCGACTGCAAATCTACATGCCATTGTACTGTATATTCTACTCTTGCCACTTTCTCATGCAAGTTTGCAAAGTGTCTTGTTTAACTAAATGCATCATGTAGCTATTTAACCAATGTCTAATACTTGGTAAAATGGTTCTGTATCCCAGGCCATGGTGTCTGTTTTCTAGTTACTGTTTCCTTTAGATGTTCTAGAACTATTGCCAAAAATTCATCCTTGCAGTGGACTGAAGCCTATACACTGGGGCAGATTTATTAAAACTACGTTTCATATGTTTCATGAGTCTCGTCATAAATAAGGCACACACCCTTGTACCAGAATGGAAATCTATGCCAGTGAGGAACTGGAGTAGATTGTCTGTATAACTTATGCCAGAAAATTGGCTTGAGTTATGATAACAATGTCGAGCCAGGGAATCCCTGCCTCTACCCACCTGCTCTCTGCTCAGCCTACATTTGTAGAAAATGGCTGGTGAGACACAGAACGAGGGATATGTTGCACCTTTAGCAGAAGAGAGGGACTTCCCTTAAAAGATGTGTCACATTATCAACACTCGATAAAATTGAGTTGTGGGTGCGGTACATCGATGACATTTTTGTTATTTGGAGAGTTGATGCTGATACCTTCACTGCATTTGTTAATTCACTTATTTCAAACCCTATAGGCCTCCATTTTACCAGTGAGTATCATAGCACAGGTTTACCCTTCCTGGATGTCAAGTTGACTAGGACACAAACGGGCACTTTGGAGATAGCCGTCTATCATAAACCTATGTCTATCAATTGTCTCCTGAGGTGGGAGAGTCATCATCCTCTCCCTCCCAGGAGAGGCATTCCTAAGGACCAGTATTTAAGTATGAGAAGGAATTGCTCTACTAAGAACGAATTTGTCCTTCAGACTAGGGAACTTAGGGCCCTCTTTCATGAAAGAGGCTATCCTGATTATGTTTTGAGACAAGCGTACAGGAATGCCCTCACGGAAGAGCATAAAGATCTTTTGAAGGTAAGGAGCCCGAAAATTCTGAATCATTGATTATGTAGATAATCTGTTTTCCCTTAGTCTGAACAGCGGCACAATATGGGGTATTTCTGCTGGTAGGACAGGCAGAATTTCTAATTTACATAATTAATTAAGTGATACTGCCCTATAAGAGGCAAAGGAGACCTCCACTCACTCTGTTAGTTATAAAGAATAAAAGAAAACAACAACAATCCTTCCTAAAGGGGGGAAAGCTTGTGCTGCTGTTAGGACTAAGGGGATTATCTACATAATCAACGATTCCCCTTACGTCCAACAGCATCACAATATGGGGACATAGCAAGTAGATCCCCTTAGAGATGACTCATATCATAGCAACCTATGATGAAGCGGCTGAGACGATGAGAGAACTGATTGGCTCCTCTTGGTCCATCCTTAAAACTGATCTGTATGTTGGTTCATTGATTGATCATAGACCTAATATTTTCTTTTGTAAGGGACAAAATCTTAGAGATAAGTTGGTACACAGTCATCTTACCCCATTGACATTTGATACTAACTGGCTTGGTTTTCGACAAAAGGAGGTGATAGGGACTTTTCCATGTGGGAGTTGTAAAGCATATGTATCTATTGGTAAAGGGAAGGAATTTGTAAGTACCACTACTAGGAGGGTTTATAAGATGCGAGATTTTATTAACTGTAGGACTAGTGGAATTGTATATCTGGTGACCTGCTCCTGCGTACTCCAATACGTAGGAAAAACAGTAAGAGAGTTCCGCAGGAGGATAAGGGAACATATCAATGATATACATCGTGTTGAACCCACTTCTATAGCTCGGTATGTTAGAGATAAACATGGGGGTGATGTTAAACATCTTAAATTTCAAGGCATTGAGAAAGTCCCCCACTCTTTGAGAGGTGGGGACTATGACAGGAAAGTGTTGCAAAGAGAAACTCGTTGGACTTTCTTGATGGACACTGTTCATCCTAAAGGCCTTAATGAATTTATTTCCTATTCGGCGTTTATTTGATTCCCTACCTAGGCCTATTTTATTAGTCGATTACATGCGACTGACCTTATCCCTTTACCCTTGATTGATCCATTCTTATTCCCTATTTTGGTGGTTTTGAACCATGGCCTTATCACTGTGTGGGTTTTCCCTATGTCTCTTTTCCCCCCATCCTCTTTTGGTATTGTATCTTGGGGGGGGGGGTTTTATTGGATTTGCCACTTATCTGTTTATTCTTCTGATAGTGTTGTACTGCGATGTGCGGTCTGGTAGTTACTAAGGACGCTTCTAGCGTTACTAACACAGAGCTGGAGACACTCCCCGATGGGCAGATCCAACCTCGGCTGTGTCCGCTGACAGCGGTGGGTGTCGACCTCATGGATTGGTCACCCCTCTGTTTGCGTCATGTTGAGTGGGTGGGGTTTTGGATTTATATATCTGGCCCTGCACAGCGCATATTGCGGCCAGTTAGGAGAGCCTTCCTTCTCCTACTCATCCAGTCTAGGAGTCCCAGGTCCTCCACCATAATGACCCTGACTCAGATCAACCCAGGGCGATGATTGTGATTATGAAGTGGAAGCTGTTGCTCCTCTTTTTGCATAAATGTAAGGTATTTCCTGTAAGAGATATAATAAAGGGTTGACATCACTGATGCTGAAGGTGACACACATCCCTCATGAGCCTCCTATAGCAGATCTCAAAATAACACATTGTCCATGTTATCTGTTGCTTGCAGTAATCATTCACCACCTTCTGCTGTTCACACAGATGCTCCAGCATGTGTAACTTGGAATTCTACCAAGTTGGAAAGTCACAGATGAGGCAATAGAAAGGCAGACCATTTTGTCACTGTAAGTCCAGCAGGCTTTTTTCTCCCCATAAGAATAGCTGAAATGTGCAGACACTTTTATGCCCATGAGCAGCACCTTTAACCACTATACATGTTAATAAAGAATCACATTACTAGATTCAGCACATGCACCATATAGGGACAATGTGTTATTTAACCCAACTGCAATGCAATAAAAATATTGGTGCTATTGTCGCCGGCAACACTGCCCAGTTGTAGTTGGAGAGAATACTTGCTGCAGGATACAGCAAAATCGCTGATACAGTGCCTTGCGAAAGTATTCGGCCCCCTTGAACTTTTCAACCTTTTGCCACATTTCAGGCTTCAAACATAAGGATATAAAATTTTTATTTTTTTTGGTGAAGAATCAACAAGTGGGACACAATCATGAAGTGAAACGAAATTTATTGGATATTTTAAACTTTTGTAAAAAATAAAAAAGTTAATACTTTGTAGCGCCACCTTTTGCTGCTATTACAGCTGCAAGTTGCTTGGGGTATGTCTCTATCAGTTTTGCACATCGATAGACTGAAATTCTTGCCCATTCTTCCTTGGAAAACAACTCAAACTCAGTGAGGTTGGATGGAGAGCGTTTGTGAACAGCAGTTTTCAGCTCTTTCCACAGATTCTCGATTGGATTCAGGTCTGGACTTTGACTTGGCCATTCTAACACCTGGATATGTTTATTTGTGAACCATTCCATTGTAGATTTTGCTTCATGTTTGGGATCATTGTCTTGTTGGAAGATAAATCTCCGTCCCAGTCTCAGGTCTTTTGCAGACTCCAACAGGTTTTCTTCCAGAATGGTCCTGTATTTGGCTCCATCCATCTTCCCATCAATTTTAACCATCTTCCCTGTCCCTGCTGAAGAAAAGCAGGCCCAAACCATGATGCTGCCACCACCATGTTTGACAGTGGGGATGGTGTGTTCAGGGTGATGAGTTGTGTTGCTTTTACGCCAAACATATCGTTTTGCATTGTGGCCAAAAAGTTCGATTTTGGTTTCATCTGACCAGAGCACCTTCTTCCACATGTTTGGTGTGTCTCCCAGAAATGGCTTTCTTCTTGCCATTCTTCCATAAAGGCCAGATTTGTGCAGTGTACGACTGATTGTTGTCCTATGGACAGACTCTCCCACATCAGCTGTAGATCTCTGCAGTTCATCCAGAGTGATCATGGGCCTCTTGGCTGGATCTCTGATCAGTCTTCTCCTTGTTTGAGATGAAAGTTTAGAGGGACGGCCGGGTCTTGGTAGATTTGCAATAGTCTGATACTCCTTCCATTTCAATTTGATTGCTTGCACAGTGCTCCTTGGGATGTTTAAAGTTTGGGAAATCTTTTTGTATCCAAATCCGGCTTTAAACTTCTCCACAACAGTATCACGGACCTGCCTGGTGTGTTCCTTGGTATTCATGATGCCCTCTGCGCTTTAAACAGAACCCTGAGACTATCACAGAGCAGGTGCATTTATACGGAGACTTGATTACACACAGGTGGATTATATTTATCATCATCAGTCATTTAGGACAACATTGGATCATTCAGAGATCCTCACTGAACTTCTGGAGTGAGTTTGCTGAACTGAAAGCAAAGGGGCCCGAATAATATTTCACGCCCCACTTTTCAGTTTTTTATTTTTTACAAAAGTTTAAAATATCCAATAAATTTCGTTCCACTTCACAATTGTGTCCCACTTGTTGTTGATGCTTCACCAAAAAATTAAAATGTTATATCCTTATGTTTGAAGCCTGAAATGTGGCAAAAGGTTGAAAAGTTCAAGGGGGCCGTATACTTTCGCAAGGCACTGTATATATTTGCTGATCAGGCAATTTTTTTCCACTGTTCATTGATCCAAATTTTGCTCATTGCAGTCTTGCCTTTTTTTCTCCCCAAGTCACCAATGGCACTCAAAGTGTTCACTCATCTGTTGTTATAGCCAACCTGTGCTAAGGGGCAACAATGGTGCAAATTTATTAAGACTGGTTTATCATACGTCTTAATAAATGGCCAGAATGTTGCAAGGGCAGAGAGATTTATGAAGAGGCTGTGGCCTCTTCATATATATGTGTCTGCCATCCCTGTACCAAAATGGAAATCTACACCAGTTAGGAACTGCCATAGATTTTCACTGTCATTCACTCCAGTAAACTGACGTGAGTTATAATAAATCTGTCGGACTAAGGCACAGACACTTTGGCCCTTCCTGATTCCTGCCCTGCATCGGCCACATTCACAGAATGTGGCGGGCGAGGAATGTATCAGGGCTTGAAACACACATTTGTTGCTGAGTTATTTTTCAACCACTGGGTCCATTTTTGCTGGGTGTTTTACTTGATCAAACTGTTTTCAGCCTACTCTTGACCCTCTTGCACAAGAAAATCCCACAATCTTGGCAGTTTTTCAAATGTAGGCCCTGGTTAGTCTAGCATGTGTGTGTGTGAATACAGCTTTAGCTATATGTATTCACTTAAAGGATCGCTATGTGTGACAAACACAATGGGTAGTTCTTTTGTGATGCTTGGGGAATGACAAGTGGAATCCCTGAAAGTTTGCATAACTGTGTAGGTACTACAATATGTGAAGCTGGTTTTGGACAATCTACATTTAGAATTTCTATATGGATACATTAAATATAGTCCTGGTCAAGTAGATGGTTCCATGATTGAAGCTTATGATTGATGGCTTTTAAAAGAGAATTAAGCCATCACCTCTGGTATAAAACAATGAAGTCTAGGGCAAAATAAAACAAAATTAAGTCTCCAAGGCAAAAGTCATGATGGATGGCAGAGATAGCTATTTGTACCAGCATCAACACCTTGTAATAAAAGTCTTCGCACAATCACTGATCACAACTGATCATCAATTTCTGCCATTGATTATAAAAGGAATCATTACTTCCATGTATGTGGTCTGTCCTAAACAATATGAAAACATTAAACAGCTTTGTATAGCCTTTATAGGGTACTAATGTTTAGGTGATGATTATGCATAGACTAGTGCATAATAAGAGCTGTGAATTAGAAATCTTAGAGTTTATTAAAAAAAAATATCTCCTTAAGTAATATGCAGAATTCTTGACTTTCTAAGTGACCACCTATTTTTTTCTGTCACAGCTACACACAGAAACCTCTTGTGTTAAAGCCACATACTTCAGGTCGTAGTATAACTTTTGTAGATGAGTGAACTCTCTGTGTAAATGGAATCTGAACATTCCTCTGCTCCTGAGGTGGGTAATGACTGATCAGTGTGGTAGGAAATAGCTGGACCCAGGAGAAGTACACCGTTGTTTGTTTAGGAAAAAAACATCCATCAGACCTCTCTCAATCAATGGCTTGTCCTCCAAATCTGAAGGAAGCTAGCTCAGTCGGTTTAACAGGTAGCATACCGGCCATCCTTGTGTAGCAAGGGCATGAGAACATCTTAGGTGTGACAGTCCAGCCCGTACCTGCACCTCACAGAATCTGCGCAGCTGGGCAACATTTATATACAGAATTCCTTTGTTTTTCCATTATGATACTACTCAGGCATCTGAATCAGTACATCATTGTATATGAATGAAATTCAAGAGAAAAGAGAATGAGCTCATGTAATACAAATGAAAAGATGATAGCATTCAGTTATTCCGTTCGGAAAAGAACTATATCTATGACACATCCACAGTCTTGCTGCTGGGTGTCATATAGGAAATAGACTTCCGTGCTACTTTTTCAGTTACCAGAAACTTCTAGCATGCCTCATCTACCATATTCATCTGTTGTTTTTTACAAATAGTACTACTGATCATCATCAAACACTAAAAAGTCTTGTGCAGATTCAAAACAAATGCAAATTCTTGCTGATACACCCACAACTTCCTAAATGTGGCATCTGTCATATATTTTTATAGGTCCCTGACTGTTACTTTATGAGGCACAGTATGAAATCTTGTCAAGTAAGTATTAGATGGCATAGTTTTGACAGCCAGACTTTTCATACATAAAATTTCCATAAGCAAAGAAATTACATTTCTTTAGCACCAACATATTCCGCAGTGCTTTATAGACATTATCACTCACTGTCCCATATAGGGATCACAATCTACGTCCCCTATCAGTTAGTCTTTGGAAGGAAACCCACACAAACACGGGGAAAACATTTGGTTGGATTTGGACCTGGGACTCCAGCACTGCAAGGCAACAGTGCTAACCAGTGAGACACCGTGCTGCTACATGACATACAGTATCAAAAGAACCCATGATGACATATGTATCCATACATGACAATGACTATCTTGAAAGAAAGCTAATCCAAAAGATTAAAAAAACTATTTTCAATCTATCTGACTCCAAATCTTTGTTTTTAGGTGTCTTCCCCTCTGAAATTCTGGGTTTGAAAGTAACAGTAGTATTCCATACTTTCATTTCTGTGCACCTAGCACAAAAAATAAGGCATTAAATGATTTTGAAAAAATATCATAGCCCAAGAGCAAATGTAAACTATCCACACATAAAGTTTAAAGTAAACCAGTCAAAAAACCTTGCAGAGACATGTCACCGTAAAGCCGCACATCTACAGAGCTCCCAGACCCCAAGGGCTTCTAGCTATCATTAAGGGGGTAAAATTACTATAAAATCGCCCCTGAATGGCTTACCTGAGATGGTTAAGCGCCCTGGACGCAGGGGGACGACTTCCTCCTCCCTAACGGAGCCGCGCATCGCGCGTTTCTTGCTCTCTCCTTCCTCCCTTCAGGCGGAGGGAGCCAAAATGGCGCCGCCGCGCGCCTCCAGCGCCTCAGTAGTACCAGCGGGGCCTCTTCATTGCCCAGCGGACCCTCCGGACTCTAGGGGGGGGCTTAAAAAGCAGCTATCCCCTCCGCTGCTGCCTCAGCCGCCGACAGAGAGGAAATCAGCGCTTCACCGGCAGTTACTGGTCCCCCTCCCCCCCCGCTCCCAAAATGGCGGCCCCAGCAGTGTTCCCTCGCTTCAGCCCTCACCTCCCCCCGAGGAACAGTTAACTCCTGAGCTCCTGCAGTCTCCCTCTCTCAATGACATAACTGGCCCAGCTGGATCTGGTGCAAGCTCACTGTCTCACCCTCTCATGCCTTCTATAATACAATCAGGGTCACTTTCCTATCAGTCTATGACCTCCCAGAATAAACTACATCCTGTAGAGACCCCAGATGTTCCTCTGGAAATGGATCCATATATAACCAGGCCCTCTCCGGGCGGCATTCCGCTGACAACAGGAGCAGCCAGAGTGTCCCACAATGCAGTAGACCCACGATCGGAGACCGTCGTCCCTGGCGCCTCAGACCAGCGTGAGGGTTTGAGACCTGACCTCTCGGGCACCCCGATAGCCCTTCACTCTCCAGCCTCCTCTGACCTATCTGACTTCTCTGGGAGAGATGCAGCTTCACCCTCCCACCGCCGAAAGCGTCCTAAATTATCGGATATCTGGAACCTTCTCAGCAATATGCCTACTAAGTTGGACTTGGAAGCTATGGTCCGCAGAGTGGAGGAAAGGCAAGAGAAAATCATGTCTGAGTTTAAAACGGAACTACAGACTCTATCTACACAACTCTCTACTCAACAAAAGCAGGCTGCTTCACTGGACCAACGCCTCACTGCCGTAGAAAATTTTCAGTATACCCAAAGAGACTTCAACAGATCCATCCTTCTTCAGGTCGATGATCAAGAAAATAGAGGTCGTCGAAATAATGTCAAACTTAGGGGTATCCCTGAAAGCCTACCCCCCTCGGAGCTCCATTCTGCCGTGACCCTGATCTTCAACACAGTCCTGTCTCGTCCTTTGGACACGGAGATCACCATTGACAGAGTCCATCGGGTGCTGGGTCCTAGGCGTAAGGACACCTCGGAGCCTAGGGATGTCCTTTGTAGAGTCCATTTTTTCAGGGAGAAGGAGGATATTCTCCAGGAGGCCTGGCGTGGTGGCCCGGTCCCATTTATGAACACCCAAGTGCACCTACTACCGGATGTTTCCCGACGTACACTAGCCATGCGCAGAATCCTTAAACCAACCTTACAAGTCATCCTGGACTCTGGGGCCACATATAAATGGGGTTACCCTTTCCATGTTTAGATACGTTGCAACGGAGCTTCCTTTGCACTTCACTCTCTGGAACAAGAGACTTTGCTGGTGAAGTTTCTGGATATGCCTGATCTCTCTCTCCCTGACTGGCTGATCTATCCCCTGCCGCCTGTGCCTCCGGGAGGGCGCCCGCCTTCATCTGCCCTGACTCGGAGACGACCTCGAGGGGAGGGTGTCTGGCGGAGGTCTACTTGAAATGTGACCTATTTTCCTAGGGTGTTCCCCTTTATCACACTTTCTGGTTAATGACGAGCAGGGCATCTGGAATGCTTTGTGTAAGAGGGGGCACCTTGCGGGTCTTTAGCTTTATTTCCCCCTGGGGGATACATAAGGGTTCTCAATCCAACGGAGGGCGGTTGGAGGCCCTTATCCTAAGTTCTTCCCCACTTCCCTACTTAAGTTGTTGAGCTTCTTGTACCTTAGCTCCCCCTACCTAGCTGTAAGGCATACCCTCGCAGGGGGTTACCCCCCCCCGTCTGTTCGGCTGGGATTACCTTTTAGTAAGGGTTTAGCCCCCCTCTCTCTCCCACCTTAGTAGAGAGGTATTGATTACTCTTTCCATTCTCATGCTCGGGAAAAGGTTGGCAACTAGATTTGAGTTTTTACTTTTCCCCCGATAGTCTAGCTTAGCAGCTCTCTGGGCGCATACTGCGGTGTGCTCCTGGGACCTGCTTAAGTGGGTTATCCCACTGTTTTCTGTTTACTGCTCTTGGATTAGCCTTGAGCGGGATTAATTGTTGTATTTCTTGGTTTCTTATCCCTCCCTTTGCACTCTCTCGTCCCCTCGCTTTCTCCCCCCCCCCTTTTTTTTTTTTCTCTTCCTCCTCTTTCTTTCCCTCCCTCCTCCCCCTCTGTGAGTCCTGTGTGTGTTGCTTGTTTGTTTTTCTTTTCTCCCTTTGCAGGACCACGGCCCTCGCCATGGACTCTTGGTGTTTTCCTCCATCAACGCTACTGGTCTCAATACTCCCGAGAAGAGATCATCCCTTCTCCGCCTTTTATGGGGTAAGAGGGCCCAGGTGGCCTTTATCCAGGAGACACACTTTCGGGAGGGGGGCGGTCCCTACCTTTTCCTCCCCAAGATTCCCCCGACGTGTACCATAGTTGTTACTCCCCGGGGTATGACAGACAGCTCACGAGGTTCGAGGAGTCCTGCATGGGAAGGGGCCTGCTAAGACACTCACTTTCCGATTTCTATCTGCTCCTGGTGTCCCCTCCTCCGGGCCACAGACCCTCCTACTTAACCAGATGGGAGGCCGATCTGGCCATGACCTTCTCTGACCAACAGTGCTCCGGAATTTTTGAGTTTACCCACAAGAGTTCGATGGCTAGCAGTTATCAAGAGGCGGGATATAAAATCCTGACTAGATGGTACCATGTTCCGTCTAAGCTACACAGACTCTTCCCGTCCTCCTCTCCTGTGTGTTGGCGCTGTTGCTCGGAGGAGGGGACGCTTTTACATATCTTCTGGGAATGCTCGATATTGAGAGACTTTCGGGAGGGAGTACGCAGGGTGCTAGGTCAGATATTCCAAACTTCCATTCCTAATACGCCAGCCTTCTTTCTGCTACACCTCTCAGATCATCCCCTGTGTACCTATCGCAAATCCTCCCTACGACATATGGTCAATGCCACTAGGACGTGTATCCCAGCGCTATGGAAATCGTCTAATCCCCCCTTCTCCCCTGCACTGGATTCGTAAAGTGGAGGACATCCAGTACATGGAGGATCTCACGGCATCCCTTCGCGATAAGAGGGAATCCTTCATGGCGGCCCGGACGCCGTGGATTCTCTTTCAGGGATGCCAGGCCTATAGGGACCTGACGGGTAGACCTTGATGTAGGGTTTACGCTGCCGACATGGAGAGGTCGGGGTCCTCGCATGCCCGTCATTTGTGTGTTAACTTGATGTTCCCACATTTGTTCTCTCCCTGTCTTTCTTTCTCTCCCTCCTTCTCCCTTCCCCTCCCAGCTCCTCCCCCCTCTTTGTTCCTTTTGTCCCCCTGATAACTGCTTTGATTAGCAACAGTTGATGTGCTAATACATCTATTTCATGTTACCATGTTACTATGTATTGAAGCTGATGTATGCCTCGTTCCTTGAGGTCAAGCGCTTGTTTGGCTCACGCCATCATTGTTTGTTTGTTATTTCTATATAATATCTAAAATAAAGAATTTATAAAAAAAAAAAAAAAAAACCTTGCAGTCCTTGTATTGGAAATTTTTGTGCTTTTTTTCTTATACCTACTGAACCCGACTCTTCAGGTTCTGTTTTTGCCATGGTAGTTTGAATGACTGCTTTCCTTACGTCCCACCAGAAGCACAATATTGGGGTATTTCTGCTCCTGTGTGCTGGTAGGACAGAACAGAATTTTTACTAAAGACCTGTAAATAGTTAAAAATAAGACCCTCCTCCTCTCAATATAAGGAAGAAAGACCAACCCCCCAACTGTATTTTTTTCTGTCCTGTGTTGGTGGGACAGTTGGGGGAAGAGGTGTTTGTTAGGGTTTATTGTAGTAATTCCTTTTAGGTTCATACCAGCTTGAGAGAGAGAGAGGCCACAATGGAGTATGATAGAACTGGATATTTTACTCAAAACTTCTTCAGCAAGTGGTTCAGTACAGATATCTGATACAGCCTCTTTATTAACAGGAACTCAGGCAAACTGGTAGCTCAAACAGTTATTAACAGTGACAGTCTCTTTCTAGGCACCAAGGCACTCCTAGTTATCAGCCAGTGCACAATGTAAATGTATTTATAGTCCTCTTACATGTCAAGTAATACAACTTAACTTTATGGTTTCCCTCTGGTTCTTCCTAGGCAGAGAATGTACCTCCTGCAGTGATGATGTTTCAGGTGTATAGCATAACATTTGGCCCACATGTTGCCTGCTCTGCATAAAGTCTCTGTGTGTAGTCTACACTTGTTGGATGAAGCTTCTCTTCTCAAAGCAGATGATCAACTATATCAACCTGATTTGTAGCCTTGCAGGACTTTATGCACCCTTATTCTTGGAGCCCTCTCTCCTTTTCTGCTTCTCACCCACAACCCTCTGTTCCTTCCAGGAAGTGACATCATCCAGAATCCTCCTACAATTAAGGTCAAAAATAGATGCCAGGTCTTGCTCCTAGATGGCAGCAGAGCACCAGTAATGGCAATGGAATGCACAAGTCAATATTGTTTTAAAGGGGGTGAAGGGGTTTTGCCACTATTGAATTTGTACCCCTTACATGCTCCTTTCCCATATTGAGTTTTTTTGTAAACTTATCCCCTCCTTTTTCCTGCTCAGTCTGTGTCCTCTTCTTGAGGTCTGTGCCCTGACTACCTCAGCATTGCTTCTGTCTTTGCTTCAGGCTTCTCCCTATACTTCTGTGTAGGAAACATTGGGAGGTTTTTTCTTTTCCCTGCTTTGGATGGCGTCCTGCACACACTCTGCTCCTTCTGTTTGCTGGAGCAGCGTGCACATGTTCAATGCGCCTCCGGGTTCCCAGTGACGTCATCTGACCTTTTCTTCCTGTCTGGTGATTCCTCAGCACTTCCCCCTACCTGTACTGGCAGAAGGGAGGGTTGAAGCTACCTGCTGACATCACTTCCGCTTTAAGTTGGTGATTTTTTTCTTTAGCCTTCTTGTAAGGAAATCACTAGAGGAGCGATTCCCCAGTGGCTACTGGAGATCTCTGGGGGGAGGGGCACAACAAAACAGTGGACCCTAAGCTGAACCCCCCAACTGTCCCTGGCTAATTGCCTGAACTGTCCTAGGTGATAGCTAGCAACTAGTCGACAGTCCCTTCTTATAATTAGTGATAACACAGAATGCAGACAGGACGAACAACAACAAAGGGAGATCAGCTAGCCAAGGGGTCGGTAACAAACAAGCAATGCAGTACAAAATCATAATTCAAGAGAAAGGTCAAAGGTAAGTCAATGGTCAAGAATAAGAAGAACAGGTAACAAAGAGCAAGGAGTATAGCCAGTATGCGCAAAGCAATAGCAGGGACCAATGGGAATGTGAGCAAACAATAAATAGGGAAGAAGAATTTGCTCCAGGCATGATAGGAGGATACGCTGTCAATCACACAGGTAAGACTAAAGTTAAGTCTTAGTAGAGCAGAGGGAAAGCAAGGTGAAGGAGACGGGTGTGGCGGAAAATCAATTAAGGAGGTGAGGGAATAGGACAGTGTTCAGACAATACAAGAAAAACCCAAAGGAAGAAATCACAACCGGACACGCCTCCTGTGCCACAGCGTGCGCCTGGAGGATGTTGCCAAAGCCCGCACAGGCAAGGATGTTACACTTCTCCTATTCCTCTTCTTTTGTTTTAGAAAAGGGGAAAGGAATAAAAGGGTTAAATAAGTATAAACAAGGGCTATTACAGATAGTTCAGTGAGCTAATTGTCTTTAGCTGGTCTTTGCTTAGCAGGAAGATGTACAGAAGTGTGCTAAGTTTAGTTGAGCAAGAAGGACACAAAGCCTTAGCCAAAGTGTTTTACTACAGGTCTGAGCCAGGAAATATATATACGCTGCCAGTGCCATTTTGGAGAAAGTCTGAAGTTATCCCTTGGAATAACTAATTTAGCTCTATAGAGAGAGTATGACAAAAAGAATTGAAGTTTAAAAAAAATAAATAAATAAAAATCTGAAGGCATCTGATGCTGAGAGGAAGTAGGAGGGCCTTTGTCTAAAGCTCCTCCAGTTTCTATATAACTTTGCTGTTCTCCCTTACTCTGCCTCTTTGTTTCTCTGAACTAAGAGCTGGCACAACTTGTTTGGTTGTGGTCTACCTTTTGCTTTTTAGGAAAGTTTTCTTCCTTTCCTTATATGAATATATGATTCTATAGATATAAAAAACAGAAAGCCGAGCGGCACATAGCATAATACTGTTGGGAATAATTGCTGTAGATTAGCAGATGTGATGGAAGTTAAGATGAAAAAGGAAGAGATGAGAAACACTCACACAGAAAAGTTCCTTAGTGGTCAAGATGTACTCTCACCTTCTATGGTTGTGAACAGTCACAACCACTATTGTAGCATAGAGGGATAAATACTGGCACCGGAAGGTAGTTGGACATCAACTCACCCCAGGACATGGAATCCAGAAGACAAACAGTGAATCATAGGATGTGGAGAAAAGGCTCCAAAAAATATGAAAAGTCCGCGCTTGTCCAGTGAATGATGAACTTTTATTAATGCACAAACACTATGTCTATAAACGCCTTCCTCAAGTGTATAACAGGCAGTAAAAAGACACAAAGCATGGATTGTGACTTAATATAGGGTTCTAGTAAGAACAAACACCCACTAAGGGGAGAGGCCTTTTTTTTTTTTTTACACTTTTTAGCAAATAACACATTAAAAACATCAATATTAAGTCACAATCCATGCTTTGTGTCTTTTTACTGCCTGTTATACACTTGAGGAAGGGGTTTTACCCTGAAACGATTTTAGACGTAGTGTTTGTGCATTAATAAAAGTTCATCATTCATTGGACAAGCGCGGACTTTTCATCTTTTTTGGAGCCTTTTCTCCATATCCTATGATTCACTGTTTGTCGTCTGGATTCCATGTCCTGGGGCGAGTTGATGTCCAGCTGCCTTCCGGTGCCAGTATTTATCCCTCTATGCTACTATGGTGGTTGTGACTGTTCACAACCATAGAAGGTGAGAGTACATCTTGACCACTAAGGAACTTTACTGTGTGAGTGTTTCTCACCTATTCCTTTTTCATCTTAATTTCCATCACATCTGCTAATCTACAGCAATTATTCCCAACAGTATTATGCTATGTGCCTCTCGGCTTTCTGTTTTTTGTATCTATAGAATCATCTTTTAAACACCAAGCATTTTCTACTTGAGTGTTCAGAGAAACCATCTAACAGCCTCTGTTTGCAAGTGGTTCTAAGCCTTGTAGCAGCACACAACACCTCATAATGGTTTCATGAAAATTCGGAATGATAAACGTGAGGATCTCATTAACCATTATACCAAAATGAACCATGGTGGCACCACCAGATCAACTACCATTTCAGCTGTGGACATGAACTGTGAGTCTATCACAAGGGAAGATTTGAGCAATTTGTTTTGGAAATAGGAGAGACTAGTTTTTGATGAAACATGTCATTATATGGACTATAAATTTATGTTGGTATATCTCAAAGAGAGATTGGTACCAAGAGGGCTTCACTCTAAATACCTTTCTCCTTTTCCCAATGATCCATTTTTACCACTGAATGGGATAAATATTTGGAGTCCTGTAGTAGAGGCCTCTTAGAAAGGATTTCTACCAAGACAGACCCTAGCCCAGGCCTTAAGAGAGGAGATAGATACTTTTATACAGGAAATTGATAAACATAACCTTCATCCTGATTTCATAAGGATGAGTAGAATTCTTTGCACTAGAACACTCAATTTTGAAAGGGAGTTGTTAGAGCACAAAAGCCACAAATTGGATAGAGACCGATTGGACTATGAACAGGGGAATGTCAAATTTTGGCTCAAGAAGAAATCACATTCTCAAACAGGGCCTACTTTCATCATGCCCGCCTTGCAGAAAATACCACATATCACTCCTAAAAATAATAATCCATCTCATAATCGGCCTTCACCATCCTTGCATTCGAATAGAGGAGGTTCCAAAAATAACATATTACCAATACCTCACCCTATTTTAAAAAAAGTGTCTTCAAAACCCCATCATCCTGCTCAACTTAATAAAACATTCCACACCAACAATGGAAAGACTGGTCCTGCCATATCTAACAGTAATGGAAAGACTCATCCTATCATACCCAGCAATTTTACTACGAATAAAGTCAATAAGACCACCAATAAGCCCACTATACCCCCAAGAGATATCAATCAAGAGACATTTCCGGAAGCCAAACAAACCACCTTGTTGGCTCTACCACCAACCACCTTTGGTGAGGCAACTGATTCACACTGTTCCATTAAATCCAGTAATCACATTGAGTCATCTATGCCATATAATACTCCCAACCTGAATAGAATTACCAGTGCGTCCTCCCTAAAAAACGAATTGGATGATTCCCTAATCAACATTTTTAATACACCCCTACCACTACTCAAATTGAGAGAGCCCTAGCATTCCCAGACCCACAATCTGAAGGAACCTCCTCCACCTTTAATACATCTGCATATTTTTTAGGCCTTCCTTCCAAACTCACCCCCATCCCCACGTATCATGTGAAAGAAACCCCATTGCCCACCAAAATCTCGGACTATTAAATTCCAGTAAGTCTAAAGAGGAAATTAGACCACAATTCACAAGAAACAGCAAGGGTAAACGAAGGAGGGAATGCAGAGGCGGCAAGTCCTCTAAACGTACCAATAAATCCAGAACCCAAAAAGAAGAACACTATAGCAGCAACGTGTTCAACCTCTCATCCAACCCTTTAACACCAGCTGAGCTGAGCCTTTTGTCTAAAGGCCTTTCATTTTGTCCAGATCAACCTATCGATGATCTTAACCTTTTCATTGATCTTCATACATATGTTAGAAAACTCACTCTGACACGTCATTTTGCCATAATGAGTAAAAAAGAGACTAACCCGGTAGAAATCACTACCTCGTTAAATTCCCAAACCAATCACAACAACATTTTACCCATAACGACCTCACTCAAACCAAAATCAAATTTATATCCATTACATCATAAAGGGTGTAATATTGAAACTTTCTATTCACTTGTCGCAGCTGAGTTTAGAAATTTACGGAAAAACAATTTCCATTTGAACTTTAAAAGAAATCTTAGTTATAAAGAGAAATTAGCCCTCAAAACTTTGATGAATAATAGAACTATTGTTATACGCAATGCTGATAAGGGGTGGGGGGAATAGTCATCCAAGATAGAGATGATTATATTAATGAAGCTATGCACATTTTGTCGATTCTTCATATTACCATCCATTAGAAACAGACCCCTCCCAGAAACATACTGAAGAGTATTACAAACTCATCATTAAGGCCCACTCAGAAGGTATCCTGACTGATAAGGAAAAAGGGTTTCTCCTTATTCATAATTCTACTTTGGCGTTATTTTATCATTTGCCTAAGGTTCATAAAGATCCTATCCACCCTCCTGGTAGACCTATTATCTCAGGTGTCAATTGTCTGACCTTTCACAATATATAGATGTGCTTTTACAGAAGTATGTTGTCAAACTCCCTTCATATCTAAAGGACTGAGCTAGCCTTATTTCCGATCTCCTCACAGTATGTTGGGGAAGCGATTTATTGTGGGCATCCCTAGATCTTTCCGCTCTATATAGTAATATCCCACACAGAAAAGGATTTGAGGCAATATCTGATACTCTGGAATCAGATCCATCTATGCCTTCTAAACAAAAACTCTTCATTTTAGAAGGCATTAGGTCATTATTAGAACACAACGTGTTCACATTTGAATTTAAAATATTCATTCAGAAACGCGGCACCGCAATGGGCATGCGATTCGCGCCCAATTATGCAAATTTATTCATTGGAAAATTTGAAGAACTATATATCCAAAACAATCATCCATGGAGTTCAAACATTATTTACTATAAGACATATATTGATGATCTCATATTTATTTGGAGGGGATCACATTAATCTTTTAAGAATTTTTCTGAGTATCTTAATCAGAATGATTGGGGCATTTCTTTGAGCGACCAATCCAAAGAAACATCTATCGAATTTTTAGATCTTTAATTAATTGATGACACTGGGGGCATCAGGACCAGAACGTTTTTCAAACAGGTGGATTGTAATAGCCTTTTCGACTTTCGTAGCCATCACTTCCACAAATGGAAGACAAATGTTGGACAATTTAAGAGAAGCCGTAGGAATTGTACCACTAATGAGGACTTTGCGGCCCAGAGTAAGGTTTTAACTAAACGTTTTTTTGAGAAAAAATATCCCAAGAGAATTATACAAGCCACCTACACAAAAGCAGGTACACTCACACAATCGGATTGTCTAATACCTAAGAATCAGAGGCGTAGCTAGGGGTTCAGCACAGGGGGGCGAACATGTCCAAGTGGGCCCCCCACTTGGACATGTTCGTATACCGATACTATGAGTATACGGTGAGCGAATAGTGGTATATAGCAGCTCTACACAGGGCTCTGCAGACAATTTAGGTGAATACAGGGCAGTAACATTTTGTGACTTACCGGTGACGTCTCTGACTAATCCTTCACATTCCCCATCTCTTCCATCTGGACGGCCATGACCACTTCTTCCAGTCTCTGTAAAGTTTGCAACACAGACATCTTTGGCTCCTCACTTTTCCAGGCACCTGACCCACATTGTCCTCACCTGCACACCCATCCTGCTGCTACCCCCAATTATAAAATATATAATATAACCCCCCATAATGAATAATACCCCTAAGTGCATCTTTAAATTAATAACTTCCCTGTGCACCCCCTTTAAATAGTGCCCCTTATTAATAATGTCCCAGGCATTTCCCAATTGAAAAGGGAAAAAAAAACAAGGGAAAAAAATTATTGGGGTTCCAATACCCGGGACCTCGAGGATCAGCTGTTTGAATGAACCGTGGTACCTGTGTAAGCGCCGTGACCCCTTCTCTGTTCACACAGTGTCATTCTTTTCATAGCGGCCATGTAATGTAACTACAGCCCCGTCCTATACACGTCTATGTGACAAGGCTGGAATTACATCACACGGTCACTATGAACAGACAGCGTATGATATAAACAGGCGCCATCGCCCCTTCATACAGCTGATCAGTGGGGAATCACTTATCTCTTATTGATGATTTATTCTGAGGATAGACCATCAATAAAAATGAGCTGGAAAACTCCTTAAGGCTAAGGCCCCATGTAGCATCCCGCAGCAAAAAACAGCTGTGGGAAAAACCGTGGCGGCAACGCATCACGGTTTTTCCTGCAGCACTTTGCACAGAAAGTTCACAGAGGTTTCAATTATATCTATAGGGAAACCGCCGGCGTTTCCGTAGGTATAATTGATATGCTGCCATTTCCAAAACTGCGACTGTTTTGGAAATCGCAGCGTTTCCGCTGCGCATATTTTACTGCAAAGTGGCAAGAAAAAAACTGTGGCATTCTAGCAAATCCCATCCACACATTACAGAAAAATATGTGCAGCAGACGCACTGCGATTTTGGAAATTGAAGCATGTCAATTATACCTATGGAAACACCGGCGGTTTCCATATAGCTGTATTGAAAACAAAAAGTCCACAGGGGAAACCTCTGCAGACCTTCTGTGAAAAGCACTGCGGGAAAAACCACAATGTTACTGCCATGGTTTTTCCTGCAGCCCGCTACGTGGGGCCTTGGTCTTAATAAAGCCCAAGTGCCACTTTCATTAAATTAATTGCTCCCTCATATTATGCCCCTGATTCCCCCTGACATAAATACTGCACCTCTAATGACCCCTTATATCAATGACTACCCCCTTATGTTCATAATGCCTCCTAATATAAATGATGCCCCCTAATGGCTCCTTATATAAATAATCTCCCCCTTGTATTAATAATACCCCCTAATAACCCTTATATAAAGGACCCCCCAATAACCCTTATATAAAGGACCCCCCAATAACCCTTATATAAAGGATCCCCCAATAACCTTTATATAAAGGACCCCCCCCATCGTCATAATGCCCCCTAATGAACCCTCCCGTATAGTTATATTTCCCCCTCCTATCCACCCCTTATACTATTAATATGCCCACAAAAAAAAAGTCATACTCACCTGCGACGATGATGAATGGAGCCGCCGGTGCTTCCTCCCTGTCCACGCACAGGACGTCTGTGTCTGAGCGTGGGCGGCGCGATGTTGTGACGTCATCGTGCCCGTGCTGAGAAGCAGACATCGGTCTGTGGTCTCGGCGTCTTGTAAACCGCAGGCCTGTATTGGCTTGCGGTTTACAAGACAGTTAAGCACCAGGAAGCATTATAACTAGATCAGTGTCTGCAGACACCGATCTAGTTAGAAATAAAGGCTGTATTAATGGCGGCCCCGGGGTGGGCCCCCAAAAATTCAGTGGGCCTGGGGCAGCCGCCCCCTCTGCCCCCCCCCGCTAGCTACGCCTCTGCTAAGAATAAAGGGTAAACAAGTACGAATGCCTTTAGACATAATTTTGTCACAACTTATAATTCATGTCACAACCAAATACGTGACATATTGGCAAAATTTTGGCCGGTTCTCCTGAACGACCCATTGCTTGAAGTTAGTTTACCATCCAAACCTAGACTCACGTTCAGGAGAGCAAAAACGTTAAAAAATTATCTAGCTCCACGGAGACTAAGGGAAACCAGAATTCTCTCCACCCCATTTTCTATACAACCACGCCCCCAAGGATCTTTCCGATGCAATCATCCTAGATGCAAATGCTGCTTATCTATTAGCCATCGCACAACTACAATTTCTAGTTACACTACAGGTGATACATTTCAAATTAAGCAACATTTGGATTGCTCTTCAGCATACATAATATATGTTTTACAGTGCCCTTGTGGCCTCCAATATGTGGGAAGAACCACCAGACCATTTAGGGAGCGTCTAAGCAAACACAGATGTAATGTGAATAATGGATTTTTAAAGCATAGTGTATCATGACATGCATTGATACATCATAAATCTCAATTTAAGGACTTTATAGCTACGCCTAAAGACCAGATTTCTGATAAAGCCAATAATAGATTTGAGCATCTTCAGCATTGAGAAATGTACTGGATGTATAAATTAAATACACTCTCTCCTGAGGGCTTAAACAAAGCGCTTGAAAATATGTTTGATTAATGAAGTAACCCTTTAATCTCCTTTATCATTTTATATTATTGTTTTAGCCATAGGCATTTATTTATATGTTCATTAGGAAGTATTTTTTAATTATCTAATACTTTAGGTGGATGTCTAAGACATGTGACCGAATAGATCTACTAATGGGGATTAATAAAAATTAGTCATATCCATTATCAATCCGCATTGTCTCCACCTTCAATTTTTATGCATAACTTATTATTGTATTTTTTTATATATAGTTTTTTTAGACTTAATTTACTCCCATTTCAATTATTTAAACTATCTTTATTCCAATTGAGTAGTATCATTCAGCCGTTATATCCAGTTTCTTATTCATTTACTCATACGTTCATTGCGCAGCCCATCTGGTCTATAGTTTCACTATACTCAACAGATGAACCTCTCTGACTCTAAAGTCGGCGTCAGGTGATTTACGCATGCACTTTCACTATCATCTCTATGCCTATTTCGCAGCGTATCTACATTGTTTACGTAGTTTGCGCATGCGCAGTGAATTTCCTACCACGTTCATTCTAGCGTGGCTCCCATAGCGAGCGTTTTTTTTACCTCGCATGCGCATTAGCGATATAGGACACTGAATACACCAGACAGTGTCCTTTACCTCTGAATACTATATCGTGATTTCATTTGAAGATGACAGGATGTATTCAGGGACTTAAGGTATTTTATTGTTTGTATATTGACTATATATTGATGTTTTTAATGTGATATTTGCTAAAAAGTGTAAAAAATATGGCCCCCTCCCCTTAGTGGGTGTTTGTTCTTACTCGGATCCTATATTAAGTCACAATCCATGCTTTGTGTCTTTTTACTGCCTGTTTTACACTTGAGGAAGGGGTTGTACCCTGAAACGTTTTTAGACATAGTGTTTGTGCAGTAATAAAAGTTCATCATTCACCGGACAAGCGCGGACTTTTCATCTTTTTTGGAGCCTTTTCTCCACATCCTATGATTCATTATATGAATATATATGTGTTGTGAGAGTGTGAACCTAGAGGGCGCTGGAGAGCGACCCAAAAACAGGATTGAAAAGGTCCTCGACCACCCCCATACCTGGCGCTTCACTCCAGAGGGAGTGCACACAGCAGGAGAGAGCTGCTGGTAACCTGCAGGGAGCAGGTGAACGGTGGACCAGTTGGAGACAGACAGGTGGTCTGTCCCAAGAAGACTGGATTCCACAACAGACTTGGTTAAGCTGAGTGTAAGCCAGACTGCAAAGAAGTAACCTTAGTAAAGCTTCTTGCCCCCAGAAATTAGTCAGGGTTCAAGAAGTGTGGTATTGTCTTGTGTGTGGGCTAGGCTGTTTTGTTATTTTTGTTCATGTTATCACTTACAAGCTGAATAAAGCCATTTCTTTTGGTTTGCCGTTACCTGATATGCTGTTTATTTGGCACCCAGCGCCACAAACACCTCTGTAAAGTCCAGGAAGCTGCTACCTTTGATGCTAAATTACCCCCAATTGTCACATATGCTGCTTCGGATGCAGGCAAAAAGAGATCCACGCAAGTCCTGGAAGACACGTGTTTGGTAAACTGCAGTATTGCTAAATGTGCATTGTGGCCTACAGCTGTAAAAGAAGTCTGTGATTTCAAGTCAGAAACCCAGGAGGGGTGAGTGGAACTACAAAATACCAAATTGTGTGCAAAACTGGTGAAGGTAAAGTTCTGGAAGAGAAATCCAGGGAATGGACTTTGTGTATACTGTGGCACAGAAGTCTGTAAAGTGCTTGCTAATGGCAAGAAAGTAAGCATTGTGTACAGAAATTGGATATTTCAAACAGTCTATCTGAAAGGCTATGGTACCATGTTTGTGTTTTCTGTGGAAGACAGAAGAAAATGCTGGTTGTTGTAGTGCCACATAAGTTAACTGGTGAATACACGTGACTTCAGAAGATAGTAAAAAGTTGCTGCTGGTTGAACCCAAGGTTTCTGGTGAATATTGTGTACTTTTGTTATTAAACCATGGGTAAGAAAAAGAAAACTTCAGTTTGTAAGAAAGCAGAAAAGCTGTGCACAGGTGTGTTAGTGCAGCAGTCTCAAGGGAGAGAGACACAAAACCAGGAACAGAGCCTGTGGAGTGCAAGTAAAGATAATGGGTTGCATGAGAGTGACTTAGTTTTTCTGAAGCACCTCTGTTCTATAATTGAATATGTCCCTGCTGACTGTATGTCTCATACTGGAGCGCATGAAAGTACCAAAGATGAAAATATTATGGTGCAGCAGCTTCAAGATGAGATTAAAACCATCAGGTTTATTTATGAGGATGAAATATCTGAGTGGAAATGTCAACTTGAGGTATCAGAAAAAGAGAACCTTAAGTTAAAGAAAGAACTTGACTCCATAAAGAGTTCATGTTCTAGTCATTGTGAAAATGTGGTGCTGGGTTTGCCTGGAATGGACTATGTCACTAAGAAGGAGTTTGCTGAAATGAAATGCTCTCTATCTAGTAAAGTTCTACAGAGTGTGCAGCAAAAGCAAGTGCTTGAGAAGCAATTGTAGGATTTAAAGGAGCAGCATGTCCAAGACTCCAGTGCCAAACAGTGTGATATTGAAAAATTACAAGATGAGCTTGAAACTGCTAAATGTGAGAAAAGTGAATTTTTGCAACGTTAATCAGAATGTTTGGAGAACCAAGCCAGGAAGTGTGAAATACTTTTGGCTGAATTAACTGATAAAGAAAATGAAGTTGCAGAGCTGAGGAAGTATGTGTCTGGCCAAGAGAATGAATAAGAATCTGTGGTGCAGACATTGCAGTCAGAGCAAAACTTGCATGAACTAAAGCAGGTTCACCTAAACAATGAAGTGAAGGAATGGCAGAGCAGAGCTGGAGTTCTGGAACAAAGAGAAATGGAACTCCAAGCTAGAATATGTAGCCTGGAGAGGGCACTTACAGGATCCTGTGAAGATAATGAAAAAATGTCTGTTCTGGTGCAAAATAAGGACAAATAATTGATGGAGATGTTGTCTGTCCATGCTTAGAATTTACAAACCTTATGCGAGAGTCACAAAGAAGTTGAGAAAAACCTGAAATCTGTGCAGATATTGTATGAGGACAAAGCCAATGCTTATGACAAGCTGGAAAAAGCCAAGAGAGAATTGGACCTCTAGATAGAAGACATGAGGATTCAGTTTGAGGAAAAAATGTCTGATTTATGTGCTCAGACTGTAGATCTAAAAATGCTTACTGCTAAACTTAAGGTACAAGTGGACAAACAGGAGGAAGACCTGCAAGGTGCACTAGTAAAAACTGAGATGGAGGCTGCTCAGAAAAATGTGGCAATGAAGAAAGTTCTGGAGCTGGAATCAGAGATTAGTTCGTTACGGAATGCGTTAGAATTGGAGAAAGCTGCCGACATAGAGGCAGAGAAAGGAAAGTGAAAATACAAGAAGACGTATGTAATAAATGAGGTTGTAGAATGTGATCTGTATTGTGAGACCTTGCAGAAAAACCCCTTTACAGAAGTAGATATTGAAATACACAAATTGACTGAGTCAACAAAAATGGCGTGTAATCAGTCTTCATCTCTTGGTCTCTGCTTTGATGTTACAAAAGAGCCAAAAAGTCAGACAAACATGAGTGACCTTTTCAGTGATGGTGGTAACAATGATCAGATTATAATGGAACAACGTGATTGTGTAAAACTTCAGGTGGACGGTATAGTTCCCCAGGAAGATGTTGCTAAACTGGATGATGCACAGTTTATAACACTGTAAGTTGATGAACAGCCAATTAGTTTGGGAGAACTCCAACCTCTTCAGATTCTTGTTGTAGTCACTGCTAAAGGTGGACTTCCTGCAAAATATAAGGTGGCCAAAGAAGATCCAACAGAAGAAGAGGCAGAAATTGTTTTACAGCCTGATACTAATAGCAAGAAGAAGAGGCAGAGATATGATCTTAAATTTATCTACAAAAAGATAAACGTGCTGAGAAACCGGAAATCTCGAGTGACCGGAAATTGGAAATTGAGACCGCCAGATAAGGACATCTGGAGAGACACTGGACAAGTTTATATGATTAAAGAGGGACGTCAACATTGTATGTCTTGTCCCATTGTCGCTCATCCCATAAGTGGTGAGCTGAGGGGGAGGGAATGTGAGAGTGTTAACCTAGAGGGCGCTGGAGAGCGACCCAAAAACAGGATTGAAAAGGTCCTCGACCACACCCATTCCTGGGGCTTCACTCCAGAGGGAGTGCACACAGCAGGAGAGAGCTGCTGGTAACCTGCAAGGAGTAGGTAGATGGTGGACCAGTTGGAGACAGACAGGTGGTCTGTCCCAAGAGGACTGGATTCCACAAAGGACTTGGTTAAGCTCAGTGTAAGCCAGATTGCAAAGAAGTAACCTCAGTAAAGCTTCTTGCCCCCAGAAATTAGTCAGGGTTCAAGAAGTGAGGTATTGCCCTGTGTGTGGGCTAGGTTGTTTTGTTATTTATGTTCATGTTATCACTTACAAGCTGAATAAAGCCATTTCTTTTGGATTGCCGTTATCTGATATGCTGTTTATTTGGCACCCCGCGCCACAAACACCTCTGTAAAGTCCTGGAAGCTGCTACCTTTGATGCTAAACTACACCCAATTGTCACAGTGTATATGTATGTTTGAATTGCTTTATCATTTATTCTGAGATAATTTTTTTTTCTCCTTTTTTTTTCCATCTCAGTCTATATATCTGAGCTTACTGGTGTTTTTTTCTTTCATTAGATGTCGTCTTCTTCTGCGTCAGGTGGTGACTCCTTTAGACTAAAGTCTTCATCCTAACTTAAACATCTATCCTGTAGGGAGAGTGATATCCCCTTCCCCAGTGGTTAGGAGCGTAATACCTGCTGCCAGTGTCCCCTAAAGAGTCCACTGATGAGCCTACCATCAGAAATATTGTTATCTGGGTTAAAGAGTATGTGCAGGATACAGTGAAGGACCTAAAGAAGACCTTATCTCATCTCGCTAAAAAACGTAGATGCATCTTCCTCCATTATTCATTCAGGTAAGGAATTCAGAATCCTGAAAAAGGCCAACTCTTCAGGAGATTCTGATTTGGATACAGGGAAAACTCTATTCCCACTGGAAAAGATCCAGGAGCTACTGGAAGTTCTATTGGCCTGGAATCACAGTCCCAGCAGACTAGACAGAAAATTCTCCCTGTCCTTAGAAGCCTGTACATCCCTCAAGTGAAGACCATGGTCCAACCTCAGTGGACCCTGTTGACTAAGAATATATCACTTTCAGGTTGGGGAGCCCACCTAGATGAGATTCCTGTCCAGGGGTCTTGGAATATCCACGAGAGGATGATGTCGTCCAGCTGGAGAGAACTCCGAGTTGTACGGTTGGCACTCCTGCACTTTCTCCGATCTACCAGTGGCAAAAGCAGTCAGAGTGCTTTCAGACAACATGGCGATAGTTCTCTACTTGAACAAACGGGAGGAACTCTGTCTTAACCTCTTATAAGCGAAGTGGGAAACATCTTAAGTTGGGCAGAGAATCTAATTCATCTCTCTGCCGTACATATCAAGGGATCGCTGAATGTGATAGCCATTGGTCTATCCATTCCAGGGGAATGGTTTCTCCATCCGGAATTCTTCTAGACAATCACCCAGAAGAGGGGTTATCCAGAAGACCTGATGGCAATCAGACTCAATGCCAAGGTGGAGAAGTTCTGCTCTCTTTAACAGGACAATCCTTTGGCTGTGGAAGCCCTGTCCATCCCATACATATTCCCTCCAGTTTCCATGATACCAAAGGTATTAACGAAAATCAGACAGGACCAAGACTCAGTAATCGCCATCCTTCCATTCTGGCCAAAGAGAGCTTGGTTTTCCCAACTAATACAGAAGAGTTGCGGGTCTTACTGGAGGCTTTCCCCATTCGGAACCTGGTGTCTCAGGGCTCATGGGTCTGCCAGGATCTGAAATACTTCAATCTGACAGCCTGGAGGTTGAGCAGTCCCTATTATGATCTAGAGGACTCTCTGGAGCCGTCCTGAACACTCTCTTTCTAGAGCGGAGTCTACTAATAGGAACTACTTTTCATCTCTATTGGCTGTGCCACAAGAAAGGGGATTGAGGAATCCAATCCTTCCATTCCAGATGTTCTTGAGTTCCTTCAGGACAGCCTGGACAAGGGCCTTAGTTCTTCTACATTGAAGGTTCAAGTCTCGGCCTTGTCAGCCTGTTTAGGTAGACAGATCTCTCAGGACCCTTTAATAAAGAGGTTCCTTAGAGGAGCAAACAGATTAAGACTTCCTATAACTCACCCCATTCCTCAATGGGACTTGTCCACAGTCCTAAAAGGACTATGTGAGCCTCCTTTTTGAGCCTCTGGAGGAAGTGGGTCTTAAGTTTCTCACATTTAAAACACTGTTTTTGCTAACAGTCACCTCAGCCAAAAGAATTGGGGAACTGCAGGCTTTATCCTCCGTGGATCCATACATCTCCTTTCATGAGGATAGAGTATAATTGCATTTTATGCCGGGATTCTGTCCCAAGGTACCATCATACACTAACTTAAACCAGGTAATATGCTTACAGGTATATTTTCCAGAACCTGCTACTTTGGAAGAGATTAAACTACACTCTCTTGACATTGCCAGATGTCTAAGAATTTATTTGGAGAGGTCTCTCTCTTTCAGACGTTCAGAAAATCTCTTCCTCTCTTTTTCTGGCAAAAACAAAGGGCTCAAACCATACCTTTCTCAGTGGATTAAAGAGGTTGGCCTTCATATCGCAGGATCTAGATCCTGCTGAATTTGCTAAGTCTCAGCGGGGTGGTGTCAGCGGGCAGAGGCTCCTTTGGATTTCCTATTACATCATCAATATGGGTATGTTATGGTTTTACACTATGTGCTCTTCTCTGTAAATAATGATATGGTTCCATTTTTTGAAAGAAGGGGTTATACTATATGCACTATGCAATATGTGTAACTTTCTATCCCCTGTATTGATATTTCCTTACATTTGTAGTGCATAGTTGTAACTCAAACTTTGTAAATGTCAATCATATAATTTAGCCTCTGCCCCTCTCTTTGTATGTGCTGACACTATTAATTGTACCATTGTTTCTGTCTTGCATTTATTCATGATGTATTTTATTATGTTTTCAATACATTTTTGCTATTTTTATTATTTTGAGTGCTTTCTTACTTTTTCTTTTGTATTTGTAAGTCTCATTCTACCAGATCTGTTTCTACATTCTGGGCAGAAATAAACTTTGTCAATCTAGAACAGATTTGTTCAGCAGTTGGAACTAAGGGAAAACAGATTAACACCATAATCTCTGCTTAAAAACCATTTAAAAAGAAGAAATCACCCAGATATTATTATAACACATTGACAGCTCCAGGTTGGTGCTTGTGGCAGACAGTAGCTAATTTTTCCACTGGCTGGTACTGCTGTTTTTGTATGTGTCAAAGAGATGTTGTCCAGACAGCCTGCATAAATAAATAAAATAGTCCTGTTCCTGCACCCAAAAAAAGAGAAACTGACATGTACCTTAGATAGCAATTTACAACAACCACAAAATAAGATGGTACTTCAGCAGTTGTGACCCCACCCCGAGTGTACCAAACTCATTTGCATATGGAATAAAGGTTGGATTTCTCAACAGCAAAATTGCACTTTAAGGCTAAGGCTCCACATAGCACAGCAAAAATGAGCTGCGGGAAAAACTGCAGCGCTTTACAGTCACTATACAGTGACTGTAAAATGCCGCATTTATGCCTACCCTCTGCCCGGCTATTAATATAGATTGCAATACATCATCAGGATGCAATAAGACTGTTCCATTTTTTTCCCCGCACTGGATATTTTATATATTTATTAGTACCTTGTTCGCTCTTTGAATGGAGCATTAAGTTTGGCTGACAGACGAGCAAAAATGTATATGTGTATTGTGGTCTACAACGGTGTTTGTGATTTTTGTATTTTGTGGCTGGTGGTGCTACCATTTTTTAAGGCATCTCTTGAATAAAAGTGAAGTTTTAGCTCTAACTGATATTAGTCCATGCAGGGTACTTGTACTGGCATGGCACCATTCAATATTCCGTGCAATGTACTGGGAAGCTGGAAAAAAAATTCAGAGTGAGATGGAATGGGAAAAAAAACGCATTTGCGCCAATTTATTATGGGTTTAATTTTTACGACATTCACTATGTGGTAAAAATGACATGTTACCTGTATTCTGTGGGTCAGTATGATCACGGCAATACCAAATTTATATAGTATTTGCTTTTTCTCCTTTAATCCCTTGTAAAAATGAGAAATTTGAGGCTAAAGTAAAGTTTTATTAGAAAAAAAAAATTCATTTTCATATCCCAATGGTAAAAAATTCTGTGAAACATCTTTGGCGTCAAAATGCTTACTATACAGTCCCTTGCAAAAGTATTCATACCCCTTGAACGTTTTCACATTTTGTCACCTTACAATCACAAACTTAAAGGGGTATTCCCATTTCAAGGATAAGTGAGAAGAAGAGACAGCAGGCAAAGCTACTGAAACAGGGAGATGGGAAAACCCCTTTAAATGTATTTTCTTGAGATTTTAAGTGATAGACCAACACAAAGTAGCAGATAATTTTGAAGTGGAAGGAAAATGATACATGGTTTTCAAAATTTTAATCAAATAAAAATCTGAAAAGTGTGACGTGCAAAAGTATTCAGTCCCCTTATATCAATACTTTGCAGAGCCACCTTTCACTGCAATTACAGCTGCAAGTCTTTTGGGTTATGTCTCTACCAGTTTTGCACATCTAGAGACTGAGATTTTTGCCCATTCTTCTTTGCAAAATAGCTCAAGCTCAGCCAGATTGGATGGAGAGCGTCTGTGAACAGCAATTTTCATGTCTTGCCACAAATGCTCAATAGGATTTAGGTCTGGACTTTGACTAGGCTATTCTAACACATGAATATTCTTTGATCTAAACCATTCCACTGTAGCTCTGGCTGTATGTTTAGGGTCATTGTCTTGAAGGAAGGTAAATCTCTTTCGAAGTCTCAAGTCTTTTGCAGCCTCTACCAGGTTTTCTTCCAGGATTGCCCTGTATTTACCTCAATCCATCTTTCCATCAACTCTGACCAGCTTCCCTATCCCTGCTGAAGAAAAGCTTCCCCACAGCATGATGCTGCCACCACCATGTTTCACAGTGAAGATGATGTGTTAAGAGTGATGAGTCACACATAGTGCTTAGCATTTAAGCCAAAAAGTGCAACTTTGGTCTCATCTGAACAGAACACCTTCTTCGACATGTTTGCTGTGTCCCCTATATGGCTTGTGACAAACTGCAAACGGCACTTCTTATGTCTTTCTTTCAACAATGGTTTTCTTCTTGCCACTCTTCCATAAAGGTCATATTTGTGGAGTGCATGACTTATAGTTGTCCTGTGGACAGATTCTCTCACCTGAGCTGTGGATTTCTGAAGCTCCTCCAGAGTGACCATGGGCCTCTTGGCTGCTTCTCTGACCAGTGTTCTCCTTGCTTGATCTGTTAGTTTAGGTGGACGCAGGGGCGCACCGCTAATGAGGCGAAGTAAGGCGGCCGCCTCAGGCGGCACTATCTGTCACTGTCTGGGGGGCGCATTTTTACTATTTATTTACCGTAAACCAGCCCAGGACAGGCTGCTTTATAAAAAAAACAAAAAACAAAGCTGAGCGGGGCCTGTCCCGTGCTATGGGAGGCAGAAGGGGAAGCGGAGGCAGCTGTGAGCAGGAGCGGGTATCAGTAAGTGAAGCTGAGGGCCTCAAATACTACTATTATTATGCTCTGGGGTCTTTTCATACCCCAGAATATAATAATGAGAGGCCCAGGGAAGGTGAGTAACCATTGTTACTCACCTCTCCTGCGATCAGTGTTACTCCCAGCAGGCTTTGGCCCTCTGGTGACGTCATCAGGTCGCGACGTCGGCCTGATCCACTTGACGTCTATGCGCAATTAAACAGGGCCGAAAGCTGCAGGGAGTGCACCGGTGCCAGGATAGGTAAGTAACACTAGTTTTTATGTTTGTCACCACCTGGGTCTCCAATCATTATACTCTGGGGTCTGAAAAGACCCCAGAGTATAATAATAGTTCATGGGTGGGCCACTATGAGGCATACTACCGTGTGCAGGAGCCACTGTGGAGCATATTACCAGTGCAGGGGCCACTATGGTGCATAATACTGTGTGCAGGGGCCACTGTGGGGCATAAAACCATGTGCAGAGGCCACTACGGAGCATAATACATGTGCAGGGGCCACTATGGAGCATAATACTGTGAGCAGCGGCCACTATGGAACATAATACCGTGTGCAGGGGCCGCTGCGGAGGCATAATACCATGTGCAGGGGCTACTATGGAGCATAATACAGTGTGCAGGGGCTGCTGCGGGCCATAATACCATGTGCAGGGGCCGCTGCAGGCCATAATACTGTGTAATACTGTGTGCAGGGGCTGTTGTGGAACATTATAGTGTGTGTAAATGGGGCGCTACAAACAGGGGCTATGGTGCCTGTTTATATCACACGCTGTCTGTTTATAGTGACCGTGTGATGTAATTACAGCCTTGTCACATAGACATGTATAGGACGAGGCTGTAGTTACATTACATGGCTGCTATGAGATGAATGACACTATGTAAACAGAGAAGCGGTCACAGCGCTTACACAGGTACCATTCAAACAACTGATCAGTAGGGGTCCTGGGTTTTTGAGCCCCACTGATTATTTTATTAATGACCTGGAAAACCTTTTAATTAGTTAACACCTTGAGCATTATTAATAATGGGCACTATTTATACAGGGTACACATGGACATTATTAATATAAAGATGCACTTGGGAGTATTATTCAATATGGGGGCTTATATCATATATTTTATAATTGGGGTAGCAGCAGGATGGGTGTGCAGGTGAGGACAATGTGGGTCAGATGCCTGGAAAAGTGACGAGCCAAAGATATCTGTGTTGCAAACTTTACAGAGACAAGTCACAGCTGGAAGAAGTGGTCATGGCGGTCCAAAGGGAAGAGAAGGGAAATGCGAAGGATTAGTCAGAGACGTCACCTGTAAGTCACAAAATGCTACTGCACTGTATTCACCTAAATGATAGAGGATAAATACCTGATTGATGGGGGTCTGTCTGCTGAGACCCCCACTGAACCTGAGAATTGGGTTTTTTTTTCCTCCCACCGGGTAGGAATTCAGCCTTGCTGAATATAGTCGTGTGGCTTGGTGGATGGACTCCGCATGGCTCTCATTCCCTTCGATGGGAGTGCCAAAGATAGCCGAAGTACAGTACTCAGCTATCTGCGGCGCTCCTATTATAAAGAATGGGGTCCACGTGGGCTCGTCCATCCACCAAGCAGAAGATGTGTGAAGCTATTGCCATTGTTAATGCCGTGTTGTTGATCTGATACTGAAGTAATACAGTAAGAAGAATTCTTAAAAACTGTTTTATAACTTTGTGTGTTGTGTATATTGTGCGATGATAACAGCGTGTGAAGCTAGTAACATGGAAACGCAATTTTTTTTTTTTTTTTTGTTGGGGAGGCATCTTTCTATAGTCCGCCTCAGGCAGCAAAGAGGCTAGGTTCACCACTGGGTGGATGGCCATGTCTTGGTAGGTTTGCAGTTGTAGAATAGTTTTCCATTTTTGGGTGATGGATTGAACAGTGCTCCTTGGGATGCTCAAAGCTTCTTGGGATATGTTTTTATAACCTAACCCTGCTTTAAACTGCTCCACAGAAATATCCCAATCCAGAAATATGCAATAGCGCTCCTTTCGTTCTGTATCCTACTATGTGCCCATACATCAGTTTACATCCACATGTCGTGTATTTCTGTAGTTGGGAGAAAATTCTTAACAAATTGTGGGAGCATTTTCTCCTTTATCCCCTTGTGGAAATTTGGGGTTAAAGCAACATTTTATAAAAAAATGTCGCTTTCCATTTTCACGGCTCAATTCTGCAAAACACATAGGTCAAAATTTTCACTATACCCCTTGATAAAATCCTTGAGGGGTCGATGTGAAGAGGTAAAATGTTTTGTTTTATGTTTATAACTGATATCCTGTTTTGTAACCTTAGTTGTGGTACATGAGTTGCCAGGTCTGGTAAAGCCTCTGTGTGAATGTTCTTACTGCTTCTTATTTCTTTCTTTCCTCATTAGGCTGGCCACCTAATGCTCTATTTTTCTACTCTTTCTGGTCTTGCCATCTGGAAACAATGTACCAAAACTAAGGAAATGCTCACAATTTGTGTTTAATAAAGAAATGTTTCCATTTACTTACCTGCAGTAGTGGAGCTGTAGTGGAGAGTGTCTACCCTGGCCTTATAAGAGGCAAGTCTGCAGCAACTCCAGTGTTTTATAGAGAAAACTGCATAGGATTATGGGAAATGTCCATGATATAAAAGGATTCCATTCCCCAGCAAGCTCAGTTGTTGTTGTTGGTGGAGTTGACATAGTGGGAAACCTGTGAGACTACAACAGCCTGAAAGGCAAGGATTCTGTTGTATGCATTATGGATATTTTCTGATGAAATATTTTCTCTGTTAAAATTGGACTTAGAATAAACTCCTTTGGATTTCTTTGCATCACTCAAGGTCTGATTGTTTTTTGGAAAATCCCATGCTTCACATATGGTGTCAGAAACGGGATGATTTTTGGAGTATCGCTCCAAGTACTCCAGCATAAAGAAACAAGGGAGTTATGTACAAGACACGTTCCTGGCGCATTACAAAAAAACCAACTGTATCTGCAAAGCAAACTGCTGCAAGCAAGCTGGTGAAAATGGAAAGTCAAAGTGCCAGACCCAGTGCACAGAAGGAGGAGGAGGCAGAAGTGCAAGGAGCCACAGCTGCTCCAATAACGACAAGTGTTGCTGGACCTTCTGAAAAGACTTTACCTGAGAGCATTGCTGACCTTATGAAATGGTTAACTGTGCAGCAGATTGAAGCAGAAAAAAGGCAAATAGAGGAAGCCAAGAGAAATCGCGAGGAATTGCAACGTCAGGATGAACGCTGAAGGGAACTGTACCAAACCCTGAGACCGCCTGTTGCTATGTCTCCTTGCAAAGACTCTCGCATGACAAAACTTTCTCCACAGGATGATATTGAGGCATATTTAACCACATTTGAAAGAATTGCACACGCTTGTCAGTGGCCTGAGGAACAGTGGGTGGTAAGACTGGCACCATATCTTACTGGACAAGCCCAACTGGCATATAACCACATGAACATAAACGATGCAAATAACTATGACTTGGTTAAAGAGACTATTCTAAGGCGATATGACATCAGTGAGGAAACCTACAGGCAGAGGTTCAGAGAATTGAAGTACTGCTACACTGATGGTCCAAGAGAAGTCTTTACTCGCCTGCAAGACTTATATATGAAATGGATGAAACCAAACACAAAGACAACTAAACAGATCAGTGAAGTGATCATCCTTGAACAGTTTCTACAAATTCTTCCAGCTGATGTTCATGCCTGGGTTAAAAAACATCGGCTCAAAAATGCTGACAAAGCAATTTCTTTGGCAGAAGACTTTCTCCTAGCAAAAAGAGACCTAAGCAGGTCTGCAACAGGCCCATCCAAACCATTCAGAATTATCTCTGGAGGGAGAGGTCAAGAAGCCAGAAGTCCATTAAAAACAATCACCAGTGGAAAAATGTGCTATATTTGTCAAGAAAAGGGACACATAGCTAAATTTTGCCCAAGGAAAAGCACTAAAGGCCCAACGTCTGGATCGTTTTGTGCTTGCAGTGACTTTGTGCTGCCAATCCAAATTAATGGACAGACTGTGGATGCTTTGCTGGATTCTGGCAGTAAACTAAGTTTGGTAAAGGGGGACCTAATAACTGAGAAGATGGACTTTCCCAAAGTGCCAATTACTTGTGTTCATGGAGATACAAAAAATTACTCCACATCAAATATTGAACTTCAGTTGGATGAGAAATGTTTTACCATGCCAGCAGTTGTTGTTCCGGAACTACAAGTACCAGTGATCCTTGGAAGAACCACTCCTGGATTCAAAGATTTGCTAATGGGGGAAAGCCAGTTGTCTGCTGTGACTACCCGAGCTAAAGCAAAGGCACACAAGAGAGATGAGACTTTGAAGGACATTTTCCCATTTCAGGAGGACATCATCAAAGCCTCCGAGAGATCCAGGACAGCAGGATGTCTTCAGGAAAAGACTTTCCCAGGATGGCAAGTATAAAAATGCTGAACTGTGGGACACTGATATTGCATTTGAACAAAAACAGGACATTGACTTATATCCATTGTATGAACAGGGTTTAACTAACTGTAAAGTGGTGGTAGAAAGTGGTAGGCAGCCTGTTACACCCTTTTATCTAGTTGAAAACAATATTTTATATAGAGTGTGTAGTCATCCAAAAACAAGAGAACAAGTGCAACAGTTAGTTGTGCCAAAAAGGTTTAGATCCGAAATTTTGAAATTAGCGCATGATGTTCCAATTGCTGGACATTTGGGTTATAAAAAAACTTTGGCCAGAGTACTTTATCGGTTCTATTGGCCTAGAGTTTATGATGAAATAACTACTTATTGTCGTAGTTGCCCAGTATGTCAGTACACAGCTTCTGTTCCTCCCAAAGCAGAACTTATACCCTTGCCAGTAATTGATGAACCATTTAATACTGTGGGTATGGATATTATTGGTCCACTAGAAAAAAGTTCCAAAGGTAACCGTTTTATTCTTACAATTGTAGACTACTGTACCAAGTATCCTGAAGCCATACCTATGCGCACAGTTACTGCTAAAAGAGTTGCTGAGGAAATTTTGAATGTGTTTAGCAGGGTTGGATTACCTAAGCATATCCTTACTGATCAGGGGAGTAACTTTACATCTTCCTTTCTGTTAGAAGTTTATAAACTTCTTGGTATACAGCCCCTCAGAACTACCCCTTATCATGCACAAACTGATGGGTTGACTGAACGATATAACCAAACCTTGAAAAATATGCTTAGAAAATTTGCACATAATGATCCAAAATTGTGGGACAAATGGTTGCCCTTTCTGTTATTTGCTTATCGTGAGGTTCCACAAGAGTCTACAGGGTTTAGCCCTTTTGAATTGTTATATGGGAGACGACCCAGGGGACTCTTGGATGTTATTAAAGAGGTATGGGAAGGTAGAGCTGGTCATCAGAAAAATGTGGTGGAACATGTGTTGGAAATGAGAGAGAGATTAATGAAATTGATTAAGGTAGCCCATGATAATGTCCGCAAAGCAAAAGTTTACCAAAAGAAATGGTATGATCAGCATGCCAAAAATAAGTCAGTTAAAGTTGGAGATAAGGTTCTTCTCTTGCTTCCTAGCAGTGAGAATAAGTTGTTGGCCAGATGGCAAGGGCCATATAAAGTTGTTAGACAAACAGGTCCTGTTGACTTTGAAATTGAAACCCCAGATAAAAAACAAAAAAATAAGGTTTACCATGTAAATTTATTAAAACGTTGGCTTGAACCAGAGGTTAATCCTAAAAATAACATTACCTGTACTATTGTCGCAGAGGCTTCACAGGATATGTCTGAAGAGATTTATGATTTGTTGAAAAATTGTGCACACTGGTCAGAGGTAACTTTGAATCCAAAGTTATCTAAAGGACAACATTGTGACATGAGGAAACTTATTGGGTCTAGTTCACATGCTTTTGGAAGTAAGCCTGGTCGTGTGTCTTTAATTGCTCATGCAATAAATACTGGGGAGCATGCGCCTATCAGGCAGAAACCTTATCGAATACCTGAAAAATTAAAGGGTGAGGCTGAAAAGGAGGTGCAGGAAATGCTTAAATTGGGAGTTATTGAACCCTCCAAAAGTCCTTGGTCATCACCTGTAGTGATGGTTGGGAAAAAAGATGGGACAATACGATTTTGCATAGATTTTCGTAAAATTAATACCTTATCTAGTTTTGACAATTACCCAATGCCGCGTATTGATGAGCTCATAGATAGATTGGGGTGTGCAGAATATATTTCTACCCTAGATTTATGTAAGGGTTATTGGCAAATGCCACTTGATGAGAAATCAAAAGAAAAAACTGCCTTTGTGATGCCTAGTGGTCTGTATCAGTTCAGAAACATGCCATTTGGTCTTCATGGTGCTCCAGCCACATTTCATAGAGCCATGGACTTACTCCTGAAGGATCATATGGAGTACAGTGCTGCTTATTTAGATGATGTTGTAATTTTTAGTAAATCATGGGAAGACCACTTGTATCACTTGGAAAAGGTAATAACTGAAATTGAGAGAGCTGGTTTCACAATTAATCCACGCAAATGTGCTTTGGGATTCCAAGAAACAAAGTACCTTGGGTTTATTGTGGGTAGTTGTAAAGTAAGGCCAGAAATATCAAAAGTACAAGCCATTCAATCTGCTACTATTCCAGCCACAAAAAAAGTCAGATCATTTTTAGGTCTTGTTGGTTATTATAGACGTTTTATTCCAGAATTTGCTACCATAGTTGCTCCCTTAACCGACCTAACTAAAAAGAACAGAAGAGAGGAAGTTGTATGGACAAGAGAATGTAAGCTAGCTTTTGAACAGATAAAATAAATTTTGTGTAAAGAACCGGTCCTGCAAAGCCCGAACTTTGACAAACCATTTATTGTGCAGACTGATGCATCAGAGGTGGGACTTGGGGCAGTCCTAAGTCAAGAGGATAATGGTGAGGACATCCTATTCTTTATTTGAGTAGGAAACTTTTCCCCCGTGAACAAAAGTATTCTACTATTGAGAAAGAAGGGCTGGCAATTAAGTGGGCTTTGGAGGCATTACGCTATTACTTACTAGGAAGAGAGTTTACTTTGGTAACCGATCATCATCCCCTCACTTGGATTCATACCATGAAGGACAAAAATGCCAGAATTACTAGGTGGTATTTAGCATTACAGCCATTTAAGTTTGAGATACAACATCGGTCAGGGACGAAGCACCAAAATGACGATCATTTGTCTAGGTATGGTGCTGAAGTAAAAGTTGTCTGAAGAAGGACAAGCTTCCTCTTAAGGGGGGAGGAATGTGAAGAGGTAAAATGTTTTGTTTTATGTTTATAACTGATATCCTGTTTTGTAACCTTAGTTGTGGTACATGAGTTGCCAGGTCTGGTAAAGCCTCTGTGTGAATGTTCTTACTGCTTCTTATTTCTTTCTTTCCTCATTAGGCTGGCCACCTAATGCTCTATATTTCTACTTTTTCTGGTCTTGCCATCTGGAAACAATGTACCAAAACTAAGGAAATGCTCACAATTTGTGTTTAATAAAGAAATGTTTCCATTTACTTACCTGCAGTAGTGGAGCTGTAGTGGAGAGTGTCTACCCTGGCCTTATAAGAGGCAAGTCTGCAGCAACTCCAGTGTTTTATAGAGAAAACTGCATAGGATTATGGGAAATGTCTATGATATAAAAGGATTCCATTCCCCAGCAAGCTCAGTTGTTGTTGTTGGTGGAGTTGACATAGTGGGAAACCTGTGAGACTACAACAGCCTGAAAGGCAAGGATTCTGTTGTATGCATTATGGATATTTTCTGATGAAATATTTTCTCTGTTAAAATTGGACTTAGAATAAACTCCTTTGGATTTCTTTGCATCACTCAAGGTCTGATTGTTTTTTGGAAAATCCCATGCTTCACAGTCGAGTTTACAAAATGGGGTCACATTTTGGGGGTTTCCACAGTTTTGGCACTTTGGGTACTCTGCAAAAGGGACATAATGCCTGAAAACTATTTCAGCAAAATATGTCTTCCAAAAGCCAATTAGCGAGCTTTCTATTTCAAGCGCTGCCATGTGTCCGTACATCAGTGTACCACCAAATATGGGGTATTGTTGTGTTCAGGGAAAATTGTGCCGCAACCCAGATGGAGGAGAACGGAGGAAGGGAGTAGTAGTGGCAAATGCTGTTCCACCTAGCAGGCCAAGCACGCTCCCCAACTGCTCCAGTTCCACTCCTAGGCCGAACAAAGTGGAGGGGGTACTGCAGCACTACCGTATGGTGGTGGTAGTAGTTCTTTCCCCCGGGGCACTTCCAGTTGAAGAGGGGGACCTCTCCTACCTGAGCCGGTGTGGTGGTGTTCGGAAGGGCCCTGTTGGTAATTCAGGCACGACTCAGGGGTCAGCAGTGCAGGTAAACCAAACAGCCTTTATTTGGCAACAGGAAACAGTAAGTCAACAGCAGCTTCCAGATGGGGGTAGTAGTCCTGCAGTGTCCAACCCCCAGCCTTGGTTCTAGGAGGGTGCCCAGAGATGATATAGGCTCCACAGGGTGGCTTTCCTCTACTCCTCCTCTCTGCCTCTCCCGGACCGGTACACTGGGGATGGAGTTACAGGGAGCCTTGACAGGGATCTGGTCACCTCTATGCTAGGCTCGAATGCGTCTCTCCTGTCAGGGTCCTCTCCTGCTCCTCCTGGCACGGCACCAAATGAGTCCAGCAGCTTGGATAGCTTTACTCCTTTGCTCTGGGCTGTCTTCAGACGAGCCTAGGGCTGATGATATACCTCCTGAGGTTGTGAAAGAAGCAGTTGGCCTTCAGTCCAGAGGCTGATGGCAGGTCAGCTCTGCACACCAAGTCTGGTCTGCTGCATGCACTGAACTGCCTGACCAACCGTCACCGGGGAGGTAATATCTCCCTACAACCCTGCCCAGTGGCCTGTGATAGGCCAGGGCTGAACCAAGGCAAGGTTTTGAAGACTGCAGGGGGAAAACACAAGGTAAGCTGCACAACAGTGACATTTAACATGGAACAGAACATACAAACACGAAACCCAGAGACACAATGACAAACACACAAAAGCAGTAGCACTCTGGGATGCTGCACACACCCCTATTTTTACCTGAGCCGCCCTTGGCAAATCTTTGCCCAGGCTAGGGAAGGCAATACAGCGGACAAGACAAGACAAACAAGCACAACAAATAAAACAGGCAAACTATTTACAATGGATTGAGATGCCGGTCTTCGTCCCTGTCCCTGAGGCACAAAGTTATGAGTGTCCCTACTCGAGTACCAGCGAAACTTTAGGAAATGAAAACACAGAAAGATCCCTGAGGCACCAATATAACAGCGTCCAATCCCAGGGCCTCAACAAGAGACTCCAGGGCACAGGTGCGGTAGTGTCCATCCTGGAGCATGGGGATAGGAAAACATAAGGAGAACTGGGGCAGTGTCCACAAGTCCGCAGTGATACAACTGGGGCAGTGTCCACAAGTTCGGCACAAAACACAAAGGGGCAGAAACTTGGAGCTATTTACATCCGTAGGAGTCCAAGGGAGTCACTCCAGGGGGCACCCTGGAGGGCACAAAACTTGATCTCCCCAGTCAGATGTAGACTGGGGGGTACAAAACTTACGGGTGGCGACCTTTACTCCTCAGCTTCCGTGGAAGAAGATCCTGATGTCTTGGGACGTGAAGCTGGAGCAGGTGTCAGTGGTGCAGCCTCAGGCAACCTGGACTGGAGTTGTAATTCCAGGGCCTTCTTCTCCATGGCTCTGTAGAAGGCGGTGACGGTGGCTGGGTTCATACTGCTCTTGTAGACAGGTGGCTCCACATGCTGTGCAGCTGCAGAAGTTGCAGAGTGACCTCCAATCCAGATGTGGTCACCCCCTGAGATGATGATGGTGCTCAGGACAGCAGGTGGTAATGCAGCAGGAGCAGAGCGTGGTGGTGATGCAGGTGCTGCCCCGGAGGGGAAGTGGACCGTAGGCCAGGCCTACGGCTGTTGGTAGCAGGCGACCAGGGGTGGCTGTGGCGGAGTCCTCTCAGACCTTGTGTTGTGGTGGTGACATAGGGATCCGGTCATTGTCAGATCCCTAGAACCCCTTAGGGACAACTTTTAGGGTGAACTCCACTCTCTCACCTGGGTGCATATTATGTAGATGCTCCAGCAGCCCAGGCCTCTTCACCGACCTCCAGTTGACAAACACGTTGGCCCGCTCAGTATCCTCCGTGATATATCCACAGCCATTTCTCCGGTCAAAGTCCATCACGGTACCTCTTCTCCGATCAGGCACCTCGCCCTCCACAGGTGGTTCTAGGCCAGCCCATCTATGGGAATACGTCTTCTCTTCCTCCACTTTAAGTTGTTGGCGCCCGGCGATGGTAGTAGGCCTTCGGGCGAGAACAGCAGTTGGCGGGACAGCAGCAAGTGAAATGGGGGCTCCAGCCGGAGTCCCGGAGGTAGCTAGCACTGCAGCTACAGGAATTTCTTCCATGAGCTCCTCAGCGTCCATCTCTTCTCCCCAGGTCCAAGCATCAGGATTGGGGTTAATACCTCGGGGGACGTGATATGGTGCAGCAGGATAGACTAACTCTGCGTGCACAAGATATACAATCTCAGACTGACCTCTGATGTCAGTCTTTCCTGCCTGAGCGCTGGTTTTGGCGGGCTGGCGGTTAACCTCTACGTAGCTGTAGAATTTTGAAAGATGCAGCTCCATCTGAGGCTGGAGTTAAACCCTCATGGGCTGGGCTCACGTGCACTGGTGATGTCGCAGCAGTAATTACACAGTCCGGTAACGGCTGGCAGTCCTCTGGCATGCAATAAAGTGGCTAAACTTCGCAAACAGTTGTAACTGTCCACAGCCTTTGCAAACAATCCAGGGAGATAGAGACAAACAGCTCTGGGCACACACACAGAGTCCTCAGTATAAATCAACAGGGATAAGTCTCTCGCACAGCCATAAAGGTTTTCAGCTCACCCGTTGTAGAGATGAAGTAAGGATCTTGACACCGTAGTCTGAGATGGTATAAGGACACGGGAGTCACGATCCTGCCGAGTACGCCAAAAACGACTTGCCGCAACCCAGACGGAGGAGAACGGAGGATGGGAGTAGTAGTGGCAGATGCTGTGCCATCTAGCAGGCCAAGCATGCTCCCCAACTGCTCCAGTTCCACTCCTAGGCCGGACAAAGTCGAGGAGGGTCCTGCAGCACTACCGTATGGTGGTGGTAGTAGTTCTTTCCCCCGGGGCACTTCCAGTTGAAGAGGGGAACCTCTCCTTCGTGAGCCGGTGTGGTGGTGTTCGGAAGGGCCCTGTTGGTAATTCAGGCACGACTCAGGAGTCAGCAGTGCAGGTAAACCAAACAGCCTTTATTTGGCAACAGGAAACAGTAAGTCAACAGCAGCTTCCAGATGGGGGTAGTAGTCCTGCAGTGTCCAACCCCCAGCCTTGGTTCTAGGAGGGTGCCCAGAGATGATATAGGCTCCACAGGGTGGCTTTCCTCTACTCCTCCTCTCTGCCTCTCCCAGCCAGGTACACTGGGGATGGCGTTACAGGGAGCCCTGACAGGTATCTGGTCACCTGTATGCTAGGCCCGAATGCGTCTCTCCTGTCAGGGTCCTCTCCTGCTTCTCCTGGCACGCTACCAAATGAGTCCTGCAGTTTGTATAGCTTTACTCACTTGCTCTGGGCTATCTTCAGACGAGCCTAGGGCTGATGATATCCCTCCTGAGGCTGTGAAAGCAGCGGTTGGCCTTCAGTCCAGAGGCTGATGGCAGGTCAGCTCTGCACTGGTCTGCTGCATGCACTGAACTGCCTGACCACTCGTCGCCGGGGAGATAATATCTCCCTACAACCCCGCCCAGTGGCTTGTGATAGGCCAGGGCTGAACCAAGGCAAGGTTTTGAACACTGCAGGGGGAAAATACAATACCTTGCGAAGATGAAAAATTTGGGCTAATGTGATGTTTTATTGTAAAAAAGTAATTTTTCATTTTCACTTCCCAATAGTAAAAAATTCAGTTAAATACCTGTAGTGTCAAAGTGCTCACTATACCTCTTGATAAAAAATTAAGAAACTTCTTGAATGTGCCGCAACCCAGTCGGATGAGACTGGAGGATGGGAGTAGTAGGCCGAGCACGCTCCCAAACAGCTCCAGTCCCACTCCTAGGCTGGAGAAAGTCGAGGGGGGTCCTGCAGCACTACCGGATGGTGATGTTAATAGTTCTTTTCCCCGGGGAACTTCCAGTTGAAGAGGGGGAACTCTCCTACCTGAGTCGGTGTGGTGTTGGTCGAAAGAGCCCTGATGGTAAAGCAGGCACGACTCAGGATTCAGCGTTGCAGGTAAACCAATTAGCCGTTTATTAAGGCAATTGGAACAGAGAGTTAACAGTAGCTAGCTTCCAGATGGGAGTAGTAGTCCTACAGTATCCAACCCCCAGCCTTGGTACTAGGAGGCCTGACAAAGTACTGGTTGCCTGAAGACTAGGCCCGAAACAATCCTCCTGAAGGTTGTGATGGCTAGCCGTTGACCTCAGTGCAGGTTTTAGGGGCAGGGAACCTCTGCACACCCTTACTCTTCCACTGCTCACACTAGACTAACTGCTCTCAGACCAAGGGTTACCGTGGAGACGGAGTCTCCCTCAACCCCGCCCAGTGGCCTGTGATAGGCCAGGGCTAAACCAAGGCTAGACTTGAACACTGCAGGGGAGAAATAACAGGGAAAGCTGCAAACAGGGACACTTAAAACAGAAGACGGAACATACCAACAAAGCCCAGAGGCACACAAGACAAACACATAAAAGCAGTAACCCTCTGGGATGCTGGAAATGCTTTTTTGAATTATTTCAGGAGTGCAGTTTTGAGAATTGGGTGATTTATGGGGTCTTCTATTACAGAGGCCTTTCAAGACCCCTTCAGAACTGAACTGGTCCCTTGAAATATTCTTGAAAATTAAAATTAAAAGTACTGTTTGACGCAAGTCTTCTAATATCTGAAAAAATGAAAGGGTGAAGAAAACAGTTATATCTCAGACATTATAAAAATGTACAAGCTTGCTTTTGGTGTCATATGAAAGAGGAGAACTACGGTTGCAGTACTATCTAAATTATTTCTAGAAATATCACTGGTTGAAAACCCAGTTGGGATTGGGATTTTTATATCATATATATTATACAGCTGCATATAAATATCCTAATCCCAACAGTTCATAACCAAGAGTAGTAGTGGTTTCTAAAAGAAGGCTAAGGCAGGGTTCACACTACCGTTGGAGTCCGTTATGAAAGTGTCTGTTAAAAAAAAAAATGGACACCTATCATAACGGACACTAACTGATGTTAATGTGTCCTTTTTTTTAACTGATCCAATTAATGGTTCAGTTAAAATAACAGACACATTAGCATCAGTTAGTGTCCGTTAGCATCAGTTAGTGTCTGTTTTTTAACACTGTCCGTTTTTTTTTTTTTTGTTTTTTCTCCTTTCTGAGCATGCGCAGGAAAAAAACGGACATAAAATAACGGACAGTAACTGATGGCTATCAGTTACTGTCCGTTATAAGTCTGTTACCCATAGACTTCAATGTTAAAAAAATAACGGACACTTGCTGTCCGTCAAGAATCCGTTTTTTTCAAACGGACAAAAAGTCCTGCATGTAGGATTTTTTGTCCGCGAAAAAACGGACTTCTGACGGATTTTGGTGTAAACGGACACTAACGGACACTAACAGACACAATATAAAAACCCATTGAAATGAATGGAAATTTTAACAGATTTCTGATGGTTCAGCTAATGTCCGATGCGGACAATAGCAACGGACACTACTGACGGTCACCAACGGTAGTGTGAACGCCCCCTAAGAGCAACTGAAAGTGTTAGGCTATATCAGTGATGGCGAACCTTTTAGAGACCGAGTGCCCAACCTGCAACCCAAAACCCACTAATTTATCGCAAAGTGCCAACACGGCAATTTAACCTTAAATCAACCAGGATTTGTTTTATAGTGACCGTGCAATGTTATTACAGCCTGTAATAATATCACATGTCTGCTATAAAACAGACACTGTGTGATATAAATAGTGAAGGGCCCCCACACAGTACAATACGCTCCACAATGGCCCCCAGACAGTACAATTCGCTCTGAAGTGGCCCCCAGACAGTACTATATGCTCCAGAATGGCCCCCAGACAGTATTATATGCTCTAGTGTGGCCCCCATATATTATATGCCCGCAGCGGCTCACACAGTATTATATACTCCACAGTGGACCCCGCACAGTATTATATGCCTCACACAGTGGTCCCTGCATAGTATTATATGCTCCACAGTGGACCCCCACACAGTATTATATGCTCCACAGTGGACCCCCACACAGTAGTATATGCTGCAATTTGCGCCCCCCACACAGTATTATATGCTCCACTTTGGGCTCCCCCACAGTATTATATGCTTCACAGTGGGCCCCCACACAGTAGTATATGCTTCACAGTAGGCTCCCACACAGTAGTTTATACTACTTACCTAGTCCCATGAAGAGCTGCAGTCACACGCACGCTGATGATTTACATTATCACGCCTGCGTAGGGCCAGAGGTTACACTCTGCAATCAGTGTAAGCCTATACTGACAGCTCAGCTGTATGTGCATTTGCACGCGTGCCATAGGTTCGCCATCATGGGGCTATATAATAACCACAAAACTCATGCAGGCCACAGGCCTAATGAACCATCTGAGTTGGGTTGTTAGACTTGAATTTGGCACGGGATTTGTGGGTGTAGCATGGACATGATATAACTTGCGACTCCAGTCTTGCATCTTACTCTTTGGGAATCGTTTCTAGTTCTGGCTAAAAAACAAAGTCTAATTTCATTTTGCTTACTTGTATAGTGCTATCATATTCCACAGTGTTTTACAGATATTGTCGGCCACTTTCTCATATAGGGCTCACAGTCTACATACCCTATTAGTATGTCTTTGGAATGTGAGAGGAAACTGGAGTACCCCACGCAAGCACAGAGAAAATACAAATTCCTTCGAGATGTTGTCCTTGGCTGGATTCGAATCTAGGACTCCAGCACTGCAAGGCCACCGTGCTTCCCTAATCAAAATGGATAGAAAAACTGGGCCATGATCAGACCATTTATAGGGAGACAACAACATGCATGATGTGTATGAACTACAAATGTAAATGAGGCCTAAAGCTTCAAGTCATCACTGTCATTTTACACGGTGTGAATAGAATAATTTTATATTTTATGTTTATGCAACAATATTCTTTAGGATTAAAACCATTTATATGGTGAGATCAATCAAAACTGATCTGACACAATGATATAAAGCAAGTTATTATTCATGTGATCCTACAGATTCAGACAGGATGAGGTTGTCTCCAGACATTTATGTACAAAGCTTATTGCTACAACTTGTTTATAAAGATCAAGATTGCAGAAGTGGTAAAAGCACTTACCTTCTCTCTAAGGAGCATAGCTGGCCCTAATAGGCTTCCTCTTCCTCATCTGGTAAGCCTGCAGGACAGCAACCAGTCAGCAGTAACATGAATGCCTTAGGACTCACTTGCCAGGTGATAGAAGTTTCATCATGCAACAACTACTTTGCAACAACTACTTTATTGTAGGCATGAGAAGGTTCAGCAGGGGCTCATACAATACTATGGGTATTAATTTCAGAATCTGTGGAACATGAATACCAATTATACCATGCAGTAGTAGTGTATGTGCAGTAGAAGGACATCCCAAATTCTGTGGCAACTGCTACTGTAAGTTTGCAATGGAAGTTAGGAACAGTGTTGCTTAACTCTTTTGCCTCTCTATGCCATACTATTATGTTGTGCTGAGCGTATAGCTAAGGGCACGTTCACACTACCATTGGTGACCGTCAGTAGTGTCCGTTGTTATTGTCCATTACAAGATTTTAGCATCGGACACTAACTGAACCGTCACAAATCCGTTAAAATTTCCATTCATTTCAATGGGTTTTTATATAGTGATCGTTAGTGTCCGTTTGTGTCCGTTTACACCAAATCCATCTGAAGTCCGTTTCTTTTTTTCGCGGACAAAAAATCCTACATGCAGGACTTTTTGTCCGTTTGAATAAAACGGATTCTTGACGGACAGCAAGTGTCCGTTATTTTTTTAACATTGAAGTCTATTGGTAACGGACTTATAACTGACAGTAACTGATAGCCATCAGTTACTGTGCATTATTTTATGTCCCTTTTTTTCCTGCACATGCTCAGAAAGGAGAAACAAACCAAAAACGGAGTGTGTTAAAAAATGGACACTAACTGATGCTAATGGACACTAATTGATGCTAATGTGTCCGTTTTTTTTTAACTGAACCATTAATTGGATCAGTTAAAAAAACGGACACATTAACATCAGTTAGTGTCCGTTATGATAGGTGTCCGTTTTTTGTTTTTTTAACGGACACCTTCATAACGGACTCCAACGGTAGTTTGAACCCTGCCTAATACTCTTCAAGCCATGATAGTTTGGCACTGTAATGTCTGCGGCATTAATACCAGCACTCGGCTATATTAAACAACCGAGACCTGGGACTAGCTGTTGGAGTTGGAAGATACTCCAACTCCGGCGGATTAACCCCTCTGATGCCATTGTCAATATTAATCAGGATATCCAGAGGGTCCAGGGGATCACCTCCGTCATCCCTCGGATCCCCCGCGATAAGATTACAGGATCCGAGGGTTTGCCATGGTAGCCAGGAGGCAAAGCAAGGGCCGCCTGACTAGCTATTCCCATTATACATAATGAGCCTATATGCAATGTACTGCACTACTGCACTGTACTGCAATACTGTGTACATTGCACTGGGGATTGAAGATCCCAAGTTCAAGTCCCCTTGTGGGACAGGTAAAAAGTTAAAAAAAAAAAGCTCAAAAATATAAAAATAAAAACTAAACAAATAAAAAAAAAAATTCAAAAACCCACCTTCACATTTAACCCCTTAAGGACACTGCCTAAAATTACCTTAAGAAACAGGCCTCATTTTTCAAAACTGACATGTGACACTTTATGTGGCAATAACTTTGAGACGCTATAACTTACACAAGTGATTTTGAGATTGTTTTTTCGTGACACATTGTACTTCATGCTAGTGGTAAACATTGATCAATATTTTTGTATTTATTTATAAAAATAGATAAGAAATTTGATGGAAATTTGAAAAAAATCGCAATTTTCAAAATGTGAAATGCTCTGCTTTTCAGATAGATAGTCATACCACCCAAATACATTAACAAATATTATCTACCACATCTCTTCCTTATATTGGCACCATCTTTAAAACAGCATTTTGGAAGTTTAACTCTTTAAGCATTTCACGGGAATGAAAACAATAAATTTAGACATTTAATTTTTTTTAACACATTTACAAGGGGTTAAAGGAGAAAATGCATCTCAGAGTTTGTTATGCAATTTCTTCCGAGCACAGAAATTCCCCACATGTGGATGTAAATTTATGTTTGGGAATATAGCAACGCACCAAAAAAGGAACGACACTGGATGTTTGAAATGCAGATTTTGCTGAAATAGTTTTCAGGTGTCATGTCTCATTTGCAGAGCTCCTAGAGAACCAATACAATGGAAACCCTCCAAAATTGACCCCATTTTGTAAACTATACCCTTCAGAATTTATCAAGGGATATAGTGAGCATTTCGACTCCACAGCCATTTTACAGATTTTATTAACATTGGGATGTTTAAATGAAAAATTACTAAAATTTCACTTTATCCCCAAAGTTTTCATTCTCACAAAGGATTAAAAGAGAAAAAGCACCCCACAATTTGTTAAACAATTGCTCATGAATACAACAATACCCCATATGTGGTCGTAATTTGCTGTATGGGTACATTGAGGGCTCAAAATGGAATAATTGCTATTTGGCTTTTGGAGGACAGATTTTGCTGGAATAGTTTTTGGGTGCCATTTCGCATTTACAGAGCCCCTACAGTACCAATACAATGGAAAACCCCAAAAAGTGACCCCGTTTTGGAAACTACACCCCACACAGAACATATCAAGAGGTATAGTAAGGAATTTGACAACACAACTGTTTCACAGATTTTATTAACATTGGGATATGAAAATGAAAAATTACTTTTTTCCAATAAACCAACAATTTACCACCAAATTTTTCATTTTTACAAAAGGATAAAATAGAAAAAACTCTCCAAAGTTCGTTACACAATTTCTTCTGCTGAATACAGGAATATCCCATATATGGTTGGGAAATGCTGTATGGGTACATGCTTGCAGTGGTGAACCTAGCCTCTTTGCTGCCTGAGGTGGACAATCGAAAGACTACCCCCCCCCAAAAAAAAAAAAATAAAATTGAGTTTACTTGCTATTAGCGTCACACGCTGTTATTGTCATACAATAAACATACACAAACTTATGAAACAGTTTTTAAGAATTCTTCTTACTGCATTACTTCAGTATCAGAAATCAACAACACGGCATTAACAATGACAATAACTTCACACATCTTCTGCTTGGTGGATGGATGAGCCCACGTGGCCCCCATTCTCTATAATAGGAGCGCCGCAGATAGTTGAGTACTGTACTTCGGGTATCTTCGGCACTCCCATCGAAGTTGAATGAGAGCCACACGGGTTTATCCATCCACCAAGCGACACGCCTATATACAGCCAGGCTGAATTCCCACCCAGTGGGGGGAAAAAAACAAATTCTCAGGCTCAATGAGGGTCTCAGCAGACAGACCCCCATCAATCAGGTATTTATTCTCTATCATTTAGGTAAATACAGGGCAGTAGCATTTTGTAACTTACAGGTGACGTCTTTGACTAATCCTTCACATTTCCCTTCTCTTCCCTTTGGACCGCCATGACCATTTCTTCCAGCTGTGACTTGTCTCTGTAAAGTTTGCAGCACAGACATCTTTGGCTCGTCACTTTTCCAGGCATCCAACCCACATTGTCCTCACCTGCACACCCATCCTGCTGCTACTCCAATTATAAAATATATGATATAACCCCCCATATTGAATAATACCCCCAAGTGCATCTTTATATTAATAATGTCCGTGTGCACCCTGTATAAATAGTGCCCCTTATTAATAATGCCCCAGGTGTTAACTAATTAAAAGGTTTTTCAGGTCATTAATAAACTAATCAGTGGGGCTCAAAAACCCAGGACCCCCACTGATCAGCTATTTGAATGTACTGTGGTATCTGTGTAAGCGCCGTGACCCCGTGGCCATGTTATGTAACTACAGCCTCGTCCTATACACGTCTATGTGACAAGACTGTAATTACATCACACGGTCAATATAAACAGACAGCGTGTGATATAAGCAGGCGCCATAGCCCTTTCATACAGCTGATCAGAGGAGGGGTTCACTGATCTCTTATTGATAATCTGTCCTAAGGATAGAACATCAATAAAAATGAGCTGGAAAGACCCTTTAATAAAGCCCAAGTGCCACCTTAAAGGGGTTGTCCAGGATAACCACTTTTTTAATATGAGGCTGGAGAAGGTGCTTCGGTGTCTTCCAGCGCGTTTCAGTTCTGCTGCTCCGGTGTTTTCTTCCCCACAGCACTGTGATGTCCCGTGTCAGCGACCTCAGCAGTCATGTGCGGTGGGGACTTCCGCCAGAAGAAAACACCAGAGCAGCAGAACCAGACTGTGGTGAGAGACATCGGACCACAAGGGAAAGGTGAGTAGGTGTTTTTTTTTAATTCTAGATGAATAAAGATGAATAAAATTCCAGCACTCAATCTTCTTTTGGATAAAAATTAACTTTTAATAATCCATTAAAACATAGGGGAATATAGTGTACCCCATAAAAAAACAAACACACCATCTGACGCGTTTCAGAGCACACTCAGCTCCTTAATCATAGCGGTGCGCCCCTGCATGCTGGGGTTTAGAATGGAAAGAGCGCTATTTGGCTTTCAGACGGCAGATTTTGCTGCAATAGTTTTCAGGTGCCATGTCGCATTTGCAGAGCCCCTAAAGTACCAATACAATGGAAAGCCCCAAAAAGTAGGGGTATTATCATTTTGTGCCCAAGAGTGCTTCCCAAAAATTAATGTACAAAGTGAAAATTTAAATTTTTATAGAAATACTGTATGCCATTTCAGTGCTCAATATGTTGTGTCCACTTTGTGTTATCAGAGACACGCAATCCTAGAGCTATTACGTGGGGTATCCCGGGTACAAAAAAGTTGTGTATGTGGGTGTAAACTGCTGTTTGGGCACACAGTAGGGCTCAGAATAGAAGAAGCACTGCGCTTTTTAGCTTTTGGAGTATAGATTTAGAGGGACTTTCTGGACATGTTGTCTTTGCAGAGCCCTGGAAGTGCCAGTAAATTGGAATTCCCCAAGAATTGTAGGGGCAAAACCCCATTTTGTAGGAATAATTTTAGGGTCTCTGCAAACGTGATAAAAACCAACAATCTGAATATGCGCTCCAAAAGCACATAGCGCTCCTTCACATCTGCACCCTGCTGTGTGCCCAAACAGAAGTTTATGCCCACATGTATGACACTGGTGTACCCAGGATAACGTACTTAATGTCATATGTGGGTATAAACTGCTGTTTGGGCACAGCCATACCAGAAGGGAAGTAGCTACTTTGGTTTCTGGAGCACAGTTTGGTTTTTGGACAATATGCCACTTTTGCCTCTTTAGAGCTACTAAGTAGCCAGTAAAGTGGAATCCGCAGACACGTGACCCCATTTTGGAAGACCCCATTTTGAAAACTACACCCCTCAAGGGATTTATCAAACAGTGTAGTGAGCATTTGTAAGCACTGAGTGTTGAAATTAATTTAATTTCCAGAATTGAATCCGCAGCTGATAATAAGAAGTGAAAATTGCAATCCACAGATATGCCATTTCAGTGCCCAATATGTTGTTCCCAGCTTATGTCAGACACACACTCCAAAAACTGTTAAGCGGGTATCCCGGGCACAACAGCTTTTGAAGCGTTTATCTCTGATACAAGCTGAGCACAACATATTGCACACTGAAATGACATATTCCTGGAAAAATTACCATTTTCACCTTTCGCTATCAGCTGCGTATTAATTTCTAGAAAATAAATTTTTGCAACAGTTAGGGGTTAAAAATGCTCAGGGGTGTAGTTTGCAAAATGGGGTTACCTTTATTAATGTATGTTGGACCTGTGTGATGGTAAAGAATGAATTTTTATATGTTCTGAATGGGATGGTGTAGCTTTAAGGGTGCATTTTCAGAGTGCAGTTGTGATTCAGTGACAATTGCATCAATTGCAATTTTTTGATGAGTTTGTCTAAATTTTACAAGTGAAACAAATTTACGTTCCAGCTATAAATTTGAAACCTGTGCTAAAAAAAACACAGCAATACTTTATTAGACATACAGTCATGGCCAAAAGTTTTGAGAATGATACAAATATTAATTTTTACAAAGTCTACTGCTTCAGTTTTTCTAATGGCAATTTGCATATACTCCAGAATGTTATAAAGAGTCATCAGCTTAACAGCAATTACTTGCAAAGTCAATATTTGCCTAGAAAATGAACTTTATCTCCCAAAACACATTTCAACATCATTGCAGCCCTGCCTAACATCGTTTCAGTGATTGCTCCATTAACACAGGTGTGGGTGTTGATGAGGACAGGGCTGGAGATCAATCTGTCATGATTAAGTAAGAATGACACCACTGGACACTTTAAAAGGAGGCTGGTGCTTGCAATCATTGTTTCTCTTCTGTTAACCATGGTTATCTCTAAAGAAACACATGCAGTCATCATTGCACTGCACAAAAATGGCCTAACTGGGAAGAGTATTGCGGCTAGAAAGATTGCACCTCAGTCAACAATCTATCGCATCATCAAGAACTTTAAGGAGAGAGGTTCCATTGGTGCCAAAAAGGCTCCAGGGCGCCCAAGAAAGACCAGCAAGCGGCAGGACCGTCTCTTAAAAGTGTTTCAGCTGCGGGATCGGGCTACCAGCAGTGCAGAGCTTGCTGAGGAATGGCAGCAGGTAGGTGTGAGTGCATCTGCACGCACTGTGAGGCGGAGACTCTTGGAGCAAGGCCTGGTCTCAAGGAGGGCAGCAAAGAAGCCACTTCTCTCCAGAAAAACATCAGGGACAGACTGATATTCTGCAAAAGGTACAGGGAGTGGACTGCTGAGGACTGGGGTAAAGTCATTTTCTCTGATGAATCCCCTTTTCGATTGTTTGGAACATCTGGAAAACAGCTTATTCGGAGAAGAAGAGGTGAGCGCTACCACCAGTCTTGTCTCATGCCAACTGTAAAGCATCCTGAAACCATTCATGTGTGGGGTTGCTTCTCAGCCAAGGGAATCGGCTCTCTCACAGTCTTGCCTAAAAACACAGCCATGAATAAAGAATGGTACCAGAATGTCCTCCAAGAGCAACTTCTCCCAACCGTCCAAAAGCAGTTTGGCGCTCAACAATGCCTTTTCCAGCATGATGGAGCACCTTGCCATAAAGCAAAGGTGATAACTAAATGGCTCAGGGAACAAAACATAGAGATTTTGGGTCCATGGCCTGGAAACTCCCCAGATCTTAATCCCATTGAGAACTTGTGGTCAATCATCAAGAGACGGGTGGACAAACAAAAACCAACAAATTCAGACAAAATTAAAGCATTGATTCTGCAAGAATGGACTGCTATCAGTCAGGATTTGGTCCAGAAGTTGATTGAGAGCATGCCAGGGAGAATTGCAGAGGTCCTGAAGAAGAAGGGTCAACACTGCAAATATTGACTTGCTGCATTAACTCATTCTAACTGTCAATATAAGCTTCTGTTACTCATAATATGAATGCAATTATATTTCTGTATGTGATAAAAACATCTGATAAACACACATAAAAACCAGAGGGCAGCAGATCATGTGAAAATATAACATTTGTGTCATTCTCAAAACTTTTGGCCATGACTGTATAGTCATGGCCGTAAGTGTTGGCACCCCTGAAATTATTGCATTTACACATATTTTGTTATACACGTTTATTTCCTTTGTGTGTGTTGGAACAACACAAAAAAAAACAAAGAAAAAGGCAAAATGTACATAATTTCACACAAAACTCCAAAAATAGGCCAGACAAAATTGTTGTCACCTTTTCAAATTTTTGGGTAAATAATTTTGTTCCAAATAAGCAAGCTTGTTCAAACTCATCTGTGGCAAGTAACAGGTGTGGGCAATCTAAAAATCACACCTAAAACCTGATAAAAATGAGAGAAGTTAACTCAATCTTTGTATTGTGTGTCTGTGTGTGCCACTGTAACGTCTCTGCCTGTTCGGGTCTCTGCGTCACCCTCCACTCGCATGCTGTGGCGAAGGAGGCGTGTTCAGTTTGGTTCCTTGTGTAGGTTTCTTGTTGCTAAGTCTGAACACGGTCCTAGACAGTGTAATGGATTTCCAGCCACACCCGTGTTCTGAGCATTTCTCTCTGGACTGCATATAGTTAATCTCAGCCTTGCCTGTGTGATTGACAGCATGTCTGCCAATCCAGTCTGGGGCTTGCCCAGACTTTCTATAAACAGGTTGTCAGCCCTCATATGGTCGCCAGTTATTGCACTGTCTTTGCCTGCTCTCTTTGTTATATCTCTTGCTGCTTTGTTACCTGATTCTCTGTCCTTTGGCTTGCCTTGTGACTATTCTCTTGGATTTTGATTCTGTACTGCATTGCTCTTCTGTTATTGAACCCTTGGCTTCCTGACCTCTCTTTTTGTCGTTTGTTTTGTCTGTGTTCTGTGTGGTCACTTACTCAGTATAGGGCTCGTCTTCAGGTTGTCCTTTTACCGTTTAGGGTAACTGAGGCAATAGGAAGGGACAGTGGCTGGGGTGAGATTAGGGCTCACTTGTCTCTGTCCTTCCCTCCAGACTGCTGCAGTAGTGTAGGGTATTGCTACATGTGGCAAGACCCTAACAGCCACACTAAGCTTGGAGAACAGAAAGAGGAGAAGAGAACTGACTGAGGACTTGAGAACCAAAATTGTGGAAAAATATCAACAAACTCAAGCTTACAAGTCCATCTCTAGAGATCTTGATGTTCCTTTGTTCACTGTGTGCAACATAATCAAGAAGTTTACAACCCATGGCACTGTAGCTAATCTCCCTGGACATGGACAAGGTTGCAAAGCAGGATAGTCTGGATGGTGGATAAGCAGCCCCAATCAAATTCCAAAGAAATTCAAGCTGACCTGCAGGCTCAGGGTGCATTAGTGTCAGCGCCAACTATATTTCAACATTTGAATGAAATGCAACGCTATGGCAGGAGACCCAGGAGGACCCCACTGCTCACACATAGACATAAAAAAGCTAGACTGCAGCTTGACAAAATGTATGTGACTAAGCCAAACTCCTTCTGGGAAAATGTCTTGAGGACAGACAAGACCAAGATAGAGTTTTTTGGTAAAGCATATCATTCTACTGTTTACCAAAAAAATAAAAATGAGGCTATAAAGAAAAGAATACAGTACCAACAGTCAAATATGGTGGAGATGCAATTATGTTTTGGGGATGTTTTGCTGCCTCTGATACTGGGTGCCTTGACTGTGTGCAAAGCAACATAAAATCAGAAGATTACAAAAGGATTTGGGGTCTCAATGTAGGGCCTAGTGTCAGAAAGCTGGGTCTTGGGTCTTCCAGCAGGTCAATGACCCCAAACATACTTTAAAAAGTACCCAGAGATGGATAGAAACAAAGCACTGGAGAGTTCTGAAGTGGCCAGCAATGAGACTGAACACCTATGGAGAGATCTCAAAGTTGCTGTTGGGAGAAGGCACTCTTTAAATATGAGAGACCTGGAGCAGTTTCCAAAAGAAGTGTGGTCCAAAATTCCAGTTGAGAGGTTTAAGAAGCTTGTTGATGCTTTATGTCAGGTATTTTTTTCCAAAGGGTATGCAAACCAAATATTAAGTTGAGGGTGCCAGTAATTTTGCGCGGCCCATTTTTGGAGTGAAATTATATTTTTGTGTTGTTCCATTACACATGTATATAACAAAACATGTGTAATTGCAATAATTTTCTGGGAGAAATACTTAATTTTCTGGAAAAAATTTCAGGGGTGCTAACATATACGTCCATGACTGTATATGACAGCATCAGCAATTTAGAATCTACCTTCATGACAACCTTGCATAGCCAAATAAAAATAAACAAAAAAAACCCACTCTGAAGTGTCACTTTAAACAGAGCAGTTGTTCTGCATTTGTTTTTATGGGGTTGTTAGAAAGAAGTTGAGTGCTAAGTGAGCCTTTCCACAAATGGAGCACTTATATTAAAATCTATTCAAAGATGAAATCAAAATGTTCATTATTGAACTACTTTCCCAGAAGTAGATCCTGAAGAAGCAGCACCTGTTCATGCTTCATGGTTCTAAGTCACAATAACATCAACCAAACATTGGTGGCCTTCGAGGCCCAGGTAATGTTGGGTGTTAAAGCCAACCTTTAAATTCTTTAGTATAATGCCACCAAGCAGCTTGTGAGCCCAATATTGTGTCAAGGTACATAAAAGCTCTAATGATTTCTCTGGGAAATGATGAGAAAGAACATGCCTCGCATACAATTGGCAAAAATCTAAGTGTACCCATTTAAATATCCTCTACTTGTAAAATGTTACCTGCTACACTGAAACCAATGCCCAGATTTGTCTGAAATGGTGACGCTTAACAAACTATAGAATGTATAAAAGTTAAAGCCCAGACAGATAACTTCTCAGACCAGGACTTTTTCACCTGGTAAAGACTCTTCACCAGTGAACGTTTTCATGTGAAGTACCCCCTAGTGATAAAAAGTCCTAAACAAGTACCCCCAAAGTAGCCATATCTTATAAATGACTTATAACAGTTATGTAATGGCCCAGCACGGCAGCAAAGTGTAACCTAATGACTCCCACAGTGTCTCCATGTGAAACATACCGTTCACCATAGTACCCCCACGTATAACATGGCCCCACAGTTCCCCCACATGTATCACAATGGCCCTCACAGTGCCCCCACATCCAATCATGACTATATTAAATGCTGCACAGCATGCAGGTCTCCCTTGCCCAGGACAGATGCCCGCACATGGTCACAGATACCAACCGTACTTTACAAGTACTGATGAAGGCACTCATTGCAGTTAGTGGTGACTTGGGATTCATCTCACCACTCGCTCTCAAGGTACCACTAACTGCAATAAGCACCTATCAGTTCAACCCCTGGGGACTATGGGGGTACCTCCTGAGGTATCCATACCACAGGTTGAGAACCACTGCTTTATACTATCACATAAATGAAAGAACATCAATCACTGTAACAAAATCAACAGAAGACCATTCTTGAAGACAGGCTCATCTGGATCGAATGTCCTGGTCCTGAAGACTGTATTTCCAACAGCACTGATGTAACCAAAACTATAGATTGGATGACCACATTTTGCCCACCAACCAGGCTGGCCAAGGTGTGAGAGCCCACATTTTGACTACGACTTGTGTCCGACTCATCTGATGTCGACTGGTGTTTTAGCAGCTGTTACATAAACTGGAGCTGGTAATAGAAAAAAGAGAAGATTACCTGTCCCTGAAATGCAACAATGTTTTGCTCCTTGAGGATAATCACATCTGCTTGAAGTGCTGGGGCCCAGTAAATGCACTCTGCAGCAGTACCTATAATGACTGCTCCTCCTTTCTGTGAAGATAAAGCTTGCTGAAGTCACCTGCAGAAGACAACACACAGTGGAAAGCAAAACTGCGTGAACACCTCCTTCCAGCAAAGGGTGCAGTTACATAACTAAAGAGGGTCAGGTCACTGTGACTGTGCATGTGGTGCTGAGGAAGCATAAAAACTTCTCACCAGCGAACAGAAGGGCTGCAAATTTACAAGTGGAAAGGATGCATATAAGTTACTACATTGAGAGAAGGGTTAAGAGGAATGCAATCCAGTGATGCTGATGATGGTGACATATTAGATGCTCCATACTGCGAGGAAAAGAAAACCACTATAACCATTGTCTGCTCTGGGCCACCAGGCTTGGACTCTATACTGAAGGGAAACCGTGGCACCCGCAGGTACCAAATCAGATGGGTGACAAAAGGCCAGGAGAAGCCTCAATTGATGACATGATCCAGCACCTGACATTTAAAGTCATCAATCACGGTGTCAGACATTCTTTAGACACTGAGATGCAACCAGTAGTGAATGGGTGACGGTTACGATATGTATGCTGCCACTCCATTTAACTCTATGGAGCTATGGCATTGCCTAGCATGTGAAGCATGCCTCCTCCAGAGACAGGGAAGGGAGAACAAGGAGCTTTGGACGTAAGGGCAGGTAATACATGGAGGGGGAAGACAGGAAATCCCCATTGTGTTCAGTGTATAAGAAGTTGCAAAAGACAGAAATAAAGACGAGCAGCTTGGTCACATGACTGCATATGATACTTGCTTGCAGTGGTATTGCAGCTACAGACCATACATTAGAAAGTGACTAATCTTATTGTCTATAATTTTTAAAGACCAGAAAACCCCTTTAAGGCCAGGGTGCATGTTTCGAAAATGCAGCGCTTTGGCCACGGCAGAAATGCTGCAGCAAAAAACCCTGCATTTTACAGTACCTGCAAAGTGGATTCTGGCTAATCCTATCCACATGTTGTAGAAAATAATCCGCAGTAGAAAAGCGTTTTTTAAAATCGCAGCATGTCAGTTATACCTGTGGAAATGCTGGCTAGGAGTATTCAAATCAATAAAATGATAAGGGTACCCAAATTTTTGCACCGGTCAAATTTTGGTTTAATGCATATTGCACATTTTCTGTTAGTACAATAAACCTCATTTCAATCCTGAAATATTACTGTGTCCATCAGTTATTAGATATATCAAATTGAAATGGCTGTTGCAAACACCCAAATATTTAGAACTAAAAATGATTAAGATTAATAGGGGTGCCCAAACTTTTTTCATATGACTGTATCTATCATCATTTGAATAAAAAAGCTAGAAAGAAATGCTATTTCTCTGGAGACTCAATTCCTGCATCCAGTATAAACTAGAAAAAACATTTGAAGGGTGCGATGCCAAAACAGTAGCAATTACATAAAGTTTTCATGTTCATCAAGTCACGTTTACAATCAAATGTGCCTCTGTGTTTTGTACATAGCCATTATTAGGGGTCACTTTAACGTGTATAGAGACTATACATCTTTTTGCCTCCAATTTTATATAGAGGCTCAATCTGTTAGATTCCATCCATTTCAGACAGAATAAAATGATGGCATGCTCCTCTAGATGCCCTTTGTACAGAGGTATATTCTTCCTTAAAAACATTGCTAGTTATTTATTTATTTATCTTACATGTATAGTGACAATGTATTCTCAGACATTGTCAGTCACTGTCCCATACAGAGCTCACAATCTAAGTTCCCTATCAGTATGTCTTTGGAATGTGGAAGGAAACTGGAGTACCCAGAGGAAACCCACACAAACACAGGAGAACATACAAACTCCATGCACAGGGGCGTAAATACCGGGGTAGCAGCGGTAGCAGCTGCCACAGGGCCCGAAACATTAGTGGGTCCGGAGCCCTGTGGCAGCCGCTACTGCGAACCCCACAAACACTGCTATCATTATACTCGGGGGTCTTTTTAGACCCCCGAGTATTACGATTGGGCGCCCAGGGGAGGTGAGGGAACATAAAAAACACTGTAACTTACCTCTCCTGCGCTCCGGCAGGCTTCGTGCCTGTTTGGTGAGGTCCCAGAGAGGTCAGCCGAAGTCATTATGCGTCGCGACGCTGGCCTGGATCACGTGAGATCTGGTCGAACATTGAAGATGGCCGAAGTAGCGCACCAGAGTGCACCGGAGCGAGGAAGAAGTAGGTAACATTATTTTTTATGTTTGTATCCTCTCCTGGGTCTCCGATCATTATATTCTGGGGTCTGAAAAGATCCCAGAGTATAATAATTGTGCATGGGTGGTCCACAATGGGGCATAATACTGTGTGAAGGAGCCACTATGGGGCATAATATTGAGTGCAGGGGTCACTATTGGGCATAATACTGTGTGCAGGCGCCACTATGGGGCATAATACTGTGTGCAGGGGCCACTATGGGGCATAATACTGTGTACAGGGGCCACGATGGGGCATAATACTGTGTACAGGGGCCACGATGGGGCATAATACTGTGTGAATGGGCCACTATGCTGCATGATACTGTGTGCAGGGGCCACTATGCTGCATAATACTGAGTGCAGAGGCCACTATGGGGCATAATACTATGTGCAGGGACCACTATGGGGCATAATACTGTGTGCAGGAGCCACTATGGTGCATATTACTGTGTGTAGGGGCCACTATGGGGCATAATAGTGTGTGCAGGGGCCACTATGGGGCATAATAGTGTGCGCAGGGGGAAATTAGAAGGGGCGGTCTGGGGGGTGGTTGGTAGCGGCGGTTCGGAGGGGGACCCCATGTCAAATGTTCACCTTGAGGCCCATCCATTCCTAGTTACGCCACTGTCCATGCAGATGTTGTCCTAGGACTGAGCCACTAAAATTTTGTTGAAGCATGGTTGAAAAGCAATGTCTGACTTTCATTTGTTCATTTTCATAGAATTTTTATATATTATTACTTTTGTCAGATTCAAGTTATTTCTGTGACCATTGTGGGTTTTTCTTTCATTACACGAGGGGTACCAACAATTTTGTCCACGTGTGTATATATATATCTATATATATAAAACTCAAAATCTATAGTAGCCCGCTCTATACAAATCCACAGTTCTTGCCCGATTTGGGTGAAATTTGGCACACCCCCTCTCCACCCACAGGAGCAGAATACTGTGCATGTTAAATCTTGCTACCGTCCCCCAGTCATCAGATTGGGGCCCCCGAAGTTAGGCCCTATACATATAATGTGGAAATGTGAAGGTGAAAGTGACAGTGCTGAGGGGAAGACAACAGTTGTGACTGACAGGGACAGATTATATTGACGGCGCCAAAGAGTCGCTGCTAAAGGAGCCGCACCACCACACACAACACATAAACATTTCACAAACACCATACAAACATCACACAGACAGCACACATTCACCAACCCACAAGCACAACACCACACAAATGCCACAACACACCACACAAACACCAGACCATGCTAGACACACACAACACAAACACCACCCCACAAATACCACACACCACTCCATAAATACCACATGCACACCACACACACACACACACACACACGAACGCAAGGACCAGACACGCATGCAAACACACTGAGATGGATGCACCCTACGCACACGGACGAACAGAGCACATGCGTACTCACACACACCTACCGCACGCATGGACACTTGCACTGTGCACGCACAAACACATGGATCACATGCGCACACACACACATACATATACACGGACCACACACATGCATGCACACATGCATACATACACATGGATTACACGTGTGCACACACACACACATACACGCACGCACTGATAAAACATGTCTGGTATCCTTACTGGCTGCTTGCACACTACAGTATTCTTCACGGGCCTCCGGGCCATGGATTTGGTGGTTCCATAGACTTCTTTGTGCACAAATCTGTGAATTTTGCAGGCTCCATAGAATGTTTATGGAGCTGTAGAATCCACGGCCCAGAGACCCGTGAAAAATACTGTAGTGTGCAAGCAGCCTTACTGAGCAGCAATATTGGTGAGGCGAAAACTGCCTCATAGTAAGATTGTCATTATTGCTTACTATACAGGGAGCTTTCATCACTGAAGCTGCTGAGGTAGTGAAAGCTAAGCTCTGATTGGTTGCTATGGACAACTACACAAGTCTGCCTGTGAGGCGGTTTTCATTACTGAGATGTGAGCTCCTTCAGGTCATAGTAATACTGTGTGAGGGCTGCTCTGTATTTACTATTCATCCTATTACATCTCTTATCAGTGTCAGGTGAAGACTAAAGGGTCATAATACTAAGGACTGTTTTTTAAAATGCTGCCCAAAAAACAACCATCTATTGGGCAAGTTCATCCAAAATCTAAGAACACAAAATTGTGTCAAAGAGCTGAGACAAGTGAACAACACGAAAAGAAACGGATGAGACAGGCTAAATGTAAGGCAGTTGAGACATCAGAGAAACGGGAATGTTGTCTTCTCAAGAATCGTACAAGGCAGGCTGAAGCAAGGAATATGGTAACATCTGAATAAAAGGATGAACGTTTGGAAAATGACCTCATACGACATATGCAACGCATGCAAAAATGTAGGCAGGCTGATTTGTGTTTGGAAGCATTTCACTACAACCCAATTCAAGACTATAGGTCACATCAGAAAGTCATAATTGGCAAAATGTACATAATATGCAAACATTGTCAAGTAAAGAAGTTTAACTTGGAATCGCCTGGTATATGCTGCTGAAATGGCAAAATCAGTTTGCCACCTTTAGATCTACCTCCTGAACCACTTCTTTCATACATGTCAGGAACAACTCCAGAGTCAACGCATTTTCTGCAAAATATTAGGAGATACAATTCATCTTTCCAGATGACAACCTTTGGTACGATAGCTGGACTCCAGGAAGCAGGATTTATGCCAACTTTTAAAGTCCAGGGCCAAATATATCACAAAATCGGTTCAATGCTTCCTATAGCAAATGAAGATCCAAAGTTTTTACAAATTTATTTTTTGGGAGACGAACAAATGCAAGCTGATAGACGTTGTGAAGCTATACTTGAGACAAAAAAAGAGATTGTGTTGAATTTGCTAAGATTTTTCCATCAGCACAAGCAGTTAGTAAACCTTTTCAAAACAGCCTTAGAAAGAATGCCACGTGATGAATATCAAGAGGTAATAAGAGCAGACAAGACACCGTTTGGTGAGCATGAAAGGTGATTTAATTCTCCCACTGTTAACGAAGTAGCTATTGTACTGGTTGGACAGGACTTTCAAAGCTGAGATATAATTATTCAGCGACAAAGCAACAATCTTCAACGTATTGCAGAAACACATAGATCATATGATGCTCTGCAATATCTGATAATATTTTGGAATGGTCAAGATGGCTATCACTTTAATAGAACACAGACTGATCCCAAGACTGCTAGGCCAAACAATAAAAAACTATCAGCTATGGACTTTTAGCTATGGACCTACTAAATACATTTTACAATGTAGGCAACGTTTTCATCAATTTATAGTTGATATGTATGGCAAGGTGGAAAGTGAGCATCTTTTGTACATACCATTGAACCAACAAAAACTTAGAGTGGATGAATACATTCATTTAAGGGATGCTGTTGCTAATGATGGCAACGTGGCTGACATTGGGGGTATGTTTATTTTACCGGCTACATTTACTGGAAGTCCCAGACATATGCATGAGTATGCTCAGGACACCATGACATATGTTCGGATATATGGTCGTCCTGATTTGTTTATTACAGTTACATGTAATCCAACTTGGCCAGAGATAAAGGAAGAGCTTCTGAATGGTCAGGGCCCCTCTGATCGACATGATTTAATAGCAAGCGTTTTTAAACAAAAACTGATCAAGCTTATGGACGTAATTACAAAGTGTTACATTTTTGGTGAAAGTCAGTGTTGGATGTATTCAATTGAATGGCAAAAAAGAGGTCTTCCACATGCTCATTTACTGATATGGCTAAAGGATAAGATACGCCCTAATCAAATTGACAGTGTTATTTCTGCTGAGCTTCAAAATCCAGAAGAGGATCCGATACTTTTTGAAACTATTTCTAAAAATATGATCCATGGGCCATGTGGGCCACTTAACCCAAGATCTCCATATATGAAGGAAGGAAAATGTACTAAAAAGTATCCTCGTAACTTGATTGTAGAAACACAAACGGGAGATGATGGTTATCCTCTTTACAGAAGACGGAAACCTGAACAGGGAGGATATACTGCAACAATCAGATTAAAATGGGTTAAACAAAACACAGATCTTGAAATATATAATCGATGGGTTGTACCTTACTCTCCACTGCTTTCAAAAATGTTTGATACGCACATTAACGTAGAATATTTTAACTCTGTTAAGTCAATTAAATACATTTGCAAATATGTTAACAAGGGCAGTGATATGGCAGTTTTCCAGCTAGAGAATCCAAAATGTACATCTGATGAGATTATGCTGTATCAGATGGGAAGGTATATAAGTAGTAATGAAGTCGTGTGGCGATTACTTAATTTTCCCATCATGAAAGACATCCGACTGTAGTTCATCTCAGTGTCCATCTTGAAAATGAACAACGAGTTTATTTTACTCCAAAGAATGCAGAGGAAAGAGCTGCTCGACCACCCAATACAACATTAACAGCTTTCTTTCTCCTATGTCAAGGAGATCCATTTGCAATGACTTTATTATATTCAGTTTTTCCAAAATATTATACATGGAATAAATCGAGAAAAGTATTTTGCAAGAGGAAACAAGGTGCAAGGGTCCCAGGATGGGACGGACGTTCCATTGATGCTCTTGGACGTGTGTATACAGTGCATCCAAACAACGCAGAGTGTTACTACCTCCGATTACTGCTTCACACTGTCCGTGGGCCAACTTCTTTCACAGATTTGAAAATAGTTAATGGAGAGCTGTGTCAAACTTACAGGGAAGCATTGCCAAAAGCGTGGTCTGATCGAAGACGATCAACACTGGGACATGACATTGCAGGAAGCAACTGTCACTCGCTTTCCACCTCAACTAAGAGATCTGTTGGCTATAATAATTACAACCTGCGCACCTTCCAAGCCCTGCGCGCTTTGGGACAAATACAAAGAATATCTTAGTGAAGATATTCTTAGAGTGCAAAGTAGAGTTAATCCAGACTTAGACTTAAATTTCACTGCTGACATATTCAACAAAGCCCTCTTGATGTTAGAAGAAAGGTGCATATCTATCAATAGTAAAACTCTAATAGAATTAGGTTTACCAGCACCAAATCGACCAGACTTTGATATTATGAACATAGATATTCTACAAGAAAAAAGCTATGATTTGGAAAAATGTAAAGAATTTATCATATTAAATAAGTCTCTTTTGGTTGATGACCAAAGATCGGCCTATATGGCAATTATGGGTCAGATTTCCAGTGGAAATGGGGGACTATTTTTCCTAGATGCACCAGGAGGTACTGGTAAAACATTTTTAATTAATTTGCTGCTTGCAGAAATTCGCTCAAGCAATGACATTGCCTTGGCTGTTGCATCATCTGGGATTGCGGCCACTTTTTTAGATGGAGGGTGCACGGCTCATTCAGCATTAGGACTTCCCTTTAATATAGCGCTGTCAGAAACTCCTGTCTGTAATATCACTAAGGGCTCTGGGAAAGCTAAGGTATTACAAACTTGCAAAGTAATTGTTTGGGATGAATGTATCATGGCACACAAGAAAGCGGTCGAGGCCCTTGATCGCACCTTGAAAGATCTGCGGGGAACCGATTGTTTAATGGGGGGAATTGTTGTAATTTTTGTAGGTGACTTCTGCCAGACGTTACCTGTTTGTAAGGGAGCAACACCAGCGGATTGGCTGAATACCTGTCTAAAATCTTCTTATCTGTGGATACATGTTCAGAAGCAAACTCTTACTACTAATATGCGGGTTCATTTGATGGGAAATACAACTGCGGACAAATTTACACGCCTGTTACTATGCCTTGGAAATGACAGGTTCCCTACTGATTCCACTACTGGTCTCATTTCCTTTCCGGAAGATTTTTGTGTTATGACATCTTCGGTAATGGAACTTATTGACCAAGTTTTCCCTGATATTTGTAACAATTTTAACAACCATCAGTGGCTTTGTGAACGTGCAATCCTGGCGCCTAAAAATGATGTCAGCTCCATAAATCTACTAATTCAGGGAAGGGTGCCTGGTCTAGCGACCACATACATGTCCATTGATTCAGTCATGGAGAGTGAACAAGCCGTAATGTATCCATTGGAGTTCCTGAATTCTTTGGAGCCTCCTGGAATGCCACCGCATAAGCTCACTTTAAAAATAGAAGTCACAATAATTTTGCTTCGGAACCTTGACCCACCAAAAATGTGTAACGGCACAAGATTGTGCATTAAAAGTCTCATGCCCAATGTTATTGAAGCCACTATTCTTATGGGAAACTCTAAGGGAGCAAATGTTTTCATTCCGCGTATTCCTTTGCTACCAAGCGACATGCCCTTCAATTTTAAGCGTCTGCAGTTCCCAATCCAACTTGCATTTGCTATGACTATAAACAAAGTACAAGGTCAATCACTTAAAGTAGCCGACATTAGTTTGGAGAGCCTGTATTTTTCACATGGACAGTTGTACATTGCTTGCTCTAGAGTGGGTAACCCCAAAAATCTTTTCATATATGCACCTGAAGGTAAAACCAGAAACATTGTTTACCAAAAAGCACTACAATAGATAATCGTTTAACTGTAAACCAATTTTACTCTTTTGTCCATGAACTACTTATAGATTACACTGGAGGGAGTGGGGAAGGGTTGCACTATGTTGTTAATTGGGTGTAAATGTTTTATATGTTTGTGTACGGTGCATAAATTTAAATTTTTGATAAAAAATAGTTCAAAAAATAGTTGTAATAGTTTATACTACATAATATGTATTGAATATATAAAATCAATAAAAAATGTTGAAATAAAAAAAAAGTTGTTCACATCAATGTTACGACAAATAAGTAAAATGCGAAAATAATAAGAAAAATTTCAAGTGGAAAAAAAAGATTTACTATTTACTGTAGCACTCTGAAAATGTCAATTTCAGTGTGACACTGAAAATATTACTTTAGCTAGCATAACCAACAATTTAACATATTTTCCCATGTTTATGGCCTTATTCCCATGTTTATGGCCTTATTCAGGTTTCCTGTTAATGCACACATACCTTGGACAAGGTGTTATTTCCTTAGTTCTTTCATGTTGATTCTGTTGTCCAGCTGACCAGAGACAGACAGACAGCTGGAAGCCCTTCTCCTTAGTTCAAATTGGTATAAAGTCCGGGAATTAGTGTTTAGTTCAGCTTCCGTATTGGGCAATGCGCGTCATGCAAGGTTGGAAGTCATCGAACGATGGCTATATATCAGTGCATGATATATAATGGGGCTCCCCATCCAGTGAGCTATTATATTATTTGTAACCACAGCTAAATATTATTTCTTTTCATGTATTAAACATTTATTGTTTTATTATATTCTGGTGTGATTATAGTCATTCTTTGACCATCTTTGAGTTAACTTTGAGTTAACCCATTTGAATACAGATGTGCAGTAGCTGATCGTACAATAGAAGCCATAATTGGCCGCTTTACCACCTTTTCAGGTGCCGTTATTTTCTACTGTGGAAATTCACTAAATAACCACCTCTAACTGCTGCCCAGCTTTGTCCCACATTGTTTGAGTGACATCTTGTACGTTGTCACATTTTGTCTGCAGTTAGGGGTGGTTATCAGAGCAGAGAACAGAGCCCCAGCAGGGAAAGAAACACCCGTTGTTATGTCTCTGCCTGTTCGGGTCTCTGCGCCACCCTCTGCTCGCACGCTGCGGCGTAGGAGGCATCCTCAGTTTGATTCTTTGCTTAGGATTCTGGATGCTTAGTCTGAACGCGGTCCTAGTTCCCTTGCTGTGTAATGGATTTCCAGCCACACCCGTGTTCTGAGCATTGTTTCTCTCTGGACCGCATAGAGTTAATCTTTACCTTGCCTGTGTGATTGACAGCCTGTGTACCTATCAGGTCTGGGGATGGGCCCAGACTTTCTATATACGGGATGTCACTTACACAGCAAGTTGCCGGTTATTGCTCTGACTTTGCCTGCTTTCTTTGGACCTTTGATTTTTACCTTGCTAGTATCTCTGCCCTTTGGCTTGCCTTGTGACTACTCTCTTGAATTTTGATTTGGTACCACTTTTGCTTCTCTGGTTGTGACCCCTGGCTTGTTTACCATTCTTCTATGTTGTTTGTCTTGTTCTGTGTGTCACTTTACTCAGTATAGGGCTCGTCTTCGAGTTGTCCTTTTACCGTTTAGGGTAAACTGAGGCAATAGGAAGGGACAGTGGCTGGGGTGAGATTAGGGCTCACTTGTCTCTATCCTTCCTCCCAGACCCCTGCAGTAGTGTCAGGGTATTGCTACGTCTGGCAAGACCCTAACACCCGTAAAGCCCTTTTTCAACTAATTTGCATAAGAATACAACACTGATTTTAATGAAAATGGAGCTGCTATGCAGATTAAGATAGGTATCTTTCTTAACTACACCTATTTACAAAAAATCCTTTATTTAAATAAGCAGTTGCAGCAAACTTTAACTTAGCTGTTAAACTTGTGATGTTTTCTGTGTTTGAAAGGGGTTTTCCAGGCTTATCATTTGATGATCTATCCTTCGGATAGACCAGGTCATCAATTGAAAGTCAGAGGGGGCCTGACATCCGTCACATTTCATCATATAAATTCATTGTGTTGTTGCTTGTCTTTTGAAGATTTCCAGAATGACAATAGTTACTTTATGTATCAAGTAACTATTAACATTAACAAGTAGAGGGCACAAACAACTCTAACAGTATGTAAATACTATTGAATGTGCAATGTTTTCTGCTTTGTCTGTTCTTGACAGATCTATATTTATATATCTCATTTGCTCATCAATAACCTTTTCCAAGAAAAATTTTCTGACCTCTATAAATAGTGTTATCAAACTTACAGTATTCTACTCTTCTGGGACCTGTAAGATGTTCTATACTTATCAGTGGTATGGTTTTAGAGTAAACCTTCACCATTAGAGCCATGTTAACTAATACGTTACAATGCATTACACAGTTCCTTAGTATACACCTATTATCCAAATTACTATGTTTAGAATTAGTAGAGTAGCAGTGCAGAAGAATACAACAAACCAGTGGGTGCCATCTCATCAGCTATAAAGCAGAGTATCACCAGATGACCCTTAGTAGATAGATAGATAGATAGATAGATAGATAGATAGATAGATAGATAGATAAGATATTTTCCTGCCTTTCACTTAATTATAAATTTAGTATAGACTGACTGCATGTTACAGGTACTTTAGAAATATTCACTTCGCAGTCCACTAGTTTATGTAATAAAATTAAATATTTTATGTTACTGTTGAGTCTAATTCTGTTTCTAATTATGTCATGTCTTGGTTTCACACTCTTGCAGACTGAAAATCACAGTAAGAACTTACAAGTAACAGGTGCACAATGTACGTTTGGCAAGAAGAAAGCTTTTAACCTGCTGTAAGCCAAAGTAGTTTATTATTTTTTAGGTTTTGGTTTTTATAATTATAGGCAAGTTAAAGGGGCTTTTCCTTTTTAGAAAGGTCCCCTGACAATATTTGTTTTTAGACCTCCAGCGATACATATGTGGAAACCCAGGACCGATTTCCATATAGCCAGTGCTGCTTTTAGACAAAATGTGGTCCTGGGCAAAATTAAAAGCGGGTCCCCAAATGCTGATATACCAACAACGCCATCATATTCAGTGAATTAAGATGGAATAATCACAGAAGGGTGAGATTGGGAACCCCAAATCAAAGGTACAAGACACAGAAAGTTGGTCCCTCGGAGAAAAATAATAAAACATAACTTTTATTTAGTAAACAAGATAAAAGTAGTACTAATAAGTGTTCAGTGAAATCACTAAAATGAGACATACAGCTCAAGTAGATCCCTCATGCTTTCCAGATAAGAATACAGTAGGGGACTAGGGTATCTCTGTTTGTCCCTAGAAATGTGAGAGGACCCAAATAAGCAAATAGTGACTAAAGCGATGAGAACAGGAGTATGATATAATGGGACAAATACACTCACTTAGAAAATTCGAGTGTGGGTAATTAACCACCAGTCGAGTTACAGGGTGTATGTCCCATTCCACAAATAAAACAATAATAGTGATATAGAACCTCCACTTCTCTTATTGTCACTCCCATTGTAACATAATTGGTCACCAACAAAGATAATCTTCAATATTTTGAGGATAGAGGGGGTGTCAGTGTCTAGGCCTATATGGTAATTACCAGTTATAAGACAGCTGGAGCTACATATGCCCTGATAGGCAGCATTTCACATAACCATCATGCTTAACATACATGGACAAAATTTTTGGTACCCCTTGTTTAATGAAAGAAAAAACCCACAATGGTCACAGAAATAACTTGAATCTGACAGATTGGAATTTGCCAAGCTACATGTTGACAAGCCACAAAGCTTCTGGGAGAATGTCCTATGGACAGATGAGACAAAAATCGAAATTTTTAGCAAGGCACATAAGCTCTATATTCACAGACAGAAAAATGAAGCATATCTTGAAAAGAACACTGTCCGTATTGTTAAACATGGAGGAGGCTCTGTTATGTTCTGGGGCTGCTTTGCTGCATCTGGCGCAGGATGTCTTGAATCTGTGCAGTGTAGAATGAAATCTCAAGACTATCAAGGGATTCTAGAGAGAAATGCACTGCCCAGTGTCAGAAAGCTTGGTCTCAGGTCATGGGTCTTGCAACAGGATAATGACCCAAGACACACAGCTAAAAACACCCAAGGATGGCTAAGAGGAAAACATTGGACTATTCTGAAGTGGCCTTCTATGAGCCCTGACCTAAATCCTATTGAGCATCTTTGGAAGGAGCTGAAACATGCCATCTGGAAAAGGCACCCTTCAAACCCGAGACAACTGGAGCAGTTTGCTCATGAGGAGTGGGCCAAAATACCTTTTGAGAGGTGCAGAAGTCTCATTGACAGTTACAGGAATTGGTTGATTGCAATGATTTGTGCAACAAAATACTAATACTAATACCATCATTTCTGTCCAAACCTGTTTCATGAGTTTTCTTTTTTAAAAAATTCTGTTGAAGCATGGTTGAAAAGCAATGTCTGACTTTCATTTGTTCATTTTCATAGAATTTTTATATATTATTACTTTTGTCATATTCAAGTTATTTCTGTGACCATTGTGGGTTTTTCTTTCAATAAACGAGGGGTACCAACAATTTTGTCCACATGTGTATATCAGTGGCATCACCCCCTAATATAGAAGAGACAGGAGAGTAAGAGACATGCCGATCTGAATAGATCAATGGAACCAAGACCAGCTGAGAATAGAGAATGATTTCGATTTCACTCCAAATGGTGACTAAGCTCAGCTAAGATAGATACTGGGAAACGTACTGAATAGCCTATTTCTCTGCGCGTTTTCCCTGATGATAAAGCAGGTTCACCAGGAGCAGTGATAGTAAACATAGATTGGAGATAGCTAGCCAAATGCAGTTAGAACTGCAATTCCCAGAGCCCTGATGGTACTAGAATAACTGTCTGCAACTGCATTTGTGCTAGCTATCTCCGATCTATGTTTAATCTCACTGCTTACTCACATACATTTTGGCACACTGCAGTTTAGCTTTTTATGTCTGTATCAGCAGTGGGGCCCTCTTGGGTCTCCTGCCATAGCATTTCATTGAAATGTCGACGGATAGTTTGCGCTGACACTGATGCACCCTGAGCCTGCAGGACAGCTTGAACTTCTTTGGAACTCGATTGCTTATCCACCATCTGGACTATCCCATGTTGCAACCTTTCATCAATTTTTCTAATCCACCCACATCTAGGGAGATTAGCTACAGTGCCATGCATTGTAAACTTCTTATTTATGTTGTGCACCATGGACAAAGGAACATCAAGATCTCCAGAGATAGACTTGTAACCTAGAGATCGTTGATATTTTTAACAATTTTTGTTCTAAAATCCTCAGACAGTTCTCTTCTCTTATTTCTGTTCTCCATGCTAAGTGTGGCATACACAGACCCACAATGCAAAGATTGAGTCAAATTCTCTTCTTTTCATCAGGTTTCAGGTATGATTTTTATATTGCCCACACCTGTTACTTGCCACAGGTGTGTTTGAACAAGCATCACATGCTTGAAACAAATTTCTTTACCCCCAATTTTGAAAAGGTGAAAACAATTTTGTCCAGCCCATTTTTGGAGTTTTGTGTGAAATGATATCCAATTTGCCTTTTTTTCGCAGTTTTTTTGTGTTGTTCCTATACACCCACAAGAAACACACATGTGTATAACAAAATGTGTAATTGCAATAATTTTCTGGGCGAAATACTTCATTTTCTGGAAAAATTTCAGGGGTGCCAACACTTATGGCGATGACTGTATATAATAACCCCCTTATATAGAATAGTTTCCCCTTATATATAATAGTTTGCCCTTACAATATCTCCCGTTATAAGTAATAGTTCCCCCACTATAAATAATAGCCTCTCATTATAAATAATAGTCTTTCCCCCTTACAATAGTCTGGCCCTTGTAAATAATAGTTTGCCTCTAATAATAACCCTCTTATCGGTTATAGTTCCCTTTTCGCTTACCATTATCCACCGATGAGTGGAGCAGCCGAAGTCTCTCCCTCTAGGACTGGCATAGGTGGTAGTAAAGTCATCATGCCACATGTGCGGCGGCGTCCTGCACATTTTGGTTAGTCATCTATGGCTGCGCAGGGACTTTTGAACTCCCTGCTCTGTCATGGGATTAAACAGTATTGGCATGCACAGCATGTTGATACAGCTGTAAGTTTAGCTCCCCTGATTTAATTCATCAGGCTGAAAGCTGGCTCCAGGGGGCCCCTTGAGGATGTGGGCCCTGGGCAATTTCCTAGTCTGCCCCACCCCTAACCCTGACCCTGAATATAGCGTAAATGCAGGGAAAATAAAGTATTACAAAGGTAGATTTGTAACCAATGGACTGTCTACATTGATTTGTCAGTCCATTAGAAAAGTAGGTGCTCTTTACTGGATGATGAAACAGCACAGATTGCTCAGAGACAGTGGGGGATAGAGAAAAAATTTCAACTGTATCAGAATCAATGAAGCAGCATCTATTGAAGATGCAAAGAGCTGGAGTTGGTGGAATTGGTGAAATGTCCTTTAATCAGATAAATGTGTGTTTTGTGTCAATTTTTCATGTTTGTGAAATTCCATGTTCTGTTCATGTGTGTTGAGTGTGTCAATTTTTAATATTCTGTATGGCATCCATTTTTCTTATATGCTAAAAATAACAGGAGGAAGTCTATGCTGCTCTCCCAGTACCTGACAGCACTTTTTCGTGTCTTAGTGTAGCTTAGCAATAAATTACTAAAAAATGAATTGCATATAGATGGCATCTGTGTACAGTTTGTTGCTTTACTTCCCCACAAATTTGAAATGGCAAGTCTAGTAGCTGAAACCAGAGATTGTGTCCATGATCTCCAGGACACTGATAGAGTTGAATCCCTACTGTGGTTTTGTAGGATGCAGGCTCTTTTAGTTCTGGACTGGATGGATAAGACTTGAAATGTGAATAAATGCAGTCATAGAGATGTCACCTGTGAGTTCTTAAGTTTTTACTTTATTGTATTCACTAACAAGGATTATGATAAGGTTAAAGGGGGATCAACACTCAGCACCCTATCTATCAGCTGTTTGAAGAGGCAGCAAATTTCAGATGAGTGCTGATGCCTCTTCACTGTTTACCAAGAACAGCATATGATCAATGTATGGTGATAATCATGGTTTACCAAGGCTGGGCAACCACCCAGATGTGCCTATACTCCATTGACTATAACAGGTCTGTGTTCTACCTGTGTGCAGTTTGTTGGACACACTGACTGCTTATAGATGCTCATCTAAATGAGCTTGCATGAAAAGTTTATCCACTGCTAAGCCCCATAGCCTGCTACATTGGTAGTTCCACCTTTAACAGCAGAATAAGTTTTCACTAACTTTTTACAGCAGTTGCGCCAAAACCAGTTTGTTTCTCCTTTCACTGATTCTTAATGTATTATTAATAGCAATAATTCCACAGCATTTCAAAATGAGAGAATTCAGTCAGGAAATGATGGAAAGAGATTAAGTGTTGCATTTCAGGGGAGAACATTTTCTACCTTAAATAAAGGGCCATATTCAGAGCAAGGAAGGCGTATCTCTCCTGCCTGCCAATAAAATTACAAATATATTTTATGAACTAGAAGTTATTATTTTTAATAGCATCTACAGTAAATATGCATGCTGAAATATAGACACAAATTATCTAAGAACATCACTATGTAGAAATATGTTTTGAGAAATTATAATGAACAGAAGCCCAGCTTTGTTTTATGAGTTCCCAAAAACATAACATATCTGTTTATAGCAGATACCTATTCCATAAAATTGTTGGTGACACATCACCAATATTTGGTACAGTATAGGCAGACTATAGTATTAGTAGTAGACCGGTCATCATTGGCATACAGTATCAACTCATCTCCTGTATACACCTGATTATATTCAGCATTCAGACAGGGGGTTGGAAATGACCACACTATTATACATACACTTTACACAGGAGTAGACATGTCGGAGTATTTACACCTGTTTTCAGGTTGAATGCCAGATTAATAAAGCTCCTCCCTATATAATAATGAGTCTAGAAAAGATGGTAGAGCTTTAGAGTTGCAACTAATTTAACAAAGAAATGTATCATAAAGCAAAGCCCTGTTACTGAATATGCCACATACTACACTAAGAAAGACATGGTATTGAAAAATCTGCCCCATTACACCTTATTACCTATATACAACAAATTAAAAAATTATAGGAACCAGTATATGCCTAAAATAAAACAGTCTGCTTAGTATCCTATACACTAAAATTTTATACAAATCTAGCCTCCCTAACATTTTGCAGAAGATGAGGTAAGTGTCTGTGTTGCGTGCATGTCTTATGGTGAACTGCATGGAATTTGAAGTGCAAGAAGCACCAATTCAAAAATGATAGGAGCCAGTATGTAATCAAAGCCCAAAGTTGTTTTTGCTTGTCCATATGGGTCTTTAAACTGTCCAGGGAACTCCTTAGTTGCAGAGCATATAGGTGTGTAAACTAAAGAACACGAACGATTAATATTCATGGGACTTGCCCCCATATTAATCCACTGTCAAGTGACCGACAGAGGATTAGTATAATGAACCAGAAGTTTAGCTCTGAAACATGAGACAAGACCTAACCTTATAAAATTTGATGATGACCAGAGGAACTTTGTCACACATGGGGGTTCAGCCAAGTTGGGTGCCACCACCTTGTATTCTCCTCGGCCCCATGGGATCAGAAGAATTGTAACTTGTAAGTTTTTTCCTGTTATTTTCTCCCTTTTTATTTTATAACCGTTTCCTTGTTCTATGTCATTTTCCTTTTGTCGCTTTTTGTAAGCACTGAACCTTTTTATATTAAACTGTTTATGTTAATGATATGATATTTGACCATACATTCATGTACCACAGGAACTAAAGCACAAAAGGCATCAATAATAACAATATTACCCTGAATGTATTGGAAAGGCCTAATTTTGTTTGTCTAGCTCTGTTTTAGCTTTGTGCCATGCAGTACAGGAGTGTAAGCTCACATTCCAAAACAATGACCATAAGATATGCACATAACACAGACACTTATCTCAACTATTGGTTCCCATTATCTTTGAATTGCCTATATATCTTGGGGGTCAGTGCATACGACATATGTGCTTCCTCAATTTACAGTAAGTGATTGCCTCTTTATCTTTAAAAACATATAAATCAGTGGTTTGTTGGATCTTTATTTTAGAACCCACAGTAAAACACTGGGGGGAATTTATTAAGACTGACATATTGTGTGCTGGTCTCTTAGAGGGCTCCTATCTCTTAATAATTCCGGCCCACCATAGGCACACCATACACCAGAATTGAAATTTTCGCCAGTCAGGGACTGGCGAGCTTTCAGTTCAGCTCACAACACTTTTCTGACATGAGTTATAGTAGCTTGTTCGGGCCCAGGCATCTCTGTCACAAGTTACCTATATCCTCATCCTAGTTCCACCAACTTTTCTGGCGAGCAGGTAAGAAAATGGACAAAGTGATGCATTATGGCACCACGTTTGCACCAGAAAAACCAGTGTGACCATGTGACCACATTTGTAAATTCCCTCCATTGTGTCTTTTGTAGATCCCCTGTGTTGCCTGTTAGAATACCATTTATTCTTTGTTATTCACAGCACTGTACATCTGTCATGGTGTAGCCCAGGATCCATTCATTATGGCTTTTATAAAAAAAAAAAAAAAGATTTCCAATACAGGGTTAGTAGATGGTGATGTGACTAGCTATAGATCAACTACTTTTGACATTGTGTAACTAAATTGGCTTTTTACATTGGGTAACTTGGGCAGATATTTTTCTGTATCTTCAGATACTAAATTTCTTTCATAATTTTATTCTGTCTCCAAGCCAGGAATCTACAAAATATTTCTGGTCCAAAACAAAATGAAAAACACTGTATTAAACATAACACAAGCAAAGTATTTGTGCATAGTAAAACGTTTAAGGTCATTTGCCCTATGAAGGATTTACACTTGGTTATTGTCACAAGGGCAGACCAATGATTCAAATTGTTATTCATTTGCATGGCACCTTAGAAATATACATACAACTTAGAAATATATATAGCTATATCCTTTGAATTTGTGGGCCACACTTAATATCAGATGTGCACGTATACACTGATCAGTAACATACGATAATATTGTGGAAGTTCCAATCATGCCACCTAAATAGTTGTAACACATGAAGATATGGACTTCACAAAACCTCTGAAAGTGGCCTTTGGTATCTGGCACCAATATGTTAGTGGCAAAACCTTTGTCTTGTAAGTTGCAAATTGGGGTCTCCAAGACCTGTTTTTCTTACATTGCAGTTCTCCACTGAGATTTTCTTCCTAGATTTTCTATAAAATTAATAATCTAAGATTTGAAACTTTTACCTATATTAATGAACACTATCTTATAGACTCTCTTAAGAAGCCCCAAACTTATCACAATAGTGCAGGCTATTTGATAGATTTGGCACATCTTGTATCAGGCCAGACAGGAAGCAAAGGTAAAAATGTTTTAGCAGCAAGTAGGAAGGGTTGAACCAAAAGAAACAGAGTAAATTATCCTTAGAAGTCTAGAAGCAGTCAGCAGCAGAGAGAGAACCAGCATTCCCTGGGGAAAGCAATGAAGAATGGCCCCCAGGAGAGACGTAGAGGCTGTAAGATTGGTACATCAGCTGGTACATCATCTGTGTGCTGAAATGCAATGTAGGCACCCCAGGTGCAGATAAATTTGTCAAAACGTTCTGTGGTGTATACAATGAATTACTGAATCATATATAGAAGGGAGACCTCAGTGAATCAGTCCTCAATTGTAGATGAGGTCTGACTCCTCCAGTGTAGAGACAGGACATTTTTTGCAGCCTGTAGAAGAAAACTTGTAAGGGACCTTTTATATTTTGGAAAATCCCATCAGGAACATAAAAAGAAATAGGGCAATTCCATTCTCATCAGCCATGTATGTCAGAATTTGTTACCAAATGTCTTGCAACAATGCAACATCCACACGTCCAGCTTGTATCTGTGACTTAAAGAAACCAGGGGTGCACAAGTGTCGGGACCCTGTACTATTGGGAGATAATTTTAAAACAAAAGGCTTCTGTGTCTTGTTAGTAATAAGGGTTTTAGGTGCAAATGAAAACAGTCTTAAATAGGAAAATAGGAAATTTGGTGAAAATTTGGGAAAAAATACAGTTTTCAAACATTGAAAATGCATGCCTTTCATATAGAAATTCATACTACCCAAATAACTTTATAAATATAATTTACCATATCTCTGCTTTATGCTGCAATCAAACTTTAATCATCCTTTAATTTTTTTCAGATATTATAAGGTCAAGCAGTAATTTTCCAAAACCCATTTTCCAAGGGTTAGAAACCCCTATAAATCACCCCATTCTCAAAACAGCACTCCTGAAAGAATTCAAAACAGCATTTAGAAAGTTTCTTAACCCTTTCAGCATTTAACACCAATTAAAACAAAATGGAGGTCAAATTTACTTATATATTCATTTAGTCCTAGAATTTACACATTCATAAGGGGTTAAAGGAGAACATGCATTCCACAATGTGTTATGCAATTTCTCCCGAGCTTGAAATTATCCCACATGAGGATGTAAAGTAATGTATTGACACACAGTAGGTTATAGAATGGAAGGAGCGCTATTGGGATTTTGGAGGTCAGATTTTGCTAGAATCTGGTTCCAAAACCATGTTGCATTTGCAGAGCCCCTGTAGTGCCAGAACAGTGGAACACCCCACCCCCCCCCCAAATGACCCCATTTTGGAAACTAGTCCCCTCTATACGATGTGTACGGCAAGCTTTTGTACCATACTTTTGTTTTTCTCATGGCACTGTATGACATTAGGACTTGATCACCACATAGTGAACGCCGTAAAAATTAAACCCATAAGAAATTGGTGCAAATGTGTTTTTTTTTTCAATTCCATCTCATTCTGAATTTTTTTCCAGCTTCCCAGTACATTGTACAGGATGTTGAATGGTGCTATTACATAGTACAATTTGTTTTGCAAACAATAAGCCATCATGTGAGTCTGTGAACTGAAAAATGAAAAAAATTATGGCCCTTGGAATGGGGGTAGGGAAAAATGGAAATGCAAAAGCCAAAATTGGCTGTGGCATGAAGAGGTTAATATTCAGTGTTTGGCAGATTCCTTTTTTTCAATCTTAATCTTGTTACCTGGTGGGTACTGGACTTCTAGAAGTACTGTATTTCCCATTAAAGAGAACTATTTTTAAGAATACAATCTTGGCAGTTAACTTACATTAAGTAAATTAGAATAACAGCCAAGACACATTTTTTCATGGCTTTTCGAAGGAGTCCAAAATATATTAGTACAGTTGTCACTCTTGATGTTGGCAATAGGCAGCTCCCATCAATACATACATACAATACATACTCAGTGTAGTGATAAATGTCCACTGTCTCTACAACTCTATGATTGACAACAAGCTTGTCACTTTTGCCTATTTGGTAAACAGGCCAAAGTAGAAGGAGATCCCTCCCATAAGGAAAATATTTTGAATGGAAACAGCAGCTTGGCATTGCTGTAATGAGCATGGGACTGTTTCCAAGAATCAGGTGGGAGAACCACACTCATTACACTCATTGCAGTGATACCTGAGTTTGTCAATTTCCCTGGTACGTAGCTGCAGCAATAGAGGGAAATCTGTCCTGAAAAGGGCAAAGATGTAGAAAAGCATTACATTACAATCTGTAAAATGTGTGCCCATATTGTCAAGCATTGGTAAATGAGCTATATATTATCACTAAAATAATCTGACAACTGATAGCAATGTCATACATCCAATGAATATATTTATATTACATAGTATAATAATTTTAGATTTTAAAGCATGTGTGCAATTCTTAATGAATTTTCTCTTAACCCCTTCCTGCCGGTGACATTTTTCAATTTTCGTTTTTCGTTTTTGACTCCCCATCTTCCAAACCCTATAACTTTTTTATTTTTCTGTTCTCAGAGCCATATGGGGGCTTAATGTTTGCGGGACAAATTGTTCTTCATGATTCTACAATTTATTATTCTGTACAATGTACTGAGAAACTGGAAAAAAAATTCAGAATGGGGTGGATTTGAAGAAAAAGTGCATTTGTGCGACTCTCTTACAGGCTTCATTTTACGGCGTTCACTCTGCAGCCAAAATGATACATCACCTGTATTCTATGTTTCGGTACGATTCCGGGGATACCAAATTTATATGCTTTTATTTACATTTTAACCCCTTAACAAAAATCAAAAACTTTGCCACATTCTGTAAGTTGCCATATTCTGACACCTGTAACTTTTTTATATTTCCGTGTACGGGGATGCATAAGGCGGCTTTATTTGTGGGGCCAGGTGTACTTTTTAGTTATACAATTTTGGGGAATGTCTATCTCTTTGATAACTTTTTATTCAAATGTTTATCAGTGGTGAAACAGCGAAAAATCGTCAGTTTGGCACTTTTGATTTTTTTTTCCAGCTACGGCGTTCACCGTATGGAAACAATATTTTTATAAGTTTGTAGACTGGGCATTTTTCGGACACAGGGATACCTGTGGCTGAATAGTAGGTTTATGCACAACTGCAAGCCTCTGGAGGATATACACCTTCAGGTTCATAGGACTCCAGAGGCACCAGCAGCATCAAATGCCTGTTTGCTGCTTAGTAATGTTATTTTAGCAGCTGCTCTCTTAATCTAATGAATTTGTCTGACAGAAACCTTCCTCATTATGCCTTTATCTGCACAAACCCATCAGTGCTCTGAATCATCTACAACTCTCTTCACAGTACGATGATCACACTTAAGCAGGGCTATTTTAACACATTGGTGGGCCCAATGAAAAGGTTTCATAAGTGGGCCCCCTCATTCATCACCACCAGCTATTATACCCATATGAAAGCTGCCAAAAACTTTTTATATGATGGTATTCAATGCGTGAAAATGTGTTATCTGACTGATGGAACTATTCTGCCTGTCAGAAATGTTTTATATTTTTATCTCTAGTGATAATCGTTATTGCTATTATTTCAGCATGTAACGGATATTGCTAGAGAGGCGGTCGGCGTATTTTAATCTATAAAGGTATGGACAGGGTCAATATAAACTTTATTGATGACTATGTGTATGTGTTGTTGAAGTGTTTGGTGCAACTCTTTTGGCACTGCGACCTGGATGATGGTAAAGTCTGGATCACAACACCAATAAACTTCCTGGTTATGTTCAGAGGGGTAATACATAAGAATACCCCTGTGATTAGGCTCAGACGGGTATTACATTATCCCTCTATGTGACAATCAGAGAGCAAAAGTATACTATGCTCTCTGATTGATAGGAGAGGGGATAACAGGAACAGAAGTCTATGCTATCCCCTGGGGTCACATACAGGTTATACATAGACAATGATGATTTATCATTGTCTCTGCAGTCTGCAATTCTGTTCCTTCCCCCTCCTTCCTTCTTCAGCAGCTCTAAGACGCTGCCTGAGGCTGGAAGGGGGAAGACACTTAAGAGCCCCATATCTCAGGATCCGTTAGGGTTATGAAGATAATCTTGGATTCATTTTAAAGATGAGAATCTCCTCTTAGATTCTTTTTTAAAGATGAGAATCTCATATTTAAAATGATACCAAGATCATCATTAGAGATGAGCGAATTGAAGCTGTAGAAGTGGAATTCGATCCGAATTTCAAGAAATCTTCGATTCCAGATTTCTTCACAATTCGATGCTTCGAATCGCATTTTTTTAAATAAAATGGCCGCCGCACATGTTAGGACAAGGAGCAAGGGACTCTGGGAGCGCGGGATCACCCACAATGCCAAGCATGCAGCTAATCAGCAGCCAGCCGGCCCTGTGATGTCACAGCCCTATAAAAACCCTATGCCATTTTAGGTACAGTCATTCGACATCGCTCTTACTGTAGGGACAGACATCAGCAGGAGCTAAGGAAAGACTTAGAAAACAGATAAAAGTTCAGGAAAAGAGGATTACACGTGTAGGGAAAGGACAGGGAGGAACTGAGAGAATAATTTGGGGTGGTTGCAGCGTCATTTACAGCAAAAATTTGCAGCATAATTCACATTGCAGCACTCACTGCTATTATACTGCTGCTCATTACTCATATCTGTGTCTTCAAGGTGGAACACAACAAGCCTTTTGCAGTTCAGTACAGCAAAAAACAGTGAATTATTAAAGGCATTTATTATAAGGGGCTTATTCACTGTTCTTCCAAAGCATAACATTAGTCAGTTCTATTGTGCTAAAGAAAGCTGAATTATCATCCAATAATATCTGCACGTATCTGTAAAAAAAAACAACAAAAAAAAAAAAAAAAAAAAAAAAACCTTTTTAACCCTTTCACTGCCAGGGGTCTCCGAAAATTTTGCACCTCCGGGGTAGCCACAGCAATTTTCACAGTTTTGAGATGGACAAATCAAACCTAAATTACAACATTAAAAAATTATCCAATCCCCCCATACTTATATATTTTCTTAAAGTAGACATTGTCAGAATGCCACTTGGTACTGTATGTGAACAAGCAACTTCATGCAATTTTGATTTAAAGTGAATGTTTTATAAAAAAAAATGCAAATAAATGTATATTAGTCGCTAAAAGTGGAAACCAAACAAAAAGTTATATGCACCAAACCTCCTAAAAATAAGACTTCAACATGTGCAGAGTTCATTCATATCACTAAGGCCTACAATTGCATGCACATGTCTTCAGAAAATCACTAGAACTGGAAGGAACAAAAATCTGTTTTAAAGCTGGAAATGTTTAAATAAAGTATCATCCTATAAATTGTAGGGATTACACACCATGGTAAGCAAGTGAACCAATAAACCCTATATATTTTTTGAAAGTAGACAACCTGAAGATTACATGTGTCTCAATGGGTTATCAATAGTCACGTCCACTTTCATGTAACTTTGTGACAAACACAAATAATTATTTGTGTATTATAATTAAAAAATTATAATTTTTTTAAAAAATGCACTAAAACATATTTGCACTTAAAACTCCTATTCAATCTTACATTCACACACAAAATACATTTAAAATAAAAGATCAAAGTGCACACAATTTATATATACCACAAACATCACCTACAACAAGAGCTCGTACTCTCAAAAATGCTGATAAAGAAGACAAGGAAGATTTTGCTGTTATTCACTAATATGTTAAAAATCTATACTGCACCTAGCAAACTATGACTGTGATACCAAAATCTAACTTTTTTGAGATTGCACAGCATACCATATATAAAAACACAACTTAATATGTCATATATACAACCACCTTCATGCACCTTTATACAACCACTTTCATGCAACTTTGCAGCAAACAGAGATTGTAAGCAAAAATTGCACAAAAATTCAAATTTGCCACTAAAGTGTCGGCTCAAGCAGTCTCTTTCTGAAAACAAAATGTACTTTCCAAAAAATTGCAACATGTGAGGAATTCATACATACCACACATATATATATTTACAAGTACGGGTGTTAAAGAAACGTCAAAATCGCAGAAATGCACCATCCAATTTTGTGCATGCAAATTAAATAGGAGTTTACATAAAAAATATAATTTTCTATCCCCCTATAAAAATTGTAGCAATGTATACTTTCATCTCTAGTGATAATCGTTATTGCTATTATTTTAGCATGTAAGGATATCGCTAGAGGTGTATTTTACTCCATAAAGATCAGGTATGGACAGGACAGGGATTGGGTGAAATGTAAACTTTATTGATGACTTTGTGCATGTGTTGTGTAAGTGTTTGGTGTGATTCTTTTGGCGCTGCGACCTGGACAATGGTAAACATCTGGGTCACAGCGCCAATAAACCTCCTGGTTATGTTCAGAGGGGTATTATATAAGAATACCCCTGTGATTAGGCTTAGAGGGGTGTTACATTATCCCTCTATGTGACAATCAGAGAGCAAAAGTATAGTATTCTCTCTGATTGAAAGGAGAGGGGATAGCATGGACAGAAGTCCATGATACCCCCCTGGGGTCACATACAGGTTATGCACAGATGATGATGATGATTTTCTCATCTCTGTGCAGTCTGCAGGGCTGCTCCTCCCCCATCCTCCTCCTACCACAGCTCTTAAGATGCTTCCTGAGACAGGAGGGGGAGGACATTTTAGAGTCCCCTATCTCAGGATCTGTTAGGAGTATTAAGAAGATCTGGGATTCATTTTAAAGATGAGAATCTTCATGATATCCCTTACAAATTCGGAGCGAATAGCTGTTAAATATGCTGTCAGGAATTGATATCTGCAATGTGATCTCAATGCCAAATAGCGTTTTCAACAGTGAATCGCTCCTAAACTGTAAGGGCTATTTTGAAGATATTGGTAACATTTATAGCTGAGATTCTCATCTTTAAAATGAATCTTCTTAATAGACCTAATGGATCCTGAGATATCATCATTAGAAGTAAGGACGTATTAGATATCTGCATGTATCTGTAAAAAGAAAAGCCTTTTTAAAGGCGTTTATTATAAGGGGCTTATTCACTGTTCTTCCACAGCATAACATTACATTTCTCAGTACTACTGTGCCAAAGAAAACTGAATTATCATTCAATAATATCTGCACTTATCTGTAATAAACGCCTTTAAAGTGGGGAAAGACATAACGACCATATTAGCCATTTTGTTACCAGTATAAAGTTGCAGGCCATTTTTAAAAACAGTTTTGTCAATAATAATTCAATAATTCTTAGCGGTTATCATCACTTATTTAAAGGTTTTCATTAGTGTCTAACCCCATAAAAAGGACCAAATTCGCCATTTTGTTACCAGTATAAAGTTGCTGGACATTTTTATAAACAGTATTGTCCATAATAATTCAATAATTCAATAATTCTTAGCGGTTATTATCACTTATTTAAAGGTGTTTATTAGTGTCTAAACCCATAAGGAGAACCATATTCGCCATTTTGTTCCCATTGTGCTGATGGAGCCGATACTGCTCCTACCACCTCCACCCCCTCCCCCTCCCCCTCCCACAGCTGCCATGCCAGTGCAAGTTGAGCTCTCAGGGCCCCCCCGGTCAGATATGCAAGAGGATGGACGATGGCGCAGATAGGCAGCGGCCTACTTACTACATAGGATATCTCTATAGTAGTTCAGTTTGTCCTCCCTCTCAGCGGGTGTAAAAAAAGGTCCCCATTTTTCCCCGGTAGCAAGGGTCTAACATGGTGCCTCTGCCAAATGGTGACAATTCGGCTGTCACTGCGCAAGGAAGTCAGCATGCTTCAGGCCATTTGCGCAAGTGACTCCGAGGGACTCCCTTCATCCATCTCCACTGCATACTGCCACGGTGTGTCTGGGTCATCTGCCTCATTATCCTCATCTCCCTCTGGCTGTTCTGGTTGCTCCTGATCCTTCTCTCCACCCATTTGGCTACACATTGTTTGTGCTCCAATGCCCTCCGCATCCTCCTCCTCCTTCAATTCAGCTCCCACAGGGCTCATGTGGCCATGAGATGTATATTCCACATCTCCAGTCCCCTGACCAGCCAGATTGAAAAGCATCTTTTCCAGGATGTGAATCAGTGGAATGACGTTCGTCCCGTAGTCCTGGCGACTGACTAACAAAGTGGCTTCCTCAAAGGGAACAAGCAAACAGCAGGTGTCACGCATGAGCTGCCACTGGCTAACGTTAAAGTTACAGTTGTGCTAAAGGCACAGGAAACTTGGTCAAAGTTAAAGGAAAGATGAATGCAGCACGTTACTATCAAATACTGGAGGCAAAAATGCACTCATCAGCCAGGAAGCTGCACATGGGATGTACTTGTACATTCCAACATGACAACGATCCAAAACATAAGGCCAAGTTGACCTGTCATTGGCTACAGCAGAAGAAAGTGAAGGTTCTGGAGTGGCCATCTCAGTCTCTTGACCTCAATATCATTGAGCCACTCTGGGGAGATCTCAAGCGCGCAGTACATGCAAGACAGCCCAGGAATTTACAGGAACTGGAGACTTTTTGCCAAGAAGAAAGGGCAGTTTTACCATCTGAGAAAATAAAGAGCCTTGATAAATGTCTTCAACCAACCACTAACCATGAGTGGAGAAAAAGGTTTTGTGTTGTCATTCATATTCTCTGAAAAAAAGCCAAAAAACAAAAAAATCTTCCGGGGTATGTAAACTTTTTAGCACAACTGTACACAGGGGAGTACCTCTGTCTGCTTGGATCATAAAGAAATAGTTTATGGCTGTTCTCTGTTTATATAGTCAATCCAACATATGGAGGGTATAATTCCAACTGGTGGAAACATCACATATCAGCCTATGTTGTGGTAGGCCATTCTGCCGCTGCAGCTCAAGGAGGGTGTGCTTGGCGGTGTACAAGTGGCTGAAGTGCATGCAAAGTTTCCTTGACATTTTTAGGATGTCTTGCAGATGGGTGGAACACTTAAGGAAACGCTTAACAACTAGATTGAGCACATGCACCATGATGCAGGGCGTATGGCTCAGCCCTCCTTGACGAAGCGTCGACACCATGTTCTTCCTGTTGTTGGTCACCATGTTTCAAATTTGAGGTGTCACGGAGAAAGACAGGATTCGATTTCTTGATTGAGGATACGGAGCAGTTCCTCCCCTGTGTGACTTTGTTTGCCCAGGCAAATGAGGTGTAGAACAGCATGACACCGCTGTGCCTTGCACATGTGGTATGCTGGAGGAGCACTGTGAATTGTCCCTGCAGTGGAGGCTGAGAAGACAATGGAGGATGAGGATGACATTGTTGCAGGACCAATGGCCTCACAACATGTAGGCTGAAGCTGTGTCACCTGTCCAAGTTGCTGGTGTGTCTGGGCAGGCACCACATTAACTCAGTGGCCCGTAAATAACATATATTGTCCTTCACCGTAGTTACAGCTCCACACATCGGCGCTGCCGTGCACTTTGGCAGACACCAACATGCTCAAGGACTGGCCCACCTTCTTTTCTACATATTTGTGCAGGGCTGGTACTGCCTTTTTGGCAAAGAAATGACGGCTTGGGACTCTCCACCTTGGCACAAGCCATCAGTTCTCTGAAAGGTGCAGAGTTCACCACTTGGAAAGGGAGGGACTGCAGCACCAACAACTTGGATAGGAGCACGTTCAGCTTCTGCACTGTTGGATGAGTGCACGCATAATGTTGTCTCTTAGATATAGATTCTGTGATCGATTGCTGATGCAATAACTGACTAGGAGGAGGAGGAGCAGGAGCATCATGACCAGCTGATGATGGACACACAACTTCCTTTGGCTGAGGTGGTGGAGCCTTGATTATCTGAAATGGGGTGCATGCCACTGGGTGCCGCAGCATTTCTTGCGGCAAGCTGGACCACCATATTGGAGCCATAGCTCTCCCAGGTCAATTTATGGTGATGCTACATATGTTGACGCAGGGCTGTGGTGCCAACATTGGCACCCTGGCCACGCTTCACCTTCTGCCTACAGTATGAACATATGGCCAAGCGGCTTTACAAAAAACTGCCACACCGCCGAGTAGATGATTTTACCTGCAACACTCCACGCTAACTGACTGCTACCACCACTGCCTCCATGAACCCCTGCACCACTGCTTTCCAGGAAGGTAGGCTGCTGTGAAGCTAGTGGTCTACCCCGGGCACATTTAGCTACCGACCTCACACTGCTGCCACCCTGCTGACTCCCACGCTGCCTCATGCGAAAGCTGCAACCCTCTTCTACTGATGACGATGAAGCCCCTCCCAATTACGATCGACTACATCGTCATCCACTACTGTCTGCAGATCACTGATGTCCTCCTCAACACCAGCTCCCACGCCACTCTCCTCATCACTACTTGCCTAACGGAGGAAGCGGCGGATGTCTCCTCCAGATGTTGTCTGAGAAGTAGCTGCTGACTGTCCTCTACACTTATCCTAGTTCCATGGGTCCGCTGCCTTGGGATAACCTTAAACTTTGACCTATCCTTCAAGCCGCACATCCAAACCCTCAACACCTCCTGCCGCCTCCAACTCAAGAACATCCATCGAATCCACTCCTTCCTCACCCCTGAAACTACAAAGATGCTAGTCCATGCCCTCATAATCTCCCACTTAGACTACTGTAACACCCTTCTACATGGCCTCCCAGCAAAAACTTTCACCCCCCTCCAGTCCACCTTAAATTGCGCCGCTTGCTTAACACACCTCTCCCCCCGTTCTTCATCGGTCGCTGCCCTCTGCCAATCCCTTCACTGGCTACCCATTGCCCAGCGAATAGAGTTCAAATTACTAATGCTGACATACAAAGCCATCCACAAACCTGTCCCCTCCATATACAGTTGTGCTAAACAGTTTACATACCTCGACAGATTTTTTTGTTTTTTGGCCTTTTTTCAGAGAATATGAATGTTAACACAAAAACTTTTTCTCCACTCATGGTTAGTGGTTGGTTGAAGCCATTTATTGTCAAACTTCTATGTTTTCTCTTTTTAAATCATAATGACAACCAAAAACATCAAAATGACCCTCTTCAAAAGTTCACATACCCCAGTTCTTAATACCGTGTATTGCCCCTCTAACATCAATGACAGCTTGAAGTCTTTTGTGGTAGTTGTGGATGAAGATCTTTATTTTCTCAGAATGTAAAACTGCCCATTCTTCTTGGCAAAAAGTCTCCAGTTCTTGTAAATTCCTGGGCTGTCTTGCATGTACTGCGCGCTTGATATCTCCCCAGAGTGGCTCAATGATATTGAGGTCAGGAGACTGAGATGGCCACTCCTGAACCTTCACTTTCTTCTCCTGTAGCCTATGACAGGTCGACTTGGCCTTGTGTTTTGCATCGTTGTCATGCTGGAATGTCCAAGTACGTCCCATGCGCAGCTTCCTGGCTGATGAGCGCAAATTTGCCTCCAGTATTTGCTGATAACATGCTGCATTCATCTTTCCTTCAACTTTGACCAAGTTTCCTGTGCGTTTGAAGCTCACACATACCCACATCATCAGTGATCCACCTCCTTGCTTTACAGTAGGAATGGTGTTCCTTTCATCATAGGACTTGTTGACACCTCTCCAAATGTAACGTTTAATGTTGTGGCCAAAAAGTTCAATTTTTGTCTCATCACTCCAAATTACCTTGTTCCAGAAGTTTTGAGGCTTGTCTCTGTGCTGTTTGGCACATTGAAGGCGAGATTCTTTTTGGCATTTGCGCAGTAATGGCTTTCTTCTGGCAACTCGACCATGCAGCCCATTTTTCTTCAAGTGCCTCCTTATTGTGCATCTTAAAAAAGTCACACCGATAGTTTTCAGAGAGTCCTGTATTTCAGCTGATGTTATGTGTGGGTTTTTCTTTGCATCCTGAACAATTTTCTGGGCAGTTGTGGCCGAAATTTTGGTTGGTCTACCTGACCGTGGTTTGGTTTTTACAGAGCCCCTGAGTTTCCATTTGTTAATCAGAGTTTGAACACTGCTGACTAGCATTATCAATTCCTTGAATATCTTTTTGTATCCCTTTCCTGTTTTATACAGTTCAACTACCTTTTCCCGTAGATCCGAGGACAATTCTTTTGCTTTCCCCATGACTCACAATCCAGAAATGTCAGTGGCTGGAGGAAAGATACAACAGTCTGTCTGGATCCCAGAAAATCACTCAGCTTTTATGCACACACACTAACCATGAGTGGAGAAAAAGTTTTTGTGTTATAATTTATATTCTCTGAAAAAAAGGCCAAAAAACCAAAAAATCTGTCGGGGTATGTAAACTTTTTAGCACAACTGTATCTCCGACCTAATCTCCTACTACCTGCCCGCATGTAACCTCCGATCCTCCAAAGACCTCCTACTCCACTCTACTCTTATCCGCTCTTCACACAACCATCTCCAAGACTTCTTCCATGCATTCCCCATACTCTGGAACTCATTACCAAGACACATAAGACTGACCCCCACAATCACAAGCTTTAAGAAGGCCCTGAAGACTCACCTATTCAGGAAGGCCTACAACCTCCAATAACACTAGTGTCTCATACCACCACCTGAACAGCCTCACCCCCACCTTCTGTCTCTATCCCTCTTCCCTCATAGATTGTAAGCCCTTGCGGGCAAAGCCTTCTATCCCACTGTCGCCAGTTGCTCACTGTTAGTATTATCTGTTTTGTGTATCTTGTGTACCGTATGTTAACCTTCAAATGTAAAGCACCATGGAATTAATGGTGTTATATAAATAAACAATAATAAATAATAATACCTCCTTCTCACTGTACAGTGGATCTGAGCTCACAGCATAAAGTACTTCTCTAGCTGAGGGAACAGAAAAGGACAGAGGCAGGTTGAAGACAGGTGAGGGCACAGGGCCTGCTGCTGTGCCATGCCAACTAAGGATTGTATCTGACAAATCTACCGACTCTTGGCTGGGGGTGTCTGATGTAACTTGGGATGAATTGGATGACCGAGTCAACCAGTCTACAACCGTTGGGTTGCTGGTCAAGACACTACCGCTACTTGACACTGGGAGCTCAGGCCTCTGTAACTGACCCCTGCTGCCACACCCCCTTACTCTGCTGCGATCTGTGCCTGCGCCAGAAACATTTAGGCCTGCGTCCCTCCCCTGTGCATGGCCTCTCGCTTCTCTGTCTGACATACTATTCAATGAAAAAACATAATTGCAAAGGGCAGAAAGGCCTGTTATTTTCTACTTTGAAGAGAACGGCAAATATGCCCCTTATTTCTTTCCCCACTAATGAACACCTATAAAAAAAAGCATGATAAAGGCAGGGCAGGCATGGTTCGTTCTACCTGGGAGTAACATGTACCTGTAAAACTGAGTTCACACTTGAGTTAGTTGGTCAGTTTTGGCCCCGTAACTGTCCAAATAAGTGAAGTGTGCAGTGGTTCTAAGAGCGACGCCTGTCATATGCGTGTCATTCTGACTCACAGTATTGTTTCACTACCACAGTAGGCTACCTATGCGTGTTACTGCAAGGCACAGTGTTCTACACCACTATACAGGCTCTCTGAAGCCAGGAAATAGGTGTTTTTTAGAGATATTTGCCGCAAATGAATTCGGATCGAAGCAAATTTTTTTGGAACTTCGAATTGAGCTGCAGAATCGAAATTTTGAGAAATTTGCTCATCTTTAATCATCATGATAACCCTTACAGATTCAGATCGAGTTGCTGTTAAAAAAACTGTCAGAAATTGAGATCTGCATTGGGATCTCAATGCCGAACATTGTTTTCACCAGCAAATCCCTTTTAAAGAGATTATCATCTTTAAAATGAATCCAAGATCATCTTCATAACCCTAACAGATCCTAAGAAATCGGCATTATAAGCAAGAACGTATATACATCCTCTGAAACTAAAGTGCCACCTGGGCCAGACAGCAGGAAAAGGGTTAAAATCCCCTTGCAATTGTCCCCACAGTTTAATGTCCCTCTCCTGCCACATAAAAATATTTAAAAAACAAAACACAAATACTCACCTCTCCTCGCTCCTCTGCTGTCTCGGGTCCAGAGTCTTCATGGAGCTGAAGGGGGGGGATGCAAGTGACATCATCACATCGCACCTGCAGCTCCCTTGGAAAAGAGCAGATGAATGGACGGCCCCCTGCTTCATCATTAACGCCGATGACCTGAAGCTCGGCATCCCAGAAAGGAGGACAGCAAAGGCAAAACTGTCCCAACGGAGCCCCTGTACCATAGGGCCCGGTGCAAGTGCACTGTTGGCCCTATGGTTAAAGCACTTAAGTATTCATTAAATATTTTCATACTTTGCACTATTTGATGCTTTTCAGCAGCAGAGAGATCGTTTATCTTTCCCCAAACCTAGGAGCAGCTACAAAAGGAATTTGAAATATAAAGGAAGTTTTTATACTTCTCCCTTCTGCTCAACCCACTCCTGACTTTGGCTCAAAAAACAGCAACAAAATCTGTAACAACAAAAAACCTACGTTTCTGCAATGTGGGGCCTCAGCCTTAACTAGGTTTCCTTTAATTGGGCTCACCTGGAAAACTAATTATCACAGGTATCTGAGTTTAATTTCATTGACCCAAAGAGCCCTGAGACACAAAACCATCCGTGAGTTTAACAGAAAAACAGAAAACTAAATCTTTATAACACTTAAATCCAATTTGCGTAATAATTTGAAATGCTGTGTATTTCTTAAAATAATCTGTTTACAATATATTCAATAGGAATACATTGTCTGTTTTAGTAATAAGCACAATATGGCACATTTATGAAGATTGGTGTTATTAACACCAATCTTCATAAACCCAGAGTTGGCAGAGACACACGTATCTTCACTAACGACACATACCCTCTGCCAGGCCATGTGCCTGGAGGGGAAATGTACACCAAGCTCATAGATAGCGTACATTTGTTACACCATTCATGCTACCCTCGCCACACCCCACACCCCCTTTTGGGGGAAGTGGCGAAGGCAGCACAGAAGTAAAAAAATCTGAATTCTTTTGCACAAAACACTGATTTGAGCCACAAGTGCGACCATTTATACCTTGTACACCAGAAAACTGGCGCATAAGGCATAATAAATAAGCCCCAATATTATTGCTTCTAGATGAGTGAACCGGTTCAGAAGGAACCAGTTTTGACCTAAATTTTCCAAAAGGTTTTATTTTTAGTCATTTGCTTCCAGTAATACTCCCACTGGGAAACTATTTGTACCTCCAAATCTTCATCTTCGTGTTTTGGAGGAAATTCATTGTTCTACCTTAATGGGACATCCCGGCTTGGCGGGGACTAAATACCTTCTTACTGGTGGCCTTCCTGGTCTCGAGACGTTTGTGAATTTGTTGCTGCCTGTGAGGCATGTGCTAGGATGAAGACTTCTAGGAGATTACCCGAGGGCCTTCTTCATTCTCTTCCTATACCTAAGAGACCATGGTCTCATTTGTCAATGGACTTTATTACAGATTTACCCTATTCCCAAGGGAAGACTGTGATTTGGGTTGTTGTGGATAGATTCTCCAAAATGTGTCATTTTGTACCCCTAAAGAAAATTCCAAGTGCTCCACGTCTACCCTCGCTCTTTATTAATCACATACTCCGCTTGCATGGCGTACCGGAAAATATTGTATCTGATCGGGGTGTACAATTTGTCTCTAGATTCTGAAAGGAATTTTGTGGTCGTCTGGGGGTCTCTCTGTCTTTCTCTTCCGCTTTCCACCCTGAGACCAATGGTCAGACAGAGAGATTCAACCAAATTTTGGAACAATATTAAAGGTGTTTTGTGTCCGATGCTCAAGAAAGATGGAGAACCTTTCTTCCTCTAGCAGAGTTTGCAATAAACAACAGGGTTAACGTCACCACTAAAATGTCTCCGTTTTATTGCAACTATGGATTTAACTCCAGGTGCTCCTCTCTCCGTAGAACCGAGTCTGTTAATCCCACTGCCGAACAGACTTATCAGTGACTGTGCACAGTCTGGGCCCAGGCTCGTCTGAGCCTGGTTAAAGCCCAAGAATATCAAAAAAGGCAGGCAAATAAAAGACGCTTACCTGGCCCCGAATACAGAGTGGGAGATCGAGTCTGGTTTCCATTAGGAATTTATGTCTTAGAGTTCCTTCGGGAAATTTGCACCACGCTACATTGGGCCCTATGTCATTTCTGAACTCATGAAGCCAGTATCTTTTAAATTACAACTTCCAAGTTCTTTTCGTATCCACAACGTCTTCCATAAGTCGCTTTTGAAGAAGTATATCTCTTCTAGTCCACCTGCGCCTGTGGTGGTCCAAGGGGAACTAGAATACGAGGTAGAAAAAAATTCTGGATTCACGTTGGGTGCAAAATGCTGTTCAGTACCTTGTGCACTGGAAGTGTTATGGCCCGGAGGAGCGAACGTGGGTTTCTGGTAGGGACCTGCATGCGCCACATTTGATTAATCTCTTTCATCGCCAGAACCCTTCGAAACCTGGTCCATCTGGCGAGGGTCCAGAGGCCCCTCATAAAAGGGTGGGTACTGTAACATACTTGCCTGTCCGGGCTTTGGCACCAACCTCCGGGTGCACGCTGCGGTGCAGGAGGCGTGTCTGGTTGTGATTCCTTCTTCTGGGTTTTTCTTGTATTGTCTGAACACTGTCCTAGTCCCTCACCTCCTTAGTTGATTTTCCGCCACACCCGTTTCCTTCACCTTGCTTTCCCTCTGCTCCACTAAGACTTAACTTTAGTCTTACCTGTGTGATTGACAACCTATCCTCCTATCAAGTCTGGAGCGGGTTCTTCCTCCCTATTTATTGTTTGCTCACATTCCCATTGGCGCCTGCTATTACCTTGCGCGTACTGGCTATACTCCTTGCTCTTTGTTACCTATTCTTCTTATTCTTGACCACTGGCTTACCTTTGACTTTTCTCTTGGATTGTGATTTTGTACTGCATTGCTCATTTGTTACCGACCCCTTGGCTAGCTGGCCTCCCTTTGTTGTTGTTCATCCTGTCTGCATTCTGCGTTATCACTTATTATAAGGAAGGACTGTCGACCAGTTGCTGGCTGTCGCCTAGGACAGTTCGGGCAATTAGCCAGGGACAGTTGGGGGTTCAGCTTAGGCTCCACTGTTTTGTTGTGCCCCTCCCCCCAGAGTTCTCCAGTAGTCACTGGGGAATCGCTCCTCTAGTGATTCCCTTACACCAGGACTTACTAATTGATAGAGCTTCATAGGCTCCCAAAGCAAAAACTACAGAGACACGGTCACCAGAATCTACTTCTTCCACTTAAAAGAAGTATTGATGTCTTCAACTAGGAAACCTAGCACACTTCCAGCTCCATATGAAGATATGTTTGAAGACTTATCACAATATACGAATGATGTGAGAAAGAAATTCACTCCTATTAGTATCTTCTTACATAGCTGCAAAGTGCCATGCAAATGGGGTTTCCCCACCAAGTTGAATAAAAAGTAAAAATAACAAAAAATAAAAGGCAGTGATCATACATTAAAGAAAACAAGGGATGGTTTTTCTCCTTAAAGCCCTTGTTCTATCCCCACTGGTTACTATGGAGTCTTTGCATGAGAAAGGATTGGGTAGAGTCTCCCCGGACTTCTCGTTGAAGGTATCTAATAATTGCCTTTCAGTAGAGGTTCGTAGTCTTAGGTGGACTTAAACTCCAAAGACATACTGATAGGGAATGTAGATTGTGAGCCCTATATGGGACAGTGACTGTCAATGTCTGTAAAGCGCTGCGGAATATGATGGCGCTATATAAGTAAGCATAATAAATAAATAAATAATAATAATAAATAACCCCATTTTTACAGGTGATTATCTTGCCTGCTAGCACATTCAAAGTTCATTCTGTTATGTTTGTTTGGTATTTTATTTATTACGTTCTCTCCTGTTGGTGTCTCATTGGATCTGTTCTCGAGGAATTTAATCACCTATGTGATTTCTGTTACCGTGCATGTTTGTGGTATTAGGTTAGCGCACTATAATAAGCATTGTATTAACCTGTCAATCAGAAAAAACTAAATTGTTGAGTGCCAAAGAGCTAAATTCTTACTGCAAAATATAACCCCAATTCCAATGAAGTTGGGACGTTGTGTAAAACGTAAATAAAAACAGAATATGATGATTTGCAAATCCTTTTCAACCTATATTCAATTGAATACACTACAAAGACAAGATAAGGTCACGGGTATTCAATGTTGGTTTTTGGCCTTGCCGCTTACTTGCACAGATTTGTCCAGGTTCTCTGAATCTTTTGATGATATTATGGACTGTAGATGATGAAATCCCTAAATTCCTTGCAATTGTAGGTTGAGAAACATTGTTCTTAAACTGTTGGACTATTTGCTCACGCAGTTGTTCACAAAGTGGTGAACCTCGCCCCATCCTTGCTTGTGAACGACTGAACCTTTCGGGGATGCTCCCTCTATACCCAATCATGATACTCACCTGTTTCCAATTAACCTGTTCACCTCTGGAATGCTCCAAAAAGGTGTTTTTTGAACATTCCTCAACTTTCCCAGTCTTTTGTTGTCCCTGTCCCAGCTTTTTTGGAATGTTTTGCAGGCATCAAATTCAAAACGAGTGAATATTTGCAAAAACACAATAAAGTTTATCCGTTTGAACATTAAATATCTTGTCTTTGTAGTGTATTCAATTGAATATAGGTTGAAAAGGATCTGCAAATCATCGTATTCTGTTTTTATTTATGTTTTACACAACGTCCCAATTTCATTTGAATTGGGGTTGTAGCATCTGTCTGGAGAGGTACTACATTGACATCCTATGTCTCCAGGAGATACACTTTAGAAGATATGTTTCTACAACAAAATCATTAAGCGTACACGAAAAATCCAAAAGGCAAACTATTGCTATGTGTCGATTTTAATATTATCCTTGTTGCTGAGTGACACTAGCCGACATAGAGGCTGCTTCACTAGTCTCAGCAAAACAAGATCTAAATACAATTGCAGATCAAGGGCATTAACTCCCATCGAAAATAAGGAAAAAACGGCTCAAGGCGATAGGTATGTAGGGATATACTCAATAAAACATAACCTTTTTTTGTAATTTTATTAAAATACAGAAAATAATCCTGTACAGTAAAATGTACATTCACTAGTATAGATGTGCCCAGTCAGAGGAGGGGTAGAAGGAAATAGACAAATGAGATAGCTGTAGGTAGGTTAAAGATATATATACCACAATCCAACAGCAATCTTTTGTTAATAAGGAGTATAGCTGAACATCATCAATCTGGGGAAGATACATGCATACATACTATGGAGCTTGACTATTATCTTTCAGACTGGGGGATATCTTATAGGAGTTAGTTGACCTTGGAGTATTTTCTTTACAGAGCGCATCCCCACGGGGATGAATTTATACTCCAAGGTTTATAGAATAGGGATCTGCTTTTGATTACTATTGTGAATGGGTGGATTTGGAGGACTGAGAGGCGTGATTGCGGCTAGTAGCCATTCGATAACATATGGTGGACCATTTTTTTGCATATTCTCACTTCCATAATCCTGCTCCTTTATACATTTTTACTGTACTCCTTTTGGAGACTAGTATTTTGAAATATCATCCCGGGGAGCATATGTATCTTCCCCAGATTGATTATGTTCAACTATATTACTTATTAAAAAAAGATTGCTGTTGGACTACGATATATATCACTTTGACCTTTTTTTTTTTTTTTTTATTGTTCCCTTGTTTGGGATAAAGTGTGGCACACAGTTGAATAGATATAATATATATATCTAATAAACAATATTTTTAATTATTTATTTTCATAACTCCACACTTAGCAGTGATTTGTTAATAACTATTGATAGTTGGTCCTCAGTGAACTGTATTTTTAGTCATTTGGGACTGGTCTTGTAGCTTTTAGGATATTGATCCTTGGTGTCATAAAGGTCAAACAATGGTTAGGCAAAACTAAGAATGTGATTTCAGAGAATGAGTTAACTATAGTTCAACCAATCAATTTCTATCAAAAGTGCCTTTAAACAACTTATTATTTAGAACTCTAAGAATTATTTAGAAGATTGTTCCCCATGGATTAAGAAACCTTGTCCTTCCCTCTAGAAGTGTGAGATCAGGGGTGCAACTATAGGGAGTGCAGTGGTAGTGGTAGCTACTGGGTCCTTGACCTTGAGGGGGCCCCAAAGGTCTCTTTGACACATAAAATATGCCACTATTCTAAACAGCACAAGGAAGTTAGGGACCCCATTAAATATTCTACATTGATACCAAGGAGCTTTAGGTTACACCTTTGGTTGAGATCACCCACATTAATTTCTAGGTGGGAAAAAGAGTTGAGAGATTGCTGCTTTAAACTTATTTTCATTTTGTTAGAAGAATAAAAATCTATCCTTGAAAAATGCTCTGTTAATTTGGGGCAAGCAGTTGGAAGAGTGAAAAACTTTTCCACAGATCCAGTGTTTGAAGAGAGGGAAAATGCCCTACAGATTAACATCGAACGCTTCACCTCCCTCATAAAAAACCCCCCCAAAAAACTGGAAACACCATTGATTTCCAAGGGACCTAGCTGAGTTCAAAGAGAACAGAGTGTACTCTAACCTCTCCTCAAATACAAATGACACTGAAGTGATAAGTCAACTAGGGCACTCATGAGAAATAGTAGGAACAGTGGTAGTGATGTGGCACCTGCTGAGCAATCTATATCTCCTAGTCAGAGCAGTTTTCCTCCTCTTTTTGATGAGCAAGATGAGAACAGTCAGCATTGTGTGCAAGCACAGGAAGAAGACATGATGACTGTTGATGGTGGTGCAGGTAGTAGTGGCTGGAGGTATGGTACTTCTGGTCATTCTGGTAGGGGAGCTAGGGGGATATCTGGAGGTGGAAATTCTGAGGGTGTGCATGGCCATGATGATATGTTAGAAAAAAGCAGGCAATATGATGATGATGATGATAATGACATAGGCCGATGATTCTCTTGCGAATAGAACCTGGCAACCGTGTCAGGGTGACAAGGTGACATAAGATGAGGAGAGTGGTGGCAGTGGTGATAGTAATTCCAGCCATTGCGCAGGCCCAACATTCAAAAAGCTGCCCGGGGAAGACCTAGGGGAACCTCACAGAGTGGGGGTGGTGGCCCTGGTGGTGGTAGTTGGAGAGTTGTTTCCACTGCTACTGGTGGTGCAGTCATCTCCCATGTGGGAATTTTTTTATACATTGCCAAATGATAAATCCATGGTGATGTGCAAGATCTGCAAGCAGAAACTTAGCCATGGCCGTGCAGGAACAAATGTAGGAACAACATCTCTACGTACCCTCTTATTTTCAAAAATAGATTTGACAGTGGTATTGGCAGGGAATGTGAGCAAGGCTGTTTTCCTACTCTATCTCGTTATCCTGGTAGGCAGGCTTCATCTATATGTAGCACTAGCACATGGTTGTCATCGTTATTAACCTTTTCCCGACATGTCAGGTATTTATATATGGTGCCCGCTCAGCAGCTTAGCGGTCGCCATAGCTGCTGGGTGTTTGCTGTATTATACTGATCGTGAGCATTAACACCCCCCCATCTCCTTGATCAAAAGGCCTGGGCACCGCCATGTTAACGGGGATCGCCGGCACACAGAGCGAGATCCAGGGCCGGTGTCCTATTGGCATGACATCGGGAGCCTATTGAAGGCGCCCAGGCTTGTTTGCTATTCATTTGGATGGCAGGCTGCTTTAAGCCATACAAATGCCAGTATTTTGCAATGCATTGAAATTTATTAGCATTGTAATTCACTGCATTAGTGATCAAACCCCCTGGGGTTAAAGACCCCTATGGGGTCTAATAAATGCAAAAAAAAAAATAAAAAAATACAACACATATAAAAGTACTTAAATACTGTGAAACACAAACACATTAGGTATCCCTGTGTCCAAAAATGCCTGATCTACAAACCTATACAAATATTTTTCCTGTACGCTGAATGCCATAGCAGTAAATAAAAAAAAAAAATCAAAAGTGCCGAACTGCCATTTTTTTCACTGTTTGGTTTCTGAAACAGGGCACCGGGCCCTATGGTAGCGGGGGCTCCCTTTTGACAGCAGGACAGTCCTACACTTTCTGTCCAAGGCAGTGGGTCCGGGCTACCACAACTCATCGGCGTCAAGTGCAAACAGTGATGAAACAGGGAGCGGACGGCACCCTACTTCATCATCCGGCCACTTTTTTTGCTCCCGATGTCACTTACATCGCGCCTGTTACTCCTTGAAGACTCCGGGACCAGAGAAAGGAGTGAACGGGGGAACGGGTAAAGGTGAGTATTAAGGTTTGTTTTTTTCTTTGATATATACAGTGGGGGACACAAAACTGTGGAGGCAACCTGGGGGGACATGATACTATGGGGGCAACCTTAGGGGGCCATGTCAGTGTGGAGGGACATGATACTGTGGGGGCAACCTCAGGTGAGGACATGATACTGTGGGTGGAACCTGAGGGGGACATGTCAGTGTGTGAGGACATTAATCTGTGGGGGGCAACCTGGAGGGGGACATGAATCTGTGGGTGGCAACCTGTAGAGGGACATGAATCTTTAGGGGGGACATGAATCTGTGGGAGGCAACCTGGAGGGGGACATGAATCTGTGGGGGGACAAGATACTTTGGGGGCAACCTGGAGTGAGGACATGATACTGTGGGGGCAACCTGAGGGGGGCCATGTCAGTGTGGGGGGACATGATACTGTGGGGGCAACCTGGAGGGGGACATGAATCTGTGGGGGCAACCTGGAGGGAGACATGATATTGTGGGGGCAACCTGGGGTGAGGACATGATAATGTGGGGGCAACCTGGTGTGAGGATATGAATCTGTGGGGAGCAATCTGGAAGGGGACATGAATCTGTGGGGGGCAACCTGGAGGGGGACATGAATCTGTGGGGGGACATGATACTGTGGGGGCAACCTGGAGTGAGGACATGATACTTTGAAGGCAACCTGGAGGGGGATATGAATCTGTGGAGGGGCAACCTGGAGAGGGACATGATATTGTGGGGGCAACCTGGGTTGAGGACATGATACTGTGGGGTCAACCTGGGGTGAGGATATGAATCTGTGGGGGGAAACCTGGAGGGGGACATGAATCTGTGGGGGGCAACCTGTAGGGGCACATGAATCTGTGGGGGGACAAGAATCTGTGGGGGGCAACCTGGAGGGGGACATGATATTGTGGGGGCAACCTGGATGGGGACATGATATTGTGGGGGCAACCTGGGGTGAGGACATGATACTGTGGGGGGCAACCTGATGTGAAGATATGAATCTGTGAGGGGAAACCTGGAGGGGGGCATGAATCAGTTGGGGCAACTTGGAAGGAGACATAAATATGGGGGGGCTACCTGGAGGGGGACATGAATCTCTGGGGGCAACCTGGTGGGGCACATGAATCGGTGGGGGCAACCTGGGGTGAGGACATGATACTGTGGGGGGCAACCTGGGGTGAAGACATGAATCTGCGGGGGGCAACCTGGAGGGGGACATGAATCTGTGGGGGCAACCTGGGGTGAGGACATGATACTGTGGGGGCAACCTGAGGGGGACATGTCAGTGTGGGGGCAACCTAGGGTGAGGACATGAATCTGTTGGGGGAAACCTGGAGGGGGACATGAATCTGTGGGTGGCAACCTGGAGGGGGGGGCCATGAATCTGTGTGGGGCAACTTGGAGGGGGACATTATAAGGGGCAACTTGGAGGGGGACATTATAAGGGGCAATCTTGAGGGGGATATTATAAGGGACATATTGCATGGGGCCACTAGGGAGCCATTATACTGTGTGAGAGCCACTAAGGGGCATTATATTATGAGGGAGCATTATAATTCGTGCAGGTCAGGTATTTGTATATGGTGGTGATGGGGGGGGCACTTATGAAATCTTTGCACAGGGCCCACCAATGTGTTAAAATGGCCCTGATTTTCTGCATCACAAAATTGCATGAAACTATTGGTTCCATGTACCTGTGAAGTGGGGGATCACATGATCAGTCTCATAGGCACTTACAACAGAAGATCTAAGGATGTTGTAAAAATCCTGAAGCCTTACTGTGGGATCTTGAAATTGGATCCTCACTTGTCAGAAATCAGCACTCTGAAACCTTCAGTGACCTTTTGCAGCTGAAGAAATTTAAGAGATAGACTAGTACATAGTTATCTATCTCCTGCTAAAACTGTGAATAAACAGCTTAGGAATAACATGGTGCATGGAACATTCAAATACACTAGGGGAAAAAAAAGTATTTAGTCAGCCACCAATTGTGCAAGTTCTCCCACTTAAAAAGATGAGAGAGGCCTGTAATTGACATCAACTATCAGAGACAAAATGAGAAAACATATCTAGAAAATCACATTGTCTGATTTTTAAGTTATTTATTTGCAAATTATGGCGGAAAATAAGTATTTGGTCAATAACAAAAGTTCATCTCAATGCTTTGTTATATATCCTTTGTTGGCAATGACAGAAGTCAAACGTTTTCTGTAAGTCTTCACAAGGTTGGCACACACTGTTGCTGGTATGTTGGCCCATTCCTCCATGCAGATCTCCTCTAGAGCAGTGATGTTTTGGGGCTGTCGCTGGGCAACACGGACTTTCAACTCCCTCCAAAGGTTTTCTATGGGGTTGAGATCTGGAGACTGGCTAGGCCACTCAAGGACCTTGAAATGCTTCTTATGAAGCCACTCCTTCGTTGCCCTGGCGGTGTGCTTGGGATCATTGTCATGCTGAAAGACCCAGCCATGTTTCATCTTCAATGCCCTTGCTGATGGAAGGAGCTTTGCACTCAAAATCTCACGATACATGTCCCCATTCATTCTTTCATGTACACGGATCAGTCGTCCTGGTCCCTTTGCAGAGAAACAGCCCCAAAGCATGATGTTGCCACCCCCATGCTTCACAGTAGGTATGGTGTTCTTTGGATACAACTCAGCATTCACTCTCCTCCAAACATGACAAGTTGTGTTTCTATCAAACAGTTCTACTTTGGTTTCATCTGACCATATGACATTCTCCCAATACTCTTCTGGAACATCCAAATGCTCTCTAGCAAACTTCAGACGGGACCAGATATGTACTGGCTTAAGCAGGGGGATACGTCTGGCACTGCAGGATCTGAGTCCCTGGCGGCGTAGTTTGTTACTGACGGTAGCCTTTGTTACATTAGTCCCAGCTTTCTGCAGGTCATTCACTAGGTCCTCCCGTGTGGTTCTGGGATTTCTGAGTGAATGCAGGCTGTGCACTTTTCTCCTTACCTCAAAATTACTCATTTTTTCTTGCTTTAAACCATCTTTCAATATTTGCGGTCTAAAAATAGTCAGATATGTGTAGTCCTTGCATCATGTCTTTAATGATAGAGCTTAGAAAACTAATTTCATTACAATGGTTTGTGGCTATATGTTTACTACCATTTTCTGGATATCTGCCATTTGAGGAGAAAAAAAAAACACTATTCAAAATAATATGGTTATTTTGCCAGAATGTCATTGGTTGCAATCTGGTCACAGAAATATCTACAGGATAACACTGCCACTCTGCCCAGAATTCAGTTGATTGACATTAAAAAGTGGTTGGAAGCTGGCAGACTAACCACAGTTTGAATATTATTCCATGCCAGAACCACAAAATTTCAGCAGATGTTTCCAACTCCTAAAATCATTACATTTGACATGCATATGAATACGAACCAGGAGTCATTGTATTTCCAAATCATTCTTTTTTCAAATCATTAAAATAACACATGGGAGGGAACTTATCAAGACTGGCATTTCAAACTATACTCTTGGTCCTCTGTGCACTGTAGATGATACATGCCTAATTTATTAAGAGGAACTTGACTTTCAGAAAATTTGCTTCACCTCTGACTTCCATGTGCCAAAACTAAATTCTACACCAACTAGAAGTTAGTGTAGATTTGAGCTGAAATTTACTCCAATTTCTGGCATAAGTAAATTAATCTGACAGACCACTGAGGCCACGCCCCTTTCACTAAGCCCTACCACAAGTTTTTGTGTAAAAACACACTTTTGCAACTTTTATTTCAGCTCTTTTTAAGCATACTTCTTTTGATAAGTTTTTCCTATAATTTATATTATTCTGTTATGAATTTTAACATGCAAGGATGTAACCTGAGGAGATGCAAAGGGGTCCATAAGATGTCTCTTCCCAATATAAGGAAACCAGTATTATTTAAAAAAAACAAACTACTATTTAGCTCAGGAGCTTCTTGTTAGGCCTCTGATAATATGTTATATATTCACCAGTTAAAATGTTATTTATTCTCGATTGTCATGTAGTATCTGGCTAAAAGAGTTGAAACATGGGAGGGTTAAAATAAAAAGGTGCAGATGAATCTATATATAGATTTATCAATATTTAGCAAATGGTTTAGGCAAATTCTGAAAGCTGCTTATATCTGTACATAAATATCAATTAGTTCAATGACTATTTGGCCAAGTACAATATTATTGTATTTCCCCAAAAATATCTTATTCATTTTGGGCAAAATATGTACACACGTGGACAAAATTGTTGGTACCCCTCGTTTAATGAAAGAAAAACCCACAACGGTCAAAGAAATAACTTGAATCTGACAAAAGTAATAATATATAAAAATTCTATGAAAATGAACAAATGAAACTCAGACATTGCTTTTCAACCATGCTTCAACAGAATTTTTCAAAAAAGAAAACTCATGAAACAGGCCTGGACAGAAATGATGGTACCCTTAACTTAATATTTTGTTGCACAGCCTTTTGAGGCAATCACTGCAATCAAACGATTCCTGTAACTGGCAATGAGACTTTTGAACCTCTCAACAGGTATTTTGGCCCACTCCTCAATGGTCCAATGTTTTCCTCTTAGCCATTCTTGGGTGTTTTTAGCTGTGTGTTTTGAGTCATTATCCTGTTGCAAGACCCATGACCTGCGACTGAGACCAAGCTTTCTGACACTGGGCAGCACATTTCTCTCTAGAATCTCTTGATAGTCTTGAGATTTCATTGTACCCTGCACAGATTCAAGACACCCTATGCCAGATGCAGCAAAGCAGCCCCAGAACATAACAGAGCCTCCTCCATGTTTCACAGTACAGTGTTCTTTTCAAGATATGCTTCATTTTTCCGTCTGTGAACATAGAGCTAATGTGCCTTGCCAACAATTTCGATTTTTGTCTCATCTGTCCATAGGACATTCTCCCAGAAGCTTTGTGGCTTGTCAACATGTAGTTTGGCAAATTCCAGTTTTGTCAGATTCAAGTTATTTCTTTGACCATTGTGGGTTTTTCTTTCATTAAACGAGGGGTACCAACAATTTTGTCCAAGTGTTGTGACAGCTTGGGTAATTAAACTCAGAATGGCGGCTTTTCCTGGTCCGGACAGCAGTGGTTCATGGTACTGGGCGCCGGAAAGATAGCTTTCAGACGGTCCAAGTGTAAAATAAACGTGGATTTATTCAGCTTAACTGCAACATAACAAAACAACAAAAAAACCTATGCCACAGTTAGGGCCTAACTCACTCCTTGAGTCCCTAACTAGCCTCTGGGGGGCAATAAGAGGTTGACTTAGTCTCTGTAAGTCCTCTCTGGATCCCAGCCCTCTTGGACAGAGCCTCCCTCTCTGTCCTAGCTGGTCCTGACTATTGCTCAGCTCCAGCAAAAGTCCGCTGTGGACCCGAGCACTTCTGGCACAGACTGTCTATCTGTCCAGCTGAGTCCACCATCTCCTGCTTCCTGCAGGACACTCCAGCCCTCCTGGAGTTATGTGCCACCACCCAAAGGCATGGCTGAGAGCCTTTTCTGGCCTGGCCTGGGTTGCTCAACAGCGCCCTCTGGCTCACATACTTACATACCCTCCCCCTCAACTCACTACCCATGGGGTGAGCTACAACGGGACGAGACATCCTATGATGAAGTCCCTCTTCAACCAAGTATGCCTGTCCAGTGTCTCTCCAGAAGTCCCAATCTGGCGGTCTCTTCTTCCAGATTCCGGTTACTCGACACTTCCGTTTTCTCATCACTTTAACTGCTACGCCAAGATCCTGGCCATTCTGTGCAAAGGCAAGTTTTTCTTCATCACCTCCACAATTCGCCACACAGGGGATCACATCATTTTCATCACATTTTCCATCATAGTCTTCAGCCATCCCATTGCATGACTTTGATCCCTTTAGTGAATAGCAGTAAGAATCTTCTTCTTCTCCTCCTATCACGAATCCACAGGAGCTCGGATACCAGCTAGCACGTACTTCATGTACATCAATGTCTTTAGAGTATAAATATTTCACGGGTACCTTTTCTGTAACCTTCATCTCAAAGCAAACTTTGCCATCACCATCAAGGCTTAGAAGTTTAGGAGACATCTCCGCTTTGTTTGAGATACACAAGCTCTGTACCGCTATATCTTCTCCTTTTGCACAAGGGCCATACAGTACACCTTCACAAAATAGTTCACGCTGAACTACATTTTCTGGTATGTCTTTAACAACTGTCACATCATATATTGGAATGGTTTCTTTATAATGCTTCCACACCTGTACGGCAGCAGGAGAACCACTTCCATACTCTAGTCTTACTTCCTCTTTCTCATACGCATAACTTCCTGGAGGCATGTTGCGGTGCTGTGATAGATTACAAGAATTTTCGTGCCAACTCCTTTCTTACAGTACAGGAGCTGGTGACATCGTCATCTCAACATTCTTCAAGTTATTTTCATTCCCTGTGCTAACACCAGAGGACTGGGATACCAAGTTTTCACCATCACAGTTTTTTCTGTCAGTACCCAGATGCTTTTGGGTTACATGTTCTGGCTGCCTTAATGGTTCTGCTTTCTCTGCCTCTATGCTGGCAGCTTTCTTCAATCCTACCGCCTTCTGTAGCATACAAATCTCTGATTCCAGTTCCGGAACTTTCTTCACTGCCAAATTTTTCTGCACAGCCTCCATCTCAGTTTTTACTATTGCAACTTGCAGAACTTCCTCAATCTTCCTGACATCTTCTATGGCAACAGATGTAGATGCCATCTCTTTATCCACTACGCCTCCTAATTCTAGGATATTCTGCAATGTTCTTCTAACATTTGTCAGGTCAGCATCCTGGATAATATTTTCTGCTTCCCTCACTGTTCCCTGAATTATATTGGATTGATCCTCCAACATCTTCTGATAAAGCTTCTGCTCATCTGCAGACTTTTTGTCAAGTCTTTCATTCAAGTCCCGTATCTCAGTGGCTCTCTTATCTTGCTCTTGGTTGAATAAAGACTCTATTTCTTGAATCACATTTTTCAGGGATAACAGCTCTGAGTCTTTAGAGGTTAACAGGCTCTGCAGCGAGTCTCTCTCATCTTCTAGTGCTGCCAACTTTGAAGATAGTGCAGATGCCGACTGTTCCGTATTGGATAGAGACTGCTGCAATCGATCCAATTCTTCTCTTTTAGATTCCACTTCGGTTTTTAACTGTTCAATCTGAGAAGTGCGCTCTTCCAACTTTATTTCTGATTCACGCTTCACTTGATCCATCTGAAACTCCAGCTGTTTCTTGATTTCCTCCTGCTTGTTCACTTGCACCTTTAATTTAGCAACAAGCATTTTTAGATCTACAATCTCAGCAGATAAACTAGACAGGTTTCCTTCAAACTGAATCCTCATGTCTTCTGTCTGGAGGTCCAATTCTCTCTTGGCCTTTTCCAGCATCTCATAAGCATTAGCTTTGTTCTCATACAATATCTGCACAGATTCCAGGTTTTTCTCAACTTCATCCTTGGAGCTAACCAAATCCTCCATTTCAGTGCGCAGTTGCTTGTTGAGCCTCTCTAACTTGGCCTTCAATTTAAGGGCCTCTTCTAGGGAGCGAACCAAGGCAAGAGCTTTGGTCTTTTTTCTACAAGCCTCTGCTTCAGCACGGTCACGTTCTTCTGCATATCTAGCAGAAAGAGTGTTCTCTTCCCCAAGCAGCTGATCAAACTTTTCCTGCTTCCTTTTCAAATTTGACACAATCCGATGTTGATGATCAAGATCTACACCTACATCTTCTAGTTCCTGCTGCAGTCTAATTTTCGTCTTCTCAAGTTTGTCATAAGCAGCAACCTTCTCCTCAAACCGTTGAGTTGTAGCTTCTAGCTCCTTTTGCAACTTTTACTTTAGTTCTTCAACAGAGTCCAAGGATCCAATACTATCTTCCATTTTCTTCTTCATATCAGTGGCCTGAGCCTGTAGTGTTGAAATCCTCTTTGTCAAATCTCTTTTTGCTATCTCCTCTTCCTCTAGTTGCTCAAGGAAACCATTTTTCTCCTCTTCCATTTGTTTTAGTTTCGTACTAAGGTCAAGTTTCTGATGAATTTCTTCTTGCAAAAGTTCCTGAGTGTCCTGAAGCTGAGATTCTAGTGTAGACAACTCTTTGGAAAGTTTGATAAACTTGCTGTCTGCTTGAGAAAGAAGCCCTGTAACATTATCCAATTCCACCTGTAGTCTGTTTGCCTTGTCTAGCAGTTCTGCTTGAAACCTGTCCCCTTCTGTGACTTTCAGTTGCAGCTCTTGAAGTTGAGTCTCTACTTTCTTATGACTCTCCTGTAAGGCTTACACTTTCTGAGCATGGACAGACGACATCTCCATCAATTCTTTGTCTTTATTTTGCACCAAAACGGACAACTTCTCATTATCTTCACAAGATCCTGAGAGCGCCCTCTCCAGGCTGCATATTCTAGCTTTGAGTTCCCTTTCTCTTTGTTCCAGAACTCCAGCTCTGCTTCGCCATTCGTGGATTTCACTATTTAGGCGAACCTGCTTTAGTGCATGCAAGTTTCGCTCTGACTGCAATGTCTGCACCACAGATTCTAAATCACTCTCTTGGTCAGAGACATGTTTCCTCAGCTCTGCAATTTCATTTTCTTTATCAATTAATGCAGCCGAAAGTTTTTCACACTTCCTCACTTGGTCATCCAGACATTCTGACTGACACTGCAAAAATTCACTTCTCTCACGTTTAGCAGTTTCAAGGTCATCTCTTAATTTTTCAATGACACTCTCTTTGGCACTGGAGTCTTGGACATGCTGCTCCTTTAAATCCTGCAATTGCTTCTCAAGCACTTGCTTTTTCTCTACACTCTGTACAACTTTATTAGCTAGAGCACATTTCATATCAGCAAACTCCTTCTTAGTGACACAGTCCATTCCAGGCAAACCCAGTACCACATTTTCACAATGACTAGGATATGAACTCTTTACAGTTTCAAGCTCTTTCTTTAACTTAAGGTTCTCTTTTTCTGATACCTCAAGTTGCCATTTCCAATCAGATATTTCATCTTCATAAATGAACCTGATGGTTTTAATCTCATCTTGAAGCTGCTGCACCATAATATTTTCATCTTTGGTGCTTTCATGCACTCCCCTATGAGACATACCGTCAGTAGGGACATATTCAATCATAGAACAGAGGTTTTTTAGAAAAACTGAGTCACTCTCATGCAACCCTTTATCTTTACTTGCATTCCACATGATCTGTTCGGGGTTTTGTGTCTCTCTGCATTCAGACTTCTGCACTAATAAACCTGTGCATAACTTCTCTGCTTTTTTACAAGCTGAAATTCTTTTTCTTGCCCATGGTTTACTAACAAGATTACACAATATTCCACAGCAACCTTGGGTTCAACCAGTAGCAACTTTTTTTGCAATCTTCAGCAGTCACATGTATTCAAACTGTTAACTTTTGTGGCACTACAACAACCAGCATTTTCTTCTGTCTTCCACAGAAAACATCAACATGGCACCATAGCCTTTCACATAGACTGTTTGCAATATCCATCTTCTATACACATTGCATACTTTCTTGCCATCAGCAAACATTTCACAGACTTCTGTGCCACAGTATACACAAAGTCCATTCCCTGGATTCCTCATCCAGAGTTTTTACTTTCACCAGTTTTACACACACATTGCTATGTTGCAATTCACTCACCCCTTTCTGGGTTTCTCAGTTGAAATCACCGATTTCTTCCAGCTGTAGGCCACAATGCACACTTAGCAGTACTGCAATCACAAACCACTTGTCTTCCAGGACTTGCGTGGATCTCTTTATGCGCGCGATTCTCCACCATATGTAACAGCTTGGGGAATTAAACTCGAAATGGCGGCTTTTCCTGGTCCGGACAGCGGTGGTTCATGGTACTGGGCGCCGGAAAGATGGCTTTCAGACGGTCCAAGTGTAAAATAAATGTGTCTTTATTCAGCTTAACTGCAACATAACAAAACAAACAAAAAAACCTATGCCACAGTTAGGGCCTAACTCACTCCTTGAGTCCCTAACTAGCCTCTGGGGGGCAATAAGAGCTTGACTTAGTCTCTGTAAGTCCTCTCTGGATCCCAGCCCTCTTGGACAGAGCCTCTCTCTCTGTCCTAGCTGGTCCTGACTATTGCTCAGCTCCAGCGAAAGTCCGCTGTGGACCCGAGCACTTCTGGCACAGACCGTCTATCTGTCCAGGTGGGTCCACCATCTACTGCTCCCTGCAGGATACTCCAGACTACTGGAGTTACACACCCCCACCCAAAGGCGTGGCTGAGAGCTTTTCTGGCCTGGCCTGGGTCGCTCAACAGCGCCCTCTGGCTCACATACTTACAGTGTGTATATACAGCGGGAAAAAAAAAGTATTTAGTCAGCCACCAATTGTGCAAGTTCTCTCACTTAAAAAGATGAGAGAGGCCTGTAATTGTCATTATAGGTAGACCTCAACTATGAGAGAAAAAATGAGAAAACAAATCCAGAAAATCACATTGTCTGATTTTTAAAGAATTTATTTGCAAATTATGGTGGAAAATAAGAATTTGGTCAATAACAAACAAAAGTTCATCTCAATACTTTGTTATATATCCTTTGTTGGCAATGACAGAGGTCAAACGTTTTCTGTAAATCTTCACAAGGTTGGCACACACTGTTGCTGGTATGTTGGCCCATTCCTCCATGCAGATCTCCTCTAGAGCAGTGATATTTTGGGGCTGTCGCTGGGCAACACGGACTTTCAACTCCCTCCAAAGGTTTTCTATGGGTTTGAGATCTGGAGACTGGCTAGGCCACTCAAGGACCTTGAAATGCTTCTTACGAAGCCACTCCTTTGTTGCTGTGAAGGTGTGCTTGGGATCATTGTCATGCTGAAAGACACAGCCACGTTTCATTTTCAATGCCCTTGCTGATGGAAGGAGGTTTGCACTCAAAATCTCACGATACATGGCCCCATTTATTCTTTCATGTACACGGTTCAGTCGTCCTGGTCCCTTTGCAGAGAAACAGCCCCAAAGCATGATGTTGCCACCCCTATGCTTCACAGTAGGTATGGTGTTCTTTGGATACAACTCAGCATTCACTCTCCTCCAAACATGACAAGTTGTGTTTCTACCAGACAGTTCTACTTTGGTTTCATCTGACCATATGACATTCTCCCAATACTCTTCTGGAACATCCAAATGCTCTCTAGCAAACTTCAGACGGGCCCGGATATGTACTAGCTTAAGCAGGGGGACACGTCTAGCACTGCAGGATCTGAGTCCCTGGCAGCTTAGTGTGTTACTGACAGTAGCCTTTGTTACGTTAGCCCCAGCTTTCTGCAGGTCATCCACTAGGTCCCCCATGTGGTTCTGGGATTTTTGCTAACATTCTTGTGATCATTTTGACCCTATGGGGTGAGATCTTGCGTGGAGCCCCTGATCGAGGGAGATTATCAGTGGTCTTGTATGTCTTCCATTTTCTAATTATTGCTCCCACAGTTGATTTCTTCACACCAAGCTGCTTGCCTATTGCAGATTCAGTCTTCCCAGCCTGGTGCAGGTCTACACAGCAATTTGGTCTTCACCATAGTGGAGTTTGGAATGTGACTGTTTGAGGTTGTGGACAGGTGTCTTTTATACTGATAATTTCAAACAGGAGCCATTACTACAGGTAATGAGTGGAGGACAGAGGAGCTTCTTAAAGAAGAAGTTACAGGTCTGTAAGAGCTAGAAATCTTGCATATTTGTAGGTGACCAAATACTTATTTTCCACCATAACTTGCAAATAAATTCTTAAAAAATCAGACAATGTGATTTTCTAGATATGTTTTCTCATTTTGTCTCTCATAGTTGAGGTCTACCTATGATGTCATTTACAGGCCTCTCTCATCTTTTTAAGTGGGAGAAATTGCACAATTGGTGGCTGACTAAATACTTTTTTTCCCCACTGTATAGTAAGAAAGTTCTAGACATCTCCAACACTGCTTATCAAAGGGTAAACAAAGGATTTAAATTAAGTGGATTTAAAGTGGTTATCCAGCTTCCAAAATCATTTGCAAATACATGCACAGCAGTGCTAAATACTCACGGTTCCCTTGTGCAGCCTTTGCTTGGCTTTAGTTTACTTGCTGCTCCTTGTCACCCTGTTATTTACATGCGGTGAATATGTGGACAAACTACATTTCCCATAATTCATCTGTCTGTTTGCTGCTCACAGGAGTGGGGATGCGAGCTTGCAAACAAAATATCACAGCTGCATGTGACTTCAGATGTGGGAGTGATTTGTTACCTGTGATTTCATTGCTGGGGTGAATGGAAAAGGGAGGGGTACACAGAGGGAGAGCAGGTAGATGAATCATGGGAAATGTAGCTTGTCCACAGATCCACCGCAGTGATACATGGAGCAGTAAGTAAAATAAAGGCAAGCAAAGGGTGCACAAGGGAACAGTGAGTAATTAGCACTACTGAATAATCCCTTTATCCACTTCATTACCGGGCCAATTTCTGGTTCAGGACCAGAGACATTTTTGGGTTTTTTGTATGTGCAGTTTTGAGGGCTATAATATTTTTATCATTTGCTTTATTCAACTAATTTCTGTGTCTTTTTTTGATGACACACAGGGCTTTATTTTTATGTTGTTTTTATTTTTACATGTTTTTTTAACCCCTTAATGACCGGGCCATTTTTTGTTTTTGCATTTTCGTTTTTCCCTCCCCACATTCCAAGAGCCATAACTTTTTCATTTTTCAGTTCACAGAGTCACATGATGGCTTATTGTTTGCGAAACAAATTGTACTTTGTAATGTCACTATTCAATATGCTGTGCAATATACTGGGAAGCTGGAAAAAAATTTTTACAACATGCACTGTGTGGTAAAAATGACATGTTACCTGTATTCTGCGGGTCAGTACGAACACGGCGATACCAAATTTATATAGTATTTATAATGTTTTGATACCTTTTAAAAAAATTGAAAACTTTGCTAAATAGAAAAAAAATTTGCGTCGCCATATTGTGTCACCTGTAACTTTTTCATATTTACATGTATGGAGCTGGGTAAGGTGTCTTTTATGTGGGACAACATGACGTTTTTATTGATACCACTTGGGGAAAGATCTGATGGTTTGATCACTTTTTATTCAATTTTTTATAGGAGACAAAGTGTTGAAAAAAACGCTATTTGGCCATTTTGATTTTTTTTCCCCGCTACGCCGTTCACTGTATGGGATAAATATTTTAATATTTTAATAGTTTAATACCTAAAGTGTTTATGCTTACTTTTGTTTATTTACTTTTAATCTGATCTAGGGAAAGGGGGGTGATTTGAACTTTTGTGTTTTTTTAAATTTTTTTCATACTTTTAAAAACTTTTTTTTTTTATACTTTTACTTGTTTGATCAGACTCCCTAGGGACCTTGAAACCTAGGGAGTCTGATCAATCATACTATTCACTGCGATACTACTGTATCACAGTGAATAGCAAAATGCCTTCACTGCTATTAGACGATGCCTCTGGCATTGTGTAATAGCTATACTGTAATGACAGGCCTGGGAGCCTTCAATAGGCTCCCGGCTGTCATGGCAACCAAGCGCCGCCTTCTGATGACGTTTTGGAGGGCGGCGATAAGGTAAAAATGGCGGCGCCCTTGGCGGCTCCGCAATTTAGACGCCGCGGTCGCGTTTGACCGCGGCATCTAAAGGGTTAACAGCCGCGATCGGTGCTGTTAGCTGCGGGTCCTGGCTGTATTATACAGCCGGCACCCGCGGTGTATGGAGAGCGCTTAGCTCCTGAGCGCTCTCCATACATCGTCATGCGACTCAGGACGTACTATTACGCCCTGGGTCGTTAAGGGGTTAAAAAAAATTTATATCCGGGAAAATATAAACAAAAGAGGAGGGAAAACGTGTCTTTTTCACTTTTCATTTTTCTTTATTTAATAGCACAAAGTGCTACTAAAAAACTTTATAAAATAGTTTTTCCTCTCCGTTACGGTAATTTTTACCATAATGGGGCTAAAACCTGTGATAAGGGCATATTTTAATAATTTTACTTTAATTTTTATTTGTTACTTTGCTACTTCTTTATTTATTTATTTTTTTACATTGTGTCCCCATAGGGTCATAACAGAACTTTGGGGACATCTGATCACTGTTTTTTTTTTTTTTTGGGGGGGGGGGGCTGATTTCCCCTGTAACTGGGGCTGATACATATAGCCCCAGTTGCAGGAGGAATACAGCCTCTTGCCCATAACTACAGAGCTGATCTGAGTCCTGTAGGACCCAACAGCTCTAAAAGACTCATGGCGGCTCCCATAGCTGTGTATACAGCGCTCATTGAGCTAATTGATCAGGAAGGCAGGGACCGGTAATAAACCTTCCCTGCCTTCTCTAGGGGAGCTCCGACTGTACTTATAGCCAGCTCCCCATTTCTACAGCTGCACGATTTCGTGCAGCTGCTGAAAACTGCAAGAACATACCGGTACATCCTTGCAGAACAAGAGAGCCACTTCTGGATGTAAATACTCTATGGGCGGTCCAGAAGTGGTTAAGTCCAACCAGAATGACCCTTGTTTCTTTGCATAGGAGAAATATTGCCTTAGGTGTGGCTATAGGGGTGCAGAGGTAGCAGTTTCATCTGATATTTGGAGGGGACTCAAAGGCCCCTTTGTCATATCACCAGTGTTATCGATGGAACATGGTAAGTAGGGGCAATATTACAGATTTTGCATTGGGAACGTGGATCCTTCTCAGTCATTGACCGGAATACCATGTCCACAATAAACTGACAAATAAGCTGTTTGTTTTTAAATAATATTTTTAAGATGCTAACAAACTTATTTTTCTCAGTTTCACAAGGGGACCTGAATATGTGATCGATGCAGCTGTGTTTGGACTTGATGGATCTTGTGTCTTTATCCAACCTCGTCTACTGTTACACTATACTACAATATTTCTACTGGGCCTAAGCATCTGTACATGGCAGCCTGGATGTCACTGTTAGGCTCTGGGCTACCATGGCGACCCCTTAGCTCTTCATAATTACATTGTGGAGAGGCCAAAGGGGCATTGGAGGGAGGCTCCTGTCTTTAACCCCTTAGATTCCAAGATCAGTATTGATCAAGGCTTCAAAGGGTTAATCTGACAGAATATGAGTTATTTCGGACTATGGCAGTGAAAGCCAGTTCCCTGCTATGTAATACAGCCACCACCTGGCAGTAATGATAGCTTTTGTGGCTGCACCATTGCAGCAGTATAATGTTATGACAGTTCACATAAGTGGCTCAGAAAGGAGTTGAATAAACTCTGACTGACAATCACAATAATGATCTTGTAGTCTCCGCAATGTAACATATTTAACAATGTCTAATTAATTGTCTTACTTTGCTCTTGTTACAGTCTAGCAGCAAAGTTTATGAGCATATGTGCAACTTTTATAATAATAATAATAATAATAATAATAATAATAATAATAATAGTCCTTTAATAGTCCCACAATGGGGAAATTCAGTGTGTTACAGCAGCAAAGATAAGCAGATACAAATACAAATACAAATACAACATGTACAGGAATGTTCCAAGGTGAGAGGCATTACATTAATAGCAGACAGACAGATAGGGCGTAGCAGAGGGGGGGGGGGGGAATTTACCATGCAGAGAGATATTTCAGTTCTCTGTGTGTAATGATCTCCGCTTAGGTCGGTGTTGGTTGTACAGCCTAACCGCGGTGGGGAGGAAAGACTTCCGATAGCGCTCCTTCTCACACCTAGGGTGGAGCAGTTGGTCACTGACAGTACTGCTCAGCGCGATCACAGTCTCATGCATGAGATGGGACTTCTTCTTCTGCATGGAGCTCACCACGGACAGTATCCTTCTGTCACCCACCACCTGCACTGGGTCCAGTGGGCTCCCCAGGACAGAGCTGGCCCTTCTAATCAGCTTGTCAAGTTTATTTCTGTCCCTGGTTGATATACTGCTCCCCCAGCAGGCCACTCCAAAGAAGATGGCTGATGCCACTACCGAGTTGAAGAAAGTCCTAAGAAGTGCCCCCCGGATTCCAAAGGCTCTCAGCTTCCTAAGCAGGTAGAGCCTGCTGTGGCCCTTCCTGTACAGGGCCTCCATATGATCTGCCCAGTCCAGCTTATTATTAAGGAGCAAACCCAGGTACTTATAGGTGTTCACAATCTCGATGCCCGTCCCCAGGATGTCCACTGGTTTAGGAGGGCTTCTGCCTTTGCGGAAGTCCACCACCATCTCCTTGGTCTTCCCCACGTTAATCTTCAGGTGGTTCCGGTGGCACCAGTCCACAAAATGCTGGTTCAGTTCTCTGTACTCCCTGTCATCATCATCTGTGATGAGACCCACTATTGCAGAGTCGTCAGAATACTTCTGTAGGTAGCAGCTGGATGAGTTGCACCTAAAATCTGCAGTGTACAGTGTGAAGAGGAAAGGGGCGAGAACCGTACCCTGAGGTGCCCCCGTATTACAGATCACGGTACCTGACACACAGTCTTGGGCTCTCACGTATTGAGGTCGAATTGTGAGGTAGTCTAGGATCCAGTTGGAGAGGTGGTGGTCCACTCCAGCAAGGTCCAGCTTGTCCCTCAATAACCTGGGCTGTATGGTGTTAAAAGCACTGGAGAAGTCAAAGAACATTATTCTCACTGTGTTCCCTGGTTTCTCCAGGTGAGACAGAGCCCTGTGCAGAAGATGGATGATGGCATCATCTACCCCAATGCCCGGCCGATAAGCAAACTGGAGTGGGTCCATAGCGGGGCTCACTAGAGGGCGGAGATGTGTGAGAACCAATCTCTCCAAGATCTTCATCAGGTGGGATGTCAGTGCTACAGGTCTGTAGTCGTTGAGGTCCATAGGGTGGGGTTTCTTTGGAACTGGTACCACACAAGAAGATTTCCATAATTCAGGGACTATTTCCTGCCTCAGGCTCATATTATACATATATGTAATTATACCACACAGCTGGTCCCCGCAAGTCTTAATTAGCCTTGCACTGATGTCATCTGGCCCTGCGGCTTTCCTCGCCTTGATCTTTTTCATCTCCTTCCTCACCTGGGCCCGTGTGAAGGTCAGACTGTGGCCAGATAAAGATGGATTTCTGGATTTACTGGTCTGTTGGGAAGTGGCCGCATGGGGAGAAGTCATTGTGGTGGGGGGAGCTGAAGGACATACTGGGGTGGGAGGAGCTGGTGTGTGATCAAATCTGTTGAAGAATAGGTTTAGTTCATTAAGCCAATTAACATCTGCCTCAATCTGGCAGACAGACTGTTTATGACCCGAAATTGACTTAAGCCCCTCCCAGACCCCCCCTTATGTCTTTTCTTTCCATTTGCTTTTCCATTTTTTCTTTATAACTGGCTTTTCCCTGCCTGATTTGATGTCTCATAAAAAGTGCTGTAGGTGTTACTCATATTAAAAACAATTTTTTACTATGCAAGATATTCTTCCTAACACTAGGTTCACACCTGTGTTGGGGTTTCCGTTCGGCGGGTCTGCTTGGGGTTACCCACAGAAACCCATGGACCCGAGAGAGAAAAGCACTGCTTTGTTTAATAAAGGTGCTACAGGTTTCTACTTTACAGTTTGTTTAGTTTTTTTTACAGGTTTTCTATTTTATTTCATTTCTCAGTGTATTTGGCTGGGTCTTACAGTCATCAATTTATTAATGTCTTCATTTATTATTCAAGCTTTTAGATTTGACAGGATAGATATTGTAAGAGGTCATGCATTTCTTTATTACAGAATATACAGAACTTGAATGAACTGGTTATTATAATTACTATTTCCTACCCCTTCTGCTTCATGATTACTCCTCAGTTTACATTAATATGTAACTTACATGAAGTACATATTTCTGTTCTGCATCAGTCATATGTACTATATCCTGGTACTTCAGCCATTTTAATTATTTTTTTCTTGTGTTTAAAGAGAAAAATTATACAGATTCTTAAAGGAAAACTACAAAGGGACAAAATGGGGAAGATTTATGAAGACTGGCATTATTAACATTAGTCTTCATAACCTCAACGCTGGTGAAGGGTTTGCCTCATAATTGAAAAAATGTGACTTTTAATTCCTTGTACGCAAGACAACTGGCATACAAGGCATAGTAAATATGCCCCAATGTGTTTGGGCTTTTTTGAAGGGTCGACACTCACAGCGGTCATGCAGTCAGAATCTATTGGACTAGACTGGTGAATGGGGCCATACACACCAGCTTTTTCTGAAAAACTTAGAGCAAGCCTTGTCTGGTCCATGTTTCCTGTCTAGAATAGTACATACAGATGTAGCCATCTGATAGCTTGCTGCACCTTAATAACTAACAATACAATCCATTGAAAGAAATTAAGAAAAGTTGAGTTAATGTGATTAGCACCTGTTTACTTAAAGAAACTTGGCTACATTTGTGTCAATGTGCAACCTGAGAATTTATTGTACACTTAAAATACATTGGCCTGCCCCTGTTTCTTCATCTGTGATTTACAGAGACACTGCAGATACTTAGTTCTTAAAGTGCAAAAGTGTTGAGTGTAAGGTATAAGGGGATATAAAACAAACAAAATTGTGTATTCAGCTCACCCATATTAAATCAAGCCAGTATTCCGAATCATATTTGGATAGATGCACGGAAACTTAAGAAAACCTTGGACCCAAAGGTTTGACGTGAAAACTCTCTGAAAAAAGATAAAATTCCAGCATCAGACGAAATCATTTCCATAAAATATAACTTTGAATTCACATTTAAAAGTCCACCCAATGGGACTGCAGTCAAAACATGCTTATGTGTTGCATATGACTAAGAGGCATGCAGCATTATATATGTTATATAAGACAATCGTAATAGAAATACAAAAACGTAAAATACTAGAAATACAAAACGTGAAAACTACTGACCATCTGAAGTCAGTAAAAACCTAAACTAAGAAAAGGTAAAAAGGTATTAATATCTAAAACCAATATGGAAGGAATAAAGGGGAGTGTTCAGCACCATAGTGCAAGTGGATAGGAGGTGGGTGGGGGAGAGCTCTTCCCTGAAATATAAGATGGGGAATGAAAAATACTCTCAGTCTTATCCAGCAATTAGAGCTGAAGGTAGTATGGCAGACCTGGGATGCGAGACCTGTTGACCCAGGGTTCCAGAACCTTGTCAAAGAGCGGGCGGGTATCAGATATAGAGGCATTCATTTTTTTTGTGGAGCATAACAGTGTCAATTCTCCGAACAACAGGCTAAGAAGGAAAATAGGGGCCGACAATGGAAAAGACTGTTCAAAAAGATGCTGGGTTATTCTATGAATGGCCTTCCAGAAGCGACGGGGATGAGGGCAGGACCACCAAACATGGAATGTAGTGCCTAAGGCATTGCAACCCCTAAAACAAAGGGGTGAGACTGTAGACTAAAAGCTGTGTAATCGCTGAGGGACTAAATATGTCCTATGTAGGACTTTCAAAGAAAGTTCCATAAGGGTGACCTGCCAACTGTCTTTGCTAATAGAAGTACAATAGTCAATCCACTGGGATGGGGTTAAGGTAGAATCAAGGTCTCGCTCCCAGACCTCCATAAAGTCAAGTTTAGTGTCAGGGGATGTAGTGTTAATCAAACCATATATAAATGAGAGATAACCCCTTTCCCCTCCTTGAAACAGATAGAGTCTCTCAAAACTAGCAGGGATGACCTCTGGATTAAGTGGAGTAAGGGAGATTCGTAAAAAATGGAAAACCTGTGAAGTTTGAAAAGTCTCTGAGGGAAGCAGGGAGAATGTATTAGAGAAGTATTCTTTGGTGAAAACCCGCCGGTTACAGAAGAAATCATGGAGGCAGCCAAACAAACACCTGAGGGGAAAGTCCAGGTGGGAAGAGGGGGTTTAAAAACAGTAGTATTAAAGGAGACATCGGGCTCTGCAAGCTATATTGGCAACAGACTCTCCTCCACAGTTTTAACATGTAATCAGTCACTCTGGCAACCGCCGGAATAATATGGGTTGCAGACCTCGGGGCCCAAAGCAGGGCTTGCATAGAGGTTGGGGCTATTAGCGTTGATTCCAATGCCACCCACTGTGGGCAATCAGATTCCTTGTGGATAGAGCTAAGTTGAGAGAGCCTAGCAGCAACATAGTATTTATAAAGGCGAGGTACTGATAACTTACCCGGTCTTTTATGAAAATATATAATGCGCCAGCGAATACTTTTAATGATAACTGCCGTTTATGAGCCCAGATAAAATCAAAAATTTCTTTCTGAAGGAAGGCTAAGGAGGCAGAGGTCACTAGAGTTGGGAGAATGGAGAAAAGATAGAGAATATGGGGCAGGGTGACCATCTTAACCGAATTAATCCTTACAATCCAAGAAAGGGTGGGGCAGTGCCAAGTACCAAGTTCCCTTATAAGCTTCGGTATCAGTGTAGCATAGTTCCATTTAAAATGGATCTCTATCGAGTTACACAGGTTAAAAACTAGGTATGGGAGATATTTATCTCTAGATTGAAAGCCAAATTTAGGGAAATCAGCTTAGCAGTGGCTGGGGGGACATTACAGTGGAGAATTTCCGACTTAAGGCCCGAAAGTTGCATAAAATGGGAGAGAGTGTGTTAACCAATTTTGGGAGAGAAACTAAGGGATTAGTAATAGTTAATAGCATGTTCTCTGAAAAAAGATTAGTTTTGTATTTGCGATCACCAATGTACACACCCTTAATATCGGGATGGGAATGAATAGCCATTGCCAATGGCTCTATTGCTAGGGCGTATAAGGCAGGAGATAGAGGACAACCCTGTTGAGTGCCACAGTAAATTCAGTTAGGTGTCAGGGAATCTGTGGGGAGTTTCAAATCCCCAATGGGGTCACAGTAGAGAAAGTGACCAGTAATACCCATAAATTTTAGAACATTAGTGAGATAATTCCATGAAAGACTATCTAAGGTCTTCTCTATGTCCAGAGCCAGCAAGGATATGGATTTACGATGAGAATTGGCCCAGTGGATTCCAAAGTTTCCTGACATTATCAGAGGCCTGTCTACCAGGAATAAACCCCACCTGGTCAGAATGTATGAGAGACAGAAGGAAGCTATTTAAATGGGTGGCAAGGATAGAGGAAAATAGTTTAACATCTAAGTTTAGGAGCGAAATTGGTCTGTAGTTAGCGGGGAAGGTGGCGTCCTTCCTGGGTTTGGAGATAACTGTGATGGATGCACTAAGCATGTCCTGGGGGAATTTTACACCTTGGAGTATATGGTTGAACATTAGAAGGAAATGTGGTGAGAGGATAGATTTCTTATAATAAAGGGAGAAGAAACCACCAGGTCCCAGGGCCTTTGTATTTTTGAGGGCTTCGAAAGTAACATCTAATTCTTCCTTAGCCATAGGATTATTGCAATGGTGACGCCTCCCCCTAGGGCCTTCTATGAAGCTCGTCCCAGGTGCAGGAATGCCGAGTGTTACAGCCTATATGAGTCTTACTGTGTGTCACGGTGCTCCTACCTGGATACGGCTAGACCCCAGGCTTTGGCTCCAATGCAATAAATAGGAGTAATAATTGAGGGATTGAGGAATAACTTGAGTCCAGACCTTGAGATGAAGTTGAACAGCTGCTGTACTTGAATAAACGGTTTTCCAAACAGATTCAGGCTTTGTCTTGGCTCCAGCAGGCTTTAGCATATAACTGGCAGGCAAACTCAGCTCTGCTTCATCAAAACTGAACTCTGCTATGCTGGCAAGATGACTATATCTTTGTTTCTTCGGTCACTATACCTTGTTGCTTCTTGCTGCACTTCTGAATGTAGTCTGACTCTCAGTTGTGCCAGGAAACTTGACTCCTGGCATCTCCAAGATGCAGTCTCCATCAGCACTCAAACTAGAACCTTTACTTAGACTGATTCTAACTGGTCTCCACCCTGGCTGCAGAGGACAGGACTCCTCTACGTCTCTCTAGAGGGCGATTTTTAGTGGAATGGAAGGTTCCATACTATCTAAGATAACTCTGCCAGTTTGCTGCCACGTACTGGTGAACCAAGCACACTACATGTAATGCAGTTACATAACATTATAATAAATGCACATTGGTGGAGGACCTGCAAAGAAAATGCATAAGATGACATGGGTTAGCAGATAAAGATAGCATCAGGGTGTAGGGGTGGTAACACCACTCTGGGGCATTACACTATACAGGGCAGCCGCCTGGGTAGGGGAGATGGAAGGAAGGTTGAAGGAACTGAGAAATGAAGTAATCTCCAGGGGATGGGTTGTAGCGGGGGCAGAGTAAAGTTTCTCATAAAACTGGTTGCATTGAGAATAAATTGAGTTAGGATTAGAGGTCATAGTACCACCAGGTTCCTGAATTTGGTAAATGGCGTTCAATCTCTGACATGCTCTCAGTTTAGAGGCTAATAATTTATCAGGTTTATTGGCATTTCTGTAGAAGCATGCCTGGGTCCAACACACGGCTTTCTGAGTTCAGTGTGTAAGGACAGAGTCAAGCTGCAATTTGATATCTCTAACGCATTTCACAAAATATCGAGAAGTTTGGAGCTGATTGTCAGTTTCAAGTTTCAAGAGTTTGTGCTGTAGGTCTGTCTGTACTTAGTCCTTTCCCTTTTTAAGCAAGAGGCCTCTGCTATGAGGGATCGTAACCTTATGGGCCGCCCAATTAATGGCTGGGTCGGTATCTGAGGCTGCATTCAGTGCAAAGAGATGGTTAAGTGCATCCACTTGTCCATGTCTGGATACCAGGGTCAGTTAGTTGGGACTCATTTAAGCGCCAACCAGAACGGGGAACAGAGGGGGGTTGAAGTGCGATATCAATAATATCCAGGTTGTGATCTGACCAAGCACAAGGAACATGACGGGCATAAACAAGGTCAGGGAGCAATGAAGGAGAGAAGGGAATTCTGTCAATCCTAAGTAGTGGTGAGGTGCAGGGGGAGAAGTAAATGTACCCTCGTCGGTTCCCATTAAATTACGCCATGCATCCACCACATTTAAAGCCTATAAGGCAAAGCGGATCTCTCCCTTAGCCTTGAAGGTGGATGGACTTAAAAGTCAGATTTTATGGAAATGATTTCATTTGATGTTGGAATTTTATCTATTTTCTGGGAGTTTATAAGGGGATGTGCAAGACTTCCTTATTTGGTCAGTTTAAAGTCCCTGAGTCATGTATACCCTCTTCAGGCCCTCAGTGCATCAGTTTTGCCTTACATATTAATTCACGAAAGACTGTAAAGCAAATAAAGATTTTCACATTCTCTAAGATTGTCACTGATTTTCCTCTTAGTGCACAGAGTGACCATGATAGATTAAGTTTCTTGGCTAAACTGTTGAAATCTTCATATTCATGATTTCATGATAGGGAAACTGAAGTTTGGCACTGGAATACTGTGCAATATGTAGTTTTGGGAACAGCACAATTACAAAAAAATCCATAATACATAGCAAATAAAATGATAGATGAATGGAGAATTAAAACGTATATTGGTGGTGTTCTAGTGCTCTATCTTTTTCTCAGATTCAGTCAGAAGTATCTGACCAAATATGTAATGTGGCTTTTTGAAAATCCTAAAGTGAAGGAGGAATAGTCTATGACTTGGTGTGATGAAAGAAGTTATAGTGTAGCTTTTCTGAATATTGGAGTCTATTTCTTGCCTCAGGATAGAAAATAGTAACCTGTCTTTTCAACCTGTGTTTTTACCCTTCAGTTGTTTGAACTGTACAATGTTCTTTTTATTAGTATTTACAGTTGCTTAAAAGTTGCAAATTCTTTCTGCAGTCTCTCAGAAACATGCTTTGCTTCTGATCTTGGGCCAGATTTCTAGACTATGCTTGTCTCTTTTTGGGAATCGATTTGAGCCAAAATACACTACACATTCACACTCATGCTACAGATCATTTCTTCACCCCCATCTAAAAAGGCATCAAGAATAACAAGAAGGCAACTTAACCGGATAGAGAGAGCTGGTGTTTCCAATAGCAAAATTGATATAAGAAAATATACCCTCTACATGCACCCCAGCATTAAATGTCATTGTCTCCATCAGACAAAGTTTGTGGACAGATTTCTGGCAAAGCCTTGAGTTTTAGGTGCATAGATGCTTATGGTCTGTTAGACACTATTTATGTTTGTAGAGAAATACCTATGGAAACTATTTAAAGTGGTTCACCAACTTCCTCTAAAAGTATGATATAGCTATCAGGTTTATAAGCAAGAATTCGTGGAAAAGCAAATTTAGTGGAGCTGTTCAATTTAGTGTTCTTTAAATGCTTATGCCACAGGCCAAATAATTTATGTTTTAAAAGGAACTTATTTCAAAGAACCTCTTGTATTACACTAAGCATTCCCTTTCCTTTATCACAATCCATACTGCTCCTTATTTATAAACCTAAATCAGATTGGAATTAGTACTTTGCAAGAAAAAAGTAATGAAAATTAATAAAGCAATCTGAATCTAGTAAACAAATGCATCTTTCCCAGAGTTGTCTAGAGATTAGAAATAGAGATAAATAACCCCAACATGCAAAACATATATAGGTTTAATGAGAATGTGTTTAGCTGAAGATGTATAGTTTTAGACCACATGGCATGGTCCCCTAGTTTTCTCTCCGCATTTTTCGCCCTTTTCGGGCGGAAACTGGTCGGAAACTCAACAGACCCCATTATAGTCTATGGATTTTCGTGGCCGTGGATTTTCGTGGGTAACTGCTTTTTTAAGCAGTTTAGGTTTCCGTTTGGCAACCCGAACGCAGATGTGAACCTAGCGTCACACAAGTAAAATAAACTATAGCACTAGTGTAACATAGATTGGTGATTTAAATATAGAGTTGTTGACCTTGCAGTTAGTGGTCAATATGCATCCATGGCAAATGGGCACTCTGGTACAAGGTTACGAAAGATATTCTGTATGTTTGGTAAAAGGGTTAAAAATAAAACAATCCACAATCAGGTGTAATCAGGCTCCTTCTCATAAAACAGGAGCATCCAATGGCAGGCTCCTAGTTAGCATAAATTTCAGGCTTCATTCATACCAGAAAATTGTTGGAGATATGCAACAGCCAGCTTTGTCTCTATATTTGCTGGATTGACTGCAGTTCACATTTATGACACTAGATGTAGCTGTTACTAAATGTTTATCTGTAGACACTCTGTACTTTTGTTGTTTTGATGCTGTTGATATACACTTCCTGTAATTTTAGTGTGTGTGATGTACTAGATCTGTTATTCACCATGTGACGTGGACTTTCTCTTACTGCATTCATGTTTCACTAAAGTCTGTTCCTGTTATATACAAATGTCTATCTGGTTTTGACTCTACCACATCCAGCAATCACAGTCTGCAACAGGTTATGGGGCCAGTAATCAAATGAAGCCCCAGTGATCAAATGAAGCCCCAGTAACTGGATAAACCCCAGTAACAGGAAGTGGCCCAGGCAGAGCGAAGTCCAGAACGGAAGACAGTGCTGCAGATGCAGAGATCGATATAAGGAAGCTTCCAAAGAGACATCTCCTGTACAGAAGTAAGACTGTTCCTATATATATGTAAAGGAGGGAGAATGGGCTGTAGTTCAGAACCTAAACTGTCATTGGCCAAGTTGAACAATGACAATTATCAGCTATGGAAATTTAAAGTGGAAATGCTATTATCCTGGGATGACTTGTGGGAAGTTATCACTACAGAGAGACCACAAGATGATTATCAGGACTGGGACAGGAAAAACAGACAGGCATGGGCCACTATAAGCTTACTAGTAGAAGATGATCAGCTTAATTCACATACGCAGTGAGAATACAGTGAAAGGCATGTGGGATGTACTGAAAAGACTGCATGAGAGATTCAGTTTAAACAGCAAGTTGTTTCTGCTGAGGACACTACAAAATGAGGCTTAGCAGAGAGCAGGACATGCAGGAGCATATAAATGCCATGCTGGAAGTGATCACACAAATCAGATCAGTCGGTGAGAATATAACAGACAGTCACGCCGCAGCCATTTTATTATGCAGTTTGTCTGAGACATACACTGCACTGATCAATGCGCTGGAGCCACGACCTGAGACAGATCTGACACTAACATTCGTAAAGACCAGGCTCATAGATGAGTATCAGCGAAGAACAGAGTTTACACATGATTATACAGAAACTCACTCCAAGACAGCTCTTAAAGCTACAGACACAAGGTCACACAGGAAGGAAACCAGAGTGTGCTTTAGATGCCACAGACAAGGACACATAAAGAAACTGTCTGCGCTATATGGAAAGCAGAGCAGATGAGGCAGCATCCCTCTTATACTAAGCAGAAAGTCAAAGCCACAATTTCTGATTCAAGTGAAGGGAAGTGGAATGCCACATTTAAAGTGATAGGCAACCATAAATTGCAAGGCTGGTGCATTGACTCTGGAGCAACCAGTCACATGACAAGTGATAGAAGTTTTTTCACAGAACTTGATCTGAATAACAAAGAGACTATTTACCTCGCAGATGGGAGTAAAATATGTGCAGAAGGATATGGGAATGGAACCCTTGTATGCCCCAATGATGTGGGACACAATTTAGCAATACTAGTAAAAGATGTACTTTATGTTCCTGATCTAGAAGGAGGACTCTTATCTGTGAAGCGTCTGACAAGCAAAGGACTCACTGTAAAATTCCAAGGTAACAAGTGTTCTATCCTAGACGGCAAGCAGATGATAGCAAGTGCCAAGTTAGATGATCATCTATATCACCTCAACACAGTGAAGGAGCAGGTGAGACTATGCACACATAAGCACAATGACTGTATATACGTGTGGCACAGGCGTTTAGGTCACAGACACCCAGAATGCATACAGGAACTACAAAAGAGGAATCTGACAAAAAATCTAACAGTATCCCCTTCTTCAGTTATTGTTAAATGTGAATGTTGCATCAAATCCAAAGCTACAAGAGCAACACTTCCTAAAGTAAGTCACAATAGAGCTTCAAGACCTCTTGACCCTAAACCCACCTACACCTGGAGGCAACAGGTACATAGTGACTTTCATAGATGACTATTCAAGATACACAGTCACTTACCTAATGCAATACAAGAGTGAAGTTTTTGACAAATTACAGGACTATGTAATAAGTGCAAGTAACAAGTTTCAGAGAAAACCTCTCATACTTCGGCGTGACAATAGAGGTGAATTCACAGGACATAAAATACAAAATACAAGAGTACTTAAAGTAGAATGGAATAGAGCATCAAAAGACAATCCCCTACACACCAGAGCAAAACGGGGTACCTGAAAGAAAGAACAGAACTCTGATTGAAATGATCAGATGCATGCGGACAGATTCTGGATTACCACAAAAAATATTGGGGTGAAGCAGCAATGACAGCCACTTATTTGCAAAACAGCCTCTTTTCCAGAACAATGGAGAAAACTCCATATGAACTGTGGCACAATGAGAAGCCAAGTGTAAAACATCTAAGAGTTTTTGGATGCAAGGCGTTCATCTACATTCCAGAAGAAAAATGCACCAAACTTCAAAACAGAGCATTTGAAGTTGTCTTTGTTGGATACAGTGACAATGTTAGGGGGTAACAGAATCCTAAATCCCAAAACTGACAAGGTTACCATTAGCAACAGCATAACTTTTGTTGAAGATCTGAGAGACAATGTAATGACAACAGAGGAAGTAAGAACAGAAGAGAAAACATCTGTAACTTCCGAACAAACAGTTGAAGTGAGTGCAGAATCCATCAGTAATGAAGAACAGACACAACCAAGCTCACACACAGAACCAAGACGCTCAATGAGAGAGAATAAAGGTAAACCACCTGTACGTCTCTCATACAAGGCAAGCACTGCCAGTGCTAATGAACCTGCAACTTGGGAACACATATCTCAGCTTTCAGAAGGGGAAGCCAGTAAATGGATAAAGGCTGTAAAGGAAGAGATAAAATCCATGCATGACACTAAAACATGGACACTTACAGAACTACCACCTGGAAGGAAATCCATAGGTTGTAAATGGACTTTCTAAGTAAAATACAATGCAGATGGTCCAGTGGAACGATACAAAGCAAGACTCGTAGCCAAGGGATAGTCTTAAAAATATGGCGAGGACTATGATGAGACATTTGCGCCAGTAGTCAAACATGCTACAATAAGAACTTTGCTGACAGTAGTCGCAATAAGGAAATTGCAAGTAAGACACTTTGATGTAAAAACAGCATTTCTACATGGCGAGTTAGCAGAAGATATCTACATGGAACAACCACCAGGATTCAAAGATAAGCAAAGGCCAGACCTAGTATGCAAACTACAGAGGAGTATATATGGTCTAAAGCAAGCCACCAGAGCATGGAATATGAGAATAAATGAAGTGCTTACACAGGAGGATTTTCAGAGGAGTAAAGCAGACTCCTGTTTATACACAAAGAAATTGGCAGACAGGTGGATCTATGTACTTACTTATGTGGATGATATTCTGATTTGTTTCAAGCAAGAAGGGGAAATCAGCACTTTGAGACCAAAGATCTTGGCAACGTAAATAATTATCTTGGCATTCAGATTGAGAGAGAGGAAGATGGTAGCTTCCTTCTGAACCAAAAGCACAAAATACAAGAGATAATTGAGACATTTGGAATGGAAGATGCAAAACCAGTAAAATCTCCCATGGAAACCAACTACCTGAAGAAGATAGACAGCCAAGATACACCACTACCAATTAACACTCAGTACAGGTAAGCAATACTGGAAATTGCTGTACATTAGCACCGCTACAAGGCCTGACATTGCAGCAGCAGTTGGAATCCTATATAGAAAGACTTCAACACCAAATCAGATGGACTGGACTGCTGTGAAGCGAGTCATTCGCTATCTTAAAGGGACTTTACACTACAAGCTAAAGTTACCAGCAAGTGACGAAAACACCCTGACAAGATATGTGGATGCCGATTGGGCCGGAGATACCAGTGACATAAAATCTACAAATGGGTACCTGTTTCTTCTATCAGGAGATGCTATCTGTTGGACTAGTAGAAAGCAACTTTCTGTTACACTATCATCTACTGAAGCAGAGTATGTTGCAGCAGCACAGGCAAGTCAAGAAGTCATATGGTTGAGACAACTATTAAAAGACTTGGGTCAACCACAGATGAAAGCAACGAGAATCTTTGAGGACAATCAAGGATGTCTTGCACTTGCGCAGATGGAAAGAGTTAGCTCGAGAACCAAGCATATTTATGTGAAGTTCCACTTTCTGAGGGATCTTCAAGAGCAGGGACTTCTTGAGTTACTTTATTGCCCGACTGAGGATATGACAGCAGATATCCTTACCAAGCCCCTGACCGCTGAAAGACACTCGAGGCTTGCAAAGAAGATGGGCCTAACAGACTAAGCCTTAGCTGTTGAGTAGGGGTGTTGGAGATATGCAACAGCCAGCTTCGTCTCTATATTTTCTGGATTGAATGCAGTTCACATTTATGACACTAGATGTAGCTGTTACTAAATGTTTATCTGTAGACACTCTGTACTTTTGTTGTTTGATGCTGTTGATATACACTTCCTGTATTTTTAGTGGGTGTGCTGAACTAGATCTGTTATTCACCATGTGAGGTGGACTTTATCTTACTGCAATCATGTTTCACTAAAGTCTTTTCCTGTTATATACAAATGTCTATCTATCTGGTTTTGACTCTGCCACATCCAGCAATCACACTCTGCAACAAAAATTAGCATAAAAGGGGATGAATATGACAAGACAGATAGTCCAGCCCACTCCAGTCCTTTGTGCTACATTCTTTAAGGCAAAGGGGGAGGAAGACACAAAAACACCTTTTGCAATAACTTTTGGTACAAATGGTGTTTAAAAGTCACCCAATGGTTTTAAATAAAAAAAAAAAAGTAACAGAAAAAGATACTTGGCACCAGGGGCATAACTGGCAAAGACTGGGCCGCATAGCAAAATTTTTACCTGCCCCCCCAATGCATACTGCCCCCTTTACTAGAGCCCCATTTTCTGGCCTTCACATGTTATAATGCTCTCTTTGCTGGCGCCCACATGGTATAACTTCCCATTTACACACAGTATAATATCCCACAGTGACCCCTACACCAAGTATAATGTCCCGCAGTGTCCCATTCACACAGTATAATGTCCCATAAGCTTGATGCCCAGTAATTCAAATAAAATTAAAACATAACTTTTAATAAGAAACAGTTAAAAGTTCAAATGAGGTATACCAATAATAAAAAAGAATTGGAACCATCTTGGTGGTGTATCGTACAACAAAGGGGTGGAATATAACATAGTTGAACCCTGTGTGGGTCACGTAGGATGACTACTGATCCTCAAACTGACCTCTGAACTCTGGAATCCAAATACTTCCGCCCTCACAAGGGCAGTACCAAACTGTCCCTAAAAATAACGCTAATTATGTCTCATCATCTGACACGTTTTGACCCATTGATAAAGGTGTTCATCAGGGAATATAAAGTAGATTTCCGGCAATCCAGAAAGAGGGTCTCATAGAGCTCAACCCCCGACAAGTAGAGGAGCTCTGACCAGTCCTGCAATGGCAGACTAGGTTCAGAGGTCAGTTTGGGGGTCAGTAGTCTCTTCAGTCCCCAGAGTATAATGATTGGAGGCCCAAGGGAGGTGACCAAACAGTGGTACTCACCCCTCCTGGGCTCCAGTGCAACTCCCTGTTCTGGTCAGGCCTCTTCAATGATGTCAGAAACCGCTGAGGCCCAATTACAGGCCATAGCAGTCTGTGACATCATTGAAGAGGCCCGAAGAGAACAGGGAGTCAAGCCCAGAAGATGCCAGCGTGACCCACGTCTTTGAAGAGAACCAAAGACCAGTGCCAGAGTCCAGGAGAGGTGAAAAACACTGTTTTTTACGTTTGCTCTGATCTCCTGGGCCTACTGGAGTAACTCCAGATATTAACAGCCTATTAAAAAAAAGCAAAAAAAAAAACAGCAGGAGCCCAATGGGCCGTATTAGCCACTGCTTGACACCTGCTTCTGCTACTGCTTGACACCTAACATTACAAATATCTGTACATTCTCTATTAAATGTAACATGTTGTCAGTCATTGGTAATACTACTAATACATCCATAACTACTTTTACTAGTATGATCCTGGAAAATGTCCATGCTACTAGTTATATCATGTATAGGCACATCCTCCTTTATTAATGTGTGTCACTGAGTAAAGCTGAAATGCTTTTCTCTTGTTGCTATAGTGTTGTTAGGTTACCTTGACAACATTTCAGCAGTGCAAAAAGCCTGTATGAAGTGATGCATCACTTGCTTGGCCTGTGACTCACTGTGGGAGAGTCAATGTCATTTTTAGAACCTAGATCCTTTGTTACTGTGGCTTATCTTTCCCAGCACTGTGCAAAATCAATTAAAGACCAGACTTTTGGAAATGTTCTGAATGTTCTTAGAAAATAACCTGACATACTGCTGTCAGCACTGACATGTGCAACATTGTCAGACCACAGGGGCCTTGATATTAATGAAAAATTCTATTTAGAATTGTAAGTTAAAGGAGTTTTTCCTCAAAAGGTTTATATGGCATATTCACTAGATATAGCACTTACTATGCTGTCTCAATATCATCCACCAATGTTAATGGAGAATGTGCAGACATATAAGAACACTTCACCATGAGGAACTAGCCATATTTTAACAATAAAAGTTGTCAAAAACTCTTGTAGCTCTCAAAATTCAGTTTGGACAGCAGCACTTCTTCTGAAGTGCCTCTTAGATCCCTCTGCCAGAGAATCAAAATGTAAATTTTCCACAAAGTAGAGACAGCATACAATAAATACTTATTATCTGCTTTCAGACTGCCCATTGACTTTATACATCCAGGCGGTCTACTCTTAAACCTGCAGTATTAAGCAGCTGCACAAAATCATGCAGCTGCAGAAGCTGGGAGTTGGCTGTTACTACAGGCAAATCTCCTATAGGAATGGCAGAGATGGTTTATTACTGTCCCTGCCTTCCCAATCGCTGTGCACACAAAAAAATAAACGGAAAAAAAAAAAGCCACTACAACGTCCACGTCACAGGTTTTAGCCCAACCCCCAGCGACACAAAAATAAGTGTCACCTATGTAAAAGTTTCGGTAATAGAGAGGGAAAACTATTTAAAGGGAGTCTGTCAGCAGGAAAATTGGCATCAAACAAAGCCCCAGCAGGAGAAGAAACACCCCTAAAGCACTTTTCAGCTAAATTGCATAAGAATAAAATGCTGATTTTCATAAAAATGGAGCTGCAATGCAGATTGAAAAAGACATATTTGGAAAGTGTAGAAGCAGCTCTACAAGGTACTGTCAATAGTTTGATACTGATTTTCCTGCTGTCAGAAATGAGTTACGATGCAAAGAAACCCACTGAGGCTCTGCCTCCCTAGAGCCCACACAAACCTGTAGCCTACCCTGTATGATACTGGAGCAGGGTGCAGAGGAGTACATCAGGAGCTGTGGGGGGGATGGAATCCTGCTATAGTTTACTGTATTAGTAGGGACTTGCTGTTAGGAGGGACAATAGCAATGGCTGTGGTTTTGGAGGGTGAAGTCCTGCTATACTCTACTGTATCAGCAAAGAATTGTTGAAGAGGAAGAGGTTGGAGTCAGGGACAAGATTCCCCTGCAGGCAGACCAGACACATTAGTATCTAGAGTTCACTGACCTTTGTCTTCTATTAGGCCTGGAGAAGAAAGAAAACAAAAGAGTGATGTAGGTGAGTATGTTTTTCATTTTTCAGGACCATCAATGATCGTAGTTTTTAAAAAAACATTTTAATGACATGGTGAACGAGGAATGTATATATATCAGAGGCGTAGCTAGCGGGGGGGGGGGCAGAGGGGCTCTATGGGGCCGCCATTAATTCATCTTTTACTTTTAACTAGATCTAGTTAAAACACTTCCTGCAACTTGACTGTCTTGTAAACCGCAAGCTACTTGAGGCCTGCGGTTTTCAAGACACCGAGACCACAGAGAGACTTCTCGGAGCAGGCGGGCGCAATGACGTCACAACATCGCACCTCCTGCGCTGAGACGCAGAAGTCCTGTGCGTGGACAGGGAGGAGGCAGCGGCTCCATTCATCAGGATCGCAGGTAGGCGAGTATAACTTTTTTTTTTGTTTGTTTTAGTTTAGTTGTGGGTATTTTAATAGTATAAGGGGTTGTTAGGAGGGGGAATTATAACTATAAGGGAGGGGGCAATATGAACATAAGGGGGGTCATTTATATAAGGGTTATTGGGGCTGTAGACAGGCAGAGGGCAAAGTGGTAGATGGCAGGTACCTACCACTGAGGTGGCTGGTATCTACAAGGTGACTGACTGGAATATGGGTCCGGGATTTGGGAGTTATTGTAGACCCAAGCCTATACTCCAGTCCTGGTCTTGCCGGATGATCCAGGTGCAGCCATAAGAGCTGAGGTTGCCCAAGGTTAGGGGGGTGTGGCCATTTCTTGCATGAGAAAGCTGTTGAACACACTGCCCTGTGTGTCTGGAGGAGAAAACCCAAAATCACCTGGTGTATTGGTGAGAAAACTCTGTGGAATTATTTTCTTTGTATCCTGAATTAAGGACAATTTATGTTACTGACTTTGTACCCTCATGCTGAAGTAAGCTGTTTGATTTATGAACTGGTGGACTGTATGAACTGCTACTCATAAAACTACAACTGTGAACTGGTACCTACGCCTCCATGTGCCTGACTTACCCAGTAACCAGCCTACCCTGAGGATCTGGTGTTTACATATGGTGGAGGATGCGGGCAGGACTGTTGTTGCTAGGGGCAACAGCCTGCAAAGTCAACAGTTTTCAGCTGTGTATGTCTTGGGTGAAGGCTGCTACAGTGCTAAAGGACAATACCGGAGCTATGGACGAGTTGGTCCAGCAGGTGGTGCGCTCTAATGTGCAGCAGCAAGAGATGAATCACTTGTTGCTGGAGCAAATGGCAGCACTCAGGAAAATGGTGGCGGCACAGCAAAGTGTACCTTTAGCTGCTCCTGTCGGTGATGTCCGGAAGAAAATACAGACTTCGCTGCAGAAAATGACTGCTGAGGATGATGTGGAGGCTTATTTAACTGTCTTTGAGCGGATTGCAGACAGAGAAAAGTTGCCATTGGAACAGTGGGCTGAAGTGCTGGCTCCATACCTGACAGATTAGTCACAAAAAGCATACTATGATCTCACTTTGCAGGATTCCAAAGATTACAGCAAACTAAATGCTGAAATACTAGCTCGCTTGGGGGTCAGTTTAGCAGTCCAGGCCCAGCGAGTACATCAATGGACTTTTTACCTAGAAAACCCCCCACGCTCACAGATGTATGATTTCTTCCACCTGATTCGTAAATGGTTGCAACCAGAGTCTCTTACGCCAGAGCAGATGGTAGAAAGAGTGGTAATGGATCGCTATATACGTGCTCTTCCTATCCCACTGCAGCGCTGGGTTGTCCAGGGAATCCCACAAAATGCAGACAATCTGGTGAACCTTGTGGAGAGGTATTCCACAGCTGAGAATTTTGTCTTGCGACCAACTAAAGAGAAATCTCCTCTGGTTAACCCCAAAGTTCCCGCTGAACCCAATAAAAGGTGGTATAAACCAGGGGGAGAGCGGAGACAAATACCTGCGGACAAGAAAATGGAGGAGCTGGAAGTTACTTCCAAAGTACAGCCATGCCAAATAGTCTGCTGGAGGTGTCATACTCCAGGACACATAGCGGCACACTGTTATATGAAGGCAGAGCCCATGGACTGCAGTGTGGCTCGCCTGTGCTCCTTGTTTACACTCCCTGTTTGCAGTGCCATGCCATCTCATCCTGGCAGACCATAGATGTGTCAGGTGTCTGTCAATGGCGTCATGGTGACTGCGCTTCTGGACTCAGGAAGCCTTGTATGCCTTATTAGAGATGAACTTTCCCTTGGTTTATGTGTCCCTGGAAATGGTATGGGAGTGATGTGTGTGCATGGGGACGTTAAAGACTATCCTGTTGCTCAAGTGAACATAGAGACTGTGTGTGGTAATGTCTCCCACAAAGTGGGTCTTGTAAAAACCCTGTTGTATGAAATCATAACAGGACAGGACTTTTCTCTGTTTTGGGAACTGTGGGATAGAGTGACATCTTCCCAAAGTAATAAGGCTACCAAGGTTGGAAGTGTGTTTGCAGAGGGGGAACCTGTGGAAAACGATTTACACTCTAAACTGGTTGAGGAAAACACTCATGAACCTGACAATTCTCCTCTAGCAGTTATGGTAGGAGATGAGGCTGAGTCTACAGACTCTGAATCAGCCTTGCCAGACCTTGAGGTGTCGAGGGTTAATTTTGGGACTGCACAGTTGCAAGATCCCACCTTAAAAACTGCGCTAGAAAATGTAACAGTGCTAAATGGTGTTTCCCAAGAGCCAGGGGCCGATCAGCAGTATCCTTTTTTTGAGGTACATAACAATCTGTTATATCGGGTTACCAAAACTAATACTGAAATTGTGGAACAGTTACTGGTTCCCAGGCCCTACAGGAAAATGGTATTAGACATGGCTCATTCTCATGTGTTAGGGGGACACCTAGCTTCAGATAAGACCAGGGAACGGGTCTTTCAGAGGTTCTATTGGCCAGTATGTTATAAAGACATTGAAAATTACTGTCAGTCTTGTCTCAGTTGCCAAGTAAAAGCTCCTGTGTCTCATTTCAGGAGCCCTTTGGTGTCCTTACCCATCATTAAAGTCCCATTTGAGTGGATTGCCATGGATATAGTTGGACCCTTGGTAAAGTCCGCCAGAGGACATCAGTACATTTTGGTAGTACTAGACTATGCTACCAGATATCCAGAGGCAATCCCTTTAAGAAACCCCACAGCTAAGTGCATTGCAAAAGAATTGTTCCATATATGCACTAGGGTGGTAATTCCCAAAGAAGTCTTAACAGATCAAGGTACACAATTTATGTCTAAAGTAATGAAAGAATTATGTAAAATACTGAAGATTACACAGCTGAGAACGTCTGTATACCATCCACAAACTGATTGCCTTGTAGAAAGGTTTAATAAGACCTTGAAGGTAATGTTGAAAAAGGCCGTTGAAAACGATGGAAAAGATTGGGATTGTTTGTTACCATATCTGTTGTTTTCAATTAGGGAAGTACCACAGGCCTCTACAGGGTTTTCCCCATTTGAGCTGCTGTATTATAGACATCCTCGTGGTCTGCTTGACGTGTCTAAAGAGACATGGGAATCTGAAGCCACCCCGTATAAAAGTGTAATTGATCATATTGCATACATGCAGGAGAGAATCTCCAAGGTGATGCCCATAGTGAAGGAACATTTACAGAGGGTGCAAGAAGCTCAAAAAAATGTTTACAACCGTTCTGCTAGAATTAGGGAGTTCAGTTCAGGTGATCGGGTCTTAATACTTGTGCCCACAGTGGAGAGCAAGTTCTTAGCTAAGTGGCAGGGACCCTTTGAAATCCTGGAGAAAGTTGGGTAGGTAAATTATAAAGTGCACCAACTGGGCAAAAGAAAGCCAGTGCAAATATATCATGTAAATTTGATTAAGCCCTGGAGAGAAAGGGAGTCATTGGCCGCACTAGTCTGCCCTCCTGTAGATACTGAGCCAGAATGCCATAAGGTGACAGTTGCTGATGCCTTATCTTGTTTGCAAAAACAGGAGACCAAAGAGTTTTTGCAACAAAACCAAGAGATGTTTTCTAGCTTGCCAGGTTGTACTAACGTTATTGAACACGATATCAATCGAACCACAGGTAAAAGTGAAGCTGAAACCTTACAGGATTCCTGAGGCTCGTAGACAGGTTATCTCAGAAGAAGTTCAGAGAATGTTGCCCTTAGGAGTGATTGAGAAATCAAAAAGTGAATGGTCTAGCCCAATTGTACTGGTTCCCAAGCCAAATGGTACTTGGCACTTCTGCAATGACTTCCGGAGACTTAATGAAGTTTCAAAAATGGATGCCTATGCTATGCCCCAGGTCGATGAACCTATTGAGAGGTTGGGTCCAGCCAGATATATAGCCACTCTGGATCTCACAAAAGGATACTGGCAAATATCTTTAGCAAAAGATGCCCAAGAGAAAACTGCCTTTACTACTCCTGACGGCTGTTTCCAATATGTTAGGATGCCATTTGGTTTGAAAGGAGCCCTTGCCACCTTCCAAAGAGCGATGGATGAGATTCTCATTCCACATAAGGAATATGCAGCGGCTTATTTAGATGACAGTGTCATCTTCAGCCTAGACTGGAACAGCCATTTAAGTAAAGTTCAGGCTGTTTTGGATTCTCTTAGAGAAGCCGGGTTTACTGCCAACCCAGAAAAATGTGCCATAGGCATGGAACAAGCCAGGTATTTGGGTTATGTTGTGGGGAGAGGTATGATTAAGCCCCAGAACAATAAGGTAGAGGCAATACAGAACTGGCCACATCCTCTCACCAAGAAACAAGTGAGGGCTTTTCTAGGAATTGTTGGCTATTACCGACGGTTTGTACCTAACTTTGCCAGTATGGCAGCACCTTTGTCTGACCTCACAAAGGGAAAAAAGTCTGTAATGATTCAGTGGTCACCAGAAGCCGAGAATGCATTTAAAAGCCTGAAAATAGCGTTGTGTAGACAGCCTGTACTAATGGCCCCAGATTTCTCAAAAGAGTTTGTAGTCCAGACAGATGCATCAGAGGTCGGCTTAGGGGCTGTTATGTCCCAGGAAGTTCATGGAGAAGAACATCCAATTATGTACCTAAGCTGAAAGCTGAATGCAGCAGAGAAAAACTACTCTATTGTGGAGAGAGTGTCTGGCAGTAAAGTGGGCCCTAGAGTCCCTCAGGTATTACCTACTGGGCAGGAAGTTCAGGCTTGTCTCTGACCATGCCCCAATAAAGTGGATGTACAGGAACAAGGGCAACAATGCAAGGGTAACACGGTGGTTCCTAGCGTTACAGGTCTTTGATTTTACGGTCGAGCATAGACCAGGGAAGGCTCATACAAATGCTGATGCCCTGTCACGAGTTTACTGCCTTTCCTCTATGGGTGCCTAGCCCGTCGGCTTTGGGCAGAGGGGGGGGGGTGGGATATGTAGACAGGCAGAGGGCAAAGTGGTAGATGGCAGGTACCTACCACTGAGGTGGCTGGTATCTACAAGGTGATTGGCTGGAATATGGGTCCGGGATTTGGGAGTTATTGTAGACCCAAGCCTATACTCCAGTCCTGGTCTTGCCGGGTGATCCAGGTGCAGCCATAAGAGCTGAGGTTGCCCAAGGTTAGGGGGGTGTGGCCATTTCTTGCATGAGAAAGCTGTTGAACACACTGCCCGTGTCTGGAGGAGAAAACCCAAAATCACCTGGTGTATTGGTGAGAAAACTCTGTGGAATTATTTTCTTTGTATCCTGAATTAAGGACAATTTATGTTACTGACTTTGTACCCTCATGCTTGAAGTAAGCTGTTTGATTTTAACTGAACTGGTGGACTGTATGAACTGCTACTAATAAAACTACAACTGTGAACTGGTACCTACGCCTCCATGTGCCTGACTTACCCAGTAACCAGCCTACCTTGAGGATCCCGTGTTTACAGGGCGCATTAGGAATACAAGGGGGAGGTTATTTGTATAAGGGTCCATTAGGGGGCATGATTTATATTAGGAGGCATTATGAACATAAGGGGGTGGTCATTGATATAAGGGGTCATTAGAGGTGCAGTATTTGTGTCAGGGGGAATCAGGGGCATAATATGAGGGAGCAATTAGTTTAATTAAGGTGGCACTTGGGCTTTATAAGACTAAGGCCCCATGTAGCGGGCCGCAGCAAAAAAGCGCTCCAGGAAAAACCGTGGCAGTAACACATTGTGGTTTTTCCAGCAGCGCTTTTTGCAGCGCTTCTTATTATGCCTATAGGGAAACCGCAAGTGTTTCTGTAGGTATAATTGACATGCTGCAATTTCCAAAACTGCAACAGTTTTGAAAATCGCAGCATGTCCGCTGCACCTATTTTTCTGCAATGTGTGGATGGGATTTGCTAGAATCCTATTCACTTTGCAGGAACTGTAAAATGCTGCAATTTTTTCCCGTGGCATTTTTGCCATATGGGGCCCCATCCCATCTCCACTTTGCAGTAAAATATGCGCTGCAGACAAGCTGCAATTTCCAAAACAGTCCCGGTTTTGGAAATCGCAGCATGCCTACGGAAACGCCGTTGTTTTCACTATAGATACAATTGAAGCAGAAAGTATGCAGAGGAAATCTCTGCGAACTTTCTGTGCAAAGTGCTGCTGGAAGAACAGCGCTTTTTTGCTGTGGGACGCCACATGGGGCCACAGCCTTAAGAAGTTTTGCAGCTCATTTTTAATTGATGATCTATCCTCAGAATAGATCATCAATAAGAGATAAGTGATTTCTCATTGATCAGCTGTATGGAGGGGCCATGGCTCCTGTTTATATCACATGCTGTCCGTTTATAGTGACCATGTGATGTGGTGGTAGTAGTTTCCCCCGGGGCGCTTCAAGTTGGAGAGGGGACCTCTCCTCTCTGAGCTGGTGTGGTGTTGGTCAGAAGGGCCTTGATGGTTAGGCTGGCATGACTCAGGAGACCAGCAGTGCAGTTGAACAAGAACAGTTTTTATTTTCAGCAACTGAGGCAGAAGTAAACGGCAGCTTCCCAATGGGGGTAGTGGTTCGGTGTCCAATTCCCCAGCATTGGTTATAGGAGGGTGCCCAGGGATGTTACAGGCTCTACAATAGGCTTCTCCTCCAACTACTCAGCCTCTCATGCCTCTCCCAGGTATGGATGCTGGGGAAAGTGAGGACACAGGGAGTCCTGACAGGGTTCTGGTTACCTTCTACTTAGGCCCGAGTGAGTACCTCCTGTCAGCATCCTCCACTGTTCCTCCTGGCACGGCATCGGTAATGTCCAAAAGTACAGACAGCTGAACTCCCTTATTCAGGGCTGTCTCTGGATGAGGCTGGGGCAGCAAACATTCCTCCTAGGGGCTGTATGGATGACCAATGAGCTCCAGTGCTGCTGTTCTCCCTGCACAGTCCAGCATGAACTGTACAGGATCACTGCTACTACTGAACTGACTGGGCTCAATGGTCACTGTGGAGACTAGGTCTCCTACAACCCTGCCCAGTGGCCTGTGATTGGCCAGGGCTGAACCAAGGCAAGGTTTGAACGCTGAGGGGGAAAAACAACAGGGAAAGCTGTATAGCAATGACATTTAACATAGAACATAAAGAACGGGACATACCAACACAACCCAGAGTCACAAAGACAAACAATTAAAGCAGAAGCCCTCTGGGATGCTGCACATGACATGGCCGCTATGAAATGAATGACACTATGTAAACAGAGAAGGGGTTTCAGCACTTACACAGGTACCACGGTTCATTCAAACAGCTGGTACTGGGGGTCCCGGGTATTGGAACCCCACTTATTTTTTTAATTAGGAAACACCTGGGGCATTATTAATAAGGGGCACTATTTAAAGAAGGTACACAGGGAAGTTATTAATTTAAAGATGCACTTGTGGGTATTATTCATTATGGGAGGTTATATTATATAAAGTAAGGAGCCAAAGATGTCTGTGCTGCAAACTTTACAGAGACTGGAAGAAATGGTCATGGCGGTCCAGATGAAAGAGACAGGGAATATGAACAATTAGGCAGAGACGTCACTGGTAAGTCACTAAATGTTACTGCCCTGTATTCACCTAAATCATCTGCAGAGCCCTGTTTACAGCTGCTATATACCACTATATGGTCACTGTATAGGGTATATGGGGGCCCAATTGGACATGTTCGCCCCCCCCCTGTGCTGAACCCCCTAGCTATATATATATATATATATATATATATATATATATATATATATAACACAGTGGGGAAAAAAAAGTATTTAGTCAGCCACCAATTGTGCAAGTTCTCCCACTTAAAAAGATGAGAGAGTCCTGTAATTGACATCATAGGTAGACCTCAACTATGAAAGACAAAATCAGAAAACAAATCCAGAAAATCACATTGTCTGATTTTTAACCCCTTAATGACCTTGGACGTACTATTGCGTCCTGAGCGCTAGGTACTTCGCGCACCAGGGCGTAATACTACGCCCGAGGCCAGCCGCCCGCTCACTATCTGAGCGGGTGACATCGGAACCGGGTGTTAGCTGTAACTGACAGCTAACACCCTACTCCATAACCCCCGGTCGGAACCGAGTTCCGATCAGAGGTTTTAACCCCTTGGATGCCGCGGTCAAACATGACCGCGGCATCCAAGGGGTTCTGCCATCTTGCCGCCCCCCCCCCCCCGGCATCCCCCGCGGCGAGATCGGGGGGTGCCGATATTGATAATCTGCAGCCCGGGGACTGCCCAGTGACCCCATGCTGCCTGGAGACCCCACTACCTGGTTGATACTGCCGAAACCTGCGGAAGTAAGCGCTATGCGTCTGCATAACCTCACTTCCTGTATAGACTGCAAGACACTTGCATGCTTGTGTCTTGCAGTCTATAGTACTGAGCCAGAGATCAAAGCATCTCTGGCTCAGGTGTCCTTATGGGACACATGAAAAAGTAAAAAAAGTGAAAAAAAAAAAAAAGTATGTGAAAAAAATTAATAAAAGAATAAAGCCCCAAAAATTCCCTTTTCCTATATAAAATGAATTATATAAAAAAATAAACCTAAAAATTAATAACAATACATATTTGGTATCGCCGTGTCCGTAACAACCTGTACAATAAAACTGAAACCATATTTAATGTACACGGTGAATGTCGTGGAAAAAAAAACGGAAAAAACCCGCCAAAAGTAATGATTTTTCGCCATCTCACCTTACAAAATATTCCATAAAAAGTGATCAAAAAGTCATATGTACCCCAAAACAGTACCAATAAAAAGCACAGCGTGTCCTGCAAAAAAATAAGCCCTAAACCAACTCTTTAAACTGAAAAATAAAAATGCTATGCATCTTAGAAGATGGCGATTTATGTCCCCAAATGGGTTTTTGTTCTGCAAAATTGGTATCGCATAAAAAAACAGTATAAATGAGATATCGGCGTAATCGTACTGACCCGCAGAATAAAGGTAACATGTTACTTATGCTCTACGCTGCATGGTGAAAAATTTAAAAGGTAAAACGCAGTTCCAAAATTGATGGGGTTGTTTTTTTATTCACCAAGAAAGAGTTAATAAAATTTATTAAGTTGTAAGCACCTAAAAATGATGTCATTCAAAAATACATCTCACCCCGCAAACAAGCAGCCCTCATATGGCTACATAACCAGAGAAATAAAGAAAATATAGCTTGTACAATGTGAAGACAAAAACCCCAAAAATCGCCAAATCATTAGAACATAACTGGCTGCGGCAGGGATGGAATGTATAAGCTGTGCGAGCGTATATCAGGGGACAAACCAGATTTAGAGCTTACGAAGGATAATAAACCAGAAGTGACCCCCAGAGTGACCGCCCCCAATAATAGGAACTACTGGGGAAATGGTAGGGAATTTAGTGTACCCAATGTACTCCACACAGCTTACATATTCACTTTTCCCTATCCCCTGTGCAGTCACGTCTGGGATACTAATGCTCGCTACACCCCTTGATAAATTCTTTGAGGGGTGCACTTTTCAAAATGGGGTCATTCCCTAGGGGATTCCACTTTACTGGTACTTTAGAGGCTCTGCAAACATGACATGGCATCCAGATCCCAAACATCTGAATCTGCGCTCCAAAAGCCACATAGCGCTCCTTCCCTTCTGCGACCTACCCACATGTATTACACTTGTCGTACCCAGAATAACGTACTTAATGTCATATATGGGTATAAACAGCTGTTTGGGCACAGCCGAGCACAGAAGAGAAGGAGCGCTATTTGGTTTTTGGAGCACAGACTTGGACGGTTTGGTTTTTGGACGCCGTTGCACTTTTGCAGAGCTGAAATGCCAGTACAGTGGAATCCCCTGACATGTCACCCCATTTTGGAAACTGCACCCCTGAAGGAATTTATCCAGGGGTACAGTGAGCATTTTTAACCCCCAAGTGTTGCTATAATTTATTATCCATAAATGAATACGCAGATGATGGTGAAAGGTGAAAATGACAATTATTCCAGGAATACGTCATTTCAGTGCGTAATATGTTGTGCCCGGATTGTATCAGAGATGAACGCTCCAAAAGCTGTTGTGCCCGGGATCCCCGCTCACCAGTTTTTGGAGTGTGTGTCTGTGCAGACATAAACTGGGCACAACATATTGGGCACTGAAATGGCGTATCTATAGAAAAATTTCATTTTTAATGTTTCATTATCAGCTGTGCATTCATTTTTGGAAATTAAAAGAATACACACTTAAGGGTTAATAATGCTCGCTACCCCACTTGATAAATCCCTTGAAGGGTATAGTTTCCAAAATGGGGTGACATGTCTGCGGATTCCACTTTACTGGCAATTCATGGGCTCTGCAAAAGTGGCAAGGTGTCCAAAAAGCAAACTGTGCTCCAAAAACAAAAATAGCGCTCCTTCACTTCTGTGCCCGGCTGTTCCCAAACAGCAGTTTATACCCACATATGGCATTAAGTACGTTATTCTGGGTACACCAGTGTCATACATGTGGGCATAAACTGTCATTTGGGCACACAGCAGGGCACAAATGTGAAGGAGCGCTATGTGCTTTTGGAGCGCATATTTAGATTGTTGTTTTTTTGGACGCCGTGTCACATTTGCAGAGACCCTAAAATTGCCCCTACAAAATGGGGGTCACTTCTTGGGGAATTCCAATTTACTGGCACCTCCAGGGCTCTGCAAAAATAACATGGCGACCAGAAAGTACTCCAAAAGCTAAAAAAATACAGTGCTCCTTCCCTTCTGAACCCTGCGGTGTGCCCAAGCAGCTGTTTATACCCACATATATAATTTTTTTGTCCCCGGGATAGCCCACTTAATAGTTTTAGGAGTTCATGTCTCTGATGTCACAAAGTGGCCGCAACGTATTAGGCACTGAAATTGGATATTTCTTTAAAAACTTTAATTTTCACTTTGTACATTAATTTTTGGGAAGTATTTTAGGCTCAAAATGATAATACCCCTTGATACATTCCTTTAGGGGTGTAGTTTCTAAAATGGGGTCACTTTTGAGAGGTTTCCATTGTATTGGTACTTTAGGGGCTCTGCAAATGCGACATGGCACTCAAAAACTATTCCAGCAAAATCTGCCCTCCAAAAGCCAAATAGCGCTCTTTCCATTCTGAGCCCCACCATGTACCCCTACAGCAGTTTATGACCACATATGGGGCATTTCTGTGTTCAGAAGAAATTGTGTAACAAACTGTGGGGTGTTTTTGCTTCTTTAACCACTTGCAAAAATTAAAAATATGTCACTAAATGGATGGTTTATTGGAAAAAAGTAATTTTTCATTTTTACGATCCTAAGTCAATAAAATCTGTGAAACAGCTGTGAGGTCAAAATACTCACTATACCCCTAGATAAATTCTATGAGGGACGTAGTTTTCAAAATGGGGTCACTTTTTGGGGGTTTGTATTGTATTGGTACTTTAGGGGCTCTGCAATTGCGACATGGCACCCGAAAACTATTCCAGCAAAATCTGCCCTCCAAAAGCTAAATAGCGCTCTTTCCATTTTGAGCCCTGCCATTTATCCATGCAGCAGATTACAACCACCCCTGGAGTGGGGTGGAGTGTGACTAGATGAGGTTACAAATGGTGGCTTATTATGTTCATATTTATTTCCATTTTTCTAGTATTCACTAGATTTCTTTGGGCTATTATACTGTTTATGGTATGTTTATGCATATATAGTGCTATATAGGTTGTTTTCAACCATAATTACACATATTTATTTGTACCAGCGGTGTATATCCCCCTATTTAATATTGTGGCCCCCATTTCCCTCCCTATCGTTATTATGGTGTACCTTCATTATTTATCTCCCCATATATGTTTGTTTCATTATTTATGTTAATAAAATGATATTTTATTATCATTTTTTTGTGGTCATGCTATTATGGTGTTCACCTACAAACAAGCAAGATTTCTGGCTCTCACAGACCTGTAACTTCTTCTTTACGAGGCACCTCTGTCCTCCACTCATTACCTGTAGTAATGGCACCTGTTTGAAATTGTTATCAGTATAAAAGACACCTGTCCACAACCTCAAACAGTCACACTCCAAACACCACTATGGTGAAGACCAAAGAGCTGTGGAAGGACACCAGAAACAAAATTGTAGACCTGCACCAGGCTGGGAAGACTGAATCTGCAATAGGGAAGCAGCTTGGTGTGAAGAAATTAACTATGGGAGCAATAATTAGAAAATGGAAGACATACAAGACCACTGATAATCTTCCTCGATCAGGGACTCCACGCAAGATCTCACCCCGTGGGGTCAAAATGATCACAAGAACGGTGAGCAAAAATCTCAGAACTACACAGGAGGACCTAGTGAATGACCTGCAGAAAGCTGGGACTAATGTAACAAAGGCTACCGTCAGTAACAAACTACGCCGCCAGGGACTCAGATCCTGCAGTGCCAGATGTGTCCCCCTGCTTAAGCCAGAACATATCCGAGCCCGTCTGCTTGCTAGAGAGCATTTGGATGTTCCAGAAGAGTATTGGGAGAATGTCATATGGTCGGATGAAACCAAAGTAGAACTGTTTGGTTGAAACACAACTCGTCGTGTTTGGAGGAGAGTGAATGCTGAGTTGCATCCAAAGAACACCATACCTACTAAGAAGCATGGGGGTGGTAACATCATGCTTTGGGGCTGTTTCTCTGCAAAGGGACCAGGACGACTGATCCGTGTACATGAAAAAATGAATGGGGCCATGTATCGTGAGATTTTGAGTGCAAACCTCCTTCCATCATGCTGGGTCTTTCAGCATGACAATGATCCCAAGCACACCGCCAGGGCAAAGAAGGAGTGGCTTCGTAAGAAGCATTTCAAGGTCCTGGAGTGGCCTAGCCAGTCTCCAGATCTCAACCCCATAGAAAACCTTTGGACGGAGTTGAAAGTCCGTATTGTCCAGCAACAGCCCCAAAACATCACTGCTCTAGAGGAGATCTGCATGGGGGAATGGGCCAACATACAAGCAACAGTGTGTGCCAACCTTGTGAAGACTTACAGAAAACGTTTGACCTCTGTCATTGCCAACAAAGGATATATAACAAAGTATTGAGATGAACTTTTGTTATTGACCAAATACTTATTTTCCACCATAATTTGAAATTAAATTCTTAACAAATCAGACAATGTGATTTTCTGGATTTGTTTTCTGATTTTGTCTCTCATAGCTGAGGTCTACCTATGATGTCAATTACAGGCCTCTCTCATCTTTTTAAGTGGGAGAACTTGCACAATTGGTGGCTGACAATACTTTTTTTCCCCACTGTATATATATATACAGTACAGACCAAAAGTTTGGACACACCTTCTCATTCCAAGAGTTTTCTGTATTTTCATGACTATAAAAATTGTAGATTCACACTGAAGGCATCAAAACTATGAATTAACACATGTGGAATTATATACTTAACAAAAAAGTGTGAAACAACTGAAAATATGTCTTATATTCTAGGTTCTTCAAAGTAGCCACCTTTTGCTTTGATTACCGCTTTGCACACTCTTTGCATTCTCTTGAGGAGCTTCAAGAGGTAGTCACCTGAAATGGATTTCACTTCACAGGTGTGCCCTGTCAGGTTTAATACGTGGGATTTCTTGCCTTATAAATGGGGTTGGGACCATCAGTTGTGTTGTTCAGAAGTCAGGTGGATACACAGCTGATAGTCCTACTGAATGGAGTGGCCAAAACCATCAAGCGCTACAAAGAAACTGGCTCACATGAGGACCGCCCCAGGAAAGGAAGACCAAGAGTCACCTCTGCTGCGGAGGATAAGTTCATCCGAGTCACCAGCCTCAGAAATCGCAGGTTAACAGCAGCTCAGATTAGAGACCAGGTCAATGCCACACAGAGTTCTGGCAGCAGACACATCTCTACAACAACTGTTAAGAGGAGACTGTGTGCAGCAGGCCTTCATGGTAAAGCTACTAGGAAACCAGTGCTAAGGACAGGCAACAAGCAGAAGAGACTTGTTTGGGCTAAAGAACACAAGGTATGGACATTAGACCTGTGGAAATCTGTGCTTTGGTCCGATGAGTCCAAATTTGAGATCTTTGGTTCCAACCACCGTGTCTTTGTGCGACGCAGAAAAGGTGAACGAATGGACTCTACATGCCTGGTTCCCACCGTGAAACATGGAGGAGGAGGTGTGATGGTGTGGGGGTGCTTTGCTGGTGACACTGTTGGGGATTTATTCAAAATTGAAGGAATACTAAACCAGCATGGTTACCACAGCATCTTGCAGCGGCATGCTATTCCATCCAGTTTGCGTTTAGTTGGACCATCATTTATTTTTTAACAGGACAATGACCCCAAACACACCTCCAGACTGTGTAAGGGCTATTTGACCAAGAAGGAGAGTGATGGGGTGCTACGCCAGATGACCTGGCCTCCACAGTCACCAGACCTGAACCCAATCGAGATGGTTTGGGGTGAGCTGGACCGCAGAGTGAAGGCAAAAGGGCCAACAAGTGCTAAGCATCTCTGGCATCTCAAGTCTGTTGGAAGACCATTTCAGGTGACTACCTCTTGAAGCTCATCAAGAGAATGCCAAGAGTGTGCAAAGCAGTAATCAAAGCAGAAGGTGGCTACTTTGAAGAGCCTAGAATATAAGACATATTTTCAGTTGTTTCACACTTTTTTGTTAAGTATATAATTCCACGTGTTAATTCATAGTTTTGATGCCTTCAGTGTGAATCTACAATGTTTATAGTCATGAAAATACAGAAAACTCTTGGAATGAGAAGGTGTGTCCAAACCTTTGGTCTGTACTGTATATATGCAGTGCCTTGCGAATGTATTCGGCCCCCTTGCACTTTTCAACCTTTTGCCACATTTCAGGCTTCAAACATAAGGATATAAAATTTGAATTTTTTGGTGAAGAATCAACAACAAGTGGGACACAGTTGTGAAGTGGAACGAAATTTATTGGATATTTTAAACTTTTGTAAAAAATAAAAAACTGAAAAGTGGGACATGCAATATTATTCAGCCCCTTTACTTTCAGTGCAGCAAACTCACTCCAGAATTTCAGTGAGGGTCTCTGAATGATCCAATGTTGTCCTAAATGACTGATGATGATAAATATAATCCACCTGTGTGTAATCAAGTCTCCGTATAAATGCACCTGCTCTGTAATAGTCTCAGGGTTCTGTTTGAAGCGCAGAGAGCATCATGAAGACCAAGGAACACACCAGGCAGGTTCATGATACTGTTGTGGAGAAGTTTAAAGCCAGATATGGATACAAAAAGATTTCCCAAACTTTAAACATCCCAAGGAGCACTGTGCAAGCGATCATATTGAAATTGAAGGAGTATCAGACCACTGCAAATCTACGAAGACCTGGCCATCTCTCTAAACTTTCATCTCAAACAAGGAGAAGACTGATCAAAGATGCAGCCAAGAGGCCCATGATCACTCTGGATGAACTGCAGAGATCTACAGCTGAGGTGGGAGAGTCTGTCCATAGGACAACAATCAGTCGCTGGCCTTTATGGAAGAGTGGCAAGAAGAAAGCCATTTCTCAAAGATATCCATAAAATATCTCGTTTAAAGTTTGCCACAAGCCACCTGGGAGACACACCAAACATGTGGAAGAAGGTGCTCTGGTCAGATGAAACCAAAATCGAACTTTTTGGACACAATGCAAAACGATATGTTTCGTGTAAAAGCAACACAGCTCATCACCCTGTGCACACCATCCCCACTGTCAAACATGGTGGTGGCAGCATCATGGTTTGGGCCTGCTTTTCTTCAGCAGGGACAGGGAAGATGGTTAAAATTGATGGGAAGATGGATGGAGCCAAATACAGGACCATTCTGGAAGAAAACCTGTTGGAGTCTGCAAAAGACCTGAGACTGGGACAGAGATTTATCTTCCAACAAGACAATGATCCCAAACATAAAGCAAAATCTACAATGGAATGGTTCACAAATAAACATATCCAGGTGTTAGAATGGCCAAGTCAAAGTCCAGACCTGAATCCAATCGAGAATCTGTGGAAAGAGCTGAAAACTGCTGTTCACAAACACTCTCCATCCAACCTCACTGAGCTCGAGCTGTTTTCCAAGGAAGAATGGGTAAGAATTTCAGTCTCTCGATGTGCAAAACTGATAGAGATATACCCCAAGAGACTTGCAGCTGTAATCGCAGCAAAAGGTGGCTCTACAAAGTATTAACTTAAGGGGGCCGAATAATTTGGCACGCCCAACTTTTCAGTTTTTTATTTTTTGCAAAAGTTTAAAATATCCAATAAATTTTATTCCACTTCACGATTGTGTCCCACTTGTTGTTGATTCTTCACCAAAAAATTAAAATTTTATATCCTTATGTTTGAAGCCTGAAATGTGGCAAAAGGTTGAAAAGTGCAAGGGGGCCGAATACTTTCGCAAGGCACTGTATGTATATATATATATATATATATATATATATATATATATATATATAGTTCTCTATGGCATTCTCCTCAAGAATACTACACCTGGGCTCCCTTCCTATACCAGCCCCTGGGAGTCTGACCTTGGTACTCGTCTTTCCCCTGCCGATTTGGATAGGTCCTTCCTGTATACGCATACGCTCCCGCTGCCTTGCAGTGCGCAGGAAAAGAATTACAAAATACTGACCCACTGGTACTGCTGTCCTTACCTCTTGCATAGGATCTATCCTAGTGCATCCGATTGGTGATGGCGCTCTGATTCCGAGAGAGGTACACTATATCATATCTGGTGGGAAGACAATGCCCTCGGGCCATTCTGGGATGCTGTATTCACTTTGTACACTAAAGTGAGTGGCAGATCTGTAACACCCTCACCTTGTCTAGCCCTTCTCTCCATCATACCGGGGAAAGTGTCCGTTGTTAAGAGAGACCTTCTGCGACATATTCTCACTGCCGCCAGAACAGTCATTCCCAGGCATTGACGTAGTACTGCTGTGCCAACCCTGGTTGAGTTCCTACATTATTAGGAGAATGGAGGCCCTGGTGGTTGAGGACTCACCTGACCCTTCTAAATTTGAGTCCCTCTGGCGGCTGTAGGTGATATTCCAGTAGACTTTGGAGTTCTCTTCTTTCTTTATCTAAACTGGAGTTGCCTTGCTCCCCTTTCCATAAGGAGTCTGGTCGTTCCTTTCTGCCAAATCCACTCCCCCTCCCCTTTTCTTTTCTCATTCTCTTTCCTTCAGCGTGCCCTTCCCCACCTTGGTCTTGTATGTGGTCTCATGTGTTTCAGTACACCTGTGTTTTCCCCATGTTCCCCTTTCCCTCCAGCATTTGTCTTTTTCTTCTGGTACTCGGGTGGCACTGTGATGGCCTTTAAAAGCTGGATTTTTCCTTCTGTCCTGTAGTTTTCCCTGCCATCACCAATTACACATTTCCCCATGTTGTTTTTGTACCATCCGTTACTGGTTTCTCTGTTGTGAGCGTTGACAGTCCTCTACCCTATGCGTTCCTCTGTGACTTTTCCACTATTGGGTGGCCTGCGTGCCTCCTACTGCCTTATTTGATGCCTTTGTTTTGGCTTTACTTTTTCTTGTTCTTATTTGCAAAAACCTCAATAAAAACTGATTAAAAATAGATAGATAGATAGATAGATAGATAGCTAGATAGATAGATAGATAGGCTAATTTATTACTTCCTTAGTAATGACCACTGTCTGATTGTCAGTCATGGACCCGGAGGGGTAGTTGACCCGCGGTCAGCCGGAGATGGGCGGGTCCCTGCAGCATAATGACAGTGGTCAGGACAAACCTGATTCCCCAACTGCTGCCTCTCTTGTAAAAATAATACACCAGCGCAGAAAGGTACTAAGACTGGCACACAATGCACTGGTCTTAATATATTATCCCCATAGTCACATAACTGAGCTATGTCCCTCCCCTTTTAATGTGTTTCCAGTGGGGTGTGCATTATAGTCATCTTAAATACTAGTAACCATTTAAAAAACTAAACCCAATAATTTAGGCTTTTTACCCTGTACATTTGATTTTTATTGAAATATATTACCTACTTTTGCTCCAAAGCTTTTAGACTGCGGCTGATTCATTACAGGACTTTTGCATCTATGGCCTTAGACGAGAATAATTTTAGATAAGCAAGTCTGATTTTCATGTTTTATTTTTTCTAAATTATTCCAAGTGCTTTCATGTTTTCTTACAATTGATCTAGAGTATGTCATTGCATATACCTAAAATCTCCTATGACAGCTTGGTGACAGTAGATAAAACACCTGGTTAAATGGGAGTCCTCTGTGCACAGCAGCTGTCAGGCACCCTTACTAATATTTTTCTGTATTTTGCATTGAGAAAATATAATTTGCATTAAGAAAAAATCATGCAAATAGGGTCTTTTTTATTCCACACTGAGAAGGAAAGCATACACATTCATATTCTGGCACCATTAACTCGGAAGGCTTTGCTTGACAAATGACCATATTTATTTAGTATTTACATGAGCATATTTATTTTAAAGGGGTTGTCCAAGTCATTTTTACTGATGACCAATCTTCAGGAAAGGTCATCAATAAGAGGTCAGTGAGGGTCCAACACCCGACTCCCCTGGTGATCAGCTGTTTGAAAGGGCCACCTCGTAAGCTCTGTGACCCCCTTCACTGTTTACATCACACACCATCTGTTTCAAAGCAGTCATGCGGTGTAATTACAGCCTTGCCCTGTTTACTTCTATGGAATGAACTGTAAGAAAATTGCACAGTACTCCAGATCCCACTGATTTCTTATTGATGACCTATCTTGAGAATAGGTCATCAATAAAAAATTATTTGGATACCCCATTAATGTTAATTGGTCTAACTCTAGCATACCACAAACATGTGACCATGTAATATATAACCTAAGTTTTAAAAATGACAGTTACTTAACTATTTTACTTTATACATTATTTTTTTTTTACTAGTTTACCTGTCCATTTTAGGGCAAAATGCCCCCCCCAACAGACCCATGTTCAAAATGTTACAAAATAAAAAAATGCACCCAAAAGTGCCTGTAATAATGCATTAAATTTTTGGAATTTTTTTACACATTAAAAATGCTGAATAAAAATTGTGTGAAAGAGGCTTCATAATAGTAACTTGCACCCACGTTGTGGAAATGCAGTGTTTTTTTGTTGTAGATTTTGCTGTGGTTTTTGAGCCAAAGTCAGGAGTAGATGTAACAGAAGGGAACTAATTTTATCAACACACTGCAGAAAAAATCTGCAGCAGAAATGCTGCGATTTCAAAAATGATTGCGTTTTTGTAAATCACAGCATGTCAATTTTACCTACGGAAACACTTGCGTATTCCATATAGGTATAATAGGAGCAGAAAGTCTGCAGAGAAAAACTCTGCCGACTTTCTGTGGAAAGCACTGTGGGAAAAACCGCAATGTGTTTCCATCACAGTTTTTCCCACAGCGCTTTTTGGGTGCGGCTCCCTATGTGGGGCATATATTGTATATACAAAATGTTGCTACACTTCACCATCCATATCCTATACATCCATACTTATCTTTCTAACCAGTGGCGTAACTAGGAATGGCTGGGCCCCAAGGCAAACATTTGATATTGACCCCCCCCCCGAACAAACCGCCGCCCCCAACCCCCCTCCCCGCACAAACTGCCACCCCCAACCCCCCCCCCCCCCCACATAAACCGCATTCCTGCACACACTATTATGCGTCATAGTGGCCCCTGCACACAGTATTATGCCCCATAGTGGCCCCTGCACACGGTATTATGTCCCATAACGGCCCCTGCGAACTGTATTATGCCCCATAGTGACCCCTGCACACAGAATTATGCCCCATAGTGGCCCCTGCACACAGTATTATGCTCCATAGTGGCCCCTGCCCACAGTAGTTTGCCCCATAGTGGCCCCTGCCCACAGTAGTATGCCCCATAGTGGCCCCTGCACACAGTATTATGCCCCATAGTGGACCACGCATGAATGATTATTATACTCTGCGGTCTTTTCAGACCCCAGAGTATAATGATCGGAGACCCAGGGGAGGATACAAACATAAAAAACAATGCTTCTTACCTCTACCTGTCTCTGCTGCACTCCCATGCGTTACTTCGGCCATCTTCTATGTTGGACCAGATCTCGCATGAGTGAGGCCGGTGTCGCGACGCATAATGACGTCGGCTGACGTCTGGGACGTCACCAAACAGGCCCGAAGCCTGCAGAGCGTAGGAGAGGTGAGTTACAGTGTTTTTTATGTTCCCTCACTTCCCCTGGGCTCCTAATCATTATACTCCGGGGTCTGAAAAGATAGCAGTGTTTGTGGGGTTCGTGGTAGCGGCTGCCACAGGGCTCCGGGTCCCGGGCCCCATAATGTTCCGGGTCCTGTGGCAGCTGCTACCACTGCTACCCTGATATTTAAGCCCCTGTTTTTAACAGTTCTGAGACATAAATAAGCTACTGCCAATCCTCTCCTTCATGTTGAAATACAACATGCTTTATCCCACTTTCCCATAATGTTTATTGCCTTGTAAATACCTAATCCAGGCACCAAGGTAAATTGAAATGTGAAAGCCCCCCCACTTCCTTATAAAATTCAATCCACCGTAATGATTGGATTAATTCATGAATGCTAATTAACATAATTGAGTCTCCAATATGTCAAAATGGTCATACTCTGCACTGCACAGGTTATGCAGATATGTCTGTAACTAGCATTAATAGCACTGACTGCTCAGATGCCTACTGATCAGGAGAACTTGAATGGAGCGCCCACCACTCCATTCATTTCAAAGTATTGTGCTCAGCTATGTCCCATTGAAATTCATGGAGCGATGTATGCACTGCCTGACCAACGCTCCATTCAGAATGAGGCACAGAAGTCCTTCGTGTTCAGTGGAGGTCTAAGCAGTTGGACTTTGGCTTTGGTGGGAGAATCCCTTTAGTTGTTATTAGTTGTTATCAGACCTAGATGCCCTATGCTGCAATCAAGTTTCAGCAACACAGTAGTGTCCAGGTCTGAAAATAATGTACATTTACATTGGGTGCCGTTATCAGGACCTGTATTAATCATTAATTAAAGGTCCCGATTACAGTACTAATGCGCAGTCATAAAAACTACCTGGATGATTATTCCACATGTACAGAGTTGCTTCTTAGAGGAATTTTCCGTTATCAGCATATTACAGTCACCCAAGGCACAACAGTGTGGAGATGGCACAGTTAGAGGTAGACCCGAGATGGCAAAGTTACTGTCACGGTTAGAGATGAACGAATTTTTCAAAAATTTGATTTGACCGATTCTCCGAAGTTTCCAAAACAATTTGATTTGATTTGAATTAATTCTCGGTGAATAGCGTTAAAAAACACCTATTTCCTTGCTGCAGAGAGCCTGTATAGTGGTGTAGAACACTGTGCCTTGCAGTAATACGCATAGGGAGTCTGCTATGATAGTGAAACAATACTCTGAGTCAGTATGACAAGCAAATGACAAGCGTCATTCTTAGAACCACTGCACACATCATGTATTTGGCCAGTTACGGAGCCAAAACTGACCAACTAACTCAAGTGTGAACTCAGCCTTACAGGTCGATCTTAGTGACAGGTATTAAAAACCGTGCAGAGACCCCAAATCCTACTATAGCGTAAAGAGGGCACTCCTTTTACACTGTTGTCTGCTGATTCCACATAGATGCCTACAGAGCGGCAAGGTGACATAATGTGGAGTTGGCAACAGCATGAGGAGGCCATAGAGTGACCCGGTGGCAGCAGCATGAGCAGGTCACAGAGTGGAAAGGCGACATAATGTGGAGTTGGCAGCAGCATGAGGAGGTCACAGAGAGACAAGGCGACATAATGTGGAGTTAGCAGCAGCATGAGGAGGCCACAGAGTGGAAAGGCGACATAATGTGGAGTTGGCAGCAGCATGAGGAGGCCACAGAGAGACAAGTCGACATAATGTGGAGTTGGCAGCAGCATGAGGAGGCCACAGAGAGACAAGGCGACATAATGTGGAGTTGGCAGCAGCATGAGTAGGCCAAAGACTGGCAAGGCGACATAATGTGGAGTTGGCAGCTGCATGAAGAGACCACAGTGTGACAAGGCAACATAATGTGGAGTTGGCAGCAGCATAAGGAGGCCACATAGTGGCAAGGTGACATAATGTGGAGGGGGCAGCATCATGAAGAGGTCATAGAGTGACCCGGTGACAGTAGAATGAGGAGGCCATAGAGTGACTCTGTGGCAGCAGCATGAGTAGGCCACAGAGTGGCAAGGTGACATAATATAAAGTTGACAGCAGCATGAGGAGGCCAAAGAGTGGCAAGGCAATAAAATGTGGAGTTGGCAGCAGCATGAAGAGGCAATAGAGTGACCCAGTGGCAGCAGAATGAGGAGGCCATAGAGTGACAGGGTGGCAGCAGCATGAGTAAGCCACAGAGTGGCAAGACAACATAATGTGGAGTTGACAGCAGCATGAGGAGACCATAGAGTAGCAAGGTGACATAATGTGGAGTTGGCAGCAGCATGAGGAGGACACAGAGTGGAAAGGCAACATAATGTGGGGGTGGAACCAGCATGAGGAGGCCACAGAGTGGCAAAGCAACATAATGTGGAGTTGGCAACAGCATGAGGAGGCCACAGAGTGGCAAGGCGACATAATGTGGAGTTGGCAGCAGCATGAGGAGGCCACAGAGTGGAAAAGCGACATAATGTGGAGTTGGCAGCAGCATGAGGAGGCCACAGAGTGGCAAGGCGACATCATGTTCAGTTGTCAGCAGCATGAGTAGGCCAAAGACTGGCAAGGCGACATAATGTGGAGTTGGCAGCTGCATGAGGAGGCCACAGAGTGACAAGACAACATAATGTGGAGTTGGCAGCAGCATAAGGAGGCCACATAGTGGCAAGGTGACATAATGTGGAGGTGGCAGTGAAAGAGGACCAAGGGCTGGGCCCACAGGTTCAGCAGGTACACGATGCCACACAGACACACACACCGTTTTAATTCCCAGAACAATGTTTACTGAGTAAAGCAATGAAGAGAGATCTGGGAAAATATGCATCTAGGTATAAACAGAGAGAAAAAATACAAAATGCTATGGAACAGATTATTGCAGCAAACTAATACTATACCCCTTAGTTCCCACAATTACTTAAAGAGGTAATGGATTCAAGTCCTTTAAGAACGTGCTTTTCCTGGATCGGTCCCTCGTCGGGGTGCACCCTAAGTATTGCGTAATACTATTTGTAATCCAATGATTAAATTGTAATCCACAGGCAAATGCTGTCTTCCCCTTCAAGTACAGTTATAGGCCTTGCTCCAGCTCCCTGTAGTGCAACACTTAAAAGATAGGCCAGTCTCTCCAATGATAAGGTGTCAGAGTAAGAGTCCCTTATATAACTACCACCACGTGGTCTATGTAGATGCGGCCAAGCCATACTCACAAGTCCTTGAGGCCTTTACTTTGTGTAGTCACTTTATCTTCTGTGCTTCAGGAGTGTCTTGACTCTGTCCTCAGCCAGCACAACGGTCACTGTGTCTTAGAACTCAGTCCTCCGCCAACACCAAGACTTCACCTGCAGTCAGCTCAGCTCAGGCCTCTATCCAGCACAAAGCTCTGTACAGCAGCCCAGCACAGCACACCTCAGGTCTCTTTTAGTTTCAGAACCTTCTCCACACCACCCCTCCCTTCCTGTTTCCTGCTGGGTGATGATGCAGTTCCCTATTTCCAGTGGGAGGCATCAAAACTGCAATCCTAGCACACTGCCATTCTTGTAGAAGTCCATCACGTTCCAGTAATTATCTATAATCAGACTTTGAACCCTATAACAATATTTACATTAATTAAATTAATTCTTATGGGCAGTTTCTTACTTTGCTGCCACCTACTGACCAAAGTTAGTTACTGCAGATGTATTGCTTCACAACCTTATAGCAGCATCATGAAGTGGCCATAGAGTGACCCGGCGACAGCAGAATGAGGCGGCTATAGAGTGACTCGGTGGCAGCAGCATGAGTAGGCCACAGAATGGAAAGGCGGCATGATATAAAGTTGACAGCAGCATAAGGAGGCCAAAGAGTGGCAAGGTGACATAATGTGGAGTTGGCAGCAGCATGAGGAGGACATAGAGTGGCAAGGCGACATAATGTGGGGGTGGCACCAGCATGGGGAGGCCACAGAGTGGCAAAGCGACATAATGTGGAGTTGGCAGCAGCATGAGGAGGCCACAGAGTGGCAAGGCGAAATAATGTGGATTTGACGGCAGCATGAGGATACCATACAGTGACCCGGTGGCAGCAGCATGAGTAGGCCACAGAGTTGTAAGGCGACATAATGTGGAGTTGGCAGGAGCATGAGGAGGCCACAGAGTCACAAGGCGACATAATGTGGGGGTGGCACCAGCATGGGGAGGCCACAGAGTGGCAAGGCGACATAATGTGGAGTTGGCAGCAGCATGAGTAGGCCATAGACTGGCAAAGCGACATAATGTGGAGTTGGCAGCAGCATGAGGAGGCCATAGAGTGACCCGGTTGCAGCAGCATGAGAAGGCCACAGAGTTGTAAGGCGACATAATGTGGAGTTGGCAGGAGCATGAGGAGGCCACAGAGTCACAAGGTGACATAATGTGGAGTTGGCAGCAGCATGAGAAAGCCATAGAGTGGCAAATCGACATAATGTGGAGTTGGCAGCAGCATGAGGAGGCCATATAGTGACCCAATGACAGCAGAATGAGGAGGCCATAGAGTGACCCGGTGGCAGCAGCATGAGTAAGCCACAGAGTGGCAAGGCGACATAATATGGAGTTGAAAGAAGTATGAGGAGGCCACAGTGTGGCAATACGATAAAATGTGGAGTTGGCAGCAGCAGGAGGAGGCCATAGAGTGAACCAGTGGCAGCAGAATGAGGAGGACATAGAGTGACCCAGTGGCAGCAGCATGGAGGAGGCCACAGAGTGGCAAGGCGACATAATGTGGAGGTGGCAGCAGCATGAGGAGGCCATACAGTGACCCAGTGGCTGCTGCCATATTGAGTGACCCGGTGACAGAGTTGGGAGGTGGGTGGCACAAACAGTACCTGCTGACGATGGTGGCTGTAAGAAAGAGCACTTGGCATCAGAATTGTGGCATCAGGCAGGTGGCAGCATCAGAATAGTAGCTGAGGCAGGTAGCCAGAAGAAACTTGTCTCTTTTGTCAAGGTTTGGGTGAGGCAGGATGGATGATATCATCTGATGCATCAGGCATTGGTGGGTGGAAATCCTGGCTGATCCATGCCTGACTCATCTTGAAAAAGTTCAGTCTCTCCACATTTTGTGGACAGGCAAGTTCTCCTTGGGGTAACTATGGCCCCGCCACACTAAACACCCTCTCTGATGCCACACTACTGGCCGGGCAGGGCAGCTTTTTCCGGGCAAACTCGGCCAGTTGTGGCCACAAATCCAGAAGGGGCTGCCCAGTAGTCCAGCGGATCTTTGATGACGGGTGGCAGGGTGCACTCCAAGTATGCCACCACCTGCTGGTTCAGGTTCTGCTCTTTGTCTAGCTGCTGGTAGTGCAAGGTGAGCTCCCAGGGCTTCCCCGGTCAGACCTGCGAGAGGATGGATGATGGCGCATATAGTCAGCAGTCATCTGACTACATAGGTTGTCTCTACAGTAGTTCAGTTTGTCCTCCGTCTCAACAGGTGTAAAAAAACGCCCCCATTTTTGACCTGTAGTAAGGGTCCAACATGGTGGAGAGCAGTCGTCATCCCTCTGCCGAATGGTGACAATGAGCATGCATCGGGCCATTTGTGCAAGTGACTCGGACAGACTCCCTGCATCCTTCTCCACTGCATACTGCCACGGTGTGTCTGGGTCATCTATCTCGTCGCCCTCATCTCCCTCTTGCTCTTCCGGCTGCTCCTGCTCCTCCTCTCCTGTCACCTGTGTAGAAAAAACACCCATTTCGCTACACATTGCTTGTGCTCCAATGTCCTCCTAGTCCTCCATTTCAGCCCCCACAGGGCTCATGTGGCAGTGAGATGTAGGCGCCACGTCTCCAGTCCCAAGACCAGCCAGATTTACCAACATCTTTTCCAGGATATGAATTAGTGGAATGACGTTGTTCATCCTGTAGCCCTGGTGACTGTCAAATAAAGTGGCCTCCTTAAAGGGCATGGTCAAACGGCAGGTGTCACGCATGAGCTGCCACTGGCTAACATCAAAATTACACTGGCAGTACTTCTGTTTGCTTGGATCATCAAGAAATTGTTTATGGACTTTCACTGTTCATACAGTTGGTCCAACATATGAAGGGTGGAATGCCAACAGGTGGAAATGTCACACATAAGCCTATGTTGGGGGACACCGTTCTGCCGCTGCAGCTCAAGGATGGTGTGCTTGGTGGTGTACGAGTGGCTAAAGTGCATGCAAAGTTTCCTGGTCATTTTTAGGATGTCTTGCAGATGGGTGGAAGACTTAACGAAACGCTTGACAACCAAATTGAACACGTGCGCCATACAGGGCGCATGGCTCAGCCCTCCTTAACGCAGCGTCAACACCATGTTCTTCCCGTTGTCTGTCACCATGGTTTCGATTTTCAGTTGTCATAGAGAAAGCCAGAATTTGATTTCTTGATGAAGGACACGGAGCAGTTCTTCACCTGTGTGACTCTGTTCGTCCAGGCAAACGAAGTGTAGAACAGCGTGACACCGCCGCGCATGGACAGGTGATATTCTGGAGGAGCACTGTGAATTGTCCCTGCAGTGGAGGCTGAGGACACAGTAGAGGATGAGGCGGACATTGTTGCAGGACCAACGGCGTGAGAACGTGTAGGCGGAAACGGCGTCACCTAGCCAAGTTGCTGGTGTGTCTTGGCAGGAACCACATTCACCTAGTGGGCCATATATTGTCCTTGACCGTACTTACAGCTCCACACGTCGGCGCTGCCGTGCACTTTGACAGACACCGACTGGCTCAAGGACTGGCCCACCTTCTGTTCTACATATTTATACAGGGCTGGTACTACCTTTTTGGCAAAGAAATGACGGCTTGGGACTCTCCACCTCGGCTTGGCACAAGCCATCATTTCTCTGAAAGGTGCAGAGTCCACCACTTGGTAAGGGAGGGACTGCAGCGCCAGCAACTTGGACAGGAGCATGTTCAGCTTCTGCACCATTGGATGAGTGTACGAATACTGTTGTCTCTTCGAAATCTATTCGGTGATCGATTGCTGACGCGATGAATGACTAGGAGGAGTAGGAGGAGCAGGAGCATCAGGACTAGCAGATGATGGGAAGGACACACAGCTTCCTTCGGCTGAGGTGGTGGAGCCTTGACTGCCTGAAATGGGGTGCGTGCCACTGGGTGATGCAGAGGTTGCTGTGGCAGGCTGGACCACTACATTGGAGCCATGGTTCTCCCAGGCCACTTTATGATGACGCTGCATATGTTGATGCAGGACTGTGGTGCCAACATTGGCACCCTGGCCACGCTTCACCTTTTGCCCACAGATTCGACATATGGCCATGTTCAACTCCCCTGGCGGCTTAACAAAAAACTGCCACACCGTCGAGTAGGTGATTTTATCCCCAACACTCTGCACTAACTGACTGCTACCGCCACTGCCTCCGTGAACCCCTGCACCACTGCTTTCCGGGCAGGTAGGCTTCTGCAAAGCAGGTGGTCTACCCCGGGCACGTTTGGCTCCCGACCTCCCACTGCTGCCACCCTGCAGACTCCCAGCCACGCTATCGACTTGCTAGTTCCGCCGCTGCCTCATGCGCAAGCTGCCACCCTATTCTCCCAATGATGATGTAGCCTCTTTGTCACCCGACTCCCAATTGCGATCAGCTACATCATCATCGGGTACTGTCTGCACGTCACTGATGTCCACCTCAACAGTTTCTGAGCCAGGAGCCTGATCGCTCGCAACAGTAGCTCCCATGCCACTCTCCTCATCACTACCTGCCCGATTAATGGATAAGAATTCTTTTTTTTTTGCCACTAATGCACGGTAAAAAGGCCTGTAATTTTCTACCTACAACACACTACTGCAAATAAGCCCCTTATTATTTTCCCCACTAATAAACGCATTGAAAAGGCATTATAGTAGATTACTGCGGAGATTAATGGATAAGAATTCTTTTTTATTTATTTATTTATTTATTTATTGCCACTAATGCACAGTAAAAAGGCTTGTAATTTTCTACCTTCAAGACATTGGTGAATAAGCCCCTTATTTTTTCCCCACTAATAAACCCCCAGAAAAAGCTTTATTATAGATAACTGCAGAGATTAATGGATAACAGTTCTTTTTTTTTTTTGCCACTAATGCACGGCAAAAAGGCATGTCATTTTCTACCTTCAAGACAATGGCGAATAAGCCCCTTATTTTTTTCCACATTAATAAACCCCCAGAAAAGGCGTTATAACAGATTACTGCGGAGATTAATGGATAAGAATTCTTTTTTTTTTGTCCACTATGTAATTTTCTCCCTTGAACACACAGGTACAGTATGATCTATTGCAAATCTACAATGAGCTGCAGGATAATGTCAATCAGTGCAGCAAGGTGTAGTAGGATTGTTCCTATTACCTAGGCTGTAAACACCCCAAGTGATCCCAGTTCTGCTTCAATACTCTTGTATAAATTCCTCCCTATCCTTTCCCTACATTTCTAATGATCTTTCCCTGAACTACGATTGAGCAAATTTTCAGTTTTGAAGTGTTTTCTACCACTGTCCCTAGCGCCTGCTGATGTCTCAAGACAACGGCGAATAAGCCCCTTATTTTTTCCCCACTAATAAACCCCCAGAAAAGTCGTTATTAAACATAACTGTGGAGATTAATGGATAACAATAATTTTTTTTTTGCCACTAATGCACGGCAAAAAGGCATGTTATTTTCTACCTTCAAGACAATGGCGAATAAGCCCCTTATTTTTTTCCACACTAATAAACCCCCAGAAAAGGCGTTATAACAGATTACTACGGAGATTAATGGATAACAATTATTTTTTTTTTGGCCACTAATGCACGGCAAAAAGGCATGTAATTGTCTCCCTTGAACACACAAGTATGATCTATTGTAAACCTGCAATGAGCAGCAGGATAATGGCAGTCAGTGCAGCAAGGTGTAGTAGGATTGTTCCTATTACCCAGGCTGCAAACACCCCAAATGAACCCAGTTCTGCTTCAATACTCTTGAATAAATTACTCCCTATCTCTACACTTCTAATGCTCTTTCCCTGAACTTTGATTGAGTTTTCAAGTGTTTTCTACCACTTTCCCTAGCGCCTGCTGACGTCTTTCCCTGCACTAAGTATGATGTGAAATGACTGAACCTAAAATGGCGGAAGGTATTTAAAGGGCTGTGACATTACAGGGCTGGCTGGCTGCTGATTAGCTGCATGCATGGCATTGTAGGTAATCCTGCGTTCCCAGAGTTCCTTGCCCCTTGTCCTAACATGTGCAGCAGCTATTTTAGGAAAAAATGCGATTTGATACATTGATATCCAGATTCGATGTGAATCGAAGATTTCTTGAAATTTGGATCAAATGCCACTTTGTCAGCTTCGATTCGCTCATCTCTAGTCACGGTGGCTTTAGGAGCCAAATTTTCTTACAGATCCTAGGTTGGCACAGTAATGAGTGGTTGTACTGAGGTGTTGGTGTAAGGTCTCCTGAGGCATTTCCTGCTACTTGTCTCCCTTGTAATAGTATTTTTGTGTGCTTATGTTGATAGGTGTGAATGAGGGCACAGGAGACTGGATGGCATTTAAAACAAACATAGCTCATGGCTCACTTTACTTGGTAAGAATCATCCAGTTACAAAGCAACATGAAGGCACAATTTTTGGATTGAATAAAAGCTTTTATTTGCATCCAAGTCTGAAGCAAAAATAACAAAGGTACTGCGACGCAGCGCATGACTGTATTACAATACCACAATTCAGACTATATCATTCATCCTTAAGGGATGCGGCGCGGCATACGGTGACAGGAAATACATCCTAACACTACATGCTGCACTACAAACCTAACTGACATACTTTTTGGTCAATACAATAAACACAGTCAAGTGACAATACAGGGGGGAAGGGGAGGTCACAGTCCCGAAGCTTTATTGATTGATCACAACACACATGAGGGGAGGACAGGTAAATACAAGAAATAATATACTCCCTATACTACCACTACTTCCTACCCTGGCAATAAACAACACATGAAGGGAGGACAGGTAAATTACAGGAAATAATATACTCCCTATACTACCACTACTTCCTACCCTAGCGCTAAACAAGAGAGTTAAACAACAAAAGCATCAAAACATGTGATGGGATGGGGGAGAGGAAGGAGGGAAAGGGGAGGGGGTAATCACAGGCCCGAAGCTTTATTTGAGTAACACAACAGACATGAAGGGAGGACGGGGTAAGGGAAAAAACAGACGTCGCCGGAGACTCAGTCCTCTTCTCCCTCCTCTTCACCGGCCAGGCTATCCAGAATGGCATAGTCCCGCTGCAAGCTGTGAATAAGCCTGCAACAATCCTGGTAAGTGATGTCCTCTCTTCGCAAAGTGAGTCTCTTTCTGGCGAACCAGATAGCGCCCTTGAAACAGTTCACAAGTCGCCAGGCCTCCAGAATGTCGCTCTCTCTGTGAGTCCCCTGGAAGAGCCCATACAATACCGCGTGGTATGTCAGGCCCCTCCTGGGTACACAGTCCTCAAAGTCATCTTCCAGCTTATCCAACAGGCCTTGAGCAAAAGGACACTCCCAAAAGACGTGCAAAGATGTTTCCTCCTTGTAGGGGCACCATGGGCAGTACCTCGTCTTGCTCAAGTTGCGGGCATGCATGAACGACCTTAGGGGCAGCCCCCTCGGATAGCCATCCACGACAGATCCTTGTGCCCGTTGGTCAGCAGACGTGAAGAGACGTTCTCCCAAACGACCTTCGTGGCGTCCGCTGTGAGTCCTGGAACCTCCTCCATGCCATCCCTAGCTCGGATGAGCTTGTGGATGGTCTTTGGCTTCCACAGATCCGGTTTAAGACCCTCCAGCTGGAACTCCCTCACGAACTTGGGCACATCCTTGTAGAACCACGGGACGGTCCAGTTGTAAGGGACGGAGCTGTCCCACTTCTCCCAGCCGAGCCCTCGCCAGAGGGGAAGCAGGAACAAACGAGACATGGCCTTCCCCGCAGATCCGCTGACTGTACTCAGGGTTCTGCGAACACAATCACAAACAAAAGCCGATCTTAGAAGGGTTGGAATATCAGGGACATTCTTACCTCCCTTGAGCCGGTCCTTGTACATGATGCTCCGCTTCACCCGGTCCATCTTGGAGCCCCACACGAAGTAGAAGACGGTCCTGGTGATGGCCCGCGCCACCGTTGCCAGTGGGGGCCAAGCCTGTGCGGTGTACTGGAGCACAGGCAGGATCTCATTCCTCAGGACGAGCGCCTTTCCCTCGATGGTAAGCTGACGTAGGCTCCAAAGCCCGATTCGCTGATTGATCTTCTTGAGTCTTTCGTCCCAAGACTTCAGGGCGGCGCCTTCCTTTCCGAACCAGACTCCCAAGATCTTGATGAAGTCCGGTTGTACAGTGAAAGGAAAGAAAGCAGAGGAGGCCAGGTGCCATTCTCCGAAGAGCATGGCCTCTGACTTTCCACAGTTCACCTTAGCCCCTGAGGCTTGGCCGAAGCGTTCGCAGGTCTGGACGAGCGTTGACACCGACGACTGGTCAGCGCAGAAGACGGTCACATCATCCATGTAGAGCGAACACTTGACTTCCAGGTTTCCTGAGCCCGGTGCGATGATCCCTCTGATCCCTCGATTCTGCCGGATAGATTCTGCGAACAGTTCTATAACACAAACAAAAAGGAGAGGAGAGAGAGGGCAGCCTTGTCTGACCCCGGAGCGAATCAGAAAGGGGTCAGTCTTCCAGCCGTTCACCATCACCGAGCTGTGGATGTCAAGATACATCAGGTTAACCATACGACAAAACCACTCACCTGTACCAAGTTGGCGGAGAGCTTTCGCCATGAAAGCGTGAGAGACTCGATCGAAGGCCTTCTCCTGATCCAGACTGATCAGGGCCGCGTGTGCACGGCGGTCTCCGATATAGTGCAATGTGTCTCTCACCAGGGCTAAGCTATCCGCTATCCTCCGACCAGGAATGGCGCAGGTTTGGTGCGGGTGGATGACGCTGCCGATGACTGCCTTCAGCCTCGTTGACATCACCTTGGCCAGGATCTTGTAGTCCATGTTGAGGAGCGAGATGGGATGCCAATTCTTCAGGTTGCATCTTTCCCCCTTCTGCTTGTACAAGATCGTGATCAAGCCTTCCCTCAACGACGGCTGCATCGTCCCCTCCGCCACCATCTCCTCATAGAGGTCTTTCAGATCCGAGCAGATCAGGTCCCCCAGAGCTACGTATAGCTCGGCGGGGAGACCGTCACTACCCGGAGTCCTTCCGACCCTAAAGGATTTAGCGGCAGCGAGGACTTCAGCCACCGTCAGAGGGGCGTTCAGAGCCTCAGCACCTGCAAGATCAAGAGGATTAGTGATACCTGACAGGAACTCTTCATCGGTGGGTTTCAGGGAGTAGAGGTCGCGGTAGTAGTCGCGGACGACGCCCATCACTTCCGTCTTCCCCCCTTCTCATGTTGCCGTCTCCATCCCTCATCTCAGACAGGCGTGTGGCCTGAGTGGACCTTTCTGAAAAAGAAAGAGTTACATTTCTCACCCTTCTCCAGATGCTCCACCTTGGAACGGAAGATGATCTGCCGTGATTCCTCCTCAAAGTGCCTCTTGAGACCCTTCTTGGTGTCCTCCAGCATATCCCTGACGTCCCAGCCACAGCGCTCGAGGTCTTGAAGGGAACGCAGCTCGCGCTACATCTCGATCAGGTCCCCCTTGCGCCGGGCCGCCTGCTGGCGGCTTCTCGCCTGAAAGAAACAACGGATATTGACTTTAACATATTCCCACCAATCCGACAACCTGCTAAAGGAAAATTTGTCGTTACGAAGGCACACGTAGACATCTCTAATCTCCTCCAACAACTGCTCATTTTCCAGCAAGGAGCAATTCAACTTCCAGGAACCGGGGCCGGGTGGAAAACCGTTGCCCACGGTACCCTCAAAGAGAATACCCCTGTGGTCAGAGAAGAAGCAAGGGATCATAGAGTGGCTTACCTGTGCTACTGACCGAGAGGTGAACACGAAGTCAATCCTGGAACGCACTGAGCCATCGGATGCCGGCCCCATGGAACCCACCGCGTCCCTGAGAGAGGCCTCAGTCACCATCTCGATCAGCAGTTTGGATGTTACATCGAGCTTCGCTGACGCAGAAGAACTCCTTCCGTCACCCTCCACAGGACAGTTGAAGTCCCCGACCAGAAAAACTGCCCTGGTGGTAGCGAGCTGAGTGCGCAGGATCTGGAAAAGCTCCAGTCGCTCGTTCTTCATGGGGGAAGCGTACACGTTGATGAGCCTGATAGGCTCCCCCCGCCCAAGAACTGTCTATGACCATTAGACGGCCACAGACGAGCTCCCGGTAGGTTTCAAGCGTGAAGGCGTTCCCCCTAATGAGAACGGCAATACCTGCGGACTTGCAGTCGCCACCACCCGACCAGTAAGACGGACCGTGGCTCCACTCCCTGCAGAGGTGTCCGTAGGACCAAAGAGAGGGGAGGCTGCACTCCTGCATCATCACGACATTCGCATTAGCAATGTTCTCCACAAACGACAAAGCTGTCTGACGTCTGCTCTTCTCCTTGATGCTCCGCACATTTATGGTAAAGATAGAGATCCTAGCCATAGTGAGAGAAAAAAGAAAAGATTAAACCTTCAAGACAGGTTTTTCTAGTTACCGCTCCCATCGAGGGGTTCCTCTTCCTTCTTGTCTGCAGGCAAGAGTTGCTCCAAGGAGTCTTCAATTGCTTGCAGGGCGTGGGTATCGAAAGCCTCCACCATCTCCACCGCCTCACCGCAGAGGATCTCGTTGATGATCGACGTTGGGGGTTCTGCTAACAGGTTATCCACATACTGCTCCAGCTCTTCGTCCACTGGGATGGCATCCTCAGCGGGCTCCACTGCGATCTTTTTGGCCACCTCATCCGCTTCGTGGGGGCCCTCGCTTTTCTTCCTTTTCCTTGGTTCTGTAACAAGACAAGCGGGAGAGGGGAGGGGGGGAATTCCTCCAGGGAGGGGCCCTCAGTAGCTGGAGGGGGAGATGTTAGTGCTGCTGGGGGGAGGGAGACCGGGGGGGAGGGGTGAGGGGGGGCAGGGGTGGCCACTGAGGTAATGGGGGGAAGGAGTGGGATAACCTCAGTGGGGGGAACACAGAGAGGGGGGCAGTCGTCCGCTTACCCTGCTCAGGACCTTTCTTGGGCTGCTGCGGCGGCTGCGGCTTATGCTTTTGCTTCTGCTGCTGCTGCTTTCCCTTGTTCTGCTCTGGCTTCTGAGGATTCCGGGGCTTCTGTGTCTCTTTGGGCTTGGTCGCTGGCTTCTTCTTGGCCAGTGCGGCAGGCGCATTGGCCGCGAAATCCGCTGCCACCTTTGCCCAGGATCTCTTCGGGCACCCCCGTGGTCCGCCTCCCCACACAGATTACAGGTCTTCCGTGTGGGGCAATCCTTCGTCTCGTGTCCTACCACACGGCAATTCCTGCAGGCGTTCTGCTTACAGGCTCTTCTTTCGTGCCCTTCCTTACCACACTTGCGGCAGCGGCGTGGCATGTCTGGGTAAAAGATGAGCCCGTAGGAGTTCCCCAGCGAGAACACCGGCAGCAGGTGCACGAGGCCGTTAGGATTGTGGGGGTCCCTGTGGATGCGCACTACGGCTGACCACTTACTGTTCCAAAACCCGAGACTGTTCAGGATCTTGGATGGCTCCTTGATCACTGTGCAGTACCTGCTTAGGAACGTGGCTACGTCGCTGCCTGGGGTGTGCGGATACCTCATTGCCACCGTGATCCGTCTCTCATTCTGTTGCACTGAACATGAAGGCACAATTACCTTACAGCAGCAGGTTGCACTTGTATGACACTTTACACACAGGAGTGGCTATTGCACTTCACCTCTTCCTCAATCCTCCGACCCTTTCCATTGTGGCAATCTGGAGCAACCTCGAGATCTAGTCCTCCTTTCTTACCAGTCGTGGGAGAATGCAGGGGACATTTTGGTCATGGATACCTAAGTTTCTGCACTGGTTTAGCAGTGGAGATGAACATTTTACAGCAAGTTCAGGAAAGCTTGGTACTGTGAGCATGGGATTTAATGAAATGGGACTGCCTGTTATCCTTATGTGCAACTAACTAGCCTGAAAAGCAATCCATAAATGTCTAATTAGCTACTGGAAGTCCAGTATAAGATTGGAGAGTGCAAATAGGCAATAATAAACAATATAAAACAGTACAGAACATAATAAAGGGCTTGATCTTATAATTGACAGAACCTGAGACAGGGTTTGAGACATTTGCCTACATCAGATAGTGTACACATGTCTGGAGGCCAAGGGAAAACCTTAACTCCTCAAACCATTCCTGAATAATTTTGTAGTGTAGCTGAGTGTGTTATCACACTGTAAGCACTGTCATTAGGAAACTGTGGCCATGAAAGGATAAACGTGGCCTGCAACAACATTTAGGTAGGTGGTACATGTCAAAGTAACATCCACATGAATTGCAGAAGCTAATGTTTTTCAAGAACATTGTCCAGAGAATTGCATTACCTCCAACGACTCTCCTTCTTCTCATAGTGCATCCTGGTGGGATCTCTTCTCCAGGTGAGTGACTCACAAACATACTATACACATGTATACACATCATGTAAAAGAAAACATGGCTTATAAGACCAGACCACCTTAAATATTGTTCTAGGGTCTGACTCTAAGTAGGTTCACTAATAAGCTGATTGAATGAGCCAGAGGAGCTTTCTGCAATCAGCAGAGCTGCGTACACTGCAGTGGCCTGGTTTGATACTACAGCTGTCTTCCATTATAGTTAACGGGTGAGAGTTACAGTACCAATGTTAGGGAATTGCCACTGGAACATTTCTAGAAATGCAGGAAATGGCAGATACCTGAGAGCAATAGATCAAGCAACCTAAATCTTACACTGCACTGGGAGCTAGAGCTAAGGAACCCCAAAGGTTCTTCACTGAAATCTGCCACAAAGCCAGTTGGACTTATTTGGAACCAGGTTATCAACCCAATAACTAAATGCAAGAAATACATGCTCTGCAATCTGAATTCAAACCAGGACCCGAAGTACTACTTACTAGGCAGATCAAAACAGGAGAGCTGAATCAAAAGAGTAAATGTATCCAGGTCCGGGGTCAACCCAAGAGGTCAAAGTCAATGTCAAAATCAGAAGAAAAGATAATATTTGATAAACAAGCCAAGATTAGTATAACAAACCGATATGAACTGAGTTCTAGAGTCAAACTTTGTAATAATAATTAACTAATAGCAGGCACCTGGGACATAGAGAACAGGGTTTAAATATTCCTTCTAAATTGCTGATTGATTCAGCAGAACAGAACTCTGAGAGCTGTAGAAAGCTTCATTTGTTGACATGACAACCTTAAGGCAACAGCAGCGGGCAATCCTGCACACTGAGATTCCTAGCAACCAACTTTGCTACATATATAATTAGATGTATGAAGACTGGGGGTTTCAATGTCAGTCTACATATCTCCTGCATCAGTGGAGGATTTGGCTGATTCATGAGAAGGAGCATACCTTCATATATCCATATACCTGTATCTGAAATCAACTGCAGTACTCCCACAATTATTGTTAATGATGATGACGAATCACCCCCACCATGCTCTCAACACACCCCTTTTCGTAAAGGGGCGAGAGCAGTATAAGAACGCAAGTTGTTATGTCACAACTGGCATTTAAGAAGTCTAAACCTCCAGTTTGCAACTTTTTTACAGCAGGAAACTGGCACAGTTAAAACATAAATCTGCCCTTTTGTCACCCATCTCACCATACAGATCGTGAACTTAGATTCTATTAATTCTACTTATGACATTTGCTCTTTCTGAAGAGAAACTTTGGCATGCATGTTTAACATCATTTTGATACACTAATATACTCATGCAGCAACACAGTGAAGGGATCTCAGAGGCTAAGAGTAGTAGTTAATGGAAACAGGACTTGTTACAATGCCTAGATATCTCAACCAAATCAAACAAATTTCTCCAGCTATCCTCCTAGGCTGGTGCACAGCTGAGGGGGCCTGAGGTATCCTTGGAGGTGGTCTTTTCCGCTGGGCATGTACTAATGATCTTCAGCCCTCCAGAGCCTGTTGGGGGTTGAAGTGTGCTTGATTTTGTCACAAGAATGAGACTCAGGAGACTTGTGGTTGCAGGAAAATAGATCACAAATAACTTCACTTGCAAAAAGGGGCAATAAGGCAACCTACAGCGTCCAGCAATTGGAGGTACACTTTTTGCAATAAAAGACCACTGTGAGAACGGCGTAAGCCACAAAATGGTTGTTCTAGAAGATCATGTACTTGAATCTCTGTCTCTTATTCAACAGGTGCTAATCTCTCACACCCTCAATATACCAGGGTGCCCTGTCTGTCCTGTGGCTTGGACAGAGTCAATGCTCTGAGGCCCTTGCTCCACTTATTCTCAGACTCCAGAAAAGGCATATACAAGGCTCCAAAATTTCTCTCTCAATCTCCAGTGTTAAAAAATGGTTACAGTTGTCACTGTCAGTACACCTGCACTCTATACATCCTTTCAGCTTGGAAGCTGGGTGAAGACTCTTAGTCTCCTCCCACATTTGAGAACTTACTTTCTGGAACATACCAAGCCTCATTCACCTTGCTCACAGTGCCCAGTCCATTTAATGAAAAAATACAGGTTACATCGATCTAAACTATGTACACAGTTGTATAGAAACATGATGGTGGAGCCGAATGTTGTATTAGGATTATGTCATAAAGTCTGTGTCTTCTTAGACACTACTAGGCAAATGTCTACCTCATGTGATTACATCTTCACTAAAGCAAGTGCTTAAAACTGATTGTTATTATGCTCCCGAGTTGTTAAGCATGCAGACCTCATTTTTCCTTGCTGTATTTTATAAAGTCTATTACCAGGACAATTCTATACCTTCTAAATGGCCTCTCAAAAAGCTAAAAAGGGAGGCAGGGGCTGCAGCAACATAGCCTGGTACACATCTTCTCTGTATGTTCATGCATCTAAGCAACTTAAAGGGATGTGGAGTCTAAAGTCCTAAAAAAAAATCATATTTGTATATTATGCTTTTTTTAGCCACCTGATTTTACTTTTACTCTGTTCTGTTGGGAAACTGTCCTGGGAACATTTGTCTATGTATGATTTCACTTATCTAGGTTGTAGTTGACTTATATAGAAATCTTAAAAGAGTATTCTTATGAATATAATACGATATTTAAATTTGTAGACCATTAAAAGATAAACTAGCTAGTCAGGATTTCCTTATTGTGGTTATCAGACAGGGACACTACATGTATGAGACAATATTCTGGCCACAATAAGGAAATCATAGCTGGGTTTTAAACCATAAAAAGTTGCTGTATTCATAGTCATATCCATTGGCACAAGACCAGAGACTGTCAGCACTGAGATGATTAGAGAAAATCTTTAAAACTGTTCCAAATATTTTATTTTTATATGCAAAAAATGTTTAACCTCTAATTGTCTACATATTTAAATATGGTTATATTTGTGGAAACACCCCTTTAAAGGCGCTGAAACATGACGTGCTACATTGTGTGTCAGCACAAAGATTCATGGCTAATCCCATCCACACATTGCAGAAAAAAAATCTGCAGCGGAAATGCTGCCATTTTTCCATATAGGTATAATAGAAGCAGAAAGTCCGCAGAGGAAAACTCTGAGCTCTTTCTGTGAAAAGGAAAAAGTGATGCGTTTCTGCTGTATTTTTTTTCTGCATCACTTTTTGGCTGTGTTTTGCTACATGGGGCCTTAGCCTTAAGATTTAAACTTGTTAACTTGTAACTGGCATGTGGTTTTGCTGATAAGCCTTCAATCCTGCATGGCCAATAACAGGGGAAAAGCAATCATCAATAAAACCCAGGGTCCGGCCCAGCCTGTGACCAGCACTGCATGATGTGCCTGCCACCTAAAGACCTTCATTAGACACACATTTCACACTTTTAACAAGACAGCAGTTTCAAGAATGCCCAATCACCCCAATATACTGTATATGCTGAGAAATGTTCTTAATGTCTTCAAACTTTTTGAAACGTCAGTTGATTTTCCCTTACCACTGTTCTGGTGACAATTTCCCAATTCCTTTAGTAGTCAGACTAACTATAATGACTAAAGCATAAAGGCTAGTTAACATGGATAGATCTAATCTTCAAATCTAGAAGAATTTGGTTAAAGATGAAGATACACATTGAATCTTGGGACTAGTTTGTATTAAAAAAAGGAAACCTCACTCCAGGCATTAATGATCAGTCATTCTTATTTGTCCCAACCACTACAAATAATGTCAAGTAAAGCAGAAAAATAGTCCTTTAAAATGCTGCCATTATTGTGTGTGGATGGAACATTCATGTGTTTTCAATTTAATATCTCTTAATGGTAATGTCTTTCACAGCAATTTTCTGGGCATTAATTTATCAAGTGTTAGATGGCGAATAGTTAAAATGACAAATACATTTTCATAGGCTAATAAACCAGATGCTGGACTTGAAAACAGCCGCTTCAATAAATGTAATTCAAACTCAATTGAACCAAGGGCACCTCACCTTGCAATGTGATCTATGTCTAAATATATACTGCATCAGTTTTCTATATACTTGATAATCAGATCAGCTTTACAGTGAAAACAATAGCTTCATTTCTACGGACAAATTCCTTTATCTTTATTAAAAAGACAACAAGAAGACTGAATGCGCTAATCACAGTGGAGGAAGCGCTGAAAGCTATTAAAAGCCTTTAAAAAATCCAGATGGCCTAACAGCATCATATCATACAAACTGTACTCTCCTTTAGCACATCAAAAGCCACCTATATATCATACTGGCACTTTGTTTCAGAAATGCATCAGTTTTGCTTTTTTTTATATCTTCTCATGAATGCCAACATTTGAATAATATTTTTAGGAGCACTTTGCAGCTGGGCACACCAGGCACACCACACGCTAAGTGGATTTCAGAGGACAACAATTCTCAGTATGAGATGAGTAATGGAAATGATAATATTAGAGAGCTTTGGTTTGTTATAAACAATAGAAAACAATTTAGACTGTTGAATACTAGAACTTCTGCTAACCAATAAATGAAAAAAGGTATTGTGAAATTTACCAGTTCTGAAGCTTTGTATGGTGAAGATCATAAGAATACTAAGAATAATCTTAGTGTCTTTTTAAGTGCTATTGTAAGTAGGGAAACAAATGCAAATAAGGCTATTGGTAACAGCAATGACAACCAATCGATACATTTGAAAATCAAGGTGAAAAAATGAATACAACATTTTGTACTGTAATTTGCAGACTAGCCTTTATTTATAATACAACTGCTTAAAGCCATATCAAAGTCTAATAAACAATATATTTCTTTCTCTAAAGAAGCTAGCCCTCAAAGAGAACCGTTCTAATGACAGCAATCTGTCACTTATGTGGATTGGCAATTTATAAATTAAAGTCTGCAGTCAGAGATTAGACTGATAACATGCATGATAAACAAGCTCCCCTCACTGACCCCACCTTCTAGCCAGTGATTGATAGACCTGTACCTATTACTGTGCGTCCTCACCTTTTGGACAGTGATTGATAGACCTGTCTCTATTACTCTGCATACAGAGAGACTTGTCATTTAGGGACTGAAGGGTAGGGAAAGGCATGTGGAGTCCATATATTATGCATCAGATTGGACAATACACTATGCTGCTCTCATAGAAAGCCATATATCAGGCCTGACAGGTTCCCTTCAAGTGGATGTTGCAGCCACACATTTAAAAAGAATGGGTGACCATATACAGTATTACATGGCCAGGCCGAGTCCATCAAAGAAAGAGTTATGGATTCCCCAAGCTACCAGTTTATCCAGATTTATTTGTAGTTCTATACATAGGTTAATACATCTGCAAAAAATTTATATTGTACTGTGCAATTTCTCTACAAGGACATTAATAAACTTATTAAAGGAATAGAAACCAATACTGTCCCCTGGGATACTTCACTAGTAATTATGGTCTAAGGAGGTTTAAATAAAGGGGCTTTGTGGTCACTAGAAGTTAAAAACAAGTTGCCCACTATCCACAGCATATGGAATACCCTTTTCATTGGTGGGGGTCCCACTTCTGGGGTCCCCATTAATCTCAAGAACTGGAGTGTTTTGCATCTCAGTTTGAATGGAGCATTTGGTGGGAAATGTGCACCTCTGCTCCATTTATTTCAAAGGGGACTCCAGGAGATAGCAGAAGTACAACACTTGACTATGTCTGGCTGTCCCCATTGAAATGAATGGAGGAACGCCATGCATTTCCCACCAGCCACTCCATAAACACCCCATGAGGTCAATTCCTGGGGTATTCCACTTTACCGGCACCTTAGGGGTTGTGCAAACATGACATGGTGTCCAAAAACCATACATCTATATCTGCACTCTTTAAATCAAATAGAGCTTCTTTCCTTCTGTGCCCTGCTATATGCCCAAACAACAACTTATTCCCACATATATGACACTGTTGTGCCCAGGATACCCCCACTTATTAATGTCAAATGTTTGGACAAACACCAGGGCACAGAAGGGAAGTAGCGCTATTTTGTTTTGGAGCAGAGATATAGATGGTTTGGTTTTTGGACCCTGTGCTCCCTTTGTAGAGGCCCTGAAATGCCAGTAAAGTGGAATTCTCTAACAAGTGTCCCCATTTTGAAAACTTCACTTTCAAGAAATGTATCCACGGGTGTAGTGAGCATTTTTGCCTCCCTGCCTAACAGGTGCACAAAATATTGGACACTGATATGACGTATCTCTAGAAATTTTGCAATTCCAACTTTTCTGCTGTGCATTAATTTCTGGAAATAAATAAACACTCAAGGGTTAAAAATACTCAGTAGGCCCCTTCATAAATTCTTTGAGTAGTATAGTTTCTTGGTTATTTTTATTTATTTTTTGTTATGTCAGAGCCTCTTCATTTACTAGTGCAAATAACCAATTAAACCTCAAATGCACATGGTGCTATTTCACTTCTGAGCCCTGTTGTATTTTCAGTCCAAATATTAAGGCCGCATGTAGGGTGTTTTCAAAACTAGGAAACATAGCATAATAACTAGAGATCTAACTTTTCACAGTTCCACAAGCTGGACATGACATATCGGGCACTGAAATAGCATATATCTGGGAAAGTGTAAATTTTTATTTTGCATCATCCGCTGCGGATTTCTCTTTGGAATCCATGTCTGGGTTCAAAATGATCACTATAGTTGATTAATGTGATTAATGTAGTTTCGAAAATGAGGTCCCTTCTTGGTACTGTCCACTTCACTGGCACATGCGTGGTACCTGGATTCTGCTCTCCAAAAGTGCTCCTCGCGTTCTCTGCCCTGCAGTGTGCCCAAACAGTTTTGTCCACATGTAGAGTATTTCTTTACTTAGGAGAAATTGCAAATCAAATTGTGGGGCGCATTTACTCCTTTGACCCCTTGTGAAAATGATAAATTTGAGGTTTTAATGGAAAATAAAATCTTTTTTCATTTTCATGCCCCAATGTTAATACATTTGTAAAACAGCTGTGAAGTCAAAATGCTCACTATACCCCTTGATAAATTCCTGGGGGGTTTTCCTTGCTACTTTAGGGGCTCTGCAAGTGAAACTTGAATCTGCTCTTCAAAATTTCAGTGGCACTCTTTCTCTTCGACACACTGTCATATGTCCAAACATCAGTTTACATCAACATGTGGAGCATTTTCGTCCTCTGTAATAATAGCATAACAAATTGTGGGATGCATTTTCTCCTTTAACCCCTTGTGAATGTATACATTTTAGGGCTAAATGAACATATTATTGAAAAAATTAAATGTCTAAATTTTACCTTTATTTTGTTTTAGTTCCCAGTTTTTAGTGAAACATTTAAAAGATTAAAAAAGTGATGCTGTTTAGAATTATATGAGGGGTGTAGTTTTGCAAATGGGTTGATTTATGGGGAGTTCCTAATATGAAAGCCTTTAACCTCTTCCTATCACAGGCATTTTTCGATTTTTGTTTTTGACTCCCCTCCTTCCAAACCCCATAACTTTTTTACTTTTCCATTCACAGAGTCATATGAGGGCTTAATGTTTGCAGGACCAAATTGTTCTTCATAATGTTACAATATAATATTCCATACAATGTACTGGGAAGCTGGAAAAAACTTCAGAATGGGGTAGAATTGGAGAAGAAGTGCATTTGTGTGACATTCTTACGCGCTTCGTTTTTATGGCACTCACTGCGGGCACTCATCGTGGGCATTAGCGCCAGGTCTTTGCTGTATAATATAGCAGAGACCTGGTGGCTATGGCAGTCCCTCAGTTCCTGAGCAACCACCGTATTTAAATACCCGACATCCACTGTAGTAGTACAGCAGATGTCGGGAAGGGGTTAAAATCCCCCTCAGAATTGAAGTGGTCACTATATAATGGTCTTGTGAATGCTCTTGTAAATTTGGAAAATCGTTGTTACACTTGTGAGGCTTCTAACATCCAAAATAAATTCAAGGACAATTAAAAGATGATGCCAACATAAAGCAGAAATATGATAGATAATATTTATTAACTAATTTGGGTGGTCTGAAGATACACAACTGAGAAAAGGCAAATAAAGAACAAGCGCATGGGATCAAAGTCATATACATAATTAATATAGAAAAACTCCCACACTTTTATAAAAATTTATAATGATAAATTTATTAATAATATAATAAAAATATGATACAGAGACAATAGACAAAAAATGCAATACATATAGGGGAAAGACCTGGATGGTCATAAATAGCGGAAATACCTAAGACAAGGCATCCTGAACAGAAGTGAAAAATATCATAAATGCACAACTATCACAAGATATAACATATCAGTGCATTGGGACTCATAGCCTATATACACATGTCGACAAAATTGTTAGTATCCCTCACTTAATTAAAGAAAAACCCACAATGGTCACAGAAATAACTTGAATCTGACAAAAGTAATAATATATAAAAATTGTATGAAAATGAACAAATGCTTCTGGGAGAATATCTTATGGACAGATGAGACAAAAATCGAAATTTTTGGAAAGGCACATCAGCTCTATGTTCACAGATGCAAAAATGAAGCTTATCTTGAAAAGAACACTGTCCCTACTGTGAAACATGGAGGAGGCTGTGTCATGTTCCCGGGCTGCTTTGCTGCATCTGGCACAGGGTGTCTTGAATCTGTGCAGGGTACAATGAAATCTCAAGACTATCAAGGGATTCTAGAGAGAAATGTGCTGCCCAGTGTCAGAAAGCTTGGTCTCAGTCGCAGGTTATGGGTCTTGCAACAGGATAATGACCCAAAACACACAGCTAAAAACACCCAAGAATGGCTAAGAGGAAAACATTGGACTATTCTGAAGTGGCCTTCTATGAGCCCTTACCTAAATCCTATTGAGCATCTTTGGAAGGAACTGAAACATGCCGTCTGGGAAAAGGCACCCTTCAAACCCGAGACAACTGGAGCAGTTTGCTCATGAGGAGTGGGCCAAAATACCTGATGAGAGGTGCAGAAGTCTCATTGACAGTTACAGGAATCATTTGATTGCAGTGATTGCCTCAAAAGGTTGTGCAACAAAATATTAAGTTAAGGGTACCATCATTTCTGTCCAGGCCTGTATCATGAGTTTTGTTTTTTTAAAAATTCTGTTGAAGCATGGTTGAAAAGCAACGTCTGACTTTCATTTGTACATTTTCATAGAATTTTTATATATTATTACTTTTGTCAGATTCAAGCTATTTCTGTGACCATTGTGGGTTTTTCTTTCATTAAATGAGGGGTACCAACAATTTTGTCCATGTGTGTATTTCTGGATGTAACACATCAAAAAGGGTGGTAACAACCACTCCAAATAGAAACACAATAGAAACCAGTATATAAGAGAGACCCATAAAAAAATGTGATGAGGCAAAAGAGTGATATACCATACCACTAACAGCACGCTGCACTCAATACAATACATATAGGGGAAAGACCTGGATGGTCATAAATAGCGGAAATACCTAAATACAATACATACAGTATAGGGGAAAAACCTGGATGGTCATAAATAGCAGCAATACCTATGGCGAAAATGCGTCTCCATGTCACGTGATGATCTTTCAAATGCTTCATTTGTTGAACATATGCATCTAGCTCTTAAGAACTGGCCTACCGGAATGTTCTGAATTAAAGAATTCGGATGCCCCGATCTACTATGAAGAAAGGCATTTGTAGAAGTCTCCTTACGAAATAGATCCATATGTATAACACCATCATATCATTTCCCACTGTCATCAGTACATCCAAATAGTTGATATCTGTATGGCTATATTTCCAGGTAAGGTGGATGTTTCTTGCATTTTGGTTAAGATAACCTAGAAATAATTCCAAGTCAGAAGTGGACCCTTGCCAAATCATGACATCATCAATATACCGCCCCCAAAATTGGACATGTTCCACTAAAGGGAGCGGATCTGTCAGGAAGATGAGTCTCTCCCACAGCCCCAAGAATAAATTTGCATATGAGGGTGCACAAGACGCCCCCATAGCGGTTCCCTGGAGCTGCAGGAAGATGGAATGATCAAAAGGAAAAAAAATTGTGCGTAAGCGCAAAATGTAACAAAATCAAGGCCATCTTCGTGCTGAATGGAAGTGTACAGGGATTCCACATCACATGTCACTAATAACGTGTGCATCGTGCTGTTAGTGGTATGGTAGATCACTCTTTTGCCTCATCACATTTATTTATGGGTCTCTCTTATATACTGGTTTCTATTGTGTTTCTATTTGGAATGGTTGTTATCACCCTTTTTGATGTGTTACATCCAGATATATATAAGCTATCAGTCCCCTGCATTGATATGTTATATCTTGTGATAGTTGTGCATTTATGATATTTTTCACTTCCGTTCAGCATACCTTGTCTTAGATATTTCCGCTATTTATGACCATCCAGGTCTTTCCCCTATATGAATTGTATTTTTCATCTATTGTCTTTGTATGTTTTTATTATATTATGAATAAATGTATCATTATTAATTTTTATAAAAGTGTGGGAGTTTTTCTATATTAATTATGTATAATTTGGGTGGTCTGTATGAAAATCATAGCATTTCACATTTTGAAAATTGCTAATTTTTCCAAATTCCCACCAGATTTCCTATTTTTTTGTAAATCAATGCAAAAAAATATCAACCAAATTTTGCCACTAACATGAAGTATAAAGTGGCATAAAAGGACACTCTGAAAATCACTTGAAATGCCACTTTTAATAAATCTGCTCCACATTGTATAGATAAGTGTGGTAATTGATTTACAGTTCAGCAGAGAGAATATAGATAACTATTTTTCATCCTTTATCAGGTTTAGGCAAAAATGTAGTAGTGAGGTTAGATAGGTTACTAAAACCACCAGTGATGGAGGATTGGTAGCCACTTAATGTAGAGTGGGGCGAAGGTACCTGGTATCTACTATGCAATTGACTGTATAGAAACAGTATGTTTCCAGTGTTCAGTGTGAAGTACAAGTAAAAACCTGTCTTCTGTGGGGGAAAGAACATAGGTACCTGGTGTCTAGTATATGTTTGCTTATCAGTATGAGAGTATATACAGTGAATATGTAATGACTAGTATATGGTAATTAGAACAGCACAGTTGGCAATGGCCTGAGATAGTGGTTCAGGCTATTGAACCAAACAGTACTATATACCATGGTTATAATTCCACCCCATTCTAACTAAACCCCTGGGACCTAGCCCTCCTTTCAAACACTGTTGGGGAAATGCAGGTTATGTCTTGACCATAGAAACCAAAGTTTCTGCACTGGTCAGCAGTGATGATGTTCAGCATACAACAAGGTTACAAAGTTTTGGTTCTGAGAACTTGAGTTCGGTGATATGGTACTGCCTATTAACCCTTACTGCTGCTACCTAATCTACACAGTTGAAGGTGCTCTGCCAGAAACTAAACAGCGTATAATAAGCTGAGGCCCAGTGGGTGTGGGCCTCCATGGCTCACACGCGGTATCTGACACTATTTCCTGGGTCCTGGTGATGTCAGCAACCCTGAGGAGGGGGGACCAGTGAGGTCTGCCCCAGAGTTCCAGAAATGGCAGGAAGATGAGTGCTGGATGGTGCGAGGGAGTCAGAATAGGTGAGGGAAGGCGAATGCCAATATTTAAGTGTATATTTATAATTTATTTATTTACACCAATTTTTCCTAGACACTGGGCACACAGTTTTTGTTGGTTTTTACTGTATGATATTTTCTTGCTGTACATTTTAAATTACCAGAAATCAGTAATAAAGTCCATTGACAAATGGGACCATGGTCTCTTATGTATAGGAAGGGGATGAAAAAGGCCCTCGGGTAATCTCCTAGGAGTCTTCATCTTAGCACATGTCTCACAGGCAGCAACAAATTCACATACGTCTCGAGACCAGGAAGGCCACCAGTAAGAGCGGGAGAGAAGGTATTTAGTCCCAGCGAAGCCGGGATGTCCCGTTAAGGTAGAACAATGAATTTCCTCCAAAACACGAAGACAAAAATTTGGAGGTACAAATAGTTTCCCAGTGGGAGTATTACTGGGAGCAAGATCTTGTGAATTAACCACTAAAGTAGCAAGATCAGGAGTAATAATGGCAAGAACCACTCCGGGAGACAAGATTTTATCTGGGACATCCTTAGGGGCATCGCTGGGACCAAAACTGCGAGATAGGGCATCAGCCCGTACATTTTTAGAGCCTGGACAATAAGTCACCACAAAATTAAAAAGTGTGAAGAATAACGCCCAGCGGGCCTGCCTAGGAGACAGTCGCTTAGTGTTATCCAGATATAGTAGGTTCTTATGATCGGTGAATACTGTGATCTGGTGTTTGGCCCCCTCGAGGAAATGTCTCCACTCCTCGAATGCCCATTTAATGGCTAGGAGTTCTCGATTACCAATGTCATAGTTGCGCTGCGTAGGAGAGAATTTCCTCGAGAAGAAGGCCACAGGTTGCAAACACGTAAAATTTTCAGAGCCCTGAGACAACACGGCACCAACCCCCACTTCAGAGGCATCAACCTCAATAATAAATGGGCAATCATAGTCTGGTGGTACTAATACAGGAGCCTCAACAAAACATTTCTTGAGATGTACAAAAGCCTGTTCCGCTTCCGGAGTCCATTTGGTCACATCGGCACCTTTCTTTGTGAGATCCGTCAATGGCTTCACTATAGAAGAGAAATTCTTAATAAATTTTCGATAATAGTTGGAGAAACCCAAGAAACATTGAAAGGCTTTAAGCTTGGAGGGGCGTTCCCAGTTATTAATAGCCGTGACTTTTAGTGGATCCATACAAAAAGAATCGGGAGTAATAACGTAACCGAGGAAGGTGACCCTTTGGACTCCGAACAGGCATTTGGACAGTTTGGCAAAGAGACAGTTTTGACGCAACAGTAGCAAAACACTCCTAACATGCTCAATATGTGTGGCCCAATCAGGAGAGAACACTAGAATATCATCCAGGTAGACAACCACATAACGGCCGAGCAAGTCTCTAAAGATATCGTTAACAAAATGTTGAAATACTGCGAGTGCATTACACAACCTGAAAGGCATTACCAAATACTCAAAATGACCTTCCGGGGTGTTGAACGCAGTTTTCCATTCATCTCCTTCTCTAATCTGGATAAGATTGTATGCCCCACAGCGGGCACCCACAATCTGATTGAAAAGATCAGGGATCAGAGGAAGAGGGTATGGATTTTTAACCGTAATTTTATTTAATTCTCGGTAGTCAATGCATGGTCGCAGTCCGCCATCTTTCTTTTTAACAAAAAAGAACCCAGCCCCCATGGGAGACTGAGTTGGACGGATGTGACCTTTAAGAAGACTATCCTGAGTGTAATCTTGTATAGCCTCACGTTCAGGAGCAGAAAAATTGAAGATCCTTCCCTTAGGGTATTTGGAGTCGGGAAGGAGTTCAATCGCACAATCGTAAGGTCTATGCGGCGGTAAAACTTCAGCAGCTTTAGCAGCAAAAACATCATGAAAATCAGATAGAAATTCAGGAAGAAGCGTCTCTTCACTGAGACAATCGGAGGCATGCAAAGCAATACAATGGGAGGAGCACTGATTCCCCCATTCCACTAACTCTTTTTTGGGCCAATCAAAGGTAGGGTTATAGAGGTCTAGCCAGGGAAGCCCTAAAATAATATCAGACGAGAGATCCTCCATAACAAAAAAACTCATGAGCTCCGTATGTATTGAGCCCACTTGCAAAGAGAGTAAGGGGGTTTTAAAACGGATTTTACCCCTGGCCAGTGGAGTAAAATCCGCCCCAGTAACCAACAGAGGAGTATCTAATGATACAAGTTCAATATGTAAAGCAGAAACAAACGAAAATTTAACAAAGTTAGTGGCAGCCCCAGAATCTACTAGGGCCTGCCCAGAAACAGATCTGCCCCCAAAGGACAGAGACACAGGTAAGATCAATTTGTGAGATTTTTCGGAAGATACCTGACTGCCTGAGTGGTTCTTCCGAATACCACTCAGGCCCTGGAGTTTTCCGCTGGTGTACGTGGTTTGATGGAACAGTCTCGGATGAGATGACCTGGTTTGCCGCAATACAGGCAGAGATGATTCCGGAGACGATATTCTCGTCTAGCCTTGGTATCCAGTGGTCCCAAATGCATAGGCTCATCTCCAGGGGTGACAGAAGGAGAAACAGATTTTTTAACAGAAAGAGAGGGATAGACAGAAGACTTAGTGGGACCAATTCCCACCCTCTCCTTACGTCTGTCCTGGAGTCTCCTGTCAATGCGGACGGCTAAGGTCATGGCCTTTTCTAAGGTAGGGGGATCAGGGTGACCTACCCAGACATCCTTCACTGAATCATTCAGGCCCTGTTTAAAAAGAGCTTTCAAAGCGGAGTCACACCAACCTGCTGTTATACTCAACTTCCGAAACTGAGAGCAATAAGTTTCAGCGGATAGTTCACCTTGCAGGAGGGTAAGAAGTTGGGACTCAGCAAGTCCAATTTGATCAGGCTCAGCATAAATGGCTTAAAAAATTTGTCCACTCTTCTGCCTCAGGGGGGAGTTTAAGGGCCCAAGTCTGTGGATCCCCCTGTAAGAGAGAAATGACAACCCCCACCATCTGAGACTGCAATGCATGAGGGTTGACCCGAAAATACAACAGACATGATTCCCTGAACGTCTCAAATTTACCTCGGTCCCCTGGAAACCTATCCAGGAGTAACATTTTAACCCTGGGAAGGGAAATGACAGTAGGTGGTGTAGCAGCGGCCTCAGCTTGATTCTGGGTGAGAGTGTGTACCTGATTGGCCAGCTCAGACACCAAACCTGCCAAACCCTCCATTCGAGTCACAAGGTCCTGAATAGAAGTCATGCCATTAATGAGTAGAAGGGTTAAAGCATTTTTTTTACGGCCTGCTATTCTGTAATCACTAGAGGAGCGATTCCACAGTAACTGCTGGAGAACTTAGGGGGGAGGGGCACAACAAGACAGTGGACCCTAAGCTGAATCCCCCCCACTGTCCCTGGCTAACTTGCCCGATCTGTCCTAGGTGACAGCCAGCAACCAGTCGACAGTCCCTCCTTATAATAAGTGAAAACACAGAACGCAGACAAGACGTACAACAACAAAGGGAGATCAGCTAGCCAAGGGGTCGGTAACAAACGAGCAATGCAGTACAAAATCACAATCCAAGAGAAGTCAAAGGTAATCCAGTGGTCAGGAATAAGAATACAGGTAACAAAGAACAAGGAGTATAGCCAGTAAGCGTAATGCAATAGCAGGCGCCAATGGGAAAGTGAGCAAACAATAAATAGGGAGAAAGAACCCGCCTCAGACTTGATAGGAGGATAGGCTGTCAATCACAAATGCAGGAACAAAGTTAACTCTTAGTAGAGCAGGGGGGAAGCAAGGTGAAGGAGAAGGGTGTGGTGGAAAATCAATTAAGGAGGTGAGGGAATAGGACAGTGTTCAGACAATACAAGAAAAACCCAAAGGAAGGAATCACAACCGGGCACGCCTCCTGCGCCGCAGCGTGCGCCCGGAGGATGGTGCCAAAGCCTGAACAGGCAAGGATGTTACAATATATACAGCAAACAGTAAGATAGCCAACAAGCTCAGATAAGCTAATAGCAAGCGACTGGGAGCGAGCTGCAAAACTATTTAAAGGGAATCCGTCCTAGACTTGATTGGCAAGGAGGAATGTCAATCAAACAAGTAAGGCTGAGATTAACTATTTGAGGAGCAGAGGGAAACAAAGGTGTAAGAGATGGGTGTGGTGGAAAATCAATTACAGAGGTGAGGGAATAGAGCAGTGCTCAGACAAGAAGCTAAAGCAAGGAATCCTAGCCGGACACATCTACTGCGCCGTAGCATGCGGCTGGAGAATGGAGCCAAAGTCCGAACGGGCAAGGATGTTACAAAATTACATCTATATGACACTTAAATCGGATTTGCATAATAATTTGGAATGCTATCTATCTATCTATCTATCTATCTATCTATCTATCTATCTATCTATCTATCCATGTATCCGCTAGTTCTGTCATGACCTAAATACATTTGTCATTTCATTCACACAGTACATAGGCATTACCAATTTGCAGGTATAAAATATAGACTAGGATTTTCTTCAATATGCTGTTGTATGAAAATATCTGAAAAGTTTCAGTATTTTAGTCTAATTTAAACATTTATGCACAAAACAAAGTTGATTCCTTTAAAGGAAAACCTAGGGATCTGTGTACAGTGTGAGCACAGCTACCTATCTACTTTATCAGCACGGACATGCTATGAGTGTCGGTTGCGCAGAGTCAGTCAAAAAAATAAGTATAGGATAGATATATAGTCAAGCTGATCTGCTTGTCCAGAGTTATATGTGGAAATTTCCTAATCCCCCCTGGGCAATAACTATCTCTTCTCAAATAACACAGTTACAAAGGCACTTACTAAAATTCTAAAATATAAATTCTGCCAATCTTACCGATAAATACTAAAGTTTTATACCTTCGCACATCCCAACTACAATTTTGTATCAGGTCTAATAGAACAGCAAGTATGTAAAAGTTTAGTGTGAAAGGATGATCTGGATAATTGTCCTCATTAAAATAATGATGTTAGTCTTATAAAATGTGCACATACTAATGATTTCCACATTTTTCAAACAGAAGATGGTTCCGTCTAGTATAGCCTGGAAGAATAAGAGAATATTACATGTGGAATGTTTAAATTAAGTTGAAGGCTATTGATTTTTTTTGTTGGCAATCAACAGGTTTTCCAGGCTGGCATATGCTAGTATGGCACTGACAAATGAGGCTGTGAAATAAATTGGGTTCATGTATAGAGTTCATTGGAATGTACATTGTGAAATTGTCCCCAAGGACACTACTTGTAAAGAGTTGTATTTAATAGCTGTGCTGAAGTACAATGTGTTTTAGGCTGGGGCCCCATGTAGTGTAAGCTCCGCAATTTGGCAATACTTGCTACTTACCTCTTACTCCATACTTCTGGATATGCTACTATTCCTTCTATCAGATGACTGATGAAGATCTGATGTTTAGACCGAAACGTCTCATTTATGTCAAATTTGTGGATATATTAAAACTTTGGAGTATTCAAGCATCTACTAAATGAGTGCCAGAGTCTCTTTTTCTTATTACAGTAGGGAAACCTGGTATCATTGATGAAACATGCCCTACATTTCCCCAATAGTGACTGAAACAGGGAATCAAGTCCCAGGGATCTCCCCAGATGTGCCACAGTGGAAAGGGACAGAGGACTATATGAAGGAGTAAAGTACAGATACTACTTACTTCCATGTTTTTAGAGTGCCAAAAAGTGTGAATATTGCTTAAAGAGAGCAATGCCTCCATGTTACTTCAGAAGAGCTTACTGAGTAAACTGTGCTGGGAACAGTGCCTGTTCAATAGCCACTGTGTCTCCTGTGTTTTATTCGCACCCAACATTAAGGACACTTTGAAATACCAACATACAGAAGACCCACAGCAGGGAATACCCTAGTGGTACCCTCCACCATAAAGCAAGTGCAACCACCTCAACACTGTTCTATCCCAGGATATGTAAGATGATTTGGTGCCAAAGCCATGGTGACAGGAGAAAGATTGAGTAGCCACCATCTTGGTTCTCCTATGCCATGCCATCTTCAAAATGCTATCCCAGGGATGTTGCACATACATATATTTATTCTCAAAAGAAAATAAACCTTCAAGATTATGTTTATTCAGCTTTTTTCCCTATTTATTTTTATAGCCTTGCTCTTCTCCACAGTGCTTTTAACTTCCCTTGTAAGAGTCCTAACACCCACAAAGGAATACCTCAACAACATACTATATATCGAGGCTAATTTTCCTGATGTTGGAGAATGGAAAGGAAAAGGGAAATCCAGAGAAACCTTCCATGCATTTAGTCAAAATACAAATTCCGGGGTCGAGGGGTCACTGCATAGCCTTAGCCACCCGACTTAAGAAGGATGGAAAGGCCAGGGAGGTGGCCTTGGTATCCCGAATTCAATCCCTGTCGGATCGCTTGGCCCAAGCCGCCTCAATCTCCGCTCTTTGCCGCTTAGTAGCGGCCAGAGCAGACCTCCGCAACCTCGCCACTCAGGCTACCCACAATCTCCTCCTATACAGTCACCAGCGCTATTATGAATGAGGCAATAAAGCCCACACCCTGCTTGCTAAGACCCTGCGCGACCACCAGGCCTCTTCCATACCACATGCAATTCGCAACTCTCATGGTATCCTCCATCATCATCCTGACTCTATAGCATCCCTATTTAAAGACTATTATACTAAACTATATAACCTCCCTCCCCACTTGGGTGCTCACCCTGTGTCCCGGGACATGGCCTTACGCTCGTATCTGGACACCTGCCCCCTTCCTAAGCTCCCATCCTCGGTAATTGCTAATCTAAATGCCCCTGTCACGGAGGAGGAGATTACTGCCACCCTTAGGGGTTTCCCGAATGGCAAGTCTCTGGGCCCGGACGGGTTTACTTACCTGTATTATAAAACATTTCAATCTGACCTGCTTCCACACATGTGCCGCCTCTTTAACTCCTTCCTTGAAGGCGCCCCTATCCCTCAGTCTATGCTTCATTCTCATATCACCCTAGTCCCTAAACCTCGCAAGGACCATCAGGAGTGCTCTAATTATCGCCCCATTGCGCTCCTAAATACCGACTTAAAACTTTTCACTAAGGTTTTGGTCAACAGGCTCAGTGTCTGGCTTCCATCTCTCATCCATAAGGACCAGGTGGGTTTTGTCCCTTCTTGTCAGTGGGGAGACAACACCAGAAGTACTGTGGACTTGATAGATGTTGCCAACTGCTCTGCCACCCCCACCCTCCTTTTGAGCCTTGATGCCGAGAAGGCCTTTGACCGCCTTGACTGGTCATTTATGACCGCCACTCTTCAAAAAATTTGTGTTCTCTGGAGCCTTTCTCATGGCGATCGGGGCATTGTACTCTCGGCCCTTGGCTATGGTAAAACTCCCTAACTCTCTCTCATCACCATTCCCCATCCGTAGTGGGTCGTGTCAGGGATGTCCTTTATCTCCACTCATATTTGCACTGTGTATTGAACCCCTAGCCTCTCAGATTCGGTCTAATCCTGACATTACCTGGGTGGCGGTTAGAGATAAGGACTTTAAGATTAGCTTGTTTGCTGACGATGTTCTTTTAACCCTTACTAATCCTCACACGTCCCTCCCCAATCTTCTCCACGTGCTGAAAACATATGGTGATTTTTCTGGCTATAAAGTTAATCCTACCAAGCATTACCTATTGACATCCCCAACTCGACCTTACAGCTGCTCTGGTCTAACTTTCATTTCCAATGGAGGGAGCTTTCCCTCCGTTATTTGAGAATTCAACTGTCTCCTTCTTACTCCACCCTTTACTGAGTTAACTGTCCTCGCCTGTTTAGTGAATTACGTTCTCTTTTAGATAAGTGGTGCCCTCTCCATATTTCCCTCATAGGCCACGTTACCGCTGTCAAAATGACCCTCCTCCCAAAGCTTCTTTACTTCGTCGAAACGCTCCCAATCGCTGTTCCTCGGTCAGAGCTGCGAGCCTTTCAAAAATCAATCTTTCAGTTTATCTGGAATGGTAAATGCCATCATATTCCTCGCTCTGTGATGTTGTCAGGCAAAGGTGAGGGGGGTTGGTAGTCCCACATGTTTTGCATTACTACTGGGCATCCCATTTACGTTGTATCCCGTTCTGGGCTGCTTTGCAGGCCTACACAAAATCGATCCAACCTAATGCATCCTTCCACCCCTCTCCTGGGACCCATCCGCTTCACGCGAGCTATTTGGATCACCTGTTCCAAACTTTTTCCTCTGGCCTCTCCGTGTTCCTCTATGGTTTCCTTTTTGTACAATCTGCTCCTCCCAGGAGGACTCACAGCAGCTATGGTACAGCCCTGGAGTAAACTGGGCCTCTTTCACATTGCTGACCTGGTGGATCCGTTGACCTTGGAGCTCAGGCCCTTTGTCTATTTTACCTCTGTGCTACATTTGCCTACCTCTAAGTGGTTCCATGACCAGCAAATTGTCCACTTTGTGACCTCCCAGTTTGGTTCCCTGAAGGTCTCGGTCCCTACTGCCTTTGAAAAGGTTTGCCGAGCGGGTTCCTCTACGGCGGGTCTGATATCGGGCTTCTACAGGCTCCTTTCCTCTCCAGAGGGTCAGGCCTCTTGCTCTCACAAGTATATGATTAAGTGGTCTGGGGCTCTGAATAAGCAGATCTCGCCCGGGCAATGGCAGATTATTTGGTCTCAGGCAGCTAAGTCCTCTACATGTATTACTTTCTCTGGGAAACACTTGGTTGTTACATTTGGGACTGTATTGGCTGTGGGATGGTTAAGTGTGATGCTTAAGATTTGCCGTGAGATATTTGAGTAACTATTGATTAAATCTTACTGGCTGGATCCTATGCTGGTGAAAAGATTGCTATAGGAGCATTTCAGATGGAGTTTATGAGTCAGTTGTAGTGCTACCGTATACATACCCTGAGATTAGCTTTTCATTTGAAACAGGTATAAGTGCCTAAAGTGTAGATAATCTGTTTATGGAAGCAACTGGGGTAAATTTAGCCCCTATAAGGGGGGGTCCTCCTGAGATAAACAAAATCTAAAACCACTTCTTTTTGGTATTGAAAATAAGTGGTGCACTGGGGGGCTGTGAGACCCTCAGATTTTAAACAGGGTGTTGCAATATAGTTTTTATATACACATGTGGACAAAATTGTTGGTAATCCTCGTTTAATGAAAGAAAAACACACAATGGTCACAGAAATAACTTGAATCTGACAAAAGTAATAATATATAAAAATTCTATGAAAATGTATAACTGAAAGTCAGACATTGCTTTTCAACCATGCTTCAACAGAATTTTTAAAAAAAGAAAACTCATGAAACAGGCCTGGACAGAAATGATGGTACCCTTAACTTAATATTTTGTTGCACAACCTTTTGAGGCAATCACTGCAATCAAACGATTCATGTAACTGTCAATGAGACTTCTGCACCTCTCAATAGGTATTTTGTGCCACTCCTCATGAGCAAACTGCTCCAGTTGTCTCAGGTTTGAAGGGTGCCTTTTCTAGATGGCATGTTTCAGCTTCTTCCAAAGATGCTCAATAGGATTTAGGTCAGGGCTCATAGAAGAACACTTCAGAATAGTCCAATGTTTTCCTCTTAGCCATTCTTGGGTGTTTTTAGCTGTGTGTTTTGGGTCATTATCCTGTTGCAAGACCCATGACCTGCGACTGAGACCAAGCTTTCTGACACTGGGCAGCACATTTCTCTCTAGAATCTCTTGATAGTCTTGAGATTTCGTTGTACCCTGCACAGATTCAAGACACCCTGTGCCAGATGCAGCAAAGCAGCCCCAGAACATAACAGAGTCTCCTCCATGTTTCACAGTAGGGACAGTGTTCTTTTCAAGATATGCTTCATTTTTCCGTATGTGAACTTAGAGCTGATGTGCCATGCCAAAAACTTTGATTTTTGTCTCATCTGTCCATAGGACATTCTCCCAGAAGCTTTGTGGCTTGTCAACATGTAGTTTGGCAAATTCCAGTTTTGTCAGATTCAAGTTATTTCTGTGACCATTGTGGATTTTTCTTTCATTAAACGAGGGGTACCAATAATTTTGTCCATGTCTGTATATTTCCTTACCTGGGATGTACTTATCAGTTTTAATGCATATCAATAAAAGGATTATTTTAGGATTTGCCATTTATATTGGTGACTAGTTTCAGTAGAAACAGAGCATCAAAGCTGCATAAATATTAGAGATGAGTGAATTTTTCAAAAATTCAATTTAGCAGCTTTGCCAAATTTTCCAAAATGATTCGATGCGATCCAAATTAATTTGAGGCGAATCACATTAAAAAACAGCTATTTCCTGGCTGCAGAGATCCTGTATAGTGATGTAGCTGTTAAGGACGCCACACTACCCGATAGTTTACATGTTACCATAGCAACGTGGCCTAGCACGAAGAATTCAGCCTCAGTGTCTAGCGAGACATCATCGGGTAGCGCCGGGTCCTTAGCAGCTATAGGACGCGAAGGATCCAGCCTCGGTGTCTCTCTAAATCCCCCACAGTAACACATCTCACAAAGGTATCAAGCTCGCTATCCCCTACAGCTCAGCCCCACAGGGCCACAGCTTGCCAAATCCACCAATCCTGGACCATAGCTTGCCATCTCCTATAGTAACAAAGCTCTAAATCCCCACCCCACACTACCTTCAAGTTCACCATGCACCCCAAAACTTCCCCCACAGTTCACTGTGAACCCCACATCTCTCCCTCCCACAATCCACCGTGCACCCCACAGTCCACCATGCACCCCACATCTCTCCCCCCCACACTACATCTTGTACCCCACATCTCTCCCCCCCCCACACTACATCCTGCACCCCACATCTCTCCCCCCCCCCCCACACAGTACACCACGCACCTCACATCTCTCCACGTTCCTCCGCTGCACGGGATACAACTTTTCATGAAGTGGGTGGCATTGTGGGTGATCCCGTGTTCCAAGAGTTCCTTGCCCCATGTCCTAACATGTGCAGAAAGCCATTTTAGGAAAAAATGCAGTTAGTTACCACGAAGCGTGAGGAAATCAGAATTCGATGTTAATCGAATATTTCCTGAAATTCGGATTGAATTCCACTTCACAGCTTCGATTCGCTCGTCTCTAATAAATATCATATACCATAAAAAGGTTATACAGCAAAATTGATTTTTGTGGTAAGTATAACTATTATTTTAATAGCAGGACAGTATGTTTTATTTCTCTTAGTGAGCAAATGAAATATGTTAATGGATATCATAGCAAAAATCTTGCTCACTTGTAATTATTTTAAGTTGATTTTATATGACAGAACTGCTAATTACAGGATATTTACAGTGATAAATATCCAGGCATCTGGTGACAGACACTTACAGCAATTAATGAAATTATTGTCCATTACGACCTACTGATGAATGGATGATAATATGACAAGTAAAATAGTCAATGCTATTACCCTATAGTTAATAATGTCAAGATTTGTTTTCACTATCTACAATATATTTAATTACACCTAATAATTTGGTTGAGTCTACTGAATGAATATGTTTACTAACATGTTCACACTTCTTTTGAATCCTCAGATAAGTAGAACATTTACTCAATTGATGTATGAATAATCTGGAGTGTTGAAGGCAGAAATGGATATAATGATGTTTGAGACCAATTAAGTATTACTTTGCAAATTTATTATGTTTTTTTAAACTTGTCATCTAGAAATAAGTAGAAATAGTTTTATACATGAAAATGAATAGCTTAATTCATTAGAATTCAAACGCATTGATCATGAAGAATGTAAATAAGAAATTGTCTTTTTCAAATCTGACTGCACCTATCAATTAATTTAACCTTAAAGGGGTTTTCCAGGCAAAAAAAATCTTTTTTTTTATTTTTTTTAAAGGGTCTGTTAGTGCTATTAATGGGTTAATAAGTGCACCCAAATACCTTTAGCAGTTTTTGAGTGATTTCTGTAATTCTCTGGGAGATCCTGGCATCCTCTACATTTGTTTACATGGGTAGCTTCCTGTTCTTTTATCCTACATCTACCATGATGCACTGCTCTTCACTCAGAGCTGACTCATACAACCTCCCCCTCTCACTCCCTTCCCCTCCCTCTCTCATTCCTTCACACCACCTCCCTGTTTCCCTAGCTAGCCCACCCACTACTAGACCTTTCTAATTAACTCACTTTAAAATATTAGTTGTCTGGAGCCCACTAGGGAGCATTATGAGGTGTCTGGGGGCCAGTCGAAAGCATTATTAGGTTCCGGGGCCAATGGGGAACATTACTACTTGTATGGGGGCCACTGGAGGATATTATTGCTTGCCTAGTGGCCACTGAGGACTTTGTTACTTGTCTGAGGGTCACAGGGGGCATTATTACTTGCCTAGGGGCTACAGAAGAACATTACTACTTGCTTGGGGGCCACTGGGGAGTGTTACTTCTTGCCTGGGGGCCACAGGGGAGCATTATTAGGTGTCTGGGAGCAAGTGGGTAGCATTATTATATGTCTGGAGGCCAGTGGGGAGCATTATTAGGTGCCTGGGGCTACTGGGAAGCATTGTTAGGTGTCTGGGGGCCACTGGGAAGCATTATTATGTGTCTGGGGACCACTGGGAGAATTATTAGGTGTCTGAGGGGCCAGTTGGGTGCATTAACAGGTTCTGTGGGCCACTGGGGAGCATAATTTGGTGTCTGGGGGCCACTGGGAAATGTTATTATGTATCTGAGGGCCACTAGGTTGCATGTACTGTGTGGTAGGCCAGTGGGGAGCATGATACTATGTGGGGCCACTAAGTGAGCTTGGTGATAGTAAAAGGTGAATTTTTGTATGTTCTGGGTAGAAAGTATATGATGGTGTAGCCTTGAGGGTGCATTCACATGGTGCTGTTGTGATGCAGTTACAATTGCATCGAAACTACAATAGAAAAATGCATGCAGTTTTGATGTGGTTCCAGCTGTAATTTCAAAAACTGCGCTAAAAAAACCACATGAAAACTGCAGTTTTTTTTGTCTTTTGGTAAAAATTATTTGGTAGGGTGCCCCGACGAAATTTTTTTTTTCCAGGGGTGCCCCTGTGTGCACAGCATTGAGCAAGCAGTCAGACATCCAGCTTTAGGTGTTACATTGACCTTTCACCATTGCTGTGAAAGGCTATCACCAATAAGGAAAGACGGCAATGGAGGCTGGAATGGAGGTTTATCCTCTTCTGCGATGAGTCCCGCTTTTGTTTCATATGCAATAACAGTTGCAGATTGGTGTGGAGACCATGTGGAAATGTCAGACTGGCTCTACTTTTGAAATTATAGTGTGGGGTGGCATAATGTATAGTAGCGAGATCCTTCTAGTTTTCATTTCAAGTACATTAATAGCTAAGCATTACATTGATTTGATTGTGGAAGCAGTAGTATGGCCATTTACCCAAAGTGTCCCAAGAGCAGGTTTTCAACAGGACAACACCAGGCCACATGTTGCTTATGCTAAAGTGACAGCCTGTGTGGCCTAAACAATCTATCATGGCCTACAGCATGGCTCCAATTGAGCACCATCTGAGATTGCAATTGCCAAAGGAGCTGCCAGAAGCCAGTCTTAATGATTTGTATACCCAACTGCATTCAGTGTGGCATAACACTCAGGCAACCATTAATATCTTCATTGATAGCATGCCAAGGCATGTAAGTACATGTACTTCTGCACCTGGTGCTCATACTGGATATTGAATAAATCAAGACGTTTTGAATATTTCACTTCCATGTTCTAAACATTTGTATATCATTAACATGTCTATCAATCCTGTAATTTCCATACTACTGTATATAGCTACACAGTGACCACATCACAATACTAGGATAATCATAGCAGAGTGGTGACAGGAGAGGAGGAGGAGTCAAGTGTTTCCCGTCAATTCATGTGAATGACTTAATTTGCTATGACTTTAAATATTTCAACAATTTATTTCAAAAATTAATACTTATAAAAGTATAGGGAGTCAATGTCAGCTATATGCAACTGTAAAATACAATTGGTTCCTCACTTTAACATCATTATTAATGTATTACCTGAACAAGATATGAATCTAGCTCTCAAAACATCATAATCATCATTACTTTGAGAGTTTTAATTGATTTTGACAATACCAAAAAGGAGTACCCGGTAATTCAAGACTGTTGTAGTCTGCTTTCTTAGTTTCTATGATGTCATATCAGGAAGTAGATGCAGGAGGGGCAGAGCGTTCATATGTATCATTAAAGGGGTATTCCCAGAATAATGACCATATCTATATTTGTAGATAATTAAAAGTTAGACAATGCTGCAAATATAAGTAGTTAAAAATTCTGCAGAGCTTTAAAGATTTTCTCTAACCATCTTAGTGGTGAAATCTGTTGTCTTGATCGGTTGCCAATGGATATGACCACGAATGCAGAAACTTTCTGTGGTCTGGGACATGTCAAAAACCCAGCCATGATTTTCTTATTGTGGACAGGCTATCAGGCAGAGACACAACATATATAAAAAGATATCCCGGCCACAATAAGGAAATCATGGTTGATTTTCTGACCTTAGGAAAGTCATCATTCATGGTCGTATCCACTGGCAACCGATCAAGACAACAGACTGTCACCAAAAGATATTTAAAGAAAACTCTGCAAAATGTTTAATTACTTATATTTGCAAAATGTTTAACTTTTAATTATCTACAAATTTAAAAATGGTTATGTTCATGGGAATACTCCTTTAAGTCTGCTACATTTAGGCTAAGACACCATGTCTGAAGAGAGAGCTAGCACTCTCGAAAGTTTATTATCAAATATACTCAGTTAGCCTCTAAAAGGTATCGCCTGATTTCTTCACTCTTCCACTACTTTCTATGGCTAACACGGTACAACATTATAGATTTAGGCTAAGGCCCCACGTAGCGGGCTGCAGCAAAAAAGTGATGCGGGAAAAACCACTGCGGCAACGCATCGTGGTTTATCCCGCAGCACTTTTCACAGAAAGTCAGCAGAGGTTTCTTCTGCGAACTTTATGCTTCAATTATACCTATACCGCAACGGTTTTGGAAATCACAGTATCTCCACTGCACGTATTTTTCTGCAAGGTGTGGATGGGATTCGCTAGAATCCAATCCATCTTGCAGTGACTGTAAAATGCTGTGTTTCCGTCATGTGGGGCCCTGGCCTAAAGAAGTGTTCACTCCCAAACACATACATACTAAATTGTATCCACACTTAATTGGTCTCCAATTTAGTTAAGGTTTCTAATAAAATCAATTCAGCATGATTTCACTACATACTAATAAATGTTTGAAAGGTTGCAATTCACCCTTCCCAACTATGTGGCTGAATATAGACACAAATAGGATTTTGGCTGGTTACTTTGTGATAATTTGTCGTAAAACTATGTTGTCTTTAGAAAAGCACATTTTCTTATAATACAGTATCTGACCACACATGTCTAAGAGGACAAGTAAGAAAGCAGGGGCGTAGTTGCAGGGGGTTTAGTGGTAGTAGTTGCTGCTGGGCCCTGGATGCTGCATGGCCTAAAAGATCCCTTGGCCCCATAAAATATACCACCATTCTAAATATGCATTGTGTCCCAGGAGCTTCAAGTTATGCCTCTGTATGCACAAAAGAGTTGAATAGTCCATTAATTCATGTGTTCATAATTCAAAAATTCACGTGTTCTTAATCCAAAGCACCCATACACAGAACTCAACAAGTCAAGCATGCATGTTTATCGGTGGTGGTGGGACGGCTAAAAATAAATAGCAAACATACAAAGACCTACAATTATTATTTAAGGTGCATGAACAGCTCTGGCCTTAGCCTTCGTCTTAAACTTTCAATTTTTAACACTATCACGTCCAAACAGCTTATGCAATGAGTGTAGGTTTCCGTTGTTCCCTGAGCACATAGAGGTAGAGATCTGAACACTAAGTGCAGGTCTTTATGTACACAGTGATTTATCTCACTTAGCAGCTGATTAAAAAGCAGCCTCTTTCTGCCCGCATAATGCATAGTTTTTCCTCATGGTTTCTTTTCTTTTGTCGGTTTGCAGCAATGTTAATGAACTGTCAGGATGTCAGTGAATGGTTGTAATAAAATGTCTGCTATTCACAGGCATTATTTGCTCTTTTCTCAAAATTAAATAAAACATCTACAGTGTCTCAGAGATCTGTTTATCTGCATTATTTAATAGTTTCATAGTTTCACATAATCTGAATTGTAAATCTGTAATAACTCAAAACAACATTAAACACGCCAATTTCCATCTGTTTTAGGTCAGATTATTTTAAGCAATAGGTTAAGATAAGGGTGGATATTGCATTATGCTATAAAAAAATTAATTGTTCTGAAACTCTACATTGTACTTGTCATTGGAGCAAACATCAAAAGCTGGATCTGCAGAGTTGCAAAATACCAGCTGACAATAATATATGCTATACGAGGATAAGGTGAAAATTAATGTGCACAAACAACTACCTCCAGAATAACACTAAGTAATAATTTGCCTAGTAAAGCTATGACATTGTTTTATAGTTTTTGTGGGAATGCAAAGCCAAAGGCCTGCTTCCCCCAGAAATGAGTACATACCTTTTCTATTTGAAGCCAATTCTAACTAATTAAATACTGTTTTTGGTATCTAGCTTCACATAGAATGCTATACAGGACAGTACCCTGCAAGAAGCCCTACAGTGCTGGCCGAAAGTATTGGCACCCCTGCAATTCTGTCAGATAATACTCAGTTTCTTCCAGAAAATGATTGCAATCACAAATACTTTGGTAATAATATCTTCATTTATTTTGCTTGCAATGAAAAAACACAAAAGAGAATGAAAAAAAAGTCAAATCATTGATCATTTTAAAAACCCAACCAACTGGGCCGGCAAAACCCCAAAAATGGGCCGGACAAAAGTATTGGCACTCTCAGCCTAATACTTGGTAGCACAACCTTTAGACAAAATAACTGCGAACAACCGCTTCCGGTAACCATCAATGAGTTTCTTACAATGTTCTGCTGGAATTTTAGATCATTCTTCTTTGGCAAATTTCTCCAGGTCCCTGAGATTTGAAGGGTGCCTTCTCCAAACTGCCATTTTGAGATCTCTCCACAGGTGTTCTATGGGATTCAGGTCTGGACTCATTGCTAGCCACTTTAGAAGTCTCCAGTGCCTTCTCTCAAACCATTTTCTAGTGCTTTTTGAAGTGTGTTTTGGGTCATTGTCCTGCTGGAAGACCCATGACCTCTGAGGGAGACCCAGCTTTCTCACACTGGGCCCTACATTATGCTGCAAAATTTGTTGGTAGTCTTCAGACTTCATAATGCCATGCACACGGTCAAGCAGTCCAGTGCCAGAGGCAGCAAAGCAACCCCAAAACAACAGGGAACCTCCGCCATGTTTCACTGTAGGGACCGTGTTCTTTTCTTTGAAGGCCTCTTTTTTTTCCCTGTAAACTCTATGTGTAAGGGTCTTGCCAAACGTAGCAACCCTGACACTACTGCAGCGGTCTGGGAGGAAGGACAGAGGCAAGTGAGCCCTAATCTCACCCCAGCCACTGTCCCTTCCTACTTGTCTCACTATCCTAATGACAGGAACAACTTGGAGCTGGTCCCTACTCTGAATAAGTGACAACACAGAACGAAGACAGGACGCACAAACAACAAAAGAGAGGTCAGGAAGCCAAGGGGTCAGTAACAAACGAGCAAAGCAGTACAAAGTCAAAATCCAAGAGAATAGTCAGGGGCAAGCCAAAGGGTCAGAGAATCAAGTAGCAAAGTATAAAGGAATAGTAAGAGAGCAGGCAAAACACAAGTGAAATAACCGGCAACTTGCTGAGAAATGACATCCTGTATATAGAAAGTCTGGGCCCAGCCACAGATCTGATAGGAACACAGGCTGTCAATCACACAGGCCAGGAAGAGATTAACTCTATGCAGTCCAGAGAGAAATGTTCCTAATTACATGGTGTGAAGCATGGGATTTTCCAAAAAACAATCAGACCTTGATTGAAAAGAAATCCAAAGGAGTTTATTCTAATTATTTCATCAGAACATATCCAAAACGTGTACTAAGAAATCCTTGTGTCAACTCCACCAACAACTACTGAGCTTGCTGGGTAATGGAATCCTTTTATAGCATAGACATTTCCCATAATCCTATGCAGTTTTCTCTATAAAACACTGGAGTTGATGCAGACTTGCCTCTTATAAGGCCAAGGCAGACACACCCTACTACAGCTCCTTACTGCAGGTAAGTAAATGAAAACACTTCTTTATGAAACACAAATTGTGAGTATTTCCTTAGTTTTGGTACATTGTTTCCAGATGGCAAGACCAGAAAGAGTAGAAAATAGAGCATTAGGTGGCCAGCCTAATGAGGAAAGAAAGAAATAAGAAGCAGTAAGAACATTCACACAGAGGCTTTACCAGACCTGGCAACTCATGTACCACAACTAAGGTTACAAAACAGGAAATCAATTATAAACATAAAACAAAACATTTTACCTCTTCACATTCCTCCCCCCTTAAGAGGAAGCTTGTCCTTCTTCAGACAACTTTTACTTCAGCACCATACCTAGACAAATGATCGGCATTTTGGTGCTTCGTCCCTGACCGATGTTGTATCTCAAACTTAAATGGCTGTAATGCTAAATACCAGCTAGTAATTCTGGCATTTTTGTCTTTCATGGTATGAATCCAAGTGAGGGGATGATGATCGGTTACCAAAGTAAACTCTCTTCCGAGTAAGTAATAGCGTAATGCCTCCAAAGCCCACTTAATTGCCAGCCCTTCTTTCTCAATAGTAGAATACTTTTGTTCACGGGGGAAAAGTTTCCTACTCAAATAAAGAATAGGATGTTCCTCACCATTATCCTCTTGACTTAGGACTGCCCCAAGTCCCACCTCTGATGCATCAGTCTGCACAATAAAGGGTTTGTCAAAGTTCGGGCTTTGCAGGACTGGTTCCTTACACAAAATTTCTTTTATCTGTTCAAAAGCTAGCTTACATTCTGTTGTCCATACAACTTTCTCTCCTCTGTTCTTTTTAGTTAGGTCGGTTAAGGGAGCAACTATGGTAGCAAATTCTGGAATAAAGCGTCTATAATAACCAACAAGACCTAAAAATGATCTGACTTCCTTTTTTGTGGCTGGAATAGTAGCAGATTGAATGGCTTGTACTTTTGATATTTCTGGCCTTACTTTACCACTACCCACAATAAACGCAAGGTACTTTGTTTCTTGGAATCCCAAAGCACATTTACGTGGATTAATTGTGAAACCAGCTTTCTCAATTTCAGTTATGACCTTTTCCAAGTGACACAAGTGGTCTTCCCATGATTTACTAAAAATTACAACGTCATCTAGATAAGCAGCACTGTACTCCATATGATCCTTCAAGAGTAAGTCCATGGCTCTTTGAAATGTGGCTGGAGCACCATGAAGACCAAATGACATGTTTCTGAACTGATACAGACCACTAGGCATCACAAAGGCAGTTTTTTCTTTTGATTTCTCATCAAGTGGAATTTGCCAATAACCCTTACATAAATCTAGGGTAGAAATATATTCTGCACACCCCAATCTATCTATGAGCTCATCAATACGCGGCATTGGGTAATTGTCAAAACTAGATATGGCATTAATTTTACGAAAATCTATGCAAAATCGTATTGTCCCATCTTTTTTCCCAACCATCACTACAGGTGATGACCAAGGACTTTTGGAGGGTTCAATAACTCCCAATTTAAGCATTTCCTGCACCTCATTTTCAGCCTCACCCTTTAATTTTTCAGGTATTCGATAAGGTTTCTGCCTGATAGGCGCATGCTCTCCAGTATTTATTGCATGAGAAATTAGAGACACACGACCAGGCTTACTTCCAAAAGCATGTGAACTAGACCCAATAAGTTTCCTCATGTCACAATGTTGTCCTTTAGATAACTTTGGATTCAAAGTTACCTCTGACCAGTGTGCACAATTTTTCAACAAATCATAAATCTCTTCAGACATATTCTGTGAAACCTCTGCGACAATAGTACCGGTAATGCTATTTGTAGGATCAACCTCTGGTTCAAGCCAACGTTTTAATAAATTTACATGGTAAACCTTATTTTTTTGTTTTTTATCTGGGGTTTCAATTTCAAAGTCAACAGGACCTGTTTGTCTAACAACTTTATATGGCCCTTACCATCTGGCCAACAACTTATTCTCACTGCTAGGAAGCAAGAGAAGAACCTTATCTCCAACTTTAATTGACTTATTTTTGGCATGCTGATCATACCATTTCTTTTGGTAAACTTTTGCTTTACGGACATTATCATGGGCTACCTTAATCAATTTCATTAATCTCTCTCTCATTTTCAACACATGTTCCACCACATTTTTCTGATGACCAGCTCTACCTTCCCATACCTCTTTAATAACATCCAAGAGTCCCCTGGGTCGTCTCCCATATAACAATTCAAAAGGGCTAAACCCTGTAGACTCTTGTGGAACTTCACGATAAGCAAATAACAGAAAGGGCAACCATTTGTCCCACAGTTTTGGATCATTATGTGCAAATTTTCTAAGCATATTTTTCAAGGTTTGGTTATATCGTTCAGTCAACCCATCAGTTTGTGCATGATAAGGGGTAGTTCTGAGGGGTTGTATACCAAGAAGTTTATAAACTTCTAACAGAAAGGAAGATGTAAAGTTACTCCCCCTGATCAGTAAGGATATGCTTAGGTAATCCAACCCTGCTAAACACATTCAAAATTTCCTCAGCAACTCTTTTAGCAGTAACTGTGCGCATAGGTATGGCTTCAGGATACTTGGTACAGTAGTCTATAATTGTAAGAATAAAACGGTTACCTTTGGAACTTTTTTCTAGTGGACCAATAATATCCATACCCACAGTATTAAATGGTTCATCAATTACTGGCAAGGGTATAAGTTCTGCTTTGGGAGGAACAGAAGCTGTGTACTGACATACTGGGCAACTACGACAATAAGTAGTTATTTCATCATAAACTCTAGGCCAATAGAACCAATAAAGTACTCTGGCCAAAGTTTTTTTATACCCCAAATGTCCAGCAATTGGAACATCATGCGCTAATTTCAAAATTTCGAATCAAAACCTTTTTGGCACAACTAACTGTTGCACTTGTTCTCTTGTTTTTGGATGACTACACACTCTATATAAAATATTGTTTTCAACTAGATAAAAGTGTGTAACAGGCTGCCTACCACTTTCTTCCACCACTTTACAGTAAGTTAAACCCTGTTCATACAATGGATATAAGTCAATGTCCTGTTTTTGTTCAAATGCAATATCAGTGTCCCACAGTTCAGCATTTTTATACTTGCCATCCTGGGAAAGTCTTTTCCTGAAGGCATCCTGCTGTCCTGGATCTCTCGGAGGCTTTGATGATGGTGGCTCCATGATGTCCTCATGAAATGGGAAAATGTCCTTCAAAGTCTCATCTCTCTTGTGTGCCTTTGCTTTAGCTCGGGTAGTCACAGCAGACAACTGGCTTTCCCCCATTAGCAAATCTTTGAATCCAGGAGTGGTTCTTCCAAGGATCACTGGTACTTGTAGTTCCGGAACAACAACTGCTGGCATGGTAAAACATTTCTCATCCAACTGAAGTTCAATATTTGATGTGGAGTAATTTTTTGTATCTCCATGAACACAAGTAATTGGCACTTTGGGAAAGTCCATCTTCTCAGTTATTAGGCCCCCCTTTACCAAACTTAGTTTACTGCCAGAATCCAGCAAAGCATCCACAGTCTGTCCATTAATTTGGATTGGCAGAATAAAGTCACTGCAAGCACAAAACGATCCAGACGTTGGGCCTTTAGTGCTTTTCCTTGGGCAAAATTTAGCTATGTGTCCCTTTTCTTGACAAATATAGCACATTTTTCCACTGGTGATTGTTTTTAATGGACTTCTGGCTTCTTGACCTCTCCCTCCAGAGATAATTCTGAATGGTTTGGATGGGCCTGTTGCAGACCTGCTTAGGTCTCTTTTTGCTAGGAGAAAGTCTTCTGCCAAAGAAATTGCCGATGTTTTTTAACCCAGGTATGAACATCAGCTGGAAGAATTTGTAGAAACTGTTCAAGGATGATCACTTCACTGATCTGTTTAGTTGTCTTTGTGTCTGGTTTCATCCATTTCATATATAAGTCTTGCAGGCGAATAAAGACTTCTCTTGGACCATCAGTGTAGCAGTACTTCAATTCTCTGAACCTCTGCCTGTAGGTTTCCTCACTGATGTCATATCGCCTTAGAATAGTCTCTTTAACCAAGTCATAGTTATTTGCATCATTTATGTTCATGTGGCTATATGCCAGTTGGGCTTGTCCAGTAAGATATGGTGCCAGTCTTACCACCCACTGTTCCTCAGGCCACTGACACGTGTGTGCAATTCTTTCAAATGTGGTTAAATATGCCTCAATATCATCCTGTGGAGAAAGTTTTGTCATGCGAGGGTCTTTCCAAGGAGACATAGCAACAGGCGGTCTCAGGGTTTGGAACAGTTCCCTCCAGCATTCATCCTGACGTTGCAATTCCTCGCGATTTCTCCTGGCTTCCTCTATTTGCCTTTTTTCTGCTTCAATCTGCTGCACAGTTAACCATTTCATAAGGTCAGCAATGCTCTCAGGTAAAGTCGTTTCAGAAGGTCCAGCAACACTTGGAGTTATTGGAGCAGCTATGGCTCCTTGCACTTCTGCCTCCTCCTCCTCTATCTGTGCACTGGGTCTGGCACTTTGACTTTCCATTTTCACCAGCTTGCTTGCAGCAGTTTGCTTTGCAGATACAGTTGGTTTTTTTTGTAATGCGCCAGGAACGTGTCATGTACATAACTCCCTGGTTTCTTTATACTGGAGTACTTGGAGCGATACTCCAAAAATCATCCCACTTCTTAAACCATATGTGAAGCATGGGATTTTCCAAAAAACAATCAGACCTTGAATGAAAAGAAATCCAAAGGAGTTTATTCTAATTATTTCATCAGAACATATCCAAAACGTGTACTAAGAAATCCTTGTGTCAACTCCACCAACAACTACTGAGCTTGCTGGGTAATGGAATCCTTTTATAGCATAGACATTTCCCATAATCCTATGCAGTTTTCTCTATAAAACACTGGAGTTGATGCAGACTTGCCTCTTATAAGGCCAAGGCAGACACACCCTACTACAGCTCCTTACTGCAGGTAAGTAAATGAAAACACTTCTTTATGAAACACAAATTGTGAGTATTTCCTTAGTTTTGGTACATTGTTTCCAGATGGCAAGACCAGAAAGAGTAGAAAATAGAGCATTAGGTGGCCAGCCTAATGAGGAAAGAAAGAAATAAGAAGCAGTAAGAACATTCACACAGAGGCTTTACCAGACCTGGCAACTCATGTACCACAACTAAGGTTACAAAACAGGAAATCAATTATAAACATAAAACAAAACATTTTACCTCTTCACACACGGGTGTGGCTTTACACAGCAAGGGAACTAGGACCATGTTCAAACTGAGCATCAAGAAACTTAAACAAAGAACGAAACTGAAGACGCCTCCTTCGCCACAGCGTGCGAGCGGAGGGCGGCGCCGAGACCCGAAACGGCAGAGACGTTACACTATGTTGATGCCTTTTTCCCAAAAAGCTCTACTTTTGTCTCATCTGACCAGAGAACATTCTTCCAAAAAGTTTTTGGCTTTCTCAGGTAAGTTTTGGCAAACTCCAGCCTGGCTTTTTTATGTCTCTGGGTCAGAAGTGGGGTCTTCCTGGGTATCCTACCATAGAGTCCCTTTTCATTCAGACGCCGACGGATAGTACAGGTTGACACTGTTGTACCCTCGGACTGCAGGGCAGCTAGAACTTGTTTGGATGTTAGTCGAGGTTCTTTAGCCACCATCCGCACAATCTTTTGTTGAAATCGCTCGTCAATTTTTCTTTTCCGTCCACATCTAGGGAGGTTAGCCACAGTGCCATGGGCTTTAAACTTCTTGATGACACTGTGCACGGTAGACACAGGAACATTCAGGTCTTTGGAGATGGACTTGTAGCCTTGAGATTGCTCATGCTTCCTCACAATTTTGCTTCTCAAGTCCTCAGACAGTTCTTTGGTCTTCTTTCTTTTCTCCATGCTCAATGTGGTACACACAAGGACACAGGACAGAGGTTGAGTCAACTTTAATCCATTTCAACTGGCTGCAAGTGTGATTTAGTTATTGCCATCACCTGTTATGTGCCACAGGTAAGTAACAGGTGCTGTTAATTACACAAATTAGAGAAGCATCACATGATTTTTCAAAGGGTGTCAATACTTTTGTTCACCCCCTTTTTTATGTTTGGTGTGGAATTATATCCAATTTGGCTTTTTGACAATTCTTTTTGTGGTTTTCCATTGAAGACAAATTAAATGAAGATATTATTACCAAAGCATTTGTGATTGCAATCATTTTCTGGAAGAAATTGAGTATTATCTGACAGAATTGCAGGGGTGCCAATACTTTTGGCCAGCACTGTAAGTGGCTAACAAAGTAGTATGTGCTACATATTTTGCATGCAGTCATCCATTAGCAGATATGAACATTTCTCCACTATGTTATAGTACTTTGCAAAAGTATTCATACCCCTTGAACTTTTTCACATTTGTCACCTTACAACCACAAACTTAAATGTATTTTATTGAGATTTTAAGTGATAGACCAACACAAAAGTAGCAGATAATTGTGAATTAGATCCAAAATGATACATGGTTTTCAAAATTTTAATCAAATAAAAATCTGAAAGTGTGACGTGCAAAAGAATTCAGCCCCCTGTACTATGATACCCCTAAATAAAATCCAGTTCAATCAATTGCCTTCAGAAGACACTTAATTAGTTAATAGAGATCAGCTGTATATGATTTAATAGAGAACACTAGTGAACAAACAGCATCAAGAAGACCAAGGAACTCACCAGACAGGTCAGAGATAAAGTTGTGAAGACATTTAAAGCAGAGTTAGGTTATAAAAACATATCCTAAGTTTCGAGCTTCCCAAGGAGCATTGTTCAATCCATCATCCAAAAATGGAAAAAGTATTCTACAACTGCAAACCAACCAAGACATGGCAGTCCACCTAAACTAATAGATCGAGCAAGGAGAGCACTGGTCAGAGAATCAGCTAAGAGGCTCATGGTCACTCTGGAGGAGCTGCAGAAATCCACGGCTCAGGCGAAAGAATCTGTCCACAGGACAACTATAAGTCGTACACTCCACAAATCTGGCCTTTATTGAAGAGTGGAAAAAGAAAACCATTGTTGAAAGAAAGACATAAGAAGTGTTGTTTGCAATTTGCCACAAGTCATATAGGGGACACAGCAAATATGTGGAAAAAGGTGCTCTGGTCAGGTTAAACCAAAGTTGAACTTTTTGGCCTAAATGCAAAGTGCTAGGTGTGGTAGAAAAGTAACACACCATCTGCACTGTGAAACATGGTGGTGGCAGCATCATGCTGTGGGGATGCTTTTCTTCAGCAGGGACAGGGAAGCTGGTAAGAGTTGATGGGAAGATGGATGGAGCTAAATACAGGGCAATCCTGTGTAAGATGGGGAAACAGCCCTCATGTTATGAATGTACCTGTTTCTATAAATAAGTTTATTTTTTTTTATAAACTGACATTTGTTTGTTTGACCACAAGAGGCCACTGTTACCTCAGAAATGGGAAGGACTGTAATTCTGTAATTCCCTGGAGTAGTGACGTGGAGACCCTGTTCTGCAGAGGTGGAACTACAAGAAGGAGCAGAGTGTGTGTGGCAGCCATCTTAGGAGTGTGCTTTGAGCTTTTAGAAGAAGAAGGACTGAAGAGAGAGAAGGAAGATTCCTAAGGAATCCGAAATGTAGCAAGGTGGAGCTGAAGCAGAGACTGTTCCAGGGTTTGTTCAGACAGCATCCTAAGTTGAAGATTGCTATCAAGGACCTGGCTGAGAAGTGGCCCTGTCAGTGAGACCGCATGTTTTCTGGATGAGCCCCGCTTTCAGCTGTTCCAGACAAAGGCTAAAAGGTACACAACAAACCTGGATCAGTAAGAGAAGTAATCGTGCACACACTGCATTACATTTTTGGCTTGAGACTGAGTAAGGGCCTGTAGTTAGAATAGTTAGGCATCCTCATCTTCACAGGCCACACTATTGGTGAATTATCTATCTATACGGTAGTAAGGACTAAGACTCAGAGAATTCTATAGACTTGTAATTCTCAGAGAGGAGCTTCTGAGGAAGTCTAGAAGCGACATTTTATACATTGTCACATTTCTTTGGCTTGCAAGCTGACCTACTATTATATTTACTTGGTTGTACTTTGGGGGGAATAGGGGTATTTTGATAAGTTTGTAAGCTCTTGTGTTATACCGCCGCTGCCCCTATCACACTCACTGAATTGTTCCTGTGACTAGGGTGATAAAAAGGTAACAATCAGCTGGTTAGTTGCAGCCTGCAGATAGGTAAAAGCTTGGAGGATATTGGAGCCGCACATGAGAGGGCACCAGGGTCTTAGCTTACTGGCTGAGTGTATGTAAATAGTTGGGAGTGTCTTTTTGGTAAAGGGGTGTTACTACACTAAGTAAAATCTTGTTTTTACTAAATAGAGTTTGAGTCACTACCTTGGTTTGTGACTTCACTGTATCCTGGGGAGCCCACCCCAGTACACGGCTTACACCTGGAAGAAAAACTGTTGCAGGCTGCCTAAAAAGGCTTGCAGCTGTATTTGCAGCAAAGGTGGCGACTCTACAAAGTATTAATATAGGGGGGCTGAATACTTGGTCTATCACTTAAAATCTCAATAAAATACATTTAAGTTTGTGATTGTAAGGTGACAAAATGTGAAAAAGTTCAAGGGGTTTGAATACTTTTACAAGGCACTGTATATTCAGTTCCTGTTACCTTGTAAAGGATTTTTTTAGCACAATATCTGGCGAATCAATACTACATTAATTTTTTTTTTCCTATTGACATCAGGACTATAACAAGTAATCATTTCATGTGCACTGGGGCTAGAGATATCGGTGCCGTTAGTTTCGGCACCGATCTCTGCCCACTGTCAGAGGGGGCGTTCCTTACCACCCAGCGATGACGCTGAGCTGTGAGGAACACACCCCCAGTACAAGTCTATGGACGAGTACAGTCAGGGGGCCTAGCTAGACTGTCAGGAACACCCTTCTGACAGTGCGCAGAGATCGGTGCCTAAAATAACGGCACTGATATCTCCAGTTCCAGGGTACATAACGGGAAAGCGGACAGTGCATTGAATTCAGCTCACTGTCGGCTTTCTAGTGGTATATAAAACCGCATGTGCATGAGGACATGAAGGGTCCTCTTTAAATGATATTTCCCAACTGCACTTTTCGTCCAAGTAGGAGATTTTTGAGACAATATCAAACATCTTGCTTCTACCATCTTAATAATACAGCCAGAGTGTGCCACTGTGCCATTTATTTGAGAAAGTTGTGCATTTGCCATCTTACCACATATCCAAGTGCAAGTCGCTTTTTACCTCTTTAGAAAAATCCATGTGTGTAGGTGTGTAGATATATGTTCAATTCATTTCACCAGTGTTGCTTTTGAAATGATTACTTGTTATAGTCTCTGCCCACTGTCAGAAGGGCATTCTTGACAGTCTAGCTGGGCTGTGAGGAACCGTTACTAACGGCACCGATATCTCCAGCCCCAGGGCACATAAAGGGAAAGCCGGCTTTCTAGTGGTATATAAAACCGCATGTGCATGAGAACATGAAAGGTCCTCTTTAATATCTCTAAAATACTTTTTAAGTAAAAAAGTATTTAGTTTTGTATATGTACATGCTATATAGTACTTCTGTGTCAGTGATCTTGACCCACTGGAGGAAAAAAATTCTAGTGGGCCAAGAAGGAAGGTGGGGACAGCTAAAGCCAGCTTCCTTCACTTCCGGGTGCAGTGTGACATCATCCGACATGTACAGTACAGTTAGTGGGCCGAGCTGAGCAGCAGTTAGCAGCAGCAGATATTAAAACTCAAAGTAAAACTCATGTATGCTATGCCAAATGAGCAGTGAAAAAAAGAGAAAAACGTGCAAACATATAATAGAGACACTCAACCCAGGTAAGGATTCAAGTTAAGGAAATTATATTTTATTGGCAAACAAGAGTTAAAACCAATGAAAAACACAGTAGATCAATCCAGTGAGGGTATCAAAGATGGGCGCAAGCACCCTTGAAAATGTGCACAGTGATGTAACTGCACAGGAATATTTTTTTACAGCTATGTTACAGAAACCGGATTATTCAAACAATGATCACAATCAACCAAACACCTCCAGATTAGGTTAAAATCAAACCACATTTTTGTTCAAACTTGTTTTATGGACAAGTTTACCATTAAACAGGATGCAAAAGGAAACATAAATGATGTAGCCTTTCTATTTCTGTCCTGTTGGAAACCAGTATGTTTGTTGTACACTAAAAGTTACCAGCAACAGGAAAGGCATCTAATCTTGAAAAAAAAGTCTTTCAACAGGATGCAAAATGTAGTGTGTTGTGAACCCAACAAGGTCCAATTACATGTGTTGTTTTTACTGGAATTAATGCATGTGCTGTTTTTTAACACCAATGAAAATGACTAACACTGATCAAAAATGCAAAAGACCGGCCTGGTTTCAAAAAACACATGCATTAACATGAGTAAAATGCAAATGTGTAGTAGCCCTCTAAAGGCCTTGTACAATAATAGCCAAACAATCATTAACACCGTCAATGCCTGATGTTAAACCCTGATGTCAAGCAATCACATGGCAAATGATAATTTACTTGTTTGTTGTCATCCACATTTTTCATGAAGATATAAAAATTTCTGTTTGCAGGCAGCTCATCACTTCATGTAAACAGTGGATATGTTGTCAACAATAATGGTAGAATGAAGAAAGGGCAAATGAACAATTGTTCAAATGGTTACTCATGCAAAAAATCCTCTTGACCACATATACTTGAAGGTAAATGAACAGTGATCACCTTGCTATATTGTTTATCAGCACTTGTTACAGGCAATTTATCCATCAGTGTAAAATCCCTCTTAGGCTGGGGACACACAGGCAGTACTTGCAGCACATTCTCGGCTGCAAACTCTTTGGCAGCTAACCCACTGCAATGGACAACAGCACCATACTAGTTGACAATTCTACAAATGTCATTCGCGTGCTACAATTAAACCCACAGCACTAAAAAGTGACCTGTCAGTTACTGCTTCTCATTTGATGTGCGGCTTTCATCTCATCTGTTGTAGAATAGTCAAAAGGATCCCCCCAACATTTGATAATCAGCGGGATCTGACAGCTTTTTATAATGTCTATGGTGGCCTTTAGTTATGGTAGGATGAAAAGATAAAGAATCCTATTTTATCTGTAAAAAAATAAACTGTACTAAAAAACAAAAACAAAGCTTGTTATTCTCCTGAAATGGAACAGCTGGAAAAATTCTGATGATACCCAAAGCTGACTGTAGATTGTTAGCAGATCCTGCCAAAAACTAATCTAACAGAAATCTGAAGTCCCCATATAGATGTGCTTTAATTTTCCTTTGTATAGTAACTGTAAAGAGCAGAAACATTTACAGAAATATTCTTGGATACAGCAAAGTTGTGTTATTAATATGTAAGAAGTACCTTAAAGAAAGAAGGATTTTTCCTTACACTCTAAATCAAATAGTAAATGTCAGAAGTTGTTTACACTTGAACATTTTGTTGAAAACTTCCATATGACAGATAATCTGCATTGTAAATCTGTAGTAATATAATTCAAGTAAGCTTTACAGGCAGAATCTTTATACACACCATCTGCCACGTGATTTCCCTTTTCAGTTAGAATCTATGGTAATATAGGCTCTGTAAAACAAAGATCTCGGGCAGCCAAAGAGTGATACATGTTTTTGATAATGGATATTTAGAGTTAGTGAAGGTTGTACGAATAGACTAGTATATAGGGTGATTCATTTGAGGGATTTCTAACTAAATTATAAGAGGCAGAAGCAACATGCAGTGATGCTTTGAGTCAGATTTACTTATCATATGATATTATCATTGGTCTGTTTTTGGGTATTATATTTAGTTTTAGTGTGATTGATGATTGCTAACCCTCATTATTGCAGGAATGAACCGGCTTCTTTGCTTTAATTAGTACAGTCCTCACAGTAAGGAGCTGCCCTTTGAAGCAATTAGAGATCTTTTTACCTTTAGATTCAGTATATATATATATATAGCTGGGGCTGACATTTTCTGAGCAAACCTAAGGCCTAAGATTTCATTCTGGGCTGTTTAAGCTGGTTTTGTGTTAATTATTACTCTTTGCTGCTGGCTTACAGGGCATTTTCACCTGACTTCTAAAGAAAAGATGTACTATACAAGATTTAACGACACAGAAAAAAAAAATGATTTATGGGATTATACTATCAAAATGGCACTTCCAAATGCATAGACTTTACTCTAGTTACTCACTGCAGACTTTATGCTGGATTTCATACTGCTGACTTTAACCAAAACAGCCATATTAAAGAGGACCTTACAACACCTCTATCATGTCCAGGTCTTCACATCATTTAATAGCCACTGCTCCACAGATTCTGGTTTAGTTGAAATTTTTTCTGTAACTCACACCGTTCCAGGGCAATAAGTGTTGTTCATTTTGGTGCCTGATATGCAATTTAGGCAGGTGGCAGCATCAGGCAGGAGCAGCCAATAGAATGTGAATCAGAGCTCTAATAAGAGGTGGATAGTGTCAAAGTTGAGAATCCCCCCCCTTGCCTGTTCCTGCCTGACACCGCCCTCCTGACAGTACAGAGCCTAAATAGCATATCAGGCACCAAAACCAACAGCATGTATTGCTCGGGAAAAATTCCAACTGTGCCAGACTCAGTGAGGCATCACCTATCAACAGATGCTAAGAACTGGAATTGGTGGAGGTGGTTAAGGTTCTCTTAAGGATTTTATTTGGCATTTTTCCAGGCTTTATTTTATAATGATTTTAATATATTTTTTATCTTTGTAACATGCGAACTAGGCATTTTTATTGGTGTTTTCCTGGCATAGAGCCTGCTGCTCTTTCAAAGTACTCCTGTACCCCATGGGCAATAAAAATGAAATTTTCTTCAGCTACACTCATATGCAATATATAAACCGAACTTAAACACTGGGAATTGGTGGAAAATGAACATTCTTATGAACGCTCTTTTGGCTGATAATCAGCACATTTAAAAGACCCTGAAAAGTTTAGCCTGGTGGGGGCCCACAGTCTTCAGCCCAGAGCCCTTAGTAGTCATATGGTAGTTTTTATTCCCCCCTGCATTTTCCACTGACATGTGGATAAGGCATTTTCAAGTTTGCTTATCCCATGTGCCGCCAGAGAATGCGCTTAATTTATGATGTACGATGCACACCTCATCATAAACTAAGTGCATCCTTCACCAAGCATTACGCCTAGATTGAAATCTATGCCACCTAGTAACCTAGTAACTCGGTTAGATTTCAGTCATCATTTACAGCAGAAAGTTAAATGATGATAAATATGGTGGGGCCAATGGCCCAGGCCACAATCTTGCTATGCACATTTTTGGAAAGTAGCAAAACAAACAAAAATTGCCATGATGGAATTTAAAAAGTCACAAACCCCTGGTTTGTGAATTCTTTTATACTAGAACACTGACGTAAAGAAAAAACAAATCTCGATCTATATCTAAAACATTCTGGATTTCTGACAACAAATGCAAAAAATTGAAACGCAACATACAAATGGCAGTTAAGGTCGAGGCCACGTGTTGTGGAAAAGCTACATTGTTTGTTGCAGATTTTCCTTCATTTGACCCAAAGCCAGGAGTGACTTTAAAAGGAAAAGAAAAATATTAAAGTAGCATTTATACTTCTCCCATATCCATTCTTGGCTTTGCCTCAAGAAAAAAAAAGCAGTAGAATCAACAACAAAAAACTCAACTTTTCTGCAATATGTGGCCTCAGTCTAAAACATGCTTTGTCTGTTAATTGCACTTAATAATATAGTGTAACATCATTTGAAAAAAAAGGCAAATTGTCAGCCCCTTTTTTGGAAAGTGTTGAGGGCATTGTTAAAATAGCACTTGCAACAATTTTTACTCAAGTGCCTTTTAAATAATTGTCCCACAAGATTCATTATCATTAACGACAGTTTTCTGGAGTAAATAATGGCTGAAGTCTACTCCAGCTATGAGGTGGCACATCTTTAAATTAGGTGTATGGCCCACCCAAGATTTGTGAGATTCACCCATTTCATATTCTTGAGGTTCGACCGTCCGGTTAGTTTCTGGCAGAACATGTTTGGCACAAACTAGAAGTGTTATTACTATACTCTGGGGTTTCTGCAAACCCCTGAGTATAATAAGTGGAGTTCCAGGTGAGGTGAGTAAAAATAACAAAGAGTTATACTCACCTTGCCTCACCTCTAATTTTTGTGTTGCCAATTTTTTGGCCACACATTGTTTGCCATGCCATTTTCACTACAGAGAAGTATGTACAAAAGTGACCAAAACACCAAGAGCATGCTATAATTTTGAAACATCCAGGAAAGCAATACAAAACAAGATGTAGTGGGTGTTTCATAAAATTCTATTAGCTGACATATAACATCTGGATGCAGTGTTTTTGAAGGACAATAACACTGCTAAAAAACGAATAAATAAAAAATTGTGAATAGTGAATCAATAGTTTTTATTTCTTAGGCAAAACTAAACAAAAGAATAATATAACTTTAAGGCCCCTTGCAGACGACCATGGCCGTGATCAGTGTGCTATCCATGTATTTCACGGATAGCACACTAACCCATTCATTTCTATGGGCCCGTAGACATGACTGTGAATTACACGGTCACATGTGCGGGCCGACAGCCAGGCCGCAAAATATAGAACAGGTCCTATTTCTGTCCTATTTTGCGGCCCTTGCTTCTGTGGCTCCTTTTCATTTAATGAAAGAGGCCGTGGAAGCACGGCTTGTGCACAGGTGGCACACGGGGGACATCCGCATGTTCCCCGTGTGCTGCCCGTGCCTTTAATTCACGGCTGGCCAGCAGAACACGGTCGTCTGCAACCGGCCTAAGAGTATCTTTTTATCTTTTGGACTCATGCTCAACTTTGACCAAAAATAATAACTGAAACATGCACTGAAGAAATATCTAAACATATCAAGTGCATATCAAGTGCCACTCAGTATAATTTATTTTCGTTGATTGTAATGTCAATCTGTATTCCCTTAGTCCAGACAGCAGCACAATATGGGGTATCTCTGCCCCTGTGTGTTGTTTAGGACAGGTGGAACCTTTAATTAGCACCAAAAAGGTGCCTCCTACTAGCCCTATAAGAGGGCACAAGAGACCTCCCTCCACTGTGTAAATTATAAAGTAACAGGAAACAAGCTTCTAGGGAGGGAAGCCTTGTGCTGCTGTCTGGACTAAGGGAATACAGATTGACATTACAATCAACGATTCCCCTTACGTCCGACAGCAGCACAATATGGGGAGATAGCAAGTAATTCCCCTAGGGAGGGTTTCCTCGCCTTACAACATCAAGGACTGACTGACCAAAGGCAGTTGTCTGGAAACTGCGGATGTCCAATGATAATGTTTAACAAAAGGTCAACTGAGATGACTATGATGCAGCCGCACAAATCTGGTCCAATGGTAAGGACCGATACTCAGCCAAAGAAGTCGACACCCCAGGTCGAGTGGCCGTAGAAAGACTGGAGGGAATAACTCCTGAATAAGAAAGGAAGACTTAATTGTCTCCTTGATCCATGTGGATAGAGTAGGCTTGGAAGCCTTGAGGCCTCTGTTTTTACACTGCATATCAATTAGTAGGCTTTCGGCCTTCTTAAGCGGTTGAGTGTGGAATAGGTAAATCCACAGACACCTTACCACATCTAAGGTGTTGAGCTTTTCTTCCTCCTCAGAGGTTGGAGAGGGGAAAAACACAGGTAACGAAATTAGCTGATTGCTATTATAGTATGAGGGGACCTCAGGGATAAACCCAGGCAAACCTAAGGTGCACCCTATCTGCAAAAACAAAATGTACGGTTCTCTAGAAGAGAGGGCCTGGAGTACCCCTACTCTTTGGCAGATATAATAGCCAACAAAAAAGTGGTTTGTAGGCTAAATATTTTATCCCCGTAGTCTCCAAGGGTCCAAATGGAGGACCGCACAGGCCTGTAATGACTACCGCAAGGTCCCACTGGGGATGATACTGAGGGCTTTAGCCTCATTGCCCCTTTAAGGAACCTTGCAACCAGAGGATCCTGAGACAGACGTCTGTTCAAATGAGCGGAGAGGGCCGCAATCTGCACTTTCAAAGTGGCAGGGGCAAGGCCCTTATCCAAACCGTCCTGAAGAAAATATCAGCCGTTGAAGGTTCTAGATTATTAATACCCTTCTTGGAGCACCACTCCATGAAAATCTTGGCTGTCCTCTGGTAGTTCTTATTGGTAGATTCTGCTCTTGCAGAATAAACGGTCTTCAGGACGGCCTCTGACAGTCCTCTATCCTGCTGTAGGGACTGCTCAACCTCCAGGCTGTCAGGTTGAATCTCCAGAGATCCTGGCACTTCAGAGATCCTTGGGAAACCAGGTTCTGGATGGGGGGGAAGCCTCCAATATATCCCTCGACTCATCTCCATGAGTTGGGAAAAACCAAGCTCTTTTTGGCCAGAATGGAATGATGGCTATCACAGAGACTTGGTCCTGTCTGATTTTCATTAATACCTTTGGTATTATTGGAATTGGAGGGAAGATGTATGCCATCCTGGACCTCCAAGGGATGGACAGGGCATCCACTGCCAAGGGATTGTCCTCCTGGTAAAGGGAACAGAACTTCTCCACCTTGGCGTTGAGTCGGGTTGCCATGAGGTCTATTCCTGGAAGACCCCTGTTCAGGGTAATCTGATGAAAGACTTCTGGATTGAGTGACCATTCTCCTGATACGGCATAACCCCGACTCAACCGATCCGCTACTATGTTCAGGGAGCCCTTGATGTGAACTGCGGATAAATGGGTTAGATTTTTCTCTGCCCATGTAAATATCAGATCTGCCTCCCTAAGGAGGGTTGGTGATCTGGTGCCTCCCTGTCTGTTCACGTACAGCACTGTGGTCATGTTGTCTGACCAGATTTTGACTGCTCTTCCCTGGGAAGAGGCAAGCAATAGAGTAAGGCACGATATACGGCTCTGAGCTCCTTCCAGTTGGACGAGGTCCTTTTTTCAGGAGCGCTCCAGACTCCCTTTATGGAGTTTTCGTCCAATGGGCTTCCCATCCCGAGAGGGATGCATCTGTAGTCAACAGGGTCCAAGAAGGTTGGACCGTGGACCTTCCGTCTTTCAGGTGCAACCACCACTTGAGGGAAAAAGACGGGTCCTGGGGGAGAGTCGAATCTTCTTGCTGAATGTAAGAAGGGAGCGATCCCAAGCCTCTAGTAACTCCTTCTGGAGGGGACGTAAGTGCCACAAGGCCCATGGGACTGCTTCCACTGCGGAAGACATCAAGCCCAGGATCTTCATCAATGTTCTGATGGAGGCTATCGGCTTTTTGAAGAGGTGCCGGACTGCCGCAACCAGCTTCTCCTTCCTTGCTGGTGTCAAGGAGATTTGCAGGCGGACTCAATCTAGGAAGTAGTTTTCTCAGAGGAACTTCCTTCGAGTTGAAGGGATCGTTTTTGACTTCTCCCAATTTATAAGCCATCACAGACTCTGAAGGCTGTCTGTAGGTACTGGAGCAGAACAGACTCTGACTGGGCCTTTATCAACCAGTCGTCTAGATAAGGCACCAAGAATATCCCCTGAAGCCTGAGGGCGGCCGTTATGGGGGCCACTACCTTTGTAAAGGTGTGGGAAGCAGAGGAGATCCCGAAGGGTAGTGCTGTGAATTGAAAGTGCTTCCTGTGGCCGGAAACTACTACGGCAATCCTTAGAAAAAAACCTTCTGTGTGGAGGTAAATAGAAATATGCAAATAGGCGTCTTTTATATCCAAAGTCACAAAAAACATCGCCTTAGAGGAGAAAGGTGGTGACAGACTTTATGGTTTTCCTATGGAAGCGCTTCTTTTTCATGAAGCGGTTGAGGTACCTTAAGTCTATGATCATTCTCCACTTGTCTGCCGGTTTTGGCATCAGGAAGACGGGAGAATAGACACTGGATCCTTCTTCTAGAGAAGGGACTTCCACCAGGGCTCCCTTGTGAATGTACTCTCGGATGAAGCATTCCAGGGAGGCTGCGAGTTAACACAAACCGATCCTGAGGAGGATGGAGGAACTTCATTGCATAACCTCTTTGGATTACCTACCAGACCCATGGGTCTCGAATTTTTTCCTGCCCGCAGTTGAGTGGGAGTGGGAGACACGACCTCCGACAGGAATCTCGGCCACAGGAAAACTGCTTCTGATGTCAAAAGCTAGGCTTGACTTTTTTATCATCAGACTTCGGAATCTCCGGCCGGCGCCTCTAGAGGAATAACTAGAGCCTCTCTGGACTGCCTTCCACGACGAGGCAGATAGCCTCTACCACGGCCAGAGCCAGACCTACCTCTGAAGGCCTGGGGTAAAGGTTTACCCTTCTTGTCGGCCAAGCCCTCTAGGATCTCGTCTAGGGCACAGCCAAAGACTCTACCAGGCTCAAAGGGTAATGCGCACAAATTATACTTTGAGGGGAACACAGCTCTCCAAGGTTTTAACCATAGAGGTCTTCCTGCTGCAGTGTTCTTGGTAAGTGCCAGGGATTTGGCCGCCAGCCTTAATTGATGGTGGGAGGCTTCCGTTAAATATTCAGCTGCCAGGGAAACTGAGCCTAGAAACCCTAGCAGCTCGTCTCTGGAGACTCCAGAGTCGGTCACTTTTGAGGTGGACCAGGTCAGTACATAATTTGGCTGACACTTCACAGGACGCAACCGCCACAGCGGTCTTGGGCGAGGCAGCTGAATAAGCCTTCTTGAAGGTATTGTCGAAGCGCCTGCCATGGCGTCGTGCAGATTTGCTCCATCATCTGATGGTACCTTAGTGTGGCAGGACAGTTTAGCCACCGCCATATCCACCTTGGGAGGAGGACCCCATTGATCCCATTGAGCAACTGGGAATAAAGCGCTGAACCTCCTAGGAACCACAAGAGGTTTTTCAGGACTTCTCCACTCTGAGGACATTAATTTTTGTAATGTCTGGTCCACTTGGAAGACCCTAGGCCCTCTATAGGTGGACGCGGAGGCTTCCCCGTCAACATCATGATCCTTAGACCGGATGGACTTCAGCAGCCGGCTTAATTTTTCGAGTGGAAGCACGGCCTGCTGGGATCTTCAGTGGAATCGTCAGATGAGAGTGTCTCGTCCACTATCTGATAATCTTCATCAGAGATCCGTAAGGAAGATTGTGTCTCAATCTGCGGTCTCTTGGCAATCTGGGCGATGGAAGAACGAATCTCCTTTAAGAGACTCCTCATAAAGTCCTTTACCCAAGTAACAACCTCTTATAGAAGGTACTTCCAGCAGGGTCCGCAACACTGGTGACAGCGGGTAAAATCATAGCCGTCAGGTAAAGGGGTATTGCAATCCAAACACATTAGGTGTTTCAAGTTTAGAGGAATTTTTCCTCCTAGGCGCATTGCCATTACGTGCTGCAGAAGATGACATCTGAAACATCAAACAGCCACGTGACACTGAAACAGGGAAGATCGCCAAGCATCGCATAAAAACCCAAGGGGTACCTCTTTTTTTTTGAATCGGTCACTTGAAGAGAGAAAAAAACCGTCAGAAAAAAAAACAGCCACTGCAACCCGCAGCAGAGGAGCTAGAAACCACTCACTCAACAAATAAAGGACTGTATTCAGACCTTTTAAATGTAATCCAGCAGCGAGGGGAGGAAGCCAACAAAGAAACATTTATACAGCACCAAAACAAGTCAAACGCCATACTGGAACATAGAGGAGCATAAGCCTAAGCCAGAGGCTCAAAATACAAGCAGCAAAAATCAATTCTATATTTTGCCTTTAAATTTAAAATTTCTAAACTTACCGCACTTTTTCCGAGAAAAACGGAAGTAGGGCGCGGTGGTGCGCAAAGGCTTCCTTCCCCTGGGAACACGGAACCGGAGAAAAGTTCCGGCCGAGGAGGTTCCCCGCTTACTTCCGGGATCGTGCTGCCTGCAGATGGATGCCGGATAACGCTGCGCTGCGGTGCGAAGGACCGGAGGTTTTTTCTTTGGGACCGAGGTACCCCAAGAAGGTAAGCCAGGAGTAACTAAAACCCCTAGCAACGGGAGGTCACAAGAGACCTCCGTCCACCTGTTCCACACAGGACAGAAAAAAACACAGTGGAGGGAGGTCTCTTGTGCCCTCTTATAGGGCTAGTAGGAGGCACCTTTTTGGTGCTAATTAAAGGTTCCACCTGTCCTAAACAACACACAGGGGCAGAGATACCCCATATTGTGCTGCTGTCGGACGTAAGGGGAATACAGGGTTGGTTTTAGACAAAATGTGGCCCTGGGCAAAATTAAAGGCAGGGCCCCAAATCCTGACATACCAACAATACGATCATATTTAGTAATTTTAGAAGTCAGTGCTGCACTTCTAGCCGTTGTGAAACTGCTATGTGTGTACCGCTATACTGGGGAGAATTATTACCACTATACAGACAATTACCAAACAAAACACATCATATAAAGACCACTAATACCTCTATACTGGGCCCAGGTAGCACACTACCTCCAAACGGTGACTACCTCCATGAGGTAGTCGTGCACTGCACATACTTCTATCCTAACAAACAGCAGATCAATAAAAGGGGTTTTTCTGGCCAATTTTTTTATACTGATAACCTATCCAAAAAGGACAGCTCATCAGTACTTGAATAGTAGCAGTGCTGCATCCTGTCCACTAGCAGCTTTCAGCACATGGAGGCCGCTAGAACAGTCAGACCCCAACAGATCACATACTGATGTCCTACCCTGTGGACAGTTCATCTGTATCAAAAATCAGTTTGCGGCTGGGAAACCCCTTTAACCACTTCAGCACCGGGCCAATTTCTGGTCCAGGACCAGACACATTTTCGGGTTTTTTTGTATGTGCGGTATAGAGGGCTGTAACATTTTTATCATATGCGTTATTCAACTAATTTCTGCATCTTTTTTCGGTGACACATAGGGATTTATTTTTATGTTTTACTTTTGCATGTGTTTTCATTTTTTTTGTATCTGGGAAAATATCAACAAAAGAGGAGGTAAAAAGTGTCTGTTTTTCACTTTTAATTTTTTTTTTTTAATTTAATAACACAAAGTGCTACTAAAAAACTTTTTAAAATAGTTTTTACTCTACGTTACGGTAATTTTTATTTTGTATGGTGTTGTCTGGGGTGAGGCAATAATCTTTGATAAGGGCGTAATAAACTTTCCCTGCCTTCTCTCTGGGAGCTCCGGCTGAAGCTACAGCCGGCTCCCCATTTCAGCAGCTGCACAACTTGGTGCAGCTGCTGAGTTAAGTTCTGCTTGGACGTACTGATGCGCCCTTGCAGAACTAGAAAACCACCTTACGGACGTATATAGTCTATGGGTGGTCCAGAAGTAGTTAAAGTAGTGATTTAATAATAACCTTTTCTGTCTTCAGTAATAACAATCTCCTTTTTACCCATATGCAATACAAATGACCACCTTTGTATCTCCTTATGAGTTATTATACTGCCCCCTTCTAATAGTCTCTGCTTGTAAATAATAGCGCCCCCTTATAAATCAATCCCCCCTTACTAATAATAGTTCCTTCCTTATAAATAATACTCCCTCCACCTTTACCAGTAATAATTTTCCCTTATAAGTAATAGTTCCTTCTTATATAAATAGCCCCCTTATAAATAATAGTTTACCCAGCCTCATTAATAATAGTCCCTCCTTATTAACAATAGTTCCCCCACTGGCCTAATTATTAATACGTCCCCCTTATAAATAGCCCCCCCCTTTATAAATATTAGTTCCCCCCGGCCTTATTATTAATAGTTCCCCCTTATAAATAATATGCCCTCCAGCCCTACTAATATAAGGTCCTATTATTAATAATAATCTCCCACTGGCCTTATTAATAATAGTTCCTCCAAATATACATATATATATATATATATATATATATATACTGTATATATATATAGCCCCCCTTATTAATAGTAGCTCCCCAACTGGCCTTATTATTAATAGTTCCTCCTTATAAATCCAAAATTCCCCCCTATATAATAGTTCTCCTAACCTTATTAATAATAGATCCTCCTTATAAATATACAGTATATATTAGAGGGGGCTATTTATAAGAAGGAACTATTATTAATGAGGGGGGTAATAGTTCCCCTAGCATTATTAATAATATATCCTCCTTATAAATACCCCCTTATTAACAGGGATTACTTTTAATAAGTCCAGGGTAAACATTATTTATAAGGGGAGGGGGGCTATTTATAAGGAGGATCTTTTATTAAAAAAAAGCTAGGTGAGCTATTACCCCATCATTAATAATAGTTCCCCCACTAGATTTACTATTAATACTTCCTTCTTATACATACCCCCCTTATATAATAGTTCCCCTAGCCTTATTAATAATAGTCTCTTTTTATAAATACATATACAAATATATATATATGGATATATTAGATATACTTTATATATTTATGGGGGATCTACTTATAAGAAGAGACTATTATTAATAAGGCTAGGGGAACTATTATATAAGGGAGTATGTATAAAAGGAACTATTAATAGTAAATCTAGTGGGGGAACTATTATAAATATGTGCCCCCCTTTTTTAGTAATAATGTCCTTTTATTTCTCATAAAATAATAAAACTTTTACTCACCTAACTACGCTCCCCTGCTGAGTCCTGATGCTGCAGTCTCTCCCTGCTTGTGGACTCCAGAGCAGGTCTGGTACAGGAGGTGCGATGCAGTGACATCATCACACCCTGTCTTCTACATAGTTATCTATGTCAGAGCAGGGACTTTATAACTCCATGCTCTAGCATAGCTGTCCATAGTATCGGTGTACATAGCACACAGATACATTTGTTATTAAGTCTGATGCTGCGGATCCTTTGGAGACGGGGGCCCTGGGCATTTGCCCAGTTTGCCCCCCCCTAACCTCAGCCCTGGTTGTGCATTAAATTCTGGAAAATACCTCAATGCAACACTTAGTGGGGTAAAATCACTTACCACATCCCTGGATAAATTTTTTGAGTAGTGCAGTTTCCAAAATGGGGTCAGTTCCTGGGGAATTCCACTTTACTGGCACCTCAGGGGCTCTGTAAAAATGATATGGAGTTCAAAAACAAATCTAAATCTGCACTCTATAAGACAAACAGTTTTGTGCCCAAACAGCAGTTTATACCCACATATGACAATGGTAAGTGGGATATCCTGGGTACAACACCGTCATATATATGGGCATAATAAACTGCTGTTTGGGTACACAGCAGGACACAGAAGTGCCAGTAAAGTGGAATCACCCAGGATCTGACCCCATTTTGAAACCTGCAAAGATGTAGTATATGTAAGCTGTATGGAATACATTGGGTACCCCAAATTCCCCACTTTTTTCACAATAGCTCTTAGGATTGAGGGTCACTCTGCGGAATAACTTCTAGTGTCTTTTCCTCTCCTGGTTTGTACCCTGAATTATGCCTATACAGATTATACATTCCCTTCCTTTCACAGCCAGGTTTTCCCTAAAGATGAAGTGATTTTTGGGTTTTTGGTACAAGCTACAATTTTTATTTTTTATTTTTTTGGGGGTGATGTAGTCGCATGAGGGCTTGTTTTTTGTGGGATTGTACAATTCTAGCTTGTACAATATGACAACATAAAGCCCAAAAACCTCATCTTTAGGGGAAAACTGGTTGTGGAAGGAAGGGAAGGTATAAGCAGTGTGAGCATACATCAACGTACACCTCAGGTTTGGAGAGGAAAAGACACTAGAAGTGATCCACAGAGTGACACCCAATCCTAGGTGCTCCTGTGAAAATAGTGTGAATTTGGTGTACCCAATGTACTCCCTACGGCTTACATATTCACTTTTACCTTCCGCTGTGCATTTAGCTTAGACAAACTAATGCTCACTATACCCCTTGATAAATGATTTGCCATTTTCAAAATGGGGTCACTTCCTGGGGGGGGGCATGATATTGTGGAGATACCATCGAAAGGGGACATGATACTGGGGAGACAACCTGGAAAGGGGGAATTATACTGTGGGTACATCCTGGAGGGTGACATTATAATATAATGTATGAGGGGCCACCGGGGTGGGACAGGTTAATGTATGAGGGGCCACAGCAACTTATTGGAAGCCCCTGAATGCGGCACAGGGGCTGATTGTGGCAGGCATATGTCAGAAACCCCCCTAGATGCATCTATGACGTTAACACCCATGATCAGAGCTCGGCTGAAACAAGCCATATCCTAATGGCACCCATTCAACACCTGAGTGGGTGCCATCTCCATGATGTAGTATTATAGATATTCACGGGAACAGCCACCTATTGCAGAAACAATAACACATCATTGGGCAGGAAGTGGTTAATGTCTAGCTGGTTGCTTTACTGTTGGATGATCTCACTTTTTTTTTTTTATGGATACTTAAAGGGGTCATCCAAGAGTTCATATTGATGAACTTAGAATGCATTACTTTCATAAGATTGTTGTTAGTCCGAAACCTGCACCACCACCAATCAGCAGAAAGAGCTGGAAGTAGACAACTCTGGAAGAAACAGCTCTGTTGCACGTTATTGTAGGTTAGGTCCCATTAATGTCAGTTCACTACACAATGTATAGATTCATCTGGTTCCAGCATCGTATTGTAGGAATCTTAATATCTGTACTCCTACTTATATCAATCTTGCTTTTCAGTGCAACTATGCTTACAGCCATTACTTTAAGATTGCTTTGCCAGTCAATTTCTGGCTTGGTCTGCAGCCAGTCAGAGCTTTGAAACGCAGAGCCAATAAGATTGCTGCTTCACTGTCCAATTCTGAGCTGAGGCAGGCTATTTAAACCTTGTATTGAGACTTGTCAGATGCCTGTGATTACATTGTAAATTGGTTTGTTCTCAGAACCTGTCTGGTTATCAGCTGTATTTCTGGTTACTGATTTTGGCTTGCTCTTCTGGTTATCTGATTTCTTACTGATTTGACTTTAGCTGTGATCTCCTGGACTTGACCCTTGAATGCTGCTATTCTTATGCAGTTATTTTAGATATTTCTGTGATCTCCTGGTTTTGACCCAGATTGTTGTAGGTTTGCTGATCTGGTAGTTTTTCCCCAAGTGCACCTATTTTCTGACACCATTTCTGGGGTGCTACCTGGGTTCCCGATCAGCAAAGTCAAACGTGTTTTGAGGTGGGCACTGGTGAAAACCTAGGAGTAAACTTAGACTGCTAACTGGAGCATTCTTGGATTATTGGTAGCTTATTTTGCTTGCTGTCTTTGATCTTACAGTTACCTACAGCGTATTTAGAAATTGCTTAAACAGCAATTCCATCAATTGGGAATTACATGGCAACTTCATTACACATACACTGTGGCAATATCAGCTGATCATATGAGGTGCCAGACCTCAGACCTCCAACATTCTCAAATTGCTAACCTCTCCTTAGGATGGCTCATCAGTGGGAACTCTTGGATAACCCCTATAAGGTGTCGATAAGAGATTAGAAAAATGGATGTTTTTTTCCAGAAACAGTACTACTGTTAATAAACAGTTTCTTTTGTTCAAGTATGTATGGCTGAAAAAGTGATGTACAGTAGAGAAATCTTGCTCATTAATTGTGTATTATATAAATACATATTAGTTATTCTGACCGATGCTAAAAATCAGTCATATAAAAGGTATCTCATTTAATGAATAGTTTGACTTTATTTATAAAGGATTACAATTCACTGTTAACAGTAGGAAACATTCACTGAATGTGTGGGTAATATAAAAACATTATGGAGGAGCTGAAGGTCATAGTAACTTCAACTTTCACAGACGAAAGGAGAACTCATCTGTTGGTAATCACTCAGGCTTGGGCTTCTTTCAGAAGTTTGTAGTCTGACAGCGAGAAACATTAATGAGTTAGAAACATCGGAATTCTTCACGGAAGCTTAGTCTATCAGGCACTGTGGATGCTTTTGTGGAGTATCACAGGGCTCACATTCCAAACAATTATTACCTGGATAGTAGATGAAAAGAAACAAATATAAGTCTGTATAAAAATGTGTTTGCTATAGAATTACATGTCAGTTTAGTTTGGGTTATATACTGCATTTCGATATAAACTTTACAAAAAAACGGTGAGACATGTAAGATTACAATGGACATCAGAAAATAAGAGGTGCCATAAAACTTCTACACTAAAACATCACATTCTCTTCACAACATGCAGAACTTTTTTACACTAGGAAAATAAAACGGTGCAAAATTGTATTATAAAGTATGAAGTTATTTTTCCCTTTAAAATATAAATCTTTATGCCAAATAAATCAGCTAGAATTGCTACGATTGCTATAGTCTATATGACTTTATGCAGTACTAGCACTACAGTATCAAACCATGTTTTACTTCTAAACATCAATAATTGTGTCCAACAATGTATCAGTATTAACCATTATTCTATTTACTTCAATATCTAAATATGTAAAACTTAAATAATTATTGGAAGTTTAAAAAAAAAAAAAATCACCTCTTACTCTTCTGGACATCAAAGCCATTCTAGTCCACCACAGCTATTGCTTAACTCACACTGTATTCAAAGTTTTATCCCTCTAGTGTAAGTGCCCAGTAACCAGTAGAAGGCTGAAAAAACATGTCAGAGATAATGGTCCTTAAGGTGGTTTTTGATTTTTTGTCCCTGCTTTCTTAAAGTCATAACTTTTTTTTATTTTTCTGTACACAGAGCTGTTTAAGGGCTTAATTTTTGCAGGACAAATTGTACTTCATAATGATACTATTTAATATTCCAAACATTGTGCTGGGAAAAAAACAGAATGGGGTGAAATTGGAGAAAAACTGCATTTATGCTACTTTTTTTTATGGGCTTCGTTTTTGTGGTGTTCACTATACAGCCAAAATTACATGTCACTTGCATTCTATGAGTCAGAATGATTCTGGGGATATTTATATAATATACTGTATATATATATATATATTTATTTATTTTCTTTTCCTGATATGTTGTTCACTACATGGAAAAAATATTTTTATACTTTTTATTATTACACCACCTAGGGGTCTAATCACTAATTCAATATGCTGCAATGCGAATATATTGCAATGTATTGAGAATTCCTTTGACCTCTATTACAGGCTGCCAAGCACAGCCTGTAAAAGAAGTCTATTGCAGACAAGACTGGGAGCCTCCAATGTCATACTCATGCTCACTGATCTACCCCAAAATGGAGACATGCATGTGCTGCTGGGAAAATGGTGCCTTGGTCAACTTTGGCCAAGGTGATAGAGGATTAATGCAGCCACTGTATTTAAATACCTGACATCCGCCGTAATAGTACGGCGCATGTCAGGAAAGGGTTAAAGTAAATTAAAGTAAAATTTGCTACTAAAAAAAAAAAAAAAATTATCTGCAATGGCTCAATGGTTAGTACTGTTGCTTTGCAGCACTGGAGTCCTAGCTTTGAATCTGACCAAGGACAACATCCCCAAAGAGTTTGTATGTTCTTCCCATGTCTGCATGGGTTTCCTCCCACACTCCAAAAAAAATACTGATAGGAAACTTAGATTCTCTATACAGAACTAGACAAGACTGCAAAAAGTCCTCCAGTTATAGCAAATAGGATATATTTTATTATCTTCGATTGCAAGATACAAGAAGTTCTCTGGTCTCTACATATCTTCAACATTTTTATCATTTCAGTTCATTCACATAATTTCCTTCTTTAATCTCTATTTGACCATGGACATTTTAAAGAGCTATAATAATATAGCAGTTGCAGTTAAAAGCTTTGTGATGGATTTAGCATTTCTACTGCAAATTAGTAACAATTGCTTATCTGAGGTTAGTAGCTCTACAACCTTGCTGCCGCTGCCATCGCCTGTGCCCAGCTGCTGTGCTTGTGATAATCATGGTTCTGCACAAAAATAGATAAAAATGACTATTTGTGGAATACATGAAAAAAATGCCACTATAGAACATCTCATGACTTGATGAAACAACTGTGCTAATTTTATTCTTACAATACAGACAGATTAAGTGACTTTACTACACCCACGCCAGTGTCCACTCTCTGACTGATAGTACAAGTCATGCCGAGAGCAGACAATGAAGAGATTAGCCAGTAACCAAAATTGTTCTTCTGTGCAAACATCCTTTAATTAATCTGTGCCATCCTGATACATGACCTGACTAGATAGCTGCAAACCAGTGCAAAATTTTTCACATTTGCCAAAGATAATAATATCATATATCTATATCTCAACAACTGCAAATTGGGGATCGGGTACACTTTACCAATCACTTCTGTCTGGCTGCCTTGTTGACCTATACTTTTCTGTCTGAGTACAATTTGTCTCTTTCCCGTACAGTGCAGTTATCTTATTGCCAGCTGAAACTAAAGTCTATGGAGCATGCAGGACTTTATTTCCCGCGAAAAAAAGGCTTTGCGGCGCAGAGGATGTAAGCACACACGCGTGCATTGCTTTAAAACCCCATTCAAATGAATGGGGTTTTAAGCAATGCATCGCAAACCTTCCCCTATCCAGTGCCTATCCAGTTTTCCGACATTTAGCACTAGAAGTCCCAGAGAGGGGTCATTTAACATTTCTACCTTTGGAACCCAGAGAACAACCTATAATCACCGCTTTTGTTCTGTAATTAAGGCCATTACTGTCACACCACAGGATTTACAATAGGCTGCTGTGGGGGGCTGCGTGTGTGTGTGTGTGTGTGTGTGTGTGTGTGTGTGTGTGTGTGTGTGTGGTGGCATGTCCTTCTTGTGTGACTCACTCAGTAACTGCGATTTTTTTGCGATTTTTTTTTTTCTGCACCCATTGACTTGAATCTAAATATACAAAAATGTAAATATACAAAAGAACAACTGTTATTTGTTTCCATGCTTTTTATTTTTGTTATGAAAATAATAAAAAAAATACAAGGAATAAAACAATTCCACACATATTTACAATAGGCTGCTGTGGGGGGCTGCGTGTGTGTGTGTGTGTGTGTGGCATGTCCTTCTTGTGTGACTCACTCAGTAACTGCGATTTTTTTGCGATTTTTTGTTTTTCTGCACCCATTGACTTGAATCTAAATATACAAAAATGTAAATATACAAAAGAACAACTGTTATTTGTTTCCATGCTTTTTATTTTTGTTATGAAAATAATAAAAAAATACAAGGAATAAAACAATTCCACACATATTTACAATAGGCTGCTGTGGGGGGCTGCGTGTGTGTGTGTGTGTGTGTGTGTGTGTGTGTGTGTGTGTGTGAGTGGCATGTCCTTCTTGTGTGACTCACTCAGTAACTGTGATTTTTTGGCGATTTTTTTTTTTTTCTGCACCCATTGACTTGAATCTAAATATACAAAAATGTAAATATACAAAAGAACAACTGTTATTTGTTTCCATGCTTTTTATTTTTGTTATGAAAATAATAAAAAAAATACAAGGAATAAAACAATTCCACACATATTTACAATAGGCTGCTGTGGGGGGCTGCGTGTGTGTGTGTGTGTGTGTGTGAGTGGCATGTCCTTCTTGTGTGACTCACTCAGTAACTGCGATTTTTTGGCGATTTTTTTTTTTCTGCACCCATTGACTTGAATCTAAATATACAAAAATGTAAATATACAAAAGAACAACTGTTATTTGTTTCCATGCTTTTTATTTTTGTTATGAAAATAATAAAAAAAATACAAGGAATAAAACAATTCCACACATATTTACAATAGGCTGCTGTGGGGGGCTGCGTGTGTGTGTGTGTGAGTGGCATGTCCTTCTTGTGTGACTAGCATTTCAGCACTTACTCAGCAGTCTGTCTGCACTGTCAGAACATACCTGGCACTGCCTGGGTATGTCCCTGGTACATTTGCCACACGTGTATTTGTAGCAGTCAACACATCTCTCAGTTGCACAATTGTTCGTGCATCGATGGTTGACCTGACACTTCGCCCTTTTGCCAGGGCTGGGTGTGGAAGGTTGTTGCCGAAGGAGTTTCTCCTTGCATGCCTTCTTTTCAGTCACATGAGAGCCACCTAACTCTTTTGCAAGCTCAACCAGGAAGTCCACCCGTCTCTCCTGCATCCCAGTGCATGCCTGATAAAGAACATGAGCATTCAGTGCTGCCATGTCAATCATGTTGTAGAACACGGCGAATGGCCATCTCCGTGTTCCTGCACGCACGCTGTACTCCCGCACCATTTGGTCCATTACATCCACACCGCACTTTGTGTGGTTGTATTGTGTGACCGTGTTTGGCTTCCTTTTGTTGGTATCCTCAGTCTCAACCACGCTGTGCATGCTGCTGAGAATGTAGACGGCCTTCTTTCGTTTGGGTGCATACACTGTCAGTGTGGCACCAGTTGTTGAAAACACCTGAGTGGTGAATTCAGTGCGGTCCATCTGTCTAGCGGATTGAGGAATTTCCCGGCGACTCTTGTTGACTGTGCCGAGGATAGTGGTTTTCCGGCTAAGCAGTCGTTGTACAAGTGACAATGATGTAAAGAAATTGTCCGTGGTTACAGTTCTGCCCTTGTCCATGAATGGTTCCATCAGCCTCATCACTACAGTTTCGGACAGTCTCTCCCCGCTGGGACGACTGGGGTCCTTGCCAAGATATGGGAGGACATTACAGATGTACTTTGATTTCAAGTCGCAAGCCACCCAAAACTTGATGCCAAACTTGTCTGGTTTTGTTGCAATGTATTGCAGAAAACAGCAGCGAGTCTTTGACGGGAAAAGCTGTTCATCAATAGTGATGTGTCGACCAGGGTTGTAGGATGCGATGCAGTTGGTGACAAACGATCTCCACACATCGGAGATTGCAGCAAACTTATCGGTCTCCACTCGCTCACTGCGTGTGAACATGTCATCAAAGCGTAGGTGTTGCATGATGTCTTGGAAGCGGTTTCGGGTCATAGTTGCAATGATCCTTGGGTTTGCTAGGTTTGCTGACCAGCTGTCATGTAGTGATGGAACCTTGGTCACCCCCCGCAAGATAATGACTGAAATAAATGCCATTAGTTCCGGGAGACCCATGAACCAATCCACCTGCTCCGTGTGACGTGCATGTTGAGTAGTCCATTCTTGAATGCTACGAAGCATGTCAAGAGTGATAAAACAGAGGAAGCTCTGAAGGCGACTCCGGACACTTCGTCTGGCCTTAGCACTTGGCTCTCCATCTGTAGGGTACGGTTCTATTGGGGTGAAATGGAGACGTTTCCCCACTTCTACTTCACGCCACACTGTGCCATCTTTTGCGGTCTCTCTCGGCTCACTCGCCAACCGAGCTCTCTTTTTTGGTAGAGGAGGAGTCTCCTCATCTGCAAGATAAATAATTTCAAATTAACATTTTGTTTTGGTTCTAAATTAAAAAGATAGTCAGGAAAAAAAAAATCGGTAATTTGAAAAAATCTAACCTGAAGACAGCTCAGAGTCCGAATCCAGTTGAAGGACTATGTCTTCTCCATCTGAGTCAGAAGGGTTGGTGTTGCTCAGGATCAGTTCCAATGCCTGTTGAATGGTGTGCCTTCTCTGCATTTTCTTTCTTGTGAACAAAATAGGTGAAGCAGTCCCTTCACATCCCCCACAGCACAAAAGGCTGCATGCAAATTTGCAAAGGTGTGTTTGACCCTCTTTCAGGACTTCAAGGGGGAGCTCGAAATTTCTGGGACTTCTAGTGTTAGGTCGAATTTGCGGCGGGCAGAGTGCCGGCGCAAGTGTGAACCCACCCTTACTTGTAAAGCCGTTCCACCTGGCTGCTAATTAACCTCATTACCAACCCAAACCCAAACTGCAAACCAAATGAAACTCCCAACTTTCCAGAGAATTTTCTTTTCCACCCTGCTTTCCCAGGGTGAAATACACACTTTTTTGTACCTTCAGTGGCACAAAAATGCTACTCCAGCAGCCACACTGCCACAATAGCTAATGAATATTTATATAGCATAATTAGAACTAGATAACTCTAGATTAAATGTTCGCTAACAATTTAACAAATTTTGTATAAATAATACAACTATGAATAAGAAGAGTTAATTTACAGGTCACAATAGAAGTCTATGGAAAGGGAATGGAGAGGAGGGATTAGGGGCAGAGTGACAGAAAAAGAGACACAAGTACTGAGACAGGCAAACATTCTGCTGGAGCTAATAGTAAGTTTTATATTCTAACCCAAGTGTTCTATTCCAATCAGGACTGTCCAGTGCTTCTCTATAATGCCCTCCATGATGTTACTGAGTAATTGAAAAAGAGTTAGTGGGCTGTGCATGCTGTTGTGTCCATGTGTTATTTATGGGAGATATCATGGCAGCTAGCTTAGGGACAACTAAAAAAAGACATAGAACCTGTTGACATTATATTAAACCATGTAACTTTTATTCTATAAAAATATTGAAATACATTGTGAAAAAAATATTGAGATATGAGCATGTCCGTGGAAGATATTTGTGTTTAAATCATCTTCAGCTTTTAGTTTCTACAACAGAAAGTAGCCAGTCTGACAGCTACAGCTCTTACTGAGCTGCATTTTCGGTCATCCATAGTCTTTTTACCAATGTTACTCACCTCTCTCCATGAAGTTAATGTCCAGTGAAAAAGTGCCCTCAATACTGTCACCGCACAGAGTCACTATCTATTGTCAATGACCAACATAGGCCAGATTAAGGATAAAAAAAATCTCTTCTGGGAATAAACTCTAACCAATTTGTCATAAAGTACTGTATGCTTAAGTGCATGTTTCATGGTTTTTAAAGGGTGTTTGTCACAAGAGTGAAGCATATTAAACCAGCAACACAGATTGGTCAGACTCAACCTGAATGTAACATCTTTTTCCCCATAAAAATTTGTTCCTCTGTTACCAAGATATTTTTTTTTTTCCGAAGGTCGCAAAACTGTGCCAACTGTTACCAAGATATTCATTTATTTAACAATATGCATATGAGCAGTCTAGAGCACTGAGGATGCTCCACACTGCTCTAATATGCCGGTGAGAAGACAGGGCGAAATGAGATTTCAGCATAGCTCCCTGGCCCTGTCACTCAAAGAAGGGAGAGGAAAAGGAGGACACATTAGAGCAAAGTGGGACATAGCAGTTTGAAACAACAGAGCCACCCTCGGTGCTCCAGATCACTCAAAGAAGGGCTGACTGGAGGGCGTATTAGGGCATTGTGGATTGTAGCAACAGAGTCATCCTCGGTGCTCATTTGCATATTGTGAAATAAATGAGTAGCCCAGAAACAGAGGCACAAATTCATGGGGAAAAAAGTGTTACACTCAGGTAAACCTGACCTATCTAACTGTGTTGCAGGTTTAATATGCTTCACCCTTGTGACAGACTCCCTTTAATGCCATATCAGTAATGCAGAGGTTTTACCTATCTGCTCATCACTTTTGTATGGCTGTGTTCACACATTATCTGAATCAATGGGTTGCATTATCTTCTTAATAAAAGCAATGCCATTGATGTGCCATATACAGTCATATGAAAAAGTTTGGGCACCCCTATTAATCTTAATCATTTTTAGTTCTAAATATTTGGGTGTTTGCAACAGCCATTTCAATTTGATATATCTAATAACTGATGGACACAGTAATATTTCAGGATTGAAATGAGGTTTATTGTACTAACAGAAAATGTGCAATATGCATTAAACCAAAATTTGACCGGTGCAAAAGTATGGGCACCTCAACAGAAAAGTGACATTAATATTTAGTAGATCCTCCTTTTGCAAAAATAACAGCCTCTAGTCGCATCCTGTAGCTTTTAATCAGTTCCTGGATCCTGGATGAAGGTATTTTTGACCATTCCTCTTTACAAAACAATTCCAGTTCAGTTAAGTTTGATGGTCGCCGAGCATGGACAGCACGCTTCAAATTATCCCACAGATGTTCAATGATATTCAGGTCTGGGGACTGGGATGGCCATTCCAGAACATTGTAATTGTTCCTCTGCATGAATGCCTGAGTAGATTTGGAGCTGCGTTTTGGATCATATTACACTGTGTGGGGCCACTGTGGGGAACATATTAAACTGGGGGGCCTCTGGGTAGCAAATTATATACTGTGGGGCCACTGTGGAGCATTATACTGGGAGGTCCACTGTGAGGGGTTATACTGTGAGGAGCCACTGTGGAGCTTTATACTGAGGGGTCAGTGTGGGGAGCCTATTATACTGTGTGATTTATTCTTCTGCACTGTAGGGATCCTATTATACTGTGTGGGGCCACTGTGGAGCATTAGACTGTGGTATGGGCCGGACTCGGCGGAGAATATTATACTGTGTGGAGCGTTATATGGGGCCACTATGGGGGGCTCAGGGAACATTTTATACTGTGGAGGGCACTGTGGAACATTATATACCATGTGGAGCATTATACTGGGGGGGGTTGGGGCTCAAAATTCCTACTGACAGCCCTGTGTGATATGTCTGCATCACAGCTCACCTCACTATAATCTTTCACATATGCGTAGTGCTCCATAGCCATTTCATTCCCCAGACAGTACTGTGCATGAACCGAAATTGGAGCTATTGAGGTGTGCACAGTACTATAGGGGATGAATATACTGTGAACATACTCAGTAAGGCCAGATAGCTATATAGATAGCCAGATAGTCAGAACATATTTAAGATTTCAGTGAAGGAGCCATGATGTAGGCTATTAACAGGAAGTTGTAGGATGGGCCCCCAGAACAAGTTCCACTGGTGGGCCCTAGGTCCTTCAGTCTGACACTGGTACAACATCTGTACCTGTGTCCTGTTGTCCACTTCTGGACTACCAGACCCTTATTCTATTCCCATCTATTTGCTGTTTTCTTTTTCTTATGTTTAAATGACTTTTACATTTAATTAAACAAAAATATTTCTATGTAAATTATTTTTTTACGTAGAAATATTTTTTTTTTTTAAATTATTTAACTCCTTAATGATCAAGGGCATAATAGTATGTGCTTGGTAGCATGGGGATGTATGAAGAGGGCTCAGGAGCTGAGCTCTCTCCATATATGGCGGATGGCGGCTATATAATACAGCCAGGACCTGCCGTTAACCGCTACAATTGGTGCTGACACCGATCGCTGCTGTTAACATTTAGATGGAGCCCTTAAACACAACCACGGCATCTAAAGTGTGCAGGCGCCATGGACGCTGCCATCTTTGACCGATTGCTGCCCTCCAGATCATCCAGAGGGTGGCGATCGGTTGCTATGACAGCCAGGAGCCTATTGAAGACTCCCAGACTTGTCGTTACATCAGTCCTATTACTTGCTGCTATAGGCAGCATGTAATAGAAGTGAATGGATTTTACTATTCACTGCAATACAGTGATCAGACCCCCTAGGGTTCAACGTCTCTAGGGGATCTGAACATAAAAGTAGTAAAAAAAAAAAAAGTTTTTACAAGTATTAAAAAAACCCCACAAAAGTTCAAATCACCCCCCTTTCCCTAGATCACATAAAAATAAATAAAGAAAAGTAAACATAAACACTTTAGGCATTCCCGTGCTCCATAATGTCTGAACTCTTAAAATATAAAAATATTTATCCCATACGGTGAGGGGCGTAGCAGGGAAAAAAAATCTAAAATGCCAAATGGCGTTTTTTTTAAACACTTTGCCTCCTAAAAAAAATTGAATAAAACGTGATAAAACCATCAGACCTTCCCCCAAATGGTATCACCAAAAACATCATCTTGTTCTCCATACCCAGCTCCATACAGTTACAGGTGTCAGAATATGTATGAAAAGTTTATCATTTTTTAAAAGGTATCAAAACATTACAAATACTATATAAATTTGGTATTCCTGTTAATGTACTGACCCGCAGAATACAGGTAAAATGTCATTTTTACCACACAGTGAACGCTGTAAAAATTAAACCCATATGAAATTGGCACAAATGTGTTTTTTTTCCATTTCCACCTCATTCTGAATTTTTTTCCAGCTTTCCAGTATATTGTACAGGATATTGAATCGTGCCATTATAAAGTACAATTTGTTTTGCAAACAATAAGCCATCATTTATTTTTGCTTACTTTTTTATTTATGCTTACTTGTATAGCACCATCATATTCCACAGCACTTTACAGACACTGTCCCATATAGGGATCACAATCTACATTTCCCTATCAGTATGTCTTTGAAGTGTGGGAGTAAACCAACGCAAACACAGGGAGAACATACAAACTCCTTGCAGATATTGTCCTTGGCAGGACTTGTACCCAGGACTCCAGCGCTGCAAGGCTGACCACTGAGCCACGGTGCTGCATGTGTGTACGACTCTGTGAATTGAAAAATGAGAAAGTTATGGCACTTGGAATGTGGGGAAATGCAAAAACAAAAATTGGCTCTGTCTTTAAGGGATTAAATGTAAAAGTCATTTAAACATTAGAAGAAGAAAACAGCAAGGAGATGGGAACAGAAGCAGGGTCTGGTAGTCCAGAAGTGGGCAATAGGACATAGCTACAGATGCTCTACTGGGATACAATGTGACTGCAGTTGTGTAAGGGTCACAGACTCACAGTAGTTAATCAGAGCTGGGTATGTGATACCATAATGGGCAGTTCAGGTGGGTAGTTAGACCAGAATTCAGTAACAGTGTTCAAGATGGTTTTTAGTACTGTGGGTATTGAAGCAAAATAGGAGTTCCAGCCAGCATCTCTGCGTCCCAGCAGCAGTTGGAGGTATACACAGTGCTGCTATTATATATGTAAAAAAAAGAAATAAAATGTTTCATTGTTCATGGATATGATAACAAGCAATGAAAACAAGAAAAAAAAAGACATTATCAATATAAAAATAATCTTAGAAAAATGTATTTAAAATAAGTTGATTGTCCCTCTTTGGAGAGGAAATAATTCTCTGTTGACATTCAGTTGAGTGTTAGTATAATGTTTGTAATATAACCAGTGAAGCCTTGCTTAATTAAAACAATGGGAGGCGATTACTTTAATGGTATATTACCTGCTTTCTGCTTCTGCTGATTCTGGAAAACACAAGCAATTCTTGCATTATTTCAGCATTAACAGACAAATCCCATTTATACTGTGTGCTGGAGATAATTAACAGCCTTCTTTGCCTCAGGGGTAATTCGCTGCTGGCTCTGTATGAATTGAGGTTAACACACCTCCAGACAGATAGAGGAGAGGTATTAAAATTCAATATTCAAGCAAAATATGGCATCAAAGCTACGTGGATATACAAAAATTAAGACAGAAAAAATTAAGTTGTTAAATAATTGGTAAAGATTTTCATTCACTGCTTGTGGTTATGGAATATTTATAATAGTAAAGAGATCTTTTGCAGTCAGTTAACTGAAACTTGTTTATAATGTTCCAATTTGTTAGCCCCAACACCAAATCTGCTTGCTTACTTAAGAGTTATTCTCAATAATTTGGTTATGTTTTTTTTCTATATTAGTAAGCCTGTAGGTTTTATATACTTTAATTTCTCCTTTAGAATTCTGAGGACACCTCATGAGAGTCTAGAATTTTCCATAAACAATAGTCATATCAAAGGACATTAAATACCAAATAATGACATTGCAGCATATTTATTAAGGCTGGCGTTTCATTCTCCAGTTCTAATACAGGCAGTGTTGGACTGGGATGTCTAGGGCCCAGTGGAATTGTTTATAGGGGCCCACTGCCAGGAACCCTGCAGATCAGCTGTACCAAGACGGGGGGGATAAAGGTAATAACATGTCAGGAGCCATGCTTCTAACTTGCCATATGATGTGCACCATTGCACTACCTAAACCCACTGCTACACCCTGTATTGCAAGTGAACAGCATGGCTCCTAGAATTGTTACCATTACCTGTAGCTGCACTGTCCTGGAAAAGCTGATCTGCAGGCGGGGAACAACGGGGTGTTGGGGACAGGTAAGAATGCTTTTTTTAAAAAAATGTTTACACATCCCTGGCCACCACAGTGGGCACGTCAATTTATGGACAACTTCTTTAAAGGAGTTGTCTGGCCCGAATTTTTATGGCCACTTCACTGGTCCACCCATTCTGTATGGGGAACAGTGATGGAGCCATTATATTGTGTGGGGCAGTGATGGGGGCTAAAATCCTGTGGGAGGGAGCATTAAACTGTGTGGGGCATATTAAAGGGGTTCTCCCACTGACTTCAATATGTGCTGAGATGCAGTGAAGGTGCCTAATATACAGTGGACAGAGCTTTCTGCTTTTGGCCTCGTGTTGTGTATGGAAGTGTCTCCGTACAGCTGATCGGTCCAGGGGTATTGGCGGTATTGGCCCCCTACAGATCAGGTATTTAAACCATAAAAAATTATGCCTGGACAACCCCTTTAATATAACCCCCTAATGCGCCACACTTTAAAGAGTGGTTCCCATACAGTATAGGGGACTAGTGAAGGGGCCACTTTATGGCCCATACAGTGGCCCCTTCACTGGTCCCCCTTAAATAAGTATTGGGTCATTACTTACCTGACTGCTCCCCGGTCCTGCTCCTTCTTGCTCCAGGTGCACTGATGTGACATCATGTGCGCCTGGAGCAGGAGGAAGCAGGAGGCACCAGAGAGCAGTAAGATAATTATTGGTGCATAGCTTATAGGCCACAGGCTCCATGTGGCCAGTGGCCTACAAGTCTGTGAGTGGTAGAGCAGGAAGTCAGTGGCATTCTCCTCTACTAGTAGCAGAGCCACTTCTCCCCGGTTTTGCGATCCAGTTGTTAAAACCGGATCACAAAACTGGGGAGAACCTAGCTACATCACTTACCTCTCCCCAATCCTGCTCTTGGCCTCTCCTCTTCTCACTTCAGCCTGGGCCCTGTACGCCGCAATGACATAATGTGCGGCATATGGGGGGCCACCTGACCAGGAGCAGGAAGAGGTAACTGAATAGGGACCAATACAGTACCTCCACTGCCTATTAAAAAAAGCAGTGGGGGTCCGATAGGGCCCCCTAAAGGCACGGAGCCCACTGGGGTATTCACTTTTACCCTGGTGGGCCAGTCCAACCCTGAATACAGGGCCTGAGAGGTGTAAGGCATGCTTGATTTATCAATTATCATTGATTTAATAAGTCAGATGCATACCCGTGTGCCAGAGTGGGAACTAAATACCAGTCAGATACTGGCATAGACAGGAAACTGATGTGAGTTATAATAAATATGACGGGCCAAGCATCCCCACCGTGCTCCACCCACATTTATGGAAAGTGTCAATTGAAACAGATGTGTTTTATTTTTGGTGCAAGAAAGGGCTTTGCGCCAAAGATGCACCACATCATCACACATCTATGCCAGAAAACTGGCATAGGTGTGTTGATGAATTCCCCCCAATGACTCTGAAAGCACCAAATGAGAAAGCAACAGTTTCTTAAGAAGGAAGGTTATGGTGTTTCTATATTCTTTTTTTAACCTCTGCCTAGTTTTTACTGTGGGGTGTAGAAGGAAAAGGAGATAGTGGTGTAGAGCAGCCAGGTTCAGATTGTTAACACTGATAGTACTATTGCCATGGGCTATTTGGTGGTATAATACCCCCAATATTTGCTGTACTAGGTGAGGTGATGTCTGACCATTCTAAAATCAAAAGTAGGAAATGACAATGATTAGCTTCTTTAGGGATACCCTTAATCTTTTAGCCAAATTCCTCTGCAAGTAGTGGCAAGACAAATTGATAAATAGCAAGTGATCAACTGAAATGGCATACCCATATCTCCTTCTCCTAGATGGCTCCTGTAAGTTGTATGTGATTTTGAACATTGCCCCCAAATCTTATACATAGGCAGTTAGGCACTTGGCATTTTATTGTATTATATTGACAACTTGATATCTTGGGAGCATTATCTTTTTGTTACATGTACCACCACCAGAATCATCATGCTAAAATGCATACAAACAAATGCCAATGCATACAAGCAAATGTATGCGTTCATTTTAAGACTTAAGGTTAAATAATAATAATATAATAATCCTTTAATAGTCCCACAATGGGGAAATTCAGTGTGTTACAGCAGCAAAGATAAGATAAGATAAGCAGATACAAATACAAATACAACATGTACAGGAATGTTCCAAGGTGAGAGGCATTACATTAATAGCAGACAGACAGATAGGGCGTAGCAGAGGGGGGGGGGGGATTTAACAGGCAGAGAGATATTTCAGTTCTCTGTGTGTAATGAACTCGAAACAGACATTAAAAAATGATGAAACTGTCAGTTTCTAACATCTGTTCTCCATCAGTGTGTCACTTATTTTTAATCAGTTTTCTGGTTGTTTGTCAGTTTATATCACCCATTTTGCATCAGTTCTTAACTGTTACTGAAAAAAAACAGATGAACTTCATTGGTCTTCATTTTTGACCTAAACCAATCATCAATTTTTAACATCAGTGAAACTGCTACACTACCCAAAAAACGAACATTAAAAACTCCATAGACTTGCATTAGGTCAATCATTTGGACACATGTAGGACATGTCCTACTTTTTAACTGCCAATATTCACTGTCAGCTAAAAAAATGGACATGTGTATCTACCCATTGACTACCACTGTTCTAAAAATGAACATGTAATGGATGTAAAAAAAGTCTATTATAGATCCATTTTCACCGTTGTGTGAATGGGGATTAAGTGTTAAAATATGTATGTCACTTTACATTTTTTTGCCAGACAGAATAGCATAGTCTACCATATCTATATGTCTGGTGAAAAACTGGACATCAATAAATTCATTTCTTTTTTACACTTAATTGCTATCCGTTTGTATACATTTTTAGTGTACCTATTAAATGGATTCACTAGGTGGATAGAAACATGATTGGAACTTAGCTTGGTGTTACATTTCTGCTAATTAAATTGCAATGTTGTTGCAACCCATCTATAACGCATACACCAGAAACCCTGCTACTAGGAGAGCCAAATAAATTGATCAATCTGAAGAAGTACAATGTTTTACATTATTGCCCAAACTATTTTGACATTAGACAGTACAGTTGCTATTCTTGACTGTCAGAGGGTATCATTAATTCATGATGGAGACCTGTATAAGGTATAGGTTCAATCTGTTTTTATTAAGAAATTGTTAGAGATATTTACAATATAACACAGACATGTTGATGAGCATAAAAATACCATAGCATAGAAGGCTGAACTTGACACATGGTTCAGCAACATAAATAAAGTACAAACAATAATATTCACAACATACCAATTCTCCCAGATCTCTCTCCCATTGTCGAAAAAACTCAGCTGTGTCCCCATTACAACTGCTCTGTAAAAACTGGGGGCAGTTCCACCAGACATGAAGCATTTTGCCCCAACCATTAAAGCATCTCCATCAATCATCAGTGGTGGAGGGAAACATATCATGGAGGACTGAGGGAACCAGCAGGATAGGATTTTGTAGTTGGTTTCCTGGGCCTTGCATGAGATCGACAATTTATGGCATGATTGTAAGGCTTTGAGCCACACGTCTGGCGGGAAAGCGTTCCCCAGTACCTTCTCCCAAGTAGCAGGGCAGGGTATTATGTTTATTATCAGAGAGTAGGCCGTAGATGACAGGGGAGTTAGAGCTGTGGAAAAGCAGGGGAACGTGGGTCGGATGGCAGCAAGGAAGTCTGGGTTGTCTGAGATAGGGGTAACTGGTTCATCGTTCTTGAAAAGTAATGGGGTGGTGCGGTATGAACGACACACACCCATGACTTGACGCACAATGAACAGAAACGTAGAAACTGATTTGTCCAACCAATGTCGTCTATAGAGCCATGGTAGGGACGTGAGGGGGAGAGGACTCAGAGAACCCTCCAGGGCAACCCAGAGTTTAGCATGAATGGACTGGTGCCATTCCAAGATGCAGGCAGTAACCGCAGCCAGATAATAATGGGTGCAGTCCGGAACAGCCCGGTCATCCATCTGTTTGTGTTTCACCATAGTATGTTTGTCTATTCTATTGGCTAGACAAATTTCGAGAAGAGCTTCTGGATAGAGGAGAGGAATTCCTTGGGGAGAATGACAGGGACTGTTTGGAAGAGGTAAAGAAGTCTGGGGAGGATGTTCATCTTTAAGAGATTAATGCCCCTGCTGATGAATTCTTTGAAGTTACTGTGGTGCTTTTGTGAGTGCCGTGACTCCTTCCCTATTTACATTGCATAGCATCAGTTTTATAATCACCAACGTTATTACAGTCTGTAATAATAGTGCACGGCTGCTATAAAACAGATAGCGTGTGATGTGAATAGTGAAGGGGCCTCACACAGTATTATACGCTGGTCCTCAGCGGTCACACTGGGGGCACACTGACGTCATTACGCCGCTGTGCCCCATGTAACAAGGGACACCACATTGAAGGCCCTCAGGAGGAGGGGAGAAAGTTCTGTCTGAAGGACTTTATAAAAGTGGGCAGTGTAGTCGTTCGGGTTTTTACCACTCGGAAGGTCGGTTATGCCCAGTTCCAGTTCTGCTAGAGAGAACGGGGTATATAGGTGGATGGTGTCATCCATCTGGAGGGAAAGTAGGGCAGTGTGTTGCAGCAGTGTATGGAGGGATAAGTCCGGGAATAGAGAAAGCTGGGCACCATCAAAGTCAATATCTTTCTGTTCTCTGGCTTTCATCAAGATTTCTTCCTTTAAGGCATAATAGTGAATTCAGCGTATAACATTGAGTGGTCTTGCTTGATCAGAGCTGCAAGGTCTTAAGGCCTGATGGGCTCTGTCAATCTCGATGCGGGTGTCAGGGGGTTGGCTCAGTAGATCATTAAAGATGCCAGTGAGAGTTGGGATAAAGTCTGAATATGGAGTTGCTTTAGGGAGGCCGTGAAGTCAGATGTTGTTGCGGCGGTTGCAGTTCTCTACGTCGTCAACGCGTGATGGAAATTTACGGTACTGAGTCACCGTGGTTGAGGTGGAGTTGCGGAGAGATTGTATGGATGAAACAGAAGCTTGGAAGTGCTCCAGGTTATTCACTCTATGCTGCAGATTAGTGATACCATGTTACTCTGAAAAAAACACAAGGTCTTATATTATTTTTTTATCTCCAAGAAAAGGTCTAAGGCTTATTTTCGACGTAGGTCTTATTTTTCAGGCACCATCACAATTGACGGTGCAGAGTCAGTGGGTTTTAAACAAACTTACTTGCACTCTTTCTCTGTCTAAATATTTTGTGTAGCAGTGGCACCATGCCCTCTCTATCTAAGGGGGAGATGGTGTAGTGGAGTGGCAGCATCTGTGGGAGTAAGCAGGGGTGGCACCTGACGTCTGGCCACATAGGTAGCCAAACCCACAGCTTAGTAGCGTCTGAGAGGCGTGTCCCTGGAGTGAGACTCAGGAGCGGGTGAGCAGATTTTGCCATGTTGTGGCGGGAGGTAGAGGAGCACTTGTCCAGGACGGTTGGCAGCTACGGTATGCCTATTCTCCGTGTCGATGACATTAGTGACATAACCTAGTGTTGGAGGCGCTGACTGCAGCTAGGGATTATTTTTGGAGTAGGGCTTATATTTCAAGCCTACTACAAAAACCCTTGAAAATCAAGCTATGGCTTATTTTCAGGCTAGGGATTATTTTTGGATAAACAGGGTATCTTTTTTCACCGCCTTGAGGTCCTGACGCCAGGCCTGTTTTAAATCCACAGCTAGGACTTCCATATCCCTTTTTCTGGTAAAAAGGACTAGGAGCGCCTTTAGTTCTGGGTGTCCCTTAAGGGCATGCATCGCAACCTCCAGTGGTGGTAGTTGTGGAATAGGTGGAGCAGTGAAGGTGCAGAGAGGAACATGGTTAGGCGAAATGCATTTCTGCGGCAAGTAGGTGGAGGAGTTGCATCATCATCAGAAGACAGGTCTAAGTTGAAGATAGTAGGCCTGCAGCCAAGATGGCATCCAGTGGAAGATGGGGAGCTGAAGAGGTATTTTTTCATAGGAGGGCTAACTCCCCAGTCAGTCGTTGTGTCCCTTGGCAGGGGGTTTCCTCAATGCAGGGCAAGAGGGAGGTGTGCAGGAAATGGTGGGAGGCACTGATGGAATATAATGCTGAGCAGTCTGGGTCAGTGGAGCTGCAGATGACTGAGACTCTGATGATGGAGGCAGGGTCGTGACTGGCGAGAAAGATGGCCACCAGCAACCTGCTGCAGGCTAGGAGGGGGGACAGGAGGTTAGCTCCGTATGAAGGCTGGAGCTTTCCAGAGGCATCAAGTGCTGCAGGGATGCTGCTGTCTCTGTAGGGGTAAGGTTATCTGATCTGCGCTGGTCGGGTGGCATGGAGCCGCCTACTGTTTCCTCGATCCATGGCGAAGGAGCGCTGGAGCGCAGCAAGATGGCAGACGCCACCTGCCCTGGCTCATTGTTGGAGCTGTGAGAGAAAGTAGTTGGAAATTAGCACATCAGGTGCCAGGATGTTCAGTGGACCGTCTAGCTTGGGTCTTGCCCATAGGTGAGGCTCTGAGTATTTCGATGTGATGGGATGCTGTCAGAGCTCAGGCTAGATACGTCTGGGCTCCTGCATGTCAAGCCTCGCCACTCCCCCTTTAGAATTTTGAGGAGACCCCATCAGGGTCTAGAATATTCCGTAAATGATAGTCATATCAAAGGACATTAAATACCAAATAATGATACTGGGGCAGATTTATGAAGGCTGGCATCTAATTCTCCAGTTTTAATACAGGACCTGACAAGTGCAAGGCTTGCCTGATTTATCAAGAGGCTCCCGCCTCTTAATAAATCAGGTGCATACCCATGTGCCAGAGTGGGAATCTACAACAGTCAGGTACTGGTATATAGAAAACTGGTGTGAGTTATAATAAATATGACAGGACATTAAATACCAAATAATGATACTGGGGCAGATTTATTAATCTAAAAGTGATACATCGCAGGAAGGATACCCAAATAGTGACCTAAAGAAGGGGTGCAGCTGTTCATATGCCAACAAAGATGTTTGCAGATCCTCCCTGCCCTTGCAGCTGCACCATTGTCAGCATATTGTGACTATGCAACACCTCCTTTAGGCAAGACCTTGATCTTCTCCCTACGTACCAACCGGTCCCATTTATGTAATGTATGCTCTGAGCATACCATCGGAGTGAGAAGGCATCTTGCAGGAAAGCACAATCTGTCTCAGAGGAAATCCTTCAATTTTTCTGTTTTCCTAATGTTTACTTTAAAGTTACTGAGGTTGACATATTTGTCAAATTTGAGAATAACCGTAAGTAAAGATGTGCATGGGGATGTAATGTAAAGCAGTTCAATTGCAAATAAAGCTAGTTTATGATGGGTTATCCCCACATGAATCCTGTCCAAGTTGTGAAGTAAGACCAGCTAAGTTTCCATAACTATGATGTAGAGCAAAGGGGGAGGGACAGCCCTAGCAGGTGTCATTGTGTATCCTGAAGGACTCTGAAAATAAGTTATTAGCCCTGACCGTAGATCTCAGTTGGGAATATATAGCTGTTACTCTGCCAATAAAGCAAGGGCCAAACCAACTTGACAGAGCAAAGCCTGTAGGAACCATCAGTGTACTTAGTCAAATGCCTTCTCAGCAGCAACAGAGAGAAGACACATTGGCACCCCTTTTTTCAGTGTGTGTAATATACACGTGGACAAAATTGTTGGTACCCCTCATTTAATGAAAGAAAAACCCACAGTGGTCAAAGAAATAACTTGAATCTGACAAAAATAATAATATATAAAAATTCTATGAAAATGAACAAATGAAAGTCAGACATTGCTTTTCAACCATGCTTCAACAGAATTTAAAAAAAAAGAAAACTCATGAAACAGGCCTGGACAGAAATGATGATCCCTTTAACTTAATATTTTCTTGCACAACCTTTTGAGGCAATCACTGCAATCAAACGATTCCTGTAACTGTCAATGAGACTTCTGCACCTCTCCTCATGAGCAAACTGCTCCAGTTGTCTCGGGTTTGAAGGGGGCCTTTTCCAGATGGAATGTTTCCAAAGATGCTCAATAGGATTTAGGCCAGGGCTCATAGAAGGCCACTTCAGAATAGTCCAATGTTTTCTTCTTAGCCATATCACAAGGCATTATGGGAAAGGAGCTGGGAGCTCATGCGCCCTCTGTTGGATGTAACAGATCCTCAGTTTGCTTTTGACTCACCGAGTCTTGAGACAGCAAAAGGGATTTTAGCCAAGCCAGTTTCACTTATCTCCATACAGCGCCGTTTCGGGATTTTTGTCCCTCATCAGTGCAGGGCAAAGTGTACTGGCTGGCTTTGTGGGAGGCAACTTCTTCTTAGCCATTCTTGAGTGTTTTTAGCTGTGTGTTTTGGGTCATTATCCTGTTGCAAGACCCATGACCTGCGACTAAGACCAAGCTTTCTGACACTGGGCAGTACATTTCTCTCTAGCATCCCTTGATAGTCTTGAGATTTCATTGTACCCTGCACAGATTCAAGACACCCTGTGCCAGATGCAGCAAAGCATCCCCAGAACATAACAGAGCCTCCTCCATGTTTCACAGTAAGGACAGTATTCTTTTCAAGATATGTGTAAGGGAATCACTAGAGGAGCGATTCCCCAGAAGATGCTGGAGAACTTAGGGGGGAGGGGCACAACGAGACAGTGGACCCTAAGCTGAATCCCCCCACTGTCCCTGGCTAACTTGCCCGATCTGTCCTAGGCGACAGCCAGCAACTCGTCGACAGTCCCTCCTTATGATAAGTGATAACACAGAACGCAGACAAGACGCACAACAACAAAGGGAGGTCAGCTAGCCAAGGGGTCAGCAACAAACGAGCAATGAAGTACAAAATCTAAATCCAAGAGAATAGTCAAAGTCAAAGCCAATGGTCAGAAAATCAGGTAACAAAGTAGCAAGGGAAATAATAAATAGAGCAGGCAAAACACAAGTGCAATAACCGGCGACTTGCAAAGAAGTGACATCCTGTATATAGAAAGGCTGGGCCCAGCCCCACACCTGATAGGCACACAGGCTGTCAATCACACAAGCCAGGAAGAGATTAACTCTATTTCAAACCCAAGATCTGTTATTTCTCATACTACGGTTTCAGCATCATCTTGCAAACAATATAGCTGTTTGATATGTTACTTATGTACATCCCACTTAGTGGAAAGGTCATCCACAACAGCAGATAAAGTAGTATGCCCCAGTCAAGTCCTGTACTTTGGTATCCAATTTGTGGACCTCTTCCCTCAGGGAACCCAGTTACTGTTTATAGGAATGCTCAAGCCATACCACAAACTTTTCCACGTCACCATGTTGGCACTAATTTTGGATAACTCCTCCAAACTAAACCATCAGAGGGGTCATCTGCAGGAGAGGATAGCGTAGAACAATCTTGCTACCAGGGCAGGAGCAGGGGTCTGAGAATGGAGGGCAAGAGTTGATGCAGGAGGAAGCATGCTGTTCAAACTCAGTCCTATGGTGAGATTTGACCTGAGGCAGTCGTGTTGGAGAGCACTTCACTATTGAAGGATGGGGAAGATGCAAGTTCAGAAGAGTCCATGTCAGTGCTGGTGAGTTGTGGACTGTGAAAAACAGAGGAAGTACTCACTGCAACGATGTGGTCCACGTTGGAGAGAAGTAATAAGGGAGCTTCATTATGGCTGCCCATCACATCTCCTTGTTTAAGGCTGCCAACCAAGTAGTGCTCCCTGGAGTCCCATAGAACAGAGGCACCTGGTGATCAGAGGGGTCTCCACCTTTTTCCTGACCATTTGAGCCTGATTAAATAGTGTTTAAAGGTGGTAACAGCCAATAAAAGTGTTTTGTGGCGGGAGCTTGAGTGTGAGATTTATATTGCCAGCCATTATTTTGGGAAACAAGCTCTTTAACTGAGTTGAAAGAATCAGAGAATCCATTGGTACTAAATTTGCCCATGGTGTCTTTGTCTGCAAGATAATGTTTGCAAACAGAGACTTCACATTAGTGAGAATGCTGTGTAAAAGAGTTCCTGCAGAGTCAATAACTCTTCTACAATCTGAAAATTACATTTTCACAAAAGGAGAGAAAGCCTATTATATTTATCTACCCAAGGCGTATGTTCATAATTGTACAGTACTAAACAGGCATCACATGAACTTGGAGCACAAATCAAATATCAATGTTCTTCATTGGGATTATGTTACACAAGTATTATAATGAAATTTTATAGTCAAAAATTAAAATTAATTAATAGCCCTCAGCAAGATACAAGCTCACAGATTTTAATAGCTGCATTAAGATAAGTATGCAAGCCATACAATTGCAATTTAAAAGCCTTGTGAAATTTGGATATAATTGTGTGAATGTACATTTTTTCATGAGAACATTTTATGTTATTAATAGACATCAGCAAAATCCAAAGAAGAAAAAAAATCACTTCCTCAGCTTTTCTTTACTTTAACCAGGTACTAAAAACCGTGTACAGCCAGTTACAGCTAAGAGTTCACATATGCTTGTCATGGACACAAGGGAGTACTTCAACTGACAAGCCAAGGCCATCATTAGTCATGCCACACAATAGACAGAGTAACCTAAATTTTCAACTGATTAAATGCGCTCCTTACTTGGAAATGCAGAAGTCCAACTTCAATAATTGTGTTTAGACTAACATAATAACCTATACTTGAGCACAGAAAAAAATGGTTCTAGCTTTATAAATATGCCCTAACAAAGTAAAATCCAGTATTCAAAATTGCTAAACTGGTGTGTTTGCAGGGTGTGGTGAAAGTAGGATAGTTTTATTTCATAAAACTGAAACTAAAATTGATCAGAGTCTGTAAATTTAGAAATTTTTTATTTATAATATGAACAGGTTTTGGGGTTAGAATATAAAAAAAAAAATTTACATTCTAAGATAAGTGGTCAGTTTGGTTAAGTGATGTACATCACTTACAATCTGAAACTTGTGACACTTGATATATTCTCTTATATAAATCTGCACAGCGTCATGTTGTGGTCATTTTCAGTGTAGAGAACAGCCTTAACATGGGAACTCAACTCAATCATTCATTCACCATGATTAGAATATTACTTGTTAGGCTACGTTCACACTACCATTATTAATGGCCGTGGCTGTCATCCGTCATAAGATGACAGCCACAGACATTAACGGTAGAAAAGTAAGAATCCGTTGACTCCAATATAAACATGACAGACTTTCTACAATCATGTTTGTATACTTTTGTAATTAAAGAAAAAGCCCTGTATATAGGACTTTTTCTTCCATCAGAAAAAGTAGCAAACATAACGGAAGAAAGCTTCCGTCATGTATTTACATTGGGGTGAATGCAGTCGGACACCTGGCAGATGGCGCTCTGTCTGCATCTGTAATGTAATGTCTGTTGCTGTCATCCATCACAGGACATTGAATAATGGCAATGCGAACTCGCCCTTAACTTGCTAACTTTCCAGCTTGAATTCACACACTGCCAAGAACTAGTAAGTGCAACAGCAATAATAGATTAATTTATTTTATATATGTAGTGACATCTTCCATCTGTCACGAGAAAATAAAATTTAACCCCTTAACCTTTTCCCAGCATCCGGCATAATAATACGGTGAATGTGGGAACTTTAACCCCTTCCCGCCATGCACTGTAATAGTACAGCACAGCTGGGAAGGGTTACCTGCATTCCGCTGTACTATTACTGCAGAAGCATGGTGCATATTCAGAAGCTGAGTACACACTATTGACAGGGGGTGTCAGCCATATCATACAGCTGATGCTGTTCTCTAACACCTGCAGTCGGAGAAGAGCTCCGATAGCAGGTGTTAACCCTTAGATGATGCTGTCAAACATGACCACAGCACCTAAGGGGTTTATTGGTATTTTGCGGCCTCCATGCAGATCAAGGGTGCTGAAGTCACTATATGGCAGCCTCGGGTTGATTAATAAGGTCGGGTCTGCCAGTAAACAAACCTGGTTGAATCTGCCAATTGAATAGGCTGTCAGGATTGTATACACTTCAATACATGCATCGGTTCAAGTCCCCTTTGGGACAAAAAAAAATGAAGTAAAAAAACATATCAAAAGTGTTAAAAAAATAAATTAATAATAAACACCCCCAATTTTTTTTCCCCCATATACAATGTTTTAATATGTAAAAAAAGAAAAATAAACAAAAATAATATGTATGTGGTATTGCCACATCTGTAACAATCCTTACAATAAAACTATTAAGATATTACTTAACCCACACAGTGAACATTGTAAAAAAAAAAAACTCATAAAAATAGTGAAAATAATTTTTTGCCATCTTGCTTCACAAAATATGCAATAAAAAGTGATAAAAAGTGATCAAAAAGTCATATGAACCAAAATGGGTAGGTGATCAATATGAAAAAATCGATTTGAGACTGAGCAACCCTTTTAACACTAGACAAATACCAAATGCACTTCTTACACAATAAACACTTACTGCACACACCACTCATGCATTAGACACACAAATCACACATATCATTAACAATGGACCTCACATACCACCCACAAAGTGGACACAAACTGCACCACACATGCTACATAGTTAATAACATAGTTGATAGGGTTGAGTGAAGAAAAAGGACAATCAAGTCCAACCTATAAACCCACCATATTGATCCAGAGGAAGGCTAGATGCATAGATGGCTAGGTGCATACCATACACACACTGGACATATACTGCACACACTAGATGCAACATAAATGCATGCCATTTGCACACTTTTCTAGTTACAAAAAGAGATATTTCTAAGATTTTTTTTTTCTTGTTAGGTAAAAACTTGAAACTCGCAAAAATTTTATGGACAGATCTGAATAAAGTTAAATAAATCATCAGCAATGATCACTGATACTGATACAAACACATTATGAGATCAGATTTCCCCAAATACAGTTGTCTTGCAAAGGCAATGAGACTTCTAATTTACATTTTTCGAACTGTCACTTACCGGAAGAATTGCAAAAGGCATTCTTAGAGCAGATGTGCCATCTGAAAATATTTTCCTATACTATACAGTTCAGTATTTTAAGGTTTCTAGTAAATATGTATAGTAAGCTTCAGTACAGAGGTCCTGTACATATAATTTGTAAATCCAATACTAGTTCTTATTTTAAAAAAATACTTTATTTAGTAATTTTATAAATTATAATCCAGTATATTTATATGATTTAAATGGTCACTATGTTTTTCAGACAACATAGCCTTATTTATTCTGGACCAAATTGTAACACATCTTATTTAAAAACATTGCAATTTTCTGCTTGAAAAACCTATTTAGATGCGTTCCTACTTTGTACTTTGCTATTCGTACTCTCTTACTAGGAAGGGTCCATCTTCAGAAACCTGAAGGCTCAAGATGGAACACAGAAAGTGGAGGTGGGAAGTGTAGAGCTCTCTTCACAGGCTCTACATTTTACACACAACTTTTCTGCTGTGCACTCCTTGCCTTTTACATTTTTCAGAGAGGAGTCTAAAGGGTCTCACAGCTCACACTAAGTGTAAGGAGAGTCTGTTTACTTCTGTCTAGCTGCTTGTGTTGTTGCTGATGGGGCATTACATGGGGCTGATCATTGAAAGAAAAAAAAAACCTCACAAGTATGAATATAGCCATATAATACATATGTATGTTGTATTAATAAAAATTTCTTTTGTTGTTCTGAAATAAATCCAAGATTCACACCTTTCATTATAATCCGTTCCAAAATATTCCTGAAAACAGGGGAAGGGTCACATTTCTAGCTTTAAATGTTGTGCTATAGAACATGTACCTAAACCTGTCAGAGGTAGCGATTGGCCGTGACTATTACTCAAAAGGAAGGCTTTTTCGATCCTGAAATTAGGAACACCTTTTCCAGGGGGTCTCAACATTAAATCTGATTTAGCCTATTTATATTGATAACATACATACTGTATGTATTATTTGGCTATATTCACACTTGCGGGGGGGGGTTTTCCCCTCTTTATTAACATGGAAATATAACAACATGTTTTCAAGGGGTCCCAATATCTAATTCAGCCTATTTATATTAATAACATACACTTGTAATACAAGACTATATTCACACTTGCATTTTTTTTTTCCTCTCTCTCTATTTACATAGAAATATAGGAACATGTTTTAAGGGCATCCCAACATCAAATTTAGTCTGATTTAGCTTATTTATATTAATACCATACATTTGTAATATATGGCTATATTCACACTTGCGTTTTTTGTTTTTTTTTAATTTTTTTTTTTAACTTTTGGCTGACGGTTGATATGTTTCCATATATTTCCTATGCATGTTTTTGGGTCTAGTTGTATGGCTTATTTACAGCACAAGATTTTGTTTTGTATTTGCCGCTATACAAGGTCATGGGTTTTATCATGTGACCTGTTTCACTTCCTGTTTTTCACAGGAAACATGTGAGATTGCTTTTGTTTGTCAACCATGTTATTTATTTTTCTATCTGTGGGACATGCAGCGGATGTATATGGAAATCAGATCTTCTGCGACTACCCACAAGTAGGTTCATATATATTTTTTCATGATTTGTGATATGTGTAATTATTCTTGTTTTTTGTTTTTCTAATATATTATTATTATCACCATTTCTTTTTGTCTCATATGCAATTATGTTTTTTCTTGTATATTCTTTATTATGTTGATTATTATTATCATTATACTGTATATGTCTCTTGACAATGTTGCAATATGATATGGGTCATTGGTAGTGATTTCTGGACTTTTTTCTTTTCTTTTATGCTTTTTGTTTTTTATATTCATACAGTACAGACCAAAAGTTTGGACACACCTTCTCATTTCAAGAGTTTTCTGTATTTTCATAACTATAAAAATTGTTGATTCACACTGAAGGCATCAAAACTATGAATTAACACATGTGGAATTATATACTTAACAAAAAAATGTGAAACAACTGAAAATATGTCTTATATTCTAGGTTCTTCAAAGTAGCCACCTTTTGCTTTGATTTTTGCTTTGCACACTCTTGGCATTCTCTTGATGAGCTTCAAGAGGTAGTCACCTGAAATGGTTTTCACTTCACAGGTGTGCCCTGTCAGGTTTAATAAGTGGGATTTCTTGCCTTATAAATGGGGTTGGGACCATCAGTTGTGTTGTTCAGAAGTCAGGTGGATACTGAATGGAGTGTTAGAATTTGTATTATGGCAAGAAAAAAGCAGCTAAGAAAAATGAGTGGCCATCATTACTTTAAGAAATGAAGGTCAGTCAGTCCGAAAAATTGGGAAAACTTTGAAAGTGTCCCCAAGTGCAGTGGCCAAAACCATCAAGCGCTACAAAGAAACTGGCTCACATGAGGACCGCCCCAGGAAAGGAAGACCAAGAGTCACCTCTGCTGCGGAGGATAAGTTCATCCGAGTCACCAGCCTGAGAAATCGCAGGTTAACAGCAGCTCAGATTAGAGACCAGGTCAATGCCACACAGAGTTCTAGCAGCAGACACATCTCTATAACAACTGTTAAGAGGAGACTGTGTGCAGCAGGCCTTCATAGTAAAATAGCCGCTAGGAAACCACTGCTAAGGACAGGCAACAAGCAGAAGAGACTTGTTTGGGCTAAAGAACACAAGGAATGGACATTAGACCTGTGGAAATCTGTGCTTTGGTCTGATGAGTCCAAATTTGAGATCTTTGGTTCCAACCACCGTGTCTTTGTGCGACGCAGAAAAGGTGAACGAATGGACTCTACATGCCTGGTTCCCACCGTGAAGCATGGAGGAGGAGGTGTGATGGTGTGGGGGTGCTTTGCTGGTGACACTGTTGGGGATTTATTCAAAATTGAAGGAATACTGAACCAGCATGGTTACCACAGCATCTTGCAGCGGCATGCTATTCCATCCGGTTTGCGTTTAGTTGGACCATCATTTATTTTTCAACAGGACAATGACCCCAAACACACCTCCAGACTGTATAAGGGCTATTTGACCAAGAAGGAGAGTGATGGGGTGCTACGCCAGATGACCTGGCCTCCACAGTCACCAGACCTGAACCCAATCGAGATGGTTTGGGGTGAGCTGGACCGCAGAGTGAAGGCAAAAGGGCCAACAAGTGCTAAGCATCTCTGGGAACTCCCTCAAGACTGTTGGAAGACCATTTCAGGTGACTACCTCTTGAAGCTCATCAAGAGAATGCCAAGAGTGTGCAAAGCAGTAATCAAAGCAAAAGGTGGCTACTTTGAAGAACCTAGAATATAAGACATATTTTCAGTTGTTTCACACTTTTTTGTTAAGTATATAATTCCACATGTGTTAATTCATAGTTTTGATGCCTTCAGTGTGAATCTACAATTTTTATAGTCATGAAAATACAGAAAACTCTTGGAATGAGAAGGTGTGTCCAAACTTTTGGTCTGTACTGTATGTCATGTGATTGTGGGGGGTGTGGTCTTTTGTGGTTATATATTCCTGGTACTAGTATGTTATGACATGCCATGACTAAGACATGTGTCTCAAAACGCGTAGGTGGTTTTCAGGATTACTGGACCAATGGATATACTTTTTTTGATATGAAGAGTAAAAGTTATATTTTATTTTAATCACAATTTTTTGTTTGGGTGCTGATTATTTTTACTCAGATGTGTATGTCATGGTTCACCCCAGATTTAGAGCTTAAGAGGGAAAAACATCATAAGTGAGCCAGAGAGTGACCCTCCAATCATAGGAGCTACTGCAAAAATAATAGAGAATTTTGTACTCCACACAGATTATATATTCACTGCTTTGTATTCACGTCTGGGATACTAATGTTCACTACAACTCTTGATAAATTATTTGAGGGGTGTCGTTTTCAAAATGGGCTCACTTTCTAGGGGATTTCACTTTACTGGTACATTAGAGGTTCTGCAAACTTGACATGGCATCCAGATACCAAGGATTTAAATCTGCACTCCAGAAGTCACATAGTGCTCCTTCACATCTGCACCCTGCTATGTGTCCGAACAGCAGTTTATACCCAGGATAACATACTTGATGTCATATGTGGGTATAAACTGCTTTTTGGGCACAGTCGGGCACAGAAGGGAAGGAACAGTATTTTGGATTTTGGACCATAGATGTAGACGGGTTGGTTTGGACATCATGACACTATTTAGAATTCCTGAAATACCGGTAAAGTGGAAACCCCTGACATGTGACCCCATTTTGTAACTGCAACCCTGAAGGAATTTTTCCAGGAGTAATGTGAACATTTTTAACCCCTAAGTGTTACATTAATTTATTTTCCAGACATGAATGTCCAGCTGATGGTGAAAGGCAAAAATGTAAATTTTTCTAGGAATACGTAATTTCAGTGCACAATATATTGTGCCCAGCTTGTATCAGAGATGAACTCTCTAAAAACTGTTGTGCCCGTGATATCTGCTTAACAGTTTTTAGAGTGTGTGACTCTGCTGACACAAGCTGGCATGACATACAAAAAACCAAACTGTGCTCCAAAAACCAAAATTGCACTCCTTCCCTTCTGTGCCTGGCTATGTACCCAAACTGCTGTTTATACCCACATAAGGCATTGTTAAGTACGATATCCTAGGTACATGTAGGCATAAACTGCTGTTTAGGCACACAGCATGGTGCAGATGTGAGGGATTGCTATGTGCTTTTGGAGTGCACATTTAGATTTAGTTGGTTTTTGGACGCCATGTCATGTTTGCAAAACGACCCTACAAAATGGGGTCACTTCTTGGGGAATTCCAATTTACTGGCACCTCCATGGCTATGCAAAAACAGCATGGCATTCAGAAAGTCCCTCTAAATCTATACTCCAAAAGCTAATAAGAGCAGTGATCCTTAACTTCTGAGCCCTGTTGTGTGCCCAAACAGCAGTTTACACCCACTTATACATCTTTTTTGTATCCACAATAACCCCCTTAGAGTTTTAGGAGTGCATTAGAAGTGCATGTCTTTGATGACACAAAGTAGGCACAATGTATTGGGCACTGAAATGGCATATTTGTTTAAAAATGTAAATTTTCACTTTGTACATTAATTTTTTGGAAGCATTCTTGGGCTCAAAATGATCATAGCCCTTGAGAAATTACTTGAGGGATGTAGTTGTGGGGTCACTTATGGGGGGTTTCCATTGTACTGGTACTTCTGGGACTATGCAAATCAGTGGTGTAACTAGGAATGGCTGGGCCCCAAGGCGAACATTTGACATGGGCCCCCCCAAATCGCCGCCCCCCAACCCCCCCCCCGGAATGCCCCCTCCAACCCCCCTCCACACAAACCGCATTCCTGTGCACACTATTATGCACCATAGTGGCCCCTACACATAGTATTATGCCCCATAGTGACCCCTGCACACAGTATTATGCCCCATAGTGATCCCTGCACACAGTATTATGCCCCACAGTGATCCCTGCACACAGTACTATGCCCCATAGTGACCCCCTGCACACAGTATTATGCCCCATAGTGACCCCCTGCACACAGTATTATGCCCCATAGTGACCCCGTGCACAAAGTATTATGCCCCATTGTGGACCACCCATGAACAATTATTATACTCTGGGGTCTTTTCAGACCTCAGAGTATAATGATCGGAGACCCAGCGGAGGACACAAACAAAAAAACAATGTTACCTACCTCTCCCTGGCTCCAGCGCACTCCCCGCTACTTCGGCCATCTTCAATGTTGGACCAGATCTCATGTGAGCCGGGCAGGCGTTGCGACGCATAATGAAGCAGGCCCGGCCTACATGACGTCACCAAACAGGCCCAAAGCCTGCAGAGCATAGGAGAGGTAAGTTACAGTGTTTTTTATGTTCCCTCACCTCCCCTGGCCCTCCGATCATTATACTTGGGGGGTCTGAAAAGACCTCAAAGTATAATGATAGCAGTGTTTGTGTAGTCCGTGGCCTCACTTACCGATCCTCACTCCTGCTCACAGCAGTCACCTCCGCCTCTGCAGAATGGGAAGTGCAGGCGGCCATGGGCAGGAGCGAGGATTGTTAAGTAAATAGCAACACCAGCAGGTAACAGCCTATTAAAAAAAAAAAAAAAAAAGCATCGGGCATGTCCCGGGCCCTGTGGCAGCCACTGCCGCTGCTACCCCGGTAGTTATGCCTCTGATGCAAATGCAACAAGGCAACTGAAAAATATTCCAGCATTATCTGCCCTCCCAAAATTCAAATAGCGCTCTTTCTATTCCGAGCCCCGCCATGTACCCATACAACAGTTTATAACCACATATGGGGCATTGCCATGTCCAGGAAAAATTGGGTAACAACTGTGGGGTGCTTTTTCTCCTTTATCCTGAGAAAATCCTTGTGAAAATAAAAAATGTGGGGTTGAATTGACGGCTTATTGGAAAAGAAGTTATCATTTTCCCGTTCCAATGTTAAGAAAATCTGCTAGTAGTGGGGTCAAAATGTGCACTATACCCTTTGATAAATTCTGTGAGGGGTGTAGTTTCCAAAACAGGGTCACTTTTAGGGGGTTTCTATTTTACTGGTACTTTAGGGGCTCTGCAAATGTGACATGGCACCTTAAAACTATTCCAGCAAAATCTGCACTCCAAAAGGCAAACGAGCCCCGCCATGTACCCATACAGCAGATTATGACCACATTCATGAGCAATTGTTGGGGTGTTTTTCTCCTTCCCTTGTGAAAATGAAAACTTTGGGGATAAAGTGACGTTTTAGTAACTTTTCATTTACATATCCCAATTTTAATAAAATCTTTTAAACATCTGTGGGGTCAAAATGCTTACTATAACCCTTGATAAATACCTTATGGGGAGTAGTTTACAAAATGGGTCACTTTTGAAGGGTTTCCACTGTACTACTCTGCAAATATACATGATACCTGAAAACCATTCCAGCAAAATCTGCTTTCAAATACCCAATGGTGCTCTTTCCGTTTGTCACGCTGCCATGTGCCCAAACAGCAGTTTAGGTTCACATGTAGGATATTTTGGTGTTCCGGACAAATTGCATAATAAACTGTGAGATACATTTTCTCCTTTAACCCTTTGTGAATGTGTTAATTTCAGGGCTAAAGAAATGTTATTGAAAAAAAAATTGAAATGTGTAAATTTTACCTCCATATTGTTTTAATTCCTGTGAAATGCTTAAAAGGTTAACAAACTTCCAAAATGCTGTTTAGAATTATGTGAGGGGTGTAGTTTTGAAAATGGGGTGATTTATGGGGAGTTTCTAATATATAGGCCTTTAAAATCTCCTTTAGAAATGAAGTGGTCCCTAACAAATGGGTTTGGGAAATTTTCTTGTAAATCTGGAAAATCGCTGTTACGTTTTTAAGCCTTCTAACATCAAAAGATGATGCCAATATATAGCAGAGATACAGTAGATAATATTTATTAATGTATTTGGGTGGTATGACTGTCTGAATAGCAGAGTATTTCACATTTTGAAAACTGCTAATTTTTCCAAATTTCCAATTTTTTTATTTATAAATCATTGCAAAAAATATCGATCAATGTTTACCACTAACATGAAGAACAATGTGTCACGAAAAAATAATCTCAAAGCTATTGCCACATATAATGACACATGTCAATTTTAGGGGCCATGTCCTTAAGGTGTTTTTGGTTGTTTCCTTAAGAGGTTAATAAAGATTAATATATTTTTGATTGAATAATGTCAATATGTTATTTTTGGGAGGTACATCCGTAGATGTTAGATCTAATCAGTTGGACTGATATATCTATTCCCCTGCTACTCTCCTCTGTATGAACAGAGAATAGGCCAAATGAGGAGCTTTGGCCTTCCAAACCTATTTCTTTTTATTAGTCAAACATCTTCTGTACCTGAGGTTTCTTCGTATTTATTCGTATGCAGATTAGCTGAAAAGGGCTTTAGGGGGCGTTTCTTCTACTAGGGCTTCACTCTCTGTTCTAGATAATCACCCCTAGCTGCAACCCACCTCCACCCACCCCATTGTTTGTGTGACTTCTTCTAGAGGTGTCTAGACAAGTTGTTCCTGCCTAATTTATATTAATCTGCATTAGCTGATTTCAAGTGACAATATGAGCACAATCAATGGCGTAACAATTGTGGTCGCAGGGTTTGCGACTGGGCCCAGAGGGGTACGGTGCTCGTGGCCAGTTGGAGATGGCCAGGGCCCCAGACCACCATGATAGCGGTCGGGGATGAACTGATTCCCAGACCAGTATACATATTGTTGATGGAAATGGGCCCGACTTTCCAATAGATGCCTGCCCGGGGGAGGTGACTAAAATTAAGAAATACTAATATTCATCTCTCCTGGGCTTCTGACAGTCCACAGCATCCTCTCTGGGGGAATTCCAGCCTGTGACTGAAGTCACACATCCGGCGTAATAACATCAGTTATGAAAAGCTGGAGAACAGCCCCCCATCTTCAGCCTAGTCATTCTTTCTGTGTGCTAATAACACATTTGTATTGCATACTTATACATTGCATTCATTTGGGGATTAAGTTTACACACAACACCATCCCTTTATCCGGTCTTGTTGACACTAGGTTCTGATGATTTCGACACAATATAACGAATAAAAGTTATGTTTTAGACAACTTATATTCTAATGATATACTTTGTGTATTTTTGCAGTGGTACCATTTTGAAGTATGTATGACATGGAATTTATCCAATTTTTTTGGCTTGGTTAAAGATTAAGAAAAATTATTATTAAGGTGTTTTTTTTTCTTTTACAAAGTTTATTGTATAGAATACTTTTAGATTTTAAAAGTTCAAGCATTTTTGGATGCAGCAAGACCTATGGGTGGACACAGAAAACTGAGGGCCCCTTGCTTTCCAGTATCTCAGCATATAGCTCCCACCTTACCTCTCTCCAGCATCCACCAGTAATTATTAGACATTAAGTTCATTAGCTGAAGCATTTACCCACAGTAGAAAGCTCATGTTAAGATAATAGGGTTCCCTTACCAACCGGAACCATGTGCAGCTGCATAGGTTGTACCAATGATATGTCTGCACCTGGACCAAGACATAATATATGTTTTGCTTGTTTATTTTTATATGTAAATTAGGGAAAGGGGGAAATTTGCATTTCTAATTTAATTGTATAGTTAATTTTTTTTTTTTTTAAAGTTTCCTTACTTTTTAAATATTTTACCATGTCATCATTCGATTGCTTATACAATACACTGCAATACTTTATGATCAATGGTCTGAGCTTTCTCTAATCACAGATACTGCTGGCAAGTGCCTGCCGTTTAACAAATATATAAAAACACCCAACATCTACAATATATATGGCAGATGTTGGGAAGGGGTTAACCTGAATTGAGAAGGGCTGTAATACTTAGACACAGCCCATGGACAAGGGTGGCACTGTTTCTGAAAAACAAGCAGATCCTTTATGCTAAACTTGGACAACCCCTCTTAGTAAATGTCAGACTTTATTATGAAGATTTTTTTTAGTGATAAGTTTTTGGAAACTAAACATGAAGTAGTTTAAAATTAATATATTTTTTGTAGTTACTGTGCAAACACGGAACATCTCCATCAAATAAGGAAATACATTCATTTAAGGTCTCCTGGATATAGTAATGCATTCTAAATGGACATAAGATAAGAAAACCACTAGATACTTTATCTACATATTTTTCTCATTTATACTACTACTTTACACCATATTATGCAAAGCAGTTATATCAATGCTTCAACACCACAGGTCCACACAGCCTCTCTATGCCATGCATTCCTGACATCTGCTATTTAAATATTTTGAGAGCAAACAAATTATCTGTATGCGTTGCTGGACCAAGACCCAGTGCACAGACAGCTATGGTCATTTACCATGTACCATCGACATTCTGAGCATGTTGGATTCTGTTTACCTGGTGGGGAATAGGGGGAATCCTGTAAATGGGAACAGAGATTATGTCAATGGAAATGTTGAGTTTCAAAAACAGTCTTCACAGTTCTGCTATCAAGACGGTAAAATATTGTAAATGCCCAGTTTCATGTCATCAGTATAACATTCTTTCCATGAAATGTTGGGATATGCGCTATTCAAGTAATATTACAGTCTCAGTCTGTTAACTCATCTGGTTTCAGGAAATACTATATTCTATTTAATAAATATTATATTATTCATAGCAATGATGATAATATAGTGATGGTTAAAAGAGTGAATGAGACTGCTCACTATATCTATAGGCAAGAAGTGTTAAGGTCAAATGGGAGTGTAAAAATAAATTTAAAAGGGCTAGTATATATTGAATCTGACCATTCTTTACTAGTAGCATATTCATTTAATACCCTTCTCGTGGTTCCAGAATGAAGGACCATGATCCTTATATGGACTAGGAAAATTCTATTTGTAAGTGACAGTTGCTGTGGGTTCCATAAATATTGCTTGTCTGCTTCAGACCCTCCATAGCATGTCATATTTTCTGACTACAATAGTGCAGCAGGTGATACTTTTCTTTGGTAAAATGACAACAGGAGGGTTGACTATTTTAAAGCCTAGCTCCAATTATAAAACATTTTTTCATGAATAAATGTAAATATAAGTAACTTTTTAATATAGCTTAAGGAAATCTGTTTAATTTTCCACTTATTAGAATGCTTTCTTCCTCCTTATCTTAGCATAGCATTATTAAAAGATTCCTGACTCACAGAACATCAGCGTGTATCAGCATCAGTATCGCTGTGTGTGTTTTTCTCCCACTCCCTTCTCCATAGACTAACATGTAAAAAGTAACACGGCATGATGGGGAAGGAAACATTTTTCTTAATTAAGAAATGCTACAAAGTTTCTTATAGTCACCTGCATTTATTAAAAGCTGTTTTGTAATTTGAGGTACGCTGTTGTACATATTGTGACAAATGCAGCTATTCATTTTTGGTTTACTGTTTCTATGACAGAACAGAAAACTGTCAATGATGACCCAAATGTGAAAGCAGCCAAGAGAGTTTTGCACTTTTTTTTAGATTTCTTACCCTTTACCAGCAACAGTGACCTAGGACATTTGATCTTCAGTGTGAGAAAAGTTTGCCCTATTGTATGTAAGATAATATGAACATAAAAAATTTACAGAAATTAGGTACAGTTAGCTGAAGATGGTAAATATCTATATTTACTATATACTATATTTACTAAGTGTACTATAGTATACTTTTACTAAATTAAAAATGGCAGGAATCTGTGTTAAGGTTGCAAGATTACTTTACCATAAGACAATAAACTGAGAATCTGTGGAATAGTTGACCTCAGGAGCTGGTCACAGCAGAAACAGTTGATCACTTCTTACTCCAAGAAGAATGGGTCTTAAACAAGTTACATTTGCATCCCACAACAACACAGTTAACAGCAGTCCATGAATATCTAAAACTGTACTGAAAAACTGTTCTTCATAAGACAACATTCTAGTAAAATGGATCCCTGGGGAATAGATTACCTTTTCCCCCATGAAATGGGTCTGCTTACTCTTTGTGTCATGCTTAGTGCACAATACCTCAGAAGATATAAAGTAGGCCAGCTACTGCAGCCTTCCTTCTCTGGGCTCTCCTTGACCAGCAACATACAATCTGGAAGTATAGGAAAAATGGTGCTGCTGCATGAATAGATTCTAATAGGTCTCATGTGAGATTCTAATAACTTGGAATATTGGAACCTGACATTGGAACTATTGGAATATTTTCATCCAGCAGGGTGTGGGAGGATTGGCTCAGTGGTAGCAGTAGTGGACCCAGAGTCAGAAATGGACACAAAAATCAGGTTGCAACATTCTGCATGTTTATTTTTCAAACAAACTGGCAGAAAATAAATAAAAATCATGACAAAAATACAGTATATGATATCTAGATTATCTCCTAATGTAAATCCAAATGATAATCAATAAAACTTAACATTTAATAAATATATTAAAATACAAATAGGAGAATGTCCTGGAAATCCCAAAGGATCCACCATATACCACTCACAGAAACAGAAAGATATAGGGGCACGGTGGCCCACCACATAAAAATATTAAAAGCAATGTCTTACCATATACCACAAAGGGCGCAGATGAGTGAAATGGTGGTTCAGCGAAAGACAAGGGAGTAAGTAGAAAGGTCAGGAAAGGTAACAGTATGGGGTGCCACTGTCCCTAAATAACCCTAATAGGACTATATACTGACCCTAAAGCCTAATGCAGGGGCAATGCCCTAGCCAGCATATGACCCCAACTGGAACCTGACCCTACAATATTGAGGCCCTAAAACGCCCCTCCCTAAAAGTGCAAACTAATGCCAAAGTTTAAACAACCTACAGTGCCTTGTGAAAGTATTCGGCCCCCTTGAACTTTTCAAAATTTTGCCACATTTCAGGCTTCAAACATAAGGATATAAAATTTTTATTTTTTGGTGAAGAATTAACAACAAGTGGGACACAATTGTGAAGTGGAACTAAATTTATTGCTTATTTTAAACTTTTGTAAAAAATAAAAAACTGAAAAGTGGGGCGTGCAATATTATTCTGCCCCTTTACTTTCAGTGCAGCAAACTCACTCCAGAAGTTCAGTGAGGATCTCTGAATGATCCAATGTTGTCCTAAATGACTGATGATGATGAATATAATCCACCTGTGTGTAATCAAGTCTCCGTATAAATGCACCTGCTCTGTGATAGTCTCAGGGTTCTGTTTAAAGCGCAGAGAGTATCATGAAGACCAAGGAACACACCAGGCAGGTCCGTGATACTGTTGTGGAGAAGTTTAAAGCCGGATGTGGATACAAAAAGATTTCCCAAACTTTAAACATCCCAAGGAGCACTGTGCAAGCGATCATATTGAAATGGAAGGAGTATCAGACCACTGCAAATCTTCCAAGACCCGGCCGTCCTCTAAACTTTCATCTCAAACAAGGAGAAGACTGATCAGAGATGCAGCCAAGAGGCCCATGATCACTCTGGATGAACTGTAGAGATCTACAGCTGAGGTGGGAGAGTCTGTCCATAGGACAACAATCAGTCATACACTGCACAAATCTGGCCTTTATGGAAGAGTGGCAAGAAGAAAGCCATTTCTCAAAGATATCCATAAAAAGTCTTGTTTAAAGTTTGCCACAAGCCACCTGGGAGACACACCAAACATGTGGAAGAAGGTGCTCTGGTCAGATGAAGCCAAAATCGAACTTTTTAGCCACAATGCAAAACGATATGTTTGGCATAAAAGCAACACAGCTCATCACCCTGAACACACCATCCCCACTGTCAAACATGGTGGTGGCAGCATTATGGTTTGGGCCTGCTTTTCTTCAGCAGGGACTGGGAAGATTGTTAAAATTGATGGGAAGATGGATGAAGCCAAATACAGGACCATTCTGGAAGAAAACCTGTTGGAGTCTGCAAAAGACCTTAGACTGGGACGGAGATTTATCTTCCAACAAGACAATGATCCTAAACATAAAGCAAAATCTACAATGGAATGGTTCACAAATAAACGTATCCAGGTGTTAGAATGGCCAAGTCAAAGTCCAGTCCTGAATCCAATCGAGAATCTGTGGAAAGAGCTGAAAACTGCTGTTCACAAACGCTCTCCATCCAACCTCACTGAGCTCATGCTGTTTTCCAAGGAAGAATGGGCAAGAATTTCAGTCTCTCAATGTGCAAAACTGATAGAGACATACCCCAAGCGACTTGCAGCTGTAATCACAGCAAAAGGTGGCGCTACAAAGTATTAACTTAAGGCGGCCGAATAATTTGGCACGCCCCACTTTTCAGTTTTTTATTTTTTACAAAAGTTTAAAATATCCAATAAATTTCGTTCCACTTCACGATTGTGTCCCACTTGTTGTTGATTCTTCACCAAAAAATTAAAATTTTATATCCTTATGTTTGAAGCCTGAAATGTGGCAAAAGGTTGAAAAGTTCAAGGGGGCCGAATACTTTCGCAAGGCACTGTATCCCCTATCTATAGGCCTTTAACGAGGCCCAGATCCCACCTGGGCTTGAAGGCCCCTCCCTAGTGGAATAAACAGGTTACATACTAACAGAGGGAAACGCTTCTCGCAGCTGAGGTATTGTTACAGTTACCTGAATTGTAACCTCACTTACCACACATAAGTGAGGAATCTGGGGGAGACATAGCGACCTCACCAGAACCTCACCTGTCACCTTCTCACAAGAAGTTACCCATTCTGACATTCCTTGGCTAAACTTTATGGACATATGCCAACTATGTAACCATGCTGACAGATTATAAAAGTAGTCCACCGCTAATTTAGTTTTTCAATAACAGTATTTTAGGAGAGCAAAGTAAGTAGAAAAATGTCACAGTTCTTTAAAGGCTTATGGAGATGTTACAGACTTCAAACACCCATCTAGACATGTACTTGAGAAACTTAAAACAAAGGTAAGTGTGTGCAGTGCCAGCCAAGGCAGAAAATGCAATTCCAATGGGGGGCAAAGTGCAGGGAAAGCCCTTATCTCCCACTGATTACATGTATATCAACCAATGCCTTTGGATATTCTTTAATCTTCCCGCTAGACTCTACAGTTGTCCAGTGCCTGATATATGGTTTCCAGACCTATTCAAAAAGGACTTAAGCTGGCCTTACACAGACTTTAGACTGCAGAAGTGGCAGATTTAGACTAGAATCAATTGTGTTGGATTTTTTGGCCGTATATTGGCTGTAAACAGTTGTGTATGGGCTAGACTGACAGACCTGTTTGCACTTTGTGTACAGTGAGCATGTATTTTTAAAATATGGGCTTGTCAGAAACCCTGTGTAATGCACATCCATTTTGTATAGCAAATGTTCATATGGACTACTGTTCCAGAGAAGTCTAAAATCTAATGTGAATGACCAGCTTAAAGCGAAGAGTTGAATACTGTGTTAGGTAAAGTTAATCTTTAAATGGTTTCATTTCGTTAGGTGAGAGGGCCACTTTAAACACATTTCATGTGCAAATCCCGATTCTCATTAGCCATCTCCATACATTAGACTTTCTGTACTCATGAGAGCTGTACAGAAAATGAATACACTTTTACAGGATGTGATTTTCCTGCATTTCAATAGAAATATCATTTTAAAGAGCCTCTGAAATTTGTCTGTAAAAAGCTGACAGAAATAAAAGTTTTTCTTTTGACTCCAGCATTAGAGGACAAGGTAGTTAATCAGTGGCTCTGTGTGGTGTTAAGAGAGTCTGCGGGATGCTCATACCACACAACCCTAAATCAATGTGTCTTCATCTTTTCAGCCTGGGAAAAATAAGCCAGCTGCAAGAGCTTAGGGGTGAAGAAGAAGAAACTCAGCGTCTGCTGAGAACTCACCACAGGGATCCTGGGATATGTCTCATCTTGTTCCTCCGCAGGCTGGTACTCTGAAAGACAAATAGGTTTCAACCAACTTACAACCAGATGAGGGCTGTAGGGGGTTACCGCTGAAACCCCATAATTGCAGGGCTGCTTGCTCTGAAAATAGGGGCTTTGGAAGGCGAGTGATTTATAGAGTGATAGGATGGATCAGCATCTCATTTGTGGACCACAAAGGTTACTAGAACTGATTTGTTAAAGTAAAGACTGGGGAATGAGACACTAAGGTCAAGACTACTAGGTTCTGCGGGAATGTTCCTCCTGTGCATTAAATCAATTATACTGGCTATCTCAGGAAATAATTGGTATGTATTTTTTTGCTACAAGAGACACAATTCTATAATATATTAGCACTGCTCAAGAAAAGAAGACAGGAAACAGATCTTAACTGTATTAAACACAACAATCCCACATTGAATACTGAGTACAATACAAAGATGATTGCAAAAGTAAAAGCACCGCTTGTTTACCATCATTAATACAATGTATTATTAAACCCATAAAATAAAGCAAATAAAGACATTTACACATCCTTGTAAATGTGGCAGAGTGATATTGGAAAAAATGAAATTTAAATGTATATGCAATAGAACAGAGGAAATTTAAATGTATAAGCAATGGAACAGAGGACATGCAGATGTTGTACATCAGTATATCTACAGTCCATACAGTGCTCATTAATAAGGGTCACAATTGACTAGAATGGACAGGCTCAATTTTTGTTTTAGAAAATCCCTGCACATTTTTTTCAATACAATACAATCAAACTTTTTTACTACTAGAAAGAGTGGTTGTAATTAGAGATGAGCGAATCGAAGATACAGAAGTGGAATTCGATCCGAATTTCAGGATATATTTGATTTGCATTGAACCCGAATTTCCTCACGCTTCATGGTAACAATTCGCAGGATTTAGTTCAAAATGGCTGCTCTACATGGGGCAAGAAACTCTGGGAACACGGGATCACCCACAATGCCATGCAGGCAGCCAATCAGCAGCCAGCCCTTTAACCCCTTCGCAAGCGCACACGGCATGTTTGACTGCTGCATCCAAGGTGTTAAATCCCCCTGATCGGTTATGGAGCAGGCTGTTAGCTGTTACTGACACCTAACACCCTGCTCCATAACAGATTCGGGGTTTTAACAACTTGAATGCAGCGGTCAAAAATGACTGTGGCATCCAAGGGTTTTGGCCATTTTGCCACCCACCCCAGCTCTCTGCAGCCAATAAATAGCTGTTTTTAGGTACGCGATTTGATTCAGATCGAATAGAATCGTATCGCAAAATTTGGTGAAGTTGCCGAATCGAATTTTTGAATACTTTGCTCATCTCTAGTTGTAATATCTAATTCCATTTCTTTTGTGACAATACATCCCAATGTATGTCAAAAAGTCACAAATTTTGACCAAAATCTCTACTTCGTTCCTTATGAAATATCTCCTGTTTGCAGCTGATCAATAGCACTGCTTTGAAGACAAAATGTGCTGTGTGTTAACATCACCCTTACGATCTCTCGAGAAGGGAAATCAGGGAAATGCTGAAAGGGGATGTATAACATTTTTGACTCATGCCCATTTATAAAGTTGCCCCCACTTATGTTATTTGAATCCTAAATCGTACATATGGTACCCTTCATCACATCCTAAAATGAATACAGACCCCCTAAACTAATACAGATCCTGGATGAGACTCCTAAATAAATATATAGCCATCTAGAACTATTCAAGAATAATAACTCCAGATTCCTCGTAAGGATCGTAGATCTGATCCCCCTTAACCAAGATCACACTACTCCTAAATACAGACCTGAGACCAGACATGCAGATACTCAACACTCCTTGTTCCAGCACTCCTCATTGCTCTTAGAATGTTGTGGCACCTAGGAATGTGTGTGTGTGTATATATATATCTTTAGCATCCCTATTTATGTCTGACAGACAATGAGAGGTGTTGGGTTGGTTTTTATCCCTGTTACTATTTGTCTGTATTTTTTGATGTCTTTTAGGGGATCTCACTATATGAATTCATTTTTCTCTCTTTTTTATAATAATGGATACAGTGTTAGTTGATTGTACATTTGTCTATTGTAAGTAACCTCTATTATAGAATTATAGCATGTTTGGGTAGCTATTGGTGACTTTTGACAGATTATAGGGGTTGGTCATTGTCTTGATTGACCCATGGATTTGTGCATTGTATTTAAATGTTTTTAATCCAGTCTGTTCTTAGATGTTATTTTTATACAGTAAAGATTGATGTATATTTTTCCATATATATGGATGTACACAGTTCTTTTTGGCGTTGCTGCACTGTTGAACAACATGCATGTTCTTGAATACACATACAGCACCCTGTGTTTTATTCAGCTGTGCCCACATCTGTATGATTGAATGGGGAGAGGTGAGCATATTCAGTGTCCAGAAGATTTGTCTCCTGTTCTTCTAGGGAATACTAGGAAAACTGGCTGGTTTGATCAGGATTATTTGTGCTACTGTTGCTGGTTCTCTCTAGGACATGTCCTATCCATATTGTACCTCTTACTAGTGCATATGGACATCATAGATGGTGATTCCTCCACTCATGATTCCTCTCTATTATTTAGGGTGGAGAGTTACTACCAACAAAGCTTTTTAATCTGGTGAATCAACCATTGTCAGCTGACTGGTCAACATATACCTGTAATGCTACAATTATCCTGTAGTGGCCATTGTAGGGGGAATATATAACTGATTGCACCTCCCCTGGCAATTTCAAGTGAGCTCAGGAATTCTGCTCCTGCTTCATGAATAAAAAATTGTTAAGAAACAAAAACAACCACTTTAAAGGAGATGGAACACAATTGATGATCAGTGGAGGCCTGACCATTGAATCCCCACAAATCATGTGAACAGGGTCCCATTCTCTGTGTATGAAAATAGCAGCATGTCACAAGAGCATTTTCACTCCATTTATTTCTATCGGGATTGCTGGAGATAGCCAAGTATTCTAGGCGAAAAGCAGAATCCTGTTTTTCTGATTGGAGGGGGTCCCAGTTATCATCTATCCTGTGAAAATTGAGTTTTTACTACGAGGGTGTGTGGTGGATGGCAGAAACTTAACAGATTTTTTTTTTTTTTTAGTACAACAAAGTCCAAAAAAACTACTCCATCAGGGATCAAGAATAACTTCCCTGTAAATCATATTGCTTCTTTATTTTGCTGTTGAGTTTCAAAAATAATTGAACCTCTTGGCCTTGCCTTTCAGCTTTCATGCATTGAGTTGATGCCATAACAATGATTTAAAGGACAGCTTATTTTTGTCTACTGTTACACTTAGCAAAGTTTAACTTGACACTTTTAATGGTTTTTCAATTACTTTTGTTATGTTCTATGATACAATGTTGCAGCTAGTTTTTAGTTTCAGGTTAAACTTTGCTAGATCTGTACATTTTGTTTACCTATTAGAAACCAGGCAATGTTATAATAGAGGACACAAGTGATATTCACATCACAAAATGATTCAATTGTACTGAACAATTACAATTGACCTTAACATGGAGGTACAAATAAACACGATGAGTAAATGTGTAAGAACTGATTGTTCTGAATACCTTTGCATTTGATATTTTTTCTGTTACCCAGCACAAGCAGTTAATGCATTTTGTATAGCTCTATACACGCTTGGGTGCATACATTTCTACACATTTTATAAGATGTCATGCTTCATTGTACACTATGTAAAATATATAAACCAATGTTTTACTAGTACTGTGCATACTCTGAAATTATCCATATAAATAGCAACATTTCTGCAGATAACCACCATGCTGCTTTATGCTGGGTGTTGAGTTATATCACACATTGTGGCCTGGGGACTTTACCATATCAACAATTACATGTTGATTGCAGAGAATTCTCAACATCATCTCTGAAAACATGGAAACATGGTTTACAGAAATGTTGCATGTAGCCTTAATAAGGTCTATAAATAACAGCTTAAAGAAAACATTACCGCTGGAAAGATGCTACTTATCACTTCAGTTTATAAACGCCAATATCCATAGCTGTTTTAGACTTCATAACCAACAACTTGAAGTCAGGTACAAATATCTAATGGAAGGAGCCATGCTAGGCCATGTTCACTCCTTAATTCCACTGTTCTGCTCTGTTAAAATCAATCAAATTGTGAATATAGCATCATGTCTTGACTATATAATCCTTCCATAGCATAACAAAATACAGCTCTGCCGCCATACTTTGGCTAAATAATAGCACCATACCTTAAAGGGGTTTGCAGGGCATTTGATATTCATAACTTGTCCTCATTATAAGTCATCAGAGTGTAGGGATCTGTCACCTGGCATCTAAACTAATCAACTGTTATCTGCCTCTGGCACCGGATCTATTGAAGATAGCTCTATGTATTGTGCAGCAAAACACTGACTCCATCTGCGCTAATCTGAAAAATCGGCATTTCTAAAGGTTTCTTTTGAGTCACCCAATAAACAGTATGATGCAGCCTGCAAATTTGGAAAAATATCAGTTTGATTGGCTAAAGCCCCAAATTGTGGAAACACAGCGTTTTTCCCGCTGCGGAAAACCCCCCCCCCACTGTTTTGCAGTACCTGCAAAGTGAATAAGATTCTGACTAATCCCATCCACACATTGCAGAGAAAAATTGCTGCGGAAAAGCTGCCTTTTCAAAAACTGCCACATTTTTGCAAATCAGAGCATTTCAATTATACTTGTGAAAATGCTGGCGTTTTCCCTATAGATTTAATAAGGGAAGAAAATCCGCAGAGAAAAAAAATCTCAGCTAAAATGCAATGAAAAATAGTTTTTTCCACAGCATTTTTTAGCTGCATTTGGCTACGTGGGGCTTTAGCCTTTTTTTTTTTTTTTCTCACCCAATAAACAGTCTCGCATCCTGTGCTAATCTGAAAAATCTCAGTTTCTTAAGGCTTTTGTTTTCACAATATACATACAAACTTCTGCAGCTGACTGCCACAGTTCTATTCCTATACTCACCCTTTTAGTGCTTTGCTATTTTTCTTGATGTTTTTTTGTAAAAAAAAAAAAAAAAATGAAAAGGCATATACACAATGTCAGGATGGTTATCAATCACTATTATAATTAAAGAGGACCTTTCATGTCCTCATGTAGTGTATATGCCGTTTTACATACCGCTAGAAAGCTGACAGTCTAGCTGGGCTGTGAGGAATGCCCTCCCTGACACTACTCATCCATAGACTTGTACTGGGGGGGGGCGTTCCTACAGCTCAGCGTCATCGCTGGGGTGTAAGGAACGCTCCCTCTTACAGTACAGCGTTATGAACGAGTACAGAGAGAGGGGCGTTCCTTACAGCCCAGCAATGACGCTGAGCTGTGAGGAACGCCCCCCCAGTACAGAGCTATTGACGAGTACTGTCAGGGGGGGCATTCCTCACAGCCAGGCTAGACAGTCAGGAACGCCCTGACGGTGAACCGTGAAACTAAGACCGCCGATATCTCCAGCCCCGGGGCACATACCGGGAAAGCCGTCAGTGCACTGAAGTCTGCTTTCTAGCGGTATGTAAAACAGCATATACATGAGGACGTGAAAGGTCCTCTTTAAGCAGTGTCCAGTAAAATGGCTAGAAAAAAAAAACAGTGCAGGGGACAGGCTAAAGGAGGGGGAAGGAGGAAACACTTGTGCAATTAAAAATAAGATTGTGGGTGATAACAGCAACACTACTTGGTTTTGGTGGCACTAGCAGTAGCCGCAGGATTGTTGTACTTCTTGAGAATGAAGATTAAGTTTTTAATTACTTAACTCGCTCATCTCAGTCACAGCATGATATTGCATGCATTGCAAGAGTGGTGTGATCTTGAGTCAGGCTTCTGTGTGTACCTAATTTATCGCAAGGACTTTCTGTCAATTCTCTCTTTCATCTTCTTCAGTGACACAAATTCCATTCCCTGGTAGTGATGTGGCACCTGCTGAGAAAGCTATTTGTCATGGTCAAAGCAGTCTTCCTCCTCTTTTTGATGAGCTGGATGAAAACAGTGAGCATTATTTGCAAATAAAGGAGGAATACATGACTGTTGGTACTGGTGGAGGTAGTAGTGGCAGGAGGTGTTTTACTACTACTGGTAGTCATTCTGGTCCGGGAACTAGGGGGAAATCTGGATGTGGAAATTATGAGGGTGTGAAGGAATCCCATGGCCATGATGAGTCAGAAAAAAGTAGTGAAAACAATGATATTGTCGATGGTGATTCTTTTGCAGATAGGACCTTGCAACCGGGTCAGGGTGACAAGGTGAAATCAGATGAAGAGGGTGGTGGCAGCAATGACCCAAGCCAATGCACAGCCCCAACAAACCTAAGAGAAGCTCACAGGGTGGGTGTGGTGGCACTGGTGGTGGTAGTGGCAGACACGTTTCCACTGCTGCTGGTGTTGGCGGCAGCAACTACATGTGGTCATTTCCCATGTGGGAATTTTTTTGTGCAATGCCAAAAGATAAATTCCTAGCAATGTGCAAGATCTGCAGGGAGAAACTTAGCCATGGCCGTGCAGGAACTACATCTGTAACTGTGCTAGCTATCTGATCTGGAGTCCAATTGGTGAGGCAATGGCACAGTACTTAAACAGTAGTAGATGAGGAGTGAAATAGCAGGAATAGTACCTCAGGAATAAGAAGCAACTATGGTCAGACGTATGGAGGATTCGTTACACAGGGACAGTGGTTCAGCTGTAGTCTGACGTATGAAAGAATCGGCACACAGCAGTAGTAGATCAGCCATAGTCAGACGTATACAGAAATCGGTAGACAGGAGCAGTAGATCAGCCATAAGCTAATCATTCCCATAGAAAAGTCCAGGCTAAACAAGGCAAAGATCAAAACAGGCTTCTTCAATGGCATAATGGTCAAAGCTGCAGAACGTGTTTGGGAAGTCAAGGGTTCAAGACCCATTGTGCTCAGTTCCTGATAACATCTATATGTACTCACATGAAATGGCATCACTGTCTTATTTGGCAAAATAGACATGGCAGTGGCACTGGCAGGGGAAGTGATCACGACCATCCAACTCCTTCACCCTGTGATTTTCCTTGTAGATAGGTCATATCTGCACCTAGCACATAGTCGTCATTATCATCATCACCAACTTTTTCTCCTACTCCTCCTCATTCTTTTCCATGCCAACATCAGTTATCTATAAGGGAATGTGTGTCAAGGAAACAGCAATATGCCCCCAGTCATAAAACAGTTCTGCAAGTTAATTCACGCCTGGCCAAGCTACTGGTGGTGCAGTCGCTGTCGTTTCACTTAGTGGATTCGATTACGTTTGCCAAGCGATGGCATGCGCTTAACTTTAATTGAGGATACCTAGCCACCATTATTTTTCTAGGAATGCTATCCCTGCTGTGACAGCTTGGGGGAATTAAACTCAAAATGGCGGCTTGTCCTGGTCCGGACAGCGGTGGTTCATGGTACTGGGTGCTGGAAAGATAGCTTTCAGACGGTCCAAGTGTAAATAAAAGTGGCTTTATTCAGCTTAACTGCAACATAAAAAAACAACAAAAAAAAAACCTATGCCACAGTTAGGGCCTAACTCACTTCTTGAGCCCCTAAATGTCCTGACTGTTGCTCAGCTCCAGCAACCGTCCTCTGTGGACGCCAGCCCTTCTGGGACAGAGCCTATCTCTCTGTCCTAGCTGGTTCACTTGAGCAGCCGGACTAATGCTCCACTCAGCAAAAGTCCCCTGTGGCCCCAGCCCCTCTGGCACAGACCGTCTATCTGTCCAACTGGTCCACTATTTCCTGCTCTGTGCAGGATACTCCAGTCCTCTGGAGTTACACGCCACCCAAAGGTGTGGCTGAAGGCCTTTTCAGGGCTGGGCCTGGGTCGCTCAACAACGCCCTCTGGCTCACATACCTACATACCCTCCCCCTCAGCTCACTACCCATGGGGTGAGTTACAATTGGGACAAGACATATGTCGTCCCTCTTCAATGCTATACACTTGTCCAGTGTCTCTCCAGATGTCCCCATCTGGCGGTCTCAACCTCCAAGTTCCAGTCAATCGAGCCTTCCGTCTTCTCCTCACTTTAAACGCTATGCCAAGATCCTGGCCATTCTGCGCAAAGGCAAGCTCTACTCCATCACCTCCACAATTCGCCACACAGGGAATCACATTATTTTCATCACATTTTCCATCATAGTCTTCAGCCATCCCATTGCATGACTTTGATCCCTTTAGTGAATAGCCGTAAGAATCTTCTTCTCCTATCACGAATCCACAGGAGCTCGGATACCAGCTAACACGTACTTCATGTACATCAATGTCTTTAGAGTATAAATATTTCACGGGTACCTTTATTGTAACCTTCATCTCAAAGCGAACTTTGCCATCACCATCAAGGCTTAGAAGTTTAGGAGACATAGGCTGCTTGCTCTCCTATTTGTTTGAGATACACAAGCTCTGTACTGCAATATCTTCACCTTTTGCACCAGGGCCATACCGTACACCCTCACATAATAGATCACGCTGAACTACATTTTCTGGTATGTCTTTAACAACTATCACATCCTTGGTGACATGTAACCATCTCTTACTTCTGCATGCAAATGACGGCTGCTCAGTCTCTGCATTAGAACCTCTACCACGGTTACTTCCATTAGTTAGGGACATAGTAACATTGTATCTCAGCCTCTTCTTGTTGCTATTAGCATCAGGCGGTAAAACAACTTCTGCCTCTTCTCCTCTTTTTGGGTTGACTATATTATTTCCTGACTCCCCCTTCACAGACAACATGGAGTCATTTTTCACCATTTGTCCACCCGACATTTGGCTAGAGACAGGCACAGCAACGCCTTTATCCACAATGGCTTCAGACACTTTAGCTGTTGGGACAACATATGCGTGGTCAGTCTTCTTACGGACTCTTGTTTCACACTTTTGATGACCCTTCACCTTATTTACCATCTCACAGCCCTCTAGGCTTTGGACCTCATTGGTTTGAAGCTGGACCCACTCTGTCACAGGCAGTGTGTGACCAATCACAGTTTCTTCTTCTGTTGGACCTTCTTTGGCCTCCTCACATTTTGCAGGAAGTCCACCTTTAGCAGCATCTTCCTGGGGAACTATACCATCTACTTGACGTTTTACCGAATCACGTGGTTTCATCATAATCTGATCATTGGTACCTATGCCGGCAGCTTTCTCTAATTCTAACACTTTCTGAAGCGCACAAATCTCTGATTCCAGCTCCAGAACTGCCACATTTTTCTGAGCAGCCTCCATCTCAGTTTTTACTATTGCAACTTGCAGAACTTCAGCAATCTTCCTGACATCTTCTATGGCAGCAGATGTAGATGCCATCTCTTTATCCACTATGTTTCCTAATTCTAGGATATTCTGCAGCGTTCTTCTAACATTTGTCAGGTCAGCATCCTGGATGATATTTTCTGCTTCCCTCACTGTTCCCTGAATTATATTGAATTGATCCTCCAACATCTTCTGATAAAGCTTCTGCTCATCTGCAGACTTTTTGTCAAGTCTTTCATTCAAGTCCCGTATCTCAGTGGCTCTCTTATCTTGCTCTTGGTTGAATAAAGACTCTATTTCTTGAATCACATTTTTCAGGGATAACAGCTCTGATTCTTTAGAGGTTAACTGGCTCTGCAGCGAGTCCTTCTCAGCTTCTAGTGCTGCCAGCTTTGAAGATAGTGCAGATGCCGACTGTTCAGTATTGGATAAAGACTGCTGCAATCGATCCAATTCTTCTCTTTTAGATTCCACTTCGGCTTTCAACTGTTCCATCTCCAGCTGTTTCTTGATTTCCTCCTGCTTGTTCACTTGCACCTTTAGTTTAGCAACAAACATTTTTAGATCTACAATCTCAGCAGACAAATTACACAGATTTCCCTCAAACTGAACCTTCATGTCTTCTATCTGGAGGTCCAATTCTCTCTTGGCCTTTTCCAGCTTGTCATAAGCATTAGCTTTGTTCTCATACAATATGTGTACAGATTCCAGGTTTTTCTCAACTTCATCCTTGGAGCTAACCAAATCCTCCATTTCAGTGCGCAGTTGCTTGTTGAGCCTCTCTAACTCGGCCTTCAATTCAAGGGCCTCTTCTAGGGAGTGAGCCAAGGCAAGAGCTTTGGTCTCTTTTCCACGAGCCTCTGCTTCAGCACGGTCACGTTCTTCTGCATATCTAGCAGAAAGAGTCTTCTCTTCACCAAGCAGCTGATCAAACTTTTTCTGCTTCCTTTCCAAATTTGACACAATCCGACGTTGATGATCAAGATCTACACCTACATCTTCTAGTTCCTGCTGCAGTCTAATTTTCATCTTCTCAAGTTTGTCATAAGCAGCAGCCTTCTCCTCAAACCGTTGATTTGTAGCTTCTAGCTCCTTTTGCAACTTTTCCTTTAGTTCTTCAACAGAGTTCAAGGACCCAATACTATCCTCCATTTTTTTCTTCATATCAGTGGCCTGAGCCTGTAGTGTTGAAATCCGCTTTGTCAAATCTCTTTTTGCTATCTCTTCTTCCTCTAGTTGCTCAAGGAAACCATTTTTCTCATCTTCCATTTGTTTTAGTTTTGTACTAAGGTCAAGCTTCTGCCGGATTTCTTCTTGCAAAAGTTCCTGAGTGTCCTGAAGCTGAGATTCTAGTGTAGAAAAATCTTTGGAAAGTTTGATAAACTTGCTGTCTGCTTGAGAAAGAAGCCCTGTAACATTATTCAATTCTTCGTCTTTATTTCGCACCAAAACAGACAACGCCTCATTATCTTCACAAAATCCTGACAGCGCCCTCTCCAGGCTACATATTCTAACTTTGAGTTCCCTTTCTCTTTGTTCCAGAACTCCAGCTCTGCTTCACCATTCGTAGATTTCACTATTTAAGCGAACATGATGCAAGTTTTGCTCTGACTGCAATGTCTGCAAAAATTCACTTCTCTCATGTTTAGCAGTTTCAAGGTCATCTCTTAATTTTTCAATGACACTCTCTTTGGCAATGGAGTCTTGGACATGCTGCTCCTTTAAATCCTGCAATTGCTTCTCAAGCACTTGCTTTTGCTCTACACTCTGTACAACTTTATTAGATAGAGCACGTTTCATATCAGCAAACTCCATCTTAGTGACACAGTCCATTCCAGGCAAACCCAGTGTGAAGAATATCGCCTCGCCCAGCCGCCTGGCACGCCTGCGATCAAACTTCTTTCTTAACCTCCCACTCACACACTGTGAGTAGACCGGGTCATAGGATAAAATGAAATGAGCGATATAAATTTTATATGTTTAATAACCCAAGTGGGTCGGTATGAATTAATAGCATATACAGAAATATACAATATTAATATGATCAAGCATAAACATACAAGCAACAGGGAGATGATACAATACACCAAAATAAAAGGAAATAAAGATTAGAAAAAATACCTGAGCACACAGCTTTGTCCTAGCTGTCTCTCTTCCATGCTCAACACAATAGACTTGTAGTCCGTTTCTCTAGGCCACAGCAGAGTTTTGGGCCTAGGGCGCAAGCTTAAGCAAGTTGCATAAAACAATCCTTCTACATGCTGTCCAGAACTAGGCCCTCAAAGCATTCCTCAGTAGGGCAGGCCCTCTCATCTTCTCCCAGATCAGAGCTCCTTACTGCCTCTATGCTGAATGACCCCAGAATCCAGGTCTGCCCACAGCGTATGGCTAGTGCTCCACCCACCCCTTGCACCCAGGCAGCCCCCCTTCTCCCACCTTTGCAGAACCCTCGGAGAGAAGGGTGAAGTTAAGGCTTGCTATCCCCCATCCCATCTGTCCAGGGATAATAAAAGTGCCTGGCTATAGCAAGCCATCTCCAATGAACACACATAAAACCAGTGAAGCGTATCGTCCAGCAATGTGGACTCAACTAGAGCACCGCATTCCAAGTGGGGGAAGGACTGACCTAAGCAAGTAAAACACACTTCCAAGAAAGATATAAAACTGAGGGTCGGTTCATCACACCTCCCCCTATTAGAGCGTGTCGGGAGGAAGGACGATCCTAAGATCGCCTTCCGCGGACACCTTGGCGGCTTCACCCCCGCCGGGACCTGCGCTGGTCCCTGACCATATTCCTGGCGTACTGATACCCTCTTCCTCTCCTGTCTGAATGGAGACTCTTCTAAGGTTCAAGTTCTGAATTAAGTAGACCTGGCTACCTCCTGCTTGCTCTGGGTCCCTCCCCCGAGTGCTGGCGTCCCTCAGACCCACACTCACAACCCCAGGCCCTTGTGGTACCGGTGCTGAGACCCCATCCCGGCAGTCTCCGCCCACCTGGCTACCCCCGGCCTGCACTGGGACATCGTTCTGAGTGCTGGCATGCCGCAGATCCACACTCGCAACCCCAGGCCCTTGTGGTACCGGTGCTGAGACCCCATCCCGGCAGTCTCCGCCCACCTGGCTACCCCCGGCCTGCACTGGGACCTCGTGCTGAGTGCTGGCATCCCGCAGATCCACACTTGCAACCCCAGGCCCTTGTGATACCAGTTTAGAGACCCCTTCCCGGCAGTCTCTCAGGGTCTCTCCCACACTAGCCACTAGTTGGGAGAGTTCTAGGGGATTCTGCACTTCCCCCTTTTCTTCCAAACCTAGGAGCACCTCTGGTTCTGGCACAGGTATGTTTGGACCCTGTCCTCCCTCCCAGACGCCTTGCCCCTTTGGGCCTACACCCTGTTCCTCCTGTACTTGGGTGGGTGATGGTGATACCTTGGGCAAATGACTGAGATTATGTTTCCCCAAACCATCCCTCCACAATACATTGACAGGTAATACATTTGACACACCCCCTTCTTGGGTCCCACCTCCAGCACCCCATGCCGTCTGCACTTGGGCCATGGGCACGACTGGCACACCTTGGATGGCTGTTTCTCCTTCCCAGGACTCTTTCACAAGAGTTAGGGGCCCACGTACACGTCTCCCGTACAAGAGCTCAAAGGGGGAGAACCCCGTTGAGGCTTGAGGCACCTCCCGGTAAGCGAACAGCAGGTGCGGGAGATAAGGCTCCCAGTCGCGCCCGTGGGACTCGACTAACATCCTGAGCATCTGCTTCAGGGTGCCATTGAACCGTTCACACAGGCCATTGGTCTGTGGGTGATACGGGCTGGACACCAGATGTTGCACCTCTGTTACCTTACACAGGCCTTGCATCAAGGCAGACATGAACTGGGTACCTTGGTCTGTGAGCATCTCTCTGGGAAATCCAACACGGGAGAAGATGCCTACCAGAGCCTTGGCTACTACATCAGCCCGGGTGGAAGACAGAGCGACAGCTTCCGGGTACCTAGTAGCGTAGTGTACTACCGTTAATATGAAACGTTTCCCGGTGCGGCTGGGAATGGACAGGGGTCCAATGAGATCCACAGCCACCCGCTGGAAAGGTTCGGTTATGATGGGCATAGGTATCATTGGTGCTTTGGAGCCTTGCCCCGCCTTGCCCATCCTCTGACAAGTGTCACATGAACGGCAGTATTTAGCTACATCTGTCCCCATCCTAGGCCAGTAGAATAAGTGGCTGAGGCGAGCCTTGGTCTTAGCGATCCCCAGGTGGCCTGCCAGTGGAATATCATGAGCAATCCGCAACAACTCCACCCGATAGGGTTGGGGTACCACTAAATGTTTCTCCCTGAGCCGACTTTCTTTTCCCTTTGTGGGGATCGTTTCCCGGTACAACCTCCCTTGCTCCCAGTACACGCGGTCCTTGTCCGACTCCAAGGGAGGTTGATCAGCACGCTCCTTCAATGCATCCAGACTGCGGTCAGCTTGGACAGCGTCCCTGAACTCCTGACTGGAACCAGACAGAAGAGATGTGCATGTCACATACCCGCCGGGCTCCTCCGGCTCCAGTGTGGGGAGGTTAGTCATGGCGGTCTCAGTGCCATCTCCGGGTGACAGAGGGAACAGCTCAGGGGTCGGAGCGCCTTCCACCCCTCTAGCACTCTGGCTGTGGGTTACCACCGCAACACCAGCAGTCCGTCCCTCATCCGGATCGGCCCCGAGATCCCCGTGACCCACCTGACCACCTGGCACATTGTCCTCAGTTGGGGTTGCCCCCAGCATCTCAGAAGAGCTACCCTGTAAACCTGCAAGGCAAGAATTAGCAATTACATTGACATTGCATTCATTCATTGATTCACAGTGAACTGCATGGGGGAATGGCTGAGCCAGGGTCACACTGAGGGGGCTCTCATCACCCGCAGATGTGGGCTGGGCTACAGCCAGGTCAGCATTCCACAATGTCTCATTCACATGCTCACTGATTACTTTAGCTGGACACACAGCAGGGGGAAACAGGCAGCTGACCCCTCCCTCTGCCTGTGTGACAGGCTTCAACACCTCATTAAAATCATCCTTCAGTACAGACATTTTGTCACAGCGAGGTGGGGCTGCTCCCACCCCATACTGGGACACCAAGGGCCCCAAATCTCTTCCCAATAGTACATTGGCAGGCAGATCAGACACTAGCCCCACATCACGCATCCCTTTTCCCGCACCCCAGTCCAAGTGGACGCAAGCCATGGGCACAGTTACGCGTTCTTGTCCAATACCCTTCAGGGTCAGAGTTTTTCCAGGGATAATACTGTCCGCAGGGACCAAGTCAGGTTGCACCAGAGTAATCTGCGCCCCAGTGTCCCGAAATCCCATGACCACTTTACCCCCCACAATGACCTGTTGACTGTTGGCATTGGATTGCAACCCCTCCCTCCCCACCAAGTATACAGATGGGCCAGCTGCCGTGGCTGGGGAAACAGGGGGGGTTCGTAGAGCGGTTGGGGCACTCCGCCTTCAAATGTCCTGGCTGGTTACAGGCGTGACATCGCCGGGTCTCTCCTTGGGACTTGGAGGGGGTCCCCGGGGCGCCCAGAGTTCTTGGGACAGGGGAAGTAGAGGGGGCACCTGGGACAGAGTTTGTCTTACCCCACTTGGAGACCGCAGGCTGTGGTGAACTCCAACTTTGCCCCTCCTTCCCGCTTGGGGGTCTCTGCAGTGTGGCTCCTCTCTTGATCCCTTGCTCCCTGGTGGACACATAGTCGTCAGCAATCTCTGCAGCATTGTCTGCTGTTGTGGGTTTCCGATCACACACGAACTGGCGGACCTCCAGAGGGCACACCTGGAGAAATTGTTCCTTTATCATAAGATCCCCAATTCCCTCAAACGTGGTGACAGTAAGTCCTTTGATCCACTGCCAGAATGTAACCTGTAAGTGGTGCAGAACATCCGCATAGCTCTCTGTGGGACCCCGCTGGATATTCCAGAACTTTTTGCGGTACACCTCTGGCGTGAGCCGGTATCTCCGGATCAGCGCCGCTTTGATGGTCTCATAGTCCGCGTCCACTGGTAAGCTCGTGGAAACATCCAGGCCTTTTCCCTTCAGCCGGGGAGACAGGTAACGGACCCATTCTGCCTGGGGAATATGATGCTGCTTACACACCCGCTCAAATCCCCACAAAAACGAGTCCAAGTCCCCGTTATCTTCCAAGATTGGAAAGTCCTCGGATCGGATCTTTAGTGCTCGGGCTCCTGGAGTTGGTGCAGGGGAAGGTTGCGCCTGCTGGCAAAGTTCCAGTTTTTTTAGCTCAAGCTGATGCTCCAACTCCGCCCGACGCTCTGCAGCAGCGGCCTCTCTTTCCGCCCGCCGCTCTGTAGCAGCGGCCTCTCTCTCCGCCCGGCGCTCTGCAGCTTCTCGGTACTGGAGAATCACCTGCAGACGGGTGCTAGAGTCACTAGCGTCTATCTGCTGTAAGGCCATTTGCAAGTATAAGTCCGTTACCCCCACAGAACTGGGGTTACTGGTCCCTCCAGGCACAGTTACCTCTGGGGTCCGGGCACCTGCGGAACCGTCTGGCATGGTGATGTTTTCTGGTGCCAGCCTCTCAGGACTTTGCTCCGCCTCCTGCATGGCTATGGTAGCTTCCATATCTGCCATCTCCTGGAGTTCAGCAGCAACCAAGTCCTGCAGACGTTTGGTTATGCTTCTGGTCCCACCAGCCATCCACTGGAAGCCGTTGCCAAATAAAAGATAGGACAGAAAAAAGAAGAAGGGAGGGAACAGTACTGTACCAAACTTTCACCGTATTTTAAGCTTGATCTCATACCGCGCTCGTTCCATAGGATTGCCGCAATCCCCAGTGTCTGCGTGATACCACACCCACACACTGTTACCCTAATATCCCACAACGCTGCCACCACTGTGAAGAATATCGCCTCGCCCAGCCGCCTGGCACGCCTGCGATCAAACTTCTTTCTTAACCTCCCACTCACACACTGTGAGTAGACCGGGTCATAGGATAAAATGAAATGAGCGATATAAATTTTATATGTTTAATAACCCAAGTGGGTCGGTATGAATTAATAGCATATACAGAAATATACAATATTAATATGATCAAGCATAAACATACAAGCAACAGGGAGATGATACAATACACCAAAATAAAAGGAAATAAAGATTAGAAAAAATACCTGAGCACACAGCTTTGTCCTAGCTGTCTCTCTTCCATGCTCAACACAATAGACTTGTAGTCCGTTTCTCTAGGCCACAGCAGAGTTTTGGGCCTAGGGCGCAAGCTTAAGCAAGTTGCATAAAACAATCCTTCTACATGCTGTCCAGAACTAGGCCCTCAAAGCATTCCTCAGTAGGGCAGGCCCTCTCATCTTCTCCCAGATCAGAGCTCCTTACTGCCTCTATGCTGAATGACCCCAGAATCCAGGTCTGCCCACAGCGTATGGCTAGTGCTCCACCCACCCCTTGCACCCAGGCAGCCCCCCTTCTCCCACCTTTGCAGAACCCTCGGAGAGAAGGGTGAAGTTAAGGCTTGCTATCCCCCATCCCATCTGTCCAGGGATAATAAAAGTGCCTGGCTATAGCAAGCCATCTCCAATGAACACACATAAAACCAGTGAAGCGTATCGTCCAGCAATGTGGACTCAACTAGAGCACCGCATTCCAAGTGGGGGAAGGACTGACCTAAGCAAGTAAAACACACTTCCAAGAAAGATATAAAACTGAGGGTCGGTTCATCACACCCAGTACCACATTTTCACAATGACTAGGATATAAACTCTTTATAGTCTCAAGCTCTTTCTTCAACCAAAGGTTCTCTTTCTCTGATACCTCAAGTTGCCATTTCCAATCAGATATTTCAGCTTCATACAAGAACCTGTTGGCTTTAATCTCAACTTGAAGCTGCTGCACCATAACATTTTCATCTTTGGTGCTTTGACGCACTCCAATATGAGACATACAATCAGCAGGGACATATTCAATCATAGAACAGAGGTGCTTTAGACAAACTGTGTCACTCTCATGCAACCCATTATCTTTACTTGCATTCCACCTGATCTGTTCCGGGTTTTGCATCTCTCTGCATTCAGACTGCTGCACTAATAAACCTGTGCATGACTTCTCTGCTTTTTTACAAGCTGAAATTCTCTTTTTCTTGCCCATGGTTTACTAACAAGATTACACAATATTCCACAGCAACCTTGGGTTCAACCGGCAGCAACTTTTTGCTATCTTCTGCAGTCACATGTATTCAAACAGTTAACTTATGTGGCACTACAACAACCAGCATTTTCTTCTGTCTTCCACAGAAAACACCAACATGGCACCATAGCCTTTCACATAGACTGTTTATGTGGCACTACAACAACCAGCATTTTCTTCTGTCTTCCACAGAAAACATCAACATGGCACCATAGCCTTTCACATACACTTGTTTGCAATATCCAGCTTCTATACACATTGCTATGTTGCAATTCACTCACCCCCTCCTGGGTTTCTTCAGTTGAAATCACAGATTTCTTCCAGCTGTAGGCCACAATGCACACTTTGCAGTACTGCAATCACAAGCCACTTGTCTTCCAGGACTTGCGTGGATCTCTTTATGCGTGATTTCTACACCATATGTGACAGCTTGGGGGAATTAAACTCAAAATGGCGGCTTGTCCTGGTCCAGACAGCGGTGGTTCATGGTACTGGGTGCTGGAAAGATAGCTTTCAGACGGTCCAAGTGTAAATAAAAGTGGCTTTATTCAGCTTAACTGCAACATAACAAAACAACAAAAAAAAAACCTATGCCACAGTTAGGGCCTAACTCACTCCTTGAGCCCCTAACTGTGCTGATTGTTGCTCAGCTCCAGCAACCGTCCTCTGTGGACGCCAGCCCTTCTGGGACAGAGCCTATTTCTCTGTCCTAGCTGGTTCACTTGAGCAGCCGGACTAATGCTCCACTCAGCAAAAGTCCCCTGTGGCCCCAGCCCCTCTGGCACAGACCGTCTATCTGTCCAACTGGTCCACTATTTCCTGCTCTGTGCAGGATACTCCAGTCCTCTGGAGTTACACGCCACCCAAAGGTGTGGCTGAAGGCCTTTTCAGGGCTGGGCCTGGGTCGCTCAACAGCGCCCTCTGGCTCACATACCTACACTGCTTTATATTGCCATGTGTAAGAGAATGTAGGCCTTTCCCTGGATAAGTCAGTCTGGGAAAATGTGCTCGCCATTGTCAACACATGGAGGCAGCAATTACGGACAAGGACAATACATGGCTTACATGGCCCATTGGGTCAATGTTTTGAGCAGCAGCTGCCACAGACCAAAAACATAACAAGGTGTTATATAACTTACAGGTAACACTTATGCTCATGCAACGAGAGAAGGAAGATTAAGAACGGCTTCCAGTTTAATATGTCAAAGGCACAGCCAGAGGAAGAGGCTGACCCTTATTTTTTTCAAGATGATGATGATGACGACGACAACCACACTGGCCAAGAACACCAACCATGACAATTCCTTGGGTCCGTACACATGCATTACAGACTGTATGCTCCGCTGCTTATAAAGTGACAAGCGTATTAGCATCAAGCAAAAGAATGAGTGCTGGATGGCAGTGCTCTTAGACCCTCACTATAAAGCCAAAATGGGGACATTCTTCCCTGCTTCCCAAAGGGAAGCAAAATTGGAATATAATCAGGATAGTCTGTATGCCTAGCTTGCCACAGCATTTAAAGAGACCACTGCAAGTGCCACATGCCAGTGAATAATTTTTGACAGCTTTTAGTTTTGAAATGCCAATTCCTCTTCATCAATTTTCAACTAGACACACAGCATTAAATCTGTCTCCCACATAATAACTGCCATGTGTGACTAAAAAAAACACAGGAAAGCACCTTTCCTCAAAAAGGGTAATTTTTGGAGCATTTTAAATGTTAAAATTCGTAAAATTGAGTGTCAGCGATGTGTGTGTTTAAAGTAGGAGTTTGTGTCCACTGCTTACCATCCATGTTTCCATACACATACATGCGACTTTGACATAACTTTGGTTTTGTCTGCTTTAGAGAGCTAGATACTGGATACATAGGTTCCTAGGAGCCCTACCAGTGTTATATACTATGTATTAAGCCAATTTAAGTTGTGGTTCGTACCGAACTTGTTCAACCTGAAATGAATTTTGGGACCAAACCACCCTAACCCAAAACAATACAAATCTCAAGAGGTTCGTTCTTCTCTAGCAACAACAGAAGGAGTTCCAGCAGCAAATGGCTTTATTGCAAGCAAGTGAAAACAAACCCACATGCTGTAGCATTTCTAAGTATTTCTAAGGAGTAAGAATTAATACCCAAAACTGAAGACTGACCAGAATTTGTAAGTAGACATGCTTTGATGAGAACATGTAGGATGCTCATGGCACCTGCGCAGTGGATCACTGAATCTGGAGAAGTACATGATGTCCAATTGATGTTCACTGAAGCCAAGATGTACTACTCCAACCTCAGTGAACAACTACAGAGGTGCCATGAGCCTGTGAGCAATAGGAATAAAGGGTTATTTTTTTCCCATGCTGGTCACTTGTAACTATTTTCTTAAAATTTGAAATTAGTAGTAGGGTTTTTAGTAACTTTTTTAGCCCTCTTATGCTATTTTTATTTATCTTTTCAAGGCTTGACAATATACCGTATAACCTCTATGGCTATTTTTTTTCATATAGTATTGCCTTGCTTTATGTAATATGCAGAGCTTTGTTTTACATGGTATATGGTCTATATGGTTTTTGTATATCTATCCTCTATAGATCTTTTCTTTGCTTATGACTATACAGTATATGTGCTTATATGGTGTATTCCTGCTCTTTTTAGGATTGTTTTTACCTGTGCGGCTACTTCTTTCCCTTCCCCTATTTCTATTAGTTCACATGGGGTGTACCATATCTTAGAGGGTCCCATCCCCATCTTGGCTGGTAGCTAATCAGCCGATGAGTCTCTCACTCCTCTAGGGCAACCTTTGAGACAATAGAGGGTCACTTATGACTACTTAGTGAGAACTCCCAGACAGACTCTTCTGTCTTCTATGAACTACTTGTGCAAGTTCAGGAGTAGTGCTCAGGGCAATGCCTAATGGCTTCCACAGGCTCAACTTTCTGCCTGTGTCCCCTTACCAAAACACTCCCAAATCACTGCACGCACTTCTTCGCGCGGATTCTACTAAGTCCTTCGTGCTACTACTCAGGTCCCATTCGACCTTGACCGTCCAGGCACGGCTGGAGGCTAGTGTTCCAAAACAAAGACTTTTCAATCACTCAGTGCTTCTCATTTCCGAACCTTGTCCGCAACTCTAGACTCTAGGGGTTAAGAATAGAGAACTTTTCCCCATTCTTTGCAGCCTTATATCTTATAACACAGGTAACATGCAAACATCAGTAGACAGGTAAGACAAAAAGCAAAGAAAACAATTTCCATATCATTTACAGGTGACATGTCCCTTTTAGGTTCTTCCGTACTATTCAATTGGCATCAAGATGTCATATAAACATGCAGCAGCTTACCTCACTCATTGATACAGAGAATAGACACATAGGAGCTCAGATATACTAATTGGCAAGATAAGGTCTTACCTCACACAGTACTGTTTTTTATCTATCTGAGGTCCTCTGGTCCCGTCCTCAAGTCGATCGGTGAGTGGGTCGGCACTCTATCGGCTGCACATCAGACAATCTCGAGGCCCCACGTCGTTGGGCGTCAATTTCTGTCGGGGGTTAATCTCCCCCGGGATGGATGTCACCGTAAGCCTAATTAAATAGATAACCAGTTTCGAGCGCTCGGGAAACAAGACGTACACAGATATCGTGTATGAACAGTTTCTTCTTTATTGCGTAGTTCAATACAGTTTTAAAGCTAAGCTCAGTTACATAACAGTCATGTGATCAATGTACATATATGGGTTTTCCAGTTCCGTTACCAGACAAAGTTGTTCACTTTCCCATCACCCCAGATGTTTCCTTTTCACCTAATCTAAATGTCCTCCTTATCTTTCCTGAGAATGGTACATCTCTGAGAACAGCAGAACTGTTGATATTCAGACCCTGAGATTATATTCTATCTCTAAACTATTTAGCCTGCATGGAGAACATTTCACCCTGTGTCTTCTATATACTGCGTTATAAAATATAATACAAATTATGCTTTAACCCTTACACTATGGACCTGTTATATATTCATGGCATGGCTCTGACTTCTGGTATTTGTCCTCTTTTGTGGTTGTTCAGGCTGTAGGGAAAGGGATACCAACATAAACCTCCACAGGGCACAATTTAACCTAAAGCTGGCCCTGATCCCAATGGCTTTTGCAGCTGGTGAAGTACTATTGCTGTTCTATTGCAATATTCTTTAAACTTCTATTTACATGGGGGCATATGGATACATTTGACAAATCTGCCTAAAGCTTTCCCAAAGCATGTGCAAATGTATACTGCAAATGCAGTGTAAAAGCAACCTAAATGAATTGACAAGAGGGCAAATGGGAAAGGGAACACAATTTGCATTTTTTGCCCCAAGCTCCAAAGTACCTCATCACAGTCTGGACTTCTGTTTACCCATCTATTCCATTAACTTATTAATTATTTCTTAGTCTTCTGATTATATTAAACGACATTAAATGAATTACTGAATTAATTGTATTGATATTATCTATTTCTCAATAATTTTGTAATGTAAAACTTTTAAAATATGGTTAATTATTCATTTGACCCATATGGGAATAGTATGTAATCTAGCATCATTTTTCAAAACTGACATGTGTCACTTTATATGGCAATAACTGTGAGGTGCTTTAACTCACACAAGTGATTTTGAGATTGTTTTTTTTCACGACACATTGTACTTCATTTTAGTGGTAAATATTGCTCAATATATTTTTTTTTTATTTATAAACAAAATAGGAAATTTGATGGAAATTTGGAAAAATTCGCAATTTTGAAAATGTGAAATGCTCTGCTTTTCAGAAAAATATTATTTACCATATCTCAGCTTTATATTGGCATCATCTCTTAATCATCCTTTAATTTATTTTGGAAGTTAGAAGGCTTACAAGTGTGACTGCTATTTCCAGATTTACATTAAAATTTCCCAAATCTATTTGTTAGGGACCACTTCAGCTCAGAAGGGGATTTTAAATGTCTATATATTAGAAGCCCCCCATAAATCACTCCACTTTCAAAACTGCACCCCTCAAATAATGCAAACAGCATTTGGGAAGTTTGTTAACCCTTTAAGAATTTCACAGGAATTAAAACAATATGGAGTTGAAATTTAGATATCTATTTTTTTTTTCAATAATATACAGTATTCATTTAGCTCTAAAATGAAAACATTCACAAGGGGTTAAAGGAGAAAATGCATCTCACAGTTTGTTATGCAATTTCTCCCAAGCACGGAAATAACCCACATGTGGATGTAAACTGATGTTTTGGCACATGGTAGAGCATGAGAAGGAAAGTGTTTGAAAAGCAGATTTTGCAGGAATAGTTTTCGGATGCCATGACTCATTTGCAGAGCCCTTAAAATACCAGTACAATGGAAACCCTCAAAAGTGACCCTATTTTGGAAACTACACCCTTCACAGAATTTATCAAGGGGTATAGTGAGCATTTGGACACCACAACCAAAAACCAAACTGTTTAAAAATGTACTCCAAAAATCAAATAGCGCTCCTTCCCTTCTGTGTCTGGATGTGTTCAAACAGCAGTTTATATCCACATATGACATTAAGTACATTATCCTGGGTACACCAGTGTCATACATGTGGGCATAAACTGCAGTTTGGGCACACAGCAGGGAACACATGTGAAGGAGCGCTATGTGGCTCTTGGAGTGCAGATTTAGATGTTTGGTATCTGGACGCCATGTCATGTTTGCAGAGCCCCTAAGGTACCAGAAAAGTGGAATCCCCTAGGGAGTAACCCCAAAACTGCACCCCTCAAAGAATTTATCAAGGGCTGTGGTGAGCATTAGTTTCCCATTTGTGAATGCACAGTGGATGGTGAAAAGTGAATATGTAAGCTGTGCGGAGTACATTGGGAACACCAAATTCCCTAGTATTTTCCCAGTAGCTCCTAAGATTGGGGAGTCACTCTGGGGGTCATGTCTGGTTTCTTTTCCATCATAATCTCTAAATCTGGGGTGTACCCTGATATACGCTCGCAAAGCTTATACAGTGGGGAAAAAAAATATTTAGTCAGCCGCCAATTGTGCAAGTTCTCCCACTTCAAAAGATGAGAGAGGCCTGTAATTGACATCATAGGTAGACCTCAACTATGAGAGACAAAATGAGAAAACATATCTAGAAAATCACATTGTCTGATTTTTTAAGAATTTATTTGCAAATTATGGTGGAAAATAAGTATTTGGTCACCTACAAACAAGAAAGATTTCTGGCTCTCACAGACCTGTAGCTTCTTCTTTAAGAGGCTCCTCTGTCCTCCACTCATTACCTGTAGTAATGGCACCTGTTTGAAATTGTTATCAGTATAAAAGACACCTGTCCACAACCTGAAACAGTCACACTCCAAACTCCACTATGGTGAAGACCAAAGAGCTGTGGAAGGACACCAGAAACAAAATTGTAGACCTGCACCAGGCTGGGAAGACTGAATCTGCAATAGGCAAGCAGCTTGGTGTGAAGAAATCAACTGTGGGAGCGATAATTAGAAAATGGAAGACATACAAGACCACTGATAATCTCCCTCGATCAGGGGCTCCATGCAAGATCTCACCCCGTGGGGTTAAAATGATCACAAGATCGGTGAGCAAAAATCCCAGAACCACACGGGGGGACCTAGTGAATGACCTGCAGAAAGCTGGGACTAACATAGCAAATTCTACCGTCAGTAACACACTACGCCGCCTGGGACTCAGATCCTGCAGTGCCAGACATGTCCCCCACTTAAGCCAGTACATATACGGCTGTATGAAGTTTGGTAGAGAGCATTTGGATGTTCCAGAAGAGTATTGGGAGAATGTCATATGGTCAGATGAAACCAAAGTAGAACTGTTTGGTAGAAACACATCTCGTCGTGTTTGGAGGAGAGTGAATGTTGAGTTGCATCCAAAGAACACCATACCTACTGTGAAGCATGGGGGTGGCAACATCATGCTTTGGGGCTGTTTCTCTGCAAAGGGACCAGGACGACTGATCCGTGTACATGAAAGAATGAATGGGGCCATGTATCGTGAGATTTTGACTGCAAACCTCCTTCCATCAGCAACGGCATTGAAGATGAAACGTGGCTGGGTCTTTCAGCATGACAATGATCCCAAGCACACCGCCAGGGCAAAGAAGGAGTGGCTTCGTAAGAAGCATTTCAAGGTCCTGGAGTGGCCTAGCCAGTCTCCAGATCTCAATCCAATAGAAAACCTTTGGAGGGAGTTGAAAGTCCGTGTTGCCCAGCAACAGCCCCAAAACATTACTGCTCTAGAAGAGATCTGCATGGAGGAATGGGCCAACATACCAGCAACAGTGTGTGCCAACCTTGTGAAGACTTACAGAAAACGTTTGACCTCTGTCATTGCCAACAAAGGATATATAACATAGTATTGAGATGAACTTTTGTTATTGACCAAATACTTATTTTCCACCATAATTTGCAAATAAATTCTTTAAAAATCAGACAATGTGATTTTCTGGATTTGTTTTCTCATTTTGTCTCTCATAGTTGAGGTCTACCTATGATGACAATTACAGGCCTCTCTCATCTTTTTAAGTGGGAGAACTTACACAATTGGTGGCTGACTAAATACTTTTTTTCCCCACTATACATTCCCTTCCTACTGCAGCCAGTTTTGTTCTAATGATTTAGCGATTTTTGGGGTTTTCGTCTTCACATTGTACAAGCTATATTTTCTTTTTTTCTTTTTCTTTTGATGTAGCCATATGAGGGCTTGTTTCTTGTGGTATGAGATGCATTTTGTAAAGACAGCAATTTTTGAGTACCTATAAAAGAAATTTTATTAACTCTTTCTTGGTTAATTAAAGAAAACCCATCAAGACTGGCATTGCATTTTACCTTTTAAATGTTTTTCCGCACAGCATAAGTAACATGTTACCTTTATTCTGTGGGTTGGTACAATTACTGCGATACCGAATTTATATATATATTTTTAAATGTATTACTAATATTGCTGAACAAAAACCCATTTGTGGACATACGTAAATCAGTTATTTTTTTCATCGCCGTCTTCTGAGACGCATAAAATTTATATTTTTGGGTGAAAGAGTTGGTTGAGGTTTTATTTTTTCTTGGGCAAGCTGTTTTGGGGAAAAACAATTACTTTTGATCACTTTTTATAGCATATTTTGTGAGGCGAGATAGTGAAACATTACTTCCAGTGTTTTTTCCCGTTTTTGTTTTTTATGACGTTCACCGTGTAGGTTAAATGTTTCCGTTTGATTGTATGGGTTGTTATGGATGTGGTGATACCAAATATATACTGTTTTTATTCATTTTTAGGGTTTTTATTATATAATTCATTTTGTATAAGAAAGGGGCTTTTTTATTTAATAATTTTTTTTAACATACTATTTTTGTTTTCATTTTTTTTATGTCCCACTAGGTGACCTGAATCAGTGATGCACTGCAATACACGTATACTTCTATTCTATAGTACTATTGGCTGCTCAGAGGAACACAGAGGAACAATATAATTATATGGACCACTGAGGAAACAACATAGATAGATAGACATGCATACACATTGCTATACACTTTGAACCAAAGGTGATGCCATATTATGTAAAACTCTTCAACTGGATTGTTTAAATGAAATCTATTACATTCAAGTTGCAAAACTTGCAAGCCAGTAGCATGTTATAGCAATGTTTTCATTGGTTAGGAGATCAGTTGATGGTTTTAAACAGTCAGTGACAGCTATTTCCGTATGCATGCTTAGGCATGGCAGGCTGCTATGTTCAGCTACTGGACTCCTAAGCATAGAAAGAGCAGGAATTTCAATAATAAAAAAAAAAATTATGCTATTTTCTCACAAAACTATACACTATACAATCTGTTCATCTTCCCCTGCTCTATAATATGACAGGCCCCCTCTAACACTTTTTAAGCCTCTCAAAACAGTTTTAAAAAGTATCTTAAAAGGGAGCACAGCCAAAAGGAGTTGCGAATTGTGGTAAATTTAGTAATGACAATTTTTGAGAAACAATATTGGTGTAGATGCAGAATATCCTGTGTGTGGTTTCAAAGATAGTAATATGTTAACAACTCTCTTTTGATAAAGTTTATTTGTTCTTCAAAGTGATGAATACAAAAATCTTCCCCATTGTCCCTATATAATTTGTGACTTAGACGTGTCTTGAGACTATAGGAGTAGAATTGCTGCAAGTTTTTAGGCTGTAACTTCAAGCTTTAATAACATTAATGAGAAATAAGCTTTTAAGGGGTGCTGTAGGATATTATATTGATGGCCTATCCATAGAACAGGCCATGAATGGAAGATTGTTGAAGGGTCTTCTTCAAAGCAGTCCTAAACAAAGTGACATCAATGTGTGTGGTTGTGGCTGGTACTGTACTGTAGCTTAGCCCATTCAAATCAAAGGAGTCTATCACCTCCCCCAAACATATTCAATTTTAAACACTGTCATACAAAGCACATTACAGTGATAAATAATATACATCAGTTATGTATGGCACTTTTGTAAATTTGGAGAAAACAACTTTGAAGTCTTTTGAAAATGAGGAGGTTGGTGCACTGGAGGTGGGGCTTCAACTCCCTGGAGCATTTTTCTTAATACTTGGACCCCTTCAATCTCCTGCCTGTTGCACCTCATACATCAAGAGTTTCACTGCTATGGCATTACCCATCCTACTTAAGCCACAAGCGTAGTTTTCCAGGAGCTGAAGGCCCGTCCCAGTGCACCAACGGCTTCATATGTATAGGACTTGTTGTTTTTCTCCAAATCTACAAAAGTGACGTTGATAACAAAGGTATGTTGTTTATAAATTTAATGTGCTCTGTAACACAGTGGTTACAATTAAAAATATGTGGAGGAGGTGGTGGGACTTCCTTTAAAGGAGTTTTCAGAAACTAAGATATTCATGACCTATCCTTAGGGGTGTAGATGGCTAAATTCAAGAAAGGTTGCAGTGCCTATGGTTAAGACGAAAAGTCCATATTCAGTATATATTTAGAGATGAGCGAATTTCTCAAAAGTTCGATTCTTCAGTTCGATTCGAAGTTCCAAAAAAATTTGCTTCAATCCGAATTACTTCGCGGCAAATAAACAGCTATTTCTGAGCTGAAGAGAGTCGGGGTGGGCGGCAATATGCTGGAAACCCTTGGATGCTGCGGTCATGTCTCTCTCTTTCTTCAGCGTGGACAACTTTTATTCATGTGGAAGAATCTGCTAACAAGCAAAGACTCGCCTACCCAATCACATCACTAGAGAATATCATGTAATCGTCTGATGTCACAAAGGTCCTTAATAAATATTCGTTACCACGAAGCATCAGGAAATCTGGAATCGTGGAGAATCGAAGATTTCCTGAAATTTGGATCGAATTCCACTTCTGCAGAATCGATTCGCTCATCTCTCTCTCTCTCTCTCTCTCTCTCTCTCTCTCTATATATATATATATGTATATCACACACACATTTATATATTTTCTTTATTTAAGTAGGTGTGTAACCAGTTGTTGTTGAGCCTTCTAGTTTCTGTAGGTCAGCTGCTGCTCATGATTAAAAGGGTCATGATTAAAACAGATGTTGTGTAATTTCATGCTTGTATAGGGGTACAAAAGACCAAAGTGACCCTTTCACATGAGATAAAAGAGATGACTTTTGATAATGAGAAACAGCATAGAGTATATCTATTAGCAGTAATGTAACAGGTTTCTGTGGAGGAGGGGCTGGGATGCCTTTGCAGCCAGCTGATGGGTTTATTCTCAATGACACCAGTGTTAATCACCATTATCAGAGAGATTTATAATTGGATTCTCCTGGCACAGGCAGCTGTCACATTTACACTGAACCTGCCACCACTGCTTGACACATTTCCTTTACGGAAGTACTTGAAATAAGGAAAATATGTCAATCATATCCTATTTATGCCTTGGGTGTATAAAAATGGATTTTGAGGTCACCAGGGCACAGAATAATTTTAAACATAAAACATGTAATGGTAAAAACATGATGATGAGTCAGTATGTATTTAATCCAGGAATTATCATTTGAGTTGGCTCGTATAGCATCTATTTTAATGTAATAAGTATTCTTTATGTAATTTGAAAACAAATTGAGCAATAGTTTAGTTTTATCTTAAATCTACCTTAAGGCCTAGAGGCACCAGAATTTGGCAGATAAGAGCCTAACAACAGCTACATTTTGTCTCACTAGGCAGCTATGAGTGGATTATTAGTCACTGAAGAATATGTTCATTTTTAAAATCATAATATATTGCACCAATGGATATATAAAAAACAAACAAAAAACAAGGTCTTAACAGAAAAAAATGAGAGATCCAACTCTTTTGTGTCTACGGCTACTATGCAGTTGTCTCTCTTTCATTTAAAGGGCTATTACATAACTTTAATGTTATCACCTATCCACTGGATAAGGGATAACTGTGTAATTGGTAGGGTCTGACCATGGAGGGCCCATGCAGTCCCATGGAAGTGCATGGCATGACTCGCATGTGTGAACAGCCAATCCATTCAGACATGGGTGCAATGGATCCTCATTCTCTTGATTGATGGAAGTCCAAGGTTTGGACCCAATTATCAGTTATCCTCTATGCAGCGTCTGGGGGATATCTTTAAATTACCAGAATAACCTTTAAACCCTCTGTTTCCTATCTTACAGGTGGTAGGAGAAGAGAGAAACTGATGTCTACAAGGTTTGAATACACACAGTTAGGTCTTATCCACACATCAGTGTTTTGGTCAGTGATTTTCATCAGTGATTGTGCAAACCCTTTCCATTACACCTTACCTCAGCATAGTCTCTGATCCGATGCAAATAACTGACCAAAACACTGATGTGTGAATTATGACCTTAGTTTGCAGTCTGTAACCATGAAGAGACATAGGTCTCCATACAAGCTGCAGAATCCAGTAGTATTCAAACTGATTTGGTAAAATGCTTCATTTTTAATTTAAGATATATTTTACCAATAAAAATGCTGCAAAATGTACTCACTTTTAAGATGAATGATATATTTAGTATACATGAAATAATCTGGACTTATATTTCTTTGAAAAGCAAGCAAATTACTATGTCTCCGTCTTTTCATCTAGCTGATCATATCTCTAAATAGAACCTTAGACTTAGTATTTCTTCACAATCGCGATGTTCTCTTATATACAGTTCCCTATCTTTTTCAAGGATTCAATTTTCTTTCTTGCTGCTATTGAAATTCTTTGACTGAAGTTTCTGTCTTAAATATATTATGGATAGAACATTAGGGCTGACTGATATATTGTGCACATCCTTGACATCTGTCACATGAGAAGTGTTCTCTATACAATGGGACAGCCGCACTTGGGGCTGTGAATGAAGTGACTGTCCAAGTGTTTGATATCACTCAGTATGCACTGGAAAGATCTTCTGAGCTGATTACTCTGTGATGAGAATTGTAATTCTCTGTACTGAACAGTAATCTCTCTATTGGGCTGCATGCAGTATGAAAACACGAAGAAGTATTAGGCACCATTAACCTTACTGTTCCATTAACCTCCACTGCTGGAGTAACTTCTCCTGCTGACAGATCTGTGCGCCCAAGGTTTTCAGTCTATAAATCAAACACAAGGAGGAGAGAAACTGAATAACTCATCAGCCTTTTGGGAAAAGTAAAACACAAGAATAAAACTGAAATATAAAAGGCTTGCAAGAGATTGTCAGAATATTTTGACGGATCAATGTGAGAGCTATGTTAATCACACAGTACCAGGGAATGCTGGGATATAAAATTAGTACTATCTATTATCTAAGACATATATGTACCTCATGATTGGTTGGTGGTTGTTAGAAGTCCCAGAAAGTTGTGGATTGGCTTTTTAGCTTTTGAAGCTTTTAGTTAATAATTGAATTCTGGAGGGACATTTTATACCACTAGTTTATAAGTATTAAAAAGATTTTCTATGAAAAAAACTCTAAACCAAAATTTCTATACAATAATGTATACATCTAATCTATAGATGAATAACTAGATGGATGAATAGATAGATAGATAGATAGATAGATAGATAGATAGATAGATAGATAGACTTGAGAAAGGCTCCTGAGCATGGAGCTAAAACATTGCACATAGAATAAATATCACTGTGTTTTGTTTTGTTTTTTCACATTTTTGGAGTGCTGCCTTTTTCTTGTATTATGATAGATAGATGATTGATAGATAGATAGATAGATAGATAGATAGATAGATAGATAGATAGACACATGGAAACATAGATAGGTGGATAGATAGATAGATAGATAGATAGATAGATAGATAGATAGATAGATAGATAGATAGATAGATAGATAGTAAAGAAAAATTCCAAAGCAGCACGGCCAAAGACAGAGGTGGGTGCAAATCCTTGGGAAGATGTCAAACTTCCAAAATATATAAACAAGAAAAATGGCAGCACTCTAAAAATTGCAAAGGCTAGTGTGTCTTTATTTCAAGGTGACATTTCGGTCCCAACTGGAACCTTTCTCAAGTAACAAATAAGTGACTGCAATATCATTATATATATATATATATATATATATATATATATATATATATAGTGCAATTATTATAATTACAATCAATCAATGCAAATTGCATACAAAAGGCATCAAAATACAGTGAATAAATGTATAATCAATCCATGACTTGAAATCACAAAAGTGCATAAGTGCATATATCATATTGCAATATTAGTTATAAAGTGCAATATACAAAAGAATGACCTAAGTCATTAAATTGGTATAATAAAAGTGTCAGATGTAAACATATAACATAAATAATGTGTAGGTCTATAATATAATTATTTCCTAAAGGATGGCCACATCACTCCACCACCTCAACACCTTGATATAGTTCTGTATCGGAGCTCCGGCACATGCCTCTTCGTTCAGCGTGTCTATTACACCAGTGCGCATGCACACACGTTGTATCAGAACAGATAATTGTAATGAATCACTAATAATTATGGACACTGAGACTTGTCTCGGTGAACCCATATGCAAGTCTAGTAAACATCTTGATATGCAGAGGCCATATTGATTAAGAGACTAACCCTATTTACTTATATGTGTATTATATTGTATTATATATAATCATCAAAACTTATAAAGGAGTATTTGGGTAAATCACCAAGTATTTAAAGTATAAGGCATGCAATATTATGCGCCTATGATAAAATTAAATAAAATAGTGATAGGCCATAGAGATATCCAATGGCCATGGGATGAATTCCCCATAATATTCATCAACCAGGTCATATGATCGGTTGTATCCCATATAGGGACATATCTCCACTATATAGGTCAGCATATGTCCCCCGATCTGTCCAACAGACCAAGTACACACGCTGTCCCCTCCGGCCTATGGGATTAAGAGAACAGTACCATCCTTCCCCCAAAAAATAAAATTATTGGCCAATGCATAATTAGAAATAAATTAATTAGTACATCAATCAATAATCCACAGTCAAATAGTGGATGTTTCATCCTTTTTCAATTTCTTCAACCATCAAATGTGTAAATATTCCGTGTTGTGGAATAGAAATACAAAATTAATATAATCTTACATATGTAGATATACTTGTGTTATCTAACACACACACGCACACACACATATATTATAGGTACTTCTTATTAGAGAATGTTACCTATCTCATCTCATATTTCTTAATATTCGGAACTACAATCAATATATTTCTGAATTGCAATGCTGATTTAACACAAAATAGGGTGCCCAGAAATATGCCATATTCAACAATAATTAAATAACAAAAGAGATAAGCAATCAAGTATATGGGTATAGAACAGAGGTTCCCAAACTTTTTTTTTCTCATAGACCACTTTCAAAATTTTACTGGTTTCGGTGGACCCCCTGCTGCTACATTTCTACCATGTTCTCAAAACTAATCAAAAAATGTGAAGATTAGATCTAACGTAGACCCCCGTCGAGACTCCCGTGGAGCCCTGGAGGTCCACCTGGACCAGTTTGGGAATAACTGGTATAGAACCAATCATTATATAATAGCTTTACATCTATTTTTTTAAATACATAAGGGGGCTTACATAATCGTTATCTACAATAGTTTAGAATATTGTATCTCATCATAGTGTTTTATATGCAGTTCTGGGTCTTATACATTTTCCTTTATCAGATATGTGTAGTAGGAACTACAATATTGTAGAAGATTCCAGGACTTTGTTTTTAAATAGTCTTTTCTTGTGTCTTTAAAGCATTTTATCAAATTAATAGTGGTGTACTTATATACAGAATTTGCCTTTGTGCTTTTTCAGTGAAGCTATAAAACAAATCGCTGGACTTTTGTTCACAGAACAGAGCAATAGCTCATGCAAGATAGCCATCTATTGAAGAGAAGCCATCATATCCCCAGACATGTCTGTTTCAATAGAAACTTGTATTTCTCAGAATATGACTATTTTGGAGCATAATTTCTTAGAACTCTGCATTGTGATGTTATCTTCTATTTCTTCAATTTATGTATAAATAAATTGACAGTCGAGTTGGTGGGGTTTTCCTTACACATTCCCAAGGTCCAATCAGTGTTGACTGTATCAGCATTCGTAGAGACACACCCCTTTGTCAAGGAGAAGGGTAACACCCAGTTGTCAATTTATTTATACATTGCTTCAGGAGTAAAAATGGCAATGTAGAGTTCTAAGAAAATATGCCTTAGAACTGTTATTTCATAGGGAATACAAGTATTTACTAAAATATACATATTAGGATATTTGACACATTCTTGTTTATTAAAACAATTCTCAATCTGAAACTAGAGACTGTTTACAAATTAAGCATATTTTAGTATATAAGTTATTATTAGTAAAATATATAGGTGATACATTCCACTAAGATTGCAAACAACTCCTAGGGAGAAGTATACCTACTATATAGGAAGGTACATGCAGCTGTTATGGTGCCCAGCACTGATGGTGTCTGACACTGATCTTTTCCTGTTTCCCAACACTGATTTAGTGCATTTTCCTGTAGCTGTCACTAGATGTTGCACAGTGTAAGATTTTTACAGCCTCCATTGCTTTCAATGGTAGCTATATTAATTCTTATGAACTGAGCTCACCCTAGTGGTGGCTACAGGCAGCAAGTTTTATCTCTCAAAGCTATGTAGAGGATATTTATGAATGCATTTTTGCCAGTTGCCTACTATATATACATTAAAAAATATGTGGGCTGATTCATGCACAACATGTGAAAAGTAGCAATTTTTGGGACATGTGTGCTGCAATTGCCACTTTTCTTCAAAAAAGGGGATGGGGCTTTGCACCCTGATAAGTTTACTGGAGCAAATAATGACTTAATGGCTGAAATCTACAGACTACCTGAATTCACCAAAATTTCTTAATAATTTTGATACAATTCCCTCTTCTTAACCCCTTAGCGACCCAGGGCGTAATAGTATGTCCATACAGGGCGGATGCCGTCTGTATAATACAGCCAGCACCCGCTGGTAACAGCAGCGATCGGTGCCTGCACCGATCGCGGCTGTTAACCCTATAGATGTCGTGGTCAAACGGGACAGTGGCATCTAAATTGCGCAGGCGCCACGGGCGCCGCCATTTTTCACCGATAGCCACCCTCCAGAACGTCATCGGAGGGCGGCGATTGGTTACCATGACAGACGGGAGCCTATTGAAGGCTACCAGGCTTCTCATTGCATTAGCTCTATTGCACGTTGCCAGATGTAGCGTCTAACAGAAGTAAAGGCATTTTGCTATTCACTGCAATACAGTAGTATTGCAGTGAATAGTATGAGTGATCAGACCCCCTAGGTTTCAAGGTCTCTAGGGGGTCTGATCATAAAAGTAAAAGAAGAAAAAAAAAAGTTTTTAAAAGTATAAAAAAAAACCCCCCCCAAAAAAACCCAAAAGTTCAAATCACCCCCCCTTCCCTAGATAGATATAAAGGTAAATAAACAAAAGTAAACATAAACACATTAGGGATCGCCGCGCTCCAAAATGCCCGAACTATTCAAATTTTAAAATGTTTATTCCATATAGTGAATGGTGTAGCGGTGAAAAAAAAATCAAAATGGCCAAATAGCATTTTTTTCAACACTTTGCCTCCTATAAAAAATTTAATAAAAAGTGATCAAACCATCAGATCACAAAATGGAGAAACAAAAATTTTTTTCTATTTTTGAAAGTTTTTAATTTTTTAAAAGGTATCAAAACATTACAAATACTATATAAATTTGGTATTGCCGTGTTCGTACTGACCTGCAGAATACAGGTAACATGTCATTTTTACCACACAGTGAATGCCGTAAAAATTAAACCCATATGAAATTGGCGCAAATGCAGTTTTTCTCCAATTGCACCTCATTCTGAATTTTTTTTCCAGCTTCCCAGTACATTGCACAGCATATTGAATGGTACCATTGCAAAGTACAATTTGTTTTGCAAGCAATAAGCCATCATGTGACTCTATGAACTGAAAAATGAAAAAGTTATGGCTCTTGGAATGTGGAGAGGGAAAAACGAAAATGCAAAAACAAAAAATGGCCGGGTCCTTAAGGGGTTAATAAATTGGACTCATGTTATTCAGAATGAGCACCATTTGAGTTATGCCGAGTATGATTTATTTTTATTATTTATAAAACTCCTTGACTTTATACAAATATAATGGAGGGGACTTACAACATTTCATTATGGGGACTCATGATATCTGTGTAAGCCCCTGCTCTTAGGATACAACTGGAAAGCTTTCTAAACTTCTGTTCTTCTAACTGAACTGCAATGTATGAATAAGACCTAAATATAGCAACAGTCATTAAGATTTCAATGTTTTCTGAGCAATAATTGTCCACTGTAAATGTATTGTTTGATGAAAATTTACACATATTTGTACTTACTACAAAACAAGGACTTGAAACAGGAAATGATCCAAAGATGAGGAACCAGAGGAGGTGGATGGGCCCTGCATGGTGTTGGAATTGGGCCTGCACAATGTGGAAATAGCATCTGGCCTTGCTGATTTTTTTGGACTGTGGCTGCTGCCACTCAAAACATTGAGCCAATGGGCCATGAAAGCCATGTATTATCCTTGTCCATAATTGCTTCTCCGCTTGGTGTGCATCTTTGCCCCAGACTGATATATCCAAGTAAAGGTGCAAATTCTCCAACACATGTCAATATAAAGTAGAGATAGCTTTACTAGAGATTTAATGGCATCTAAGTATCCTCCTTTGAGGTTGAGTGCATGCCATCAGTTGTCAAAACGCAGTGGAAACCACTAAGTGGTACAGCAGTGACTACACCGCCAAGAGCTTGACTAGGTACGAGATAAGTTGCACAAATGCTACATGACTGGGCACATATTGCTGTTTTCTGTCCAGACATTCCCTAATGGATGACTGACTTTGGCATGGATGAGGAGGAGTAGGAGGAGCAGGAGAAATAGTTTGTGATGATGATAATGACAACCATGTGCTAGGTGTAGATATGACCTGGAATGAAGATCACAGGGAGGAGTAGAAGAACAGCCTTGCTCACACCTTCCAGTGCCACTACCACTATCAACTCAATTTTTTCAAATAAGAGATTGATGCCTTTTCATGTGAGTACGTAGATATGTTGTTCCTATATTCGTTCCTGCATGGCCATGTCTAAGTTTCTGCTTGCAGATCTTGCACATTGGCATAGATTTATCATTTGCCAATGTACAAAAAATTTACTGCATGGGAAATGACAGCATGTAGTTGCTGCTGTCAGCAACAGCAGCAGTAGAAACACGTCTGCCACTACCACTGCCATTTCCCTACCCCCACCCCGTCAGATTCCCCTAGGTCTTCCCTAGGAAGCTTTTAAAATGTTGGGCCTGAGCCTAGCTGGAATCGTTACTATGACCACTGCCACCACACTCTTGTAACCCTGACCTGGTTGCCAGAATCATCATCGGTAATATCAACATCATCTTCCCCGCTTTTTTTTGACACATCATGGCCAGATATCCCCCTAGCTCCTCTAACAGAATGACTATCAGTAGTAGTACCACACCCCTGCTACTGCCACTACTACCTTCACCACCAACCGTCATGCATTCCTCCTCTATTTGCACACAATGCTGACTGTTCTCATCCAACTCATCAAATAAAAGAAAGACTGCTCTGACTAGGATAAATAGATTGATCAGCAGGTGTCACTGCCATTGTGTCAGTAAAGTGAAGGAGACACGGTTGACATTCCAGAAAGGCCCTGCAGTAAATTATGTGTTATTTTGAGGAGGAACACACAGAAACTTGGCTCATGATCATATCCTCTTGTGGCTGAAATGATTCAGCTAAATAATCAAAATCTTCATCATTCACAGAAAGTACAACAATCCTGTGGCTACTGGCGGGTGGTGCCACCAAAATCAGATGCACTGTTGCTGTTTCCACCCACCCTTTGTGTCCTGTTTTTTTCCATTCATTTTTTTTTTTGCACACTATGCACACTATGCTTAATTATAGTGATTGATTGGCAATTTGCCAACAATTTTGGCACTGTGTGTATGTTTTTTTGGGGGTGTTGTTTTTTTACAGACAAGTATTTCAAGAAAAGTGAGCTTGAAATAACAGTTTTTATTTTTCAGATTACTGCAGGATAGACTGTATATTGGGTGAACATACCAAAAAAAGAAATGCTGAAATAAAAGAGATTATTTTTTTTTAGATAAATAGAGGCTGCATTGCTGTATATATACTGTATGTGCCCTTGCACATAAAAGAAACACTAAAGTAATGAATATTTTTTTCAGAGTAACAATGCTCCATCACACTGTATATTTGGTAACATTAAAAAAATCAATTAAATAGCAAGATTTTTTTTTTCTTTCAAAATAGCACAGACTAGACTGTGTATTGGGTGAACACACAAAAAAACCCCACATAAATGACGGAGATTGTTTTAATAGATTAGCAGAGGCTGCACTACTACTGGTATGTATATATACAGTACAGACCAAAAGTTTGGACACACCTTCTCATTCTCAAGAGTTTTCTGTATTTTCATGACTATAAAAATTGTACATTCACACTGAAGGCATCAAAACTATGAATTAACACATGTGGAATTATATACTTAAGAAAAAAGTGTGAAACAACTGAAAATATGTCTTATATTCTAGGTTCTTCACCTAGCACCTTTTGCTTTGATTACTGCTTTGCACACTCTTGGCATTCTCTTGATGAGCTTCAAGAGGTAGTCACCTGAAATGGTTTTCACTTCACAGGTGTGCCCTGTCAGGTTTAATAAGTGGGATTTCTTGCCTTATAAATGGGGTTGGGATCATCAGTTGTGTTGTTCAGAAGTCAGGTGGATACACAGCTGATAGTCCTACTGAATGGAGTGTTAGAATTTGTATTATGGCAAGAAAAAAGCAGCTAGGTAAAGAAAAACGAGTGGCCATCATTACTTTAAAAAATGAAGGTCAGTCAGTCCGACAAATTGGAAAAACTGTGAAAATGTCCCCAAGTGCAGTGGCCAAAACCATCAAGCGCTACAAAGAAACTGGCTCACATGAGGACTGCCCCCAGGAAAGGAAGACCAAGAGTCACCTCTGCTGCGGAGGATAAGTTCATCTGAGTCACCAGCCTCAGAAATCGCAGGTTAACAGCAGCTCAGATTAGAGACCAGGTCAATGCCACACAGAGTTCTAGCAGCAGACACATCTCTACAACAACTGTTAAGAGGAGACTGTGTGCAGCAGGCCTTCATGTTAAAATAGCTGCTAGGAAACCAGTGCTAAGGACAGGCAACAAGCAGAAGATACTTGTTTGGGCTAAAAAACACAAGGAATGGACATTAGACCTGTGGAAATCTGTGCTTTGGTCTGATGAGTCCAAATTTGAGATCTTTGGTTCCAACCACCGTGTCTTTGTGTGATGCAGAAAAGGTGAACGAATGGACTCTACATGCCTGGTTCCCACCGTGAAGCATGGAGGAGGAGGTGTGATGGTGTGGGGGTGCTTTGCTGGTGACACTGTTGGGGATTTATTCAAAATTGAAGGAATACTGAACCAGCATGGTTACCACAACATTTTTCAACAGGACAATGACCCCAAACATGCCTCCAGACTGTGTAAGGGCTATTTGACCAAGAAGGAGAGTGATGGGGTGCTACGCCAGATGACCTGGCCTCCACAATCACCAGACCTGAACCCAATCGAGATGGTTTGGGGTGAGCTGGACCGCAGAGTCAAGGCAAAAGGGCCAACAAGTGCTAAGCATCTCTGGGAACTCCTTCAAGACTGTTGGAAGACCATTTCAGGTGACTACCTCTTGAAGCTCATCAAGAGAATGCCAAGAGTGTGCAAAGCAGTAATCAAAGCAAAAGGTGGCTACTTTGAAGAACCTAGAATATAAGACATATTTTCAGTTGTTTGACACTTTTTTGTTAAGTATATAATTCCACATGTGTTAATTCATAGTTTTGATGCCTTCAGTGTGAATCTACAATTTTTATAGTCATGAAAATACAGAAAACTCTTGGAATGAGAAGGTGTGTCCAAACTTTTGGTCTGTACTGTATATGCACATTTACACAGCAAAAAATGCTTAAGCAATATTTTTTCATATTAACAATGCTCCATCATGCTGTCTATTTGGTGACCATAAAAAAATAATAATTCAATAACATGTTTTTATTTATTTTTTTTCAGAATAGCACAAGCTAGACTATATATTGGGTGAACAACACACTCCAAAAAAAAACAAAACGCTTAAATAAAGGACATGAATATTTTAGATTAGCGGAGGCTTCAATCCTATGTATATATATATGCATTAGCGGAGGCTGCAATACTATGTATATATGCAAACTTGTGCAGCAAAAAAGCTCTTAAGCAATTAATATTTTTTTCAGAGTAAGTAGAAATGGGTGTGTCGTTTTGTAACAAACCAGATTCTACCCAAATATTCAAAATTGTTTGGTTTTTAACAAAACTGAACAAATGGCGACTCACTTCGCACAAAAATTGGCCATGCTGCAAGAAAATGGCTACCACATACACGTGCACAATCACTCAGACACTGTGAGTGGCTGTGATGTTGTAGCAACATCTGGTAGCCTCTCAGCCAATAAATAGTGGTAAGTGGACCTTACAGTGCTGAAGCTTGTGCATTTGTTCACAGCCTTAAAGGGGTATTCCCATGACTATAACCATATCTATATTTGTAGATAATTAAAAGTTAAACATTTTTGCAAATATAATTAGTTAAAAATTCTGCAGAATTTTAGAGAAAATCTTTAACTATCTCAGTGATAACAGCCTGCTGTCTTGGTCGGTTGCCAATGGATACGACCACAAATGCAGAAATTTTGTATGGTCCAGGACTTGACAAAAACCCAGCCATGATTTTCTTATTGTAGCTGGGTTATCAGTCAGGGCACTACATGAATCAGAAGATATCCCGGCCTCAATAAGGAAATCATGGCTGATTTTCTGACCTTAGAAAGGACCTGCATTCATGGTCGTATCCATTGGCAACCGATCAAGACAACAAGACGGTGACCACAAGATATTTAGAGAAAATCTTTAAAACTCTGCAAAATGTTTAATTACTTATATTTGCAAAAATGTTTAACTTTTAATTATCTACAAATTTAAAAATGGTTATGTTCGTGGGAATACTCCTTTAAGTTGGTGTAAATGATGAACATGCAAATAGATCTGTGATCCATCTCACTGTATCATAGGCTACAGGCTTAGTTGGCACTGTTCAGAAAAAGCAATAGAAATGTCAGCACTACTAGAAGACTAGGAAAACTTAGAGAATCAAGTAATTAGACAGGGCTGATTAGTGCTAGAATTCAATAGGATATTTGCATAGAGACAGGGCCGGTTTTAGACAAAGTGGGGCTCTGGGCAAAATTAAAAGTGGAGCCCCAAATGTTGAAATATTGTACCTACTACATAGTCACATTCTGTTAATCTGATGTGCTGCAGTGCTTACAGAGGTGTTTCTAAGGCCTTTAAGGCCAGGGCCCCCATGTTGTGAAAACGCAGCATTTTGGCCACAGTAGAAACATTGCAGCAAAAGAACGCAGCGTTTTACAGTACCTGCAAAGTGGAGGGGATTCTGACTAATCCCATACACACATTGCAGAAAAAAAAATCTGCAGTGGAAAAGCTGCGTTTTCACAGCATGTCAATTATACATACAGAAACGCTAGTGTTTTCCATAAAGGTATAATAGGTACAGAAAGTCCACAGAGGAAAATTGCAATGAAAAAATGCTGCGCAATGCGTTTCCACCAGTCTTTTCTGCATCATGGGGCCTTAGCCTAATGGAGTTGTTTCATATGTATGTAAATTTTTTGGCATAGCCAAACTAGTTGCTTGTGTCCCTTTATAAATCAGGTTCACAAGCAACAAGGCATATGTCTTTTCCTACACACAATAAAATATTTATATGCATTCAGAATTGTCAAATAGGACCGCTATACCAGGACTAAATACTGTCACGTCAGCCACTGACCGCTATACCAGAACTAAATACTGTCATGTCACCCGCTGACCGCTATACTAGGAATAAATACTGTCACGTCACCCGCTGACCGCTATACCAGGACTAAATAACTTCATCCACTGACCGCTATACCAGGACTAAATACTGTCACATCAGCCACTGACCGCTATACCAGGACTAAATACTGACACATCACCCGCTGACCGCTATACCAGGACTAAATACTGTCACGTCAGCCACTGACCGCTATACCAGGACTAAATACTGTCTCGTCAGCCACTTACCACCAGATTCCCCTCTGTCCTCATAGTATAATCCACAAATAGCTGCTTTTACTGTATAACGTTCCCCTCGTAGTGCCAAACACTTCACTACTATCAGAGTTACTCCGTTCCCCATATTGAGAACACAACTACCCCCTTTTATTTGCAGATGCCCCTCATAACACCAGCCAGCAATTAACCTCTTCCTACCCATTACTGTAATAGTATGCTGCAGTAAGCAGTTTGTTCCTAAGACTGCACTTTGCAGAGACTGACAAATGACCGTTTATGCCACGTGGGGCCCCCGGCCTTAAGGCTGAGGCCCCACTTTGTGGAAAAGCAGCTTTTCTTGTTGCAGATTTTGCTTCAGTGTTTTGAGCCAAAGCCAAGAATGACTACAAAAGAATTGTGAAATATCTAGGAAGCTTCTTATACTTCTCCCTTCTGTTCAATCCACTCCTGGCTTTGGCTCAAAAAATAGCAACAAAATCTGCAACAAAAAAGATTTGCTTTTAGGTAACGTGAAACACAGCGTTTATGGCGGCTGCAGAAATGTGCAAGCAAAGTGAATAAAATGTCATTTAATCTCATCCAAAGAATGTTAATTTTAGTTGCGGAATTTCCATATATTTCATAGGGGAAGAAAGTGCAGGGAAAAATGCATCAAAAGCTCAATGAAAAAGGCTGTGGAAAAAAGCAATGTGTTTTTGCTGCTTTTTTTTCTCCAGTGTTTTTTAGCTGAGTTTCACTGTGTTGGGCCTAATCCTTAAAGGGGTTGTCCAGGAATTACAGGTTTCTGCAAGGAGGCCGGGGAAGATCAAAAATAAAACTCACACTTACCTGTCCCTGGTCCTCTCACCCGCGTCCCGTCTAGCCGCACCGTGGGGCTTGTTCCAGCAGCAGCCCTCGCCACACATAACCAATCAGTGATCTCAGCAGCCTATGGAAAGGAACCGCGATGTCACTCACATAAGTCACCTGTGATGTCCTGCGTCCTTTCCTTGGGCCGCTGATTGGCCTCAGCAGTCACGTGTGGTGAGGACTTCTGCCAGAACAAGCCTCTTGGCTGGGCCGGACAGCCGTGGGAGACACTGGAGCACTGGGGACAGGTGAGTATGGGTTTTCTTATTTTTCACCTTCCCTGGTCTCCTTGCAGAGAACAGTAATTCCTGGACAACCCTTTTAACATCTCAATATACTGAGAATCACACTATAAAATACAATTCTAGTATGTATAATGGTACACATGTACATAAGAAAACACATATAGACAATAATATGCTTTATATACTTACACATATACCATATATTCACACACATTCATTCATATACAATATATACACACCCAAATACCAGTCTACAAACATACAGTACTCACACAGTATATAAGACACATACTGTAAACAAATATACACATATATACATATTAAATATACATATTTTACACAAAAAATACACTTACATTTGGCTGAATCGCTGGGTGCACTGGAAATGGAGGAAGCTCATGTGCAGCTCTGTCTGGCAGTAGTGAAGCTCTAACATCTCAGCAGACTTCCTCCTTCACACTCTGATCTGCTGGATGAGTCACTGCTTAGGTGGGGGAGGGGGGAAGCTAGTAGCTGTTTCTAAATGCTGGCAAAGTTTGGAAGCAGCGATCAGCAGACCTTGCATCTGTTGATGCTTTCATCTAATGCCAATTAAGACTACTAATAGTAGGGAAGTATGGGGCCCCTATGGGTGTGGGGGCCCTGGGCAATTGCCCAGTTTGCCCCCCCCCCCTAACGCTGGCCCTGCATAGACATAGTAGTGAGTGACTAGGTGAATATTTGCTTCTTCTGTTTCAGTGCTTACACAGTTAACCCTTTCATTGCCAATAATCTAATGTTGTCTGACACTTGTGCAATAGAGCAATTTAATATTTATACTCAATCTTTAAATATACTTTTTACTCACAAGACAATCCTGTTTGCAAAAATGTTTTAAGGCAAGAGTTAACATTTTGTCATTAAATACATACTGCTGTTTTAACAGCAAAATGATGCTGATGTTGCCTGCACAAATCTTAAAAAAATAACTCCATTATATACAAGCGGTTTCTTGTTGTTCACCCAATATAAAGTCTAGCCTGCGGTAAGATTAAAAAAAATCATTTTGTATTTTCATTGGATTTTTTTTCCACTCTAGTGATTGACCATACACAGTGTGTGTGAAGAATTGTTGTTGTTAATGCAAACAAAATATTTGTTGCTTAAGTGTTTCTCTGTATGCGCAGGGGCATATATATATATATATATATATATATATATATAACACAGTAATACCTCGTACACTCGCGTTTCCGAATTTGCGAATTCACAGATTCGCAATATTTTTTGGGCAACTAACATATATAGATTTTGCTCTTTTTTTTCAGATCTGTGAAATTTAATTAAAAAAAACACCTTCGCTATTGGGTAGTAGCGTCCTGTTCGTTACGTACCCGGTAATTAGTTTCATTTTACTGTGAGTGTATAAGAAAAATGAATGAATGTATTAATATACAGTACTGTACAGTATATTTTAGTATACTTTAGTATACTGTACAGTACTGTAGGGTAAAGTTTATTGATATTTAGGGGTTAAACATTAGAAACCGGCATTGTAAGCGCTTCTAAGCGCTTGTACCAAACATTCGCGATTCCTCGCGATCCGCGACCCGCTCTGGCACCTAACCTCGCGAATGTACGAGGTATTACTGTATATACACAGTTGTGCTAAAAAGTTTACATACCCCGGCAGATTTTTTGGTTTTTTGGCCTTTTTTCAGAGAATATGAATGATAACACAAAAACTTTTTCTCCACTCATGGTTAGTGGTTGGTTGAAGCCATTTATTGTCAAACTTCTGTGTTTTCTCTTTTTAAATCATAATGACAACCAAAAACATCAAAATAACCCTGTTCACAAGTTCACATACCCTGGTGATTTTGGCCTGATAACATGCCCAGAAGTTGACACAAAAGGGTTTGAATGGCTACTAAAGGTATCATCCTCATCTGTGACCTGTTTGCTTGTAATCAGTGTGTGTGCATAAAAGCTGAGTGAGTTTCTGGGATCCAGACAGACTGTTGCATCTTTCCTCCAGCCACTGACGTTTCTGGATTGTGAGTCATGGGGAAAGCAAAAGAATTGTCCACAGATCTATGGGAAAAGGTAGTTGAACTGTATAAAACAGGAAAAGGATACAAAAAGATATCCAAGGAATTGTTAATGTCAGTCAGCAGTGTTCAAACTTTGATTAACAAATGGAAACTCAGGGGCTCTGTAAAAACCAAACCACGGTCAGGTAGACCAACCAAAATTTCAGCCACAACTGCCCGGAAAAATGTTTGGGATGCAAAGAAAAACCCACACATAACATCAGCTGAAATACAGGACTCTCTGAAAACTATCGGTGTGGCTGTTTCAAGATGCACAATAAGGAAGCACTTGAAGAAAAATGGGCTGCATGGTCGAGTTGCCAGAAGAAAGCCATTACTGCGCAAATGCCACAAAGAATCTCGCCTTCAATACGCCAAACAGCACAGAGACAAGCCTCAAAACTTCTGGAACAAGGTAATTTGGAGTAATGAGACAAAAATCGAACTTTTTGGCACAACCATAAATGTTACAATGTTAAATGTGAAAGAGGACCAAGGGCTGGGCCCACAGGTTCAGCAGGTACATGATGCCACACAGATGCACACAGCGTTTTAATACCCAGAACAATGTTTACTGAGTAAAGCAATGAAGAGAGATCTGGGAAAATATGCAACAAGGTATAAACAGAGAGAAAATACAAAATAATATGGAACAGATTATTGCAGCAAACCAATACTATACCCTTTAGTTCCCACAATTACTTAAACAGGTAATGGATTCAAGTCCTTTAAGAATGCGGTATTCCTGTATTGGTCCCTCATTGGGGTGCGCCCTAAGTATCGCACAATACTATTTGTAATCCAAACCTCAGTCTTACAGTTCCAGATCCTTCTCCCCAGCACCCCCCCCCCCCTTCCTGTTTCCTGCTGGGTGATGATGCAGTTCCCTATCTCCAGTGGGAGGCATGAAAACTGCAATCCTAGCGCACTGCTATTCTTGTAGGAGTACAACACGTCCCAGTAATTATCTATAATCAGACTTTGAACCCTAGAACAATATTTACATTATTACATTAATACTTATGGGCAGTTTATTACTTTGCTGCCACCTACTAACCAACGTTAGTTACTGCATATATATTGCTTCACAACCTTACATGCCACCCCACTAAAGTTTTGGCGTCCCGACAACTCTACCAAATAAACTCATCCGCTGCATAGCGCTGAGGGGGAATACCTGCCGTGGAGCGCTCCGACCTGCGAATGCCTGGGTTTGGTGGTACTGGTGTAGGAATTGTATCCAACTCCTCTTGGGGTAGTAACGCACCTTCTGTGGTATTATTAGTCACAGGACATGGAACAGTAGACGCCCCATCAGTCTGTACAGGCCGCGTAGTGACCAGCCACCACTCCGTGTCTCTTGGACACACTGGATCTGAATGTCTTTGCTGAACCTCTCTAGTGTTTTCAAGTGAGGACTGACTCTCTGGAAGACACGGTCTGAGCATGTTACGGTGTAATCTACGAGTTGGCCCATCAGAGTCTTCCGCTTGGACATCATAGACTGGACCTTCTGAATAACACTTGCCGTTTCACAATGTAAGTCTGTGGTTCCCAGTGGTGGTCCAATTTGTCGGTGGGCCGCTTTACACGGACCAGTACTTTTTCACCTGGTAACAATGGTACTGTTTGCACAGGTGGATGATCCCTAGAGACTTGCTTTTGAAATCTCTCATTGACCACCCGTTGGATGGTTCTCAATTTGTCTCGGTTCTCCTGCACCCAGGTGTCAGCAGTTCTAGTTATCTCTTCGGAAGGTGGGCTGAGGTTCATTTCCACGATTTCTTGTCCAGGACAACCGAACAGCAGCATGTATGGAGTATAGCCTGTAGTGTTATGAACACGATTATTGTATGCCCACAGCAGCTCAGGCAGATATTCAGGCCGGCGTCTCTTACGATATGTCTCCAGAGTGCGGAGCATCTGTAGAAGTGTTCTGTTGAACCTCTCACAGGCTCCATTGCCCTGTGGGTGGTACGGAGTTGTCTGTGACTTGTTCATCCCATACAGTCGACACAGCTCTTCCATCAGTTTCCCTTGAAAGTAAGCTCCTTGGTCAGAGTGAATTCTCTTCGGGCATCCATACACCTGGATGAAGTGTCTGCATACGGCAGACTCTGACTCTGCGGTCTGGTCATGGGTTGGTACTGCCACAGAGAATTTCGTGAAGTGATCTGTCATTACAAGGCAGTACTGATGGCCACTCACCAATTGTCCGACTAAGATGTATTCAATCATCAGAATTTCTAGTGGTGCTGATATTTGAATCACTTGAATTGGGGCTTGCTGCTCCGGAGGTTTCGCCAGCTCGCAAACTCGGCACTTTTGACACACTTCTTGGACAATTTGCCCCAGCTGGGGACAGTATACGAGCCTCTGCACCCACTTGTACGTTTTTTCTGCTCCAAAGTGGGCACTCTTCTCATGCCCCTCAAGGGCTACTCTTCGGGCCACAGCACCTAGTATCACTATCTGCCACCTCTCTTCAAGATCCGTAGGCAGGAACACTCTCTGGTACATGACCTCATTTCTGATTTTCAGCCGGTCCCATTGTTGTAACAGCTTCCATCCGTCTGAAGCCAAACGACTTCGCACTTCAAGCTTGGGCCAGGTCTCAGTTTTAACCCAGTCTTTTATCTTCTGTAAGTCCGGATCATCATCCTGCACCTGTGCCCGTTCCTCTTCAGTCTTCCTTAGTCTTCCTTAGTAGTACAGTGATACCAGTAGCCACTCCACTTGAGCTTGCCACGGGTGGCCGTTGAGGCACTCGACTGAGATTGGGTATTTCAGTTCCTTCATCTTCTTCATCAACTTCTCTGACCGGCACCTCCCAGGTGACTCTAGATAATGCATCAGCATTGGCATTGTCATTACCGGCACAATATTTGATGGTATAGTCATACTTCGCTAGTCTAGCCATCCACCTCTGTTCTAGGGCACCAAGCTTTGCATTCTGCAGGTGGGCCAATGGGTTATTGTCTGTTCTTACTAGTACATGGGCCCCGGTCAGATACCCTGAGAATTTCTTGGTCATCGCCCAGACCAATGCCAACAACTCGAGCTTGAAGGAGCTGTAGTTGTCCGGATTTTGTTCAGAGTCCCGTATGGATCGACTAGCATATGCAATGACTCGTTCCTGGCCTTCCTGTTTTTGGGCTAACACTGCTCTTAACCCGTGCAGGCTTCCATTGGTATACAGTATGAATGGTCTGTCATATTGAGAGAATGCCAGGATGGGGGTGCTAGTCAGGGCCTTCTTTAGTCCATCAAATGCTTGAGAAGTCCCTATCAAGAGTTCATGTAGCGGACCAGCTATTTTCACAAATCCCTTTATAAATCTTCGGTAGCAACCAGCCAGTCCCAGAAACGCTCTCACTTCCCGAAGTGTCTTGGGCTGAGGCCACTTGCTCACGGCCTCCACCTTACTATCCGCAGGACGAACTCCTTCAGCTCATACCACGTGTCCCAGATATTCTATACTAGTTAAAGAGATGGCACTTTCTTGGCTTAATCTTAAGGCTATGATCACGGAGCCTACTGAGCACTTGCCGCAGTCTCTTCAAATGTTCTTCGAACGTGGATGCATGGACTATCACGTTATCCAGGTAGATCAGAATCGACTTGAAGTTTAATTCACCCAGGCAGTGTTCCATCAGACATTGGAATGTACCTGGAGCATTTGTTAGCCCAAAGGGCATTCAGTTGGATTCATACAGCCCCATCGGTAGAATAAAGGCGGTTTTCTGCCTATCCTTCTCTGCAACAGGTACTTGCCAGTAGCCGCTTGCCAGATCTAGTGTCGAGAACGCTGTAGAGCAGTCAATGATTCGTCAATCCTTGGCAGGGGTAAGGCATCCTTTACTGTGGCTGCACTTAACTTCCGATAGTCCACGCAGAACTTCAAGGACCCATCTTTTTTTCGCACTAAAACCACCAGTGCAGCCCATGGACTTTGGCTTTCCATCACTACGCCACTGTCTATCATCTGAGATAGCATGGTCTTCACCTCTTAGTAGAGAGTAGGTGGGATCTGCCGGTATCTTTCTAGAATTGGGGGGATATCCCCAGTGGGTATTTCATGTTCAATGGCCGTTGTGCACCCAAAGTCTTCCTCACACCGAGAGAAAGTGGCTTGAAACTCCCACAGCACTGCTTCAATTTTTCCCATTTGATCAGTGGTGAATTGGCTTGTATTAATATCCATTTGCTCTAAAATTCGCTGGCCATTCCACTCAGGTGTGGACTCCTCTTCAGAATTCTGGTCCGCTGCCAAAGTCCAGGCATCACCTTTTACTGCCCGTAGGGCTAACTGTCTACCTGTGAGTGTCTCTCCTTGCAGCACATGCAGCTCAGCCACCTTTTCTCCCGCATGGAAAGTAACTTCATAGTCATGTACGTTGATACACCGGACTAAAACCTGTCCATCCGCAAATGTCACAATAGTTCTGGCGACCACTCGACTTCGGCTAGCTTCTGACAAGCCCAGGGGTTCCATTAACACATTTATCCCATTCAGCTTCCGGTGTCCTCCAATAGGCATACATATCATCTTCTCCTGACTTGGAGGTACGGCGCAGGTAGTTCCGTACGGAGCATATACCGTTCCAATGGGTTTACCCACAGGGGTGCTTTTACAGATACCACATGTTCTGATCAAGCACTGGAATGCTTTACGGGTGGGCTTATGGGCAGTTGTATTCCTCCAATAACCGGGGCCATCTTTTGTAAACATGAGTCGATCTAGTTCTCGCAGAATATTCATTCCCAATACGACTGGGGCTTCATCTCGAGCCGGCTTCTCTACCAGCACCACTCCCTTCTTGCCAACGTCTTGTCCACATAACTCTATTCTCATCCAAGTCACTCCAAACACAGGTATAGCAGTCTGGTTTACTGCTGTCAACTTAATCAAAATGTCCTTGTCAGGTTTCATCAGATGGCCGAAGTTTCTCTCAAAGAATTTCAAGGGCATCGTTACTTCTGATCCCATGTCTATAAGACATTTCACCATTTGTTCTTCAATCAGCACTTCTAAGTAAGGGCTTTCGGCCACAAGGTCTCGAGGGTCTTCAGGGGCATCCTGGCACCTTATTTCCCCCGCGGCATGCCCCACTACTGCTGGAATTTCCCATTTAACGGAAGCTGTTCTGGATTTGTGTTCTTCCTTGGGCATTTCTGGCCGATATGTTCTCTTTCGTGGCAAATCCAACACTGGGGGCCCCTTGCCCTCGGATAACTAGTAGAACCCCAAGTCTGTCCAGCTATAGGCGGAGACGGACTAGGACGAAGCATGGTGAAGTTTCTCGCAGATCTTCTTCATCGGAAGGAGTCCGCCGATCTGCTGCAGTCTGCATTCTCACGGTGTACGTGCCATACTCTTCTTCTGGAACTGTAAAGTAGCATCCACTAGGATATGGTCCTTGAGGGCCTGGCGAAGAGGAGGGCTTTACAAACCGAGGATGAACTGATCCCGGAGGATCTGATCTCCATTTCCAAGGACATTAGCACCCCTGGCCTCTCTTCCGTACATGTGACCAAATCTCCTGGAGGGCATTGGCAAATTGGGGAACAGTCTCATCTTCAAGCTGGAAACGAGTAAAGAAGCGGGATCTAAGGCTACCGGTACTGGATGTTTCTCCATAAATGGACTCGAGGATCGAGATTAAAGATTTCAATGTCTTCCTTTCCTCCTCAGGGCGCAGCATTACAGTGCGTCGGGCATCTCCCTCCAAGGCGTTCAGCGCCACATCCGATTGCAGATCAGGAGCCAAATTATATAACCGGAGGGTGCTTTTAAGATGTGCAGCCCAGTCTTCTAGCGGCCTATTCTGCCCATCAAATCATACTAGTTGACTCAGGATCGCCCATGCAGGCAGACACACAATCGGAGCTGCTCCCACGGCAGGAGGGGTGACTGGAGTCACGGGCAGAGCTTCCCCCGGACCCTAATGGGCTCTGCATGGTGATCAATGTACCCAGCTTGCAGCGCCAAATGAAAGAGGACCAAGGGCTGGGTCCACAAGTTCAGCAGGTACACGATGCCACACAGCCACACACAGCGTTTTAATTCCCAGAACAATGTTTACTGAGTAAAGCAATGAAGAGAGATCTGTGAAAATATGCAACAAGGTATAAACAGAGAGAAAATACAAAATGCTATGGAACAGATTATTGCAGCAAACCAATACTATACCCCTTAGTTCCCACAATTACTTAAACAGGTAATGGATTCAAGTCCTTTAAGAATGCGGTTTTCCTGGATCGGTCCCTCGTCGGGGGTGCACCCTAAGTATTGCGCAATACTATTTGTAATCCAATGGTTAAATTGTAATCCACAGGCAAATGCTGTCTTCCCCTTCAAGTACAGTTATAGGCCTTGCTCCAGCTCTCTGCAGTGCAACACTTAAAGATAGGCCAGTCTCTCCAATGATAGGGTGTCAGCGTAAGAGTCCCTTATATAACTACCACCACGTGGTCTATGTAGATGCGACCAATCCGTACTCACAAGTCCTTGAGGCCTTTCCTTCGTGTAGTCACTTTATCGTCTGTGCTTCAGGGGTGTCTTGACTCCGTCCTCAGCCAGCACCACGGTCACTGTGTCCTAGAACTCAGTCCTCCGCCAGCACCAAGACTTCTCCTACTGTCAGCTCAGCTCAGGCCTCCATCCAGCACAAAGCTTTCTCCAGGAGCCCAACACAGCACACCTCAGGCTTCCAGTTCCAGATCCTTTTCCCCACCACCCATCCCTTCCTGTTTCCTGCTGGGTGATGATGCAGTTCCCTATCTCCAGTAAGAGGCATCAAAACTGCAATCCTAGAGCACTGCCATACTTGTAGAAGTCCAACACGCCCCAGTAATTATCTATGATCAGACTTTGAACCCGAAAACAATATTTACATTAATTACATTAATACTTATGGGCAGTTTATTACTTTGATGCCACCTATTGACCAAAGTTAGTTACTGCAGATGTATTGCTTCACAACCTTACAAATGCAGCACATTATCAGCAAATACTAGAGGCAAATTTGCACTCATCAGCCAGGAAGCTGCGCATGGGACGTACTTGGACGTTCCAACATGACAACGATCCAAAACACAAGGCCAAGTCGACCTGTCATTGGCTACAGCAGAAGAAAGTGAAGGTTCTGGAGTGGCCATCTCAGTCTCCTCACCTCAATATCACTGAGCCACTCTGGGGAGATCTCAAGCGTGCAGTACATGCAAGACAGCCCAGGAATTTACAGGAACTGGAGACTTTTTGCCAAGAAGAAAGGGCAGTTTTACCATCTGAGAAAATAAAGAGCCTCATCCACAACTACCACAAAAGACTTCAAGCTGTCATTGATGTTAGAGGGGGCAATACATGGTATTAAGAACTGGGGTATCTGAACTTTTGAACAGGGTCATTTTGATGTTTTTGGTTGTCATTATGATTTAAAAAGAGAAAACACAGCAGTTTGACAATAAATGGCTTCAACCAACTACTAACCATGAGTGGAGAAAAAGGTTTTATGTTATCATTCATATTCTCTGAAAAAAGGCCAAAAAACCAAAAAATCTGCCGGGGTATATAAACTTTTTAGCACAACTGTATATATATATTGTGAGTATGTGAGCCAGAGGGCGCTGTGGAGAGACTCAGGCCCAGCCCTGAAAAGGCCTTCAGCCACACTTTTGGGTGGGGGCGTGTAACTCCAGTAGTCTGGAGTATCCTGCAGGGAGCAGGAGATGGTGGACACAGCTGGACAGATAGACGGTCTGTGCCAGAAGTGCTGGGGTCCACAGAGGACTGTTGCTGGAGCTGAGCAGTAGAGGCTAGTTAGGGGCTCAAGGAGTCAGTTAGTGCCCTAACTGTGGCCTAGGTTTTTTTGTTTTGTTATGTTGCAGTTAAGCTGAATAAAGCCACTTTTATTTTACACTTGGACTGTCTGAAAGCCATCTTTCCGGCGCCCAGTACCATGAACCACCGCTGTCTGGACCAGGAAAAGCCGCCATTTTGAGTCTAATTCCCCCAAGTTGTCACATATGGTGCTACGGATTCGGGCATAAAGTGATCCACGCAAGTCCTGGAAGCCAAGTGGTTGGTGACTGCAGTACTGCTAAGTGTGCATTGTGGCCTACAGCTGGAAGAAATCTGTGATTTCAACTGAGAAACCCAGGAAGGGGTGAGTGAATTGCAACATAGCAAAGTGTGTGCAAAACTGGTGAAAGTAAAACTCTGGAAGAGGAATCCAGGGAATGGACTTTGTGTATACTGTGGCACAGAAGTCTGTAAAGTGTTTGCTGATGGCAAGAAAGTAAGAAATGTGTATAGAAGCTGGATATTGCAAACAGTCTATGTGAAAGGCTATGGTGCCATGTTGGTGTTTTCTGTGGAAGACAGAAGAAAATGCTGGTTGTTGTAGCGCCACATAAGTTAACTGTTTGAATACATGTGACTGCAGAAGAAAAAAAGTTGCTGCCGGTTGAACCCAAGGTTGCTGTGGAGTATTGTGTAATCTTGTTATTAAACCATGGGCAAGAAAAAGAGAAATTCAGCTTGTAAAAAAGCAGAGAAGTTATGCACAGGTTTATTAGTGCAGCAGTCTGAATGCAGAGAGACACAAAACCCGGAACAGAGCATGTGGAATGCAAGTAAAGATGATGAGTTGCATGAGAATGACTCAGTTTTTCTAAAGCACCTGACTGAATATGTCCCTGCTGACTGTATGTTTCATATAGGAGTGCGTCAAAGCGCCAAAGATGAAAATATTATGGTGCAGCAGCTTCAAGATGAGATTAAAACCATCAGGTTCATTTATGAAGATGAAATATCTGATTGGAAATGGCAACTTGAGGTATCAGAAAAAGAGAACCTTAAGTTAAAGAAAGAGCTTGAAACTATAAAGAGTTCATATCCTAGTCCTTATGAAAATGTGGTACTGGGTTGCCTGGAATGGACTGTGTCACTAAGAAGGAGTTTGCTGATATGAAATGTGCTCTAGCTAATAAAGTTGTACAGAGTGTAGAGCAAAAGCAAGTGCTTGAAAAACAATTGCAGGATTTAAAGGAGCAGCATGTCCAAGACTCCATTGCCAAAGAGAGTGTCATTGAAAAATTAAGAGATGACCTTGAAACTGCTAAACGTGAGAGAAGTGAATTTTTGCAGTGTCAATCAGAATGTTTGGATGAACAAGTCAGGAAGTGTGAAGAACTTTCAGCTGCATTAACTGACAAAGAAAATGAAATTGCAGAGCTGAGGAAGCATGTGTCTGACCAAGAGAGTGATTTAGAATCTGTGGTGCAGACATTGCAGTCAGAGCAAAACTTGCATGCACTAAAGCAAGTTTGCCTAAATAGTGAAGTCAACGAATGGCGGAGCAGAGCTGGAGTTCTGGAACAAAGAGAAAGGGAACTCAAAGCTAGAATATGTAGCCTGGAGAGGGCGCTCTCAGGATCTTGTGAAGATAATGAGAAGTTGTCTGTTTTGGTTCAAAATAAAGACAAAGAATTGATAGAGATGTCGTCTGTCCATGCTCAGAAAGTGCAAACCTTACAGGAGAGTCATAAAAAAGTAGAGACTCAACTTCAAGAGCTGCAACTAAAAGTCACAGAAGGGGACAGGTTTCAAGCAGAGCTGCTAGACAAGGCAAACAGACTACAGGTGGAATTGGATAATGTCACAGGGCTTCTGTCTCAAGCAGACAGCAAGTTTATCAAACTTTCCAAAGAGTTGTCTACACTAGAATCTCAGCTTCAGGACACTCAGGAACTTTTGCAAGAAGAAACTCGTCAGAAGCTTGACCTTAGTACAAAACTAAAACAAATGGAAGATGAGAAAAATGGTTTCCTTGAGCAACTAGAGGAAGAGGAGATAGCAAAAAGAGATTGACAAAGCAGATTTCAACACTACAGGCTCAGGCGACTGATATGAAGAAAAAAATGGAGGATAGTATTGGGTCCTTGGACTCTGTTGAAGAACTAAAGGAAAAGTTGCAAAAGGAGCTAGAAGCTACAAATCAATGGTTTGAGGAGAAGGTTGCTGCTTATGACAAACTTGAGAAGACGAAAATTAGACTGCAGCAGGAACTAGAAGATGTAGGTGTAGATCTTGATCATCAACGTCGGATTGTGTCAAATTTGGAAAGGAAGCAGAAAAAGTTTGATCAGCTGCTTGGTGAAGAGAAGACTCTTTCTGCTAGATATGCAGAAGAACGTGACCGTGCTGAAGCAGAGGCTCGTGGAAAAGAGACCAAAGCTCTTGCCTTGGCTCACTCCCTAGAAGAGGCCCTTGAATTGAAGGCCGAGTTAGAGAGGCTCAACAAGCAACTGCGCACTGAAATGGAGGATTTGGTTAGCTCCAAGGATGAAGTTGAGAAAAACCTGGAATCTGTGCAGATATTGTATGAGAACAAAGCTAATGCTTATGACAAGCTGGAAAAGGCCAAGAGAGAATTGGACCTCCAGGTAGAAGACATGAGGATTCAGTTTGAGGAAAAAATGTCTAAATTATCTGCTGAGATTGTAGATCTAAAAATGCTTGTTGCTAAACTAAAGGTGCAAGTGAACAAGCAGGAGGATTTGTATGCATCAAGGAACAGCTGGAGTTTCAGATGAATCAAGTGAAGCGCGAGTCAGAAATAAAGTTGGAAGAGTGCACTTTGCAGATTGAACAGTTAAAAACCGAAGTGGAATCTAAAAGAGAAGAATTGGATCGATTGCAGCAGTCTCTATCCAACACTGAACAGTCGGCATCTGCACTATCTTCAAAGCTGGCAGCACTAGAAGTTGAGAAGCATTCGCTGCAGAGCCTGTTAACCTCTAAAGAATCAGAGCTGTTATCCATGAGAAACGTGACTCAAGAGAGAGAGTCTGTATTCAACCAAGAGCAAGATAAGAGAGCCACTGAGATACGGGACTTGAATGAAAGACTTGACAAAAAGTCTGCAGATGAGCAGAAGCTGTATCTGAATGCGCTGAAGAATAAGCAGTCTTTAATAGATACTGACCTGACAAATGTTAGAAGAACACGGCAGAATATCCTTGAATTGGGAGACATGGTGGATAAAGAGATGGCATCTACATCTGCTGCCATAGAAGATGTCAGGAAGATTGAGGAAGTTCTGCAAGTTGCAATAGTAAAAACTGAGATGGAGGCTGCTCAGGAAAATGTGGTAATGAAGAAAGTTCTGGAACTGGAATCAGAGATTTGTGCGCTACAGACGGCGGTAGAATTGGAGAAAGCTGCCAGCATAGAGGCAGAGAAAGCAGAGCCATTAAGGCAGCCAGAACATGTAACCAAAAAGCATCTGGGTACTGACAGAAAAAACTGTGATGGTGAAAACTTGGTATCCCAGTCCTCCGGTGTTAGCACAGGGAATGAAAATAACTTGAAGAATGTTGAGATGACGATATCACCAGCTCCTGTACTGTCAGAAAGGGGTTGGCATGAAAATTCTTGCAATCTATTACAGTATCGCAACAGGCCTCCAGAAAGTTGTGCGTATGAGAGAAAGGAGATAAGACTAGAGTATGGAAGTGGTTCTCCTGCTGCCGTACAGATGTGGATGTCTTATAAAGAAACCATTCCAATATATGATGTGGCAGTTGCTAAAGACATACCAGAAAATGTAGTTCAGCGTGAGCTATTTTGTGAGGGTGTACTGTATGGCCCTTGTGCAGAAGGAGAAGATATTGCGGTACAGAGCTTGTGTATCTCAAACAAAGAGGAGAGCAAGCGGCCTATGTCTCCTAAACTTCTAAGCCTTGATGGTGATGGCAAAGTTTGCTTTGAGATGAAGGTTACAGAAAAGGTACCCGTGAAATATTTATACTCTAAAGACATTGATGTGCATAAAGTACGTGTTAGCTGGTATCTGAGCTCCTGTGGATTCGTGATAGGAGAATATGAAGATTCTTACGGCTATTCACTAAATGAATCAAAGTCATGCAATGGGATGACTGAAGACTATGGCGAGAAATGTGATGAAAATGATGTGATCCACTGTATGGCGAATTGTGAAGGTGATGAAGCAAAACTTGCCTTTGCACAGAATGGCCAGGATCTTGGCGTGGCATTTAAAGGGAAGAGAAAACTGAGAACTCAACGGAGCGGTATTTGGAAGAAGAGACCGCCAGATTGGGACTTCTGGAGAGACACTGGACAGGCATACTTGATTGAAGAGGGACTTCGTCATAGGATGTCTCGTCCCATTGTAGCTCACCCCATGGGTAGTGAGCTGAGGGGGAGGGTATGTGAGTATGTGAGCCAGCGGGTGCTGTGGAGAGACCCAGGCCCAGCCCTGAAAAGGCCTTCAGCCACACCTTTGGGTGGGGGCGTGTAACTCCAGTAGTCTGGAGTATCCTGCAGGGAGCAGGAGATGGTGGACACAGCTGGACAGATAGACGGTCTGTGCCAGAAGTGCTGGGGTCCACAGAGGACTGTTGCTGGAGCTGAGCAGTAGAGGCTAGTTAGGGGCTCAAGGAGTCAGTTAGTGCCCTAACTGTGGCCTAGGTTTTTTTGTTGTTTTGTTATGTTGCAGTTAAGCTGAATAAAGCCACTTTTATTTTACACTTGGACCGTCTGAAAGCTATCTTTCCGGCGCCCAGTACCATGAACCACCGCTGTCCGGACCAGGAAAAGCCGCCATTTTGAGTCTAATTCCCCCAATTTGTCACAATATATATAAATATATATATATATATATATATATATATATATATGTGGGGAAAAAAAGTATTTAGTCAGCGACCAATTGTGCAACTACTCCCACTTAAAAAGATGAGAGATGCCTGTAATTGACATCATAGGTAGACCTCAACTATGAGAGACAAAATGAGAAAACATATCTAGAAAATCACATTGTCTGATTTTTTAAGAATCTATTTGCAAATTCTGGTGGAAAATAAGTATTTGGTCACCTACAAACAAGCAAGATTTCTGGCGATCACAGACCTGTAACTTCTTCTTTAAGAGGCTCCTCTGTCGTCCACTCATTACCTGCAGTAATGGCACCTGTTTGAAATTGTTATCAGTATAAAAGACACCTGTTCACAACCTCAAACAGTCACACTCCAAACTCCACTATGCTGAAGACCAAAGAGCTGTGGAAGGACACCAGAAACAAAATTGTAGACCTGCACCAGAATGGGAAGACTGAATCTGCAATAGGCAAGCAGTTTGGTGTGAAGAAATCAACTGTGGGAGCAATAATTAGAAAATGGAAGACATACAAGACAACTGATAATCTCCCTTGATCAGGGGCTCCACGCAAGATCTCACCCCCTGGGGTCAAAATGATCACAAGAACGGTGAGCAAAAATCCCAGAACCACACGGGGGGACCTAGTGAATGACCTGAAGAAAGCTGGGACTAACGTAACAAAGGCTACCATCAGTAACACACTACGCCGCCAGGGACTCAGATCCTGCAGTGCCAGACGTGTCCCCCTGCTTAAGCCAATACATTTCCAGGCCCATCTGCAGTTTGGTAGAGAGCATTTGGATGTTCCAGAAGAGTATTGGGAGAATGTCATATGGTCAGATGAAACCAAAGTAGAAACACAACTCGTCGTGTTTGGAGGAGAGTGAATGCTGAGTTGCATCCAAAGAACACCATACCTACTGTGAAGCATTGGGGAGGCGACATCATGTTTTGGGGCTGTTTCTCTGCAAAGGGACCAGGACGACAGATCCGTGTACATGAAAGAATGATTGGGGACATGTATCGTGAGATTTTGAGTGCAAACCTCCTTCCATCAGCAAGGGCATTGAAGATGAAACGTGGCTGGGTCTTTCAGCAATGATCCCAAGCACACCGCCAGGGCAACGAAGGAGTGGCTTCATAAGAAGTTCAAGGTCCTGGAGTGGCCTAGCCAGTCTCCAGATCTCAACCCCATAGAAAACCTTTGGAGGGAGTTGAAAGTCCGTGTTGCCCAGCGACAGCCACAAAACATCACTGCTCTAGAGGAGATCTGCATGGAGGAATAGGCCAACATACCAGCAACAGTGTGTGCCAACCTTGTGAAGACTTACAGAAAATGTTTGATCTCTGTCATTGTCAACAAAGGATATATATCAAAGTATTGAGATGAACTTTTGTTATTGACCAAATACTTATTTTCCACCATAATTTGCAAATAAATTCTTTAAAAATCAGACAATGTGATTTTTCTGGATTTGTTTTCTCATTTTGTCTCTCATAGTTGTGGTCTACCTATGATGTCAATTCCAGGCCGGCCTCATCTGTTTAAGTGGGAGAACTTGCACAATTGGTGGCTGACTAAATACTTTTTTCCCCTACTATACCCAATCATGACACTCACCTGTTTCCAATTAACCTGTTCACCTCTGGAATGCTCCAAACAGGTGTTTTTTGAGAATTCCTCAACTTTCCCGGTCTTTTGTTGCCCCTGTCCCAGCTTTTTTATAACATGTTGCAGGCATCAAATTCAAAATGAGTGAATATTTGCAAAAAAAAAGTCAAGTTTATCCGTTTGAACATTAAATATCTTGTCATTGTAGTGTATTCAATTGAATATAGGTTGAAAAGGATTTGCAAATCATCTTATTATGTTTTTATTTGTTTTAAACAACGTCCCAAATTCATTGGAATTGGGGTTGTACTTTATTTTGGGGTAGGATTGCTCCTCTGACTTACTCGGAATTGTAATTCCCTATGAAGGACCTACGCACTATTGAATTTATGACCAGTCACTCCTATAGTTATTACATTTCAACTCTGACTCACTTCTTAGCTTCCATTTCTTTTGACTGTGTCGCTTATATCGCAGTTTGCTGTTCTGTGCTGTACTCCTTGTTTAACATTGTTGTGTTTTCCTTTACTTTGATGTGAGCTTTCCTTTTTATAAAACCAATAAACTATAGTTGGAAAAATAGTATTACAGTACACAACAATTTTCCAGCTCAATCACTGACAATGTAGGAAAAAACTCTCAGGTTTATACATTAGCTCAATATGGTTCTGATCATATATTACATTTTTAAGCTCTCTTAGTCAGTTGCAGAAGTCTAAAAATAATCTGCTTTTCCAAAAGCCTCCGCAAGTGATCATTCAACAATTGGCAAAGACATTAATTGGTGATATGCTGTAGAATAATGAAAGTAGTGGAGAGATTCTTAAGTCATATCCTGACCTTGTGATGTAAATGTATAGGGGGAGACAAGATAGGCAAATAGAGCAGTGAGTTATTTGCATACACGCTGCATGTACTGATCTTGCTATGCTCTTATAACTGTGAATATACCCAATATGCGCATCCCCAGTTCAGTGCTGACTCAGGAGATCTGTCTCTGTCTAAAACTAAGGGACATTTCTTCTTCTTGTCTTACAGCTCAGCAGAAAGCTGCAGAGCAAGGGATAAATCAGACTATGATTAGAGAGGTACATCCTTGGGGCGCCCAATTTATGCCAAGTCTCAGAAAGGCTGCAACATCTAATTAATTGGTCCCTCTTTGAGGAACGTCGTTCAAGGGCAGGATAGAAATAGGGAACCTTTCCCCTGCCAGAGAGATAACAATGATGGAAATAAAAGAAGGATTTTAGTGTGCATATTATTGGATAAAGCGGCATGATATGTGCTTTGTACAACAAAAAGATACACAAGCAATGGGACAGTAGACAAATTTCCAACACTCAATGCCCGCTGTTTTCTAGTTCTATGTCTTTAACAACATCTCTTTCATTCAAGAATAGCAATACATTGAGTAATAGACTGGGGCCTGTATATTCAGATTTTGATGGACTGTAGTTACAGGACTGATTACTTTCTTACATGTTTAAATGAAGCTCTCACCATAGTGTGGCCAAATAAATAATGTGTCATATACATATATGAGAAGGTGACAGGCAAAGTGCTGGAAAGTTACTATATTTCACCCAGATCCTCACCTTTGTCTGGTAGTGCTGCTTGGAAGAAGAACTCAGCCCAGGTGAAAGGAGCTGTGCTCATCACTGGACCTTTAAAAGACTGCAAAGTCTGTAGTTCTAGGCAGATTCTGGGAGAGAGAGAGAAGGCACCGGGTCTGTCTAGAGAATTGTAAGTCTGGTGTGTCGTAACTATGAATTGTTGTTATTTTTTGGTTTTTCGTGTCGCTAAAGCAAGCCACACGTATAGTTATATTCTGTTTAGTTAGAACTCGGACAAGCAGGCTTTTATTTGTCATATTCTTTTTCATGAAGTGAAGGTTTATTTATTCTGCTATTTTTTTCAAATAAACCTGTTTCACCAGACACTTGTGTCCCTGTCTCTGGCTGTTTGGGTCCGCAGTGCTGCTGCTACTGAGCTGTTTCTCCACGTATGGTGGAGGATGCGGGCAACCCACACTAAAAAAGTCTTAAAGACATATACACCTACTCCCTATGTCCTGGGTGAAGGCTGCAGAAGAGATTAAAAAGGAGAATGCCAGAATGGAGGACTTTGTTAAGCAGTTTGGGCAGGTCATCCTCCAGCAGCAGCAAATGTTGTCACAGCAGCAGCAAGCCCAGATGGAGGCTGACAGATGACAGCAACAAACCCAGGCAAATCAGCAGGAGCTGAACTTGCTGCTTATGGAGAAGCTGGCAGTGCTTAGCGAGGCTTTAGTTGACCAGAGGATGGCAGGAGAGCGAACTAGTGCACAAGAGACCCAGAGTTCCTGCAAAAGATGACATCCAAAGACAATGTGGAGGTGTATCTTCGAGTTTTTGAGCGAGTTCCCAAGCAAGAAAAACTGCCAAAGGATCAGTGGCTGATGTGGTCGCACTTTTCCTCACCAGGGAACCTCAGAAGGCCTACTATGACCTGTTTGAACAGGAGGCCAAGGACTATTCTAAACTGAGAGGTGAGATCTTGGCGCATCTGGGTGTGAACATGCACATACTTACCGTGAGAGTGCACCACTGGACTTTTGCAGAGACTCTACTACCTTGGTCACAGATGCATGACTTGGTGTTCGTAGTTAAAAAGGGACTGCAGCCTGAGAAGGCCACTCCTGCACAGATGGTGGAGAGAGTGGTACTTGACAAATACACCAGATCACTTCCACCTAAGATTCAGCGCTGGGTTGGACAAGTGGGACCTACAACAGCTGACCAGCTGATATGTTTGGTAGAACAATACCAAGCCACCAAGGAGCTACTGCAGACATCTCACAGACCTGCTACTCCCAAGACAGGTAAGTCTGTACCAACCACTAGGGGGGTGAGGAAGGTTGTAATGGGAGGAGGCTCAGAGAGGGAACAGGCAGCAGGGACTGTGAACTTTAAGACCAGGTCTCAAAGTGGAGAACAATACCACACCCGATGTTGGCGGTGCCATGAACTGGGTCATATAGCTGAGTACTGTCCCCTGACAACTGAGCCTATGGACTGCAGTGTTTCCAGGTAGATATCTCTTTTTGCCTAACCCACTTTTTCTGCAGAAACTGTAACTGAGATGGAGCCACAAATGTGTATGGTGACCACAAGAGGGCATGCTGTATTTTCTCTTTTGGACTCTTGGAGTTTAGTAACCCTGGTGCATGAAAACTTGGTAGACCCTGCATCATGCAGTGGACAAACTGTTGGAGTTCTGTGAATACATGAAGACACTAGAGAGTACACCATTGCTGAGGTCACCATAAAAACTACCTGTGGTACAGCATGTCATAAAGTGGGCGTGGTTAAATTCCTATTCCACAGTGTGATACTTGGAAGGTACTTTTCTCTGCTTTGGGACCTGTGGGGAAAACAGAAGGTACCATGTCCTAAAAATGTTAATTTTTTTGATGTATTGTCTAAGGTTAACCCTGAACCTTTTCATACTGACAGAGAAATACCAGCTATAGGGGTTACGCAAGATGGAAATGCGAGCTTTCCCCTGTCACATTTCCATTGCCAGGAATTGACAAGTGAGTTCAAGGGTATTGTAACTCCTAGTGGTCAACTAACCACTCCTGTGTCACACTTCAGGAGTCCTTTGGTACCCTTACCTATTATAGAGGTACCATTTGAAAGAGTGGCCATGGACTTGGTAGGTCTTGTTATAAAGTCTGCTAGGGGACATCAGTATATTCTAGTTGTGTTAGATTATGTTACATGATATAAGGAGACTGTACCCCTAAGACATTACCTCTAAGGCATACCTCGGCTAAGTATAATCAAGGAGCTTTTTTATATGTTCTCCCGGACAGGCATACATAAAGAGATCCTGACTGAAAAAGGGACTCCTTTTATGTCCAAGGTAATGAAAGAGATGTGTAAGCTTCTGAATATTAAACATCGTCGAACCTCGTGTGTATCAGTCCCAGACAGGGAGAGGTTCAATAAAACCCCTAAGTGTATGTTACAGAATGTATGTTAAGGAAAAAAAAAAAAGAGTGTGGTTAGCAAGGATGTCAAGGATTTTGATAGCCTTCTGCCCTATTTAATGTTTGCAAACCCAGAGGTACCTCAACCCTCCACAGATTTTTCCCCATTTGAATTGGTGTATGGTAGACACCCACATGCTCTCCTAGATATTTCTAAAAAAAAACCTGGGAACAAGGGCAAACGCCTTACAGAAGTGTAATTGAACATATTACCCTGATGCAGGACAGGATTGCAGCCATAATGCCAATTGTAAAGGAACCCATAGAGCAGGCCCAAATGGCTCAGAGCCGTGTCTATAACAGAACAGCTAAACTTAGAACCTTCAATCTATGTGATCGGGTATTGGTATTGGTTCCTACTGTGGAAAGTAAATTTCTGGCCAAATAGCAAGGGCTGTATGAAATTATTGAAAGAGTGGGGAAAGTAAACTATAAGGTATACCAGCTGGGCAAAAGAAAGCCCGAACAAGTTTATCACATAAATTTGCTAAAACCCTGGAAGGACAAGGAATCATTGACATCGGTAAGTACCCCTAGCAAGGTTACTACTGAAGTGGTAAGCAACCTGTCTGGGATGTTACATCTGTTGGTGCTGCTTTAAGGTTGCCATGACAACATAGGGAAGCTTCCTGAGCAGGACTTTATTAACCACTCCCTCATCACTCAGCTTTGCTGGCTAATCAGTTTTCAACTTCCTGCTAAGCGCCTGACTTTGATTTGACTGCTCCTATTCCTGACTGTTGGCTGTGTACCTGGATTCCTCTTTGTCTTGCGATTTTGTTCTGGCATTCCTGGTCGGTTCCAACCATTGGCTTTGTTTCCCGGATTTGTCTTTGTCTCGTGATTTGGATCCGTGTTGCCCTCTTCAGCTGCTGACCCGTGATTGACGACCATTCTGTTTTTTCTGTCCCTGTGAGTAGTGTGTGGATTTGGTGTAGGCTTCTGCTGCAGTGCATTTGTTTGTGATACACTTTCTGTTCTGGTGACAATTCCAGTCTTCAAATTCAGCGAAAGTCCATCTCTTCTTGTGAGGAGCTCTGGTGAAGACATCTGAGGCCGGTCTTGACTCAAAGTAGTGTTTTGCCTTTAAGTATCATTTTCTATGGCTTGCAGTTGTCAGCCCATTTCTGCTGCTGCTCTCCTGAAGACCAGTACATTTCTTACCTTGCATCTGAATCCTAACACATTAGCCAGCTCAAAATTTTTTTTTTTTCCATATTCTACTATGGAACACATTCAGACTTTGGTGGATCAGATGCAGGGTGTTTCCCAGCTGGTGTAAGACTTAGCTGAGAGGGTACAACAACAAAAAGTGCTCCAGTCGCAAATCCCTAAATTCACCTCTGTTCCCATAGAGACAAAAATTAACCTTCCAGACAGGTTTTCTGGAGATAGAAGGTCTGTTGTCAACTTTCGGGAGAATTGCAAGTTGTATTTTCGTCTGCGACCTCATTCATCTGGAGGTGAGCAGCAACGTGTGGGAATTGTTATTTCACTCCTGCAAGGGGATCCTCAGTCCTGGGCCTTCTTATTGAAACCACATGCCCCTGAACTATTGTCTGTGGAGAGATTTTTTGCTGCCTTAGGATTGTTATTTGATGAACCCGATCTCCAGGCTGTAACTGAATCAAACTTTCTCTTCGCCAAGACCACCATGACGCTGAAGATTATTGCTCAGAGTTCCGCAGATGGTCCGTTCAGTCACAGTGGAATGATCCTGCTCTCAGCTGTCACTTCCATAAGGGTCTCTCAGAATCTATTAAAGACTTGTTGGTTAACTATCCGCAACCAGCCTCACTAGAAGAAAACATGACTTTGGCCATATGTTTAGATAGATGTTTACGTGAACATAGGGAAGAACGTTTATCAGTCTCCACTCTTCTTCCATCATCTGACTCTGTTCCGGAACCACGTCCTGAGCCTATGCAACTTGGTTCCACCAACTCACCGCGTGACAGAAGGAATTTCCGGAGACAGCGAGGGGAGGGTTATGTTTCTACTGTGGGGACGCTGGTCATGTCCTGAATAAGTGTCCTAAGCGTCCTATGGCGGAAGGACTTTAGTGCCTAGGTAGTTTTCAGGAAGGTATTTCCGTTTATTTCTCAGCAGAAAATTGTCTCGCCACTAAAAATTCAATGCTCTGAAAATAGTGTCCAGGGGACCGCTTTTGTAGATTGCGGATCCGCCGCCAATTTTCTGGATTTGCGGGTCACTCAGACCTTGTGTGTTCCTCTGACCCCTCTTGTAAATCCAGTATCGGTGACCGCAATTGACAGTACACCTTTATCTCAGCAGGCAGCTAGATTTGTAACTCATTTACTGACCATTCATGTTGGGACTGTTCACACTGAGTCTCTTTCTTTTAGTGTACTAGAAAACTTACCAACTGATGCAGTCCTGGGTTTGCCTTGGCTGCAGGTGCATAATCCAGTGATTGATTGAAAACTAGGAGATGTCATTCAGTGGAGCTCTGACTGTTTCAAATCCTGTATTGCTCTGAACTTAGCTTCTGTGTCACCTTTTCTGCCAGATTATATTCAGGATTTTAATGATGTTTTTGCTGAGTCTGGGTCTGATTTGCCTCTGCCTCATAGGCCATATGATTGTGCAATAAATGTGGTACCAGACTCTAAGCTTCCCAAGGGTCACTTGTACAATCTTTCAGAGCCTGAAAGACAGGTTATGAAGGATTATGTAAAGGAGTCCCACCTCAAACGCCATATTCGTCCATCCACATCTCCAGCAGGCGCTGGATTCTTTTTTGTTAAAAAGAAAGATGAAGGATTAAAACCTTGTATAGATTACCATGGTTTGAATCAAATTACAGTTAAAAATCAGTATCCTCTTCCACTCATCCCAGATTTATTGAATCAGGTATCTGGCGCTAAATGGTTTTCCAAACTTGATTTACGGGGTGCATATAACCTTATTCGGATTCATAAGGGTGATGAGTGGAAGACTGCCTTTAGTACTCCTGAGGGACACTACGAGTATTTGGTGATGCTGTTCAGTTTAAGTAAAGCACCTGCTGTGTTTCAAAATTTCATAAATGATATTTTTAGAAATTTTATTGGACGTTTTGTAATCATTTATTTAGATGATATACTTGTTTTCTCCTGACTGGGTCTCACACATCAAACATGTCAGGGCAGTTCTCCATGTTCTGAGGGAAAATTACTTATATGCCAAGGTGGAAAAATGGCTTTTTGGAGTGCAGGAATTGTCCTTTTTGGGGTATTTTTTTGTCATCTTCTGCGATCCGCATGGATCCAGCCAAAGTCCAGGCGATTGTGGAATGGACACAGCCCACCTCCTTAAAGGCATTACAAAGGTTTCTGGGTTTTGCTAATTACTACCGGAATTTCATTCATAACTTCTCTGCTGTAGCCAAACCCCTAACCGATCTCACGAAGAAAGGCGCTGATTTACTGAATTGGAGTCAAGATTCTGTCTCTTCCTTTGAATCTCTGAAACAGGTGTTTACTGAAGCTCCTGTTTTAGTTCAGCCTGATCTCTCTCGTCCATTTGTAGTGGAGGTAGATGCCTCTGAGGAAGGGGTCGGTGCAGTGTTACCCAAGGCACCGCCTCCCTTACTAAATTACGACCTTGTGCCTTTTTCTCTCCTAAGTTCTCTCCTACAGAGAAAAACTATGACATTGGTAATCGAGAATTGATGGCTATTAAGTGGGCTTTTGAAGAGTGGCGACATTTCCTAGAAGGAATCAGACATAGGATTCTCACTGATCATAAAAATCTCACGTTTTTAGAATCAGCCAAGAGATTAAATCCTAGACAAGCAAGATGGGCTTTATTCTTTACCAGGTTTGAATTCGTGGTTACCTTCAGACCTGGATCAAAGAATATTAAAGCTGATGCCTTATCTCACAGTTTTTGTCCTTCTCAGACCCTGGACTCTGAGCCCGAATCTATTCTTTCTAAGGGAATTGTTGTTTCTGCTGTGTCCTCAGATTTGGCAGCTGAGATCTGGGAGAATCAACAGTTGTCCCCTCAGAACACACCAGAGGGAAAATTGTTTGTACCTCCATAATTCAGACTCAGGTTGTTGAGAGAATTACATGTTTCGGTTTTGTGTGGTCACCTGGGAGTCTCTGGTACTAAGAGGCTAGTTTCTCGCCACTAATGATGGCCTACCAAATCCTGGGATATTATTTCATATGTTTCTTCATGCTATACTTGTGCCCCGGCTAAGGTTCCTCAGGTCCGACCAATGGGTGATTTGCTCCCTTTGCCAATACCTAAGAGACCTTGGACACATATTTCTATGGACTTCATTACTGATTTGCCTGTGTCTGGAGAGGGAAGTCTGTCATTTGGACAGTTGAACATCGTTTTAGTAAAATCTGCCATTTTGTTCTCCTGTCTCAACTTCCAAATGCCAAGACTCTCTCCAGACTATTTATGGATCATGTTGTTCGACCTTATGGTATTCCTCACAATGTTGTCTCTGACAGAGGCGTTCAGTTTGTTGCTAAATTTTGGAAAGCTTTTTGTAGTCACTTGGGAGTTCAGTTGTCTTTTTCTTCCACTTTCCATCCAGAGACTAATGGTCAAACTGAACGCTTCAACCAAACTCTAGAGTAATATCTGAGATGTTACATTTCCGATAATCAGTCAGAGTGGGTAACTTATTTGCCGTTAGCTGAATTTGCAATTAATAATCATCACCATGTTTCCTTGAATACTTTTGTTAGGGTCTTGCCAGACGTAGCAATACCCTATACTACTGCAGGGGTCTGGGAGGAAGGACAGAGACAGGTGAGCCCTAATCTCACCCCAGACACTGTCCCTTCCTATTGCCTCAGTTACCCTAAACGGTAAAAGGACAACCTGAAGACGAGCCCTATACTGAGAAAGTGACACACAGAACAGGACAAGACAAAACACAGAAGCAAAGTAAGTAAGCCAGGGGGTCGGTAACAAACGAGCAATGCAGTACAAAATCAAAATCCAAGAGCATAGTAAAAGTCAAGGCCAGGGGTCAGGAATACGAATACCAGTAACAAGACAGCAAGGAATACTAGCCAGAACGCAAAAGCAATAACTAGCGACCATGTGACGGCTGACAACCTGTTTATAGAAAGTCTGGGCAAACCCCAGACTGGATTGTTAGACAGGCTGTCAATCACACAGGGAAGACTGAGATTAACTATTAGTGGAACAGAGAAAACCAAGGTGAAGGAAATGGGTGTGACAAAAAATCAATTACATTGTCTAGGACCGTGTTCAGACTGAGCAACAAGAAACCTGCGCAAGGAACCAAACTGAACACGCCTCCTTCGCCGCAGCGTGCGAGCGGAGGGTGACGCAGAGACCCGAACAGGCAGAGACGTTACAGTAACTCCCTTTAAGAGGGGCCACTGGACCCTCACCAGATAAACCAGTTTTAGTAGGACCCAGTATTTTCTCTGCCTTCAATTCCAGATCTCCCTGAACAACAAGAGGTGGACCAGGCAAAGGTTTTTTATTCGCCTGGCCAGAAACAGATCTGTCACCAGAGGACAGAGACATAGATAGCAACATCTTATTGTTATTTCTGGTAAATACATGGTTGCCTGAGTGGTTCTTCTGATTACCACTCAGGCACTGAAGCTTTTCCCCTGGAGTGCAGGGTCTGATCGAGCAGTCACAGATGAAATGACCAGAAGCACCACAGTACAGGCAGAGGTTGTTCCTGAGATGATGCTCTCGTCGCATCTTGGCGTCCATAACTGCCAGTTGCATAGGTTCCTCACCAGGAGTCATGGGAGAAATAACCGGTTTTTCAGGAGAGAGAGAGGGGAGAGACAGAAAACTTTGAAGAAGCAGACCCTATTCTCTCTTTAACATTTTCCCGGATCCTACGGTCAATACGGACAGCCAATGTCATAGCCTGCTTAAGAGTAGGGGGATCTGGGTGACCAACCCAGACCTCCTTAACATGGTCACATAGGCCTTGTTTAAAGTGGGCCTTTAGAGCTGACTCACACCAACCTGCAGTTACACTGCACTTGCGAAATTCTGAGCAGTACTCCTCAGCAGAGCGTTTGCCCTGCCGCATGGTGAGGAGTTGCGATTCTGCAAGTCCAATGTGGTCTGGCTCAGCATATATAGACCCCAAAGACAAAAAAATGTTTTCAATATCAATCCACTCCTCAGCCCCAGGAGGGAGTTTAAGGGCCCAAGCTTGTGGATCCCCCTGTAGGAGAGATATAACTACTCCTACCATTTGGGCCTGGGATGCATGTGGATTAATCTGGAAATACAGGCGACAAGACTCGGAAAGTCTCAAATTTTTCTCGGTCCCCCGAGAAACGGTCAGGGAGTAGCATCTTAACCCTAAAAGGGGCAAAAACAACCAGAGATGCTGCAGCAGCATTAGTAAGGGTCTGCACCTGTTTAACAAGTTCAGCTACTAGACCTGTCAAACCTTCCAACTTGGCTGCAAGGCCCTGAATAGGATCCATGCTGGTCCTGGGGGAAGAAATGGCAGAAGGTTATGGGCTGGTTATTCTGTTAGGGTCTTGCCAGACATAGCAATACCCTATACTACTGCAGGGGTCTGGGAGGAAGGACAGAGACAGGTGAGCCCTAATCTCACCCCAGCCACTGTCCCTTTCTATTGCCTCAGTTACCCTAAACGGTAAAAGGACAACCTGAAGACGAGCCCTATACTGAGTAAGTGACACACAGAACAGGACAAGACAAAACAGAGAAGCAGAGTGAGCAAGCCAGGGGGTCGGTAACAAACGAGCAATGCAGTACAAAATCAAAATCCAAGAGAATAGTAAAAGTCAAGGCCAAGGGTCAGGAATACAAATACCAGTAACAAGACAGCAAGGAATACTAGCCAGAACGCAAAAGCAATAACCAGCGACCATGTGAGGGCTGACAACCTGTTTATAGAAAGTCTGGGCAAACCCCAGACTGGATTGTTAGACAGGTGTAAGAGACAGCCAATGTTGTCTTAAGCTTCATTTGTCTGTATAAACTGTTAATGTTGAATGTATTTCTGTGATTCTGTTCCTTTAAGACAGCAGCCATTGTAATTGTGACATGATGCTGGAGTGAGACCCCCCCCCCCTTTTATGTCAGCCTGCCTGTTCTGCAGACAGAGTGTGAGCAGAGAAGCAGGAAGTGACGAGACAGAGAGCAGCAGCCATCTTGGCAAGTGTTGTATTGAACTGGTGTGGAGATTTTTCTGTACAGCTAAGCTGTATCTTGGTCCAGAGACAAACAGAGTGTAAAGAGACAACAGGACTAGTGAGTCCACGTGAAAGGAACTGTGCTCAGTGGCTGATCAGTGAGACTGACATTGTGACTGTGTATATGGATACCACAGATAGAGACTCGCAGTGCTGTTGATGTCCTGGACGGCACCTGCTAAATCCCGGCTTACATCCCAGCTCAGTGTATGGATTCGGCAGGACTGTCAGTGTGCTGAGTGGAATCTGCTGTTGGATTACATTGCATTCAGTTGGTTTCCCTGTCTGTTAAAGAGGACTTCATTTCTCCCAAGATCCTGATAACCGTGAGGTAAGGACGCTTCACTATAAAAGAAAGGACCGACTTTGGGCCCCACCGCGCGCTTCTACGGACTGTAAGCGGTCCACCTGGACCACTGGGGAAAAGGGGGTGCACCCAAATGTGAAGTCAGGGTCAGTTAGGGATAGTTTTGAGTATATTGTTCATTCAGTGTCCATACTGCAGAAGTGGACAGAGTAAAAGTAGAAACCATTGCAGAATTTGCCTTGAAATTGTTCATGCTATATTGTATATTTTGCTTGTCTTTAGCCCTGTCATTTTACCTTTAACTAGCCTTTATTAACTTATAGTAAATATATTTTTTTTTTCTTGAACTACCGCGTGTGCGTTCATTTCTGGTTGCGGAGTCCAAACCACCTGCCTTGCTCTCGGTTCACACAGGCTGTCAATCACACAGGCAAGACTGAGATTAACTATTAGTGGAACAGAGAAAATCAAGGTGAAGGAAACGGGTGTGACAGAAAATCAATTACATTGTCTAGGACCGTGTTCAGACTGGGGCAACAAGAAACCTACGCAAGGAACCAAACTGAACAGGCCTCCTTCGCCGCAGTGTGCGAGCAGAGGGTGGCGCAGAGACCCGAACAGGCAGAGACGTTACAACTTTGCCGTTTTTTTGTAATAATGGTTTTCATCCTCGTTTTTCTTCCTTATTCCCTGCTACGGGTAATCCTGAAGTAAACGTAGAGGCAGAAAAACTGTGCACCTGGAGAATTCCCAATCAACCTCTAAAAAGAATGCTGATAGAAATCGTTCTGCTGGTCCTGTTTTTTCTGTGGGTGTGGCTTTCCTCAATGAATCTGCGGCTTAAAATCCCGTCGCACAAATTGAGTACTAAATATATTGGACCTTATAAGATTATTGAGATGATCAATCCAGTATCTTTTGGCTCTTCCTCAGTCATTTAAAATTCATAACGTCTTTCACAAATCTCTTCTAAAGAAGTATTTGCCACCTGTAATTCCGCCCGATAAACCCCCTCCTCCTGTTCAAGTTGATGGGGATCGGGTGTTTAAGGTACTGAGAATTGTTGATTCACGTAGAGTCAGGGGTGTTCTTCAATATCTCATTTATTGGAAGGGTTATAGACCTGAAGATCGAACCTGGGAACCGGCTCTGTCTGTTCATGCTGAGGTTTTGATTATAAATTTCCATAAAAGGTTTTCCTTTAAACCTGGTCCTGTTGTTAGGGGTCCAAGGGCCCCTCATAAAAGGGAGGGTACTGTCAGGGATGTTACATTTGTTGTTGCTGCTTTAAGGTTGCCATGTCAACATAAAGAAGGATTGGTCGTTGATGCTTTAAGGTTGCCATGACAACATAGGGAAGCTTCCTGAGCAGGCTTTTATTAACCACTCCCTCATCACTCAACTTTGCTGGCTAATCAGTTTTCAACTTCCTGCTAAGCACCTGACTTTGATTTAACTACTCTAATACCTGACCTTTGGCTGTGTTCTTGGATTCCTCTTTGTCTTGCGATTTTGTTTGGGTATTCCTGATCGGTTCCAACCATTGGCTTGGTTTTCTGGATTTGTCTTCGTCTCATGATTTGGATCTGTGTTGCCCTCCTCAGCTGCTGACCCGTGATTGTCGACCATTCTGTTTTCTCTGTGCCTGTGAGTAGTGTGTGGATTTGATGTAGGCTTCTGCTGCAGTGCATTTATTTGTGATACACTTTCTGTTCTGGTGACAATCCCGGTCTTCAGATTCAGCGAAAGTCCATCTCTTCTTGTGAGGAGCTCTGGTGAAGGCATCTGAGGCTGGTCTTGGCTCACAGTAGTGTTTTGCCTTTAAGTAGCATTTTCTACTGCTCGCAGTTGTCAGCCAATTTCTGCTGCTGCTCTCCTGAAGACCAGTACATTTCTTACCTTGCATCTGAATCCTAACACAACCAAATATCAGAGTCCCTATCTAAGGTACAGGTACAAGAGACAAAAGAATTTGTACAGAGAAATAGTGATGTGTTTTCTGAGTTGCCCGGACACACCAAGGTGATAGAACGAGTCAATCTAAAACCATACTGGGTACCTGAAGCTCGTAGGCAAGTCATATCTGAGGAGGTTAAAAATATGTTAGCCCTTGGGGTGATTGAGGAGTCTAAGAATGACTGGTTGAATCCCATTGTCCTGATTTCCAAACCAGATGGTACCATCAGGTTCTGTAATGATTTCCTTAAGCTGAACAAAGTGTCAAAGTTTGATGCCTACCCGATGCCCAGAGTCAATGAGCTAATCGAGAGGTTGGGACATGCTTGGTATTTCTCTACCCTCGACATAACCAAAGGGTCCTGGCAGGTACCGCTCACTAAGAAGACTAGAGAAAAAATTGCATTTGTCACCCCAGATGGCCTATTCCAGTATGTGACTATGCCTTTTGGTTTACATGGGGCTCCAGCAACTTTCTAAAGGTTGATGGAAAGAGTCTTTAAGCTCTATCGTAGTTACGCTTCAACTTACCTAGATGATATTATCATCTTTAGTATGGACTGGAAAAGTCACTTGCCGAAAGTTCAAGCTGTACTTAATTCCCTCCGGGCAGCCGGTTTAACAGCCAACTCAAAAAAATGAGCTTTGGGTATTGAAGAGGCCCAATAATTTGGGTATATAATAGGAAGAGGGGTCATAAAACCCCAGGTTAATAAAGTAGAAGCCATTCAAAATTGGCCCCATCCCTTAAATAAATAGCAAGTAAGAGTATTTTCTGGGAATTGTCGGGTATTATCGCAGATTAATACCAAACTTTGCAACTATTGCAGCCCCTCTGACAGACCTCACTATGGGTACCAGTTGGGTTATGGGCAAGTGGAGTAAAGAGACTGAGGAAGCATTTCAGGAGTTAAAATTGGTCCTCTGTAAACAGCCGGTGTTGGTTACTCCCTACTTTATCAAGGAGTTTATAATTCAGCCTGATACCTCTGATGTAGGGTTAGTCGCAGTACTGCCAACAAGTGGTTGGGGGTGAGGAACATCCTATCACATACCTGAGCAGGAAACTTACACCCCCAGAGAAAAACTATAGTATTGTGGAATGGGAGTGCTTAGCCATTAAGTAGGCCCTGGAATCCCTGAGATACTACTTGTTGGGCCGACACTTCAAGTAAATAACAGATCGCTCCCCTCTTATGTAGATGAGCCAGGCCAAAGAGAGAAACGCTAGAGCAGGGGTAGGCAACCTTTTTTGTTTGGCGTGCCGATTTTAATTAAACAAATCAAAGATGAGGTACTTGGAGTGCCGGTCAATAATTGTAAGTCTGACGACCCCTATACTAAAGTCATATACCACAAACCATAACACAGAAGTGCTACCACAAGATGCTTCAGGACGCATGCGTTTACTGCTATTTCCTGGGACGCTCCTGTACTTTCCGATTAGAAGCAATAGAAGAACATGTGCAGCCCCCAATTAGTGGTAAATGTATGTGTCCAGGAGCACCGTATGGCAGCATCCTTATTGTGAAAACACACTATGTATCTGGATTCAGCTATATTCTTAGGCCACTGGAACTTTTACTTCGATGTAAAACTGCGTTCACATGGTGCATTTTTGCACCATGTGAAAAAACACATCCTTAATACAGAAAACACACTGTTATACAGAATAATGTCCCATAGCGGCCCCTGCACACGGTGTTATGTCCCAAAGCGGCCTCTGCACACGGTATTATATCCCGTCATGGCCTCTGCACACGGTATTATGTCCCATAAACGGCTCCTGCACACTGTATTCTATCCCATAGTGGCCTATGCACAAGGTATTATGTCCCATAGTGGCCCCTGCACACGGTATAATATCCCATAGCGGCCCCTGCACATGGTGGTCCCTGCACACAGTATAATATTCTAACTTTTATAATATTCCAATTTTCGCCACTCACTAGCTATTATTATACTGTGGGGTCTCTTTGGATCTAAAACAAAGTTAAAGTCGCCACCAAGTACCACCACCCCTTCACTAAATTCCGTCAACCTGCCAACTAAGTTCTTGCAATACAGTAGCTTACCTTGGTTCGGGAGATAACAGCCAGCCACAGTGACCATGGTGCCCGCAATGCGCAATTTAAGAAACACAAATCTGCCCTCGGGGTCAATCAGGATGTCTAGTACCTCGTGTTGTAGAGAACGATGAAGGGCAACGGAAACACCCTTGGACTTGGCGACCGGGTTAACGCTGTGAAATCAAACTGGGTAGTGACGGTTGTGGATATCTGGAACATGGTCCTTCTTAAAGTGGGTCTTCTGCAAGATAATAATATGGGAATGTTTCTTGTGAAGCTGATACAAGATTTGATTACGCTTCTGAGGGAGGTTAAGCCCCTGAGTGTTAAGAGTGCAAATATTAAGGGAGGTCATAGTTGGGGGAAGGGAGGGGAGGGAGGATGACACAAGAGGAACAGACAATAGGAAGGAGAAGACAGGCAAGTACAGGAAAACTAAGACAAACTGAGACAGCAACTACAGTTAACAAATAATCAAAAAAATTAACGGGGTGGAGAAGAGGCAGTAAGTAAATTCCAAAACATGTGCTACACGGCAGCACGGAGACCCCGGTGGGAAATGGGCTTTCTAATAAAGGAGCCGTCATCCCCCACGGGCCCCCAGGCCACGCCAGTGGACAAACAACTATTACGGTTTGCTAGAGATGACCGGCTAAACAAGCAAACAATGGGTATGGAGGAGATATAAGTAGGAGGAAGGAAGAGACGAAAAAGTGAAAACCAAGATAAGAGAGAGAGAGAGAAGGGAAGGGAAAGTTAGAAAGAAAGAGTAAAGAGGGGGAAGAGGAGGAAGAATAAAAGGAATAGGGGGAGGAGTGCAGTCCCTGAGGGAGCGTAGGGACCCGACAGATGGACCACACTCGCGGCACCCCACGGCCCCAATGGGAAAACAACCACAAGGGTCATGAAGAATCAAAGGTCAAACAGCAAAAGGACAAAAAGTTCACGGCATCAAGTCGGAGGGACAGGACTGGAGCTCAGCTGATCGTCTGAAGCAGGGGCTCGGTCTCGACGGCGTCTCCTAGGGCGACGCTGGGGCCAGGCTGGTAGAACCGGAATGGAGTTGCCAGGCAAAGAGGGCCAATCCAAGGCCGACACTGGAGGTAACCCCAGCGCCGCCGTGAAAGCCGGGATGTCATCTGGGTGAGTTAAGGCGAGTGTGCGGCCCCCGTGACGAACCTGCAGGCGGAATGGGAAGTCCCAGGAGTATGGCACTTGATGCTGAATTAGCAAGTCCAGAAGCGGCTTCAGGGCACGCCGCTTAGAAAGAGTAAGCCGAGCCAAGTCCGGGAGTAAATGGATGGGAATGTCTTGGAACATAATGGGGTGAGACTCTCTGGTTTTGCACATGATGGCTTCCTTCAGCTGGTATCTGTGCACTCTACAGATGACATCTCTGGGGTTTGCATTGTCAGGAGGACGCGGGCCCAAGGAGCGGTGTGCACGATCAAGTTCAAGCGGAGACCCCTGTGGAACCCCCAACAGTGAGTTGAAAATCTGGCATCCAGTTGCTGGGGTTCAATCGATTCAGGGAGGCCCCTAACCCTGATGTTGTTCTGCCTGTTTCGGTTTTCAAGGTCGTCAAGGATGTCCGCCAAATACTGAAGCTGGTGAGTGTGAGAAGAAATGGCGGAATCATGGGCAGAGAGTTGAGATGCAAAGGAGGTGGACGAGGACTCCAGGCTGTCTACCCTCTCCGCAAGGTGTTGCACGGCAGAGCGGACAGCAGAAAGCTCAGACTTGTAAGACTGTTCCAATCGGGACACGTACGCCTCCATATCAGACTTAGTTGGAATGGCAAAAAAACAAAAAAAACTCCCTTGATGAAGCTGTTGGGGTGAGGTGCATGGCTGGGTGAGTTACTTAGGCTGTTTACTTATTTTGTATTTACCATTAATGGTTTTATCATGGGACATTGATAATTTCATTTAAGTAATCTATATAAATTAGTCATTTTGATAGGAGCTTTCCCATATTATATTGCATCTATGTTAAAATTGCCTATGTCACTCATCCTTTCATTTATTATGTGGTATCTCCATTATTTATTCCCTCATTTATGTATTTCTTTTGATTATTTGTGTTACTAAAAGGAGATTATTTTACTATTTTGTGGTCATGTTTTTTGGATTTTAGATGTTTTCACATAGTCCACGACTTTTTTGTGATTTATTTATTATTAGTCCTTGTTTGTATTTTCAGTTTTCCTTTAGTTGAAATGGCGGCAAGGTGGGCACTTAAGCAGCAGAGTTAATCCAGGGTATCTGAAGTGGAAGAAGCCCCGGGTCTACCACTATGAGAGGAGTCCACAGCGCAACCTCCAGGAGGAGCCAGCCCCATGCCAGGAGGAGTTGCCAGAGGGGCATGAAGATATGATGACTGACCTGAGGACAACAGAGGTGCAGGGCCATCCAGTGGAGAGGCAGAGCCTAGCAGAACGGCAGCAGAAGATCTCCTTGTACCAGGAAGAGCAGTCTGAGGAACCGGGGACAGAGGAGTCAAGCCAGCTGGAGGTGCTGATGCAGGAGCCACCACAGGAGAGCTGTGTAGAGGAGGAGGAGGGCCAGTCCTGTCCAGCAGGAGCTGCGTGGAGGGATGTGAGGCACCCAGTACAGGGTCCTGGTGTAGAGACGCTGGGGAGGATGCAGGAGATGGAGGCAGGGAGGGCCAAGCCCCATCCGAAGCTCCCATAGACAAGGGAGGGGGGGATGAGCGGTACCCAGATCCTCCGGTGGCCCACAGTGCAGGAGGACTGGGCACATAGGAGGTCTCCGCTGGGGGAACAAGGATCTCTCCGAGGCCATCGAGAGAGTCAGGCCCCTGAAGAGAGGAGGTCGCCGGCAGTGAGGAGGCCGGGGAGCCGCAGGAAGGGACCGCAGTGTCGGGCGCCATCTTGGAGGGCGTAGCCATAGCAGAGTCGGCAGCGTGCGGGCCCCGAAGAAAGCGGGCTATGGAGGCCTCCCCGTGGGACCACCGGAGGGGTTGAAGAGGATCACTGCGGAGGCCTGCGGGTTCTGCCCATGATGGGGCTAGGAAAGTATGAGCCGGTCAGCAACTTTAGCATGTGCCTAAGCCGCTCGGGGAAGGAGCTGAGGCGAACGTGTCCTCACTCCTCCATAGCCAGGCCACGCCCCCCTGCGGGTTCAATTTTAATGCCAATTTTACTGGCTCTGCAAAAGTGGTATGACATCCGAAAAACAAACTGTGCTCCAAAAAACAAAATAGTGCTCCTTCCCTTCTGTGCCCGGCTGTGCCCAAGCAGCAGTTTATAACCACATATAACACTGTTAAGTACGTTATCCTGGATACAATAGTGTCATACATGTGGATATAAACTGCTGCTTGGGCACACAGCAGGGTGCAGATGTGTAGGAGCACTATGTGCTTTTGGACCGCTGATTTAGATTGTTGGTTTTTGGACGCCATGTCACATTTGTAGAGACTCTAAAATTGCTTCTACAAAATGGGATCACTTCTTGGGCAATTCCAGTTTACTGGTATCAGGGCTCTGCAAAAACAACATGGCATCCAGAAAAACCCTCTAAATCTGCACTCCAAAAGCTAAAAAGCGCACTGCTCCTACCCAAATATACAACTTCTTTGTACCCGGGATAGCCCACTTAATAGTTTTAGGAGTGTATGTTTCTGATGACACAAACTGGGCGCAACATATTGGGCACCGAAATGGCATATTTCTTTAAAAATTTCAATTTTCACTTTGTACATTAATTTTCAGGAAGCACTCTTGGGTTCAAAATGATAATACCCCTTGATAAATTTCTTGAGGGGTGTAGTTTCTAAAATGGGCTCTGCAAATGCAACATGGCACCTGAAAACTATTCCAGCAAAATCTGCCCTCTAAAACCAAATAGTGCTCTTTCCATTCCGAGCCCCCCAAGTACCCATACAGTAGATTATGACCACATATGGGACATTTCTGTGTTCAGGAGAAATTGTGTAATAAACTATGGGGTGTTTTTATTTCTTTAACCCCTGGTAAAAATTTAAAAAGATGGTGCTAAATTGATGGTTTATTGGAAAAAAGTAATTTTTTATTTTTATGTCCCGATTCTAATAGAATCTATGAAACAGCTATAAGGTAAAAATGCTCACTATACCCCTTGATATGTTCTGTGAGGGGTGTAGGTTCTAAAATGGGGTCACTTTTTGGGGGTTTAACTTGTACTGGTACTTTAGGGGCTCTGCAAATGCAACATGGCACCTGAAAACTATTCCAGCAAAATCTGCCCTCCAGAAGCCAAATAGCGCTCTTTCTGTTCCAAGCACCCCCATGTACCCAAACAGCAGATTAGGACCACATATGGGGTACTGCCATGTTTAGGAGCAATTCTTTAACAAACTGTGGGGTGCTTTTTCTCCTTTAACCACTTATGAAAATGAAAACATTGGGGATAAAGTGACATTTTAGTAATTTTTCATTTATACATGCCAATGTTAATAAAATCTGTGAAAAGGCTGTTGGGTCAAAATGCTTGCTATATCCCTTGATAAATTTGGTCAGGGGTGTAGTTTCCAAAATTGATAAATTGATTGTTTATTGGAAAAAAGTAATTTTTCATTTTTACATCCCAATGCTAATAGAACCTATGAAATAGCTATAGGGTAAAAATGTTCACTATACCCCTTGATATGTTCTGTGAGTGGTGTAGTTTCTAAAATGGGGTCACTTTTCAGGGTTTCCCTTGTATTGGTAAACTAGGGGCTCTGCAAATGAGACATGGCACCTGAAAACTATTCCAGCAAAATCTGCTTTTCAAACACCCAGTGTCGGTCCTTCCCTTCTGCGCAGTGCCGTTCACACAAACATCAGTTTACACATGTGGGGTATTTCTGTGTTTGGGACAAAATTGCATAACAAACTGTGAGATGCATTTTCTCCTTTAACCCTTTGTGAATGTGTTTATTTTACGGCTAAATGAATGTATTATTGAAAAAAAATGAAATGTCTAAATTTCACCTTCATATTGTTTTAATTCCCATGAAATGCTTAAAGGGTTAACAAACTTCCCAAATGCTGTTTTGAATTATTTGAGGGGTGCAGTTTTGAAAATGGGATGATATAGGGGGAGTTTCTAATATATAGGCCTTTATAATCCCCTTCAGGACCGAAGTGGTCTTTAAAACATTAGTTTGAGAAATTTTCGTGTAAATCTGGAAAATCGCTGTTACACTTGTAAGCCTTCTAATGTCCAAAATAAATTAAAGGACGATTAAAAGATGATGCCAATATAAAGAAGAGATATGGTAGATAATATTTATTAATGTATCTGTGTGATATGACTATCTGATTGAAAAGCAGAGCATTTCACATTTTGAAAATTATGATTTTTTCCAAATTTCCATCAAATTTCCTATTTTTTTTTTATAAATAAATACAAAAATATTGATCAATGTTTACCACTTACATGAAGTACAATGTGTCACAAAAAAACTGTCTCAAAATCACTTGTGTAACTTAAAGCGCCTTAAAGTTATTGCCATATAAAGTGACACATTTCGGTTTTGAAAAATGAGGCCTGGTCATGAAGGTACTTTTAGGCTCTGTCTTGAAAGGATTAATCTCTTAGCTGATTCCAGAAAGGTAATATTCTTGTGATCAGTCAAAACTTATGTCTGGCACCTTCTAGAAAATGTCGCCATTCCTCAAAAGCCCATTTGATAGCCAATAACTCTCGGTTTCCAATATCATAATTTCTCTCCATAGGAGAAAACTTTCAAGAATTATGGATGAACCTTTGATAAAAATTAGCAAAACCTAGAAACCTCTGTAATGCCTTTAAGGAGGTGGGTTGAGTACACTCAATAACGCCCTGGACCTTAGCAGGATCCATACGGATAGCCGAGGAAGACAAGATATAACCCAGGAAGGACAATTCCTGCACTCCAAAAAGGCGTTTCTCCAACTTAGCAAACAAGTGGTTCTCTCGAAGAACCTGAAGAACAGACTTGACATGCTTGATGTGAGTGTCCCAGTCAGAGGAAAATATTAGAATGTCAATCAAATACACAATTACAAACTGACCCATCAAACTATGAAAAATATAATTTACAAAGTTCTGGAAAACCGCAGGCGCATTACTTAGACCAAAAGGCATTACCAAATACTTGTAATGATCCTCTGGAGTATTAAAGGCTGTTTTCTACTCATAGCCTTTATGGATCCAAACCAGGTTATAGGCCCCTCGCAAATCTAGTTTAGAAAATCACTTTATGGCCGCGACCTGATTCAGAAGATCAGGGATGAGTGGAAGGGGATATTGGTTTTTAATCGTTATCTTATTCAATCCCTGATAGTCAATACAGGGTCTTAAACCTCCATCTTTCTTTTTCACAAAAAAGAAACCAGCTCCTGCAGGAAACACAGAAGGACGAATGTGACCCTTAGCAAGCGAGTCCCTCACATAGTCCTTTATGGCCTGTCTCTCAGGTTCAGAAAGGTTATACAAACGACCCTTGGGCAGTTTTGAGCCTGGGATCAGATCAATTGCACAATCATAAGGCCTATGAGGCGGAAGCAAATCCGATTCAGACTCAGCAAATACATCACAATAATCTTGAATGTAACCAGGCAGAGTAGGAGACACAGAGGCTAAACTTAAAGAAATACAGGATTTAACCCTCGTCCGGCTGAGTAGGTACAATTGTACCTATTCCTCTGCAGCCTGTTAATGTTGTAAAATTATGCAGCCTAACGAAGGTTAAAGCAGTCTGAACCCCATCAAACAATATATCCAAGTCTCCAGTCAATCACAGGATTGTGCACCTGTAACCCCAACACTACTTCAGTTGGTAAATTCTCTAAGACAAAAAACAAGATAGACTCAGAGTGCATAGTACCAATAAATAGTGTCATAAGAAGAGTAACAAATTTTACTGACTGTTGAGACAATGGTGTGGTGTCAATTGCGGTCCCAGATACTGGATTCATGAGGGGAATCAAGGGAATGGAGAGTTCTTGAGTGATTTGTGAATCCAGAAAATTAGCGGCTAACCAGCAGTCTATGAAAGTATTACCCTGAAAACTAAGTTCAGACAACAGGATTTTGAAAGGCAACACAGTCTTTTGCTGGGAAATGGTCGGAAATACCTGTTCGCCTAGACAGTCTTTCCATAAAATTGTCTAGGAGCTGAAGTTTCCCGACCCCGGGCCTTTGGGACAGACAGTCAGAGTATGTCCAGCCTCCCCGCAGTAGAAGTACAAGCCTCGCCGTCTGCGGAAATTGTGTCTGTCCTGAGGGCACATAGTAGAACCAAGTTGCATAGGCTCTGGAGTGGGTTCCACTGCACTGTGAATACCTGCTACTGCCAGTGCACTACAAGTTCCAGCATACTTCCTGTTGCACTACAGATCCTAGCCATTGGACTCCAGAAGCCCAGAAAGAGAGTCTTGATAGAATACTCAGGCCATGATGATGGAGATCGCTGGGTCAGAGAGTTTGGAGGTGCGTTGTAAGAAATTATACAATCTTACCACCACTATGCACGCTGAGATGCAGTCCTTAAAAGCAAGAATTGACGCAATAGACAGACAATCCAATCATAACGCCCAGGTGTTCGATCAAGCAATTCAAGAGCTACGTAACCTGGCTACGCAATTGGAGACGTAGGTAACTGTTCCCGCTGCCATTCCTATTCCCAAGTTCCAAGTTACCAACTTTTAGATTTGGTGGTGAACATGACAAGTTCTGTGGCTTCATAAATCAATGCCGGTTGTATTTTGACACCCACGCATGCCAGTTTCCAACTGATCGGTCCAAGCTATTGTGTATCATCCTGCTTCTAACTCATAAAGCCTTAGCTTGGGCCAACCCGTTAATTGAGACTGATGATCCTCCATTAAACAATCTGACAAATTTCCTTACAGCTATGAGTCAAATGTTTGATGATCCTAATTGGCGTGCTACTGCCGAAGCAACTAAATTAAATTTACACCAGGGCAGGCATTCCGTCACAGACTATGCTATGGAGTTCCAAAGATGGGCTATTGATATGAACTGGAACAGTGATGCTCAGCTTCCACTCTTCCGTAAAAAGTTTATCCAGTACTGTTAAAGATGAGCTTGCCCGAGCTGAGACTCCCTCTGGCTTGGATAATTTTATTAACCTTTGCTTCCATATTGATACTCGTATTACAGAAAGCAGACGACAGAAAGAGATGGGTCGCTTGAATGGGAGTAACAGTTTTTCTCCTTCCTCGTCTGTTAAGGGTCCTCTGAGCAAATCTCCCTGGGAGGCCGAGCCTGAACCTATGCAGATAGATTCCCTACAGAGGCGTCAGAGTAAGGAATGTAAGGAACACAGGCTTCAAGACGGCTTGTGCCTGTACTGTGGTGGATTGGGTCACTTCCTTATGAACTGTCCTAATTGTCCACTTAGAACCGCTGCAGCAGTTGCTAAATGTGACTTCTCTGACTCTGAGTCAGTTGTTTCAGAGCCAACTCTACCTCTGAACGCTGTCATATCCTCTGTTGTTCCTCACATTGAAAGAAGAGAGAAGGGGGATCACACTGCCTTCTCCCTATTCAGATCTTGATCAATTCTCAGTGGGTTTATAGCACAGCCATTATAGATTCAGGAGCCAGTGGAAACTTTATAGACTTTTCGTTTGCTAAGAAGCATGGGATAAGATTCTGGAAGAGGGCTTCTCCTGTGGTGTTGGAGATGGTGGATGGATCTCCACTAGTCTCAGGACTGGTGGTTCAAGAGACCGTACCCCTGAGTATCCTTTTGAAACCAAATCATCAAGAGATACTTAATTTTATGCTGATCACCTCTCTGCATTTTCCTATTATTTTGGGTTTCCCCTGGTTACAGACCCAGAACCCTGTTATCAACTGCGAAATGAAGGAGATATGTTTTCCAGGGAAACACATTCCTGCTTCTATGGAGACTCAAGATCCAGCAGCAGTTCTGAGCCTACCCCCTACTACTATGGAGACTCAAGATCCAGCTCCAGTTCCGAGCCTACCTCCTAATACTATGGAGACACAAGATTCAGCTCCAGTTCTGAGCCTACCTCCTATTTATAAGAGCTTTGCTGATGTCTGTGATAAGAAGAAAGCAGATCAACTTCATCCACATCGTCCATATGATTGCCCCATAGAGCTTCGGCCAGTTGTGGCTATACCTTTTGTCAACATTTATCCACTAGCAGGACCAGAACTGAAGGATATCAAAACATACATCGATGAGAATTTGGCTAAAGGATTCATTTGTCCCTCTTCATCCCCAGCAGGGGCATCTATATTCTTTGTTAAGAAAAAGCATGGTTCTCTCCGACCCTGCATAGACTATCGAGAACTTAGTAACAAAGTTACAATTAGAAACCATTATCCTTTGCCATTAATTCCAGAACTGCTGGAGAGAGTACAGCAGGCCAAGATATTCACAAAATTAGATCTTCGCGGAGCATATAATTTAGTGCGCATCAGGTCTGGGGATGAATGGAAAACCGCCTTCAGATCTTGTTATGGACACTTTGAATAACTGGTCATGCCGTTTGGACTTTGTAATGCCCTAGTCACCTTCTAACACCTAGTAAATGATATTTTCAGGGATCTTCTAGACCTCTTCGTGGTTATCTATCTGGATGACATTTTGATTTTTTCAAATTCTCCCGAAGAACATCAACAGCATGTGAAGACTGTTTTGGGACGTTTGAGGGAGAATCATCTCTATATAAAGCTTGAAAAGTGCGAGTTCTATAGATCGGAAATTCAATTCTTGGGGTACATGATTACACCACAGGGGCTGGGCATAAACTGTAGTAAAATACAGGCAATCCTTGATTGGCCCATACAAAGGACAGTGAAACAAGTTCAGCTCTTTATCAGATTTGCCAATTTTTATCGATGCTTCATTAGGAATTTTTCAGGAATTGTCTCCCCTATCACTCAACTTACGAAGAAGACGACAGCTTTTAGCTGGTCATGCCAGGCACAGGAAGCCTTTGACTGCTTAAAGACAAAGTTTACTACAGCTTCAGTCTTAATTAATTCTGATCCTGAACAAGCCTTCATTGTTGAGGTGGACGCTTCTGACTGTGCTATTGGGACCATCCTCTCACAGAGAATAGGGGAGAAGAGTCTGCTGCATCCTTGCGCCTACTTTTCTCAATGACTGTCTCCTGCACAGTGAAATTATGATGTAGGGAACAAGGAGTTATTGGCTATCATCTCTGCCTTTAAAGAATGGAGGCATCATCTTCAGGGCGCTTCACAACTATCGTCCTCACTGATCATAAAAATCTGGAGTTTATTAGATCAGCAAGATGTCTATCTCCACGACAGGCTCACTGGGGTTTGTTTCTTAACCAATTTAATTTTGTAATTTCTTATAGGCCGGGCTCCTGTAATGGTAAAGCTGGTGCTCTATCCAGAATTTATTCCGCAGACCCTACTCCTGATACTCCACCCAAGATGATACTGTCGAATTCTAGCTTTTTAGGAGTAATCCACAACCAAGATTTGTTGGGTGACATTAAGGGGGCTTATGATTCAGATCCATTCCTATCACAACCCACAAATGTTTTACACCTAAGTCTAAGGAACAGAGTATGAGTTCATGGTCAATGTCTGCATATTCCTGAAGGGGTGAGGGTGAAGATTTTGAAGCTGATGCACGACTCCAAGGTGGCAGGTCACAGGGGAATACAGAAGACCCAAGACTTTTTATCTGTTTTTTTTTTTCTCGTGGCCTGACTATCAGAAAGATGTCAAGAATTATGTTCGCTCTTGTGACATTTGTGCCAGATGTAAGTCACCATGTTCTTCACCAACAGGATTGTTACAACCTCTTCCCATTCCAACTCGCCCCTGGGGGTCCATCTCTATGGACTTCATTGTGGAATTACCAACCTCCAAGGGGAAGAATACGATATTAGTCTGACGAAGGCCGCTTACTTCATTCCCTGTGCGGGTCTACCCTCAGCCAAGGACACTGTTGATTTAATAGTTCAGAATGTCTTTCATCTACATGTAGTTCCAGATGAGGTTGTATCGGACCGGGGGGTCCAATTTACGGCAAAGTTGGCAGGAGTTTTATTCTGTATTGGACATAAATGTCAGTTTTTTCTCTGCCTTTAATCTGCAATCGAATGGACAGACGAAGCGTACCAATCAGACCTTAGAACAATATCTTCGGTGCTATGTCTGTCATCTACAGGATGATTGGGTCGATTTGCTTCCCATGGCAGAATTCTCCTATGACAATTCGCAGAGTGCTTCTACAAAAGTAACACTTTTCTATGCTAGCCTAGGTTATCATCCAAAGATCTTTCCCAGATTTCTTGTGAATGCTTCTGTGCCAGCAGTTACAGAAAGAATTACCACCTTACAACAAGATCTCGCAATTTTGAAGTTGAGCACAGCTCAGGAAAGTTTTAAAAAGACAGCTGACAGATTTCGCAAACTAGCACCAACATTTAAGGTAGGGGATACAGTCTGGCTATCTACAAAGAACCTGAAATTGAAGATCCCATCACGAAAACTGGGACAGAAATACATTGGTCCCTTTAAGATTAGCGGTCTGGTAAATTCAGTAATTTGTCGATTGGACCTTCCGAGGACCATGAGAATCCATCCTGTTTTTGATGTCTCTTTGCTGAAGGCTGCAGTTCCCAAACCTTTTCCTGGACATTCACATCCTCCTACTGATCCTGTCATAGTGGATGATCAAGAGCAATTTGTTTTTGGATTCCAGGATCTGCAGGGGTCGGTTGCAATACCTTATCAAATGGCAAGGCTACCCTCCAGAAGAGAATTCTTGGGAACCCCTGGACAACATCAATGCCCCTTGATTAATTAATCAATTTAACTGCAAATATCCAGAGAAACCTGGTTTGGGATCATCCAGAGACCGTTCCTGAGGTGAGAGTAATGTCAGGATCTTAATTGATGAACTCTTTGTTCTGCCAGTACCAGTCCCTTAGCTAGATGGCGTTTTGTGTGTTTCCTGTCCGTGGCCATCTTGGTTCCTGCCTGTTGATTATTTGAACTCCTGCACCTGATCACTCAGTGACTGAGTATTGTATTTGAAGCCTGCTTCTGACAATCCTTGAGCTGGGGCCTACTGATCTCAGTTGGTTCTATATTACCTGCTGCACTGTGGATACCTGCTACTACCTTCTGCACTGTGGATGCCTGCTACTGCCAGTGTACTTCAAGTCCCAGCATACTGCCTGCTGCATTGTGGATGCCTACTACTGCCTGCTGTGCTGTGGATACCTGCTGCCACCTGCTACACTGTGGATGCCTGCTACTGCCCGCTGCACTGTGGATACCTGCTACTACCAGTGCACTACAAGTTCCAGCATACTGCCTGCTGCATTGTGAATACCTGCTACTGCCTGCTGCGCTGTGGATACCTGTTGCTACCTGCTGTACTGTGGATACCTGCTACTGCCCCCTGCACTGTGGATACCTGCTACTGCCAGTGCACTACAAGTTCCAGCATACTACCTGTTGCACTACAGATCCCAGCCATTGGTCTCCGGAAGGCTGGTAAGAGAGTCTTGACAAAGCCTTTCGGTCTGGCTGGCTATTCTGTTAGGATCTCAGGGTCCAGAGTAGAGAGAAGCAGAAGAACTAAACCTAACTACCGCTAGCGGGAAAACTGAAACCAAAGTGCAACCCACCCAGTATGAGCCAAAGCCAATCTCAGGACGTTTTCACTAGAGCTCCTAGTGGTGGAGATGGACTTGGCAATCCCAGACCGAAGTTGACAACATAGAGGAATATGCAACTAATTAATTAACTGCAAGAAGAAGCCAGAGAGAAGATTAGCAAGCAACTCAGCAGATGGAGTAAACAACCGAGCAGGGTCGGCAGCGGAGGTAGCAGTGAAGTACAGGAGTGAGTGATGGAAGGAGAGGTCGAGGTACGTAGCCAGAGTCAAAATGCCAGAGAGGGTAAGTTCAGCAGAGTCGCAAACCAAAAGAGAAGTCCAGGTACACAGTCTGAAGGTCAGAGCCAGAGAAACACAAACAGCAATCAGGAACGGGAAGCAACAGGTATGGGAGCCAAAACCAGGGTGAAACCAATAGCCAGCATGGAAGAGAGAAATGGAGGGGATTATAAAGACCCGGACCGGCCCATAAATTAAAGCACAATTAAAGTAAATGAAATACAATAATTTATGTATAACTTGAGTTTCACTGTCTTATCATGTAAATGTAACCTCCTTGGCTGTTGAGATGGCTTTGTTATCTCAAAGCCCATTATTTTTTGTGTCTAATAGATTTATTGTTTACTACAAAATATGTCTAAACAGAAGTGTCCGTCCATGAGACATTCCCCAGCATTTCTTGTGTACAACTGTCACCACTAAGGCAATACTAGCCAAACAACCAATAAGCATAGGACTTCAATCCTAAATTTTGTAATATCTTCATTTCAGGCAATAAGATATCCTTCACATGTTAGTCATTGGGTAAAACTGGCATAAAAAAGAGTAATAACTGTTGAAAATTTGGAAGAATGGAGGTATGATTGTTCTGGGCATTAAGGTGATTTCATCCATACTGAAGAACTATCACACTTGCTACTGCCATGTATAAAAATGGATATAAAGGCTTCAGCTCTGGATAAGAATCAACATTGTTGGTCCTAAATTTTTTACCTGGCGGTGGTAATGGTAGGTATAGCCTACAGTTTATGACTATCATCTACACTTATTTTTTCACAACACGTTTGTAGAATTTATACAATGATATAACAAGACTGACTGGCTTGTCCATTTTAATATTCCATTATTTGTAACCTACTTATTTGGATCGGAGTTATAGGCTACTATGCACCTCCAAGTGACTACGATTTTATACACACAGCATGAATCAGTGAGAAAAAGAATATTAGAATAATTCTAGGAGAAAGTACAGTGACACATAAAAGTATCATGCAGGGGTACACGGAGTGCCTTGATGTCTGTGATATAGCTTTTCCTTGAGGCCTTATGAGGAAATTATGGAAAACATATTTTTATAACATTGATGGGAAATGGTAACAAAGCTAATTCTTATCAGTTTGACAGGAAAATGGACCACCAGAAAAAAAAAAAGTACCTTTAGAGAGTGTAATTTCACATATTATTAATTTAATACAAACTGTTGAATAATTCCTAAATTTACTTATATACATCTTAATTACATAATTTATCCTTGGTAACATAGGATTTTCAAGTTAGATATTTTTGAAAAGGTCAGTCCAAATAATTATGATTATTGGTTATGTTCAAGGCAAAACAAAACCCAACAAGGCAGCAGCCAATTTAAAAAAAATACTTCTCATCCTTTAAATGACCATCACGGTAACAAAGTATACAGTTACAGGAATGAATTCTTCTCAGAAAAAGCAACTAATTAATTTAAAATTCATTTCTGTAATTTCTCAGGCTCTCCTAGAAAAGAATACCACTTTCTAATTAGAAAATTCCAAAGCCCAAGTTTCTCTGGGAACCAGTCTAAACAAAATATTGTATATAGATAAAATACTTCTAGAACAGCGGTTCTCAACCTGTGGGTCGCGACCCCGGCGGGGGTCGAATGACCAAAACACAGGGGTCGCCTAAAGCCATCGTAAAATACATATTTCCGATGGCTTTAGCCGCTGAGAAGTCGCGCTATTCAGCTGGAACGCACGTCGTTATGGATGTGCGTTCCAAACTGAATGCCTGTGCGCATGCACAGACGTGATTTCCGGGACCTAAGAGAAGTAAGTGCTTCCTGCTTTAGGTTGTACTTGCCCCGCGCTGTGTAGCTCCCGGCATCCTGTCTGTTACAATGATGGCGGCCGCTCTGCTGCAGAGCGGTCACCATAGCAACCGGGCCTCCGCTGTACAGCGGAGTCCCGGAGCTAATGCCCACGATCAGAGTCTGACCGCGGGCATTACTACTGTATCTGTGAGCAGCCCCCCCCCCCCGGGCTGTAAAAACTGCCCTTGGTCCCCACCAGCCCCATACCTGTTAAGTTGCAGGTCGACTCCCCGCGCGGCGAGATCGCGGGAGTCGATCTGTACCGGTGACAGCCTGGAGCCTAATGAAGGCTCCCAGGCCTGTCACTGGGATACTACTACTGAGACTGGTCTATGACCAGTCTCAGTAGTAATGTACAGAATGTCCCATAGACTGCAATACACTTGTATTGCAGTCTATGGGACTTGCAATCAAACGATTACAGGTTCAAGCCCCATGAAGAAAGGGGGGCTAATAAAATAGTAAAAAAATAAAATAAAATAAAAAAAAAAAAGTTCTAACTCACCCACTTTCCCTAGAATACATATAAAAGTACAAAATTACTGTGAAACACATACACATTAGCTATCCCTGTGTCCAAAAATGTCCGGTCTACAACCTTATAAAAATAATTTTATTGTAGGGTGAACATCAGAGCGGGAAAAAAAAATCAAAAGTGCCAAACCGCCATTTTTTTGCTGTTTCACCTCTGATTTGAATAAAAAGTGATCAAAGCAATAGACATTCCCCAAAATGGCATAACTAAAAAGTACGTCTGGCCCTGCAAAAAAAGGCCCTATTCCTCCCCGTACAGCTGCAGGGACACCTGTCAATGTGACCTTGCAGCTGTTGCAAAACTACAACTTCCATATATTAGACATTTTACCACATTTTTTTGTCTTAAAATATTTTTCCCTATTTTCCTCCTCTAAAACCTAGGTGCGTCTTATGCACCGTCTTATAGTCCGAAAAATACGGTAAATATTATAATATGACTCAAGCTCATATTAACCAGAAGCTTGGCCATTACTGCTCTCTGTCTTTATGTGAAGTCAGGCTATCGCCACTGTTAAGAGATATATTTACAGTATATGAACAATGGCCGTGTGGCATCTATTTTGTTTTTGGTCTGTATATGAGGGGCTATTACAGTTATAGTAACGCCACACAGGTAATAAGATTACTCATATGGGGGGCACTATTACTGTAATAATTCTCAATTTCCCCATAGTTAATAACATTATCTGTGTAGGGGGTAGATCACTATGTTTAAATTATGTTTGATTTGTAGCAATTAGAATACATAATGCATATCAGGTATTTACATTCCAAATCATAACTGTAGCAAAATTACAGTTTTGAAGTAGCCACCAAAATTATTTTTTGGTTTGGGGTCACCGCAACATGAGGAACTGTATTGCGGGGTCACGGCATTAGAAAGGTTGAGAACCACTGTTCTAGAAGATATTTTTTAAACCTATTTAGTTTAAGTATAGATGCCTAATGCTTCCCTTACAGAATGGGTTCTGCACTTTTTAACGTCCAAAACAATGATAAAGATTACTGTCACCAGCAACAGTGAAATATGGCAAGCTATCATATTTTACTAAAACCTGTTCTTATTCTTTTGGTAACTAATGTTATCTTCTTCAATAAGGAAATTCTCAAATGGAATGAAAAGAAATGGAAACTTACACCTAAGTGAACTCCATGTCTTTGTTCACAAATTCTCAAGTGTCATATCCATGGTGTCTCTTTACAACATTCTACAAACTGTTTAGCTACACCGTACGTCGTCCAGCTACAGCTTTCTCTGTGCAAACCTTGGTAACTACTTTCAAGAAAAAAATGACACCATTAATTCAGACATCTCTCAGCTTCACAAATCTCCATACCTTCCTCCAAGTCTATTCTTCACACTCTCATCCATAACAAAAATTTTCCTCTCTACAGACTGTACCATCTTTACTTTTGTCCCTTCTTCCTATTCTTTCATTTTGGCTTCCTGCACAGAACAGTTTGTCCTTCTCTGTTAGCTTTCAAACATGCTATCATTTGTCTCATCCTCAAAAACCTTCTCAGCTCTTCTCTATAATCTATAATAAAGTTCAATGTACTCTCCTTTATGATGGAGTTAGTTCTCTATTTACTAATGTATCATCAATAGAATCCAGGCATTAAGAATTTACACAAATTATCATAGAGAAAATTATTTGCAATTGGAAGTTTTGTTCCAGACGAGCCTTCCTCAACATTTCTCTATATAAGTCAGAAAGCATGTGCCTCAGCTTCTAGCTCCATACCAGTTGCCATGTTTTATCTGTAATATAACCGTCATCTGATTCCGTATCACATTCCTCACTTTTTTTGTGACTTATCAAGGTAATGGAATTCCTGTATACCCTCACAATTCCTAACAGATTTCCCATTAGAGCCCTTTCCAGCATTACCACGAGTAGCACGCCCCCTGCCACTACTGCCTTCATCAACACTCATGTCTTCTACCTCTACCTCTTCTACATCAAAAAAACAATGACAGTTCTCATCCAACTCATCAAAAAGAGGAGGAAGAAGAAGAAGTCTTGAGATATGAGTAATATCTCTCTCAGCAGATGCCACATGACTAATAAGAATGGGATCTGTGTCAGTGAAAATAAAGAGGAGGACATGGTTGACAGTACAGAAAGACAGCATGGAAAATTACAAGTTGAGGATAAAAGCACAAATCCCTCACTCATATTTGTGGTTCACTGTGTTATGGTTAGATGCAAGGCCACAATAAAAGCAATAGTAGGAGATTGGCTGATAACTGCGAGCTGTAGAGACAGCTATTTAAAACTACCACACCTCTTTGAACCAAGACAGACCCCCAGACGCCTTCACCAGAGCTTACCACGAGGCCAGTTGGCCTTGTGCTGAATCTTGGAAAAAGCAATTGTCACCAAACAGAAAGCGGTACCAATAATAAATGCACTGCTGCAGAAGCCAACACAAAATACACTAAAACTTACATAGTGACATGGAAACAAGAGAAGATGTACAAGTAGAATCCGGGAAAAAAAGCCAAGGGTCACAAATACAAATGGGCAAACCAAAGCAGACTCAGGAGTTTAATAGGGAATCCAGGGAGTAAGCCAGAGGTCTGTAAGTAAACAGGTACCGTATTTTTCGGACTATAAGAGAATGCCAAGAGTGTGCAAAGCAGTAATCAAAGCGAAAGTGGCTACTTTGAAGAACCTAGAATATAAGACATATTTTCAGTTGTTTCACAGTTTTTTGTTAAGTATATAATTCCACATGTGTTAATTCATAGTTTTGATGCCTTCAGTGTGAATCTACAATTTTTATAGTCATGAAAATACAGAAAACTCTTGGAATGAGATGGTGTGTCCAAACTTTTGTTCTGTACTGTACATATTAGGTATCCCTGTGTCCAAAAATGCCCGGTCTACAAACTTATAAAAATATTTTTCCTGTACGGTGAATGTCATAGCGGGAAAAAAAAATCAAAAGTGCTGAACTGCTGTTTTTTTCACTGTTTCACCTTTGATTAGAATAAAAAGTGATCTGAGCAATAGACATTCCCCAAAACGGTATAACTAAAAAGAACATCTGGCTCCACAAAAAAAAGATGCCCTATGCCTCTCCGTACAGCGGCAGGGCCACCTGTCAATGACATTACTCATGACCCCAGGTCTTTGGGATACCAGTTCAGAGACCCCATCCCGGCAGTCTCTCAGGGTCTCTCTCACACTAGCCGCTAGTTGGGAGAGTTCTAGGGGATTCTGCACCTCCACCTTTGCTTCCAAACCTAGGGGCACCTCTGGTTCTGGCATAGGTATGTTTGGACCCTGTCCTCCCTCCCAGACGCCTTGCCCCTTTGGGCCTACACCCTGTTCCTCCTGTACTTGAGTGGGTGATGATGATACCTTGGGAAAATGACTGAGATCATGCTTTCCAAAACCATCCCCCCACAATACATCGACAGGGAATACATTTGACATACCCCCTTCTTGGATCACACCTCCAGTACCCCAGGCCATCTGCACTTGGGCCATAGGTACTCCTGGAATAGAACTGGACAGAAGAGACGTGTATGTCTCATACCGGCCGGACTCCTCCGGCTTCAAGGGAGTGAGGCTAGTCATGGCGGTCTCAGCACCGACTTCAGGTGGTGTAGGCAACGGTTCAAGGGTCGGAACGCCCTCCACCCTTGTAGCACTCTGGCTGCGGGCTAGCACCGCACTACCAGCAGTCCGTCCCTCACCTGGATCAGCCATGAGATCCCCATAGCCTACCTGACCACCTGGCACATGGCCAGTAGTTGGGTGCTTATCGGATGCACTGGGCGAAATAGTAGAAGTCGCTCCCAGTGCCTCAGACGAGCTACCCGGTACACTTTTACAACAAGCATTGGCAGTTACATTGACAGTACATTCATTAGCAATTGTTAATTCACACCGGGTCTCAATGAGATCTGTGGTAGACATATTAACAAGCTGGGAGGGAGACGCCCCCGCAGATGTGGGTGTGTCTACAGACAAGGTCTCACTGGCTCCTAGCACAGGAGTGAATAAAGCATCAATAACATTTTTGCTGAGCTGGGTTGCAGGAAGCTCATCTGCATCTTCCCTGCTCTCAGCTGAAGGCAACTCATTAGCATTTACACTTACTGCAATGGGAAGTATGTCAGAGGGGGGGTTACGGGCCCCCTCTGCAGATATGACAGACACATTATCAGCATTAATCATAGACAGTTTATCACAGTAAATTGGGGTGCTCCCCATCCCATATTGGGACACCATAGGTCCTAAATCAGTTCCCAACAGTACGTTAGCAGGCAAATCAGTCATTAGTCCCACAGTCCGCATTCCTTTTCCTGTACTCCAGTCCAGATGGACACAAGCCATTGGTACAGTGAAGCGTTCCTGTCCAATTCCCCTCAGGGTTAAAGTTTTCCCAGGGATAATACTGTCCGGGGGGACCAAATCAGGTTGCACCAGAGTAACATCCGCCCCAGTGTCCCGAAGTCCCATGACCACTTTATCCCCCACAATAACCGGCTGACGGTTGGCTTTGGGTTTAGCCCCCACCCTCCCAACCAAATACACAGATGAGCCACTTGCTGTGGCTTGGGAAGCAGGGGAGTTCTCAGGGCGGTTGGGGCACTCCGCCTTGAAATGTCCTGGCTGGTTACAGGCATGGCACCGCTGCACCTCCCCTTGGGGCTTGGGGAAGGTCACCAGGGCACCCAGAGTTCTTGGGGCAGGGGAAGGACCACCCGGGGCATAGTTTGTCTCACCCGACCTGACGACAGACGGCTGTGGTGAACTCCGGCCTGGCTTCTCCTTCCAACTTGAGGGTCTCTGCAGGGTTGTTGGAGTTTGCGCTGGGGCGGTTTGTGCCTGCTGGGAGATTTCCAGCCTCTTCAGCTCCAGCTGATACTGCCGCTCAGTCTGCCTGCCGTTCTACTGCCTGCCGTTCTTGTTCTGCAGCTTCCTGAAAACGGCACATCACCTGCAGGTATGTGTTAGGGTCCCTGGTGCCTATTTGCTGCAGGGCCATTTGCCAGTATGAAGCCATTCCCCCCACAAGGCTGGGGCTACTGGTCCCTCCTGGTGACGTAATCCTTGGGACCGGGCTGCTTGCTGCACTTCCTGGCCTAGCCCCAAAATCAGGACTCTGCTCGACCCCCTGCAAGGCTGTGGCTGCCTCCATTTCAGCCATACACTCAGGATCTCCAAAAGCCTGGTTCTGCAGTTCTGGGGCTCTGCTTCTGAGCCCACTAGCCATCCACTGGTATTTGCCAAATAAAAGATAGGATAGAATACAAAGAGTAAGGGAGGGGAACAGCACTGTATCAAACTTTCACTGTATCTTAATGCTTGTTGTAATACCGAGCTTGTCTCATAGGATTACCACAATCCCCAGCGTCTGAGTGATAAAGGTCACCAACACACAATGTTTATCCTAAGATCCCACTATGCTGCCACCAATGTGAAAGATCCTCAGTGCACCAACACCGCTTTGGCCCACACCTGAGACTTCTTTCATAAAAACCACACTCACCGCCAGTGAGTGCTGGGTCCACAAGATAAATACAAGACAAGCTTTCTAAATTTTATTTATTTATTAACCCCTAAATGGGTCGGTATTAACATCTAACACATACAGTTCAGAACAGATATGCAGATATATGCAAGCATTAACAGTTACTAGTTACAAGATACAGCACATAAAATAAAAGGGAATAAAGATGAAATAATTACTTTACCACACATATCCTTGATGTGGTTCTGTAGTCCAACACTCACTCATGTTCTGGTATGTGTGAATAACCAGTGGAGGCTTCTAGCAGCATCACAGCATTCCAGCCTGCATGCTCATCACAGTATATCCCAGTAGTCTCTCAGTAGCCTCATCATAGTATTCTCTTGTAGTCTCAGCACAGTCTCCTCCTCACTGACCTCTTACCTCATCTTTTATACCCTTTTTATACCCCTTTTTATACCCTTTTTATACCCCTTTTCACCACCCAGAATGAGGTCACCGGCAACGGCAAGTCTGGCTGACTAACGCACTCAAGTCCAGATTCTTTGTAAGGAGATAGGATTAAGTGGAATGATACAATGCCTTCTATATGTTATCAACCATGTCTGATCAAGAGCCCAGGCTGAACAATGCATGTGTATTTGATCACCCAGGGCTATGTAGGAATTCAATGGAGCCATTCTGGGATGGATACAAAGCCCTATTGTTCCATGGTTGCCACTACTGACAACATACATCTAGGATTAGGGCTGCGCACATTATGAGTAAATGGAAGTAAGAGGGAGATACGATACCCAGAGATCAAAATACATCTTTGAGTTATAGCCATATTTAAGTGGAGTTATCACATAGTGGAAAGTGAAAATTGCAGTTTTTCCGGAAATATGCCATTTCAGTGGCCAATATGTTGCACCCAGCATGTCAGCAAAGACACAAATTCCAAGAACTGTTAAGCAGTTATTTCTGGCACAACAGCTTTTTGAGCATTCGTCTGTGAGACAAGCTGGGTACAACATATTGTGCACTGAATGACACATTTCTGGAAAAATTGCCATTTTCACCATTAGTTGTGCATTCATTTATGGAAAATAAATTAATGCAACACTTGAGGGTTAAACATGTTCACTGTACAAAATGGGGTCACGTGTCTAGGGATTTTGGTGTTTCACAGGCTGTAGAAAAATGGCATGGGGTCCAAAAACCAAACCATCTAAATCTGTACTCCAAAAACAAAATAGCACTCCTTCCTTTCTATGCCTTTCTAGCATTTTATACCCACATATGTCATTGTTAGGCACATTATTCTGTGTACAACAGTGTCATATGTGGACATATGTATAATAATTAGCAAAACCTAAAAATCTCTGTTAGGCTGGGTTTCTGGCTAATCCCATCCACACATTACAGAAAAAAATTTGCAAAGGAAATGCTGTGATTTCAAAAAATGTTGCGTTTTTGTAAATAGCAGCATGTCAATTAAACCTATGGAAATGCTGGTGGTTTCCGTAAAAAGTATAATAGAGACAGAAAGTCTGCAGAGGAAAACTCTGTGGACTTTCTGTGAAAAGTGCTGTGGAAATAAACCACTTTTTTGGCTGCAGCTTGCTACGTGGGGCCTTAGCCTAAGACTTTTAGTGCGCTAGGGCATGTCTCATCTACTATAAAATGGACTCAGGTGCACAGCTCGTTACCAGGCTGATGTCTGATTACTGTGCTGTGTCTATAAGAAGCTGTGCACCTGTGTGCTCATCACATGACCATGGACTGTAAATCACATGACCATGGTCAGAGTGTTATCCATTAGAAGTAACAGAATGTATATTGGAAAATTGTATATCTTTTTATTATACAAACAATAACATTTGGTCTGAAAGTGAACAACTTCTTTACTTTATATTTTCTACATCTCAGTTACAGGACGCATTCAAAGTTATAAATGTCGTTAAGGCCGTAGGGTTTGATTGCATTTAATCAAAGGTCCAACGACTTTCCTCTTGCAGGAGTAGACTATCAAGGTCACTGCCACAAAATATGCTCGCATATTCTTGGTTTTAGTTGGGGTCGAGTGTTTCCTACATAGAGCATGTTGCAAGTACATTTGAGCACATAAATCATGCCCTGAGTGGCACATGTACAGTGGGGAAAAAAAGTATTTAGTCAGCCACCAATTGTGCAAGTTCTCCCACTTAAAAAGATGAGGCCGGCCTGTAATTGACATCATAGGTAGACCTCAACTATGAGAGACAAAATGAGAAAACAAATCCAGAAAATCACATTGTCTGATTTTTAAAGAATTTATTTGATAAATTATGGTGGAAAATAAGTATTTGGTCACCTACAAACAAGCAAGATTTCTGGCGATCACAGACCTGTAACTTCTTCTTTAAGAGGCTCCTCTGTCCTCCACTCATTACCTGTAGTAATGGCTCATGTTTGAAAATGTTATCAGTATAAAAGACACCTGTCCACAACCTCAAACAGTCACACTCCAACAAAATTGTAGACCTGCACCAGGCTGGGAAGACTGAATCTGCAATAGGCAAGCAGATTGGTGTGAAGAAATCAACTGTGGGAGCAATAATTAGAAAATGGAAGACATACAAAACCACTGATAATCTCCCTCGATCAGGGGCTCCACGCAAGATCTCACCCCGTGGGGTCAAAATGATCATAAGAACAGTGAGCAAAAATCCCAGAACCACACGGGGGGACCTAGTGAATGACCTGCAGAAAGCTGGGACTAATGTAACAAAGGCTACCATCAGTAACACACTACACCGCCTGGGACTAAGATTCTGCAGTGCCACATGTGTCCCCTTGCTTAAGCCAGTACATATCCGGGCCCATCTGAAATTTTCTAGAGAGCATTTGGATGTTCCAGAAGAGTACTGGGAAAATGTCATATGGTCAGATGAAACCAAAGTAGAACTGTTTGGTAGAAACACAACTCGTAGTGTTTGGAGGAGAGTGAATGCTGAGTAGCATCCAAAGAACACCATACCTACTGTGAAACATGGGGGTGGCAACATCATGCTTTGGGGCTGTTTCTCTGCAAAGGGACCAGGACGACTGATCCGTGTATATGAAAGAATGAATGGGGCCATGTATCATGAGATTTTGAGTGCAAACCTCCTTCCATCAGCAAGGGCATTGAAGATGAAATGTGGCTGGGTCTTTCAGCATGACAATGATCCCAAGCACACCGCCAGGGCAACGAAGGAGTGGCTTCATAAGAAGCATTTTAAGGTCCTGGAGTGGCCTAGCCAGTCTCCAGATTTCAACCTCATAGAAAACCTTTGGAGGGAGTTGAAAGTCCATGTTGCCCAGCGACAGCCCCAAAACATCACTGCTCTAGAGGAGATCTGTATGGAGGAATGGGCCAACATACCAGCAACAGTGTGTGCCAACCTTGTAATGACTTACAGAAAATGTTTGACCTCTGTCATTGCCAACATAGGAAATATAACAAAGTATTGAGATGAACTTTTGTTATTGACCAAATACTTATTTTCCACCATAATTAGCAAATAAATTTTTAAAAAATCAGACAATGTGATATTCTAGATATGTTTTCTCATTTTGTCTCTCATAGTTGAGGTCTACCTACGATGTCCATTACAGGCCTCTCTCATCTTTTTAAGAGGGAGAACTTGTACAATTGGTGGCTGACTAAACACTATTTTTCCCCACTGTAGTATTTATTATTATTTATTTATTATGCTTTCTTATATAGTGCCATCATATTCCGCAGTGCTTTACAGACATTGTCAGTCACTGTCCCATATAGGGCTCACAATCTACATTCCCTATCAGTATGTCTTTGGAGTGTGGGAGGAAACCAGAGTACCCGGAGAAAACCCACGCAAACATGGGGAGAACATACAAACTCCTTGCAGATGTTGTCCTTGGCAGGATTTGAATTCAGGACTCCAGCACTTCAAGACTGCAGTGCTAACCACTGAGCCACCATGATCATGCATTTTATACTTGGTGCCTTTTGTATCTGTAAATTCATTTGTTCACGTGCGTAATATCAGACAGGCTGTGCACATTCCACACGGAAAAAATCCAGGGAATTTTATGTTATTTTTTTCTTTAAGGCCAGTACGTTTAAAATGACTACGTACTATGGTATTACCAATGGTGTTAGTTTTACAGTAACCTTCTGATGCATGAGAATCAAGTATATCTTTCAGGTCTTGGTCTTGGCATAAAATAGCCCAATGTTTATTAAGAATGTCTTGCATTTGATCCCATTATGAGTGTAAGGTAGTAATAAATCTCACTTTATTATCCAAGTCCTGTTTGATTTTTGGTTGCAGTAATGTCGACCTTGTGCATATAGTGTGATTATCTGCTATCTTAATTGCTTTGTTGGAATAATGTCTTTCCTGCAATCTGAATTTCAAATTCTGAGCTCGTCTTTTGAGGATTCATAAAATTTGAACAGTTACTTAAACCTAGGAATTTCCCTTTATGGATTCCCTTGATTGTTCTTATTAAGTGCGCGCTATTTGCGTCTAATAGACCATTTGTTGCTGCTTCATTCCTATACAGCACTGTCTCTATATTTCCTTGTTGGTCTGTTTTAATGAGAATATCATGGAATGGGACCTGATTAGGGCTGTAGACCAGGGTTAATTTAATGTTATACGCATTTTCATTGAGTAATTCTATGAAACGGATTAATTCAACTTCAGTTCCACTCATTTGAACACTATATCATCGATATAGCGACTCCATATATGGACATGTTGTATATGTTCCGCATAGGTGCCTCCAAAGACAACCGCTTCCTCCTACCACCCAAGGCACAAATTTGAGAAATTCGGTGCATAGGCCACTCACAATGCTGTTCCTTGGGTCTACAGGAAGAAGCGGTCATCAAAAACAGTAGTGTCTCAGTACAAATCTGAGTGCTCTGAGTATAAAATCCCTTCTATTGGGTTTTTTTGACGGCCGATTCGGAACTGAAACCAAATTAATCCGTTTCATAGAATTACTCAACGAAAATCCATTGAGTAATTACACAGCGACAAATATGTTATTAGCATCAGGTAGAGGGATGAGTACTCAATGGCCGTTGCTATAAAGACAAAATGAGGGAATTTTTCCCTGCTTCCCAAAGGGAAGAATATTAACAGGATATGCTGTATGCCCAGGTTGCCACATTTTTTAGGGAGTCCATTGAAACTGCCAGTCGCACACGAACCCAGGTGGCCTCTGTCTGCTCCCAGTCCATCTCACTCAGACAGCTCTTCACCTCCTCTGCCAGTGCCAGGGAAGTGAAAGTAGCAGCAGACATGCCCAGTACAGTTAGACATAGAGAATGAGTGGGCACCACCTAGAAAAATATATGTTCGGGGTTCATCTCAATATATGCAAAGGGATCTAGGCAAAAAAACAAACAGAAAAATGTGTGTATACATATAAGAGACGCTCAACCTAAGATAAAGTTAAAAAATATAACATTTTATTGGCATATACAAATAAAGTTAAAAACATTTAAAAACAAGATGGAACACACTAGTGGGGGTGTCAAAAAATATATACTCCACAAATTGGAAGTGCATATGAAGAATAGCATCACTATGCTAAAGAATATGTAGAAGTGGCAACCTATGTATAAAGGAATTTATGCGTATGTGCATACAGTGCCTTGCGAAAGTATTCGGCCCCCTTGAACTTTTCAACCTTTTGCCACATTTCAGGCTTCAAACATAAGGATATAAAATTTTAATTTTTTGGTGAAGAATCAACAACAAGTGGGACACAATCGTGAAGTGGAACAAAATTTATTGGATATTTTAAACTTTTGTAAAAAATAAAAAAATGAAAAGTGGGGAGTGCCAAATTATTCGGCCCCCTTAAGTTAATACTTTGTAGCGCCACCTTTTGCTGCGATTACAGCTACAAGTCGCTTGGGGTATGTCTCTATCAGTTTTGCACATCGAGAGACTGAAATTCTTGCCCATTCTTCCTTGGAAAACAGCTCGAGCTCAGTGAGGTTGGATGGAGAGCGTTTGTGAACAGCAGTTTTCAGCTCTTTCCACAGATTCTCGATTGGATTCAGGTCTGGACTTTGACTTGGCCATTCTACCACCTGGATACGTTTATTTGTGAACCATTCCATTGTAGATTCCCCTTACGTCCGACAGCAGCACAATATGGGGTATCTCTGCCCCTGTGTGTTGTTTAGGACAGGTGGAACCTTTAATTAGCACCAAAAAGGTGCCTCCTACTAGCCCTATAAGAGGGCACAAGAGACCTCCCTCCACTGTGTTTTTTTCTGTCCTGTGTGGAACAGGTGGACGGAGGTCTCTTGTGACCTCCCGTTGCTAGGGGTTTTAGTTACTCCTGGCTTACCTTTTTGGGGTACCTCGGTCCCAAAGAAAAAACCTCCGGGCCTTCGGGCCTTCGCACCGCAGCGCAGCGTTATCCGGCATCCATCTGCAGGCAGCGCGATCCCGGAAGTAAGCGGGGAACCTCCTCGGCCGGAACTTTTCTCCGGTCCTGTGTTCCCAGGGGAAGGAAGCCTTTGCGCACCACCTCGCCCTACTTCCGGTTTTCTCGGAAAAAGTGCGGTAAGTTTGGAAATTTAAAATTTAAAGGCAAAATATAGAATTGATTTTTGCTGCTTGTATTTTGAGCCTCTGGCTTAGGCTTATGCTCCTCTATGTTCCAGTATGGCGTTTGACTTGTTTTGGTGCTGTATAAATGTTTCTTTGTTGGCTTCCTCCCCTCACTGCTGGATTACATTTAAAAGGTCTGAATGCAGTCCTTTATTTGTTGAGTGAGTGGTTTCTAGCTCCTCTGCTGCGGGTTGCGGTGGCTGGTTTTTTCTGACGGTTTTTTTCTCTCTTCAAGTGACCGATTCAAAAAAAAAAAAAAAAAGTACCCCTTGGGTTTTTATGCGATGCTTGGCGATCTTCCCTGTTTCAGTGTCACGTGGCTGTTTGATGTTTCAGATGTCATCTTCTGCAGCACGTAATGGCGATGCGCTTAGGAGGAAAAATTCCTCTAAACTTGAAACACCTAATGTGTTTGGATTGCAATACCCCTTTACCTGACGGCTATGATTTTACCCGCTGTCACCAGTGTTGCGGACCCTGCCGGAAGTACCTTCTATAAGAGGTTGTTACTTGGGTAAAGGACTATATGAGGAGTCTCTTAAAGGAGATTCGTTCTTCCATCGCCCAGATTGCCAAGAGACCGCAGATTGAGACACAATCTTCCTTACGGATCTCTGATGAAGATTATCAGATAGTGGACGAGACACTCTCATCTGACGATTCCACTGAAGATCCCAGCACGCCGTGCTTCCACTCGAAAAATTAAGCCGGCTGCTGAAGTCCATCCGGTCTAAGGATCGTGATGTTGACGGGGAAGCCTCCGCGTCCACCTATAGAGGGCCTAGGGTCTTCCAAGTGGACCAGACATTACAAAAATTAATGTCCTCAGAGTGGAGAAGTCCTGAAAAACCTCTTGTGGTTCCTAGGAGGTTCAGCGCTTTATTCCCAGTTGCTCAATGGGATCAATGGGGTCCTCCTCCCAAGGTGGATATGGCGGTGGCTAAACTGTCCTGCCGCACTAAGGTACCACCAGATGATGGAGCAAATCTGCACAATGCCATGGCAGGCGCTTCGACAATACCTTCAAGAAGGCTCATTCAGCTGCCTCGCCCAAGACCGCTGTGGCGGTTGCGTCCTGTGAAGTGTCATCCAAATTATGTACTGACCTGGTCCACCTCGAAAGTCACCGACTCTGGAGTCTCCAGAGACGAGCTGCTAGGGTTTCTAGGCTCAGTTTCCCTAGCAGCTGAATATTTAACGAAAGCCTCCCACCATCAATTAAGGCTGGCGGCCAAATTCCTGGCACTTACCAAGAACACTGCAGCAGGAAGACCTCTATGGTTAAAACCTTGGAGAGCTGTGTTCCCCTCAAAGTATAATTTGTGCGCATTACCCTTTGAGCTGGGTAGAGTCTTTGGCTGTGCCCTAGACGAGATCCTAGAGGGCTTGGCCGACAAGAAGGGTAAACCTTTACCCCAGGCCTTCAGAGGTAGGTCTGGCTCTGGCCGTGGTAGAGGCTATCCACCTCGTCGTGGAAGGCAGTCCAGAGAGGCTCTAGTTATTCCTCTATTGGCGCCGGCCGAAGATTCCGAAGTCTGATGATAAAAAAGTCAAGCCTAGCTTTTGACATCAGAAGCAGTTTTCCTGTGGCCGAGATTCCTGTCGGAGGTCGTGTCTCCCACTTTCTCAACTGCCGGCAGGAAAAAATTCGAGACCCATGGGTCCGGTAGGTAATCCAAAGAGGTTATGCAATGAAGTTCCTCCGTCCTCCTCAGGATCGGTTTGTGTTAACTCGCAGCCTCCCTGGAATGCTTCATCCGAGAGTACATTCACAAGGGAGCCCTGGTGGAAGTCCCTTCTCTAGAAGAAGGATCCAGTGTCTATTCTCCCGTCTTCCTGATGCCAAAACCGGCAGACAAGTGGAGAATGATCATAGACTTAAGGTACCTCAACCGCTTCATCAAAAAGAAGCGCTTCCATAGGAAAACCATAAAGTCTGTCACCACCTTTCTCCTCTAAGGCGATGTTTTTTGTGACTTTGGATATAAAAGACGCCTATTTGCATATTTCTATTTACCTCCACACAGAAGGTTTTTTTCAAAGGATTGCCGTAGTAGTTTCCGGCCACAGGAAGCACTTTCAATTCACAGCACTACCCTTCGGGATCTCCTCTGCTTCCCACACCTTTACAAAGGTAGTGGCCCCCATAACGGCCGCCCTCAGGCTTCAGGGGATATTCTCGGTGCCTTATCTAGACGACTGGTTGATAAAGGCCCAGTCAGAGTCTGTTCTGCTCCAGTACCTACAGACAGCCTTCAGAGTCTGTGATGGCTTATAAATTGGGAGAAGTCAAAAACGATCCCTTCAACTCGAAGGAAGTTCCTCTGAGAAAACTACTTCCTAGATTGAGTCCGCCTGCAAATCTCCTTGACACCAGCAAGGAAGGAGAATCTGGTTGCGGCAGTCCGGCACCTCTTCAAAAAGCCGATAGCCTCCATCAGAACATTGATGAAGATCCTGGGCTTGATGTCTTCCTCAGTGGAGGCAGTCCCATGAGCCTTGTGGCACTTACGTCCCCTCCAGAAGGAGTTACTAGAGGCTTGGGATCGCTCCCTTCTTACATTCAGCAAGAAGATTCGACTTTCCCCCAGGACCCGTCTTTTTCCCTCAAGTGGTGGTTGCACCTGAAAGACGGAAGGTCCACGGTCCAACCTTCTTGGACCCTGTTGACTACAGATGCATCCCTCTCGGGATGGGGAGCCCATTGGACGAAAACTCCATAAAGGGAGTCTGGAGCGCTCCTGAAAAAAGGACCTCGTCCAACTGGAAGGAGCTCAGAGCCGTATATCGTGCCTTACTCTATTGCTTGCCTCTTCCCAGGGAAGAGCAGCCAAAATCCGGTCAGACAACATGACCACAGTGCTGTACGTGAACAGACAGGGAGGCACCAGATCACCAACCCTCCTTAGGGAGGCAGATCTGATATTTACATGGGCAGAGAAAAATCTAACCCATTTATCCGCAGTTCACATCAGGGCTCCCTGAACATAGTAGCAGATCGGTTGAGTCGGGTTTATGCCGTATCAGGAGAATGGTCACTCAATCCAGAAGTCTTTCATCAGATTACCCTGAACAGGGGTCTTCCAGAAATAGACCTCATGGCAACCCGACTCAACGCCAAGGTGGAGAAGTTATGTTCCCTTTACCAGGAGGACAATCCCTTGGCAGTGGATGCCCTGTCCATCCCTTGGAGGTCCAGGCTGGCATACATCTTCCCTCCAATTCCAATAATACCAAAGGTATGAATGAAAATCAGACAGGACCAAGTCTCTGTGATAGCCATCATTCCATTCTGGCCAAAAAGAGCTTGGTTTTTCCCAACTCATGGAGATGAGTCGAGGGATATATTGGAGGCTTCCCCCCATCCAGAACCTGGTTTCCCAAGGATCTCTGAAGTGCCAGGATCTCTGGAGATTCAACCTGACAGCCTGGAGGTTGAGCAGTCCCTACAGCAGGATAGAGGACTGTCAGAGGCCGTCCTGAAGACCCTTTATTCTGCAAGAGCAGAATCTACCAGTAAGAACTACCAGAGGACAGCCAAGATTTTCATGGAGTGGTGCTCCAAGAAGGGTATTAATAATCTAGAACCTTCAACGGCTGATATTTTCTTCAGGACGGTTTGGATAAGGGCCTTGCCCCTGCCACTTTGAAAGTGCAGATTGCGGCCCTCTCCGCTCATTTGAACAGACGTCTGTCTCAGGATCCTCTGGTTGCAAGGTTCCTTAAAGGGGCAATGAGGCTAAAGCCCTCAGTATCATCCCCAGTGGGACCTTGCGGTAGTCATTACAGGCCTGTGCGGTCCTCCATTTGGACCCTTGGAGACTACGGGGATAAAATATTTAGCCTACAAAACCACTTTTTTGTTGGCTATTATATCTGCCAAAGAGTAGGGGTACTCCAGGCCCTCTCTTCTAGAGAACCGTACATTTTGTTTTTGCGGATAGGGTGCGCCTTAGGTTTGCCTGGGTTTATCCCTAAGGTCCCCTCATACTATAATAGCAATCAGCTAATTTCGTTACCTGTGTTTTTCCCCTCTCCAACCTCTGAGGAGGAAGAAAAGCTCAATACCTTAGATGTGGTAAGGTGTCTGTGGATTTACCTATTCCACACTCAACCGCTTAAGAAGGCCGAAAGCCTACTAATTGATATGCAGTGTAAAAACAGAGGCCTCAAGGCTTCCAAGCCTACTCTATCCACATGGATCAAGGAGACAATTAAGTCTTCCTTTCTTATTCAGGAGTTATTCCCTCCAGTCTTTCTACAGCCACTCGACCTGGGTTGTCGACTTCTTTGGCTGAGTATCGGTCCTTACCATTGGACCAGATCTGTGCGGCTGCATCATAGTCATCTCAGTTGACCTTTTGTTAAACATTATCATTGGACATCCGCAGTTTCCAGACAACTGCCTTTGGTCAGTCAGTCCTTGACGTTGTAAGGCGAGGAAACCCTCCCTAGGGGAATTACTTGCTATCTCCCCATATTGTGCTGCTGTCGGACGTAAGGGGAATCGTTGATTGTAATGTCAATCTGTATTCCCTTAGTCCAGACAGCAGCACAAGGCTTCCCTCCCTAGAAGCTTGTTTCCTGTTACTTTATAATTTACACAGTGGAGGGAGGTCTCTTGTGCCCTCTTATAGGGCTAGTAGGAGGCACCTTTTTGGTGCTAATTAAAGGTTCCACCTGTCCTAAACAACACACAGGGGCAGAGATACCCCATATTGTGCTGCTGTCTGGACTAAGGGAATACAGATTGACATTACAATCAACGATTTTGCTTTATGTTTGGGATCATTGTCTTGTTGGAAGATAAATCTCCGTCCCAGTCTCAGGTCTTTTGCAGACTCCAATAGGTTTTCTTCCAGAATGGTCCTGTATTTGGCTCCATCCATCTTCCCATCAATTTTAACCATCTTCCCTGTCCCTGCAGAAGAAAAGCAGGCCCAAACCATGATGCTGCCACCACCATGTTTGACAGTGGGGATGGTGTGTTCAGCGTGATGAGCTGTGTTGCTTTTACGCCAAACATATCGTTTTGCATTGTGGCCAAAAAGTTCGATTTTGGTTTCATCTGACCAGAGAACCTTCTTCCACATGATTGGTGTGTCTCTCAGGTGGCTTGAGGCAAACTTTAAACAAGACTTTTTATGGATATCTTTGAGAAATGGCTTTCTTCTTGCCAATCTTCCATAAAGGCCAGATTTGTGCATTGTACGACTGATTGTTGTCCTATGGACAGACTCTCCCACCTCAGCTGTAGATCTCTGCAGTTCATCCAGAGTGATCATGGGCCTCTTGGCTGCATATCTGATCAGTCTTCTCCTTGTTTGAGATGAAAGTTTAGAGGGACGGCCGGGTCTTGGTAGATTTGCAATGGTCTGATACTCCTTCCATTTCAATATGATCGCTTGCACAGTGCTCCTTGGGATGTTTAAAGTTTGGAAAATCTTTTTGTATCCAAACCCGGCTTTAAACTTCTCCACAACAGTATCACGGACCTGCCTGGTGTGTTCCTTGGTCTTCATGATGCTCTCTGCGCTTTAAACACAACCCTGGGACTATCATAGAGCAGGTGCATTTATACGGAGACTTGATTACACACAGGTGGATTATATTTATCATCATCAGTCATTTAGGACAACATTGGATCATTCAGAGATCCTCACTGAACTTCTGGAGTGAGTTTGCTGCACTGAAAGCAAAGGGGCCGAATAATATTGCATGCCCTACTTTTCAGTTTTTTATTTTTTACAAAAGTTTAAAATAACCAATAAATTTTGTTCCACTTCCCAATTGTGTCCCACTTGTTGTTGATTCTTCACCAAAAAATTAAAATTTTATATCTTTATGTTTGAAGCCTGAAAGGTTGAAAAGTTCAAGGGGGCCGAATACTTTCGCAAGGCACTGTAGATGTGCAAATATGCATGCAAATGTAGACTAAGTGCAATAGTGTGGATTAATACTAGCAATGTTGTATAAATAGATAGCCTATAAAGCAGAGAAACAAAAAGCAAACACATAAATATGCACGATTTGTATTCAAATATATATCTAAATAGTGAAACAAGTAGTAGAGTTAAAAGATTAATGCATGAATATTTACTAAAAAAAGGTTTGACCCCCCCCCCCCAGTCTGAGTGAGCCACCGTACTGTCCCTACATGTATCGCCTTTAGGAGAGCTTCACCAGAGGTAATATCGTGCCAGTAAAGCTTAGCATTTATAATAAAATGAAGATGACCTGAGAGGAAAGTGGCAACAATACAATAGGAATATATTATGCACAAAATACTTAAAATATAATAGAGAATCAGCTGTCAATCAATAAAGTTTTTAGAATATAATAGAAAATAGACAGTTATGCAATAACGTTTTCTTGCATGGCGGTGACAGTGTATGCAAGATATAACGCTAGCGCTGGAACATTAAAAGTTAGTCAAAAGAGGAAAAAGAAAAGAAAAAACATAATTATGTAGTTAGTTTATAAAAGATATATAAGGTTAATAAATATAGGTATATAGAAAAACTTAGATAATAATAATAATTAAAGCTAGTAATAGGGCATTTAAATAAAGAAAAAAGGTGACAATAATACACATATATTAAATAATAAAATTAAAATAAATTAAGTATAATGTAAAAAAAAAATCTACAAAGAATTGTAAATAAAGACAAAATACTAAATCAAGAAGGACTGCGCTGCGCATATGTTCCAATCAGGCAAAATATTATACAAAAATTAAAACTTCAACCAGGGTATGATGGAGAAAGAGAAATGGGGGGAGGGTGGGGGAGAAGAGGGGAGAATAGTAAGGGTGTAGTTAGATGTGTATCAATGATGGATGAAAAATAATTGTTAGCAGAATCCAGCAAAAATTGCATAGAAGTAAACAAGTAAAAAATTATTATTAGAGACATATCATTAGATATAAATACATTTCAAGGATGGCGACAATAATATTAATCAATCAATCAAAGAAAAAACAATATTAGATATAAAGTATAACCAAAGAAAAAGGCAGAAAATATTAAATCTGCAGTGTTGTATAACAACATCGGCTTGTTTGTTCATATTTATAAGTATTGTTGTAATAGATGGATCAATACTGATGAGTTCCAGCGATTATAGTCAGTCAGGAGGGATCCAATGATGGTTAGTATGGTCAGTAGATGAGCGTGGTTGAGAGGGAGGGGTAAATTAGGTCCTAGGTCATTAGGTCTGCAGAATTATTCGGCAACAAAGATCAAAAATAGGAGAATCTAAATGATAAATTAATATGTAAGTAACATAATTAAAAAAAACACAGAAAAATTGTGACAAATGGAGTGCCAAAAAGATATGTGATAATGTGAAAAAGTGAAGTGAAAAAAAAATATTATAAGATTATTAGTTAATAAATATAAATTACTAGCAGAAGGACCTGACTTCACACGTATTTGTATGTTGTTTGTGTGTAGTTTAAATACGTTTCAATTTATAAGAATGCAGACATCCAGTATGGCAGTCCAGTCTGAAGCCTGGAGTAAAGCTGTGTGCATATGGAGACTATGCACCTGCAAGCTTCTATTGGCTGATAAGGGACATGTGACCATGTGTATGGCAGTTGGAATATGAGTGAAAGACTTGCAGGCTTCTATTTGCTAATGCAGGTCATTTTTTGGGAATACTGTATCTCAGGAACGGCACGTTCTAGAGAGCTGAGACCCAGTCTAAAACCTTCCCCGATACCTGATGTACCTGTATGCCAAATTTGGTGAAGATCGGTCCAGTCATTTGGTCGCGCATAAAGCACCGACAGACAGACAGAAACTAATTTTTATGTATATAAGAGACTAGCAGAAGGACCCAGCTTTGCATGGATATATTTCATTTTTGTTTGTGTAGTGGCCCCATAAGAATTGGCACTGGTCTATTTTGTATGTCGAGTGTGTAGTTTAAATACGTTTCAATTTATAAGAATTCTGACATCCAGTATGGCAGTCCAGTATAGATACAGTCTATTTATGGCTGTGTTGTTATGGAAACCTGGTAAATTAAATGTGGTTATATTGGCTGATACACGTCATATGACTGAATATTTAAGGACCTGCGAACTGCTATTGACTAATACAGGTTATAAATAGCTTGGTTGCTATGGAAAAAAAACCTGGTATAAAGCTGTGTGTATGTCAAGACTGAAGAACTTGCGAGTTTACATTGGTCCATAAGCTTCATGTGATCAAGTGTATCTCAATTTGGATATCAGTGAAAAACCTGTGATCGATTGTTATGAAAATCTGGAGTAAAGCTGTGTGTATGTGACCTTGTGTAACAGTGTCATCCACAGCGCTCTGCCTCTTTAAAGCTGCCCTACAGAAGTGAAGAAAAATGGCTGGGTTGTTATGGAAGCCTGGAGTAAAGGTGTGTGCATGTGGAGACTAAGCGCCTGCGAGCTTCTATTGGCTGATAAGGGACATGTGACCGTGTGTATGGCAGTTGGAATATGAGTCAAAGACTTGCAGGCTTCTATTGGCTAATGCAGGCCATTTTTTGGGAATACTGTATCTCAGGAATGGTGCGTCCTAGAGAGCTGAGACTCAGTCTAAAACCTCCCCGGACACTTGATGTACCTGTGTGCCAAATTTGGTGACAATTGGTCCAGTCGTTTGGTGATGCATAAAGAACAGACAGACAGAAACTCATTTATATATATATATATATATATATATATATATATATATATATAAAGAGATATAACCTGTGAATAATATTGTATATAAAGTGTATGACAAAAAGTGAAAAAAGGAAAAGAATATATAAAGTCATAAAAATCATATATAAAAAAGTGTATGAAATGCAAAAAAAAGGGGAATTTTTTAAGAGCCCAAAAAACAGTATATGCAAGTTCCTCATTAATACCTAGGTGCAACTGAATGTACGGTAAGTAGAATATCCACCTAGATTCAGCTCGCAAAAGTGCTTTAATATTATTGCCATTTTCTGTAAACCATATACAGTATCTTAGTCACCTCTATCCTGCCGCAATGATGTTTTAGTTAATGCTCCACTACTGATGTAAGTGCTTTTTCCTCCTCATGATCCTGTCTAGCTACTCCTATCGTAGAAAAGTGTTTCTGAATCCTTTTATGTAGTTCCTGTGTAGTTTGTCCGACATATCCTTTAGAGCACGGGCAAATCATAGCATTTATCACATTCTTGGTTTTGCAATTGATATGATGTTTGATGATGTAGGTTTTTCTTGTCAAGAGGATTCTGAAATATATCAGATGGTTTGCCACAGGGACAAATATTGCAATTTTTGCAGGGGAAAATGGCTTTCATTTTGATACCCCGATCCAAGGATTGGGTAAGTAATGTGAAATGACTTTGCATTAGGCGATCACGTAAGTTGGGAGTTCTTTTGGCTGTAAGTCATGGATAATTATCCATCAGGCAGGAAAGGCAAAAGTGTGTTTGTAAAATCAGCCAATGGAATTTTAAGATGTTGCAGAGTTCTCGCTACTGATTGCTATAGTTTGTTAATGAATCTAATTTGAGATTCTTTATTTCATTGTTTGAGTTGTAAAAGAGAAACTTTTGATGTCTTTTTCACTTGATAAGTTTTAGATAATAAGGTCTTTGAATAACCTCTTTTTTGGAATCACTGGGTGAAATTCAATACTTGTGTTTTATTGAGGGTCTTCTGGGCATATTTGTTCAATTCTTGAGAATTGTCCCTTAGGGATTCCTTGTTTGAGATGGTAAGGATGAAAACTAGTGTAATGTAAGAGGTTATTTGTAGCTGTCTCTATTCTATACAGGTGAGAAATAATTGTCTTAACCTGTAGTGTAAGTTTGATGTCAAGAAAGTCTGTAGAAGAATCTGAGATGTTATGGGTGAGAAAAATATTAAGATCATTAACATTGAGAGTTTCTATAAATTGAATGCAGGATTGGCGATCTCCTGTCCACAGTAACAAGACATCATCGATGTGCCTGTACCATTTGAAGGTATGCTGTTGAAATAAAGCTGATGGGTACATGTGTGTCTCCTCCCACCAACCAAGTAAGAGGTTAGCGTAGGAGGGGTCACAACATGCACCCATTGCTGTACTGGATGTATGATGGTAATATGTACCGTCAAAAAGAAAACAATTGTGGCCTAGAATGAAATGAAGCAAATCTATCAAAAAGGAATTAAGTAATAATTTAGATAGTAATTCCTGTAATACCCTCAAGTATGATTTTGGTATAAGGATACTACATCCAATGTCACCAAAATTGTTTTGTCAGGTATTTCCTAATCATTTACAATATGTAATAATTACATGGAGTCTCTTAAAAATGACGATAGTTTTCTTACCAATGGTTGTAGAAAGAAGTCGACATAATTGCAGCTGTTTTTACAGAGACTTCCAATCCTGGCCACTTTTGGTCAACCTGGAGGTTTTTCTTGGTTCTTATGATTTTTGGGTTGTAAGTAAAAGGTTGGAACTGTGGGAGTATTTTTTTGTAATTATTCCATAGCAGAAAGCTTTGTTGATCAACGTGTCCAATTTTCTCTTGAAGGTCCCAGTAGGGTCCTCTGGTAATCTCTGACAATAAGTTGTATTATTTAGTTGTCTCTGTGTTTCCTGCAAATATAAAATAATATGCCATAAAACTAAATTGCCCCCTTTGTCTGTTTCCTTGATAAGAAAATTTTAGTTTTTCTGAAGTGAGATGATAGTTTTGCGTTTAGAAAAGCTTACATTTTGACCACTTATTTTATTTGCATGAAGTTGCATTATTGATGTTTTGGTAACCTCAAAGAAAGTTTGACTGGCAGGAGACAGACTAAAAGATGGTGCAGTTAAAGATTTAATTTGACAAGGTAAATGGCCCTTACTTGTCTGTCCAGATTCGCTTTCTTGTAAGAGCACAAGTAAATCATAAAAAGGTAAAGGTCCTTAATTGTTGTAAATTTGTCCAGGGGATCCATTGGAGAAAATATGAGACTTTTTCTAGGACTTTTTGTTCATCAGGTGTTAAAATATAATTGGACAAGTTGACAATACATAATTTTACACCCATTGGTTAATTAGTTTCTTGTGTGTCAGATACCAAGGTAGTTATAGATTGAATCTTCACTGGCAAGTTTTGTATGGTGATGTGTCCCAATGTCTTGGGGCTCTTTTTTGAGGTTTACACTGGCCTCACCTGATCCTCAATCTGTATCTCTGGTTTCTGATAAAAAAAAAAATCACTGGTACTGGAAACTCTTTGTGATATATCTAATGCCTTACATGTAGGGTGTCCTGTATGTTTCCATCTGTAAGCTTGTTGTTTGTCATAGTCTTGTCTATCTCTATGAATTTTGTGTTTTTTGTGTTCTGTAATTTCCATTTCATATTTATCCATAATATATTTAAGTTTGGATTGGAACAGTTTGAAGCAACGTCATTTCTAATTGCTTAATATTATCTTTTGTTTGAATCAGAAGTTTTTTATCATGTTCTAAAAGCATGTTAACAATTATTCTAGAACATTGCATTAATCCTGTTTCCCAAGTTTGTTTGAATTCTGGGGTAGTCTCCCAAGATGGGAAAATCTGAACCCTTAACCCCCTTGGAAAAATGGATTGTTTGTTATATTCTTTGAAGCTACGTATATTCCACCAGATCCCGATATAAGATTTGTTAGCATCAATTATATCTCTAGCAAGCTCTGAAAACTGTGGACTATGCATATTAGATTCTTTAGGGGAAAATACTTCAGCACATTTGTTAGACCATAAAGCTTTTTCCAAGGGGGTTATGTTGGTCTTGAACTATAAAAATAAACTCAGGCAACCTAGCAGCTGTGTCACGGTTTCTGTTTCTACCCTCTTTGCCTGCCACTAATGACACTAATCTCCACAGATGCCAAAACATTGCTGCTCATCACCTGAAGAATGAGGTCATAGAAGAAAATACAACCTGCAACTATCTCAGAAGATGGAAAAAGATTTTCAATCACCAGAAATCCTGTTGGGTAGATTTAACTTGGGTTCCATGGGAACAGTGAATGCAAATGGAGCTTGAGGTTGTGATCTCTCCTGCTGTTGAACCCTCTCAGGCAAACCCTGGACCAGCTGTGTAAAACCTTGCATCCAGTCTACAAGTTTTTGCATATGTTCCATAATGGAAAATAGCTATTATAGGCCTGCTATTCTGTTGTGATAATGTCTATGGAGCAAATATCAGAAATTGCGGGAACTGACTGAAAACAGAGAGCCATAGAACTAGCTATATAAATCTTACACAATGCAGAGAGATAGAGTCCAACCACCCAAACGCCTTCACCAACGCCAGCAACACAGCCAGATGGACTTGTGATGAATTTGGGGCCCAAGTTATCACCACAGAAACTTGTATAAGAAATAAACGCTCCACAAACTGAAGTTAAACAAGAATCCACAATAAACTTACAAGGCAGATGAAAACTAGGACGATGAATCAGGAGAGTGAATGTCCAAGCCACAACTCAGTCCAAGAGGTAACATCAGCACTAGATTCAAGAGACAAGCGGATTTCCAGTAACAAGCCAAAGGTCAATATCAAGCAGGCTAGCACAATCTATCTGGATATAGCATCCACACTAGGTACAACCAAATTACAGGCACTTGACTGAGGAGGAAGAGGCTCTAAATATGCCTCCTCAGCTGCTAATTGAATAAGCCTAAAAGAACCCTGAATGAAGTAGCAACAGCAGCTAATCTGAGATTCCTGACACAGTCTAAGTGGGTAACTTATCTACCTTTAGCAGGGTTTGCCATTAATTCACCCTTGTTTCTCTCAAATTGCTGCACAATTTAACACTATGCTACCAGGTTTTGTTCCACAAATGATTGTTGAATCACTTCAATTCTAGTACATTGTGGCATCAGGATTGTCTTTCTACCTACCTATGTCACCTAGATACAGGGGAGATCCTACATTATATTATGGATTTCCACCAGTCAGTTCAAAGTTTTGATACAACAGTTTGTCACAGATCAGTCAAATGAGCCATATACTGTATCATCATTGTCTGGAGATGAGAATGTGAATGCAACAATCAATTGATGCCCTGTGTCAGCCATTCTACATTTAAAAAGTTGTTTGGAGGACCTTATGCAGCATTCATACTTCTGTGACTTGTGACACTATCTGATGACCAATACATAATATGGTTTTGGACTCTGATTTGGACTAGAATAATGAGGCCTTCCTAATAACCTTCTGGGAAGAGCCATGTCACAATAGAATTCAAACTTGCCCAATGACCCTGGACACAAGATCTCATAAGCCACCCGGTCTGATATACAATTTTGAGGATTAAAATATACTTAGTGAATCCTTGGTAGACTATATTCATGAGAAGATGTAGATACCCCCAGCCTCTCACTGCTGTCACTCAGTATGGTCCTTTGTAAGTATATTAGACAATCAGCATAATACAATATTTTAGTGATAAGTCTGCATTAAGCCTCCTCTGATTGTATTCCCCTACAGCAGGTGGAACCTGAACATTAGCTCCATTGCAATAATCAAAGCATTTACTTTAATACAATATTTCTACTTTATTTAGCCTAGCACAATAACTCTTTAGAGACATATCACAGAGCAAAGGTTATTTTTTACTTTAGCATGAGTAGTCGTGACATTTTTTTAATGCCATCACTTTACCAGAATAATCATTATTTTTACATTTGCTATCATATTTATGCTAATTAATATAGGCATATTCTACTGCAAAATAGCAATGTTCTATGATCCTTAATAAAATTTAATCTCTGGAACATTATTGATTTCTTTCTCCCCTGAAGTGTTATTGTCACTTAGTTCAGAAATTTTGGGTCAGGTATTTTGAAGCATATAAGATTTAACTGTTTCTAGTTCTAATAAGAGTTACATTTCCTGATATTCACACCAGATATTGTCACCATAATTACCATAGTCTCAACCTTTGAGATCTCTTTGTATGAGCCATTTTATAGCAGTTACAGAAAATCAAATAATATATGGCAGCTTTTTCTCCTTAACCAACAGTCACCTGATACCAGCCACAAATGCTTTATTTTATATTCCCCATTTGTCATAATTACATTCTTCATTCTTGCGGGAAGGTTCATTTTCTAGAATGAGATTTAGAAACAAGGCAGGAAAGAGAAAATTGAATCATGGCAAAAATGCCATTACAGTAAAATTACTATCTTTTGTTCATCATTGTTCTTTTAAAATACAACTAGCACATTATATATATATATATATATATATAGATATAGATATATATAGATATATATATATATATATATATAGAGAGAGAGAGAGAGAGAGAGAGAGAGAGCAGACTACTTTTAATTCACAATTCTAAAATATTAACCCCATTTTTTAGTAGATATACAGTGCATTGGGTACAGATATAGAAGAATACATGTAAAAGTAAAAGACATTTCCTTATGCAATCCCCTATAAATACTAAATACTAGTTGTTAAAACATTTAGTCCCGGTGCAGTTTAAACTGCGCTGTTATCAGAATCCCAAGTTGCAAGAGTCAATCTCCCTTCTGTGCTGTTAAGAGAGAAAAAAAACACAAGTTTTCCAGGCAAAAAAATCATTTTTCAAAAAAGTGATTTAAAGTGCTATTAATAGGTTAATAAGTGCACCCAAATACCTTTAGCAGTGTTTTTAGCGATTTACGGGTTTCTCTGTGAGCTCCTGGCATCTTCTGCATTTGTTTACATGGCCATCTTCCTGTTCTGTGTTTTCCTACAACTACCATGATGCACTGGGCTTCACAAGAGCTGACTCACACCACCTCTCTCACTCACATCCCCTTCCTGTTTCCTGAGTTATCCCACCCACTACACCATTAGCAGCCATCTTTAGTTCTCACTCACTCAATGACCTTCTCCTATTGGCTGTAATATTGTAATCACCTCCGTTTACCATCATTACAATCATACAGAGAAAGCTTGCATGCTTTTTTGGCATTTGGTTATGTCTATGCACACATACTTACATACATACATAAACAGTATATTATGCTCCACAGTGGTCCCCGCACAGTGTAATATGCTCCACGGTGGTGCCTGCACAGTATAATGCTCCACATTGGCCCCTGCACAGTATAATGCTCCACAGTGGCCCCTGCACAGTATAATGCTCCACAGTGGCCCCTGCACAGTATAGTATGCTGCATGGTGGCCCTCACACAGTATAATATGGATTGCGCATGCGCAGTCCATATTATATGGCACTATATGACTTCTCGCTACAGGATTCCACCCACTCTTTGGAGGTGCCAGCTGTTACAAACTGTTTGTGTCGTGTTCCGGCCAGCAACTCCTCTTTGACCCGCTCCCCAGCCCCATTAAACTTACCTTTTCTTCCTTTCTGGGTGGACCCGGGACGTCATCGGCGTCACGTAATCAAGAGGCGGCCTTCCAGCGATGACGTCCCTGGATCCGGATATACATGTATACAAAGGAGGAACAGGTAAGTATAATGGGGCTGGGGGTCGGGCTTCTTTCCAGTTCAGTGACGAGTACAGATATAGATTAGACCGACACCCTGATACGTCAGTGGAAAGGCAAAAAATTTAATATACTGTATGTAGGTCACATGACTTACATATATTACAGTAAACTAATAAAAATTTATAATAAATGTAATTTAGAAAGTTGGAGGGAGGTCATGGGGGGCTTATGCTTTAAATATTCATTTATTTCAGACAACCCCTTTAAACCCTTTATTTAGATTACAACAGTAACAGAATACCCAACAAGACAGACTACCCTGGCTACCCTGAATAATAATGCCTCAGGCTGCTGTATTGGAATATTTGTACTTGAATGTGTTGTGTTTGCATGCAGATGTGCGATGTTTAAACCTCAAACTAATAAAACTGAAATAGTTGATTTTAGCCAGGATATGCTGTAAAAAACTATTGTGTGAAGTGATCATCCTGGATCATGTACTATATATGCGGTAATCATTTAACCTTAAAATTGCTGGTTAGTACTTTTACAGGAAGATCATCTGACATTACCAAATCCAATTTTTCTTCTTACTGTGACAGATCAACACATTTTGTCTAATGATGCTTGGAGACTTTACATTGTGAGACTGAATGAATGAATGACATTGTGTCAAACACTTGGTCAAGGGAGGAAGATAAAGCAGATGCCTTGAGGATCTTTTGAGGTGTAGGTGGAGATTGCAGCTCTTCATCCAGACACACTTTTTATCAACTTGGCACTTTATTCATGTATATATGTGATTTTTGATTTATACTTGTGATATATATATATATATATACACATATATATACATACAATTATCTTTAGTTGTGTATCAATTGCACTGGCACTTTACCTGCACACGTTTAGATATATACATTATTTTTTCATTTGCATATGGTCACTTTTTTATTTATTTATGAATTGTAAATATATTGTCATCTTTATTGTGCTTTATTTGATTCATTCCATATACATACATGTTTATATTTTTTGTTACTCTATGTATGTTTCATGAACTTGGGATTTCTATTTTGATCATTGATACATTATGAACCCATTTTTGTGTTGTGGAGTGCAACCACCTCCGCCCCCCATATGAGTTTCTCATGCTTTTATTGTTTTTAATTATGTATTTTTTGGCTTGATGAAATAAACTTGTTATATATTTTATTAAATATGTTTTCTTGTGTTATTTTTTCTTTACAGATTTTTAGTACAGGAATTGTTGTGTTTCATTTGGGTATCTGGTCTTATGTTCCTAAGTTGATATATAGGTTATATCTACAGTAGAATTTAGTAGTACTCCTTCATTTTGCATGTTTCCAATTATAATAAAACTGATGAACATATGAAGACAAAATACTATTAAGAAATATGTAAATATTCATTGCCAATAGTCTTTTTAAATTATTTTAGCTTTTTTTTTAAGACAAGTGCAACAAATAGCACCAATAGTTTTAAACAGTAGTAGATACACAGCTTAAAAATATATACTGCTACTAAGAGACATTGCAAACTATCTAATTTCTAGCACTCTAGCCTAGACTCACACAACTGTGAGTCTAGTAGCAACACAACTGTAAAAGTCGAAAATGGTTTGTTTCACTCATCTGTAACGGTGACAAAACGTTGAGGAACTTAGAAACAAGAATTGTAAGAAAGTAATCATACACTAGAGAAAAATAAATAGGTATAAGTCATCAGTTCATTTAGAAATGAATACGAAAAGCACAGCCTCCACAAATATATTGGTAAATCCAATGGTCAAGATAATTTGAAAGCTTGCTGTATTTTTGTACTAGCTGTAAGACAAATTGTTCTCTAAATCAAGTTTTTATGTTTAAAACATATTTTTATGTTTATCATATTTGGTTAATGTTTTTTTTTTTCTTTTCCATGTCACTTTCTCTCTCTCTCTCTCTCTCTCTCTCTCTCTCTCTATATATATAGAGAGAGAGAGGGAGAGAGAGAAAGAGAGAGAGAGCGAGAGAGAGAGAATGTGCGTGTGTATATATATATATATATATATATATATATATATACACAGTATATACACACAGTACTGTGCAAATGTTTTTGGCAGGTGTGGAAAAAAGCTGCAAAGCAAGAATGCTTTCAAAAATGGAATTAATAGATGACCTAATAATTTTGTTAATTGACAAAAATAAACTAAGAGAATGAACAAAAGAGAAATCACAGTAAGGCTGAGGCGAAAAAGCTGTTTTTTTTGTTGCAGATTCATTTCTATGGGCCCGTACACATGACCGTGAATGACACGGTCGCATGTGCGGTCCGACAGTCCAGGCCGCAAAATATGGAACAGGTCCTATTCCTGTCTGATTTTGCGGCCCTGCTTCCGCTGCTCCTATTCATTGAATGAAAGGGGCCGCAGAAGCACCGTCTGTGCACAGACGACACACGGGTGACATCCACGTGTCCCCCATGCTCCGCCCGTGATGTTCATTCACAGCAACCGGCTTAAGGCTAAGGCTTCACTTTGCAGAAATGCAGTGGGTATGTATAAAAATAAGATAACAAAAATAAAAAAAAAAATTATACTCACCTTCCATTATGTATTATGGGCCTCCTCACTGTGTGAGGAGGAAGACACATAGGGCCGGTCTCCGCGAGATGGACCAAAAGAGCTAATGGAAGGTGAGTATAATTTTTTAAAAATTTTTCACCTCTCCGAGACCTCTAGCTATTATACTCTGGGGTCTGAAGTGACCGGTGACAACCGGGTCCAATTCAGATGGTTGTAAATCAATTTGTCCATCTGTGATAAAAACCAGTCCATGGTCATGTGATGAGCACACAGGTGTGCAGCACATTACGAGACTGTTGTCTGATTACTGAGCTGTGATACTGTATGTAATAATCTCCATTTGACTTTTAACCAAGATCGTACCAGGCTAGATGATTGTTGGTACTGGTGTGTTTGACTTCAGAGCAGGTAATTCATATTGTATTGCACAATGAAAAGGCATTACCAGATCAGACTTGCTAGTAGGTTATAGAAGCCAGAAAAAGCTAGCGTTGAGCCACAGTTAAGAAATAGCTTGTCAACAACTGGGGTATGGAATACCTTCATTTTCTCATTGTTTTACCTTCTTTCCTTTCTCTACTCCCCTACACGTTTAAATATGGTCCTGGAGATAGAAATACCACTGTAATCTCTGCAAAGAGGGTAGACTATAACATTAACAAATACTCGGAAAAGGCAATAGCAAGCGCTAAGATGAGTGTGGGAAATCAATAAATAGGAAGAAAGAATCCACCCCAGACTTGATTGGAAGGAAAGATGTCATAAAAGTAACCCTGAGATTAACTATTTGAGGAGCAAAGGGAAACAAAGGTGTAAGAGATGGGTGTGGTGGAAAATCAATTACAGAGGTGAGGGAATAGAACAGTGTTCAGACAAGAACCTAAAGCAAGGAATTATAGCAGGACACGCCTCCTGCGCCGTGCCATACGGTAGGAGGATGGCGCCGAATTCCGAGCAGGCAAGGATGTTACAGGTATATTTATATGGCAAAGGAACCTGTGGGGCCCCCTCAGGGTCCAGGGTCCAATAACGACTGCTATTGCTGCACCCCATGTAGCTACATTCCTGAAGATAAGGTAATATCCTTCTCATACAACCTGCTTAATATAGTTATGGAGTATACTAATAACAGGCATTTTTCTTTTGTCATTGTTGGGCTTTTTAAAATGCTACCATGAAATATATAAGCAAATATAGAACATATATCTTCTTATTTCTGCCTGATGTGTTTGTATTTCCCATTACCGAATTTATAGTATCCAGAGTGATAGGATTGTAGATTTGAGTGATTTGCAGGTGTTGTGAGAGAACATGCTATGTTCTTACTCATATTATACAAGACCAATACCTCGTTGGAGTTGAATAAAGACTACTTTGAACCAGAAAAGTAAAAGGAGGAATAACTGTATTTATGGAAATCTAAGACAAGTTCCAGAAGTAAGAATTCACTGTGTGTAAGTTGCTAACAGTTAGGGTCTGTTTCTTCAGATTAGAAATTCTATGTCAAACTAAGGAAACTTCAGAAACCAGAAGATGTTTACAAGCGGATGCAAACTTCGTCCTCACTAACTCATTTTACATAATGTACTCTTATATGTTTAGAAAAATTCCAAAAGTATTTTAAAAGTTTGCTCCCTCAAATGGGTTCACCAAGATGTTTTTCTTGAGGGCTTCAGAGGGATATATCAGATGAAGTTAAAAAGGAAAATATTTTGCAAGCTGTCTGACTGGGACAGAGGTTTGTGGATGCAGGAAACCAAAGATTAGGACTTCCTGTTACAGATTTGAGAGCAGAAAATAGGACAATTCTATATATTCACTCAACATCTAGGTGAGAGGGAGTATGTCGTTTAGAAACTTTGCATTTATAGATGTAAAATATTTAACCATAACTTCCCAGAAAAAAAAAAATTGTATGTATCCAAAATATGCAGTTTGCCTGTGTGCGTGCAGTGCAATAATGCAAGATGGACATACTGTACAAGTGCACCATATTAGATAGCGGAGAATATGTTTAATGCAAACCCCATACAATCAGTATAGATTTTGGTGTGGTATCCCTTGATATGTTTTGGGTCTGAGATTATTAATGTGGGGGTCATACAGTAAAGTCGCTATACAGAACTACATACAAAATAAAACATGTGTTCAGAACTGGCCAGCTAATTCAAAGTCAATAAGGTGTGAAAAGTTGAGGACATAAAGCAAGTAAAATCCAGTCTTTGTAGGACTGGTCATAGTGAGAACGCTAAAGGGTTTCTCGTAGGATAAATATTGGTAGCATATCACTAGGAAATGCTAGCAATGATACGTCAGCAAGGGTCTTATGTGATCCCTGAATGTTTAAAAGTACCAATTTAAGACATGTACTCCAGGGTTAGGATATGTTCCTAGTCTGTCCAGAATATATTGCTTCCTATACTGTTCCAGACACTCTACTTACTAAAGGTCAGCATAACATAAAAAGGTAGGAGTTTATAAATAAAATGCACATACACAGTAGTCCCTCAACTTGTAACTTGAGGTTAGAGATGAGTAAACCAATTCATAATGAATGGTTTTGACCAGAATTTTCCAAAAATTTCTGTTTTTTACGATAGTCAAACTTTTGTGATTCATCTCCAGTGCACTAAAATGGCCATCGCCAAATGTGACACGAGGTAAAAAGCAGAGGAGGATGAGGATCATATGGTCTTTGTGACCTAGGTGGGATTCTGGCATCACCTGATAGCCTCTAAGCCAAACATGAGTGGTAGGTGGAAAGGTTACAGTACTGATGTCCTAATCTGCATATGAGATACTGTGTGGAGTAAGGAGAAGACCCATTTTCTAACAGACATTCTAAGGGAAAGACATGTAATCAGTCAATGCAAGATCCAAAGCAATTGCTAGCGGAAAAATAACACCAACTTTGCAATAGAACAACAGAAATATAGGAGGAGGACTAACCTGGAGCATAGTTTAGTTAGGTTTAATTAATTTTAGACAGATAGGCAGAAAAATCATACAAGTGGGGGAGAGAAGCTCTGTACTGTGCTGTGACTGCAGTGTTCACTGTGTTACACATATACTGACCAGATCACCCTTTCATTGCTAATAATCTCATTATGTTAAGTCTTTTTTTGCAATAGAGCTATGTTTTAATACAGTATCAGATTTGCTCTTAGGGTAGCTTGTTGTACTGTGATCTGACTGTCCACAGAGTGCATTACATTGTTTTTACTGACAAAATCAGTCCCTTCAGTGAAAAATCTCATGTTGTTAAATGATATTTTTGCAATAGTGTTTTTTTGTTAACAAATACAGAAAAACTGCCATTATTTATCTTTGCAAAAAATGCAAGCTGACTTACACAGCCTAAAACTCAATGACCAGGCCAACGTTTTAGTGCTAAATCGCATCTTCTTGTTAGGTATTGTTTAAATAGTGTTTCTTGTTAATAAATACAGAAAAATTGCCACCAACACTGCAAAAACCCATGCTGACTAATGCAGCATCTTCTTGTCTAATACTGACTAAACAGGTTGCTTTTTCAAGGCTAAAGCTCATTTGTTTCCTAATTTCCTTCAAATATTGTTTTTTGTATATCATTCAATCACTATAATATAAGCAGTGAAGTAACATGACTCTAAAAAATCAGAGCAGGAAATAGGAGGAGTAGAGAAACCTTTTGCTACAGTCACGTCATCCCCCAGTGCAAGTATTAATATTAACAATGTCAACAGCAACTCTACTTCTGGTGTTGACAGCACTGCCAGTAGCTGCAGTGTTGTTGCACTTGCGGAAAATAAACACAAGGGCAAATAACAATCTTGTAGTAGCCAATAAGTAGCCCAAAATACTGATCGAAAGGATTTGTTAGTCCAATGGCAGAGAGAAAATGAAGATAAAATAATTGCTAGATTGATTGGAACTTATGATGTCAAACATGGAAAAGTGATGAATATACTGAGAAAATACTGGCAGATATTGGAGAGAAATACAGACATTAGTTATCAGATTACACCAGGGGTCGGCAACCTATGGCACGCGTGGCACTCTTGGCACGCGAGGCTTATTTCCCTGGCATGGCAGCGGACTCCTCACCCAGCAGTTTCGATCGGACCAAACACGTCCGAAACGAAACTGCTATTATTATACTGTGGGGTCTCTTCAGACTCCCGAGTATAATAAGCGGAGCCCCGGGGAGGTGATCAAACATAAAAAACAATGTTACTCACTATTCCACGCTCCGCAGCCGCTCTGTACTCTTCAGGCACTTCTGCTTGAAGTCAGCTGACAGGGCCTCAGGGGTCGCGTCTGTGTCTGACGTCATTATGCATAATGACACGACGTGACCCCTGAGACTCAATGAGCGGTCGCTGACTACAGGCAGAAGCGCCCGAAGATACAGAGCGGCTGCGGAGCGTGGAATAGTGATTAACATTGTTTTTTATGTTTCATCACCTCTCTTTGCCCTCCATTTATTATACTCTGTGGTCTGAAGAGACCCCACAGTATAATAATAGCTAGTGAATGTGCAGGGGCCCACTATAGAGCATAATACCGTGTGCAGGGGCCACTATAGAGCATAATACCGTGTGCAGGGACCACTATGGGACATATACCGTGTGCAGGGGCCACTATGGGACATATATCGTGTGCAGGGGCCACTATGGAGCATAATACCATGTGCAGGGGCCGCTATGGGACATATACCGTGTGTAGGGGCCGCTATGGGACATATTGCTGTGTGCAGGGGCCGCTATGGGACAAATACTGTGTGCAGGGGCAGCTATGGGACAAATACCGTGTGCAGAGGCCGCTATGGGACAAATACCGTGTGCAGAGGCAGCTATGGGACAAATACTGTGTGCAGAGGCCGCTATGGGACATAATACCGTGTGCAGGGACCGCTATGGGACAAATACTGTGTGCAGAGGCAGCTATGGGACATAATACCGTGTGCAGGGACCGCTATGGGACATATACCGTGTGCAGGGACCGCTATGGGACATATACCATGTGCAGAGGCCGCTATGGGACATATACCATGTTGCAGGGGCCGCTATGGGACATATACCATGTTGCAGGGGTCGCTATGGGACATATACCGTGTGCAGGGACCACTATGGGACATTATTCTGAATAACGGTGTGTTTTCTATATTAAGGATGTGTTTTTGCACAGAAAACTCAGGCTTTGTTTTTTTTTTTGTGCAAAAATGCACCAGTTTTACATCGAATGAAAAAGTTTCAAATATAGCTGCATCCAGATACATAGTGTGTTTTCACAATAAGGATGCTGCCATAAGGTGCTCCTGGACACATACATTTTCCACTAATTGGGGGCTGCACATGTACTTTCATTGCTTCTAATCGGATAGTACAGGAGCGTCCCAGGAAATAGCAGTAAACACATGTGTCCTAAAGGATCTTGTGGCAGCACTTCTGTGTTATGGTTTGTGGTATATGACATTAGTTTAGGGGTCGTCAGATTTACAATTATTGACCGGCACTCCGAGTACCTCATCTTTGATTTTTTTATTAAAATCGGCACGCCAAACAAAAAAGGTTGCCTACCCCTGGATTACACCATTTCCATCCGTTACATACCAGAGGGGAAAAATATTTGTGAACATGTGACATGTAGCTATTTTGAACCAGCAAAAAAATGTGAGGGTACTTATCTTTGTGGGGACTGCTCTGCCTGCGAGTTTATTTGAGTCAGCAATATTTTACATAGTAGATGAGGTTGGATGAAGACATCAGTCCATCAAGTCCAACCTATAACCCTACAGTCCCCTACAGTGTTGATCCAGAGGAAGGAAAAAAAAACCCATGAGGCTTATGCCAATTGCCCCATTTCAGGGGAAACAATTCCTTCCCGACTCCAATCTGGCAATCAGTATAAAACCCTGGATCAACGTGCCCTTAAAATTTAGAGCCCATAACCTGTAATATTGTTCTGTTCGAGAAAGGCATCCAGGCCCTCTTTGAACTTGTTCAATGAATCCACCATCACCACTTCCTGGGGCAGAGAGTTCCATAGCCTCACTGTTCTTACTGTAAAGAATCTCCTTCTATGTTGCTGGTGAAACTTTCTCTCCTCCAGTTGTAGAGGATGTCCCCTTGTCACTGTCACTGGCCTAGTAATAAAAAGATCATTAGAAAGTTCTTTGTGCTGTCACTTCATGTATTTGTATATTGTTATTAGAACTCCCCGTAGACGTCTTTTCTCTAAACTGAATAACCCAAAGCTTGTTAATCTATTGTTGTACTCCAATCCACTCATTCCCCTAATAATTTTGGTTGCCCTCTTTGCACTCTTTCTAGTTCAATTATGTCTTTCTTGTATACTGGGGCCCAAAATTGTGCACAATAGTCTAAGTGTGGCCGTACCAGTGATTTGTATAGAGGCATAACTATGTTCTTGTCATGAGAATCTATACCTCTTTTGATGCATCCCATCATTTTATTTGCCTTGGCAGCAGCTGCCTGGCACTGGTCACTGAAGGTAAGCTTACTGTCCACCAAAATCCCCAAGTCTGTTTCATTGGCAGTCTTACCCAACTTATTGCAAGACAACTTTATGGCCCAGCTTGTAGAAGATCTAGCCAGAGGGGATGCGCTGCTGGATCTGATCATTTCTAATAATACAGGACTTGCTGGTAATGTCACTGTTGGTGAAAACCTTGGTCATAGTGTCCATAATCTAATCAGATTCAACCTAAATTGTAAAACAGAAACACTTGAGTTCACACTTGAGTTAGTTGGTCAGTTTTGGCCCCGTAACTATCCAAATAAGTGCAGTGTGCAGCAGTTCTAAGAGCGACGCCTGTCATGTGCGTGTCATTCTGACTCACAGTATTGTTTCACTACCACAGTAGGTTCCCTATGCGTGTTACTGCAAAGTACAGTGTTCTACACCACTATACAGGCTCCCTGAAGCTAGGAAATAGGTGTTTTTTAGCGATATTCATCGCAAAGTAATTCGGAGCGAAGCAAATTTTTTTGGAACTTCGAATCGAACTGCCGAATCAAACTTTTGAGAAATTCGCTCATCTTTACTGGTAATACATCAACCTATATACGAAACTAGATAAAAATAGAAATGGTCTAAGCCAAACTAAACAAATTAAACATGAACAAGGCTGCTGGTCCATATGGATTACACCCACTAGTACTTAAAGAACGCAGTCCAGATATTGCTGTTCCTATGTTCTTAATTTTTAGGGATTCTCTAGTGACTGTTACTTAAGGGATTGGCACAAAGCAAATATGGTGCCTATTTTGAAGAAAGACTCAAAGACTTCCCCAGGTAATTACAGACCGGGGAGTTTAACATCCATTGTGGGGAAACTGTTTCAGAGACTCTTAAGCAACTATATACAGGAGTATGTGAGTATACATATTAATATGAGTGACAGACAGCATGGTTTTTGTCAAACTAATCTGATTTGTTTTTATGAAGAGGTCCGGACAGAAGGGAGGCTGTGGATATAGTGTTCCTGTTTGAAACTGTCCCCCATAGACGTTTAATGGGTAAAATAAGGTCCGTTGGCATGGAAAATAAAGATTGTAATTGTGTTGAAAACTGGTTGAAGGATTGTATCCAGAGAGTCGTGGTCAATGACTGCAGCTGAGACTGGTCTTCTGTTATAAGTGGTGTATCCCAGGGTTCAGTGCTGGGTTCGCTGTTATTTAACTTATTTGTTATTGACATTGAAGATGTGATTGATAGTCTCTATTTTTGCAGATTACACCAAGCTACGTGGTACAGTACAGTCTATAGAGGATGCATAGGTTACAAGCAGACTTGGACAGACTGAGTGTTTTAGCATCCACATTGCAAATGAGATTCAGTGTGAATAAATGTAAAGTTATGCATCTAGGTAACAATAATCTGCATGTAGCATACAGTGGCTTAGAAAAGCATTCATACCATTGAACTTTTTCACATTTGGTCACCTTACAACCACAAACTTAAATGTATTTTATTGAGATTTCAAGTGATAGACCAACACAAAGTAGCACATAATTGTGAAGTGGAATGAAAACAATACATGGTTTTCAATTTTTAATCAAATAAAAATCTGAAAAGTGTGACGTGCAAAAGTATTCAGCCCCCTGTACTCTGATACCCCTAAATAAAATCCAGTGCAATCAATTGCCTTCAGAAGTCACTTAATTAGTTAATAGAGTCCAACTGTGTGTAATTTAGTCTCAGTATAAATACACCTGTTCTGTGAAGGCCTCAGTGGTTTGTAAGAGAACACTAGTGAACAAACAGCATCATGAAGACCAAGGAACTCACCAGACAGGTCAGAGATAAAATTGTGGAGATGTTTAAAGCTGGGTTAGGTTATAAAAACATATCCCAATCTTTGAGCATCCCAAGGAGCACTGTTCAATCCATCATCCAAAAATGGAAAAAGTATTCTACAACTGCAAACCTACCAAGACATGGCGGTCCACCTAAACTAACAGATCGAGCAAGGAAAGTACTAGTCAGAGAAGCAGCCAAGAGGCCCATGGTCACTCTGGAGTAGCTGTAGAAATCCACAGCTCAGGTGGGAGAATCTGTCCACAGGACAACTATAAGTCGTGCACTCCACAAATCTGGCCTTTATGGAAGAGTGGCAAGAAGAAAACCATTGTTGAAAGAAAGACAAAAGAAGTGCCATTTGCAGTTTGCCTCAAGCCATATAGGGGACACCGCAAAGATGTGGAAGAAGGTGCTCTGGTCAGATGAGACCAAAGTTGAACTTTTTGGCCTAAATGCAAAGCGCTATGTGTGACGGAAAAGTAACACTGCTCATCACCCTGAACACACCATCCCAACAGTGAAACATGGTGGTGGCAGCATCATGCTGTGGGGAAGCTTTTCTTCAGCAGGGACAGGGAAACTGGTCAGAGTTGATGGGAAGATGGATGGAGCTAAACAGAGGGCAATCCTGGAAGAAAACCAGTTGCAAGAGACTTGAGACTGGGAAGGAGATTCACCTTCCAGCAAGACAATGACCCTAAACATACAGCCAGAGCTACACTGGAATGGTTTAGATCAAAGAATATTCATGTATTAGAATGGCCCAGTCAAAGTCCAGACCTAAATCCCATTGAGCCTCTGTGGCAAGACATGAAAATTGCTGTCCACAGGCGCTCTCCATCCAGTCTGGCTGAGCTTGAGCTATTTTGCAAAGAAGAATGGGCAAAAATGTCAGTCTCTAGATGTGTTGGTCTATCACTTAAAATCTCACTAAAATACATTTAAGTTTGGTGTTGAAAAGTGACAAAATGTGAAAAAGTTCCAGGGGTATGAAAACACCCTATATATATATATATATATATATATAATCTCATAAATATTAGGATCCGCACAGAAAACTAACAAATGACAAAGCTTTAGTAAGACCATGGGGTGCATATGATCACCTTGGAGATGGGTGTTTATACAGTATTCTATAACCATAAACGATAATGTTTTAGGATCACCATTATGGTAGTCATGTACATGTCTAGACAAAGTTTTATCACGTTTATGTGCAATGTTATTAATATGTGCAATGCGTTTCTGCCTCAGTCTTTTCTGCATCATGGGGCCTTAGCCTAATGGAGCTGTTTCATAAGTATGTAAATTTTTTTGCATAGCTAAACCAGTTGCTTGTGACCCTTTATAAATTAGGTTCACAAGCAACAAGGCATATGTCTTTTCCTACACACAATAAAATATTTATATGCATGCAGACCGGACCAAGACCACTATACCAGGACTAAATACTGTCACGTCAGCCACTGACTGCTATACCAGGACTAAATACTGTCACGTCACCCGCTGACCGCTATACCAGGACTAAATACTGTCACGTTACCCACTGACCGCTATACCAGGACTAAATATGGTCACGTCAGCCACTGACCACTATACCAGGACTAAATACTGTCATGTCACTCGCTGACCGCTATATCAGGACTAAATACTGTCACGTCACCCGCTGACCGCTATACCAGGACTAAATATGGTCACGTCAGCCACTGACCGCTATACCAGGACTAAATATGGTCACGTCAGCCACTGACCGCTATACCAGGACTAAATACTGTCATGTCACTCGCTGACCGCTATATCAGGACTAAATACTGTCACGTCACCCGCTGACTGCTATACCAGGACTAAATACTGTCACATCAGCCACTTACCACCAGATTCCCCTCTGTCCTCATAGTATAATCCACAAATAACTGCTTTTACTGTATAATGTTCCCCTCGTAGTGCCAAACACTTCACTACTATCAGAGTTACTCCGTTCCCCATATTGAGAACTACCCCCTTTTATTTGCAGATGCCCCCTCATAACGCCAGCCAGCAATTAACCTTTTCCTGCCCATTACTGTAATAGTATGCTGCAGTAAGCAGTTTGTTCCTAGGACTACACGTTGTTTAGACTGACAAATGACTGTTTATGTCACATGGGACCCCGGCCTTAAGGCTGAGTCCCCACTTTGTGGAAAAGCAGCTTCTTTTGTTGCAGATTTTGCTTCAGTTTTTTTGAGCCAAAGCCAAGAAGAGCTACAAAAGAATTGTGAAATATCTAGGAAGCTTCTTATACTTCTCCCAATAGCTTTTTTTCTCCAGTGTTTTTTTAGCTGAGTTTCATTGTGTTGGGCCTAATCCTTAAAGGGGTTGTCCAGGAATTACAGGTTTCTGTAAGGAGGCCAGGGAAGGTGAAAAATAAAACTCACACTCACCTGTCCCTGGTCCTCCCACCCCCGTCCGGTCCAGCCGCGTCCCTGGGCTTATTACAGCAGCAGCCCTCGCCACACATAACCAATCAGTGACCTCAGCAGCCTATGGAAAGGAACCGCAATGTCACTCACATAAGTCACCTGTGATGTCCTGTGTCCTTCCCTTAGGCCGCTGATTGGCCTCAGCAGTCATGTGTGGCGAGGACTTCTGCCAGAACGAGCCCCTGGCTGGACCGGACAGCCAAGGGAGACACTGGAGCACTGGGGACAGGTGAGTATAGGTTTTCTTATTTTTCACCTTCCCTGGTGTCCTTGCAGAAAACAGTAATTCCTGGACAACCCTTTTAATATCTCAATATACTGAGAATCACACTATAAAATACAATTCTAGTATGTATGGTACACATGTACATAAGAAAGATAAACAATAGATAGACAATAATATGCTGTATATACTTCAACATATACCAAATATTCACACACATACATTCATATACAATATATACACACACAAATACCTGTCTACAAATATACAGTAACCATACAAAAAATATTGTCCTCAAATTAAGATTCATGACCATATAAGACACTATAGACATAAACAAGTGGTCATAGAAGACACAATCAATGATATATTCAAAAATAAATAAATAGTTTTTATACTGTAATTTTTATTGAAGTTTAAATCTTACAAATGTTTAAGGACACAAAATACAGTAAAAAAAACAGCATAAACCGGATAATCAAAAAAGACCAAACCATATAAAAACAAACAGAATACAAGACGTAAGACAAAACACATACATGGAAGGGGGACAACAAGGGGAAAGGGAGGGATGGGGGGGGGGGATCAGAGACCATAGAAAGTGCAGTACGTAACCCAAGGGGACCAGACTGACTAGAAGACAGCTGTAGTGTTGTTAAACATAGCAGTGACGTATTCCAGGCTGCGCACATCTTTGACCCGAGCCACAAGGGCAGGGCCAGTAGGAGGATGTACACCTTTCCAGTGGAGAGCCACAAGCGTTTTAGCAGCAGTACAGAGATACCGGAAAAGTTTAGAGTCCTTTCCACCAAGGTGTCGGGGGGCGGTAAATTAAGTAAGTAGACCAAAGGGTCCAGTGGGACACTCTGGAGGAAGAACGCATCAGTTAATACCCTGACCTCTGTCCAAAAATGGATCAATGGGCAGGTCCAAAATATGTGGTGCAAGGTTCCCTCCCTGGACAGACATCTCCAGCAGTCTATATATATGTTAGGATTCAGGGTGTGAAGGAGGACCGGGGTATGGTACCAAAACATAAGTAAATTGTACTGAGTTTCACGGAATGTAATGCATGTGGATGATTTAGCAGCACAGGACCTTATAATCTGCCATTGTGCTGGGTAGATCTACTTACCCAGAGCCTCCGACCACCTGACCATGTATTTGTGGACAACAGAGGCCCTCCGGAGAGGAGAGGATACAATAGATATCTGATATCAAGCCCCTCATAGAGGTACCAAATCCTCTCAAAAGAGTTAGGGATGGACACCCATTTAGTATAGGCCCGGGCCGACGCCCAAAATGGAATATAACATAAATTGGTCGCCCAATAATAGTGGAGCAGGTGCAGGACCGCAAGACCCTCCTATGCCTTACCCTCCAGCATAACTGAGCGTGGGATGTGTTGTCTCTTCCTGTTCCAGATAAATTGGAAGATGGCCTTTTGAAGAGAACGTAGTTCTGATTGGGGGATTGCCACTGGCAAGGTTTCAAAGAAGTAGAGCAGTTTAGGGAGGGGTGTCATTTTAATGGCAGTGATCCGCCCTAGCACGGAAATATGTAAGGGGTGCCACTTAACCAAGAGAGAGCGAAGATCACGGAATAGTTGGGGATAGTTGACTGAGTATAGGGTAGTGTAGGAGGAGGACAGTTGGATACCCAGGTAACGAAGGGAACGAGTCTTCCACTGTTAGTCATAATTATGATGGAGGAGTTGGAGGGCAGGGTCAGGGACCTTTAATGGGAGAGCTTCTGTTTTGGAAGGATTAACCTTATACCCCGAAAAATAGCCATAATCTCGCAATGTTAACATGAGATTAGGGAGCAACGTGTGGGGATTAGTGAGGGTCAACAGGACGTCGTCAGCGAAAAGGCTGATTTTAAAGTCTCGGTCTCGCACAGAAATCCCCGTAATATCAGGATTAGAGCGTACTTTAGAAGCTAGGGACTCAATACAGAGGGCGAAGATAAGTGGGGATAGAGAACAACCTTGTCATGTTCCATTGCAAATGGGGAAAGACGAAGAGGTGGTGTGTGGAAGATTAACCACAGCAGAGGGGAAATAGTAGAGCGCTGTAACTGCCATAAAGAAGGCCCCTGAAAAGCCAAACTTCCTAAGTGTAGCAAACATAAAGGACCAATCCAGGTGATCAAAGGCCTTCTCAGCATCTAGACTCAGGAGAAGGCTGGGGGTAGCAGTACAACATTTATCAAATCCACGGCCCTTCTGGTGTTATCGCCACCCTGACGGCAGGGGACGAAGGCCTCCTGGTCCTTGAGGATAAAAAGAGGGAAGCCAAGTGTCCAATCTAGTGGTCAAAATTTTAGTGAAAAGTTTAAGATCTGAGTTAAGGAGAGCTATGGGGCGATAATTGGAGCACTCCTGGGGATCCTTATTCGGTTTGGGGACTAAAGTGATGTGGGAGTGGAGCATCGACTGGGGGATAGGAACACCGTCTAGGAAGGAGTTAAATAGGTTCTGTAGGTAGGCCAGGAGCCAGGCCTGAAAAGTCTTATAATATAAATAGGTGAAGCCGGCAGGGCCTAGGGCTTTACCGTTCGGGAGAGACTTTTTAAAGTGTCAGCAAGTTCCTCATATGTGATTGGAGCTTTAAGAGAGAGAAGAGCAGAGGAGGTTAGTGAGGGGAGATTGTAAGAGTCAAGGTAAGCCTGTAGCCCCTGAGGGGGAGAAGGAAGATCAGGATGGGTTCTCGATGGGAGATTATACAGTCGGGTATAGTATGACTGGAAAGCAGAGGCAATAGCGTCCGGATGATGTAGGAGGGCACCAGAGGGGGCACGAATTGCATGGGGAGTAGAAGATGCCTGACGGTCCCACAGGGTCCTGGTTAGCAGAGTATGGGCCTTATTGTCACGCTCATAGTAGCGCTGGTGACTATAGAGTAGAAGATGCGTGGCCAAATCCCGTAGGTCCGCTCGAGTGTCGACCAACTGACGTAGGAGGGATAGAGAGGGGCAGGACGCTAGTCTATCAGCGAGGGACTTTATCTTAGCATGCAGGGCCACCTCCCTAGCTTTTCTGTCCCTTTTCAGCCTTGTTGCTATGGCAATGCAGTGACCTCGCATAACAGCTTTATGGGCCTCCCAGAGGGTAGAGACAGAGGAGACTGAGGCCTTGTTGTCCCGAAAATACTCAGTTAAATGGGTATGCAAGGAGGTACGGGTGGGTTCCAAATGTAGGAGGGACTCGTTAAGGCACCAGTGACAGCATTTAGTCTGAATCGGAGCAGGGGAAAGGGCGATGGAAACCGGGACGTGGTCTGACCACAAGATGGGACCAATAGCATCAATAAGCAAACGGAGCATCGGGGTGTTACCAAAAAAAAAAAGAATCTATCCTCGTATGTGTAAGAGACAGCCAATGTTGTCCTAAGCTTCATTTGTCTGTATAAACTGTTAATGTTGAATGTATTTCTGTGATTCTGTTCCTTTAAGACAGCAGCCATTGTAATTGTGACATGATGCTGGAGTGAGACCCCCCCCCCCTTTTATGTCAGCCTGCCTGTTCTGCAGACAGAGTGTGAGCAGAGAAGCAGGAAGTGACGAGACAGAGAGCAGCAGCCATCTTGGCAAGTGTTGTATTGACCTGGTGTGGATATTTTTCTGTACAGCTAAGCTGTATCTTGGTCCAGAGACAAACAGAGTGTAAAGAGACAACAGGACTAGTGAGTCCACGTGAAAGGAACTGTGCTCAGTGGCTGATCAGTGAGACTGACATTGTGACTGTGTATTTGGATACCACAGATAGAGACTCGCAGTGCTGTTGATGTACTGGACAGCACCTGCTAAATCCCGGTTTACATCCCAGCTCAGTGTATGGATTCGGCAGGACTGTCAGTGTGCTGAGTGGAATCTGCTGTTGGATTACATTGCATTCAGTTGGTTTCCCTGTCTGTTAAAGAGGACTTCATTTCTCCCAAGATCCTGATAACCGTGAGGAGAGGACGCTTCACTATAAAAGAAAGGACCGACTTTGGGCCCCACCGCGCGCTTCTACGGACTGTAAGCGGTCCACCTGGACCACTGGGGAAAAGGGGGTGCACCCAAATGTGAAGTCAGGGTCAGTTAGGGATAGTTTTGAGTATATTGTTCATTCAGTGTCCATACTGCAGAAGTGGACAGAGTAAAAGTAGAAACCATTGCAGAATTTGCCTTGAAATTGTTCATGCTATATTGTATATTTTGCTTGTCTTTATCCCTGTCATTTTACCTTTAACTAGCCTTTATTAACTTATAGTAAATATATATTTTTTTCTTGAACTACCGCGTGTGCGTTCATTTCTGGTTGCGGAGTCCAAACCACCTGCCTTGCTCTCGGTTCACAAATTGGCGTAGTCGGCAGGATCCGCTTACCAGAATGGACGGTGACGCACCCGTTCGGGAGAATGGTGCTGGAGGAAGAATGCCAGCAGGGGCTATAATGAGTCAGTTAGCTAAATTTGATGGCAATAATATGTCAGTGAGTATGTGGGTGGAACAGATACGAATGATACAGCGAATGTACCAGACCGCACCAGAAGTACTAGTAGAGCTAGCAATATTGACATTACAAGGGGATGCTAAGACCACGGTGATACTGAGGCCATTTGAACAAAGGCAGACATTTGAGCAAGTAGTCCAGATTCTAGAAACCATCTATGGAGAAACTGCATTGCTGGGGTCTCTGCAGGCTCGGTTCTTCCAGAGGGTACAACAGGAGAATGAAAGCCTTCCCCAATATGCAAATGCCCTACAAGAACTGCTCCGAGATATTCAAAGGAAGGAAAGAGGGGGCTCGCCAGCCTTCTGTAACCCTGATCGGACTCTCCGTGACCAGTTTGTCCTGGGGATACGTGACGGCAGTTTAACTGTGACTATGCAGGATTTTATACGACGAGAGGCTGATGCTAAATTCCATGATGTACAGATAGAGGCCATCTCCCGTGCCAATAGTATGGTCCCGAGGCCGCAGACCGCAGTTGGAGTTACTTTGTCACAGGGGGCTAGTTCTGGCTCAGAGACAGTAGAAAAAGGGACGGTTAAAGAAATTCTCACAGTAATGCAGAAACTGCAAGAGCAAATGGAACACTTGCACACTCGTTGTGATGAGCAGTCTATGAAAATTGCAGACTTCCAGAAGACTGGAGATGAAAGGGTGAGCCATCCACACCCAGCAAGTCAGAATCACCCACCACCCCGCTGGAGGGGTGAGGATAGGACCTACCGAAGGGGTACAAATCATTTAGTGCAGTGCTCAGGAGAAAGCGAAGGGGCTTACCGAAGGGGCCCAAACAGATGGCCAGAACGACGGGGGGATACGCTGCTGGGAGTGTGGACGGATGGGCCACGTTGCTGCTAGATGTCCAGAGCAGCGACAAACTTATGAGAGACCGCCGTTAAACTGAAGTCCCCTGCTGCTGAAGGGCGTGTAGTAGGGGAGACTGACAAGGAGACTATGTGGGGAGAATGCCCTGATGATGACCTGATCGCTGCAAGTCCTGTCATACAGGTGGAAATGGAGGGTATTCCGGTTACCGGGATGATTGACACGGGTTCCCAAGTAACGACCTTGAGTAGAGACTGTTATGAACGGTACTTCCGGCAACATGTGAAATATGATCCCCATACATTCGTACGAGTGGTCGCAGCTAACCAGTTACCAGTTCCGGTCGTGGGAGTGGCCTGGATGAATGTCCGGGTATGTGGCCAAGATCTAGGTAGGAAAGGCATTGTGGTGGTACAGGAGTCACATGAAGTAAAGGTCCCTGTCATTTTGGGGATGAATGTGTTAAAAGAATTAGATCAGATCCTCTTTGAAAAGAAAGGTCACGGTTATTGGAAAGAAACCACCACCCATCGGCCTACTCAAACAGCTTTCCAGCGGCTGATCCGGACATGTGGCTTACAGAAAAGTTCAGATGCACATCGTCCTCTGGCTCGAATTTCAGTTCCTTTGCATACAAAAGTTACACTGCCACCCAGTCGGGAGACAATAGTGTCCATGCCCGTAGGCACCTGTCGGAAACTAGAGGGCATAGCTGTGTTGGTAGAACCACTGCAGGCAGCCGAAGGAGGTGTTGATCCGCTAGTGGCCCGTTCCTTGGCAATAGTTCGCAATGGAAGAGTACCACTTCGATGTGTAAACACTCAGGACCAGAGTGTGGACCTGACCCCAGGGAGGCTGCTGGCTAACATCTATGTGACTCCGGAGGAAGTAAGGAAAGTAACTCCAATGCAGCTGAAGCCGACTGAAAGGGATGAGTGGACCGTAACTGTGTCCATGGGAAGATGAGGAACCCACCTCTGAATGGAATGGGTGCAGAAGGTAGATGAGCTGTTGTGGGAGAACCGAGCCACCTTTGCACGGTATGCTGAAGATTTTGGATGTACCACAGGGATCTACCATGAGATTCCCACAGGAGACACCCCTCCAATTAGAGAGCGCTACCGACAAATTCCTCCACAGTTGTATCAGGAAGTGAAAGAACTGTTAGCTAAGATGCTACAGGGTGGGATCATCCAAGAAAGCCAGAGTCCCTGGGCGGCTCCTGTGGTGTTAGTAAGAAAAAAAGATGGGTCCATCCGATTTTGCGTAGACTATCGGAAGTTAAACGCTTGCACCGTACGAGATTCCTACCCCTTGCCACGGATTGAGGAGTCCCTCTCAGCGCTAGGGAGAGCCCGGTACTTCTCCTCACTAGATCTGGCTAGTGGGTATTGGCAGGTGCCGATGGCCACAAAAGACAAGGAGAAGACGGCATTCATCTTGCCAATGGGACTATACGAATTTAACCGGATGCCCTTCGGGTTGACAAATGCACCCGGAACGTTTCAGCGGTTGATGGAGAAATGTCTCGGTGACTTCAACTTTGAGTTCACTCTCATCTACTTGGATGACATTATAGTGTATTCTGCGACCTTTGAAGACCATCTCCACCAGTTGGGGCAAGTATTTCGAAGATTGCGGGAACATGGGCTCAAATTGAAACCCAGTAAATGTCGGTTGTTCCAATCTGAAATTGATTACTTGGGTCACCGCGTATCAGGAGAAGGGGTGAGACCATCAAGAGACAAGATAGCGGCTGTTCAAGATTGGCCGATACCGACTACCCTGCGAGAAGTGAGGGCGTTCCTTGGAGTAGCCGGTTACTATCGACGGTTTATTAAGGATTTCGCCAAGGTAGCAGCACCACTTAATGCTCTCCTACGAGGCACATCCGGTGGTCCAAAGAACCGGTCCGTGAAGTGGGGACCTGAACAGGAACAAGCCTTCCAGGCATTGAAGGATGCACTGACAACAGCCCCAATCTTGGCATATGCTGATTACCACTTGCCGTTCCAGCTGTATACGGATGCAAGCCTGTATGGTCTTGGAGCAGTGCTTTCCCAGCTTCAGGATGGCCAGGAGAGGGTCATAGCGTACGGCAGCCGGTCTTTGAGAGATTCTGAAAGAAACCCCGAGAATTATAGTTCATTTAAATTGGAGCTGTTGGCACTGGTATGGGCCATGACCGAGAAATTCTCTGAATATTTGACCGGTGCTGAAGTTTTAGTACTGACTGACAACAACCCACTAGCTCACCTGGAAAATGCCAAGCTCGGGGCGTTAGAGCAGAGGTGGATAGCCCGAATGTCTACATTCAATTACCGCATTAAGTATCGGTCCAAGACAGAGAACCAGAATGCTGACGGACTTTCTAGGGTAACTGCCCAGACCCCCACAGAAGACGTGGATCATGAGTTGGAGCATGTGGAGGTGCCCGATTTCAGCAGATTTTCACAGGCCTTGACCGCCACTAATCAGTTTGAGATGGAGGGGACTGAAATGGCTCCTTTCTTTGGTCCCTCACGACAGGAATGGGCACAGATACAACAGACCCATGAGGGGCTGGCGCAGATGATCAAGTGTGTTGAGAAAGGCCAGAAGCCCTGTAGAGAGGAAAGAGAACGACTGACACGTGAGATATTATCTGTTTTGAGTCAGTGGGAAAAGTTGGAGATGAAAAATGGAGTGCTATGCCGAAAGATCTATTTACCTTCTGAGATCGACATTCGATACCAAATTGTGGTGCCTAGTGAACTGGCTCGCTCCTTGGCAGTTGAGGTTCATAATAAGAATGGACATTTTGGTCATGAGAAGACCTTTCGTTGGTTACAGCGACTGATTTACTGCCCTGGTCTTCGTCAAATGGTCGAAGAAGTATGCCGCTGCTGTCGAACTTGTGAGATCCATAAGGCAATAGAACAGAGAGCTCCCCTGCAAACCATCGTGACCCAGGAACCTTTAGAAATCATCATGATAGACTATCTAATGGTGGGCCCATCCAATAGCGGACACCAGTATTGCCTCGTAATGGTGGATCACTTCACCAAATTTGCGGTGGTAACCGCCACCAAGGACCAGACAGCTGAGTCAGCAGCTCATGCTCTGTGCCAAGATTTCATTCGAGTATATGGGTGCCCCCAACGCATCCACTCCGACCAGGGCGCCTGCTTTGAGGGACACGTAATGAAAGAAGTTCAACGTATCTACGGGATAAAGAAGTCGCACATGACTCCATACCACCCTCAGGGAAATGGGGCCTGTGAAAGATTCAACAGAACTCTGCTACAGATGCTGCGGACTCTGGAGGAAGACAAGAAGTTACAGTGGCCTCAGTTCTTGTCTGAAATGGTGTGGGCCTATAACAATCAGGTCCATTCTACAACGGGGTACTCTCCTTATACACTTCTCTTTGGGCGGTCTGGGCGAAGTATAGGAGAATTACAGTTGAATGATGTGGATGGGTTCCCTCCGAGGGATCCAACCTCTTGGGTGCGGGCGCATCGGCAGAGACTTGAGACGATCCATCGATTGGTGCGGCAGCGCCTGCAAGAACATCCCCATCCTGATAAGACCCCAGTGCAAGAAGCACCATTGCAACCAGGCGACCTGGTGCTAGTTCATGTCAAGAAACCCCAAGGGAAATTGGAAAGCAGATGGGAGGCTTTGCCGTATCGTGTTGTTGGCCGCAAGTATGCGAATGGGCCAGTGTACCAGGTCCAGAAAGAAGGAACTGATTGTGTTAGAGTACTTCACCGAAATATGTTGCGCCTGTGTCATTCTGAAGGGACAAATCACGATGGGCCTGCCAATGTGAATGAGCTCCCACAGTCAGAGAATGGAGGTGCGGAATGGGCCTCCGACGAGGAGGATGATTGTTGGCCGATCCCTGCTCCTGGGGATGTTCCACCTGTGACTACTGTATCTGCGGCCTGTGCCCCCTCTGGTGCGGAATCCGCTGGTCCTTCTCAGCCCATAGCTGCAGAACCCCATAATATACCACCGGTCCTCAGACGGACCACTAGGCCAAATGCTGGTATTCCCCCTGTTCGGTATGCGCAGGATGAGTTTGTTTGGCCTGCCATACATCGGTATACTACCACCCTGTGCATAAAAGTACAACCCTCTGGATATACAGTCATAGGCAGGGACTGCCAATCTTAAAGTGGGGGGGAATATGTAAGAGACAGCCAATGTTGTCCTAAGCTTCATTTGTCTGTATAAACTGTTAATGTTGAATGTATTTCTGTGATTCTGTTCCTTTAAGACAGCAGCCATTGTAAATGTGACATGATGCTGGAGTGAGACCCCCCTCCCTTTTATGTCAGCCTGCCTGTTCTGCAGACAGAGTGTGAGCAGAGAAGCAGGAAGTGACGAGACAGAGAGCAGCAGCCATCTTGGCAAGTGTTGTATTGACCTGGTGTGGATATTTTTCTGTAGAGCTAAGCTGTATCTTGGTCCAGAGACAAACAGAGTGTAAAGAGACAACAGGACTAGTGAGTCCACGTGAAAGGAACTGTGCTCAGTGGCTGATCAGTGAGACTGACATTGTGACTGTGTATTTGGATACCACAGATAGAGACTCGCAGTGCTGTTGATGTACTGGACAGCACCTGCTAAATCCCGGTTTACATCCCAGCTCACTGTATGTGTTCTGCCCAATGGATCAGAATCTGATGTTAAAAGTGTATAATCTCATTTTACATACTTGTGTTAATGTATAGTCTAATTAGGTTATAGCACCATGTAGTGGTCTTTCAGTTACATTACCTGTTGAATTCTCCTTATGAAGCTATTGCATTATGGGAGCTACAATGCACTCTGGGTAAAGCAAGGCATTCTGGGAGCAAGAAACCTGCCCACAAGACATTGGGATGCCATCTCTTGCACTACTCCACACTTGAGCTCCATTATCCTTGTGCAAGCATATCTGGTAGGAATTGTCTTATTCCTATGTGAATGTATGTAGTGTTCAGGACTGTTAGTGAGCCATGTATAGCTTAATCAGGATGTATTACTGTTAGTTATATGTGTATATGTATAGGCTTCCATCTTACCATGTGCTTTCACTGTTGATTTTAAGTGTCATGGCCATGTATTCATGCTCAATACTTATACCTATACTTTTGTATTCTTATAGTTTTACCACAACATATCATATATCAATATCATCATCACATTACCATATTTACAACCTGTTGACCAATAAATTCTTAGACTACAGAAAAAACAGTCTGTTTATTTGGAAGACAGAGAAGGTTTATGCTGTATGTCAGACTGCACACTGAGAGAACGTGTAAGAAGACAGAACAGTATGGATTCGGCAGGACTGTCAGTGTGCTGAGTGGAATCTGCTGTTGGATTACATTGCATATAGTTGGTTTCCCTGTCTGTTAAAGAGGACTTCATTTCTCCCAAGATCCTGATAACCGTGAGGAGAGGACGCTTCACTATAAAAGAAAGGACCGACTTTGGGCCCCACCGCGCGCTTCTACGGACTGTAAGCGGTCCACCTGGACCACTGGGGAAAAGGGGGTGCACCCAAATGTGAAGTCAGGGTCAGTTAGGGATAGTTTTGAGTATATTGTTCATTCAGTGTCCATACTGCAGAAGTGGACAGAGTAAAAGTAGAAACCATTGCAGAATTTGCCTTGAAATTGTTCATGCTATATTGTATATTTTGCTTGTCTTTATCCCTGTCATTTTACCTTTAACTAGCCTTTATTAACTTATAGTAAATATATATTTTTTTTCTTGAACTACCGCGTGTGCGTTCATTTCTGGTTGCGGAGTCCAAACCACCTGCATTGCTCTCGGTTCACATATGTGTGTTGTGAGGATGGGAGTAGTACATGTAGGAGCGGGCAGTGGAGTTGTTGAAATGCCATAAATCATAAAGGGCAGAAGCTCTTATCAAGCGGCAAAATTCCCTGGCGAGGTGAGGCTGAGAGGCAGCAACCAGGTTATCACGCAAGGACAATCTATCTGCATGTTCGGAAAAGAACATGTTAAAGTCTCCGCCAAGGAGCCAAGCCGCGTCAGCCACCCCAGCTTTCCGGGGATTATGAAAAGCAGAGTAGGCCTGGGGGTAGTAGTGTTTAGCAAAATTAAATGTACCTGTGTGGTCATAGTGTGTTTCCTGAAGGAAAACCATATCCGCACGGAGGGACTGGAGCTCCCGCAGGACCATGCGTCGTTTGGTGTTGGAGCCCAGACCTTTGACATTGAGGGTAAAGTACAGAGCATGTTCAAATCAGCTACAGATTCAGTCTTCCCAGGCTGGTGCAGGTCTACAATTTTGTTTCTGGTGTCCTTCCACAGCTCTTTGGTCTTCACCATAGTGGAGTTTGGAGTATGACTGTTTGAGGTTGTGGACAGCTGTCTTTTATACTGATAACAATTTCAAACAGGTGCCATTACTACAGATAATGAGTGGAGGACAGAGGAGCCTCTTAAAGAAGAAGTTACAGGTCTGTGAGAGCCAGAAATCTTGCTTGTTTGTAGGTGACCAAATACTTATTTTCCACCATAATTTGCAAATAAATTCTTTAAAAATCAGACAATGTGATTTTCTGGATTTGTTTTTTCATTTTTACTCTCATAGTTGAGGGCTACCTATGATGACAATTACAGGCCTCTTTCATTTTTTTAAGTGGGAGAACTTGCACAATTGGTGGCTGACTAAATTCTTTTTTTTCCCCACTGTATAGCAAAGCAGATCTCACCCTTGGAGTGCAGTGTCCACAGCAAGCTGAGGCGGAAGAGGCCATGGAGTCCATCTGCGTCAGTCCGGTCAATGAGAGAGAGGTCCCCAAATCTAGTGGGAGGAAAAGAAGGAGGGAGGGGGGAGGGGGAAAGACACACAAGAAAAATAAATAAATAGTTTTTATTAATTACACTAATATATAAAGACAACTACTGATATAAAAAATAGGGACAGGGACAGATTGCAAAAAAAAGCCCACAACTAGAGACACATAATGATGGGGACAAAGGTTACACTACATCCACATATACATATATATACATACATACATATATACATCATAATAGGTGTTTATTATAGACCACCAGGACAGACAGAAGACATGGATGAGATTTTTTCACAGCAAATGACCACGCTTTCAAAGAAACATGAAATAGTTATCATGGGAGACTTCAATTACCTAGACATTCATTGGGAAACCCACACAGCTATGAGTAAAGGCTCTATCAAATTTTTATCCTCTCTAGCAGACAACTTCATTGTCCAGCTAGTAGAAGAAAACATGAGAGGAACATCCATTTTGGACCTAGTTTTAACCAATAAGGAGGACATGGTTAAGGAACTAAGGGTAGCAGGGACATTAGGATTTAGTGATCATGCTATACTCGAGTTTGGGGTTGTAAGAAAAAGAAGACTTGAGAAGACACAGACTTCAAGGCTTGATTTTAGTAGGGCAGATTTTAGGGGCCTAAAGGTAAGGGTTAATAGAATTCCATGGTGAAAAATTCTTAAGCACAAAAATGCACATGAAGGGTGGGAAATCTTCCGTAGGGAAATCATTAATGCACAGGAACTAACAATACCTAGAAGGAAGAAAAATGGGAAGCACTTAAAAACACCAGGATGGATGACCAAAAAATTACATAACCTGCTAAAAAAGAAAAAGGAAACATACAAGTGGAAGATGGGAACTATATCTAAGGAAGAGTATACAGCAGTTTGCAGACTCTGCAAGACAAGCATCAAAGGAGCTAAGGCTGAACATGAATTTAAGCTTGCAAAAGAGGTTAAGAGTAAGGTAAAAGGATTTTGGGGGTATGTTAAAAGTAAAAGAAAAGTGAAGGAAACCATTGGAGTCCTGAAGAATGATAAGGGTGAAATAGTTAATATGGTGGAACATCAGGTAGAGCTACTAAATTCATATTTTGTATCCGTCTTCTCCCAAGAAACTAATGGAAATATCAACATTAATGGTGATAGTGATGAGGGAAAGGAGGACTCTAAGCTGACTATAAGCGAAGGTTTGGTAAGAGAGCATTTAGCCAAGATAAAGGAAACCAAGTCCCCAGGACCGGATGATTTACACCCTAGAGTCTTGAAAGAGTTAGCAGAGGAAATAACAGAACCTCTTGCTATAATGTTCAATAAGTCATGGGAAACAGGAGTGGTCCCTCTAGATTGGAAAAGGGCAAATGTGGTCCCCATCTACAAAAAGGGGAAAAGGGATGATCCAGGAAATTATAGGCCGGTAAGTCTGACCTCGATAGTAGGAAAAATCTTTGAGCAAATTGTTAAGGAACATTTACTTCGGTACCTGGATGGGAAGGCTTTAATTAATCAGAGCCAGCACGGCTTTATGACCAATAAATCTTGTCAGACTAACCTGGTTTCCTTCTACAACAAAATCACTGAATGGTTGGACCAGGGGAATGCAGTGGACATAGTATATCTTGACTTCAGTAAGGCATTTGATAAAGTATCACATAACATTCTTATTGAAAAAATTATTAAGTATGGCTTTGATAAAAAATCAGTTAGGTGGATTCACAACTGGCTTAAAAATCGGGCACAACGAGTAATACTAAATGGCTATACATCGAACTGGAAGAAAGTAAAAAGCGGGGTGCCGCAGGGCTCTGTCCTGGGCCCAGTACTTTTTAATATCTTTATAAATGATCTGGACAATGGGATTATTGGGGATCTCATAAAATTTGCAGATGATACGAAGATAGGAGGAATAGCCAACACTAGAGAGGAGAGAGAGGGTATTCAAAAGGACTTAGACACACTGGAACAATGGGCTGAGGCGAACAGAATGGTATTTAACAGGGACAAATGTAAAGTCCTACATCTGGGTAACAGAAATGTAAAAAGCATATATAATATGGGAGGAATGGAACTAAGTGATAGCATAGGGGAAAAGGACTTGGGCATAATAGTAGATCACAAATTCAATATGAGCCAACAGTGTGGTGCTGTTGCAAAAAAGGCAAACAAAATTTTGGGATGTATCAAGACAAGCATTGAATCTAGATCAAGAGAGGTAATTATTCCGCTGTACTCTGCCCTGGTCAGACCCCACCTGGAATACTGTGTACAGTTCTGGGCGCCTCAATTCAAGAAAGACATCGATATACTGGAACAAGTCCAGAGAAGAGCAACCAAAATGGTGGAAGGTCTGCAAACCATGTCCTATGAGGAACGGTTAAAAGAACTGGGATTGTTTAGTTTGCAGAAGAGAAGGCTAAGGGGAAACTTAATAGCGGTCTTCAAATATCTGAAAGGTAGTCACAGTGCAGAGGGATCTAACCTTTTCTCATTAGCGGAAGGAAGTACAAGAAGTAATGGGATGAAACTAAAGGGAAGGAGATACAGATTAGACATTAGGAAAAACTTTCTGACAGTGAGGGTAGTGAGGGAGTGGAATAGGCTGCCACGGGAGGTGGTGAGCTCTTCATCGATGGAAATCTTCAAGTGGAAACTGGATAAACATATAGCTGGGATGATTTAGGAAAACCTGCTTTTGCAGGGGGTTGGACTTGATGGCCCTTGAGGTCCCTTCCAACTCCAAATTAAATTAAAATTAAAAAAATACATATACACATACACAGTCTATAGCCAGAAAGAGGTAAATAACACTGGATACAAAACTTACTGCACTACATCCATATATGGCCAGAAAAGTGTAAATAACAATAAATACAAAACTTTCTGAACATATGATAATAATCAAGTAAAAGTTATAACAATAACCAGATAGTGAATAAGGTAATGGCCAAATACTGAAGGCAGCACAGCATATAAAGACTATAGATTACAGATCAATCCAGCAAAGTAGGTAAAAAATATCCACAGGATTATAAATAAAGCATCAGATCAAGAATGTATTGTCATAATATAATACCTCTAGGTTGGCCCCTCTACACTGGGGTCCTTTTCTGTTTGCTGGGGTCTGCATTCACCATGTCCACCTCATCTACAGGTATTATATTACGAGTATACACTCTTGATCTGATGCTTTGTTTATAATCCTGTGGATATTTTTTGTTTATCTACTTTGCTGGAGCTAGTAGCTAGTAGCTGTTTCTAAATACCGGCAAAGTTTGGAAGCAGTGATCAGCAGACCTTGTATCTGCCGATGCTTTCATCTAATGCCGATTAAGAGTCCTAATAGTTGCCAAGTTTGCCGCCCCCCTAACGCCAGCCCTGACGACAAATTACCAACCACTTTTCTTGATGATAATGCAACGAAAATAGATGAAGATCGTGGTCTTGTATAGTGGCTGTGTACTAGCTGTTCACAAAGGTTACAACCTCTCCTAAATGATGGATCTTTAGTGACAACAACACACCAGTTATTGCAAGAAGGTGCTTTATCCAGAAACTAATTCTCATGATGTTACCACTGGTGGGGATGCAGAATGATGTACTTAAAGTGGATTGGGACAATAAAATTATAAAATATCTTGAAGAAATTATGAAATGACTTAAGGATTGCCAGTCTGATTTGAGAAACTGCTGGATATGTACTCACAGCCCTGTGGCAGCTAGAACTATGCCTTATCTTGCTTTACCCGTTACTAAAGAAGAAATGTTCCAGTCAGAGTGCCGGAATATGACTAAGGGTAAGTTTACTAATAAAAATCTACAGCTTAAATCATGGAATGAAACTCTGGTGTCTATTCCCACAGCTGGATGGGTAGAAAATCCCTGGTAACAGGTGAACCTAATGGAAGGAAAGGGTAACTTGTTTGGTTATAAGGAAGAACGAGGGGTATGGTTTAAAAAGAGAATAAGGTGAGCTTCTCTGCATAAGGACCTAACAAACAAAGGAAAAGGGAATGTGATTTTGGATCTTGCTCACTAAGAACTGTGTATGACAAGACATGGCATAGAGCGGTGATGGTGAACCTTTTAGAGACCGAGTGCCCAAACTGCAACCCAAAGCCCACTAATTTATCACAAAGTGCCAACACGGCAATTTAACCTTAATACTGTGTGGATCCACAATTGTGGACAGTTACAGACCCACAAAATACGGTCGTGTGAATGGGGTTTTACAGAGCTTTCAATGATACAAAACAACTTTGTACTGAATTATTATTATGCTTACTTATATAGCGCCATCATATTCTGCAGCGCTTTAACAAACACGGGGAAAACATACAAACTCCTTGCAGATGTTGTCCTTGGCAGGATTCAAACCCAGGACTCCAGCGCTGCAAGGCTGCAGTGCTAACCACTGAGCCACCGTGCTGCTCCTACCTGAAAGGTAGAAGTTTGCATTTGATATACTGTACTTTTGAACAACTAATGTTCACTATTTACGTCACACAGGACCTGTTTTATAGTGACCGTGCAATGTTATTATGGCCTGTAATAATATCACATGTCTGCTATGAAACAGATACTGTGTGACATAAATAGTGAAAGGCGCCCTCGCGGTACAATGTGCTCCACAGTGGCCCCCAGACAGTACAATGTGCTCCACAGTGGCCTCCAGATGGTACTATGTGCTCCACAGTGGCCCCACTCCAGCAGGTAACGGCCTATTAAAAAAAAAAAAAAAAAAAAAAAAGCAGCATGCTACCCCGGTAGTTATTCCCCTGGTTTAACCCTATATGACTGTATTTTTGGTTATCAGGTGTGTTATGGTGTAACATATCTGTGCGCAATGAGGTGAAGAGATGAGAAGTCCGCAGGGAATAATTAGCATTTCCTAATGTATTCCAGTTATTATTATGGTTAGACGCAAGAAATTGGCCACAATAAAAGCAATAGCAAGCAATTGGCTGATAACTGCGAGCAGTAGAGACAGCTATCTACAACCAGCACTCCTCTGCGAGCCAAGACAGACCCCAGACACCTTCACCAGAGCTCCTCATAAGGGGTGATGGGCTTTGCTTGATCTGGGGATCTGAATTGTCACCAAACAGACAAATGTACTAACAGTAAATGCACTGTTGCAGAAACCAACTCCAGGACCGCTAAAACTTTCAAAGTGACATGGGCAGAAGAGAAGTCATACAGCAGGGTCAAAACCAGGAGAGACAAATAAGCAGAGGCAGGAGATAAAAGCGATATCCGAGAAACTAGCCAAAAGGTCGAAAATCCAGCCGGGAATGTCACAGCAGAATCAATAAGCGAAAGAGGAATCCAAGGACAAAGCCAGAGGTCACAGGTAATATAGGTATACACACAAAATGGAAAGCCAAACTAGCAGGTAGCAAACTAATAGTCAGCACAATGTCTCACGAGGGCATGGCCTTATATAGGCCTCCTCAGCTGCTAACTGGACCAAGCCAGGAAGCCTCTGAACGATCAAAAGCTTCCCAGGTTTGCATGGTAACGTTAAAGGTGCAGCAGCTGAATAGAGAATCCTAACAGTTATAGCTTGTACTGTATAACTTCCAAGAGGAGGGAATTGTTAATGAAGGGTTACACAATAGTATTATGTGGAACAAAATTTGTTTGTATTTGTCTCTTAAAAAAACTAACTTCATGATTCAGTTATGAGAAACTGGTTTGTCCATTATTTAGACTTTGTCTCTTAAGCTCACAATCTTTGTTTGCTTTAATAATTAGGTTTTCACAGAAGGCATTCAGTAGAATTTGGTCTGCACATCAAATTGCTATGACATGTGTGTGCTGCACAAAATTTTGGTCTTAAACCCATGGTATAATTGGAATTCCAAACAGTGCAAATCCCCGTTTATACCCCAAAATGAATACAGAACGCAAATTAAACCCCCTGACATAATACACAGCCCAGACCTTCTAAACCAATGGTTCTCGACTTGCATTACATGTACCTCAGGTGGAATGCCCCACAGTCCCTGGGGGTACATACCTAGGCTGAAAATACTGTTCCCACACTCAGTAGAGATAAACACCTGTGCAGTCGACATCTTTACTTTAGATTTGGATAGCCTGCCTGCCTCAGCACTTCCACAAGTGCTGCTGTTTGGCCATTTTGATTTTTTTCCACCACATCATTCATATATTTTTATCTAGTAGACAGATATTATCCGATGAACTTACCCAGATTGTTTATCCCTTTTATTAAAGCGTTTGAAGTTTGGTCTGGTTGAGGACTTTGACACAGGGGAATTTGATACGTATTTACTGGATTATTAGGGCTTTGGGTAGAATGACACTTTTTTTTTTAAACCTTTTATTTTTAGTCCCCCCTCTAGAATACTTGGACACTAGTGGGTCTGTTCACCTATATAATATACTGCAATACTGATGTATTACAGTATATTGTAAAATTCATTCACTCCCATTACTTGCTGACAATGTTGACACTCAACATCCATCATACATCTATGGAGAGGGGTTAAGAGGGTTTGCTTAAAATACAGTTGCTTTAAGACTTTGCTTATAGACTCTGAACACTGAGTATAATAAATACTGTATCAAGAAAGGACACTTGATTCACTAAAGATGGGTGAACCTCCCAAGATTTGTTTGGTTTCGAGTTTGGGTGGCTCAGGTCCCTGATTTGTTTCAGGTCGAATAAGTTCGGTATGAACCAGAAGTGAAATTATTATACTCTGCTGTCTCTTCAGACCCCAGAGTATAATGGATGGAGGTCAAGTGATGTAAAAAATTAAAACAAACATTTGTGCTCACCTCACCTGTGCTCACCTATCCCTCACTTCTTTTGGGTCTCATTGTGGCGTCTGGCGCTCTCTTCCAGTCTCCTTAGTGACGTTGTGTGTCATAGAGTTACACCTAGAGATAGGTGAACCAGTTTATAATGGATTCTAAGGAAACCAAACCTTTTGCAATTTGTCACATGTACCATTATATCGTCATCCACACCAGTGATTTCTCATTTGGGTTGCTATTGAAACCTGCAAGGGTGTCTCAACACTCTGGAGGGGAAGAGTCCTATTTCAACTATATCTGCATCTTTAGAGGGCAAGTATAGTTGAACAGCTTCAGTTTCCTGTTCTACCATTCAGGCATCTGGTAGTGATTTCTGCAGCTCTGTGAATATCTGCTGCATCAAGCCAGAGACAAAAGCAGAAGAGCTGCAAAAAGCTCTGTGGAAACAAGTATATTAAGATGTTACTTATTTTATATTTATATGGCACAACTACATTGTGGGGCTACTATCGAGCCTAATTTGGTATCTTAGAACCACTAGGGAGCATTATTAAGTGTTTGGGGCCACCTGGGAGCACTATTAGGTGTCTGTGATCTCTGATGAGCTTTAAAAAATATCTGGGGGCCAATGGTGAGCATTATAAAGATTCTGGGGGTCACTAATGAAGAACTGTGTAGGACAACTGAGGAACATACTATGGAAGCATGTTGATGTTAAAAGGTGATTTTTTTATGTACTGGGTAGGATAGTGTAGCTTTGAGGATGCATTCACAATTGTGGTGCATTAAAAAAATGCACAAAATACATGCAGTTATGATGTCGTTTTTGGTGAGGTTTTCAAAATTTACTGTGTTTAAAACCACATCAGAACTGCAGTTCTTTTCTTTTTTGGTGCATATTATTTGTAGAGATTTGTTTCATGTTCGGAGGCTCGAGTCCTCAGTTCGTTGTGGGACAAAAAAGCTTGGTACGAACCACACTTTACAAAGTATAGTATACATAGTATAGAATACTTTTAGGGCTCCTAGGAACCTATCTATCCAATTTCTAGCGCTCTAAAGCAAACACAGCTGAAGTTATGTCAAAGTGAATATGACATGTATGTATATGGAAAAATGAATGGTAAGCAGAGGATACACACTCGGAGTTTAACCATACTGTATTCTGCGCTGATACCCTCTTTTAAGTATTTAACATTTAAAACGTTCAAAAAATTACCCATTTATTAAGGAAATGTGCGTGTCTGTGGTTTTGTAGAAAAATGTGATGGCTTGTAAGTGTTATTTGGGAGACAAATTTTTGGCTGTGAGGCACTTAAAAAGTGATGAAGAATTGGCTTTTCAAAAGAAAAAAAAAAACAGCCACCAAACCTTATCCCATTATGGGAGCAGATGGGAAATAATTTTTGGCACCAACAGTGTGCTTTAGTGAAATGTGATAGTGGATGTGGACCGGGCGGCAGGACATGTCTGCCTGAGTGGTGGTAGCTGTGGCAACATGTGTGGCAGAGCTGCAGGGCATAATATGATGGACAAGGTCGCAGAACATGTCTGCTTGATTGGTGGTAGTGGTGGTAGGCACTAGGCAGCTGTGTCAAAAAGTATGGCAGTGCTGCAGGGCATAATATGATGAATCAGGTCGCAGGGCATGTCTGCTTGAATGGTGGCAATGGTGGTACTGGTAGCTAGTTAGGAGTAGAAAAGCAGCAGTACAGTAAATGGAAGATGATAATAAAGGGAGATGGTGACACCACTATTCAGAGGCATTAACCGGAGGCATTTGAAAATCTTCACGGATCCATGTCTGATTCATTTTGATAAAAGTAATTTTTCCATGCTATCAGTGGACAGTTTTGGCCTTTTAGGTGTTACAACACCACTGGCAGCACTGAACACCCTCTTGGCCATAACACTTGAGGCTAGACAAGATAAAACTCCCATAGCAAACTGTCCCAGCTCCTTCCACTGCTCTAACCTATTGGCCCAGAATTCAATGGGTTCAGAGTTATTTGCTGGATTATAGGTGCACTCTAGATACGACTGTACCTGCTGGTGCAGCTGGTGGGTATGAGTTGCCTTTTGTGGTTCAACAACTTGTGGTTCAACAACCAGATACTGTACTGGGCCTGGCTGCTGATGCTTTTACTCCTCCTGACACTTGTGGTACTGGCAGAGGAAGTGGAGTGCTAGCTGAGTGAAATGGATTGGGAGCGGGCAGAGGCCACCTGGGTACCCGTGCAACTGGTAGTTGCCATGCTCTCTCTAATCTTATTCTAATAATATTCTAATTTTTCTTACCTTTAGGAAGCAGGGATGAATTCCCCATTTTGTCTTTATAGTGTAAGTCTAAGAGCACTGCCATCCAGTACTCATCCAGAGCATACAGCCTGCCATGCTTGCCATCATGTCCCTGGAACTAGAGGCCTGCCATGGTTGGTGTTTTTGGTCAGCGTGGTCCTCATCACCATCATCATCATCTTCCTCTTGAAACAGATAAGGGTCAGCCTCCTCCCCTGGCTGTGCCTGTGACATATCAAGGGCCACTTCTGCATTCAAGGGAGAGTCTTCTTCCTCTTCAAGTCTAGTAGTCCAAGTTACTCTACCATAATGACCCTCACCCAGATCCTCCTCCTTCTCCTCCATCAACACAGGACAATGACGATGACTAAGCAATAGAAACTGTTTCTCCTATTCCATTTCTCAGTGCATGAGTGTAAAGGTTTCCTGTAAGATATACAATAGAGGGATCACATTGCTGATGCTGTAGTTGCAAATTTGGTGGCTTCTTCAAAGGGCTTGAGAAGCCAACACACTTTCTTTATGAGACTCCAATGACGTATCTCAAAGTAACATATTGTCAATATGCACATTTTGTGCAATAATCGTTCACCACCTGATGCTGTTCACACAGACAATCCAGCATGTTTAACATGGAATTCCACCGAGTAAGAACGTCACAGATAAGGCATTGCAAAGCCAGACCATTTTGACACTGCAAATCGAGCAGTGTGTTTTTTGCGATGTAAATGCGCAGAGATTTTTCGGGCCATGAGGAGCACCTCTTTTAAGCCATTATACAGGTTAATAAAGCAGTGAACCACCAGATTAAGGACATGTGCCATACAGGGACAACAGGGACAATTTTTCTAACTGCAGCACAGCAACAATATTGGTGCCGTTGTTGCTGGCAACTCTGCCCAGGTGGAGTTGGCGAGTAGACATCCAGTGTAATACTTGCTGCAGGATACAGAGAAGCAGCTCCTCTGCTGTGTGGCTCCTGTGATACAGGCTCATTAATTGCAAAACCGCATGGCAGCATTTCGCCTTACACCCATGAAACAAGGGGGAGAAGGAGGAAGAGGAGTGGAAGCAACAGCTTGCCCTGGTGGAGATGATGGCAGGAAATGGTCCAGAGTGGAGGATCCAGAGGAGGTGGATTGGCCCTACGTGCTGTCAGAACAATAGGGGTAGAACTAGCACCTGCCTTTACTGTGTTTCTGGATTGTGGCCACTGCCATTCAAAACATTGATCCTCCATCAAGGTTGAGCGCATGCCATCAGTTGTTGAAACACAGTGGAATCCACTAAGTGAGAAGGTAAAGACTGCACCCCCAGCAGCTTGGCCAGGTGCAAGTTAAGTTGCACAACTGCCAGTTGACTGGACACATATTGCTGTCTCCTGGTGACACATTCCCTCATGGATGACTGATGGCATGGATGAGGAGGAGGTAGAGGAGGAGAACAGTTGGGGATAATGTTGATAACTATGACCATGTGCTAGTGCTACATGTAGATGAGGCCTGCCTACCAGGAAGATCAAGGGGAGGTGTTCCTACATTTGTTCCTGCAAGGCCATGGCTAAGTTTCTTCTTGCAGATCTTGAACATTGCCATGGGTTTATTGTTTGGCAATGTACAAAAAAATTCCCACACGGGAGATGGCTGCATGTACTTGCTGCCACCAGCAGCAGCGAAAACAAGTCTGTCACTACCACCACCAATGGTACCACCCCCAATTCCTGACAAAATAGTGCAGCATGCTCTGTGTCTCTTCCACAATATCCAGCGATTTTGTATTGCCTAACCAAACATGAAATGAGGTTTCTATGTGGAGCACAATTGCCAAAATTATTTTGAAAGTTTCAGAATAGATTCCATTCTTGCAAATACCAACACAAAAAGCTTTTTCTTGCTTTAATGTCACCATCTTACGTCACAGTATATAAGCACATTTTACATTTGGCTCTTGAAAAATGAAGGGTATACTGTGATTGGTTGCTATGGACAGCTAAGTTTGATTGATTTTTCATTCACAAGCCATTTACCACTGATGTCACTTTAACTACAGGCCGCTGCTTTTGCACCATCCTTTTTGAATCACCCTTTATTTACGTGACTGTCTTTCTGTAAGTGATTTGTATCATGGCTGTCTGTCTCTAGGCAATGTTGTAATGCTCTTAAAAAAATTTACTAAAAAAGGAACCAAACAAGAGTATACAGAGGTAGAAAAATATAATACAAGTTTGCAGGAGCATACAACTGCATGCTGCATTTCTTCAAGGGTTAAGATAGCCCCCTAGCAAGAGTCAGTGGTTTGCAGCAGCTGCTTCCCTATTGAACATCAAAAAAGGATTGTGCCCACTGATTGGCTGCAGTTATGGCCATCTTAAGGGAGTCTCAGGAGGCCTGATGGCTTACTTAACAAAGATTATGCCCCAAGACATGACAGATTCTCTTGCCATATATAAACCTCAAAAATTTTTGTTTAAAAAAAAGAAAATTATAGTAAAATATTTTTAAAGTGATTTTAGTGCTATACAATACATATTGTATATAGTGGTGTGGTGAGTGACACATAAAACTAAATCTAAATGTACTCTATTTGCACTTGATCTTTTTAGTCACTGAGAATTTGTCAGGTGTGAGTGTGGCTATACAAAGTGCAGACATAAATTAACTGGCACACAAAACCAAGCTCTGACCAGGAGCCATACAAATAGTAGCTATCAATGCGTTCCATACAAATATCCTGTTGTGCCAGTTCCTCCTCAAGTAAACTACTCTGGAAATCACAGAAGCTGAAAACTATGAGTCCTGCCAAAGCTCGGGAATATAAAATAACCTGATTCTGGTACAGTGGTGGTACACAGAGAACAGAACGTCTTGCTTGAAGAAGTGTTCTTCAAATATTGCTTATAAAGATAAGCATCACTATTTCAGGGTCAATTTAGTTCCAACAGAATAAGAAATATCAACATAATGTTGCATAAATTTAGCTGCATGAGACATACATCCTCCTTTGAAATGAAATAGCCTATCTAGTTGAAAAGCAAATATTTTAGGTTTCAAATCTGGTCAGTTCTCACTTTTTTCATAAATGTTCAGTTAAGCAATAAATATGACTATTATAACCCGTGGAGACAACCTTATTATTTTGCAACTTTTCACTCAATTCATTTGCTTTGCTATTGACTATAATAAAACAGAGCTGGCACTGGCTAAAATACTTTCAAAGAATGTGTTAGATATACACTAAAACATTTCATAAACATGAAAGACACAAGTCCCACAATATTGCAACATGGTAAAATAAAGTATTTATTTATAATAAAATCCCATTAAAATAATTCAGCTGAACTGAGACATGTAATTCATTAGAAAACTAAGAAGCTTTTCTGCTCTAGAGCATAAACATTAGTTAAAATTTGCAACAGCTCCATTACAGATATGATAACCTTCAAGAAAAGTCATTGCAAACTTTCATACTTTATTATTTACTTGAAGGAATATGTTAACTATATTCTTTGCAAATGTCTAACCAGCTTTCTCTATATTGTTGCCAGCTGTTTTGCCAGCCAGTTTGGAATTCTACAGTCATGGCCAAAAGTTTTGAGAATGATACAAATATAAATTTTTACAAAAGTCTACTGCTTCAGTTTTTCTAATGGCAATTTGCATATACTCCAGAATGTTATAAAGAGTGATCAGCTTAACAACAATTACTTGCAAAGTCAATATTTGCCTAGAAAATGAACTTTATCCCCCAAAACACATTTCAACATCATTGCAGCCCTGCCTTAAAAGGACCACCTAACATCGTTTCAGTGATTGCTCCATTAACACAGGTGTGGGTGTTGATGAGGACAGGGCTGGAGATCAATTTGTCATGATTAAGTAAGAATGACACCACTGGACACTTTAAAAGGAGGCTGGTGCTTGCCATCATTGTTTCTCTTCTGTTAACCATGGTTATCTCTAAAGAAACACGTGCAGTCATCATTGCACTGCACAAAAATGGCCTAACTGGGAAGAGTATTGCAGCTAGAAAGATTGCACCTCAGTCAACAATCTATCGCATCATCAAGAACTTCAAGGAGAGAGGTTCCATTAGTACCAAAAAGGCTCCAGGGCGCCCAAGAAAGACCAGCAAGCGGCAGGACCGTCTCTTAAAAGTGTTTCAGCTGCGGGATCGGGCTACCAGCAGTGCAGAGCTTGCTGAGGAATGGCAGCAGGCAGGTGTGAGTGCATCTGCACGCACTGTGAGGCGGAGACTCTTGGAGCAAGGCCTGGTCTCAAGGAGGGCAGCAAAGAAGCCACTTCTCTCCAGAAAAAACATCAGGGACAGACTGATATTCTGCAAAAGGTACAGGGAGTGGACTGCTGAGGACTGGGGTAAAGTCATTTTCTCTGATGAATCCCCTTTTCGATTGTTTGGAACATCTGGAAAACAGCTTATTCGGAGAAGAGGTGAGCGCTACCACCAGTCTTGTCTCATGCCAACTGTAAAGCATCCTGAAACGATTCATGTGTGGGGTTGCTTCTCAGCCAAGGGAATCGGCTCTCTCACAGTCTTGCCTAAAAACACAGTCATGAATAAAGAATGGTACCAGAATGTCCTCCAAGAGCAACTTCTCCCAACCGTCCAAGAGCAGTTTGGCGCTCAACAATGCCTTTTCCAGCATGATGGAGCACCTTGCCATAAAGCAAAGGTGATAACTAAATGGCTCAGGGAACAAAACATAGAGATTTTGGGTCCATGGCCTGGAAACTCCCCAGATCTTAATCCCATTGAGAACTTGTGGTCAATCATCAAGAGACGGGTGGACAAACAAAAACCAACAAATTCAGACAAAATTAAAGCATTGATTCTGCAAGAATGGACTGCTATCAGTCAGGATTTGGTCCAGAAGTTGATTGAGAGCATGCCAGGGAGAATTGCAGAGGTCCTGAAGAAGAAGGGTCAACACTGCAAATATTGACTTGCTGCATTAACTCATTCTAACTGTCAATATAAGCTTCTGTTACTCATAATATGAATGCAATTATATTTCTGTATGTGATAAAAACATCTGACAAACACACATAAAAACCAGAGGGCAGCAGATCATGTGAAAATATAATATTTGTGTCATTCTCAAAACTTTTGGCCATGACTGTAGGATGTATCAGTCGCTGTTACTTTACCATCAGGTGCTTATCTGTTTGCTGTTAGGCTGTGATACAAACATTTCAGAAGTCTCATAGGTTTTCTGTTGATTTGAGATGATCAATTCCTCAGGTTATGTAAAGAATACAGAATATATTTGGACAACAAGCAATATTTTGATAACAGCTGAAATGCAAAATCTGACTTCCAGCCCTCCCTTTACTTTCAATAAAAGTATCACCTGTCCATTTTCAAAATATTATTAAACACAATATACTGGAAGACACTGCCTATAGATACACTGTTCATACTATACAATTGCTATGTAAAAACATGATAAATCTGAACTACTTGTATATATCCTAGTTGTCTAAGTACTTAGTTCTTAGTGTGCATCCGATGTGGGCTCAAGTTCCTATTCTGCTCCATGTCATTGTAATGGATTGGAAGCTCCCATAGACATGAATGCATCACTCTGAGTGTCATCTGACTGCATTTTTCAGCAAATTCAGCTACACATTAGATGGACACTCGCTTATGTGCATAGGGTGTTACTCATTGGATTTCATTTTTCTTTTTTGACCTGCATTGTGAGTTTTGCTGGGTATTCGGGTTTTGAGTTCAGATTATAGAGGCATCTATTTCTTATAGTAAGCTTCTGGGCGATAACCTGGGCCTCAGATTCTGGAAAGACCAATCAGCTTTGCGACATGTTCTGGTGAAGTTGTCTAAGCAACCTTAGACTCTATCTCCAAGCGCTCTGTAGGATTTAGGTAGCTTACTCTATTGCTCTTTGGTATCAGCCAGTTTCTGCACTTCCTGGAAATTGCTCCTCAGTCAATATAATAGAATAGTAGACCAAAATAGTAATTTTTTCCAGTATGGAACAAATGCAGAACATAGTAGATCAAATGCATGCTCTGACAGAGCACAATCTCAAGCAACTGCTACAGTTTCAACTCCAGCAGAACCCAAGATGAATCTGTCTGATCGTTTTTCTGGAGTTTTTCATAAGTCTTTTGTAAATTTACGTGAAAGCTGAAAACTTGATTTTCATTTGAGACCTCATTCATCTGGGACTAAACCACATGTGGGTCTCATCTTTTCTGTCTTACAGGGAGATCCTTAGGCTTGTACTTTTTCTTTGGATCCTCGTGCCCTTGAACATTTTTTTCTGTTGATGTCTTTTTTTGCAGCTTTAGATCTCCTATATAATGAACCTGATCATGTGGCTATGGCTGAATCAACTCTCCATTCACTTTGCCAAGGTTCTCGCCCTGTTGAAGGCTATTGTTCTGAATTCAGGAGATGGTCTGCAAATTTCAGTGAAATGACCAGCTCTGTGTGATAAATTTCACCAAGGCTTGTCTAATGATCTAAAAGACCATTGGCTACTTACCTTAGACCTACATCCTTAGAAGAAACCATAACACTAGCTATCAGAATTGACTGGCTTAAGAATTGTTCTAAGCTTTCAAATTCAGAAAGACATCAGCACCTGGATGATTCTCAGGAGAGCCATGACCAGGTGTTTCCGTGTTTGTCTTAAAAACATTCTATTGTCTGCTCATGTGTTAGCTAAATGGTAAAGCTGTTTCTGGCAAAGTCTTTATTGATGGTTCTGCAGCTAATTTTCTGGATTCTTGGGTTGCTAAGCAGTTGGGGATCTCTATGTTTCCATTTGTGAGTCCAGTTCACAAATGGAACTAGATCGTGAGTCCACGATCAGGTTCCAGTCAATATAACAGCTGTGGATAGTACCCCATTGTCTCAAGGTCCAGTTAAATATGCCATTCCACCAGTGATACTGAAAATAGTGCATTCTGAAGCTATTTTTTTTTTTGTTCTTTATAATTTACCCGCTGAAATTGTTTTGGGGCTTCCTTGGTTATACTCTCACAACCCAGTACTTGACGAAAAAGGGGGAGCTAGTTAAATGGAGCTCTAAATGTGTTTTTGCTTTTTGTTTTTCCTTGCCTGTCTCTAGTATAACATGTGATGCCTTGTCTTTATCTGAAGATGTTCAGGATTTTGCACATAATTCTTCTGAGATGTAGAGTAACTCTCCACCACTTGTGACCTATACTTACACTAAAACTGCTACTTTTGATTTTTCCACTTTCAGAGCAAAAAATTCTGAGGAGGAGATGGAATCTAAGAAACTGTTTACAGTCAGGGATCAGGACCAGTCATTAAACCTTTTCTGAGATTCTGGATTGAGAACAAAGGGTCCAGTGGCCTCCTCATAGAAGGAAGGAGGTTACTGTTAAGATTCTCAGTATGTGTTCTCCTCACTGCAGAACTGCTTGCTACTGTTGCTTTAAGGTTGCCATTACAACATATGAAGCTGTCTCTGACTCTGTAGCTAATCAGAACCAATCAGCAGCTGAGGAGAGATACTTAAGAGGACCTTTCACCACCTCCACCAATTCAAGTCCTTAGTATCTGTTAATAGCTGCTGCTCCAATGATTCCAGCGCAGTTGGAACTTTCTCTCTAGCGTCCACCATTCCTGAGCAACAAGCACAGTTAGTTTTGATTCCTGATGTATGATTCAGACTCTGTAATGTCAGACGGGCAGTGTCAGGTGTGGGGGGGGGGGGCATATATATGAGCTCCAATCAGAGCCAGCCAGTGTCAGAGCTCAGAATCCCCTCCCCCTGACTGCTACTGCCTGACACCACCTTTCTGTCAGTACAGAGTCTAACTAACATATCAGGCACCAAAACAGCACTGAGTGCTCAGAAACAGGGGGTCAGAGAAAAAAATCACAACTGTTTCAGAATCAGTGGAGCAGCACCTTTTGAATAATGTTAAAGTTTATTCAGAACTTCCCAGGAGCCTGCTATTAGTTTAATATTTGATAGTGAGATTCTTGTGCTTTGTTCATTCCTATTTCTTTGCTGTTATACTGACATTGGCGTGTTTACCAGATTCCCTTGTTTTCTGATTTTGGCGTTAACTGTGAACTTTTGGATTGACCTCAGCCCGTATACGTTTACTCTTTTCATTGCACTCTCCTGTTTTGACATGCATTGTGAATTGGGGATTCTGGTTTTGATTTTAGATTGTAGAGGCATCTATTTCTTACACTAAGCTTCAGGGGCCATAACCTGGGCCTCAGATTCTGTGTCTTGCTTTAGTGTAGTCACCTGAGCAACCTTAGACTCTATTTCCCAGCACTATGTAGGAGTTAGTTAGCTTGTTCTATTGGTATCTGGTATCAGCCAATTTCTGCACTTTCAGAATTTTCTCCTCAGTCAATATTATAACACCCTGTTAGTCCAATACAGTCAATAGTCTTGCTATGGTTCTTTATACTCTGTATACATTGTTTTCAGGGTGTCTGTCAACAGTTTTAACCCTTCCTGTCCAATTCCCAAAACTCTCTGAACTGAACACCCCAGGCCACCTCCCCTCAAGCTTGAGTGTTGGTAGGGCCGCAATCGGGAAGTTTGGACCCCATACAGGTAAATTTGTAGTCCCAATCTTTTCAGGCAGCAGAGACATCAACCAAGGAAAGCCCTACATAGGGTGGTTCACAAATGGCAGGACAAAAAATTGGAGTCACCAACTGAATATATTCAGACCTTGTATAACAATATGACACTCCAGATTGTTAATGGTCAAATAAAAAGTAACAATTGCACCATTTTTATTTATGCCATTTAGTGAACTATAAATATTTTTTCATTTTTATTTTATTTATTTTTTCCCTAGGTCCCCAGGTCTCAAAACCAATGCCTTCTGTATGTTAGGAGGTAGACACAGATTAAATATTTGTCATTGTAAAAATTTTCTTTGACTATATCTCTTCTTTACATCCATAATGAGGTGCTATGTAGAGAACTTTAGCTATATACCACTATGTTATGTACTTAAAGGAGAGACATAGTTAAAAAAAGCACCTTTGCATTGAAAATGGTTGAGTCTGTGGCTTTTAGGGTTTGGTTGTCACCCATATCCTGTGTTTGAAATGGAATTAAATTTTAAATAGATGGGGGTAGTGTCATAGTGTGGGGTCCAGACATTTTGACAGCCGCTTCTTTTGTATTCCATCACTGAGTTGATGCTACAGTGCAGAGAATACTAATAAAGTAGTAAATAATGGGGGCTGCACTGGCTGACAAATTCCCTTTCCACTGAGTTGCAACAGAGCCCATGACAACAATACCACCAATACTGCTTTGATGGTGGCCCTGAGTGTTGGAATCTACAGCCTTCATTCAGATCAGAAGAAAGAGGATAGGGATCATTCAGTGTAGAATGCCTAGACATTGCACATAAGGGACTACCTCCTGGGCAATACAAGTTACACATCAACTGCATCAGCATAACCATGACACCAATGCAGCTGAAATGCATAGTAGAGGCGGAAGACTCTCGCTTTCTGCTCTGCTAGTAAGTGACTTGTAAGCTTGTAAGCCACAAGTCACTTCTGACGTGTGGCCACAAACTGCCCTAAGACATCTGAGATCTGGCACAGACGTCTGCGCAATGACGTCACTGTCTTATGCTTTACACGGCAGGACGCAGACGTCCTGGTACTTTACAGTGAGCAACGGCAGTGGGGATCGGAGTATAATTTTTATAATTTTTTTTTTTTTTTTTTACACACTTTGGGCATTTTAATAGGGGGGTAATACATATAAGAGGGGAATTCAGGGAATTGTAAATTTAAGGAAGGACCTATAGCAATATAACAGGGCATAACTAATATAAGGAGTATTAGGGGGTATAATTTACAAAGAGAGGTCAGTGGGGGCAATATGAATATAAGGCACAACAACAATTCAAGGGGCTACCCAAAAACAGCTGGTGATATCAACCTCCCTGACATGAAGAACTGCTATAATGCTGTCCAATTGGTTGGAGCTCACTAATCCTTCAAAATCTACATCTTTGCCCGACATAGCTGCAGCAACACATGGTCCTGACATGATTAAAGACTTATGGTTTCTTGACCCTAAACGCTTCCGCAGACTATCCTACAGCATCCTCCTGAAAGGCATCTGTGAAGTTTGGCATGAACATAGTGCCCCATCATTATGTCTCCCAATGGGTCTTCTCCCCTCTTTGCTTCCTGATATTGATAACACTCTCCAGGACCCAGGACCTATGGGAACTCCTTATGCCCTACTCCTTGGACAAAATGTGCCCCAACAAGCAGCTTCCAGATGCAAATCACATTAAAGACACTCTTGAATCGCATCGACTCACTTTCACTCATTATGACAAGTGCAGGTGCAACTTTATAGCTAAATATCATTGGGACCGTGAATACACTGAATTTGAAAAAGTCATTGCTTCAAGATTTACTTCCTCCAGATGGAATTTCTTCCTCAACACTAGTATTCTTAAGCTTTTCTTCATGCACGCCCATGGATTCTCGTCTTGTGTGCATAGACTAGTATTTGCTTCCGTCACTATCCAACCCAACATGCTGATCTTTGCTAGACCGTTACCCCATCTCCCTCAACACTCCCAGCATCTTCTTTACCAGTTACTCACAGCAGCAAAGTCCTTAATTCCGCCTCTTTGGCTACAACAGACAGCTCCGTTCCTAGAGCAATGGAAGAACATCTTCTTTTATTTTTTTTTTTCACCTGTATCTTTCCTCTACTAACCTTCCCCCTCTCTCTCTCTCTCTCTTCCTCCTCCCCCACACCATTCCCAACTCCACCGTATATATATGAAAAATACATTTTCTCTGTATACTAGATGCCTTTTTTTGCTACGCTTTTTTAAGTACTTTACATATTTCTGTATTTTATGCACTTACAGTGCTGGCCAAAAGTATTGGCACCCCTGCAATTCTGTCAGATAACACTCAATTTCTTCCAGAAAATGATTGCAATCACAAATGCTTTGGTAATAATATCTACATTTAATTTGTCTTCAATGGAAAACCACAAAAAGAATTGTCAAAAAGCCAAATTGGATATAATTCCACACCAAACATAAAAAAGGGGGTTGACAAAAGTATTGGCACCCTTTGAAAAATCATGTGATGTTTCTCTAATTTGTGTAATTAACAGCACCTGTTACTTACCTGTGGCACATAACAGGTGGTGGCAATAACTAAATCACACTTGCAGCCAGTTGAAATGGATTAAAGTTGACTCAACCTCTGTCCTGTGTCCTTGTGTGTACCACATTGAGCATGGAGAAAAGAAAGAAGACCAAAGAACTGTCTGAGGACTTGAGAAGCAAAATTGTGAGGAAGCATGAGCAATCTCAAGGCTACAAGTCCATCTCCAAAGACCTGAATGTTCCTGTGTCTACCGTGCGCAGTGTCATCAAGAAGTTTAAAGCCCATGGCACTGTGGCTAACCTCCCTAGATGTGGACAGAAAAGAAAAATTGACGAGAGATTTCAACGAAAGATTGTGCGAATGGTGGCTAAAGAACCTCGACTAACATCCAAACAAGTTCTAGCTGCCCCGCAGTCCGAGGGTACAACAGTGTCAACCTGTACTATCCGTCGGCGTCTGAATGAAAAGGGACTCTATGGTAGGATACCCAGGAAGACCCCACTTCTGACCCAGAGACATAAAAAAGCCAGGCTGGAGTTTGCCAAAACTTACCTGAGAAAGCCAAAAACTTTTTGGAAGAATGTTCTCTGGTCAGATGAGACAAAAGTAGAGCTTTTTGGGAAAAGGCATCAACATAGAGTTTACAGGAAAAAAAAAAGAGGCCTTCAAAGAAAAGAACACGGTCCCTACAGTCAAACATGGCGGAGGTTCCCTGATGTTTTGGGGTTGCTTTGCTGCCTCTGGCACTGGACTGCTTGACCGTGTGCATGGCATTATGAAGTCTGAAGACTACCAACAAATTTTGCAGCATAATGTAGGGCCCAGTGTGAGAAAGCTGGGTCTCCCTCAGAGGTCATGGGTCTTCCAGCAGGACAATGACCCAAAACACACTTCAAAAAGCACTAGAAAATGGTTTGAGAGAAAGCACTGGAGACTTCTAAAGTGGCCAGCAATGAGTCCAGACCTGAATCCCATAGAACACCTGTGGAGAGATCTCAAAATGGCAGTTTGGAGAAGGCACCCTTCAAATCTTAGGGACCTGGAGAAATTGGCCAAAGAAGAATGGTCTAATACTTTTGTCCGGCCCATTTTTGGAGTTTTGTGTAAAATGATCAATGATTTGACTTTTTTTCCATTCTCTTTTGTGTTTTTTCATTGCAAGCAAAATAAATGAAGATATTATTACCAAAGCATTTGTGACTGCAATCATTTTCTGGAAGAAATTGAGTATTATCTGACAGAATTGCAGGGGTGCCAATACTTTTGGCCAGCACTGTATGTACCTGATATTTTTTTTTCTTGTCATTCATTTTGTTCAATAAACTTCGAATGGGAAAAAAACAACAATACAACAGGGTATTTGGGCAATATTAAAGAGGTTGTCCAGGGAATAATAAAGTTTACTGGTTAGCACTGGTATTCATTAATACTCCCCATTTAACTCCCTTAAAGGGGTTGTCCAGAAATTGGACAAATCACAGAGGAGACCAGAGAAAGTGAAACATAAAAAAAAATAATACTCATCTGTTCCTGGTGCTTTGATGTCCACTGCTGCTGGATGTTTGGGCATGCATCGTGCCTTCCTCACCATAAGTCCTGCACAGCATGTTATTGGCCTCAGTGGTGGCTAGAAAGCTTGTGTGAGTGACGTCACTAGTTCCTTTCCTGCCACCGCTGAGGTCACTGATTGGCCCCCCCCCCCCACCTGTGGTGTGGGACTTCCGGTGGGGAAGGCACAGTGCATGCCCAAACGGACAGTGGTGGCAGACACAGTTATCAAAACATTACAAATCTCTTATCTCATATATATATATATATATATATATATATATATATATATATAAAAATGAGTTCCTGTCTGTCTGTCTGTCTGTCTGTTCTTTATGCGCAACCAAACGACTGGACCGATCCTCACCAAATTTGGCACACATGTACATCAGGTGTCCGGGAATATTATAGACTGGGTCTCAGCTCTCTTGGACGTACCGTTCCTGAGGTACAGTATTCCCAAAAAATGACCAGCATTAGTCTATACAAGCCTGCAAGTCTTTCACTCATATTCCAACTGCCATACACACAGTCACATGTCCCTTATCAGCCAATAACAGCTCGCAGGCGCTTACTCTCCTCAGGCACACAGGTTTCCATAGTAACCAAGCTATGTATGACCTGAATAGCAGTTCACAGGACCTTAAATATTCAGTCATATCACGTGTATCAGCCAATATAAGTTCACATTTAATTTACCAGGTTTCCATAACAACACAGCCATAAATAGACTGTACCTATTCTGGATTCAGTGGCGTAACTAGCAATGGCAGGGCCCCAAGGCGAACATTTGACATGGGACCCCTCCCCCGGCAACCCCCCCACGCACAAACTGCATTTCTGCACACACTATTATGCCCCATAGTGGCCCCTGCATACACTATTAGGCGCCATAGTGGCTCTTGCACACAGTATTCTGCCCCATAGTGGCCCCTGCACACAGTATCATAGTGGCTCCTTCGTATAGTATTATGCGCACTTCCCGCTACTTCTTCAATGTTGGACCAGATGTCACGTGAGCCAGGCATGTATCGCAACGCATAATGACGTCGGACTGGCCCACCGACATCTGGGATACCACCAAGGAGGCCCGAAGCCTGCTGAAAAGACCCCAGAGTATAATGATAGCAGTGTTTGTGGGGTTCACGGCCCACAGGCCTTACTTACCAATCCCTGCTCCTGCTCACAGCCGCCTCTGCAGAAGGTGAAGTGCAGGCGGCCGTGAGCAGGAGTGGGGATTGTTAAGTAAATAGGGCCCGTTACCTGCTGGTGTTAAAAAAAAAAAAAAAATCAGAGGCCCGCCGGGTCCCCTAATGTCCCGGGCCCTGTGGAAGCTGCTACCACTGCTAAACCGGTATTTACGCCACTGACTGGACTGCCATACTGGATTTCAGCATTCTTATAAATTGAAACGTTTTTTTAAACTACTCATGTCCCCTGCAGCAAAACGCATGGCTGCTGCTTGAGCTAATGAAAACTCTCAGCAGACCCAAGCCTGTCTCCAATCTGATAAGGTATGTTACAGACAACAGCGAGCTGCTGAAACTCCCCAGCAGACCCAAGCCCGTCTCCAATCTGACAAACATTGTCAGCCACATGCACACAGCTGCACTCCAGGTTTCAATAACAACCCAGCCATTTTTCTTCACTGCTGTAGGTCAGCTTTAAAGGGGCAGGGCGCTGTGGATGACACTGTTACACAAGGTCACATACACACAGCTTTAATCCAGGTTTTCCATAACAACCGATTGCAGGTTTTTCACTGATATCCAAACTGAGATGCACATGATCACATGACACTTATGGACCAATGGAAAATCGCAGGTTCAGTCTTGACATACACACAGCTTTACACCAGGTTTCCATAGCAACCAAGCTATTTATGTCCTGTATGAGTCAATAGCAGTTCGCAGGTCCTTAAATATTCAGTCATATGACGTGTATTAGCCAATGTAAGCTCACATTTCATTTACCAGGTTTCCATAGCAACACAGCCATAAATAGACTATACCTATACTGGACTGCCATACTGGATGTCAAGTGCAAAACTGGCCAATTCTTATGGGGTCACTACACAAGCAAAAAATGAAATATACCCGTGCGAAGCCGGGTCCTTCCTCTAGTATATATATAAAAATGAGTTTCTGTCTGTCTGTCTGTCCTTTATGCGTGACCAAACGATTGGACCGATGTTCACCAAATTTGGCACACAGGTACATCAGGTGTCCAGGAAGATTTTAGTCTGGGTCTCAGCTCTCTAGGACGTAACCGTTCCTGAGATACAGTATTACCAAAAAATGACCTGCATTAGTCTATACAAGCCTGCAAGTCTACCCTGGTATTAACGCCACTGACTGTACTGCCATACTGGATGTCAGCATTCTTATAAATTGAAACGTTTTTAAACTACTGATGCCCCCTGCAGCAAAACGTATGGCTGCTGCTCGATCTAATGAAAACTCTCAGCAGACCCAAGCTCGTCTCCAATCTGGCAAGGTATGTCACAGACAACAGCGAGCTGCTGAAACTACCCAGTAGACCCAAGCCCATCTCCAATTTGACAAGGCATTGTCAGCCACATAAACACAGCTGCACTCCATGTTTCCATAACAACCCAGCCATTTTTCTTCACTGCTGTAGATCAGCTTTAAAGGGGCATGGCGCTGTGGATGATACTGTTACACAAGGTCACAAATATGTAAGAGACAGCCAATGTTGTCCTAAGCTTTATTTGTCTGTATAAACTGTTAATGTTGAATGTATTTCTGTGATTCTGTTCCTTTAAGACAGCAGCCATTGTAATTGTGACATGATGCTGGAGTGACTCCCCCCCCTTTATGTCAGCTTGCCTGTTCTGCAGACAGAATGTGAGCAGAGAAGCAGGAAGTGACGAGACAGAGAGCAGCAGCCATCTTAGCAAGTGTTGTATTGAACTGGTGTGGAGATTTTTCTGTACAGCTAAGCTGTATCTTGGTCCAGAGACAAACAGAGTGTAAAGAGACAACAGGACTAGTGAGTCCACGTGAAAGGAACTGTGCTCAGTGGCTGATCAGTGAGACTGACATTGTGACTGTGTATATGGATACCACAGATAGAGACTCGCAGTGCTGTTGATGTACTGGACAGTAACTGCTAAACCCCGGCTTACATCCCAGCTCAGTGTATGGATTCGGCAGGACTGTCAGTGTGCTGAGTGGAATCTGCTGTTGGATTACATTGCATTCATTGGGTTTCCCTGTTAAAGAGGACTTCATTTCTCCCAAGATCCTGATAACAGTGAGGAGAGGACGTTTCACTATAAAAGAAAGGAACGACTTTGGGCCCCACCGCGCGCTTCTACAGACTGTAAGCGGTCCACCTGGACCACTGGGGAAAAGGGGGTGCACCCAAATGTGATGTCAGGGTCAGTTAGGGATAGTTTTGAGTATATTGTTCATTCAGTGTCCATACTGCAGAATTGGACAGAGTAAAAGTAGAAAACATTGCAGAATTTGCCTTGAAATTGTTCATGCTATATTGTATATTTTGCTTGTCTTTAGCCCTGTCATTTTACCTTTAACTAGCCTTTATTAACTTATAGTAAATATATATTCTTTTCTTGAACTACCGCGTGTGCGTTCATTTCTGGTTGCGGAGACCAAACCACCTGCCTTGCTCTCGGTTCACAAATTGGCGTAGTCGGCAGGATCCGCTTACCAGAATGGACGGTGACGCACCCGTTCGGGAGAATGGTGCTGGAGGAAGAATGCCAGCAGGGGCTATAATGAGTCAGTTAGCTAAATTTGATGGCAATAATATGTCAGTGAGTATGTGGGTGGAACAGATACGAATGATACAGCGAATGTACCAGACCGCACCAGAAGTACTAGTAGAGCTAGCAATATTGACATTACAAGGGGATGCTAAGACCACGGTGATATTGAGGCCATTTGAACAAAGGCAGACATTTGAGCAAGTAGTCCAGATTCTAGAAACCATTTATGGAGAAACTGCATTGCTGGGGTCTCTGCAGGCTCGGTTCTTCCAGAGGGTACAACAGGAGAATGAAAGCCTTCCCCAATATGCAAATGCCCTACAAGAACTGCTCCGAGATATTCAAGTGAAGGAAAGAGGGGGCTCGCCAGCCTTCTGTAACCCTGATCGGACTCTCCGTGACCAGTTTGTCCTAGGGATACGTGACGGCAGTTTAACTGTGACTATGCAGGATTTTATACGACGAGAGACTGATGCTAAATTCCATGATGTACAGGTAGAGGCCATCTCCCGTGCCAATAGTATGTTCCCGAAGCCCCAGACCGCAGTTGGAGTTACTTTGTCACAGGGGGCTAGTTCTGGCTCAGAGACAGTAGAAAAGGGGACGGTTAAAGAAATTCTCACAGTAATGCAGAAACTGCAAGAGCAAATGGAACACTTGCACACCCGTTGTGATGAACATTCTATGAAAATTGCAGACTTCCAGAAAACTGGAGGTGAAAGGGTGAGCCGTCCATACCCAGAAAATCAGAATCACCCACCACCCCGCTGGAGGGATGAGGATAGGACCTACCGAAGGGGTCCAAATCAGTTAATGCAGTGCTCAGGAGAAATCGAAGGGGCTTACCGAAGGGGCCCAAACAGATGGCCAGAACGACGGGAGATATGCTGCTGGGAGTGTGGACGGATGGGCCACGTTGCTGCTAGATGTCCAGAGCAGCGACAAACTTATGAGAGACCGCCGTTAAACTGAAGTCCCCTGCTGCTGTAGGGCGTGTAGTAGGGGAGACTGACAAGGAGACTATGTGGGGAGAATGCCCTAATGATGACCTGATCGCTGCAAGTCCTGTTATACAGGTGGAAATGGAGGGTATTCCGGTTACCGGGATGATTGACACGGGTTCCCAAGTAACGACCTTGAGTAGAGACTGTTATGAACGGTACTTCCAGCAACATGTAAAATATGATCCCCATACATTCGTACGAGTGGTCGCAGCTAACCAGTTACCAGTTCCAGTCGTGGGAGTGGCCTGGATGAATGTCCGGGTATGTGGCCAAGATCTGGGTAGGAAAGGCATTGTGGTGGTACAGGAGTCACATGAAGTAAAGGTCCCTGTCATTTTGGGGATGAATGTGTTAAAAGAATTAGATCAGATCCTCTTTGAAAAGAAAGGTCACGGTTATTGGAAAGAAACCACCACCCATCGGCCTACTCAAACAGCTTTCCAGCGGCTGATCCGGACATGTGGCTTACAGAAAAGTTCGGATGCGCAGCGTCCTCTGGCTCGAATTTCAGTTCCTTTGCATACAAAAGTTACACTGCCACCCAGTCGGGAGACAATAGTGTCTATGCCCGTAGGCACCTGTCGGAAACTAGAGGGCATAGCTGTGTTGGTAGAACCACTGCAGGCAGCCGAAGGAGGTGTTGATCCGCTAGTGGCCCGTTCCTTGGCAATAGTTCGCAATGGAAGAGTACCACTTCGATGTGTAAACACTCAGGACCAGAGTGTGGACCTGACCCCAGGGAGGCAGCTGGCTAACATCTATGTGACTCCGGAGGAAGTAAGGAAAGTAACTCCAATGCAGCTGAAGCCGACTGAAAGGGATGAGTGGACCGTAACTGTGTCCATGGGAGAAGATGAGGAACCCACCTCTGAATGGAATGGCCGTGCAATTCGAGAACAGATGAAGATGGATGCAAGTTCATGTTCTCTGGAATGTGTGCAGAAGGTAGATGAACTGTTGTGGGAGAACCGAGCCGCCTTTTCACGGTATGCTGAAGATTTTGGATGTACCACAGGGATCTACCATGAGATTCCCACAGGAGACACCCCTCCAATTAGAGAGCGCTACCGACAAATTCCTCCACAGTTGTATCAGGAAGTAAAAGAACTGTTAGCTAAGATGCTACAGGGTGGGATCATCCAAGAAAGCCAGAGTCCCTGGGCAGCTCCTGTGGTGTTAGTAAGAAAAAAAAGATGGGTCCATCCGATTTTGCGTAGACTATCGGAAGTTAAACGCTTGCACCGTACGAGATTCCTACCCCTTGCCACGGATTGAGGAGTCCCTCTCAGCGCTGGGGAGAGCCCGGTACTTCTCCTCACTAGATCTGGCTAGTGGGTATTGGCAGGTGCCGATGGCCACAAAAGACAAGGAGAAGACGGCATTCATCTTGCCCATGGGACTATACGAATTTAACCGGATGCCCTTCGGGTTGACAAATGCACCCGGAACGTTTCAGCGGTTGATGGAGAAATGTCTCGGTGACTTCAACTTTGAGTTCACTCTCATCTACTTGGATGACATTATAGTGTATTCTGCGACCTTTGAAGACCATCTCCACCAGTTGGGGCAAGTATTTCGAAGATTGCGGGAACATGGGCTCAAATTGAAACCCAGTAAATGTCGGTTGTTCCAATCTGAAATTGATTACTTGGGTCACCGCGTATCAGGAGAAGGGGTGAGACCATCAAGAGACAAGATAGCGGCTGTTCAAGATTGGCCAATACCGACTACCCTGCGAGAAGTGAGGGCGTTCCTTGGAGTAGCCGGTTACTATCGACGGTTTATTAAGGATTTCGCCAAGGTAGCAGCACCACTTAATGCTCTCCTACGAGGCACATCCGGTGGTCCAAAGAACCGGTCCGTGAAGTGGGGACCTGAACAGGAACAAGCCTTCCAGGCATTAAAGGATGCACTGACAACAGCCCCAATCTTGGCATATGCTGATTACCACTTGCCGTTCCAGCTGTATACGGATGCAAGCCTGTATGGTCTTGGAGCAGTGCTTTCCCAGCTTCAGGATGGCCAGGAGAGGGTCATAGCGTACGGCAGCCGGTCTTTGAGAGATTCTGAAAGAAACCCCGAGAATTATAGTTCATTTAAGTTGGAGCTGTTGGCACTGGTATGGGCCATGACCGAGAAATTCTCTGAATATTTGACCGGTGCTGAAGTTTTAGTACTGACTGACAACAACCCACTAGCTCACCTGGAAAATGCCAACCTCGGGGCGTTAGAGCAGAGGTGGATAGCCCGAATGACTAAGTTCAATTACCGCATTAAGTATCGGTCCAAGACAGAGAACCAGAATGCTGACGGGCTTTCTAGGGTAACCGCCCAGACCCCCACAGTAGACGTGGATCATGAGTTGGAGCATGTGGAGGTGCCCGACTTCAGCAGATTTTCACAGGCCTTGGCCGCCGCTAATCAGTTTGAGTTGGAGGGGACTGAAACGGCTCCTTTCTTTGGTCCCTCACGACAGGAATGGGCACAGATACAACAGACCCATGAGGGGCTGGCACAGATGATCAAGTGTGTTGAGAAAGGCCAGAAGCCCTGTAGAGAGGAAAGAGAACGACTGACACGTGAGATATTATCTGTTCTGAGTCAGTGGGAAAAGTTGGAGATGAAAAATGGAGTGCTATGCCGAAAGGTCTATTTACCTTCTGAGATCGACATTCGATACCAAATTGTGGTGCCTAGTGAACTGGCTCGCTCGTTGGCAGTTGAGGCTCATAATAAGAATGGACATTTTGGTCATGAGAAGACCTTTCGTTGGTTACAGCGACTGATTTACTGCCCTGGTCTTCGTCAAATGGTCGAAGAAGTATGCCGCAGCTGTCGAACTTGTGAGATCCATAAGGCAATAGAACAGAGAGCTCCCCTGCAAACCATCGTGACCCAGGAACCTTTAGAAATCGTCATGATAGACTATCTAATGGTGGGCCCATCCAATAGCGGACACCAGTATTGCCTCGTAATGGTGGATCACTTCACCAAATTTGCTGTGGTAACCGCCACCAAGGACCAGACAGCTGAGTCAGCAGCTCGTGCTCTGTGCCAAGATTTCATTCGAGTATATGGGTGCCCTAAATGCATCCACTCCGACCAGGGTGCCTGCTTTGAGGGACACGTAATGAAAGAAGTTCAACGTATCTACGGGATAAAGAAGTCGCACACGACTCCATACCACCCTCAGGGAAATGGGGCCTGTGAAAGATTCAACAGAACTCTGCTACAGATGCTGCGGACTCTGGAGGAAGACAAGAAGTTACAGTGGCCTCAGTTCTTGTCTGAAATGGTGTGGGCCTATAACAATCAGGTCCATTCTACAACGGGGTACTCTCCTTATACACTTCTCTTTGGGCGGTCTGGGCGAAGTGTAGGAGAATTACAGTTGGATGATGTGGATGGGTTCCCTCCGAGGGATCCAACCTCTTGGGTGCGGGCGCACCGGCAGAGACTTGAGACGATCCATCGATTGGTGCGGCAGCGCCTGCAAGAACATCCCCATCCTGATAAGACCCCAGTGCAAGAAGCACCATTGCAACCAGGCGACCTGGTGCTAGTTCGTGTCAAGAAACCCCAAGGGAAATTGGAAAGCCGATGGGAGGCTTTGCCGTATCGTGTTGTTGGCCGCAAGTATGCGAATGGGCCAGTGTACCAGGTCCAGAAAGAAGGAACTGATTGTGTTCGAGTACTTCACCGAAATATGTTGCGCCTGTGTCATTCTGAAGGGACAAATCATGATGGGCTTGCCAATGTGAATGAGCTCCCACAGTCAGAGAATGGAGGTGCGGAATGGGCCTCAGACTAGGAGGATGATTGTTGGCCGATCCCTGCTCCTGGGGATGTTCCACCTGTGACTACTGTATCTCCGGCCTGTGCCCCCTCTGGTGCGGAATCCGCTGGTCCTTCTCAGCCCATAGCTGCAGCACCCCATAATATACCACCGGTCCTCAGACGGACCACTAGGCCAAATGCTGGTATTCCCCCTGTTCGGTATGCGCAGGATGAGTTTGTTTGGCCTGCCATACATCGGTATACTACCACCCTGTGCATAAAAGTACAACCCTCTGGATATACAGTCATAGGCAGGGACTGCCAATCTTAAAGTGGGGGGGAATATGTAAGAGACAGCCAATGTTGTCCTAAGCTTTATTTGTCTGTATAAACTGTTAATGTTGAATGTATTTCTGTGATTCTGTTCCTTTAAGACAGCAGCCATTGTAATTGTGACATGATGCTGGAGTGACTCCCCCCCTTTTATGTCAGCTTGCCTGTTCTGCAGACAGAATGTGAGCAGAGAAGCAGGAAGTGACGAGACAGAGAGCAGCAGCCATCTTAGCAAGTGTTGTATTGAACTGGTGTGGAGATTTTTCTGTACAGCTAAGCTGTATCTTGGTCCAGAGACAAACAGAGTGTAAAGAGACAACAGGACTAGTGAGTCCACGTGAAAGGAACTGTGCTCAGTGGCTGATCAGTGAGACTGACATTGTGACTGTGTATATGGATACCACAGATAGAGACTCGCAGTGCTGTTGATGTACTGGACAGTAACTGCTAAACCCCGGCTTACATCCCAGCTCAGTGTATGGATTCGGCAGGACTGTCAGTGTGCTGAGTGGAATCTGCTGTTGGATTACATTGCATTCATTGGGTTTCCCTGTTAAAGAGGACTTCATTTCTCCCAAGATCCTGATAACAGTGAGGAGAGGACGTTTCACTATAAAAGAAAGGAACGACTTTGGGCCCCACCACGCGCTTCTACAGACTGTAAGCGGTCCACCTGGACCACTGGGGAAAAGGGGGTGCACCCAAATGTGATGTCAGGGTCAGTTAGGGATAGTTTTGAGTATATTGTTCATTCAGTGTCCATACTGCAGAATTGGACAGAGTAAAAGTAGAAACCATTGCAGAATTTGCCTTGAAATTGTTCATGCTATATTGTATATTTTGCTTGTCTTTAGCCCTGTCATTTTACCTTTAACTAGCCTTTATTAACTTATAGTAAATATATATTCTTTTCTTGAACTACCGCGTGTGCGTTCATTTCTGGTTGCGGAAACCAAACCACCTGCCTTGCTCTCGGTTCACATATACACAGCTTTACTCCAGGTTTTCCATAACAACCGATCGCAGGTTTTTCACTGATATCCAAACTGAGATATACATGATCACATGACACTTGTGGAACAATGGAAAATAGCAGGTTCTTCAGTCTTGAAATACACACAGCTTTACACCAGGTTTCCATAGCAACCAAGCTATTTATGACCTGTATGAGTCAATAGCAGTTTGCAGGTCCTTAAATATTCAGTTATATGACGTTTATCAGCCAATATAAATTCACATTTCATTTACCAGGTTTCCATAACAACACAGCCATAAATAGACTGTACCTATACTGGACTGCCATACTGGATGTCAAGTGCAAAACTGGCCAATTCTTATGGGGCCACTACACAAACAAAAAATGAAATATACCTGTGCGAAGCCGGGTCCTTCTGCTACTACTATATAAATTTGGTATCGCCATGATCGTACTGACCTGCAGAATACAGGTAACATGTCATTTTTACCACATAGTGAATGTCATAAAAAATAAACCCATAAGAAATTGGCGGAAATGTTTTTTTTTTCCAATTCCATTGCATTCTGAATATTTTTTCAGCTTCCCATTACATTGTACAAAATATTGAATGGTGCCATTACAAAGTACAATTTGTTTCACAAACAATAAGCCATCATGTAACTCTGTCAACTGAAAAATTAAAAAAAATTATAGCTCTTGGAATGGTGGGAGGGAAAAACAGAAATGCTAAGTCAAAAAATTGGCTGTGGCATGAAGGGGTTAGTGTAAGGGGGGGCTTCAATTATTAATAAGCAGCAGGATGGAGATTTTATGTAGGTAAAAACAATGTGGGTCGACTGCCCGGAAAAGTGAGGATCCAAAGATGTCGGTGTTACAAATTTTACAGAGACAAGTCACAGCTGGAAGAAGTGGCAATGTCAACTGTATATTGATATAGTGAGATATATTTTAGCTGAAAATTCAACCAGATTTTGTTTTTCAAATTTCATCTTTAACATGTACACTGAGCCTTTGTTTATTTCCATGGGAAGAGTAGAAGAAGCCTCTGTTAGACCCCTTTGATAACTTTTATAGATGCTTTACCTATTAGTTGTTACTCTTTGTGCATTTTCTCAAAAAACATGAAAGCATAAATGTTCCTGAGCAGTTAGATAGGGATGCTCCCTTAGACCCCCAATCGACTAATCTGTGACGAAATTGCAAGGTGCCTAGCAGTTGTCATGCCAGCTGGTGGCCTAGTGAAAGCTCCCAGGTCCAAACTGGTATGCCAATACTCTTGCAGGGCTTAACAGAAAGATTCTGAGGTAGATTCGTAGGCTTCATAAAAAAGAGTCTCGCAAAACTCAAATTGCTCAACCCCCCAAAAAAATTTAATAAAAAAAATATTAAAAATCTACAGCTCCCCCTGTAAAAATCAATTCCACAAATATCTCCGATGTTCAAAAAAATGTTAAAAGTTATAGGTTTCAGGATATGGAAATTGAAGCAAATTAGAAAAAAAAATAAAGTAATAAAACATAACAAAAACTATCTAATTTGATATTGCTTTAACCATACTGACCCACAGTAGAAACATAATGCAAGTATGCCATAAAAACTCAATTAACAATGGCAAAATTGCATATTTTTTTCCCTATTTCCCCGCTACAAATATTTTTATTTACAGTTTTGTAATGCATTACATCAAACTGTAAATGATGCCCCTATATATATAAAACTAATCCCGCAGAAAGCATGACCTAATAAGACTACATGAGTGATTCCTGGAAGGTGGAATGCAAATAAACAAAAATGAAAAATAAAGACGCTTGTGCCAGGAAGGGGTTAAAGAATGAGTGTAATCCAGTAAACCAAATGGTGCTATTTGCCACTGAATCAATGGCATCTTTTCTTTTGCCAGCATAGCAATGAATGTCTTCTCACTGTCAGGCTGCATTCACTTTTACAAAGAAATTATTCTTACCCTGTTGTGTAAACCCTCTTCATACAATTGTTTGCAATCATAATAACTGTATCAGCCAGATTTGAGAAAGCATGTAGCATGTAATCCCAGATGTAGCTGTTGCCTTGGACTCACATGTCCAAATGAATCATCTGTGATTCATGTAATAAGAATTGTTACCTTTTTTTTTTCCTTTTGTATTGTTCAAGCTTTCTCATTAATTTAAAAAAGGTGCAAAGAAGAAACCATGGCAGGTTTCTTAAAGAATGAGGAGTGACTTCTTTTGATGGTGGTTGAGCAAAAAACATGCATCTGTGAACAAGCAATCCTATTAGGAGAAAACTGTGAAGATTCTGGAAAGACGCCAACATTGACTCTAGAGAAATCACAAAAGCAGAGAAACGAGAAATAGACACAGTAAATAAACACTTGCTGTGGCCACCATGCTTGGGGTTGGATATCTAATCTCTGAAATATGACAGTATTAAAGAATGCTGGAGCTGAAGTAGCTTTGCTATCCATTATAGTAGCATTAAATAGTATACATAATGAAATGATTTAGAGGCCAGCAAGGGTTGTTCAGACCTCACAGTAGATCTTCATGAATATCCACAGTAGCAAAAACAAAACAACAAAAATTTTACTCTAGCTTATAAATTATGGAGTCTGTGGGATTCAAGGCTAGGGCAATGTAATGTTTGAAAGTGCCATACATTGCATGTGCACTTAAAGCATAGATACAAGTTATGACTGGACATAAAATAGCAATACAATCTTTAAAGGGACAACCAAAGCATAAAAATGTAATTAAATTCATTCACTTCCAATGATTATTATGGTAGGTTTAGGTAATAACAACTGAAAGGAAAACGAAAACTGCGCCCCTGGCACTAAAGAAATGAGTTTAAGAATGGAGTATATTGGAGTAAATCTATGCCTACATTTAACTTTAGCCCTTGGCAAGTTTAATACCTTGGTAGATAATGCAGTAATTAAATGTAAAAGACTCCACAAGTGCTAGACTTGTGAAATACAATATTTAAAAAGACAGGGACATTCAAGAAAATGGTGCATGAACTGGTTTTATAGCAAATTCGACATTAGCCATTTAACCCCTTCACGCATTCTCACGTACATGTACGTGGGAGAATGTGATTAGTTACCGCATCCCCACGTACAGGTACGTGACGGTGATCGAGCGGGCTCAGAAGCAGAGCCCGTGCGATCACCACAGGAGCCTGGCTGTATTTGACAGCCGGGCTCCCGCTGAAACAGCGGGGACCAGTGATAACACCGATCCCTGCTGTTTAACCCTTAAGATGCCGCGGTCAATAGCGACCGCGGCATTTTAAGTGTTTGTTAGCGGCACTGACTGCCGCGGACGGCATCGGGAGAGAGTGTGAGCTGTAACTGACAGCTAACACCCTGCTCCTTAACCTTAAACATGACCGCGGCATCCAAGGGGTTCCGCCATGTTGCCGCCCCCGGCACCCCCCGTGGCAAGATCGGGGGGTGCAAATATCTATAATATGTAGCCCGGGGTCTGGCCAGTGACTCCAGGCTGCCTGAAGCCCCCACTACCTGGTTGATCCTGCCAGGACCCCTGGAAATCAGCCTATGTCTACATAGGCTGAATTCCTGTATAGACTGCAATACACGTGTATTGAAGTCTATAGTGCTGAATCAGCGATTAGAGTATCGTTGGTTCAGGTGTCCTAGTGGAACATATAAAAAAAAGATAATATTTATTAACTTATTTGGGTGGTATGACTATCTGTTTGAAAAGCAGAGCATTTCACATTTTGAAAATTGCGATTTTTTTCCAAATTTCCATCAAATTTCCTATTTTTTTATAAATAAATACAAAAATATTGTTTCATGTTTACCACTAACATGAAGTACAATGTCTCACGAAAAAACAGTCTCAAAATCACTTGTGCAAGTTAAAGCGTCTTAAGTTATTGCCATATAAAGTGACATATGTCAGTTTTGAAAAATGAGGCCTAGTCTTTAACGCACTTTTGGGCTCAGACCTGAAGGGGTTAAAGAAAGTTTTTCTCATAATTTGAAAATCCTTGGTGATCTAGAATAGTGAAAGAAGTGCTTGTAAATTCTTTGGTTGCTTAACGTATTGATGGGCTAAAATTACGATATATTGCCTGGTGCTCTTGGGCAGTGTAGGAGTCAAGGGATAATTGTGGTTGCTCTTGGGGATTCCAATATTGCAGGTTCTCTAGTAGTAATGACCAGATCTGTACAGAAAAAAAAATAATGTATACAGTCAATAATAATAATACATCATATATATATATATATATATATATATATATATATATATATATAGTAAGCCGATGACTGGAAAATATTGGAAGGGATGTATATCTCACCCAGGTTGCTCAGATGGGTGAGATGAGGGAAATCCAGAAAGCTTGTTTGTCAGCAGACAATTATGTTTGCTGAGCATTATTTAAGTGCTTTGCACTGGGCTGGATTTTTTATGGAATGGCGGGTGGGGTGGTAGTGGGACCTTCCATTCCCATCCCCTCCAGTCCACACTTTGTGGACACTCCTGGAGGAAACCCAGCTGACAGGGGTCTCCTTGTTAAGGGGATATAAGAAGTCTGCTAGGAGAGCAGACTGTGGCAGAGCTTGGCTGCAAAGCCACAAAGAAAGTGGCTACTGCTGGAAGACAATCTGACTGTTTGAACTTGTTCCTATTCTAGGTGAGGTAACCTATTTCTGTTTAGTTAGAGCCCAGATGGGCAGGTATTTATTTTTTTCGGTTTCTATTATGTTGCATGTACCAAGGAATGTTTTGAGTGAATAAAACTCAATACTTGGACTAATACCTTGGAGTCTGTGTTTATGTCAGCCCACCCAGCACCCAAGATCCTGACTATACATATATACTGTATATATATATATATATATATATATATATATATATATACACAGTGGGGAAAAAAAGTATTTAGTCAGCCACCAATTGTGCAAGTTCTCCCACTTAAAAAGATGAGACCGGCCTGTAATTGACATCATAGGTAGACCTCAACTATGAGAGACAAAATGAGAAAACAAATCCAGAAAATCACATTGTCTGATTTTTAAAGAATTTATTTGCAAATTATGGTGGAAAATACGTATTTGGTCAATAACAAAAGTTCATCTCAATACTTTGTTATATATCCTTTGTTGGCAACGACAGAGGTCAAACATCTTCTGTAAGTCTTCACAAGGTTGGCACACACTGTTGCTGGTATGTTGGCCCATTACTCCATGCAGATCTCCTCTAGAGCAGTGATGTTTTGGGGCTGTCGCTGGGCAACACGGACTTTCAACTCCCTCCAAAGGTTTTCTATGGGGTTGAGATCTGGAGACTGGCTAGGCCACTCCAGGACCTTGAAATGCTTCTTACGAAGCCACTCCTTCTTTGCCCTGGCGGTGTGCTTGGGATCATTGTCATGCTGAAAGACCCAGCCACGTTTCATCTTCAATGTCCTTGCTGATGGAGGGAGGTTTGCACTCAAAATCTCACGATACATGGCCCCATTCATTCTTTCGTGTACCTGGATCAGTCGTCCTGGTCCCTTTGCAGAGAAACAGCCCCAAAGCATGATGTTGCCATCCCCATGCTTCACAGTAGGTATGGTGTTCTTTGGATGCAACTCAGCATTCACTCTCCTCCAAACACGATGAGTTGTGTTTCTACCAAACAATTCTACTTTGGTTTCATCTGACCATATGACATTCTCCCAATACTCTTCTGGAACATCCAAATGCTCTCTAGCAAAGATAGAGAGACCCGGATATGTACTGGCTTAAGCAGGGGGACATGTCTGGTACTGCAGGATCTGAGTCCCTGGCGGCGTAGTGTGTTACTGATGGTAGCCTTTGTTATGTTAGTCCCAGTTTTCTGCAGGTCATTCACTAGGTCCCCCTGTGTGGTTCTGGGATTTTTGCTCACCGTTCTTGTGATCATTTTGACCCCACGGGGTGAGATCTTGCGTGGAGCCCCTGATTGAGGGAGATTATCAGTGGTCTTGTATGTCTTCCATTTTCTAATTATTGCTCCCACAGTTGATTTCTTTACACAAAGCTGCTTGCCTATTGCAGATTCAGTCTTCCCATCCTGATGCAGGTCTACAATTTTGTTTCTGGTGTCCTTCCACAGCTCTTTGGTCTTCACCATAGTGGAGTTTGGAGTGTGACTGTTTGAGGTTGTGGACAGTTGTCTTTTATACTGATAACAATGTCAAACAGGTGCCATTACTACAGGTAATGAGTGGAGGACTGAGGAGCCTCTTAAAGAAGAAGTTACAGGTCTGTGAGAGCCAGAAATCTTGCTTGTTTGTAGGTGACCAAATACTTATTTTCCACCATAATTTGCAAATAAATTCTTAAAAAAATCAGACAATGTGATTTTCTAGATATCTTTTCTCATTTTATCTCTCATAGTTGAGGTCTACCTATGATGACAATTACAGGCCTCTCTCATATTTTTAAGTGGGAGAACTTGCACAATTGGTGGCTGACTAAATACTTTTTTTTCCCCACTGTATATAGCACCAGCATATTCCGCAGCACTTTACAAAATGTAGGGTTCAAGTACAGACAAAAAGATACATTACAGAGAAATAGTCAATTCACACAATGGGATTGAGGGCCCTGCTCGCAAGAGCTTACGATCTATGAGGTAGAGGGGATGACACAAGTGGTAGCAGGGGCGGCATCGGAGGTAGCATTGCTTATAAAGTGGTCCAGACATTTTTGTGATAGAGGTTACTTTCATTACACATAAAAATGCTGTATGAGCCATAACCAGTTGTGTCTTTTAATGTGCACATGAGTGTCATTGAGTGAACAGAGAGCACGGGTTGGGCGATAGACAGTGATGGGAGGAAATGTAGGAAGGTTCAGCATTATGTAGAGCCTTGTGGATGAGAGTGATAAGTTTAAATTGTATTCTGTATTGAATGGGCAGCCAATGTAGTGACTGACACAGACCGGAGGCATCGCTGTAGCATCTAGACTAATAGATGAACCTGGCTGCTGCATTCAGAATAGATTGTATAGGGGAGAGTTTAGTAAGGGGAAGACTGATTAGAAGGGAGTTACAGTAGTCAAGGCGAGAGTGAATCAGGGCAACAATAAGGATCTTTAATGTCTCTGTGGTAAGGAAAGGGCAGATTCTGGAGATGTTTTTGAGGTGGAGATGACACGAGCGTGCGAGTGATTGGATATGGGGAGGTGAAGGAAAGGTCTGAGTCAAACATAACTCCAAGTCAGCAGGCATACTGCCTAGGAGTTATGGTAAGGCCGGAGACTGCAATGGAGACATCAGGGATAGGTCTATTAGATGGTGGAAACAACAGTAGTTCTTTCAGAGATTCAGTTTCAGATAAAGCAAAGACATGATATTGGAGACAGCAGAGAGACAGACTCTGGTGTTCTTTATTAGTCTAGGGGTATTGTCACGGGATGACATATATAATTGGGTGTCATCAGCATAAAGATGGTACCGGAAGCCAAATCTTGTGGCTGTGTAGAGAGAGAAGAGCAGTGGGCATAGGACGGAGCCCTGAGGAACCCCAACGGCAAGGAGAAGAGACAGAGCCAGCAAATGATACACTGAAAGTGCGGTCTGAGAGATAAGAGGAGAACCAAGAGAGTGCGGTGTCCGTAAGGCCAACAGAGCAGAGAATAGAGAGGAGGAGTTGATGGTCAACAGTGTCAAATGCTGCTGAGAGATCCAGAAGAATAAGAAGAGAGTATTCACCTTTGGATTTAGGCGTCAGGAGATCATTGGAGACTTTTGTGAGGGTCGTTTCAGTAGAGTGCAGAGTGCAAAAGTCAGATTGTAAACGATCAAAAAGAGAGTTAGCGGAAAGATAGTGGATTAGACAAGAAAAGACCAAGCGCTCTAAGATTTTGGAGATGAAGGGGAGGTTAGAGACAGGTCGATAGTTAGCAGCACAGGATGGATCAAGGAAGGATTTTTTTCAATAGTGGGGTTATGACATGTTTGAAAGAGGATGGAAAGATTCCAGAAGAGAGAGAGAGGTTAAATATTTTAGTAAGGTACAATGTGATAGCAAGTGACAGATTGGAGAAGGTGTGAGGGGAAAGGGTCACTACTGCAGATCATAGGACGAGAAGAATAGAAGAGCCAGGAGACTTCCTCTTCTGTAACTGGTTCAAAAAAAAAAAAAAAGAATGAACAGTCTGAAGTGCAGTAGGTGAGGGGATTAATTATTTCCTGACGGATCTTATCAATTTTGTTATGGAAATAGGTGGCCAGGTGCTCTGCACTGAGGTCTGTGAATGGCGTCTGCACCTTAGGAGTGAGTAAGGACTGAAAAGTTTCAGAGCCTTTTAGGGTTACAGGAAAAAGAAGAGATGAGAGCGGTGAAACAGGCTTGTTTGGCGAGGTGAAAGGCAGTGCTATAGATTTTAAGCATAAACTTGAATTGGAGGAAATCTGCAGGTGCATGTGATGTTCTCCACAGATGTTCAGCACACCTAGAGCACCACTGAAGAAAACGTGTCTGTGGAGTGTGCCAAGGTTGCTGCCTCCTGCGTCGAAATTTTCGAGTGGAGAGGGGAGCCGCCTCATCCAGTGCACTTTTAAGGGTTTCATTATAGTGACTGGTTGCCAGATTGGGACAGGAGATTGAAGAGATTGGGGACAGAGAGGACTGTAGAGTATATGAGAGGTGCTGGATGTTAATAGCACGTAAATTCCTATATGTATGATGGGTAGGTGTGTCTTCTGAAGGAGAAAAAGTACTGATGGAGAGAGACATAAGGTTATGATCGGAGAGGCTTAGGGACGGGACTATCTCTCCTTGAGGAGAGCACCAGTGAAGGTGTGTAGAGTTTTGAATTGCCTTTTGCCCTCTACTAAGCATCTACATATCACAAGGCATTATGGGAAAAGGAGCTGGGAAGCTCATGTGCCCTCTGTTGGATGTAACAGATCCTCAATTTGCTTTTGACTCACTGAGTCTTGAGACAGCAAATGGGATTTTAGCCAAGCCAATTTCACTTATCTGCATACAGCGTCATTTCGGGATTTTTGTCCCTCATCAGTGCAGAGCATCAATACAGTAACATAGGAATCTCAAACCTCATAAATACATCAAACAAAGACAAGGGTAAAGAACACGGGGAAAAGTATAGGCTTCAGACATCTTGTGTGATACAGTAAGTATCCCAGTGGGACCAGATTGCATCAAACACCTCCACCCTATGGTTAAGGGAGGAAGTCAAATACTCCAGGCTGCAAATATCTTTCACTCAGCAATTAATTCAGGGGCTGGGGGGTGGGGGGTTGGAGAACCGCTCTCCAATGAAGGGCTATGAGCGTTTTGGCTGCCGTGCACAAGTAAAGAAATAATTTAGACGTCTGTTTACTTAAACATCTTGGGGGGAGATTTAGTAGGTAGATAAGAGGGTCCAGAGGTATGCCCTGATGGAAGAGAGAATCAGTGATCTTCCTGACCTTGGACCAGAAAGGATGGATTAGGGGAAATTCCTAAAATATATGGAACAGTGTTCCCACCACCGCTTGGCATCGCCAGCAGAGGGGAGAGATAGTAGGATTGAGAGAGTGAAGCAAAGCGGGTGTATGATACCAATGCATAAGTATTTTGTATTGCGTCTCCCTAAACGTCATACAGGAAGAGGACTTAGCTGCATGGGACCAAAGCTTCCGACCACTTAGACATATATTTGTGGACCACAGGAGTCCGCCCCCCTGGAGAGGACAAGAGCCTATAAATAGAAGTAATCAAACCTCTAGTAGAGGTGCCTGCATGACATAGCTGTTCAAAGGCCGTAGGGACGGAGTGGTCCCAAACTGAGCAACAACAAAATGGACTATCTGTTGATAGTGAAACCACTCTGATTTCGGCAAATGCAGCATAGAGGTGAAATATTCAAAGGGTGTGAGCTCCAAGGACGACGGGTCCACTAAATCAGCTAAGTGGAAAAAACCCCAGCGTGCTCCAGGGCTGAACCATAGTAGCCATGAGTCCACCCGGGAGGAATGGGTTATAGAGGAAGGAAATCATAGATGAGTGAGGGTAGGCCAGTTGGAAAAGTTTAGAACAGGTGATCCAGATGGCTCGAGTGAAGCGGATGGGGCCCAATAATGGGGCAGACGGTAAAGGGGAAGAGCAGGATCACAAAAACGCATTGGGATGAATAGGAGCCAACCAGAGCTTCTCTATTTCAACCCATTTCGTGAATGCCTGAGGTGCTGCCCAGAACGGAATTCTACGTAGGTGAACAGCCCAGCATCACTGAGCGAGGAATGTGATGGTGTTTTCCATTCCATATAAATTGAAATATTGCTTTTTGAAGGGATCTCATTTCGGATCGGGGGACTGCTACAGGAAGAGTCTCGAAAAAATAGAGGAGCTTCGGGAGGAGGGTCATCTTTACTGCAGTGATGCGACCAAGGAGGGAAATGTGTAGTGGATGCCATTTATCTAGGAGGGAATGGAGCTCATGAAACAGGTGGAGGTAATTGGCTGAGTAAAGCGTAGGGTATACGAGGAAGATAATTGGATACACAAATATCTCAGAGAACGATCCCTCCATTGGAAATCATTATTAAACCTAAGCAACTGAAGGGCATCACTCGGGATATTCAAGGGCAGGGCTTCCGTTTTGGTAGGGTTATCCTATACCCTGAGAAATCTCCATAGTCCTTTAAAGCACGGAGAAGGTTGGGAAGGGAAGTATGGGGGTTAGTAAGTGTCAACAGGACATCAACTGCAAACAGACTAATCTTAAATTGCCTATCCCGCACAAAAACTCCAGAAACGTCAGGGTTGGATCTAATTTGAGCTGCCAGGGTTTCAATGCATAATGCAAATATAAGGGGAGATAGAGGACATACCTGACAGGTTCCATTACGGATAGGGAAAGAGAGGGAAGAGGGATTGGAAAGCTTAACAACCACTGAGGGGAGAGAGTAAAGAGCCTGTACGGCCGTGAAGAAGGCCCCAGAGAACCAAAATTTTTCAAGGGTAGCAATCATAAACGACCAATCAAGTCGGTCGAAGGCCTTCTCAGCATCCAGACTCAGTAGCAAGGTAGGGGTAGAATAACGGTCAGGTCCACTGCCCTTCTAGTGTTGTCTCCCCCTGACGACAGGGGACAAAACCCACCTGGTCTTTGTGGATGAGAGACGGAAGCCAAGCGTTAAGCCTAGTGGCCAGAATTTTTGTAATGAGTTTAAGGTCTGTATTCAAGAGGGCGATGGGTCGATACTTGGAGCACTACTGATGGTCCTTTGCGTGGCTTAGGGACTAAAGAGATATGGGAGTAGAGCATTATGTGTGGGATCAGGGCCCCGTCGAGGAAAGAGTTGAAAAGTTGACACATGTGGGAGAGCAGGTCAGAATGAAAAGTTTTATAGTACAAATAGGTAAATCTGTCAGGGCCCGATGCCTTAACATTAGGTAGGCCCTCCAGGACATCAATTAACTCCTCACCTAAGATAGGGGCATTAAGGGAAGAGAGCGCCGAGGACGGGAGGGCCAGGAGCTGGCAAGAGTCCAGATAAGAACGTAGGTCAGACTCTATGGAAGTGGGGTCACTACTAGTATGTGAGGGAAGATTATATAATTTAGTATAGTAATCCCGAAACATAGCAGCTATGGTGTCAGGGTGATATTGAAAATTGTCCCGGGGATCCCAGATAACATGGGGCGTAGATGAAGCCCGGTGATCCTGCAGAGTTTTAGCTAAAAGAGTGTGGGCCTTGTTTCCCCTCTCATAGTATCGTTGACGGCTATAGAGGAGAAGGTGTCGGGTAGCTTGGGTGGCAAGATCCCAGAGGTCAGCCCTAGCGGTTACCAGTTGAAGTAGCTGTGACAACGTAAGGCGAGACGCTAAGCGCTCAGTCAGGGATCTGATCCTGCTAGTCAAGGCCTCTTCCCTAGCCCTCCTGTCTCTCTTAAGCTGCATCCCCAGCGCAATGCAGTGACCTCTCATAACAGTCTTATGAGCTTCCCAAAGCGTGGAAATGGAGGGAACAGAGTCAGAGTTAGTGCAAAAATATTCCTGGAGGTGAGAACGAAGTGCAGTCTGGGTAATTTGTGAATAGAGGAGGGATTCATTAAATCGCCAGTGACAGCGCTTTGTCGGAAGAGGAGTAGAGGACAGAGTAACTATGACAGGAGCGTGGTCAGAACAGGATATTTGGCCTATATCTGCATTTCATAATAGGCGAAGGGCCAGGGTATTACCAAAGAAGTAATTGATCCTGGAATGAGTGCTATGGGGAAGAGAATAAAACGTGTAGGAGCGGGCAGAGGGATTAGCAACCCTCCAGAGATCATAGAGGGCAGCTGACCTAATGAGGCAGCAAAACTCCCTAGCCAGTCGCACATGGGAAGGTCCGATAGGCCCAGCAGCGAGAGAGAGTTTATCTGTGTTCAGAGAAGGCCATATGAAAGTCCCTGCCCAACAATAGCGCTGAACCCGCGAACACACATAATCACCTCAGGACCCGTTTAAGAAAGGGGATCTGAGAGGAGTTAGGGGCGTATATATTACAGAGAATAATAGGCCCTGATGATGTACCGGTCCTGGGGGTCTAAATGGGAGGCCGAGACAGTGATAGGACAGGTACGGGAAAGTAAGATGGCCACTCCTCCCTTCCTACGACCATCATATGCAGAATAACCAGAAGGGAAGTAAGGACGGGCAAAGTTAAACAAACCAGTGTGATCATAGTGGGTCTCCTGGAGAATAAGTACATCTGCCTGAAGAGAACGAAGCTCCCGCAGGACCATACGCCATTTAGAGTTGGAGCCCAGGCCCTTGACATTCAATGTAATGCACTTAGCCATGTGGAAGCAGGAGTAGAGTGGTTGCTAATGTAAGGCAGAGGCAGATCTCACCCAATCTATGAGGAACTATAGAGGGTCCAGGCCCATGGGAATGTAGGAGTGGGTCATCTGAGCACTCGCTGCCAAGACATTAGGAGAAAAAAAAAAACTCTGGTGCTTGCGGAAACAGAGGAAAGAGACCACACTCAAGGAGGGGGCAGGTCAACCCTCAGTCGTCTAGGGGGAGCATTAGGAGAAGGTAGCTGGCGTCTCTTCGGTTTCTGGACGGACCAGACTCGAGGAAGTGGTGACAATGAAGTGACCAGCTCCCAATTCGGCAGGTCCGGAAGAGGGATGTCCAAAGCAGAGTAGAACGGCTTCAAATCTTCATAGGCTCGCAGGGTAGCTGAACGGCCATTAAGCCTAGCTGTCAAGGCAAAAGGAAACCCCCAATGATAAGGTACCTGGCGATCACGCAGGAGCTGAAGCAGGGGTGCAGGTGTCTCCTTTTCTGTAGTGTAATCCAAGAAAGGTCTTGAAAAAGTTGTACCCTAGCTCCATCAAAGTCAATGTCTTTAAGACGCTGGGCTTTAGACAGGATAGTCTCTTTCAAAGCAAAATCATGTATACGGCAGGCAACGTCACGTGGAGTAGGGCCAGAACCCTTGGCGCGCAAGGCTCTATGCGCTCTATCTAACTTGATCTTATGTGTAAGAGGCTCCTGCAGGATTGAGTTAAAGATAGCCTCTAAGGTGACATGTAGGTCCTCATCGTGGGTAGACTCAGGCAGGCCTTTGACTCTAATATTGTTTCGACTACCGCGGTTGCCCAAGTCCTCCAAATGGTGCTGCATATCGTTGACCATGTGGCATTGAGAGAGGACAGTCTCCTGAAGCTGAGAAACATAGGAGCGGGCCTGATCATGATCGTCTTCAAGGGTATCAACCCGGTTTGCAATGTGCTGAAGGTCCTGCCTTAAGGCGGAGATTTCTGTGCAGATCTCTACGTGGCATGCCACGGCAACTTCTGCAACCATAGAATTAAAGTCCTCTCTAGATGGCAAATATTGCAACCATGGTGGCGGAGCAGAGGAAGGAGCTGGAGCATCAGAGCCCAAATGTTGAGGTGGAAAAGCTGAAGGAGGTGAAGGTTGTGTGATAACAGCAAAGGGGGTGCAGGAGCAGAAGATTCCTGGAGCTGTGGGGGGATGGATGAGTTCCCCACATTGCGGGGAGGTGATGCATAACCCTGGGAAGGTATAGGAGAGTCCATGGCTCCCTTCTGAGAGGCAGGATGTTTCTGAGGCTGGTTGAGGGAGCATGAGGTGGGAGAGACATGATGGCACTGCAGGGGGAGGGTACAGTCATCTCAGCAGGGTTAACGGTCCCCATACCTGATGCACGCTGTGGAGAGGATACAGGAGGCGCCGACGGGCTAGAGCTCTCAGGCAGTGGGGATTCCAGGGAGGGAAATGCAGCAGCAACAGTCAGGTGTTTCTGCGACAGGGAGGGTCCACGCTGAGGAAGCGGAGGTGCCGCTAGTTCCGCTAGTTCCACGCTGAACGGAGGAACGCAACCAGGGTGGGCTGCCCAGGCCAGTCAGGTACTGCAGGATCACCAGGGGCTGAAGATTTGAGCAGTTTTTTGCCCATGGAGGCGTCCTGAAAGGCAAGCGGTCCCACGCTTATACAGGCAGGGTAGGAGCTCTGCTGAAATGTGTTCTACACCATGGAGTCCCAGGCCACACCCCCAAACATGGTGAATATTGATGAGGTTAATAGGAGTTCTATGTGTGCAGGAAGCGGAAAAGTTACTGAAAGAAGGAGAACCAGGGTTAGGAGAGGTGTCCCAAGCAGCTAGGATGAGCATAATAGACAGAGACAGAAGGTGGTTCAGTGATTTATTCGGACGCTAATGTTTTTTTTCACTGCTAAAAAAAAGTATAGGGATTAGGGTGGTTAAAGAGAGTGAAAAGTGTGTGAGAGCTGTACATTGGGAAAGGAAGAAGAGAGGAACTGATGTGGTTAGTGTGCACTGGTGGTAGAGATGGAGGGGAGTTCTGCATGAAAACAATTGCTAAGATAATAAGTGACAGTGCAGCTCTATGATACCATGTGTAGAAGCTTATTGTTTTGGGTCTAAGTTTACCTGGTATTCTTCCATTGTTTGATTATCTCGTGCCCTGTCTAAATGCCATGTGCACTTTGGTTAAGATGGACTTCTGTATTACAAATGCCCCCCTGCATTGGAAATGCTTCCCCCATAAGCTGTATCTACTTTTATAGGGAAGCTTAGCTTAATAACTAGCCTAATTTAGGTTGTTAACCAATTAATCAACATACGTTTGCACATACGTTTGAGACTGAGCTATGTAGATACAGATAAACACTGACCAGCAAACTGCCATAAAAACCACTGAGCATCAAAAGACTGACACTAGTACAAATAAGGACACATGGAATTGCAAAAAATACAGGCTTGATGAAATGCTAGGATAGGGTTCAGTAAACAGTAAAAGTTGGGTGGAATAGGAGATGAGTACCATTCAAAATTACAGGATGAGTTGAAAGTGTGATGTACAGCAAGCAGAGTTGGGTGGAATAGGAGATGTACCTGTATGATGAGAAGAAGAAAATGAAGTATTTCTCCCATGTCTCTTCCTCATTCTAAATTTTGTAAACCAGATAACCCCTTTCATTTATTGGAGCACTATGGGATGTGGTAGAATGGGTGATTTACAGAACGAATGTGCAGCATTCCCAAAAAAGAATCGTAAATATAAAGGAGACTCTTATACTTCTCCCTTCTGCTAAATTCACTCCTGGCTGTGGCTCAAAAATGCGTCAAGATTTGTGATAAAAAAAGCTGCTTTTCCACAACATGTTGGCTCAGCCTAATTCTATATTAAGGCTGAGGCCCCACATTGTGGAAAAGCAGCTTTTTTTGTTGCAGATTTTGCTGCAGGTATTTGAGCCAAATCCAGTAGTGGCTACAAAAGGAATTGGAAATATCTAGGAAGGTCTTATACTTCTCCCTTCTGCATAACCCACTCCTGACATTGGTTTAAAAACAAACACAGAGAAATCTGCAACAAAAAAAGCAGCTTTTCGCAACGTGGGGCCTTAGCCTAATAGAGATTTATCTGATCCATAACATACTGCATTTATATCTACATACATATATTTCTAATGCCACACATCCCTTTATTTACATTTACATTTCACTTTACATTTAACATAGGCTAGGTTCACACTAGCATTCAATTCTCCGTACAAGACTCAGTCCCACATTCAGCTTAAAATCGGCGGAGAGAAAAGTCCTGCAAGGAGAACTTTTCACTGCGCTGTTTTTGCCGGAAACCCAGCAGACCTCGTTACAGTCTATGGGTTTCCACGTGTAAACACTTTTTAAGCGCCATGGATTTCCGTCTTTCAGGTCCCCAAGCAGAACCGGAAGGACGGAAACCCGAATGCTAGTCTGAACCTAGCGTTAACTGATGGCCATATTCAGAGGTCAGAGATTTAAAAGTAGAATTAGTAATGTTTGTCATTGCTTTGAACAGTAGATAAGACTTGCTTCAGTCCTATTTAGAAGATGTTGTAAGGAATAAAGCATAATGTAACAACACATTCTAAATATAGTGCTGAAAGTCTCAAGCTGGAAACCAGGGAGATTATTATGTAAAGAGATAGAGAAGCAACATTTTGCTGAAGCATGTTTTCTGAATAATTTTTTTTTTATGTTGAACTGGAGGACAATAACAGGGTTCATGATATAAGGACAACCAATGGGATTTATCTGCTCTATCTAAGACTTTCTAGGATTATTTTGTGGGCCAAACTATAAAGAAAACTTGGAGTCATATGGGTGTTTAATTGCACTGTCCAGCTGCTGTTTTCATTGTGCACACAGGTCATAAATAAGAACTAAAAAATACCACCAAAAAGCTGTAGGCAAGAACAATAAGAGAATTACAAATGCAGTTATGCTCTGCCAAAGTCCTATAAAACTGGATCCACACAGATCCTCTGGTAGATGTGTATTATAACTTATATGTAAATTGCTTTAAGTTTCATTTGAACATTTAATACAAATTTTTCCGTAATACATCTAAGCTATTATTGCTTTACACTGAGGAGTTTCTGCATAATAGAAGATCAGAGGCAGATCCAAAATATGTATGACTCATCACAAGTGTAGTTAGAACAAAAACTCACAGATACTATAGAAAAATAAACTAGTGCCATGGTACCATGTTTTATAGAACCATACTGTACCTACAATTACATACATACTGTAGGTTTCTTGAGTTCATTGAATTTAACTGAAACTATATTATATGCAGTAACCTTCACAGAAAATAAGGAGGACCAAAAACATACAAATCAAGTTTGCCCTAGGAGCCTAAAAGGTGAGCAACACCCTTTTCAAAGCTTTTATTTTAGTAACCATGTCAGTTTCCAAATCCAACCAGCTGTTGGCCTAGCAAGTAAAAATACAACAGCATTTAACTGTAATCTGTGGGGAGTCCTAGCAGTAAGTTTTCAGATTCCCTGCAGTGCCATTATAGGGGATGGACTGACCTGCTTGAGCTCCATGTTTTCTTTTCATCCATACAGATCAGTGCAGCTTGCTGAATACCCTTGAACTCCAGATTTTTTCCAACCTCTGCTTTGGTGTGATCACTCTTGTATCAGCATCTTGAAGTGCAGAAAACCACAGAGAACCAGCTTTTGTCACTGTGTATTCTGACCAAGGACTACTTTATGGATATATTGAAGAATAATATTAGTTATAGAAGTTATAATCCAAAAAATCCTATAATGTGAACAAAAATGTCTAATGGAAAAGTTTACTATTTATATAATTATAAATGTATTAGATTTATAATGGAAGTCGTCAACATTCTTCAGTTGTGCAATGTAGATAGTAGATATTTATGCAGAGAGAAGATAACATGATAAAAAGAGAAATGCTGAGCTGACATTATAACAAAAAAGAAGAGCTGGTCCTTGTAAATTTATTATTAAAACCATTACAAGGTAGGATGACAAAGTGACAAGTAAAGAAGTATCCTGACCATTACCATGGTCTCTGCAGTGGCTAGAGTAGAAAATTACATGTACCAAGGATTCATCAGACTAAGTATAGCCTAGCAAAGTAAGCTAGAGAAAGTTAAAATAGTGCTAAGCAATATATCTATATTGCAAAAGGTCACTATCTATAATTCACAAAAGCAATCTAGTAGCTACAATAAAATGTTGCACTATGTGACTATAAAGTAATGTAACATACAGAAACTGTCAAAGAGGTTTGTCAGTTTTATATTCAAAAGACTTAAAGGGGTTTTTTGGGCACAAAATGAATTTTCAAAAAAGGTCTGTTAGTGCTATTAATAGGTTAATAAGTGCATCCAAATACCTTTAGCAGTCTTTTGAGTGATTTCTGGGTTCTCTGGGAGCTCCTGGCATCCTATGAATTTTTTAAATCAGCATCTTCCTGTTCAGTGCCTTTCCTACAACTCCCATGATTCCTTGGTCTGCACTCAGAGCTGACTCACTCCCCCTCCCTTTCTCACTCACTCCCCCTCCCTATTTCCCTAGCTAGCCTGCCCACTATACCCTCAGTAGCCATCTTTAGACTTCTAGTTCTCACTCAATAACTTTCTCCTTTGGCTGTAATATTGTGATCACTTCCATATATCATCATTACAGTCACACAGAGAAAGCTTCAGGACAACAACTCCTTCTTGATGCTTTTTTTGGCATTTGGTTAAGATATATATATATATATTCAGTGGGGGAAAAAAAGTATTTAGTCAGCCACTAATTGTGCAAGTTCTCCCACTTAAAAAGATGAGAGAGGCCTGTAATTTACATCATAGGTAGATCTCAACTATTAAAGACAAAATGAGAAAACATATCTAGAAAATCACATTGATTTTTTAAGAATTTATTTGCAAATTATGGTGGAAAATAAGTCTTTGGTCACCTACAAACAAGCAAGATTTCTGGCTTTCCCAGACCTGTAACTTCTTCTTTAAGAGGCTCCTCTGTCCTCCATTCATTACCTGTAGTAATGGCACCTGTTTGAAATTGTTATTAGTATAAAAGACACCTGTCCACAACCTCAAACAGTCACACCCCAAACTCCACTATGGTGAAAACCAAAGAACTGTGGAAGGACACCAGAAACAAAATTGTAGAGCTGCACCAGTCTGGGAAGACTGAATCTGCAATAGGCAAGCAGCTTGGTGTGAAGAAATCAACTGTGGGAGCAATAATTAGAAAATGGAAGACATACAAGACCACTGATAATCTCCCTCGATCAGGGGCTCCACGCAAGATCTCACCCAGTGGGGTCAAAATGATCACAAGAACGGTGAGCAAAAATCCCAGAACCATGAGGGGGGACCTAGTGAGTGACCTGCAGAAAGCAGGGACTAACGTAACAAAGGCTACCGTCAGAACACACTAGGCCGCCAGGGACTCAGATCCTGTAGTGCCAGACGTGTCCCCCTGCTTAAGCCAGTACATATCCGGGCCTGTCTGAAGTTTGCTAGAGAGCATTTGGATGTTCCAGAAGAGTACTGGGAGAATGTCATATGGTCAGATGAAACCAAAGTAGAACTGTTTGGTAGAAACACAACCAGGTCTGGTTTTAGACAAAGTGGGGCCCTGGGCAAAATTAAAAGCAGGGCCCTAAATGCTGATATGCAAACAACACCATCTTGCAGTGGCAGCCCCCTCCTTTCTGCCAACAAAAAAGTAATAACAAGCCCCATTTTACCACACACAATTCAAATGAGCACCTTTGTACCGCCTAATAGATTTTTGCACCCAGTCATCAGTTATTATAGCGCCTCCTTATAAATAATAGTCCCTGCTTATAAATAATATTACACCTTATCAGTAATAGCTCCCTTATAAATGATAAATAGTGCCCTGTATCAGTAATATCCGCCTTAGGGTGGGTTCACACATTTTAAAGCAATGCGTGGGTGTCCGATTGCACCCTCTGCACCGCGAAGCCGTTTTTTTTCCGCAGACACAAAGTCCTGCATGTCCGACTTTGTTTCCGAAGAGAAAACTGGATTCGCGGCGCAGAGGGTGCAATTGGATACTCGCGCATTGCTTTAAAAACCCATTCAAATGAACGGGTTTTTAAGCAATGTGTCGCTAACCTGTCGCTATCCGGAGCCTATCCAGTTTCCCGAGATTTTCACTCGGACGGACTCAAGCGCAAGTGTGAACCCACCCTTATCTGTAACAGTCACCCCGTAAAAATAATACTGCTCCCTTATTAACAATATCCCTGTCATAGTTACCCTTATAAATAATAGTCCCCATTATCACTAATAGCCCCCTTTATAAATAATCCCACTTAACAATGATACCCCCCTTATAAATAGTTCCCCTCTTATAAATAATAGCTCCCCCTTATAATGGATGCCTTATATATAATAGTTCCCCCCCCCTTATAAATAATAGCCCATCTTATAAATAATAATTCCCCCTTATAATAGCCCCCTCATATTTAAGTTTCCCAATTATATATAGTAACCCACCCTTACAGTGCTGGCCAAAAGTATTGGCACCCCTGCAATTCTGTCAGATAATACTCAATTTCTTCCAGAAAATTATTGCAATCACAAATGCTTTGGTAATAATATCTTCATTTATTTTGCTTGCAATGAAAAAACACAAAAGAGAATGAAAAAAAAAGTCAAATCATTGATCATTTTACACAAAACTCCAAAAATGGGCCGGACAAAAGTATTGGCACCCTCAGCCTAATACTTGGTAGCACAACCTTTAGACAAAATAACTGCGAACAACCGCTTCCGGTAACCATCAATGAGATTCTTACAATACTCTGCTGGAATTTTAGACCATTCTTCTTTGGCAAATTTCTCCAGTTCCCTTAGATTTGAAGGGTGCCTTCTCCAAACTGCCATTTTGAGATCTCTCCACAGGTGTTCTATGGGATTCAGGTCTGGACTCATTGCTGGCCACTTTAGAAGTCTCCAGTGCTTTCTCTCAAACCATTTTCTAGTGCTTTTTGAAGTGTGTTTTGGGTCATTGTCCTGCTGGAAGACCCATGACCTCTGAGGGAGACCCAGCTTTCTCACACTGGGCCCTACATTATGCTGCAAAATTTGTTGGTAGTCTTCAGACTTCATAATGCCATGCACACGGTCAAGCAGTCCAGTGCCAGAGGCAGCAAAACAACCCCAAAACATCAGGGAACCTCAACCATGTTTGACTGTAGGGACCGTGTTCTTTTCTTTGAAGGCCTCTTTTTTTTCCTGTAAACTCTATGTTGATGCCTTTTCCCAAAAAAACTCTACTTTTGTCTCATCTGACCAGAGAACATTCTTCCAAAAAGATTTTGGCTTTCTCAGGTAAGTTTTGGCAAACTCCAGCCTGGCTTTTTTATGTCTCTGGGTCAGAAGTAGGGTCTTCCTGGGTATCCTACCATAGAGTCCCTTTTCATTCAGACGCCGACGGATAGTACGGGTTGACACTGTTGTACCCTCGGACTGCAGGGCAGCTAGAACTTGTTTGGATGTTAGTCGAGGTTCTTTAGCCACCATCCGCACAATCTTTCGTTGAAATCTCTCGTAAATTTTTCTTTTCCGTCCACGTCTAGGGAGGTTAGCCACAGTGCCATGGGCTTTAAACTTCTTGATGACACTGCGCACGGTAGACACAGGAACATTCAGGTCTTTGGAGATGGACTTGTAGCCTTGAGATTGCTCATGCTTCCTCACAATTTTGCTTCTCAAGTCCTCAGACAGTTCTTTGGTCTTCTTTCTTTTCTCCATGCTCAATGTGGTACACACAAGGACACAGGACAGAGGTTGAGTCAACTTTAATCCATTTCAACTGGCTGCAAGTGTGATTTAGTTATTGCCACCACCTGTTATGTGCCACAGGTAAGTAACAGGTGCTGTTAATTACACAAATTAGAGAAGCATCACCTGATTTTTCAAAGGGTGCCAATACTTTTGTCCACCCCCTTTTTTATGTTTGGTGTGGAATTATATCCAATTTGGCTTTTTGACAATTCTTTTTGTGGTTTTCCATGGCCGGTTCATGTACAGTACAGTATGGGGAATGACATGGCCATGGAGCACTACACATATGTGCAAGATTATAGTGAGGGAGCTGAGATGCAGATATAGCACATAGGGCTGCCAGCAGGAATTTTGAGCCCCCCCCCCCCAGTATAATGCTCCACATGGTATATAATGCTCCATGGTATAAAATAATCCCCTGAGCCCTCCACAGTTTCCCCACATGGTATATAATGCTCCACAGTGGACCCACACAGTATAAAATGCTCCCCTGAGCCCCCCCATAGTGGCTCCACATGGTATATAAGGCTCCACACAGTATACTACCCCTTAGTGGCCTCAGACCGAACAATATGCTCCCCAGCAGCCCCACACAATATATTATATATATATATATATACACTGCCTTGCGAAAGTATTCGGCCACCTTGAACTTTTCAACCTTTTGTGACATTTCAGGCTTCAAACATAAAGATTATAAAATTTTAATTTTTTGGTGAAGAATCAACAAGTGGGACACAATTGTGAAGTGGAACGAAATTTATTGGTTATTTTAATCTTTTGTAAAAAATAAAAAACTGAAAAGTGTTGCGTGTAATATTATTCGGCCCCTTTACTTTCAGTGCAGCAAACTCACTCCAGAAGTTCAGTGAGGATCTCTGAATGATCCAATGTTGTCCTAAATGACTGATCATGATAAATATAATCCACCTGTGTGTAATCAAGTCTCCGTATAAATGCACCTGCTCTGTAATAGTCTCAGGGTTCTGTTTAAAGCGCAGAGAGCATCATGAAGACCAAGGAACACACCAGGCAGGTCTGTGATACTGTTGTGGAGAAGTTTAAAGCTGGATTTGGATACAAAACGATTTCCCAAACTTTAAACATCCCAAGGAGCACTGTGTGATCATATTGAAATGGAAGGAGTATCAGACCACTGCAAATCTACCAAGATCCGGCCATCCCTCTAAACTTTCATATCAAACAAGGAAAAGACTGATCAGAAATGCAGCCAAGAGGCCCATGATCACTCTGGATGAACTGCAGAGATCTACAGCTGAGGTGGGAGAGTCTGTCCATAGGACAACAATCAGTCATACACTGCACAAATCTGGCCTTTATGGAAGAGTGGCAAGAAGAAAGCCATTTCTCAAAGATATCCATAAAAAGTCTTGTTTAAAGTTTGCCACAAGCCACCTGGGAGACACACCAAACATGTGGAAGAAGGTGCTCTGGTCAGATGAAAACAAAATCGAACTTTTTGGCCACAATGCAAAACGATATGTTTGGCGTAAAAGCAACACAGCTCATCACCCTGAACACACCATCCCCACTGTCAAACATGGTGGTGGCAGCATCATGGTTTGGGCCTGCTTTTCTTCAGCATGGACAGGGAAGATGGTTAAAATTGATGGGAAGATGGATGGAGCCAAATATAGGACCATTCTGGAAGAAAACCTGTTGGAGTCTGCAAAAGACCTGAGACTGGGACGGAGATTTATCTTCCAACAAAACAATGATCCCAAACATAAAGCAAAATCTACAATGGAATGGTTCACAAATAAACGTATCCAGGTGTTAGAATGGCCAAGTCAAAATCCAGACCTGAATCCAATCAAGAATCTGTATAAAGAACTGAAAACTGCTGTTCACAAACACTCTCCATCCAACCTCACTGAGCTCGAGCTGTTTTCCAAGGAACAATGGGCAAGAATTTCAGTCTCTCGATGTGTAAAACTGATAAAGACATACCCCAAGCGACTTGCAGCTGTAATTGCAGCAAAAGGTGGCGCTACAAAGTATTAACTTAAGGGGGCCGAATAATTTGGCAAGCCCCACTTTTCAGTTTTTTATTTTTTACAAAAGTTTAAAATATCCAATAAATTTCATTCCGCTTCACAATTGTGTCCCACTTGTTGTTGATTCTTCACCAAAAAATTAAAATTTATATCCTTATGTTTGAAGCCTGTGGCAATGTGCCAAAGGTTGAAAAGTTCAAGGGGCCAAATACTTTCGCAAGGCACTGTGTATATATATATATATATATATATATATATATATATATATATATATATATATATGTAGTCTACAGAATTACATGTAATGTATGTGGACTGCATTATGTGGGCTGTACCATACGCCCACTTAAAGTTAGGATTTTCAAGCACATAGCGAACAGTTGCAATGAGAAAGGTAATCTAAGTTCATTTGAATTTAGAGCTATTGAATTGGTAACTAAACCACAACGTGGTGGAAACTGGCGACAAAAATTACTCAAAAGAGAAGCTTATTGTATTCTCAAATTGGGCACCAGATATCCTCTGGGACTCAATCTGAGATCAGATTGATCTTATATTTATTGAGAGATCATTTACATATTGTTTTAGTCATTTTTAGGATAATAAGATTGTTAAATAAATTTTATGATTTGGCGCCCCAAGATTTATGGAGTGCGTTCTATTATAAGGAAGGAGAACTTATTTTGAGTTTTTTGCCATTTAAACTTCAATTATAATATCTCTCTAGATCTTGTGATTCCAGGTGGTCCACATAATTTTTTTTCTTCCTCTCTCTTGATTGTCAATCTTATGATTCATGGAGAACGTTTTATAGTAAGGAAGGGATATTTATTTGGAAAATTCTGCTATTTTTATCTAGGAACCAGACATAATATTCTTTTTCAAATCATGTGACTCTGATAGGTTCACATGATTTTTCCTCCCTCCCCTTTTTGTAGCTGTCAATCTCATGATTCACAGAGTACGTTCCATAATAAGGAAGGTGAATACATTTTGAATTGTCCGCTATTTATATTTAGGATCCAATTACAATGTCTCTCTTCTGGTCAGGTGATTCTAGCTGGATCACATGACCTCTTCTTTTTCCCTCTTCATTACAAATCTGATGATGTTTCAATTACATAGTTGTAGGTTTTCTTTGTGTTTGATCTTTGGGATATGCGCAATTTGTTTATCTTTGGAGAGTTTTGGATGTTTGCATTAGTGTATATTAATGGAAAAAAAAAATTGTTGGTATTGAAAATAATAATAATAAATTGTGTTTTTTTTTTGTTTTGTTTTTTTTGTGCATTATTAAATACATATATTTTGTATTTATTATTTTTTTCATTTTTCATCGTTGGATAGAGATTATTTAAAATGTGTATTATTAATATGTATTACAGCATACTTGTGTGTTAATATTTAAGACGGGAATCTATATATATACGGGGTTAATATGTCATGTGGTTTGATGAATTAATCAGTGAAAGGGTGGGGTTTTTTAAGTGAAAAAGATTTTTAACGTTGTGGTCATTTCATTTTAGTTATGCTATGAGTAAGGGATCATACATCCCAAAATGCGTAAGCTATTCTCATGCCTTTTTTTTCACTAAGAATGTATTTTGTATATCCAGTTTTTTTATGGATTAAATAAGGGCTAAGTTTTATCTTAGATTGGATTAACTCCCTTCCTGGAGTGGTGGATCTTTCAGTTCTGTTCGTTTTCCATATAAAGATCAGAGACCCAGGTGGTGACAAAGATAAAACCAGTTTTACTTACCTATCATGGGCTCCGGTGCACTTCCTGCAGCTTTCGGCCCTGTTTAATTGCTTACAGACATCACGTGGGCTAGGCCGGCATCGCAACTTGATGATGTCACCAAAGAGGGCAGAAGCCTGGTGGAAGTAACACCAGATCGCAGGAGAGGTGAGTAACAATGGTTTTTATGTTCCCTCACCTCCCCTGGGCCTCCAATTATTATACTCTGGGGTCTGAAAAGAGAGTATAATAATAGTAGTATTTGAAGCCCGAGACCTCACTTACTGATCCCCGTTCCTGCTCACAGCCGCCTCCGCTTCCCCTTCTGCAGAAGGGGAATTGGAGGCAGCCACGAGCAGGAGCGGGGATAGGTAAGTAGATAGGTCGTTACCTGGTGGGGTTACTCCAGCAGGTAACGGTCTATTTATAAAATAAAAAAGTTATCCTCACCTACCTGCGATTCCTTTTCTTGACCCACGCATAGGACGTCTGCATCTCAGCACAGGAGGCGCAATGACGTCATTGTATCACCGCCTGCGCTGAGATGCAGAAGCCTCGTAAGCCAGCCCAGGACAGGTCCCCCTCAGCTTTGTTTTTTTTGTTTTTTTTTTTTTTAAGCGGCCTGTTTTGGGCTGGTTTACGTTAAATAAATAGTAAAAATGCCGCCCCTCCAGACAGTGATGGATAGTGCCACCTAAGGCAGCCGCCTCACTTTGCCTCATTAGAGGTGTGCCCCTGGCCAGGAGGAATGTCAATCAAAAGCTACTAGCTTAACTCCATAGTGACAAAAGGAACTAAAGCACTGGCAAGACTGACACACAGCAACGAATTGTCAGCTATGCTACAACAACAGGTGCAAAGGATCAAAAATGAACACGCCTCCTGTGCCAATGCGTGCAACCGGAGGATGGCGCAGAGGTCCGAAAGGGCAAAGATGGTACAATAGTTTCAATCAAATCATGCTCTTCTTCTGGCTTGATCTGGACCTGGAAGTTAAAGTGTATAGTTGGCGTTGGTGGCCTTTAGCTTCCAGGTCCAGATCAAGCCAGAAGAAGGTCATGATTAGACTGAAACGTTGCACTATATTTTGATCTGCATTTGAGCTTGTACAGATTTATACTTCATTACATGACGTTGTGATGTGGCAATCTGACGATTTCACTATTTCATTTATTTCAGAAAACAAAAAATACCATTTGACGTGTGTGCTGTGACATTTATACAGTGCATAGTGGGTTGGAGAACCCTTTCACAAGCACCACCACCACTGAGTGCATGGGACAAGCGTTATATATCCCCAATATAAGTCATGCAGAGGAACAATATATCCCCATATACTACTATGGTGTGCTTGGCTATGGCTCCTTACAGTTTGTAGCCTGTTAGAAGCCACAATATAAATGTTTGCATGAGGTATAAAAAAAAAAATATAACGCATTAGAGAAAAGAGGTTGATAAGTAGGCCATCAATATTTTATTTTACTATAAATCAAAATTATAATTCTATTGTATTTGCAATTTGCATGTACCTGCCACCAATTATTCTAGGTGCTACCTGCATATTGGTGACCTCCTCTTATATTATATTACTACACTGCATACCAAATTACGATGCAAATTGGCTTTAAGTGTCATAAAGATGTAATTTTTCTGTTTATCAATTAAACTCATGGGTGGTCTTGCAGCTCGGGTCTCTTTGAATCACTAAAATCAATCTCAAATACCTGTGATAATTAATTTGCCAGGGGAGCACAACTAAAGGAAATCTACTTAAGAAGTATGTTCCACATTATTAAGCAAACCACAGGTTTCAAGCAATATGGGAAAGAAAAAGGATCTCTCTGCTGCCGAAAAGTGTCAAATAGCGCAATGCCTTGGACAAGGAATGAAGACGTTAGATATTTCAAGAATACTTAAGCATGATCATTGTACTGCGAAGAGATTTGTGGGTGATTTACATTACAGATGGGCTTGTGCAGATAAAGGCATAATGAGGAATGTTTCTGCCAGACAAATTCATTGGATTAAGAGAACAGCTAATAAAATACCATTACAAAGCAGCAAAAATTTGAAGCTGCTGGTGCCTCTGGAGTTCCACTGTCAGGATTCTCAATTCAGCTGCTTTACCTTTAAGGTTACCATGTCAACCTGGGAGGCTTCTGCAATTTCAGAAGTTTCCTGGGTTGGTTCAATTAACAACTGAGGAGGTATATATAAGACCCCTCCCTCCTGACACAGACTCTGACTAATTCTTTCATTTCCTAGTTTGGCTCTGCTTCTTGTTCATGTTTACAATTGCATCATTCTGACCCTTGGCTTGCTTTTTGGATATTCTTTGCCTGCTGATTTTGCCTTTGACGTGCCCACTCTGATATGACCCTTGCCCTGGTTTTGGATATTGCTTTTGTCTTCTGATTTTGCCTTTGACGTCCTCTCCTGGTTTTAACTCATGCCTGTACGACTGTTCTCCTACTCCTGGTCTGCTCTATAAATAGTCAATAGTGGGTTTTGTTTTAATTTCACTTGGCAGTGAGTTTATTATTTGTACAGCTTTCTGTTGGTGACAATTCAGACTTTCAGATACAGTAAAGTCCAACTGGCTTTGCGGCTGGCGCTGGTGAAGGGGGCATCTGGGTCTTTGTCTTGGCTCGCTGTACTGTGCTGATTTTAGCTGTCTCTGCTGCTTGCTGTTATCAGCCAGTTCCTGCTGTTGCTTTTGTGAGGCCTTGCATCAAAATCATAACACCCACAAACCTCAAAAGTGTAGTATCTTCCTGTGGCTTGCTGTTGTACATAAACCTACTATTCAGCCACCCCTAAACAGTGCTCACAAGCAGAAATGGTTGCAGCGGGCTCAGACATTCATGAAGATTAATATTGAAACAGTCTTGTTTAATGATGAGTACAACCCTGAATGGTCCAGATGGATTAAGTAGTGGATGGTTGGTGGATGGCCATCATGTCTAACAAGACTGTGCTGCGACATCAGCAAGGAGGTGGCAGAGTCATGTTTTGGGCTGGAATCATGGGGAAAGAGTTGGTAGGCCCTTTTAGGGTCCCTTATGGTCTGAAAATTAGTTCTGCAAAGTGTCCACTTTTTTCCATGGTACAAAAAGAAGAACTGTGTAGCAAATTCATCTTCATGCATGACTATCTCATGTAGCAAAGAATACCTCTGATTTGGCTGGCTAATTGGCCGTTATGGGCATAAAAGGAGAAAAACTTATGGTGTGGCCACCATCCTTATCTAACTTCACCCCTATTGAGAACCTTTGGAGTATCCTCAAGCAAAAGATCTATGAGGGTGGGGGGCATTTCACATCAAAACAGCAGCTCTGGAAGGCTATTCTGACATTCTGCAAATAAATTGAAGCAGACACTATCCATAAACTCACAAATTCAATGGATGCAAGAATTGTGAAGGTGATATCAAAGAAGAGGTCCTATGTTAATATGTAACTTGGCCTATTGAGATATTTTTTTTCAGCGAATAATGCTGCAAATTCCATAAATGACCATTTTTAGTTCTTTACATCCTATAAAATGTTTAGAAAGTCTGTTGTGTATAATAATTTGGAACACTGGATATTGATTTTTTTTTTTAATTTGGGAAAAAAATATATGTTATCATTTGGAGATTTGTCCAATAAAATTTGATTTATACTCATTGAAGATTTGAACATTATATTGACTATAATCTGCATCTACCATTTAGGAAAATCAGAGAAAAATATCATTTGCATAATAATTTGGAACGTAATGTATTTACAGTGACATTAAAAAGGTTTTATTTAGAGATTAGAAAAATGTGTGTTATTTAGAGATTAGAAAAACGTGTCTGCTTTCTTCCAAAGACAGCCCCATTACTGCTGGTTGCATCTGGTATTGCAGCTTAGTCTTACTATAGACCTATATATATCTCACTATATACTCAAATAGAACACTTACAGCAAATAGAGTTGCAGTGACACAGAGTCACGGACAAGAGCAGTGCTGTTTAGGGAAAAAAGGCAAACTCATACAACTTTTCTAAGGGGACTCCATTTTAACTTTTACAAATGTAATTTTAACCAAAGAAGGAGATAGGCATTCCTTTGGCAGGGGCGTAAAAGACTACAGGTAGATTACTGGCATCCACATATTATAACACCCCCTTTACTGGCTTCCACACAGTACAAAGCCCATTTTACTTGCCCCCACATGGCATTATGCCCCTTTCCTGTCTCCCACAGTGTATAATGCCCCCTTTACTGGTGCCCACATAATATAGCACCCCCTTTACTGATTTCTACACAGTATAAAGCCCATTTTACTTGTCCCCACATGGTATAACACCTCCTTTACTGTACCTCACATGGTATAACGCCCCTTTTACTGGCCGCCACACAGTATAAAGCCCCCTTTACCAAACCCACATCATATAAAGCCTCCCTTACTTACTCCCACACAGTATAATGCCTACTTATTGACACACATACAGTATGCTGACTCCACTTCTCCTTTAGCCTTCAGCCCTCCAGGGGGCCCTGTGCATTGTACTTCAAATTGCTAAAACTAAACAGTATCAGGACATCTCTGGAGCACACCGGACTGCATGGAGACTGAAGGGGTAGTGGAGGCTAATGTGGGCAGGATCGGGGTCGGTAATTAAATAGTGGCTGTTACTTGTTGGAGAAATCCAGCAGGTCATGGCCTTAAAAAAAGCAGCAGGGGGTTGACTGTGCCCAATAAAGTTGGAAGCTCCATAGCAGCCCCTACTGTGGCTATGGTGGTGGTTCCGTCACTGGTCTTTGGTTGTTATTTCACAACTTCAAATTGAAAAGTAAAAAAATGAGTGCCTATGTTTAGGTTGTTATATGGATGTAGCAGAGTTAATTTGAAAAACAAGTGTTTTTCCAATGACATTTCATTGTTTTTTTTTGTCTTCTGTGATAAGATATCACGCTGGAGTAGTTTTACCAATTGCAGAAGTTCAGCTTAATTCTGCAACATTTGTATTTCTACAAAGTCATATAAAGCTGACTTATATTTACCTTGAAAGTGTATTTCTCTTATAATTCATTGGGTGTGGGATCTGAGAATCCAGTAATTTATTAACAATTTATTGTAATTCTTCTAGCTCACCCCAGTACAGTTCTAGTAACTAATGATTTCAGTGAACCACCTGTCCTAAACTAATGATATTCAGATTTGGTACAAACTTTTATGAGTTACAATTACACTAATCTGCCCAATGAACTCTAACAACAAATAACAGTGAGATTCTGGCAAGTGAAATCTGCCGGAGTTAGGGCACAGATGTTTACAATATGGCTTGCTTTCAGTGGGAAATATAATGAAAGGCAAAGTACAAACTGGAAAATGTTTGCTAGATTCTGCAGATCTGGTATGTGGTTAACAGGCTAATACCAAAGACATTCTGGAATTGCACTATAAGGTACAGATATATTTATTTATATATTTATTTATTATGTAGGTGTGTACTTTTACGCCTTTCACTAAGTGTGTGAGAGAACATAATTAAGTTATTATTGGTGTGATCACAGTTATGTATAATAAGGAACAGCTAGACAAACTATTCTGATTGTTAATACTATTAGTCTTGGAGCGGTTTGTCTCCTCACTAAAGAAATATTATACACATTTTGCATTAACCTTTAAAGGTCTTACTATGACTTGCTGAAAAATGACTGTTTCCCTGTTATTCTTCTGTTCACATAAGTGATTTATGATTTAAAAATAATAAAAAAAACATAACATGTGTGCTTAGTTAGTTATGATTCTGTTCATCCTTTTCTTCTCCATTTAAAGGTGTATACCCATCTCCAGTTTTTTATCTAATACATTGCTTTAAATATCTTGATCCATTTTTCAGATACTGTTAAAATGTACCTCAATGTTTACATCTCATTGCCTAGGTTTCTAACCATCTCTGTTATCTATTAACAGTGGTCCGAGTGGTGATGTCAATCCCTGTTCTCGGCCACCTCTATTTACTTCTCTTGACTGTGGTTGACAGTTAATGGAACAGTCAGTCAGCTCTGCAAAGTGCAATAAGAGTCCTGAACAGTGCTAGATCAGTGCTTCTCTTTTCTTTATATGTAAAGCCAGGGATAATAACAGTTTAGTCTTGGGAGAATGCTCTGGTGCAATGCTTAGGCCAATATGTGAATAGTAGTATAATGTTGTACCGTGTTAGCCATAGAAAGTAGTGGAAGAGTGAAGAAATCAGGTGATACCTTTTAGAGCCTAACTGAGTATAGTTGATGGTAAGCTTTCGCGGGTATTAGCTCCCTTCTTCAGACATGGTGTTATAACATCAAATATACTCAGTTAGCCTCTAAAAGGTATCACCTGATTTCTTCACTCTGCCAATATGTGAAGTCATGTTTCATAGTTGCATTATTTAATGAGAGTAAACTGTAGTAACGGTGTGTTCAGTGAGATGTAACTTCTGTGGACAATGTGTTTATGTGACTTGATGCTACTATAAATGCTTCCTCACAGTGGCATCATGATGTTGGAGTGATAAACATGACTGCTGAGGCACAATCACAGCCCTCAGCAATTCCTTACATCATTCCGGAGGCCAGAAGAGGACCAAAGAGGTTAGGAACATGCTGACAAATACACAAGGCAAGGTTCGCCCAACAAATTCTCATCTCCAGTAGACTCCTGTGTCTGACAACAGTACTCAACTGGATTGGCAAATGCCGATACAGGCGAATTCAAAGTTGGATTACAATAGTGGCAAATGGGCAATTACTTGCCGCTGGGCACCTTGCAGCCTCTGGCCGTGGTCTACAACCCATTTCACCCTTATTATAATCCACTCCTGACACCCAGGTCTCAACAAGAGACTCTCCTAGTTTTATTCCCCCTACAGCATATGTTACATACAGATCATTAGTACCCGAATGCATATGCAACATCTCTTGGCAGTGTGTAGATGGTACATGTGTAGGAGGCCTAAGATGGTGGATGCTCACTCCTTTTCTGTTCATGGTGACATTGGTATCAAGTCTTCTTACAGGCTCTAGGGCAGCACAATCATGAGAGGGTCACACTTAGGTGATGTTAAAGGGTTTTCCAGGTACTCCCTGATATGGGTCTCCTGAATGTTGTTTTTTCTGGTACCTTTAATGGTGGGTGCGAATGAGATACAGTGAAAATTAAACTGGAGATGCTCACTGCACAGTTTACTTATTATGTTTCTTACAGTCACAAAGTAACATGGAGGCACAATTAACTTACAGCACACAGTATCCACATTTTTGGACACGCTATAAATATGGAAAGAAGTGGCGTCTGCTCTTCCCTCACTCCTCTAGTCCTCTGATCTTTTCCACCATGTGGTGATCTGGAGTGACCCCTTTTTGGACACGCTATAAATATGGATGGAAGTGGCATCTGCTCTTCCCTCAATCCTCTAGTCCTCTGATCTTTTCCACCATGGTGATCTGGAGGAATCCTTGCACACAGCACGCTGTAGGACTTAGTCCTCTCTTTCCGGCCACTACTGGGGAAATGCTAGGCATATTTTGGCCATGGATACCAAGTTTCCTCACTGATGCAGCAGTGGAGATGTTTAGTTAGACACCAAGGCTAAGGCTGGGGCTCCATGTGGCATAGATGCCACGGTGGAAACGCCGAAGCAAAAACCGCAGCAGCACTTAGCAGCAGCAGCTGCCGCTGCCATCTTATAAAGACCTGTCTGTGCTGCCTTAACTTCCAACCTCCCCTTCCTCCTCACAAGCAGTGACTCATCCATCAGATGTGAAAAGCGCTTTGGGAAATGCTGAAAAGCATCTTTTTTTTGTTGCAGATTTTGCTGTTTTTTTCTGAGCCAAAGCCAGGAGTGGATTGAGAAGAAGGTAGAAGTATAAGAACTTCCTATATATTTCCTATTCCTTTTGTCTCAAAAAAACATAGCAAAATCTGCAAAAAAAAAAAAGCTTTGTTTCTGCAACGTCGGGCCTCAGCCTAAAGGGTTTTTTTTTCAATTTGTAAAGTGCTGCGGAATATGTTGCCGCTATATAAATAAAATGTATTATTATTATTTTCAAAAATCAAAATTGATAATCTAAAATAAGTGCCTAACTGCATTGTACAGTAGAAGCAAGGTGGATGAGATTTAAATAAATCTCATCCAGGTTATGCCTAAAAATCACGCAACATAATCGGAACTGAGATGCAGAATATCTCGCAGCAGCCTCATGTCAGATTATGCAGCAGGTCATTCTGAGCATTTTTTGCTGTGGAGTAGTTCAGGAAAATCCTCTGCTCGTTTCCTCCAATGGGATATCAGCAACAGACACTTATCCTATGTGGAAGTATCTGCAATCTGTACAGAAGAGTAGGTACGGGTATGTCAACAGTTTAATAATATATTCTCACTACAAGTTGTCTTGTTGAATCTCATTGTTAAGTGTCACCCTTGGTAGCCTGAAAAAGGGTGAAGTAATGCTGCAGCTCCCACCACCACAACCTATTTAAAGAGGACCTTTCATGTTCTGAGAGATAGGTGGTATTACATACCACTAGAAAGCCGACTGAATGACACTAGGCTGTAAGGCCCACCTTTCCGACAGTGGAAAGATATCGATGCTGAAACTAATCATGGCAAATACCAACTGAATTCAGTCAGCTTTCTAACAGTATATAATAATCTCTGAGGACATGAAAGGTTCTCTTTAAATGCTCTTCTTCACCTGCATCAGTCTCCTGGTATTCCAGGACCATTGTCCAGCCAGGAATCTACAGAGGTACCGTGTATGTCATTGTAAGGCGCTGGCACTCACAAGTGAGTAGAACGTGGCTCCTAGGAACAAGCTGCTTACTGCAGCATAGTATTACAGTGCAGGGCAGGAAGAGGTTAATTGCTGGCTGGCTTTATGAGGGGAGCATCTGCAAATAAAAGGGGGCTAGTTGTGTTCTCAATATGTGGAAACTCTGATAGTAGTGAAGTGTTTAGGTGCTATAAAGTGAACATTATACAGTAAAAGCAGCTATTTGTGGATTATACTGTGAGGTCAGAAGGGAATGTGGCAGTAAGCAGACGTGACAGTATTTAGTCCTGGTATAGCGGTCAGCGGGTGACATGACAGTATGTAGTCCTGGTATAGCGGTTCTATTTGATAACTCTGTATGTTTATAAATATTTTTAGTGTGTAGTGAAGGGCATATGCCTTGTTGCTTGTGCACCTGATCTTTAAAGATAAGGCTCACAAGCAACTAGTTTGACTAGGCAAAAAAATTTACAAATTTACAAACAACCCCTTAAAAGACATTAGGAACACCCCTATAAGTACCAGGGATAGATACTGCAGCACATTGAATTAACAGAATGTGACTATGTTGTAGGTACAATATTTCAGCATTTGGGGCCCCACTTTTAATTTTGCCCGGAGCCCCATTTTGTCTAAAACTGGCCCTGAATGTCGTAACACAATCTGACAGCCTCTCAGCCAATAAACAGTGATAGGTGGACATCGTACAGTGATGATGACATATGCACTATATAAGGTGGTACATTCATGATCAGCCTTAAGTTGCTGTAATGTTGGACATACAAATGCATCCATGATCCATCTCACTGCATCATATAGAGCACTGTTCTGCAACAAGCAATATTTAAAGGACTAGGTGAACTTAGTCAGATACAAGCACATGCAGATTAGTAGAAATCAATAGAGATAGGGTAGGGTCATAGTAGTACGGGTAAATCTATGCTGCTGCTGATGCTTACACAGACAGACAGACAGTCCAATTGACACTTTCATTGCTAATAATCTAAATTTGTCTGTTGACAATAGAGCAGTTTCATCTATATACAGTCTTAAACCCCTTCCCAATATCTGCTGTAATAGTATGTAAATATGGCAGCTGCTTAGCTCCTGTAATATACAGCAAAGACAAGGCGCTAATGCTAATGCCCACTGATCAGCGGCACCCCGAACAAGATCCAGAGATGGTGATCCATTGCCATGACAGGTGGGAGCCTATTGAATTGTCATTACTTCTACTACAGGCTGCTCTATGCAGCCTGTAATAAAAGTACCAATATTTTGCAATGTATTGCAATGCATTAGTATTGTAATGCATTCCATTAGTGATCAGACCCACTGGGGTTCAAGAGCCCTAAGGGTGTCTAATAAATACAGTATTACAAAAAAAAAAAAAAAATCTAAAAAAAATGAAAATGAATTAAAAAAAAATCTCCCCATTTTCCCTAGAATACATATAAATAGAAAATTACTGTGAAAAACATATACATTAGGTATCCCTGTGTCCGAAAACACCCGGTCTACAAACTTAAAAAAAATATTTTTCCCGTATCGGGAAAAGTGACGAACCGCCATTCTTTCGCTATTTGAATAAAATATGATCAAAGCAATAGTCATTCTCCAAAATGGTATAACTAAAATGTACACCTGGTACTATGCATTCTCGTACATGGAAATATAAAAATGTTTTGCAAAGTTTTGGATTTTTGTTAAGGGGTTACAATGTAAATAAAACTATAGAAATGTGGTATCCCCAGAATCATACTGAATCATAGAATAGGGTGACATGTCATTTTGGCTGCAAAGTGAACACCGTAAAAACTAAGCCGATAAAAAAGATGCACAAATGTTCTTTTTCTTCAATTCCACCCCAATTCTATTTATGCAAATGCCGGCGGTTTCACTATAGGTATAATGGAAGCAGAAAGTCCGCAGAGGAAACCTCGCCAGACTTTCTGCGAAAATCTCTGAGGGAAAAACCGTGATGCATTTCTGCCAAGGTTTTTCCCACAGCGCTTTTTTGCTGCAGCCTGGTACGTGGGGCCTCAGCCTCAGTATTTTTGCAGGATAGTGTTGTAGGTCACGCTCCTTTTTGTACAAGTAATAAAAGTATTTAAAACACTTTATGAATGTGGCACACAGAGAGGTTATTTGGTGAAAATGATACCAGAATTATGGAGCATTTTACTTGATAAATCTCCACCATTGTATGTGCTGGCTGGCTTGTATGTATATGAAAAACTCAGATGATGTGTGAGTCTGATCTCTGACTCAGTCAGGTATCAGACAACTTTGTGTCAGACAACTTTTTATCAGACTCATGGAGCTCTCAGCCTGCAGCCTTATACAAGTATCTTCTACTCCTGAGTGTGAGCAGTGAGGTCACTCAGAGGTCAGTCATCCTGGCCAATCACAGTGTAACATTGTATGTGCTTCATAGCTGACTGCTGACTTGTGACTCAATCAGATATGAAAGTCAGAAGTCATCTAAGTTTTACAACCAGCCCAGAAACTGCATAGAGTCAGGTGTCAGACTCAAAGTCAAAGTCGTTGTCAGAATCAAAGTCAAAGTCGTCAGAATCAAAGTCGTTGTCAGAATCAAAGGCGTTGTCAGAATCAAAGTCAAAGTCAGGTGTCACTGTTGTAAACTGCTATTAATCTGATGTTTGACACTGATATCTGAGGATGTCCTAATATGGACACTGTAAGCATGAGCGTTTCTTCTGTGGTAGTGGGACCATTAGTGATAATAGCGGTGGTGGTCCCACTATGATCTATTCCTATGCAATGATACTATGAATTCCCAGCACAGGGATAGTTTAAAAAATTGGTGGAAGGGGGGTGAAATAAAAAAAAAAAAAATCATAGTGGATCTGCCGCCGCTACTGCTGTCGGTGTCGCCGTTATGCATAGACACTTTGGTCATTTGAATTAAGTGATAAAGCATCTGCTCTAGTACTAAGTTCAAAAGGGCCAATCATAAGATAGCTTCTGTCGCTATTGAAATCAATAGTGGCATTGGCTCTCCTGTGATTGGCCCATTTGAATTTAGCGTGAGAGCAGATGCTTTGGGTCTAAAGTCAAATGGGCCAATCACAGGAAAATTGCTGCCGTTATTGAATTCATTAATAGCGGAGGTGGTCTTAGAATAGTCTAATCTAATAATTTCCCCAAAAAAGGCAAATTTTTGGAGCGTTTTATAAGTTAAAATGCATAAACGTGAATGTGTATGGTTAAACTTGGAGTTTGCATCCACTGCTTACCATCCGTTTTTCCATAGATATACATGACACTTTCACTTTGACATAACTTCAGCTGTGTTTGCCTTAGAGAGCTAGATATTGGATAGATAGGTTCCTAGGAGCCCTGAGAGTGTTCAACACTATGTTTTAATCCAAGTTAAGGTGTGGTTCATACCAAACTTGTTTGACCCGAAACCAATCTTGGTCCCGAGCCACCCGAATCCAAAACTAAACGGATCTTGAGATTCGTCCATCTCAAGACGGGAGTTATTTTGCTCACTCGCATTACGCTTTGTAGCAGTGGGTTTTGGTACTGCAACGCTGCCCTATTGGAGTCTATTTTCAACAAGGGTGTCCTGGTGGGTGGGAGAACAACAATGAAGTAGAATGATATCAAGTGGTGCATAGAGATGAACCCCTGTATGGACGGATTATCTGATTGCATTAATGGTGTATAGTAATCCATTCTCTACTGCAAGTTAAATTGGATGTCACATCCCAAGTCTAGAGTGGCAAACAAAGTCAACACAAACTTGGCATGGGGTTATTCGTAAGACATACGGGCTACAGGTGTTCCATTAGCCTTATGCCACTACTCTTAAAGGCTATCATGGTGAATAGTAAGATTGCAATAGAGGCTGGAATAATGGTCCATCCTGTTCAGCAATGAGTCCCGATTTTGTCTTAGACATGATGATGTGCAGAGATTGGCCTGAAGACCACTTGGGCAATGCCATGAAGAGGCCTTCAGAGGGAATCTTCACACTTGGTCCTACTCCTGGAATTATGGTGCACAATGGCATTTTACGCTAGCCAAACCCCTCTAGACCTCATTTCAGATACATTAATGGCCATTTCTACAAAGTGTCCCAGGATCTATTTTTCAACAGGACAACAGTATCATGATACTGTGAGTAGCCTGCGTGGTCTAAACATGCTACCATGGCCTGCAGTGTCTCCAGACCTGTCTCCCATCAATCACATCTTTAACATCATTGGTCTGAAATTGCAAATAGAGCTGCCAGCAGCCAATCTTGATATGTGTGACCAAACACAAATCAGTATGATATAACATTGCTCCCACAATCATCAATAACCTCATTGATAGCATACCAGGATAAATGAGTGCATGTATTTCTTCACGTGGCACTCATACTCATACTATTTGCATATCATTAACATGTCATCGATCCCAGAAGTATTTCTCCCATAAACTTATTGTGAGTACACATGTTTTGTTATACACATGTTTATTTCCTTTGTGTGTATTGGAACAACACAAAAAATAAACTGAGAAAAGAATGCCAAAAATTATATAATTTCACGCAAAACTCCAAAAATGAGCCAGATAAAATACCTTAATATTTGGTTGCACACTCTTTGGAAAACTTAACTGAAATCAATCACTTCCTATAATCATCAACAAGCTTCTTACACCTATAAACTGGAATTTTGGACCACTATTCTTTTGCAAAGTGTTGCAGGTTTCTCATAACAATGCAAAGATTGACTCAACTTCTGTTCTTTTTTATCTGGTTTCAGGTGTGATTTTTATATTGCCCACAATTTGCCAACAATTTTGTCCGGCACATTTTTGGAATTTTGTGTGAAATTTGCCTTTTTTTTTTCTCTGTTTTTTCTGTGTTGTTCCAAGACACACAAACAAAATAAACATGTATATTGCACAAAACAAAAACATGTGTCGTTGCAATAATTTTCTGAGAGAAATACTTCATTTTCTGGAAAAATTTGAGGGGTGCCAACACTTACGGCCATGACTGTATATATGTATATATATATTGTGACAACTTGGGGAAATTACACTCAAAATGGCTGCTTGTCCTGGACCGGACAGCGGTGGTTCATGGTACTGGGCGCCGGAAAGATAGCTTTCAGACAGTCCAAGCGTAAAATAAAACGTGGCTTTATTCAGCTTAACTGCAACGTAACAAAACAATAAACGCCTAGGCCACAGTTAGGGCACTAACTAACACCTTGAGCCCCTAACTAGCCTCTGGTTCACTTGAGCAGCCAGACTAATGCTCCACTCAGCAACAGTCCTCTGTGGCCCCAGCCCCTCTGACACAGACCGTCTATCTGTGCCGCTGGTCCACCACCTCCTGCTCCATGCAGAATACTCCAGCCTTCTGGAGTTACATGCCACCCACCCAAAGGCGTGACTGAGAGCCTTTTCTGGCCTGGGCCTGGGTCGCTCAACAGCGCCCTCTGGTTCACATACTCACATACCCTCCCCCTCAGCTCACTACCCATGGGGTGAGCTACAATGGGACGAGACATCCTATGACGAAGTCCCTCTTCAACCAAGTATGTCTGTTCAGTGTCTCTCCAGAAGTCCCAGTCTGGCGGTCTTTTCTTCCAAATACTGCTCCGTCACGTTCTCCATTTTCTCATCACTTTAAAGTCCCAATCTGGCGGTCTCTTCTTCCAAATTCCGCTCAGTTGAATTTTCCGTTTTTCCAGCACTTTAAATGCTACGCCAAGATCCTGGCCATTCTGTGCAAAGGCAAGTTTTTCTTCATCACCTCCACAATTCGCCACACAGGGGATCACATCATTTTCATCACATTTTCCATCATAGTCTTCAGCCATCCCATTGCATGACTTTGATCCCTTTAGTGAATAGCCATAAGAATCTTCTTCTTCTCCTCCTATCACGAATCCACAGGAGCTCAGATAACAGCTAACACGTACTTCATGCACATCAATGTCTTTAGAGTATAAATATTTCATGGGTACCTTTTCTGTAACCTTCATCTCAAAGCAAACTTTGCCATCACTATCAAGGCTTAGAAGTTTAGGAGACATAGGCTGCTTGCTCTCCTCTTTGTTTGAGATACACAATCTCTGTACCGCAATATCTTCTCCTTCTGCACAAGGGCCACACAGTACACCCTCACAAAATAGCTCACGCTGAACTACATTTTCTGGTATGTCTTTAACAACTGCCACATCATATATTGGAATGGTTTCTGTATAATGCTTCCACACCTGTACGACAGCAGGACAACCACTTCCATACTCTAGTCTTACCTCCTCTTTCTCATACGCATAACTTTCTGGAGGCATGTTGCGGTGCTGTGATAGATTACAAGAATTTTCGTACCAACTCCTTTCTGACAGTACAGGAGCTGGTGACATCATCAGCTCAACCTTCTTCAAGTTATTTTCATTCCCGGTGCTAACACCGGAGGGCTGGGACACCAAGTTTTCAACATCACAGTTTTTTCTGTCAGTACCCAGATGCTTTTTGGTTACATGTTCTGGCTGCCTTAATGGTTCTTCTTTCTCTGCCTCTATGCTGGCAGCTTTCTTCAATTCTACCGCCTTCTGTAGCGCACAAATCTCTGATTCCAGTTCCGGAACTTTCTTCACTGCCACATTTTTCTGCACAGCCTCCATCTCAGTTTTTACTATTACAACTTGCAGAACTTCCTCAATCTTCCTGACATCTTCTATGGCAGCAGATGTAGCTGCCATCTCTTTATTCACTATGCCTCCTAATTCTAGGACATTCTGCAATGTTCTTCTAACGCTTGTCAGGTCAGCATCCTGGATAATATTTTCTGCTTCCCCCACTGTTCCCTGAATTATATTGGATTGATCCTCCAACATCTTCTGATAAAGCTTCTGCTCATCTGCAGACTTTGTCAAGTCTTTCATTCAAGTCCCGTATCTCAGTGGCTCTCTTATCTTGCTCTTGGTTGACTAAAGACTATATTTCTTGAATCACATTTTTCAGGAATAACAGCTCTGATTCCTTAGAGGTTAACAGGCTCTGCAGCGAGTCTCTCTCATCTTCTAGTGCTGCCAGCTTTGAAGATAGTGCAGATGCCGACTGTTCCGTATTGGATAAAGACTGCTGCAATTGATCCAATTCTTCTCTTTTAGATTCCACTTCGGTTTTTAACTGTTCAATCTGAGAAGTGCGCTCTTCCAACTTTATTTCTGATTCACGCTTCACTTGATCCATCTGAAACTCCAGCTGTTTCTTGATTTCCTCCTGCTTGTTCACTTGCACCTTTAATTTAGCAACAAGCATATTTAGATCTACAATCTCAGCAGATAAACTAGACAGGTTTCCTTCAAACTTAATCCTCATGTCTTCTGTCTGGAAGTCCAATTCTCTCTTGGCCTTTTCCAGCATCTCACAAGCATTAGCTTTGTTCTCATACAATATCTGCACAGATTCCAGGTTTTTCTCAACTTCATCCTTGGAGCTAACCAATTTCTCCATTTCAGTGCACAGTTGCTTGTTGAGCCTCTCTAACTCGGCCTTCAATTCAAGGGCCTCTGCTTCAGCATGGTCACGTTCTTCTGCATATCTAGCAGAAAGAGTCTTCTCTTCACCAAGCAGCTGATCAAACTTTTTCTGCTTCCTTTTCAAATTTGACACAATCCGATGTTGATGATCAAGATCTACACCTACATCTTCTAGTTCCTGCTGCAGTCTAATTTTCGTCTTCTCAAGTTTGTCATAAGCAGCAACCTTCTCCTCAAACCATTGAGTTGTAGCTTCTAGCTCCTTTTGCAACTTTTCCTTTAGTTCTTCAACAGAGTCCAAGGACCCAATACTATCTTCCATTTTTTTCTTCATATCAGTCACCTGAGCCTGTAGTCTGTTTGCCTTGTCTAGCAGTTCTGCTTGAAACCTGTCCCCTTCTGTGACTTTTTTTTGTGACACATTTTTTATTTGTTTTATTTTTAACTATTCTAGCCTCTCCTCTGTCTCCATTGGGCAGGCAATTTCTCCTGAACACAGCAATGCCCCATATGTGGTCGTAAACTGCTGTTTGGGTACATGGTGGGGCTCAGAATGGAAAGAGCGCTATTTTGCTTTTGTAGGGCAGATTTTGCTGGAACAGTTTTCAGGTGCCATGTTGCATTTGCAGAGCCCCCAAAGTACCAAAACATTGGAAACCCCCTAAAAGTGACCCCAATTTGGAAACCACACCCCTCACAGAACATGTCAAGGGGTATAGTGAGCATTTTGAACCCACAGCTGTTTCACAGATTTTATTAACATTGGGACATGAAAATGAAAAATTTATTTTTTTCCAATAAACTGTCAATTTAGCCCCAAATTTTTCATTTTCACAAGAGGACAAAGGAGAAAAAGCTCCCCAAAGTTTGTTACACAATTTCTCCTGAACACAGAAATGCCCCATATGTGGTTGTAATCTGCTGTATGGGTACATGGTGGGGCTCAGAATGGAAAGAGCGCTATTTAGCTTTTGGAGGGCAGAATTTGCTGGAATAGTTTTCGGGTGCCATGTCGCATTTGCAGAGCCCCTTAAGTACCAATACAATGGAAACTCCCAAAAGTTACCCCATTTTGGAAATTACACCACTCATAGAATTTATCTAGGGGTATAGTGAGCATTTTGACCTCACAGCTGTTTCACAGATTTTATCATCATTGGGATGTAAACATGAAAAATTACTTTTTTTTCCAATAAACTGTCCATTTAGCGGCATATTTTTAATTTTTGCAAGTGGTTAACGAAGAAAAAGCTCCCCACAGTTTGTTACACAAGTTCTTCTGAACACAGAAATGTCCTATATGTGGTTATAATCTGCTGTTTGGGTACATGGTGGGGCTCAGAATGGAAAGAGCGCTATTTAGCTTTAGAAGGGCAGATGTGGCTGGAATAGTTTTCAGGTGCCATGTCGCATTTGCAGAGCCCCTAAAGTACCAATACAATGGAAACCCCTCAAAAAGGACCCCATTTTAGAAACTACACCCCCCAAGGATTGTATCAAGGGGTATTATCATTTTGAGCCTAAAAATGCTTCCCAAAAATTAATGTACAAAGTGAAAATTGAAGTTTTTGAAGAAATATCCAATTTCAGAACATGTTGCTGCCACTTTGTGGCATCAGAGACATGAACTCCTAAAACTATTAAGTGGGCTATCCTGGGGGAAAAAAAATTATATATGTGGGTGTAAACTGCTGCTTGGGCACACAGCAGGGCTCAGAAAGGAAGGAGCACTGTGTTTTTTTAGCTTTTGGAGTACAGATTTAGAGGGACTTTCTGGTCGCCATGTTGTTTTTGCAGAGCCCTGGAGGTGCCAGTAAACTGGAATTCCCCAATAAGTGACCCCCATTTTCTAGGGGCGATTTTAGGGTCTCTGCAAATGTGACATGGCGTCCAAAGACCAACAATCTAAATCTGCGCTCCAAAAGTACATAGTGCTCCTTCACATCTGCGCCCTCCTGTGTGCGCAAGTGGCAGTTTATACCCCCATGTATGACACTGGTGTACCCAGGATAATGTAATTAATGCCATATGTGGGTATAAACTGCTGTTTGGGCACAGCCGAGCACAGAAGGGAAGGAGCGCTATTTTGGTTTTTAGAGCACAGTTTGGTTTTTGGACACCATGCCACTTTTGCAGAGCCCTTGAATTGCCAGTAAAGTGGAATCCACAGACTTGTGACCCCATTTTGGAAACTACACCCTTCAAGGGATTTATCAAGTGGTGTAGCGAGCATTATTAACCCTTAAGTGTTGCATTCTTTTAATTTCCAGAAATGAATGCGCAGATGATAATGAAAAGTTAAAAATAACATTTTTCCATAGATACGCCATTTCAGTGCCCGATATGTTGTGCCCAGCTTATCTCTGCAGAGACACTCACTCCAAAAACTGTTAAGCGGGTATCCTGGGCACAACAGCTTTTGGAGCGTTCATCTCTGATACAAGCCGGGCACAACATATTACGCACTGAAATGACGTATTCCTGGAAAAATTGTAATTTTCACCTTTCACAATCAGCTGCGTATTCATTTATGGATAATAAATTATAGCAACACTTGGGGGTTAAAAATGCTCACTGTACCCCTGGATAAATTCCTTCAGGGGTGTAGTTTCCAAAATGGGGTCATATGTCAGGAGATTCCACTTTACTGGCGTTTCAGCTCTGCAAAAGTGCAATGGCGTCCAAAAACCAAACCGTCCAAGTCTGTGCTCCAAAAGCCAAATAGCACTCCTTCCCTTCTGTGCCCAGCTGTGTCCATACAGCAGTTTATACCCACATATGACATTAAGTACGTTATTCTGGGTACGACAAGTGTAATACATGTGGGTATAAACTGCAGTTTGGGCACACAGCAGGGCGCAGAAGAGAAGGAGCACTATGTGGCTTTTGGAGTGCAGATTCAGATGTTTGGCATCTGGACGCCATGTCATGTTTGCAGAACCTGTAAGGTACCATAACAGTGGATTCCCCAAAGGAGTGACCCCATTTTGAAAAGTGCACCCCTCAAAGAATTTATCAAGGGGTGTAGTAAGCATTAGTATCCCAGACGTGACTGCACAGCGGATGGGGAAAAGTGAATATATAAGCTGTGCAGAGTATATTGGGTACACTAAATTCCTTACTATTTCCCCAGTAGTTCCTATTATTGGGGAGGTCACTCTGGGGGTCACTTCTGGTTTATTTTCCCTCATAAGCTTTAAATCTGGGGTGTCTCCTGATATACGCTCGCACAGCTTATACATTCCCTTCCTGACGCAGCCAGTTATGTTCTAAAGATTTGGCGATTTTTGGGGTTTTTGTCTTCACATTGTACGAGCTATATTTTCTCTATTTCTCTGGTGATGTAGCCATATGAGGGCTTGCTGTTTGCGGGGTGAGATGTATTTTGTAATGACATCATCTTTGGGCGCCTATAACTTATTGAATAAATTTTAACTCTTTTCTTGTTGGATTAAAAAAAAAACAAAACATCAATTCTGGCACTGCGTTTTACCTTTGAAATTTTTCACCATGCAGCATAAAGCATAAGTAACATGTTACCTTTATTCTACGGGTCAGTACGATTACGGAGATACCTCATTTATACTGTTTTTTTTATGTGATACTAATTTTGCAGAACAAAAACCCATTTGGGGACATAAATTAATTGTTTTTGCATCACCATCTTCTGAGATGCGTAACATTTTTATTTTACTTTTTACAGAGTTGGTTTAGGGCTTATTTTTTGCGGGACAACCTGTGCTTTTTATTGGTCCTGTTTTGGGGTACATATAACTTTTTGATCACTTTTTATGGCATATTTTGTAAGGTGAGATGGCAAAAAATCATTACTTTTGGCTAGTTTTTTCCGTTTTTTTTTCTCCGACGTTCACCGTGTACATTAAATATTGTTTCAGTTTTATTGTACAGGTTGTTACGGACGCGGCGATACCAAATATGCATTCTTGCTATTAATTTTTAGTTTTTTTTTTTATATAATTAATTTTATATAGCAAAAGGGAATTTTTGGGGCTTTATTCTTTTATTAATTTTTTTCAAACACTTTATTTTATTTTTTTCACTTTTTTACTTTTTCATGTGTCCCATTAGGACACCTGAGCCAGCAATGCTTTGATTGCTGGCTCAGCACTTTAGACTGCAAGACACGAGCTTACAAGTGTCTTGCAGTCTATACAGGAAGTGAGGCTATGCAGACGCATAGCGCTCACTTCCGCAGGTCTCGGCAGGATCAACCAGGTAGTGGGGTCACCAGGCAGCCTGGGGTCATTGGGCAGACCCCGGGCTGCAGATTATAGATATCGGCACCCCCCGATCTCGCCGCGGGGGGTGCCGATCGGAGCGGCAACATAGCGGAACCCCTTGGATGCCACGGTCATGTTTGATCGCGGCAACCAAGGGGTTAAAACCTCCGATCAGAACTCAGTTCCGACCGGGGGATATGGAGCAGGGTGTTAGCTGTCAGTTACAGCTAACACCCGGTTCCGATGCCGCCCGCTCACTATCTATTATTACGCCCTGTTGCGCTAAGTACCAAGCACACAGTACGTAATAGTACGTCAAATGTCGTTAAGGGGTTAATAGTCCCACAATGGGGAAATTCAGTGTGTTACAGCAGCAAAGATAAGTAGATTCAAATACAAATACAACATGTACAAGAATGTTCCAAGGTAAGAGGCATTACATTGATAGATAGACAGATAGGACATAGCAGAGGGATGTAGCAGAGGAGGGGGAGGGGGATTTAACAGGCAGAAAGATATTTCAGTTCTCTGTGTGTATTGATCACTGCTTAGGTCGGTGTTGGTTGTACAGCCTAACCGCGGTGGGGAGGAAAGACTTCCGATAGCACTCCTTCTCACACTTAGGGTGGAGCAGTCGGTCACTGACAGTACTGCCCAGCGCTATCACGGTCTCATGCATGGGATGGGACTTCTTCCGCATGGAGCGCACCACGGACAGTATCGTTTTGTCACCCACCACCTGCACTGGGTCCAGTGGGCTCCCCAGGACAGAGCTGGCCATTCTAATCAGCTTGTCAAGTTTATTTCTGTCCCTGTAGAGCTTGCTGTGGCCCTTCCTGTACAGGACCTCCATATGATCTGCCCAGTCCAGCTTATTATTAAGGAGCAAACCCAGGTACTTATAGGTGTTCACAATCTCGATGCCCGTCCCCAGGATGTCCACTGGTTTAGAAGGGCATCTGACTTTACGGAAGTCCACCACCATCTCCTTGGTCTTCCCCGCGTTGATCTTCAGGTGGTTCCGCTGGCACCAGTCCACAAAATCCCGGTTCAGTTCTCTGTACTCCCTGTCATCATCGTCTGTGATGAGACCTACTATTGCAGAGTCGTCAGAATACTTCTGTAGGTAGCAGCTAGATGAGTTGCACCTAAAATCTGCAGTGTACAGTGTGAAGAGGAAAGGGCCGAGAACCGTACCCTGAGGTGCCCCCGTATTACAGATCACAGTATCTGACACACAGTCTTGGGCTCTCACGTATTGAGGTTGATTTGTGAGGTAGTCTAGGATCCAGTTGGAGAGGTGGTGGTCCACTCCAGCAAGGCCCAGCTTGTCTCTCAGTAACCTGGGCTGTATGGTGTTAAAAGCACTGGAGAAATCACAGAACATTATTCTCACCGTGTTCCCTGGTTTCTCCAGGTGAGACAGAGCCCTGTGCAGAAGGTGGATGATGGCATCATCTACCCCAATGCCCGGCCGATAAGCAAACTGGAGAGGGTCCATAGCGGGGCTCACTAGAGGGCGGAGATGTGTGACAACCAATCTCTCTAAGATCTTCATCAGGTGGGATGTCAGTGCTACAGGTCTGTAGTCGTTAAGGTCCATAGGGTGAGGTTTCTTTGGAACTGGTACCACACAAGAAGATTTCCATAATTCAGGGACTATTTCCTGCCTCAGGCTCATATTATACATATATGTAATTATACCACACAGCTGGTCCCCACAAGTCTTAATTAGCCTTGCACTGATGTCATCTGGCCCTGCGGCTTTCCTCACCTTGATCTTTTTCATCTCCTTCCTCACCTGGGCCCATGTGAAGGTCAGACTGTGGTCAGGTAAAGACGGATTTCTGAATTTACTGGTCTGTTGGGAAGTAGCCGCATGGGGTGAAGTCATTGTGGTGGGGGGAACTGAAGGACATGCTGGGGTGGGAGGAGCTGGTGTGTGATCAAATCTGTTAAAGAATAGGTTTAGTTCATTAAGCCAAATAACATCTGCCTCAATCTGGCAGACAGACTGTTTATGACCCAAAATTGACTTAAGCCCCTCCCATGTCTTTTCTTTCCATTTGCTTTTTCATCTTTTCCTTATAACTGGCTTTTCCCTGCCTGATTTGATGCCTCAGCTCCTTTTGTACTTCCCTCAACCCCTCCTTATCTCTTGTCCTGAATGCCATCTTTTTCTCTTAAAGTAGTGTTTTTATATCAGAGTTAATCCATGGTTTGTTGTTGGAGAAGCACCTCACCACTTTTGTGGGTACTGTGTTATCCACACAAAAATTAATGTAGTCCGTTATGCAGTGTGTGAGTCCTTCTATATCTTCTCCATAAGAATCCTGCAGAACTTCCCATGTGGTTGTGTCAAAACAATCCCTCAGAGCCTCATCACTCTCCTCGGACCATATCCTCACTGTGCGGGTGACAGCTGGTTCTCTAAGTACAAGTGGCTTGTACACAGGTCGGAGATGCACTAGGTTGTGATCCAATCTTCCCAGGGGCGGTAGGGCTGATGAGTTATATGCCTCCCTCGCGTTGGCAAAGAACAAGTCCAGTGTTTTGTTGTCTCTTGTGTGGCAGGTTACATACTGTGTGAAAGTGGGCAGTGTGGATGATGGGGAGGCATGGTTGAAGTCTCCAGACACAAGAAAGAGAGCCTGGGGGTGTTTCAACTGCAAATGGCTCACCGTGGCTTGTAGGACCTCACAGGCATCTTCAGCTTTCGCAGAGGGGGGGCATATGCAGCTATCACGATGACATGCGATAGTTCCCTTGGTAGATAGAAAGGTCTCATGCTCACAGCTAATAGTTCAATGTCCTTACAGCAAGTTTGTTCCTTATTCACAATGTGCCTAGGATTACACCATCTATTATTCACAAACATTGCCAGCCCTCCTCCTTTCCTCTTACCGCTCTCCCTTTTCCTGTCTGCCTGAAGGAGTTTAAAACCATCCAAGGAGACCAGAGGGTCAGGACTAACTTCAGTGAGCCAAGTCTCTGTAAGTAGCATCATGCTGCACGCCCGAAACTCCTTATTATGCCTGGTGAGCGCTGTTAGTTCGTCCATCTTGTTTGCAAGAGATCTCACATTGCCCATAATGATGGAGGGGAGAGTTGGTCTGTAACGTCTCTTTTTAATCCTCTGAAGAATTCCAGCTCTGCACCCCCTCCCCCTCTTATTCCTTCTCCAGAGCTCTTGGGGGATGTGTGGGCAAATGGTAAGCAGCCCTGCTGTGTCTCTAAGCTGCAAAAGTTTCTGCCTGGAGCAGACAAAAGAATTGTCTGCAGGCACAATAGTTCCCATTTCAAGCAGAACAAAAAGACAGATAAAAACAAAAAAGTATCACAAAGGTCCAATTCCAAGTCTTTGTGTGTTTCTTCATAGTGCAAAGTCCCTTAAGTAGAGAGATAAAAAACAAGACAAAGAAAGAAAAATTAGAGAGAGACTCAGAGCTGCTGAGACAGGCTGCCACTCCAGCGGCGCCATCTTGGAAAAAAAAAAAAAAAAAAAAATATATATATATATATATATATATATATATATATATATATAATATATGTATATATGTATATACACATACTGTACATTCGTATGTACATATATATATATATATATATATATATATATATATATATGGATAAATATGTATACAGAGATGTATATATATATGCTGTATATAGATGTATGCCTATATTTGTGGGCCATGAAAACCATGTATTGGCCTTAATGCTCAGACCCCATTTTTCAAGCATGTCATCTTTTACTTTATGTGAGAATAGCTACATAATGCATTTACCTATCCAGGTGATTACAGACTGTTTTTTCGTGACACATTGTATTTTATGTTGGTGGTAAATTTTGGTCATTATACTGTGTGTTTGTTTGTTAAAGAAAGGACAATTTACTGAAAATTTCATAAAATTATCAATTTTGAAAGTTTCTGTTATGATAAAAAACACAGTCATATCACACAAAATTCTTAACAATTAACATTTACTATATGTCTACGTTATATTGGCATTGTTTATTTAATTAACTTTTACTTTTCTAGGATGTTAGAAGGCTTATAAATTTAGTAGCAAATTCTCAAATTTTCAAGAAAATTTCAAGATTCTGTTTTCTAGGGACCTATTCAGTTCTGAAGTGACTTTGAGGGGCCTATATAATTGAAAACACCCATAAATGATCCAATTTTAGACACTGTACTCCTCAAATTATTCAAAACAGTGTATAGGATCTTTGTTAACCTGTGTTCCACAGTAATTCATGTAAAATTTCCAAATGTAATTTTTTATTCACATTTTCCATTTCAAACCAGTTTTTCCTGTAACAAATGATAAAGTAGTACTTCGGCACTCAAAAATATTAAATATCAACAAATTTTATTCCATGAAACAAAAAGTTTTTTTATGAAAACACAGCGAGAAAAATGTTAAAATAACACACGGTGCATGATGTCAGTATTTTGAACGTTTCAGTCTCCTAAGACCTTCGTCTGCATGACATCTGAGGAATTCAAAATATGATATAATAAGTAAAAACAAATAAAAATATTCCAGAAAAATTTAATCATTATTCTTGATGTCTGAGTTGCCTCTGTCCTTAGAGATTGAACTGGGGCGTGTTCTTACGTAGTCACGTGACTGCGGGTCATCGCTCATGCCTCGATCACGTGCTTCGTTGACGTCATCATTAAGTGTCAAGGATACTATTTAAGGGGTTCCATCTAATCATGCTGCTTTATACTTACCACACTGCACAAAGTATGTAATTGATTCTATAGTTGTTGTTATATGCATTGGGGAAATGTAATAGATTTTTCTCTCTTAAGTATATGATATGTTAATCTTGATAGATTATGTCTGGAGTAATTATTAAATTCTTATATGGTATAACTGGAGAATGTAACAACATTGGATATTTACTTGTATATTATGCCTCTTGTTGACACTGTGATAATTGAGATGGACATTAACTTGTGCCCAAAAATTTCTCTGGAATATTTTTATTTGTTTTTACTTATTATATCATATTTTGAATTCCTCAGATGTCATACAGACGAAGGTCTTAGGAGACCAAAACGTTCAAAATACTGACATCATGCACCGTGTGTTATTTTAACATTTTTCTCGCTTTGTGTTCAAAAAAAACTTTTTGGATCATGGAATAAAATTTTTTGATATTTAATATTTTGGAGTGCCGAAGTACTACTTTATCATTTATGTGGATACTTCTGGCACCATTTTTGAGATTGGATATCTCTTTTATTAAGGAGTGCAGATCTTTCTACACATTTTTTCCTGTAACAAAGACAGGGTTAACAGCAAAACCTACCATAATATTTATTAATATAACGTTAAAGACCGGTTAGTCTGGATGCAGGAGGTCCAGCCCTGTCTATAGCTCTATCAGGATTTATATATCTAAATTTCAGAAGGGAGTTGATAGAGTAGAACATAGTAAAACTTCACTTTTATTTTTTATACAAATAAAAATAAATATAAAATCGTATTGGAAAGACGAGGCTCACTAGTGCTCCCAAGTACTACCTTGTGATTAGTGAAAGAGAAGGGATGAGATCACATAAATTACATATATAGTGTGCACTAATGTTTATAGATGCCCAAAGCAGATATTAGCCTTGCTATTTTATTTTCTAATGACCATAATAATGATGACAACATGAGTCATATAGTTAATAGCATCAGTGTCATTTAAAGGGAGTGTATGAAGGGTAGCTAAGACAAACAAACAGGGAGGGGTTTGTTTATTATTCAGCAAAAGTCCACATATCGCTTCTCATAACAGCTGAGACAGCGTCTACTCTGCCCAAGGTATAAATATAGTCGGGTGCCTCAAATAAAGCCTCAAATGTATATGGACACACAGTCAGTTAAAACTGTGTGTCACCTAGCACTGAGGATTCACCAGATACATTCCACTGGCAGGTTATAGCTGAATACACCCTCAATAGGGTAATTTTGTCAGCACCCCACAACCTCCCAGCACCCTTTCCACATACACCTCTATCTGACACCTACAGCACACATTTAAAAGTCTCTCCCTAAGTGCTAAAGAGTTAAAATAAAAAATACCAACGCGTTTCACCAGCCATTGCTGGATCATCAGGGGACTAAATCAATATAAACTCTCAGTTTGAGAGTGAAATAGCAATGGCGCCGGAGTCTCAAGAAAGCCTTCCTTAAAATGGGACTAAGCCCCGCCCACAGTGCACGTCACATGACGTCACGTCCAATCGTCATGTGTGGAGGCAGAGCCATAGTCGATGCTCCTCCCCTCACACTATTCGTCATCCGAGGCGCTCCTCCCAGGGGCAGGGAAGCTGTCAGTGTCGTCATAGAGACATAGACGCGCGTCTCCTATGTTTACATCGTGCTGTCATCTCTCTGATCCCAATTGTAGGCAGTTGGAGCACGAAACACAGAAGTCATGCTATCAAGGAATTCATGTGCATTGTCTAAGATTATGCTTAAACACGTAAGATGCTTGATCTATACCGCACCAGCACTTCTCAATTCCGCAATACATATAAATGTTGAAGCACAACAGATATCACATTCGGGTGGTACATTGCATCAATAGAGGTATACAGGGTCTGTGTTCACCTCTACAGTGAAAAATAATTTCCCAACTGAGCTTACACTTATCAATATGCCAGCTATATTACATATCCTCATCAAACTCCATAGAAGCCATGAATCATAGATCACCGTAGTAATACTAGAGTGAAAGTCACTCTGCATAGATCTGAATATTATGTTCACTATATAGTGAATTGCCCATATATGAGATACAATATTTCCCCATTTCCCAAAGGAAATATATCACACAGATATACCAGAAAAATGGATAAGAGGATTCCTAATAATATCATCAGATTTAGGGTATGTGCCATAATAGATATAATGAATATATTCAAAAGAGAGATATGTCGGGGGGGGGGGGGGTACACTTTTATTCCCTCAACCCTAAAGACGTGTTTCATCTGGACAGCATCATAATACATCCATCCTGAATATATATAATCCCTAACTCCAAAATATTACAGGGAATTATAAAAATGGAGCGAAGGACAAGCATTCGTTAATCCCTCCCGGGGATGTCAATTTAAAACGGTGAATCCATCTGCATTCATGTTGCAACAGAAGTCTATCCCAATTGCCACCCCTTCCTGGTGGTTGGATCAGTTGAAATCCTATAAAGCTGAAGGATTCAGGTTGTCCGTCATGGTGGCTATGCGCATGTTTAGCTATTGGTGTGTCCCGATTGTTGAGAATATCATTATAGTGCTCCCTTATCCTTACCCTAAATTCACGTTTAGTCTTACCTATGTAATCTTTTGGACAGGGGCACTGTGCTAGATAGATTACTCCTTTACTACAACAGTTGATAAAGTCGTTAATTTGACAGACCTCACCAGTAATTGCACATGTTGCTGTTTTCGTTTTTTGCACCTGTCCACATGCGATACAGTTGCCACATCTGAAGGTGCCATTAGGTTTCTGGCTAAGCCAATTCTCCGTTGATTTAGGGGCAACGTAATGACTCCTAACCATCCTGTCCTTTAAACTCTTCCCATGTCTATAAGTGATCTGGGGGTGGATCCTAAAATCTATTTCAGATCATCGTCCTGAAGTAATATCCCCCAATATTTACCAAGTATTTTCCTAGTCTCTTGATGCATATTATCAAAAGTTCCAACAATTCTAGTTACATTATCAGATTTTATGTTCTGACTATGTCTCTTTGGGATCAAAAGTTCTCTTCGGTCACATGTTATAGTGCAGGGGTCGGCAACCCCTGGCACGCGTGCCAAGAGTGGCACGTGAGGCTTATTCCCCTGGCACGGCAGCAGAGTCCTCGCCCAGCAGCTTCGATCGGACCAAACACGGCTGAAACGAAACTGCTATTATTATACTGTGGGGTCTCTTCAGACCCCCGAGTGTAATAAGCGGAGACTCAGGAGAAGTGATGAAACATAAAAAACAATGATATTCACCTTGCTTCCTGCGCTACGCGGCGGCTGTGCGATCTGCCGGCACTTCTGACAGCTGACAGGGGTCACGTCCGGCGTCATTACGCATACGTCATTACGCGACATGACCCCAGAGACCCAATCAGCGGTCGCTGACTACAGGCAGAACTGCCGAAGAGAACACACAGCGGCTGCGGAGCGTGGAATGGTGAGTTCATTGTTTTTTTATGTTTGTCCCCTCTCTTGGTCCTGCGCTTATTATACTCGGGGGGTCTGAAGAGAGCTATGGGACCTAATACCGTGTGCAGGGACCGCTATGGGACCTAATACCGTGTGCAGAGGCCACTATGCGACCTAATACCGTGTGCAGAGGCCACTATGGGACCTAATACTGTGTGCAGGGACCGCTATGGGACCTAATACCGTGTGCAGAGGCCACTATGGGACCTAATACCGTGTGCAGGGACCGCTATGGGACCTAATACCGTGTGCAGGGACCGCTATGGGACCTAATACCATGTCGGGACCTCTATGGGACCTAATACTGTGTGCAGGGACCGCTATGGGACCTAATACCGTGTGCAGGGACCGCTATGGGACCTAATATCATGTCGGGACCTCTATGGGACCTAATACCGTGTGTGGGGACCACTATAGGACCTAATACTGTGTGCGGGGACCACTATGGGACCTAATACCGTGTACGGGGACCGCTATGGGACCTAATACCGTGTGCTGGGGCCACTATATGACATAATACCGTGCGTAGGGGCCACTATGGGATATAATACCTTGTGCAGGGGTCACTATGGGACATTATTCTGTATAACTGTGTGTTTTCTGCATTAAGGATGTGTTTTTGCACAGAAAACACAGGCATTTTATTTTGTGCAAAAATGCACCATGTGAACGCAGTTTTACATTGAAGTAAAAGTTCCAGTTGCCTAAGACTATATCTGCATCCAGATACATAGTGTGTCACCACCCTGAGGGTGCTGCCATACGGGGCTCCTGGACACATTTGCCAATTGGCGGCTGCACATGGACTTTCATTGCTTCTAATCGGATAGTACAGGAGCATCCCAGGAAATAGCAGTAAACGCATGTGTCCTAAAGCATCTGGTGGCAGCACTTCTGTGTTATGGTTTGTGGTATATGACTTTAGTTTAGGGGTCCTCAGACTTACAATTATTGACCGGCACTCCGAGTACCTCATCTTTGATTTTTTAATTAAAATCGGTACGCCGAACAAAAAAGGTTGCCTACCCCTGTTATAGCGTGTTGGAAAGCTCCCTTTAGTGTGTTATCCGGGTACCCGCAGTCCCTAAATCTGAGCCTCAAATCATCTGCCTGCTGTTTAAAAGTTAACAATTTTGAACAGTTTCTCTTTAGGTGGAGATATTGGCCCTTGGGAATACCCCTTTTGAGGGCCACAGGATGGGCACTCTCCCACCTAAGGAGACTGTTTGTCGCAGTCTCTTTCCTGTAGACCTTAGTTTGAATTGCTCCTGAATGATCTCTAGTAATAAGAACATCCAAAAATGATAGATCACTCATTCTCCAGGTAGATGTAAACTTTAGGTCCAGAGAGTTAGAGTTCAGACACTCCACAAAGTCCTCGAATGACGTGTGATCCCCACGCCACAGGATAAAGATGTCATCGATGTACCTCAGCCAGAGGCAGATATGGTCCTGTCACCGGCTGAGGTCATCAGCACCCACGATGGCCGCCTCCCACCAGCCCAGGAGCACGTTTGCATAACTTGGCGCACAGGGACTACCCATAGCGGTGACCCTGAGCTGGTGGTAAATGCGGCCATCAAAGGTGAAAAAGTTATTGTTCAGGCAGAAACTCAATAGCTCAATGACAAACCGATCATGTGGTCTCAATCTAATGTCCCTCATCTGAAGATAATATTCCATTGCTCTGATCCCCTGTTCATGATGGATGAACGTGTATAATGCTTCTACATCAATCGATGCAAGAATCATATCATGCCCTTTAGGTAATACCATCTAGTTTCAGCAGGAGATCAAAGGTGTCTTGGATGTATGAGGGAAGGGACTCCACAAAGGGCCTCAAGATCTGATCGATATAGCTTCCCAAGTTTCGTCTGAGGCCACCAATACCTGATACAATTGGTCTTCCTTTCACAGGATTGGTCCCTCAGTGATAGGAAACACCAACAGTTTGTAAGAGACCTGCAAGATTTCAAGGATAATAGGGCCTATAGCTTCCTTAAAAAAAGATCTTAGAAATAATAAATCTGACGGTGATTTCTCCTCATCTGAAGCTGATCACTCTGGGAGTGAGATGGAGACATCATTTTTTGAAAGGGGAGTAGGACTCTTTAGGGGCCCTAGGGGTAGACACAGAACCAGCAAGAGAGGGGTTGTGAATAGCAGGAGTTCATTTCAATCCTCGCCAACTACAAACACAGGGACTGTTTTTTTATCTCAGGGAATTGCACAAACCCAGGGCCAATATCCTCTCAGAAATCGAACCCAGAGAGTGACATGAGTAAGATGCAGATAATTAATCTATCTTGTAAAAGATTAACAAAAGCGGAGAAAGATGTCCCCTCAAAGGGTTTATCTTTTGTCCCATCAGTAAAATTTGACTTAATTGGACCAAAGATATTGCACTATTTATTAGAAAGCTACAGTGGCATAAGTACCATACCTCCATTAAAAAAAGACAATGCGCTGAACTTAACTTGGAACTGAAGGATTTGGGAGCTGTGCAGGTATTGGCAGGCCTAATGGATGATAATGACTTTGGTCACCTAAGGGCCCCACATACCAACGTAAAACCTAAAAGATTCAAAATGCCACCTCCAAGTGATAATGCCTACATAGAAATTTTTTCATCTATGGTCAATATGGAACTTGAACAGTTGGCACAATTTAATGATAGATGTAGGGGGCATAATTTGAGCATTGAAGAAAGACAGGCATTGAGAGATCTTGAACTGGACACTAATATTACGATAAAACCCTCCGATAAAGGGGGAACATAGTAGTGAAGGGCTCACCGCACTATAGGGAGATGTGTTTGACACTTTTGTCTGACACAACTTTTTATGGAATTATGAGCACTAATCCGACATAGGCCTGTTTGACAGCTTTACAGTCACTGTTACAGAGGGTTTATGAGGAAGGACTGATGGACAAGAATGAGATGAATTTTATGTATCCAAAATTCCTGGTGATGCCTACCTTTTATGCCCTCCTTAAGGTCCACAAAGGGACCAATCCTGTGAAAGGAAGACCAATTGTATCAGGTATTGGTGGCCTCACACGAAACCTGGGCAGCTATATCGATCAGATCTTGAGGCCCTTTGTGGAGTACCTTGCCTCATACATCCGAGACACCTCTGATCTCCTGCTGAAACTAGATGGTATTACCTTAGGGCATGATATGATTCTTGCATCGATTGATGTAGAAGCATTATACACGTCTATCCATCATGAACAGGGGATCAGAGCAGTGGAATATTATCTTCAGATGAGGGACATTAGATTGAGACCACATAATCGGTTTGTCATTGAGCTATTGAGTTTCTGCCTGAACAATAACTTTTTCACCTTTGATGGCCGCATTTACCACCAGCTCAGGGTCACCGCTATGGGTAGTCCCTGTGCGCCAAGTTATGCAAACGTGCTCCTGGGCTGGTGGGAGGCGGACATCGTGGGTGCTGATGACCTCATCCGGTGGCACGACCATATCTGCCTCTGGCTGAGGTACATCGATGACATCTTTATCCTGTGGCGTGGGGATCACACATCATTCGAGGACTTTGTGGAGTGTCTGAACTCTAACCCTCTGCACCTAAGCTTTACATCTACCTGGAGTATGAGTGATCTACCATTTTTGGATGTTCTAATTACTAGAGATCATTCAGGAGCAATTTAAACTAAGGTCTACAGGAAAGAGACTGCGACAAACAGTCTCCTTAGGTGGGAGAGTGCCCATCCTGTGGCCCTCTAAAGGGGTATTCCCAAGGGCCAATATCTTCGCCTAAGGAGAAACTGTTCAAAATTGTCAACTTTTAAACAGCAGGCAGATGATTTGAGGCTCAAATTTAGGGACTGCGGATACCCGGATAACACACTAAAGGGAGCTTTCCAACACGCTATAACATGTGACCGAAGAGAGCTTTTGATCCCAAAGAGACATAGTCAGAACATAAAATTTGATAATGTAACTAGAATTGTTGGAACTTTTGATAATATGCATCAAGAGACTAGGGAAATACTTGGTAAATATTGGGGGCATATTACTTCAGGACGATGATCTGAAAGAGATTTTAGGATCCACCCCCCCAGATCACTTATAGACATGAGAAGAGTTTAAAGGACAGGATGGTTAGGAGTCATTACCTTGCGCCTAAATCAACGGTGAATTGGCTTAGCCAGAAACCTAATAGCACCTTCAGATGTGGCAACTGTATCGCATGTGGACAGGTGCAAAAAACTAAAATAGCAACATGTACAATTACTGGTGAGGTCTGCCAAATTTACGACTTTATCAACTGTCGTAGTAAAGGAGTAATCTATCTAGCACAGTGCCCCTGTCCGAAAGATTACATAGGTAAGACTAAACGTGAATTTAGGGTAAGGATAAGGAAGTACTATTCAAACATTCTGTGAAAAGATGGTGGACCTCATTAGGAGAATAACAGGGGTCTCAATTGCCAATGATCCATCATCTCTTTTACTCTCCATCCTGCACAGAAAAATTAAATATTACTCCAAAACTTTGATCAGTTTTCTTCTTATAGCCACGGGAACAGTGATTCCCATACTTTGGCGGTCCACCAGCCTTCATATCCAGAGAATGGAAGATTTGGCAATAGACCTCTATCAGGGGCTACTGACATCTGCCCTCAAGTTTGGAGACATTCGACTATCTCCACAGTTTACTTCCTATACATAAGCCACTCATATAACCTTCTCAATCCCAACTCCTAACTCTGTGGTTGGTCTTTCTCAGGGGACAATGGCACACTACAACTCCTCCTGGATACCTGTATTCTCCCTCTGGAGTTATTTATTTATGGACTTCAACATCCGTGATGTTCTTTATTGATCTACACTGACTTGAGATTCTATGTTCTCTTGACCATTTCCCTTCTCCCCTTCTCTAAACCGCATGCTCCATGTTATGTTTGGAAAAATATGTCTAGTAACACATATAGTGAAACAAATGTGCATGATGCTCTTTGAATTCTGAGCCCTGTCTTATTTCTGGGCAAAAGATTAGGGCCACATATCGGGTTTTTCCAAAATCAGGAAACACAGCATAAAAACTGGAGAGCTGACTTTTCACAATCCCACAAGCTGTGCATGATATATGGGGTATTGAGTTAGCATATATCTCAGAAAATTTTAATTTTAATTTTCTTCCCTGCAAATTTCTTTTTGGAAACCATCTCAAAATTATCACTATATGCATTGATACATTTTTTGAAGTATGCTGTTTCCAAAATTAGGTCACTTCTTGGATCTTCCCATTGCACTGGCACCTTAGAGTGTCTGCAAATGTGTCATGGCAACTGTAGATGATTCTGCCCTCGAAAAGCTTACTGGCGCTCCTCACCTTCTGTAACCTAGTGTGTACCAAAACCACAGTTTTCATCCACATGTGGAGTATTTCTGTATTTCTGTATTGAGTGGTATGACTAGCTGAAAAGCAGAGCATTTCACATTTTGAAAATTGCTAAGTTTCCTATTTTTCATAAATAAATGCATAAAATATCAATTAATTTTTTACCACTAATATGATGTACAATGTGTCACAAACAATCTTTCTCAATATCACTTGCGTGAGTTAAATCATCTTAAAGTTATTGCCACATAAAGTGACACTCGTCAGTTTTGAAAAATGGGGTTGCATCCTTAAGTATTTTTTGCCTGTGTCCTTAAGTGGTTAAGTGAATTTGCATTGTAATTCTTGTTATTGCTGTATAAGACCTATGTTGTTTTAAGTGGAACATTTAGCTTGAAGCTGTGCTGATGGATTAGAACTAGACTTAGAACCCTTAAGCCCGAGCATTGCAGTTATTCTATGGTGTTTTTGTGTGAGATTTGTAGCATGCTTTTTGTGGCAAAGACTGCTCCAGCATGAGAGACACTAACTGACTCCAAGGAGTATCATAATCTTACCTCACCTCCAGCCTTGTGGTTCCTAAGATCAGTGTTTTTACCTGCCTTATGTCAAGTAAACCATGATTTGTTGCAATTTTCAGCCTTGTCTCCTAAGTTGTCTTTCCTGAATTCATCATCAAGGACACTCCAAAAACCATCAGTCTTACTACAGGGAAGTGCCCCTGGGGATACTACTACCACCATCTTCCAACTGCAGTCCCCTCATCACTGCTCTAGACTCTGACCAAGAGATAATCTGAACAGGGAATCTTATGCTATTAAATCAAAATTCTTTAAGAGCTTATTTGAAAAAGGGATTCTGTATAGATGTATAGTGACCCCAAGAAACCCTAATGCATGAATAGTAGATTCATGAAAAAAGGATCTGCTGAACCATAAATAAAGTGCCTTATGCTAGGTTCACACCTGTATTGGGGACCTGAAAAACAGAAACCCAATCTGCTTAAAAAACTGTTACCCATGGAAACCTGCGGACCCCATAGACTATAATGCTTGCAGGACTTTTCTCTCCACATTTTTCAAGCGGAATGGGGGAGGGGAATAGCCTTACTTATCTGAAATGTTAGGGAGCACAGAGGTGGATGTACAGTATTACCACATAGCTTGGTTAATATGCCTTTGAGAAGTATTAATAAGCTTGTGGTTGCCACTATCTACTTGCCTTCCCAAGGGAGGGAAGAAGCATTTACAGAAATCTATATTCATGGCTTTTTTATTATTATTAAAGGTGGAAATGCTCTTTACATGACGATTATAGCTATTTATAAAAACTGTTGATAAATAGCTATTACCAGATGTCTAGTATCTAAGATGTCAGATCTGTCTGTTATACATAGTCTTGTAAGCAGTTAGGCACTGTAAGTAGGGCTGCATGCTTCTTGTATATGAAAGCTATGGTTATGCAATGACTGCTTGCAGGATATTGCCTCAGTTTTATAGTCTTTATAGCTGACAGGAAAATTAGTAAGTCCCATATTCTATGTCTGAATAAAAGTCTATTCACAAAACTGGCAACCCCAATTGTTTTGTACAAATTCCAATTTCTGAAAGATTGCTTCTCTTATTTCTAAAAGATAGCTTTTGTTCTTTAGTATAATTTTCTTCAAGTATGGTAACAATAAACAAGAACACAATATGCGTCTTTTCTTAATATCCACACTGCAATTTCCTTCTTTCTCTTTGTTCACAGTCAAGGAGTGATGCGTCCTAACCCCAAAGCTTTTCCTTTATTCTTTATTACTCATAAAATCTACTCAGAATAAGATACATTTTTGCAAATAATAACAGTAATGATTTTAGGAGTTGTTCTAAAAGTCTATCCCTTATATATGCCAGTCATTAAACTGCAGAAGAAAAAATTCAGACTCGCTCCAAGACACACAGATATTACTGCGTATTTATTTTATGATCTGTGGCATCTCGTCCGTAGAATAAACAGAATAAAGGAGAAGGAAGATGAAAGAGATACATTGAAGTCAAGGGCTGTTTGTTAGTCTCTCTCTGCTGCAGAGGCTGGACCAGCACTGAACATCAGGCGGTCTTTGAAGACAAGAAATACAAAAATACAATTGTGTGAGTCATTTCATAAAGTACTCAGGTCGATAGTATGAACCTCACAAAAAATGCTGAAAAACATTCAAGATATAAGAATATAGATTATATGAAGAATTGCTATACCCTTCAGTGAAGCTTTCCTAAAACATGCCATCATGTATAACCTATTTATCTCATCATATACAGTAGTATAGAACATCATGAGCATATATGTCTAATAGCTAAAACTACAGACAATAGATAAACTATCAACTTAATTCTCTACTGTGTTTGGTATCTGCTGGAGTTTCAACTCTGTAAGGATACATTCAGATGACCGGGGTGCAAAACAGCCTTAAAAACATTCATTTTTCACGGCCATTTTTAACCCGAGAGGTACCTGTTTTCATGAATCCCCCAAACATTTGAGTGTATGGAGGGATCCATGAAAACAGATTAAAATAGGACATAACCTATAATGGGCATGTGAATAACCCTATTGAATTTAATGCTGCTGCATGACGTCTGTTAAAAAAAATGGACGTCACATGGCCATTATTTACTGTCGTGTAAATGTAGCTTAAGGAGAGTTTGACATAATTGACATAATTTACAACAGGGAAAGTATATACAAATCTTTTAATCTTTAATGCCCCCCATCAAAATATATTTGCAGGAAACTTTGATAATGATTGGTCAACTATTAGAATAGTTGTTGGCGAAAGTCCCCACTGCATGTGACCGCTAAGGCCAATCAGCAACCTAAGGAAAGGGAACGGGATGTCACAGGTGACATTTGCGAGTGACGTCCTGGTTTCTTTACTCAGGCCGCTGATTGGCCTCAGCGGTCACGTGCGGTGCGGACTTCTGCCAAAATAAAACACTGGAACAGCAGGACTGGACCACGGTGGGAGACACCAGAGCACCAGGGACAGGTGAGTATGGTTTTTTTTTTTTTTTTAATTTACATTCCCCATCCTCATATAAAAAAAACTGTTATCTTGGACCACTTCTGTAACCCCCTACATGCACCAGGATGTACATGTATTTTCTGATGCACGTGACTAAGTATGGCATTCATGGCATCTGAGTGGTTACTTTCACTTTCTCTATGATGATTGGTAACACGGCGCCCATTACCATGGCAGCCAAGTAAGGCTCCCAGACCTGCCATAGTAATGTAATTACTGAAGCCTGCCTGCAGGGGAGTGAATCTAAAAAAAAAAAAGGTTTTAAAACATGTAAATAAATAAAAGTTTAAATCATCCCCTTTTCCTTAGATCCCATATAAAAATAAATAAATAAAAGGAAACATAAACACATTAGGTATCCCTAGGCCCAAAAATGCCCAAACTATTAATATATAAAAACACTTGTCCCATATGGTATATGACGTAGCAGGAAAAAAAAAAAATGAAAATGGCCGATTTGCCTCCCCAAAATAATGGAATAAAAAGTGATCAAAACATCATACATTCCCCAACATGGTATCAATAAAAATTACAAATTGTCCCGCAATACACAGCTCTTAGATTGAAATATAAAAAAGTTACAAGTGTCAGAATATGATGATTCAAAGAGAAATTTTTTTTTCTTCAAAACTTAAAATTTTTATAAAGTTATTAAAACTTGAAAAAAACTATATAAATGTGGTATCATACCATACTTCCCTGGAGAATAAAGCTAACATAGCATTTTTGCCGCACAGTGGAAGCCATAAAATCAAAACCCATAAGAATATGGTGGTACTGCTTTTTTTTTTTTCAATTCCAACCCATTCATAATTTTTTTTCTCTGCTTCCCAGTACATTGTACAGAATGATAAATGGTACCATATTTAAGTACAACTTGTAACACAAAAATCAAGCACTCATATCACTTATGGGTGGTTTCTAATACATAGGTCTTTAAAATAGTAGATAATATTTATTAATGTATTAGGGTGGTACGACTAGCTATCTGAAAAGCAGAGCATTTCACATTTTGAAAATTGCTAATTTTTTTTCAAATTACATTATATTTTCTATTTCTTTTTAAATCAATATAAAAGAAAAAAATATTGATCAATGTTTACCACTAACAGTACAATGTGTCATAAAAAACAATCTTGAAATCATTTAGTTGTCTCGCCATATAAAGCGTCTCGCCATATAAAGTGGTAAATGTCAGTTTCGAAAAATGTGTCTGTGTTCTTAAGGACGGGGCCTCACGTTGTGAAAACGCTGCATTTTACAGTACCTGCAAAGGCCAATTCACATCCACATATTGCAAAAAAAAAAAAAAAAAATCTGCAGTGGAAATGTTGCGTTTTCAAAAACACTTGCGTTTTTGTAAATCGCAGCATGTCAATTACGCTAGGTTCAGACCTGCATTCGGACCCAAAGATCAGAAACCCAATCCACTTAAAAAGCAGTTACCCGTGGAAACCCGCAGACCCCATAGACTATAATGGGGTCTGCAGGATTCCGCCGGGTTTCTGCCCGAAAAATGCAAAAAGGAAAGTCCTGCCTGTTTTTTTTTTAGTAGCATGCCTGCTACTACATAAGGACACTGCATGTGAGTAATACCACTTGACACACAGAGAGAAGGCACACACTCTAGCAAGAGTTATGATTTTAGATGTTTTACTGCACTGATTTAATGAACCCCCTTTTTTTGGTCTGGTATAGTCTGACAGCTCAATGTTTCCAAAGATTTTATTTACTATGTTCTAGTTTTCAATTCTACTGTCCCATAATTTATCACTTATAAGCTTTTCTATGATACCTAGTCCATGGTAAAATGTAAGTGTTGAGATTCTGCACTGAGAATCAAAAGGGCGTTTGGTTACACCCAAGCAGCAAAGGGATCTGGGTCCAAAACGTGGGGTGGTGGATGGTATACCCTAAACTTGCCCTAATACCCCAAAGGTATCAGACTCCCGCCCTGACAAGGACAGTCCCATAACTTGCCCTAAGCATCCCTGTTTGTGCCTCCTCCCGATACGTTTCGCTACCCTATAGCGGGTGCTCCTCAGGAGATATGAAGGATGAACGTGGTAGTTCCAATTGTAGAAAGCGCTACAACCTCTTGTACAGGGGAGCTCTATTCAGTCTCATACCCTCCACTGCCCCACGTTTTGGACTCAGATCCCTTTGCTGCTTGGGTGTAATCTTGGCCACACACTGACCAACCTAACCCATTATTGGAATTGGTAAGTTTAACCCATTATTGGAATTCCATGTTTGTTCATTGTGCTATTTGTTTGTCTTATAGGACTTTGTAATGAATTTAACCGTTATATTAAATGTTAAGTTTTATTTATCTCTCTGTACGTTGAGGATCTGTGCTTCTAGTATTTGATTTAACGATCCGTGAAGAGCCCGTCTGTTCTTCAATAATAATATTAACTTTATTTATATAGCGCCAACATATTCTGTAGCAGTTTGCAAATCAGAGGACACATGAACAGGCAATATGAAACATTACAATGTGACAAAGAAATAAACATATCAAACAACAGGAGCGAGGGCCCTGCTCACAAGAGCTTACATTCTATGAGGAGATAGGGGGGCACAAGAGGTCAGAGGGCTTGTTTGCTACAATGGTCCAGCCATCTATTAATAGAAAAGTTTGTGTAACTGAAGCTGTATGAACCCGTCACCAGCCAGTATCTGTGAATAAACATATACTAAGTACAAGGAGTGCAGTGTAACTTCTAGATGGAGAGGACAGATTTCTGAGGAACAGAAGAGGAAGGATAAAAGGTGTTATTGTTCTACACCTACTCACATTACGCTGTGATCAGGGCATGTGATAAGCCTGACCATACAGATGTGATTTTAGGGCAGTTTTGAAGCTGCTGTAGTTGGGGAGTAATCGGATTGTCTTGGGTAAAACATTCAGGACAGATTGTAATGGGGAGAGTTTAGTAAGGGGAAGCCCAATTAGAAGAGAATTGCAATAGTGAAGACGAGAGAGAATCAGAGCGACAATGAGGGTTTTTGATGTTTCCACGGTGAGAAAAGGGCGAATTCTAGAGATGTTTTTAAAGTGCAGGTGGCAAGAGCGTGCCAGTGTCTCAATATGTGTGGTAAAGGTGAGATCTGAATCAAATACAAGCCCCAGACAGCGGGAATGCCGCCTCGGGGTAATAGTAAGGCCACAGACAGAAATGGAGATATCAGGGTTAGGTCTGTTAGTAGATGGAGGGAACACAAAAAGTTCAGTTTTTGAAAGATTCAATTTCAGATAAAGAGAAGACATGATGTTAGAGACAGCAGAGAGACAGTCACTGGTGTTCTGTAGTAGTGCAGGGGTGATGTCACAGGGTGAAGTATATAGTTGGGTATCATCTGCATAAAGATGGTATTGAAAGCCAAATTTGCGAATTGTTTGTCCAACTGGGGCTGTGTACAGAGAGAAGAGGAGGGGACCTAGGACCGAGCCTTGAGGAACCCCAACCACAAGGTGCAGAGGAGAAGAAATAGCACCAGCGAATGATACACTAAATGAGCGGTCAGAGAGATAGGAAGAAAACCAAGAGAGAGCGTTATCCCTGAGGCCAATAGAATGGAGTATAGTGAGGAGGAGTTTGTGGATTACAGTGTAAAATGCTTCTGCTTATATTTGTTAGAAGCAGCTGTCTCGCATTGGTCGCAAAGGATAAGCTTACTGTTCACCAAAATCCCTAGGATTTAGACATTGTCCCAGCCGATTTTCAAAAAATCTTATAACTGGGCACAGAGCTCTTACTACTCATGCCAGTAGTTGTCCACAATCCAAAGTCATCAATATTTAACTCCCAGAAAACCTCACTCTGTTGTGACACTACTAATTGAGTCCAAAGTAATAAATTGAGATGTGTGCAATCTTGTGGACTGTGGTTACCCGATGTAAAAAAAAAAATCAATCATCATGCTGCAAAAAGACTACTTGTAGCCCAACCCTAAAATAGCAGTGTTTTACTCTGACCAGATTATAGTTCAGAATTCAGATCAGTTAAGGAATTGTAACTGTTCTCTTTATTCAGTTATGCAAAGCAGAATGGAGTAAAATTGCATTGCCTGCAGTCCACATTTATTAAGTAGTTTGTGGCAGTTTTTGCAGAAATTGCATAAAAAAATTCCAGAAAATCATGATGTGTGTGAAAATAGCACAAAAGTTACTTTAAATATATTAAGAGGCATGCACCTTTTAATAAAATTTTAATTATTTATTTTACGTGATCTAAAATGTAATATTTAATAAGGGGGCGCCCCTTTAAAGCAGGTCTAACAAACCTAACTTAGATCATCAAGATTTTGCAGCTGTGATTAATACTCCATGGGGTTGTCGGAAATATTCAATGAGGGTAAATACATTTTATGCATTCAATAAAGAATGGTCTTAAAGTGAACTTCTCATTTGCACAGTGACTGATACACTAGTAAGTAGGTTATATATGTTATATACATGTAAATGATTTAAAAAGGGCAGGCTTTAATTTCCAACCTTGCCTGGGGGAGAGTACAGAAAACCAGTCTATGCTGAATACAAATGAGAGGAAACAACTCACATCCTTCAAGCTTACACTGAGTTGCTTTTCCGTTAGCTAGCCAGCAGCTCAAGAAGAAGTTTCATATAAATGGCAGTCAGATTTTTCAAGTAAGTTCATCTCAGAGAAGGAAACCTGTGTTATGATCTATATATCTTCAATCACTATTAAAGATGACATAAGAGTACTATTACCAGATTATTTACCGCTACTTAAAATACTAAGGAGATAGAGACATAGTATACAAATATTTTTTCTGTGATTATGACTCCTTTCCAGGCTTCATCTAGTTGTGGCTACTGACTTCAGCCAGTAACAAAGATTTTGTTGTTGTTTCTCTTCTTGACTCTGTCTCCAACTTATGCTTATAGGTGGCTACATGCATATCATACTTCATTTTTCATATTTTAAACCATAATATGACTATTTAGCTATTTTTGGATGGTTCTGCAATGCACCATGATTTTATAAAAAGAGTGTTAAGTATTAGAGATGAGTGAAGATTTTAAAAATTAAATTCGGCAACTTCGACGAATTTTCCGATACAATTCTATTTGATCCAAATTAAATTGCGGCGAATAAACAGCTATTTCCTGTCTGTAGAGAGCTGGGGTGGGTGGGTGGGCGGCAAAATGGCAGAACCCCTTGCATCCAAGGTGTTAAAGGGAGTCTATCATTGAGATTTTCAAGTTTTAGCTAAGGCTATATTCATGTAGCCCTTATAAAGGCTATTGTAGGCATAACTGTTATTTCCTGACTCTTGCCGGCGTTTTTCAGAAAAAGTCTTTTTCTTGATATGTAAATTAGCTTCCACAGAGCACAGGGGGCGTTCCCCCTGTGCTTCGAGCACCCCCTGTGTCATCACCCTCTCCTTGCATCGCCGCCCCCTTCTTCCTTCTTGTTAACGCCTCCTCCTCCTCTTTGCTTCTTTCTCCTGTCAGCTCGAACGAAATCTCGCATATGTGCGATATTTCGTTCACACCGACGGGAGGAAGAAGCAAAGAAGAGGAGGAGGCATGAACAAAATCTTATTTTCCCCCATAATTTGCAAATACATTCTTTAAAAATCAAACAATGTGATTTTCTGGATTTGTTTTCTCATTTTGTCTCTCATAGTTGAGGTCTACCTATGATGTCAATTACAGGCCTCTCTCTGTAAAATAATAATTGTCCGTAAACTATAAAATAGTCTACAATTGAATGAAATCCTTACTCACGTGTTGACCTCTAAGGTAACATTATTGGAGGACTCTGCTTCATATAAAACATGGAGATTTATTGAAAGTCTTCATGGGAAACAAATATATGGAAAACTACCAGTATAACAGAAACATCAGTCAATGTCTTACATGTCACAGAATTAGGTTTCTTCAAGATGGATCCCTTGCAGACATCTTGGCTCATGCTTATTCATCAATGTGTGTTGATCATCTGCAGGATGATTCCGACATCCTTCCCAAGGTCTTAGAGGAAGTAGCCAGGTTTGGAGATATAGACACCCAAAGTGAGAGACAGAGACAGGTTCCCACAGATCCACACAGGGAGAGGGAGACCCCCCACCGAGTAGTGAGACCACCACATGTGTGTCTGTCAGTCATTTATATACATGAAAGGGGGTGTTTCCCAACATCCTTATACTTTCTACTACTGTATTTGGACAATACCAAAATAGTCATATGCTATCCACACCCATGCACCATAAGTTACAAGAGCTTTGTCAGCAGAATACAATTTAACCCTTAAAGGCCATGAATATTGCATGTCAAATATTATTTAACACTCTCATCTTTTTAAGTGGGAGAACTTGCACAATTGGTGGCTGACTAAATACTTTTTTTCCCCACTGTACATACATATAATGCTAATTCCTGTATTACTGACTCTTTCCCATGTGTCCTTTTTAAGAATGTTCAACTTTATTAGTGAAATATTAGCCAAAATATTTGGTAAACACTGCCTTGGAAACAGAAAGGCCTGATGTTTAGGCCACATCATGTTAACTATATGTCACATGTACTGTATAATTATGCTAATTCTCCTTCGAGAAGGGGCTGTTCTGCTGGCTGATTGCCATAAATTTGGCTTAAAAGACCCCTTAAAAGCAGAGAGGTCTGGGACATTTTTGCTGTAACCCCACCTCTCAATAAACTTTAATTTGCTTTTATCGTTTTTCTAGAAAAGCTTTCTATAGCAGCAATTCACTCTGTGAAAGACTTTCCCAGGCTGATGGCTCTGTACTCATCAGATAATAATGTATATTTTTATTCAGTTCAATAAAACTGCAGGTACAGAAAAAACAGAAGTGTGATTGTGGTAACAACCATTTCATGTGTAAGTACTTCATCAGACCTAATGCATACTGGTGTCAAAATGCTCATAAGAGAATGAGTGTCTGCAAGGACCAGTCATTATTGACAACCTTTGTACACACATAAAATTTAAAGTGACATACACATTAAACGCTATAATATTAGCAAACAGGGTGTTATCTAAAAATAGAAAAATAATAATTATAGGACATATAACTTACATATTCCATGTAATAACGCAAGATGGATATTAGCTGTTACAAAAAATAAATGAACATTGAGTTACCATAACTACAGCTCATAGGAAATCAATTAGACAATGTTTTTCATTTAATCCTAAACCACCCATTGCATAATGTAACTGATTTCTTTTCTCAAAAGTCAGTCACAACCTTTTTGATTTGTTCAATGTAAATTTTAGGATGTTTTGAATTGTTTTGCCACTTATAAAGCTCGTCCGACCCCATTTTCAAATTTCAAACCCAATTTGCTGCTTCACAGTAATGTAGTATCTGGAATGCTTTCAATCAAAATGGCTGAGAAGCTTTTTCTTTCCCTTCCACAATAGCCTAGTTGTTATTTCCTTTCCAAAATTCATAAAAATCTGGTGAACCCACCTGGTCATTCTACTGTGGCCAACAAATCAGTATAACATTCTTTTTTTTTTTTTTTTTTTTGTATTATGGAAGGTAAAGTGGCAAGAGGGTTTTTATGCTAGCCGCTATAGACATGGAAAATTTTTACATCAGAATTCCACCAGAAATGAAGGCACTAATAGAATCAATAGAAGGCACTAATAGGTTTTAAGCATAAATTAGGAGATTAACCCCTTAAGGACCGAGCCCAAAAGTGCGTTAAGGAAAAGGCCTCGTTTTTCAAAACTGACATGTGTCACTTTATATGGCAATAACTTTGAGACGTCTTAACTTACACAAGTGATTTTGAGACTGTTTTTTCGTGACACATTGCACTTCATGTTAGTGGTAAACACTAATGAATATTTTTGTATTTAATATATAAAAAAATAGGAAACTTGATGGAAATTTGGAAAAAAATCGCAATTTCCAAAATGCTTTTCAGACAGATAGTCATACCACCCAAATAAATTAATACATATTATCTGCCATATTTCTGCTATATATCAGCATCATCTTTTAATCCTCCTCTAATTTATTTTAGACGTTAGAAGGCTTACAAGTGTAACAGCGATTTTGCAGATTTACAAGAAAATTTCCCAAACTAATTTTTTTAGGGACCACTTCAGTTCTGAAGAGGATTATAAAGGCCTATATATTAGAAACCCCCATAAATCACCCCATTTTCAAAACAGCACCCCTCAAATAATTCAAAATAGCATTTGGGAAGTTTGTTAACCCTTTAAAGCATTTCACTGGAATTAAAACAATATGGAGGTGAAATTTAGACATTTAATTTTTTTTCCACTAATTCCTTAATTTAGCCCTAAAATTAACACATTCACAAAGGGTTAAAGGAGAAAATGCATCTCACAGTTTGTTATGCAATTTCTCCCCAGCACAGAAATACCCAACATGTGGGTGTAAACTGATGTTTGGGCGACACTTGGCATCTGAAAAGCAGATTTTGCTGGAATAGTTTTCAGGTGCCATGTCTCATTTGCAGAGCCCCTAGAGTACCAATACAAAGGAAACTCCCAAAAAGTTACCCCATTTCGGAAACTACACCCATAACAGAATTCATCAAGGGGTATAGTGAGCATTTTGACCCCACAGCTGTTTCACAGATTTTACTAACACTGGGATGTATAAAAGAAAAATTACTAAAATGTCACTTTATCCCCAAAGTTTTCATTTTCACAAGGAGTTAAAGGAGAAAAAGAACCCCTCAGTTTGTAAAACAATTGCTCCTGAACACGGCACTACCCCATATGTGGTCGTAATCTGCTGTATGGATACATGGCAGGGCTCAGAATTGAAAGAGCACTATTTGGCTTTTGGAGGGCAGATTTTGCTGGAATAGTTTTCAGGTACCATGTCGCATTTACAGAGCCCCTAAAGTACCAATACAGTGGAAACCCCCTAAAAGTAACCCCATTTTGGAAACTACACCCCTCACAGAACATATCAAGGGGTATAGTGAGCATTTTGACGCTACAGCTGTTTCACAGATTTTATTAACAGGACATTAAAATGAAAAATTCTTTTTTTTTCCAATAAACCATCAATTTAGCCCCTAATTTTTCATTTTCGCAAGAGGACAAAGGAGAAAAAGCTCCCCAAAGTTTGTTACACAATTTCTCCTGAACACAGAAATGCCCCATATGTGGTTGTAATCTGCTGTATGGGTACATGGCAGGGCTCAAAATGGAAAGAGCGCTATTTAGCTTTTGGAGGGCAGATTTTGCTGGAATAGTTTTCAGGTGCCATGTCGCATTTGCAGAGCCCGTAAAGTACCAATACAATGGAAACTTCACAAAAGTGACCCCATTTTAGAAACTACACCCTCAAGGAATGTATCAAAGAGTATTATCATTTTGACCCTAAAATTGTTTCCTAAAAATTAATGTACAAAGTGAAAACTAAAGTTTTTAAAGAAATATTCAATTTCACTGCCTGATACGTTGCGGCCACTTTGTGTCATCAGAGACATACACTCCTAAAACTATTAAGTGGGCTATCCCGGGGACAAAAAAATTAAATATGTGGGTGTAAACTGCTGCTTGGGCACACAGCAGGGCTCAGAAGGGAAGGAGCACTGTGTTTTTTTAGCTTTTGGAGTATAGATTTAGAGGGAATTTCTGGATGTCATATTGTTTTTGCAGAGCCCTGGAGATGCCAGTAAATTGGAATTCCCCAATAAGTGACCCCCATTTTGTAGGGACAATTGTAGGGTCTCTGCAAATGTGACATGGAGTCCAAAAACAACAATCTAAATATGCGCTCCAAAAGCACATAACTCTCTTCACATCTTCGCCCTGCTGTGTGCCCAAATGCCAGTTTATGCCCACATGTATGACACTGGTGTACCCAAGATAATGTACTTAACAATGCCATATGTGGGTATTAACTACTGTTTGGGCACAGCCGGGCACAGAAGGGAAGGAGCGCTATTTTGGTTTCTGGAGCACAGTTTGCTTTTTGGACACCATGCCACTTTTGCAGAGCCCATGAATTGCCAGTAAAGTGGAATCCGCAGACATGTCACCCCATTTTGAAAACTATACCCTTCAAGGGATTTATCAAGTGGGGTAGTGAGCATTATTAACCCTTAAGTGTTGCATTCTTTTAATTTCCAGAAATGAATGCGCAACTGATAATGAAAAGTTAAAAAGGAAATTTTTCCATAGATACGCCATTTCAGTGCCCAATATGTTGTGCCCAGCTTATGTCTGTACAGACACACACTCCAAAAACTGTTGAGCGGGGATCCCGAGCACAACAGCTTTTGGAGCGTTCATCTCTGATACAAGCCGGGCACAACATATTATTCACTGAAATGATGTATTTCTGGAAAAATTGTCATTTTCACCTTTCACCATCAGCTGTGTATTCATTTATGGGTAATAAATTATAGCAATGCTTGGGGTTAAAAATGCTCACTGTACCCCTGGATAAATTCCTTTAGCGGTGTAGTTTCCAAAATGGGGTGACATGTCAGGGGATTCCACTTTACTGGCATTTCAGCTCTGCAAAAGTGTCATGGTGCCCAAAAACCAAACCGTCCAAGTCTGTGCTCCAAAAAACAAACTGTGCTCCAAAAAACAAATAGCGCTCCTTCTCTTCTGTGCCCGGCTGTGCCCAAACAGCAGTTTATACCCACATTGACATTAAGTACGTTACCCTGGGTACACCAGTGCCATACATGTGGGTATAAACTGCAGTTTGGGCACAAAGCAGGGCACAGAAGGGAAGGAGCGCTATGTGGCTTTTGGAACACAGATTCAGATGTTTGGGATCTGGATGCCATGTCATGTTTGCAAAGCCTCTAAAGTACCAGTAAAGTGGAATCCCCTAGGGAATAACCCCATTTTTAAAAGTGAAGCCCTCAAAGAATTTATCGAGGGGTGTAACGAGCATTAGTATCCCAGACGTGACTGCACAGCGGATGGGGAAAAGTGAATATGTAAGCTGTGTGGAGTACATTGGGTTCACTACATTCCCTACTATTTCCCCAGTAGCTCCTATTATTGGAGGGATCATTCTGGGGGTCACTTCTGGTTTATTATCCCTTGTAAGGTCTAAATTTGGGGTGTACCCTGATATACGCTCGCACAGCTTATACATTCCCTTCCTGCCACAGCCAGTTATGTTCTAATGATTTGGCAATTTTTGGGGTTTTTGTCTTCACATTATATGAGCTATATTTTCTTTATTTTTCTGGTGATGTAGCCATATGAGGGCTTGTTGTTTGCAGTATGAGATGTATCTTGTAATAACATCATTTTAGGTGCCTACAACTTATTAAATAAATTTTATTAACTCTTTCTTGGTGGAGTAAAAAAAAAAAAAAAAAACATCAATTCTGGCACTGCGTTTTACCTTTTAAATTTTTTGCCATGAAGCATAGATTGTAGGTAACATGTTACCTTTATTCTGTGGGTCGGTACGATTATGGCGATACCTCATTTATATTGTTTTTTTATGCAATACTAATTTTGCAGAACAAAAACCCATTTGGGGACTTAAATCAATTTTTTTTGCATCGCCATCTTCTGACATGCATAACATTTTTATTTTGCAGTTTACATAGTTGGTTTAAGGCTTATTTTTTGTGGGACAATCTGTGCTTTTTATTGGTACTGTTTTGGGGTAGATATGACTTTTTGATCACTTTTTATGGCATATTTTGTAAGGTGAGATGGCGAAAAATCTTTACTTCTGACTTTTTTTTTTCCTGACATTCACCGTGTACGTTAAATATTGTTTTAGTTTTATTGTACAGGTTATTATGGAAGCAGCGATACCAAATATGTATTGTTTTAATTCATTTTTAGGTTTATTTTTTATATAATTCATTTTATATAGAAAAAGGGAATTTTTGGGGCTTTATTCATTTATAAATTTTTTTCACATACTTTTTTTTTTTTTCTTTCACTTTTTTTTTTACTTTTTCATGTGTCCCATTAGGACACCTGAGCCAGAGATGCTTTGAACTTTGGCTCAGTACTATAGACTGCAAGACACCAGTATACAAGTGTGTTGCAGTCTATACAAGAAGAAGTCAGCACTATCCAGCCTGACTTCCGGAGGTCTCGGCAGGATCAACCAGGTAGTGGGGTCTCCAGGTCACTGGGCAGACCCTGGGCTGCAGATTTTATATATATATATATATATATATATATATATATATATATATATATCGCCCCCCCCAATCTCGCCTCGGGGGTGCCGGGGGGATGGCAAGGTGGCGGAACCCCTTGGATGCCATGGTTATGTTTGACTGCGGCATCCAAGGGGTTAAAACCTCCAATCGGAACTCAGTTCTGACCGGAGGTTATGGAGCAGGGTGTTAGCTGTCAGTTACAGCTAACACCTGGTCCCGATGCCTCCCGCCCAGATAGTGAGCGGGCGGTCGGCCTCAGGTGTAGTATTGCGCCCTGGTGCGTGAAGTACCTAGTGCCCAGGACGTAATAGTACATCCAAGGTCGTTAAGTGGTTAAGGAAATTTGCAGATGTGTTTGATTTTCTCCACAGACACTCAGCCACCTTCATTACCATTGAAGAAAACATGCTTGAGGTATGTGCCAAAATTGCTGGCATCTGTTTTAGGACATTGAGAGGATAGAGGTCGTACTTCATCCAGGACGGTCTTGAGCAGTGGCGTAATGATCGTGATCACAGGGGGGGGGATGTCTGTAGATAGCCAAAGATGCTGAAGACAGCCTGACTAAGCCAGGATGCCCAGGAAAGGTGAGGCAAAGTGAGTATTAGTGTTTTTTTTTATTTTATTCACCTTCCCTGGGCCTCCGATTATTATACTCTGGGGTCTGATAATACTGTGTGGGGGCCACTGCTGGGCATATAATACTGTGTGAGGGACACTGCTGGGCATATAATACTGTGTGGGGACACTGCTGGGCATATAATAATGTGTGGGGGCCACTGCACAGTGCATAATACTGTGTGGGGGCCACTGAAGAGTGTATAATACTGTGTGGGAGCATATAATACTGTGTAGGGGCCTCTGCTGGGCATATAATACGGTGTCGGAGCCACTGTGAAGCATATAATACTGTGTGGGGCCCACTGTGGAGCATATCGTACTGTGTGGGGGCCACTACTGAGCATATAATACTGTGTGGGAGCCACTTTGCAGTATATAATACTGTGTGGGGGCCACTATGGAACGTATAATACTACAACCCCAATTCCAATGAAGTTGGAATGTTGTGTAAAACATAAATTAAAACAGAATATGATGATTTGCAAATCTTTTTCAACCTATATTCAATTGAATACACTACAAAGACAAGATATTTAATGTTCAAACGGATAAACTTTATTGTTTTTTTGCAAATATTCACTCATTTTGAATTTGATGCCTGGAACACGTTCCCATAAAGCTGGGACAGGGGCAACAAAAGACTTGGACAGGGTCCTGTTTACCACTGTGTTACATCACCTTTCCTTTTAACACTCAATAAGCGTTTGGGAACTGAGGACACAAATTCTTGAAGCTTTGTAGGTGGAATTCATTTCCATTCTTACTTTAGTACAACTTCAGTTGCTCAAAAGACCGGGGTCTCCATTGTCGTATTTTGCACTTCATAATGCACCACACATGTTCAATGGGAAACAGGTCTGGACTGCGGGCAGGCCAGTCTAGTATCCACACTCTTTTACTACAAAGCAATGATGTTGTAACACGTGCAGAATGTGGCTTGGCATTGTCTTTCTGAAAAAAGCAGCGACCTCCCTGAAAAAGATGTCACTTGAATGGCAGCATATGTTGCTCCAAAACCTGTATGCACCTTTCTTCATTAATCTTTTCACTGCCAGGGATCTCCGGAAATTTTGCACCTCCGGTAGCCAGAGCAATTTTCACAGTTTTGAGATGGACAAATCAAACCTAAATTGCAACATTAAAAAATCCTCCAATCCCCCCATACCTATATATTTTCTTAAAGTAGACACCTGCAGCATTGTTAGAATGCTACTTGGTACTGTATGCGAACAAGCACCTTCATGCAATTTTGATTTAAAGTGAATGTTTTATAAAAAAAAAAATGCAAATAAATGTATATTAGTTGCTAAAAATGGAAACCAAACAAAAAGTTATATGCACCAACCCTCCTAAAAATAAGAGATCAACATGTGTCAAATTCATTCATATTACTAAGGCCTACACCTGCATGCACATATCTTCTGAAAATCACTAGAACTGGAATGACCAAAAATCTGCTTTGAATTTGGAAATGTTAAAAAAGTATCATCCTATAAAATGTGGGGATTACACACCGTGGAAAGCAAGTGAAACCCTAAACCCTATATATTTTTTGAAAGTAGACAACCTGAAGATTACATGTCTCAATTGGTTATCAATAGCCAAATCCACCTTCATGTAACTTTTTGACAAACACAAATATTTTTTTGAATAAATGCACTAAAACATATATTTGCATTTAAAACTCCTATTCAATCTTACATTCACACACAAAATACATTTAAAATAAAAGATCAGGGTGTACACAATTTATATATACCACAAACATCAGCTACAACAAGAGCTTGTGCTCTTAAAAAACGCTGATGCATAAGACAAGCAAGATTTTGCTGTTATTCACTAATATGTTAAAAATCTATACTGCAAACTGTGACTGTGATACCAAAACCTAACTTTTTTGAGATTGCACAGCATACCGTACATAAAAACACAACTTAATATTTCATATATACAGTGCCTTATGAAAGTAATCGGCCCCCTTGAACTTTTCAACCTTTTGCCACATTTCAGGCTTCAAACATAAGGATATAAAATTTTAATTTTTTGGTTAAGAACCAACAACAAGTGAGACACAATCGTGAAGTGGAACGAAATTTATTGGATATTTTAAACTTTTGTAAAAAATAAAAAACTGAAAAGTGGGGCGTGCCAAATTATTCGGCCCCCTTAAGTTAATACTTTGTAGCGCCACCTTTTGCTGCGATTATAGCTTCAAGTCGCTTGGGGTATGTCTCTATCAGTTTTACACATCGAGTGACTGAAATTCTTGCCCATTCTTCCTTGGAAAACAGCTCGAGCTTAGTGAGGTTGGATGGAGAGCGTTTGTGAACAGCAGTTTTCAGCTCTTTCCACAGATTCTCGATTGGATTCAGGTCTGGACTTTGACTTGGCCATTCTACCACCTGGATACGTTTATTTGTAAACCATTCAATTGTAGAGTTTGCTTTATGTTTGGGATCATTGTCTTGTTGGAAGATAAATCTCCATCCCAGTCTCAGGTCTTTTGCAGACTCCAACAGGTTTTCTTCCAGAATGGTCCTGTATTTGGCTCCATCCATCTTCCCATCAATTTTAACCATCTTCCCTGTCCATGCTGAAGAAAAGCAGGCCCAAACCATGATGCTGCCACTACCATGTTTGACAGTGGGGATGGTGTTTTCAGGGTGATGAGCTGTGTTGCTTTTACGCCAAACATTTAGTTTTGCATTGTGGCCAAAAAGTTCGATTTTGGTTTCATCTGACCAGAGCACCTTCTTACACATGTTTGGTGTGTCTCCCAGGTGGATTGTGGCAAACTTTAAATTAGACTTTTAATGGATATCTTTGAGAAATGGCTTTCTTCTTGCCACTCTTCCATAAAGGCCAGATTTGTGCAGTGTACAACTGATTGTTGTCCTATGGACAGACTCTCAAACCTCAGCTGTAGATCTCTGCAGTTCATCCAGAGTGATCATGGGCCTCTTGGCTGCATCTCTGATCAGTCTTATCCTTGTTTGAGATGAAAGTTTAGAGGGACGGCCGGGTCTTGGTAGATTTGCAGTGGTCTGATACTCCTTCCATTTCAATATGATCGCTTGCACAGTGCTCCTTGGGATGTTTAAAGTTTGGGAAATCTTCTTGTATCCAAATCCGGCTTTAAACTTCTCCACAACAGTATCACGGACCTGACTGGTGTGTTCCTTGGTCTTCATGATGCTCTCTGCGCTTTAAACAGAACCCTGAGACTATTACAGAGCAGGTGCATTTATACGGAGACTTGATTACACACAGGTGGATTATATTTATCGTCATCAGTCATTTAGGACAACATTGGATCATTCAGAGATCCTCACTGAACTTTTGGAGTGAGTTTGCTGCACTGAAAGTAAAGGGGCCGAATAATATTGCACGCCACACTTTTCAGTTTTTTATTTTTTACAAAAGTTTAAAATAACCAATAAATTTCGTTCGACTTCACAATTGTGTCCCACTTTTTGTTGATTCTTCACCAAAAAATGTAAATTTTATATCTTTATGTTTGAAGCCTGAAATGTGGCAGAAGGTTGAAAAGTTCAAGGGGGCCGAATACTTTCGCAAGGCACTGTACAACCACCTTCATGCAACTTTGCAGCAAACAGAGATTGAAAGCAAAAATTGCACAAAAATTCAAATTTGCCACTAAAGTGCTGGCTCAAGCAGTCCCTTTCTGCAAACAAAATGTACTTTCCAAAAAGTGCAATATGTAAGGAATTCATACATACCACACGTATATATATTTACAGGTGCAGGTGTTAAAGAAATGCCAAAATCGCAGAAATACGGCAACCAATTTTGTACATGCAAATTAAATAGGAGTTTACATAAAAATATAATTTTCTATCTCCCTATAAAAATTGTAGCAATTTATATGTTCATCTCTAGTGATAATCGTTATTGCTATTATTTTAGCATGTAACAGATATCACTAGAGGCGTATTTTACTCTATAAAGATCAACAGGACAGGGATGGACAGGACAGGGATTGGGTGAAATGTAAACTTTATTGATGACTTTCTGCATGTGTGGTGTAAGTGTTTGGTGTGACTCTTTTGGCGCTGCGACCTGGACAATAGTAAACATCTGGGTCACAGTGCCAATAAACTTCCTGGTTATGTTCAGAGGGGTATTACATAAGAATACCCCTGTGATTAGGCTCAGAGGGGTATTACATAATCCCTCTATGTGACAATCAGAGAGCAAAAGTACAGTATGCGCTCTGACTGATAGGAGAGGGGATAACATGGACAGAAGTCCCTGCTATCCCCCCCTGGGGTCACATACAGGTTATGCACAGATGATGATGATGATTTCTCATCTCTGTACAGTCTGCAGGGCTCCTCCTCCCCCTCCTCCTCCTACCGCAACTCTTAAGATGCTTCCTGAGACAGGAGGGGGGAGGACATTTTAATGCCCCATATCTCAGGATCGGTTAGGTCTATTAAGAAGTTCTGGGATGAGAATCTCATCTTTAAAATGGTACCAAGATCTTCATGATATCCCTTACAAATTTGGAGCAAATAGCTGTTAAAAATGCTGTCGGGAATTGAGGTCTGCAATGGGATCTCATTGCCGAATAGTGTTTTCAACAGTGAATCGCTCCTAAACTGTAAGGGTTATTATGAAGATATGAGATTCTCATCTTTAAAATGAATCCCAGATGTTTTTAATAGACCTAATGGATCCAGAGATATCGTCATTAGAAGTAAGGACATACGTGCTTTGCTACAGAAGTGCCACCCTGGGAGGGCACTAAAATACCCCCATACCATCAGAGATGCAGGCTTTTGAACTTTGTGCTGATAACAATCTGAATAGTCCTTTTCCTCTTTGGCCGGGAAGACACAACGTCCATGATTTCCGAAAACAATGTGAAATGTGGATTGGTCAGACCACAGGACACTTTTCCACTTTGCATCAGTCCATCTCAGATGAGCTTGGGCCCAGAGAAGCCAGCGGGGTTTCTGGGTGTTGTTGTATGGCTTTCGCTTTGCATGGTAGAGTTTTAACTTGCACTTGTAGATGCAGTGACGAATTGTGTTCACTGACAATGGTTTTCTGAAGTGTTCCTGAGCCCATGTGGTAATATCCATTACAGAATGATGTCGGTTTTTAATGCAGTGCAGCCTGAGTGATCAATGGTCACGGGTATTCAATGTTGGTTTTTGGCCTTGCCACTTACTTGCAGAAATTTGTCCAGATTCTCTGAATCTTTTGATGGTATTATGGACTGTAGGTGATGAAATCCCTAACTTCCTTGCAATTGTACGTTAAGAAACATTGTTCTTAAACTGTTGGACTATTTGTTCACAAATTTGTTCAATTGTTCACAAAGTGGTGAACCTCGCCCCATCCTTGCTTGTGAACAACTGAGCCTTTCGGGGATGCTCCCTTTATACCCAATCATGACACACCTGTTTCCAATTAACCTGTTCACCTCTGGAATGCTCCAAACAGGTGTTTTTTGAGCATTCCTCAACTTTCCCGGTCTTTTGTTGCCCCTGTCCCAGCTTTTTTGGAATGTGTTGCAGGCATCAAATTCAAAATGAGTGAATATTTGCAAAAAACAATAAAGTTTATCTGTTTGAAGATTAAATATCTTGTCTGTGTAGTGTATTCAATTGAATATAGGTTGAAAAGGATTTGCAAATCATCGTATTCTGTTTTTATTTATCTTTTACACAATGTCCCAACTTAGAATTGGGGTTGTATGTGGGGGTCACTGTGGAGCGTATAATATTGTGTGGGGGCCACTGTGGAGCATATAATACTGTGTGGGGGCCACTCTGGAGCATATAATACTGTGTGGGGCCCCTTCACTATTCACATCACATGCCGTCTGTATTATAGCAGCTGTGCACTATTATTACAGGCTGTAATAACATTGTTTGGTGATTATAAAACTGATGCTGTGCAATGTAAATAGGGAAGGAGTCAAGGTGCTCACAAAAGCATCACAGTAACTTCAAAGAATTGATCAGCAGGGGCACCAGGTGTTGGACCCTCACTGATCGTTATATCTCTTAGACTGTTGGGACCCTGCAGATCAGCTGTTTCCCAAAGCACAGAGCTCCCAGTATTGTTTTTATATGCCGGGCGCTGCGCTGCTCACTCATCATATTCTTGATAACTGCAGTTGTGGGTACTACAGCTGTATCCCTTTCAAGTATCTGAGATACTGCTGCAGCACACGTAACTGTCACTTTCAAAAATTTGACGTAGGGAGGGGGTAGGGGGCTCCGGACAAAAGTTTGCACCTGGGCCCGCAAGACTTTTGTTACGCCACTGGTCTTGAGAGTTTTGTTGTAGTGTTTGGTGGCCAGATCAGGACAAGAAAGAGAAGAGATGGAGGTCAAAGATGACTGTAGGGTGTCTATGAGTTGCTAAGTGTTAATAATGTATAGATTTGTGCATGTGTGATAGGTATGTGTGGTCTGAGAAGGACAAAATCCTTTGATAGTGAAGGAAAGAATGTTGTGGTCAGAAATTGATAAAAACAGTTAATAAAATCAGAGACTGAACATAGCTGTAAGAATAGCAGATCAAGTGTTATAGCACTTTTGTGTATTGTATAGTAAGTTGTGAAAGAAAAAGAGAGGTGGTTAGTGAACCTGAGAGGCAGATGGGGAGACAGAGATATTAATACTCTTATCTATTGCTTTTAGTAGCAACAAGCAGAATTGTAAATGCAGCACATGTTGTTTTAGGGTGAAGTTTTGGGATGACTGATAGAGTACACTTAACTAAGCATATTTTTAGAACACACCAACATACAATGTAATTCATCAAAAACCAAAATTTCAGTTTTAGCAAAAATTACACAAAAAAGAACATTAATTAACTAAAACAAGCAACCACATAATTAAAAATAGTGCAGTGTTTATAGTTATCAAATGTATCTATCTAAATATATAACATACTCTAATGACTGCTCTGTTAAGAGCCACCTGCATCTGCTATAGGACTTGTTTGAATATCACACTTCCAGCTCTGTTATTAGAGATAAAGTACCCTCCATGCCCATATTATCCTTTTTTTCAATTGCAGATGCACAGACAACACAGTCTGGACCACAGTCTAAGCCTCTATTCATGCCTTGGGATGTGTTTGTGAGAGGAGGGGGCATATAGTGCATGCATTCATTTTGCAAAGTGCTGGGCTTTAGCATGCACACACCTGGTTCAGTTAGTTTTGGATGATAAATTAAACTCTGTTTTACAGTAAACTGACTTTCTAAATTCATATGAACATTCTGTCACCTGCCCTGTATTATAAGACCCTGGAGCTTATACCCTTCTGTACACAGAATGTTAAATCATTGCTTATTATGGTCCTGCCATCCTATTAGTTATATCAAATTTAAGAGCCCTCATGTAACATAACAAAGCTATTTGGACAGGCGCTTTTTCAATCGCCAACTCAGCTGAAAAAGTAGATTTTTGTTGAGGTAAAGCTGATGTAGGGCTACTGACTTTTTCTGTGATATCACAGCAAGTGGGATTTGATATTTCTGCATATCCAGTGCTGGTAGGACAAAAAAACTTGAGAACAAACTATGTAATTAGAATGTGCAAAAAAAAAAAAGTTTACAAATATGCAGTACTGTTAAGGCACTATCCATTGATAGTTGGAAGCGGTATATCTAGCCTTGGTGAGTCTGGCCCAAGGTATTAGGGAATTTCAGAGGCATTAGTTTTATTACCTTTTAAGACCATTTTCCTTACTGTTTTCCACTTGTTGACAACTTTTTCTGGTGCACGTGTATAGTTTGGAGAGGGGTCTTTGTCTGTTGGTAAGTTACAATTTTTTTTCAGCAGGGTATAGTCCATATTTCAGATTGTTGATTATGTTTGTGGTCTCATTCTTGCTGATAATGGGTTTGGATGGAAATCCCCATTTGTATATACAGTAATATATATTGTGACTGAGGAGTAGGGGTCTGGAAGTGTGCCTCTTTTTCTGATTTCCTGCAGCAGACTGTCTTTTATATGATAGAAATGTACCCTGGTGAGGACATCTCCTTGGGCATTTTCAGGGGCAGATTTGGCTTTAGGGGTGCAATCTGCTCTATCTATTTTAAAGCCTGATGCATTTTGTATGGGGAGCAAAGATTTAGAAAGTAGCTGTAAATAGTTTATTATTTCCGATGACATGAAATTTTCTAGGCACCTGTTTGAAATTGTTATCAGTATAAAAGACACCTGTCCACAACCTCAAACAGTCACACTCCAAACTCCACTATGGTAGAAACACAACTCGTCGTGTTTGGAGGAGAGTAAATGCTGAGTTGCATTCAAAGAACACCATACCTACTGTGAAGCATGGGGGTGGCAACATCATGCTTTGGGACTGTTTCTCTGCAAAGGGACCAGGACGACTGATCCGTGTACATGAAAGAATGAATGGGGCCATTTATTGTGAGATTTTGAGTGCAAACCTCCTTCAATCAGCAAGGACATTTAAGATGAAACATGGCTGTGTGCCAACCTTGTGAAGACTTACAGAAAACGTTTGACCTCTGTCATTGCCAACAAAGAATATATAACAAAGTATTGAGATGAACTTTTGTTATTGACCAAATACTTATTTTCCACCATAATTTGCAAATAAATTTTTTAAAAATCAGACAATGTGATTTTCTGGATTTGTTTTTCTCATTTTTACTCTCATAGTTGAGGTCTACCTATGATGACAATTACAGGCCTCTCATCTTTTTAAGTGGGATAACTTGCACAATTGGTGGCTGACTAAATATTTTTTTTCCCCACTGTATCATTGTATAATTCATATGCCAATGAGAAGAGCTTGTTGTTTATGTGTCCAATCCATTTCAGACTCAGAGAACATTCACAATGAGACACCATTTAGTACTTAAAGGACTAAATAAAGAGATACTATAACAAACAGATCTATCGGCACCAGTTCTTTCACAGTTTCCCAGTGCATAAGGTTTTTCCACATTATTAATAGTACAAATAACACTTAAATTAAAAAAAAAAAATGTTAAAGCTTTATCACAAACAGTGACTGTTTATACTATATTATTTGTCAAACTTGAAACTAATACTTAAATGCATGCATCTAATATAGAACATGCATCATATTAATTAAAAATATAACGTTTTGGAGTATCTTTTTTTTAGAACTCCACATTTAGCTATTTAGGGTATTCCCATCTTAGCACTTATGGCTATATCCATGGAATATGTCATAAATTCCAGACAGATGAGGGCCCCACCCCTGGAACCTATCTTGAGAATGGGGCCACAGTTCGCGACTGGAAGTGAATGAGAGAAGTCTATACATGCATAAGTTTCTTCATTCACATTGTATGAGAGTTCCGAAAATAGCCAAGGCCACTTACTCCATTTTTAAGATTGATCTTGAGAAATTATATTGATATAGCCATAAATTGTAATTTACAGCTAACAATTCATTGTCAGCATATTATTACATTACATTACATTATTACATATTATTACAATATTACATATTGCAGTCAATATGTAACAACAGAATCATATTTCTATGCAAGACATTATGTAACAAGCTGAAATATTTATGCTGACAAGCAAAACCTCAGCCAATGAAAGTCAAAAGGTTGACATAAAACTATGAACTTTACTGCTTGGTATTCACCTTTGATATTTAGCACCCTGGATGCACACAATCCAGTTGAGTAGGTTTTGTTGCACTGCATTAAATATAAAATGCATAAAATATACTATAATACTGTATATAGTTGTGATACAAAGATCATTTGGAAATAAAAAACATAACCTTCAAAGCTGACAATATAAGGATCATGGTCTACAAACAGTACATTTGTACTACAGCAAAGGAAACAGCATGTCTCAGAGTTATCTTTTTCATCAACCCAGTTATATCATCAACTTACGTATTCAGACTGACAAAGGTGTGTGCTCTAGGTATTACATTCAGTGCCCAGCAATAGAAAAGTATAGTGAGAGTGAGAAGATGTGAGAGGAAAATGTTATATTACAAAAAAAATGTAGTTCCCCTGTTTATATTGGTCTTTACATGGAGTGGGGACTGTGTCATGGTTGTTTTAAGTGTTTTTAACTTTGTGCATTATGTGGTACGTTTGTGACTGTTGTTTTTGTAATAAAGCATTGTTGGATGTGCAATCTACTTTCTGCATGTATCCTTTCTTCTTTGTTTGTGTGATTATCAGGTATATTTACACTTGCTTATTCATTCATAGTTCTGCCAGTCTGCTCTATAGTGTATCAGTGTGATATCATATATGAAGTATACCCTTGTATTAAATGGTAGTGTGAAAGGGCTTTTCCAAGACTTTGATACTCATGAGTAACCAGGGTTGCAGACATAGTAGCTGCTGTTGTGGCCCAACAACTAAGGGAACCCATTTCCACTGAGACCTAGGGTGCAATTAGTTATAACTATGGATGTTGTAAGGAAAACTGAGTGTGCCTCCATTACTAATGCATCATCATTCCTGCTTGTGACATCATTATAATTACTCTCTTCATATGATGTAATGTCACAGTGTACACAGTGATCTTTTTGTGTGTGTATTACCCCTGTGCTATGATGTTATATTGTGCATAATCCATCTATTGTGACATCACTGTATATTTTCTCTGCATTGTGACCTCACTGTGTGCATTATCTCTGTACTGTGACATCACTGTGTGCATCATCTGTAGAGTAAAATCACCGTGCATCTGTGTGTAAAGAAACCAAAATAAATTTATACAAATTTTGCACTTGCTGCTTAGGGTGATAATAGTGCCCCATGCTTATTTGTTGTGCCCTACCCTAAGACCTTTGTAAATAAAAACTTATAGAACACTCTATTATGAGTCACTCCAACAATAATAGCCTATTATTGGTATTCATGAAATTGCTAAAAAAAAAAATAATGAAATGGCTTTAAATTTGTTTTACTGTCATTGTCCCTGTTTATAACCAACTGAGACTCAGTGAATTGATTTTACACAGTGAATAAAGAACCTCAGCACTCCATCGATGCAAGAAATGATATTTAATTATATGTGATTAATTTTTTGCAAACATTTTCGGCCTATGATGGCCTTCATCAGACTTTGATAATACAAAATAACATACTATGCATTAGTAGGATATATATGTCACAGACAGTAACTTACAGTATGTTTTATAAAACAATGTTAAAAATATACAGGTCTTTGCATATTCACCAATTGTCTAAGGTGAGTGGATCCTACTCCACATATGTACCTTACCAGTTTCATATTTATTAATATGCATGTACAGTCATATGAAAAAGTTTGGGCACCCCTATTAATCTTAATCATTTTTAGTTCTAAATATTTGGGTGTTTGCAACAGCCATTTCAATTTGCTATATCTAATAACTGATGGACACAGTAATATTTCAGGATTGAAATGAGGTTTATTGTACTAACAGAAAATGTGCAATATGCATTAAACCAAAATTTGACCGGTGCAAAAGTATGGGCACCTCAACAGAAAAGTGACATTAATATTTAGTAGATCCTCCTTTTGCAAAAATAACAGCCTCTAGTCGCTTCCTGTAGCTTTTAATCAGTTCCTGGATCCTGGATGAAGGTATTTTTGACCCTTCCTCTTTACAAAACAATTCCAGTTCAGTTAAGTTTGATGGTCGCCGAGCATGGACAGCCCGCTTCAAATTATCCCACAGATGTTCAATGATATTCAGGTCTGGGGACTGGGATGGCCATTCCAGAACATTGTAATTGTTCCTCTGCATGAATGCCTGAGTAGATTTGGAGCTGTGTTTTGGAACATTGTCTTGCTGAAATATCCATCCCCGGCGTAACTTCAAATTCGTCACTGATTCTTGTACATTATTCTCAAGAATCTGCTGATACTGAGTTGAATCCATGCGACCCTCAACTTTAACAAGATTCCCGGTGCCGGCATTGGCCACACAGCCCCAAAGCATGATGGAACCTCCACCAAATTTTACAGTGGGTAGCAAGTGTTTTTCTTGGAATGCTGTGTTTTTTGGACGCCATGCATAACGCCTTTTTGTATGACCAAACAACTCAATCTTTGTTTCATCAGTCCACAGGACCTTCTTCCAAAATGAAGCTGGCTTGTCCAAATGTGCTTTTGCATACCTCAGGCGACTCTGTTTGTGGCATGCTTTCAGAAACGGCTTCTTTCGCATGACTCTCCCATACAGCTTCTCCTTGTGCAAAGTGTGCTGTATTGTTGACCGATGCACAGTGACACCATCTGCAGCAAGATGATGCTGCAGCTCTTTGGAGGTGGTCTGTGGATTGTCCTTGACTGTTCTCACCATTCTTCTTCTCTGCCTTTCTGATATTTTTCTTGGCCTGCCACTTCTGGGCTTAACAAGAACTGTCCCTGTGGTCTTCCATTTCCTTACTATGTTCCTCACAGTGGAAACTGACAGGTTAAATCTCTGAGACAACTTTTTGTATCCTTCCCCTGAACAACTATGTTGAACAATCTTTGTTTTCAGAACATTTGAGAGTTGTTTTGAGGAGCCCATGATGCCACTCTTCAGAGGAGATTCAAATAGGAGAACAACTTGCAATTGGCCACCTTAAATACCTTTTCTCATGATTGGATACACCTGGCTATGAAGTTCAAAGCTCAGTGAGGTTACAAAACCAATTTTGTGCTTCAGCAAGTCAGTAAAAAGTAGTTAAGAGTATTCAAATCAATAAAATGATAAGGGTACCCAAATTTTTGCACCGGTCAAATTTTGGTTTAATGCATATTGCACATTTTCTGTTAGTACAATAAACCTCATTTCAATCCTGAAATATTACTGTGTCCATCAGTTATTAGATATATCAAATTGAAATGGCTGTTGCAAACACCCAAATATTTAGAACTAAAAATGATTAAGATTAATAGGGGTGCCCAAACTTTTTCATATGACTGTATAAATATTATATATTAAACATGTAATGAAAGACTGTATTATTGCATTGTTTGTACCTAATAACTTTATTGTGTCTCACTTTGTATAATATGCATGTAATTTGTTACGATCGGACGTTCTGTACCTAATTTGTAAATATGCACAATTTTCTAATTATAGGGATGTAATAAGAATTTAGAGGTTCTGCAGGTTCCCAGAGACGTTCTGGATATCTTTAACGGAACCACAGATTGCTGTGATGCAATACGATTTGTATACACATGGTTTTTCACTCATTGTCTATATATTTTTATCACTGTTTTGTAAAACATACTGTAAGTTACAGTCTGTGACATATATATCCTACTAATGCATAGTATGTTACTTTGTATTATCAGAGTCTGATGACGGCCATCATAGGCCGAAAACGTTTACTATTTACTCTGTGAAAAAACTTGATCACAGATAGTTAAAGACCATTTCTCGCATTGATGGAGAGCTGAAGTTTTTTATTCTTTAATTACGGGTTGGGACCCAATCATAGCATCCAACTAAAGACTATCCTGAATGCTGCATACAACTCTGGTTTTACACAGGGTTTCCCTCTAAATGTTAAGAACAACCTTTTTTTTATTCCTTGACACACAGGCAATTCAATTAACAAATCCTAACCTAATCATTAAAAATTATAGATGTTTATGAATGTTTTGAGCCCTTGGAAGAACAGGTTCTCATGGTGAAATGACATAGAGTCTGCTTTACTGGGCTCTAAATACACCATAGAAAAATCAAAATATCCTCCTGCTGCCTATCCACAAAGGTTATCTGTATTTAAGGCATGTTTTTCTTGCAAATCTCTATGTTGCCTCAGGAAATTCCAGCGAGGCCACCTTCTCCCTCAAGCACCCCGCCTCTATCAGACTCGAGAATGTGGAGAAGCCAAAAATGCCACCACACATAACACGTGTATGTGTCTGCCTCATAACGAAAGTGTGTGTATGCTACTGTGAGGAGACGTATTAAGAGGCCCAGTGTCTGTGCAGAACATATGTTTGCATTTATATGGCGTCATTGATGCATAACGCACTTTGCAATCCAGGGAAGGAAGATAAAGAAGTGCGTGTACAGGATTAGTGATTTTTGATCTCTGCACAACAAAATCAAAGGAAAATATTTGTTTGTCTAAACTCAGCATGGTCTGCTCCGATACATAAAGTGGATTTCTCATGTTGGGATTTCAAATGATTTTCGATACCTACCAGCACAGGTCAGACTATGAACAAAGGGATTTGTGGCATGCTGGTAAACTAAATAATGCTAAAATGTAGTTTGAGTTTTTTAATAAGACACACATTGTCTAATATATTTGATACATAACTTCTTAATATAAAATACTTTTATTTTTCCTTAACTTACATGTCTTTGTACAATATAATTATAAAAAAAATAACAAAAACTATATAATAATTTTACTATTACAACAATGCATAACAATTTTCTTTCTTGAATTGAATTCCTTCTTGAACTATGAATGAAAGAGTACTATTAAGGCCATACATATGTTAAATGCAGCACAAGCAGGAATTACATAATAATTTTTTTCTCAAATCCTATAAATATTTCATGTTTCACGTTCTTAAATTAACAATATTGTGTTATTGTTAAACAAGTGGCTGTTGCTTATAAAATGGATTACAGCAAATTTAGGCAATACAATGTTACTTTGGTGGAAAAATAACATAATTGGGCAAATTCATCTAATCTTGAATACTGGATATATTTTGCTTTACTTCAGCAATACTAAAACCTGAATTACTGTTGTACGCTGAATGCTCTCAATAATAGAGCACAAAACCCATTATTCCGGACACAGCACAGAATAGGGGTAGTTTATGTAGAGAAAACACAGGAACATTTAGTGTGAAATATTGAAAATAGACTCATTTAAATGTACTAAGCAATCACAGGAACATGCAAACACATGCTCAAGATGTTAAAGTTGAGTGAAGCAATGACTAAAATGAAATAGGTAAATAAATAGAAAGAAAGTCAATTTACAGTATTGTAAAATCTTTTAATGGAAATGACTGTTCAAAAATAAACCCTAGGAAACTTATATACCCTGGCATACAAAAATTCTGTTTGACATTGTATTTTTACAGATTCATCTATTAAAGCAGTTGTCCAGCAAGGAATGTTTTTCTTTTATATTTTCAAGTATTCCTTTCTATTAGAGAAAATTTCCTCGGGGCACCCCTTCTAAATACTTTTTATCAAAAGACAAAAAATAGTAGTTTTATATGAATTTAAAGCTGAAACGTGTTAAATAAATATGTTTCACTTGTAAATTTATAAAACCTCACCATAAACCACATAAAAACTGCATGCACTTTTTCCCAATGCAGTTTTTACTGTACTGCAAACTGCACCTTTGTGAATGCACCCTTAAAGCTACACCATCATTTACTTTCCACCTAGCACATATAAAAATTGAACTTTTACATCACCATGTTCCCCATCATTCTATACAAATATATATATGCATCCTAAGGATGCAGAAATAGTTGAGAGCAGACAGCTGGCCTATTTCTTTTGCCGTAGGGTCTCAGAGTGTTTATAATTGTGGTATTAGAGAGTTCTCTACTGCTTCCAGTATCATTATATCGCATTAAACATGAGTATATTTTATCTCAATATCTTTATCAGAATTATTGACTTGTTTTTTTCTTTCTACCATTGTAAGGCTGTGTTTATTATTTATTTTACATACTTATATAGCGCCATCATATTCCACAATGCTTTATAGACTTTGTCAGTCACTGTACCATATAGGGCTCACAATCTACATTCCCTAGCAGTATGCATTTGGAGTCGTGGAGGAAACCCATACAAACACAAGGAGAATATACATACTCCTTGCAGATTTTGTTCTTGACTGGATTTGAAGCTAGGACTCCAGTGCTGTAAAGCTATAGTGTTAACCACTGAGTCACCATGCTGCCCACACACTTAACAGAAAAGGAACTACCACCAATTCTTGCTATAGGAATAGTTGACACCTTAACTGAATCCCAAGAACTTCTTTCGTAAGTCAATATTTCAGTTATGGAAATTTTTGCACAAACCAAGAGATGGGCAGCATGGTGGCTCAGTGGTTAGCACTGCGGCCTTGCAGCGCTGGAGTCCTGGGTTCAAATCCTACCAAAGACAACAGCTGCCAGGAGTTTGCATGGGTTTCCTCCCACACTCCAAACACATACAGATAGGGACTATAGATTGTGAGCCCTATATGGGACTGTGACTGTCAATGTCTGTAAAGCGCTGCAGAATATGGTGGCACTATATAAGTAAGCAAAATAAATAAGAGATAAAGTCTCTCAGGTGGGTAAAGCAGAAGGAAGTTTACTTAGAAGTGAGGTTACAGCAACAAGAGTATTATAAATAGAGAAAAGCAAGATAATAAACAGAACAAAGAGACATCTGAGAGGGCAGAGAAGTCTGACCATCAGAATATCCCATTTCAATCAAGGTCACTCTCATAGGAGAATTAGCATAATTATACGTGTGACTTATGGTTAACTTAAGGATAGCTCTAAGAACATTATGTGGCTTAAACATCAGAGCTGTCTACTTCCTTATCGACTGTTTTGACTCATCTAACTAAAGTAATGTGGAAAAATAAATATTCTTTGATCCTGGTGCCTCACATCGTATTGATGGGTGGAAGTAGTAGGTCAGTGAGAGTTCTTCTGTACAGTGAGCTAACCTGAGAGCTAAGGTTGGTGGTAAAAAACTGGGATCAGAATTGAGTTTTGCTCAAAAGAATAATAGACGTCATCAATAGTATTAGAGGAATAAAGTGTATTAGTTCCACTTGAACAGACAGATAATCAGGCAATGCGTTTCGACACAGTACTTGCGTCTTCATCAGGCCAACTAAATAAATAAATACATATACATAGCATTAGAATGCTGTCCAAATGGACGACTATACGGCATATCTAAAATCAATAATAGGAATAAAGATAATAGAGAATATATATAATATATATATATATATATATATATATATATATATATATATATATAGTAATATAATATGAACATATGTTAAAAAAAAAAAAAAAACTAAGGAAATTGATCCACTAGAGATATTATAATAAATTCTAAAGATGCATAATAAATGGTAATAATAATAAAATGTAAATATGGGAAAAGGGAAAATAAAAATGTAAGGAAATAAAAATATATGAAAAATGTGTACATGTACAAATATACATCCATAAATTCATAAATGCATGCATACACCTATAAAAAAAAAAAAACTAACATACAGTTGTGCTAAAAAGTTTACATACCCTGGCAGATTTTTTTGTTTTTTGTTTTTTTCAGAGAATATGAATGATAACACAAAAACTTTTTCTCCACTCATGGTTAGTGGTTGGTTGAAGCCATTTATTGTCCATCTTCTGTGTTTTCTCTTTTTAAATCATAATGGGCGATTACAGAGAGGGGGCGTTCCTTATAGCCCAGCGATGACGCTGAGTTGTAAGGAATGCCCCCCCAGTACAAGTCTATGAACGAGAACTGTCAGGGAGGGCGTTCCTCACAGCGCAGCTAGACTGTCAGGAATGCCCTTCTGACAGTAAACCGTGAAACTAAGACCCCCGATATCTCCAGCCCCAGGGCACATACTGGGAAAGCCGGCAGTGCGCTGAATTTAGCGTGCTGTCGGCTTTCTAGCGGTATGTAAAACAGTATATACATGAGGACATGAAAGGTCCTCTTTAAGGCTAAGGCCCCACGTGGTGTCCTGCAGCAAAAAAGAGCTGTGGGAAAAAACCGAAGCGGCGACGCATCGGGTTTTTCCTGCAGCACTTTGCACAGAAAGTTCGCAGAGGATTCATCTGAAGACTTTCTGCTGCAATTATACCTGCAATTATACCTTCAGTTATACCTACAGAAACACTGGCGGTTTCCATATAGGTGTATTGAAAACAGAAAGTCCACAGGAGAAACCTCTGCGGACCTTCTGTGAAAAGTGCTGCGAGAAAAACCACAATGTTACCGCTGCGGTTTTTCCTGCAGCGCTTTTTTTTCTGAAGCCCACTATATGGGGCCTTAGTCTTATTAAAACCTAAGTGCCACCTTAATTAAATTAATTGACCCTCATATTATGCCCCTGATTCCCCCTGACATAAATACTGCACCTCTAATGGCTCCTTATATTAATGACCACCCCCTTATGTTCATAATGCCTCCTAATATAAATGATGCCCCCTAATGGCCCCTTATATCAATAACCTTCCCCTTGTATTAATAATACCTCCTAATAACCCTTATAAATATAAAATATTTATATATATATATATATATATATATATATATATATAAAGTATATAAATAACCCCCCCATCGTCATAATGCCCCCTAATGAATCCTCCCTTATAGTTATATTTCCCCCTCCTAACCACCCCTTATACTATTAATATACCCACAACTAAGCTAAAAAAACAAAAGTCATACTCACCTGCGATGCTGATGAATGTTGTGATGTCATTATGCTGCCCGTGCTGAGAATCAGACATCGTCTGTGGTCTCGGCGTCTTGTAAACCGCAAACCTGTATTGGCTTGCGGTTTACAATACTGTTAAGTTTCAGGTCACGTTTTAACTAGATCGGTGTCTGCAGGTTCAGCTACACAGCTCACACTTTTCCTCAGTGTAGTGCCACACCTCCTAGTTCTGACACACAGCCTATATCAGGCCTTAATTGGTCAGCTGACCTCCCTGCTGTGGGCTTCTACCAGACACCCTTTAATTGCCTGGCTGGAACATACCTGTTCTCCCAAACCACACCCTTCACTTTCTCACATACCCTCCCCCTCAGTTCTGACCCCTCGGGGAGAACTCCAGACATTAAACAATGAGTCCGGGACAACGCATCCGCATTGCCTTGCAGTTTCCCGGCTCTGTGCTCCACTGAAAAACTAAAATTTTGAAGGGACACGAACCACCTAGTAACCCTGGCATTCTTGTCCTTGGATCTGCTCATCCAAGTGAGGGGTGAGTGGTCGGTCACTAGACGGAATTGCCTCCCCAGCAAGTAGTACCTCAGGGCCTCTAACCCCCATTTTATCCCCAGACACTCTTTCTCTACAATGCTGTAGTTTTTCTCTGCTGGCGTGAATTTCCTGCTAAGGTAGGTAACTGGATGCTCTTCTCCATTCACCTCCTGAGACAGGACAGCTCCCAGCCCTACATCTGATGTGTCTGTTTGTGCCACAAACTCTTTGCTGAAGTCGGGCGTAATGAGGACAGGAGATCCACACAAGGCCACCTTTAACGACTAAAAAGCACTTTCGGCCTGGTCATTCCACTGCACCATAATGGACTTTTTACCCTTTAAAGGTCCGTCAGGGGAGCAGATACTGTGGCAAAGTTGGGTATAAAGCATCTGTAGTACCCAACAATGCCCAGGAATGACCTAACTTGTTTGGTGCTCACAGGTCGAGGCCATTTCTGAATAGCATCGACCTTGTTGACCTGGGGTTTGATTATACCACGGCCGATCACCTATCCTAAATAGCGTGTTTCTTCCATCCCCAAAGCACACTTCTTGGGGCGAGCGGTCAGGCCAGATGCTCTTAAAGAATTAACTACAGCTTGTACCTTGGGCAAGTGACTCTCCCAGTCATTACTGAAAATGATGATATCATCCAGATATGCTGAGGCGTATCTTCTATGAGGTTTTAAAACTATGTCCATTAACCGTTGGAACCCCGTGGAGCCCAAACAGTAAATCAAGATAATGAAAAAGTCCCTCAGGGGTGATAAAGGCAGTTTTTTTCTTTGGTACTATCCGTCAGGGGTACCTGCCAGTATCCCTTAGTGAGATCGAGTGTAGTGAAGTACCGGGCCCCTCCCAGTCTCTCAATAAGTCATCTACCCGTGGCATGGGGTAGCCGTCAAATTTATACACCTCATTCAGTTTCCTGAAGTCGTTGCAGAAACGCAACGTCCCATCTGGCTTGGGAACTAGGACAATGGGACTGGCCCATTCACTTTTAGACTCCTCAATGACCCGTAACTTTAACATTTTCTGCACTTCCTCTGAAATGGCTTGTCGACGAGCCTCGGGGATCCGGTACGGTCTCGACTGTACTTTCACCTGGGGCTTGGAAACAATATCATGCTTAATTATAGACGTACAGTCAGGTAGATCGGAGAACACGTCTGTATTCTTTGCTACAAACTCTGGATTCTTGCTGTTGGCTTTTTGTGAGGGACTCTGCTATTGTTACCCCTACTGCTTCCTCTGTAGTCCTGACTGCAGCCTGTGGGGACAGTACAGGAGGCAGTTTAGCCGGAGATCTTTCTGTAAGCAGACTCTCTCTGTCTTTCCACACCTTTAGCAGGTTTACATGATAAATCTGCTCTGGTTTTCTCCTACCAGGCTGACGAACCTTGTAGTTCACTTCCCCTATTTTCTCCATCACCTCATAGGGTCCTTACTCTCATAGGGTCCTCACCTCATAGGGAACTTACTCTCCACTGTGGAAATGAGTACGAGAACTCGGTCACCGGGTTTAAAAGTCCTTACCTTCGCTGACCTATTGTAAACCCGGCTTTGAGCCCTTTGGGCCTCCTCCACATGCTCTCTGACTATGGGCATAACGGCCGTTACCCTGTCCTGCATACCAGCGATGTGTTCAATAACACTTTTATGGGGGGTGGGTTCTTGCTCCCACGTTTCTTTGGCAATGTCCAACAGACCCCTAGGATGTCTGCCGTAGACCAACTCAAAAGGAGAAAACCCAGTGGAAGATTGTGGTACTTCACGGATGGCAAACATCAAATATGGTAACAGAACATCCCAGTCCTTTCCATCCTTGTTTACCACCTTTTTTAACAACCTTTTTAAGGTTTTATTAAACCGTTCTACTAACCCGTCTGTCTGGGGATGGTAAACAGATGTACGCAACTATTTGATATTAAAGAGTTTGCACAGTTCCTTGGTGACTTTAGACATAAACGGGGTACCCTGATCCGTGAGGATCTCCTTGGGTAGACCCACTCGGCAAAACATGGCGAACAACTCTTTGGCAATCAACTTTGCCAACGTGTGTTGTAGTGGGATGGCTTCAGGATATCGGGTAGCATAATCCATGACTACCAAAATATGCTGATGCCCCCGTGCGGACTTAACTAAAGGACCTACCAAGTCCATGGCAATCCTTTCAAACGGCACCTCAATAATGGGCAAAGGTACCAGGGCACTTCGAAAATGTGCCTTGGGGGCATGCAACTGACACTCCGGACATGTTTCACAATACACTTTAACTGCATGATATACCCCCGGCCTATAAAAACGCTGCAATATGTGGTCCAGCGTTTTTGTGGCACCTAGGTGTTCCCCTAGCACATGTTTATGTGCTAACTCCAGCACTGTCCGGCAATATGGCTGGGGTACCAGTAACTGCTCTAAGGTCTCTCCTCGCAACCTGTCAACTCGGTATAACAACTCCTGGTTGACAGCCATGCGGGTGAACACCTCATCAGCGCCTGGGCGCTGAGACACACCATTGATGACTGTTACATTCTCCCAGGCCCTTAGCAGAGTGGGGTCCCGGAGTTGTGCAGACCCAAAATAATCACGAGATACCTCTAAATCTGACATTTGAGGTTCGGTACTGGCTGCCTCGGCTTCGCCTGCCATTACCTCTAGGGGAAATACAGAGCTACCATTTCCTTCTAGCATGGTCACCCCTACGGAAGGAACCCTAGAGTCCAAGTCATTGGGTTCAGGCTCGAGGACCTGACTAGACAGTACCTGTGGTAATCTTGGGGGTGGGTTCTCTGACCCTTGTTTTCCCCGCCATAGAGTTCAAAACAGGGGAAAGTCCCATCCCAGAATGAGGTCATGGGGTCTGGATGGCGACAATCACAGTCGGGTAGTCTCTTAAATCGCCATGTATGCAAAGGACCCTGACTGTGCGTCTGGTGACAGTCCCGAGGTCGACACAGGACACATTAACGAGGGTCACCCGACTGCCAGAGTCCAGTAGTGCCACCACTGGGCACCCAGCCACGATCACTTGGCATAGGTGGCGCCCATCATCAGTGTCCGAGGTGGCAGCAGCATAGGCTGGGGCAGCATAGAGGGACACCCTCTGATGCAGGCTGCAGTCCATGGGCTCTTAGGCACGGGGACAATTAGCCGCAATATGGCCTGGCTCGTGGCAATCCCAGCAGACGACAGTCTCTCTCCTCCTCCCGTGGGTCACTCTCTTATCCTGGGGAGCTCGAGGAATGTTGGCCCTCCGGGCCTTGGGGACTTGTGGGATCTGGTGGGGCTCCTTCCTGAGGGACTGTGTAGTCCAGTAGCGTTCCACCAACCCCACCAATTCATTGGCGTTAGTTGGGTCTCCATGCCCCACCCACTGCTGGATCTTACCCGGTAAAGCCCTCAGGTACCGGTCTATGACGACCCGCTCCACCACCTGGGCTGGGGTCAATCTCTCTGGCTGGAGCCACTTATGGACAAGCTGTACAAGGTGGTGCATTTGTGACCTCGGTGGTAACGCCTCCTGGTATTCCCAATTGTGGACTCTTTGAGCCCAAACATGCTGGTCCACACCCAGTCAGGCCAGGATCTCCGCCTTCACCCGCTGGTAGTTGCAAGCATCCTGTTCACTCAGGTCAAAATAGGCTTGCTGGGGCTCGGCGACTCAAAAAGGTGCCAACACCTCAGCCCAAAGCTGTCGTGGAAGCCTCTCTCGGTTGGCCATTCTTTCAAACCCAGTCAGATAGACCTCTATGTCGTCCTCTGCCGTCATCTTGGTCAGCGCTTTACGGACCTCTTTCCTGATGTCCCGTTCCGGCTTTGGTGGGTCGGCCTTTTGTTGAGCAGCCAGCAATATCGACATCTGCTTGGCCAGAAGTCGGTTGGTCTCTTGTTGCGCTGCATTAGCCTGTATCAGCTGCTTCAAAACTTCCTTCATGGCTGTGGCTCTTTATTTCAGTGCCGTCACCTACAGGACACGCAGCCCGTGTATGTCTCACTGCACATATGCCCACATCCGAAGCACCATATGTGGGGAACCGCTCAGGTAGATGCTTGGTAGCAGTGCAGGTAACAGGGACACAGAGACTGGATCACACTCAAGTTTAGAATTTATAAACAGGTTTGCCTTTACAAAGGCACAAACAAAAAACAAAACCTTCTCGGCTGAGAAATAACTAATACAAGAAAATGGTCCCTCTCTATACAAGAGCCTGGCTGCCAGATTCTCGCTCTGGTTACTTCAAATGGTTGGCACAGAATTACCTTGATGCAGGTTCAGCTACACAGCTCTACCAGACACTTTCTCACAATACATAAATAAATCAATGTAGGTCTCAAGAAAGGGTATGTATAGAACATTACAACATAATAGAACATTCTTGTTCACATCACAAGGCCACATGTAAAAAAGAATTAACAGTATACAGTGGGGAAAAAAATGATTTAGTCAGCCACCAATTGTGCAAGTTCTCCCACTTAAAAAGATGAGAGGCCTGTATTTGCCATCATAGGTAGATCTCAACTATGAGAGACAAAATGAGAAAAAATATCTAGAAAATCACATTGTCTGATTTTTTAAGAATTTATTTGCAAATTATGGTGGAAAATAAGTATTTGGTCACCTACAAACAAGCAAGATTTCTGGCTTTCCCAGACCTGTAACTTCTTCTTTAAGAGGCTCTTCCGTCCTCCACTCATTACCTGTAGTAATGGCACCTGTTTGAAATTGTTATCAGTATAAAAGACACCTGTCCACAACCTCAAATAGTCACACTCCAAACTCCACTATGGTGAAGACCAAAGAGCTGTGGAAGGACACCAGAAACAAAATTGTAGACCTGCATCAGAATGGGAAGACTGAATCTGCAATAGGCAAGCAGCTTGGTGTGAAGAAATCAACTGTGGGTGCAATAATTAGAAAATGGAAGACATATGAGACCACTGATAATCTCCCTCGATAAGGGGCTCCACGCAAGATTTCACCCCGTGGGGTCAAAATGATCACAAGAATGGTGAGCAAAAATCCCAGAACCACACGGGGGGACCTAGTGAATGACCTGCAGAAAGCTGGATGGAACTAACGTAACAAAGACTACCATCAGTAACAAACTATGCCGCCAGGGACTCAGATCCTGCATTGCCAGACGTGTCCCCCTGCTTAAGCCAGTACATATCCAGACCCATCTGAAGTTTGCTAGAGAGCATTTGGATGTTCCAGAAGAGTATTGGGAGAATGTCATACGGTCAGATGAAACCAAAGTACAACTGTTTGGTTGAAACACAACTCGTTGTGTTTGGAGGAAAGTGAATGCTGAGTTGCATCCAAAGAACACCATATCTACTATGAAGCATGGGGGCAGCAACGTCATGCTTTGGGGCTGTTTCTTTGCAAAGGGACCAGGACGACTGATCCGAGTACATGAAAGAATGAATGGGGCCACGTATCGTGAGATTTTGAGTGCAAATCTCCTTCCATCAGTAATGGCATTGAAGATGAAACGTGGCTGGGTCTTTTAGCATGACAATGATCCCAAGCACACTGCCAGGGCAACGAAGGAATGGCTTCGTAAGAAGGATTTCAAGGTCCTTTTAGTGGCCTAGCCAGTCTCCAGATCTCAACCCCATAGAAAACCTTTGGAGGGAGTTGAAAGTCTGTGTTGCCCAGCGACAGCCCCAAAACATCACTGCTCTAGAGGAGATCTGCATGGAGGAATTGGCCAACATACCAGCGACAGTGTGTGCCAACCTTGTGAAGACTTACAGAAAATGTTTGACTTCTGTCATTGCCAACAAAGGATATATAACAAAGTATTGAGATGAACTTTTGTTAATGACCAAATACTTATTTTCCATCATAATTTGCAAATAAATGCTTTAAAAATCAGACAATGTGACTTTCTGGATTTGTTTTCTCATTTTGTCTCTCATAGTTGAGGTCTGCCTATGATGTCAATTACAGGCCTCTCTCATCCTTTTAAGTGGGAGAACTTACACAATTGGTGACTAAATACTTTTTTTTTCCCCACTGTAGAACCTATTCAGATCTGAGACATTGTTTTGAGTAAGGCCTCCTGTACATGACTGTGTGCAGTATACAGTTCAGTAAAAATGGTGTGGATGACACACAAACTGGTGTCATTCATTGCATTTATTTATTTTGCTTACTTGTATAGCACCATCATATTCCACAGCACTTTTACAGACATTGTGGTCACAATCTACATTCCCTATCAGTATGTCTTTGGAGTGTGGGAGGAAACCCACACAAAGACGGGGAGAACATACAAACTCCTTGCAGATGTTGTCCATGACAGGATTTGAACCCAGGACTCCAGTGCTGCAGTGCTAACCGCTGAGCCATGGTTTTTTACTGTCCCATAAGTTTAAATGAATTAACAGAACCGTGAGTACGGACAGGTATAGGACCTGCTCCATAATTTGCAGTTCTTCGCTTCGGCCTGTACATACAGCTGCAAAAACTATGGCTGTGTGTATGGGCCCAATGACATGTATGGGTCTGAACTGTTATCCACAATTGCGGATCCACAATTATGGAAGAAATGCCATTTGAAGAGGAATTGAGGTGGACTTCTGCTTCAGATTTTTCTTCATTTTCCGGCCCTGTAGTCAATGAAGTTGATCAGCTGATGTCTCGCGTCACAGAATCTGAAGATAATGGGAGGCAGATTAAGGGCTGAATTTGGTGCTGATTTAGAGACTGAATCAACCTTGAAATTATTGGAAAATTCTGTGTGAACATATCCTTAGTGTAACAGGAGCTGTTATGCAAGATACTTCTTTTATCATACTGTAATGTTCTGATGGATGGCGAACAATTGACAGAGGAGGGTATTATATGTGTTTCGTATTTGTTTGCTAGAATAGATTCAGGTGCCTAGGTAGTATATAATAAGCAACATACTTGTAAAATGAAATTATGAATAAGTACAGGGAGGCAAAAGTCTCTATGGAAACTGGCCTAAGGAACTGCCGAGGGCAGCTTTATGAAATCTCTGTCTTCAGCTGTAGTAGCCTTACTTGTAATCTCTGCAGAGCATCTCACACAGAGCCAGTGCTCTGCAGTTGTACTTAGGACTGGATTCCCAAAGCTCCTCTTAGTATGGTGCCCACTCACTATTTGTTGTCTCCTATATCCAGAGATATTAACTAACCCTGCTTTGCAGGGACTCTCCTGATTTTGAAGCCTGGTCAGCCTGTCAGATACACTTTTCACTCAGGCTCTTTGCAGCTCATTATTTACATAACAGCAGGAATGGGCCTATAATACTCTGTGTGTCCATAAAGCAGTGGCATAGGGTCACAAATCTTGTCTTCTAGTGCTGTATGATCTCCCCAACCCCCAACTAAGATACGCCAGCCATAGGAGGACTGAGAACAAGTTCTAATAGTAAGAGATGCAGAGAAACTTTACGTAGAAGTTACCAGACCCTTGCCTGCTGTACAGGGGTTTAATACAATGGAGGAAATTAATTATCTCACTTATGCAAGATTTCTGGCACAAGCCCTTTCTTGTGCTAAAGGGATTTTCAAATCCCTTTCTGCATCACTTTAATACATTGTATTAATTCTTATGTCTTCCTATACATTGTATTAACCCCTGTGTTCTCCTGTTCTGCATGTAGACTTGGCTTCAATCTGATTTTCTGGAAGCATAAGAGTGACTGCATCTGTGTACTTACTCTGACATCCATGTTTTTGCAAAGCTTGGACTTTTGGTAATGGGTACAATTTGGTCACCAACTCTTGGGGTGTGAGAATCATATTATGCCTGATGGGACACCACCAAACCTTTTCTCTGCAGCACTATTACTAGCAACACGGTGCCTTCTCAAATACGTTGATTTGTACCCACTACCAAGAGCAGCAAGACTTCATGACCAGATGGAACTTCTGGAGGGAGGCACTCTCATATAACGTACATTTCTAGGAAAGTCTAGCAGGGTTGCCTAGGACCAGCACTGCTACAAGGATCTCTGCAACACTGTTTATAGGACCTTCTGATTCAGGATGTGTTTCCTGTACTCGGGGCCCCAACTTGGACCATGAATCTATCTAGCTACTGCAATATATTGAGCCCCGTAATCACTTGCACTTTTGACCACCAATGCTCCTTCTTTAACTTCCAGGCCCATATCACAATATCCCCTTGCATCACTCTAGTGAGGAATAGGCGGGCTATTGGTGTTCATCCAATTAGTACTTGTTTCACTCAATTAGGAAAGAAAAGTTATTTTCAAAGACCAATTTGGTCATGGTTATAACCTTAGACTCAGTGTCAACCAGACAGGACAGCCGCTCCATAATATTTGGTCACAACTACCAGGCTCTCTCCCATAAAGTCTACCACTTCAAGCATGTAGCATTGTTCCGTGTTCTCTCCTGTGATTCACACATCAGTTGCCAGCTAGACTAGTTTACATTCCTTTGAACAGAAGCCCATTGACGACATGAGTAGTCTGGAGTTAAATGTCCCTCTTGGCTAGCATCTTCTCCATGGTTATCCCAATCTCACTGCTTGGTTTCCTGCAGAATAACGACCCTCTCTAATGAGTTCTGGGGGCATCATTGTTTCTTTCAGCTCTCTTGTCACCTTGCCCATTGATACCACTTAAGCTTCTCTATTCTTTTCTCTGTCTGGCACCACCTGCATTTGCTGGATCACTGGAGTTGAGCCGACTTGTCCATCTTTCTTTAAGCTGATGACATCCTTGGATTCAAGTTTGAACTTCTCTTTCTGGGTTCTCTGCAATGATTGATTTTTGTGGTCTAAAATGAATATACCCTGTTTACAGCTTCTGTTTGGTGAAGGAAATGGAAAGCCTCTCTTCCATTTTCTTTTGAATGGATCCCATTAATGTAGACTATTAAAATATTGGGACAAGACATTTTCTTTCTCATAATGTCAGGAAAAAAACTTCTTCCTCAGCATGGATATGCCATAAGTGCTGATAGATGCTGGTCCCACCTCTGGGACCACCATCTACAGTGCCTTGCGAAAGTATTCAGCCCCCTTGAACTTTTCAACCTTTTGCCACATTTCAGGCTTCAAACATAAGGATATAAAATTTAAATTTTTTGGTGAAGAATCAACAACAAGTGGGACACAGTCGTGAAGTGGAACGAAATTTATTGGATATTTTAAACTTTTGTAAAAAATAAAAAACTGAAAAGTGGGGCGTGCCAAATTATTCGGCCCCCTTAAGTTAATACTTTGTAGCGCCACCTTTTGCTGCGATTATAGCTTCAAGTCGCTTGGGGTATGTCTCTATCAGTTTTACACATCGAGAGACTCAATTTCTTGCCCATTCTTCCTTGGAAAACAGCTTGAGCTCAGTGAGGTTGGATGGAGAGCATTTGTGAACAGCAGTTTTTAGCTCTTTCCACAGATTCTCGATTGGATTCAGGTCTGGACTTTGACTTGGCCATTCTACCACCTGGATACGTTTATTTGTGAATAATTCCATTGTAGATTTTTCTTTATGTTTGGGATCATTGTCTTGTTGGAAGATAAATCTCCGTTCCAGTCTCAAGTCTTTTGCAGACTCCAACAGGTTTTCTTCCAGAATGGTCCTGTATTTGGCTCCATACATCTTCCCATCAATTTTAACCATCTTCCCTGTCCATGCTGAGGAAAAGCAGGCCCAAACCATGATGCTGCCACTACCATGTTTGACAGTGGGGATGGTGTATTCAGGGTGATGAGCTGTGTTGCTTTTATGCCAAACATATCGTTTTGCATTGTGGCCAAAAAGTTCGATTTTGGTTTCATCTGACCAGAGAACCTTCTTCCACATGTTTGGTGTGTCTCCCAGGTGGCTTGTGGCAAACTTTAAATGAGACTTTTTATGGATATCTTTGAGAAATGGCTTTCTTCTTGCCACTCTTCCATAAAGGCCAGATTTGTGCAGTGTATGACTGATTGTTGTCCTATGGACAGACTCTCCCACCTCAGCTGTAGATCTCTGCAGTTCATCCAGAGTGATCATGGGCCTCTTGGCTGCATCTCTGATCAGTCTTCTCCTTATTTGAGATAAAAGTTTAGAGGGACGGCCGGGTCTTGGTAGATTTGCAGTGGTCTGATACTCCTTCCATTTCAATATGATCGCTTGCACAGTGTTCCTTGGGATGTTTAAAGTTTGGGAAATCTTTTTGTATCCAAATCCGGCTTTAAACTTCTCCACAACAGTATCACGGACCTGCCTGGTGTGTTCCTTGGTCTTCATGATGCTCTCTGCGCTTTAAACAGAACCCTGAGGCTATCACAGAGCAGTTGCATTTATACGGAGACTTGATTACACACAAGTGGATTATATTTATCTTCATCAGTCATTTAGGACAACATTGGATCATTCAGAGATCCTCACTGAACTTCTGGAGTGAGTTTGCTGCACTGAAAGTAAAGGGGCCGAATAATATTGCATGCCCTACTTTTCAGTTTTTTATTTTTTACAAAAGTTTAAAATAACCAATAAATTTCATTCCACTTCACAATTGTGTCCCACTTGTTGTTGATTCTTCACCAAAAAATTAAAATTTTATATCTTTATGTTTGAAGCCTGAAATGTGGCAAAAGGTTGAAAAGTTCAAGGGGGCCGAATTCTTTCGCAAGGCACTGTATATATATACACACACGTGGACAAAATTGTTGATATCCCTCGTTTAATGAAAGAAAAACCCACAATGGTCACAGAAATAACTTGAATCTGACAAAACTGAAATTTGCCAAACTACATGTTGACAAGCCACAAAGCTTCTGGGAGAATGTCCTATGGACAGATGAGACAAAAATCAAAATTTTTCGCAAGGCACATCAGCTCTATGTTCACAGATGGAAAAATGAAGCATATCTTGAAAAGAACACTGTCCCTACTGTGAACATGGAGGAGGCTCTGTTATGTTCTGGGACTGCTTTGCTGCATCTGGCACAAGGTGTCTTGAATCTGTGCAGGGTAAAATGAAATCTCAAGACTATCAAGGGATTCTAGATAGAAATGTGCTGCCCGGTGTCAGAAAGCTTGGTATCAGTCGCAAGTCATGGGTCTTGCAACAGGATAATGACCCAAAACACACAGCTAAAAACACCCAAGAATGGCTAAGAGGAAAACATTGGACTATTCAGAAGTGGCCTTCTATAAGCCCTGACCTAAATCCTATTGAGCATCTTTGGAAGAAGCTGAAACATGCCGTCTGGAAAAGGCACCCTTCAAACCTGAGACAACTGGAGCAGTTTGCTCATGAGGAGTGGGGCAAAATACCTGTTGAGAGGTGCAGAAGTCTCATTGACAGTTACAGGAATCGTTTGATTGCAGTGATTGCCTCAAAAGGTTGTGCAACAAATTATTAAGTTAAGGGTACCATCATTTCTGTCCAGGCCTGTTTCATGAGTTTTCTTTTAAAAAAAATTCTGTTGAAGCATGGTTGAAAAGCAAGCAATGTCTGACTTTCATTTGTTCATTTTCACAGAATTTTTATATATTATTACTTTTGTCAGATTCAAGTTATTTCTGTGACCATTGTGGGTTTTTCTTTCATTAAACGAGGGGTACCAACAATTTTGTCCACGTGTGTGTGTGTGTGTATATATATATATATATATATATATATATAAATTCAGCACATGCAGCACATTTTTCTAACTAACTAAAGACCTTATTAGTTGGGACTATATTGAGACAGATCAGCTGATAAGCAAGGAAACGCTCGGCTGAGGGCATCTTTTATACAGCATCAAAGATGCAGACTATTGTCATCAGGGCAGTGCGGTAAATAATCTGTACAGCTGAATGGGGGATAAACAATTGCACTAGAGGTTGCTCCTTCCCCATTTAATTTGCATCCAAATCATTGATAAGCTCTTTGGCAGCAAAAGATCTGCCCTTGTTATACAGCCTTTATAATACTGAAAACCTGAAAATATCTCATACCAATATGTCCAGAAGCTGAGATGATGTGGAATTGTGTGATGAGGTCCTGATGTAGAAATTTAACCATACCTTCCAACTTTCAAAGGACTGATAGAAGTATAGTAAAACCCAGTCCTGCCCACTCCCATTTTTGCTCCACCCATTCCCATCCATGTCCTTTTGTGACCCCAAAGCATGGACAATTAAATGTTATAATAAAACATTTATTAAAATCGAACAATGTTAAAATAAAAATAGAGAGCCCCAGCAAAACCATTACTTTGTTAGTCAGGGAAAGACATTTGTCAATTGACATGTTTTCTCCATGTTACAGGTAGGTTGCAGTGACACCTAAAGCAGGTTTATACTGTGACCTTGGCCGGCAACTTTTCATATCCTGGCTTTAAGAACTCATGTGAGTATCAAACAGGTAAGAGCAAAAGCAATTCCGGGTTATAGGTTTTGGAGTGTAATAATGCATAGAATGCTTTCAGATTTTTTTGTATTTTTAACACTGAATGTTGGGTTTGCTTCCTCATATCTGTCTTTGTGATGGTAGACTGCTTTTAGTGCTATGACACATAGTTATTTACAGCAAACTGAAAGGTGCCTTGACGCCAGACCTAGAAAAGTCTATTAAATCCTATAAGTAGTATGTTTTGCAAGCAGCACCCCAGGAGCAGTTCAAAGAGATCAGCAATAGTATCCAATGCTAGATAAAACATACACTGTAAGCTTGATTGCTGTCTTGTAAAATTAAATTCTCTGTTAGGTGAAAAGGGAAGAGGTGGCAAGTACACATAAAAATAAGTAAAGGTTAGTTTTAAGGGAAACAGCACAGACTTACAACGCCACAGATGCCAAATCTACTAATATGTGTGCCATTTTACACAAATGAGACAATGTAATCTGCTGTTTACTTTATACAATAAATAGTAGGTGTAGGAAATAAATGCAAGAGCGTGAAACAGAAAGACATTTCTTTAATAACCTCAGTGTTACAGAGCTAGTGACAGAGCTTGTGCGTCAGCAAAGAAATAGCACTTCAATACAAAGCAGCATGCTTTATATTACTGCTAATGGAATATCTAATGTATCATGCACAATGTGCAGCTAAAATGATGCTTGTAACTCCATGTCATTCACTCTGACTTCCAGCAATTACAAAGTGAACTGTGAAGATTTAGAACTTTACAGTTCACTGGCTTTATTTACTATTGGTATATACTTTGATGTTCAGCACCTAATATCACTAGAGAAAACACAATTACATAGAATACACATTTACAGATGCATATGTTATAGATGAAATTATGAAATGCAGTCATTCTATACAACGCCTAGCATATTTTAGGTAATGTATGACATAAGATAATTCACTGGTGTCTGAAACCTAACAGCGCATAATTTAGTCTTCTGTTTCAAATGTTGTCTGGTAAATACAAAAAAAATTAAATCAGATGGGCGCACCTCATGAAATTTATTATGACGAATATTCCTGAGGTTTAGACCTCTGTTTCGATTCAGAAGTGCTAGTATTATACTGTGCAATCTCTTAAAACACCAGAGTATAATAAGTGAAGGCCCAGGGAATGTAAGTACAAATAACAAACATTGGAGGATAATTAAACAGCACTCTAAGATATTGCTGCTTGGGTGTGGTGATAAGCTCCCATGCATAGGTAATATTGAAGATAAATCGCACACTCAATATATGCACATTTATTGGGTTCACTAGTTGTGGTGTGACATTTAGGTCACATGCACCTTTATCAAACAATGGAAGTGAGGTTATAATACTTGAAAAAATACAGAATGTGAATAAATACAATATAACCTCATAATGCTGTATATGCTGCATCTGACACATGTAGTATATTATAGGATTCAGGAAACTTGAGATCCATTTGAAGCTGTATACAGACTAAATAATCTGAATTTGGCATTGGGTTCACACTGCCTGGCTCGAATTGAAATTTACACTGAATTTGATCATAAAGACATCAAATTTGTAGACATATTAGTGATCAAGGACAAAGCGGATTCCTTGACAACGGACCTCTACACCAAGCCAACAGACAGTAACAATCTTCTGCATTATTGGGGGAGATGGCCCAAAAATTCAGAGAAGCAGGCTATCCCGCGGTAGTTATAAACAATGATCTCCAACAATCTACCTCCACTCACAGAGACCAATCCAAATGGATACTGTTTGTCCACACATACCATCCCTACTGTAACAAGATCCATCACATCATTCAATGCCATTGGCCCATACTACAGAGAGCCTACCCGTCCATTCCTGAATTCCAGATGCAGGTCCTACCATACTCACAAGAATTTGAGGGACAGAATAGTACAGCTGACATAGCTTGAAGCATCAAAGTACCTAGACAAACTCCCAAACTAGGAGTTTTTCTCTGTTTTTCATGACTAGTGTCTCAGGTTTTTATGAGCAATAGGATCTTTTTTTTCCTCAGCAAGTATCTACATTAATGACTATTTTACCTGCAATGGCGTTTTCATAGGATATGTCCTTAAATATCCATGCAGTCTTGTATATGTTGGGAGGACCACCCAGCATCTACAAGATCGCATAAAACAACATAAATCCAATATTCAATGTGGCAACACGTTACTACCTATCCCGATACACTTCATTAAATAGTAGATTTATCAGTAGATTTATAATCTGTCACTTTTATTGCATTCCTTAATTGGAAATGTCTTTTCCTTTTTTACAGACATATTGAAGCCCCTCTGCCACAGTGACAACCCTGGATGTCTTCTGACGTTATATCCTTTCACCATACATGGTCATTCACTTTTTCCCACTTCCTTCTCAGTTCCCTGCCTTCTATCTACATGCATGCACACAGCCCCTACTACTACTTCCTACTCAGTCACAACACCATTCTTCCCTATTCTACACACACACACACACACACACACACATTACCTTTAGAACATATATAATATAATCTTATTATTTTGCCTTCTATCCATTTATTATCACCATATATATCTTATTCAATGCCATCTTTCATCTCCATATACATAACATTCATTTTACCATGTCTTCATGCATCTCATTTACACTATACCTTACTATACACACCTTTTCCCTTCATATCACTACACTTCATTACATCCACACTAGTCTATCCACCCTTGGTTTTTCACACTCTATGTACATTCTTCCCATAAATGGTATTCCTGCCTTCTGCTTTCAAGTCTATTCCTACACTTAGGATAGCAGGGTCATTCATCTGGGCCTAATCAGGAACGGGATGCCGTGATGGATTCCTGATGGACTGCATCAGCATCCCATCGCGGCAGACTGTGTGAACACACCCTTAGAGAGCTAGAAATTGGATAGCTATGGATTGTACTGAACTTTTTTGACCCGAAACAAATCTTTGGATGGAACCACCTGAATCTGAAACAAAACAAATCTTAAGAGATTCGGCCATTTCTAGATTCTGCTATGATTCATATGCGCTTTCTTTACATGTATCTGGTATGATATTGAACTTGTGCTCTTTAGCCAGACTACTGATACAATCTGGCTCTACCTGCTCTCTGCTTAGCTGTAGTAGAGTTCCAAACCCCTACTGGATAACAACTACCTCCCTACGGGATCCTGCTACTCTTACATCCCTCTGGACTTTCCAGCACTGCAGGTGAGTGAATAACTGACATACTGACACATCATCTCTTTGGATAGACAACTCTACAATATAAACTCTCTCTCCATGGATTCTTCAAATGGATATGTTTTGGTATGGGAAGTTGCATCTTTTCGTTGTTGCTATTAGAGCTGCCTATTGGAAAAGAACTTCATGCCCTGGATTATTCTACATTTAGGGGTTGCATTTATTCCTTTTTGTTCATATGGAGCTCTGACTTGGACTGAAAATGGACTATTTCATCATTTTTAAATGTGTCTCCTCTGGATTTGTATTTTCTTTCTTTTTATAGTTTTATGATTTTTATCGCCACAATGATATCTATCTCTATATGTATTTCTGATATACACTTATAATTACAATTATTTACACATTCAAGTGCTTAATATGCACATATTTATATATTTCATCTTCAAGGTAAATGGTTTTATCACAGCCTGTCTTTTTTATCTTATGTAATATGGCACCCAATGGATGTTGTTATTTATTGGAAAATCTTCTGACGCAATCAGGTCCTTCCGGTATGCGCATCATGTGTATTTTTTGCAGACCCAGCACCATACTGGATACCCCTAATGTAGAAGTGATAGGGTATTTGTAGCACACTCCATTTACTATTTATGCTTACCTTATGTGTTCATATTCCTTTTTTCGATGATTGACAGTTATCTATTTATTTTTTATTGTAGTATTTGTACCACTTGGATTTGCACTCATGCAGATTATTTTGTATCTTTTACATTCATGTCTACCTATGTTAAGGATAGCGTAGGGATAGCTATATATTCTTGCCTTATTTATTGTGGGTATATTATCATTATCTTGTGGTATTGGCCTGGACCCCTGTTATTTTATAGGTTCAATGGCACTTTGGTTTTTCCACCTTACAGGTGTTTTGGTTTCAGTTGTCTATTCTGTGTACATATCAATACATTGAATCATTATTTATTTCTCTATTTTGTCAACTTTATATTTTATCTTGTGTCTTTGGACCCATGTGCCCTGTGTGATTTGTATATGCATTGACACATGTTAGCACCCTTTTTAACTTTGCAGTGCCTGCTATTTTATGTTGTTGTGAAGTAAGACTAATGTTAACTGGGCAGAACATAGAGACTTTGTCACACTTCAGATACTTGTGTTGCAGAATTGTCACAATACATGGTCCAGGTGTTGGAACTCTTTGCAGTCTCCAGGAGTCTCCTGCTTTAACTCTGTACATACAGTAACTCATTGCTGAGATCTCCATTGCCTCTCATAAGTACAAAGTGGGTTGTGCATTTCTCATCCTGAACTCCTCTCCCCCATCCTGCCACCTGTAGGGACACTATTTAAACAACTCTACAAAATGGCCCTATGGGAGAATCAACTAACTGACCTGGTGGACAGAGCCAAGGAAAAGCTTCGTACTCCCTCTTTTTCGCAGTACTTAACAGATAAAGTAAACTCCTGCAACTAGAGATCAGAAAAAAAAAAACATTCCTGCTAAGAGGGAGCATCGGATAGTTGAATGGTTATTCAGAGGTCACTAAGTGCCAGCATAGATAAAGTGGAGGGAGATCTTCTGAACCCAGCAGTATATGGAAAAGTCTTTAAACAAAAAAAAAATAACAGATCATCTGTAAAAGGGAAACCCAAAGCCTCATACACTGAAATGTCCACTTTTGGTTCCAATGACAAACACAAGTCAAAAAGAATAAAACTACCATATCCACGAAAGCCCCAGTATACAACAACTAATTGATAAAGTCAACAATCCACAAAATACATAATGGAGGAACTTTGCATATAATAGGAGTTCCTGAGTCTTTTAAAGGGTCAGCTTTACATGATTTGGTCTCCTAATCGCTGCCTAGGGAACTAACAGTGGTCCTTACGAGCTACCCTATATCAGTAGAATGGACTCATTGAGTTGGCCCTGAACGGTCAGATACCAACAGACCGAGACCAATCATCTTCAAGGTTCTTAATTATTACTACAACATGAGACTCCAACAGGCTTATCGGAAGAAGAGGGAGCTACAATATGTAAACAACAAGCTACTCATTGTCCAAGACTTTTCAGCCTTGATGGTACAGAAGAGAGAGGAGTTCAACCCATACTGCAAGCAGATGACTGACAAGAGAGTCCACTTTTCTTTACTATATCCAACCAAGTAGAAGGTTTACAGACAAAGGCCCAAGGATCTATAGGCTTCCCTGGAGGCAAAGGAACTTCTAGACTGCGCATGTACACTCATGGCCATAAGTGTTGACATCCCTGAAATTTTTCCAGAAAATGAAGTATTTCTCCCAAAAAATTATTGCAACTACACAAGTTTTGTTATACACATGTTTAGTTCCTTTGTGTGTATTGGAACAACACAAAATCAGATGAAAAAAGAGCCAAAAATGCTTTAATTTCATGCAAAACTCTAAAAATTACTGCACACCCTTTGGGAAAAATAACTGAAATCAATCGCTTTCTATAAACATCAACAAATTTTTTACATCTCTCAAATGGAATTTTAGACCACTCTTCTTTTGCAAACTGCTCCAGGTCTCTCATATTTGAAGGGTGCCTCCCAACAGCAATTTTAAGATCTCTCCACAGGTCTTCGATGGAATTTAGATTCAGACTTATTGCTGGCTACTTCAGAACTCTCCAGCGCTTTGTTTCCATCCATTTCTGGGTGCTTTTTAAAGTATGTTTGGGGTCATTGTCCTGCTGGAAAACCTATGACCTAGGATGCAAACCAAGCTTTCTGACACTGGGCCCTAAATCCTTTGGTAATCTCCAGATTTCATGATGCTTCGCACACAGTTAAGGCATCCAGTGCCAGAGGCAGCAAAACAACCCCAAAACATCTTTGAACCTCCACCATATTTGACTGTTGGTACTGTGTTCTTTTCTTTGTAGGCCTCATCCCATTTTCAGTAAACAGTAGAATGTTGTGCTTTACTAAAAAGCTCTATCTTGGTCTCATCTGTCCACAAGATGTTTTCCAAGAAGGATTTTGGTATACTCACGTACATTTTGTCAAACTGCAGTCTAGCTTTTTTAGGTCTCTGTGTCAGCAGTGGGGTCCTCCTGGGTCTCCTGCCATAGTATTTAATTTCATTCAAATACCAACGGATAGTTCGTATTGACACTGATGCACCCTGAGCCTGCAAAATAGCTTGAATTTCCCTGGAATTTGATTGGGGCTACTTATCCACCATCCAGACTATTCTGCGTTGCAACCTTTCATCAATTTTTCTCTTCTGTCCGCATCCAGGGAGATTAGCTACAGAGCCATGGGTTGTAAACTTCTTGATTATGTTGCGCACCGTGGACAAAAGAACATCAAGATCTCTGGAGATGAACTTGTAACCTTGAGATTGTTGATATTTTTCCACAATTTTGGTTCTCAAGTCCTCAGACAGTTCTCTTCTTCTCTTTCTGCTCTCCATGCTTAGTGTGGCACACATACAATGCACAGATTGAGTCAACTTCTCTCCTTTTTATCTGGTTTCAGGTGTGATTTTTATATCGCCCACACCTGTTACTTGCCACAAGTGAGTTTGAACGAGCATCACATGCTTGAAACAAAGTTATTTACCCACAATTTTGAAAAGGCACATTTTTGTCCAGCACATTTTTGGAGTTTTGTGTGAAATTATGTCCAATTTGGCTTTTCTCTTCTGTTTTTTGTGTTCCAATACACACAAAGGAAATAAACATGTGTATAACAAAACATGTGTAATTGCAATAATTTTGTGGGCGAAGTACTTAATTTTCTGGAAAAATTTGAGGGTTGCCAACACATACGGCCATGATTGTCTTGCTGTTTTCTGTTTTTTCTATTGCAGGTTTCAATAGCCTCTGCTTTACCCGGAAGAGTGGCAAAATTAGTTTGGGTAGTTTCTAAAGACTTTGATGACTAATAGTGACTCTTGTTATAATGATAGACCTTTCTCTGAGGTACTATGTTTCATTGTTCATCTTACTCTAATTACTTCACATTGATTGGTGGGTTGCACTGTGTTTGGTGGATCACATTTCAATTTTTGCCTTATGATTACTTGGTTATTGTTTAATTTCTGTGGCCTTCTGGGATCGAGAACTCGGGTCCTAAGAGTATATATTGTCAAGAATGCAAAAATAATAAAATGTTTAGTGTTTAGTTGACAGTTGGGAGGATGGTGTAGTCCCACTGGGGTTATCTTCTTGGATATAAGCGAATGCGGTACGCGAGTTTTCAGGAACTATGTGTAACACTAATTATACAGGGGTCATAGACATGGATGAACATTTGACTGCAAATTACACTAGTATTCATTTGAACTACAGACCTATGGAGGAACCTGTGAATTTGGTTCTCTTGGAAGGTGGACGGTCTGGTTACACTAGTCAAAAATACTAAACTCCACGCCAACCTAAAAAAACTGAAAGCAAATATGTTTCTGCAAGTAACCCATTAGAACAAACAAAACATGGTAGACTGCCAGGCCTCTGGGATCAGTAAATGTATTGCATACTTCTCATTTTAAAAACAACTGTTGCTATTATTTAGCAATTGTATCCCAGACAATAGTTACTTAACGTTACCATAGTAGGGGAAGCCTATATGCTACTTAATATATACAGTGGGGAAAAAAGTATTTAGTCAGCCACCAATTGTGAAAGTTCTCCCACTTAAAAAGATGAGGCCGTCCTGTAATTGACATCATAGGTAGACCTCAACAATGAGAGACAAAATGAGAAAACATATCTAGAAAATCACATTGTCTGATTTTTTAAGAATTTATTTGCAAATTATGGTGGAAAATAAGTATTTGGTCACCTACAAACAAGCAAGATTTCTGGCTCTCACAGACCTGTAACTTCTTCTTTAAGAGGCTCCTCTGTCCTCCGCTCATTACCTGTAGTAATGGCACCTGTTTGAAATTGTTATCAGTATAAAAGACACCTGTCCACAACCTCAAACAGTCACACTCCAAACACCACTATGGTGAAGATCAAACAGCTGTGGAAGGACACCAGAAACAAAATTGTAGACCTGCACCAGAATGGGAAGACTGAATCTGCAATAGGCAAGCAGCTTGGTGGGAAGAAATCAACTGTGGGAGCAATAATTAGAAAATGGAAGACATACAAGACCACTGATAATCTCCCTCGATCAGGGGCTCCACGCAAGATCTTACCCAAAATGATCACAAGAACGGTGAGCAAAAATCCCAGAACCACACGGGGGGACCTAGTGAATGACCTGCAGAAAGCTGGGACTAACGTAACAAAGGCTACCGTCAGTAACACACTTCGCCGCCAGGGATTCAGATCCTTCAGTGCCAGACGTGTCCCCCTACTTAAGCCAGTACATATCCGGGCCCATCTGAATTTTTCTAGAGAGCATTTGGATGTTCCAGAAGAGTATTGGGAGAATGTCATATGGTCAGATGAAACCAAAGTAGAACTGATTGGTAGAAACACAACTCGTCGTGTTTGGAGGAGAGTGAATGCTGAGTTGCAGCCAAAGAACACCATACTTACTGTGAAGCATGGGGGTGGCAACATCATGCTTTGGGGCTGTTTCTCTGCAAAGGGACCAGGACGACTGATCCGTGTACATGAAAGAACGAATGGGGCCATGTATCGTGAGATTTTGAGTGAAAACCTCCTTCCATCAGCAAGGGCATTGAAGATGAAACGTGGCTGGGTCTTTCAGAATGACAATGATCCCAAGCACACCGCCAGGGCAACGAAGGAGTGGCTTCGTAAGAAGCATTTCAAGATCCTGGAGTGGCCTAGCCAGTCTCCAGATCTCAACCCCATAGAAAACCTTTGGAGGGAGTTGAAAGTCTGTGTTGCCCAGCGACAGCCCCAAAACATCACTGCTCTAGAGGAGATCTGGAATGGGCCAACATACCAGCAACAGTGTGTGCCAACCTTTTGAAGACTTACAGAAAACGTTTGACCTCTGTCATTGCCAACAAAGGATATATAACAAAGTATTGAGATGAACTTTTGTTATTGACCAAATACTTATTTTCCACCATAATTTGCAAATAAATTCATTCAAAATCAGACAATGTGACTTTCTGGATTTGTTTTCTCATTTTGTCTCTCATAGTTGAGGTCTACCTCTGATGTCAATTACAGGCCTCTCTCATCTTTTTAAGTGGGAGAACTTGCACAATTGCTGGCTGATTAAATACTTTTTTTTCCCCACTGTATGCTCCAAACAGCCACCACAGGGCAATCTTCAGCTCCTTGTTGAACAGGATGGTTCACTGATAATTGGAGGTGATTTCAACAGGGTCATGAGTCATGCTGTTGACCGGTCATTGGGGTTTGTACAGAACTAAAAAATAACCAGTATGCTGAGTCTATCTCTCATTGTGATGTCACAGCTGAAGGTGGTTGTATCCTCTAGAGTGCCTTTACACATTCTATTCTTATCTACATGAGTCTCATTCTAGAATTCACTATTTGTTCCTATCTAATACTTTCGCAGAGAGCCATTTCTGATCATGCCCCAGTATTCTTTTAATTATTCTTTTAATTGGCCAATCTCTGAAGGAATGTCTCAAAATACTTCAGGCTTTGTTTACACAACAATGGATAATACATGTGGATGATAACTTGATAGGACAGATAATGGATTTCATGGCTAGGAAGCATAATGAATAGGCACAGATTTTTGACTCTTTGAACACAGTTTTGTCTGAGGCATATGCTGCATACCTGACTTCTTCTACCACTAGCCCAAAAGATATTTTCTTGAAAATATAGGTTCTATAGGAAGAGAAAAAGACTGGAACATTGCTGAACAGACTCTTGGGCAAGTATAATGTCCAGTGTACTTTTGTCTCTAGGCTCAGCACTCCAGATAATAGATTAGTCACGATCCAAGATAAGACCCCATAGGAATTCACTAAATATTACACTTATATAACTCCCCTCTTCATCCTAGAATATAGTGTGGATGGTGTTGCCTTTTTGATGGAAGCTAATATGCCTAAATTAACACAGAGAGAAGCCTTTAATGCTGATATAGTGGACCAGGAAGTCAAGTTAGCTATCAAGTAACATTTTGTATGGACGGGGATACCTAATATGTATGTTTACTTTATTTGTTTACATTATTCATTTTTTAATTTTTTTATTTTTATTATTTATTAATGTTTAATACTTTTTCAAAAACCTTTTTTACTTTTAGATATAATTTTTTTGATAGAGAAGAAGAAGAAAACTGAGCATCACGGGGAAATGAATAAAACATTGCATAGTTTATTAAAATATAAAAACAATCAAGGTAAAAAAGCTCACAAGGTATGAAGGCATGTCGTAGGAGGAGAGAGGAAACTAAACAGTACTATATAACTCACACGGCCTAAGTATTGCATAATAAGGCGAGAAATGAGAGAGCAGTGCATCACAAAAAAATGCTAATAGTCTCTATATAGTCCATATACCCTATTAATAGACAAAGTGTCTCTAGCAATAACAATTACAAATCATTCTTCATAAATCACTATTAAATAAATACAAACACATTACCTGTACTGCTACTCATACATCCTGGGACAACGCCAACCCCAAGATGCATTTCGGATACCAGAACTACTAATTCCATGTTTTACATAGTCTCGACAGCCCACTTTGAATGTCAGGAGTGTGACTGTACAAGTGCATCTCAATAAATTAGAATATTTTTGAAATGTTCATTCATTTCAGTAATTTAATTCATAATCAGCGTCTTCCATGATTGTGTGTACTACTGAACCAGACTGAAGGACCAGTTAAAGGCTTAGGAAACCTTGGCAGGTGACACACTGAATTTACAATACTGAACTTTTTCACAGTATTCTAATTTTCTTTTTTGGTTTTCATTAGCTGTAGCCATAATCAACATTTACAGAAATAAAACACTTGAAATAGAACGCTCTGTGTGTAAAGAATCTAGAAAATATAGGAGGTCACTTTTTAATTTAATTACTGAAAAAAATAAAAATTTCAAAGATATTCTAATTTATTGAAATGCACCTATATGTATTGCTCATTGTTGCAGCACCCCAGAGTGAGATAATCTACTACTTGCCTTGGATGCCAATAGGGCATTTGTTAGGATCTCTTGGACTCATCTGATTACATTGCTTAAAGGGGATGTCCACGATATTTTAGTATTGTAGCAGGAGGCCGGGGAAAGTTAAAAAAACAAAAAAAAAAACATACTCACCTGTCTCCAGTGCTCCAGTGTCCCAGGCAGGTCCCTTCCTGGGGCTTTTCGACAAAAGTTCCCACCCCATGTGCCACTGAGGCCAATCAGTGGCCTAAGTAAAGGACACGGGACCCCACTCGCAGACATCACATGTGACGTCCAGGTTTTTTTCCTTAGGCTGCTGAGGCCACTGATTGGCCTCAGTGGTCACGTGCGGCAGGGAGTTCCACCGGAAAAGCCGCGGGGACTGGACAGCGGCCTGGGACACTGAAGCACCAGGGACAGATGAGTATTTTTTTTTAACCTTCTTTGGCCTCCTGCTGTAATACTAAAATATCATGGACAACCCCCTAACTTTCACTGGTTTGAGCTTCCCTTAACATAATCTGAATTGCTTTATAAAAGACTCCTTAGTCACAATGACAGTGAACAACAAAACTGGACGCTATTTTTAAGAGTGGCACTCTTTGGTGATCGACACCTCTCTGTGACTTAACTTACACTTCCTTCAATACCAAGGAATTCTAATTGGTGTTCAACAGCTTTTGCTGACAACATATTGTTGACATTGTCTTTAACCCTTTCCGAAATCCGCCTTAATAGTAAATGCCGGGTCTTTAAAGATGAAGCTGAGCAACTGCCATAGCTAATGCCTGTAATCAGAGTTCACTCTAATCACGGGCATTGTTATATTGTATAGCCCCCTGAATTGGGATAGACTGAGAGGTGGCATTTTTTTAATTGGCCACTTTCTATTGGTTTATTCGAACAGGTAGTGGTCAATATTTTACTCACAAATTACTTGCTCCTGTTTTCTGTTTCTTCCTCCAGAGGGAGCTGCAGTGTTTTTCACTGTCCACCCCCAAGACACAACAGGAGCAGAGATCAGTGAGTAAAACATCAACTGCTACCTGATGGAATAATCGAATAGGTAGTGGCTGAACTTGTACGGCACCAGTGGAGGTGAGCAAAAACAACAAACAGTGATACTCACCTTTCCCGGGTGTCCAGCAGTCCCCGGCATCCTCTTCAGACCTCTTCTGACTTGTGTCTTATGAAGGCATGTCATAGAAATATAGCTATTGAGGATGGTCTATGGCTGGCCTCATTAGCTATATAGTGAATCTCCTATAGACTGCAATACTGTCTATACAGGCAATACAGTTGTATTGCAGTCTCTGGGTCAAGAAAATCATTGGACATTCCTCAAAATGGAATATATAAAAATTACATCTGGCTCCGCAAAAAAAAGATGCCTTATGCAACCACATACAGGAAATATAAAAAAGTTATTGGTGTCAATTTTTTTTCAAAGTTTTGGATTATTTTTTTACAGAATATGAAATACATTTAATTAAGCCCTCATACTCCTCTGTGAATAGAAAAAAAAGTAATAGTTTTTGGAAGGAGGGGAGTAAAAAAACAAAAAAATGGTGGCAGTGGGAAGGGGGTAATAAAATAAAAGATTTTGTAATAAATGACAGAAAATCAGAGGCCCTGTTGTTATCATACTCCGGAGGATAGTGGAGGAAGCAACTTCCTTTCAAGTGGGCAAATGTGTTTACATATCTAGGGATTCAGCTTCCTAGAGATTTTGACTCTTTGTATAACTATAAACCAATCATAGTGAGAATACAATCAGATGTCCTCTCTCACAATGGTCATGATGAGCAAATTTCTCAAAAATTTGATTTAGCAGCTTCGCCGAATTTGTGAATCACATTAAAAACAGCTATTTTTCTGGCTGCAGAGAGCCTGGGGATATGGGGATATGCATTTTACACTAAGTACACATCGGAATAGCCTTTGCCTACCTTTGCCGTTGCATCATGCACCCTGCGATGTCCTGGTCCACCGGGCATGCACAGAGCCACTCGGAATAGAGTTAAGATGGCCTCCGGACATGTGCAGAAATGGTATTGTATAGGATATAATCAAGATGGCCACCGGACATGCGCAGAGCCGCTCGGAATAGAGTCAAGATGGCCACCAAACATGCGCAGAAATGGTCTTGTATGGGATATAATCAAGATGGCCGCTGGACATGTGCAGAACCACTCGGAATAGAATCCAGATGGCCGATGGACATGTGCAGAAACGGTCTTGTATGGAATATAATCAAGATGGCAGCCTGACATGCGCAGAGCCGCTTGGAATAGTATCAAGATGGCCGCCGGACATGCGCAGAGCCACTCATGTAGGAATAGGATAAAGATGGCCACCACGAGCGGCTCTGCGCAAGTCCAGCGGGCATCTTGATTCTATTCCATGCTGCTCTGCACATGTCCGGTGGCCATTTTGATTATTTTACTACACGAGCGAGGAGGAACAGGACAACGCAGGGTGCTTGATGCAACGGCAAATGTAGGAGTAGAATAGCCTTTCTAAAGGCTATTCCTACTTTTCCTTAGTTTAAAATGTGATTCGATACTATGAAGAGTGAGGAAATCCGGATTCGATGCAAATCGAAGATTTCCTGAAATTCGGATCGAATTCCACTTCATCAGCTTCGATTCGCTCATACCTAGTACATGTGCTAAAAATGATGATCTTCCCACATCTACTATATTATCTTACTATAGTCCCTCTATTGCTAAGCAAATAAGATCTGCACTTTTTAAAGGGAGTCTATCAACAGAATCCAGCATATCAACTCGGCCTTACAGAAAGATAGGTTAGTGTCAACTGAATCAAACTGGGGTTTCCCCTTGTGAATTGGTGCCTCCATTGCTGAGATGTCCCTTTCTTTGTTAATATACAAATGATTTCTTTGATGGAATGAGGACATTGCTGCTTACCTCTTTCACAAAAACTGTGATATCTCAGCATTGAACTGGGAAGCTGGAAATAAATTCAAAATGGGGTAGAATTAGAGAAAAAATGTGTTTGCAGCCTGCATTTTCTTACAGGCTTAATTTTTACGGTGTTCACTGTGCAGTCAAAATGACTTGTTACCAGTATTCTATTTAGGCCGTCACTATTATAGCAATAGCAGATTTATATAGTTTTTGTTATGTTTTAACACAAAATTCTTCGACACCTATAACCCTTTATATTTCCTTATATGGGGCTGCCTAAAGCTACTTTGTTTGCACAGACATATATATATATATATATATATATATATATAATTTTGTTAAATGTTTGACGGCACTGATCGCAGGCCCTCCCCCACCTCTTCACTGACCCGACATGTGTGGCAAGGGAGAGGTGTTATGAAGATCTTGTGCACATAAAGTTTTTGCAACATTCTTATTGCATAACCTGGCCAACAGGAGGAGGATCTTCGGTATTCTGCTTGTTCACCCGGCACCCAGCCTACTGTACATGTCATGTGTGTTGCTCTCTCTGACTCCAGAGTGCAGTGTTGGAGAGTGAGCAGTACATGATAACAGGGGGCAGAGGCAGAGCCCAGTGTAATTTCTAACTCCACTCCTACATGTAGATGCACTACAATAAAATCTGCAGCTTACTGAGTAAAGAACCCAGCAACCAAAGGGGTTCCCCAAAGAGCTGGAGGCCCCGACATTTGTTTCTGAATCTGGAGCTGAACCCATACTGTGATTAGTGTGGATTGTGCGAATAACCCTTTATGTGATCCATGATATGTAGCAAGGACAGATTGTCTCATCAGAGTAAAGGAACATCCTCATCCTCAGGTTCAGCAGAAAAGATCTTCATGTGAAGCAGATTTTTGGTGGAATTCACTTGCCACTAAGAACTGTCTCATATGGATCAATTCACAAGTAACTTAATAGACCTTATTGATGATATTTCCGCATGTACAAGGGTAAAATAAACATTTACAAATTGAAGATCTATCAAAAGCATTTGCCTATAGCAGCCTGTTAGATTTCAGCTTTTATTTTCTGAAGGGTTTCTAGAAAATGAGATCTGAAAATCTGATTGGTTGCTATGGGCATCTATTCCACTATTCTTGTAGTACTGTATTTAAATATCTTTCAGTGTATACAATGCAATATAAAGTGAATGTGCACATGTTCTGTGCGTGGAGGCAGATCTAGAATCATTCAGTGTAATGGCAGTCTATCCATAGACTTAGATGTGGAAACAAATACACCCCCATAAAGTACAATGTTTGATTGAATGTTTCAGGCCTTCCTGTGTCGAAACTTTAAGGGGTCTCAGTAACGCTATGTGTCAAACCTTCCACATATGTGAAGACTTTGTGACTTGTTACTTTCTACCAGTAAAGTATACCTCCAGCAGGTTTAATATTGCCCGATGTTCATTTATTTCACTGGTTAAGTAGTGCAGTGGAACGTGCTGGTTTTAATTTTTAGCTACTTTTGTACTTGATTGGTATATAAAGTGCTATTGGGTTCTTAAGATGTTCTGTACTTGTGGAGGTACTTCTGTATTATTAATCATGTATTTCACAGACTGTTTTTGCCAATCCACTTTTTAACATGTATCCTCTTTCTCCAAAATAATTCTTCCTTCACACTTGATTAACTTGAAAGAAATGCCTGAAAATCCTATGGCAAAAAATGTGTTAAGTAATTGTTAATTTTTCTTTATCCTGCTCCATCTTATCTATATAATTATTGTTAAAACACCTCTTAAAAAAGTAAATGAAGTAAATGTTTTTGTGAAACTCTTTAACTGACTTTGCTCATTTCTTCATCTGTGTGAGGCTAAGCCCCACATAGCAAGCCACAGCTGAAAAGCGCTGTGGAAAAAAACGCGCTGGAAATGAGTCGCATTTTTTTATCGCAGTGCTTTTCATAAAAAGTCTGCAGAGTTTTCCTCTGCGGACTTTCTGCTTCTATTATACCTATACAAAAAAACGCAACAATTTTTTTTAAATCGCATTTCCGCTGCGGATATTTTTCTGCAATGTGTGGATGGGTTTAGCCAGAATCGCATACGCTTTGCAGGTACTGTAAAACGCCGCAGTTTTTGCCACATCGATTCCGCCATGGCCATATCACAGTGTTTACACTAATTGGGGCCCTGGCTTTAGAGAGGTCAGTCAGTCAGCTAGAAATTTTCTGGTCATTGGAGAGGAGATGTTGTATTATACCATATTGGAACCTTTCAGAGGAATAGCTTTCCTTATAATATACTGTATTAACGGCTCTTTTACAACACATGATCATAGAAGGAGATCTTGAGCAGGGGATTCCCCTCAATGATGTCCATATGCTCCAATTGGTCAAATGAACATGAAGTTATCATAATGAAATAACTCCTTTCACTTACAATATCATTAAAAATTTGGAAATGTACTTGAATATTAATGAAATATCTATATAGAGTAAGCATTCAAAGATTGTTTCTTAGCATACATCACTCTTGTGTTCTAATGAATTATTGTTTTACCTAATCCTACTGTAGTTTATGATATTAAAAGGCAAAATTATCATTAAAAAACTTTGTGTTATTTTATAATCATAGCATGGGCATTTTTAAAGCATAGCTAAATTTTTGACAACTTTTGATTTTCTGGCACTATTTGTGTCATACATAAATTTTGTAATATACTTTAACACATTTTGGATCCATTCTGTGAAATCCTGCAGTTTTTTCACTCTTTCCCTTGTTTCTATATTGAGAGCTGTTTCTGCCTCTCACTGGATGTTACTGTGTATGGGGCTGTGTAACATTATAAAATGTACAGACTTCCTTTTGGTGTCACATGAAAAAATTTCCTCTTTCATATAACACAGGGGCGTAAATACCAGGGTAGCAGCGGTAGCGGCTGCCACAGGGCCCGGAACATTATGGGGCCAGGAGCCCTGTGGCAGCCACTACCGCAAACCCCACAAACACTGCTATCATTATACTCTGGGGTCTGTTCAGACCCTGGAGTATAACGATCGGGGGCCCAGGGGAGGTGAGAGAACATGAAAAACATTGTAACTCACCTCTCCTAAGCTCCGCAGGCTTCGGGCCTGTTTGGTGTCGCGACACAGGCCTGACTCACGTGAGATCCGGTCCAACTTTGAAGATGGCCGAAGTAGCGCACCGGAGTGTATCGGAGCCAGGGAGAGTAGCATTGTTTTTTATGTTTGTATCCTACCCTGGGTCTCTGATCTGAAATGACCCCAGAGTATAATAATTGTTCATGGGTGGTCCACAATGGGGCTGTAAGGGAATCACTAGAGAAGGGATTCCCCAGTAGCTGCTGGAGAACTTAATGCACAAAAGCCTGTTCTGCTTCCGGAGTCCATTTGGTCACATCAGCACCTTTCTTTGTGAGATCCATTAATGGCTTCACTATAGAAGAGAAATTCTTAATAAATTTTCGATAATAGTTGGAGAAACCCAAGAAACGTTGCAGGGCTTTAAGGTTGGAGGGGCGTTCCCAGTTTTTAATAGCCATGACTTTTAGTGGATCCATACAAAAAGAATCGGGAGTAATAACATAACCGAGGAAGGTGACCCTTTGGACTCCGAACAGGCATTTGGACAGTTTGGCAAAGAGAGAGTTTTGATGCCACAGTAGCAAAACACTCCTAACATACTCAATATGTGTGGCCCAATCAGGAGAGAACACTAGAATATCATCCAGGTAGACAACCATATAACGACCGAGCAAGTCTCTAAAGATATCGTTAACAAAGTGTTGAAATACTGCAGGTGCATTACATAACCCGAAAGGCATTACCAAATATTCAAAGTGACCTTCCGAGGTGTTGAACGCAGTTTTCCATTCATCTCCTTCTCTAATCCGGATCAGATTGCATGCCCCATGGAGGTCAATTTTAGAAAACCAGCGGGCACCCACAATCTGATTGAAAAGATCAGGGATTAGGGGAAGAGGGTACTGATTTTTAACCGCAATTTTATTTAATTCTCGGTAGTCAATGCATGGTCGCAGTCCGCCATCTTTCTTTTTAACAAAAAAGAACCCAGCTCCCATGGGAGACTGAGACGGACGGATGTGACCTTTAAGAAGACTATCCTGAGTGTAATCCCGCATAGCCTCATGTTCTGGAGCAGAAAGATTGAAGATCCTTCCCTTAGGGTATTTGGAGTCGGGAAGGAGTTCAATCGCACAATCGTAAGGTCTATGCGGCGGTAAAACTTTAGCAGCTTTAGCATCAAAAACATCATGAAAATCAGACAGAAATTCAGGAAGAAGCGTCTCCTCACTGAGACAATCGGAGGCATGCAAAGCAATACAATGGGAGGAGCACTGATTCCCCCATTTCACTAACTCTTTTTTGGGCCAATCAAAGGTAGGGTTATGGAGTTCTAGCCAGGGAAGCCCTAAAATAATATCAGACGAGAGATCCTCCACTCATGAGCTCCGTATGTATTGAGCCCACTTGCAAAGAGAGTAAGGGGGTTTTAAAACGGATTTTACCCCTGGCCAGTGAAGTAAAATCAGCCCCAGTAACCAACAGAGGAGTATCTAAGTTAGTGGCAGCCCCAGAATCTACTAGGGCCTGCCCAGAGACAGATCTGCCCCCAAAGGACAGAGACACAGGTAACATCAATTTGTGAGATTTTTCAGAAGATACCTGACTGCCTGAGTGGTTCTTCTGAATACCACTCAGGCCCTGAAGTTTTCCGCTGGTGTACGTGGTTTGATGGAACAGTCTCGGATGTGATAACTTCCGAAACTCAGAGCAGTAAGTTTCAGCGGATGGTTTACCTTGCCGGAGGGTAAGAAGTTGGGACTCGACAAGTCCAATTTGATCAGGCTCAGCATAAATGGCCCCCAAAGACTTAAAAAATTTCCACTCCTCTGCCTCAGGGGGGAGTTTAAGGGCCCGAGTCTGTGGATCCCCCTGTAAGAGGGAAATGACCACCCCCACCATCTGAGACTGCAACGCATGAGGGTTGACCCAAAAATACAACAGACATGATTCCCTGAACGTCTCAAATTTACCTCGGTCCCCTGAAAACCTATCCGGGAGTAACATTTTAACCCTGGGAAGGGAAATGACAGTAGGTGGTGTAGCAGCGGCCTTAGCTTGATTCTGGGTGAGAGTGTGTACCTGATTGGCCAGCTCAGACACCAAACCTGCCAAACCCTCCATTCGAGTCACAAGGTCCTGAATAAAAGCCATGCCAGTAATGAGTAGAAGGGTTAAAGTTTTTTTTTTTTCTTACGGCCTGCTATTCAGTAAGGGAATCACTAGAGGAGTGATTGCCCAGTAGCTGCTGGAGAACTTAGGGGGGAGGGGCACAACAAGACAGTGGACCCTAAGCTGAATCCCCCCCACTGTCCCTGGCTAACTTGCCCGATCTGTCCTAGGTGACAGCCAGCAACCAGTCGACAGTCCCTCCATATAATAAGTGATAACACAGAACGCAGACAGGACGCACAAACAACAGAGGGAGGTCAGCTAGCCAAGGGGTCGGTAGCAATCAAGCAATGCAGTACAGAATCAAAATCCAAGAGAATAGTCAAAGGTAAGCCAGTGGTCAGGAAGTAAGAAGAACAGGTAACAAAGAGCAAGGAGTATAGCCAGGATGCGTAATGCAATAGCAGGCGCCAATGGGAACGTGAGCAAACAATAAATAGGCAGGAAGACCCTGCCCCAGACTTGATAGGAGGATAGGTTGTCAATCACACCGGTAAGACTAAAGTTAACTCTTAGTGGAGCAGGTGGAAACCAAGGTGAAGCAGAAGGGTGTGGTGGAAAATCAATTAAGGAGGTGAGGGAATAGGACAGTGTTCAGACAATACAAAAAAAACCCAAAGGAAAGAATCACAACCAGGCACGCCTCCTGCGCCGCAGCGTGTGCCCGGAGGACGGCGCCAAAGCCCGGACAGGCAAGGACGTTACAGGGGCATAATACTGTGTGCAGGGGCCTCTATGGGGCATAATACTGTGTGCACGGGCCACTATGGGGCATAATACCGTGTGCAGGGGCCACTATGGGGCATAATACCACATGCAGGGGCCACTATGGGGCATAATACCGTGTGCAGGGGCCACCATGGGGCATAATACTGTGTGCAGGGGCCACTATACTGCATAATACTGTGTGCAATGGCCACTATGCTGCATAATACTGTGTGCAGGGGCCACAATGGAGCATAATACTATGTGCAGGGGCCACTATAGCGCATAATAGTGTGCACAGAAATGCGGTTTGTGCGGGGGGGGGGTCATGTCAAATGTTCGCCTTGGGGCCAGCCATTCCTAGTTACGCCACTGATATGACAGCAAAAGCTAGGATGGTCAGGACATACTTGAATCTCTGGAGGTCTTCCTCCAGGGTGATCTAGTCAATCATGGCTATTTGCAGTGGGTAGTGCATTCAGCTTGTGCTGATCAGAGCCCATTAGAACTCTCCTTTATTCGCCAGGTTACAATTCCAACAACTCTATAGTACCAGGTGATAATAAAACCACTGGAGCCAGGAGGATGTCATACTTGACCTAAAGTGTCCCTTCCTCACTGGCATCCATTTAGCGATACCTCACACTTCACCGGTAGACAGCAACACTTACCAGTTGAGGCCTATATCCATCACCAGCTGCACCCCTCACCCTCTCAGATCACCACCTGGTCTCGTTGCCACAGCCTCTCCCCACTGGGGATTGGGCTTTGAACTCTTCTCACATGGACAGCCGCAGTATACGCAGCCAGTCCATGACTGTGGCAGTCTGAAGATCCTACAAATGCTAGGCCTGTTCTGCAGAGGTGGAACTACAAGGAGGAGCAGAGTGTGTGTGGCAGCCATCTTGGGAGTGTGAGAAGGAGGATTCCTAAGGGATTAGAAACATAGTAAGGTGGAGCTGAAGCAGAGACTGTTCCAGGGTTTGTTCAGACAACATCCTAAGGAGAAGATTGCAGTCAAGGACCAGGCTGAGAAGTGGCCCTGTCAGTGAGACCGCGTGTTTTCTGCATGAGCCCCGCTTTCAGCTGTTCCAGACAAAGGCTAAATTTACCCAACAGACCCGGGTCAGTGAGAGAAGTAATCGTGCACGCACCACATTACATTTTTGGCGCCAAATTTCTTGGGACTAAGTACGGGCCTGTAGTTAGACTAGTTAGGCATGCTCATCTTCACAGGCTACACTACTGGTGAATTATCTACCTATTTGGTAGTAAGAACTAAGACTCAGAATTTTATAGAGTTGTAACTCTCAGAGTGGAGCTTCTAAGGAAGTCTGGAAGTGACGTTTTATGCAATTTCATATTTCTTTGGCTTGCAAGCTGACCTACTATTATATTTACTTTGTTGTACTTTGTTTGGGGGGAATATGGATATTTTGATAAGTTTGTAAGCTCTTGTGTTATACCGCCGGTGCCCCTATCACACTCACTGAATTGTTCCTGTGACTAGGGTGATAAAAAGGTAACAAGCGGCCGGTTAGTTGCAGCCTGCGGATAGGTAAAAGCTTGGAGTATATTGGAGGCACACATTAGAGGGCACGGCGCTGTACAACACCAGGGTCTCAGCTTACTGGCTGAGTTTATGTAAATATCTGGGAGTGTTCTTTTTGGTAAAGGGGTGTTACTACACTAAGTAAAATCTTGTTTTTACTAAATTGAGTTGGAGTCGCTTCCTTTGTTTGTGACTTCGCTGTATCCTGGGGAGCCCACCCCGGTACACGGCTTACATCTGTACAGGCAATCTGTATAGGCAATGATGGACACACTGGTCAGCTTCCTCTTCAGTATGACAAAGGCCTGATCTGCCTCCATGTACAAGAGGGTGGCTACCTTGGCAAAATCTTTAGTTAAGTGATGGTAATAGTTCCCTAACCCCAGAAAGGATCACAGTTGACTACTAGTAGTGGAGACAGCTAGCTAGGCTGGACTGCCTCTTTGCATACCCCATGCCTCAGGTACTCCAGACACTTCCTGGGCTTCAGTTTCAACCCATGTTCCTCCAACCGGGTAAGAACTCAGTTAATTTGCTGTATGTGATACCAATGTTGAAGAGAGGAATATGATATTGCTGAGGTAAATGAGCAGACATTTGTGATTCAGGTATATTTCATGAACTGTTGAAACATGGCCAGAACGTGATTGAGCCCCATGGTTATTCGCAAGAATTTCTATAGTCCCATAAGTATGACAAAACTTTATTCCTTCCAGCTCTCTTCAAATTTCAGGAGGTGGTTCAGGACTCTCCTACTAATGCTGCTGATAATGTCATTCCAGATTGGTGAAAATCCAGTGATGGTGTCCCATGTTTCACTCTGACTGTCTGTGTGCCTTCTGGATTCCTGTACTTAGTGGGCAAGCCAAATCTGTTGCGTAGCAACCTTAGAAGCTGGCCACATTACAACAAACCAAACTAATTCAGACATAACCCAGTCCCAAAATGGGTAGGGATTACTGGGGAAGGAATTGGTGAGACAGCCATTTTAGAAGGGATTGTGGCCGGTCCTCCTACAATTCACCATTCTGAGTCCTTATTCACACGTTCATCAACATCTGCATAAATAACGGGGAACTATTATTTATAATGGGGTGCTATTAGTTATAAATGGGGACTATTATTTAAAAGGGAGAACTATAAAGTAGTACTATTATTTATAAGAGGGAACTATTTAGAAGGGAAAATTATTAATAAGGGGGGCTATTATTTATAAGGAGGGACAATTACTGATGAGGGGCACTATTTATAAACAGGGACCCTTATTTACAGATGCATCTCAATAAATTAGAATATCTATGAAACGTTGATTTATTATAGTAATTGAATTAAAAAAGTGACCTCCTATATTTTCTAGATTCTTTACACACAGTGTTCTATTTCAAGTGTTATATTTCTGTAAATGTTGATTATGGATTACAGGTAATGAAAATCAAAATCTAAGAAAATAAGAATATTGTAAAAAAGTTCAGTATTGTAAATTCAGTGTGTCACCTGCCAAGGTTTCCTAAGCCTTTAAATGGTCTCTCAGTCTGGTTCAGTAGGACACACAATCATGGAAGACGCTGATTATGAATTGAATTACTGAATTACTGAAATGCATGAATGTTTCAAAGATAATCTAATTTATTGAGATGCACCTATATAAGCGTGCATTATTATTTATAAGCAAGAAATCTTAGCCCCCCTTTTAAATAATAGTCCCTGAATATAAATAATTATTATTGATAATGAAGCAGTTAGCTGTGTTTAGGACATATTATTTATAAGGGGAGACTGCTATTTATAAGTGCAGGGGCATGACCACTTATATTGTATGGGGCCAATAAGAATGAATTATACTATGTGGGGGCCATTTTAAATTGGGTGGGTCAGGTATGTTGGTGATGGGGGGGCCCACTTATGAAAACTTTGCACTGGGACCACCAATGTGTTAAAACGGCCCTGATCTGGAGTCTATTTTTTGGGGGGGAGGGGGGAGTTGTATATTTAGGGTGTCTGGTATGGGATCTGTACTTATTTAGGTGGCCTCGAATCTATTTTGGAAGGTCTAGGGAAGGTATTTTTATTTAGCAGGTCTGAGGTGAGTTTTTATTTTGTGGTGTGAACTGGGGTCTGTATTTATTTTGGGTTACACAGTTATTCCTAGAGTTGTAATCTGAGTTTTAATCTGTGGTATGTATTTAATTTGGGGCATATATTTATTTGGGTTTCATCTGGAGTTTGTATTCTGAGGTCACTTATGTGATGAAGGATATACAGTTAGGTCCATACATATTTGGACAGAGACAACATTTTTCTAATTTTGGTTCTCTACATTACCACAATGAATTGTGAACAGAACAATTCAGATGCATTTGAAGTTCAGACTTTCAGTTTTAATTCAGTGAGTTGAACAAAATGATTGCATAAAAATGTGAGGAACTAAAACATTTATTACACACAATCCCTTCATTTCAGGGGCTCAAAGGTAATTGGACAAATTAAATAATTGTAAATAAAATGTTAATTTCTTGGTACTTGGTTGAAAACCCTTTGTTGGCAATGACTGCCTGAAGTTTTGAATTCATGGACATCACCAGACGCCGCTGTGTTTCCTCCTTATTAATGCTCTGCCAGGCCTTTACTTCAGCGGTTTTCAGCTGCTGTTTGTTTGTGGGCCTTTCTGTCTGAAGTTTAGTCTGTAACAAGTGAAATGCAGACTCAATTGGGTTGGGATCAGATGACTGACTTGGCCATTCAAGAATATTCTACTTCTTTGCTTTAATAAACTCCTGGGTTGCTTTGGCTTTATGTTTTGGGTCATGGTGCATCTATATTATGAAATGCCGACCAATCAGTTTGGCTGCATTTGGCTGGATTTGAGCACACTTTATGTCTCTGAATTCCTCAGAATTCATCTGGCTGCTTTTGTCCTGTGTCACATCATCAATAAACACTAGTGACCCAGTGCCACTGGCAGCCATGCATGCCCAAGCCATCACACTACCTCTGCCGTGTTTTACAGATGATGTGGTATGTTTTGGATCATGAGCTGTACCACGCCTTCGCCATACTTTTTTCTTTCCATCATTCTGGTACAGGTTGATCTTGGTTTCATCTGGCCTAAGAATGTTCTTCAAGAACTGTGCTGGCTCTTTTAGATGTTTTTTAGCAAAGTCCAACTAGCCTTTTTATTCTTGAGGCTTATGAGTGGCATACACCGTGCAGAGAACCGTCTGTATTTACTTTGATGCAGACTTCTCTTTATGGTAGATTTGGATATTGATATGCCTACATCCTGGAGAGTGTTGTTCACTTGGTTGGCTGTTGTGAAGGGGATTTCTCTTCACCACGGAAATTATTCTGTGATCATCCACCACTGTTGTCTTCCGTGGGCGTCCAGGTCTTTTTGCATTGATGAGTTCACCAGTGCTTTCTTTCTTTCTCAGAATGTACCAAACTATAGATTTTGCCACTCCTAATATTGTAGAATTTTCTCGGATTGTTTTTTTCTGTTTTCGCAGCTTAAAGGGGTATTCCAATGTACATAACCATTTTTAAATTTGTAAATAATTAAAAGTTAAACATTACAAATATAAGTAATTAAACATTTTGCAGAGTTTTAAAGATTTTCTCTAAATATCTTGTGGTCACAGTCTTGTTGTCTTGATTGGTTGCCAATGGAAACAACCATGAATGCAGGATCTTTCTAAGGCAAAATCAGCAATGGTTTCCTTATCGTGGCCGGGATATCTTCTGATACATGTAGTGTCCCTGCCTGATAACCCAGCTACAATAAGAAAATCATGGTTGGGTTTTTGACAAGTCCCAGACCATATAAAGTTTCTGTATTTGTGGTTGTATCCATTACCAACCAATCAAGACAACAGACTGTCACCACTAAGATAGTTAGAGGAAATCTTTGAAACTCTGCAGAATTTTTAACTACTTTTATTTGCAAAAATGTTTAACTTTTAGTTATCTACAAATATAGATATGGTTATGTTCATGGGAATACCCCTTTAAGGATGGCTTGTTTCACCTGCATGGAGAGCTCCTTTGACCGCATGTTTTCTTCACAGCAAAATCTTCCAAATGCAAGCACCACGGCTCAAATCAACTCCAGGCCTTATATCTGCTTAATTGAGAATGACATAACGAAGGAATTGCCCACACCTGTCCATAAAGCCTTTGAGTCAATTGTCCAATTACTTTTGGTCCCTTTAAAAACAGGGTGGCACATGTTAAGGAGCTGAAACTCCTAACCTCTTCATCCAATTTTAATTTGATGAAAGCTGAAAGTCTGGACTTTATGTCCATGTGCATTATATAACTATAACTTGAATATGCTTCAGCAAACAGGTAAAAAAAAACAAAATTTGTGTCAGTGTCCAACTATATATGGACCTAACTGTATGCACTACTTGTGATTCCCATACAGTGTTGATGATGCTTATCACCTCTCCTCAGAAACTCAGATCCTGATGTTGCTGCTCATATAGTGGAATCCCTACACTCAGGTCCTGCCAATCTACCTGTGGACAAGTGACTGGGGGACAACGAGTTAACACCTTATAAACATGCCCATGATGAGCTGGACAGAAAGAAGCCAGAAGAAAGCCACTCAGACCATTCTCCAAGTGCCCAACTGACTTTTAACTTCATCTCGCTGAAGCCATTTTTCTATTTTTGATTTTCGTTTTTTAGTTCACACCTTCCAAAAACCATGACTTTTTTATTTTTCCTTTCACAGAGCTATATGAGGGCTTAATTTTTATGGATCAAATCATCCTTCATAATGGTACCATCTAATATTCAGTACAATGTACTGTAGCCACTCTTTGGCTCAATATTCCTCAGCAAAAGCTCCAACAAAAATGCTGCTGTAAGGTGGGAGGGGCGCAACAAGACAGTGAGCCCTAAAGCTGAACAACCCCAGCCCCCCACTGTCAGCCAGCAATCGGTTGATCAGTCCCTTCCTAATATAAGTGACACACAGAACAGGACAAGACAAAACAACACAGAAGCAGAGTCAGCAAGCCAAGGGGTCGGTAACAGTCGAGCAATGCAGTACCAAAACGAATCCAAGAGAGTAGTCACAGGGGAGCCAAAGGTCAGAAGTCAAAAATACAACAATAGCAGAATAGGAGCTAGCAGGGGTAAGTCAAAAGACAGAATCAATAGCCAGCGCCCATGTGAGGGCTGACAACCTCTTTATAGAAAGTCAGGACCTGCCCCAGACTGGATTGGTAGACAGGCTGTCAATCACACAGGCAAGGCTGAGATTAACTATTGAGAAGCCGAAAGAAACAAGGTGCTGAGACGGGTGTGGCAGAAAATCAATTACATAGTCTAGGACAGTGTTCAGACTGAGCAACAAGAATCTTAAACAAGGAATCAAACTGAGCACGCCTCCTGTGCTGCCACGTGCGGGCGGAGGGTGAAGCAGAGACCCGAATAGGCAGAGACGTTACAGTACCCCCCCTTTTAATAGGGCCACCGTACCCTCACCAGACAAACCAGTTTTAGAAGGACCCAATATTTCTTCTGCTTTTCCCTGAACAACAACAGGTGCTGGTGGACCAGGCAAACGTTTTTTATTCGCCTGGCGTTTCCAACTTTTAGTAGCCAAAACAGTCTCCTCACTGACATAATCTAAGGTATGCAAAGCAATACGGTGGGATGAGCACTGATCTCCCCATTTTACAAACTCCCTTTTACCCCAATCAAAAATAGTGTTATGGAGTTTCAACCAGGTGAGCCCCAAAATAATATCGGAAGACAGATTCTCCATAACAAAAAAGCTCATGACTTCCGAATGTGCAGAGCCCACATGCAAAGTGATTAAAGGGGTCTTGAATCGGACCATACCCCTGGCCAGTGGGGCAAAATCCGCCCCAGTAACAGACAGAGGAGTGTCGAGTGGCGTTCCTTACAGCCCAGAGGGGGTGTTTCTTACAGCCCAGTGATGCTGCTGAGCTGTGAGGAACACCCCCCCAGTACAGGGCTATGGACGAGTACTGTCAGGGAGGGGGTTCCTCACAGCCCAGCTAGACTGTCAGGAATGCCCTTCTGACGATGAATGGTTAAACTAAGACCGCCGATATCTCCAGCCCTGGGGCACATAACGGGAAAGCCGACAGAGCACTGAATTCAGAGCGCTGTCGGATTTGTAGCGGTATGTAAAACTGCATATACATGAGGACATGAAAGGTCCTGTTTCAGGGGTTTTCCATCTCCTTCCCTCACCAGTTTGACTGCTCTCTCTTTTCACTATCTGTATTTGTGGTAGACACAACTCCATTTTGTCTTCTATGAACCATTTCATGTATATACATTTGTCACGTATGAGTGCATGTACCAAGGCTTCTATAGAAACTCAGTTACTTCCTGTTTTGGCACATCCTGTTATTTTGTACCTTTTGAGCGAAAGATATATGACAAACAACAATGGAGCCTAATGCAGAAATATGCCCATGGTGAGTTGACAGAAAGAAGCCAGGAGAAAGCCACTTAGATATATATTGGAAATAGATGTGCATTGTTAAATTTAATTGTTCCATAAACGATCTGCTCCCTATCTGTATATTAGACCCAATCTTATAAAATATGTCATATTTTAGTGCATTTTAGACCTTAAAATGTCTATACTCAGACATTGTTTGTGGTAACATTTTGATAAAAATATATTCAAAGCACATAGATATATAAACACATTTTAAAATTTAACACAGGGTGTGTTCAAACAGAGGAATTTGGCACTGAATTTGAGGCGGATTCCACCTTAAAATCAGCTCCGAATTCTGCCTGAAGTTAGCCTCCATTCATTTCAATGGGAGACAGATTTTTCCTCTAGCGGATTTTAACTCTAGTGGATTTTTTTCAGCTAACAGGAAAATAATGGTTTGATAATATGCAAGAATGCAGAGCTAATTCTGAGGCAGATTCTACCTCAAAAGCAGTTCTACATTCTGCCAGAAATCTATCTCACATTGTATTCATTGGGATGCAGTGAGGGACGCTTCTATGTTCAGATGAAACAGAAGCATCCTGCTCCACCTTGCAATGGTTTTTGTGCTACATTACTGCATAATCAATAGCGTAAGGCCTCACATTTGATTGGCCCCAATATATGAGAGAGATTCGCTCTGCCCTACAGTCTCTCAATGTTGCAGATGCTTGGTGGGACTTTAATGGGAACAGGAGGGATTAAACATACTTTTCCCCTGTACATCATTACTATACCAGGATTGATAGGATCCTCTTCTCCAGCACGATGCTCTCCGACCTTACCTACGTCCGACACATACCCTGTGCCTGGTCAGACCATGATCTGGTTCTGATTGATATTGCCTTCCAGCTTCCTTCAAATACACGACTCAGTTGGCATTTAAACGAGTCCCTACTGACTTACCCTGGTATCCGGCGGCAAATTACAGATACCCTCCACCAGCTCTTTTCTCTTAATAAAGCCTCAGACACCGACCCAGCCACTAATTGGGCGGCCCATAAGACCACAGTCCAAGGCTCCCTTATAGCAGAAGCCTCTTGACTCAAACGAGAAAGGACTAAGGTTCAAGGAGACCTGGAACATAAGCTACCAGCTTTAACCTTCCCGTTATCTAGCTAAATGTATTAGAGACGTTAAACTACAACTCAACTAGCACAATTTTACAAATATGTAAACCTGAAGTTACTAGCCTCCAAATTGCGAGCTCGCCAAAGACTGAATGCAATTTATCAACTATGAGAGTTGGGAGGAACTATGATCTCCAATCCCAACTTTATCTATGCTCAATTCCACCGATTTTACCAAGACCTATATTCTACCCTTACCACCGCCCACTCTCTGGAGATTGCCTCCTTTCTCCGCTCCCTCCACCTCCCTATTGTTTCCCTCCCTCAGACGACTGCCCCTAATGGACCTATAAGGGGGAGGAGCTGGACTCTGCCATTGATGAGCAGATGGTTTTTCCTCCCTGTACTATAAAAAAAATTCAAAAATATCCTTTCGCCCCATCCCCTCCAGATGTTTAATTATGTCCTGCAGGGTGGCAAATTGGCTCAGGACATGCTTAGCGCATCCATTACAGTTATTCCCAAACGCACAAAAGCTGTTACTACCCCTGCCAACTATAGACCCATTTACCTTTTAAGCTTAGAAAGAAAGTTTTTTTCCTCCATCCTCACCACTCATCTAAACGGCCTCCTGCCATCCCTTAAACACTCCGACGAGGTAGGGTTTATTCCAGGTAGACAGGCCTCAGATAATGTTCAAAAGCTCTGCAATATTGTCCATTGGGCATACTCCCACCTTAAACCCAATCTCATGGCTACCCCTGGAAATTGTGAACACCTTTGACAGTCTGTTCTGGACCAACCTTGCCCATGTCCTAAGATTCATGGGCATAATTGGCCATTTCCAGAGAGATCTCTGCGCACTTTATTGTGACCCTATTGCATACTTGAAACTTCACACGGGTTCCCCGACACCTATCAATATCCGTCGTAGCACAAAGCAGGGCTCCCCCTTGTCTCCTCTCTTGCCAGGGAGCAACTGGACATTGCCATTCGCTCTCATCCAGGTATTAAGGGTTTGACGATTGGGGAACGAGAATAAAAATCTAGCCTCTTTTCGGATGACATGTTGCTGACTACCACGAACCCTTTGATCTCGCTCCCAAATCTGAGCATTAAACTCAGTACCTCTAAATCTGAAATACTGCATTGTAATGTCCCCCCAGCCATTGCAATATTGATAACCCTGAATTTTGGCTTCCAGATTAGGGATAAATATTTACCATAGCTAGTGTAATGATGCTAGTTATCAGATCTGGAGTCCAAATGGTGAGGCTAACAGTACAGTACTTAAATAGTAAGAGATACAGGAATAGTACCTCAGAAATAAAAGTAACAGTAGATCAACCGTAGTCAGACATTTGCAGAGTTCAGTACACAGGAGCAGTAGATCAACCGTAGTAAGACGTATGCAGAGTTCGGTACACAGGAGCAGTAGAGTTTTGGTAAGAATCAGGGCAAACAGGAAGCAGATAGCCATAATAATCAGGCACAGGATGGAGTAAGCTGTGGGTTTATATAGGGATAGCTGCCCTGTGATTGGCCACAGAGCAGGTGAGATCCATAAGCTAATCACTTCAATAGAAATGACCATGCTCAGCAAAGCAAAGAACAAACAGACTTCTACAATGGCATAATGGTCAAGGCTGCAGAACATGGCTGGGAAGACAAGGGTTCAAGATCCAGCGAGCTCAGTTCCTGACAGCTAGGTATTAACCTCAGTAACTCCTTAGACGCCCCCTTTAAATAGAACTATACCACATTGATATCTAAGCTTTTGAAGCATCCATTGCATGGCATTGCCCCAACCTCTCCTGGCTTGTTAGAATTCACTCAGTTAAAATGGTTACCTTACCCCGTATCCTTTATTACTTTCGCACTCTCCCGACTCCTGTGACCTCCTCCCTAGCCACCCTACAAAAGGAGATTTTTAATTTCATATGGATGTATTAACGACAACCTATTCACAGACGCATTATGTATTTCCATAAGAGGTCAGGCAGATTGTCGGTCCCCCATCTTTGTGGATTTTATGTTGCTGCTAGGTTTTCCCAACTATCTATAACGAGACTGACCGCCCGCATTGGGTCGCATTGGAGTCAGCATTGGCGGCTTCCCTCCAGGCTTTAATTTGGACGGAATGTCACCCAATTCCAGTGGATGCTAACATCAGTGACAATATGTTGCAATAGTGGCGGATGGTTCAGTTTAGATATCAGTTACAAAGTCTGATTTCACTGTTGATACCCTTGTGAACCGAGAGCAAGGCAGGTGGTTTGGACTCCGCAACCAGAAATGAACGCACACGCGGTAGTTCAAGAAAAAAATATATATTTACTATAAGTTAATAAAGGCTAGTTAAAGGTAAAATGACAGGGCTAAAGACAAGCAAAATATACAATATAGCATGAACAATTTCAAGGCAAATTCTGCAATGGTTTCTACTTTTACTCTGTCCACTTCTGCAGTATGGACACTGAATGAACAATATACTCAAAACTATCCCTAACTGACCCTGACTTCACATTTGGGTGCACCCCCTTTTCCCCAGTGGTCCAGGTGGACCGCTTACAGTCCGTAGAAGCGCGCGGTGGGGCCCAAAGTCGGTCCTTTCTTTTATAGTGAAGCGTCCTCTCCTCACGGTTATCAGGATCTTGGGAGAAATGAAGTCCTCTTTAACAGACAGGGAAACCAACTGAATGCAATGTAATCCAACAGCAGATTCCACTCAGCACACTGACAGTCCTGCCGAATCCATACACTGAGCTGGGATGTAAGCCGGGATTTAGCAGGTGCCGTCCAGTACATCAACAGCACTGCGAGTCTCTATCTGTGGTATCCATATACACAGTCACAATGTCAGTCTCACTGATCAGCCACTGAGCACAGTTCCTTTCACGTGGACTCACTAGTCCTGTTGTCTCTTTACACTCTGTTTGTCTCTGGACCAAGATACAGCTTAGCTGTACAGAAAAATCTCCACACCAGTTCAATACAACACTTGCCAAGATGGCTGCTGCTCTCTGTCTCGTCACTTCCTGCTTCTCTGCTCACACTCTGTCTGCAGAACAGGCAGGCTGACATAGAAGGGGGGGGGGGGGTCTCACTCCAGCATCATGTCACAATTACAATGGCTGCTGTCTTAAAGGAACAGAATCACAGAAATACATTCAACATTAACAGTTTATACAGACAAATGAAGCTTAAGACAACATTGGCTGTCTCTTACACCCTTGTTTCTTAACCCCCTCTTTCCTCCTAGCCTCTCTCCTGAGGTGTTTGTTTGGTAGAGACATGCTCGGTTCTGCTACCTCACTGATTTCCTCTATGATCGGCGGGTCTTCATCAGGGAATATTTGAATACTACATATTCCCCACCTCCCACAGAGGCTTTAAGGACTAATCAGGTCTTTCATTTCCTACGTTCTCTCACTCCAATCAACCCAGATATTTCCCACACCTTTGAGAAACTATGCTTGTTTAGAGCAATGGACAGGGGCTCTCTCTCTTTTATATACTGTATACTGAACACTCCTCCCTCTGAAACAAAACTGGACTTTATGGCAACCTGGGAATGAGACCTTGATTCCACCTTAACTCCAGCCCAATGGATTGACCGCTGCACATCTGTTAGCAAGGGCAGTTGGCAGGTCCCCCTGAAGGAGCCTTCCTTGAAAATCCATCATAAGACCTATTTGGTCCCTCAGACTGCATAGCTTATATCCTATGGTCTCGCCCCTCGACTTCAGAGGTAGTAGTATCTAGGGCATTACTCTCCATACTTGGTGGACCTGCCCTCACACCCTTCGCTTCTGGATGGCTATTCACAGAATGACTCAGTGACTCTTTGAATTGACGATTCCATTCTCTGCCCCAATTTTAATTTAAGCCTTAAACCTTCTAACTTTAATGCCCAATATACATTACTCCAGTACATCTTGAGGACAGCGTAACTTCATGTCACTTTCAATTAGAAATGGTCCCGTATCTCAATGACCGATGTTGTTCGGAGGGTTGACACTATCATGCTTCACAAAAAAATGAATGCCACCATCTCTGACACTGGCCCACTCTTTGACAGAGTGTGAACACCTTGGAATAATAAGTCCAACATCCCAGGTCTGCCATACTGTCTCCAGCTATGATTATATCTAGGGATGAGCGATTCTGGAGTTTGATTCGAATTTCGAAAAAATTTACTTCAAACTGAATTAATTTGTGGCGAATATTGCTAAAAAACATCTATTTTCTGGCTTCAGAGAGCCTCTATAGTGGTGTAGAACACTGTGCCTTGCAGTAACACGCCCATCACAGGCGTCGCTCTTAGAACCACTGCACACTTCACTTATTTGGCTAGTTACGGAGCCAAAACTGACCAACTAACTCAAGTGTGAACTCAGCCTTACAGGTCCATGTTAGTGCCAGGTAGAAAGAACCGTGCAGAGGCCCAACATCCTACTGGAGAGTGAAAGAGCGCACTCCTTTTACACCGTCGTCTGCTGATTCTGCATAGATGCCTACAGAGTGGCAAGGCGACATAATGTAGAGGTAGCATTAGCATGAGGAGGCCATAAAGTGACCCAGAGGCAGCAGCATAAGGAGGCCATACAGTGACCCAGTGGCAGCGGCATGAGGAGGAAATACAGTGACCCAGTGGCATCGGCATGAGGAGGGCATACAGTGACCCAGTGGCAGCGGCATGAGAAGGCCATACAGTGACCCAGTGGTAGCGGCATGAGGAGAGCATACAGTGACCCAGTGGCAGCAGCATGAGGAAGACGCAGAGTGACCCAGTGGAAAAGCCATGAAGAGGCCATACAGTGAGCCAGTGGCAGCTGCATGAGAAGAGCATACAGTGACCCAGTGGCAGCGGCATGAGGAGGGCATACAGTGACCCAGTGGCTGCGGCATCAGGAGACCATACAGTGACCCAGTGGCTGTGGCATGAGGAGGGCAGACAGTGACCCAGTGGCAGCGGCATGAGGAGGTATACAGTGACCCAGTGGCTGCGGCATGAGAAGGGCATACAGTGACCCAGTGGAAACAGCATGAGGAGGGCATGCAGTGACCCAGTAGCAGCAGCAAGAGGAGGGCATACAGAGACCCAGTGGCTGCAGCATGAGGAGGGCATGCAGTGACCCAGTGGCAGCGACATGAGGAGGACATACAGTGACCCAGTGGTAGCGGCATGAGGAGGGCATACAGTGACCCAGTGGCAGCAGCATGAGGAAGACGTAGAGTGACCCAGTGGAAAATCCATGAAGAGGCCATACAGTGAGCCAGTGGCAGCTGCATGAGGAAAGCATACAGTGACCCAGTGGAAGCGGCACGAGGAGGGCATACAGTGACCCAGTGGCTGCGGCATGAGGAGGCCATACAGTGACCCAGTGGCAGAGTGAAGTGGTGGCAGTAGTGTGAGGAGGCCATACAGTCACCCAGTGGCAGAATGCAGAGGTGGCAGCAGAGTGAGTAGGCCACAGAGTAGCAAGGAGATATAACGTGGGGGTAGCAACAGCCTTAGAAGGCCATACAGTGACACAGTGGCAGAGTGCGGAGATGGCAGCAGCGTGCAAAGGCCATACTGTGACCCCGTGGCAAATTGAGGAGGTGGCAGCAGTGTGAGGAGGCCATACAGTCACCCAGTGGCAGAGTGCGAAGGTGGCAGCAGTGTGAGAAGGCCTCAGAGTGGCAAGGAGATATAATGTAGAGGTAGCAACAGCCTTAGGAGGCCATACAGTGACCCAGTGGCAGAGTGAGAAGGTGGCAGCAGCGTGAGGATGCCATATACTGTAGTGATGCAGGGCTGTGGTGCCAACATTGGCACCCTGGCCACGCTTCACCTTCTGCCCACAGATTGAACATACGGCCATTCTCACCGCCCCCGGCGGCTTAACAAAAAACTGCCACACCGCCGAGTCGGTGATTTTACCTCCAACACTCCGCAGTAACTGACTGCTACCACCACTACCTCTGTGAACCCCTGCACCACTACTTTCCAGGCAGGTAAGCTGCTGCGAAGCGGGTGGTCTACCCTGGACACATTTAGCTCTCGACCTCCCACTGCTTCCACCCTGCTGACTCCCACACTGCCTCATGTTCCAGGCAGGTAAGCTGCTGCGAAGCGGGTGCTCTACCCTGGACACATTTAGCTCCTGACCTCCCACTGCTTCCACCCTGCTGACTCCCACACTGCCTCATGCGCAAGCTGCAACCCTCTTCTCCTGATGACGATGAAACCCCTTTGTCATCCGGCTCCCAATTCCGATCGGCTACATCGTCATCCACTTCTGTCTGCAGGTCACTGATGTCCTCCTCAACACCAGCTCCCATGCCACTCTCCTCATCACTACTTGCCCGCCTAACGGAGGAAGCTACAGATGTCTCCTCCAGATCTTGGCTGTGCAGTAGTTGCTGACTGTGCCTCTAGTACCTCCTCCTCACTGTATAGTGGATCTGAACCCACAGCATAGAGTAGTTCTCTAGCTAAGGGAACAGAAAAGGACAGGTGAGGGCACAGGGCCTGCTGCCAGGCCATGCCATCTGTCCCTACAGTAAGAGCGATGTGAAATGACTGTACCTAAAATGGCTGAGGGTTTTTATAGGGCTGTGACATCACAGGGCCGGCTGGCTGCTGATTAGCTGAACGCTTGGCATTGTGAGTCCCTTTCCCCTTGTCCTAACATGTGCGGCGCCCATTTTTTTTAAAAAATGCGAGTTGATGCATCGAAGCATGAGGAAATCCACAATCGTGGCAAATAGAAGATTTCCTGAAATTCGAATTGAATTCCACTTCTGCAGCTTCGTTTCGCTCATCTCTAATTACATCATAGGATTGAGTGCTGTGACCACATCTCATTTACTGGGCAGGATCCCCTCTCACCCTAATCCCCAATCTACGCACTATGGCGCTGTTCGTTACCCTCTCTTTTTTTTTTTCCTTTCCCTTTACAGAAGGGAAAAAAATATTTAGTCAGCCACCAATTGTGCAATTTCTCCCACTTAAAAAGATGAGAGAAGCCTGTAATTTACATCATAGGTAGACAACAACAAACAAACAAGATTTCTGGCTCTCACAGACCTGTAACTTCTTCTTTAAGAGGCTCCTCTGTCCTCCACTCAATATCTGTAGTAATGACACCTGTTTGAAATTGTTATCAGTATAAAAGACACCTGTCCACAACCTCAAACAGTCACACTCCAAACTCCACTATGATGAAGACCAAAGAGCTGTGGAAGGACACCAGAAACAAAATTGTAGACCTGCACCAGGCTGGGAAGACTGAATCTGCAATAGACAAGCAGATGGTGTGAAGAAATCAACTGTGGGAGCAATAATTAGAAACTGTAAGACATACAAGACCACTGATAATCTCCCTCGATCAGGGGTTCCACGCAAGATCTCAGTGAATGACCTGCAGAAAGCTGGGACTAACGTAACAAAGGCTACATTCAGTAACACAGTACGCCGCCAGGGACTCAGATTCTGCAGTGCCAGACATTTTCCCCTGCTTAAGCCAGTCCATATCTGGGCTGTCTGAAGTTTGCTAGAGAGCATTTGGATGTTCCATAAGAGTATTGGGAGAATGTCATATGGTCAGATGAAACCAAAGTAGAACTGTTTGGTAGAAACACAACTCGTCGTGTTTGGAGGAGAGTGAATGCTGAGTTGCATCCTACTGTGAAGCATGGGGGTGGCAACATCATGCTTTGGGTCTGTTTCTCTGCAAAGGGACCAGGACGACTGATGCGTGTACATGAAAGAATGAATGGGGCCATGTATCGTGAGATTTTGAGTGCAAACTTCCTTCCATCAGCAAGGGCATGAAACGTGGCTGGGTCTTTCAGCATGACAATGATCCCAAGCACACCGCCAGGGCAATGAAGGAGTGGCTTCGTAAGAAGCATTTCAAGGTCCTGGAGTGGCCTAGCCAGTCTCCAGATCTCAACCCCATAGAAAACCTTTGAAGGGAGTTGAAAGTCCGTGTTGCCCCAAAACATTACTGCTCTAGAGGAGATCTGCATGGCGGAATGGGCCAACATACCAGCAACAGTGTGTGCCAACCTTATGAAGACTTACATAAAACGTTTGACCTCTGTCATTGCCAACAAAGGATGTATAACAAAGTATTGAGATGAACTTTTGATATTGACCAAATACTTATTTTCCACCATAATTTGCAAATAAATTCTTTAAAAATCAGACAATGTGATTTTCTGGATTAGTTTTCTCATTTTGTCTCTCACAGTTGAGGTCTACCTATGATGTCAATTACAGGCCTCTCTCATCTTTTTAAGTGGGAGAACTTGCACAATTGGTGGCTGACTAAATACTTTTTTTTCCCCACTGTATGTTTGTTTTTGCCTTTGTTTTAGCTTTTTCCTTTTTCCTTTTTTTAACCATTAAAGTCTTTATTAGGTTTTTCAAAGAAAATATAGAAGAGAACACACAGCATCTTACAACAACATAACAGCTGAGAGGGGGAGGTACAATGAGGGGGAGGACAGGAGGGGCCAATCCAGCACCTCTACTTCATTGTCATTGAACCATTTTTTCGCTAATCTCAATGAATCTCAATGAATCTCTTCAGGTCGTTGTCCTGCTGGAACACCATGTCACCCTTTTCATACCCAAAGTACTCAAATGTATGAAGTATCTTGTCTTGCAGGATACTCACATATAGCTCAGCATTGAGACCACCATCGATCCTGGTCAAGTATCCCAGCCTTTGCCTGGGAAACAACCACATATCGTAAGGCTACCTCCACCAAGCTTGACAGTTCCTTCAATTTCTCGATCCGTTATCCCCCTTTTACCTTGTTTCTTTCAGACCCATTTGCACCCATCAAAGCCCAGTCTATTGACTTTGGTCTCATCGCTCCAAAACACCTGTTTCCAATCTTCTTTCCACTTTTCCGCAAAGTCAAGCCAGCACTTCTTATGATGATATTGAAGTCGAGGCTTCTTCACCTTTTTCAGGCAACCATTTCAGACTTGTGTGTAATGTGCATTGCTTGCATGGATGTCTGTTAACTCAGTATTATGAACAGAGGCGTAGCTAGCAGGGGGGCAGAGGGGCGGCTGCCCCCGGCCCACTGACATTGTAGGGCCCACTTCAGGGCCACCATTAATACATCTTTTACTTTTAACTAGATTGGTGTCTGCAGACACGGATGTAGTTAAAACCCTTCCTACAACTTGACTATCTTGTAAATCGCAAGCCACTTCAGTCCTGCGGTTTACATGACAACGAGAACACAGTCAGACTCCTGGTTCTCGGCACAGGCGGTGCAATGATGTCACAACATTGCGCCTCCTGCGTTGAGATGCCAACTTCCTGTGCATGGACCCTGTGCACAGAGCGCTGGTCAAGAAGAGAAAGCGGCGGCTCCATTCATCACGATCGCAGGTAGGTGAATACAACTTATATTTGTTTTGTTTCATCTTAGTTGTAGGTATTTTAATAGTGTATCGGGTTGTTAGGAGGGGGAATTATAACTATAAGAGAGGGCGCATTATGAACATAAGAGAGGTCATTTATATAAGGTTTATTAGGGGGTATTATGAATACAAGGGGGGAGGTTATTTATATAAGGGGCCATTAGGCGGCATCATTTATATTAGGAGGCATTATGAACATAAAGAGGTGGTCATTGATATAAGGGGTCATTAGAGATACAGTATTTATGTCAGGGGGAATCATGGGCATAATATGAGGGGGCAATTAATTTAATTAAGGTGGTACCAACCCTCCTCAGGGAGGCAGATCTGATATTTACATGGGCAGAGAAAAATCTAACCCATTTATCCGCAGTTCACATCAAGGGCTCCCTGAACATAGTAGCGGATCGGTTGAGTCGGGGTCATGCCATATCAGGAGAATGGTCACTCAATCCAGAAGTCTTTCATCAGATTACCCTGAAGTGGGGTCTTCCAGAAATAGACCTCATGGCAACCCGACTCAACGCCAAGGTGGAGACGTTCTGTTCCCTTTACCAGGAGGACAATCCCTTGGCAGTGGATGCCCTGTCCATCCCTTGGAGGTCCAGGATGGCATACATCTTCCCTCCAATTCCAATAATACTGAAGGTATTGATGAAAATCAGACAGGACCAAGTCTCTGTGATAGCCATCATTCCATTTTGGCCAAAAAGAGCTTGGTTTTCCCAACTCATGGAGATGAGTCGAGGGATATATTGGAGGCTTCCCCCCATCCAGAACCTGGTTTCCCAAGGATCTCTGAAGTGCCAGGATCTCTGGAGATTCAACCTGACAGCCTGGAGGTTGAGCAGTCCCTACAGCAGGATAGAGGACTGTCAGAGGCCGTCCTGAAGACCCTTTCTTCTGCAAGAGCAGACTCTACCAATAAGAACTACCAGAGGACAGCCAAGATTTTCATGGAGTGGTGCTCCAAGAAGGGTATTAATAATCTACAACCTTCAACGGCTGATATTTTAAATTTTCTTCAGGACGGTTTGGATAAGGGCCTTGCCCCTGCCACTTTGAAAGTGCAGATTGCGGCCCTCTCCGCTCATTTGAACAGACGTCTGTCTCAGGATCCTCTGGTTGCAAGGTTCCTTAAAGGGGCAATGAGGCTAAAGCCTTCAGTATCATCTCCAGTTCCCCAGTGGGACCTTGCGGTAGTCCTTACAGGCCTGTGCGGTCCTCCATTTGAACCCTTGGAGACTACGGAGCTAAAATATTTGGCATACAAAACCGTTTTTTTGTTGGCTATTACATCTGCCAAAAGAGATGGGGAACTCCAGGCTCTCTCTTCTAGAGAACCGTACATTGTGTTTTTTGCAGATAGGGTGCACCTTAGATTTTTGCCTGGGTTTAACCCTAAGGTCCCCTCATGCTATAATAGCAATCAGCTAATTTCGCTACCAGTGTTTTTCCCCACTCCAACCTCTGAGGAGGAAGAAAAGCTCCACACCTTAGATGTGGTAAGGTGTCTGCGGATTTACCTATCCCGCACTCAACCGTTTAGGAAGGCCGAAAACCTACTAATTAATATGCAGGGTAAAAACAAAGGCCTCAAGGCTTCCAAGCCTACTCTATCCACATGGATCAAGGAGACAATTAGGTCTTCCTTCCTTATTCAGGAGTTACTCCCTCCAGTTTTTTCTACGGCCCACTCGACCAGGGCTGTGTCGACTTTTTGGGCTGAGTACCAGTCCTTACCTTTGGACCAGATTTGTGCGGCTGCATCATGGTCATCCCAGTTGACCTTTGTCAAACATTATCGTTTAGACGTCCGCAGTTCCCAGACAACTGCCTTTGGTCAGACAGTCCTTGACGTTGTAAGGCGAGGAAACCCTCCCTAGGGGAATTACTTGCTATCTCCCCATATTGTGCTGCTGTGGGACGTAAGGGGAATCGTTGATTGTAATGTCAATCTGTATTCCCTTAGTCCAGACAGCAGCACAAGGCTTCCCTCCCTAGAAGCTTGTTTCCTTTTACTTTATAATTTACACAGTGGAGGGAGGTCTCAGGTGCCCTCTTATAGGGCCAGTAGGAGGCACCTTAAATTTTGTGCTAATTAAAGGTTCCACTGTCCTAAACAACACACAGGGGCAGAGATACCCCATATTGTGCTGCTGTCTGGACTAAGGGAATACAGATTGACATTACAATCAACGATTCTTCCTGATTGACTGTAATGCTAAAATAAAAGTGGAAGGTCTTTCAAGGCTTTCTATTTTTCTAGACGGGAAAAAAGTGCAGTATACTGAATTTTTTTTCTATAAATATAAATAATCCTATAAATGAAATTTTCAGTTGCATCAAGTAGAGCTTATAAGAATACATTTTGATATGCTACTTTAAGATCCCTCTCGCAAAATGTGGTATGCACCTTAAGTGGCTGCATAAACATCATTTTAGTACCCTTCATTTTAAAATCTTGCTTAAGAACATTCTTTTTCAGAAGCCCATCAAATTTACATAGGGTACAAAATGGACATTATCAGATGGTCTGTTGCATTAATATTTGCCTTTATGTGGTCTAAACATTTCTGATGGCTGCCCTGCCTATACTATAGGTACTAGAGATGAGTGAATCGAAGCTGATGAAGTGTAATTCGATCCGAATTTCAGGAAATCTTCGATTCACATCGAATCCGGATTTACTCACGCTTCATGGTATCGAATCGCATTTTAAACTAAGGACATGTCAGAATAGCCTTTCTAAAGGCTATTCTACTTCTACCTTTTGCCGTTGCATCACACCCCCTGCGATGTCCTGGTCCTCCTAGCTCGTGTAGTAAAAGAATCAAAATGGCCGCTGGACATGCGCAGAGCCGCACGGAATAGAATAAAGATGGCCGCAAGACATGCGCAGAGCCGCTCATAGCAGCCATCTTTATTCTATTCCTACATGAGCGGCTCTGCGCATGTCCGGCAGCCATCTTGATTCTATTCCAAATGGCCCTGCGCATGTCCGGCAGCCATTTTGATTATATCCTATACAAGACCGTTTCTGTGCATGTGCGGCGGCCAACTTGATTCTATTCCGAGTGACACTACGCATTCTCAGCGGCCATCTTGATTATATTCCATACAAGACCATTTCTGCGCTTGTCCGGCGGCCATCTTGATTCTATTCCGAGCGGCTCTGCGCATGCTCGGCGGGGGGCATGATGCAACGGTAAAGGTAGGAGTAGAATAGCCTTTCTAATGGCTATTCCGACATGTCCTTAGTTTAAAATGCATATCCCCATATCTCCAGGCTCCCTCTGCAGCCAGGAAAATAACTGTTTTTAACGTGATTCGCCACAAAGTAATTCAGATCAAAGCGGATTTTTTTTGGAAATTCGGAAATCAAATTTTTGAGAAATTCGCTCATCTCTAATAGGTACATCAAAATTATGTGCCAGACACTCCTTCCCGAACGTCCTTTTGGGAAGGCTACAAAGGTTATATTCAATGCTCCTTTATCAAGATTGGTTCCAACTTAGGAAAAAGAAGGCAAACTGGAATTTGGAGAGGGTTCACAGGCGATCTCTTAGGCTCTCTCAGAAAGAATTGGTTACTTTATAAGAGCAGTTCAGAACTTTGTCTCTCTCAAATGCCAACTCTTCCTTCTTGAAATAAACCTTAGATCTTTGAGTCAGGACCATTGCTACCTGTAGAGGCTTGTTCCTTCATCCCCTACATTTCGCCTCCTTCAGACCATCAATGTACTTCATGATATCTATCCTTTCTCTACCATGCCTTATTTATTGACTGGGGGTTTCTTTCCCATACCCTCCTTACATTGGTCTAGGTCCCAACCGCTCAATATTTGTTTCAGGTTTGGGTGCCTCGGGTCCAAGATTTGTTTCAGGACAAACAACTTTGGCACGGAACACAACTTAAAATGGCTTAAAACATTATAACACTGTCAGAACTCCTAGGAACCTATATATCCAATTTCTAGCCCACTGAGGCAAAAATGAATGGTAAACAATGGATACAGACGCGCTCGTTTATGCATTTTAACATTTAAAACTCCAAACATTACCCTTTTTGGGAGTAATAGGTGCTTGTCCATGTTTTTTAAGCACACGTGACAGTTGCATTGCAAAAAACAATGGTTTGGGACTTTTAAGTACTACATGCTTGTTGTTATTTAGGAGACAAATTTGTGGCTGTGAGCCTAGTTGAAAAGTGATGAAGAATTGACTTTATCAAAAACCACCAGAAATTATCTTCATGGGAGCAGATATGAAATCAAAATGGTTTTGTTTTTTTCTTATGCCAACACTGTGGCGCCAAAAGTGTGCTATAGTAGAAAGTGATGAACCAGTGACAATGCGGAATGGAATGATATGATGAACCGGGCCGCAGGACATGTCCGGCTGGGTGGTGGTATCTGTAACAACTGAGTGGCTATGAGGCAAGGAATTATATGATGGACCAGGCCACAGGACACGTATGGCTGAGTGGTGGCAGTGGTGGTAGCTGTGGCAACATGAGTGGCAGAGCGGCATGGAACGATATGATAGACTAGGCCACAGGACATGACTGGATGAGTGGTAGAGGTGGTGATAACTTTGGCAATATGAGTGGCAGTGCGGCATGGAATAATAAGATGGACAAGGTTGCAGGGGATGTCTGGCTAACTGCTGGCAATGGTAGATGCTGTAGCAACATGAGTGGCAGTATGGCATGGAATAATGTGATGGACAGGGCAGCAAGAGATGATGATTCTCAGGAAGTACAGTCATGGCCAAAAGTTTTGAGAATGACACAAATATTATATTTTCACATGATCTGCTGCCCTCTGGTTTTTATGTGTGTTTGTCAGATGTTTTTATCACATACAGAAATATAATTGCATACATATTATGAGTAACAGAAGCTTATATTGACAGTTAGAATGAGTTAATGCAGCAAGTCAATATTTGCAGTGTTGACCCTTCTTCTTCAGGACCTCTGCAATTCTCCCTGGCATGCTCTCAATCAACTTATGGACCAAATCCTGACTGATAACAGTCCATTCTTACAGAATCAATGCTTTAATTTTGTCTGAATTTGTTGGTTTTTGTTTGTCCACCCGTCTCTTGATGATTGACCACAAGTTCTCAATGGGATTAAGATCTGGGGAGTTTCCAGGCCATGGACCCAAAATCTCTATGTTTTGTTCCCTGAGCCATTTAGTTATCACCTTTGCTTTATGGCAAGGTGCTCCATCATGCTGGAAAAGGCATTGTTGAGCGCCAAACTGCTCTTGGACGGTTGGGAGAAGTTGCTCTTGGAGGACATTCTGGTACCATTCTTTATTCATGGCTGTGTTTTTAGGCAAGACTGTGAAAGAGCTGATTCCCTTGGCTGAGAAGCAACCCCACACATGAATGGTTTCAGGATGCTTTACAGTTGGCATGAGACAAGACTGGTGGTAGCGCTCACCTCTTCTTCTCCGAATAAGCTGTTTTCCAGATGTTCCAAACAATCGAAAAGGGGATTCATCAGAGAAAATGACTTTACCCCAGTCCTCAGCAGTCCACTCCCTGTACCTTTTGCAGAATATCAGTCTGTCCCTGATGTTTTTTCTGGAGAGAAGTGGCTTCTTTGCTGCCCTCCTTGAGACCAGGCCTTGCTCCAAGAGTCTCCGCCTCACAGTGCGTGCAGATGCACTCACACCTGCCTGCTGCCATTCCTCAGCAAGCTCTGCACTGCTGGTAGCCCGATCCCGCAGCTGAAACACTTTTAAGAGACGGTCCTGCCGCTTGCTGGTCTTTCTTGGGCGCCCTGGAGCCTTTTTGGCACCAATGGAACCTCTCTCCTTGAAGTTCTTGATGATGCGATAGATTGTTGACTGAGGTGCAATCTTTCTAGCTGCAATACTCTTCCCAGTTAGGCCATTTTTGTGCAGTGCAATGATGACTGCACGTGTTTCTTTAGAGATAACCATGGTTAACAGAAGAGAAACAATGATGGCAAGCACCAGCCTCCTTTTAAAGTGTCCAGTGGTGTCATTCTTACTTAATCATGACAGATTGATCTCCAGCCCTGTCCTCATCAACACCCACACCTGTGTTAATGGAGCAATCACTGAAACCATGTTAGGTGGTCCTTTTAAGGCAGGGCTGCAATGATGTTGAAATGTGTTTTGGGGGATAAAGTTCATTTTCTAGGCAAATATTGACTTTGCAAGTAATTGCTGTTAAGCTGATCACTCTTTATAACATTCTGGAGTATATGCAAATTGCCATTAGAAAAACTGAAGCAGTAGACTTTGTAAAAATTAATATTTGTATCATTCTCAAAACTTTTGGCCATGACTGTACAACAATCCTGCGGCTACTGGTGACCTGGTTAGAACTGTGTCAATCAACTCTAAACATCTGAGCCTTTTTGTTAGATTATCATAGGCTGCAAGACTATATTTATCAGCAACAAAAAAATGCTTAAGAAATTATTTTTTTCAGATTAACACACTATTGTCACACTGTTGTATTGCATGAGCATACCAGAAAAAAAACTCTTAAATAACAGTTTTTTTTAGATTAGCACAGGCTGTGAGACTGTATAGTGGGTGAACAACAAAAAGTGCTTAAATAACAGAGATTTTTTCAGATTAGCACAGTGTTTTGCTGTTAGAACAGCAGTTTTTATGTATTTAATGAAAAAATTTAAACTCTTGCCCAAAAAAATTAAAAGATTTTTCACTAACAGGACTGGCTGTCAGTAAAAAATTATGTTTAAACACACTGTATACAGATTAAGCTGCTCTATTGCACAACAAACTCAGCTGTAAGGTGTCCACCTATCACTCTCTATTGGCTGAAAGGCTGTCAGTTGATGTCAGGTGGTGCTAGAACATCAAACGGACTCAAAAGGCACATGTCTCTTCTGCATTTTTCCTGCCCAGTCAGATTTTGCATCAGGCCTTGGAGCTTCTACTTTTGCCTCATCTACATTAGCAAAAATTAGAAACTGCACTGATTCCCAGCTCTGCCTTATCAGAAGGGATGAATGACATGTGTGACATCATGGTTACGTGTCCACCAGAACACAAGTTCAGGTGACTTTACATCCATAATGTTTATGCCTATTGATAAGTTAGGTCCTAAAACACATTTTCTGAGAACAGGACAATTTAAGTCCCAATTGCCGAGGGACAGCAGGTTGGGAATACAATTTGTCTCAATGGAAACTTCTGTGTGAAAGCACTTGCCAATCCTAGTCATTTCGGTGGTTAGAGATCATACATCCACAACCTCCCCTCCCCTGACAAATATGATTAAAAAGACTATTGCAGTGATTGCTTAGATTGGATACAATTGTGGAAAATTCTTAGTATTAGATAAAGAAATTTAGCATTGTTCCAGTTTAATAACAGTAAATGGTGCTCGTAACAATGCTGGGGAACTGAAATACAAAGTGTATTATAAAGTTGCAGAACTTTTCATTATACAGCGATTAACCTTCATTTATTCATTTAAAGCTGCCATCCTAATGGACTCATTTTAATAAACCCATGCTGACAATATTACATAAGTATGGTATATTTTACCACAAAACATTTCTACATAGCAGCCTTTAGAATTTCTTGAGATATTTTTTTCCTGCAACTCAGTACTCAGACTTTGATCAGTGATAGTGATTTAATCTTAAAATATTTTCATAAATTGAGTTACTCATAAGAGTCTGTTTTTACATATATGTAATATAAACCTATATGTACACTGCTATGTAAATTCGAGATTCCTGTCACATTAAATCGAATACTTACTGAAAATGAGTGTATTGTATTTAAATATTATATTTGCTATAATGTCTCCATGTAAATATTTTACATTGTTTATTATGTCCCTTACATTATATGGCATCTTATCTTGGGATATAAACAATAAATGAGTAAAACAGATTTCATGTGCTTTGTTCATCTGGTTATTTTAAATGAATATTTATTACAAATGGAGAGATGAAAATAATCTCATCCAATTTTATTACAATCCAGATGCAAAATGATTATTTACTGCCAAGAGTACCAGCAATTTGTCGATTACACAAGTCATATGGTGCCTATTATGTAAATAGTAAAATTTTAGTCTTTAGTCCGGTACCCAAAGGCTTAGAAAACCAGATGGTCTGGTATCCATGACATATAATCTCAACATTAATTGCCATTCAGAATGTCAGGGTCCAGAAAAAGAAATTCAAGCAAAAATGGTCGGAAGCATGTAAATGTATTCAGAAAAAGTGACCTATACAAGATTTCCAACCCCCCATAGGTTAACTGACATCAGTATAATATGCATAGAGTGTAGCAACTGGCATTCATTTGAGCTTGAAAAATGAGTCTTTTATACAAAAGCCAGTGACAAGCTTTATTCTCTTTGCCTTAAAATTGCACTTTACATACTCCAGAACAACACCTAAGAAACAGTTTTCCGAATGCAGCAATTCCAAAGCTGTACATTTTTAGAAAGTTCCTGCTCCCAATTTTTTTCCCATGATGATCAACTGCCCTCTGCTGTCCATAGTGAAAAGTACACACACACACACACACACACACTATTAGTAGAATTGAAAAAAGTATTGTTGCATAAATTACTGAGTATAACATTAATCTTCTGAAAATGTAACATTCACACTAATGAGAAATTATATACAAACGTATAATTGAAAGGACTGAAAATGACACAAACACATGTTACATTGTATTGATGAATGCAATGCTGCAAACAATAGCTTTTACATTCAAAAGATAAAATATTGTTTATTTTGTTATTTTATTATGATGGAACTATAGGTCAATTGCTGGATTTTACAAAAAATTGGATAGTTCATGCTGTTCTGGAGTGAGCTACAGTATATGCCAAGCAATTTAAAGTAAGATCTGCATATTACAAAAAAAAAAAAAAAGTGCTGTACCCAGGGGCATAGCTATAAGGGGTGCAGAGGTAGTAATTGCTACGGGACCCTGGAGCCTGAAGGGGTCCAAAGGCCTCTCTGCAACATATGAAGACACTAGTGTTATAGATAGCTCATAGTAAGTGAGGATCCCATTACAGATTTTGTATTGGGGCAATGAAGTTTAAATTTAAGCTTGCGGTTGTATACCATATTTCTCTCCTTTTCTGGAATATGGAATATAAAGATTAACCATTCACCACTCCAATATGTCTTAAATAGTGCTTGAAAGGTATGCAGCTAACTAATAGGTTTTCCTCCTGTCTTACACACTGATGAGCAAAAGGGTAACAATGTTTAGAACTTTTGACTTTCAGGCTCCACATCCCACCATCCACTACAGCTTCAAATGTGAGACTACCATCATTTTATAGACAATGTTTTTGACTATCTCCATATCTCAGGATCCACTACAGCTTCGAACGTCAGACTACCATCATTTTATAGACAATCATCTTGGCTATCTCATACATAAATTTGACTTGCAACTATTTAGCATATGATTAGTTATGCAGATTCTTGTCATGTAACTGCATTGTTACTGTTTTGCTTCTAAAAATTTAAATTTTTATTGTTAGTATTTTGTAAATCCACCTTTCGCTTTCAACACTGCCTGAATCCTTCTGGGCATGTTCTCGATCAGATTCAAGCATATCTTGACTGAAATTCTGATCCCAGGTCTCTTCTACACGTTCCCAATGTTGGTGCATGCTGACTGACTCAGGGTGGGTTCACACCTGCGTTTGAGTCCACCCGCTGCCAATCCGAGTGAAAATCTCGGGGAACGGGATCGGCATCGGATACCGACAGGTTAGCGACGCATTACTTAAAAACCCATTCTTTTGAATGGGTTTTTAAAGCAATGCGCGGGTGTCCGATTGCACCCTCTGCACTGCGAATCCTTTTTTTTGTCGGAAACAAAGTCGGACATGCAGGACTTCGTGTCCGACGAAAAAAAAAACGGCTTCGCAGTGCAGAGGGTGCAATCGGACACCCGCGCATTGCTTTAAAAATCCATTCAAATGAATGGGTTTTAAACCAATGCGTTGCTAACCTGTCGGTATCCGATGCCGATCCCGTTCCCCGAGATTTTCACTCGGATTGGCAGCGGACGGACTCAAGCGCAGGTGTGAACCCACCCTTACTTGAATACGAATACAGCTTTTTCTTCAACTCTGCCCACAAGTGTTCAATTGGGTTGAGGTCTGGGGACTAATCCAGCACCTCTACTTCATTGTCATTGTACCATTTCTACACTAATCGCGACTTATGCTTTGGGTCATTGTCCTGCTGGAACACTATGTCGTCCTTTTCATACCCATAGTACTCGAGTGTACAAAGTAACTCATCTTGTAGGATACTCACATATAGCTCAGCATTGAGACCACCATGGATCCTGGTCAAGTTTCCAACACCTTTGCTTGTGAAACAACCCCATATCATCAGGCTTCCTCAACCAAACTTGACAATTTATTCAATTTATTGATCTGTTAGCCCCCTTTTCTCTTTTTTGTTCCAGACCCATTTGCACCCATCAGAGTCCACTCTATTGACTTTCACCTCATAGCTCCAAATCACCCTTTTCCAATCTTCTACTGTCCACTTTTCATACTTTATTGCAAACTTGAGCCGAAGCTTCTTATGACGATAATGAAGTCGAGGCTTCTTCATCTTTCTTCGGGCCACCATTAAATACTTGTTTAAGGTGCGTCACATGGTACTTGCATGGACGTCTGTGATCTCTCTATTACGAAGCATACGAGCCACCTCCCCTGCCATGTTTGTCGAGCCAGAACTGATAGACTTTGTGATGAGCCGACTTGCTGACCCCGATATTTTGCCTTGGCGTCCACCTCTTGGCTTTTGAATGGATGGACGGATTTCATTTCATATTCTTCAAACTGTCATGGCACTCACACGATGCAGTTTGACAATTTTCTTGGCCGAGAGACCGCTATCGATGAGCTGGATGATGCTGTTTCTCTTTTCTTGGGAAATCTTCTTCATGCCTGAAGAATCAACCTAATAACATACTGAGCTATTAGGGAATATGAGAACAGGTTGTAATTTGTAGCATACAAGAAGAAAAATATTTTTCCACCACCAGGAGCAAAACAGTAACAATGCAGTTACATGACAAGAATCTGCATAACTAATCATATGCTAAGTACTTGCAAGTCAAACTTATGTATGAGATAGCCAAGATGATTGTCTATAAAATGATGGTAGTCTGACGTTCGAAGCTGTAGTGGATCCTGAGATATGGAGCCTGAAAGTCAAAAGTTCAAAACAATGTTACACTTTTGCTTGTCAGTGTAATTGTATAACCTGCTACTATGGGTTCACCACTACCGTAGGTTAGGGACCTACTATGACAAAAGAATGGAACTGAGGTTGATTCAGAGCCACAATGTCACTTTCTGGGAAATTTTTACTGCAGAATTAATATTTTCTGAATCTATAAATGAAACCAAATCAAACTTGCAGTGCCAGTATCTTATTAGAAATCTAATCCTGTCAACTTTAGTCCTTAAAAAATGAAAACAATCCTCACATAACATAATCTGTTAAAGGAAATATAAACCCATAAGACTTGACTTAATACATTGAGTCTGTGAATACATGATATGTTGGACTTCACAGATGTTGTCTGGGAGCCCACTAATTAGGTCTTTGTACTGTACCCATTAATGTCTTAAAGCAGCCCCGAGGCCAAGTAAGCACAAACCTTAATTAATATATCACTTGCCACAAAGAGCAGAACAATAATGACATGGGCTCTATTATTATGTTCTGCTAATTAAATTGGCGGATGGGCGTGTAGATTGAGCCAGGAGACTTTTCAAGAGGACAGGTCATCAGCCGCAGAATCCTCTTCTGAATAGAATGAAAAACTATTGATAGAGAATAATTGATAAAGATGTTATGAATATTTGTCACTTTAACTATGTGGAAACATAACAGTGAAATATCTCTTACTGATTTAACCATACAGGATTCCCCACTGTGAGGGGTACAGGAATTCCTCAGACAGTGTAAATGGTCACTATTACCATTAAGGGCCTGTTCACACAGTGGAATTGATTTTGAGGCAGATTCCAATGTTTTTAATAGGAGTCAGAGATCGATGAAGAACGCTGAAAACAAAGCATCCTCTTCGTCCTGCTCCCTGCCGCAGGAAGCCGTTGGGGACGGAAAATGAAGAGGAATATATGTCCGCCTCAAATTGCTCTTCACTTTCCATCATCTGTACATAACACATGGGGCAAACCTACTATTGTCATTGTCCCTTCTATAACAAACAATAGTCAAGCAATTCATCAGGGATTCTGACAGAAACTATGATACTACTCCCCAAAGCGGTAGACTACAAAAACACATTGGCCATAACAACCAATCACAGCACAGTTTTTATTTTGTATTCTGCTCCTGAAAAATGAAATCTGCAATGTGATTGGTTGCTATTGGCAACCGAGACAGTTTTGCATTTAGACAATTTTAAAGGGGTTGGCCACTTTCAGACAAATATTGAGAGACAAATGTTATTGTTTGTATAATAAAAGTTGTACAATTTTTCAATATACTTTCTGTATCTGGATGAAATTTTGACCATGGTCATGTGACCATGGTCAGAATATTATCCACTAGAAGTAACAGAATGAATGACAGCAAGCAGAGATCTAGAAAACCGTGAGGAATTGATACAAAAAGTATATTGGAAAATTGTATAACTTTTCATCATACATACAATAACATTTGTTTCTCAGTATTGGTCTGAAAGTGACAAACCCCTTTACTAAATCTGTTCCATTAACATTTCAACCAGGCCACATCTGCACGTGACTAGGTGCCAGAATGACCATCATTACATACCACCCATACAGCCATGACCTCCCCACTGACAGTTGTCTTGTTAAACAACACTGTCCTAACTGCCATGGGGCCCTTAATGCCACCATGACCCCAGGTGAAGAGCTGGGGTGTCTGCCCTACACAAAAGTGCAGTAGAAATATTGCAATTCAAATGTCCATCACAGCTTCTTAGGATGTGGAGGAAAAGAAAAAACATTTATATAGTTAAATTTTGCTCATTTTACATAACCGTGCCTCTCTCTTTGCCTCTTCTTTTTCCTGCAAAAAAAAAAAAAACCTCCTATTTTGTCCCTAAACAAAAACACTTCAATTTCTAACCTCCGTAGTCACAAGGCAAGCCAAAGGTCAGAGAATCAGGTAACAAAGCAGCAAGAGATATAACAAAGAGAGCAGGCAAAGACAGTGCAATAACCGGAGACTTGCTGAGAAAATGACATCCCGTATATAGAAAGTCTGGGCCCAGCCCCAGACCTGATAGGTACACAGGCTGTCAATCACACAGGCCAGGAAGAGATTAACTATATGCAGTCCAGAGAGAAACAATGCTCAGAACATGGACAAAAACAAACGACAAAAAGAGAGGTCAGGAAGCCAAGGGTTCAGTAACAGACGAGCAATGCAGTACAGAATCAAAATCCAAGAGAATAGTCACAAGGCAAGCCAAAGATCAGAGAATCAGGTAACAAAGCAGCAAGAGATATAACAAAGAGAGCAGGCAAAGACAGTGCAATAACCGGCAACTTGCTGAGAAAGTGACATCCCGTATATAGAAAGTCTGGGCCCAGCCCCAGACCTGATTGGTACACAGGCTGTCAATCACACAGGCAAGGAAAAGATTAACTCTATGCAGTCCAAAGAGAAACAATGCTCAGAACATGGGTGTGGCTGGAAATCGATTACACAGCAAGGGAACTAGGACCATGTTCAGACTGAGCAACAAGAAACCTATGCAAGGAATCAAACTGAACACGCCTCCTTCGCTGCAGCGTGCGAGCGGAGGGTGGCGCAGAGACCCGAACAGGCAGAGACGTTACACCCTCATGATGGAACACATAACACATGTTAAATGCATCCTCATAATACTACGTTATTAGACTTACAAAGAATGAGATGTGGATGTCACTGTGATGCAGATAACACGAAATTGCTCATTATGTATATTTTTAACAGATATTACAACCCCAATTGTAATGAAGTTGGGACGTTGTGTAAAACATAAAAACAGAATACGATGATTTGCAAATCCTTTTTAACCTATATACAATTGAATACACTACAAAGACAAGATATTTAATTTTCAAACATTTTGGCAAATATTCCCTCATTTTGAATTTGATGCCTGCAACACGTTTCAAAAAAGCTGGGACAAGTGCAACAAAAGACTGGGAAGCACAAAATTGGTTTTGTAACCTCACTGAGCTTTGAACTTCATAGCCAGGTGTATCCAATCATGAGAAAAGGTATTTAAGGTGGCCAATTGCAAGTTGTTCTCCTATTTGAATCTCCTCTGAAGAGTGGCATCATGGGCTCCTCAAAACAACTCTCAAATGATCTGAAAACAAAGATTGTTCAACATAGTTGTTCAGGGGAAGGATACAAAAAGTTGTCTCAGAGATTTAACCTGTCAGTTTCCACTGTGAGGAACATAGTAAGGAAATGGAAGACCACAGGGACAGTTCTTGTTAAGCCCAGAAGTGGCAGGCCAAGAAAAATATCAGAAAGGCAGAGAAGAAGAATGGTGAGAACAGTCAAGGACAATCCACAGACCACCTCCAAAGAGCTGCATATCATCTTGCTGCAGATGGTGTCACTGTGCATCGGTCAACAATACAGCACACTTTGCACAAGGAGAAGCTGTATGGGAGAGTGATGCGAAAGAAGCCGTTTCTGAAAGCACGCCACAAACAGAGTCGCCTGAGGTATGCAAAAGCACATTTGGACAAACCAGCTTCATTTTGGAAGAAGGTCCTGTGGACTGATGAAACAAAGATTGAGTTGTTTGGTCATACAAAAAGGCGTTATGCATGGCGTCCAAAAAACACAGCATTCCAAGAAAAACACTTGCTACCCACTGTAAAATTTGGTGGAGGTTCCATCATGCTTTGGGGCTGTGTGGCCAATGCCGGCACCGGGAATCTTGTTAAAGTTGAGGGTTGCATGGATTCAACTCAATATCAGCAGATTCTTGAGAATAATGTACAAGAATCAGTGACAAATTTTAAGTTACGCCGGAGATGGATATTTCAGCAAGACAATGATCCAAAACACAGCTCCAAATCTACTCAGGCATTCATGCAAAGGAACAATTACAATGTTCTGGAATGGCCATCCCAGTCCCCAGACCTGAATATCATTGAACATCTGTGGGATAATTTGAAGCGGGCTGTCCATGCTCGGCGACCATCAAACTTAACTGAACTGGAATTGTTTTGTAAAGAGGAATGGTCAAAAATACCTTCATCCAGGATCCAGGAACTGATTAAAAGCTACAGGATGCGACTAGAGGCTGTTATTTTTGCAAAAGGAGGATCTACTAAATATTAATGTCACTTTTCTGTTGAGGTGCCCATACTTTTGCACCGGTCAAATTTTGGTTTAATGCATATTGCACATTTTCTGTTAGTACAATAAACCTCATTTCAATCCTGAAATATTACTGTGTCCATCAGTTATTAGATATATCAAATTGAAATGGCTGTTGCAAACACCCAAATATTTAGAACTAAAAATGATTAAGATTAATAGGGGTGCCCAAACTTTTTCATATGACTGTATATATATATATATATATATATATATATATATATATATATATATATGAGGGTGTGAACCTAGAGGGCGCTGGTGAGTGACCCAAAAACAGGGTTGAAATGGACCTTGACCACACCCATACTGGAGCTTCACTCCAGATGGAGTCCACACAGCAGGAGAGCTGCTGGTAACCTGCAGGGAGCAGGTGGTTTGTGGAACCAGCTGGAGACGGAGAGGTGGTCTGTCCAAAAGGACTGGGTTCCAGAAGGGACTGGTTAAGCTCAGTGTGAGCCAGATCACAAAGAAGTAACCTCAGTAAAGCTTCTTGCCCCCAGAAGTTAGTCAGGGTTCAAGAAGTGAGGTATTGCCCTGTGTGTGGGCTAGGCTGTTTTGTTATTTTTGTTCCTGTTTACTTTTACAGGCTCAATAAAGCCATTTCTTTTGGATTGCTGTTACCTGCTCTGCTGTTTATTTGGCACCCAGCGCCACAAACACCTCTGTTAAGTCCAACTCCTACCTTTGATGCTAAACTACCCCCAATTGTCACTATATATAGTCAGGATCTGGGGTGCTGGGTGGGCTGACATGAACACAGACTCCAAGGTATTAGTCCAAGTATTGAGTTTTATTCACTCAAAACACTCCTTGGTACATACAACATAACAGAAACCGAAAAAATAAATACCTGCCCGTCTGGGCTCTAACTAAACAGAAATAGGTTACCTCACCTAGAATAGGAACAAGTTCAAACAGTCAGATTGTCTTCGAGCAGTAGCCACTTTCTTTGTGGCTTTCCAGCCAAGCTCTGCCACAATCTGCTCTCCTAGCAGACTTCTTATATCCCCTTAACGAGGAGATCCCAGTCAGTTGGGTTTCTTTCAGGAGTGTCCACAAGGCGTGGACTGGAGGGGATGGGAATGGCAGGTCCCACTACCAGCCCACCCGCCATTCCATAAAAAATCCAGCCCAGTGCACAGCACTTAAATAATGCTCAGCAAACACAATTGTCTGCTGAGAAACAAGCTTTCTGGATTTCCATCATCTCACCCATCTGAGCAACCTGGGTGAGATATACATCCCTTCCAATATTTTTCCAGTCATCGGCTTACAATATATATATATATATATATATATATATATATATATATATATTCTATGGAAAAAAATTTAGGTAGCTTTTAGGACAGTTCCCTTTTTTTTCTAATAATCTAATTTCTAATTAGAAATAGTTAGAATTGCTACATATATATACTGTCATGGCCGTGTTGGCACCCCTGAAATTTTTTTAGAAAATGAAGTATTTCTCCCAGAAAATTATTGCAAGTACACATGTTTTGTTATACGCATGTTTATTTTATTTGTGTGTATTGGAACAACACAAAAAAAAAAAAAAAAAAGGTAAAGTGTACATAATTTTACACAAAACTCCAAAAATGGGCTGGACAGAATTGTTGGCACCTTTTCAAAATTGTGGGTACATAACTTTGTTTCAAGCATGTGATACTTATTTAAAATCACCTGTGGCAAGTAACAGGTGTGGGAAATATAAAAATTACATCTGAAACCAGATAAAAAGGAGAGAAGTTGACTCAATCTTTGCATTGTATGTCTGTGTGTGTGTGTGTAACACTAAACTTGGAGAACAGAAAGAGGAGAAGAGAACTGAGTACTTGAGAACCAAAATTGTGGGGAAATATCAACAATCTTAATCTTACAAGTCCATCTCCAGAGATCTTGATGTTTCTTTGTCCACGGTGCGCAACATAATCAAGAATTTTACAACCCATGACAATGTAGCTAATCTCCCTGGATGTGGACGGAAGAGAAAAATTGATGAAAGGTCGCAACACAGGATAGTATGCATGGTGCATAAGCAGCCAAAATCCTTTGGGGAAAACATCTTATGGATAGATGAGACCAAGATAGAGCTTTTTGACAAAGCACATCATTCTACTGTTTATTGAAAACAGAATGAGGCCTACAAGGAAAACAGCACAGTACCAACAGTCAAATCTAGTGGCAGTTCAAAGATGTTTTGGAGTTATTTTGCTGACTTTGGCACTGGGGGTCTTGACTATGTACAAGGCATCATGAAATCTAAAGATTACCAAAGGATTTGGGGTTGCAATGTAGGGACAAGTGTCAGAAAGCTAGGTTTGAGTCCTAGGTCATGGGTCTTCCAGCAGGACAATGATCCCCAGACTGGATGGAAACAAAGTGCTGGAGAGTTCTGAAGTGGCCAGCAATGAGTCAGGATCTAAATCCCATTGAACACCTGTGGTGAGATCTCAGAATTGCTGTTGGGAGAAGGCACCCTTCAAATATGAGAGACCTGGAGCAGTTTGCAAAAAAAGGGTCCAAAATTCCAGTTGAGAAGTTTGTTCATGGTTATAGGAAGAGACTGATTTGAGTTATTTTTTCCAAAGGGTGTTCAACCAAATATTAAGCTGAAGGTGCCATCCCATTTTTGGAGTTTTGCATGAAATTATATAATTTGTGGCTTTTTTTTTTTTTTCTCTGTTTTTTGAGTTGTTCCAATATACACAAAGGAAATAAATCTGTATAACGAAACATGTGTAATTGCAATAATTTTCTGAGAGAAATACTTCATTTTCTTGGAAAATTTCAGGGGTGCCAGCACTTATGGCCATGAATATATAGATAGAAGTCTCTATCTAAACCTATAGAAAAATTTTAGATAACTTTTAGAACAGGTCCTTTTTTTTTACTGTAATACATTTTTATACTACAGTTAAATTTTTTAGCACACAAGCCGTCTCCTTGTGCGTGTCCTGAAGCTCTGAGTGCTGGTCAGTGACATACTGTACATTACTGACCAGCATCTGCTCAATTTTTAGCTGCAGTGTTTTTTTATTTTTCTAATAACCTAAATGTAGTTAGAATTAGGTAGAATTGCTATTTATAAATAGAAATCTTTATCTATATCTATAGAAAATTTTTAGCTAGCATTTAGGACAGGGTGTTATATATAATTAAATTTAACATTGTTCTTTTCTATCTCTCTTTTATTCTGGTCTATAAATTTTTACATATATACACACGTGTTGCAGCATAACTTACACCCCACCGTTTCAATAAAGTTTGAATAAATAGTTTTAATGCACGTGTAAAAGCACAACACAAATACAAAATGTCCCAAAGCTCCCAAACGTCCCAGGGCTATCGAACATACCAAAGGCTGTATTCAGCAGAGAAGGTGTATTCCTTACTGGCCTCTGACACTGATAGGGTCAGTGAGGGAGAAAGAAAATGCCCTATTCCTCCATTTTAAGGAGGCGCTGAGGCAACTTCTGAAATTGCTGACCCAAAGTACACCCCACTCCCTGAAAATTATGAGCCACAGCTTCCTGATTTTGTAGGCAGGTCAGGAATCCAGTTTGAGACAGAAGGCTTCACAGAAATGCACTTTTTCAGGCTAAGGCCCCACGTAGCTAGCTGCAGCTAAAAAACGAAGCGGAAAAGACCACCGCGGAAACGCATCACGTTTTTTTCCATCATTTCTGTAGGTATAATTGATATGCTGCGATTTATAAAAACGTAAGCGTTTCCTCTTCGTATTTTTTTCTGCAATATGTGGATGTGATTAGCCAGAATGCCATCCACTTTGTATAAAATAAAAATATTCTGTGGTTTTGCATATTGGCAGGAGGTAGAAGAATAAGTTACTTTCTATATATTTCCCATTCCTTTTGTAGCCATTCTTGGCTTTGGCTCAAAATCCCACAGCAAAATCTGCAACTAAAAAAACTGTGTTTTCGCAACGTGGGGCCTCAGCCTCAATAGGATTTCACCTTTAAAAGCCCATTGAAAAGGAGGCAGAAAAAAACACTGCAAAAAAACGCTAGCATGTTTTCTGCCTCCCATTCATTTCAATGGCTTTGCAAGGCAGAATCTGCCTGAAGATAAACTTCTTTTTTCCTGTAGCTGAAAATGATTGCACAATTATACTAGAATTGTGCATTGTGCGATTGTTGATCACCACATGTGGCTACCGCAATATAAATATGCACCCTGTACAGTCTGTCTGTTCACCTGACCCTGAATGCCCCTCATGGCTTCCTGCTGCTCTGAACACCTGGACTTGTGCTAGTCTTTTTATTCTTCCTAACTGGGTTGAAACCATGATTGATCCCCTGCAGCCCAGGATTGTGGAGTCGGTAGGTCAAACCACTATCTCTGACTCTTTCATAAATAGGTGACAGGATTCATGCTCATGGTAAAAACATGACAAAAACTTTCTTCTGCAATGTTTCTTTACTTTTGTAACAGAAGAAAGAGCCCTACATGCATCTATCAGAAAAGTAAAAATCATGACAGAAGAAAACTTTTGTTATGTTTTTACAAGAGGGCAAATGTAGATGGACAGCAGATGGAGGGGTGTTGTTTTTTGCAAGAGGGTGAATGTAGATGAACAGCAGATGGAGGGGGCTCGGTCAGCATCAGTCATTAAGGTCCGTTGCTCTCATCCTATGATGCATGAGAGCAATAGACGTTAAATAATGTCAGTGTAAACCCACCCTTAAAGGGGTTGTCCAAACCCATAATAATTTTTCATACTGACTTATCCACAGGATAGGTCATCACTGTATGATCTGTGGTGGTTTGCCACCCAGACCCCCCACACAACAGCTATTCTGGTAGCCTCTGTGCCCTGGCAGCTACAGCAGTGGATTGGGAGTACATGCAGCTTCTCTTATTCAGGTAATCACAGCGTTGCTGCACTTCCACCACTATACAGTGGACGGGGTTGCTGTGCCGCTCCTATTACTTGAATAGTTGCAGATGCACATGCTTCATGTCCACTGCTGTAACTTCTGACGACTTGAGGCTGCCAGAATAGCTGATCTGTGTGGGCTCTGGGTGGTGGACAATTCACATACTGATGAACAGGAGAGGTCATTAGTATGAAAAATCATTATGGGGCTGGAAAACCCCTCTAACTACCCAAAACAAGACTCTGGGGGAGGAGGGAGGGGGAGGGTCACTAGCAGAAGGATTCTAAGAAGGGGGTGCACCTGCAGGTGTCTCTGAGATGATACAGGGGCACTTACACAGGGAACTGAGAAGGAGGAGGGGGGTTCACCAGCAGTAGGAGCACCTACATGGGAAGCTGAGAAGGGGAAGTGGGTACAGCAACAAGAGGGGGCACCTGCATGGGGAACTGCAAAGGGTTAAGGGGTGCACTAGCAGGGAGGGTACCTACATGGGGAACTGAGAAGGGGGAGCTGGTGCATCAGCAGAGGTCTCTGAGATGATGGGGGGAATTTTCATGGGAAACTGAGAAGGGGGAGTTGCACTAGCAGGGGGTAGGCACCTACTGGATTCGGTGTGCACAAAATGGGGTCACCTCTTGGGGGTTTTCACTGTTCTGGTACTGCAGGGGCCCTGAAAATCTAACATGGCACCAGTAAAATCTGCCCTCCAAAATCCCAATAGTGCACCTTCCCTTCTGCGTTCTATGTGCCCATACATCAATTTACATCCACATGTGGAATAATTTCACGCTCCGGAGAAATTGCATAACAGATTGCGAGATGCATTTTCGCCTTTAACCCTTTGTGAATGTGTAATTCTAGGGCTAAATAAATATATCAGTGAAAGAAATTGAAATGTGTAAATTTCACTTTCATTTTGTTTTAATTTCTCTGAAACGTTGAAAGGGTTAAGAAACTTCCTAAAGGCTGTTTTGAATTATTTCAGGAGTGCAGTTTTAATAATGGTGTGATTTTGGAAATGTTCTTGAAAATTTTGAAAATTGCTGTTTGACATTGTAAGCCTTATAATATCTGAAAAAAATTAAAGGGTGACTAAAGTTTGATGCCAACATACAGCAGAGATATAGTAAATTATATTTATGAAGTAATTTGGGTAGTATGACTATGTATATGAAAGGCATGTAATTTCAAAGTTTGAAAACTGCATTTTTTTCAAAATGTTCACCAAATTTCCTATTTTTCATAATTAAACTCAAAACATATCAACCAAAATTTACCACTCACACAAAGTACAATGTGTCCCAAAAAACAATCTCAGAATCATTTTCATAAGTTAAAACATCTCAAAGTTATTACCACATAAAGTGACACATGTCAAATTTGAAAAATGAGGCCTTGTCTTAAAGGGGTTTTCCGGGCAAAAAATAATTTTTCAAAAAGGTCTGTTAGTGCTATTAATAGGTTAATAAGTGGAACCAAATACCTTTATCACTGTTTTGAGTGATTTTCTGGGTTTCATTGTGAGCTCCTGGCATCTTCTACATTTGTTTACATGGGTAGCTTCCATAACTACCATGATACCTTGCTCTTCACTCAGAGCTGACTCCCTCCCCCTCCCTTACTCCCTCACACCCCTTACCTGTTTCCCTAGCTAGCCCATCCACTACAAGCCCTTCCTAAGTAACTCAACCCCCCCACCCCATCATACTTATTTGTCCTGGCAGGATCTTCTCGGCATGGGACGATTTTTTTCCCCAACAACCCCTTTAAGGTAGTTTTAGACTGTGTCCTTAAGGGGTTTATATAATCCTTCATGGCTTTTCTCTAGACCAGATAGATTGTATGATCGTCCTTTGCACCAGATCAGCCCTAGAATCCAAGGAAACCCCAAAACTAAATCTGCAGGTAAATTCTCAAGTACAAAAAAGGAAATTGACTCTGAGTGTACAATACCTATAGCAATAGTCACCAGATGTGTAGTAAACTTAACTCTACGCTTGGAAAGAAGTGTGCCATCAATTGCGGTCACATTGATTGGAGTCGTGAGAGGTATCAAAGATTTAGCTAACGACTGAGCAACCTGCGACTCCAAAAAGTTGGCCGCTGAACCACAGTCAACAAAAAAATTACCAGTAAAGACATTATCATGGAAAACAATTTTAACTAGTAAGATCATTTTCTTTTTGGAGACGATGGGAAATACCTGACCGCCTACTTGGTCTTCCCAAAAACTACCTAGGTGCTGGAGTAAAAACACAGACCCCACTGTCTCCGGATTAATCTCCTGTCATAAATCGAAATAGTGGATCCTAGCTCCATAGGTTCTGGGCATGACGCTGGGGTGGAGTAGTAGAGACCAAAGAGTGCTCCTTCTTGAGTTCACATAAACACCTGTCTTAATGAATAGCAAGTGTCATGGTTTTGTCCAAACATAAGGGTTGTGGATTGTTGACTATCGCTATCCTTTATAGCGTCTGATAGGCTTTGTTGAAACTGACAGCAAAGAGCTGGACAGCCTTTTGAACTCGGAACAGTAAGTACAGGTGCATCTCAATAAATTAGAATCTCTTTGAAACGTTTATTTCTGTCAGTAATTAAATTAAAAAAGTGACCTCCTATATTTTCTACATTCTTTATACACAGACTGTTCTATTTCAAGTGTTTTATTTCTGTAAATGTTGATTATGGACTACAGGTAATGAAAACCCAAATCTAAGAAAATTTGAATATTGTAAAAAAGTTCAGTATTGTAAATTCAGTGTGTCACCTGCTAAGGTTTCCTAAGCCTTTAAATGGTCCCTCAGTCTGGTTCAGTAGGACACACAATCATGGAAGACGCTGATTATGAATTGTATTACTGAATTACTGAAATGAATGAACGTTTCAAAGATATTCTAATTTATTGAGGTGCACCTGTAGATTGGATTCCGGCATGGTTGTAAGATCAGGTTAGTCATGGAGTAGATCCAGAGCAGCAAGAAATCAGTCCACGGAAAACAGATCAGGAGCATGGGATTTTATATGGACTTGAGGGTCTCCCTCCAGAAAAGAAATAATATTGTAACCCCTTGCTGTTCATCACTTGAAGAATGGGGCTGCAGGCAAAAAAAATATTTACAAATATCTTGGAAGGTGGTAAAAGGTTTCCAATCACTGGAAAACCTTTCGAGAAGGTTTATTTTGGATTCCATGGGAACAGCGGATGCAAATGGTTGTGATGTCTCCTGCTGTTGAACCAGTGAGCTCCTATTTACTTTTGAAACCCTCCTCCTGCCCCTGTCTGCCTCCACTTCCCTTTTAGCCCTCCAGGGGCCTCATGTGTCCCATATCATGTTGCTGACACTGAACAGTATCAGGACATTGCTGACAGCAATGTCATAAGGGATGCAACCCTCTAGGGCTGAAGGGGATGTGAAGGTGGCTCTGAGCAGGAGCAGGGATCGATAAGTAGGGCTGCAGGAAGAGTATTTGTTGGGCAAACCTCAGAAGATGATCAGAGGCCAAGGGGAAGTTATAAGACATAAAAAATAGTGTTACACACCTCTTCTGGGCTCCAGCACCAGTCTTCGGGCCTCTTCAATGATGTCACAGGCCACTGAAGCCTGTAATTGACATTACACTGTTAGTAAATGGGGCGTTATACCATGTGGGAGTGAGCAAAGGGAGAGTTTTGCCATGTGGGGAAAAGGAAAGGGACTCTATACCCCATAGCAAATGTTTCCTATGGAGTCTAGTCTTTGCTAGTTATGCCCTTGTGTTGAACCCAAACAGCCAAATCCTGGACCAGCTGGGTAAGACCTTGCATCTGGTCTATGATTTTCTGCATATTGTCCATAATGGAAAAAATGGCTATTATAGGCCTGCTATTCTGGAGGAAATATCATAAACTGCAGGAAACAGAGAACAGTAACACTAGCTGATAAATCTTACACAGCACTGAGAGATAGATCCCAGGCAAACAAACGCCTCCACCAGTGCCAACCGAGACACCATATGTACTTGTGCTGTATTTAGAGTCCAAGACATTAACACAGAAACTAGTATAAGAAATAAACGCTCCACAATCTGAAGTCAAACCAGAACCCACTATAAACTTGCAAGGCAGGCAAAACCAGGAGGATGATTCAAGAGAATTAATGTGTCCAAGCCAACAATCGGGCCGAGCAGGGGCGTAAATACCAGGGTAGCAGCGGTAGCGGCTGCCACAGGGCCTGGAACATTATGGCGCCCGGGACCCGGAGCCCTGTGACACCCGCTACTGCTAACCCCATAAACACGGCTATCATTATACTCGGGGGTCTGAAAAGATAATGATCGGGGGCCCAGGGAAGGTGAAAAACACTGTAACCTACCTCACCTACGATACGGCAGGCTTCGGCCTATTTGGTGACGTCCCAGATGTCAGCCGACGTCATTATGCGTTGCGACACTGGCCTGACTCATGCGAGATCCGGTCCAACATTGAAGATAGCCGAAGTAGCACATGGAAGTGCACCGGCACCAGGGAGAAGTAAGACCCCAGAGTATAATAATCGTTCATGGGTGGCCCACTATGGGGCATAATACTGTGTGCAGGGGCCACTATGGGGCATAATACTGTGCGCAGGAATGGGGAATGTGCAGGGGGGGGGTTGGGGGACGGTGGTTTGTGCGGGGGGGGGGGTAGTTGGGGGCGGCGGTTCGAGGGGGGTCCATGTCAAATGTTCGCCTCGGGCCCAGCCATACCTAGTTACGCCACTGGGGCCGAGATAATGTCAGAGCCAAAATAAGGAGACAAGCAGATTTCCAGTAACAAGCCAAAGGTCAGTCCGAGAGATAATGTCTGAGCCAAAATCAGAAGACAAGTGGATTTCTAGTAACAAGCCAAAGGTCAATATAGAGCAGTACAGCACAATCGATCAGGATATGAACGCCTGACTAAGTACTACTAAATAGCAGACAGCTGGATAAGCAGGAACTGACCTGACTAAGTACTACCAAGTAGCAGACAGCTGGATAAGCAGGAACTGAATTTAAATATACCTCCTCAGCTGCTACTTGGATCAGCATAGGAGAGGCCTGAAGACTGCAGAAGCTTCACGGGTTAGAATGGTAACCTTAAAGCAACAGCAGCTAAAATGACACCAGTACCTCTATTTTGACAATTATATCTTCTATATCTAGCCAATTTTTGATAATGAAGACTCTCATAGGGACACACTGACCAAAAATTAAGGTTTTTATGTGTTCTATTTCCCATGTATTCCATGTGCTACTTCTAGCTGTGTAATGCAGGCTTTGTTGGACATTTATTGCATCTACAAAAATCTATGTGTCACAGGCACCAGATGTATGATGAAATTGCATGGACAGTAGCACACAGGCACTTCATGGTGGGGACACATACTCCGATTGCAGTCAATGGTGTTAAACCCTTGGCTGAATTTTAGTAGAGATCATCAATATTAGATTGGTAGTAACCATTGGCCGAACTTTAGTAGAGATCATCAATATTAGATTGATAGTGATTAAAGATGGGCAAATCAGTTCGTAACAAACTGGATTTGACCTAAATATTCCAAATTGTTTGGTTTTTAAGGAATTTGCTCCAGATGAACAAAAATGGCCACACTACAAGAAAATGGCCACCACCATGTGTTTGAGCAGGAAAAAAAGAGCATACACTTGTGCAATGAATCACACATGTCTGTGACATGGTTGTAACATCTGACAGCCTCTTAGCCAATTGACAGTGGTAGGTGGAGCTTACAGTGCTGACTCTGGTGTATAAAAAGCTTGTGCATTAGTTTTCAGTTGCTGTAAATGGTGGACATGCAAATAGATCTATGATCCACCTCACTGCATCATAGGCTATAGCACAGTTCAGAAAAAGTAATAGGAATTCCAGCAATAGTTAGGGGACTAGGAGAACTTAGAGAATCAAGCAAATATACAAACAGATTAGTTCTAGAATGCAATAGATACACAACAAGTTCATAGACAGTGACTCGGGGAATCTGTTTTTCTTCTTCTGCTGCTGCTGTTACTTATACAGACAGTTAACCCTTTCATTGACAATAATCTAATATTGTCTGCCTTTGTGCAACAGTGCAATTGCATCTCTATACACATTCTTGAAACATACTTTTTTATTGACAAGACAATCCTGTTAGTGTTGTTAAGGACTTTTTTTGAGTTAACATGTTTTCAATACATACTGTTGTAGTGCTGCTGATGTGGCCTGTGTAAATCTTAAAAAATAACTCCATTATATGCAAGCGGTTTCTTGTTCCAGTCTAGCCTGCGCTAATCTTAAAAAAAAAAAAAGTATTTTTCAATTTCATGGTTTTTTTTTTCCACTCTGGTGACTGACCCATACACAGTGCGCATATATATATATATGCGACCCAAGCCAGGCCAGAAAAGGCTCTCAGCCATGCCTTTGGGTGGTGGCACGTAACTCCAGGAGGGCTGGAGTGTCCTGCAGGAAGCAGGAAGTAGTGGACCAGCTAGGACAGAGAGAGAGGCTCTGTCCCAGAGGGCTGGCGTCCAAAGGAGTGGACCAGCTAGGACAGAGAGAGAGGCTCTGTCCCAGAGGGCTGGCGTCCACAGGAGTGGACCAGCTAGGACAGAGAGATAGGCTCGGTCCCAGAGGGCTGGCGTCCACAGAGGACTGTTGCTGGAGCTGAGCAACAGTCAGGACAGTTAGGGGCTCAAGGAGTGAGTTAGGCTCTAACTGTGGCATAGGTTTTTTGTTGTTTTGCTATGTTACAGTTAAGCTGAATAAAGCCACTTTTATTTTACACTTGGACCGTCTGAAAGCTATCTTTCCGGCGCCCAGTACCATGAATCACCGCTGTCCGGACCAGGAAAAGCCTCCATTTTGAGTCTAATTCCCCAAATTGTCACATATGGTGGAGAATCGCGCGCATAAAGAGATCCACGCAAGTCCTGGAAGACAAGTGTTTGGTGACTGCAGTACTGCAAAGTGTGCATTGTGGCCTACAGCTGGAAGAAATCGGTGATTTCAACTGAGAAGCCCAGAAAGGGGTGAGTGAATTGCAACATAGCAAAGTGTGTGCAAAAACTGGTGAAAGTAAAACTCTGGAAGAGGAATCCAGGGAATGGACTTTGTGTATACTGTGGCACAGAAGTCTGTGAAGTGTTTGCTGATGACAAGAAAGTATGCAATGTGTATAGAAGATGGATATTGCAAACAGTCTATGTGAAAGGCCATGTTGGTGTTTTCTGTGGAAGACAGAAGAAAATGCTGGTTGTTGTAGTGCCACATAAACAAGTCTATGTGAAAGGCTATGGTGCCATGTTGGTGTTTTCTGTGGAAGACAGAAGAAAATGCTGGTTGTTGTAGTGCCACATAAGTTAACTGTGTGAATACAGGTGACTGCAGAAGATAGCAAGAAGTTGCTGTCGGTTGAACCCAAGGTTGCTGTGGAATATTGTGTAATTTTGTTAGTAAACCATGGGCAAGAAAAAGAGAATTTCAGCTTGTAAAAAAGCAGAGAAGTTATGCACAGGTTTATTAGTGCAGCAGTCTGAATGCAGAGAGACACAAAACCCGGAGCAGATCAGGTGGAGTGCAAGTAAAGATAAAGGGTTGCATGATGGTGACTCAATTTTTCTAAAGCACCTCTGTTCTATGATGGTATATGTCCCTGCTGAGTGTATATCTCATAATGGAGTGCAAAGTGCCAAAGATGAAAATGTTATGGTGCAGCAGCTTCAAGATGAGAATAAAACCATCAGGTTCATGTATGAGAATGAAATATCTGATTGGAAATGGCAACTTTTGGTATCAGAAAGAGAGAACCTTAAGTTAAAGGCAGAGCTTGACTCTATGAAGAGGTTATATCCTAGTCATTGTGAAAATGTGGTACTGGGTTTGCCTGGAATGGACTGTGTCACTAAGAAGGAGTTTGCAGAAATGAAATGTGCTCTGTCTAAGGAAGTTATACAGAGTGTAGAGCAAAAGCAAGTGCTTGATAAGCAATTGCAGGATTTAAAGGAGCAGCATGTTCAAGACTCCATTGCCAAAGAGAGGGTCATTGAAAAATTAAGAGATGACCTTGAAACTGATAAACATGAGAGAAGTGAATTTTTGCAGAGTCAGTCAGAATGTCTGGATGACCAAGTTAGGATGTGTGTAAACCTTTCGGCTGCCTTAACTGACAAAGAAAATGAAAGAAAGTGAACTCAAAGCTAGAATATGTAGCCTGGAGAGGGCGCTGTCAGGATCTTGTGAAGATAATGAGAAGTTGTCTGTTTTGGTGCAAAATAAAGACAAAGATTTGATGGAAATGTTGTCTGTCCATGCTCAGAAAGTGCAAGCCTTACAGGAGAGTCATAAAAAAGTAGAGACTCAACTTCAAGTGATGCAACTAAAAGTCACAGAAGGGGACAGGTTTCAAGCAGAACTGCTAGACAAGGCAAATAGACTACAGGTGGAATTGAATAATGTCACAGGGCTTCTTTTTCAAGAAGACAGCAAGTTTATCAAACTTTCCAAAGATTTTTCTACACTAGAATCTCAGCTTCAGGACACTCAGGAACTTTTGCAAGAAGAAACTTGTCAGAAGCTTGACCTTAGTACAAAACTAAAACAAATGGAAGATGAGAAAATGGTTTCCTTGAGCAACTAGAGGAAGAGGAGATCGCAAAAAGAGATTTGACAAAGCAGATTTCAACACTACAGGCTCAAGCGAAAGATATGAAGAAAAAAATGCAAGATAGTATTGGGTCCTTGGACTCTGTTGAAGAACTAAAGGAAAGGTTGCAAAAGGAGCTAGAAGCTACAAATCAACGGTTTGAGGAGAAGGTTGCTGCTTATGACAAACTTGAGAAGACGAAAATTAGACTGCAGTAGGAACTAGAAGATGGAGGTGTAGACCTTGATCATCAACGTCGGATGGTGTCAAATTTGGAAAGGAAGCAGAAAAAGTTTGATCAGCTGCTTGGTGAAGAGAAGACTCTTTCTGCTAGATATGCAGAAGAACGTGACCGTGCTGAAGCAGAGGCCCTTGAATTGAAGGCCGAGTTAGAGAGGCTCAACAAGCAACTGTGTACTGAAATGGAGAATTTGGTTAGCTCCAAGGATGAAGTTGAGAAAAACCTGGAATCTGTGCAGATATTGTATGAGAACAAAGCTAATGCTTATGACAAGCTGGAAAAGGCCAAGAGAGAATTGGACCTCCAGATAGAAGACATGAGGATTCAGTTTGAGGGACACCTGTCTAATTTGTCTGCTGAGATTGTAGATCTAAAAATGCTTGTTGCTAAACTAAAGGTGCAAGTGAACCAGCACGAGGAAATTGCACGCCTCAAGAAACAGCTGGAGTTTCAGATGGATCACGTGAAGCGCGAGTCAGAAATAAAGTTGGAAGAGCGCACTGTTCAGATAGCACAGTTAAAAACCGAAGTGGAATCTAAAAGAGAAGAATTGGATCGATTGCAGCAGTCTCTATCCAATACTGAACAGTCAGCATCTGCCCTATCTTCAAAGCTGTCAGCACTAGAAGCTGAGAAGGATTCGCTGCAGAGCCTGTTAACCTCTAAAGAATCAGAGCTGCAAGGTGCACTAGTAAAGACTGAGATGGAAGCGGCACAGAAAAATGTCGCAGTGAAGAAAGTTCTGGAGCTGGAATCAGAGATTTGTGCGCTACAGAAGGCGTTAGATTTGGAAAAAGCTGCCAGCATAGAGGCAGAGAAAGGAGAATCATTAAGTCAGACAGACATGAGTGACCTATCCAATGATGTGACAGTTGTTAAAGACATGCCAGAAAATGTAGTTCAGCGTGAGCTATTTTGTGAGGGTGTACGGTATGGCCCTTGTGCAGAAGGAGAAGATATTGCAGTACAGAGCTTGTGTATCTCAAACAAAGAGGAGAGCAAGAAGCCTATGTCTCCTAAACTTCTAAGCCTTGATGGTGATGGCAAAGTTTGCTTTGAGATGAAGCTTACAGAAAAAGTTCCCGTGATACAGTTATACTCTAAAGACATTGATGTGCATGAAGTAAGTACGTGTTAGTTGGTCTCTGAGCTCCTGTGAATTCATGATAGGTGAAGATGAAGATTTTTACGGCTATTCACTAAAGGAATCAAAGTCCTGCAATGGGATAGCTGAAGACTATGGCGAGAAATGTGATGGAAATGATGTGATCCCCTGTATGGCGAATTGTGAAGGTGATGAAGAAAAACTTGCCTTTGCACAGAATGGCCAGGATCTTGGCGTAGCAGTTAAAGTGAGGAGAAACCGGAAGTGTCGAGTAACCGGAATCTGGAAGAAGAGACCGCCTGATTGGGACTTCTGGAGAGACACTGGACAGGCATACATAGTTGAAGAGGGACTTCATCATAGGATGTCTCATCCCATTGTAGCTCACCCCATGCGTAGTGAGCTGAGGGGGTTGGTATGTAAGTATGTGAGCCAGAAGGCGCTGTTGAGCGACCCAGGCCAGGCCAGAAAAGGCTCTCAGCCATGCCTTTGGGTGGTGGCACATAACTCCAGGAGGGCTGGAGTGTCCTGCAGGAAGCAGGAAGTAGTGGACCAGCTAGGACAGAGAGAGAGGCTCTGTCCCAGAGGGCTGGCGTCCACAGGAGTGGACCAGCTAGGACAGAGAGAGAGAGGGCTCTGTCCCAGAGGGCTGGCGTCCACAGGAGTGGACCAGCTAGGACAGAGAGATAGGCTCTGTCCCAGAGGGCTGGCGTCCACAGAGGACTGTTGCTGAAGCTGAGCAACAGTCAGGACAGTTAGGGGCTCAAGGAGTGAGTTAGGCCCTAACTGTGGCATAGGTTTTTTGTTGTTTTGCTATGTTGCAGTTAAGCTGAATAAAGCCACTTTTATTTTACACTTGGACCGTCTGAAAGCTATCTTTCCTGCGCCCAGTACCATGAACCACCGCTGTCCGGACCAGGAAAAGCCGCCATTTTGAGTCTAATTCCCCAAATTGTCACAATATATATATATATATATATATATATGTACAGTATGGCCAGTATTGCCACCATATATACACACACAGTAGTGCATCCTCTGCTAATGTAAAAAAAGAATCTCCATTATTTCAGCTAACTAAGCACTGTCTGCGTGGAAATGACTGGAAAACATAGGTACTACTAACAACAAGTATGTGGGAGGCAAGAGCAACACTGCTTCTGGTTTTGATGAAGTTTTTGATTTAGCTCGCTCATCTCAGTCACAGGAGGACGTTGCATCCTACCATGATGTGATCTTGAGTCAGGCTTCTGTGTGATACTGAAAAATTTGGGGCTAAACTAATGTTTTATTGGAAAAAAGTAATTTTTCATTTTCATGTCCAATGGTAAAAAAAACTTGTGAAATACCTGTCGGGTCAAAATACTCACTATACACGTTGATAAATTCCTTGAGGTGTCTAGTTTCCAAAATGCAGTCACTGCTTCAGGAGTTTATACTGTTCTGGTACCTCAGGGGCTCTGCAAATGCAATATGGCACCTGTCCACATTAGTTTACATCCACATGTGGGATAATTCCATGCTCAGGAGAAATTGCAAACAGATTGTTGGATGCATTTTCTCCTTTAATCCAATGTGAATGTGTAAATTCTACAGCTACATGAATGTATTAGAGAAAAAATTGAAATGTGTAAATTTCACCTCCATTTTGTTTTAATTTCTGAATGTGTTAAGAAACTTCATAAATGCAGTTTTGCTGTGTCCTCAAGTTGCTAATTGCCAGTCTCTTTCTCTCATTCTGTTTCTCTTGTATAAGCCCCAAGAAGGTGCTAACAGTATACCCTGTCCATCCTGTGGCTTGTACAGGGTTGTTGATTTGAGACCATTGTGCAGCTTATCCTCAGAATACACATCTGCCACTTTCCCTCTCACTGTTGGATGAACCGATGGAATCTTCAATGTCCTCTCTACCTTCCTTTCTCTACCAAAGCTAAGAGAAGACTCTTGGTCTCCTCTAAAGATGAGTGAACCTCTTAAGATTTCTATCCTTTGGCGATCAGGTATCTGGGGTTCAAGATTTGTTTTGGGTTGAACATCTTCGGTATGAATCACACCTTAATTTGGCTTTAAATATAGTATATAACACTGTTGGGGCATCTACGAACCTATCTATCCAATTTCTAGCTCTCGCTCTTTTTTTTTTTTTTTTTTAATTCTTATTTTATTTGAGTTTTTACATTTTAGTTTTTATACAATATTGTTCAAAAGGAAAAAATGAACGCATAAAGATACCTTATGTGCACTAAAAATACAGAACATGTGACTCTATAAACTTTCCAGAGTCAAAATTAACAAGTAAACTGACAACACTTGCACAATCAATGCCACTAGGCAATGGCCAGATGCAAATGAAGTTTACAAACAAGTTCGTTAACATGTATACTGTTCAGTGTACTAGCAACGCACAGCACAATATGAATAGTTGTGTGGTGGAAAAAGGGGGAATGTCAAGAGAAATCTATCCTAAACATAAGGTAGCCTCAGATAACATGACACAAAAACTTAATTTCTAGTCAAGATTGTAGAGGTAAGGGAAGGACATGGTGAGGGGGGGGGGGATTCCCCACGAGGGAGTGGAGGAGGAAAAAAGGGGGGGAGGTTGAGAATGGAGTGTGTACAGCAGGCGCAATTTCTAGGTCTCTAAGGCAAACAACCAAAGTTATGTCAAATTGAAAGTGACAGGTATGTCTATGGAAAAACTTATGGTAAACAGTGGATACAAACTCTGACTTTCACCATACACTGCTCTACCACTCGCTTTGGCGCTTTTTAACATTTAAAATCTTCCAAAAATGACCCTTTTTTGAGGAAAAGGTGCTTGCCCATGCCTTTTTAGATACACATGGCAGTTATATTGGAAAAAGCAATGATTCTGTAGAAAAAGTAGCCTGTTTTGATGACTTGTAATTGCTACAAGCTTGTTGTTATTTGGGAGACAAATTTGTGAGCCACCTGAAAAGTGATAAAGAATTGGCTTTTCAAAAACAAAAGGCCACCAAAAAATTACCCCTTTACAGGAGCAGATATGAAATATAAATGTTTTTTTGTTTTTCAGTTTTTTTTATGCCAACCCTCTGGCACCAACACAGTGCTATAGTGGATTGTAATTAACCACTTCAATACCACCCATAGACAATATATACGTCCAATGGGTGGTTGTCTAGTTCTGCAAGGACGTACCGGTATGTCCAAGCAGAACTCAGTAGCTGCACGAAATCATGCAGCTACTGAAATTAGGAGCCAGCTGTAACTTCAGCCGGAGCTCCCAGACAGAAGACAGGGAAGGTTTATTGCCTTCCCTGCCTTCCCGATCACTGTGTATACAGCGCTCAATGAGCGCTGTATACAGTGCTATGGGCGCTGCCATCTTGTGGCCACCCTCTGACCGCCGGGTGCAGCGTCTGCAAGAGCTGCTGGGACCCAGATCAGCTCTATAGTATTGTTGAAGTAACGTGCAGGAGGCTGTATTCCTCCTGGAACTGGGGTTAAACGTACCAGCCCCAGTTACAGGGGAAATCAGCCTCTCCAACAAAAAAAAAAAAATCAGATGTCCCCAAAGATCAATTATGACCTTATGGGGACACAATGTAAAAAAAAAAAAAAAAAAAAAATTAAAAAATAAATAAAATAATCCGACAATAAAATGCCTATATTACAGGTTATAGCCCCAACCCCGACGACATCATAAAAATAAAAATTACCGTAACGGAGAGGAAAAACTATTTTATAAAGTTTTTTAGTAGCACTTTGTGTTATTAAATAAAAAAAAAAATGAAAAGTGAAAAACAGACATGTTTTCCCTCCTCCTGTTTATATTTTCCCGGATATAAAAAAAAATTAAAACACATGCAAAAATAAAAACAACATAAAAATAAAGCCCTATGTGTCACCGAAAAAAGATGCAGAAATTAGTTGAATAACGCATATGATAAAAATGTTACAGCCCTCAAAACCGCACATACAAAAAAAACTGAAAATGTGTCTGGTCCTGGACCAGAAATTGGCTCGGTACTGAAGTGGTTAACCAGGCCACAGGACCTGCCTGGAAGAGTGATGGTAGTTGTGGCAACATGAGCTGCAGTGCGGCATTGAATGATATAATGGACCAGGACATGTCTGTGGCAGGGGCACACCACTAATGAGGAGAAGTGAGGCGGCCGCCTCAGGTGGCACTGTCCGTCACTGTCTGGGGGGGTGGGATTTTTACCATTTATTTAATGTAAACCAGCCCAGGACAGGCTGCTTTAAAAAAAAACAGAGCTGAGCGGGGCCTGTCCTGGGCTGGTTTACGAGACCTCTACATGTCAGCACAGGCGGCGATACAATGACGTCATCGCGCCTCCTACGCTGAGACACAGACGTCGTGGACAAGAAGAGGAGCGGCGGCGGCTCCATCATGGAATTGCAGGTAGGTGACAATAACTTTTTTTTTTATATATAAAAATAGGCCGTAACCTGCTGGAGTATCCCCAGCAGGTCAAAAAACAAATTCATGCCCGCACAAAGGTTAAAAACAAATCTCATAATTTATTGATAAACTAATAAATACAAACACATATAAACACATGTGGGAATCCAAGAAAAAAACCAAATGAAAAATATACACAAAAGCAGGAAATTCAGGAAATCACATAATGAATCAATATGGAAAGTCCAAAAAGGCACAATATAAAATATATATTTGATCAAAATGGATAATCAAGATCTCTGTGTAAAAAATACACCTTTGAACTATTAAGAAATGAACCACAGATCATAATATAAAATATGTGCTAAGGAGACCATATATAACATAGGTAAAAAGTCCTGAAAAAACCCACTTAAGTAACAAACACCTCGACGCACGTTTCGCCACAGGCTTCGTCCAGAGGAATGTTTGTAAGGTCATGTGTACTGATATTTAAATTCCACCTCACCAATAAGGTGCCACAAAGCACACCTAAATAGATAGCCCAGATAACAGAATAGTACCTGTTTCACATATAACATAAAACACTGCCGCCATCTTGCAAGCTTTTGAGCATGCGCGAGAAGTTAAATCAAGACGCGCGATACCGTTAAAATAACATCACTGCACATGCGCGAGACCTTAGTTAAAAATATCGCGAGTTCTGCTAAGCATATTGCATAGGACGTTATTACCATCCTATGGCTCGCGCATGCTCAAGAAAAAGATGTATTTACAGTGCTGGCCAAAAGTATTGGCACCCCTGCAATTCTGTCAGATAATACTCAATTTCTTCCAGAAAATGATTGCAATCACAAATGCTTTGGTAATAATATCTTCATTTAATTTGTCTTCAATGGAAAACCACAAAAAGAATTGTCAAAAAGCCAAATTGGATATAATTCCACACCAAACATAAAAAAGGGGGTGGACAAAAGTATTGGCACCCTTTGAAAAATGATGTGATGCTTCTCTAATTTGTGTAATTAACAGCACCTGTTACTTACCTGTGGCACATAACAGGTGGTGGCAATAACTAAATCACACTTGCAGCCAGTTGAAATGGATTAAAGTTGACTCAACCTCTGTCCTGTGTCCTTCTGTGTACCACATTGAGCATGGAGAAAAGAAAGAAGACCAAAGAACTGTCTGAGGACTTGAGAAGCAAAATTGTGAGGAAGCATGAGCAATCTCAAGGCTACAAGTCCATCTCCAAAGACCTGAATGTTCCTGTGTCTACCGTACGCAGTGTCATCAAGAAGTTTAAAGCCCATGGCACTGTGGCTAACCTCCCTAGATGTGGACGGAAAAGAAAAATTGATGAGAGATTTCAACGAAAGATTGTGCGGATGGTGGCTAAAGAACCTCGACTAACATCCAAACAAGTTCTAGCTGCCCTGCAGTCCGAGGGTACAACAGTGTCAACCCGTACTATCCGTCGGCGTCTGAATGAAAAGGGACTCTATGGTAGGATACCCAGGAAGACCCCACTTCTGACCCAGAGACATAAAAAAGCCAGGCTGGAGTTTGCCAAAACTTACCTGAGAAAGCCAAAAACTTTTTGGAAGAATGTTCTCTGGTCAGATGAGACAAAAGTAGAGCTTTTTGGGAAAAGGCATCAACATAGAGTTTACAGGAAAAAAAAAGAGGCCTTCAAAGAAAAGAACACGGTCCCTACAGTCAAACATGGCGGAGGTTCCCTGATGTTTTGGGGTTGTTTTGCTGCCTCTGGCACTGGACTGCTTGACCGTGTGCATGGCATTATGAAGTCTGAAGACTACCAACAAATTTTGCAGCATAATGTAGGGCCCAGTGTGAGAAAGCTGGGTCTCTCTCAGAGGTCATGGGTCTTCCAGCAGGACAATGACCCAAAACACACTTCAAAAAGCACTAGAAAATGGTTTAAGAGAAAGCACTGGAGACTTCTAAAGTGGCCAGCAATGAGTCCAGATCTGAATCCCATAGAACACCTGTGGAGAGATCTCAAAATGGCAGTTTGGAGAAGGCACCCTTCAAATCTCAGGGACCTGGAGAAATTTGCCAAAGAAGAATGGTCTAAAATTCCAGCAGAGCATTGTAAGAAACTCATTGATGGTTACCGGAAGCGGTTGTTCGCAGTTATTTTGTCTAAAGGTTGTGCTACCAAGTATTAGGCTGAGGGTGCCAATACTTTTGTCCGGCCCATTTTTGGAGTTTTGTGTAAAATGATCAATGATTTGACTTTTTTTCATTCTCTTTTGTGTTTTTTCATTGCAAGCAAAATAAATGAAGATATTATTACCAAAGCATTTGTGATTGCAATCATTTTCTGGAAGAAATTGAGTATTATCTGACAGAATTGCAGGGGTGCCAATACTTTTGGCCAGCACTGTGTAACAGCGGAGTTTAGAAACTACCTAAAACTGCTATGAAAAAATACAAAAAATGCAAAGAGCGCTATGACACAAATTATGAACATGTAAGAAAAGAATATAGAAATAATATAACAGCATAGATGCACTCCTACAAATATATAATAAATATGCACAGAAAAATGAATAAATAAATAAATGTCCCAAAAAAAAAAAATTGTTTTTATATTGCAAATATGTATACACACAATCAATAATAAAGGTGAAATAAACCACTAGTACAATCAATGTATAATCTAATATATCAACATATAAATATAAGAGAGACCAAACACATCAAATTACATAAAAATATATAACACAAAAAATGATCCCAAATATAGTGCACAACGAAAAAGTGCTGGTGCGCAAATGAAAAGTGACATATATATATATATATATATATGTCCATTAAAGGGACAACACTCAAAAAAGTGAAATAAAATATAAAATATCCATAGGGACAAATAGAATCATTCAGTAAGATGAAAATATCAAATATCCTAAATAAATAGGAACAAGTATAAATATTTGATAAGATGAGACATCAATTATCCTTATCCAGCAGGAGTCCAAATATATATACACAGGAATCCATAGATGTAAATAAATGTAAATAGATGTAAATAGATCGGGCCATCATGAGTTGTGGGCGATATAATAGATAAATGACAAAAAGACATGATACAAATATCTATAACAAAAGAAAAGACAAATTAAAATCAAATAAAAACAACCATACAAAATATATTAATAAATAAAGACAAGAGAACAATCTAATAAAGAAAAGAAACACACATAAACGATAAGAAAATTGTTATATCACAAAAAAGGAGCAAAACTAATACTCTCATTGAGTCCTACGTGATTTATTGGTTCATAGCCATTTTTCAGGTATACCCTAAGTTAGCCCTTTTGGTGATACAGGCCCTAAATCTGGTTGTCGTCCCTGTGGTAAGTGTATAGCTTGCAATAACATCAAGCGTGTCAATATGTTTTCCAGTTCTGATAATAAACAACAATATAGAATTCTTGGTAGTTATAATTTCCAGTCCATGGGGGTTGTCTATTATACGACATGCCCCTGTGGACTCATTTATGTGGGCCTTACTACTCGAGAACTACGTCGTCGTGTGAGGGAACATGTGTTAGGAATTATTGCTTCTTCGGATACTGAAGATGTTTCCATTTTGAAAACCATTCCTAAACATTTTAAATTATGTCATGATTCAGATCCTTCTGGTTTTCTTGTACGTGTCATAGATCATGTGAAAATTGGCCCTAGAGCAGGCAACTGGAAACAGTTGCTTGCGCAAAAGGAATGTAGGTGGATCTATAGACATAAAACGGTTCATCCTTTAGGACTCAATGAGAGTATTAGTTTTGCTCCTTTTTTGTGATATAACAATTTTCTTATCGTTTATGTATTATGCTTACTTATATAGCGTCATCATATTCCGCAGCGCTTTACAGACATTGACAGTCACTGTCCCATATAGGGCTCACAATCTACGTTCCCTATCAGTATGTCTTTGGAGTGTGGGAGGAAACTGGAGGAAACCCACGCAAACACGGGGAGAACATACAAACTTCTTGCAGATGTTGTCCTTGGCAGGATTCGAACCCAGGACCCAGGCTGTAGTGCTAACCACTGAGCCACCGTGTGTTTCTTTTCTTTATTAGATTGTTCTCTTGTCTTTATTTATTTATATATTGTTTTCTATTTTAATTTGTCTTTTCTTTTGTTATAGATATTTTTATCATGTCTTTTTGTCATTTATATATTATATCGCCCACAACTCATGATGGCCCGAACTATTTACATCTATGAATTCCTGTGTATATATATTTGGACTCCTGCTGGATAAGGATAATTGATGTCTCATCTTATCGAATATTTATACTTGTTCCTATTTATTTAGGATATTTGATATTTTCATCTTACTGAATGATTCTATTTGTCCCTATGGATATTTTATATTTTATTTCACTTTTTTGAGTGTTGTCCCTTTAATGGACATATATACGTCACTTTTCACATGCGCAGCGGCACTTTTTCGTTTTGCACTTTATTTGGAATCATTTTTTGTGTTATATATTTTTATGTAATTTTATGTGTTTGGTCCCTCTTATATTTATATGTTGATATATTAGATTATACATTGATTGTACTAGTGGTTTATTTCACCTTTATTATTGATTGTGTGTATACATATTTGCAATATAAAAACAATTTTTTTGGGGGGGGACACTTATTTATTAATTTTTCTGTGCATATTTATTATATATTTGTAGGAGTGCATCTATGCTGTTATAGTATTTCTATATTCTTTTCTTACATGTTCATAATTTGTGTCATAGCGCTCTTTGCATTTTTTGTATTTTTTCATAGCAGTTTTACGTAGTTTCTAAACTCCGCTGTTATAAATACATCTTTTTCTTGAGCATGCACGACTATGCTGATTTCACGATGTAGCGCTTTTCATTTTGCGCATGCCCGGTGAACCATAGGATGGTAATAGCGTCCTATGCAATATGCTTAGCAGAACTCGCGATATTTTTAACTAAGGTCTCGCGCATACGCAGTGATGTTATTTTAACGGTATTGCGCGTCTTGATTTAGCTTCTCGTGCATGCTCAATAGCTTACAAGATGGCGGCAGTGTTTTATGTTATATGTGCAACAGGTATTATTCTGTTATCTGGGCTATCTATTCAGGTGTGCTTTGTGGCACCTTATTGGTGAGGTGGGATTTAAATATCAGTACACATGACCTTACAAACAATCCTCTGGACGAAGCCTGTGGAGAAACGCGCGTCGAGGTGTTTGTTACTTAGGTGGGTTTTTTCAGGACTTTTTACCTATGCTATGTTATATATGGTCTCCTTAGCACATATTTTATATTATGATCTGTGGTTCATTTCTTAATAGTTCAAAGGTGTATTTTTTACACAGAGATCTTGATTATCCATTTTGATCAAATATATATTTTATATTGTGCCTTTTTGGATTTTCCATATTGATTCATTATGTGATTTCCTGAATTTCCTGCTTTTGTGTATATTTTTCATTTGGTTTTTTCTTGGATTCCCCCATGTGTTTATATGTGTTTGTATTTATTAGTTTATCAATAAATTATGAGATTTGTTTTTTACCTTTGTGCGGGCATGAATTTGTTTTTTGACTTGTTATTACTTGTCCCGCACATATTTTGTCATTATTTGGTTACTGGCCCAATAGTATTTTGTTCTCAGTATCCCCAGCAGGTAACGGCCTATTTACTTATCGATCCCCGCGCCTGCTGTGGCCGCCTCCGCTTCCCCTTCTGCTATCGGATGCAGAAGGGTGAATCAGAAGCGGCTGTGAGCGGCAGCGGGGATCGCTAAGTGAGGCCAAATACTACTATTATTATACTACGGGGTCTAGTAATCGGAGACTCAGTGGAGGTGATAAACATAAAAACCAGTGCTACTCACCTCTCCAGCGATCCGAGCTACTCCCAGCCGGCTTCGGCCTTCTTTGGTGACGTCCCAGGCGTCACGTGAGCCAGCCCGATGTCATTATGTTGCGACGCCGGTCTATGCAACATTGAAGAGGACCGAAAGCAGGGAGAGCACCGGAGCCCAGGTAAGTAACACTGGTTTTTATGTTTGTCACCACCTGGGTCTCCGATCATTATACTCTGGGGTCTTTTAGACCCCAGAGTATAATAATAGTTCATGGGTGGAATACTGTGGAGCAGAATAGTATGTGCAGGGGCCACTATGAGGCATAATTATGTGTGCAAGGGCCACTATGGAGTATAATACTGAGTGCAGGGGCCACTATGGGACATAATACCGTGTGCAGGGGCCACTATGGAGCATAATACCGAGTGCAGGGGCCACTATGGAGCATAATACCGAATGCAGGGACCACTATGAGGCATAATACCGTGTGCAGGGGACACTATGGAGCATAATACCGTGTGCAGGGGCCACTATGGAGCATAATACCATGTGCAGGGGCCACTATGGAGCATAATACCGAATGCAGGGACCACTATGAGGCATAACATTGTGTGCAGGGGCCACTATGGAGCATAATACCGAGTGCAGGGGCCACTATGGAGCATAATACCATGTGCAGGGGCCGCTGCGGAGCATAATACCATGTGCAGGGGCCGCTGCAGGGCATAATACTGTGTGCAGGGGCCGCTGCAGGGCATAATACCGTGTGCAGGGATCGCTGCGGGGCATAATACCGTGTGCAGGGGCCGCTCCGGGGCATAATACCGTGTAATACTGTGTGCAGGGGCCGCTGTGGGCCATAATACCGTGTAATACTGTATTAAAAAAAAAAACACCTACTCACCTGTCCCTTGTTCTCCCACCGCAGTCTGGTTCTGCTGCTCTGGTGTTCTCTTCTGGCGGAAGTCCCCACCACACATGACCGCTGAGGGGAAGAAAACACCGGAGCAGCAGGACTGGAATGCGCCGGGAGACACAGGAGCACCTTCCCCAGCCTCATATTAAAAAAGTGGTTATCCTGGCCAAAGGCCAAATACTACTATTATTATACTACGGGGTCTAGTAATCGGAGACTCAGGGGAGGTGATAAACATAAAAACCAGTGCTACTCACCTCTCCAGCGATCCGAGCTACTCCCAGCCGGCTTCGGCCTTCTTTGGTGACGTCCCAGGCATCACGTGAGCCAGCCCGATGTCATTATGTTGCGACGCCGGTCTATGCAACATTGAAGAGGACCGAAAGCAGGGAGAGCACCGGAGCCCAGGTAAGTAACACTGGTTTTTATGTTTGTCACCACCTGGGTCTCCGATCATTATACTCTGGGGTCTTTTAGACCCCAGAGTATAATAATAGTTCATGGGTGGGATACTGTGGAGCAGAATAGTATGTGCAGGGGCCACTATGAGGCATAATTATGTGTGCAAGGGCCACTATGGAGTATAATACTGAGTGCAGGGGCCACTATGGGACATAATACCGTGTGCAGGGGCCACTATGGAGCATAATACCGAGTGCAGGGGCCACTATGGAGCATAATACCGAATGCAGGGACCACTATGAGGCATAATACCGTGTGCAGGGGACACTATGGAGCATAATACCATGTGCAGGGGCCACTATGGAGCATAATACCATGTGCAGGGGCCACTATGGAGCATAATACCGAATGCAGGGACCACTATGAGGCATAACATTGTGTGCAGGGGCCACTATGGAGCATAATACCGAGTGCAGGGGCCACTATGGAGCATAATACCATGTGCAGGGGCCGCTGCGGAGCATAATACCATGTGCAGGGGCCGCTGCAGGGCATAATACTGTGTGCAGGGGCCGCTGCAGGGCATAATACCGTGTGCAGGGATCGCTGCGGGGCATAATACCGTGTGCAGGGGCCGCTCCGGGGCATAATACCGTGTAATACTGTGTGCAGGGGCCGCTGTGGGCCATAATACCGTGTAATACTGTATTAAAAAAAAAAAACACCTACTCACCTGTCCCTTGTTCTCCCACCGCAGTCTGGTTCTGCTGCTCTGGTGTTCTCTTCTGGCGGAAGTCCCCACCACACATGACCGCTGAGGGGAAGAAAACACCGGAGCAGCAGGACTGGAATGCGCCGGGAGACACAGGAGCACCTTCCCCAGCCTCATATTAAAAAAGTGGTTATCCTGGCCAAAGGCCAAATACTACTATTATTATACTACGGGGTCTAGTAATCGGAGACTCAGGGGAGGTGATAAACATAAAAACCAGTGCTACTCACCTCTCCAGCGATCCGAGCTACTCCCAGCCGGCTTCGGCCTTCTTTGGTGACGTCCCAGGCATCACGTGAGCCAGCCCGATGTCATTATGTTGCGACGCCGGTCTATGCAACATTGAAGAGGACCGAAAGCAGGGAGAGCACCGGAGCCCAGGTAAGTAACACTGGTTTTTATGTTTGTCACCACCTGGGTCTCCGATCATTATACTCTGGGGTCTTTTAGACCCCAGAGTATAATAATAGTTCATGGGTGGGATACTGTGGAGCAGAATAGTATGTGCAGGGGCCACTATGAGGCATAATTATGTGTGCAAGGGCCACTATGGAGTATAATACTGAGTGCAGGGGCCACTATGGGACATAATACCGTGTGCAGGGGCCACTATGGAGCATAATACCGAGTGCAGGGGCCACTATGGAGCATAATACCGAATGCAGGGACCACTATGAGGCATAATACCGTGTGCAGGGGACACTATGGAGCATAATACCATGTGCAGGGGCCACTATGGAGCATAATACCATGTGCAGGGGCCACTATGGAGCATAATACCGAATGCAGGGACCACTATGAGGCATAACATTGTGTGCAGGGGCCACTATGGAGCATAATACCGAGTGCAGGGGCCACTATGGAGCATAATACCATGTGCAGGGGCCGCTGCGGAGCATAATACCATGTGCAGGGGCCGCTGCAGGGCATAATACTGTGTGCAGGGGCCGCTGCAGGGCATAATACCGTGTGCAGGGATCGCTGCGGGGCATAATACCGTGTGCAGGGGCCGCTCCGGGGCATAATACCGTGTAATACTGTGTGCAGGGGCCGCTGTGGGCCATAATACCGTGTAATACTGTATTAAAAAAAAAAAACACCTACTCACCTGTCCCTTGTTCTCCCACCGCAGTCTGGTTCTGCTGCTCTGGTGTTCTCTTCTGGCGGAAGTCCCCACCACACATGACCGCTGAGGGGAAGAAAACACCGGAGCAGCAGGACTGGAATGCGCCGGGAGACACAGGAGCACCTTCCCCAGCCTCATATTAAAAAAGTGGTTATCCTGGCCAAAGGCCAAATACTACTATTATTATACTACGGGGTCTAGTAATCGGAGACTCAGGGGAGGTGATAAACATAAAAACCAGTGCTACTCACCTCTCCAGCGATCCGAGCTACTCCCAGCCGGCTTCGGCCTTCTTTGGTGACGTCCCAGGCATCACGTGAGCCAGCCCGATGTCATTATGTTGCGACGCCGGTCTATGCAACATTGAAGAGGACCGAAAGCAGGGAGAGCACCGGAGCCCAGGTAAGTAACACTGGTTTTTATGTTTGTCACCACCTGGGTCTCCGATCATTATACTCTGGGGTCTTTTAGACCCCAGAGTATAATAATAGTTCATGGGTGGGATACTGTGGAGCAGAATAGTATGTGCAGGGGCCACTATGAGGCATAATTATGTGTGCAAGGGCCACTATGGAGTATAATACTGAGTGCAGGGGCCACTATGGGACATAATACCGTGTGCAGGGGCCACTATGGAGCATAATACCGAGTGCAGGGGCCACTATGGAGCATAATACCGAATGCAGGGACCACTATGAGGCGTAATACCGTGTGCAGGGGACACTATGGAGCATAATACCGTGTGCAGGGGCCACTATGGAGCATAATACCATGTGCAGGGGCCACTATGGAGCATAATACCGAATGCAGGGACCACTATGAGGCATAACATTGTGTGCAGGGGCCACTATGGAGCATAATACCGAGTGCAGGGGCCACTATGGAGCATAATACCATGTGCAGGGGCCGCTGCGGAGCATAATACCATGTGCAGGGGCCGCTGCAGGGCATAATACTGTGTGCAGGGGCCGCTGCAGGGCATAATACCGTGTGCAGGGATCGCTGCGGGGCATAATACCGTGTGCAGGGGCCGCTCCGGGGCATAATACCGTGTAATACTGTGTGCAGGGGCCGCTGTGGGCCATAATACCGTGTAATACTGTATTAAAAAAAAAAAAAACACCTACTCACCTGTCCCTTGTTCTCCCACCGCAGTCTGGTTCTGCTGCTCTGGTGTTCTCTTCTGGCGGAAGTCCCCACCACACATGACCGCTGAGGGGAAGAAAACACCGGAGCAGCAGGACTGGAATGCGCCGGGAGACACAGGAGCACCTTCCCCAGCCTCATATTAAAAAAGTGGTTATCCTGGACAATCCCTTTAAGGTGGCACTTGGGCTTTATTAAAGGGTCTTTCCAGCTTTTATTGATGTTCTATCCTTAGGACAGATTATCAATAAGAGATCAGTGGACCCCTCCTCTGATCAGCTGTATGAAGGGGCTATGGCGCCTGTTTATATCACACGCTGTCTGTTTATAGTGACCGTGTGATGTAATTAGAGCCTTGTCACATAGACGTGTATAGGACGAGGCTGTAGTTACATGACATGGCCGCTATGAGATGAATGACACTATGTAAACAGAGAAGGGTCACGGCACTTACACAGGTACCATTCAACTAGCTGATCAGTAGGGGTCCTGGGTTTTTGAGCCCCACTGATTAGTTTATTAATGACCTGGAAAACCTTTTAATTAGTTAACACCTGGGGCATAATTAATAAGCGGCACTATTTATACAGGGTACACACGGTCATTATTAATATAAAGATGCACTTGGGAGTATTATTCATTATTGGGGGTTATATCATATATTTTATAATTGGGGGTAGCAGCAGGATGGGGGCTTTGTGTAGGTGAGGACAATGTGGGTCGGATGCCTGGAAAAGTGAGAAGCCAAAGATGTCTGTGTTGTAAATTTTACAGAGACAATCACAGCTGGAAGAAGTGGTCATGGCGGTCCAAAAGAAAGAGAAGGAAAATGTGACCGATTAGTCAGAGACATCACCTGTAAGTCACAAAATGTTACTGCCCTGTATTCACCTAAATTATAGAGGATAAATACCTGATTGATGGGGGTCTGTCTGCTGAGTCCCACACTGAGCCTGAGAATTTGGTTTCCCCCCCCCACTTGGTGGGAATGCAACCTGGCTGCAGCCATATATAGGTGTGTCGCTTGGTGGATGGACAAACTCGCGTGGCTCTCATTCACTTCGATGGGAGTGCCGAAGATACCTGAAGTACAGTACTCAGCTATCTGCGGCGCTCCTATTATAGAGAATGGCGGCCACGTGGGCTCGTCCATCCACCAGGCAGAAGATGTGTGAAGTTACTTTCATTGTTAATGCCGTGTTGTTGATTTCTGATACTGAAGTAATACAGGAAGAAGAATTCTTAAAAACTGTTTCATAAGTTTGTGTATGTTTTTTGTACAACAATAACAGCGTGTAATGCTAACAGCATGTAAATACAAATATATACTGTATATATATTTTTTTTTTTGGAGGGAGGCGTCTTTCGATAGTCCGCCTCAGGCAGCAAAGCGCCTAGGTTCACCACTGGTCTGTGGTAGCAGTGGTAGCAGTGGTGGTGGCTTTTTATGAGTAGCAGGAAGCATCAGTAGTACAGTAAATAGAACATGATGATACAGGTCGATAGTGGCACCATTATTTGAAGGTGTTTGAAAATCCTCAAAGATCTATGCCTGAATCATTTTGACAAAAGTACTGTTATCGAAACCCAAACTGGGTTCAAAATCCTGATTGTCAAGTGGTGCCAAATTATTTATAATCCATATTGATATATATATACTGTGAGCTCACAGAGAAAGAACCAGCCTGACACACACAGTCGGTGTTAAGCAAGTTGTGTTTATTAAAAACATAGCATAAGCTTTTATAGAGAACAGTAAATAATTATGAATTATAACAGAGCATGCGTGAAAACTGGTTAACCTGATTGACCATTGGCGGGAGGAGGGTCTTGACACACCTCCTTACTCATCTCAATAATCAAAGTATATTAGTACTATGAGCTGCGTAATGCAAAGCATGGCTGGGACCTGTTGTTCTATATTGCACATCTGAGGGGAGAAATTGCGCAGCTACGTGCTGGGGGCTGTTTGCGTAAGCAGTGTTAATCTCCAGACTCTTCGAAGGACAGCTCACAGAAAGTTTATAAACAAACAAGTCCACTAGGACATGCTGCCCTAGACTGGGTGTCTGGCCTTGCTCTCAGTGTATATCCTTATCATAGAAGGCTCTAAGCTTCTTCTACTAGATGCATTTCTATAATTGTTAAGAATAGCAAGCTAATGAGAAGTTAAAGTGACAGACATTTAATTTCTATAACATATTCCCACCTCTTGTGAATTTTTTAACACAATACATGCCTGTACGTTCAGTTTCTAGAACTGCTGGACTTTAATTCTCTTCACCAGATTCCAGGTCATGTGGACATACTATTGTGTTAAACATCACAACATTCTGATTTCCTGTACACATTGAGTGGGATATACACGTCTGCAGTGTTGGTCATATTCACATATGTCCCTTTCTTACAGGTAGTACATTTCTCTACAATACATATGATCAGTCTGTACATTGCATAGAAGCATAACAGGATTATGGGTGCAAATCCATCAGTCCAATAGTCTTTAGGTTTTCTTCTCAGGATCCATATTCTTTAACAGTTTATTGTCCCATTTGTCTTTAAGAACATTATCCAGTGGGGACACCACCATGACAACACGGTTTTCTTTGTAGTTTCACAGCTGTACTGGTTGTCCGTTGAATTGAGGACCTTCTCACGTGCTCCATCCAATCTTTGGGTTGTAGCTTATAGGTTCCTTCCACTAACTCAGGATCTGGAAGGAAGGAAGAAACTCAAGAGTGTACATTAGTCAAATGTTCTTGGCAATCAATCACATAGTCAGTCTGCGCACCAGACTACAGCTGGAATAATTGTGAAAAAAAATACAATCCAAATACTCTAGGGGCTGAGGCCAATCCTTCTGTCAGGAGTCAGGGGTGTACCTTACAGAAAGACAAATACAAGAGACAATATTCTCCACTTCTCTGGGGACGGTACGTGTAAGGAACACTTGCTGTATTCCCACAGCCTCCATTATTTCTCTCGTTACCTGTCCTGTATAGTGAGTTCCATTATCTCTTTGATGGTCTCGGGGATCCCATACCTGCACACCACTTCTTTCAGTAGTTTATCTGCAGTTCCTTTTGCGGTGGCTTTCTGCACCAGAAATGCCTCAGGTCATCCTGAAGAGAGATCAATACACACAAGCACGTACTCATAATTTTTTCCATGCTAGCAATGGACAGTTTCATCCTTCTAGGCGTTATAACGCCAACAGCAACACTGAACAACCTCTTGGCCATTACGCTTGAGGCCAGACAAGATAATAATCCCATGGCAAGCTAGCTCCTTCCACTGCTCTAACCTAATGGCCAAGAATTCCATGGGATCATAGCAGTGGCGTAACTAGGAATGGCTGGGCCCTAAGGAGAACATTTGACATGGGCCTCCCCCGAACTGCCTCCCCCAACCTCCCTCCCGAACCGCCCCCTCCAACCCCACCCCCGCACAAACCGCATTCCTGCGAACACTATTATGCTCCATAGTGGCCCCTACACACAGCATTATGCCTCATAGTGGCCCCTGCACACAGTATTATGCCCCATAGTGACCCCTGCACACAGCATTATGCCCCATAGTGGCCCCTGCACACAACATTATGCCCCATAGTGGCCCCTGCACACAGCATTATGCCCCATAGTGGCCCCTGCACACAGCATTATGCCCCATAGTGGCCCCTGCACACAGTATTATACCCCATAGTGGCCCCTGCACACAGTATTATGCCCCATAGTGGCCCCTGAACACAGTATTATGCCCCATTGTGGACCACCCATGAACAATTATTATACTATGGGGTCTTTTGAGACCCCAGAGTATAATGATTGGAGACCCAGGGTAGGATACAAACAAAAAAAACAATGCCACTTACCTCTCCCTGGCTCCACTGCACTCCACGCTACTTTGGCCATCTTCAATGTTGGACCACATCTTGCGTGAGCCGGGCCGGCGTCACGATGCATAATGATGCAGGCCTGGCCCACGTGACATCACCAAACAGGCCCGAAGCCTGTGGAGCATAGGAGAGGTAAGTTACAGTGTTTTTTATGTTCCCTCACCAACCCTGACCCTCCGATCATTATACTCAGGGGTCTGAAAAGACAGTCACCTCCACAGAATGGGAAGCGCAGGCGGCCATGAGCAGTTGCAGGGTTTGGTAAGTAAATAGGTCCCGTTACCTGCTGGGGTTACTCCAGCAGGTAACGGCCTATTAAAAAAAAAAAAAAAAAAAAAAGCTGCTACCCCGGTAGTTACGCCCCTGGGTCATAGTTATCTGTTGGAATATAGGTGCACTCTAGGTACGAGTGAACCTGCTAGTATAGCCGGTGGGTGTGAGTTGCCAATTGTGGGTCAGGTTGGAGCTGCAAGGTGAAAAATTCTAGTTCATCATGCTCCAGATACTGTACTGGCTGCTTATGCTGCCACTATTTATTCTTGATACTTGTAGCTGTGGCATTGGCAGAGGCGGTTGACTGCTGGCTGAGTGGGCAGAGGCCACCTGCGTATGCGTGTGACTGTTGCAGTGGTCCCCTAATCACTGCAGCAACCTGGGTATAAAACCTATCCTGATAATATTCAAATTTTTCTTCCCTTAGACCCTTTACAGCAAGGGTTTAAGAACACTGCCATACAGTACTCATCCCTCTGTTCGATGCTAATAATACGCTTGTCACTGTGTAAGCAGCAGAGCATACAGCCTGCCATTATTGCCAGCATGTACATAGACCCGGGGGCCTGCCATGATTGGCATTCTTGGCCAGCATGGTCATCATTATCATCATGATCATCTTGAAAGAAATAAGGGTCAGCCTCTTCCTTTCGCTGTGCCTGTGGCATATCAAGGGACTCTTCCCCATCTAAAGGAAAGTCTTCCTCCTCTTCTTCCAGTCTAGGAGACTCAGTTCCTCCACCATAATGACGATGACCCAAATCCTCATCCCCCAGGACAATGGTGTTGACTGGGGGTTAGAAGCTGTTGCTCCTCTTCCCTCGTTGTAGGAGTGTATTTCCTGTAGGATATATGACAAATGGATCACATCGCTGATGCTACAGTTGTCCCTGGTGACGAATTTAGTTGCCTCTTCAAAGGGCTTGAGAAGCCAACACACTTCCCTCATGAGCCTCGAATAACGGATCTCGAAATAACGCATTGTCGCTGTGGTCTGCTGCATGCAGTAATCGTTCATTGCCTTATTCTGCTCACACAGACATGTTTAAGGTGGAGTTCCACTGAGCTGGAATGTCGCATGGCCATGCATCTGGCCTTGTTGCAATTCTGGATTGTGGCCGATGCCGCTCAAAACATTGACCTAGTGGTCTGTGAATGCCATGTATTGTCTTTGTCCATAGTTGCTGCTACACGTGTCGACACTGACATGCACTTTTCCCCAGATTGACATGTTCAGGGAAAGGCCCACATTCTCCAACACATGGCGATACAAAGCAGGGGCAGTTGTCCTAGAGAAATAATGGCGGCTAGGTATCCTCCTTTGAGGTTGAGGTCATCCCATTAGTTGGCGAATCACAGTGGAATCCACTAAGTGGTACAGCAGAACTACAATGCCAGAAGCTTGGGCAGGTGCGAGTTAAGTTTGGATGACAAGTGGGCACAAATTTCTGTTTTCAGGACACACGTTCCATTGTATCACAGAGAGGAATGGTCAGAAATTGAAAAATGTCACTATTAAAATATAACTTTGATTACAATTGTCTAAAATGGACGCCCAAAATAGGTATAAACATCAGCTATCTCACAATAGTTATCGATAAGTATCGAATATTCCATCCTTAACGGTGGGATAAGGGATCTATTGTGTCTTATTCAGGACTAAATATATACAGCACAAAAATATGTGGCTCCCTGACCCCAATGTCCCAGGATATATAGCGATGCATCAGTAGCTATGCAACAACCACAGCCCCCCACACCTCACTACATCTGTCATAGGACACATAACATTCAAGGGGATTTATTGGGTTAAACCACTAGTGCCGTTTGTCCCAAGTTCACACCTGTCATGGAACATCTCTGAACTAAGCACGCCGAGGTTCAGGTATTGTGTATGTTCCTTACCCCCCCGGTGTGTCCATCGAGAGCTGGTGGAAAGTGTGCTCACGACATTCACTCTCTTAATAGATCTTAACCACCAGGTGGCGTTGATAATGCCCCATTCCAGGTTCAACCCCTTTAGATACACTGAGGTGTGCTGAAAGTAACTATATGTCCCAGTTGAAAGGACAAACAAAATACCACTGTATATATGTTAAGGGACCCAGCTAGGGTGCTTAAAACAGTCAGATCACCCCAGCTGGTGAAGGATAACCGTCCCTTCTCACACCATCTCTACAGGAGCCAAATATCAGCTCTTAGATAGGAAGGGGCTATAGGTGCTCTTGCTCCTTATACTGAGCTATGTATTCATGTCTAGGCTGAGTGTTCATGGCTCTAATCATGGGTCAATGCGTTTCACGCATGTTTAAAGGCTCATCAGGAGCTGTCTAAAAAGGAGCTCAGTCTCTCCGTAATCCCTAATGTCCTGCTGAATCAAGCAGGATAAGTAGAGGACTGCAGTAGAAGAATGCAGTAATAACTGCAGTTTCCACAGCTCTGATGGTAAGCCCAGCACTTAGAATAGCCAACTTCTGCACTGAGCTCGGCCAGCCATTTATAGCCAAGCTCATACCTCGGCTCCACCCCACCATGAAACGTCACCGAAAGGGAGCCAATGAAAAACAGTTTCTCCCTCCAGCCCTCTTCACATGGCTAGAACAGTCAATCATGACCGCGCTCCTTATGACCGTCTCCATGTGATGTTTTTCATTAAAGGCCATGATCGGTATGTATATGGGGTTGTGTTATTGCAGTATCCCAAAGTGCTCCTGCTTATATTGTGTTTGTCCTTGTGCCTCTGGGTTATGTTTGTATGTCCTGTCTATAAGTTATGTGTTACATGTATTTGTTTTGCAGCTCTCCCTTGTATATTTTCCCACGTGGCTACCCCTTATTCAAATCCCTTCACTTGGTACAGCCCTGGCCTATCACAGGCCATTGGGTGGGGTTTGGGAGACTTAGGTCTCCAGAGGGTCTGTTACAGCCTCAGTGCTAAGATGCAGTCTAGTGCGTATTTGGAGTCTGTGCATGCCAGCACTGTGCATTGAGGCCTATTGGTTCCTGTTCAGCCCCCGAGGAGGAAGAATTCAGCCCAAGGCTCTACAAGAGATGGCCCTGAGACAAGGAATTCCAGCTGTCTACATTTTGGACAGGAGGAGTAGTGGAGTCCATTGACAGAAGGTGTTATCCTGGCACCTTCCACAAGGTAACTAGAGCCCTGTCAGGACTACCCTGGAGTACAGCCCCCAGTATCTGCTGCTGGAGGAGGCTGAGGAGTGGAGTTAGAGTTGGAGTGACGTACGGCACTAGAGCCTAAACATCACTGGGCATCTGCTCAAGACCAGGGCTGGGGGAGTTGAATGCTGTGAGACAACAACCCCCATTTGAAAGCTGCTGGTTTTATTGTTCAGTTGCTGCACTACTGCCTTCCTGAGTCATTCCTGCATCACCATCAGGGCCCTTTGGAACACCATCACACAGGCTCAGAGTAGAGAGGTCCCCTCTCCAACTGGAAGCACCCCAGGGGAATCTACTACCACCACCATCAGGTAGTACAGCAGGCCTCCCTCATTGGTTAAAAGAAATCATTGAGAAGGTAAAGACTTTCTCAAGAGATCACGATTTTATCAAAAAAGGGAATTATTACTCAATATTGAGAAATATACATATTTCATAAAACAGAGAAAACATCAAGAGTTTCAGAGGGATCTCCAAGAATTTAGGGAAAACAGGGCATATATGGAACTCTGTAGACCACTTCCCCCAAGTGATCCCTTCTATTTCGACTACGAAACCTCAGATACTGATAGACCCTTGCGGTCTGTGGACACAAAAGGTAGAAGTAGAGGGAAAATCACATCTACCAATCCAAGAGGGAGGAGGAGAAGATGGAGAGGGAGGGGACTTCAACTCTTCTAGAAATCCCTTTTTTGGCACAAGGGCCCCCAATAACACAGTATTTATTGAGTACCGAGACCCACCCCTACCCTCCTCCCAATAGATATGAACCGGACCTAACAGAATGATAACTTACAAATCATTAATTTGTCTGATTGGGTTTTGACAGTGGAAAAAATCAGTTTTAGAAAAAGGCCTGTCGATCGTACCGGCAACTAGATTTGACTTATGCTTCTGGGTGAAAGAGCTATCCTTATTCACAAGAAAATTATGATGGAGTAATATTGAGGATCTACAGGGTCCAGTGTCGGACTGGGATGTCTAGGGCCCACCAGTGAAATTGTTTCTAGGGGCCAGGATCACTGCAGATCAGCTGTTCTCAGACAGGGCTACAGGTAATAATATGTCGGGAGCCATGCTGCTCACCCGCCAAATGTTGTACATCACTGCACTACCTAAACCCACCGCTACACTCTGTATGGCAAGCGAACAGCGTGTCTTCTAAAATTGTTACCATTACTTGTAGCCACACTGTCCTGGAAAAGCTGATCTGCAGAGGTCCTGGCTGTCAGACCCCTGCAGGTGTAATATTGATGGCCTATCCTAAAGAGAGGCCATCAATATTAGAAAGATGGATAAATCCTTTAAAGAGGTTGTCCATGAATTGGAGCAATCTATGTGATGGGCATGAGGTGTAAAATAAAAAAAAAATTTAAAAAAAGCATACTCACCTGTCCCTGGTGCTCCATTGTCCGCTGCCAGTATCCATTCAGTGTCATCCCGGCATCTTCTTGCTGGGAGTCCTGCACCTCATGTGACCGCTAAGACGAATTAGGTATTGGATTTCCAGAAATGAGGTGCCACCATGAGACCAAACAGACACAGGTAGGGGACAGGTGATTATGCTTTTTTTTTTTTTTTTTTTTAATTTTATACCTTCCTGGCTGCCACAGAGGTCGCTCCAATTTACAGACAACCTCTTTAAAGGGTTGTCTGGACCTAATTTTTTTTATGGCCACTTCACTGGTCCCCCTTCTAGCAGTGTTGGGTCATTACTTACCTGTTTGCTCCCTGGTCCCACTCTGTCTACCTGCTCCAGGCGCACTGTTGTGATGTCATGAGCAGGAAGAAGCAGGAGGTGAAGGAGAACAGACAGGGGTAAGTATTGGTAGTTAGCTTGTAGGCCACAGGCTCAATGTGACCTAAGGCCTACAAGTTGGGGATTGGTAGATCAGGAAGCCTGTGGCTTCCTCCTCTACCATTTCAGAACCTGATCAGCAGCTCCACTTCTCCCCGATTCTGCGATCAGGTTTTAACAACCAGATCGGAAGAACCGGTGAAAACCTGCTGCCTCTTCAGTAGAGGCATAGCTAGGGGTTCAGCACAGGGGAGGCAAACACATTCAAGTCGGCCCCCTGCTCAGATATACCGATATTATCACTATGTCTGTGAAGGCCATTTAAGTAAATACAGTACAGGAACAATGTTGTAACTTACAGGTGATGTCTCTGACTAATCGTTCACATTTCTCGTCTCTTCCATTCGGATCGCCATGACCATTTCTTCCAGCTGTGACTTGTCTCTGTAAAGTTTGCAGCACAGACATCTTTGGCTCTTCACTTTTCCAGACACCTGACCCACATTGTCCGCACTCACATAAATTCACCATCCTGCTGATCTAACCCCCCTCAGAATAAATAATACTGCCAAGTGCATCTTTAAATTAATAATATCCTTGTGTATCCCCTTAAATAGTGCCCCTTATTATTAATACCCCATGTGTTTCCTAATTAAATGGGTTTTCCAGGTCAAGAATAAAAAAAAAAAATGAGTGGGATTCCAACATCTGGGATCCCCACTGATCAGCTATTTGAAGGGACCGAGGCATCGTGACCACTTCTCTGTTTACACGTCTATGTGACAAGACTGTAATTACATTGTATGGACACTATAAAACAGACAGAGTGCAATGTGAACAGACACCATGGCCTCTTTAATCAGAGGAGGGGGATCCACTTATCTCTTATTGATGATCTGTCCTGAGGATAGATCATCAATAAAAATGAAATCCCTTTTAATAAAGCCTAAATGCCACCTTAATTAAATTAATTGCCCCCTTATATTATGACTCCTGACATAAATACAGTCGACCCGTAATGATCTTTAGATAAATGATGCCCCCTTCTATAAATAAATGATTCCATATGTTCATAATGTCCCCTAATGAGTCCTTATATAAATGTTCCTCCCCTTTATAGCCATAATGCCCCATAATTATCCTTTATATTAATTATTCCCCCGTTTATAGCTATAATACCCCATAAATACTCCCCCCCCTTTTAAAAATAAAAATATAAAAAGTTGTACTCACCTGCCTGCGATCTTTTGAAGGATGGAGACGGAGCAGCCGTCTCCTCTTCTTCTTAAGCCACGTTCTTTGTGCTGTAATCACGCATAGGACGTCTGTGTCTCAGCACAGGAGGTGCGATGCTGTGACGTCATCACGCCCGCCTGTGCTGAGAAGCAGACAACTTGTCTCTTCTCTTGGCATCTTGTAAACCGCAAGCCTTCAGTGGCTTGCGGTTTACAAGATAGCACATCACTAGGATGCATTTTAACTAGATCGGTGTCCTGGAGATGCCGATCTAGTCTAAAGTACAGTCGCACGGGGGCCCCTGGAAGCTGAAGAGTAGAGGCCAAGAGTAAGAGCGGGGAGAGGTAAGTGAATAGGGTCCATTACCGGACCTCCTCTGCCGATTATAAAAAGAGAACAGCTGTCCCAGCACCATTTTCTCAAAAATGTCTATGTATGCCGTATTACAGGAGTGTCTGGTCCGAGTCCATTCACAGACCTACATGTTAAGAGTACCTCGACCCCACCACCCTGTGATACGGCATACATAGACATTTTTGAGAAAATGGAGCTGGATCAGCTGTTCTCTATATCTCAGGCTCCGCACTGAGGGAAAATGAATTTGTCAAAAGAACAGCTGAAGGCTTTGTGTCATCTTGAGGGTGACGATTCAATAATCATCAAACCCTCCGGTAAGGGGAAGAATATCGTTATCATCAACAGGCCAGACTACTTCCAAATGTGTTCGGATATCTTACTCAGACCAGATAATTATAGAATTCTTTCAGAAGGGGCGTGGCCTAGCCGTTCATGGAGTGAGACGTGTCTCTCTCCCTCTCCATCCGGTGGCCGCATACCTGGACCTACTGCGCTCCTGCTGGTGCATTGGGCAAGCGGCTGCCCATAAAACACCCCTGGGCACCCCTGCCCCTGCTGAATGCCCGAATCGGGCCACCATCAATGGGTACCTGGCCCTGCAGCCTTCTCCAATGGGCTGGTCCGCCATGAGGCAGAGGCCATCTTTGCTCCTGCCGGCGCCTTCCTCTCATCTCCAGCCGCACGCTCCACAGCGCAGCCTCTCACCTCCTGCGCTCTCCCTGCCTAACAGTCTGATCACGCTCCAGTAGTGGTTACTCTGTCCTCTACACCGCTGACTACGCGTCGCTGTCACTGTTAATGAAATGCTGCTTAAGTCTCCGACCTCGCTTTTGGCAATGTGCACGCACCTGACTGACTACTTCTGTGACGGTCTAGGCTCGGTAGACTCCCCTGCAGTTCTCTGGGAAGCTCATAAGGCGGTTATGAGGTTCTACGCTTAAGTGCAGCGACTTCTCTTGTATTCCCGCCAACGGTGAGTGAGGTAATAAGTCAGACACACTGCTGGCTAGGACCCTCAGGGATCACCGTGTAGCTTCCACTCCGCATTCTGTTCATGACTCTTCCGGCGTTCTCCAGCATCATCCGGATGCTGTAGCAATGGTGTTCTGCTCCTACTACTCCAAACTGCACAACCTGCCCTCCCCACAGGCATTGTCCCACACAGATGGTCAGTCTCAGCTGGTGGACTACTTGGCTAATTGCCATCTGCTGCGTCTCTCCGCTAATGCCTTAGCCTCCCTGAATTCTCCTATCACCAATGAGGAGTTGGAGGGGGTCTTGAAGGACCTTCCCAAAAATAAGTCCCCGGGACCGGATGGCTTTACATATTATTATTACAAGGTTTTCCAAGGTGAATTGTCCGGTCACCTCCTGAATCTCTTCAACTCCTTCCTTTCTGGTTCTCCGATCTCTCCGACTATGCTACATTCCCTCCTCACATTAATCCCCAAATTGGGTAAGGATCTCCAGGACTGTGCTAATTATCGCCCGATAGCCCTCTTAAATACTGACCTGAAACTCTTCACTAAACTCCTGGCTATTAGGCTGAATGCTTGGCTCCCCATTCTTGTCCATAAGGACCAGGTGGGTTTCGTTCCCTGTCTTCAGGGCTGTGACAACACCAGAAGGACTGTGGACTTAGTGGAGGTGGCCAATAATCACTCTACCCCAGCTCTCCTCCTAAGCCTGGACGTTGAGAAGGCCTTTGACTACCTAGATTGGTCATTCATGCAGGCCACGCTGAGGGCCTTTGGGTTCTCGGGACCCTTCTTCGCAGCGATCCAGGCTCTTTACTCCCACCCCTCGGCGGCGGTTAAACTTCCTCATGCTTCCTCGCCCTCCTTCTCTATCCATAACGGTACTAGGCAGGGCTGTCCCCTCTCTCCCCTTATCTTTGCTCTATGTATTAAACCCTTGGCGTCCAAGATACGACTGGACCCTGATGTTAGGGGAATTAAAGTCCGAGATAGGGAATTTAAAGTCTCCCTTTTCACCCCTCACTTCACTCTTTCCGCCCCTCACACTACCCTCCCTAACTTGCTGCGTCTGCTCAAGGCCTATAGCGACTTCTCGGGGTATAGGGTGAAACCCTCGAAAACCGAGGAGCTTCCTCTTAATGTCCCGCAGGATCTCCTTGTTCTCCTCCACGGGAATTATGACTTCCAGTGGTGGACATCCTCCATTCGCTACCTTGGGATCCAAATATCCCCCTCCTATGCGACTCTGTACTCGGCGAACTACCCGCAACTATTCCGCGAATTGAGAGCACTCTTGGACAGGTGGCAGCCTTTGCCCATCTCTCTTCTGGGGAGAATTGCCGCAGTCAAGATGACTCTCCTCCCGAAGCTATTATACTATTTTGAGATGCTCCCAGTTGCAGTCCCTCGGGCAGACTTACGTAATTTACAGAAGGCTATCTTTCAATTTATATGGCAGGCCAAGTGACATTGTATTCCCCGCTCTGTCATGTTGGCAGGGAGGGGGTGTGGGGGCCTGGCTGTGCCACATCTCTTGCACTATTACTGGGCAGCTCATCTGCGCTACATCCCATTTTGGGCGGCTATGCCGGCATATACCAAGTGGGTTGAGAATGAGGAGCTTTGGCTGGCACCCATGCATCCCAATGTGCTTTTGTGGGTCGGTCGGTTCCCCCCTGCATCCCATTACCCCTACCTCTTTGGCCCCATCCATTTCACTAGGTCTATTTGGTCTGCCTGCCATGTTAAGTTTTCCCTGATGTCCCCTCCTCGATGGTATCTATATTGTATCACCCCCTCCTCTCAGACAGTCTGACTTCTGCTATGGTTAGGGTGTGGTCCGAGGCGGGCCTCTTCCGGATTTCTGATATGGTCAGGCCCTTTACCTATCTTACGGCTAACGTGAATCTTCCGACTATTGAGTGGCTCCACTACTCTCAGGTAGTCCATTTTGTCCGCTCTCTCCATGCGTCCTCTAGGGTATCACGCCCCACGGCTTTTGAGAAAATTTGCCATGCAGGCACGTCCACCAGGGGCCTCAACTCCTCAATCTACCAGCTTTTTGCCTCTTAGGCGACTGGTTCCACTGTTAGTCATCGTTATATGTCTAGATGGGAGAAAGCGGTGGGTGGGCCCAGGGTCGGAGTGGCCCACCGGGGAACCGGTGAATCCACCGGTGGGCCCCGAGCCCCGACTATTAGTCCTCATGTCATGGGGGCCCGATCGGGATCCTGACCATCCCGATCGGGCCCCTGACCAGAGGCGTAATAATCGCGGTCGCAGGGGGTGCGACCGCGACCGGGCTCAGTGGGGTATGGGACCCATGGCCAGCTGGAGATGGCCGGGGCCCCGGACCACTATGATAGCGGTCGGGGAAAGCCTGGTTCCCCGACCGCTATACATACTGTTATTGGAAAGGGGCCCTGGCATATTGCAGGCCCCTTTCCAATAGATGGCAGCCCAGGGGAGGTGACTCAAAATAATAAACACATATTCTCACCTCTCCTGGGCACAGCGTCCTCTCCGGCGCTCCTCCGTCATGTGACTGAAGCCTGTGATTAGGCCCTAGCGGTCACATGGGGCGCGGCCGCGTAATGACGTCAGTGCGCCCCCACGTGACCGTTGAGGCCCAATCACAGGCTGCAGCAGCAACGTCGGACGTCGAGCCTGAAGACGGCAGGATGGAGCGTGGATGCCAAGGAAAGGTAAGGCAAGGTGAGTATAAGTGTTTGTTATTTTTAATCACTTCCCCTGGGCCTCCGATTATTATACTCTGGGGTCTGAGGAGACCCCAGAGTATAATAATAGCACTGAAGCAGAGGGGGGGCTATTGGGCGCATATAATACTGTGTGGGGGCCACTGTGGAGCTTATAATACTGGGTGGGGGCCCCTGTAGAGAGCATATAATACTGGATGGGGGCCCCTGTAGAGAGCATATAATACTGGGTGGGGGCCACTGTAGAGCTTATAATACTGGGTGGGGGCCACTGTGGAGCTTATAATACTGGGTGGGGGCCACTGTGGAGTTTATACTCCATACAGTGGCTCCTTCATTTTTTTTTAATTACGCCGGGGCAGGTGAAAAAAAACAAAACAAAACAAAAAAAAAACCAAACTTTCTCTCCTGTCCCCAGCGTCTCCCAGCGCAGTTCGGTCCTGCAGTTCTGCTGTTTCCTTCCAGCTGAAGTTCCCTCTGCACATGACTACCTGTGATGTCACCCCTGAGGCCAATCAGTGGCCTAAGGGAAGGGACCTGGGACTTCACAGCCAGTGAGGACTTCCGGCAAAAAGAAGACAGCGGAGCTGCAGGACCGGACCGTGCTGGGAGGACACCGGAGCACCGGAGACAGGTGAATATGTTTAGCGTGTTTTTTTTTTTTTTTTTTTTGGGGGGGGGGGGAGTAGGGGGGATTCACCTCCCCTGGACTAATTATTAAAAAAGAAAAAAAATTATACTGGACAACCTCTTTAAAGTGTGGCGCATTAGGGGGGCCCTGGGGGGTATATTAAAGGGGTTGTCCAGGCATAATTTGTTATGGTTTATCCTCAGGATAGGCCATAGATACCTGATCTGTAGGGGGCTGACCACGGACCGATCAGCTGTATGGAGCCACTTCTGATGCCCGTCCTGTACACAATACAGGGCCAGAAGCAGAAAGCTCTGTCCACTGTATATTAGCCGGGCACTTTCACTGCATCTCAGCACTTATTGAAGTCAGTAGGAGCTGAGCTGCAGTGAAGGCACTGGGCTGCTATACAGTGGATGGAGCTTTCTGCTTCCGGCCCTGTGTTGTGTACAGAACGGGCTCCGGAAGAGGCTTCGAACAGCTGATGGGACAATGTGTCAGCCACCTACCGATCAGGTATTTATGGCCTATCCTGAGCATAGGCCATAAAAAAGATTAACCCTGGACAACCCCTTTAATATGCCCCACACAGTTTAATGTCCCCCCCCACAGGATGTCAGCCCCCATCACTGCTCCCACACAATATAATGACCACATCACTGTTCCCCATACAGTATGGGGGACCAGTGAAGAGGCCACTATGTGGGGGGACCAGTGAAGTGACCATAGAAATATTTGGCCCAGACAACCCCTTAAAATAGGTTGTCCATAAACTGGAGCAACCACTGTGTCGGTCACCAGGGAAGTGTAAAAATAAGAAAATTAAAAAAAAAAAAGCATACTCACCTGTCCCCAGCACCCCGATGTCCCCTGCCTGTGTCTGTTCGGTCTCATGGCGGCGCCTCATTTCTGGAAATCCTGTACCTAATTGGTCTTAGTGATCACATGAGGTGCAGGACTCCCAGCAAGGAGTCGCCGGCACGAGACTGAATGCACACTGACAGCGGACAACGGAGCGCCGGGGACAGGTGAGTATGCTTTTTAATTTACTTATTGTTTACTTTACACCTCCCGCCAGCTACATTGGTTGCTCCAATGCCTGGACAACCTCTTTAAAGGATTTATCCATCTTTCTAATATTGATGGCCTGTCCTTAGGATAGGCCATCAATATTACATCTGCGATGATACAACAGCCAGGACCTCTGCAGACCAGCTTTTCCAGGACAGTGCGGCTACAGGTAAAGGTAACAATTCTTGGAGCCACGCTGCTTACTTGCCATACAAGGTGTAGCAGTAGGTTTAGGTAGTGCAGTGGTGCACATGGTATAGTGGTTGAGCAGCGTGGCTCCCAACATGTTATTACCTTTAGCCGCCCTGTCTCGGTACCGCTGATCTGCAGGGGTCCTGATGGTGGGCCCCTAGAAACAATTCCACTGGTGGGCCCTAGACATCCCAGTCCGACACTGGGTGGGCCTATTTCCCGGGGACAGTGTCAGATTGTGTGGTTTCGGGCTCAGTGTGTGACTTTTAGGAAGACTCAGTATAAACTGTTGATGCACTGGTATCACACCCCCGCCCTCCTTCATGCCTTGAACCCGGCAATTCCCTCGGGGTGCTGGTGCTGCGGCACTGCAGAGGGTACTCTGTACCATATTTTCTGGAGATGCCCCCTCATCCTGAGCTTCTGGAGGGAGGTCAGGACTCTGATGGATGCCCTTTTCCTACAGGCGGTCCCCGTTGATCCTCTTGTCTATCTCCTGAACTTCCCTCCAAGACATCCAGGCTTTTCTTGTACCTCTGTACAGCAGGAAAAAAAACCCTCATTGCTAGGAACTGGAAGAACTGGAAAAAAAAAAACCTCCTTCTGGTCTTGAGCTTTTGGCTCAAATGAAGGATGTGAGGAGCCTTGAATTCCTGACTGGTAGCCTCAATAATACTTTGGACGCCTTCCGCTCTATCTACACGTATTGGATTTTACAGGGGCCCTGATCTTTGATTTCCCTCCTTCCCCTTCCTCGCTCCTCCCCCTTTATTCCTTCCTTGTCTCCTGTGGTTGTCTTCCCCCCTCGTCCCTTTTTTGTCTTGTTTGGTTTATGTAATTGACTGTTTATTTGGGGATTTGGTGGCTAGCCTTCCCCCCTTTGTTGTCTCTGATTTGTTTTTTATATATTTTGTTTTGAAAAAAACTTTTCAATAAAAATTACAGTTATAAAAAAAACAAAAAAAAAAAAACGAATTCTTTCAGAAGACCCCAAATGATACCGATGTGGAATAGTAGATCTGCAACGGTCATCGGCTAAATTCTCTATCTAAAAGGGGTCAGTGTTCGGATTAGCTGGTCCTGTGTATAACGTTGCAGATATAGTTATATGAGTATATGATTCAGTGAATCATAGAATAAGTATTGCTGATATACGGATCCGTGATAAAGAGGGTGTTATCTGTGGTTAGTTATCTGGTTGGAGGGAGATACTGTTTTTCATTGGCTCCCTTTCTCGGAGATGTGTCTTGGGGGGGGGGGGGACGAGGTATGAGCTTGGCCATAAATAGCTGGCTGAGCTCAGTTCAGATGTTGGCTATACTGGAGCTTACTATCAAAGCTCCGGGAGCTGCAGTTATTACTGCATTCTACTACTGCAGACCTCTACTTATCCTGCGTGGTTCAGCAGAAAATTAGGCATTAAGGAGAGACTGGGCTCCTTTTTAGACGGCTCCTGATGAACCCTTAAACATGCGGGAAACGAGATGACCCATGATCAGAGCCACGAATACTCAGCCTAGACATAAATACATAGCTCAGTATAAGGAGCAAGAGCCCCTTCCTATCTAAGAGCTGATATTTGGCTCCTGTAGAGACTGTGTGAGAAGGGATGATTATCCTTCACCAGCTGGGGTGATCTGACTGTTTTAAGCACCCTAGCTGGGTCCCTGAACATATATACAGTGGTATTTTGTGTGTCCTTTCAACTGGAACATATAGTTACGTTCAGCACACCTCAGTGTATCTAAGGGGGTTGAAGCTGGAATGGGGCATTATCAACGCCACCTGGTGTTTAGGATTTATTGAAAGAGTGAATGTCGTGAGCACACTTTCCACCAGATCTCGATGGACACACTGGGAGGGGGGGGATATAGACAATACCTGAACCCCGGCTTGTTTAGTTCAGAGACGTTCCATGATAGGTGTGAACTTGGGACAAATGGAACTATGTGTTTCCTATGGCAGATGAAGTGAAGCACAGGGGACTGTGGTTGTTCCATGCCTACTGACACATCGCTATATATCCTGGGACATTGGGGTTGGGGAGTCACAGATTTTTGTACTGTATATATTTAGTCCCGAACAAGACATAATAGATCCCTCATCCCACCATTATGGGTGGAATATTCAATATTTATTTACGTTTATGAGATAACTGATGTTTATCATCACTAAACACGCCCATCCTGCATTCAGATCTGGGCAGTGGGAGGATTAAATCCCATTGTAAGGATCTTGCCAGACGTAGCAATACCCTCACTACTGCAGGAGTCTGGGAGGAAGGACAGAGACAAGTGAGCCCTAATCTCACCCCAGCCACTGTCCCTTCCTATTGCCTCAGTTTACCCTAAACGGTAAAAGGACAACTCGAAGTCGAGCCCTATACTGAGTAAAGTGACACACAGAACAAGACAAACAACATAGAAGAATGGTAAACAAGCCAGGGGTCACAACCAGAGAAGCAAAAGTGGAACCAAATAGAAATCCAAGAGAGTAGTCACAAGGCAAGCCAAAGGTCAGAGATAATAGCAAGGTAAATACCAAAGGTACAAAGAAAGCAGGCAAAGTCAGTGCAATAACCGGCAACTTGCTGTGAAAGTGACATCCCTTATATAGAAAGGCTGGGCCCAGCCCCAGACCTGATAGGTACACAGGCTGTCAATCACACAGGCAAGGAAAAGATTAACTCTATGCAGTCCAGAGAGAAACAATGCTCAGAACATGGGTGTGGCTGGGAATCCATTACACAGCAAGGAAACTAAGACCGTGTTCAGTCTAAGCATCCAGAATCCTATGCAAAGAATCAAACTGAGGATGCCTCCTACGTCGCAGCGTGCGAGCAGAGGGTGGCGCAGAGACCCGAACAGGCATAACAACCATTGTCCAGGGGGATGTGCTGAATGCAAGATGGGCATGTTTAGTGAAGAAGCAGCAGTGCTCAGAAATAGAAGAAACTTCTCCCCTGTGCTCCAAGATGCTCATTTCAATAAAGAATAAAAGTGCTTTTCCTACACATCCCTGGTTCTCTGAAATATAAGGAAGGTATTGTTTATATTCTGCTAACAGCATCTACAGAACTATGGGAGTTGGTTAAAGTAGCTGGGGGCAGTGATAGACTCCCTTTAACCCCTTCCCGACATCCACCGTAATAGTATGGCAGATGTCGCAGCCATTAACCCCTTGGTCAGCTTTGACCGAGGCGCCATTTTGCCAGCGGCGCACCGTTTTTTCACTGTTTCGCCTCTGACAAGAATTTGAATAAAAAGTGATCAAAGCAATAGCAATTCCCAAAAATGATATAACTAAAAAGTACACCTGGCCCCGCAAAAAAAAGATGCCTTATGCATCCCCATACACGTAAGTATAAAAAAGTAACAGGTGTCAGAATATGGCAACTTTTAGAAAAAATTTTTTTTTGCAGTTTTAGATTTTTGTTAAGGGGTTAAAATGTAAATAACGCCATATAAATTTGGTATCCCCGGAATCATACTGAAACATAGAATACTTATGATATGTCATTTTGGCTGCAGAGTGAACGCCATAAAAACGAAGACTGTAAGAAAGTCGCACAAATTAACTTTTTCTTCAAATCCGCCGCTTTCTGAATTTTTTTTTTTCAACTTCCTAGTACATTGTACAGAATAATAAATGGTAGCATCATGAAGAAGAATTTGTCCCGCAAACATTAAGCCCATATGGCTCTGAGAATGGAAAAATAAAAAAGTTATGGGGTTTGGAAGGCGGAGAGTCAAAAACGAAAATTGAAAAAATTCCTCCAGCGGGAAGGAGTTAAGAAAAGACTCACTTTCTCAGTTAAAACACTGTTAGACACTCTGTGAACGTTCACAGACAGTCTCAGGTAAACTGCTCTATTGCAAAACAGACTTAAGAAAAGATTTTTCATTAATAATTTTTACTGATAAGGTTAGTCTTATGTTAAACACTCTGTGGACAGTCACAGATCAAAATGCTCTATTGCAAAACAGACAAAATTAGATTATAGACATTTGGCATTACTAACTTTCCTTTATTTCTCTTATATCATATATACCATATATTATTGTTTGAGGGTGTGATTCATAATAGCGCTATACTTTGTTTTAATATATATACACACATGGACAAAATTGTTGGTATCCCTCATTTAATGAAAGAAAAACCCACAATGGTCACAGAAATAACTTGAATATGACAAAAGTAATAATATATAAAAACATGTTGACAAGCCACAAAGCTTCTGGGAGAATGTCCTATGCACAGATGAGACAAAAATCGAAATTTTTGGCAAGGCACATCAGCTCTATGTTCACAGACGGAAAAATGAAGCATATCTTGAAAAGAACACTGTCCCTACTGTGAAACATGGAGGAGTCTCTGTTATGTTCTGGGTCTGCTTTACTGCATCTGGCACAGGGTGTCTTGAATGTGTGCAGGGTACAATGAAATCTCAAGACTATCAAGGGATTCTAGAGAGAAATGTGCTGCCCAGTGTCAGAAAGCTTGGTGTCAGTCGCAGGTCATGGGTCTTGCAACAGGATAATGACCCAAAATACACAGCTAAAAACACCCAAGAATGGCTAAGAGGAAAACATTGGACTATTCTGAAGTGGCCTTCTATGAGCCCTGACCTAAATCCTATTGAGCATCTTTGGAAGGAGCTGAAACATGCCGTCTGGAAAAGGCACCCTTCAAACCCAAGACAACTGGAGCAGTTTGCTCATGAGGAGTGGGCCAAAATACCTGTTGAGAGGTGCAGAAGTCTCATTGACAGTTACAGGAATCGCTTGATTGCAGTGATTGCCTCAAAGGTTGTGCAACAAAATATTAAGTTAAGGGAACCATTATTTCTGTCCAGGCCTGTTTCATGAGTTTTCTTTTTTTTAAAATTCTGTTGAAGCATGGTTGAAAAGCAATGTCTGACTTTCATTTGTTCATTTTCATAGAATTTTTATATATTATTACTTTTGTCAGATTCAAGTTATTTCTGTGACCATTGTGGGTTTTTCTTTCATTAAATGAGGGGTACCAACAATTTTGTCCATGTGTGTATATATATATGAGTGGTCAATCCACCAAGGCAGTCCTGTATAGTGTTTTTCCATTATATTTTTGATACTGATCCCTTTATTTTTGTTATTTATATACCTATAAGGGTTTGGGATTATTTGGTCTTTTTATTCTATCAATATTAAAAGTTATGTTTTAGCCTGATTCAGGACTCTAGTTCCTTTTTTGTGACTCTACTTCTTCTACATCTACGATTTTCTAGCTGTATTGCAACCTTTGCTTCGCTGTGCTGCGTATCACTGAAGAAAAGGAGCACCTGCTTTGGATCATGCAGTGATGAATAACACATCCATTCCCTACTTCCACCATCACTGAAATGCCTTGTGTGCAAGCCCAAAAATGTATAAACTGTAAATAGCATCAGCACTGTAAGGTATTCTCCTACCACTGACTATTGGCTGAGAGGCTGTCAGTTGATGTCAGGTAATGCCAGAAAATGTGTATTTTCTGTATTTTTACTGAGCAATACATGTGGCCGTGGCCATTTTAGCTTATTTGAGGCGAATCGTCATTTATTTTTTGTTAAAAAAAAACAAACAAACAATTTGGAATATTTGGGTCGAACACGGCTCATGACGAATTGGTTCGCCTGTCTCTATACAGTCCTTGCACTGAAAACTGTCATTATTATGCTATTAATTGTAAACCACATCCACCACGCTTCATTGTTTACGATTTACAGTAGAAAGCAGATGTAAAAAAATGAACTAAAATAGATCTAAAGAGTAATACCGCCATCTACTGGTGAACAGATTTAATTCAAGGGAAGTAAACCACTACTATTTAACATGTGTCTCTAAAAAAATCTCTCTGTATCTCTTTAAAGTTGTTTTTCGGTTTCTTAAGTGCTTTTTAGAAATAGACATCATAACAATCACTCACATTGTACATTAACCCCTTTCCCACACTGTGATTCAAAGACCTAACTTTGAAGTGTTTGTCCAGGTTTCTTTTATGTATAGCCTATCCTTAGGATAAATATATGATCGGTGGGATGCTGACAGCCAGTACACATCAGTTGTTTGGTGGTATGTCTGTCCCCATACCATACAATGGACAAAACAGGAGGCAGATATCTCCATATACTCTACTGCTTCCGACTCTGTGCACTGTGTAGGGATTGGACATACCTGCAAACAGCTCTCTGTGCATAGACCGGCTCTTGGCCCCCAATAATCAGATATTTATGGCCTATCCTAAGTATAGACCATAAATATAAAAAAAAAGTTTACTTTAATACAGTTTCATAAATCTACCCCATTGAATGGAGCTACCCTGTGGATGAAATAGGGACTCAAGACCAGTTTTATTGTTTGGGGGGTTCAAAAGATGGGGCCACCAGTGATTACACATTTATCACCTTTCCTGTGGAAAGCCAAAATTGAGGACAAGGTGACCTCATTCAGATGGGTCCTATTGCTATAAAGTTTGCCTGTATGAAAGGAAATTTACCTCTCTTACCTCTGTATTTCCATTGCAGTCAAAGCATATTTGCTATTTATTTGACCTTATTAGTAGCACCAGCTAACTGGCTTTTGCATAGCACAGGCATAATAAACACAGGTAATTTCACACAGCGGCACAAAATCCGCCATGGAAATTTACCGCCATCTGTATGAAGATTCCTACTCCCCTTCATTACAATGGGAGGTTCGGGTGGAATTTGCCTGAAGATAGGGCAGGATGCTTTTTTTAATGCTAGCTGAATTTTTCATCTAGCGGAAAAAGAAGGATCTGCCTCCTATTGACATCAATAGGAAGCAGATTTTTTGCAGCAGATTATGCCACAAAAATCGTCTGTGGCATAATAAACACAGTGGTCTGTGTAGACCATGTAAACTTAGTGGCTGTGATGGTAGATGATAAATATAGCATATCTCTAGACTGTCTACTCTATGTTTATACCATCTTTTAGTTGGCTTACTTTGAGTCAGAATTTTCCAACACAATTTTGGTGCACCTTGACACATTAAGTCACATCACTTTTTCCTGAGAAGACATACCCACATGTCCAGAAAGTCTGTGAAATGTTAGCTCAAATTATATGCACCTAGATGTGCTGAGATGCATCAAATATGCTTCACATTTTTGTCAGTGTCTATTGTAACCACAATAGTAAATCTGGGCCTGTGATGTTACAATACAGTGATAATGTACACAGCAATGTCATGGTACAAGGTAATAAATACAGGTTTTACTGGGAAAAGAAATGAAATAATGTCACAGTACAAAGTAATAAATATGAGTTCACAATACAGGGATAATGAATACAGTTATATAACAGTACAAGGGCTCTACAGTTTGTAAATGGGGCAGTTAGAAAAGGCCCAAGTGTGCAGCTAATCCATACCTCCCAACTTTCAAATAACAGAAAGAGGGACGGAATGTGCGGCAAATTCGGCCCTGTCCACTTCTACTTTGACTCCGCCCATCCATTACTCTTGTACCTCCACACAGTATAATGCTCCTACAGTCACCCTAACATGATATTCCCCCACATTATAATATCATCCTCCTGGTGCTCCCACAGTTTAATGTCCACCTTCAGCTACCCCCACAATTTAATTTCCCCCCGTCATCTGCCCCCAGTTTAATGTCCCTCTTCATCTGCCCCCACAGTTTAATGTCCCCCTCATCTGCCCCCACTTTAACCCTTTGGCGTCGCAGCCAGTTTTGGACTTTATGACACAGCTCCATTTTTCAAATATAACGTGTCACTTTATGTGGTGATATCTTTGGAACGCTTTAACTTTTCCAGGTGATTTTGAGAATGTTTTTTTCTAGACAAATTGTACTTCGTCTTTGATGTAAATTTGGTACAATATGTTATTTATGAAAAAATAAGTTTGAAATTATCCTCTTTTCATATAGAGAGTCATACCACTCAAATTCGTTAATAAACATAATTTACCATATCTCTTCTTTATGTTGACATCAAATTTTAAATGTTCATTTAATTTTTTTGTATGTTATAAGGCTTATAGTCTAACAGGAATTTTCAAGAGAATTTACAAAATACATTTTTTAAGGTACTAATTCAGTTCCAAAGGGGCTTTGAAAGGTCTTTGTATTAGAAACCCCCATAAATCACCCCGTTGTCAAAACTGCACCACCAAAACAATTCAAGGTGCGCTAATGAAGCTCTCTCCAGGACCTACCGTTACATCATGGTGCGCCTAAGGGTTAATGTTCCCCTCCATGTGCCCCCACAGTTTACTGTCCACCTCATCTGGCCCTACAGTATTGTTCCCCTCCATCTGCCCCCACAGTTTATTGTCCCCTTCATCTGCCCCCCCAGTTTAATGTCCTCCTTTTCTGGCCCCCCAGTTTAATGTCCCCCTCTTCTGTCCCCCAAGTTTAATACCCCCTCATTTTACCCCCCAGTTTAATGTCCCCCACATCTTCCCTCACAGTTTAATGTCTTCCTCCTGGTCACAAACATAAAAAACACTGATACTTCCCTCTCCTCGGTCCCCTGCTGCTCTGTCTGCAGTCTCTTCTCACAGGGTATTCAGGGAGCTGCAGGCGCGATGTAAGTGACGTCATCACATTGCGCCTACAGTTCCCGAGGCTGGAAAACACAGGGACAGAGTGGTGAGGCAGGAGTTATCTCATACCTCCGGGATAGCGGGACTGGACTTGAAATCCGGGACTGTCCTGCTGAATCCAGGACAGTTGGGAGGTATGGCTATACTCAGTGGTGAACCTAGCCTCTTTGCTGCCTGAGGCGGACTATAGAAAGACGCCCCCCCCAAAAAAAAAACAAACAAACTGAGTTTCCATGCTACTAGTTTAACACACTGTTATCGTCGCACAATATACACAATACACAAAGTTATAAAACAGTTTATAAGAATTCTTCTTACTGTATTACTTCAGTATCAGATCAACAACACGGCATTAACAATGAAAGTAACTTCACATATCTTCTGCTTGGTGGATGGACGAGCCCACGTGGCCCCCATTCTCTATAATAGGAGCGCCGCAGATAGCTGAGTACTGGACTTCGGGTATCTTTGGCACTCCCATTGAAGTGAATGAGAGCCACGCGGGTTCGTCCATCCACCAAGTGACACACCTATATATATAGCTGCAGCCAGGCTGAATTCCCACCTAGTGGGGGGAAAAAACCCAATTCTCAGCTTCAGTGGGGGTCTCAGCAGACAGACCCCATCAATCAGGTATTTATCCTCTATCATTTAGGTGAATACAGGGCAGTAACATTTTGTGACTTACAGGTGAAGTCTCTGACTAATCGGTCACATTTTCCGTCTCTTCCCTCTGGACCGCCATGACCACTTCTTCCAGCTGTGACTTGTCTCTGTAAAGGTTGCAACACAGACATCTTTGGCTCCTCACTTTTCCAGGCACCCGACCCACATTGTCCTCACGTACACAAAGCCCCCATCCTGCTGCTACCCCCAATTATAAAATATATGATATAACCCCCCATAATGAATAATACTCCCAAGTGCATCTTTATATTAATAATGTCCGTGTGTACCCTGTATAAATAGTGCCCCTTATTAATAATACCCCAGGTGTTAACTAATTAAAAGGTTTTCCAGGTCATTAATAAACTAATCAGTGGGGTTCAAAAACCCAGGACCCCCACTAATCAGCTGTTTGAATGGTACCTGTGTAAGTGCCATGACCGCTTCTCTGTTTACATAGTGTATTTCATCTCATAGCGGCCATGTAATGTAACTACAGCCTCGTCCTGTACATGTCTACAGTATGTGACAAGGCTACAATTACATCACACGGTCACTATAAACAGACAGTGTATAATATAAACAGGTGCCATAGCCCATGTTTATAGCGCCCCATTTACACACACTATAAAGTTCCACAGCACCCCTTGCACACAGTATTACATAGTGGTATGGCCCGCAGCGGCCCCTGCACACTGTATTATGCCTCTCAGCGGCCCCTGCACACGGTATTATGCTCCATAGTGGCCCCTGCTCACGGTATTATGCCCCGCATTGGCCACTGCACACGGTATTATGTTCCGCAGCAACTCCTGCACACAGTTTTATGCCCCATATTGGCCCCTGCACTGGTATTATGCTCCATAGTGGCCCCTGCACTGGTATTATGCTCCAGAATGGCCCCTGCACAGGGTATTATGCTCCATAGTGGCCCCTGCACTGGTATTATCCTCCATAGTGGCCCTTGCACTGGTATTATGCTCCATAGTGGCCCCTGCACTTGTATTATGCTCTATAGTGGCCCCTGTACTCGGTATTATGCTCTATAGTGGCCCCTGCACTTGTATTATGCTCCAGAGTGGCCCCTGCACAGGGTATTATGCTCTACAGTGGTCCCTGCACAGGGTATTATGCTCTACAGTGGTCCCTGCACAGGGTATTATGCCCCATAGTGGCCGATCCATGAACTATTATTATACTCTGGGGTCTTTTCAGACCCCAGAGTATAATGATTGGAGACCCAGGGGAGAATACAAACATAAAAATCAGAGTTATTTACCTATCCTGGACACCGGTGCACTCCTTGCAGCTTTCTGCCCTGTTTAATTGCGCACACACGTCACGTGATCAGGCCGGCGACGCGACCTGATGACGTCACCACAGGCCTCAAGCCTGCTCGGAATTACATCGGATCGCAGGAGGTGAGTAACACTGTTTTTTATGTTCCCTCACCAACCCTAGGCCTCCGATTATTATACTCCGGGGTCTGAATAGACCCCGGAGTATAATAATAGTAGTATTTGCGGCCCGCGGCCTAACTTACCGATGCCCGCGGCCGCTCACAGCGGCATCCGCTTCCCTTTCTGCGGCCCATAGCAGGAGGGGAAAGCGGGGGGCGGCCACGAGCAGACGTGGGGTAGGTAAATAAATAGGCTCTGACCTGCCGGGGATAACAGGTTACGGCCTATTTATATAGATAAAAAAAAAGCTATACTCACCTGCGATGCCTTGATGCAGCCGCCGCCTCCTCCTCTTGTCCGCGACGTCTGTGTCTCAGCGTAGGCGGCGTGATGACGTCATTGTATCGCTGCCTGCGCTGAGATGCGACGTCTTGTAAACCAGCCCAGGACAGGCCGCGCTCAGCTCTGTTTTTTTTTTGTTTTTTTTTAAAGCGGCCTGTCCTGGGCTGGTTTACATTAAATAGTAAAAATGCCGCCCCCCGGACAGTGCCGCCCGAGGCGGCCACCTCACCCCCGCCTCATTAGCGGTGCGCCCCTGGCTATACTAGTGAAAGTGTCTATTAACACCAAATACTTTTACAGGCCCTGAAGTAAAGTGATAAGGGGGTAGTTTACAGGTGATGCTGAGGGGGCACTCAAAACTATTTGTCTTCCATGTGATGGTGTTTCAGGGTATCCTTGTTAGGTGTGAATGAAGGCACATGAGACTGGCTGCAACAGACTGAATTTGAAACAGGAGATGCTCACAGTGCAGTTTAATTGGTAGGTTTCAACCTACCAAGGCAATATGAAGGTGCATTCACTTACAGCAGCAGGTTCCATATGTACAGCACTTGTACATACATAGACAGGAGTGGCCATTGCTCTTCACATCTTCCTCAAGTCCTCAGACTCATTCAGTCGTGATGATCAGGGGCAACCCCTGAGAACTAGTCCTCTCTTTCCAACCACTCTTGGGAAAAAGCCCAAATTGTCACTAACTAACCTGAAGAGCTGTGTATACCTCTCAACTTTTTGGACAGAGGGACAATTAGGGTATGTTCACATGGAAAAAACTGGAGACGAATTTGAGGAAGTCTTTCACCTCAAATTCCTCTCCCAAAACCAGCCCTGTGGATCCCACAGCGGAAAGCCTTTGAGCCTTGGCTTTCCTGGCGGGTTTGAATGCTGCCTCAAGTACATTGGGGCAATCAAATGTGAGGCCTTAGGCTGCTGTTTATGCAGTAATTTAGCCATGACAACCATGGCAAGGTGGTGCTTCTGTTTTCAACTGAACATAGAAAGGTCCCTCACTGCTTCCCATTGAAAAAAATCTGAGATAGATTTCTGGCAGAATTTGGACCTGATTTCAAGGCAGAATCTTGAAAAAAAAAGTCTTGTTTAAAGTTTGCCACAAGCCACCTGGGAGACACACTAAACATGTGGAAGAAGGTGCTCTGGTCAGATGAAACCAAAATAGAACTTTTTAGCCACAATGCAAAACTATATGTTTGGTGTAAAAGCAACACAGCTCATCACCCTGAACACACCAACCCCAATGTCAAACATGGTGGTGGCAGCATCATGGTTTGGGCCTGCTTTTCTTCAGCAGGGACAGGGAAGATGGTTAAAATTGATGGGAAGATGGATGGAGCAAAATATAGGACCATTCTGGAAGAAAACCTGTTGGAGTCTGCAAAAGACCTGAGACTGGGACAGAGATTTATCTTCCAACAAGACAATAATCCCAAACATAAAGCAAAATCTACAATTGAATGGTTCAAAAATAAAAGTTTCCAGGTGTTAAAATGGCCAAGTCAAAGTCCAGACCTGAATCCAATCGAGAATCTGTGGAAAGAGCTGAAAACTGCTGTTCACAGACGCTCTCCATTCAACCTCACTGAGCTTGAGCTGTTTTCCAAGGAAGAATGGGCAAAAATTTCAGTCTCTCGATGTGCAAAACTGATAGAGACATACCCCAAGCGACTTGCAGCTGTAATCGCAGCAAAAGGTAGCGCTACAAAGTATTAACTTAAGGGGGCCGAATAATATTGCACGCCCCACTTTTCAGTTTTTTATTTTTTACAAAAGTTTAAAATAACCAATAAATTTCGTTTCACTTCACAATTGTGTCCCACTTGTTGTTGATTCTTCACCAAAAAATTAAAATTTTATATCCTTATGTTTGAAGCCTGAAATGTGGCAAAAGGTTGAAAAGTTCAAGGGGGCCAAATACTTTCGCAAGGCACTGTATATCCCTAGTTAAATGCCCATATATACAGTGAAGGAAATAAGTATTTGATCCCTTGCTGATTTTGTAAGTTTGCCCACTGTCAAAGAACATGACATGAACAGTCTATAATTTTAAGGGTAGGTTAATTTTAACAGTGAGAGATAGAATATCAAAAATAAAATCCAGAAAATCACATTGTATAAATTTTATAAATTTATTTGCATTTTGCAGAGAGAAATAAATATTTGATCCCTCCGGCAAACAAGACTTAATACTTGGTGGCAAAACCCTTGTTGGCAAGCACAGCAGTCAGACGTTTTTTGTAGTTAATGATGAGGTTTGCGCACATGTCAGGAGGAATGTTGGTCCACTCCTCTTTGCAGATCATCTCTAAATCATTAAGATTTTGAGGCTGTCGCTTGTCAACTCGGAGCTTCAGCTCCCTCCATAAGTTTTCTATGGGATTTAGGTCTGGAGACTGACTAGGCCACTCCATGACCTTAATGTGCTTCTTTTTAAGCCACTCCTTTGTTGCCTTGGCTGTATGTTTTGGGTCAATGCCCTGCTGGACAATGTTCGTGCGAACGGTTTTGGCATGAGACATATAGGGACATGCTGCACAGTCACTACATTTAAAATTATCAATCACTTTGTTAGATGGTATAATCCCCTCAAAAAACCCAGGGGATCTTGGTCTTGTGTAGTGGCTGAGTATTAGGAATACTAGTAATTCCCACAAATTACTACCTCTCCTGAATGTTAAAACTAAACATAAAAAAATTTCCACGCAAAAAAATATTAGTAAAAATTTGTTTTATAATTTATTAAATACAAAAATTAAGAATAATACAAAAATATGAAGGAGGTGAAAGAGTATATCCACAAAGAATCATACCGTGGTATCGGGAGCGTATAATCAGTTGTCACAAAAGGTTAACAATACCACCAATGATAAAACATACAGGGATCAAAAAAAATTATTATAAAATAAATACTGGGACTCAGAGGCTTAGGCACCTGTTATAACATAAGGCAAAGACTATTCCAAAAGGAATAAGAAAAAATAAGGAATAATTACCAGCATAATTGCAAAAGAAAAAACATTCCAAACCTTAATGATGCAATAACTATACAGGGCATAAGCAACTGGTTCCAAAGTATAACAATGAAAAATTAGGCCCTAAGTGTATCACAAACAGATTTGTAACCTCACCACATACCACGTAAGAAACGCATGGGGTATGTGGTGACTGTGACCCAGTCTGAGTATTTACCATTAATAAGCACCCTCTGTTTCCTATCAATGAGCCAGTTGGGAACCCAAATGCATATGTTTTCCCCCAGTCCCAACATTCTCATTTTGCATACCAACCTTTTATGTGGTACAGTATCAAAAGCCTTTGAAAAGTCCAGATATATTACATCTATCGCTTTAGCCATGTCCAGTCTAGAACTGACCTCTTCATAGAAGCTGATCAGATTAGTCTGACAGGACTGATTCCTCATAAATCCATGCCGATTGGGTGTGATAAGATTATTTACATTGACATACTCCAGGATAGCATCTCTTAGAAAGCCCTCTAATATCTTACCCACCACAGAAGTCAAACTTACCGGTCTATAGCTTCCAGGGTCACTTTTAGACCCCTTTTTGAAAATTGGCACCATATTTGCTATGTATGCCACCCGGGGATTTCCCTATTTTAGTATTTTGAATGCGGTGCCACACTTCCACTTCCTGTGTTAAATAGGAGACATTTAATGGAGAGTTTACATTACCCCTAATCATGCTGCTTTCCATTGGATTTTCTTGTGTAAACACGGTAGAGAAGAAGGAATTTAATAGTTGTGCCTTTTCCTCATCCTCCTCTACCATTACACTCAAGTTCCTTTTGTTGGACTTGCAAATTTCTACCTCCCAATTGATATCTGGGTAGTTAAAATCCCCATAATAATGACTTTATTATGCTTTGCGGCCTCATCTATTTGCCTTATTAGTATATTTTCAGCTTCTTCCATTATATTTGGGGATTTATAACTAACCCCTATCAGTATTTTATTCTTTGTACCTCCCTTAATTTCCACCCATATGGACTCCATATATTAACATATATTAATTTTCCTCCCAGCTCACGCAGGACTGGCTTAAGGCAAGATTTTACATATAAGCAAACTCCTCACCCTTTCCTATTGGTATACTCTCTTCTAAACCTTCTGTACCCCTGTATATTTACAGCCCAGTCATAGCTGGAGTCCAGCCATGTCTCACTTATCCCCACTATGTCATATTTTTCTTAAAACATTATCAGTTCTAGTACCTTTATCTTGTTAGTGAGACTTCTGGCTTTAGTATACATACATTTCATGGATTTATCTTTATCCCTACTCTTCCATTGCCTACTGACTGTTCTAAACCCACCATCTCTGCACCCTCAGTTAAATTATTTAGCATTCTTTCCATGTCTGCACTATCTTCTCATCTACATCTGTTACCCTCCCTCCCTCCCTCCCCCCCCCCCCCCGTCCCTAGTTTAAACACTACTCCAACCGTCTAGCCATCTTCTCCCCAGCACAGCTGCACCCTCCCCATTGAGGTGCAGTCCATCACTACCATAGAAGCTGTAGCCCACAGCAAAGTCAGCCCAAACCCAAACCCCTCCTTCCTTCACCAGCTCTTTAGCCACTTGTTTACCTCCCTAATCTCAAGCTACCTCTGCTGTGTGGTCCGCGGGACAGGTAGTATTTCTGAAAATACCACCTTGGAGGTCCTTACCTTCAGCTTGCTTCCTAGATCCCTGAAATTGAACACACACTACTCCAAACTGAATAACTACAATTCCCGAAGATTTGGGATATTTGGTTAAATGCACATGCGACTGCAGCTGATTTACCTTAGAGGCCTTCTCTTTGGGGTGGTGCACGGATTATGTGTGAATGTGGCACAGCAACAATGAATTATTGGATGAGGTCCATTTCTTATTGCATAATGTACTACATATATGTGTTGTGCATTGACATCTACTGTACTTGAGTCTATTATTCTTCATTGTATTGAATTGTTGTCACTGTGCTTTGTACTTGTTTGTGGAATTGTCAAGTTGGTTTGTTATTTTGCAAAATGCAAAAATAAATATTATAAAATAAGTAAATAATTGATGTCAATATATGTGTGTAACAAATAAAATTAATAGCCTGGACTTCAGTATAAACCATGCAGCACATTTCATCAATCAATAATATGTTCAAGTATTAATACATCAGGAGAGAGGATAAATGAAATATACATGAGTGCAAGAATACTGACCAGGCAAGAATAAATATAATCCCTCTGGGAGCTAAAGGGTAGTGGTGGTGTGCCACCTTAAATAAGAGAAACACAGTTCAGGCCAAGAAATTACCCAATTGAAGATGCATGTCTACAGTAATGTGGCCGATAGCCCACACTACACCCACCCTTCTGACCATGCGCACATTCCTGTACATGTTGTATTTGTATTTGTATCTGCTTATCTTTGCTGCTGTAACACACTGAATTTCCCCATTGTGGGACTATTAAAGGAATATTATTATTATTATTATTATTATTAGTCCCATTCAGACCTGTGCTGTGGGAAAAAGTTTCCGCATGTGCAGGAAAGAGAAACTATGTACCCATACAACTATATAATTTTTATCAACTTATTCCCCATGGGTGGCTTGTAGTGTCGGAACAGGGGAATTTATGCGAACTTGTGTCGTTTTTTAGATTATTCTCTTAAACTAAATCTGTGAGGGCAATTTGGGACACTAAACCATCTACAGATCCTTATGGAGCAGACGTTAGTATACCAAATCGCCCTGTTACAAAACCATCAGTGCCCCCAATAATAATAAAAAAGCTTTGTACTCACCCTGCCACTGTACTCCTCACACCGGAATGTGCATCCTCAACTTCACTGAAGAAATGCACAGGCGCCGGGAGTCCTAGAGATTAAGCTAGAGGAGACTCATCAGACTCATTTATTAGGTAAGTATAAAGGTTTATTTTTTCAAAATGCGGGCACGGCTGGATTTAAAACAGGGCAATTTGGAACACTAATCCCCAGGTCTATAAGAACCTGTGGTTGGTTTAGTGCCCTAAATCGACCTGACAGGTTCTTTTTAAACTACTTGTTTCCCTATATTCTTATGGTAAAAGATTAGAGATGGATAAAGCTCTCAAGATTCGTTTAGTTTCGGGTTCGGATGGCTCGGGACCAAGATTTTGTTTAAGGTTGAACAAGTTAGGTACAAACCACACCTTGAATTGGCTTAAAACATAGTATATAACACTCTAAGGCTGAAGCCCCACATTGTGAAAACGCAGTCTTTTGCCACTGCGGAAATGCCATGGAAAAAAACACAGCGTTTTACAGTACCTGCAGAGTAAATGGGATTCTGGCTAATCCTATTGACAAATTGCAGAAAAAAAAATCTGCAGTGGCAAAGCTGCGTTTTCAAAAACACTTGCATATTTGAAAATCACAGCATGTAAATTAAACCTGCAGAAACGCTGACATTTTCCATATACAGTACATACGTGGACAAAATTGCTGGTACCCCTCATTTAATGAAAGAAAAACCCACAATGGTCACAGAAATAACTTGAATCTTGACAAAAGTAATAATATTTAAAAATTCTATGAAAATGAACAAATGAAAGTCAGACGTTGCTTTTCAACCATGCTTCAACAGAATTTTTTAAAAAAGAAAACTCATGAGACAGGCCTGGACAGAAATGATGGTACCCTTAACTTAATATTTTGTTGCACAACCTTTTGAGGCAATCACTGCAATCAAACGATTCCTGTAACTGTCAATGAGACTTCTGCACACCTCAAAAGGTATTTTGGCCCATTCCTCATGAGCAAACTGCTCCAGTTGTCTCGGGTTTGAAGGGTACCTTTTCCAGACGGTATGTTTCAGCTCCTTCCAAAGATGCTCAATAGGATTTAGGTAAGGGCGCATAGAAGGCCACTTCAGAATAGTCCAATGTTTTCCTCTTAGCCATTCTTGGGTGTTTTTAGCTGTGTTTTGGGTCATTATCCTGTTGCAAGATCCATGACCTGCGACTGACACCAAGCTTTCTGACACTGGGCAGCACATTTCTCTCTAGAATCCCTTGATAATCTTGAGATTTCATTGCACCCTGCACACATTCAAGACACCCTGTGCCAGATGCCGCAAAGCAACCCCAGAACATAACAGAGCCTCCTCTATGTTTCACAGTAGGGACAGTGTTCTTTTCAAGATATGCTTCATTTTTCCGTCTGTGAACATAGAGCTGATGTGCCTTGCCAAAAATTTCGATTTTTGTCTTATCTGTCCATAGGATATTCTCCCAGAAGCTTTGTGGCTTGTCAACATGTAGTTTGGCAAATTCCAGTTTTGTCAGATTCAAGTTATTTCTGTGACCATTGTGGGTTTTTCTTTCATTAAACGAGGGGTACCAACAATTTTGTCCACGTCTGTAGGTATAATAAGGGCAGAAAGTCTGAAAGAGGAAAACTCTGTGAAAACGCAATCAAGAACGATGCCTAAAAAATGTGATGTGTTTTGTCACGGTTTTTCCGCAGTGCTTTTTTGCAGCGTTTCACTATGTTGGGAATTAGTCTTAGGGTAAGCTCAAACAACGGAAAATGAAGAGAAATTCCGCAGTCTACCAGATGAATGGGACTAACCAGCGGGGAGTCTTGAGCCACGGAATCTGCAGCTGAATCAGCCATGGCATCTGAGGCAAGATCGAGCAGGACACTTATTTTTTCAGCATCCTGCTGCGATCTCTGCCTCCCATTGTTTTCAATGTGTGGAGGTGGGATCTGCTCCCAAATCCGTGGCAAATTCCCCTCTGTGAACTTACCTTTAGGGCTCTAAGACAAACAAACCAAAACAGCCAAAGTTATGTCAAAGTGAAATGTGTATCTATGGAACAACGAATGGTAAGCAGTGGACCAAACTCTGAGTTTAACCATACACTGCGCTGCTACACGCTTTTGCGCATTTTAACGTTTAAAACGCTCCAAACATTATCCATCTATTAGGGAAAGGTGTTTTTTACACACACTAAATGCAATAGTTTTATAGAAAAATTAGCCCAATTACACATTGGCTTGTGTAACCGGCTTATTATTATTTGGGAGACAAATTTGTGGCTGTGAGGCAAGTTGAGAAGTGATGAATAATTGGCCACCAAAAAAAAAAAGCCACCAAAAAGACCCTTCACTGGAGCAGATGAGGGTCTTTTTGAGGGTGTGGCTTATGAAATAGGGTGTGATTAAGGTCAAAGCCACAAAACTGCAGATAAATCCCTAAATAAAAACCCCTGACCAGGGCAAAACAATCCATGGGATCTGTTTCTAGGGTTCTCTTCACTTCCAGTCACTGAATTCAGGGTCCTGTAAACAAGCATTGTGCCATCATTGTGACTGGGGGTATTGTGCCATTGGTCACTGTATGATTCTTTATACCACAGATTGGATGTGATTATGGGAAAAGTAGTTACCCCTGTCATTTTCTTATAGCCCTCTGAATGATCAGAGCTTCAACCTGAATGGTTGTTTGCCTAATTGATATTTGTTTTATCTTTCTATTTACATATGTATAACCACATGTTAGCAATCTTTACCTCCACAGCATTACATCTCACCTTCAAGTTGTTATCCAGTTTTAAAAAGAGCCACAAATGCTATGAAATTAAAAAAAAAAAAGAAAAAAAAAAAGAAAAAGCTACCCACCTCTTCAAGGCTCTGTTGATCATGTGGTCTTGGTGATGTGAGTGGTACAGCACATGACCGCTGAGGCTAGTAATTTGCTGCAGCAGTCACAGGCCACCTGTTTGTGTACAAAAACCAGGGGAACCACCAGAGCATAGTGCTGAATCAGCAGAGGACTGAACGGGTGGATACTATTTTAATTTTAGCACTTGCAGCTTTTTATTTTTCTTAGAAACAGAAGGATTCCATATACTCCCTTACGCGACATCTTCCCCCTCTACCATGCAACAGTACAATTGTCCCTTAGAGGTTATTCACATGTTCTGTTCATGAATATCCATCTGTGCGCAGAACATATTTTGCTGAGTGAATGGAACTCTCTGCATTATAGTCTGTTAGTGAGTTATGATGCAGTGATCTCCTGAACAGCTGGATCACTACAGTACTGAATAAAGCTGTGAGTTCAATACTGTAGTGTTCTGGCTATTCAGGAGAACACTGTATCATAACTGACTATATGACCCATGCACACTACCGTGTGCGGGCCGCCAGCTGTGATAGAACGGCATGGCCAGTGCATGGGTGGCAAAGCCGGACAGGAATAGGACCTGCCCTGAGTTTTGCGGCCCAGACTGTCGGCCCACACATCGAACTGTGTAATACACGGTCGTATGCATGGGCAGACGGAAATTAATGGGTGAGTGTGCTAGCCGGGAAAAACCCGACTAGCACACTGAACTACCACACGGTCATGTGCAAGGGGCCTAATGCAGTGAGCTTCATTCACACAGCTGTGGTCAGTTTCTTGGACAGAACATGCTCATGTGAATAAGGCCTTAGAGCACGCTTCTCCCTGTAGCACCCATCTCCCTCCTCAAAGAACAAAACATTTTTCCCCTCTACAGCAGTACCATACGCTTTCATACATTTTCCTTCCTGCAGCACTGTACGCCCTCATATAGTTGTTCTTTGTCTATGGACAATACAGTCCAGTCACTGGCTGCTGTAAGGCTCCATACAGCTCCTCAGCTTTTTGAAAATAGTTGCAGTCTCCCCCAGGCACAAAAAAAGCCCTTTCTCTTTAGTCAAACACTGACTCAGCTGCTGCTAAAGCTCCTTGAACAGAGTCAGTTATATAGGGAGAAGCTGTCTTGTTCCTCTGTACCACGCCTCCCTTTGCCATTTATCACCGACTCTGAGAGTGTCAGACTGGGATGTCTAGGGCCCACCAGTGGAATTGTTTCTAGGAGCCCACCACCAGGATCCAGTGACAGACTGAAGGTCCTAGGGCCCACCCAACAGCTTCCTGCTAATAGCCTACACTCGGCTCCTTCACTAAAATCTTACATTTGTGCTGACTATCCAGTGTTACTGAGTATGTTTCCAGTATAGTCATCCCCTATAGTACTGTGCATGTCCCAGTACTGTATGGGGAATGACACGGCCATGAAGCACTACACATATGTGCAAGATTATACTGAGGGAGCTGTGATGCAGACATAGCACACAGCGCTGCCAGCAGGAATTTTGAGTACCCCACCTCACAATATTATATGCTCCGCAGAGCCCCCACACAATATAATACCCCTTAGTGGCCCCACACAGTATAATATGCTCTCCAGCAGACCCACACAATATAAAATGCCCCACACATTATAAAAGGGTCCCCACAGCGCCTTTTTTAACATACTTTTTGATGTAGGGCTGGGAGCTATCCTATCTCAGGTGGTGAATGGAGAAGAGCATCCAGTCACCTACCTAAGCAGGAAACTCTCGCCAGCAGAGAAGAACTACAGGATAGTACAGAAAGAGTGTCTGGCGATAAAATAGATGTTAGAGGCCCTGAAATACTACTTGCCGGGGAGGTAGTTCCATCTAGTGACCGACCACTCACCCCTCACTTGGATGAGCAGATCCAAGGACAAGAATGCCAGGGTCACTAGATGGTTCTTGTGCCTTCAAAACTTTAGTTTCTAGGTGGAGAACAGAACCGGGAAATTGCAAGGCAATGCGGATGTCTTGTCCCAGACTCATTGTTTAATGGCTGGAGTTCGCCCCAAGAGGTCAGAACTGAGGGGGAGGGTATGTGAGAAAGTGAAGGGTGTGGTATGGGAGAAAAGGTATCTTCCAGTTGGCAGTTAAGGGGTGTGTGGTAGAAGCTCACAGCAGGGAGGTCAACTGACTAATTAAGGTCTGATATAGGCTGTGTGTCAGAGCTAGGGGGTGTGGCACTAAACTGAGGAAAGTGATGTGTTATCTGAACCTGCAAACAAAGTAACTGTGTGCAACCCGTGTTTGAATAACCTGAGTGGGGGTCTGGCAGCCAGGCTACTGTATAGATAGGGAACATTTGTTGTAGCAGATAGTTCTCAGCCGAGAAGGTTTTGTTTTCGTTTGTGCCTTTGTAAAGGCAACCTGTTTATGCACCTGCAACTGAATAAATACCAAACTTGAGTGAGATCCAGTCTCTGTGTCCCTGTTTCCTGCACTGCTACCAAGCATCTACCTGAGCAGTTCCCCACACCCCATACAGTAGAATATGCTCTCTAGAGCCTGCCCCCCACCACAGTATAATGCTCCACAGTGGCCCCACAGAGTATAATATGCTCCCGAGAAGTCCCACACAATATAATATGCTCCACAGTGGCCCCACACAGTTTAATAGGCTTCCCATACTGTCTCCCAGTATAAAGCTCCACAGTGGCCCCACACAAAATAATATGCTCCCTAGAGGCCCACCCAGTATAATGCTTCACAGTGAACCCACACAATACAATATGTCCTTCATAGTATAAAAGGTTCCTCACAGCGCCCCCAATATAATGCTCCACAGTGGCCCCATGCAGTATAATATGCTCCCCACCACAGTATAATGCTCCATAGTGGCCCCCACACAGTATAATATGCTCCCGAGAAGCCCCACACAATATAACATGCTCCACAGTGGCCCCACACAGTATCATAAGCTCCCAAACTGCTCCTCCCAGTATAAAACACTACAGTGGCCCCACACAATATACTATGCTCCCTACAGCACCCCCCCCATATAATGCTCCACAGTGGCCCCACACAGTATAATAGGCTTCCCACACTGCCTTCCCAGTATAAAGCTCCATAGTGGCCCCACACAATATAATATACTACCCAGAGGCCCCACCAGTATATGTTCCCCACAGTGGCCCCCACACAGTATAATATGCTACACAGTGGCCCCACACAGTATAATATGCTCCTCAGAGTGTCCCCTGGTATAATGCTCCACAGTCCCCCCCCAGTATAAGGCTCCATAGTGGCCCCACACAATATAATATTCTACTGAGAGGCTCCCCACAGTATAATATGCTCCCAACAGTGGTCCCAAACAGTATAATATGTTCCACAGTGGCCCCACACAGTATAATATGCTTCCCAGGGGCCCCCTAGTATAATGCTCCACGGTGCCCCCTCAGTATAATGCTCCACAGTGGCCCCACACAGCATAATATAATCCCCAGAGCCTCAAGCCGCTACAGACGAACCCCTTGTTTTGACGAAAATAAACAGTTATACTCACCTTGCCTTAGCTCTCCTAGCATTGCTCCTTGTCCCGCCAGCTTCTTCTTCAGGTCTGCAGCTGATGTCACGTGTTCCGGACATCACCGCTGAGGCCTGTGATTGGGCCTCAGTGGTCACGTGGGGCACGCTGGTCTTATGACTCCAGCGCGCCCCATGTAACTGCTGAGGCCCAATCATAGGTCCAGAACACGTGATGTCAACTACAGGCCAGAGGAAATGGCCAGAAGATGATGCAGGATCGCCGGATGCCCAAGAGAGGTGAGTAAAATGTTTGTTATTTTCACAGACCTCCTCTGAGCAGGCTTCTATTGAAAACCTTTCCGTTAACAATGTGGCTGGGCCTGATTCCGGGGGCCCATTTGGCCCCCACCTAAAGGTACGGGCCCACCGGAGGATTCATCGGTACCCTGGTGGGCCAGTCCAAGCCTGGACTCTAGACACCGACACTTTACAGATATCTGCTCAGCCCTTAGATTACTACCAGCTAGCTGAGCAGCTCACTATCACTGTTAGCATGTCCGCCCTCCCTGTCCTCACCTACCCAGTGTCAGAATGGCTGCATTCATTCACAAGTGAGGCCAGAGTTAAGCTCAGCTATTCAGAATAGCTGATCTCAACTTTCTGCCTAGTGCATAAACTCTCCTGACAAACCTACTTACCAGACACAATACATACAGTAGATGTGGGGACCGGCGTCCTTCACCTTTGCCTCATTCCTGTCATAAAGGACCATGTTTGCCTTGCTCAGTGCTCTGAACAGGCTGACTAACTACTTCCTTTGATGCCCAAATAAGTAGGAGCTACTGTAACTAGATGCAGCGCACTGCAAGCAGATGTGGCAAAACATTCTTAACAAGCTTGTTAAATTAAAAAAATAAATGAATACAAAAGGATGATTCAACATGTATTTCTGCTTGGGTGCAGGAGACTGGGTGACTGGGGCCAGTGAACAGGTGGCAAGGTAAAGGGGCTTAAACATCGGGGCACTTCTAGGAAAACCAAGTGAGTTGGCATGTCTGAGTGTGGTATAGTGAAATATGATAGACCAGGCCACAAGACATGTCTGGCTGAGTGGTGGAAGCTGTGGTAACATGTGTGGCAGTGCGGCAGAGTGTAATATGACGAGACCAGGATGCAGGACATGTCTGCCTAAGTTTTGGCTGTTTTGTGGTTGTAGGCAGCTGTGGCAACATGTGTGGCAGTACAGCAGGGCATGATATGATGAACCAGGCTACAGGACATGTATGGCTTAGTGGTGGTAGTTGTGGCAACATGTATGGCAGTGCAGTAGGGCATAATATGATGGACCAGGCTGCAGGACATATCTGAGTGGTGGTAGTGATGGCAGATTTGGCAACGTGTGGCAGTACAACAGGGCATAATATGATGGACCAGGCTTTATTACTTGCCTGGCTCAGTGGTGGTAGCATGACCAGGGTATTGCCAAATCGCCCGCTCTTCTCTGTTTTCTTTACCTAAAATAAATACTCGACACCGATGTTGGATTAAATTGGCCACAGCAGCCAGTTTATTAAATAAAATAATTTAACCATTTAAATGCCACAACAAATATTCCCCAAAACACAGTAAATAACCCGACCCGACGACGGAGGACCTCGAGGCCCCAAAACCCAAAATGTTAACCCCATACTTCCTGAGCACCAGCTGTTACCCCTAGCCGTTCCACACCAGCTCAGGGGCACCTATTTAAATAAATCTGCTCGGTGCTCTATTTCCTAAGGCCATAAAGCCCTTAATACCTTTTAACCCTACCGGAGCCATCCAGCCACAGTCCAAATGGTCTGGGGAGTCCAGCCCCTACCGCGGGGCCCTCCCCACCACGACCATTTCCGATATCCCAGCCTCGAGGACCCCCACCGCCAAGGCCACTGTGACAGAACATCCCGACTAAAGCGACCCGTTCACTGAACCAAACAAAAAAGGGGTGGGTGGGCGGGGGCTTCACTCACTCCCTGCTTTCTCTAAAGTGGCGGGAATCTTCCCGCCTTCACTTTAAATACTCCCTCCCCCAACCCCCCCTTTCCCAGTTCCCTCCCCTACGCTTCCTCTAAATGGCCAACTTAACCCTTTCCTGTACCCTCAGCTTATGCTCCTGGCTAAACTCCTGTCATGCAGGCCTCCCCTTCCATCCTTCGTCCTCGGTCCGGCCTCACTAGACCAGGGTATTGCCAAGTCGCCCGCTCTTCTCTGTTTTCTTTACCTAAAATAAATACTCGACACCGATGTTGGATTAAATTGGCCACAGCAGCCAGTTTATTAAATAAAATAATTTAACCATTTAAATGCCACAACAAATATTCCCCAAAACACAGTAAATAACCCGACCCGACGACGGAGGACCTCGAGGCCCCAAAACCCAAAATGTTAACCCCATACTTCCTGAGCACCAGCTGTTACCCCTAGCCGTTCCACACCAGCTCAGGGGCACCTATTTAAATAAATCTGCTCGGTGCTCTATTTCCTAAGGCCATAAAGCCCTTAATACCCTTTAACCCTACCGGAGCCATCCAGCCACAGTCCAAATGGTCTGGGGAGTCCAGCCCCTACCGCGGGGCCCTCCCCACCACGACCATTTCTGATATCCCAGCCTCGAGGACCCCCACCGCCACAACGCCCACCGATGACCTCCTTATTGGCGGGCGTCCCGCCACACCCCTAGAGCCGTCTCAATGCCCTGCTGCAATCCCAGGCACCACATGTCAATACCCACGGCGTTCAAATGAACCCCGTCCCTTCTCCAAAATGCACCCTCCCCCGATTCCAATTCACTATGGCGCACTGACACCCCCCCCGGCGGGTAAAACCCCCCCGCAAAAACACCCCGGGTTATAAACACCACCGGGGGGGAAACCCAACGGGAAAAGCCACCAACCGCCCCCAAAAAGGCCCTCCCCTCTCCTCCCCCGCACGCGGGTTTACCTCCCCCCGGGAAGCCCCCCCCCCCCTGGATTCAGAGCACTGCCGGCTTTCCCGGTATGTGCCCCGGGGCTGGAGATATCGGCGGTGTAAGTTTCACAGTTTACTGTCAGAAAGGCGTTCCTGACAGTCTAGCTGCGCTGTGAGGAACGCCCCCCCCCCTTGACAGTTCTCGTTCATAGACTTGCACTGGGGGGGTGTTCCTCACAGCTGAGCGTCATCGCTGGGCGGTAAGGAACGTCCCCTCTCTCTGTACTCGTCTATAGCGCTGTACTGTCAGAGGGGGCGTTCCTTACTGCCCGGCGATGACGCTGAGCTGTAAGGAACGCCCCCCCCAGTACAAGTCTATAAACGAGAACAGTCAGGGAGGGCGTTCCTCACAGCGCAGCTAGAATGTCAGGAACGCCTTTCTGACAGTAAACCGTGACACTTACACCGCCGATATCTCCAGCCTCGGGGCACATACCGTGAAAGCCGTCAGTGCGCTGAATTCAGCGTGCTGTCGGCTTTCTAGCGGTATGTAAAACCGCATGTGCCTGAGGACATGAAAGGTCCTCTTTAAGTGTCACTGTTTGCAGCTTTTCCCTGTTGTTTCTCCCCTGCAGTGTTCAAACCTAGCCTTGGTTTAGCCCTGGCCTATCACAAGCCACTGGGTGGGGTTGTGGGAGACTCCGTCTCCATGGTAACCGTTGGCCTGAGTTCAAGCTAGTTAGTTCAGGGTGAGCAGTGGAACAGTGAGGGTGTGCAGAGAGTTCCTGCCCCCACAAGCTGGACTGAGGCCAACAGTCAGCCATCATAGCCTCCAGGAGGAGTATTATCGGCCCCAGAGACAGCAGCCGGAAGTACTGGTTCAGCTGTCCATCATTTTGGATCTTTCCGGTGCCGTGCCAGGAGGAACAGGAGAGGACCCTGAGAGGAGGATCACGTCGGGCCTAGTCTTCAGGAGGAGGAGTAGTGGAGTACAAGACTGTGATAGTTAACCCTGGGCGCCCTCCTAGAACCAAGGCTGGGGAATTGGACACTGTACTACTACCCCCATTCAGAAGCTGCCATTTTGCTATTACCAGTTGTAGTAATAAACTGTTTCATGGCTCAACTGTTACCACTGGCTGCCTGAGTCATGCCTGCTATAACATCAGGGCCCTTCCGACCTACACCACACCGGCTCTGAGAGGAGAGGTCCCCTCTCCAACTGGAAACACCTCTGGGGAAAGAACTACTACCACCACCAACCAGTAATGCTGCAGGACCCCCCTTGACTTTGTCCGGCCTAGGAGTGGGACTAGAGTGGTTGGTGAGTGTGCTCGGCCTAGTAGGTGGCACATGCTCACCCACTACAACTCCCATTCTCCATCTGGGATGCGGCATAATAATATGATGGACTAGGCCACAGGATATGTCTGCCTGAGTGGTGGCAGCTATATAGGAGTAGCAGGCAGCATCAGCAGCAGTACAATAATTGAAAGATGATGATAAAGGGAGATGTGTCTGGCCTGCCAGATGAAAAAGATAGAATATCTCCTAAAATAGAAACAACACTAGGAAGGCAAAAAAGAACCTGGATGATTCTGCCAGTCATCCCAGTATTAGAGCAAATGCCACATCACCATTGCTTTAGCAAAGTGACAATTGACAGTGTGCCGCTATCAGTGTGCCTGACCTAGCTTGCCAACCGAAAAAAGCTGGACTATCTTCCAAAAGTGATCATAGTGTCTGTGGTTTGCTGCATGCAGTAATCATTCACCATATACTGCTGCTCAAACTGAGGCTCCAGCATGTGCAAAATTGTTACTCAATAACATAGATTTTGCAGGCAGGGCCCTCTATCCCACTGTGCCAGTTGGTCACTGTTAGTATCATATTTGTTTTGTATATTTTGTGTACTGTATGTAAACCCTCAAATGTAAAGCACCATGGAATTAATGGTGCTATATAAATAAACAATAATAATAATAATATGCTTCACCTTACAACCATGAAACGAGGGAGGGGAGTGGCACCTGCCGCAACCCAGTCGGATGAGACCGGAGGATGGGAGTAGTAGTGGTGGATGCTGTGCCACCTAGCAAGCCGAGCACGCTCCCAAACGGCTCCAGTCCCACTCCTAGGCCGGACAAAGTCGAGGGGGGTCCTGCAGCACTACTGGATGGTGGTGGTAGTAGTTCTTTCCCCCGGGGCACTTCCAGTTGAAGAGGGGGACCCCTCCTACCTGTGCCGGTGTGGTGTTGGTCGGAAGATCCCTGATGGTAAAGCTGGCACGACTCAGGGGTCAGCAATGCAGGTAAACCAAACAGCCGTTTATTTAGGCAACTGGAACAAAGGAACAACAGCAGCTTCCAGATAGGGGTAGTAGTCCAGCAGTGTCCAAACCCCAGCCTTGGTTCTAGGAGGGTGCCCACAGACAGTATAGGCTCCACAGTATGGCCTTCTCTACTCCTCCGCTATGCCTCTCCTAGCTAGCTATACTGGGGATAGAGTTACAGGGAGTCATGACAGGGATCTGGTTACCTGGAGACTAGGCCCGAATGCGACTCTCCTGTCAGGGTCCTCTCCTGCTCCTCCGGGCACGACACCGAATAAGTCCAACCACTTTGAAATCTCTACTCCCTTGCTCTGGGCTGTCTTTAGATGAGCCTGGGGCTGATGATATCCCTCCTGAGGCTGTGAGAGTGGCAGTTGGCCTTCAGTCCAGAGGCTGGTGGCAGGTCAGCTATGCACACCTTGTCTGGCTTACAGCATGCACTGAACTGACTTTCAACCGTCGCCGGGGAGATTATATCTCCTCACATCCCCGCCCAGTGGGCTGTGATAGGCCAGGGCTGAACCAAGTCTGGGTCTGAACACTGCAGGGGGAAACATATAAGGGAAAAGCTGCACATAAATACATTTAACACAGAACAGAACTTACAGACATAAAACCCAGAGGCACACAAGACAAACACATAAAAGCAGTAGCACTCTGGGATGCTGTACACCAATGGCTTGAACAGGTGAAGGTGGGGGTAGAAATGCTCCAGTGTGTAGGAACTGAAGGAATCTGAATCCTGACCTGCACCCATAAGGTGATGTCAGTACTAGAAAGCACTGGGCCTTCCTGCGTTTCTAGACTGTGGCCTCTGAAACTCAAAACATTGACCCAGTGGGCCATGACAGCTAATGTATTGTCCCCTGCCCGTAATTGATGCTCCATGTATTGAAGGTGGCATGCACCTTTCCCCACATGGACATTCAGAAGAGAGGCCCACATGGCAACTTTACTCAAGAAATAATGGTGACTAGGTATTCTCCAAGGAGACTGTGCTATCAGTTGGTGAAACGCAGTGGATTCGACTAAATGGCACTACTGCACCACTAGTAACTTGGCCAGGTAGGAGTTAAACTTGTAGACCAGCCAGATGACTGGGTTCAGATACAATTGAGGAGAAGGAGGATAAGCAGATGGAAATGATAATAATGAATGATAATGTGACGATGACCATCGTCTTCTAGGTGTGGAATGGATGTGGCCTGCCTACGAAGACAATCAAAGGGAGAAGGAATGGAATAGTCTTGCTCACTTGGTGCCACTGCTAATTCCATTTTGCCAAATATGCTGGTGATGCCATTTCATGTGAGTACGGAGAGACCCAGTTCCTACATGTCTTGCACACCCATGGCTAATTATCTTGTTGCAGATATTGCACCTTACCATCGATTTGTCATTTGGTAATATACAAAAAATTCAATACAGGAGATGAACGCGCGTAACTGCTATTGCCAAAACCAAAAACGTGTCTGCTAGTGCCACCACCACCTGAGCTTGCCTTAGCTCTACCCCTGGATGGTGTTTTGGAAGTTGGGACTGCATGTCGGGTCACCTGGTCAGTGAGAATTAGTCTAGAACTGTGTCAGTCAGCTTATATTAAATAACAAGCATTTTTTTTTTTCAGATTAGCACAGGCTAGACTGTATATTGAGTGATTCTTTTTATAGAGGCTGCACAACTGTGTATATATGCGCACTTGCACATCAAAAAGACACTTAAGCAATGAATATTTTTTAGATTAACAATGCTCTATCACACTGTGTATGGTTACCAGAGCATAAAAAAAAAAAACTATGGAATTCCAAGATTTTTTTTACGATTAGTGAAGGCAAGACTGTATATTGGGTGAACAACAAAAAATGCTTATATATAACAGAGTTCGTTTTGTTTTTTTCATATTTGCTCAGTAAAAAGTATGTCTAAAGAATGTGTGCATAGATGAAACTGCTCTATTGCACAACCGACAGACAAAATTAGATTATTGGCAATGAAAGGGTTAACTTTCATGTCTGTGTAAGCAGCAGTATAGATTCCCTCCCGCTCCTATGATTATTCCTATCCTATCTCTATTGATTTCTAGCACTAATCTGCCTGTCTGTGTAATTGCTTGATTCTCTGACTAAGTTCTCCTAGTCCTCTAACTATTGCTGGAATTCCTGATGGTTTGTCAGAACTGTGCTATAGCCTTTGATGCAGTGAGATGGATCATAGATGTATTTGCATGTCCACCATTACCGCAACTAACGGCTGTCACGGGTGCACAACCTTTTATGGTCAACATGACATCAGCACAGTAAGGACCATCTACTGCCTATTCTCTGAGTGGCTGTCAGGTGATGCTACAACATCACAGATAATGTCCAAGTCATACACACCTATCTCCTCTGTATTTCCTGGTCAAATACAAGGCAGCAACCATTTTGTCATATCAGCGGCCATTTTTGAATATTCAGGATGAATCGTTTGTTATGAAGGGGTTTCCCCAATTCTATTAAAGACTTGTATTGGAACCTGACATGTATCTTGTCAGTGCTGATGTTAAGACCCTATATACTTGCATACAACATGACCTCACTGTTCTTTTTAAATGGCCTTGATAAGGATCTCATGGAACTCATCCTTGTTATTTGCGTTTGTTCTGAGACATAATTTTTTCACCTTCAAGGACCACTCCTCCAGACCCAAGGGGTGGCTACTTGTGCACATTCATATGCAAACCTCTTTTTGGGGTACTGTGTGCAGGCATGTGGATGTCTGATTGTGCTTGTGTGAGTGCATGCATGGGGATGACTATTACGGCGGATGCTGGATCTTTAAAGACTCTGCTGTGTTCACTGTAGCCCCTCAAAGTCTAATCCCCCTCCCAGGGCCGATCCCATATCTTTGACAGGGCTTGTTATTGTATTAGGTTGTTGTATTAGGTACTATTATAGCTGCGGAATGTAGCGAATCTGCCATAGACGGCAATACATTTGTATTGCATTGTTAATGAAGGGTTAAAATATAAGTATTATGTGAAAGACCAATTGTTTGTCTTTGACTCTCAAAGAAGCTCACTTAATGACTCAGTCAAGAAAACCTGATTTGCTTATTTTTTAACCCCTTCCCGTCGGTTACATTTTTCGTTTTTGACCCCCCCCCCTTTCCAAACCCAATAACTTTTTTATTTTTCCGTTCTCAGAGCCATATGAGGTCTTAATGTTTATGGGACAAATTTACCATTTATTATTCTGTACAATGTACTGGGAAGCTGGAAAAAAATTCTGAATGGGGTGGATTTGAAGAAAAAATGCATTTGTGCGACATTCTTACAGGCTTCGTTTTTACGACGTTCACTCTACAGCCAAAATGACATGTCATCTGTATTCTATGTTTTGGTACAATTCCAGGGATACCAAATTTATATGGTTTTATTTATATTTTAACCCCTTAACAAAAATCCAAAACTGTGCAAAAATATGTTTTTTTAAAAAGTTGCCATATTCTGACACCCGTAACTTTTTTATACTTCCGTGTACGGGGATGCATAGGGCATCTTTTTTTGCAGGACCAGGTGTACTTTTCAGTTATACCATTTTAAGTTAATGTCCATTGCTTTGATCACTTTTTATTAAAATTTTTATCAGAAGCAAAACAGTGAAAAAACAGCGGTTTGGCACTTTAGATTTTTTTACCTGCTACGGCGTTTACCGTACGGGAAAAATAATTTTATAGATTTGTAGACCGGGCATTTTCAGACACAGGGATACCTAATGTGTATGTGTTTCACAATATTTAACTACTTTTATATGTGTTCTAGGGAAAGGGGCGTGATTTGAACTTTTAATATTTTAAATTTTTTTTTTTATATTTTTTATTTTGCATTTATTAGACGCTGGCCCCAGAACTTGCTCCGGTTGCCGGCGATCCCCGGCAAAATGGCGGGGCGCCCACACGCTGCCGGTATAATGGCGCATCAGTCAGCTTTGACCGAGGCGGTAGAGGGGTTAATGCCCGCGTACTATTACGGCGGATATCGGGAAAGGGTTAAAGTGTAACTGTCATTTCTTTTTTTTGCATCTGTGGCAGAGGTGTTTAGTAACCATTTTTGTAATATACTTTCTTACCCTATCTAAATTCCTTTTTATTATAAAACAGGCTGTAACATTCTCCTTAGCAACCCTCTAACTGAGTTGTTGCTAAAGAAAGTCCATACACATTTGTATTATAAATATGTAGAGCTGAAGAATTTACCACAGGGGAAATGGACCCTTCAAATGGCTGTATCTTCAGTTTTATACCACCTAGAAAAATGATTCTCATCTTTCATATGATGCCAAGATTTAAGAACTAGCTATAACAGAATCTGAGATATCACTAGTGAAAGACATAGTCAGGAATTTCAACTTAAAGGGAATCTATCATTGGCATTTTAAACTAAGAACACATCGGAATAGCCTTTAGAAAGGCTATTCTACTCCTACCTCTGGTTAAGTCCTTAACGGCATCGTTTTTAAAATAAATAACTTTTTATGATATTTGCAAATGATTCTCAGGGAGCACAGCTTCGTCAGAGCTCGAATGCCACCTCCTGTGCTGTTCCTACACACACCCCAAGACGTCATGGTGCTCCCCTTCCCCGACGTTGTCTTCAGTGGGATTGAAATCCTGCACATGCGTGGTCGGCTCTGCCACTTTGGGTTTGGGCAGAGCCGACAGCACATGCTCAGCCAGCCATCTTTATTCTATTCCTACACGAGCGTACTGCACAGGCGCCATTCAGGACTTAACCAGATGTAGGAGTAGAATAGCCTTGTCCTAAATTTAAAATGCATATCGCCAATGATAGACTCCCTTTAATGTGCTGCATATAAAATCACATTCCCAACTGTCAGTGGCGTAGCTAACGGGGAGGCAGAAGGGGAGGCTGTCCTGGGCCCACTGACTCTGTGGGGCCCACCTCGGGCCGCCATTAATACATCTTTTACTTTTAACTAGATCAGTGTCTGCAGACACCGATTTAGTTAAAACGCTTCCTGCAACTTCCTGCTGTTTATAAGACACCGAGACCACAGACAGACATCTGCTTCTCGGCACAGGCGGGCGCGATGACGTCACAACATCGCGCCTCCTGTGATAAGACGCAGACTTCCTGCAAGTGGACAGGGAGGAGACAGTGGCTCCATTCAACAAAGGATCGCAGGTAGGTGAGTAGAACCTTTTTTGTTTTTTTTAGCTTAGTTGTGGGTATTTTAATTGTATAAGGGGTTGTTAGGAGGGGGAATTATAACTATAAGGGAGGGGGCATTATGAACATACAGGGGGTCATTTACATAAGGGTTATTAGGGGGCATTATGAAAACAAGGGGGAAGTTATTTATATAAGGGGCCATTAGGGGGCATCATTTATATTAGGAGACATTATAAACATAAGGGGGTGGTCATTGATATAAGGAGTCATTAGAGGTGCAGTATTTATGTCAGGGGGAATCAGAGGCATAATATGAGGGTACAATTAATTTAATTAAGGTGGCACTTGGGCTTTATTAAGACTAAGGACCCACGTAGCAGGCTGCAGCAAAAAAAGCGCTGCATCGTGCATGCGTGAGTGCGTGATGATGTCAATCACATGCGCTCTTGCGTGATGACGTTACCCCATTAATCATAGCGTCTTAAGTATCTGGTTAGGTTTAAAAACTTCATCTATCACACTGGGCATGTCTGAATGCGCAAGTGCGTGATGATGTCCATAATGTGCGTTCATGCGTAATGATGTTATCCCGTTAACCATAGCATCTTAAGCACCTGGTTAGGTATAGAGACTTCATTTATCACACTTTGCATGTCCAAATGACCTCCAAATTGCATCTGCGCAGTGCTGGGATGATAACCCATACCTCCAACCCAACCTTCGTATTATGCATTTCAAGGTAACATTCACTATGGAATTACCACGCTTGCGTTAATCAAATAAAAGCAATTGATGTCAAAACACTACCTCTAAAGGGGGGAAAAATACATCAAAAGCCATCCAGTTAAATCAAACCCTTCACTACCATTACCGTTTATCATATGCAGATTTAATTAAGCCTATCAAACACTAAATGAGCAATAACTCATTTAAAAAAGGAAGAAAAAAACTTCTCTAAATATCAGTAACGGTAAATGACACCAATCCAACTTATACCATGGATACCACAGTTCCATATATATACGTCGGCTACATAATATATATATATAGTGCCTTGCAAAAGTATTCGGCCCCCTTGAACTTTTCAACCTTTTGCCACATTTCAGGCTTCAAACAAAAAGATATAAAATTTAAATTGGGACGCAATTGTGAAGTGGAACAAAATTTATTGGTTATTTTAAATTTTTGTAAAAAACAAAAACTGAAAAGTGGGGCATGCAATATTATTCAGCCCCCTTAAGTTAATACTTTGTAGCGCCACCTTTTGCTGCGATTACAGCTGCAAGTCGCTTGGGGTATGTCTCTATCAGTTTTGCACATCGAGAGACTGAAATTCTTGCCCATTCTTCCTTGGAAAACAGCTCGAGCTCAGTGAGGTTGGATGGAGAGCGTCTGTGAACAGCAGTTTTCAGCTCTTTCCACAGATTCTCGATTGGATTCAGGTCTGGACTTTGACCATTCTAACACCTGGATACGTTTATTTGTGAACCATTCCATTGTAGATTTTGCTTTATGTTTGGGATCATTGTCTTGTTGGAAGATAAATCTCCGTCCCAGTCTCAGGTCTTTTGCAGACTCCAACAGGTTTTCTTCCAGAATGGTCCTGTATTTGGCGCCATCCATCTTCCCATCAATTTTAACCATCTTCCCTGTCCCTGCTGAAGAAAAGCAGGCCCAAACCATGATGCTGCCCACCACCATGTTTGACAGTGGGGATGGTGTGTTCAGGGTGATGAGCTGTGTTGCTTTTACGCCAAACATATAGTTTTGCATTGTGGCCAAAAAGTTTGATTTTGGTTTCATCTGACCAGAGCACCTTCTTCCACATGTTTGGTGTGTCTCCCAGGTGGCTTGTGGCAAACTTTAACGAGACTTTTTATGGATATCTTTGAGAAATGGCTTTCTTCTTGCCACTCTTCCATAAAGGCCAGATTTGTGCAGTGTACGACTGATTGTTGTCCTATGGACAGACTCTCCCACCTCAGCTGTAGATCTCTGCAGTTGATCCAGAGTGATCATGGGCCTCTTGGCTGCATCTCTGATCAGTCTTCTCCTTGTTTGAGATGAAAGTTTAGAGGGACGGCAGGGTCTTGGTAGATTTGCAGTGGTCTGATACTCCTTCCATTTCAATATGATCGCTTGCACAGTGCTCCTTGGGATGTTTAAAGTTTGGAAATCTTTTTGTATCCAAATCCGGCTTTAAACTTCTCCACAACAGTATCACGGACCTGCCTGGTGTGTTCCTTGGTCTTCATGATGCTCTCTGCACTTTAAACAGAACCCTGAGACTATCACAGAGCAGATGCATTTATACGGAGACTTGATTACACACAGGTGGATTATATTTATCATCATCAGTCATTTAGGACAACATTGGATCATCCAGAGATCCTCACTGAACTTCTGGAGTGAGTTTGCTGCACTGAAAGTAAAGGGGCCAAATAATATTGCACGCCCCACTTTTCAGTTTTTTATTTTTTACAAAAGTTTAAAATAAACAATAAATTTCGTTCCACTTCACAATTGTGTCCCACTTGTTGTTGATTCTTCCCCAAAAAATTAAAATTTTATATCTTTATGTTTGAAGCCTGAAATGTGGCAAAAGGTTGAAAAGTTCAAGGGGGCCGAATACTTTCGCAAGGCACTGTGCACTAAAGGTGCAGTTCTAACATTGCAAAGTATTATAAATCTACAAGAGTAATAGTGATAAAAAACCTGAAGATACTAATACAGCATCAATACAACTTGCTGCAACAACCCTACTGGCTAATGTAGCCATGATTTTAGGAATACAATATTTATTAGTCGATTTTAAACCAGTGACATTCAATATAAATATATATCTCACAACTATAAATATATTCTCTATCCAATATGACCATATCGGTTGCCTTCAGATGAAGCAGTGAAAATTCTAATTCTCATTCAGGCCAAAAGGAGACATAGTATTAAGGCGAAATATCCATTGAGTCTCACGTTGGAGCGTCAAACGTTTCCAATTACCCCCTCTGGATGGTCTTTTAACCATATCAATGCCCATAAATCTCAAACATTCCAAATCCTCAGGATGTTCAAGATTTACATGTTTCGCTAGTGGTGTGTCTCTGTTGTTTCTAATATCACCTAAGTGTTCACCTATCCTCCTTCTTAATTCGCGGTTCGTTTTACCAACATATTGCTTTTGACATTTACAGATTGCTCTGTAAATCACTCCCTTAGAGCAACATGTTTTTTAGACATACAATAGAGTCCATAAATACAGAACCTGATATCAAGAATGGACAGGCCACACAACCACTACATTTAAAACAGCCCTGGGGGAGTTTTAACCAAATAGATGGTTTTAGAGACCCAAAATGGCTATGAACCACCCTATCCCGTAATGATCTACCCCTCCTGTATGTTATTTTGGGGTATGATCCAATTGCCTGCTCTAAATCTGGGTCAGATGTTAAAATACCCCAGTGTCTCTCCAAAATTTTTTTGACAGCCTTAGCTATATTTTCAAAGGTTGCTATTAATCTGACCTCATTTGTATCCCCTAGATCTTTCTCCTTTTTGGCCAATAAGATAACCCTATCTTTTTTGCAAGTTTCTTGATATGTACTCTTCAAGACGGTATCTGGGTAACCCCGCTGTTGAAAACGGATCTTAAATCATCCGCCTGTACAATAAAATCTTCATTAGAACTACAATTTCTCTTAATTCTAAAGTATTGTCCTTTAGGTATTCCCTTTTTGAGGGGCGGGGATGATGACTTTCCCAGCGGAGGAAGGAATTCGTCGCCATTGGTTTTCTAAAAACTTTTGTTTTCAGATATCCTAGACCATCCCTTGAGATCAAAACATCAAGAAATGGTAAGTCCCTTTCTCCAATTTCAAAAGTAAAAGATAAACCAATATCATTGGAGTTCAAACTATCGACGAATGATTTAAAACATTCCTTATTACCTCTCCAAAGAACCAAAATATTGTCAATGTATCTCACCCACAACTCAATCCGGGATGGCCCAGGGCCCCCTGTGTCTGCAAAGACAATGACCTCCTCCCACCTACCCAGGAGCAAGTTGGCGTATGTGGGCGCACAGGGATTCCCCATGGCCATGCCCCTGAGCTGGTGGTAATGGCGGCCATCAAACAGGAAAAAGTTGTGGGTGAGTAAGAACTCCAATAAATCCAATACAAGTCTGTTATGGGCTTGATACTGTATGCCCCGTGATCTCAAGAAATGGTCAATGGCTCTTAAACCTGCTTCATGTGGGATTGAAGAATAAAGCGCCTCTACATCAATAGAACAAAGTAAAATTTCTTCCTCCACTGGGACCCCCTATAATTTCCTCAAAAGGTCTGAAGTGTCTTGAACAAATGAAGGCAATTTAAATATACTTTTCTACATAAAGATCCGGGGAATTAGAAGTCTATATGTAATGTTATTGGTGGTATTTATCTTGGTACCTTTGAATGTTTTCTTGAGAAGTGTTATATTTTTTTTTTTTTAATTGCTATTTATTAAAAGTTATGTTTTAGTATATTATACGTCTTTGCTGGTAATATATTTCTTCTTGAACGTTTTATGCTGACACAGTATCGTATCAGCTACTTTGCTTGATTGTGGGCAGGTAAGGACAATGTTGGTCAGGTGCCTGGAAAAGTAAGGAGCCAAATATGTCTGTGCTGCAAACTTTACAGAGACTGGAAGAAATGGTCATGGTGGTCCAGATGAAAGAGACTATGGAAAACTATGAAAGAGGGAGTATGAACGATTAGACGAGACGTCACCTGTAAGTCACTAAATGGTACTGCCCTGTATTTACCTAAATTGTCTGCTGAGCCCTGTGTAGAGCTGATATAGTGATAATAATCGGTATACTTAAGTTTGGGGCCCACCTCGACAAGTTCGCCCCCCCGTTCTGAACCCCTAGCTACGCCTCTGCCAACTGTGTTTTTAACTAGTAATACCTCTAATTATTTTACAGCTAGTACTTCAATCTTGCAAACCCAGCTTTCATATGATGCAAGGATCATTTTTCTAGGTGGTATAAAACTGAAGATACAGCTATTTGAAGTGATCATCTCCTCTTTGGTAAATGGTTCATCTCTATGTACTACATTGAGTATGTGTACAGACAAAGTCTCCATGGCAATGCTTAGTTAGAACATTGCTAATGGGAACTTTACAGCCTGTTTTCTATTAAAAGGAAGTTTGATAGATTAATAAAGTATATTACAAAAATGTTCACCACACACTCCTTGACACAATAATAAGAATTTTTTTTTAAAAAGTCAATGAAATTGGAGTTACACTTTATTCCTTTCACTGCCAGGGGTTTCCAGATATTTTGCCACCTCTGGTAGTTGAACATGTTCAAAGTTCATTCATATGACTAAGGCCTACACCTGCATGCACATATCTTCATAAAATCACTAGAACTGGAAGAAACAAAAGTCTACATTGAAGCTGGAAATGTTAAATAAGGATCTTCCTATAAAATGTAGAGATTACACACCGTGAAAAGCAAGTACACCCCTAAACCCTATATATTTCTTGAAAGTAGACAACCTGAAGATTACATGTCTCAATGAGTTATCAATAGCCATGTCCACCTTCATGTAAACACAAATTTTTTTTGAAAAAATGCAATAAAACTTAATATTTCATATATACAACCACCTTCTTGCAACTTTGCAGCAAACAGATATTAGAAACAAAAATTGCACAAAAATTCAAATTTGCCAAAGTGCATGCTCAAGTAAATCCTTTTTGCAAACAAAATGTGCTTTCCAAAAAACTGCAAAGATGTTGCAGTTCATACATACCACATAGATATATATATTTACAGGTGCAGGTGTTAAAGAAACCCCAAAAGCGCAGAAATGTGCCAACCAATTTTGTGCATGTAAATTAAATAGAGGTTTACATAAGAATATAATTCTCTATCCCCTGTGAGAAGGTGACAGGCAGAGTGCTGGAGTCCTGCTATGTCAGCACCAGGTTTCTGACATATGTGTGGTCCAAGGCGGGTCTTGAATAAGCCTCAGCAAAGGTGTAGGTCCCAGGATTGTTACTGGGCCATAAAAGGCTGCAGAGCCTGCGCTTCAGGGCAGATCCTGGGAGTGAGAGGAAGTGCCTGGGTTTGTCCTGACACTGTGAGTCTGCTGAGAAGGTATTGTGTTATTTTTGGTTGATTCATGTGGCTGGTAACAAGCCCCACATACAGTTAGTATTTACTGTTAGTTAGCACTCAGACAGAGCAGGATTTTGTTTCTTACTGTTTTGCCTGAAGTTAAGGCTGTATTTTATTTTGCTCATTTTTGTACCTGACATGAAGGTTTATTTATTTTGCTGTTTTTCCTAAATAAAACTGTTTGCACCACATTGCTGCTACTGAGTTAACTTCCCCACACCCCCTATAAAAATTGTGACTCTAATGAATAATTATAATCTCTGTACCTAACTAATGTGATAACTAGGGCTGTTTTCAGATTGGCGTAACATGGCCGCTTTATTGCTCACATATTATGGACACAACCTATAAAGTTCCTGCGGTTTCTCTTTGCAGGACTTTTCTCTCCGCCGGTTTCAGTATAAAATCGTTGGAAACCCGGCAGACCCCATTATAATATATATTTTTAAACATAAATGCGAACTCTAGTGTGAACCTAGCGTTATCTGTAAAATTATATAAAAGGCTGAACCCTGGTACAATAAATTGGGACATTCATACATTCCTTCTCTGTGTGTACATTTGTCCCCCAAGCTTGTAATGTTAGTTTTAATAATTAGGATTTCACAGAAGGTATTCAACAGAATTATTAAAAATAAAAAAAAAATAAAAAGCTAAAAATTAAAATCACGACCCCCCCAGATTTGAAATTAAAATAAATATGCAAAAAGAAGAATAAAAAAAATTATACATCCCCATGTCTTAAAACATCTGGTCTACAAACATATAAAAATATTTTTCCTGTATGGCAAGCACTGTAGCGGGAAAAAAAAACAAAAGCGCTAAACCGCCGTTTTTACACCATTTCACTTCCCATAAAAATTTGAACAAAAAGCAATCAAAACATCAGACAATTCTCCAAAATGGTATAACTAAAAAGTACATCTGGCCTCACAAAAAAAGAAGCCTTATGCTTGTCAGAATATGGCGATTCCAAGAAATGTTTTTTTTTTCCAAAGTTTTATATATATATATATATATATATATATATATATTTAAAATACCTATATAAATTTAGTATCCCTTGATTCATACCGATCCCTAGAATACAGATGTCATGTAATTTTGATAACCAAAAAGGAAAAAAAAAAAAAAAGGGTTGAATCTTCAGCTCACCATGTCCACATATAGATGAATTCCATATAAGAAATGCCAAAAAATGCCAAGGAACGCTCACTGGACTTCTTCAGAGCAAGGTATATTGAAATTGAAAAATAAAAACGGTTCCAGCATCCAAGAGTTGTAAATATTTGAATAAAATATAACTTTTAATTCATAATGGATTAAAAAAGTAACAACAGTTACACAAGAAAAAGATCCATAGAAAAGCCTACACGTTTCAGGGCATATAGCCCCTTATTCATGGCTACATAAGGATCAAAACACGACTGAATCTAAAACACAAATGGATCAGAGCTCTCCACCCACTAGCAAATTTAACTATTAACATACCAATATAATATAAACATATGTGTAATATATAAAAGAAAAAAAAAATATAACCTCAATCATATATAAAATACATACATTTAAACATATCCCAAATATACAAAGATAGAAAATATAAACTTACATATAGTGTTTCATTAAAGCGATGTATATAGCATGTAACGACACTCCCTCCATAAAATTCAAAAAGGAGAATTCACATGATCAATTAACATGTGACCACTACAAAAAAAAACAAAAAAAACCCATCATTAATTCCCTCCTTAAAATTCAAAGAAAGGAGAGAAACGGTCACGTGAACACAGTACAAAGAAAATCACATGATATTCCACATGACCATATTCAAAAGGATGAGCGGCAAAATTGCCGTCACCCGGTATAATAGCTGTATATATTATAAACAGCAACATTCCCTCCATAAAATTCAAAGGGAGAAAGTCACATGATCAACACAACTGGATCACATGACACATCTCCTAAATAAATTCAAAAAGACGAGCGGCAAATAATGCCGTCGTCCAATGAAATAAAGGTAACACATTGAATTACCATCATTAATCCCTCCATAAAATTCAAAAGAGGGAGGAAAGGTCACATGAACACAATACAAAGGAAATCACATGATATACCACATGACTATATTCAAAAGGATGAGCGGCAAAAATTGCCGTCACCTGGTATAATAGCTGTATATACTATGAACAGCAGATTCCCTCCATAAAATTCAAAGGAAAAAAGCCATGCGAATAAATAGCACGTGATCAACAAAAAATAGATCACATGATACATCCCCTGAATAAATTAAAAAAAGACGAGCGGCAAATAATGCCGTCATCCAATAAAATAAAGGTAACACATTAAATTACCAAGCGGGAACATCGCAAAATAGATCACATGATGTATCCCAAGAATAAATTCAAAAAAGAAAGCAGGAAAAATGCCGTCATCCAATGAAATAAATACATCACATATCAAAATTTGAATTGTAAAGCGGGAACATCGCAAAAAATGAAACACCAATGAATAAAATATAAATAATTAGATTACCATTATATAAAAATTATATGTATAAACATATATATATATATATATATATATATATATATATATAAGCACATCTTCAACACATAACACATTAGTAAATGTAAGACAAATCCGACCTAATGGACCGTAAGACCATATGGATATCTAGTATTTAATTTTAGAATCCAGAATGCTTCTCTTTTTAATACCAATTTCCTCCAATTACCCCCTCGGCTAGGCTTATGAACATGTTCTATAGCATAAAACCGTAAAGATGAAACATTACCACCATGTACTGATGAAAAATATCCAGAAGCATTGGACATACAGTGGGGAAAAAAAGTATTTAGTCAGCCACCAATTGTGCAAGTTCTCCCACTTAAAAAGATGAGAGAAGCCTGTAATTGACATCATAGGTAGACCTCAACTTTGAGAGACAAAATGAGAAAACAAATCCAGAAAATCACATTGTCTGATTTTTAAAGAATTTATTTGCAAATTATGGTGGAAAATAAGTATTTGGTCACCTACAAACAAGCAAGATTTCTGTCTTGATGGTCAGTAGTGGATTCAGTATAGACTGTATTAAAAGGAATCTGTGTTTCAGCTGTGTTCCCACAGTGCTCACTAGAACTAGCAGCCCCTATAACGCATAATACATATAAACTGTCTATAGATAAACAAGCATAGCAAAGTACACAAGTGATGCATTGAAAACTCTAGAAAGGTTTCTATGTGCATTCTGAAAATGAAAAATATAAAAACTAAAATTTCAGAACTAAAGATATCTTATAGGTAGAGAGAGGCAGTGATAAAAGGCAGTTATTACTGAGACTGAAGAAGCCATTTGCTTTTGAGCTTTGTAATTTCAGTATATTTGTATAGACAACACTACATTCAGTCTCTTAAAGTTCAAAATGAAAAACTGCAAAATGTAATAGCTTCCCATCAGTCGCTTAAGAAATCCTTGCAATCACTTAAACACTTCATATACAGTTCCCAGCCTTTTATTGCTAAACCACATTTCCACATTTCACTAATGCATTAGCTTTATCGAGGAAACATTAGTTCAGAATACTCTGTGTGAAATATCTTTTTTTATTGCTGAGGAGATTTAACCATGCCATGCTCAATTAAGGTTTACCTTGTATTTTAATCTTTGGGGTGGACAATTTCTATGGCTGCGTCCCCTTTGCCTTTTCTCGGAACTCCGCAATACAGCTCCAATCAAGTGAACAGGACTGTGCGGTTCCCTGCACAACAGATGGCAGGAAATTATGCTATGCAAGGAAAAACTTTGAAGGAGCCCCACCATGAAACGTGAGTGGTTGGCCCTTCATTCTGAGGATCATGGGGGTCCCAACACTCAGATGCCTACCAAACATCAAGGTAAGCATTTCCTAGTGTTATACCATCCCATAGAAGCAAAACTAAATTTACTAAATTTTAGCAATTGAACACATCAGAAACCCTGTCCACCCATAGTAGCCAATATCTGCAGACTGTTGAAGAGGCTTTTTTAGTTTGCTAACCCTAGACTGAGCTATTCATCTTGGAGAACAACAGCTATAGCGATACCTAGGAAGGGAGCGCATAGAATTTGGGTCCTTATTTCCTTTTTTGTGCTTTTGCACATATTCTTTTTATTTCCCAAGAAACATGCTCATATCGCCATCTATGTATGTTCCTTTTTCCCATATCCAAACGTTGTGGGTATGTATTCACCACCTTTATACCTTTTTGGGTAAGTTTGCACATATCAATTGCATCAGTATCTGTTTTTCTGTCTCTTAAGTCTTACAACTGATGCTAAAACTGATGGAAAATGCAACAGTTGCCATCAGGCTTTTTCACAAATTTCTAATCCAAAACCATTAGTCATCAGTTGGCATCAGTGTATACCATCAGTTTTTACCATAAAAAGGTAGTCTAGGCTCTGAAAATGAGCCTACGTCATGAAAGTGGTGTATGCTTTGTACAGGTACAGTATACTTTATGCAGACCTATAAAGGAGGCAATATATTGTATGGTGGCAATATACTATGTGGGGGGGTTAGTAAAATGGGCAATATAGTGTCTGTCGCACAATTTGGCGAGCAAGGCGTGGATCTGGGCTTGTGGTACAATTTTGGTGCAAGAAGTGTTTGGCACCAAGTGTGCACCACAAGAGCATCCTTCTGTGCCAAAAAACTGGTATACAGGGATTGATGAATTTACCCCACTGTTGGGAATTTATCATTTCCTCTACTCCAGTTTTCTGTCCAGTGGGATGATATTGAGGTGCACATTTGGCACAAGGTCCTTTCTTGCACCAAATGTGCACCACAAGCCCTGATTCGAACCTCAACTGTGTGAATGTGAGCGGGGTGGGCCAGGGCGGGGACAGATTCAGAATGCATAAACTTTCTATTCTCTGAAACCCAGCCTTGATGTCCTTATTGTTGCTGGATTATCTTTTCGCTTGCACACTCTTCCTACCCAATAACCTGTTCACAATATGGAAATCATGACTGGGTCTCTGACAAGTGCCAGGCCATACAGACCATAGAAAGTTTCTTCATTTATAGTCCTATCCATTGGCAACCAACCAATCTAGACAAAAAACTGTCACCAGTAAGATGGTTAGAGAAAATCTTTAAAAATACTGCAAAATCTTTATTTATATTTTTTATGTTTTATTTTTAATTGTCCACAAATCTAAATATCATTATATTCATGGGAATACCCCTTTAAAACTGAGACTGTGGGCAAGCTCTAAAAAAATATGAGAGTAATGGTGGTGGAGGAGGAGGAGGAAAAGGGTAATCGATTAAATGACTTCTTTACATTTTTACACAGGGAAATTCAATGACTGGTGACAAGGTAAAAATTGCATTAAATGTCACCTGTTTAACCCAGGAATTAATGCAGAGACATCTTAAAAACAGTAAAATAGACAAATCAACAACAGGTCCTGATGGTATTCACCCACAGGTTCTAAAGGAATTAAATATGATAATATACAGACCACTGTATGTAATATTTCAGGACTCTCTAGAAACAGGGTCCCACAAGACTAACACATAGCAAATGGTGTGCCAATATACAAAAAGGGGTCAGAAGTGATCCTGGAAACTACAAGCCAGTAAGTCTAACCTCAGTGGTGGATAAAATATTTCAAGGTTTTCTAAGAGATGCTATCCTGGGATATCTCAATGTAAATAATCTTATGACACCCAATCAGCATGGGTTTATGAGGAATCAGTCCTGTCAGACTAATCTGATCAGCTTCTATTAAGACGTCATTTCTAGACTGGACATGGGTAATACGGTAGATATAGTATATGGACTTTTCAAATGGTTGGCATACAAAATGAGAATATTGGGACTGGGGGAAAATGCATTTGGGCTCACAACTGGATCAGTGATAGGAAACAGTGGGTGCTTGTTAATGGGAAATAGATTGGGCAACAGTCACCAGAGGGGGTACCCCAGGGGTCAGTATTTGGTCCTCTCCTTTTTAATATGTTTATTAATGACCTGGTAGAGGGTTACCATATTTGCAGATGAAACTAAAATCTGTAACGTAATCAAAACTGAGCAGGATAGTAGTATATTACAGGGGGAACTATGGAAACTGAAATTGCTGGATTAACCAGCAACCTGGTCTTAATAACAGAGATGAACTAGGGATTGGAGATCCAGCCAACTCTCCCCAATCCAATTCCAAAAACCCTCTAGGCTTTTCCAAGAGATCAGTAGTGAAAATTCTGAGCTTTCCACTTCATACACTATGTTTCTAGTGCACATTTGAAAGATTTTCCTCATCACTATCTTACAATGGCTGTGCATTTTGATCGAAGAAATAAAATGTATGATTATGTACTTAAAAGTAAATTATTACCGTAGGTAAGACTGCACCTGAAAAAGACTTGGGGGTTATGGTGGACAGTAAGCTTACATTTAGTGACCAGTGCCAGGCAGTTGTTGCCAAGGCAAATAAAGTGATGGAATGCATCAAAAGAGTCATAGACGCTCATGACAAGAACATAGTTATGCCTCTATACAAATCACTAATATATAGACATATAGACCATATATACTTTTGGGCCTAAGTAAACAAGAAGGACATAACTAAAGTAGAAGGGGATATACAGTGCCTTGCGAAAGTATTCGTCCCCCTTGAACTTTTCAACCTTTTGCCACATTTCAGGCTTCAAACATAAAGATATAAAATTTAAATTTTTTGGTGAAGAAGTAGGACACAATTGTGAAGTGGAACGAAATTTATTGGTTATTTTAAACTTTTGTAAAAAATAAAAAACTGAAAAGTGGGGCGTGCAATATTATTTGGCCCCTTTACTTTCAGTGCAGCAAACTCACTCCAGAAGTTCAGTGAGGATCTCTGAATGATCCAATGTTGTCCTAAATGACTGATGATGATAAATATAATCCACCTGTGTGTAATCAAGTCTCCGTATAAATGCACCTGCTCTGTGATAGTCTCAGGGTTCTGTTTAAAGTGCAGAGAGCATCATGAAGACCAAGGAACACACCAGGCAGGTCCGTGATACTGTTGTGGAGAAGTTTAAAGCTGGATTTGGATACAAAAAGATTTCCCAAACTTTAAACATCCCAAGGAGCACTGTGCAAGCGATCATATTGAAATGGAAGGAGTATCAGACCACTGCAAATCTACCAAGACCCTGCCGTCCCTCTAAACTTTCATCTCAAACAAGGAGAAGACTGATCAGAGATGCAGCCAAGAGGCCCATGATCACTCTGGATCAACTGCAGAGATCTACAGCTGAGGTGGGAGAGTCTGTCCATAGGACAACAATCAGTCGTACACTGCACAAATCTGGCCTTTATGGAAGAGTGGCAAGAAGAAAGCTATTTCTCAAAGATATCCATAAAAAGTCTTGTTTAAAGTTTGCCACAAGCCACCTGGGAGACACACCAAACATGTGGAAGAAGGTGCTCTGGTCAGATGAAACCAAAATTAAACTTTTTGGCCACAATGCAAAACTATATGTTTGGCGTAAAAGCAACACAGCTCATCACCCTGAACACACCATCCCCACTGTCAAACATGGTGGTGGCAGCATCATGGTTTGGGCCTGCTTTTCTTCAGCAGGGACAGGGAAGATGGTTAAAATTGATGGGAAGCTGGATGGAGCCAAATACAGGACCATTCTGGAAGAAAACCTGTTGGAGTCTGCAAAAGACCTGAGACTGGGATGGAGATTTATCTTCCAACAAGACAATGATCCCAAACATAAAACAAAATCTACAATGGAATGGTTCACAAATAAACGTATCCAGGTGTTAGAATGGCCAAGTCAAAGTCCAGACCTGAATCCAATCGAGAATCTGTGGAAAGAGCTGAAAACTGCTGTTCACAAACGCTCTCCATCCAACCTCACTGAGCTCGAGCTGTTTTCCAAGGAAGAATGGGCAAGAATTTCAGTCTCTCGATGTGCAAAACTGATAGAGACATACCCCAAGCGACTTGCAGCTGTAATCGCAGCAAAAGGTGGCGCTACAAAGTATTAACTTAAGGGGGCCGAATAATTTGGCACGCCCCACTTTTCAGTTTTTTATTTTTTACAAACGTTTAAAATATCCAATAAATTTCGTTCCACTTCACGATTGTGTCCCACTTGTTGTTGATTCTTCACCAAAAAATTAAAATTTTATATCCTTATGTTTGAAGCCTGAAATGTGGCAAATGTTGAAAAGTTCAAGGGAGCCGAATACTTTCGCAAGGCACTGTAGAGAAGTTGAACAAGACAATTAGAGGAATGGGTGGATTGGAGTTCAGCAACAGATTAATAAGTTTGGGGTTATTCTGTTTAAGAAAAAGATGGCTACGTAGAGATCTAATCACAATGTTCAAATATATGAAGGAACAGTACAAGGACCTTCATAAGGATCGTTTTACACCTAGAACTGTGACAGTGACAAGGGGTCATCCTCTATGCAAAGGGGTCAGCATATTTCCCTGGCACAGCAGCCCCCACACTGACGGCCCGGGATCCACAATTAATAAATGAAGGAAATGAGGGAATATCCTTTTAAGAACCTCTGCTAAAGCAGCGTTAAGGACACTCTCTCTTCTTTTAACACCTTCTATGCCCCGTGATGAGAAGAAAGAGAGAGGAAGCGGAGAATCACTGTGAACTCATCACTGTAGATGCAAGCACCATGTCTACTACAGTGATGACTTCCTGCTCTGTCCATCCATACAGGAGGGGAGCCCTGGCACCCAGGGATTGGCTGCAGCTATAGCCGCATCCAGGTATATAGTGTGTCACAACCCTAAGAGAGGCACCCTTACAATTTAGTAACTCCATATAGCATTAATAGCAATTAACTCCATCATGTACCCTCACATAAAAAGTTTACTAATATGTGAGGCATATGGAGATACTAATAAAGGACTTCCATTTCTCTCACATATTAGTAACCTTTTTGTGAGGCACACAGGGGTTAATATGAGGGTACATGATGAAGGACATGTGAAAACTAACTATAGGGATTTTTACATTCCATCCCAGGTTCATGCGTCATCAATCCTGCTATATATACTAAAGTAAGATCTCTCAGCGCAATGTTAGACATATCTGAATATGGCTATAGCTGCATTCTGTCTTCAATCGCTGGTGCTTTCACTTTAGTTATACACTTATTTCATATTAAGCCTAACATACACCACAAACAGCCTCCTCTCTCTGGACCTGTGGCCTCTGAATAAATAGGGGAATATAGTTCACCTATATTATGCTCTAATTAAAATCAACCTTGGACAGATGGGTGTCGTGCACAAACCAAAATGGAGTCTACACCCCCAAAAGCACAAGTGCAACAAACAGACAAAAATTGGTCAGCACTGCCAAACAATATGAACAAGAAATGCATGTGCACATTGCTACGGCTTCAATACAAATGAGAACACAAGTTGCAACACCACTCTGCTAGCACCAAGAGCTTTACTCAATATACCTACTGTATATAAAAATACATGAATAAATGAAGTTCTTGGTTTTTACACTTTGATCAAAGCTTTCTAGCAACATCTGTCACACATCCATTTTAACAACACATTGAATTCAATGTGCCTATTCACATGTCTGTTTTTTTGAAGGTCTATTTTTCACGGCCGTAAAAAAAACTGACATGCACTGTCTGTTTCTGTGAAAACAGACAAAGTGGCATGTGAATAGACCCACTGAAAATCATGGGTTCTATAATGGCCATGTGAATTTGGGCCGTCCATACACTTGCACGGACACACACGGCTATTTTTCACGGACATTAGGTCTGTCCATAAGGCCATGTTCTTAAGGCCTTAGGGTACTATTACCCACCTTTGGTTTTACTCATGTTATCACATGTATTTTTTTTTTAAACCACACAGGTATTTTGTATTTTTGATCAGTGGTAGTCATTTTCATTGGTGCAGCACATGCATTTATTTGAGTAAAAACAGCACATAATAGTACTAACTCAATTAGTTTAGAAATTAGTAAAAGTGGGTACTAATTCTTAAAAGTGATCTTACTCAGGACACTGTAGTGAATGCAAGGCCTGCACAGATTTACAGATAAAATAAAGGGGCAAACTATTATTTATAGGGAGTATTAGTTATAGTGGGGGATCTATTATATAGGTGGGCTATTGTAATGGTGAACTATTATTTATAAGGAGGTTATTATAAGAGGTTACCTATAATATATAAGGGGGGCTATCCCCTTCTTCATCGGCCGCCCCTCTCTGCCAATCCCTTCACTGGCCACCCGTTGCCCAGCGAATAGAGTTCAAATTACTAATGCTGACATACAAAGCCATCCACAACCTGTCCCCTCCATATATCTCTGACCTAATCTCCTGCTACCTGCCCGCACGTAACCTCCTATCCTCCAAAGACCTCCTACTCTGCTCTTCTCTTATCCGCTCTTCACACAAATGTCTCCGAGACTTCTCCCGTGCATTCCCCATACTCTGGAACTCATTACCAAGACACATAAGACTGACCCCCACAATCACAAGCTTCAAGAAGGCCCTGAAGACTCACTGTCACCACACCACCACCTGAACAGCCTCTACCCCCACCTTCTGTCTCTATCCCTCTTCCCTCATAGATTGTAAGCCCTCGCGGGCAGGACCCTCTATCACACTATGCCAGTTGGTCACTATTAGTATTATCTGTTTTGTACATCTTGTGTACCGAATGTAAATCCTCAAATGTAAAGCACCATGGAATTAATGGTGCTATATAAATAAACAATAATAATATAATTGCTCCCTTTATATTACCCCCTTATATATTATAGTTCTTCCTTATAAATAATAGTTCCTCTCTTATTTAGAATAATTTCAATCTTATAATAGCCCCATTATAAATAATAGTTCCCCCTTATAATATCCCCCATTATAAATAACTACCACACTATAAATAACTATTACAAATAAGGGGGGCTATTAAAAGGGGGAGACTTTTATATTTATGGGGGTATTAAGTATAAGGAGCTATTATAGCTAAGGAACTATGATATAAATGGGAGTGTTATAAGAGGGGGAACTGTTAAATATAAGGAGGCTATTATTTATAATGGAGGAACTATTTTATATAAGGGGTGCTATTAGAAGAAGAATTATTATTTATATATACACAAAGCTCTGGTGCAAATAAGTTTATTTAAAAAAAAGAACAAAATAATAAATAAACTTTCATGTCAGGTACAAAAATTGAGCAAAATAAAATCCAGCCTTAATTTCAGGCAAAACGAAAAACAAAAACTCCTGCTCGTCCGAGCACTAACTAGAACAAAATTCAGCTAACTACATGTGTGGCTTACTTCCGGCCACACGGACAAACAAAACATCAGAGTTAGGTCTCACCAGACTCAGTACAACAGGACAGACCCATGCGCCTCCTCTCACTCCCAGGATCTGCCCTGAAGTGCAGGCTCTGTAGGATTTTATGGACCAGTAACGAGCCTGGGACCTACACCTGAGGCTGAAGCCTACTCAAGACCTGCCCTGGACCACACATAAGTCAGAAATCTGGGGCTGATATAGCGGGACTTCAGCACTCTGCCTGTCACCTTCTCACATACCCCCCACCCCTTTGTTTGGACCGGTAGGGGTGGACACTTCTGACCATTATACAATGGGTCCTGGATAGGGCATCGGTATTCCCCTACAGCTTGCCTGCCCTGTGTTCCACTGCGAATTTAAAATTTTGCAGGGTCAGAAACCACCTGGTGACTCTTGCGTATCTCTCCTTGGCGCGGCACATCCATGTGAGTGGGGAGTGATCAGTGACCAGCTTAAAGTGTCGGCCCAGTAAATAGTACCTCAGGGATTCCAGGGCCCACTTAATGGCTAAACACTCCCTCCTCCACAATGCTGTAGTTTTTTTCAGGTGGTATAAGCTTCCTACTCAGGTAAGTAACCGGGTGTTCTTCACCACCCACCATTTGGGACAGCACTGCGCCTTACCCTACATCAGAGACGTCAGTCTGAACCACAAATTCTTGTGAAGTCAGGTGTGACCAAAAGCGGCTGTTTGCAGAGAATTGACTTCAACACCTGGAATGTCCCCTCAGCCTCTTCACTCCACTTGACCATTATGGAGCTAGTTGCCTTAGTCAGGTCTGTCAGTGGGGCTGCAATAGTTGCAAAGTTAGGGATAAACCTACGATAATACCCAACAATTCCCAGAAAAGCTCTCACTTGTTTTTTATTTAAGGCTCGCGGCCAATTTTGAATGGCTTCCATTTTGTTAACCTGAGGTTTTATTACCCCTCTTCTTATTATATACCCCAAGTATCGGGCCTCTTCAAGACCCAAAGCACATTTTTTTTGCGTTGACTGTTAAACCGGCTGCCCGGAGGGAATTTAGTACGGCTTGAACTTTTGGTAGGTGACTTTCCCAGTCCGTACTAAAGATGACAGTGTCATCTACTGTAGATAAGCTGAAGCATACCTTTGATGGGGCTTAAGGACTCTGTCCATCAACCTCTGGAAGGTTGCTGGAGCCACATGTAACCCAAACGGCATAGTCACATATTGGAACAGGCCATCTGGGGTGACAAATGCAGTTTTTTCTCTGGCCGTCTTAGTGAGCGGCACCTGCCAGTACCCTTTGGTTAAGTCGAGGGTGGAGAAGTACCTAGCATGTCCCAACCTCTTGATTAACTCATCGACTCTGGGCATCGGGTAGGCATCAAACTTTGAAACTTCATTCAGTTTACGAAAATCAATGCAGAACTTTATGGTACCATCTGGCTTAGGAATCAAAACAATGGAATTGGACCAGTCACTCTTGGACTCCTCAATTACACCAAGTGCCAACATATTTTTGACCTCCTCAGATATGGCTTGTCTACGAGCTTCAGGTACCCGATACAGTTTTAGATTAACCCGTACCTGCGGCTCGGTGACAATATCATGTTCTATCACATTGGTTCATCCAGGAAACTCAGAAAACACATCATTATTTATCCGTACAAATTCTTTTGTCTCCTGTTTCTGTGCCTTAGATATGGACTCTGATATTTTTACCTCGGGTGAAGCCTTACCAGGAGTATTTACCCATTCAGTAGTAACCTTGCTAGGGGTACCTACTGCGGTCAATGTCTCCCTGTCCTTCCAGGGTTTTAGTAAATTTATATGGTATATTTGTTCGGGCTTCCTCTTGCCCGGCTGGTATACCTTATAGTTTACTTCCCCAACTCTTTCTATAATTTCATATGGCCCTTGAGATTTGTTAGAAATTTACTTTCCACCATAGGAACCAATACCAATACCCAGTGGCGTAACTAGGAATGGCTGGACCCCAAGGCGAACATTTGACATGGGCCCCCCCCCCAAGCCGCCGCCCCCAACCCCCCCCAAACCGCCGCCCCCAACCCCCCCACACACACAAACCGCATTCCTGCGCACACTATTATGCCCCATAGTGGCCCCTGCACACGGTATTATGTCCCATAGTGGCCCCTGCACACGGTATTATGCCCCATAGTGGCCCCTGCACACGGTATTATGCCCCATAGTGGCCCCTGCACACGGTATTATGCCCCATAGTGGCCCCTGCACACGGTATTATGCCCCATAGTGGCCCCTGGACACGGTATTATGCAGCACAGTGGCCCCTGCACACAATATTATGCCCCATAGTGGCCCCTGCACACAGTAGTTTGCCCCATAGTGGCCCCAACACACAGTAGTTTGCCCCATAGTGGCCCCTGCACACAGTAGTTTGTCCCATAGTGGCGCCTGCATGCAGTAGTTTGCCCCATAGTAGCCCCTGCACACAGTAGTTTGCCCCATAGTAGCCCCTGCACACAGTAGTTTGCCCCATAGTGGCCCCTGCACACAGTAGTTTGCCCCATAGTAGCCCCTGCAAACAGTAGTTTGCCCCATAGTAGCCCCTGCACACAGTAGTTTGCCCCATAGTGGCCCCTCACACAGTAGTTTGCCCCATAGTGGCCCCTGCACACAGTAGTTTGCCCCATAGTGGCCCCTGCACACAGTAGTTTGCCCCATAGTAGCCCCTGCACACAGTAATTTGCCCCATAGTGGACCACCCATGAACGATTATTATACTCTGGGGTCTTTTCAGACCCCAGAGTATAATGATCGGAGACCCAGGGGAGGATAGCAACATAAAAAACACTGCAACTTACCTCTTCCTCGCTCCGGTGCACTCCCGTGCACTACTTCGGCCATCTTCATTGTCGGACCGGATCTCGCGCGATCCAGGCCGGCGTCGTGACGCATAATGACGTCGGCTGCGGAGCGGCGGATAGGTGAGTTACAGTCTTTTTTATGTTCGCTCACCTCCCCTGGGCCCCCGATCGTTATACTCCGGGGTCTCAAATGACCCCGGAGTATAACGATAGCAGTGATTGTGGGGTTCGCGGTAGCGACTGCCACAGGGCTCCGGGCCCTGTAATGTTCCGGGCCCTGTGGCAGTCGCTACCACTGCAACCCCGGTAGTTACGCCCCTGCCAATACCCAATTACCTGGATTAAAGGTTCTAAGTTTAATTGTTCTGTTATAGACACAGCTCTGAGCCATTTGGGCCTGCTCCATATGTTCCTACACAATAGTCATTAATGCTGCAATTCTGTCCTGCATCAGGGTAATATGTTAAATTACACTCCTGTAAGGAGTTTACTCTTGTTCCCAGGTTTCCTTAGCTATGTCTAGGAGACCACGTGGGTGTCTACCATACACCAACTCAAATGGGGAAAAACCTGCGGAGGACTGGGGTACCTCCCAGATTGCAAACATTAAGTAGGGCAGTAGGCAATCCCAATCTTTGCCATTCTTGCTAACCACCCTCTTTAACATGCCCTTAAGGGTTTTGTTGAACCTCTCTACTAGGCCAACTGTCTGGGGGAGATAGACAGAGGTTTGTAGGTGCTTAATTTTCAGGAGCTTACACATTTCTTTCATTACCTTGGACATAAAAGGAGTCCCTTGGTCAGTCAGGATCTCCTTGGGTGTACCTGTCCGAGAGAACATATAACAGCGAAGTCACGAACAAAGGAAGTGACTCCAACTCAATTTAGTAAAAACAAAATTTTAATTAGTGTAGTAACACCCCTTTACCAAAAAACACTCCCAACTATTTACATACATTCAGCCAGTAAGCTGAGACCCTGGTGTTGTACAGCGCGGTGCCCTCCAATGTGCGCCACCAATATACTCCAAGCTTTTACCTATCTGCAGGCTGCAACTAACCAGCCGCTTGTTACCTTTTTATCACCCTAGTCACAGGAACAATTCAGTGAGTGTGATAGGGGCACCGGCGGTATAACACAAGAGCTTACAAACTTATCAAAATTCCCCTATTCCCCCCAAAGTACAACCAAGTAAATATAATAGTGGGTCAGCTTGCAAGCCAAAGAAATGTGACAATGTATAAAATGTCGCTTCTAGACTTCCTCAGAAGCTCCTCTATGAGAGTTACAACTCAATAGAATTCTCTGAGTCCTTACTACCGGATAGGTAGCTAATTCACCAGTAGTGTGACCTGTGAAGATGAGTATGCCTAACTATTCTAACTACAGCCCCTTACTCAGTCCAAAGCAAAACAATGTAATGTGGTGCGTGCACGATTACTTCTCTTACTGACCCGGGTCTGTTGGGTACCTTTAGCCTTTGTCTGGAACAGCTGAAAGCGGGGCTCATCCAGAAAACATGCAATCTCACTGACAGGGCCAGGTCCTTGATAGCAATCTTCAACTTAGGATGCTGTCTGAACAAACCCTGGAATAGTTTCTGCTTCAGTTCCACCTTGCTATTTTTCTGATCACTTAGGAATCCTCCTTCTCTCACTTCAGTCCTTCTTTTTCTAAAAGCTCGAAGCACACTCCTAAGATGGCTGCCACACACACTCTGCTCCTCCTTCTAGTTCCACCTCTGCAGAACAGGGTCTCCACGTCACTACTCCAGGGAATTACAGAATTACAGTCCTTCCCATTTCTGAGGTAACAGTGGCCTCTTGTGGTCAAACAACCAAATGTCAGTTTATAAAAAAAATAAACTTATTTACAGAAACAGGTACATTCATAACATGAGGGCTGTTTCCCTATTTTACATGGGTTCTGGACTTCCCTAAACTGACCATCAGTCCACACATGGTTGCTGGCTATTGTGTCTCTGACCTTGCTAAGCGTTTCTCCTTGCTCTTATCTTGTATTTTCTGACCTCTGCTCTTTGGCTTTTACTACTCTTTTGGATTGCGATTTGGTACTGTTTTGTCTCTCTGGTTTTGACCCTTGGCTTGCTGACCCCTCTTCTGTTTTGTTTTGTGCTCCCGCCCAGTTGTCCACTACTGCCTAGGGTAGTGAGGCAAGTAGGCAGGGACAGGGGACGGGTTCAGCTTAGGACTCACTGTCTTGTTGTCAGTGGCATAACTAAGGTCTTGTGGGCCCCGGTGCCCCCTACTTGTGAACAGCACAGCGCCCGGCATGTAAATAATACTGGGACAGTATAATATGCTCCACAGTGGCCCCCACACAGTATTACGTGCTATGCAGTGGCCCCCCACACAGTATTACGTGCTCCGCAGTGGCCCCCACACAGTATTACATGCTCCGCAGTGGCCCCACACAGTATTACGAGCTCCGCAGTGGCCCCCCACAGTATTACGTGCTCTGCAGTGGCCCCCACACAGCATTACGTGCTCCACAGTGGCCCCCACACAGTATTATATACTCACAATGGCCCCCATACAGTATTATATTCTGACAATGGCCCCCACAGTATTATATGCTCCTAAGAGCCCCCCTCCTAGAGCCGGTGTTATTATTATACTCTGGGGTCACCATAAGTAAATAATAAGTAAAGTAAAGGCCCAGGAGAAGTGATTAAAAATAACAAACACTTATACTCACCTTACCTTACCTCTCCGGAGCATCCTTGCTCCGTTCTGCAGTCTGCGGCATCCTCTTCTCTCTGGCGACTGACGTCTCGCGCTCCAGCTGTCACTTGCGGTGCAATAACGTCATTACACCGGAGCATTCCATGTGACCGCTGGCGTGACATCAGTTACTGACATGAAGAGCTCCGGAGCCTAGGACAGGTGAGTATAAGTATTTTTTTATTTTTATACTCCTCCCCTGGGCTGGCAGGGGAGGTGTAAGTGTGAAGGATCATAATGAACTTTTTTATAATTTTATACTTTTATATCTGTTTTATATTTTCATATCTGCTTAAAGTGTACTGTGTATAAAAAACATTGTTATCCTTAAAGTTGAATATTAGATGTGGCTGTTTATGCTTGAAACTGATTGTAATGTAATGTTACACTACCAGATAGTGTCAGCATTCTAAAATGAGAATCCTTTGTGTCCAAGAAGACATGTGCTTGGCTTGCTGCCAGAAGACAGCTCCCTGGATCATAGCGCAAGACAGGAGATGGCTGACCATATATGGAACTGCTTATATTTGTTATCTATGCATTCAAGATATACTACACCAATTAGGATTGAACATGAGAACTTACGTTGCTATGTTAGCCCTTTCCTATACTTGCTGCTATATGAACTTATGTTGCCTTAATAAAATATGTCAATGCGCTTCTGTATTTGGCTAAGAAAGAGGGTTCATACCAACTGTGTGTCTGGTGTCAATTCCTCACCGCTAGCACTTAGCTCATATCAATTAGGACAACAAAAGTTACCTGGGGAACCTGGTCATCTGGCCCACAAAGGGTAACATGGCATTATCATAACATTATGTATAGAAGTCGGGGAACAAGGTTTTCCCCGACCACTATCATGGTGGTACGGGGCTCCGGCCATTTGCAGCTGGCTGCGGGCCTCATACCCCTCTGCGCTCGGTCGCGGTCGCACCCCCTGCAACCACGATCGTTAAACCACTGCTTGTCATTCCCTTCCTCCCAGGTTTCACCAGCAGCTACTGGGGAATTGCTCATCTAGCAATTTCCTTAAAGGGCTATTATATATAAGGGGGAACTATTATTTATAAGTCAGGTATTATTGTTAAGAGGGCTATTATTAATAAGGGAGACTATTTTTAAGGTAGCACTATTATTTATAAGGGGGGCTATTGCTGATAAAGGGGGAACTATTACTAATATAGGGCACTATTTATAAGCAGGAATTATTATTTATAAGGAGGCACTATAATAACTGATGAGGGGGAGTAAAAATCTATAGGATGGTACAAAGATGGTCATTTGAATTGTGTGTGGGCATAAGGGGAGGTGGTTTTTATTGTTTGTGGGACAAAAAGGGGTTGTTATTAAACGGGCTGCCACTGGAAATATTATGGCGTTGTTGGTATATCAGCATTTGGGACCCCGCTTTTCATTTTTCCCTGGGCCACCACATTTTGTCTAAAACCGGACCTTCTGCTATTACTACTTACATACTCTGGTTCTCTCTACCAGGTTTCAGCATGTATACCAGGAACCTTATGTTCAGTTTAATTAATTTTGCTTAGCAGCAATAGATCAAGACATAATATGAGGATTTGCAGTCCAGGTTTTCTCTTAATGTTGCTTCACCTGGTTCTCTGGTAGAAAAAGAAGATGTAGCATACTCCTTACCTAACTATGACTTGGAAGAAGAAGTAACAATGCTTTAGTAACTCATGAGCTTCTTTTATTATATTGTGCTGAATTTGTATATGACTTGCACTGTGTGATGATTAATATGTGTCACTTTGTCTGATGCAGGTCATCACTCGAACAGTGATCTAGAGGGATCCTTAGAGCTAGATCATATGATAACTCTTCAAAAGCAGAACAGAGTTGCACCAAGGGAGAAGTTGTATGGTCATAAGTATTCAGTATTCAGACCCTTTGCTCAGGATTGAGTAGAAGCACCATTTTGAGCTAGTACAGCCATGAGTCTTCTTGGGAATGATGCAACAAGTTTTTCACATCTGGATTTGGAGATCCTCTGCCATTCTTCCTTGCAGATCTTCTCCAGTTCCGTCAGGTTGGATGATGAACGTCGGTGGACAGCCTTTTTCAGGTCTCTCCAGAGATGCTCAATTGGGTTGAGGTCAGGGCTCTGGCTGGGCCAGTCAAGAATGGTCACAGAGTTGTTCCGAAGCCACTCCTTTGTTATTTTAGCTGTGTGCTTAGGGTCATTGTCTTGTTGGAAGGTGAAACTTCGGCCCAGTCTGAGATCCAGAGCACTCTGGAAGAAGTTTTCTTCTAGGATATCTCTGTACTTGGCCACATTCATCTTTCCTTCAATTGCAACCAGTCGTCCTGTCCCTGCAGCTTAAAAACACCCCCATTACAAAAGGGTCAAATAATAAATAAAGAACCACAAAAAAAAAAAAAAAAAGATCTCCAGACTTTATGAAAAAATGGGAACAGGAGATCACTGATAGCTCTTTGAGACTTATGAAACTGTTGGTAGAAGAGGAACAATCCAATTTTGATAAATTATCTAAAGAGCTGAAAGAACAAATTGAGGTCAGCAAGAAGTTCTATGCTGACCCGGACTTTGTTAAGAAAGAAAAAACTTTGCAGGGTAACATTGAACAGTTTGTAGCCCTGATAAAGAATCGTAAACATTTTCAGTTCCAGAGAGATCTAGCCAAATTCAAAAGTAATAAAGCATATGAACATATTTTGAGTTATCGAATAGAGAGCGACATTTCCTCCTCTGACTACGATAATTCTGATAACGATACGAGATCTCGTGGTTTAAACACTAGAACTAGAGGAAGAGGTGGAAATAGGTTCAGGAGCGCCCCAAGGGGAACGAAATCTTTATTACAGAAATCTAATACGTCTACTAGTGAAGTTTCATCTGGTTTTTTAGCACAAGGTCCACCCATCACACAATATCTGTTAAGGGGAAGAACAGAATCCCAGAAAAAGGGTCCGGATACCCTTTAGTGGCAGATAAAAGGATGATGAGAGGTGGACATTGTACTGGGGAAAGAGCAAAAATCTCGAAAAATAGCTGTGAGGTTGAGACTTGCCAAATAATAAACCTATCAGATAAAATTTTGTCACTCCATGAGATGTCTGTTTTGGCCAAGGGTTTGTCGTTTGTTCCCACTACTCATTTTGATGAATTTTCCTGGGTTAAAGATTTATCACTCTTCTGCAGGAAATTGAGGTGGACTAAATTTATGCAGTTGACTAAAAAGAAACAAAGTGAAGAATGGGGAGTGGATCTGGAGGATCTACCAGGCCTTGGAAGTCTTGAAGATCTTTTTAGAGAAGGACAGGGAGAAGAATATCCTAGGTCCTTCACTGGTCTGCGTCCCAAGAGCACTAAGACCCCTCCCTCTATAGATACAAGCTTCATTGATGCTTTTGAAGCTTTGGCAGTTGAAGGTATTTCACAAATATCTAGACAAAAGAAAAATATATCCAATCTCGATGATGCCCACATGAAAGCTCTTTCGGAATTAGAGAGGGATAAGAATATTATTATTAAACCTTCTGATAAGGGGGCAACATCGTGCTTTTAAACAGGGATAAGTATATTTTGATGTGTAATAACATCCTTACACATAAAGATTCGTATAGGGTACTTGAGAATGATCCAACATTAATATTTTCAGAAGAACTAGAAACCATCTTGAGTTCAGCTGCAGATAGGGGTCTGACAGACACTAATGAGTATAAATTTATGAAACCACATCATCCACAAGTAGCCACTTTCTATGCGCTACCTAAAGTGCACAAAGGGGTGGATCCTCTTAAGGGGCCTCCTATAGTCTCGGGCATAGGGGGGTTAACGCAGGGCATCAGCACTTATGTTGATATTGTTTTACGACCATTTGTGCTGGCCCTTCCCTCCTATGTCCGGGACACAATGGATGTCCTGAGACATCTTGAGGATATCTCTCTTCCACCTAATACCAAGGTTTCTAGTTTGGATGTGGAGGCATTATACAGCTCCATACCCCATGATTTGGGGTGTGGGGCTGTGTGGCATTTCCTAGAAAAAAGGGGGAACTTTCTGATAGAACACAATGCTTTCACTTTACAGCTCCTAGATTTTATTCTTAGGAGAGATTATTTTTTGTTTAATGGATGCTTCTTCCACCAGCTCCAGGGTACCGCGATGGGGAGTCCAACTGCCCCAACATATGCAAACTTATACCTGGGCTGGTGGGAGGAACGCCTGGTCTTCTTTGAAGACATGGAGAGGTGGACGTCATCAATTCTAATTTGGTTACGATATATTGACGACATTCTACTTTTTTGGAGTGGCACTGATGAGGATTTTTGGTTATTTGTGGAGGCACGTAATCATAATCACATTAATCTGCGATTTACGGCGGAAATCAATAATAGAGAGATCTCTTTTTTGAATTTTTCTCTTAGAATTGAGGAGAATGGAACGATTAACACCACTGTTTTCTGAAAAAAAAATGGCAACGAATAGTTTACTCCGTTGGGATAGTTTCCATCCTGAGCCCCTCAAGAAGGGAATACCTAAAGGGCAGTTCTTTCGAATACGGAGGAATTGCTCTGAGCTGGATGATTTTCTAAGTAAAGCGGATGATCTTGAACATAGGTTCAATAATAGAGGTTATCCATCAACAATTGTGAAAAAAGCACGCAGCCATGCATTGGCGCTAAATAGGAGAGATCTCCTTACCCCTAAGACATCTAGGGAGACAGAGACACAGATCCGCCTGATTGGAACCTTTGACAACAAAGACAGAGAGATTAAGCATATTTTAACTCCCCTATGGAAGATCCTACGTATGGATCAGGATATTCAGGATTCCATTGCCCCTGGTCCATCAATTACATATAGAAGGGGCAGGAACTTAAAGGATATTTTGACTCATAGCCATTTGAAATCTGACACCAAAGAAGACACCTGGTTAGACAGGTCAATACCAAATGGTACGTTTAAATGTGGGCATTGTAAAGCTTGCCCCTTTGTTAATAAAAGTACATCTTTTGTGAGCGTGTCAACTGGCCGCTCCTATGAAAATCGGGAATTCATCAATTGTAGATGAAAGGACGTTAACTATTTGGCTACCTGTACTTGTCCAAAAAATTATGTTGGGAAGACTATTAGAGAATTAAGGAGGAGGATATTGGATCATATTGGGAATATTAATAGGTTTGAGGATCAACCCATTAGTAGACATGTATGGGAAGCCCATGGGGGGGATCCGAATCAAATTTCCTTCCAGGGCATCGAAGTCATCAAACCCAATATACGTGGGGGTGATTTGGACCGCAAGATTTTACAAAAAGAAGCTCAATGGACATACCGACTGAAGTCGGTTAAACCTTTGGGCCTTAATGATGTGATTTCTTATACGTACTTTATTTGAATTCTGTGGGTCCTTTTGATTTCCCTCATTTAAAATCGGTTATTCCTATTTTTTATTTCAAATGGAATATTTTTTTTTTTTTTTTAATAGCTATCTTAGCCTTGTCCTTATGTCAACCCAACATATGTATCTATTATGTTTCCTTTGTATATATACAGTATATTCATTGTTCAGGATTAGAGTTTGGAGCATATTTACACTCTTTGTGGTATATTGATATTTGGTTCACATGGATATATTTATATATATACATTTTTGTTAGGCTTCTGTATTTAGAGATGTATATACTGAATCATGTTAATATATCACATAAATAGGGTTTGGTATAAGAGATGGGTGGTTAATATTAAGCAGCTTACTCGATTATTTATCTGTATGTATCTCTGGGGTTGCTACTTTTCTGGTTATCACCTGGTGACTATCCCACAATGAATGTCTCTATAGCAGTATCTTATATTTTTGCCCTTTTTGGGTCTATGCTCCGTTATTCCTAATGTATTTTGCTGTAGAACAGATTATATGTCGAGAATAGGATGACTGGTATGTTCCTTCTTTTCTTTATCCCTATTAATGCTTTGTAAGCAATATCTGACGATCTCAATTTGAAAACAGCTGATTATCCGCAGTAGTTTCACCAATGCTATGTTTTTAGCGTCGGTGTTTCTATGGTAACAGCCTCGATTCCATCTACCAATGAGAGGAGGTGGGTGTGAAGCTTCTGACACACCCACTGTACTAACAGGCGGGACTGTTCAGTGGCACGCAGACATCTGATATATATAGACTGTTGAAAAGCGCTGTATCTGAGGCTTAATATCTAAGTACCGGCGCCTACCATCTGGGCGTCGGGAACTGTGGTTTTTACCGCATTATCTTTGTTATTTTTGAACTTTGTCTCCATTTAGTTAAAAAACTCCCCTGATGAACCTGGTGTTATGACTATCTGCTAGGGTAAACACATAGGGAGTTGAGGGGAGAGAGGAGATTTATATATTTTTTTATCTAAAAGGAGGATTTGATCAAGTATTTGGTATATTATGCCCGTTGTGGGGTTAATGATCATTCACTTCCTTAGTCCTTTCTAGTAGTATAATGTTGTACCATGTTAGCCATTGAAAGTAGTGGAAGAGTGAAGAAATCAGGCGATACCTTTTAGAGGCTAACTGAGTATATTTGATAAGTAAGCTTTCAAGAATCTAGCTCTCTTCTTCAGACATGGTGTTATACAAGAGCTGAAAATTCACAGATTTTTTTATATACCCTATACACATGATCTTCAAAGGATTTTAGAGTCCTTAAAAAAACCAAACCAAAATGCAATCTAAGTAGAGAAGTTATTTACAACAGGTCAAAAAACAATCTGGAAAGTTGTGGTGCGTGACAGAGGGATCTGTTATCTGTTTGTTATCAGGAGGTGATTAGTGACCCTCACAGTTCATACATAGTGTGACATGAAGCTGGCATTAATATTAAATCCAAATTGCAGAGTTTGAAATTTTTGCATAAACTTGTACTCCCATTCTTTCCTTTCCTCCTGCGTCTTAAAATGTCCCATTAAAACCACAACCCGCAAATCTTCAGTAGAGTAGTTTTCTCCGGAGAATTGTGCGGCCACTGGGAGATCTGTTCTGCTGTTATTAATATTGGATCTGTGTGAGTTCATTCGCTGACTAAGTCTCTGTCCTGTTTCCCCCACATAGAGGCCTGTGGTGGGACATAGCACACACATTATGAGGTGCACCACATTGGAAGACCTGCAGGAAAATGTCCTCCTAATTCTGTGCATCTGTTGTGACTGTGGGACAGGTACACTGTCAGCGGTGTGGATGTGCTTGCATGTCATGCACATTTTTTGTAGGCAAGGTGAGGTGCCATTTTCAGTTGGGGCCTTCAGGGCACTCCGGACAATAATACGCCTCAGGTTTGGTGGTTGTCGAAAGGAAAGGAGAGGGGGGACTGGAAATATGTCCTTGAGTCTGTTGTCCCTATGTAGCACCGGTTGGAGCTCCTTGGCAATCCTTCGTAGAATTTCCAGCTGTGGGTTGTAGGTGACAACTAGGGGCACTCGGGCATCTTTCTGGGTCTCTCTATATGTGAGCAGACTGTCTCTGTTAATGGCTGCCGCTTTGTTTAATTGGTTGTCCGTCACTTTTGGTTTGTATCCCAATCGGAGAAATTTCATCCTCAGATCCAGGAGCTGCTTGTCCAGGTCTGTTTTGTCGGAGCAAATACGATTGTATCGTATAGCCTAGCTGTAGATAATAGATTGTCTTGTGTGCTTGGGGTGGAAGCTGTCGTTTCTCAGGTAGGCCGTTCTGTCTATGGGTTTGTGGTATATTGATGTGAGTAGTGGTCTTTGATGTATATTGTTGTATCCAGAAAGTGAATTTCACTCCCTGAAGAGCTAAGTTTAAGGTTGATGCTCCTTCCAGTTCTGTCATAAAGAGATTTGCATACTGGGGTGCACATCTTTCTATACAGAGTTTGGGTGTGGTGTTTAGAGCTTTATATTGGCTATTTGAAACTCCACTTCATTATTATAGTTTATATACCATCTCTAGTATTTATATGACAAGGATATTTCTAGCGCTTCATTGGAACACACCACAGTCTCATAGTATTTCCTGCGGTTTTTCTAATGTTTTATCTGAATGTACCGTAGTTTCATAGTATTGACCTGCGGTTTTCTTAACCTATATTCCTGGATATAAGTGAGGGGATAGAGGTGGATATATGTTTTGTACTCATTCTCCTTAGCCAGGACAGGTTTATTCTGAATGTCACTTAGGTTATGGATGGGTGATATTAGTATAGTTATATGTCTGAGTTTTTAATTATTTAAATAAAAGTTGAGTTTTATACATTTCTTTTCATCTTTACTGTATATTTTGGCCATCCCTTTTTTTGTGGTGCTTTAAAAACACCTCCACAGCATGATGCTGCCACCACCATGTTTCACTGTTGGGATTGTATTGGGCAGGTGATGAGCAGTGCCTGGTTTTCTCCACACATACCGCTTAGAATTAACGTCAAAAAGTTCAATCTTCGTCTCATCAGACCAGAGAATCTTATTTCTCATAGTCTGGGAGTCCTTCATGTGTTTTTTGGCAAACTCTATGCGGGCTTTCATATGTCTTGCACTGAGGAGAGGCTTCCTTTGGGCCACTCTGCAATAAAGCCCCGACTGGTGGAGGGCTGCAGTGATAGTTGACTTTGTGGAACTTTCTCCCATCTCCCTACTGCATCTCTGGAGCTCAGCCATAGTGATCTTTGGGTTCTTCTATACCTCTCTCACCAAGGCTCTTCTCCCACGAGTGCTCAATTTGGCTGGACGGCCAGGTATAGGAAGAGTTCTGGTCGTCCCAAACTTCTACCACTTAAGGATTATGGAGGCCACTGTGCTCTTAGGAACCTTGAGTGCTGCAGAAATTCTTTTGTAACCTTGGCCAGATCTGTGCCTTGCCACAATTCTGTCTCTGAGCTCCTTGGGCAGTTCCTTTGCTCTGACATGCACTGTGAGCTGTGAGGTCTTATATAGACAGGTGTGTGCCTTTCCTAATCAAGTCCAATCAGTTTAATTAAACACAGCTGGACTCCAATGAAGGAGTAGAACCATCTCAAGGAGGATCAGAAGGAAATGGACAGCATGTGAGTTAAATTTGAATGTCAAAGCAAAGGGTCTGAATACTTATGACCATGTGATATTTCAGTTTTTCTTTTTTAATAAATTTACAAAAATATGTACATTTCTGGTTTTTTTCTGTCAAGATGGGGTACTGAGTGTACATTAATGAGAAATAAAATGAACTTTTTTGAACTTTTAGCAAATGGCTGCAATGAAACAAAGAGTGAAAAATTTAACCCCTTAACGACCTTGGACGTACTATTACGTCCTGGGCGCTAGGTACTTCGCGCACCAGGACGTAATACTACGCCCGAGGCCGTCCGCCCGCTCACTATCTGAGCGGGCGGTATCGGAACCGGGTGTTAGCTGTATCTGACAGCTAACACCCTGCTCCATAACCTCCGGTCGGCCATAACTTCCGATCAGTGGTTTTAACCCCTTGGATGCCGCGGTCAAACATGACCGCGGCATCCAAGGGGTTCCGCCGTCTTGCCGACCCCCCCCGACACCCCCCGCGGCGAGATCGGGGGGTGCCGATATCTCTAATCTGCAGCCCGGGGTCTGCCAAGTGACCCCAGGCTGCCTGGAGCCCCCAGTACCTGGTTGATCCTGCCGAGACATCAGGAAGTCAGCGCTGTGTTTCCATACCGCTGACTTCCTGTAGGCTGCAAGACACGTGTATGCTCGTGTCTTGCAGTCTATAGTGCTGAGCCAGCAATCAAAGCATTGCTGGCTCAGGTGTCCTAATGGGACACAAGAAAAAGTAAAAAAAAAGTGAAAAAAAAAATAATAAAGTATGTGAAAAAAAGTTAATAAAAGAATAAAGCCCCAAAAATTCCCTTTTCCTATATAAAATGAATTATATAAAAAATAAACCTAAAAATTAATAAAAACAATACATATTTGGTATTGTTGCGTCCGTAACAACCTGTACAATAAAACTGAAACCATATTTAATGTACACGGTGAAAGTCGGGGAAAAAAAAACCGAAAAAAAGTAACGATTTTTCGCCATCTCACCTTACAAAATATGCCATAAAAAGTGATCAAAAAGTCATATGTACCCCAAAACAGTACCAATAAAAAGCACAGGTTGTAAAAATAAGCCCTAAACCAACTCTCTAAACTGAAAAATAAAAATGCTACGCATCTTAGAAGATAGCGATGCAAAAAAAATTAATTTATGTCCCCAAATGGGTTTTTGTTCTGCAAAATTGGTATTGCATAAAAAAACAGTATAAATGAGGTATCGCCGTAATCGTACCGACCCGCAGAATAAAGATAACATGTAACTTATGCTCTACGCTGCATGGTGAAAAATTTAAAAGATAAAACGCAGTGCCAGAATTGATGGGGTTGTTTTTTAATCCACCAAGAAAGAGTTAATAAAATTTATTTAATAAGTTGTAAGCACCTAAAAATGATGTCATTAAAAAATACATCTCACCCTGAAAACAACAAGCCCTCATATGGCTACATCACCAGAGAAATAAAGAAAATATAACTCGTACAATGTGAAGACAAAAACCCCAAAAATCGCCAAATCATTAGAGCATAACTGGCTGCGGCAGGAAGGGAATGTATAAGCTGTGCGAGCGTATATTAGGGTACACCCCAGATTTAGAGCTTACGAGGGATAATAAACCAGAAGTGACCCCCAGAGTGACCCCCCAATAATAGGAACTACTGGGGAAATAGTAGGGAATTTAGTGTACCCAATGTACTACGCACAGATTACATATTCACTTTTCCCCATCCGCTGTGCAGTCACGTCTGGGATACTAATGCTCGCTACACCCCTTGATAAATTCTTTGAGGGGTGCAGTTTTCAAAATGGGGTCATTCCCTAGGGGATTCCACTTTACTGGTACTTTAGAGGCTCTGCAAACATGACATGGCATCCAGATCCCAAACATCTGAATCTGCGCTCCAAAAGCCATATAGCGCTCCTTCCCTTCTGTGCCCTACTGTGTGCCCAAACTGCAGTTTATACCCACATGTATGACACTGGTGTACCCAGGATAAGGTACTTAATGTGATATATGGGTATAAACTCCTGTTTGGGCACAGCCAGGCACAGAAGGGAAGGAGCGCTATTTGGTTTTTGGACGCCATTGCACTTTTGCAGAGCTGAAATGCCAGTACAGTGGAATCCCCTGACATGTCACCCCATTTTGGAAACTGCACCCCTGAAGGAATTTATCTAGGGGTACAGTGAGCATTTTTAACCCCCAAGTGTTGCTATAATTTATTATCCGTAAATGAATAGGCAGCTGATGATGAAAGGTGAAAATGACAATTATTCCAGGAATACGACATTTCTGTGCGTAATATGTTGTGCCCGGCTTGTATCAGAGATGAACGCTCCAAAAGCTGTTGTGCCCGGGATCCCCGATCACCAGTTTTTGGAGTGTGTGTCTGTGCAGACATAAGCTGGGCACAACATATCGGGCACTGAAATGGCGTATCTATAGAAAAATTTCATTTTTAACTTTTCATTATCAGCTGCGCATTCATTTTTGGAAATTAAAAGAATGCAACACTTAAGGGTTAATAATGCTCGCTACCCCACTTGATAAATCCCTTGAAGGGTATAGTTTCCAAAATGGGGTGACATGTCTGCGGATTCCACTTTACTGACAATTCATGGGCTCTGCAAAAGTGGCATGGTGTCCAAAAAGCAAACTGTGCTCTAAAAACCAAAATAGCGCTCTTTCCCTTCTGTGCCTGGCTGTGCCCAAACAGCAGTTTATACCCACATATGGCATTGTTAAGTACGTTATCCTGGGTACACCAGTGTCATACGTGTGGGCATAAACTGTCATTTGGGCACACAGCAGGGCGCAAATGTGAAGGAGCGCTATGTGCTTTTGGAGCGCATATTTAGATCGTTGTTTTTTTGGATGCCATGTCACATTTGCAGAGACCCTAAAATTGCCCCTACAAAATGGGGGTCACTTCTTGGGGAATTCCAATTTACTGGCACCTCCAGGGCTCTGCAAAAATATCATGGCGACCAGAAAGTCCCTCTAAATCTGTACTCCAAAAGCTAAAAAAAACCACAGTGCTCCTTCCCTTCTGAGCCCTGCTGCGTGCCCAAGCAGCAGTTTATACCCACATATATAATTTTTTTTGTCCCTGGGATAGCCCACTTAATAGTTTTAGGAGTTCATGTCTCTGATGCCACAAAGTGGCTGCAACGTATTAGGCACTGAAATTGGATATTTCTTTAAAAACTTTAATTTTCACTTTGTACATTAATTTTTGGGAAGCATTTTTAGGCTCTAAATGATAATACCCCTTGATACATTCCTTGAGGGGTGTAGTTTCTAAAATGGGGTCACTTTTGAGAGGTTTCCATTATATTGGTACTTTAGGGGTTCTGCAAATGCGACATGGCATCCAAAAACTATTCCAGCAAAATCTGCCCTCCAAAAGCTAAATAGCGCTCTTTCCATTTTTAGCCCTGCCATTTACCCATGCAGCAGATTACAACCACATATGGGGCATTTCTGTGTTCAGGAGAAATTGTGTAACGAACTTTGGGGTGCTTTTTCTCCTTTGTCCTCTTGTGAAAATGAAAAATTTGGGGCTAAATTGACGGTTTATTGGAAAAAAAGTAATTTTTCATTTTAATGTCCCAATGTTAATAAAATCTGTGAAACAGCTGTGAGGTCAAAATGTTCACCATACCCCTAGATAAATTCTATAAGGGGTGTAGTTTCCAAAATGGGGTCACTTTTTGGGGGTTTGTATTATATTGGTACTTTAGGGGCTCTGCAAATGCGACATGGCATCCGAAAACTATTCCAGCAAAATCTGCCCTCCAAAAGCTAAATAGCGCTCTTTCCATTTTGAGCCCTGCCATGTACCCATGCAGCAGATTACAACCACATATGGGGCATTTCTGTGTTCAGGAGAAATTGTGTAACGAACTTTGGGGTGCTTTTTCTCCTTTGTCCTCTTGTGAAAATGAAAAATTTGGGGCTAAATTGACGGTTTATTGGAAAAAAAGTAATTTTTCATTTTAATGTCCCAATGTTAATAAAATCTGTGAAACAGCTGTAGGGTCAAAATGCTCATTATGTCCCTTGATATGTTCTGTGAGGGGTGTAGTTTCCAAAATGGGGTCACTTTTAGGGGGTTTCCACTGTATTGGTACTTTGGGGGCTCTGCAAATGCGACATGGTACCTGAAAACTATTCCAGCAAAATCTGCTCTCCAAAAGCTAAATAGCGCTCTTTCCATTCTGAGCCCTGCCATGTATCCATACAGCAGATTACGACCACATATGGGGTATTGCTGTGTTTAGGAGCAATTATTTTGCAAACTGTGGGGTGCTTTTTCTACTTTAACCCATTGTGAAAATGAAAACTTTGGGGATAAAGTGACATTTTAGTAATGTTTCATTTATACATCCCAGTGTTAGCAAAATCTGTGAAACGAATGTAAGGTCAAAATGCTCACTATACCCCTATATGAATTCTGTGAGGGGTGTAGTTTCCAAAATGGGGTCACTTTTTGGGTTTTCCTTTGTATTGGTACTCTAGGGGCTTTGCAAATGAGACATGGCACCTGAAAACTATTCCAGCAAAATCTGCTTTTCAGACGCCCAGTGTCACTCCTTCCCTTCTGTGCGCTGCCATTCGCCCAAACATCAGTTTACACCCACTTGTGGGGTATTTCCGTGCTCGGGAGAAATTGCATAACAAACTGTGAGATGCATTTTTTCCTTTAACCCTTTGTGAATGTGTTAATTTTAGGGCTAAATTAAGGAATTAGTGGGAGAAAATTAAATGTCTAAATTTCACCTCCATATTGTTTTAATTCCAGTGAAATTCTTAAAGGGTTAACAAACTTCCCAAATGTTATTTTGAATTATTTGAGTGGTGCAGTTTTGAAAATGGGGTGATTTATGGGGGTTTCTAATATATAGGCCTTTATAATCCTCTTCAGAACTGAAGTGGTCCCTAAAAAATTAGTTTGGGAAATTTTCTTGTAAATCTGCAAAATCGCTGTTACACTTGTAAGCCTTCTAACATCTAAAATAAATTACAGGACGATTAAAAGATGATGCCGATATAAAGCAGAGATATTGTAGATAATATGTATTAATGTATTTGGGTGGTATGACTATCTATCTGAAAAGCAGAGCATTTCACATTTTGAAAATTGCGATTTTTTTCAAAATTTCCATCAAATTTCCTATTTTTCTATAAATAAATACAAAAATATTCATTAGTGTTTACCACTAACATGAAGTACAATGTGTCACGAAAAAACAATCTCAAAATCACTTGCGTAAGTTAAGACGTCTCAAAGTTATTGCCATATAAAGTGACACATGTCAGTTTTGAAAAACGAGGCCTGGTCCTTAACGCACTTTTGGGCTGGGTCCTTAAGGGGTTAAAGGGGTCTGAATACTTTCCGTACTCACTGTAGAAGTATTGCAGGGTGGGGTGATCAAGAGATTGCAATAAAAATGTAAAAGTTATGGATTTTTGAATATGGTGATGCAAAAACAAAATATTTATTTTATTAAAGTGTTTTTATTGTGCAAAAGTAGTAAAATGTAATTTATAAATTAGGCATTGCTGTAATCGTACTGACTGACAGAATATAGGTACCGTATGGTGAGCAACATAAAAACAAAACACAAAAAAAATTTACCAAAAATAGGAAAATAATAATAATAATAATAATAATAATAAATTTTATTTATATAGCGCCAACATATTCCGCAGCACTGTACAATTTGTACGGTTCAAGTACTGACAAAAAAGATACAATACAAAGAAATAGTCAATTCACACACTGGAACTGAGGGCCTTGCTCACAAGAGCTTACAATCTATGAGGTAGAGGGGGTGACACAAGAGGTAGCAGGGGTGGCAATAGACGTAGCATTGCTTGTACAATGGTCAGACAATTTTGTAATAGAGGTTACTGTCATTACACATATATAAAGCTGTATGAGCCATCACCAGTCGTGTCCTTTAACGTGCAGATGGTGCCTGGACATATAGAGTTAGTCTGATACGGCATCATATCCTGTGAGGTAATGTTGGAGCATCAACAGAGGAGGGTACGTTTTAGGGATTCTAACTACGGAAGGGTTTACATTAGGAGTTGTGATAGGCCTGTCTGAAAAGATATGTCTTTAGTTTATGCTTGAAGCTGTGGAAATTGGGGGTTAATCTGATAGTCCGAGATAGAGCATTCCAGAGAAGTGGTGCAACTCAGGAGAAGTCTTGTATACGTGCGTGGGAGGTTCTGATAATACAGGATATTAGTCTTAGGCCATTGAGTGAACGGAGAGTACGGGTTGGGCAATAGAAAGAGATGAGGGAGGAAATGTAGGAAGGTGCAACATTATGGAGAGCCTTGTGAATGAGGGTGATAAGTTTATATTGTATTCTGTATTGAATAGGCAGCCAATGTAGTGACCGGCACAGACCGGAGGCATCGCTGTGGCATCTAGACTGATAGATGAGCCTGGCCGCCGTATTCAGAATAGATTGTAGAGGGGAGAGTTTAGTAAGGGGAAGACCGATTAGTAGGGAGTTACAGTAGTCAAGGCGAGAGTGAATCAGGGCAACAATAAGTGTCTTTAGTGTATCTCTGGTAAGGAAAGGGCGTATTCTGGAGATGTTTTTGAGGTGGAGATAACATGAGCGTGCGAGTGATTGGATATGGGGGGTGAAGGAAAGGTCTGAGTCAAACAAAACCCCGAGGCAGCGGGAATACTGCCTAGGATATATGGTAAGGCTGGAGACTGCAATGGAGATATCAGGGACAGATCTATTAGATGGTGGAAACAGCAGTAATTCAGTCTTTGAGAGATTCAGTTTCAGATAGAGCGAAGACATGATATTTGAGACAGCAGAGAGACAGTCACTGGTGTTCTGTATTAGTGCAGGGGTGATGTCACGGGATGACGTATATAATCGGGTGTCATCAGCATAAAGATGGTACCGTAAGCCAAATCTAGTGATAGTTTGTCCAATGGGGGCTGTGTAGAGGGAGAAGAGTAGGGGACCTAGGACCGAGCCCTGAGGAACCCCAACGGCAAGGGGAAGAGGGGAAGAAACAGAGCTCGCAAATGATACACAGAAAGTGCAGTCAGAGAGATAAGAGGAGAACCAGGAGAGAGCGGTGTCCTTGAAGCCGACAGAATGGAGCATAATGAGGAGGAGTTGATGGTCAACAGTGTCAAATGCTGCTGAGAGATCTAGAAGAATAAGAAGAGAGTAGTCACCTTTGGATTTAGCCGTCAGGAGATCATTGGAGACTTTTGTGAGGGCCGTTTCAGTAGAGTGCAGAGTGCGGAAGCCAGATTGTAAGGGGTCAAGAAGAGAGTTAGCCGAAAGATAGAGGATTAAATGAGAATAGACTAAGCGTTCCAAGATTTTGGAGATGAAGGGGAGGTTAGAGACAGGTCAATAGTTAGCAGCACAGGACGGGTCAAGGGAGGGTTTCTTCAATAGAGGGGTTATGACAGCATGTTTGACAGAGGATGGAAATATTCCAGAAGAGAGAGAGAGGTTAAATATTTTAGTAAGGTAAGTCTTGACATCAGGCGACAGAGACTGGAGAAGGTGTGAGGGGAAAGGGTCACTACTGCAGGTCGTAGGACGTGAAGAAGAAAGTAGCTGAGATACTTCCTCCTCTGTAACAGGTTCAAAAGAAGAGAAGGAACAGTCTGAAGTGCGGCTGGTGAGGGGGTAAGTGCCACCTGGGAATTGGGCAGTTATTTCCTGATGGATCTTATCAATTTTATCATGGAAATAAGTGGCCAGGTCATCTGTGCTAAGGTCTGTGAATGGCATCTGCACCTTAGGGGTGAGTAAGGAGTGAAAAATTTCAAATAGCCTTTTAGGGTTACAGGAGAGAGAAGAGATGAGAGTGGTGAAATAGGCTTGTTTGGCTAGGTGAAGGGCAGAATTACAGGTTTTAAGCATAAATTTAAAGTGGAGGAAGCCTGCAGGTGAATGTGATTTTCTCCACAGACGTTCAGCACACCTAGAGCACCGCTGAAGAAAACGTGTCTGTGGCGTGTGCCAGGGTTGCTGCCTCCTGCGTCTAACTTTTCGAGAGGAGGGGGGAGTCACCTCATCCAATGCATTCTTAAGGGTTTCATTATAGTGACTGGTGGCCAGACTGGGACAGGAGAGTGAAGAGATGGGGGACAGAGAGGACTGTAGAGTATCTGAAAGGTGCTGGGTGTTAATAGCAAGTAAATTCCTATATGTATGATGAGTAGGTGTGTCCTGTGAAGGAGAGAAAACACTGATGGTGAGAGACAGAAGATTATGATCAGAGGGTGGCAGAGAAGAGTTAGTATATTTAGAAACTGTGAGGAGTTGATGGAAGACAAGATCAATGGTGTTGCCATCTACATGTGTGGTGGAAGAGGAAAGTTGTGAAAGAACAAAAGACGTGGTTATTGAGAGAAACTGTGAGGCAGCTGGGGAGATAGGGGTGTCAGTGGGGATATTAAAGTCACCCAAGATAAGGGTAGGAATTTCACTGGATAAAAATGTTGCAGAGTGCGATTGCTGGATGTGGCAGAGTCAAAACCAGATAGACAGTTGTATATAACTGGAACAAATTTTTAGTGAAACATGAGTTCAGTAAGAGAAGATCACCTCACATGGTGAATAACAGATCTAGTTCAGTACACACACACTAACAAAAAACAGGATGTGTATATCAACCACCATCAAAACAACAAAAGTACAGAGTGTCTACCGATAAATATTTAGTAACAGCTACATCTAGTGTCATAAATGTGAACTGCAGTCAATCCAGCAAATATAGAGACAAAGCTGGCTGTTGTATATCTCCAACACCCCTTCTCAACAGCTAAGGCTTAGTCTGTTAGGCCCATCTTCTTTGTAAGCCTCGAGTGTCTTTCAGTGGTCAGGGGCTTGGTAAGGATATCTGCTGTCATATACTCAGTCGGGCAATAAAGTAACTCAAGAAGTCCCTGCTCTTGAAGATCCCTCAGAAAGTGGTACTTCACATCAATGTGCTTGGTTCTTAAGCTAACTCTTTCCATCTGCGCAAGTGCAAGACATCCTTGATTGTCCTCAAAGATTCTCGTTGCTTTCATCTGTGGTTGACCCAAGTCTTTTAATAGTTGTCTCAACCATATGACTTCTTGACTTGCCTTTGCTGCTGCAACATACTCTGCTTCAGTAGATGATAGTGTAACAGAAAGCTGCTTTCTACTAGTCCAACAGATAGCACCTCCTGATAGAAGAAACAGGTACCCACTTGTATCTCCGGCCCAATCGGCATCCACATATCCTGTCAGGGTGCTTTCGTCACTTGCTGTTAACTTTAGCTTGTAGTGTAAAGGCCCTTTAAAATAGCGAATAACTCACTTCACAGCATTCCAGTCCATCTGACTTGGTGTTGAAGTCTTTCTACATAGGATTCCAACTGCTGCTGCAATGTCAGGCCTTGTAGCGGTGCTATTGTACAGCAATTTCCCTATTCCTTTCCTGTACGGAGTGTAAGTTGGTAGTGGTGTATCTTGGCTGTCTATCTTCTTCAGGTAGTTGGTTTCCTTGGGAGATTTTACTGGTTTTGCATCTTCCATTCTAAATGTCTCAATTATCTCTTGTATTTTGTTCTTTTGGTTCAGAAAGAAGCTGCCATCTTCCTCTCTCTCAATCTAAATGTCAAGATAATTATTTACGTTGCCAAGATCTTTGGTCTGAAAATGCTGATTTAGGGTTTGGAGTATTTCTCCTTCATCCCCTTCTTGCTTGAAACAAATCAGAATATTGTTCACATAAATGAGTACATAGATCCACCTGTCTGCTAATTTCTTTGTGTATAAACAGGGGTCTGCTTTACTCCTATGAAAGTCCTCATGTGTAAGCACTTAATTTATTCTCATATTCCATGCTCTGGTGGCTTGCTTTAGACCATATATACTCCTCTTTAGTTTGCATACTAGGTCTGGTCTTTGCTCATCTTTGAATCCTGGTTGTTGTTCCATGTAGATATCTTCTGCTAACACGCCGTGTAGAAACGCTGTTTTTACATCAAAGTGTCTTACTTGCATTTTCCTTATTGTGGCTACTGTCAGCAAAGTTCTTATTGTAGCATGTTTGACTACTGACGCAAATGTCTCATCATAGTCCTCTCCATATTTTTGAGAATATCCCTTGGCTACGAGTCATGCCTGGTATCGCTCAACTGTACCATCTGCATTGTATTTTACTTGGAAAGTACTACCAGGTGGTAGTTCTGTAAGTGTCCATGTTTTAGTGTCATGCATGGATTTTATCTCTTCCTTTGCAGCCTTTGTCCATTTACTGGCTTCCCCTTCTGAAAGCTGAGATATGTCTTCCCAAGTTGCAGGTTCATTAGTACTGGCAATGCTTGCGTTGTTGTAATGCAAAAAAACAAAATGGCTGCCCTTGATAAAATGGCTGCCCCTGACAAGATTGATATAAAGCCAGCTCATAGTAACCTTAATTTCAACTCTGTATGAGGTAATGTCTACATAGACATAAAAGCCAGCTCAAAGTTCAATTCTGTTTGAGGTAATGTTTACATGGATATAAAACCAGCTTAAAGTTTAATGCTGTATGAGGTAATGTCTACATAGACTTAAAAGCCAGCTTAAAGTTCAACTAGGTTATGTCTACATGGACATAAACGCCAGCTTAAAGTTTAACTCTGTATGAGGTGTACGTGTCCCAGGAAACATTGCAGTGGAAGTTGGCCCCTTTCACAGGAATGTGAGCCTGGAGACGAGTAAAGCCTTACAGAGGTGTAAACACTTCTGTAACCGCCCACTCCTATGACGCACACAAAGGGTATATAAGATAGGTTAATATCTCCTGTCTGTTGTTGCAATACTGACAGCAGTAATTGGGGACGCCTGATGCTGCACGATGATACCTGTCACAACGACTTGGTGATATTTCCCGGAGATACCCTGATCAGAATTCATCAATGAAGCTTGGCGGTGTTGTAAGTGTTGATTTGATTACCTGTTGATTAACTTTGATATACCTTCTGATATACTTTTAAGTGTTGGAAGTGTTGATTTGATTACCTGTTGATTTACTTTGATATACCTTCTGATATACTTTTAAGTGTTGAAAGTGTTGATTTGATATACCTTCTGATATACTTTTAAGTGTTGGAAGTGTTGATCTAATTACATTCTAATATCTTTTATACTTTTCCTTGTTGTAAGACCTTTTTGATATCTTCTTATACTCTTCTTAATAAAATGTTAAGCTATTATTGATAGTCCAGTGTTTTATTCTATAACTTTGTTCTATAACACGGAATCCAAAGAATCTTTTCTCTTGGCATAACATTTTTGGCGTAGTCGGCAGGATTCCATTTATAGAATAAAATGTTTAAGTGTAAAACACAAGCTAGTTCTAATGTATTTCCTGATGTTATTCCGGGTTGGGAGCAGGCTCCTTACTCGATTCTAGCTCAGGAATGGGCTAAATTTACGGGGCTGGGGGAGAATTGGAAAGATCAATTGGGAGCTGGCAGCCCAGCAGATGTAGTGCAATGTTTAGAAAGGGGGTTGGTGAACAAAGGGAATGAATATGTTGCTATGTGCAGGAGGAGGGGGTGGATTTTGCTATCAGCCTACAGACAGCAAAATGAGGAACAGATGTTGTTACTGAACCATGTCAGTGATTTAGAACAGCAATTGTTAACCCTCCAGTCTCAGGAAACTATGAATAAATGTCAAAAGCAGATTTTAGCTGATAAAGTTGTTCAGTACAAGAATTATGCTGAACGAGCAGCGGTTAGGATTGCTCAATATAAATATCGGAAGAGGAGAGGGAAAATTAATAAGAAATGGGTCGCCCTGGCAGTCTCATGTGCAGTGGTTAACTGGGACCCGTCACAAATTGATGCCTCGGTGTTCTCCTCCACCGATGAAGACCACCCAGGTGATTCTGAGGGGGATGATGATTGGGAAGATCCCCCTGACCCAACCTCCCCAAGTAAATGCTAAACCCATTATCAGACGGGAGCAGACAGCCCCTCCCTCTGCAGAATTCACAGATTTATTCAAAGAGGTGAAGGCATTGTTATTAGAACACAAAGCACAGGAGAGAGGAGGAATGTTTCGGGGAGATTCTTCCCGGGCACAATATGATTGACAGATTAGCCAAGCCCACCGTGTAGATGCCCGACCCCAAGTAAATTTGAGGATTGATTGGAAACACAAAAATGTACAAAATGTAACCGCATTAGTAGATACGGGTGCGGAGGCTACACTCATTTATGGGAACCCAAATAAGCACTCTGGGCAGAAAATAACCATTACAGGACTCGGTGGCCAGCAGATTATTGGCACTCGAACAAAAATTTGTCTGAGAATAGGAAACCTTCCTGTTAAGCAGTACAGTGTAATTGTAGTTCCAGTGCCTGAATATATCATTGGTATAGACATTTTGAAGGGAATGCAGTTACATTTGCCTGATGGTAAGTATTCTTTTGGAGTAAAATCTGTGCAAATTAATCCTGTTTTGATAGGGAAATTAAAAATGAAATCTGTTGAGATTCCCAGAGCCACAAAAACAATTCATGGTCTGTGGCAAACGGGTTGGTAAACTGGATGCCCACCTGGCATTCTCATGATTGGAAAATAGGGACCAAGGAAGTATGGGGAGGTGAATTGTGGAAAGAAATATGGGAAATATGTCATAAAAAGAATGTGACTGTTTTTCATGTGGATGCTCATACTAATATCAATTCTCTTGACAGACTTTACAACAGCATAGCTGATGAACAATCAAAGATTGCCAAAAAGCCACCTTCCAGTGGGGACAGACCAGAGGTGTTCCCCTCAGGTTAGAGGTTATAAAAACAATAATGCAACAGTGTCCGTGTGTCAACATTCACAACACAGGGTAGTGCCCAGGGTGGTAAAGGGACATATCTTGCGAGGCACATTGCCTGGCCAGATTTGGCAGATCGACTTCATTGGACCATTAACTGAGTCACAAGGATGTAAATATGCCTGCACAGCAGTGGATACATACTCAGGTGTACTGATGGTACACCCCTGTAAGTTTGCCAATGGTAATTCCACCATCCGCCTGCTAGAAAATATAGTGCTGTATTATGGCATACCTTTGCAAATGCAATCAGATAATGGTAGCCATTTTAAAAACAATAGAGTACAGCAATTTGCCCAAGAACACAACATAGAGTGGATATTTCATATCCCCTATTACCCCCAAGCTGCAGGCTTAATTGAGCGGATGAATGGGATATTAAAACAACAATTGCAAAAGCTAACTGATGGAGCATGGGGAAATTGGAGGAAAGTGTTAAATGAAGCAGTCACCATATTGAATAATAGACCAATAGCTGAGCAAGAAACTCCGCTGATGCGAATGATTACCCCAAACCTGCAGGTAATGCCCCTAAAAGCAGGTCTGAATCAACAGACAGTGACATATTGGAAAATTACTGATACTGCCAAATCTCCTTTGCAGGCTACACCACAATCAGTAGGGTTAGATCTGTGTTGTACCCAGGCTGAGACCATTATGCCCAGAGAAATTAAAATCTTAGGTACTGGATTGGGAATAATCTTCCCTCCAGCACATTTTGGGTTAATCCTGGGGCAACCGAGTTTGGGTTTACTTGGTGTACAGGTAACTAATGAGGTAATTAATCCTGATTACCAAGGTGAAATTAAAGTGATTGTAAGGGTTTTGCCAAACGTAGCAACCCTGACACTACTGCAGCGGTCTGGGAGGAAGGACAGAGACAAGTGAGCCCTAATCTCACCCCAGCCACTGTCCCTTCCTACTTGTCTCACTGTCCTAATGACAGGAACAACTTGGAGCCGGTCCCTACTCTGAATAAGTGACAACACAGAACGAAGACAGGACGCACAAACAACAAAAGAGAGGTCAGGAAGCCAAGGGGTCAGTAACAAACGAGCAAAGCAGTACAAAGTCAAAATCCAAGAGAATAGTCAGGGGCAAGCCAAAGGGTCAGAGAATCAAGTAGCAAACTATAAAGGAATAGTAAGAGAGCAGGCAAAACACAAGTGAAATAACCGGCAACTTGCTGAGAAATGACATCCTGTAAATAGAAAGTCTGGGCCCAGCCACAGATCTGATAGGAACAAAGGCTGTCAATCAACAGGCCAGGAAGAGATTAACTCTATGCAGTCCAGAGAGAATTGTTCCTAATTACATGGGTGTGGCTTTACACAGCAAGGGAACTAGGACCATGTTCAGACTGAGCATCAAGAAACTTAAACAAAGAACCAAACTGAAGACGCCTCCTTCGCCACAGCGTGCGAGCGGAGGGCGGCGCCGAGACCCGAAACGGCAGAGACGTTACAGTGATTTTACACAATGCTGGAGCAGAAGCATTGGGAATACAGGAGGGAGAAAAACTAGCACAATTGTTAGTCCTGTCATATCCACTAATCACATTAGCCAAAGGAAAGGCTCCTACACAGCTGACTGTACAAGGCCCTGGTGGTTTTGGACACTCAGATGGGGCCAAGGTGTGGGTAAAACAGCCACAAGGTCCTCCCACACCAGCTGAAGTGATTGCAAAGGGTACTGATAATGTGCTAGTTACTATGACTCCTGGTACAACTCAATATCACTCCAGTCAATAATGTGTATTTACGTGAGTAATTTGTGTTCCCTCTCAGGTTTGGATTTTGTTAGCCCTCAGTGGATGCCTTCTGGTAGTGTTGTTATGGATTTGGCACGAGCATTATCAAGACTACCACGGGTCAGAGGACAATCCAAATCGGGGAGTGAGGGAGTTGGAGAGAGAACTGTGAAGAACAAAAGAAAAATATGTGGCTGTACTTAGCTCGAGTACTGAATATGACAGACTTTTGCCTGAAAAATGCATATTCCAGCAATATCCTGGAAACTTGTTTGGTCGCTGTACCAACTCCTGTTGCAGTATGGACTAAACTGTTACGAATTCAGTTAAATGATACTGTCTTAGAGGAAGCTGATCTACATTTCCATGTGGATTGGATAAGTCCTTATAATGCTTGTCTGAACTGCCCTACTTATACAGATCTAGAGGAAAATATGATCAAAATATCAACTGGGGCAGTAACAGAAGCAGAATTATGCTTTGAATTCACATATAATAAAACTTATATTCCTGGTTGTAATGAAAAATTTCAGCACACACCTGCACAGCAGCCTGTGCAAACATCAGAACATGTGTATATATATAAGTATGGCTGTATCACTGGTAGGAATACCAGGCTTAGCAGTATATAATCATTAAACTATATCATGGCTTGCTTTATGGTAAAGAATATAAATATTACTAGTGGTGCATATAAGGTTACTTGACCTGTCTAGGGTGGAATGCAATGCAAAAAACCAAAATGGCTGCCCTTGATAAAATGGCTGCCCCTGACAAGATGGATATAAAGCCAGCTCATAGTAACCTTAATTTCAACTCTGTATGAGGCAATGTCTACATAGACATAAAAGCCAGCTCAAAGTTCAACTCTGTTTGAGGTAATGTTTACATGGATATAAAACCAGCTTAAAGTTTAATGCTGTATGAGGTAATGTCTACATAGACTTAAAAGCCAGCTTAAAGTTCAACTAGGTTATGTCTACATGGACATAAACGCCAGCTTAAAGTTTAACTCTGTATGAGGTGTACGTGTCCCAGGAAACATTGCAGTGGAAGTTGGCCCCTTTCACAGGAATGTGAGCCTGGAGACGAGTAAAGCCTTACAGAGGTGTAAACACTTCTGTAACCGCCCACTCCTATGACGCACACAAAGGGTATATAAGATAGGTTAATACCTCCTGGCTGTTGTTGCAATACTGACAGCAGTAATTGGGGATGCCTGATGCTGCACGATGATACCTGTCACAACGACTTGGTGATATTTCCTGGAGATACCCTGATCAGAATTCATCAATGAAGCTTGGCGGTGTTGTAAGTGTTGATTTGATTACCTGTTGATTAACTTTGATATACCTTCTGATATACTTTTAAGTGTTGGAAGTGTTGATTTGATTACCTGTTGATTAACTTTGATATACCTTCTGATATACTTTTAAGTGTTGGAAGTGTTGATTTGATATACCTTCTGATATAGTTTTAAGTGTTGGAAGTGTTGATTTGATTACCTGTTGATTAACTTTGATATACCTTCTGATATACTTTTAAGTGTTGGAAGTGTTGATTTGATTACCTGTTGATTAACTTTGATATACCTTCTGATATACTTTTAAGTGTTGGAAGTGTTGATTTGATATACCTTCTGATATACTTTTAAGTGTTGGAAGTGTTGATTTAATTACATTCTAATATCTTTTATACTTTTCCTTGTTGTAAGACCTTTTTGATATCTTCTTATACTCTTCTTAATAAAATGTTAAGCTATTATTGATAGTCCAGTGTTTTATTCTATAACTTTGTTCTATAACACGGAATCCAAAGAATCTTTTTCCCTTGGCATAACAGTTGTATGAGAGACATACAGGTGGTTTACCTTTATTCTCTCTCATCGAGCATCTTGGTTCTGTGTGTGAGCTTGGTTGTGTCTGTTCTTCAGTACTGATGGATTCTGTGCTCACTTCAACTGTTTGTTCGGAAGTTACAGATGTTGGCTGATCAGTGTCAGTTTTCTCTTCTGTTCTTACTTTCTCTGTTGTCATTACAGTACATTGTCTCTCAGATTTTCAACAAAAGTTATGCTGTTGCTAATGGTAACCTTGTCAGTTTTGGTATTTAGAATTCTGTAACCCTTAACATTGTCACTGTATCCAACAAAGACACCTTCAATTGCTCTGTTTTGAAGTTTGGTGCGTTTTTCTTCTGGAATGTAGATGAACGCCTTGCATCCAAAAACTCTTAGATGTTTTACACTCGGCTTCTCATTGTGCCACAGTTCATATGGAGTTTTCAACATTGTTCTAGAGAAAAGTCTGTTTTGCAAATAAGTGGCTGTTATTGCTGCTTCACCCCAATATTTTTTGTGATAATCCAGAGTCTGTCAGCATGCATCTGATCTTTTCAGTCAGAGTTCTGTTCTTTCTTTCAGCTACCCTGTTTTGCTCTGGTGTGTAGGGGATTGTCTTTTGATGCTCTATTCCATTCTGCTTTAAGTACTCTTGTATTTTATGTCCTGTGAATTTACCTCCATTGTCACTCCGAAGTATGAGAGGTTTTCTCTGAAACTTGTTATTTGTCCTTACTACATAGTCCTGTAATTTGTCAAAAACTTCCCTCTTGTGTTGCATTAGGTAAGTGACTGTGTAGCTTGAATAGTCATCTATGAAAGTCACTATGTACCTGTTGCCTCCAGGTGTAGGTGGGTTTAGGGGATCACATACATCACTGTGAACTAGGTCAAGAGGTCTTGAAGCTCTATTGTGACTTACTTTAGGAAGTGTTGCTCTTGTAGCTTTGGATTTGATGCAACATTCACATTTAACAATAACTGAACAAGGGGATACTGTTAGATCCTTTGTCAGATTCCTCTTTTGTAGTTCCTGTATGCATTCTGGGTGTCTGTGACCTAAACGCCTGTGCCACACGTGTATACAGTCATTGTGCTTATGTGTGCATAGTCTCACCTGCTCCTTCACTGTGTTGAGGTGATATAGATGATCATCCAACTTGGCACTTGCTATCATCTGCTTGCCGTCTAGGATAGAAAACTTGTTACCTTGGAATTTTACAGTGAGTCCTTTGCTTGTCAGATGCTTCACAGATAAGAGTCCTCCTTCTAGATCAGGAACATACAGTACATCTTTTACTGGTATTGCTAAATTGTTTCCCGCATCATTGGGGCATACAAGGGTTCCATTCCCATATCCTTCTGCACATATTTTACTTCCATCTGCGAGGTAAATAGTCTCTTTGTTATTCAGATCAAGTTCTGTGAAAAAACTTCTATCACTTTTCATGTGACTGGTTGCTCCAGAGTCAATGCACCAGCCTTGCAATTTATGGTTGCTTGTCACTTTAAATGTGTCATTCCACTTCCCTTCACTTGAATCAGAAATTGTGGCTTTGACTTTTTGTTTAGTATAAGAGGGATGCTGCCTCATCTGCTCTGCTTTCCATATAGTGCAGTCTTTCTTTGTGTCCTTGTCTGTGGCATCTAAAGCACGCTCTGGTTTCCTTCTTGTGTGACCTTGTTTCTGTAACTTTAAGAGCTGTCTTGGACTGAGTTTCTGTATAATCATGTGTAAACTCCTTTCTCCACTGATACTCATCTATGAGCCTGTTCTTTACGAATGTCATTGTCAGATCTCTCTCAGGTCGTGTCTCCAGCGCATTGATCAGTGCAGTGTATGTGTCAGGTAAACTACATAATAAAATGGCTGCAGCATGACTGTCTGTTATATTCTCACCGACTGATCTGAGTTGTGTGATCACTTCCAGCATGGCATTTATATGCTCCTGCATGTCCTGCTCTCTACTAAGCCTCATTTTGTATAGTTTCCTCAGCAGAAACAACTTGCTGTTTAAACTGGATCTCTCATGCAGTCTTTTCAGTACATCCCACATGCCTTTCGCTTTATTCTCACTGCGTATGTGAATAAGCTGATCATCTTCTACTAGTAAGCTTATAGTGGACCGAGCCCATCTGTTTTTCCTGTCCCAGTCCTGATAATCATCTTGTGGTCTCTCTGTAGTGATAACTTCCCACAAGTCATCCCTGGATAATAGCATTTCCACTTTAAATTTCCATAGCTGATAATTGTCATTGTTCAGCTTGGCCACTGATAGTTTAGGTTCTGAACTACAGGCCATTCTCCCTCATATATATATATATAGGAACAGTTTTACTTCTGTACAGGAGATGTCTCTGTGGAAGCTTCCTTATGTCGATCTCTGCATCTGCCGCACTGTCTTCCGTTCTGGACTTCACTCTACCTGGGATAAAAGGAACGTTCCCAAAAGGGATAAGGATCAGCGCTTGCTCCAATTCAGTCAAACGAATTCCTTTATTAGATACCAACACAGACGCGTTTCGGAGCATCTGCCCCTTCTTCAAGTGCATACAGGTAATACATATGTCTAAAACAAGCTGTCTTTTATAGTGTCAAAGTAAAAAAGACAAACCCAAATGGGAGTGGCACAGCAGAGAAACCCTTTTTTTTTTTTTTATATAACTTTTCCCAAATGTCAAAATGACACTAGCTCTATATGAATTAAAGAGAAAAAAAAAAAAAAAAAAAAAAATATATATATATATATATATATATATATATAAAAATCAATTCGAAAATAATGGTACGTACAAAAGTAATTACCATACCCACCCAATGTTTTTAAAATATCAACATATATCAATTCATGTATAATATATAATTAAACAATAAATAGTAAAAAATAGATACACAAATAAACACATATATATATATATATATATATATATATATATATATATATATATATATAAACACACACACACATATACAATAATATACATATATATATATATATATATATATATATATATATAACACAGTACAGACCAAAAGTTTGGACACACCTTCTCATTCCAAGAGTTTTCTGTATTTTCATGACTATAAAAATTGTAGATTCACACTGAAGGCATCAAAACTATGAATTAACACATGTGGAATTATATACTTAACAAAAAAGTGTGAAACAACTGAAAATATGTCTTAGATTCTAGGTTCTTCAAAGTAGCCACCTTTTGCTTTGATTGCTGCTTTGCACACTCTTGGCATTCTCTTGATGAGCTTCAAGAGGCAGTCACCTGAAATGGTTTTCACTTCACAGGTGTGCCCTGTCAGGTTTAATAAGTGGGATTTCTTGCCTTATAAATGGTGTTGAGACCATCAGTTGTGTTGTTCAGAAGTCAGGTGGATACACAGTTGATAGTCCTACTGAATGGAGTGTTAGAATTTGTATTATGGCAAGAAAAAAGCAGCTAAGTAAAGAAAAACGAGTGGCCATCATTACTTTAAGAAATGAAGGTCAGTCAGTCCGAAAAATTGGGAAAACTTTGAAAGTGTCCCCAAGTGCAGTGGCCAAAACCATCAAGCGCTACAAAGAAACTGGCTCACATGAGGACCGCCCCAGGAAAGGAAGACCAAGAGTCACCTCTGCTGCGGAGGATAAGTTCATCCGAGTCACCAGCCTCAGAAATCGCAGGTTAACAGCAGCTCAGATTAGAGACCAGGTCAATGCCACATAGAGTTCTAGCAGCAGACACATCTCTACAACAACTGTTAAGAGGAGACTGTGTGCAGAAGGCCTTCATGGTAAAATAGCTACTAGGAAACCACTGCTAAGGACAGGCAACAAGCAGAAGAGATTTGTTTGGGCTAAAGAACACAAGGAATGGACATTAGACCTGTGGAAATCTGTGCTTTGGTCTGATGAGTCCAAATTTGAGATCTTTGGTTCCAACCACCGTGTCTTTGTGCGACGCAGAAAAGGTGAACGAATGGACTCTACATGCCTGGTTCCCACCATGAAGCATGGAGGAGGAGGTGTGATGGTGTGGGGGTGCTTTGCTGGTGACACTGTTGGGGATTTATTCAAAACTGAAGGAATACTGAACCAGCATGGTTACCACAGCATCTTGCAGCGACATGCTGTTCCATCCGGTTTGCGTTTAGTTGGACCATCATTTATTTTTCAACAGGACAATGACCCCAAACACACCTCCAGACTGTGTATGGGCTATTTGACCAAGAAGGAGAGTGATGGGGTGCTACGCCAGATGACCTGGCCTCCACAGTCACCTGACCTGAACCCAATCGAGATGGGGGGTTGGGGGGGGGGGGAGCGGAAAGAAAAAAAAAAAAAAAAAAAAAAAAAAAAAAAAAACACAGAACCCCCCCAAAACAATAGAAAAACACCACCAAGGGACCCCCCCCCCCCCCCACCAAAAAAAAAGCGAAAGGGGGGAAAAAAAAAAAAAAAAACCAAAGGGGGCCCTTTTGAAAAACCAAAAAAAAAAGACATATTTTCAGTTGTTTCACACTTTTTTGTTAAGTATATAATTCCACATGTGTTAATTCATAGTTTTGATGCCTTCAGTCATGAAAATACAGAAAACTCTTGGAATGAGAAGGTGTGTCCAAACTTTTGGTCTGTACTGTGTATATATATATATATATATATATATATATATATATATATATAAATATATACACATACACATACATCCACATACACATAAATAAACATAAATAAGTAATTCATATAAACATAAAAACTTATTGTGTGACATCTTCCAATGCCTCATTTAGACCAACAGGACTTAGGGTATTGAGTTTATAAATCCAATACATTTCACGTTTTTTTAGAAGTTCAAAACGATTATGTTTATTGGCCTTTATTTGATCTATTGGAATAATTGTGAAATCTTTAAAACTACAAGCATGTGCGGCTGCAGCACGTCTGGAAACACTATGTTTCAAGTAACCGTTATGGACATTTGATCGATGTTTATTTACTCTATCCCTCAGAGTCATTATAGTGCGCCCGACATACTGCAGCCCGCAGGTACATTCCAAAAGATACACTGTAAAGTTAGATGAGCAATCTAGTCTGGATCTAATTTTGAATTTCTCATTCGTAGATTTACATGCAATTTCTGTTACATTATGCTTAATGTTCAGGCAACATTTACAGCGGTTATGTCCACATTTATAACTACCAAAAAGTCCCTCAAGATTTCCACTTTTGTTTTTTTGAATCTTAACCGTCCTGAGGCGACTAGGGGCTAGAATATTTTTTAAAGTTTTGGCTCTGCAGAAAGTGATTGTTGGATGTCCTGGGAGAGTAGTTTTCAAATACTCATCTTTTAATAATATGGGCCAATATTTTGTAAGGATTGCTCTGATTTGCAAATGAGTTCTATTGAAAGTTGTGATAAAATTATTCTTAAATTAATCTTTTTTAATTTTTGATTTAGGTTCTAAGCATTCTTTTTGTGTAAGTGAGCTCACTTTTTTTCTAGCCCCCTCTATGATTAGTTGATTTTAGAGACCAGAGTGATATATTGGTTGGTCGTTTTCGCAATAAACACTATCCTAATGAGATCATAGAGGGGGCTAGAAAAAAAGGGAGCTAGGGGTAACAGCTGGTGCCCACGGATTATGGGGTAAAATTTGGGATTTGGGCCTCGAAGACCTCGGGTCGGGTTATTTACAGTGTTTTGGTGGGATTGTTGGTTGGTTGCACTTTAAAACGATTATTTATGTTATTTATTTTATTTAATAAAATGGCTGCTGTGGCCAATTTAATCCAACGATGGTGTGGAGTATTTATTTTAGGTACAATTTCGGAAGAAGCAGCATGCGCAACTTGGCATTACCCTGGTCATGCTTTTTCTGTGTACTGTACTGAATATTCAACACATCTCACAGCTTATGATGTAAGAAAAGTCTACTTATTTACTTGTATCTACTTCTGACTGATTGTGTTCTTACAGATGGGATATAATTCACAGACAGCAAGCAGCCTTCCTGACTTTGCTCATAGATTGCTCTTTTCCTGTCAGGGTTTTTTTTTTTCGCTATATTTGCTCTATATTTGCAGTTCAGCGTTCCTGGATCTGCTATATGCTCACTTTGGCTTCTCTTGGCTATTTGTTTGCTATTGTACAGTTACTTCTGGCAGAATTTCATGTAAACAAACCAGTAGTAGTTATGATGCATAGGGAAGGGAGAAAACTGCTCCTTATTGTACATAAACCCCCTGCCTAAGAGACAAATGTGAAATGTGCTGCCTCTATTATTAGGATATTAGCAGCAGAAAAACTGATAGGACACCATTTATGAAGGCTTATAAAGTCATAATACAAACTGCCCAGCAAGACCCTGCAAATATTTAAACTTTTCATGAAAACTAAGGTACCCTTAAAGGCTCATTTCTATGCTGGGGAGAGAGGTGGAACCTGTGCAGCTTGCTACTGAGAGATCTGTACACATGGCTTGGTCAGCCTGATTCAAGAAGGCATATTAGTAGCCCATGGCTCCCTGAAACAGGGGTACTAACTGGACACCGTTTAATGGTGATATGTGTTCTGGAGGCAGTTGTACCCTATCCCCCATGCGAGCAGATGTGCAGTTCTGCTGTTCCGCTGCTGTATTTCACTGTCTACTGTGGTGCAAGCATCTTATATCCAGTAATGAACAAGCAGCGAATGCCACGATGGCAACAGTGTGTCTTCATTCTTTCACCACTGAAGAACTCCAGTAAGCAACCTGCAAGAGAGGTGGAGTGTCTAGGACAGAGTGACCAGGACTGTGGCACTGGGTATAGACAGGTAATTAGCATATTGCATACCATCTCACTGATGCAAGGAGAAGCACAACATTGTGCACCAGTAGCAAGTACAACCTGTACAAGCTCTGCCCAGTTCAAAATAATTAATAAAAACATATATTTCTTATTATGGTCATTGGACAAAAGTCTCTTATTTTTATAGACTGACAGTGAAATATAGATAATCCTGGACACTGTGGTATTTTTGTCAGGCTATACCAAGCCCTGGAATTTTTCACCCAATAACTTTGATGTCTTTCTTATTCACAATGCAAAGCAGACATTTCCTCATTCAGTCCTTTGATAACACATTACTGGTACCTGCCAACCTTTGTAAGCACTCATATAGCCATGATGTCATATACTATATAAAGAAGTTGATACAATTCTCTCATTAGCAGGATTCAATTTGGAGTAATTCCAAAGTTAGTTCACTTAAGATATACCAAAATTATTTGAAACTTGCACAGAGAACAGTTGTTGCTGGGCAAAATACTGTACTTCACTCTTAGTGAAGTGGACTGGGAGTGGGTAGAGGCCACCTGGGTACGTGTGCGACTGGCAGTTGCAGAGGTTTCCCTAAGCACTGCAGTAAGCTGGGTAATACAACCTATCCTAATAATATTCTAATTTTTCAGGGAAGAATACCCTCATTTTGTATTTATATCGAGGGTCTAAGATCACTGCCATCCAGTACTCATCCCTCTGCTTGATGCTAATAATATGCTTGTCGCTGTGTAAGTAGTGGAACAAACAGCCTGCCTTGTCAGCATTTGTGCATACCCAGGGGCCTGCCATGGTTGGTGTTCTTGGCCAGCGTGGTCACTTTCGTCATCATCATCATCTTGGAAGAAATAAGGGTTAGCCTCCTCCCCTAGCTGTGCCTGTGATATATCAAGGACTCTTTCAGCATCCAAGAGACAGTCTTCCTCCTCCTATTCCAGTCTAAAAGACCCAGTTCCTCATCCTCCTCCATCAACAATGTGGCGATGATGTTGACTAAGAGGTGGAAACTGTTCCTCCTCTTCTGTCCTTCGTTGCATGTAGTGTAAGTATTTCCTGTAATGTATACAGGTGCATCTCAATAAATTAGAATATATTTGAAACATTTATTTATTTCAGTAATTAAATTAAAAAAGTGACTTCCTATATTTTGTAGATTCTTTACACACAGAGTGTTCTATTTCAAGTGTTTTATTTCTGTAAATGTTGATTATGGATTACAGGTAATGAAAACCCAAATCTAAGAAAATTAGAATATTGTAAAAAAGTTCAGTATTGTAAATTCAGTGTGTTACCTGCCAAGGTTTCCTAAGCCATTAAATGGTCCCTCAGTCTGGTTCAGTAGGACACACAATCATGGAAGACGCTGATTATATGAATTGAATTACTGAAATGAATGAATGTTTCAAAGATATTCTAATTTATTGAGATGCACCTGTACAATAAAGGGATTGCTTCACTGATGCTGCAGTTGTCCCTGCTGACAAATTGTTGGCTTTATCAAAGGCACACTTCCTTCATGAGCCTCCAATAATTTACAGTATCTCGAAGTAACAAATTGTCCCTGTGGTCTACAGCATGCAATAATCGTTCACCACCTTTTGCTGTTTACATAGACACTCCAGCATGTTTAAGGTGGAGTTCCACCAAGTTGGAAGGTCACAGATAAGATGTTGCAAAGGCAGACTGTTTTGTTGCTGCAAATCGAGCAGGGTGTTTTTTGTGACATAAGAACGGCTGAAATGCGCAAAAACTTTTTTGGCCATGAGGAGCACCATTTTTAAGACACCATGTAGGTTAATAAAGCGGCAAACCACCAGATTGAGGACATGCACCATGCAAGGACAATGTGTATTCATCCTAACTGCAGCACAGCAACAATATTGGAGCCAACCAGCGGGATACTTGCTGCAGGATACAGCGAAGCATCCTGTGTGGCTTCTCTGATCCAGGCTCATTAATTGTAAAACCGCATAGCAGTGCTTCACCTTACCCCATGAAATGAAGGGAGAAGAAAGAGTGGAAGTAACAGCATGCCCTGTTGAAGATGGTGGTGGGAAACTGCACAGAGAAGAGGATCCAGAGTAGGTTTATAGGCCCTGCATGGTGTTGGAGCTTGGTCTGCACAATCGGGGTGGAACTGACACTTGGCCTTGTTGTGTTTTCAGACTGTGACTACTGCCGCTCAAAACATTGACCTAGTGTACCTTGAAAGCCATGTATTGTTCATAATTGCTGCCCCACATATCGACAGTGGCGTGCACTTTTCCCCAGGCTGACATATCCAAGGAAAGGCCCACATTCTCAGACCCATAGCTATATAAAGCAGGGACAGATAGATAAATAATGATGGCTAGGTATCCTCCATCGAAGTTAAGCATATGCCATCAGTTGGCGAAACGCAGTGGAATCCATTAAGTGGCCTGGCAGCAACTGCACTGCCAGCAGCTTGGCTAGGTTCAAGCTAAATTGCACAACTGCCAGGTGACTGGGCGCATATTGCTGTTTCCTGGACACTCATTCCCTTAGGGATAACTGACATTGGTGTGGAAAAGGAGGAGGATTAGTTGCTGATGATGATAATAACAACAACCATGTGATAGTTGTAGATGTGGCCTGACTATAAGGATGATCACGGGGAAAAAGGTTTAGTACAGGAGTAGAACAGTCCTGCTCATTTTCCCTGCCAGTGTCAATGACACTGCCAAGTCTATTTTGACAAAAAAGATAGTGATGCCTTTTCATGTGAGTATGTAGAGATGTCGCCATGCTCCCACGGAAACAGCAGGAGCAGCTGAAACATGTCTGCCACAATCACCACCAATGCCACCACTGCCACCCCGCATGCTTCCCCTAGGTCTGCCATGGCAGGCTTTTTGAATGTTGGGACCGCGCAATAGCTGGAATCATTACTATAATCACTCACCACCCTCTTCATCTGATGTCACCTTGTCACCCTGACCAGGTTGGCAGGTCCTATCCACAAAAGAATCATAATCGGCAATGTCATTATCATCTTCCCTGCTTTTTTCTGACACATTGTAATATCTCTGCCTGTCCGGGTCTCTGCGCCACCTTCCGCTCACATGCTGAGGCGCAGGAGGCGTGTTCAGTTTGATTCCTTGATTAAGATTCTTGTTGCTCAGTCTGAACACTGTCCTAGACTATGTAATTGAATTTCAGTCACACCCGTCTCCTGCACATTGTTTCTTTCGGCCTCAATAGTTAATCTTAGACTTGCCTGTGTAATTGACAGCCTGTCTACCCATCAAGTCTGAGGCAGGTCCTGTTATAAATAGGTCATCAGCCCACACATGGTCACTGGCTATTGAGATTCTGTCCTGTGATTTTGTCCCTGCTAGCAAATCTTCTGTTATTATTGTATTCTTATTCCTGACCTCTGGCTTTGACTTTGACTATTCTCTTGGATTTCGTTTTGGTACTGCACTGCTTGACTGTTACTGACCCCTTGGCTAGCTGACCTCCCTTTGTTGTTGTTTGTCCTGTCTCAGTTCTGTGTTGTCACTCATTTCTAGGAAGGGTTTTGCCACCCAGTTGCTCCTGTCATTAGGACAGTGTGGCAAATAGGCCGGGACAGGGGCTGGGTGAGTTCAGGACTCACTGTCTCTGTCATTCCCTTCCTCTCAGGTTTCTGAAGCAGCACTGGGGAATTGCTCAACTGGCAATTCCCTTACACACACCATGGCCATGCACACCCTCAGATTTTCCACCTTCAGATTTTCCCCTAGCTCCCTTACCTGAACGACTACCAATAGTAATACCATAACCCCTGCCACTACTACCTCCACCACCAACAGTCATATCTTCCTCCTCTGCTTGCACACAATGCTGATTGTTCTTATCTAGCTCATCATAAAGAGGAATAAGACTGCTCTGGCTAGGAGAAAGAGATTTGTCAGCAGGTGCCACATCACTACCAGGGATCTGTGTCAGTGAAGAATGTGAAGGAGACACAGTTCACAGTTCCTGCTGTAAATTACGTGTTATGTAGGAGGAGGAACACAGAAGCCTGACTCAAGATGGCATCACTCTCGGATGCAAAAACTTTATCTTCATTCACCGTAAGTACAACAATCCTGCAGCTACTGGCGATGCCGCCAAGTCCAGTAGCATTGCTGTTTTCATCCACATTCTTATTTTCCTCATCCTTTTGCCTATCATTTTTTACTGCACACACTGCTTAAGTATAGTGATGGGCAACAATTCTGGCAATGTGTGTATGTCATTTTTGTTGTTGTTTTTTACAAACAAGTATTTCAAGAAAAGTCAGCTTTAAATGACAGTTGTTTTTTCAGATTAATGCAGGCTGAAATACTGTATATATGTGCAGTAAAAAAAATTAAAAAACTTAAATTATTTAAATATTTTTTTCAGATTAAAAACACTTTGTCACACTGTATATTTGGTGAGCAGGGCAAAAAATAATAATAAAAAAAAAAAAAAACATTAATGAGGACCTTTCTCCACTTCCACCAACTTCATATTCCAATGCAGTTGAAATCTTTTTTCTAGCCCCATGGTTCCCAAGCAACAATCATAGTTAATTTTGGTGCCCGATGTGCTATATAAGCTCTGTAATGTTAGAAGGGCGATGTCAGGCAGGGGTTGTGATTCAGAGCTTCAATCCAGAAGCAGCCAGTGTCAGAACTCAGAGTCACACCCCTTGCCTAGTACTACCTGACACTTCTGACAGTACAGAGCTTCAATAGCTTATCAGGCACCAATAATAACAGCATTGACTACTCAGGAATGGTGTGGGCTACAGAAAAAATTCCAATTGCGCCAGAATCAGTGGAGCAGCACCTTTAAACATATTAACAGATGCTAAGAACTGAGCTGGTGGAGGTGGTGAAAGGTTCTCTTTAAATAACAAATTTTTTTCAGATTAGACCAGACTGTGTATTGGGTGAACAACAAAAAACACTTAAATAGATTATACCAAAAAGTATTTTATCAGTGGTCACATCCTTATGCAATTCCACCCACAAGGATTCTACATCCTCACAATCTTCACCCACATTTGCCTCTTTCACACTCACTTCTATCCCATTTCTGACTTACAGGTGCATCTCAATAAATTAGAATATTTTTGAAACGTTCATTCATTTCAGTCATTCAGTAATTCAATTCATAATCAGCGTCTTCCATGATTGTGTGTCCTATTGAACCAGACTGAAGGACCATTTAAAGCCTTTGGAAACCTTGGCAGGTGACACACTGAATTTACAATACTGAACTTTTTTACAATATTTAAATTTTCTTAGATTTGGATTTTCATTACCTGTAATCCATAATCAACATTTACAGAAATAAAACACTTGAAATAGAAAACACTCTGTGTGTATAGAATCTAGAAAATATAGGAAGTCCCTTTTTTAATTTAATTACTGAAAGAAATAAATGTTTCAAAGATATTCTAATTTATTGAGATGCACCTGTATATAAATACTCCACCTCCATTCTTTTTAGCCTTGTCTTTGAGAAAGAGTCTAAAACCCAAAATATTTACAGGGCCTCAAGCTCCCCCAGTTTGCTCACTAGGCTTCTGGCATTTGTGAACACACATTTTAAATTGTTTTCCAAGTTCACACATTCATTGCCGGAAATGTGCATTCTTGAAGTTTTAAGGTCAGATTCGTCTATACTGTTCAGTGTTAATAAATGGATCTCCCTATCAACTATTCTAATCCCACCACCACAATCCACTTTTCCCTCCATCACGCTAGCCTGTGCCCTCTCTGACCTATCTACTCCTATTTCTGCCTGGCCCTCCCCGCAGCATTCCTAGTTTAACCGGTTCGCGAAGGCCCGCTGTATATAAACATCGGCTCTTGCTGGGCTTTGTGCAGAGCCGACGTTTATAAACTGACCTTGCTAAATTGGGGATCGGGTCTCCCCAAGGGTCAGGAACTCTGTGAAGACAGCAATAATAGCTGCTGGTGTCCACGGAGACATGATCAGGACTTGATAGGTTCAGGTCCCGATCATGTAGCCGCAAGTTGCAGTAACAAACTTTCCCTGATATTAGCTGCTGCCCGCGGACGGCATCAGGAGCGGGTGTTAGCTACATCCTACAGCTAACACCCTGCTCCGTAACCTCCGATCATAGCTGAGCTCCAGTGGAGGTTTTAACCCCTTGGATGTCATGGTCAAACATGACCACAGCATCCATGACCATGGACAGCACTAAAAAGTAAAATAAAAAGTTGAAAAAAAAAGAAGTGGAGTATGAAAATAAATAAATAAAGCAAAAAGTCATATGTACTCCAAAACAGTACCAGTAAAAAGCACAGATCATCCCACAAAAAATAAGCCCTCAACCAACTCTGTCAACTGAAAAAAAAAAATTGCTACACATCTCAGAAGATGGCGATGCAAAAATAATTGATTTCTTTCCCCAAATGGGTCTTTGTTCTGCAAAACTAGTAACGCATAGAAAAACAGTATAAATTAGGTATCGCCGTAATCGTACTGACCCGCAGAATATAGGTAACATGTTACAGTGGGGAAAAAAAAGTATTTAGTCAGCCACCAATTGTGCAAGTTCTCCCACTTAAAAAGATGAGAGAGGCCTGTAATTTACATCATAGGTAGACCTCAACTATGAGAGACAAAATGAGAAAACATATCTAGAAAATCACATTGTCTGATTTTTTTTAAGAATTTATTTGCAAATTATGGTGGAATATAAGTATTTGGTCATCTACAAACAAGCAACATTTCTGGCTCTCACAGACCTGTAACTTCTTCTTTTAAGAGGCTCCTCTGTCCTCCACTCATTACCTATAGTAATGGCACCTGTTTGAAATAGTTATCAGTATAAAAGACACCTGTCCACAACCTCAAACAGTCACACTCCAAACTCCACTATGGTGAAGACCAAAGAGCTGTGGAAGGACACCAGAAACAAAATTGTAGACCTGCACCAGGCTGGGAAGACTGAATCTGCAATAGGCAAGCAGCTTGGTGTGAAGAAATCAACTGTGGGAGCAATAATTAGAAAATGGAAGACATACAAGACCACTGATAATCTCCCTCGATCAGGGGCTCCACGCAAGATCTCACCCCGTGGGGTCAAAATGATCACAAGAACGGTGAGCAAAAATCCCAGAACCACACAGGGGAACCTAGTGAATGACCTGCAGAAAGCTGGGACTAACGTAACAAAGGCTACCGTCAGTAACACAGTACGCCGCCAGGGACTCAGATCCTGCAGTGCCAGACGTGTCCCCCTGCTTAAGCCAGTACATATCCGGGCCCGTCTGAAGTTTGCTAGAGAGCATTTGGATGTTCCAGAAGAGTATTGGGAGAATGTCATATGGTCAGATGAAACCAAAGTAGAACTGTTTGGTAGAATCACAACTCGTCGTGTTTGGAGGAGAATGAATGCTGAGTTGCAGCCAAAGAACACCATACCTACTGTGAAGCATGGGGGTGACAACATCATGCTTTGGGGCTGTTTCTCTGCAAAGGGACCAGGACAACTGATCCGTGTACATGAAAGAATGAATGGGGCTATGTATCGTGAGATTTTGAGTGCAAACCTCCTTCCATCAGCAAGGGTATTGAAGATGAAACGTGACTGAGTCTTTCAGCATGACCATGATCCCAAGCACACCACAAGGTCAATGAAGGAGTGGCTTCGTAAGAAGCATTTCAAGGTCCTGGAGTGGCCTAGCCAGTCTCCAAATCTCAACCCCATAGAAAACCTTTGGAGGGAGTTGAAAGTCCGTGTTGCCCAGTGACAGCCACAAAACATCACTGCTCTAGAGGAGATCTGCATCGAGGAATGGACCAACATACCAGCAACAGTGTGTGCCAACCTTGTGAAGACTTACAGAAAACGTTTGACCTCTGTCATTGCCAGCAAAGGATATATAACAAAGTATTTAGATGAACTTTTGTTATTGACCAAATACTTATTTTCCACCATAATTTACAAATACATTTTTTAAAAATCAGACAATGTGATTTTTCGGATTTGTTTTCTCATTTTGTCTCTCATAGTTGAGGTCTACCTATGATGTTAATTACAGGCCTCTCTCATCTTTTTAAGTGGGAGAACTTGCACAATTGGTGGCTGACTAAATACTTTTTGGGACTAAATGCCATAGCAACATAGTGTTTGTAGAAATACAATTTACAGAATTTCAAGAAAAACAAATAAGGGGCAGTCTCCTTACCACGCTTCCCTTATGAGCCTTCAATGGAGGATTTCAAAATAACACATTGTCCCTGAGGTTTGCTGCATGTAGTAATCATTCACCGCCTTCTACTGCTCAAATGCTCCAGCATGTGCTATGCCATGTGTGTTGGGGACAAGAAATGGTCCAGTGAGGAGGAACTGAAGAAGGTGGATGGTCAGAACTAGCACCTGGCCACTGCCACTCAAAATATTGACCTAGTGGCCATGAAAGCTATGTATTGTCCCTGCCCATAATTACTGCTCCAAGTGTTGATGGCGGCTTGCAGCCTTTCCCCATTTAGACATATCCAAAGAGAGGCCCACATGACAATATAAAGCAGGGACAGTTTTCCTAAAGAATAATGGTGGCTAGGCATCCTACTTTGAGACTAAGCATATGCCATCAGTGGAATCCACTAGGTAGTACTACAATAGTACCACCAATAGCTTGGCCAGATACAAGTTAAAGTTGTTGGTATGGAGAAGGAGGAGAAGCAGACAGAGATGATGGTGATAAGGACAATGACCCTGTGCTAGGTATGGATGTGGCCTTCCTCCAAAGAAGATCATGGGAAAAAGGAGAAGTGCAACTGCCCATTCTACTTTGTCAAATGAGCAGGTGACACCATTTTATGTGAGTACGGAGAGACCTACAGGTGCATCTCAATAAATTAGAATATTTTTGAAACGTTCATTCATTTCAGTAATTCAGTAATACAATTCATAATCAGCGTCTTCCATGATTGTGTGTCCTACTGAACCAGACTGAGGGACCATTTAAAGGCTTAGGAAACCTTGACAGGTGACACACTGAATTTACAATACTGAACTTTTTTACAATATTCAAATTTTCTTAGATTTGGGTTTTCATTACCTGTAATCCATAATCAACATTTACAGAAATAAAACACTTGAAATAGAATCCTCTGTGTGTAAAGAATCTAGAAAATATAGGTCACTTTTTTAATTCAATTACTGAAAGAAATAAACGTTTCAAAGATATTCTAATTTATTGAGATGCACCTGTGGTTCCTACATGTTTGTCTGCATGTTCATCACTTATTTTTGGCTTGCAGATGTACAAAAAAATTCCCATGTGAGAGATGATCATGTAGCTAAGCTGCCAAAATCAGCAGCAGAAGTCTGTCTGCCAGTGCCACCAGTACAACCACCACCATCCAAGTTTGTCTAATACCTACCCAAGGAAGGTTTTTTTTGTGTTGGGGCTGCGCATCAAATGTAACACCATTTAACACCACCCTCTTCATCTGATGTCACCCTGACCCAGTTGCCAGGTCAAATCTGCAACTGAATCATCATCAGACTCAATAATTTTATCATTTAATCATATTTTTTTGTCTTATTATGGCAATGAGTTTCCTCTATTACTTCACAATTCCCACCTCCAGATTTCCCCCTAGTGCCCCTACCCACACGATTACCAGTATAACACTACCAACATTTTTGTCTTCCATCTCTGTCTCCTCTACATCCAAAAAACTCTGTCAAATCTTACTGTCTTCAGATATTGCTCATCTCTACTGAACCTAGATATTTTAAAGTCTAAAATGCACTCAGTTGTCATTTATAAAAAGCCTCTAAGTTCTATAAATTTTTTGTTTGTCTAGTGTGAAATGCATGTATGACTTCCCTGCAGAATTGCACAATGTGCTAAAGGCAGGAAACAGCGAAAATCATTCCAGAACTTCACTTTCTTTTGCTGCAATGAAGAGTTGGCTTAGTCCTAAGCTTTAGATAGTTTCAATGATTCTCCTTTAATATTTTCTGATGAAATGCTACATTCTTCCCGCTACAACACTTTGAAGACCAATCTCCATGCTTCATGTAGGGATAGTATGTTTCCCTGCATAGCCCTTACTGATGTTTCTTTAAACATAGGATATATGGTAGGTTGGCTGGTCTCATCTCAAACAGCTGCATCTCTTTGTTTTAAAGAAATCTGGCAGGTGCATGTGTGTTCTTGAATATTAGTTATTGTATTTTCAAGTTTTTGGAATATACCCTTTATTCTTATTGATACAGTTATAGTGCATTTGTTCATATGTCCTTTGACAGTTATTTTTCTTTAGTCATGCTTCAGTAACTAGCAAAGTCTGGGAGAAATACACAAGGGTTTTGTAAAAGTAGGACTCTCGATGAGTATACACAACAATATGTACATGAAATAGCTCTACATAATAAATATTGTTAAATTAAACAAGTTTTAGCAAAAAATGGACTGAGAAGGGAGGTAGGATGGCACAGAACAACAAAAGAACCATTACTCACTTATTAAATCCCCCACTGTTCCAGTGCTGCCACTCTGGTGCTCAACACTAAGGCCGGTAATTAACTGGAACAGTCTTGAGTGTACTTGGCACATCATCACTGCAGCACAGTAAACAAAGAACAATTTAGAGGTTAGAAATAGTTCTTTTATTATTTTATGACATCCCAAACCACCCCCTTGATCTGTTTTCTGCTAATGCAGGGAAACCTCTTCAACCCCTTCCTGTGGCAGCAATTTTTCGATTATCATTTTTTACTCCACCTTCCAAAGGCTATAGCTTTTATTTTTCTGTTCACACAGCCGCTTAATTGTTGCAGGACAAATTGTACTTCATAATGTTACCATTTAATATTTTGTACTAAGAGGCTGGAAAAAAATTGAGAATTGGGTAGAATTAGAGAAAAACTGCATTTGCGCAAGTATTTTATGGGCTTCGTTTTTACAGCATTCACTGTGCAGTCAAAATGATGTTACCTGTATTCTGCAGATTGTTACAATTATGACAATACCAAGTTTATGTATTTTTGGTTGCATTTTAACGCCATAAAAAAAAAAAAAAAAAACTTTGAAAAAAACTAAATACATTTCTTGGATTCACCATATTCTGACACCTGTAACTTTTATATTTCTGTGTATGAGATTGCATAAGGCAGTGATGGCAAATCTTTTAGTGACCAAGTGCCCAAACTGCAACCCAAAACCCACTAAATTATCACAAAGTGCCAATACAGCAATTTAACCTTAATACTGTGTGGATCCACAATTGTGCAGACCCGCAAAATGCAGTCGTGTAAATGGGGCTTTACAGTGCTTTCAATAATACAAACAACTTTGTACGTAAAAGTTTGCGTTTAGAACTTTTGAACAATTAATGTTCACTATTTACATCGCGCAGGATGTTTTATAGTGACCGTGCAATGTTACTATAGCCTGTACTAATATCACGTCTGCTATAAAACAGATACTGTGTCATATAAATAGTGAAGGAGCCCCCACACAGTACAATGCGCTCCACAGTGGCCGATACACAGTATTATATGCTCCAGAGTAGGCCCCCGCACAGTATTATATGCCCCAAAGTGGGCCCCTGCACAGTATAATATGCTCCACAGCGGCTCCACACAGTATTATATGCTCCACAGTGGCCCCCACACAGTATTATATGCTCCACAATGGGCCCCCACACAGTATTATATGCTCCACAGTGGACCCCACGCAGTATTATATGCTCCACAGTGGACCCCCACGCAGTATTATATGCTCCACTTTGGGCCGCCACACAGTATTATATGCTCCACAGTGGCCCCCACACAGTATTATATGCTACTTACCTGCAGTACCACGTAGAGCAGGTAAGTAACGTCTTCCTTCTTCTGACTGCAGGCGCTAATGACTTACGTCATCGAACCTGCGTCAGGGCAGAAGTCACACTCTGCAGTCAGTGTAAGCCACGGTCCCGCAGACTACACTGACAGCTTTCAGCTGTATGTGCATTTGCACATACAACTAAATGAAGTGATCACTCACTAACGGGGAATCAGGGTGACGGTGTGCGTCCCAACAGAGAGGGCTCTGAATGCACCCTCTGGCACACATGCCATAGGTTCACCAACACGGGCATAAGGTGTCTTTTTGTGGGGACAACTGTACTTTTTATTTATGCTATTTTGGGGAATGTCTGATGTTTTTATCACTTTTATTCAATTTTTATGGTAGGCAGAACAGTGGAAAAATGGAATGCCACAGTGTTCACTATGTGGGAAAAAATTTTTATACATTCGTGCGTTTTCAGACATGGAGATACTTAATGTGTAGGTGTTTCAATTTTTTTATTTATTTATATATCTGATCTAGGGAAAAGGAGGGGTGAGTTGAACTTTTAGCATTTTTAAAAAAAATCTTTTATCTATTTTTTTTATTTATTTATTTTTTAAACTTATTTTTATCCCCAGGGGTTCTAATCACTAATAAAAAAAAATAAAAAATAAAAAATAACTGCAATGCTAATTGTAGGTTTTCTAGCACAGCCTGTAATAGAAAACCACATTGAAGACAAGCCTAGAAGTCATCAATAGGCTCCTAGCTATCTAGATAATGGATTGCTGCCAGTGGATCTTGTCACGGAAGACAGCAATCCTACCCAAATTGGTGGTGCTCATGCGCCACCAATAAAATGGTGCCTCAGTCATGTTTGACAGTGGTATCTGTAGAGTTAATGCTACCATGGTGCTCTGTCTCCTGAGGGGCTGCCATGTTTGCAGATGCAACATGTGCTGTAATAGCATGCTGAATGTCAGAAAAGGGTTAATAAATGATGTTTTTCAGCATCACTGATATTTTCCATTCTGGGAGGCCATTATACAGGTACATGCAAATATTATCTGACCATCCTTTGCAAATTCCTAAAACTGCACTGCCATTTTTTCATGTAGTAGCTTGCTACTTAGCCTTTGCCTCAGACTGCCTCTGTTAGAAATCTGCCTTGAACTAGGGGGCTCTTAGCTCTGTAAGCTGGGAATACATGTTCACACAGCAAGCAGGCCTCAGGCAACAGCATATCTCTGTGTTAAAAACCAGACCAGGGTCCTTAAAGCTGTCAGTGGGAATTATTTTCCCTTACGCTAAGTTCACACTAGCATATGGGTTTACGCCCTTCAGGTCCGCATGGGGACCTGAAAGACGGAGACTCTGTGTACTTAAAAAGCGGTTACACACAGAAACTCACAGACCGCTGGGTTTCTGCCCGGATTTTGTGGTTTTTTTTTACTGAAACCACAAAGAGAAAAGAACTTTTCTCTCTGCCAATTTTAATTCTGGGACGGAGTCTCCTACAGAGACTCGAACGATAGTGTGAACCTAGCATTGGTTGTTAGTGGAATAGTATTACCCTGCAAACAAATCTACAGTGGTAGTGGTAATAAAAAGAAATGATAAAAACTAAGCCTGGAAAAGAAATCAGTAATGTTCTACATAGTCAAATAAAATTACATAAACAGAGTTCATGACCCTTAGACCCTATTTACATGAAAAACTTGCCGTGTGATGTCTGTTTTTTGAACGGTCACCACACACCCATTTTCAAAACCATGAAATTCTATGTGTGTATTCACGTTTTGTTTTTTTAAATTAACTGTGAAAATGTAATAACTTTGTCTGTTTTGAAGACCACACAGTCTCAATAGAAGTCAATGGGTCTGTTTTTTAATGACCATAACTCGGATGACAATCTCTTTTGACGTGTGGGGAAAAAAAGACCAATATGCCTTTTTTTTTCAAGTACATTTGCCATGTAAAATGTGGCATGGTACATGTAAGACAGAGAGGGAATGACTCTGCACGTGTAAGCATTTGCTGTGCTCAGGGAAGAATGACCAGTGCAAGCATAGTGGCAAACACTAAGCAATATATGTGACATGACTAAATGCAGAGTGTGATAAAAAATCTAATTAACTCAATGAACTCTAATAAGGTTTCATATTTTTAACAACTATAACCTGATTATTATAGCATAAATGGTGTATAGGAAGAGTAACTATGAAATTTGCTTCTGGCAACTCTTACCTATTGAGATGACATAAGACAGATAGAGAGATAGAGAGATAGATAGATAGATAGATAGATAGATAGATAGATAGATAGAAAGATAGATATTGCTAATGTGTCGGGGGGATGTGGTGAACATTTTTGTAATATACTTTATTTATCTATCAAACTTCCTTTTAATAGAAAACAGGCTGTAAAGTTCCCATTAGCAATGCTCTAACTAAGCATATATTTGCTGAAATGATAATAGCAGCACTACTGAAGCCGCCGAGATTGATACTTTTAATCATTCTCAAATATATCCTCCTAAACTACAGTTTTCTGGATTGGAAACTTTTATATATTTCTGTAAATGACCCTCCGCCCATTTAAAGAATGCCAGTGAGTGTCCTGGGCTTAACAATGAAAGCGACGGGAAATTGTAGATATCAGTTTGGATTTTAAGTTCCCTCATTACTTTGGTTAAAATGTTCTTTGCTGCCAGAGCTCAACTAGAAGAAAAACTGCATAAATGTCAGGAAAACAAAGATGTGGAAAACTGAAGACCTTTTGTGGAGAATCAAGGTCTTTCTGCCTTTTCGCCCAGTACGGAAAATTCCTTCCAAATGTTCTTTCACCACCTGTTGTTGTCAATTACATATTTTCTTCCACAAAAAGTGTCTTATTTTTCCCAAGGTTAAACAGGCCATGTCGTGTATCTGACAGCAGCACCATCAGAAAAGCAGCATAATAAAAGGACTGGTATAATATATCAGTGTCGGACTGGGATGTCTAGGGCCCACCAGTGCAATTGTTTCTAGGGGCCCACCATCAGGACCCCTGAAGATCAGCGGTACCGAGACAGGGCGGCTAATAGTAATAACATGTCGGGAGCCCTGCTGCTCACCTGCCATAACATGTGCACCACTGCACTACCTAAACCCACTGCTACATCCTGTATGGCAAGTAAACAGCGTGGTTCCTAGAATTGTTACCTTTACCTGTAGCCGCACTGTCCTGGAAAAGCTGATCTGCAGAGGTCCTGGCTGTTGTATCATCGCAGATGTAATTTTGATGGCCTATCCTAGGGACAGGCCATCAATATTAGAAAGATGGATAAATCCTTTAAAGAGGTTGTCCAGGAATTGGAGCAACCCCTGTGGCTGGTGGGAGGTGTAAAGTAAAAAAAAAAAAAAAATTAAAAAGCATACTCACCTGTCCCCGGCGCTCCGTTGTCTGCTGTCAGTGTCCATTCAGTCTCATGCTGGCGACTCCTTGCTGGGAGTCCTGCACCTCATGTGACTGGTAAGACCAATTAGGTACAGGATTTCCAGAAATGAGGCGCCGCCATGAGACCGAACAGACACAGGCAGGGGACAACGGGGTGCTGGGAACAGGTGAGTCTGCTTTTTTTTTAAATTTTCTTATTTTTACACCTCCCTGGCGGCCGCCACAGTGGTCACTCCAGTTTATGGGCAACCTCTTTTAAGGGGTTGTCTAGGCCAAATTTTTTTTTATAGCCACTTCACTGGTCCCCCCATACAGTGGCCTCTTCACTGGTCTCCCATACTGTATGGGGAACAGTGATGGGGTCATTATATTGTGTGGGAGCAGTGATGGGGCTAATATCCAGTGGGGGGAGGGACATTAAACTGTTTGATGCATATTAAAGTGGTTGTCCAGGGTTAATCTTTTTTATGGCCTAAGCTTAGGATAGGCCATAAGTACCTGATCAGTAGAGGGCTGACACATGGCCCCATCAGCTGTTCAGAGCCACTTTCGGTGCCTATTCTGTACACAACACAGGGTCGGAAGCAGAAAGCTCCATCCGATGTATAGGAGTCAGACGCCTTCACTGCAGCTCATCTCCTACTGACTTCAATAAGTGCTGAGATGCAGTGAAGGTGCCCGGCTAATATACAGTGGACAGAGCTTTCTGCTTCTGGTCCTGTATTGTGTACAGGACCAGCATCAGAAGTGGCTCCGTACAGCTGATCGGTCCGGGGTCAGCCCCCTACAGATCAGGTATCTATGGCCTATCCTGAGGATAAACCATAACAAATTATGCCCGGACAACCCCTTTAATATAACCCCTATTGCGCTACACTTTAAAGAAGTTGTCCAGTATAATTTTTTTTCTTTTTTATAATTAATCCAGGGGAGGTGAAGCCCCCCTACTCCCCCCCCAAAAAAAAACAAAAAAAAAACATACTAAACATACTCACCTGTACCCAGTGTCCTCCCAGCACGGTCTGGTCCCGCAGCTCCGCTGTCTTCTTTTTGCCGGAAGTTCTCTCTGGCTGTGACATCCCCCAGGTCCCTTCCCTTAGGCCGCTGATTGGCCTCAGGGATCACATGACATCACAGGTAGTCACGTGCAGGGGGAACTTTAGCTGGAAGAAAACAACAGAACTGCAGGACCGAACCACGCTGGGAGACACTGGGGACAGGAGAGTAAGTTTGGGGGGGGTTTTTTGTTTTGTTTTTTTCGCCTGCCCCAGCGAAATTAAAAAAAAAAAAAAAATGTTATCCTGCACACCCCCTTTAATGTCCCCTAGGCTATTGACCTCCATCACTGCCCCCCCCAACAATATAATGGCCCCATCAATGGTCCCCATACAGTATAGGGGACCAGTGAAGGAGCCACTGTATGGAGTATATGCTCCACAGTGTCCCCCACCCAGTATTATATGCTCTACAGTGTCCCCCACCCAGTATTTTTTGCTCCACAGTGACCCCCACACAGTATTATAAGCTCCACAGTGGCCCCCACCCAGTAGTATAAGCTCCCAGCAGCCACGCTCCGCTTCGGTGCTATTATTATACTTTGGGTATCCTCAGACCCCAGAGTATAATAATCGGAGACCAAGGTGTGATGATTCCGCTTAAATATGGCTATAACTCAGAGCTGTATATTGATCTCTGGGTAGCGTATTTCTCTCTAGTTCCATTTATTCATAATGTGCACAGCCTACTCATAGGTATATTGCCAATAGTGGCCGGACTGGAACAATGGGGCTTTGTATCCATCCCAGCAGGGCTCCATTGAATTCCTACACAGCCCTGAGTGATCAAACAAACATGCATTGATGAGTCTGCACTGGTAGATCAGATATGGCTGATAACATTGTATCATTTCACTTGGTCTCCGCTCAATACAAAGAGTCTTGACTTGAGTGCATTAGTCAATCAGACTTGCTGTCGCCGGTGACCTCATTCTGAGAGGTGGCATAAAGGGTATATAAGATGAGATAAGAGGTCCGTGGGAGGAGATTGTGCGGGGACTACAAGAGAACACTATGAGGAGATTACAGACAGACTTCCCCTGAGAGAGACTATTGGATTATACTGTGAGGAGCATGCAAGCTGAGATGCTGGAGCTATTGCCGCTGCCTCCACTGGTTATTCACACATGACAGAGCATGTGTGAGTGTTGGACTATAGAACCACATCAAGGAGATGCATGGTAAAGTAATTATTTCACTTTTACTCCTTTTTATTTTAATGTACTGTATATTGTAACTAGTAACTGTTGATGCTTGCATATATCTACATATCTGTTCTGAACTGCATGTGTTAGATGTTAATACCGACCCACAGGGGTTAATAAATATATAAAATTTAGAAAGCTTGTCTTGTATTTATCTTGTGGACCCAACACTCACTGGCGGTGAGTGTGGTTTTATATGAAAGAAGACTCAGGTGTGGGCCACAGCGGTGTTGGCGCACTGAGGATCTTTCACATTGGTGGCAGCAGGGGGATCTTAGGATAAACGGCGTGTGTTGGTGACCTTTATCACTCAAACGCTGGGGATTGTAGTAATCCTATGAGACAAGCTCGGTATTAAAGCAAGCATTAAGATACAGTGAAAGTTTGATACAGTGCTGTTCCCCTCCCTTACTCTTTGTATTCTATCCTATCTTTTATTTGGCAAATACCAGTGGATGGCTAGTGGGCTCAGAAGCAGAGCTCCAGAATTGCTGAACCAGGCTTTTTGAGATCCTGAGCGTATGGCTGAAATGGAGGCAGCCACAGCTATGCAGAGAATCGAGCAGAGTCCTGATTTTGGGGCTAGGCCAGGAAGTGCAGCAAGCAGCCCGGTCCCAAGGATTACTTCACCAGGAGGGACCAGTAGCCCCAGCGTTGTCGGGGGAATGGTTTCATACTGGCAAAGGGCCCTGCAGCAAGTAGGCACTAGTGACCCTAACACATACCTGCAGGTGTTGTGCCGTTTTCTGGAAGCTGTAGAACAAGAACGGCAGGCAGCAGAACGGCAGGCAGAGAGAGAGAGAGGAAGGCAGCAGAACGGCAGGCAGATCGTGAAGCTGCAGAACGAGAACGGCAGGCCGCAGAACGGCAGGCAGATCGTGAAGCTGCAGAACGAGAACGGCAGTATCAGCTTGAGCTCAAAAGAATGGCACAAACCGCCCATGCGCAAACTCCAACAACCCTGCAGAGACCCTCAAGTTGGAAGGAGAAGCCAGGCCGGAGTTCACCACAGCCGTCTGTCGTCAGGTCGGGTGAGACAAACTATGCCCCGAGTGGTCCCTTCCCTGTCCCAAGAACTCTGGGCGCCCTAGTGACCTTCCCCAAACCCCAAGGGGAGGTGCGGCGGGGCCATGCCTGTAACCAGACAGGACATTTCAAGGAGGAGTGCCCCAACCGCCCTGTGAACTTCCCTGCTTCCCAAGCCACAGCAGGTGGCCCATCTGTGTATCTGGACGGGGGTGCAGGAAAAGGAATGCGGACTGTGGGAATAATGACTGATTTGCCTGCTAATGTACTGTTGGGCAGTGATTTAGGACCTATGATGTCCCAATATGGGGTGGGGAGCACCCCAATTTACTATGGTAAACTGTCTATGACTAATGTTGATAATGTGTCTGTCATATATGCAGAGAGGGACCGTAACCCCCCCTCTGAGATACTTCCCATGGCAGTAAGTATAAATACTAATGAGTTGCCTTCAGCTGAGAACAGGGAAGATGCAAATGAGCTTCCTGCAACCCAGCTCAGCAAAAATGTTAGTGATGCTTTGTTCACCCCCGTGCTAGGAGCCAATGAGACCTTGTCTGTAGACACAGCCACATCTGCGGGGGCGTCTCCCTCCCAGCTTGTTAATCTGTCTACCACAGATCTCATTGAGGCCCGGTGTGAATTAACAATTGCTAATGAATGTACTGTCAATGTAATTGCCAATGCTTGTTGTGAAAGTGTACAGGGTAGCTCTTCTGAGTCACTGGATGCGACTTCTACTATTTCGCCCAGTGCATCCGATAAGCACCCAACTGCTGACCATGTGCCAGGTAGTCAGGTAGGCTATGTGGATCTCATGGCCGATCCAGGTGAGGGACAGACTGCTGGTAGTGCGGTGTTAGCCCGCAGCCAGAGTGCTACAAGGGTGGAGGGCGTTCCGACCCTTGAACCGTTGCCTACACCACCTGGAGTCGGTGCTGAGACCGCCATGACTAGCCTCACCCCCTTGAAGCCGGAGGAGTCCGGCCGGTATGAGACATACACGTCTCTTCTGTCCAGTTCTATTCCAGGAGTGCCCATGGCCCAAGTGCAGATGGCATGGGGTACTGGAGGTGTGATCCAAGAAGGGGGTATGTCAAATGTATTACCTGTCAATGTATTGTGGGGGGATGGTTTGGGGAAGCATGATCTCAGTCATTTGCCCAAGGTATCACCATCACCCACCCAAGTACAGGAGGAACAGGGTCCAAATATACCTGTGCCAGAACCAGAGGTGCCCCTAGGTTGGGAAGCAAAAGGGGAGGTGCAGAATTCCCTAGAACTCTCCCAACTAGCGGCTAGTGTGAGAGAGACCCTGAGAGACCGCCGGGATGGGGTCTCTGAATTGGTATCCCAAAGACTTGGGGTTATGAGTGTGGCTCCACAGGGTGCCAGCACTCAGAAAGCGGACCCAGAACAGGCAGGAGGTAGCCAAGTGTACGTGGATCAGGGCCTGAGCCTTAGAAGTGTCCCTAGTCAGACTAGAGAGCCAGAAGGGTCCGGCAGCTATGTAACATGCACCTCTCTTTTGTCTCACTCCAGCCAAGAGTTCAGAGATGCTGTCCAAGCTGACCCTAGTCTGGACATATTGAAGGCACGTGCCGCTCAACCACCCTCGAAGTCTGACAAGGCCCGAGTCTGCTGGGACCCTGGGGGGGGGGTTGTGAAGCCTTGGGGCCAGAGCCTGAGGAGCTGAAGCGGCAGAGGAGCTCTCAGAAAAGGGGCACAGGCCCCTACTTCCTACAAGCCCCATCTAAAGGAGGAGGGGTGATGATTCAGCTTAAATATGGCTATATCTCAGAGCTGTATTTTGATCTCTGGGTAGCGTATTTCTCTCTAGTTCCATTTATTCATAATGTGCACAGCCTACTCATAGGTATATTGCCAATAGTGGCCGGACTGGAACAATGGGGTTTTGTATCCATCCCAGCAGGGCTCCATTGAATTCCTACACAGCCCTGAGTGATCAAACAAACATGCATTGATCAGTCTGCACTGGTAGATCAGATATGGCTGATAACATTGTATCATTTCACTTGGTCTCCGCTCAATACAAAGAGTCTTGACTTGAGTGCATTAGTCAATCAGACTTGCTGTCGCCGGTGACCTCATTCTGAGAGGTGGCATAAAGGGTATATAAGATGAGATAAGAGGTCAGTGGGAGGAGATTGTGCGGGGACTACAAGAGAACACTATGAGGAGATTACAGACAGACTTCCCCTGAGAGAGACTATTGGATTATACTGTGAGGAGCATGCAAGCTGAGATGCTGGAGCTATTGCCGCTGCCTCCACTGGTTATTCACACATGACAGAGCATGTGTGAGTGTTGGACTATAGAACCACATCAAGGAGATGCGTGGTAAAGTAATTATTTCAATTTTATTCCCTTTTTATTTTTATTGTACTGCATCTTGTAACTAGTAACTGTTAATGCTTGCATATATCTGCATATCTGTTCTGAACTGCATGTGTTAGATGTTACTACCGACCCATTTAGGGGTTAATAAATATATAAAATTTAGAAAGCTTGTCTTGTATTTATCTTGTGAACCCGGCACTCACTGGCGGGGAGTGTGGTTTTTATATGAAAGAAGACTCAGGTGTGAGCCAAAGCGGTGTTGGCGCACTGAGGATCTTTCACACAAGGGAAGGTGATTAAACATAACAAACATTCATACTCACCTTGCCTTACCTTTCCTTGGCATCCTCGCTCCATCCTGCTGTCTTCAGCGTCTTCAGGCCCTCTTCCGACGTCACCACTGAGGCCTGTGATTGGTTCTCAGCGGTCACGTGGCGGCGCACTGATGTCATTACGTGGCTGCGCCCCATGTGATCGCTGGGGCCTAATCACAGGCCTCAGTGATATGACGGGAGAGCACCAGAGAGAACGCTGTGCCCAGGAGAGGTGAGAATATGTATTTATTGTTTTCAGTCACCTCCCCTGGGTGCCCTGCACTGCCATCTATTGGAAAGGGGCCTGCAATATGCCAGGGTCCCTTTCCAATAACAGTATGTATAGCGGTCGGGGAACCAGGCTTTCCCCGACCGCTATCATAGTGGTCTGGGGCCCGCCCATCTCCAGCTGGCCACGGGCACCATAGCCCACCGAGCCTGGTCGCGGTCGCACCCCCTGCGATCGTTACACCACTAGTCAGGGGCCCGATCAGGATGGTCAGGATCCCAATCGGGCCCCTGACCAATACATCTGCATTGGCAACATGAGGACTAATAGTCGGGGCTCGGGGCCCACCGGTGGATTCACCGGTTCCCTGGTGTGCCAGTCCGACCCTGTATATAATAATGAGTAATATGTACGGCTATTACACTTTGACTTCAAAGGCACAATAGTATGTGCCAATTCCAGTCCAGGACTCATCTCCAGCAGCCAAAGGCTACGTTCACATTGTGTCGAAGTCTCAGTTGAAGACTCTGTCTTAATATCTGCCTGAAATCATCAGACAAAAACGTCCTGTAGAGATAACTTTTTAGCCACCGATTTCAGTTTTGAAACAACAGACACCTAATGGGCCCCATTATAGTAAATGGGGTCCGTCAATCTCCATATGTAACTGAAATTGTATTGGTCCACTTGTTCATTGTTCGGGTCCTCCGACGAATCAGAACAGACAACACAATACAGGTGTGAACATGCATAACAGTAATCAAAATTCAAAACGGGGGGGGGGGGGGGGGGTGGCCTGCCATGCTGGAAAATGGCAACTAAGAGGAGCTCCTGCCCAATCCCTTGCACACGGGTACCAAATACCGCTCAAATGCATAAGACAAGAGCCAAAAATCCCAAGGGGGCCCCTTGACTCCCCTGACACCTGACGTGCCAATTTCTATCTTTTACCCAATGGCAGACTCCCACAGTGCCACGGACAGCGAGGTGGCGTCTGATGCGGCTCTCTCTCCCTCGGACCCTGGTGGCTCACCTCAGCTGGCTTCCCTCCAGACTGTACAAACTTCTTTATCACAACAGACATGGCAGCAGCCCGAAGGCTGCTCTCCCTTCACAGTAAGTCAGAAGGATAATCCGGTAAGCGCTCAGCTTCCCACAGTATCTTCCCATCCCTCCATGCTTGCTGTCCCCTCCTGCGCTGAGAATGGTGCCAACCCTGCTCTCACACACCTCTGCAGTGGGAGTCCTCCATAATGGGGATCTTAGTGCACCCTGCCTGGTGCTTCCTCCAGTCATCCAGTACCAAACTGCCTAGAAGACACTGAATGGGGACTGAGCCCCCCTTCCAAGAAATCATTATTTTACTCCCCCTTCCACCAGGGGTGCCCAGGCAGACAATGCCATCAACGTCCTGATGCAGACAGCTCCTCAGTTGAAGAGACAGACTCCCTGGCTACATGCCTCAGAGTGTGGACACAACCTTCATCTGGTGCCCTACAATGCACGGCTGAGTATCCTTATGTTTCTCCACTGCCTTCTCCTAAAGAAATGGTACATACTATTCAGGGTCATCCCGAACTGCAAGTGTTACTGGCTCTCCTCCCTAGTAAGAGGGACATGGACAATCTGGCCTCTGACCTGAAACGAGCCTGGCACCAGGACCTCAAAGTGGTTGAGACTGGCATTGCCAATCTGCAACGGGTAGACGACCTGGAACTGTTCCACTCCTCAGTGACGGCATCACTACAATCGCTGCAACAATCCTCATCCTTCCATACTGCTCAGTACCGTAAACTTGTGGAACACGTAGATGACATTGAGAATCACAATAGCTGCAACAACATTAAAATACAGTGGGTACGGAAAGTATAATAATAATAATAATAATAATAATAATAGTCCTTTAATAGTCCCACAATGGGGAAATTCAGTGTTCAGTATTCAGACCCCTTTAAATTTTTCACTCTTTGTTTCATTGCAGCCATTTGCTAAAAGCAAAAAGTTCATTTTATTTCTCATTAATGTACACTCAGCACCCCATCTTGACAGAAAAAAAACAGAAATGTAGATATTTTTGCAAATTTATTAAAAAAGAAAAACTGAAATATCACATGGTCATAAGTAGAGATGAGCGAATTTCTCAAAAGTTCAATTCGGCAGTTTGATTCGAAGTTCCAAAAAAATTTGCTTTGATCTAAATTACTTTGGGTTGAATATCGCTAAAAAACACCTATTTCCTAGCTTCAGAGAGCCTGTATAGTGGTGTAGAACACTGTTGCTTGCAGTAACACGCATAGGGAGCCTACTGTGGCAGTCAAACAATACTGAGTCCGAATGACAAGCACATGACAGGCGTCACTCTTAGAATCGAAGCACACTTCACTTATTTGGACAGCTATGGGGTCAAAACTGTCCAACTCACTCAAGTGTGAATCCAGCCTTACAGGTCCATGTTAGTGCCAGGTAGAAAGAACCGTACAGAGGCACAACAATCTACTGTAGAGTGAAAAAGCGCACTCCTTTTACACCCTCGTTTGCAGATTCCACATAGATGTCTACAGAGTGGCAAGGCGACATAATGCGGAGTTGGCAGCAGCATGAGGATGCCATAGAGTGACCCAGCAGTGGCAGCGGCATGAGGAGGGCATACAGTGACCCAGTGAATGCAGCATGAGGAGGGTATACAGTGACCCAGTGGCAGCGGCATGAGGAGTACAAAGAGTGACCCAGTGGGAAGCAGCATGAGGAGGACATACAGTGACCAAGTTCCTCCCATCGTCTTCCAGTCGCAGCCCCTATAATAATGCCTCGTTTCTGCCAACAAAAAAGTAATAACAAGCCCCATTTTACCACATACAATTCAAATGAGCACCTTTGTACCACCTATTAGATTTTTGCACCCAGTCATCAGTTATTATAGCGCCTCCTTATAAATAATAGTCCCTGCTTATAAATAATCTTACACCTTTATTAATAATAGCTCCCTTATAAATGATAAATAGTGCCCTGTATCAGTAATATCCCCCCTTATCAGTAAGTCACCCCGTAAAAATAATACTGCTCCCTTATAAATAATAGCCCCCTCATAAATAATAGTTACCCTTATAAATAATAGTCCCCATTATCACTAATAGCCCCCTTTATAAATAAGCCCACTTAACAATTATACCCCCCTTATAAATAGTTCCCCTCTTATAAATAATAGTTCCCCCTTATAATAGCTCCCTCATACTTAAGTTTCCCAATTATATATAGTAACCCACCCTTATATGTAATAGTTCTCCGTTATACAGTGACGGACTGAAGGGCCTTAGGCCCACCAGAGGATCTTGTTCTGGGGCCCCACCCAACAGCTTCCTGCTAATAGCCTACACCATGGCTCCTTCACTGAAGTCTTACATATGTGCTGACTATCTGGTGTTACTGAGTATGTTCCCCGTATAGTCAGCCCCTATAGTACTGTGCAGGCCCCTATAGTACTGTGCAGGCCCCAATAACTCCATGGCCAGTTCATGCACAGTACTGTATGGGGAATGACATGGCCATGGAGCACTACACGTATGTGCAAGATTATAGTGAGGGAGCTGTGATGCAGACATAGCACACAGGGTTGCCAGCAGGAATTGTGAGCCCCCCCCCCCCCCCCGCAGTTTAATGCTCTACATGGTATATAATGCTCCACAGTATAAAATGCTCTCCTGAGCCCTCCAGTTTCCCCACATGGTATAAAATGCTCCACAGTGACCCCACACAGTATAAAATGCTCCCCTAAGCCCCCCATTGTGGCCCCACATGGTTTGTAAGGCTCCACACAGTATAATACTCCACAGTGGCCCACACAGTATACTACCCCTTAGTGGCCCCAGACAGTACAATATGCTCCCCAGCAGCCCCACACAATATAATATGCTCCATACAGTATAATATGCACCACCCACAATGCCCCCCCAGTATAATGCTCCACAGTGGCCTAACACAGTATAACATGCTCCATAATGACCTCCACACAGTATAATATACTCCCCAGAGGGGTTCCCCCAGTATAATGCTCCACAGTGGTCCCCCACAGTATAACAGGCTCCCCACACTGTCCATTCCCCCATTATAAAGCTCCACAGTGGCCCATAGTATAATATGCTCCCCAGAGGGCTCCCGCTAGTATAAAGCTCCACAGTGCCCCCTCCAGTATTTTGCTCCACAGTGGCCCCACGCAATATATTATGCTCCCCAGAGCGTCCCCCCAGTATAATGTTCCACAGTAGGCCCCACGCAGTATAATATGCTCCCCAGAGGGCCCCCTAGTATAATGCTCATTAGTCCCCCCCAAATAATGCCCTACAGTGGCGCCACGCAATATAATATGCTCTGCTGATGCCCCCCCCCCAGAATAATGCTCCACAGTGACCCCACTCAGTAAAACATGCTCCAGAATGGCCTCCACACAGTATAATATACTGCCCAGAGAGGTTTCCCCAGTATAATACTCAGTGGCCCAGAACAGTATAATATGCTCTCCAGAGCCCCCCCCCAGTATAATGCTCCACAGTGGCCCAAAATAGTATAACATGCTCTCCAGAGGCCCCCCCCCCCAGTATAATGCTCCACGGTGGCCCCGCACAGTATAATATACTGGGGGGCCCCTCTGGAGAGCATATTATACTGTGTGGGGCCACAGTGGAGCATTATACTGGGGGGGCTCTGGAGAGCATATTATACTGTGTGGGGCCACTTTGGAGCATTATACTGGGGAGGGGGCCCTCTGGAGAACATGTTATATTCTGCGGGGCCTCTATGGAGTATTATAAAGTGGGGGGGCTCTGGAGAGCATGCTATATTCTGTGGGGCCACTTTGGAGCATTATACTGGGGGGCCCCTCTGGAGAGCATAATGCTCCAAAGTGGCCCCACATAATATAACATTATCTCCAGAGGTCCCCCCCACACATTATAATTTTCCACAGAGGCCACACAGAATATAACATGCTATCCAGAGGGGCCCCTTCCCCAGTATAATGCTCCACAGTGGCCCCACACAGTATAATATGCTATGCAGAGGGGGCCCCCCAGTATAATATGCTATCCAGAGGGGGCCCCCCAGTATAATATTCTATCCAGAGGGGCCCCCCCCAGTATAATATGCTATCTAGAGGGGGCCCCCAGTATAATACTCCACAGGGGCCCTACAGTGCTATTATTATATTATATTCTGGGGTCTCTTCAGACCCCAGAGTATAATCGAAGGCCCGGGGTAAGTAAGGTAAAATAACAAACAGTTATACTCACCTTGTCTTACCTCTGCTGGGCCTCCTCGCGCTGCTCCGCTATCCCCGCCGGCGACCGCTTCTTCTTCTCTGCGGCTGACGTCACGCGTTGTGGACGTCACCGCTGAGGCCTGTGATTGGGCCTCAGCGATTACGTGAGGCACGCCCCCACGTGACCACTGAGGCCAGGCCTCAGCGCCTCAGCAGTGATGTCCGGAACGCCAGAAGGTGACGTCGGACGCCAAGGACAGGTGAGTAAAAATGTTTGTTTTGTGGCCGGGCCTGACTCCGATTGCCCAGTTTGCCCCCCCCCCCCCACCGGCCCTGCCTCCCGTGTGACTTTGTTCGCCCAGGCAAACGAGGTGTAGAACAGCGTGACACTGCTGTGCCCTGCACATGTGGTATGCTGGAGGAGCATACACCTTATTTAAAGGTGTTTATTAGTGTGGAAACCCATAAGGAGGACCATATTCACCATTTTGTTCCCAGTATAAAGTTGCAGGCCATTTATCAATACAGTATTGTCAATAATTCAATAATTCGGAGCCACAAATCTCTGCCTTTATCACACTTTTGTTATAGGTGTTCATTAGTGGGGAAAGAAATAAGGGGCATATTTGCTGTTCTCTTCAAAGTAGAAAATAACAGGACTTTTTGCCCTTTGCAATTATGTTTTTTTCATCGAATAGTATATCAGACAGAGAAGCGAGAGGCCATGCACAGGGGAGGGCCACAGGCCTAAATGTTTATGACGCAGGCACAGGTCTCAGCAGAGTAAGGGGGCGTGGCAGCAGGGGTCAGTTACAGAGGCCTGAGCTCCCAGTGTCAAGTAGCGGTCGTGTCTTGACCAGCAACCCAACGGTTGTAGACTGGTTGACTCGGACATCCAATTCATCCCAAGTCACATCAGAAACCCCCAGCCAAGAGTCGGTGGGTTCGTCAGACACAAACCTTAGTTGGCATGGCCTGGCTGCAGGCTCTGTGCCCTCACCTGTCCTCAACTTGCCTTTGTCCCTTTGTGCTCGCAAGAGGGAAGAGGGATAGAGACAGAAGGTGGAGGTAGAGGCTGTTCAGGTGGTGGTATGGAGACAGTAGCGTTAATGGGGGTTGTAGGCCTTCCTGAATAGGTGAGTCTTCAGGGCCTTCTTGAAGCTTGTGATTGTGGGGGTCAGTCTTATGCATCTTGGTATTATTGAAAATACTGTTTTAAAAATGGCCTGCAACTTTATACTGGTAACAAAATGGCGAATATGGTCGTTATGTTTTTCCCCACATTAAAGGCTTTTTTTTTTACAGATACGTGCAGATATTATTGGATGATAATTCAGTTTTCTTTGGTACAATAGTACTGACTAGTGTTATGCTTTGGAAGAACAGTGACTAAGCCTCTTATAATAAACGTCTTTAAAAAGGTGTTTTTTATAAATACGTGCAGATATTAGTGGATGATAATTCACTGTTGTTTGCTGTACTGCACTGCAAAAGGCTTGTTGTGTTCCACCTTGAAGACACAGATATGAGTAATGAGCAGCAGAATAACGGCAGTGAGTGCTGCAATGTGAATTATGCTGCAAATTCTTGCTGTAAATGACCCTGCAACCACCCCAAATTCTTCTCTCAATTCCTCCCTATGCTTTCCCTACAGTTCTAAGGCTCAGCCTCATTCCCTGAACTTCTATATGTTTTCTAAGTCTTTCTCTAGCTCCTGCCGACATCTGTCCCTACAGTAAGAGTAATATGGAATGACTGTACCTAAAATGGCCAAGGGTTTTTATAGGGCTGTGACATCACAGGTCCTGCTGGCTGCTGATTAGCTGCACGCTCGGCGTTGAGAGTGATCCCGCACTCCCAGACTCCCTTGCCTCTTGTCCTAACATGTGCAGCAGCCATGTTTCCTCAGCCATCGAAGCGTGAGGAAATTGTGGTGAATCGAAGACTTCCTGAAATTTGGATCGAATTCCACCTCCGAGAGAGGTAAAGAAGAACCCAAAGATCACTGTGGCTGAGCTCCAGAGCTCCAGCAAGACATATGAAAGCCCGCATAGAGTTTGCCAAAAAATACATGAAGGACTCCCAGTCTATGAGAAATAAGATTCTCTGGTCTGATGAGATGAAGATTGAACTTTTTGGCGTTAATTCTAAGCGGTATGTGTGGAGAAAACCAGGCACTGCTCATCACCTGCCCAATACAATCCCAACAGTGAAACATGGTGGTGGCAGCATCATGCTGTGGGGGTGTTTTTCAGCTGCAGGGACAGGACGACTGGTTGCAATTGAAGGAAAGATGAATGCGGCCAAGTACAGAATCCTAGAAGAAAACCTCTTCCAGAGTGCTCTGGACCTCAGACTGGGCCGAAGGTTCACCTTCCAACAAGACAATGACCCTAAGCACACAGCTAAAATAACAAAGGAGTGGCTTCAGAACAACTCTGTGACCATTCTTGACTGGCCGAGCCAGAGCCCTGACCTCAACCCAATTGAGCATCTCTAGAGAGACCTGAAAATGGCTGTCCACCAACGTTCACCATCCAACCTGACGGAACAGGAGAGGATCTGCAAGGAAGAATGGAAGAGGATCCCCAAATCCAGATGTGAAAAACTTGTTGCATCATTCCCAAGAAGACTCATAACTGTACTAACTCAAAAGGGTGCTTCTACTCAATACTGAGCAAAGGGTCTGAATACTTATGACCATGTGATATTTCAGTTTTTCTTTAATAAATTTGCAAAAATATCTACATTTCTGTTTTTTTTTCTGTCAAGATGGGGTGCTGAGTGTACATTAATGAGAAATAAAATTAACTTTTTTGCTTTTAGCAAATGGCTTCAATGAAACAAAGTGATAAATTTAAAGGGGTCTGAATACTTTCCATACCCACTGTACAGAGGCATAGCTAGTTGGGGGGTAGAGGGGGGAAGCTGCCCCGGGCCCACTGACTCTCTGGGGCCCACCCTAGGGCTGCCATTAATACATCCTTTATTTCTAACTAGATCGGTGGGTATATTAATAGCATAGCTGCCAGTGGGGGAGTCCCGATTTTACATAGCTGTACTGCGGTCCCGGATAGCTTATAGTTTGTCCCGCTATGCCCCTGAAGTGTTTTGCTGTTAACAAACTTTATTAGTGTAGCCCTATTTGGGGGGGGGGGTATGAGTATTATCCCTCCCGCAACAGACTCTGGCGCTGACCTGTGTGTATAATGGGACCTGAAGCCTTCGCTGAAGGGAAGAGTGGGAACATATATGAAATATATCAGTGCCTCCACCCAGGATAGAGCCTCTGTATTACAGGGAGGATCTCTTCCTGGGACTTACCCATGAAGTACAGTTAGTAGCCTTAACAAGGATCACTGTACTAATCTCACAGTCTGAAGAATACATACAGATACCACATAAGGTTATAACAGTAGCTTTATAAGAATCAACAGGGTAATAATACATACATAAAATATACTCAGAACACAGCAGTACTACAACAACCAGCAAGTCCTCAACCGTCTTAGGTTATATACCCGGGTATATATATAGATATATAGCAAGAGTCCAGTGCACAATACCTCCAGGCAACAGAAGAGATGCAGGGGCCCCTGTGGATGACTGTGGATCCTCGGATTCTTCCAGGAGATGACAGACAGCCGATCAGGAGATGATGATGATGGTGAGATTCTTCACAGGCAGCAAACAGGGCGACGGTGACGGCAGTAGATGCAGGTCTGACTACCCTAACACTGAGTCCTTAACCTGCCAGCTAAACTACTAGTGCCACCGGGCCTCTAACTAGCTAGTTGGCCTTCGGAAGCCTAACCTATCACTGCCCTGAACTATATATATATATGGATCCCTAACTACGGTTACTAGCTAGGTCCTGTGAGTATATAGGGGGTAACACATACCTAACTATATACTGTGAAGTAAAGAGGAACAAGTGGCTCTTAGACTCCCCCAGACATAACATGTCTGTCTCAGCAGCTCTGCTCACATCTCTCCCCCCAGCAGCTCTGCCTCACATGTGTCTGACTCACTGTATTTACAAAACAAAACTTGCACTGAATGCCTGGGGTCTCTGAAGCCAAACTGCAGGGGCAAAGAAGCCAGATACATTATATACTAGTAGAAATGGCAGTTCCCTACATTAGGGTAGTATAAAGGCTAAATGGTAGATGCTAAATCCTAGTGGGTAAAGGACCTTTGATGACGTCATGACCATGTGATCAGACTCTTGTGTGGGCGGAGCTTTTCTGGATACTGCGGTACAGACTGTGATGTTACACAGAAAGCTGGGAAAAGAGAGTTAACTTAGAGACAGAGAGACAGTATCTGCGAGGAAGAGGGGGGAACTGGGGGCGATGCAGAGGCCAGTTAAACTGAAGGCAGATGAAGGGGACAATTAAACTGCTGGCAGATAAAGGGGGACATTAAGCTGGTGGTAGATGGAGGGGGCAATTAAAATGGGGGCAGATGAAGGGGGGCATTAAGTTGTGACAGATGAAGGGGGGAAATTAAATTGGCAGCAGATAAAGGTGGACATTAAACTGGGGGCTGATGAAGGGGGCATTAAGATGGTGGCAGATAAAGGGGGACATTAAACTGGGGAAGCAGATGGAGGGTGACATTAAAGTGGGGGCAACTGGAGGAGGACATTAAACTGTGGGGGGTAGCTGGAGGGGGATATATCTGCCTCTAGTTACCCCCAGTTTAATGTCTCCCTTCAACTACCCCCACTGTTTAATGTCACCCTCCAACTGCCCTAGTTTAATGTCCCCCTCTAGTTTCCGCTAGTTTAAACTGGGGCACGAGGAGAGGGACTTAATACTGTGGGGCAATTAGAGGAGAACATTATAATGTGGGGCATATAATGTTAGGGTTATTGTAGGAGCATTATACTGTGTGGGGGCACATGGAAAAATAGATGAGAATGGGCAGAGTCAACGTAGAAGTGGGTGGAGTTAAATTTACAGCAGCGCACATAGCACACTGTATATTTTGACCCTCTTTCTGTCCTTTGAAAATTGGGAGGTATGTAATAGTATAAGGGGTGGTTAGGAGGGGGAAATATAACTATAAAGGGAGGATTCATTAGGGGGCATTATGACGATGGGGGTTCTTTTATATAAGGGTTATTACAGGGTATTATATAGGTTATTTATATAAGGGGCCATTAGGGGGCATCATTTATATTAGGAAGCATTATGAACATAATGGGGTGTTCATTGATATAAGGGGTCATTAGAGGTGCAGTATTTATGTCAGGGGGAATCAGGGGCATAATGTGAGGGAGCAATTAATGCAATTAAAGTGGCACTTGGGCTTTATTAAGACTAAGGCCCCACGTAATGGGCTGCAGCAAAAAAAAAAAAAAACCCTGCAGGAAAAACCATGGCGGTAGCATTGTGGTTTTTCCCGCAGCGCTTTTCACAGAAGGTCTGCAGAGGTTTCCCCTGTGGACTCCCTGTTTTTAATACACCTACAGTGGGGAAAAAAAATTATTTAGTCAGCCACCAATTGTGCAAGTTCTCCCACTTAAAAAGATGAGGCCGGCCTGTAACTGACATCATAAGTAGACCTCAACTATGAGAGACAAAATGAGAAAACAAATCCAGAAAATCACATTATCTGATTTTTTAAGAATTTATTTGCAAATTATGGTGGAAAATAAGTATTTGGTCAATAACAAAAGTTCATCTCAATACTTTGTTATATATCCTTTGTTGGCAATGACAGAGGTCAAACGTTTTCTGTAAGTCTTCACAACGTTGGCACACACTGTTGCTGGTATGTTGGCCCATTCCTCCATGCAGATCTCCTCTAGAGCAGTGAGATTTGGAGACTGGCTAGGCCACTCCAGGACCTTGAAATGCTTCTTACGAAGCCACTCCTTTGTTGCCCTGGCGGGGGGCTTGGGATCATTGCCATGCTGAAAGACCAAGCCACGTTTCATCTTCAATGCCCTTGCTGATGGAAGGAGGTTTGCACTCAAAATCTCACAATACATGACCCCATTCATTCTTTCATGTACACGGATCAGTCGTCCTGGTCCCTTTGCAGGGAAACAGCCCCAAAGCATGATGTTGCCACCCCCATGCTTCACAGTAGGTATGGTGTTCTTTGGATGCATCTCAGCATTCACTCTCCTCCAAACACGATGAGTTGTGTTTCTACCAAACAGTTCTACTTTGGTTTCATCTGACTAGATGACATTCTCCCAATACTCTTCAGGAAAATCCAAATGCTCTCTAGCAAACTTCAGACGGGCCCGGATATGTACTGGCTTAAGCAGGGGGACACGTCTGGCACTGCAGGATCTGATTCCCTGGCGGCGTAGTGTGTTATTGACGGCAGCATTTGTTACGTTAGTCCCAGCTTTCTGCAGGTCATTCACTAGGTTTCCCCATGAGGTTCTGGGATTTTTGCTCACCGCTCTTGTGATCATTTTGATCCCATGGGGTGAGATTTTGCATGGAGTCCCTGATCGAGGTTTAACTATGATGTCAATTACAGGCCTCTCTCATCTTTTTTAAGTGGGAGAACTTGCGCAATTGGTGTCTGACTAAATACTTTTTTTCCCCACTGTATACAGAAACTGCTAGCGTTTCCATAGGTGTAACTGACATGCAGCAATTTCCAAAACCGCAATGGTTTTGCTAAAATGCCTGTTTTTTTTTCTGTGGGTTTTCACCACATGTGACCCCCATCCCATCCCCACTTTGCAGTAAAATATGCGCAGCGGAAACGCTGTGATTTCCAAAACAGTTGCAGTTTTGGAAATCGCAGCATGTCAGTTATACCTACGGAAACACCAGCGGTTTCCCTATAGATATAATTGAAGCAGAATTGTGAACTTTCTGTGCAAACTACTGCAGGAAAAACTGCGATCAATAAGAGATAAGTGATTCCCCACTGACCAGCTGTATGAAGGGACTATGGCACCTGTTTATGTCACTCGCTGTGTGTTTATAGTGACCGTGTGATGTAATTACAGCCTTTTCACATAGACGTGTATAGGACGAGGCTGTAGTTACATTACATGGCCGCTATGAGATGAATGACACTATGTAAACAGAGAAGGGGTCACGGCACTTACACAGGTACCACGGTTCATTCAAACATCTGTTCCTGGTTGTCCCAGGTATTGGAACCCTAATATTTTTTTTTTTTTTTTTTTTGCCTTTTTAATTAGGAAACACCTGGGGCATTATTAATAAAGGACACTATTTACAGGGGGTACACAGGGAAGTTATTAGCAGCAGGATGAGGGCTTTGTGTAGGTGAGGACAATGTGGGTCGGGTGCCTGGAAAAGGGAGGAGCTAAAGATGTCTGTGTTGCAAACTTTAAAGAGACTGGGAGAAGTGGTCATGGCCATCCAGATGAAAGAGATGGGGAATGTGAACGATTAGTCAGAGACGTCACCTGTAAGTCACTAAACGTTACTGCCCTGTATTCACCTAAATCGTCTACAGAGCCCTGTGTAGAGCCACTATATACCACTATACACTCACCGTATACTGATAGTATCGGTATACGAACATGTCCAAGTTGGGGGCCCACTTGGACATGTTCGCCCCCCCCCCCCCCGTCGCCCGCCTGACACCCACTTTGAAATTGACCAAGCCCACCGTGCTCCTAGGCCTCAAAGCACTGATATGGCTAAACTGAGAGATGTGATCTGCAGTGTATTTACTTTATGAAAAATGTAATAAAAATTTAAAGGTAAAAAAAAAAAAAAAATTTCTAAACAGAGTGACAGAAGGAACATGCACTCGTGACTAGAAAATCTGGTTTGTACATCGGCCATATTTCCCGGTCCAAACCTAGTCAGAGGGCGAACTATGATGCTGGGAGTCCCTGCTTGCCCGCAGCTTCACTGTACCGTACTGTATATAGTATTGCATAGATCACTATGCTGCAGGGAGTCCCACTCTCCTGGCTATGTTCAGGTCAAGAAATGCAGCCGATATACAGTATGGACCAAAGTTTCTGTTTTGAGTTGCCCTGTGTGCATTGTGCCTCAGGGTTCTAAACTGCAGCAGTATTATTTGACAGGTTCCCTTTAAATGATATAGCTGTTGCTGGCAGTAGTCAGCATTAGGGTGAACTTACTGCATACTGTACAATTTAATACAGCTCTGATAGCAATGAAGTCTTACTAGTACTGATGATATCAGAATTATATCAGGATGTTATAATTTCATAAAAGTAAGAAAGGAAGGAAGTCAACTAAGTAATGTATAATAGGAAACCAATAGGAAAGGGGGAGGGGTTTGCTTATACGTAAAATCCTGCCTTAAGCCAGTTCTTCGTGAGGACATCTGGGAAGAAAATGACTATGTCGAGTCCTTATGGGTGGAAATTAAGGGAGGAACAAAGAATAATAAAATACTGATAGGGGTTTGTTATAAATCTCCAAATATAATGTTAGAAGCTGAAAATGTACTAATAAAAAAATAGATGAGGCCACAAAGCATAATAAAGTCATTATTATGTGGGATTTCAACTACCCAGATATCAACTGGGAGGCAGAAACCTGCAGGTCCAACAAAGGGAACAGGTTTTTGTCAGTAATAATCGTTGATTATGATGTTAATCTGTTTTCCCTTAGTCCTAACAGCAGCACAATATGGGGTATTCCTGCCCCTGTGTGCTGGTAGGACAGGCGGAACTTTTAATTAACATAAAATATGCATGACTGTGCTACCCTATAAAAGGCCAAAGGGACCTCCCCCCTTGTGTAAGTTATAAAGTAAAAATTTCTAAATTTAGGGAGGGAAGCTTGTGTTGCTGTTAGTACTAAGGGAAAACAGATTAACATCATAATCAACGATTCCCTTATGACCTACAGCAGCACAATATGGGGATATAGCAAGTAATTCCCTTAGGGAGGGTTTCCCTGCTCTACAACACCTAGGACTGACTGTCCAAAGGCAGTCGCCACAGAACTCCGAACATCTAGTCGATAATGTTTTAGAAAGGTTAGATGAGACGACCAAGAAGCATCTGCACAGATCTGATCCAGCGGTAAGGTCTGGTTCTCAGCCCAAGAGGTTGATACAGCTCTGGTTGAACGGCTGTACAAAATTCGGGTGGAGCTAACCCCTGAGCAAAAAAAGAGACTTTGATTTCCTCCTTGATCCACCTAGACAAGGTAGACTTGGAAGCCCTGAGATCTTTGTCTCTACCATACATATTGACAAGGAGATTCTCTGCTCTCCTAAAGGAACGTGTACGTAAGAGGTAAATCTGGAGACATCTCACAACAACTAGTGTGTGGTTTTTTTCTCGTCTTTAGAGGAAGGGGCTAGAAAAAACACGGGTAAAGAGACTAATTGGTTAATATTGGCACGGGAAGGCACCTTAGGGTTAAAGCCAAGAAGAAACCCAAGTTGGACCTTATCCGCAAAAAAACGATATATAAGGTTCCTTGGAAGAAAAAGCCTGGAGCATACTCACCCTTTTGGCTGAAGTGATAGCTAATAGAAAGGTGGTTTTAAAGGCAAGAAATTTAAGATCTACATCCTCCAAAGGTTCAAAAGGAGGACCACAAAGACCTGAAAGAAAAGTCGAGAGATCCCACTGGGGAACCGGAGCTAAGACCACCGATCTAAGTCTGGTAGCACCCTTAAGGAACCCAACAATAAGGGAATCTTGGGACAAACATCTGCCTAAGCAGGCAGATAAGGCTGAAACCTGTACCTTCAGAGTAGAAGGAGAAAATCCAGAATTTCTGCCGTAGTAGGGTTTGAACTATCAGCTTCTCTTCTAGAGCATCACTGCTTGAAATTGTTACCTATCCTATGGTAGCTTTTCTTGGTAGACTCTGCTCTGGCACAGGAAAGGATCTTCAAGACGGCTTCTGACAGTCCACTAAATCTCCCTTGGGACTGGTCAACCTCCAGGCTGTCAGCTTGAATCTCCCCAGATCCTGGTGCTTCTGAGTTCCTTGGGAAACCAGGTTCTGGGTGGGGGGAAACCTCCAATATGTCCCTCGAATCATGTACATGAGCTGGGCAAACCAAGTCCTTTTTGGCCAGAATGGTATGATGGCTATCACAGAGACTTGGTCCTGTCTGACTTTCATCAATACTCTTGGTATTATGGAAAGTGGAGGGAAGATGTATGCCAGCCTGAACCTCCAAGGGATGGACAGGGAATCCACTGCCAAAGGATAGTCCTCCTGATACAGTGAGCAGAATGTCTCTATCTTGGCGTTGAGTCTGGTCGCCATGAGGTCTACTTCTGAGAGACCTCACTTCAGGGTAATCTGATGGAATACATCTGGATTGAGAGACCATTTTCCTGATATGACAAGACCCCGACTCAACTATGTTCAGGGAACCTTTGATGTGAACTGCGGATAAGTGGGTCAGATTTTTTTCTGCCCAGGGAAAAATCAGATCGGTCTCTCCGAGGAGAGACAAAGACCTGGTGCCTCCCTGTCTGTTCAGGTACATTACAGTCATCATGCTGTCTGACCGAACCCTGACCCCTCTCTCCGAGGAGAGGAGAAAAATGAAGTAGTGCCAGGTACATGGCTTTGAGCTCCTTCCAATTGGAAGATGTTTTTTCTTCTAGACTGCTCCAAACTCCTTGTATGGTCTTCTCGTACAGGTGGGTTCCCCATCCCTAGAGGGATGCATCTGTAGTCAACAGGGTCCAACGAGGTTGGACCATGGACATTCCGTCTTTCAGGTGTATCCACCATCTGAGGGAAAGACGGGTACTGGGAGATAGATAACTGCTGGAGCAGAACAGATTCTGACTGGGCTTTTATTAGCCAGTCATCCAGGTATGGCACTACAAAAAGGCCCTGAAGCCTGAGAGAGGCGGCTATAGGAGCTACAACTTTGGTGAAGGTATGGGATGCTGAAGTGATGCCAAAGGGCAGGGCTGCGAAGTGAAGATGCTTCCTGTGCGGAGGATATATTGGGACATGCAGATAGGCATCCTTTTAGATCTAAGGTGACGAAAAACTTCGCCCTGTTGAAGAAAGGATGTAACAGATTTTACGGTCTTCATACGAAAATGTTTTTTCTTTATGAAGAGATTCAGATATCTTAAGTCTATAATCATTCTCCAGATGCCTGATGGTTTTGGCACCAGAAAAACTGGGGTGTAGACACCGAATCCTTCTTCCAAAGGGGGGGGACCTCTTCCAAAGCCCCCTTGCGGATGTAATCGCGAATGGAGAACTCCGATATATCCTACTGAACCGCAGGAAGGGAGCGGGTTATGACGAATCGATCCTGAGGCGGCTGAAGAAACTCGATCGAAAACCTCGCAGAACAATCTGCAAGACCCAAGGGTCTTGAATTTTTTCCTGCCAGACAGTGTAAAAAGAGAAAGCCAACCTCCGACAGGAGTCTCGGCCACAGGAAGAAGGCAGTCAATGTCAAAAGTTAGGCTTCTGTTTGGCCTCATTCTTGGGGAACCTTCATCTAGAACCCCTAGGCTGATATCTAGGACATCTCTGGAACTGAGGTCTGGGTTGAGGCTGGTAACCTCTACCCCAGCCGGAAGGTATTGACCTGCCTCTAAAGGCCTGAGGCAGAGTCTTACCCTTTTTAACAGCAAGGTCTTCCATAATCTCATCCAGGCGTCTGCCAAAAGCTTACCCGGCTCAAAGGGTAGAGAACAAAGGTTGAACTTGGAGGCATTCTCTGCTCTCCAGGGTTTTAACCATAGTGGCCTTCTAGCTGCCGTAGAAAGGGCCAAAGATTTGGCCGCCAGCCTTAAATGATGTTGGGAGGCTTCGGCTAAATAATCTGCCGACAAGGAAACCGAACTGAAAAAAATTAGGAGATCGTCTCTGGAGTCGATGTCAGCACGTAATTTGCTTGACACAATAGCCATGGAAGTTTGACTGGAGGCCAGAGAATAAACCTTCCTAAGGTACTCTCTATGCGTCATCCACTGGGACCACCGTATGAAGGGACAAATTTGCCACTGCTGTATCTACTTTAGGTGGGAGGCCCTGCTGAGTCTCCAGAATAGAGAACAAGGTTCTAAATCTTCTGGAATATATGGGAGCTCTTTCCAGATGTTTCCATTCCTTAATCATGAGTTTTTCCAGTGACTCATCCACTTGGAGGTGGAACAGGAGGCTTCCACATCAACATCATAGTCCCTTGACAGGATGGACTTCAGCAGCCTATTTATTTTCTCAGGAGGAACAGGAGGTCTGCTGGAATCTTCCAAGGTATCATCAGATGAAAGTGTTTCATCAATCACCTGGAAATCTTCAATAGATTTTTTTTCAAACCCCTGGCAGGATTTGAACCCAGGACTCTAGCACTACAAGGCTGCAGTGCTAACCACTGAGCCACCTTGCTGCCCAGAGCTGCTGCTGCAGCAAGAACAGTAATCCAAGGGGAGTACTGAGGCTTCCTCACTAAGAGACAAGCCATCTCCTGCATTGAGATGAAGGCTTCTATAGGAGGGGTGGAGGAATGAGCAAGTAGTGCTCACAAAAATCCCTCCCCCTGCACATTTTGCAAAGCTTAATTCCTTTTAAAGAGAATTAAGCTAAAGATGTACAGACTGATGCTAGAAAAGAGGCTCAGCAAATATTAACTTGCAAAAAAGGAGCAAATTTAAGCCGCAAAAAGTCCGACCGAGAATTCAGTCCCCGGAAAACAGGAACACAAACAAAGGTTCTGGAAGAACAAAGTGGCCGACGTCACTTCTGGCAGCCGCGGAGCTTGTAAAGTAAGGTAAGTGCCCCACATCAAGGCCGCACAAGTGGCCTGCACTACAGGTCTTACAAAATGCAGCATGCAACAATAGCTGCATGAACTACTGAAATCAACCTTTTCAGAGCGAAGGTTGAAATCTTGGCTAGCACAAAAAAACTGCCTAAAAAAAAAACCCCCTTCTTTTCCACAGAAGCGTCCAGTGGAAGAACGAAGAGAAGAGAGGTGTAAAGATGACTCCCCAAAGGAAGTTAAACTTTAGGGGAAAAAAACAAAATATGGGAGGACAAAAGACCTCCCTCCACCTGTCCCACCACACAGGACAGAAAAAAAACACAAGGGGGAGGTCCCTTTGCCCTCTTAAGGGTAGTGTAGTCATGCATATTTTATGTTAATTAAAAGTTCTGCCTGTCCTACCAGCACACAGGGGCAGGAATACCCCATATTGTGCTGCTGTAGGACGTAAGTTAAAAGACAATTAGTGCAGTACCCAACAAAAGGCGAGACACTTATAGACCTAATTTTAACAAATGAACCTGACACATTGTCAAAAGTGGAGGTTGGGGGTCATCTTGTTAATAGTGACCACAACATAATAAGTTTTCTTGTACACACTAAATAAAGTGTTTAGTAGAGGGGGAACAAAAACACTAAACTTAAGGAAGGCCAATTTTAACCAGCTGAGAGAGGAGCTTAGCAGCATAAACTGGGACAATGTCCTCAAAGTGTTCGGAACACAAACAAAATGGGACACTTTCAAAAGCCTTCTAAATAGGTCCACTAAAAAACATATCCCTTATGGGAATAAGCGGGCCAGAAATCATAGAAAACCAATATGGCTAACTAAAACGGTAAGGAGTGCAATGAGGGATAAAAAGGAAGCAATTAAAGTGCTAAAAAAGAAAGTAGTGACACAGCATTAAAAAAACTATGAAGAGAAAAATAAATTGTGTAAAAGAGAAATAAAGAAGTCGAAGATCGAGGCTGAGAGAAAAATTGCCATGGAAAGTAAAAATAATCCAAAATGATTCTTCAATTACACAAATAACAAGAGAATAAAAACTGACAATGTAGGCCCTCTCAAAAAATAATCTGGGTGTAATAGTGGAGGAGAATGAGGAAAAAGCACAACTATTAAATGCCTTCTTCTCTACGGTGTTTACACAAGAAAATCCAATGGCCAGCAACATGATTAGGGTGTAAACGCAGGACCTTCAGAGTGGCTTGTTACCATGTAAGATAGGCGCATGGAGGCAGGGTAGCGGTTCACATGTACAGTTTTATTGCCAACAGTTCATACAGTCCAACTGAAAAACAGCTTGCTTCAGCATAAATGAACAAATCAGAAAAACATAAACCGTCCTTAATCTCAGGTACAAACGGGTCAACAGAGCTCACCAATGCAACAGGATACGTTAGGCGTCTGTCCTCCACACAAGGCAGTGTGTGTTTTAGTTTCAGAGCTTCACACAGAAGAGACCACCACACCCCTTCCTTTTGGGCAGTTTTAGCTCTACAAAGCTGCAGCCAGCAAGATCCGGACTGGAGTATAGGCTCGGGTCTGCAACAACTTCCAAAACCCAGACCCAGACTCCAGCCAGTTATCTCACAGATATCAGCCACCTTAGTGGAAGGTATCTGCCATCCACTATTTTACCTTCTGCCTTTCTACAAGGGGTAATGTTAATTCTCCATTAAATGTCACCTGTTTAACCCAGGAGGAAGTGCGGTGCCGCCTTCAAAACACTAAAATAGAGAAATCGCCAGGTCCAGATGGCATACACCCCCGAGTTCTGAGGGAATTATGCACGGTGATAGACAGATCCTTATATCTAATATTTAAGGATTCAGTAATGACTGGGTCTGTTCCACTTGATTGGCACAAATGTGGTGCCAATTTTCAAAAAGCGGGTCTAAAAGTGAGCCTGGAAACTATAGGCTAGTAAGTTTGACTTCTATGGTGAGTAAGATATTTGATAGCTTTCTAAGAGATGTTATCCTGGAGTACCTCAATGTAAATAATCTTATAACACCCAATCAGCATGAGTTTATGAGGAATCGGTCCTGTCAGACTAATATGATCAGCTTCTATGAAGATGTCGGTTCAAGGCTGGATATGGGTAATGCAGTGGACGTGGTGCATCTGGACTTTTCAAAAGCTTTTGATACTGTACCACATAAAAGGTTGGTATGCAAAATGAGAATGTTGGGACTGGGGGAAAACATATGCATTTGGGTTTGCAACTGGCTCACTGATAAGAAACAGAGGGTGCTTATAAATGGTAAATATTAAGACTGGGTCACAGTCACCAGTGGGGTGCCACAGGGGTCAGTATTGGGCCCTCTCCTGTTTAATCATTTTTTTTATTAATGACCTGGTAGATGGTTTGCAAAGCAGGGTGTCCATATTTGCAGATGATATTAAACTTTGTAAGGTAATCAAAAATGAGAAGGATAATAGAATATTACAAGGGGATCTAAGGAAGCTGGAAGCATGGGCCGAGACTTGGCAAATGAAGTTTAATATTGACAAATGTAAGGTTATGCATTTTGGTCGACAAAATAAAATGTATGATTATGTACTTAATATTAAATTACTGGGTAAGACTGCCAATGAAAAGACTTGGGGATTGTGCTAGACAGTAAGCTTACCTTTAGTGACTAGTGCCAGGCAGCTGCTGCCAAGACAAATAAAATTATGGGATGCATCAAAAAAGGTATAGATTCTCATGACAAAAACATAGTTATGCCTCTATACAAATCACTGGTATGGCCACACTTAGACTATTGTGCACAACTTTGGGCCCCAGTATACAAGAAAGACATAATCGAACTAGAAAGTGCAAAGAAGGGCAACCAAAATTATTAGGGGAATGGGTGGATTGGAGTACAAAGATAGATTAACAAACTTGGGGTTATTCAGTTTGGAGAAAAGGTGTCTATGGGGAGAGCTAATAACAATGTACAAATACATGAAGGGACAGCACAAAGAACTTTCTAATGATCTTTTTACCCTTAGGCCAGTGACAGTGACAAGGGGACATCCTCTACGACTGGAGGAGAGAAAGTTTCACCAGCAACATAGAAGAGGATTCTTTACAGTAAGAACAGTGAGGCTATGGAACTCTCTGCCCCAGGAAGTGGTGATGGTGGATTCATTGAACAAGTTCAAAGAGGGCCTGGATGCCTTTCTCAAACAGAACAACATTTCGGGTTATGGGTTCTAGATTTTAAGGGCACGTTGATCCAGGGTTTTATACTGATTGCCAAATTGGAGACGGGAAGGAATTTTTTCACGTGAAATGGGGCAATTGGCATAAGCCTCATGGGGTTTTTTACCTTCCTCTGGATCAACACTGTAGGGGACTGTGGGGTTATTAGGTTGGAATTGATGGACTGATGTCTTCATCCAACCTCATCTACTATGTAACTATGTAATAAATTTAAAATGAACAGTAAATGTGGTAGTAGTCAAAACTGTCTCCTGTATAACTATAAATATGTCCAGCCCTGTAAGGCTATGTTTACACTACTTTTATTATGTATATTTAGAGTGTATAGCAGGAACGTGTCCAAACAGGTGCCAAAAGAGTCTAATTTCGATAGCTGTTTGGCTGGTATATGTAAGTATACCACAAAAAATGGTATGGATTAGCATATTAAACTACCCTATTCCATAACTGGGAAACCCTATGGCCACTGGATGCCACTGTATGGCATCAGTTGGAGATCTCTATGTAATGTATACTGTGTGTGCTGGCATGTATGTTAAACAGAGGCAATAAATGCAATATAAGCAAAGTCTTAAGTACAAAATGCTAAATGACATACCCATTTGATTTCCAATGTGCCCTTGAAGAATTTGTATTTTTTTTCTCTTTTTTAGCTCTTATTCTCCATGTGGGTGGTAATCTTTTATTTTATTTTTTATTTTCACCTTCCATGTGCCATATCTTTTGAACGGGTGGGCGATTTAACAAAAAAAAAAAAAAAACTAAACTGATAAGGGTTACAGGGGCAATGAAATGATGTACAGCATTTACTATTTTGTATTTGATGACCGGCCCCTCTTTAAGGTTGACAGAAAATCTGGAAATGATAAAAATGTATGTATCATCCACGTATGAATGATCTGGTTCCTGCAAGAAAGAGACAATGGCTGGAGGCATGAATATCCTTGTCCGAAGTTAAAAATCTTTATACTTGGTTCATGTTGTCACCATCACACTAAGCGGCTCAAAGCAATGGAAATAAAGTAGCAAAATTACATATTTAAAAACTCATTTGCACTTTTTCATTCTATCTTCCTCATAATCCAAATCAGTCCAGATTGTATAGGGAAAAAAAATTGAGTAAATCCATTATATAATACCAAAGGTAAATTTTCTCTTTAGCAGTTTTTAAACCAAATGTAATAAATTATTCTTTGTTTCCTTTGCAATCAGTCTCATAATGAACTGATGTCTATTTTTACTATCGGTGGCAAACATTTTTTTTAGAAAATAGGAAAAGAAACTGCCAAGCACTTCCTTTACAAAAGGCAATCAACTTGTCCATGATTTTACTTTAGTGTTTTTGTATTGTATGTATGTTCCTCCTTATTGCTGATGCCCCTGCTTACAATTCAGATATATTAACACAATTATCAACATTAGTACAAATTATATTTATTTCAGTGTAGCAAAGTAAAAAGCACTGCCTATCATGTAAAATATTACTGTATTTTCAGATTTTTCAGCCACAGAATTTGCAGCAGACCATGGTATTTCCAAATAGGATGCACAATGTGTTGCAGATTCACATAAGGATTAAGGCAAATTCACAAGACCAAGTTTCACCCGTGAAACTTGATCCATGTGCTGGACAGTTTTACCAGCCTGAACCTAATGCTAGGAGAGGCACTCCTAGCAAAATAGTTATCTATGCTGTTAGGAGTCCCTTACTCCCAGCGACATACTGTCCCATATTGTAATCAGTATAGGATAGTATGTTGCTGGGAGGCAGGGACTCCTAGCAGTATAGATAACTGTATTGTTAGGAGACCCTCTCCTGGTATAAGGTGCAGGCCAGAAAATTTGGCCAACACACAGACTGAGTTTCACGGCTCAAACTCAGTTGTGTGAATGCGCACTCAGTTTCATTCAATGGGGTTAATCCATGTGAGGCACTGATGATCCACTGCTATTTCCATACAGAATCTACTGGATTTAAAGTCTTCACAAAAAAAATCCAGGACTGAATGAACAGCAATACAGATTCCAACTTAAAACAATGGGAGTTGGAATTTACCCACATTTTGTCCATATGAAAAATGCACTGGACATACCCAAAGGGTACCTGGGTATTCATAAAAAAAATTAATATCTGCAGTCTGTTCTATGACTGTATAATCCTTCATACATGATGATCATTTTTTTCAGCTTCTAATAGTCACACTATAGCTGCAGCACTTCTTACTTCTGTCTCTCAGACTGTGGGTATGTACAATAAGGAGCAGTCTGCCCCCTCCCTTATCCAGTATTACTACTACTACTAGTTATTTGCATGTAATTCTGCCAGGAGTAACTGTACAATAGCAAACAAATACCTGAGTGTGATGATCGGGGACTCCCGTATATGTATTTCTGTACAAATATGTATCTAGCAGACCCCTCCCCCTGTGTGGACCATTTGTTCAAACTCCCTCAAATCAGCTATAGGAAGCCGGATCCCTGTTGCTGGTTAATCACAGTCCTTCTGGTGTATTGTCCCGAGTAATTAACACACTCTTGCAATCCTCAACCTCTCAACAGGGGGTTTCTTGCTCAACCACATTACAGCTAGCCAGCCTGGCACTGTTTATAGATCAGAGAGATCATAGTTTTATGCTCATATGTCCTTAAGGTGGCACCTCACAGTTACCCCGATTATTTCTGTAGCTGCCCCAGAGAAAGACGCACGCGGTCAGTCTAATCATGGCGCCGTTGTGAACCCGAGACAGGCCCAGACATTCAACTCCCTACCCAAAGGGAATTGGGGTGTCATCCTTGGTGTCTATATGATGGGGATCTCACCCCGAGTCCCATCATACCACTTTCCTGACAATCCGGTCACCTGATGAGGAATCAGGACCATTTTCTAGTCCAGGGGCTCCAAGCCAGTAGGTGTAACTTCTCTCCCCAGTGATGTCACTCTGGGCGGGGGCAGGGAAAACACAAAAGCCTGCCATGTTAGGGCCACATGGTCTTCTTCTTCTTCTGCTGAAAGCCACCTGGATAGAACTGCCCAGAGCCAAGGGGGGTGCTGCCACTGGAATAGCATGCCCGGATGCATGCTTTTGGACCGATTTAAGTATGCGCCCTGAGCTCAACCCCCAGAGCCCAGAGAACCAATCACAGGCTTGTGTTGGTAATATTTCCCTTTCTTCTATTTATTCCCATTTTTATTTTGTGCACCTTGTCACGTTTCTTTCCACTTGTATTTGCTTGCTAACTGCTACATGTATTCTCTGTATGTGTTAAGTGTCTAGTACCAACCCGTTTAGGGGTTAATAAATATATAAAATTAAGAAAGCTCATTTTGTATTATCCTATGGGCACAGAACACTCACTGATGGCGAGTGTGAGGTAATTGAAGCGATCTCAGGTGGTTTCGGTAGGACGAGATCCTTCACACTGAGAAAAGCTCAAGTGACCATAATATAGGAGATCCAGAACATTGAACTGCACATAAAGGGCAAATACACTGACGAGCAAAAGGGTAACAATGTATTGAACTTTTGACTTTCAGACTCCATCTCTCATCATCCACTACAGCTTTGAATGTGAGACTACCATCATTTTATAGACAATCCTCTTAACTATCTCATACATAAATTTGACTTGCAACTATTTAGCATATGATTAGTTATGCAGATTCTTGTCATGTAACTGCATTGTTACTGTTTTGCTCCTAAATCTAAATTTAATTTTTTATTATTTTGTAAATCCACCTTTGGCTTTCAACACTGCCTGAATCCTTCTGGACATGCTTTCGATCAGATTCAAGCATGACTCGACCACAATCTGATCCCAGGTCTCTTCTACACATTCCCAATGTAGGTGCATACTAATTGATTCACTTGGATACGAATACAGCTTGGTTTGGGGACCAATCAAGTACCTCTACTTCATTGTCATTGAACCATTTCTTCCCTAATCTTGACATATGCTTCAGGTTGTTGCCCTGCTGGAACACTATTGTGTCCTTTTCATAACCGTGGTACTCGAGTGTACGAAGTAACTCGTCTTGTAGGATACTCACATATAGCTCAGCAATGAGACCCCCATCGATCCTGGTCAAGTATCCAAAACCTTTGGCTATGAAAAAAACCCATATCATCAGGCTTCCTCCACCAAACTTGACAGTTCCATCAATTTATTGATCCGTTAGTCCCCTTTTCCCTTGTTTCTTCCAGAGCCATTTGTACCCATGAGAGCCCAGTCTATTGACTTTCATCTCATTGCTCCAAATCACCCATTTCCAATCTTCTATTCTCCACTTTTCATACTTTAACAAGCTCGAGCCAATGCTTCTTATGACGATATTGAAGTCGAGGCTTCTTCACCTTTTCTCTGCCCACCATTCCAGTCTTGTGTAAGGCACGTTGTATGCATGGACGTCTGTGATCTCACTATTACTATGTCATGCCAATACTGATAGAACTTGTCATGAGCCGACTTGTTGACTCCAATATTTTGTCTGGATGTCCACCTTTTGGCTTTTGAATGAATGTGAAGTATTAATTTCATATTCTTCCAACTGTCATGGTACTCACATGATGCAGTTTGGCAATTTTGTTGGCTGAGAGACCGCTATCGATGAGCTGGATGACGCTGTTTTTCTTTTCTTGGGAAATCTTCTTCATGGCTGATCCTCGATTTGAACCAGTGACCTTTCGCTTGGGAATTATCCTAAATAACACTCTGAGCTGTTAGGGAATGTGAGAACAGGTTGTAATTTGTAATATACAAGAAAAAAAGATTTTTCCACCACCAGGAGCAAAACAGTAACAATGCAGTTACATGACATGAATCTGCATAATTAATCATATGCTAAATAGTTGTAAGACAAATTTATGTATGAGATATCCGAGATGATTGTCTATAAAATTATGGTAGCCTCACGTTCTAAGCTGTAGTGGATGGTGAGTTATGGAGCATGAAAGTCAAAATTTCAAAACATTGTTACCCTTTTGCGTGTATGTGACTATTAGTTGGGAGACAATTTTTGTTCGCAATAGATCAGATATGATTAGAGATGAGCGAATTTATCAAAAGTTCGATTCGGCAGTTCAATTCGAAGTTCCAAAAAAATGTGCTTCTATCCGAATTACTTTGCGGCGAATATCGCTAAAAACCACCTATTTCCTAGCTTCAGAGAGGCTGTATAGTGGTGTAGAACACTGTGCCTTGGAGTAACATGCATAGGGAGCCTATTGTGGTAGTGAAACAATACTGTGAGTCCAAATGACATGCACATGACAGGCGTCGCTCTTAGTACCACTGCACACTTCACTTATTCGGACAGTTACGGGGCGAAAACTGACCAACTAACTCAAGTGTGAACCCAGCCTTAAAGGTCCATGTTAGTGCCAGGTAGAAAGAACCGTGCAGAGACCCAACATCCTACTGTAGAGTGAAAGAGCGCACTCCTTTTACACCGTCATCTGTTGATTCTACATATATGTCTACAGAGTGGCAAGGCGACATAATGTGGAGTTGGCACCAGCATCAGGAAACCACAGAGTAGCAAGGCGACATAATGTGGAGGTGGCAGCAGCATGAGAAGGCCATACAGTGACCCAGTGGCTGCAGCATGAGGAGGCCATACAGTGACTCATTGGCAGCGGCATTAGGAGGACATACAGTGACCCAGCAGTGGCTGCAGCATGAGGAGGGCATACAGTGACCCAGTGGCAGAAGTGGAGGTAGTGGCAGCCTTAGGAGGGCATACAGTCACCCAGTGGCTGCGACATGAGGAGGGCATACAGTATAGTGACCCAGTGACTGCGGCATGAGGAGGGCATACAGTGACCCAGTAGTTGCAGCATGAGGAGGCCATACAGTGACCCAGTGGCTGCGGCAAGAAGAGGGCATACAGTGACCCAGTGGTTGCAGGATGAGGAGGGCATACAGTGGCCCAGAGGCTGCTTCATGAGGAGAGCATACAGTGACCCAGTGGCAGCAGCATGAGGAGGGCATACAGTTACCCAGTGGCAGCGGCATGAGGAGGGCATACAGTGACCCAGTGGCAACAGCATGGTTAGGCCATACAGTGATCCAGTGGCTGTGGCATGAAGAGGGCATACAGTGACCCAGTGGTTGCAGGATGAGGAGGGCATTCAGTGAACCAGTGGCTGGGTCATGAGGAGGGCATACAGTGACCCAGTGGCAGCAGCATGAGGAGGGCATACAGTAGCGTGACCTAGTGGAAATGGCTTGAGGAGGCCCTCTGCCGAATGGTGACAATTCGGTTATCCGGCGCAAGGAAGTCAGCATTCATTGGGCCATTTGCGCAAGTGACTCCGAGGGACTCCCTGCATCCATCTCCACTGCATACTGCCACGGTGTGTCTGGGTCATCTGCCTCATCCTCCTCATCTCCCTCTGGCTGTTCTGGTTGCTCCTGCTCCTCTTCTCCACCCATTTGGCTACGCATTGTTTGTGCTCCAATGTCCTCCTCATCCTCCTCCTCCTCCAGTTCAGCCCCCATAGGGCTCATGTGGCCTTGAGATGTAGATGCCACATCTCCAGTCCCCTGACCAGCCAGATTGAAAAGCATCTTTTCCAGGATGTGAATCAGTGGAATGACGTTGTTCATCCCGTAGTCCTGGCGACTGACTAACAAAGTGGCCTCCTCAAAGGGAACTAGCAAACGGCAGGTAGCACGCATGAGCTGCCACTGGCTAAAGTTAAAGTTACACAGGGGAGTACCTCTGTCCGCTTGGACCATCAAATAAATCGTTTATGGATTTTCTCTGTTCAAATAGTCGATCCAACATATGGAGGCTTGAATTTCAATGGGTGGAAACATTGCATATCAGACTATGTTGTGGGAGGCCATTCTGCCGCTGCAGCTCAAGGAGGGTGTGCTTGGCTGTGTACGAGTGGCTGAAGTGCATGCAAAGTTATCTTGACATTTTTAGGATGTCTTGCAGATAGGTGGAACACTTAAAGAAACGCTTGACAACCAGATTGAACACGTGCGCCATGCAGGGCGCATGGCTCAGCCCTCCTTGGCGCAGTGCAGACACCATGTTCTTCCCGTTGTCGGTCACCATTGTTCCAATTTTAGGTTCTCTTGGAGAAAGCCAGGATTCGATTTCTTGATTGAGGACACGGAGCAGTTCCTCCTCTGTTTGACTTTGTTCACCTAGGCAAACAAGGTGTAGAACAGCGTGACACTGCTGTGCCCTGCACATGTGGTATGCTGAAGGAGCACTGGAAATTGTCCCTGCAGTGGAGGCTTAGGAGACAGTGGAGGATGAGGCGGACATTGTTGCAGGACCAACGGCATGAGAACATGGAGGCAGAAGCTGCGTCACCTGTCCAAGTTGCTGGTGTGTCTGGGCAGGCACCACATTAACCCAGTGGGCCGTAAATGACATATATTGTCCTTGACCGTAGTTACAGCTCCACACGTCAGCGCTGCCGTGCACTTTGGCAGACAGCGACAGGCTCAAGGATTGCCCCACCTTCTCTTCTACAGATTTGTGCAGGGCTGGTACTGCCTTCTTGGCAAAGAAATGATGGCTTGGGACTCTCCTTCTTGGCTCGGCGCAAGCCATCAGTTCTATGAAACGTGCAGAGTCTACCAAGTGGAAAGGGAGTGACTGCAACACCAGCAACTTGGACACTAGCACGTTCAGCTTCTGCACGGTTGGATGATTGCACGCATACTGTTGTCTCTTAGATATAGATTCTGTGATCGATTGCTGACGCAATAACTGAGTAGGAGGAGGAGGAGCAGGAGCATCACGACCAGCAGATAATGGGAAGGACACACAGATTCCTTCAGCTAAGGTGGTGGAGCCTTGACTGCCTAAAATGGGGTGCATGCCACTGGGTGCTGCAGCGGTTGCTGCGGCAGGCTGGACCACCACATTGGAGCCATGGCTCTCCCAGGCCACTTTATGGTGACGCTGCATATGTTGGTGCAGGGCTGTGGTGCCAACATTGGCACCCTGGCCACACTTCACCTTCTGCCCACAGATTGAACATATGGCCATGTTGACCTCCCAACCTGCCACACCGCTGAGTAGGTGATTTTACCCCCAACACTCCTCAATAACTGACTGCTGCTGCCGCCTCCATGTACCCCTGCACCACTGCTTTCCAGGCAGGTAGGCTGCTGCGAAGCGGGTGGTCACATTTAGCTCCTAACCTCACACTGCTGCTACCCTGCTGACTTCCCTGCTGCCTTATGCGCAAGCTGCAACCCTCTTCTCCTGATGACGATGAGGACCCGGCTCCCAATTACGATCGGCTACATTGTCAACCACTACTGTCTGCAGGTCACTGATGTCCTCCTTAACACCTGATCTCATGCCACTCTCCTCATCACTACTCGCCCGCTTACCGCAGGAAACGGCGGATGTCTCCTCCACATCTTGGCTGAGTAGTAGCTGCTGACTGTCCTCTAGTACCTCCTCCTCACTGTACAGTGGATATGAGCCCACAGCATAGAGTAGTTCTCTAGCTGAGGGAACAGAAAAGGGCAGAGGCAGGTTGAGGACAGGTGAGGGCACAGGGCCTGCTCCTGGGCCATGCCAACTAAGGGTTGTGTCTGACGATCCCACCAACTCTTGGCTGGGGGTTTCTGATGTGACTTGGGATGAATTGGATGACCGAGTCAACCAGTCTACAACCGTTGGGTTGCTGGTCAAGGCACGATCGCTACTTGACACTGGGAGCTCAGGCCTCTGTAACTGACCCCTGCTGCCACGCCGCCTTACTCTGCTGCGACCTGTGCCTGTGCCAGAAACATTTAGGTCTGCGGCCCTCCCCTGTGCATGGCCTCTTGCTTCTCTGTCTGACATACTGTTCGATGAAAAAACTTAATTGTAAAGGGTAAAAAGGCCTGTTATTTTCTACTTTGAAGAAATATGCCCCTTATTTCGTCACCCACTAATGAACACCAATAAAACAAGCGTGATAAAGGCAGAGATTTGTGGCTCAGAATAATTCAATTATTGACAATACTATTGATAAATGGCCAGCAACTTTATACTGGTAACAAAATGGCGAATATGGTCCTCCCTATGGGTTTAGACACAAATGAACACTTTTAAATAAGTGATAATAACCTCTAAGAATTATTGAATTATTATTGACAATACTGTATTGAAAAATGATGTGCAACTTTATACTGGTAACAAAATGACGAGTATGATCCTTTTTATGTGTTTTGACAATAATAAACACCTCTAAATAACTGAAAACCGCTAAGAATAATTGAATTATTGAATTATTATTGACAATACTGTTTTTAAAAATGTCCTGCAACTTTATACTGGTAACAAAATGGGGAATAAGATCCTTTTTATGTGTTTTGACACTAATAAACACCTTTAAATAAGTGATAACCGCTAAGAATTATTGAATTATTATTGACAATACTGTATTGAAAAATGGCCTGCAACTTTATACTGGTAACAAAATGGTGAATATGGTCGTTATGTCTTTCCCCACGTTAAAGGCGTTTATTACAGATAAGTGCAGATATTATTGGATGATAATTCAGTTTACTTTGGCACAATAAGCCCCTTATAATAAGCGCCTTTAAAAAGACTTTTTTTACAGATACGTGCAGATATGCCTTTGGCACAATAATACTGAATTATGTTATGCCTTGTAAGAACAGTGAATAAGCCCCTTATAATAAACGCCTTTAAAAAAAAGTTTTTTTTACAGATATGTGCAGATATTAGTGTATGATATTTCACTTGTTTTTGCTGTACTGCACTGCAAAAGGCTTGTAGTGTTCCACCTTGAGTAATGAACAGCAGTATAATGGCAGTGAGTGCTGCAATGTGAATTATGCTGCAAATTCTTGCTGTAAATGACCCTGCAACCACCCCAACTTCTTCTCTCAATTCCTCCCTATGCTTTCCCTACCGTTCTAAGGCTCAGCCTCTTTCCCTGAACTTCTATAAGTTTTCTAAGTCTTTCCCTAGCTCCTGCAGACGTCTGTCCCTACAGTAAGAGAGATGTGGAATGACTGTACCTAAAATGGCCGAGGGTTTTTATAGGGCTGTGACATCACAGATTCTGCTGGCTGCTGATTAGCTGCACGCTTGGCATTGTGGGTGATCCCGCACTCCCAGAGTCCCTTCCCTCTTGTTCTAACATGTGCGGCTGCCATTTTATAAAAAAAAAATGTGATTCGATGCATCAAAGTGTGAGGAAATCTGTAATTCGCTCATCTCTAGATATGATCATTCAATTTTATAGATATATAATACATTGACTATTTATGTATGATATGTAGCTATCCTCATAAATAAAAGTATCACATTAAAATTGTAGGAAATTTCTATAGAACCTAAACATAATAACTACTAAAAAACATATATTTCTTAAATTAGTAAACAAATCACACAGTCAATAAAAATTCATATGTCCACTTGGTTAATCTATTGTGACAGCGGTCTTTTAACCATGATGTCATTATGTCAGACTTCAGTAACTATGCTTGTTACAATAATCCTTGAGGAACCGTTAATAATTAATTTCTGTTTAATGATCATTTAAAGCTCCTTAGTTTCAGGATTACACGCTCTAATTAAATCAAATTAATGTCTGCATATTAAGCAGACTTATCCAATACATACAGATATAGGTTACACTGCATTGTAGGTCTCATTGAGGCATAACCACAGCTTTCTTGCCCCAACAGTAAGGAGAGTTGGTAACTTTTAGCCCTGGGGGAAAGGGTTGTAATTCATTCTAATCTGTATCTCTTCCTTAAAAAAAAAAATAAAACTGAGCAGAAGTGCCCCAAGTGAGTTAACAAATGAAGGTATCTTTTAGATAAAAGCTACAACAACTTTGAACATTAACCCCTTCCTGCTCTGCATCGTACTATTACATCACGCTGAGCATGTAGCAAACGCTCAGTGCCATATTAGTACGGCACTGTAATGCCGTGGGCACAGGAGCTGTGCCTATTGCATTACTTCCGCACCAGGCTATGTGCCCACGGCATTATAGCTCCATACTATTATGACGCAGAGCATTTACTACAATATTCCCGGAAGTATTTTCCTACTCCGAAGGATTAACCCTCAAGTGCCATGATCAATAGCAATTATGGCATCCAGGGGATCCGGGGCAAGATTGCTTCCACCCTGCCACCCCTCAGATCTAAGGGGTTGTCATGGCAGCCAGGAGACCAAGCAACAGCCTCCTGACTGCAGATGCCCATCACACATAGTGAGCCTTTGTGCGATGTGCTGCAATACTATGTCAAGCAGTACATTGCACCTGGTGATCAGAGATCCCAGGTTCAAATCCGCTTGTGGGACAGTTAAAAATAAAGAATAAGAATTAAACAAATAATAAAAAAATTTTATATACCCACCTTTGCATTTAAAAACCATATAAAGTAAACAAAAAAATAAACAAACATGTCCCCATGTCCGTATAAGCCAAAAATAGCATTATTTATTCTGTACGGTGAAGGCCATAAAAAATATATACTACAATGTGCAAAATAACATACTTTGGTCACCTCGCTTTCCCCAATAAATATCAACAGAGCACGTTGTAAAAAGTACAACATACTCCACAAATAAAGAGCCTTTACATATCTCCATCTAGAAAACAGTAAAAAAAAAAGTTATAGGAGTCGGAATACAGTGAACCCAGGAAAATTATTCATTTTCAAAAAGTGACTTTTTATTTTTGCAAAACCGGTAAAACATAATTAAGCCATTATAAATCTGGTATTGCTGTAATTGTAATGGCGCACTGGACAAAGCTGCCATGTTATTCTTAATGCAGAGTGAATGCCGTAAAAACAAAATGCAAAAAAATGATTGATATAGAATTATAGTTTTTTTCACACAGACCCCAAAAAAGTTAAAAGCTACTCATAACATTATAAGTACCCAATGGAGCAAAATTAAAGCACAACTAATCATGCAAAGAATAAGCCCTCACAGAACAGAACAGAAAAATAAAAAAGTTATAATTTTTAGAAGGCGGGGAAGGAAAATCTGAAAAAAAGTCCTGAGCATTAACATACAACCTACCCTACATCCTTAAAAGGTTAAAGGGGTTATCCAGTTTGATGGCCCAGCATTGATGGCCTATCTAAAAAAAAAAAGACCCTGACTGGTGCTAACTGTGCCTGTTCTGCTATCTGTCCTCTTAATAAATCAGGTGACCTACCCAACTCTCTGAAAGTGAAAGTGCAAGGCACAGAATGGGAATGTGGCACATCTTTGGCACAAGAAAGGGCTGTGCACCAAAGATGCCCCACATTATCACCCATATATGTCAGAAAACTGATGAAGATGGGTTGATAAATTTCTCCCAATAATACCACTGACCTAAGTTTGGTTTTACCACGTGCTATTCACTAACACTTGTGTCATCGGAAAAGCGGCAGTAAAGCTTACTAAATCAGTTGCTTGAGAGGCGCTTTCTCTTTTCACAAGCTAAAATTGCACTGTTTAGGGAGACGAGGAAGGATTGTAAGTAAAAAAAGAGTTTGCTTAGAGATCTGCAGGACCTTCCTAGACCAGTGCAGCCACAGGTTGATTATCAACCAACAGCTGATACACAGAGAATGGAGCAAGAAGCAAACACAGCTGTTCTCTGTGTAATGGTCAGACCAGGTTACTATTCTAAGTCACGTGAATGGGAACAAAACTGCAGTGACTCAGTTCTGCCATTTTACAGAAAACAGACCTGTCTGTTTCATGCTCCATTCTCTGTGTCTCTGCTGTTGAGAACAGCTGATTGGTGGGGGTGCTGCTTGTCTGAACCTCCCTGATCTGCTATTGATGAACTATCCTTTAGATAGATCATCAAAAAATTTAGCCTGGAAAATCCCATTAACCACTTGACATCGCTAATATAGCTATTTTCCTCGCTTTATCTGATGCCCGGTGCTGCAGTCACATTAATTAAAGTCAAACACCTGTGATTTACAACTGCTGCTGTAGAAGTGATAAGTGCCAGCTTCTCCATGCTGGGTGTATACTCTGGAAGTTACATTGTGATAAGGGAAGCTTTTAGGACTTTTATCATCACTTTTATCTACAAAATTAAACTATAGTGATCATAGTAAAGTGAAAGTGCCTTTCCATTCACATTGTGCTAGCAGAAATTTCTCCCCTGCCAGCCCCTCACTTCACCTTCTTCCCCTAGGTTTGCTCTGTCTCAGCAGGGAGTCTAGCTAGAGATAACACAAGCAGTTTACATTCCTCTACTATACTAAACTACTGGTTAATTTACACATGGATCCAGGCCATGCTGGATATAAAACCATATAAAACCTAATTTTTGTTGAAAAACTATATAAATATGTAGCCCCTCTAATCAGAAGAACTAGAGCAATAGTATACAGTGGGGAAAAAAGTATTTAGTCAGCCACCAATTGTGCAAGTTCTCCCACTTAAAAAGATGAGAGGACTGTAATTGTCATCATAGGTAGACCTCAACTATGAGAGACAAAATGAGAAAACAAATCCAGAAAATCACATTGTCTGATTTTTTAAGAATTTATTTGCAAATTATGGTGGAAAATAAGTATTTGGTCAATAACAAAAGTTCATCTCAATACTTTGTTATATATCCTTTGTTGGCAATGACAGAGGTCAAACATTTTCTGTAAGTCTTCACAAGGTTGACACACACTGTTGCTGGTATTTTGGTCCATTCCTCCATGCAGATCTCCTCTAGAACAGTGATGTTTTGGGGCTGTCGCTGGGCACCACGGACTTTCAACTCCCTCCAAAGGTTTTCTATGGGGTTGAGATCTGGAGACTGACTAGGCCACTCCAGGACCTTGAAATGCTTCTTACGAAGCAACTCATTCGCTGCCCTGGCGGTGTGCTTGGGATCATTGTCATGCTGAAAGACCCAGCCACGTTTCATCTTCAATGCCATTGCTGATGGAAGGAGGTTTGCACTCAAAATCTCATGATACATGGCCCCATTCATTCTTTCATGTACATGGATCAGTTGTCCTGGTCCCTTTGCAGAGAAACAGCCCCAAAGCATGATGTTGCCACTCCCATGCTTCACAGTAGGTATGGTGTTCTTTGGATGCAACTCAGCATTCACTCTCCTCCAAGCACAATGAGTTGTGTATCTACCAAACAGTTCTACTTTGGTTTCATCTTACTATATGACATTCTCCCAATACTCTTCTGGAAAATCCAAATGCTCTCTAGCAAACTTCAGATGGGCCTGGATATGTACTAGCTTAAGCAAAGGGACACGTCTGGCACTGCAGGATCTGAGTCCCTGGCGGCGTAGTGTGTTACTGACGGTAGCCTTTGTTACGTTAGTCCCAGCTTTCTGCAGGTCATTCACTAGGTCCCCCCGTGCGGTTCTGGGATTTTTGCTCACCGTTCTTGTGATCATTTTGACCCCACGGGGTGAGATCTTGCGTGGAGCCCCTGATCGAGGGAGATTATTATCAGTGGTCTTGTATGTCTTCCATTTTCTAATTATTGCTCCCACAGTTGATTTCTTCACACCAAGCTGCTTGTCTATTGCAGATTCAGTCTTCTCAGCCTGGTGCAGGTCTACAATTTTGTTTCTGGTGTCCTTCCACAGCTCTTTGGTCTTCACCATAGTGGAGTTTGGAGTGTGACTGAGGTTGTGGACAGGTGTCTTTTATACTGATAACAATTTCAAACACGTGCCATTACTACAGGTAATGAGTGGAAGACAGAGGAGCCTCTTAAAGAAGTTACAGGTCTGTGAGAGCCATAAATCTTGCTTGTTTGTAGGTGACCAAATACTTATTTTCCACCATAATTTGCAAATAAATTATAAAAAAATCAGACAATCTGATTTTCTAGATATGTTTTCTCATTTTGACTCTCATAGTTGAGGTCTACCTATGATGTCAATTACAGGTCTCTCTCATCTTTTTAAGTGGGAGAACTTGCACAATTGGTCACTGACTAAATACTTTTTTCCCCACTGTGTATAAAAACTATTTTGTTTTAGGTAAAAGAAGCAAAGTTTCCTTGACAAAATAAACAATTAAAGTTTCTATTTTTGAAATACTTTGCAGTATTTTTTCTACACCTGCCTAAAACGTTTGCACAGTAATGCATACACACAAACATATATATCACCAAACACGACGTCACATGAGGCTCTTCCACCTACCCACAGGAAGGCAAAACTCTCCATGGTGAGAGTAGTGGCGCTCAGACGATCCCGTAAAATCATGAAGTGAAGATCACAATTATAAGTGTCAAGAAGAACATTAGTCTCATCCAGTTTTTTATCTTCCTCTTTCACCGGTGGCTGTGGGGACTTGCTGCATTTATTTTCCATAATACACTCGAAGTAGCCACGGCCATGATCTTCACGTGGTCCTTTCACACCACGCTTCTTATCCTTTTGATTTTTGCCATCACCATCAAGACTTAGAAGTTTAGGAGACATAATCGGCTTGCTCTCCTCTTTGTTTGAGAAACACAAGCTCTGTACTGCAATATCTTCTCCTTCTGCACGAGGGCCATACAGTACACTCTCACATAATAGATCACGCTGAACTACATTTTCTGGTATGACTTTAACAACTGTCACATGATATATTGGAATGGTTTCTTTATAAGACTTCCATATTTGTACGGCAGCAGGAGAACCACTTCCATACTCTATTCTTACTTTCTTTTTCTCATACGCATAGCTTCCTGGAGGCATGGTGCGGTACTGTGATGGATTGCCAGAATTTTTGTGAAAATCCCCTTCTGACAGTACTGGAGCTGGTGATATTGTCATCTCAACATTCTCCAAGTTATTCTCATTCTCTGTGCTAATACCGGAGGACTGGATACCAAGTTTCCAACATCACAGTTTTTACTGTCAGTACCCAGTTGCTTTTTGGTTACATGTTCTGACTGCCTTTATGGCTCTGCTTCCATTTCTTTTACTTGTCTGACAAGTTGTTTCTTTTTGTCTTCACTTTGCTTATCACGTCCTTGCATATCTCTCTGAAACTGTGCCTTCATAGCTTGTAGATTAACTTCTAAGCGCAACTTGACATACTCTGTGGCTTGTAATTCATCTTCAAGCTCCTCCAGCTGAGTCTTCATTTCTTCCACTTGCTGTTCCAATTCATGAACATTCTTCCCAACATCATCCTTGGAGCTAACCAAATCCTCCATTTTAGTGCGCAGCTGCTTGTTGAGCCTCTCTAACTCGGCCTTCAATTCAAGGGCCTCTTCTAGGGAGCGAGCCAAGGCAAGAGCTTTGGTCTCTTTTTCACGAGCCTCTGCTTCAGCATGGTCACGTTCTTCTGCATATCTAGCAGAAAGAGTCTTCTCTTCACCAAGCAGCTGATCAAACTTTTTCTGCTTCTTTTCCAAATTTGACACAATCTGACGTTGATGATCAAGATCTACACCTATATCTTCAGTTCCTGCTGAAGTCTAGTTTTTGTCTTCTCAAGTTTGTCATAAGCAGCAGCCTTCTCTTCAAACCGTTGATTTGTAGCTTCTAGCTCCTTTTGCAACTTTTTCTTTAGTTCTTCAACAGAGTCCAAGGACCCAATACTATCCTCCATTTTTTACTTCATATCAGTCACCTGAGCCTGCAGTGTTGAAATCTGCTTTGTCAAATCTCTTTTTGCTTCCTCCTCTTCCTCTAGTTGCTCAAGGAAACCATTTTTCTCATCTTCCATTTGTTTTAGTTTTGTACTAAGGTCAAGCTTCTGACAAGTTTCTTCTTGCAAAAGTTCCTGAGTGTCCTGAAGCTGAGATTCTAGTGTAGAAAAATCTTTGGAAAGTTTGATAGACTTGCTGTCTGCTTGAGAAAGAAGCCTTGTGACATTATCCAATTCCACCTGCAGTCCGTTTGCCTTGTCTAGCAGTTCTGCCGAAACCTGTCCCCTTCTGTGACTTTTAGTTGCAGCTCTTGAAGTTGAGTCTCTACTTTTTTGTGACTCTCCTGTAAGGTTTGCACTTTCTAAGCATGGACAGACGACATCTCCATCAATTCTTTGTCTTTATTTTGACCAAAACAGACAATTTCTCATTATCTTCACAAGATCCTGACAGCGCCCTCTCCAGGCTACCTTTTGTAGCTGTGAGTTCCATTTCTCTTTGTTCCAGAACTCCATTGTTTAGGCAAAACTGCTTTATTTTATCAGTTAATGCAGCCACAAGTTTGTCCCCCTTCCTGACTTGGTCCTCCTGATGCTGCAATTGCTCCTCAAGCACTTTATTAGATAGAGCGCATTTCCTTTCTGCAAACTCCTTCTCAGTGACACAGTTCATTCCAGGCAAACCCAGCACCACATTTTCGCAATGACTAGGATATGAACTCTTTATAGTCTCAAGCTCTTTCTTTAACTTAAGGTTCTCTTTTTCTGATACCTCAAGTTGCCATTTCCAATCAGATATTTCATCTTCATAAATCAACCTGATGGTTTTAATCTCATCTTGAAGCTGCTGCACCATAATATTTTCATCTTTGGCGCTTTCATGCACTCCAGTATGAGACATACAGTCAGCAGGGACATATTCATTCATAGAACAGAGGTGCTTCAGAAAAACTAAGACACTCTCATGCAATCCATTATCTTTACTTGCACTCCACATGTTCTGTTCCAGGTTTTGTGTCTCTCTGTGTTCAGACTGCTGCACTAATAAACCTGTGCATAACTTCTCTGCTTTCTTACAAGCTGAACTTTTCTTTTTCTTGCCCATGGTTTACTAACAAGATTACACAATATTCCACAGCAACCTTGGGTTCAAGCGGCAGCAACTTTTTGCTATCTTCTGCAGTCACATGTATTCAAACAGTTAACTTATGTGGCACTACAACAACCAGCATTTTCTTCTGTCTTCCACAGAAAACACCAACATGGCACCATAGCCTTTCACATACACTGTTTGCAATATCCAGCTTCTATACACATTGCATACTTTCTTGCCATCAGCAAGCACTTTACAGACTTCTGTGCCACAGCATACACAAAGTTCATTCCCTGGATTCCAGAGTTTTACTTTCACCAGTTTTTGCACACAATTTGCTATGTTGCAGTTCCACTCACCCCTTCCTGGGTTTCTCAGTTGAAATCACAGATTTCTTCCAGTTGTAGGCCACAATGCACACTTAGCAGTACTGCAGTCACCAAACACTTGTCTTCCAGGACTTGCGTGAATCTCTTTATGCCCGAATCCGTAGCACCATATGTGGCAATTTGGGGGGGGATTAGCCTCAATGGCGGCAGACTCCTGGACCCGACAACGCTGTTTTTGGTACTGGGCGCCGGAGAAGCAGCGTTCAGACGGTGCTAATTCAAAGCGAAATGGCTTTTATTCAGTTTAGTAAAATGTAACATAAACAAAAACAATAAACAGCCTGGGCCACATTTAGGGCACTAACTCACTGCTTGACCCCTATCTAGCCTCTGGGGCAACAAACAGCCTGACTCATGCTCCGCTCGAGCCAAAAGTCTTCTTTTGGAACCCAGTCCTCCTGGGACAGACCGCCTGTCTGTCCTTGGCTGGTTCCACACTCCCTGCTTCCTGCAGGTCTCGACAACAGCTCTGCTGCTGTATCCACTCCCTCTGGAGTTACGCCTCCCCCATAGGTGTGGCTGAGGACCTTTTCAGGCCTGGCCCTGGGTCACTCATTAGCGCCCTCTGGGTTCATACTCTCACAATATATATATACTGTGGGGAATATATATATATATTGAGGGGAAGGTAGCTTGGTAGCAGCAATGGTGCGGACCCAACCAGTTAGAGACAGGGACCCAAAATCTGGTGCAAACAGGTTTATTTAGAAAAAAACAGCAAAATAAATAAACCTTCACGTCAGGTACAAAATTGAGCAAAATAAAATATAGCCTTAACTTCAGGCAAAACAGTAAGAAACAAAATCCTGCTCGCCTGAGCGCTAACAGTAAATACTAACTGTACGTGGGGCTTGCTACCAGCCATACGAATCAACCAAAAATAACACAATACCTTCACAGCAGACTCACAGTGTCAGCACAGACCCAGGCACTTGCTCTCACTCCTAGGATCTGCCCTGAAGCGCAGGCTCTGCAGCCTTTTATGGCCTAGTAACGAGCATGGGACCTACACCTGGTGCTGAGGCCTATTCAAGACCCGCCCTGGACCACACATATGTCAGAAACCAGGGGAAGATATACCGTGACTCCAGCACTCTGCCTGTCACCTTCTCACAATATACAGTGGGTACGGAAAGTATTCAGACCCCTTTAAATTTTTCACTCTTTGTTTCATTGCAGCCATTTGCTAAAAGCAAAAAAGTTCATTTTATTTCTCATTAATGTACACTCAGCACCCCATCTTGACAGAAAAAAAAACAGAAATGTAGATAATTTTGCAAATTTATTAAAAAAAGAAAAACTGAAATATCACATGGTCATAAGTATTCAGACCCTTTGCTGCGACACTCATATTTAACTCACAAGCTGTCCATTTCCTTCTGATCTTCCTTGAGATGGTTCTACTCCTTCATTGGAGTCCAGCTGTGTTTAATTAAACTGATTGGACTTGGTTAGGAAAGGCACACACCTGTATATATAAGACCTCACAGCTCACGGTGCATGTCAGAGCAAATGAGAATCATGAGGTCAAAGGAACTGACCAAGGAGCTCAGAGACAGAATTGTGGCAAGGCACAGATCTGGCCAAGGTAACAAAAGAATTTCTGCAGCACTGAAGGTTCCTAAGAGCAGAGTGGCCTCCATAATCCTTAAATGGGAGAAGTTTGGGACGACCAGAACTCTTCCTAGACCTGGCCGTCCAGCCAAACCGAGCAATCGTGGGAGAAGAGCCCTGGTTAGAGAGGTAAAGAAGAACCCAAAGATCACTGTGGCTGAGCTCCAGAGATGCAGTAGGGAGATGGGAGAAAGTTCCACAAAGTCAACTGTCACTGCAGCCCTCCACCAGTCAGGGCTTTATGGCAAAGTGGCCCGAAGGAAGCCTCTCCTCAGTGCAAGACATATGAAAGCCCTCATAGAGTTTGCCAAAAAACACATGAAGGACTCCCAGACTATGAGAAATAAGATTCTCTGGTCTGATGAGACAAAAATTGAAATTTTTGGCGTTAATTCTAAGTGGTATGTGTGGAGAAAACCAGGCACTGCTCATCACCTGCCCAATACAATCCCAACAGTGAAACATGGTGGTGTCAGCATCATGCTATGGGGGTGTTTTTCAGCTGCAGGGACAGGACGACTGGTTGCAATTGAAGGAAAGATGAATGCGGCCAAGTACAGAGATATCCTGGAAGAAAACCTCTTCTAGAGTACTCTGGACTTCAGACTGGGCCGAAGGTTCACCTTCCAACAAGAAAATGACCCTAAGCACACAGCTAAAATAACAAAGGAGTGGTTTTGGAACAACTCTGTGACCATTCTTGGCTGGCCCAGCCAGAGCCCTGACCTCAACCCAATTGAGCATCTCTAGAGAGACCTAAAAATGGCTGTCCACCAAAATTCACCATCCAACCTGACGAAACTGGAGAGAATCTGTAAGGAAGAATGGCAGAGGATCCCCAAATCCAGATGTGATAAACTTGTTGCATAATTCCCAAGAAGATTCATGGCTGTACTAGCTCAAAAGGGTCCTTCTATTCAATACTGAGCAAAGGGTCTGAATACATGACCATGTGACATTTCAGTTTTTCTTTTTTAATAAATTTGCAAAATTATCTACATTTCTGTTTTTTTTTCTGTTAAGATGGCGTGCTGAGTATACATTAATGAGAAATAAAATGAACTTTTTTGCTTTAAGCAAATGGCTGCAATGAAACAAAGAGTGAAAAATTTAAAGGGGTCTGAATACTTTCTGTACCCACTGTATATACAGTTGTGCTAAAAAGTTTACCTACCCTGGCAGATTTTTTTTGTTTTTTGGCCTTTTTTCAGAGAATATGAATGATAACACAAAAACTTTTTCTCCACTCATGGTTATTGGTTGGTTGAAGCCATTTATTGTCAAACTTTTCTCTTTTTAAATGATAATGACAACCAAAAACATCAAAATGACCCTGTTCAAAAGTTCACATACCCTGGTGATTTTGGCCTGATAACATGCCCAGAAGTTAACAGTTAAAGGGGTTTGAATGTCTACTAAAGGTAACATCCTCACCTGTGACCTGTTTGCTTGTAATCAGTGTGTGTGCATAAAAGCTGAGTGAGTTTCTGGGATCCAGACAGACAGTTGCATCTTTCCTCCAGCCACTGACGTTTCTGGATTGTGAGTCATGGGGAAAGCAAAATAAGTGTCCACGGATCTACGGGAAAAGGTAGTTGAACTGTATAAAACAGGAAAGGGATACAAAAAGATATCCATGTTCAAACTGTGATTAACAAATGGAAACTCAGGGGCTCTGTAAAATCCAAACAACAGTCAGGCAGACCAACCAAAATTTTGGCCACAACTGCCCGGAAAATTGTTCGGGATGCAAAGAAAAACCCACACATAACATCAGCTGAAATACAGGACTCTCTGAAAACTATCGGTGTAGCTGTTTCAAGATGCACAATAAGGAGGCACTTGTAGAAAAATGAGCTGCATGGTCGAGTTGCCAGAAGAAAGCCATTACTGCACAAATACCACAAAGAATCTTGCCTTCAAAACACCAAACAGCACAGAGACAAGCCTCAAAACTTCTGGAACAAGGTAATTTGGAGTGATGAGACAAAAATCAAACTTTTTGGCCACAACCATAAACGTTACATTTGCAGAGGTGTCAACGAGGCCTATGATGAAAGGAACACCATTCCTACTGTAAATCATGGAGGTGGATCACTGATGATGTGGGGATGTGTGAGCTTCAAAGGCACAGGAAACTTGTTCAAAGTTGAAGGAAAGATGAATGCATCACGTTATCAGCAAATACTGTAGGCAAATTTGCACTCATCAGCCAGGAAGCTGCGCATGGGACGTACTTGGACGTTCCAACATGAAAACAATCCAAAACACAAGGTCTAGTCGACCTGTCATTGGCTACCGCATAAGAAAGTGAAGGTTCTGGAGTGGCCATCTCAGTCTCCTGACCTCAATATCATTGAGCCACTCTGGGGAGATCTCAAGCGCACAGTACATGCAAGACAACCCAGGAATTTACAGGAACTGCAGACTTTTTGCCAAGAAGAATGGGCAGTTTTACCATCTGAGAAAATAAAGAGCCTCATCCACAACTACCACAAAAGACTTCAAGCTGTCATTGATGTTAGAGGGGGCAATACACGGTATTAAGAACTGGGGTATGTGAACATTTGAGTACTTTTGGATACAAAAAGATTTCCCAAACTTTAAACATCCCAAGGAGCACTGTGCAAGCGATCATATTGAAATGGAAAGAGTATCAGACCACTGTAAATCTACCAAGACCCGGCCGTCCCTCTAAACTTTCATCTCAAACAAGGAGAAGACTGATCAGAGATGCAGCCAAGAGGCCCATGATCACTCTGGATGAACTGCAGAGATCTACAGCTGAGGTGGGAGAGTCTGTCCATAGGACAACAATCAGTCGTACACTGCACAAATCTGGCCTTTATGGAAGAGTGGCAAGAAGAAAGCTATTTCTCAAAGATATCCATAAAAAATCTCGTTTAAAGTTTGCCACAAGCCACCTGGGAGACACACCAAACATGTGGAAGTAGGTGCTCTGGTCAGATGAAACCAAAATAGAACTTTTTGGCCACAATGCAAAACGATATGTTTGGTGTAAAAGCAACACAGCTCATCACCCTGAACACACCATCCCCACTGTCAAACATGGTGGTGGCAGCATCATGGTTTGGGCCTGCTTTTTTTCAACAGGGACAGGGAAGATGGTTAAAATTGATGGGAAGATGGATGGAGCCAAATACAGGACCATTCTGGAAGAAAACCTGTTGGAGTCTGCAAAAGACCTGAGACTGGGATGGAGATTTATCTTCCAACAAGACAATGATCCCAAACATAAAGCAAAATCTACAATGGAATGGTTCACAAATAAACGTATCCAGGTGTTAGAATGGCCAAGTCAAAGTCCAGACCTGAATCCAATCGAGAATCTGTGGAAAGAGCTGAAAACTGCTGTTTGCAAACGCTCTCCATCCAACCTCACTGAGCTCGAGCTGTTTTCCAAGGAAGAATGGGCAAGAATTTCAGTCTCTCGATGTGCAAAACTGATAGAGACATACCCCAAGCGACTTGCAGCTGTAATCGCAGCAAAAGGTGGCGCTACAAAGTATTAACTTAAGGGGGCCGAATAATTTGGCACGCCCCACTTTTCAGCTTTTTATTTTTTACAAAAGTTTAAAATAACCAATGAATTTCGTTCCACTTCACAATTGTGTCTCACTTGTTGTTGATTCTTCACCAAAAAATAAAAATTTTATATCCTTATGTTTGAAACCTGAAATGTGGCAAAAGGTTGAAACGTTCAAGGGGGCCGAATACTTTCGCAAGGCACTGTATGGTGTAACCAGTAAACAGCTGGTCATCAACTCGCCTCGGGACGTGGTATCCAGACAACAAACAGTGAACCATGAAATGTGGAGGAAGTGCTCCAAAAAGATGAATAGTCCGCGCTTGTCCGGTGAATGATGATCTTTATTATTTTGCATAAACACGTCATCTAAAAAACGTTTTGGGGTACAACCCCTTTCTCAAGTGTATATCAGGCAGTCAATAGGCATACTACATGTATTGTTACTTATTATAGAAACCTGACAGAAAAAGACACCCACTTAGGGGAGGGGTTACACTTTAAAAAAATAAAAAATAAAACATTAAAAACATCAATAAATAATCCATGACCAAACAATAAAATACCTTGAGTATCTGAATCTTACCTAGAAATACCCAGTGGATAAAGTAGCATCTACAGATAGTCTGATAATATGAAGTTCGGGGGTACACTACACTGATGGGTATATTCAGCGTCCTGTACTGTCTAGTGCACATGCGTGGTCAAAAAATCTGAGCTACAGCTGCTATGCTAGGTTAAGCACGGTGGTATAGCCACTGCACATGCACAAGCTACGTTACTAGTGTGGATACGCTACGAAGTTAACATAAAAATGTAATTAAGAGTGCGAGTCTACTGGGCATGCGTAGACAACGAAACACTTGATAGTCCATTGCGCATGTGTGATCCACGCAATAACCGTAGGTATGATACGCAATTGGCCTAAGGAGGAAATAAAACAATTGTAAGGGACTGAGTAACTAAACAAAGCTGCTCAAAGGAAGTAGATCTAGTCTGAATGATTAAAAAGGAATTAAATTAATCTAAAAGGGGCATATATAAAAATGAAATAATAAAATATCTAAGTGACATAGAGAAAGGTGGGAGTCAAAAATGTGGGGATCAAAATGGTAGGTATTGATCATGGATTTAACCTATTCCTATACATCCACATCATTATACATGAATAGATCACATGACTAAGTGTCCAATTGAAATATATTGCAATATATAAAAAAAGAATATAATGGTATACAAAAGAATATTAAAACATATACACACGTGGACAAAATTGTTGGTACCCCTCGTATCAGGGCTCATAGAAGGCCACTTCAGTATAGTCCAATGTTTTCCTCTTAGCCATTCTTGGGTGTTTTTAGCTGTGTGTTTTGGGTCATTATCCTGTTGCAAGACCCATGACCTGCGACTGAGACCAAGCTTTCTGACACTGGGCAGCACATTTCTCTCTAGAATCCCTTGATAGTCTTGAGATTTAATTGTACCCTGCATAGATTCAAGACACCCTATGCCAGATGCAGCAAAGCAGCCCCTGAACATAACAGAGCCTCCTCCATGTTTCACAGTAGGGACAGTGTTCTTTTCAAGATATGCTTCATTTTTCCATCTGTGAAAATAGAGCTGATGTGCCTTGCCAAAAATTTCGATTTTTTTTTTTTTTTTTTTTTTGTCTCATCTGTCTATAGGACATTCTCCCAGAAACTTTGTGGCTTGTCATCATGTAGTTTGGCAAATTACTTTTGTCAGATTCAAGTTATTTCTGTGACCATTGTGGGTTTTTCTTTCATTAAACGAGGGGTACCAACAATTTTGTCCACGTGTGTATGTCAGTAAAAAATAAACAGTAAAAAATGAACATGCCTAAAACTACACAAATATTACAAATTATTAGTAGAAAATTAGTCAAACACATTTTCAAGAGTTTCGTTCAGACCCCCAGGAGAGAGTGTATTTAGCTTGTACATCCAATACATGTCTCGCTGCTGAAGATTCTCAAATCTATTATTGACTTTATCAGGGAATCCGTTATTTACATTAGCTCTATGTTTACTTAAATGTTCTCTAAATGGTCTAACAGTTCTTCTCACGTACTGAAGGCCACATGAGCATTGTAAAACATATACTATGTATGCTGAAAAACAATCTAGACGTTGCTTTATTTGGAATATATCGCCTGTAGTGTGGCTAGAAATTGTAATTGTACGGTGACTAATAGATAAGCTTCAATTTTCTTGACTATTTGTCAGCATGACTCTTTTTACACAGACGAGCAAAAGGGTAACAATGTTCTGAACTTTTGACTTTCAGGCTCCATATCTCACCATTCACGACAGCGTCGAACGTGAGACTACCATCATTTTACAGACAATCATCTTGGCTATCTCATACATAAATTTGACTTGCAACTACTTAGCATATGATTAGTTATGCAGATTCTTGTCATGTAACTGCATTGTTACTGTTTTGCTCCTGGTGGTAGAAAAATCTTTTTCTTCTTGTATGCTACAAATTACAACTTGTTATCACATTCCCTAATAGCTCAGGGTGTTATTAGGATGATTCCCAAGCAAAAGGTCACTGGTATAAATCGAGGATCAGCCATGAAGAAGATTTCCCAATAAAAGAGAAACAGCATCATCCAGCTCATCGATAGCGGTCTCTCGGCCTAGAAAATTGCCAAACTGCGTTATGTGAGTGCCATGACAGTTAGCAGAATATGAAATGAAGTTCATCCATTCAAAAGCCAAGAGGTGGACGTCCAAGCAAAATATAACAAGTTGTCTCAACACAAGGTCTATCAGTTCTGGCGTGATAAACACAGCAGTGGAGGTGGCTCGTATGCTTCGTAATAGTGAGATCAGAGACGTCCATGCAAGCACCGTGCAACGCGCATTACACACAAGTATGGAATGGTTGCCTGAAAAAAGGTGAAGAAACCTCAACTTCAATATCATCATAAGAATCGTCAGCTCGAGTTTGCAAAAAAGTACGAAAAGTGGACAGTAGACGATTGGAAATGGGTGATTTGGACAACATAGTGTTCCAGCAGGACAACAACCTGAAGCATATGTCAAGATCAGCAAAGAAATGGTTCAATGACAATGAAGTAGAGGTGCTGGATTAGTTCCCAGACTTCAACCCAATCAAACACTTATAAATAGAATTGAAGAAAAAGCTGTATTTGTACCCGAGTAGACCAGTATGCACTAACATTGGGAACGTGTATAGACTTTGGTTCAGATTTTGGTTGAGACATGTTTAAATCTGATCAAGAGCATACCCAGAAGAATTCAAGCAGTGTTGAAAGCCAAAGGTAGTTTTACAAAATAATAAAAATTAAAATTTAGATTTTTAGGAGCAAAACAATAACAATGCAGTTACATGACAGGAATCTGCATAAATAATCATATGCTAAATAGCTGCAAGTCACATTTGTGTATGAGATAGCCAAGATGATTGTCTATAAGGAACCATTCTAATGTGGATGTTCACAATGAAACAAAGTCACAGAAAACTTGCTGACTTGATTTTCTACAGAACTTCCGGAACATGTGTCTAGTTTCCATACACAGAAGCTCCAATTGTGAAAAACAGGTGCCGCTAATACACCATCCATTCATTGTATACTATAAATGTCTGAAAGATGGGGTTCCACTTTTAGGTCTACCCTCTGTTGGGAGAAAATGAAAACATACCACAATGCGAAGAGCATGCATACTTCTGTTTTGTTAGTCAGGAAAAAAATTATGACTAGTGCCAACTCGGGACCACCATTTACTTGTTAAAGTTAGCCCAGGATTTTTTTCTAATGTAGTAAAGCAACAATCAAGAGGCAGACATTACATTGAAGAACACTACAGCCGTCGTCTCTCACCCCAGATTGTCTGCCCAGCAACAACAGATAACATTACATTGATATTAAAGGATTGAAGGTTTAGTGCCATTGGAATGTCTAAAACAGAATCAAGCACATGCAAAATAAATAATAAGCACACTACTGACAAAAACACTATAGATAAATACAGTATACAAATAATATCAAGAGCACAAATATTAGCATACCCAGGGGCAGTCAGCTTCAAGAACCTATGCAAGTGGTACTGTATGAAGTGAAAATCTCAGAAGTTTACACCAGAGGGCACTCTGAATATTTCACGAGAGATGTTAATAAATATGCCATATTGTGCTATCAGGTTCTGTCTATGTAACTAACAAGTGTAAATGTTAATGCATATACTAAATATTGTATCATCAATAAATACTCTGACATGCAAAGTATTATCAAATAAATTCAATAAATCAGCAATCCAAGCAAACATTTACAGGCTTGTAGTACTATTTAGTATAGTCCTGAATGCATAGCTTCCAACCGTCCCGCATCTGGCGGGACAGTACCAATTTTACACTGCTGTCCCGCAGTCCCGGACAGCTTACACTTTGTCCCACTATGCCCCTGAAGTGTTTTGCTGTTAACAAACTTTATTAGGGTAGGGTAAAGGCTGAATGGTAGATGCTAAATCCTAGTGGGCTAAAGGACCTTTGATGACATCATGACCATGTGATCAGACTCTTGTGGGTGGAGCTATTCTGGATACTGCGGGACAGATTGTGATGTTACACAGAAAGCTGGGAACGAGAGTGATCGAAGAGACAGCATGTGTGAGCAAGAGGGCGAAACTGGGGGCAGATGTAGGGGGCAGTTAAACTGAAGGCAGATGTAGGGGGCAGTTAAACTGAAGGCAGATGTAAGGGGCAATTAAACGGGGTAGATGAATGGGCAATTAAACTGAAGGCAGATTAAGGGGGCAATTAAACTGGTGGCAGATAAAGAGGACAATTAAACTGAAAGCAGATTAAGGGGGGGCATTAAGCTGGTGGCAGATAAAGGAGGACATTAAATTGGTGGCAGATAAAGGGGGACATTAAACTGGGGCAGGTTAAGGAGGCATTAAGCTGGTGACAGATGAAGGAGAGACATTAAATTGGTGGCAGATGAAGTGGGGCATTAAGCTGGTGGCAGATGAAGGGGGACATTAAGATGGTGGCAGATAAAGGGGGACATTAAACTGGGGGTATATGCAGGGGGGACATTAACCTAGGGGGCAGATAGAGGGTGACATTAAACTGGGGGCAACTGGAGGAGGACATTAAACCGTGGGGGGTAGCTGGAGGGAGACATTAAACTATGGGGCAGCTGGAGGGTGACATTAAACAGTGGGGGTAGCTGGAGGGGGACATGTCTGCTTCTAGTTTCCCCCAGTTTAATGTCCCCCTCCAACTACCCCCACTGTTTAATGTCACCCTCCAGCTGCCCCATAGTTTAATGTCACATAGAAGCAAAAAGGGGAGCCAAATGAAAGTGGAATACTATGACATCGGACAAGGATAATCCACCAAATGCAACAGACAATAGTTAATCAGGAAAGCACTGATGCAAACAATAATAAAACTTAACATTTAATTGCTAAACATTAAAAAATGTCAAAAAATGTAGAACAAACATCAAAGTTAACATAGCCACTCAATGGAGTTCAACGTTATAACGTTGGACTCCATTGAGTGGTTATGTTAACTTTGATGTTTGTTCTACATTTTTTGACATTTTTTAATGTTTAGCAATTAAATGTTAAGTTTTATTATTGTTTGCATCAGTGCTTTCCTGATAGTTTAATGTCACCCTCCAGCTGCCCCAGTTTAATGTCCCCCTCTAGTTTCCACCAGTTTAAACTGGGGCACGAGGAGAGGGACTTAATACTGTGGGGCAATTGAAGGGGGACATTATAATGTGGGGGCATATAATGACTGTAGGAGCATTATATTGTGTGGGGGCACATGGAAAAATAGATGAGAATGGGCGAAGTCAACATGGAATTGGGTGGAGCTAAATTTGAAAAGTTGGGAGATATGCTGAATGGCTTATACAGCACTCAAGTATAAGTATATGTGTTGCCTGCCATTCTAGGCCTGGCTCTATGCAGATCTCTCCACACTGTGAGGATTAGTGTCCCTAAGGATCCCTGGATTGTATGTTGTGTATTCTAGTGTTCATCTTGTATCATATCTCATATCATACTAGTACTGGGTTTCTTGCAGCAATTCTGGGGTAAAACCATCAGCTTCCTCTGCATAATAAAAGCAGTTAGGTAGTTACTGTATACAAGGGGTTACCATCGATGACCCGATTCTAAACAACTTTTCAGGGGTTGTCCAGACAAAAAATGGACATTAAATTTATTCTTTAAATGACTTCAATTGTAGTAATATCAGGGCTTATTCTTATGCAGTATGAGTTTTATTTTAATGGTACCATTTTAGATGTACATTTACTTTATTGCAAAATGTTGATTAATTTTTGTTTGGGGGAATGGAAAAAAATAGCAATTAAATTAATAGTTTTAAAAAATTTATGTTGTACCATCATATTCTCTGAGCCATAATTTTTCAGTTTTTTGTGGGCTAGGTGGAATTTTTCATTGGTACAAGTACCAATTTTGGGTACACATTCCTTTCCCTTTTCATGTTTTTTTTTTTTTTTTTTTTTTTTTACAGCGTTCACCATGCCAGATAAACAGCATAGTTCAAATTGTTACAGACATTACGCCATATAATATACTAATACCTTAAAAGATTTCAACTTTTCTGGGCATTATTTTTAATACTACTAGGGGACGATCCTATACAATTTTTTGATCACTCATGAAGTACACCCCAAAACTTCTGTATTTCTGCATTGCAGTGCACTTTGCCTGTCAAGACGCTTTTTGCTCCGAGTCTTCCCAGAGCCATATATCTAGGTGTATGAGAGCCTGTTTTTTTTGTTATAAGTTGTATTTTGTAATGGCATTATTCAGTTTTCCATATCCTATATTGCTTAACAAAATCAATTATTTCCTCTGTTGTTTGCTGCAACCCAATTGGGGAACCAAAGGATGGGAGTAGTAGTAGTGGTGGTGATATCACAGGTAGGCCAAGGATATTCAACCAAACTCCTCCAGCCCACCTCCCAGGTCAGACACTGATGAGGGAGGCATGCGTGCTACCTGATGGTGGTGGTAGTGGTTCCCCCGAGGTGCTTCCAGTAAGAGAGGGGTCCTCTCTTACCCTGAACTGTATAGTAGTGTTTGAAGGGTCCTGATGGAAAGCGCAGGAACAACTCAGGAGGCAGTGGTACAGTTGAACCAAGATGTAACTTTACTGTGAGAACTTGTAACACACAAATCATGCAGCTTCCTGATGGAGGTTATAGGCCCCGATACATGAGATAAAAGGGTCCAGGCTGATGAGTTATGGGAAACATTACTTCCTCCAAACTGTTGGCACACTATGAAGGAGGCAGCAATTCTTCCCTCAGGGCTGTATATGGCTTCTGTAGGACTGTAGATAACCTCTCCCTCAGGGGCTGCAGAGGACACACCACACGTCTCTTTTGGCTGATGGGACACACCTAACTGACTAACAGTCTCTTGGAGGCTTGCAGTCTCCTCCCCCAACCCAGTGGTCAGTGATTCACTGAGGGCTGTTCCAAGTCCCCTAATACAGAGTTGTAGCCAAACACAGTGGAATAAACCATGGGGATACACATATGGTGAGCTGCTAAACAAACAATTAAAGGGGTAAATACACATATAAAAAACCAATACATTCTTAGTAGCACAAGAACAATAAAAATAAAATAAAAACATTTAAGCAGAGTCCACTGGAATGCTGTATTTTTTTGTTTTTTTCTATGACGTTCACTGTGCAGTAAAAAAGACCTGTCACTAACATAGAATATGCATAGAACCATGGTTTTATCATCAGGTAAATGTGGCCTATTTTTCAGTGATATGATATGATAGTGATGTGATATGCTTGTTTACATAAGATTGGTCCCCATATTCAACCTCACACATAGACCTCTATGGAGACAAGAGGGAAGGAGTAGGAGGTTGCTGTTGATTGTTAATTGATTTATTGCCTCATTCTGTGCACTTATAGCCTCTTATCTACCAGCCTTTTCTAGCAGTTTCATCCTACCACTTCCCTCTTCCTAGGCTAATATGTAGAAAGTAACTTCACCTGAAAAGTGGAGAAGAAAACATATTTCTTTAACAAGATATATTACAAATTTTCTTTACTTCACCTGAACTATTCATTCATTTATGCAAAATTTTTTAGAATTGGAGGTGTGCTTTAACAGTTTTGGCACTTCTGGACATGACCAATTTTTTTGAATTTCTAATACTTTTTTTTTTTTTTTATAGATTTTTAAAACCTGCTATAGTTTCTTCATTGCGCTACATTGCCTATATACTGAAATTCTTATACATGCTGTCTGTAGCAGGATGTAATAGACGATCTATAATGACAGGCTTGGGAGTCTTCAATAGAATCCCAGCTGTCATGACATCCAATCGGTGCCATCCTATGACGTTGTGACACTGATCGGTTTAAAGATGGTGACCCCAAATGTAACATAACGGCTTTGATGCTGAAGTAACAATTGACAGAGACTTCTAAGTGGTTAAACATCCGCAATCAGTACTGTCACAGCAACAGTTGCAGCAGTTAGAAGCACATATTGTATGACATAGCTGGAACCTGCTGAATATTGCCCCAGCACACATCCTCCTCACATATTAAAACCCTGTCTGCTGTAGCAACCCATCAACACCCAAAAATCACATTGGGAGGATGGGAACTATGGGGTGACACATTCCCTTTAAATGATCAAAAAAGCAGACATTTAAATACTGCTAAACTTTGTCAGAATACCAATGCATTCTAATGCTAAAAGTCTGTAGACTTGATTGGAATGTTTCTTGAAATATAATCATGTCGAGTGACTTCCCAATTATAGTGAATGGGTCTGCTGTAGACAATCAACACTATCTATACTGATACTGAATACGGTTTATTTTCTCTCTGTCTTGTGGTAATTTTCCAAACCAGTTAATTAGCCCCTGGCAGGCTGACATGCTGCTAATTGCATGAGCTGTTAATTAGCTCTCAGCCTTATTTCCCAGTAAATGTTACTGCACCTCCTGGAAGAGAACTAGGGAATAATGATGCAAATATGTATGTAGCTTGATTTTGCTTTCTTATTGTGATATAGCCCTGTCAGTAGATAGTACAACGATCATCAGATGCAACTCATCCATTACAACTTCTTTAGTTGCCGTATTCAGTACACTAGTCTGAAAACACTAGTCAGACATCATGATACATCAATTTTGCCCAGCTAGAGAAGTTATGACATGTCACAAAGACGCCATCACTAAGATGCCAGTGAGCAGAATGTCCCACAATCTTGTGCTCTGTGCAGAACACCCCCACTCATGGCATCTTCTGTATGTGTTCTGGCCTTTAACAGCGTTTTAAGGCTAGATTCAAACCACATTAAGGCTAAGGCCCCATGTCGCGGGCCATAGCGAAAAAGCTCTGAAGGAAAAAAACTGTGTCGGAAACGCTTTACAGTTTTTCCTGCATTGCTTTTCACAGAAAGTCAGAAGAAATTTTTCTCTGTGGACTTTTTGCTTTAATTATACCTAAAGGGAAAAAGCTGGTGTTTCAGTAGGTATAATTAGCATACTGCGATTTCCAAAAACGCAACGGTTTTGGAAATCGCAGCATTTCCGTTGCACATATTTTTCTGCAATGTGTGGATGGGATTCGCTAGAATCTGATCAACTTTGCAGGGACAAGCTGCTTTTTGTTGCAGATTTTGTTGTGCTTTTTTTTTTTTTGTTTAGCTTAACCTAGGAGGCTCTTATACTTTTCCCTTCTGCTCAACCCACTCTTGGCTTTGGCTCAAAAAACTGCAGCAAAATCTGCAACCAAAAAAGTAGCTTTTCTACAATGTGGGGCCTTAGCCTTAGGCCCCTTGCAGACGTTTACTGCACAAATACCACAAAGAATCTTGCCTTCAAAACGCCAAACAGCACAGAGACAAGCCTCAAAACTTCTGGAACAAGGTAATTTGGAGTGATGAGACAAAAATCGATCTTTTTGGCCACAACCATAAACGTTACATTTGCAGAGGTGTCAACGAGGCCTATGATGAAAGGAACACCATTCCTACTGTAAAGCATGGAGCTGGATCACTGATGATGTGGGGATGTGTGAGCTTCAAAGGCACAGGAAACTTGGTCAAAGTTGAAGGAAAGATGCAGCATGTTATCAGCAAATACTGGAGGCAAATTTGCACTCATCAGCCAGGAAGCTGCGCATGGGACGTACTTGGACGTTCCAACATGACAACAATCCAAAACACAAAGTCTAGTCGACCTGTCATTGGCTACAGCAGAAGAAAGTGAAGGTTCTGGAGTGGCCATCTCAGTCTCCTGACCTCAATATCATTGAGCCACTCTGGGGAGATCTCAAGCGCGCAGCACATGCAAGACAACCCAGGAATTTACAGGAACTGGAGACTTTTTGCCAAGAAGAATGGGCAGTTTTACCATCTGAGAAAATAAAGAGCCTCATCCACAACTACCACAAAAGACTTCAAGCTGTTGATGTTAGAGGGGGCAATACACGGTATTAAGAACTGGGGTATGTGAACTTTTGAACAGGGTCATTTTGATGTTTTTGGTTGTCATTATGATTTAAAAACAGAAAACACAGCAGTTTGACCATAAATTGCTTCAACCAACCACTAACCATAAGTGGAGAAAACGTTTTTGTGTTATCATTCATATTCTCTGAAAAAAGGCCAAAAAAACAAAAAATCTTCCGGGGTATGTAAACTTTTTTAGCACAACTGTACATAAATAAGATGCCATGAATGGAGGGCCTGTTTTCCATAGAGCTAAAGATTGTGGGACAAGGATAATCCCTATGATGTTGTTAGTGGGGGCCAATTGAGTTGGGACTAGTGGGCACAGAAGCAGCACAGAAATGCACCTGTTTTGCTCATGTGAAATTGGTTTAAGCCTGTTTACTTTTGGGAATAGAACAAAATGTATCTTGTACTTTACAGAGAATGGGAATGTCATAGAAAGTTTGTTGGAAGTGATGAAGTACAGCAGGAAAGATGCTTGCAGAGCCTATATGGGTACATAATGATTGGAGTGTGTGTTGCTTTCCTGACATATCTAGGCCTGCAGCAGTACAAAAGATTTGCCATTAGCTTACCCATCTATAATAATGAAACTCTACTCATCCTTTCCATCCTACATAGAAAATAGGAAGCATCAGCCTACTGTGTCTCATCTAGTGACCGGTATAAAAACTGCAATATTTTTAGATAATTTCATGTGTTATAGTAAAAGAAAGTTACCATTTTTTACAAAGTTTGTATAGCACAAGCCTCATTTCTGTATTACCCAAAGTAAGAAAGGTATACCTCACAATTAGAGGTGAACAAATTTCTCAAAAATTCGATTCGGCAGCTACACCGAATTTCCCAAAAAATTTGCTTCGATCCAAATTACTTAGTGGCGAATCACATTAAAAACAGCTATTTTCCTGGCTGCAGAGAGCCTGGGGATATGGGGATATGCATTTTACACTAAGGACACGTCGGAATAGCCTTTAGAAAGCGATGTCCTGGTCCTCCGGGCACGCGCAATGTCGCTCGGAATAGAGTCAAGATGGCCTCCGGACATATGCAGAAACGGTCTTGTATGGTATATAATCAAGATGGCTGCCGGACATGTGCAGAAACGGTCTTGTATGGGATATAATCAAGATGGGCGCCGGACATGCGCAGAGCCGCTAGGAATAGAATCAAGATGACCACCAGACATGCGCAGAGCCGCTCGTGTAGGAATAGGATAAAGATGACCACCACGAGTGGCTCTGCGCATGTCCGGTGGCCATTTTGATTCTATTCCGAGCGGCTCTGCAGATGTCTGGCAGCCGTGTTGATTCTACTCCGTGCGGCTCTGCGCATGTCCGGTGGACCTTTTTGATTATTTTACTACATGAGCGAGGAGGATCAGGACATTGCAGGGGGCACGATACAACGGCAAAGGTAGGATTAGAATAGCCTTTCTAAAGGCTATTCCGACTTGTTCTTAGTTTAAAATGAGATTTGATACCACAAAGCGTGAGGAAATCCGAATTTGATGCGAATCAAAGATTTCCTGACATTCGGATCGAATTCCATTTCATCAGCTAAGATTTGCTCATCTCTACTACTAATAATAATAATACATTTTATTTATATAGAGCCAACATATTCCGCAGCACTGTACAATTTGTAGGGTTCAAGTACTGACAAAAATGATACATTACAAAGAAATAGTCAATTCACACACTGGAACTGAGGGCCCTGCTCGCAAGAGCTTACAATCTATGAGGTAGAGGGGGTGACACAAGAGGTAGCAGGGGCAGCAACAGACGTAGTATTGCTTGTACAATGGTCAGACAATTTTGTAATAGAGGTTACTGTCATTACACATATATAAAGCTGTATGAGCCATCACCAGTTGTGTCCTTTAACGTGCAGATGGTGCCTGGACATATAAAGTTAGTCTGATACGGCATCGTATCCTGTGAGGTAATGTTGGAGCATCAACAGAGGAGGGTACGTTTTAGGGATTCTAACTACGGAAGGGTTTACATTAGGAGTTGTGATAGGCCTGTGTGATGATTCTGCCTAAATATGGCCATAACTCAGCTGTGTTTTGGTCTCTGGGTATAGGATATCCCTTCTTGCTTGCTTGCATACTGTGCGCAGCTTCAAGCCTAGGTGCATATTGGCAGTAGAAGCCAGGCTTGAACAATAGGGCTCCATTGTATTCCTATACAGCCCTGGCTGATCAAACAATAGTGCATTGTTCAAGCCTGGGCTGTTGACCAGATATGACTGATGACAGTGTATCAACTCACTTTGTCTCATCTACATACAAAAGATCTGGACTTGATTGAATTATCTCATCAGACATACTGTCGCCGGTGACCTCATTCTGGGAGGGGGCATAAAGGGTATAAAAGATGAGGTAAGAGGTCTGTGGGAGGAGATTATGCAGGAGACCATCACAGACTTCCACTGAGAGAGACTTTGACTGAGATGCTACTATGAGCAGGCAGGTTGGAATGCTGCTGCTGACGATGATGAGCCTACAAGAGACTGTGAGAGACTGTTATGAGAGCATGCAGGCGGGATTATCGTTTTAATGCCACATGCTGAAAAGCCTCCACTGATACTCACACCTGCCATGTGTGAGCATTGGACTATAGAACCACATCAAGGACATATGTGGTAAAGTAATTATTTCACCTTTTATCCCTTTTATTTTATTTGTACTGTATCTTGCAACTAGTAACTGTTAATGCTTGCATACGTCTGCATATCTGTTCTGATCTGTATATGTTAGATTTTAATACCGACCCATTTAGGGGTTAATAAATATATAAAATTTAGAAGGCTTGTCTTGTATTTATCTGGTGAACCCGGCACTCACTGGAGGTGAGTGTGGTTTTTATATGAAAGAGGACTCAGGGTGTGGCCAAAGCGGTTTGGCGCCAGAGGATCTTTCACATTGGTGGAAGCAGTGGGATCTTAGGATAAACGGTGTGTGTTGGTGACCTATATCACTCACATGCTGGGGATTATGGTAATCCTATGAGAGCATGCAGGCGGGATTATCGTTTTAATGCCACATGCTGAAAAGCCTCCACTGGTACTCACACCTGCCATGTGTGAGCGTTGGATAAAGAACCACATCAAGGACATATGTGGTAAAGTAATTATTTCACCTTTTATCCCTTTTATTTTATTTGTACTGTATCTTGCAACTAGTAACTGTTAATGCTTGCATACGTCTGCATATCTGTTCTGATCAGTATATGTTAGATTTTAATACCGACCCATTTAGGGGTTAATAAATATATAAAATTTAGAAGGCTTGTCTTGTATTTATCTGGTGAACCCGGCACTCACTGGCGGTGAGTGCGGTTTTTATATGAAAGAGGACTCAGGTGGGGCCAAAGCGGTTTGGCGCACAGAGGATCTTTCACATTGGTGGGATCTTAGGATAAACGGTGTGTGTTGGTGACCTATATCACTCACATGCTGGGGATTATGGTAATCCTATGAGACAAGCTCGGTATTAAAGCAAGCATTAAGATACAGTGAAAGTTTGATACAGTGCTGTTCCCCTCCCTTATTCTTTTTATTCTATCCTATCTTTTATTTGGCAAATACCAGTGGATGGCTAGTGGGCTCAGAAGCAGATCTCCAGAACTGCTGAACCAGGCTTTTGGAGATCCTGAGCGTATGGCTGAAATGGAGGCAGCCACAGCTATGCAGAGTCCTGATTTTGGGGCTAGACCAGGAAGTGCGGCAAGCAGCCCGGTCCCAAGGATTACTTCACCAGGAGGAACCAGTAGCCTCAGCCTTGCTGGGGGAATGGCTTCAGTCTGGCAAATGGCCCTGCAGCACTTAAGCACCAGGGACCCTAACATATACCAGCAGGCGTTGCACTGGTTTCAGGAAGCTGTAGAACGAGAACGAAAGGCTGATCGTGAGGCTGCTGAGCGACAGGCAGAGAGAGAGAGGGAGGCTGCTGAGCGACAGGCAGAGAGAGAGAGGAAGGCTGCTGAACGACAGGCTGCTGAGCAACAGGCCGAGAGGGAGTTTCAGCTTGAGCTCAAAAGGATGGAGCTCTCCCAGCAAGCGCAAACTCCAACAACCCTGCACAGACCCTCAAGTTGGAACGAGAGGCCAGGCCGGAGTTCACCACAGCCGTCTGTCGTCAGGTCGGGTGAGACACACTATGCCCCGGGTGGTCCCTCCCCTGTCCCAAGAACTCTGGGCGCCCTAGTGACCTTCCCCAAACCCCAAGGGGAGGTGCGTTGGGGTCATGCCTGTAACCCGAATGGACATTTCAAGAAGGAGTGCCCCAACCGCCCTGAGAACTTCCCTGCTTCCCAAGCCACAGCAGGTGGCCCATCTGTGTATCTGGACGGGGGTGCAGGAAAAGGAATGCGGACTGTGGGACTATTCACTGATTTGCCTGCTAATGTACTGTTGGGAACTGATGTAGGACCTATGATGTCCCAATATGGGGTGGGGAGCAACCCAATTTACTGTGATGGACTGTCTATGATTAATGCTGATAATGTGTCTGTCATATCTGCAGAGAGGGCCCGTAACCCCCTCTCTGAGATAATTCCCATGGCAGTTAATGTAAATGCTAATGAGTTGCCTTCAGCTGAGAGCAGGGAAGATGCAACTGAACTTCCTGCAACCCAGCTCAGCAAAAATGTTAGTGATGCTTTGTTTCCTCCGGTGCTAGGAACCAATGAGACTAAGTCTGTAGACACACCCACATCTGCGGGGGTGTCACCCTCCCAGCTTGTTAATCTGCCTACCACAAATCTCATTGAGGTCCGGTGTGAATTAACAATTGCTAATGAAGGTACTGTCAATGTAATTGCCAATGCTTGTTGTGAAAATGTACAGGGTAGCTCTTCCGAGTCACTGGAAGCGACTTCTACTATTTCGCCCAGTGTATCCGATAAGCACCCAACTACTGACCATGTGCCAGGTGGTCAGGTAGGCTATGGGGATCTCATGGCCGATCCAGGTGAGGGACGGACTGCTGGTAGTGCGGTGTTAGCCCGCAGCCAGAGTGCTACAAGGGTGGAGGGCGTTCCGACCCTTGAACCGTTGCCTACACCACCTGGAGTCAGTGCTGAGACCGCCATGACTAGCCTCACTCCCTTGAAGCCGGAGGAGTCTGGCCTGTATGAGACATACACATCTCTTCTGTCCAGTTCTATTCCAGGAGTGCCCATGGCCCAAGTGCAGATGGCATGGGGTACTGGAGATGTGATCCAAGAAGAGGGTATGTCCAATGTATTACCTGTCAATGTATTGTGGGGGGATGTTTTGGGGAAGCATGATCTCAGTCATTTGCCCAAAGTATCACCATCACCCACCCAAGTACAGGGAGGACAGGGTCCAAACATACCTGTACCAGAACCAGAGGTGCCCCTAGGTGTGGAAGCAAAGGGGGAGGTGCAGAACCCCCTAGAACTCTCCCAACTAGCGGCTAGTGTGGGGAAGACCCTGAGAGAGCAGGCCAAGGGTAGCCAGGAGAGCAGAGATTGCCGGGATGGGATCTCTGGAATGGTATCCCAAGGGCCTGAGGTCAGGAGTGTGGCTCCACAGGGTGCCAGTACTCAGAAAGCGGACCCAGAACAGGCAGGAGGTAGCCAAGTGTACGTGGCTCAGAGTCTGGGCCTTAGAAGTGTCCCTAGTCAGACTAGAGAGACAGAAGGGGCCGGCAGCTATGTAACATGCACCTCTCTTGTGTCTCACTCCAGCCAAGAGTTCAGAGATGCTGTCCAAGCTGACCCTAGTCTGGACATATTGAAGGCGCGTGGCGCTCAACCACCCTTAGAGTCTGACAAGGCCCGAGTCTGCTGGGACCCCGGGGGGAAGGTGAGAAAGCCTTGGGGCCAGAGCCTGAGGAGCTGGAGGCGGAGGTGCTTTCAGAAGAGGGGCGTAGGCCCCTACTTCCTGCAAGCCCCATCTAAAGGGGGAGGTGTGATGATTCTGCCTAAATATGGCCATAACTCAGCTGTGTTTTGGTCTCTGGGTATAGGATATCCCTTCTTGCTTGCTTGCATACTGTGCGCAGCTACAAGCCTAGGTGCATATTGGCAGTAGCAGCCAGGCTTGAACAATAGGGCTCCATTGTATTCCTATACAGCCCTGGCTGATCAAACAATAGTGCATTGTTCAAGCCTGGGCTGTTGACCAGATATGACTGATAACAGTGTATCAACTCACTTTGTCTCATCTACATACAAAAGATCTGGACTTGATTGAATTATCTCATCAGACGTACTGTCGCCGGTGACCTCATTCTGGGAGGGGGCATAAAGGGTATAAAAGATGAGGTAAGAGGTCTGTGGGAGGAGATTATGCAGGAGACCATCACAGACTTCCACTGAGAGAGACTTTGACTGAGATGCTACTATGAGCAGGCAGGTTGGAATGCTGCTGCTGACGATGATGAGCCTACAAGAGACTGTGAGAGACTGTTATGAGAGCATGCAGGCGGGATTATCGTTTTAATGCCACATGCTGAAAAGCCTCCACTGGTACTCACACCTGCCATGTGTGAGCGTTGGACTATAGAACCACATCAAGGACATATGTGGTAAAGTAATTATTTCACCTTTTATCCCTTTTATTTTATTTGTACTGTATCTTGCAACTAGTAACTGTTAATGCTTGCATACGTCTGCATATCTGTTCTGATCTGTATATGTTAGATTTTAATACCGACCCATTTAGGGGTTAATAAATATATAAAATTTAGAAGACTTGTCTTGTATTTATCTGGTGAACCCGGCACTCACTGGAGGTGAGTGTGGTTTTTATATGAAAGAGGACTCAGGGTGTGGCCAAAGCGGTTTGGCGCCGGAGGATCTTTCACAGCCTGTCTGAAAAGATATGTCACAATCTATCCTTCCCTGACACATACCTCCCAACTTTCAAAGGATAGAAAGAGGGACAGAATGTACGGCACTCTATGTGCGCTGCGGCAAATTTAGCTCTACCCACTTCTATGTTGACTCAGCCCACTCTCATCCATTTTTCTTTGTGCCCCCACACATTATAATGCTCCTAAAGTCACTCTAACATTATATGTCCCCACATTATAATGATCCCCTCCAACTGCCCCACAGAATGAATTCCCTATCCTGGTGCTCCATTTTAAACTGGGGGAAACTAGAGGGGGACATGAAACTGTGGGCAACTAGAGGGAGACATGCCCCCCTCCACCATGGTTTAATGTCCTCCTCCAGTTGCCCCTAGTTTAATGTCCCCTTCCAGTTGCCCCAAGTTTAATGTCCCTGTCCTGTGACCCCCACTGTTCAATATCCCCCTCCAGCTGCCCCTTCAGTATAATGTCCTTCTTCATTTTCCCTCCCAGTTTAATGTCCCCCCTCCATCTGTCCCCAGTTTAATGTCCCCCTTCATCTGACCCCAGTTCAATGTCCCCCCCCTTCATCTGCCCCAGTTTAATGTCCCTCTTCATCTGCCACCAGTTTAAGGTCCCCTCTTTATCTGACACCAGTTTAATGTCCCCCCTTCATATACCCCCAGTTTAACATAATAAAACACTAATACTCACCTCTCTTCGCTCCCCTGCTGCTCAGTCTGCAGTCTCTTCTCCCGGAGTGTTTTGGGAGCTGCAGGTGCGATGTGAGTGATGTCATCACATTGCGCCTACAGCTCCCGGGGCCGGAGTACACAGGGGGCAGAGTGATGAAGCAGGAGCTGTCTGCAAATCCGGGACAGTTGGAAGGTATGCTGACATGATGAAGAGACTTTCAATTTTATATTATGCAGTACTGTGCAATAGTTTTAGCAAGGTGTGGAAGAAATGCTGCACAGTAAGATTGCTTTCAAAAATAGAAGTGATAATAAATAAATAGTGTGTTTTTGTCAATTAACAAAATTCACATAGAATGAACAAAAGACATATCTAATATCTAACTCACATAAATATTTGGTGTGACCACACTTTGCCTTCAAAACAGCATCAATTCTTCTAGGCACACTTGCAAACAGTCTTTAAGGCTGAAGCCCCACGATAGCAAAAACCGCTGCGTTTTACAGTACCTGCAAAGTGAATGAGATTCTGTCTAATCCCATCCATACATTGCAGAAAAAAATCCGCTGCGGAAAAACTGCATTTTCAAAAACGTCCGTGTTTTTCAAAATCGCAGTATGTCAATTATACCTCTGGAAATGCTGGTGTTTTCCCTATAGGTTTAGTAAGGGAAGAAAAATCTGCAGTGAATATTTCAGCAAAAATGCAATGAAAAATGCTGTGGTAAAAAACACAATGTGTTTCCGCTGTGTTTTTTTCCACAGCGTTTTTTAGCTGCGTTTCGCTACATGGGACCTTAGCCTAAACAAGGTTATTCCTTAGAGAACTAACCACAGACCTTCTGTGGATGTAGACTTACTCAAATCCTTCTTTATGTAATCTCAGACAGACTTGATAATGTTGAGATCAGGGCTCTGTGGAGGCCGTATCAACACTTCCAGGACTCCTCCCCCAAGGATGGTCACATCAAATATTGATTTGATTTAGATTTTTTTAAATAATTCACTTAATTGTGTTAATAGACAAATATAAACTATGAACACTTATATTTTTGAAAGCATTCTTACTTTGGAGAATTTTTTCTCACATGCCTAAAACTTTTGAATACTATTTTTATCTCTATAACAAAGTTTTTATCACAAATCCTCTGCTTCCTTCACAAAACCATAGAGGTACATGACATACAGGTGGCAAAAAAGATAGCTAAGGAGTTTATATTTTTAATCTGTATTTCTATAAGCTCTCCCCACTCTCTAGTGGTTGTTGCAGGAAGGATAGAAGCATGATTCAAGAAAATATATATCCAAACCAACCTGGCCCTATGTGAAAAAACAATTGCCCCCTAAAGCTAATAACTGGTTGTGCCCCCCCTTAGCGGCAACAACTGCAATGAAATGTTTGCGATAACTGGCAATGAGTCTTTCACATCTCTGTGTAGGAATGTTGGCCCATTGTTCTTTGCAAAATTATTTTAATTCAGCCATATTGGAGGGTTTTTGAGCATGAACGGCGTGTTTAAGGTCATGCCACAGCATCTTAATCGGACTAGTCTGGACTTTGACTAGGCCACACAAAAACCTTTATCTTTTTTCAGCCGTTCAAAGGTGATTTTGCTGGTATGCTTCGGATTATTGTCCTGCTGCAAAATCCAAGTATGCTTGAGCTTAAGGTCATGAACTGATGGCCAGACATACTTCTTCAGGATTTTCTGGTAGAGAGCAATATTTATGGTTCCATCAATTACAGCAAGTTGTCCAGGGCCTGAAGCTGCAAAGCAGCCTCAGCCCATCACACTACTACCAGCATGTTTGACTGTCAGGATGGGCATAAGTAGCAAAGACCGGGCCCCATAGTAAAATTTTGACTTGAGCCCTTCCCAACTCCACACGGCATAGTGCCCCCTTTCCTGGCCCCCACATGGTATAAAGCCCCATTTACACACACTATAATGTCCCAAAGTGGCCTCCAGACAGTATAATATCCCATAGAGGCCCCTTCACACAGTATAATGTCCTATAGTGGCCTCTCCACACAGTATAATGTCCCATGACAGCCGTTCTACACAGTATAATGTCTCACAGTAGCCCCTCCACACAGTACTGTATAATGTCCCATAGTGGCCTCTCCACACAGTATAATATGCCATAACAGCCCCTCCACACAATATGACGTCTCACAGTAGCCCCTCCACACAGTATAATGACCTATAGTGGCCCCTCCACACACTATAATGCCTTATAGTGGCCCCTCCACACACAGTATAATGTCCCATAGTGGCCTCGCCATACATTATAATGTCCCATAGCGCACCTCCACACAGTATAATGTCCTATATCAGCCCCTTCACACACTATAATGTCCCATAGTGGCCCCTCCACACAGTATAATGTCCCATAGTGGCCTCTTCACACTGTATAATGTCACATAGTGACCCCTTCACACTGTATAATGTCACATAGTGACCCCTCCACACAGTATAATGCACCATAGTGGTCCCTCCACACAGTGTAATATCCCACTGTGGCCCCTACAGTGTTTGTTGCAAATATTGCACAAATTTCGGGTTCAGCACCCACAAACTATTATACTCTGAGGTGTGAAAAGACTTGGGTTATGCGTCATTATGCGTTGTGACGTCACTAAAGAGGCCCAAAGACAGCAGGGAGTCATGCCAGAGCCCAGCAGAGGTAAGTAACAATGTTTTTTATGTTTGATCATCTCCGCAGAGCCTCCGATCATTATACTCCAGGGTCTGAAGAGACCCCAGAGTGTAATAATAGCAGTTTCAGTTTGCTCACAGCCATCTCCGCTTCTCCTTCTCTCCAAGGGGCCCTGTGCATCCAATATAACGTAGCTGTCAGTGACATCATGCTGCTGTTCTGTCTTAGCAACATGATATGGGACACACCAGATCCTCTGGAGGAAGGAGGAAGGCGGCCGTGAGCAGGAACAGGGATCGGTAAATAAATAGGGTTCACTATCTGCTGGGGTTACTCCAGCAGGTAGTGGCCTATTTAAAAAAAAAAAAAAAACAATAGCAGGGGCCCACCAGGCCCTTTAAGGTCACAAGCCATGAAGCTGCTATGGCGGTAGTTATGCCACTGACTGTCGGTAGTATGCTCTTTTTCTGCAAATACTTTGTTAGTTTTACGCCAGAAGTTATGGGACGCACACCTTCCAAAAAGTAAAACTTTTGTCTCATCAGTCCAAAAGTCTTGGGAATTATAAGATATTTTTTTTTGGCAAAAGTGAGAGGGGCCTTTGTGTTATTTTTGGTTAACATTGGTTTTCACCTTCAAAATCTCCCATGGATACCATTTATGCTCAGAATCTTATTTTTGAATCATGAACACTGACCTTAACTGATGCAATTGAGGCCTGCAGTGGTTCAGATGTTGTTCTGGGTTCTTTTGTGACCTCCTGGATGAGTCATTGATGAGCTGTCACTGTTATCTACAGGTCTGCTAGCAAGACAATCAGGTCAGCTAATTGCAGTTTGCTGATAAAGCCATGTCTTTTATCTCTCTATGTAAACATACAGATAACACTGAGTCCTTCTCTAGAAGCTTGTACATATTATTTGATCTGCATTTCTATTAGATTTCTAGTAATCATAATAAGTATTATGATACTTCATAGTGTCCTGTTCAGTAAGCTGGGGGATTTGGCTTTGACTGTTGCATAAGAAATACAGGAAGTGAGAAGAGACAGCAGGCAAAGCTGCTTAAACAGGGAGATGGGAAAACCCCTTTAAGTGATTTTTTGATTCTACAAGTCTTGCAGTAATCAGTCCTGGTTGTGGCTAGTGAAATTGAACTCAGTGTTCCAAAAAAACATGTGGTTAATCACAATTAATTTATGGGGGGGGGCAATAATTTTTTGCCTGGTTATTTGGGATAGCTTTTTTTCCCTTAATGAATGAAATCATCATTTGAAAATTGCCTTTTGTACAGGTTATCTTTGATATTCAAAGATGTTTGATAATTTTAAACATTAAACTTTCAGACAACTTTTAATTTTCTGGCAGCTTTTGTGTCACTGATACATTTTATAATATACTTTATTAAAAATTTTGCCTCCATTCTGTGAAATCATGTTTTTTTTTCCATTTTTCTCCTTGCTTCTCATTGTGTATAGGTTGCATGAAAAGGGAATAAGAATAGGGAGGGTCACTTTAAATGACTATATCTTAGCCAAATGTGTGACAATTGTGCAAAAACAAAAGAAAATCTCTAAAAGAGCAAATACTTTTTCACAGCACTATATATATACAGTGCCTTGCGAAAGTATTCGGCCCCCTTGAACTTTTCAACCTTTTGCCACATTTCAGGCTTCAAACATAAGAATATAAAATTTTAATTTTTTGGTGAAGAATCAACAAGTGGGACACAATTGTTAAGTGGAACGAAATTTATTGGTTATTTTAAACTTTTGTAAAAAATAAAAAACTGAAAAGTGGGGCATGCAATATTATTCGGCTCCTTTACTTTCAGTGCAGCAAACTCACTCCAGAAGTTCAGTGAGGATCTGTAACGTCCTTGCCTGTCCGGGTTTTGGCACCGTCCTCCAGGCGCACGCTGCGGCGCAGGAGGCGTGCCCGGTTGTGATTCTTTTCTTTGGGTTTTTCTTGTACTGTCTGAACACTGTCCTATTCCCTCGTCTCCTTAATTGATTTTCCACCACGCCCTTCTCCTTCACCTTGCTCTCCCCCTGCTCCACTAAAAGTTAACTTTGGTCCTGCCTTGGTGATTGACAGCCTGTCCTCCTATCAAGTCTGAGGCAGGTTCTTTCTCCCTATTTATTGTTTGCCCACTTTCCTATGGGCGCCTGCTATTGCTTTTTGCTTTCTGGCTTTACTTCTTGTTATTTGTTACCTGCTCTTCTTATTTTCTGACCACTGGCTTTGACTTTGACTATTCTCTTGGATCTTGATTCTGTGCTGCAATTGCTCGATTATTACTGACCCCTTGGCTAGCTGACCTCCCTTTGTTGTTGTGCGTCTTGTCTGCGTGATCACTTATTATAAGGAGGGACTGTCGACGTGGTTGCTGGCTGTCACCTAGGACAGATCGGGCAAGTTAGCCAGGGACAGTGGGGGGATTTAGCTTAGGGTCCACTGTCTCGTTGTGCCCCTCCCCCCTAGTTTTCCAGCAGCTTCTGGGGAATCGCTCCTCTAGTGATTCCCTTACAGAATAGCAGGCCGTAAAAAAAAAAAAAAAACTTAACCCTTCTACTCATTACTGGCATGGCTTCTTTTCATGACCTTGTGACTCGAATGGAGGGTTGGGCAGGTTTAGTGTCTGAGCTGGCCAACCAGGTACACATTCTCACTCAGAATCAATCTGAGGCCGCTGCTACACCACCTGCTGCCATTTCCCTCCCTAGGGTTAAAATGTTACTCCCGGATAGGTTTTCAGGGGACCGAGGTAAATTTGAGACGTTCAGGGAATCATGTCTATTGTATTTTCGGGTCAACCCCCATGCGTTGCAGTCTCAGATGGTAGGGGTGGTCATTTCCCTCTTACAGGGGGCTCCACAGACTTGGGCCCTTAAACTCCCCCCCTGAGGCAGAGGAGTGGACAGATCTAGAAAAATTTTTTAAGTCTTTGGGGGCCATTTATGCTGAGCCTGATGAAATTGGACTCGCCGAGTCCCAACTTCTTACCCTCCGGCAAGGTAAACTATCCGCTGAAACTTATTGCTCTGAGTTTCGGAAGTTGAGTATAACAGCAGGTTGGTGTGACTCCGCTTTGAAAGCTCTTTTTAAACAGGGCTTGAATGATTCAGTGAAGGATGTCTGGGTAGGTCACCCTGATCCCCCTACCTTAGAAAAGGCCATGACCTTAGCCGTCCACATTGACAGGAGACTCCAGGACAGACGTAAAGAGAGGGTGGGGATTGGTCCCACTAAGTCTTCTGTCTATCCCTCTCTTTCTGTTAAAAAATCTGTTTCTCCTTCTGTCACCCCTGGAGATGAGCCTATGCAGTTGGGAGCACTGGATACCAAGGCTAGACGAGAATATAGTCTCCGGAATCATCTCTGCCTGTATTGCGGCAAAACCGGGTCATCTCATCCGAGACTGTTCCATCAAACCATGTACACCAGCGGAAAACTTCAGGGCCTGAGTGGTATTCAGAAGAACCACTCAGGCAGTCAGGTATCTTCTGAAAAATCTCACAAATTGATGTTACCTGTGTCTCTGTCCTTTGGGGACAGATCTGTTTCTGGGCAGGCCCTAGTAGATTCTGGGGCTGCCACTAACTTTGTTAAATTTTCGTTTGTTTCTGCCTTATGTATTGAACTTGTATCATTAGATACTCCTCTGTTGGTTACTGGGGCAGATTTTACTCCACTGGCCAGGGGTAAAATCTGTTTTAAAACCCCCTTACTCTCTTTGCAAGTGGGCTCAATACATACGGAGCTCATGAGTTTTTTTGTTATGGAGGATCTCTCGTCTGATATTATTTTAGGGCTTCCCTGGCTAGACCTCCATAACCCTACCTTTGATTGGCCCAAAAAAGAGTTAGCTAAATGGGGGAATAAGTGCTCCTCCCATTGTATTGCTTTGCATACCTCCGATTGTCTCAGTGAGGAGACACTTCTTCCTGAATTTCTGTCTGATTTTCATGATGTTTTTGATGCTAAAGCTGCTGAAGTTTTACCGCCTCATAGATCTTACGATTGTGCTATTGAACTCCTTCCCGACTCCAAATACCCTAAGGGAAGGATCTTCAATCTTTCTGCTCCAGAACATGAGGCTATGCAGGATTACACTCAGGATAGTCTTCTTAAAGGTCACATCCGTCCGTCTCAGTCTCCCATGGGAGCTGGGTTCTTTTTTGTTAAAAAGGGATGGCGGACTGCGACCATGCATTGACTACCGTGAATTAAATAAAATTACGGTTAAAAATCAGTACCCTCTTCCCCTGATCCCTGATCTTTTCAATCAGATTGTGGGTGCCCGCTGGTTTTCTAAAATTGACCTCCGTGGGGCATACAATCTGATCTGGATTAGAGAAGGAGATGAGTGGAAAACTGCGTTCAACACCCCGGAAGGTCACTTTGAATATTTGGTAATGCCTTTCGGGTTATGTAATGCACCCGCAGTATTTCAACACTTTGTTAACGGTATCTTTAGAGACTTGCTCGGTCGTTATGTGATTGTCTACCTGGATGATATTCTAGTGTTCTCTCCTGATTGGGCCACACATATTGAGCATGTTAGGAGTGTTTTGCTGCTGTTGCGTCAAAACTCTGTCTTTGCCAAACTGTCCAAATGCCTGTTCGGAGTCCAAAGGGTCACCTTCCTCAGTTACGTTATTACTCCCGATTCTTTTTGCATGGATCCACTGAAGGTCACGGCTATTAATAACTGGGAACGCCCCTCCAACCTTAAAGCCCTACAACGTTTCTTGGGTTTCTCCAACTATTATCGAAAATTTATTAAGAATTTCTCTTCTATAGTGAAGCCATTAACGGATCTCACAAAGAAAGGTGCCGATGTGACCAAATGGACTCCGGAAGCGGAACAGGCTTTTGTACATCTCAAGAAATGTTTTGTTGAGGCTCCTGTATTAGTACCACCAGACTATGATCGCCCATTTATTATTGAGGTTGATGCCTCTGAAGTGGGGGTTGGTGCCGTGTTGTCTCAGGGCTCTGAAAATTTTACGTGTTTGCAACCTGTAGCCTTCTTCTCGAGGAAAATCTCTCCTACGCAGCGCAACTATGATGTTGGTAATCGAGAACTCCTAGCCATTAAATGGGCATTCGAGGAGTGGAGACATTTCCTCGAGGGGGCCAAACACCAGATCACAGTATTCACTGATCATAAGAACCTACTATATCTGGATAACGCTAAGCGGCTGTCTCCTAGGCAGGCCCGCTGGGCTCTATTCTTCACACGTTTTAATTTTGTGGTGACTTATCGTCCAGGCTCTAAAAATGTACAGGCTGATGCCCTATCTCGCAGTTTTGGTCCCAGCGGTGCCCCTAAGGATGTCCCAGATAAAATCTTGTCTCCCGGAGTGGTTCTCGCCATTATTACTCCTGATCTTGCTACTTTAGTGGTTAATTCACAAGATCTTGCTCCCAGTAATACTCCCACTGGGAAACTATTTGTACCTCCAAATCTTCGTCTTCGTGTTTTGGAGGAAATTCATTGTTCTACCTTAACGGGACATCCCGGCTTCGCTGGGACTAAATACCTTCTCTCCCGCTCTTACTGGTGGCCGTCCTGGTCTCGAGACGTATGTGAATTTGTTGCTGCCTGTGAGACATGTGCTAAGATGAAGACTCCTAGGAGATTACCCGAGGGCCTTCTTCATCCCCTTCCTATACCTAAGAGACCATGGTCCCATTTGTCAATGGACTTTATTACTGATTTGCCTTGTTCCCAAGGGAAGACTGTGATTTGGGTTGTTGTGGATAGATTCTCCAAAATGTGTCATTTTGTACCCCGAAAGAAAATTCCTAGTGCTCCACGCCTAGCCTCGTTCTTTATTAACCACATACTCCGCTTGCATGGTGTACCAGAAAATATTGTATCTGATCGGGGTGTACAATTTGTCTCTAGATTCTGAATTTTGTGGTCGTCTGGGGGTCTCTCTGTCTTTCTCTTCCGCGTTCCACCCGGAGACCAATGGCCAGACAGAGAGATTCAACCAAACTTTGGAACAGTACTTAAGGTGTTTTGTGTCTGATGCTCAAGAAAAATGGAGAACCTTTCTTCCTCTAGCAGAGTTTGCAATAAACAACAGGGTTAACTTCACCACTAAAATGTCTCCATTTTATTGCAACTATGGTTTTAACCCCAGGTACTCCTCTCTCCGTAGCACCGAGTCTGTTAATCCCACCGCCGAACATACTTATCAGCGACTGTGCACAGTCTGGGCCCAGGCTCGTCTGAGCCTGGTTAAAGCCCAAGAATATCAAAAACGTCAGGCAAATAAAAGACGCTTGCCTGGCCCTGAATACAGAGTGGGAGATCGAGTCTGGCTGTCCACTAGGAATCTGCGTCTTAGAGTTCCTTCTGGGAAATTTGCACCACGTTACATTGGGCCCTATGTCATTTCTGAACTCATGAAGCCAGTATCTTTTAAATGACAACTTCCAAGTTCTTTTCGTATCCACAACGTCTTCCACAAGTCGCTTTTGAAGAAGTATATCTCCCCTGTCCTTACTTCTTCCAGTCCACCTGCGCCTGTGGTGGTCCAAGGGGAACTGGAATACGAGGTAGAAAAAATTCTGGATTCCCGTCGGGTGCAGAATGCTGTGTAGTACCTCGTGCACTGGAAGGGTTATGGCCCGGAAGAGCGAACGTGGGTTTCTGGTAGGGACCTACATGCGCCACGTTTAATTAATCTTTTTCATCGCCAGAACCCTTCAAAACCTGGTCCATCTGGCGAGGGTCCAGAGGCCCCTCGTAAAAGGGGGGTACTGTAACGTCCTTGCCTGTCCAGGCTTTGGCACCATCCTCCGGGCACACGCTGCGGCGCAGGAGGCGTGCCCAGTTGTGATTCTTTTCTTTGGGTTTTTCTTGTACTGTCTGAACACTGTCCTATTCCCTCGCCTCCTTAATTGATTTTCCACCACGCCCTTCTCCTTCACCTTGCTCTCCCCCTGCTCCACTAAGAGTTAACTTTGGTCCTGCCTTGGTGATTGACAGCCTGTCCTCCTATCAAGTCTGAGGCGGGTTCTTTCTCCCTATTTATTGTTTGCCCACTTTCCTATGGGCGCCTGCTATTGCTTTTTGCTTTCTGGCTTTACTTCTTGTTATTTGTTACCTGCTCTTCTTATTTTCTGACCACTGGCTTTGACTATTCTCTTGGATCTCGATTCTGTGCTGCAATTGCTCGATTATTACTGACCCCTTGGCTAGCTGACCTCCCTTTGTTGTTGTGCGTCTTGTCTGCGTTCTATGTGATCACTTATTATAAGGAGGGACTGTCGACGTGGTTGCTGGCTGTCACCTAGGACAGATCGGGCAAGTTAGCCAGGGACAGTGGGGGGATTCAGCTTAGGGTCCACTGTCTCGTTGTGCCCCTCCCCCTAGTTTTCCCGCAGCTTCTGGGGAATCGCTCCTCTAGTGATTCCCTTACAGGATCTCTGAATGATCCAATGTTGTCCTAAATGACTGATGATGATAAATATAATCCACCTGTGTGTAATCAAGTCTCCGTATAAATGTACCTGCTCTGTGATAGTCTCAGGGTTCTGTTTAAAGCGCAGAGAGCATCATGAAGACCAAGGAACACACCAGGCAGGTCCGTGATACTGTTGTGGAGAAGTTTTAAGCCGGATTTGAATACAAAAAGATTTCCCAAACTTTAAACATCCCAAGGAGCACTGTGCAAGCGATCATATTGAAATGGAAAGAGTATCAGACCACTGCAAATCTACCAAGACCCTGCCGTCCCTCTAAATTTTCATCTCAAACAAGGAGAAGACTGATCAGAGATGCAGCCAAGAGGCCCATGATCACTCTGGATGAACTGCAGAGATCTACAGCTGAGGTGGGAGAGTCTGTCCATAGGACAACAATCAGTCGTATACTGCACAAATCTGGCCTTTATGGAAGTGTGGCAAGAAGAGCCATTTCTCAAAGATATCCATAAAAAGTCTCATTTAAAGTTTGCCACAAGCCACCTAGGAGACACACCAAACATGTGGAAGAAGGTGCTCTGGTCAGATGAAGCCAAAATCGAACTTATATATACAGTTACCTGTTACCTGTCCACACATAACCTCTGATCCTCTCAAGAGCTCCTACTACGTTCTGCTCTTCACACAACCATCTTCAAGACTTCTCCCGTGCATCCCACATTCTTTGGAACTCATTACCACGACACATAAGACTGTCCCCCACAATCACAAACTTCAAGAAGACCTTGAAGACTCACCTATTCAGAAAGACTTACAACCTCCAATAATGCTACTGTCACTACACCAACATCTGAACAGCCTCTATCTTCACCTACTGCCTCTAACCCTTTTCCGGGAAAGATTGTAAGCCCTTGCGGGCAGGGCCCTCTATCCCACTGTTCCAGTTGGTCATTGTTAGTATTGTACTTGTTTTGTATACTGTAAGTAAACCCTCAAATGTAAAGCACCATGGAATTAATGGTGCTCTACAAATGAATAACAATGATAAATAATGGTGGAATCTGACAGCACTCTGCATAGTATTTGTGCACATGGAGGGGAGTAAGTATAGTTCAATATACATAGATACAGTACATGAGAAATCACAGCAGTCTCTTCTTTATTTAAATAACTTTTGTCTTCCAAAAGATTGTAGACAAACACTCATTGTGTATATACACAAAGGTACATGAGGAAGCAAAGTGAGTGTAGGGATATACGGTATATACATATTAGAGACATACCAACATTTTCTATTAATGCATGTAAACTATAGCATTTGCATTAGCTGTATTTTACTTCTGCATGACTTATAATGAGTGAATCTGTTTAATGTAATTTTATACACATTTCTTTTCATTGGACATGTGTGTGTTCATATACATTTCTCCTACAAAAATAAAACAATTTACAATTGGCAACATGTATGTTAAACAGCACATAGACATTGTAGCAAAAAATGACAAGAAAATGAAAAATTCAAATGTTTTACATTTTATTTCCTTAATGGGTACAGCACAGAAATAATTATAAAATTATTAAGATACATTAACTGCAACATTGCGTAAGATCATTGGCAAAGGTATAGTTTTATTTTTAGGTGAATTATTTTTTGTTTGCTTGTTGCTCATGTTGCTTTTGGCTTTAAAGTCTGTGCTAGGAGACACATTCAGAACAGACTTTAAGAAGCAAAATTTTAATGCTAAAACTCTAGTGAATTACATACTGTACATACAAAAAATGCTCTATTACAGTATAACCCCCAGCACTCAACCCATTCTAGAAATTATTTCACCACTTACAACAGATGTTTTGTAAGAAATTAACCCATTTTGTAACTGCAGGTAGACTGGTAGAATAATGTACAAAATCAAAATATCCCAGGTCTTCAGATGGACCAGTCAAGATGTTACATACTAGAAAGTTTCAGCCAAGGAGTGTTTCCCATTATTCCCGAGAATTGCTGTAAATTTCCAAAGCACCCCTTGGTATGTTACATTCGGTCTCCACAGGGAAAATAACAAATATATGCCACAGAAATGACATTCAGCTTGGTTGAAGGAAATTCTATTTCGGATGAGGTCTTCATCTGTAATTCCTTCTTTATATCCTAAAAGCATTTAGTCATTTTATCAATTAAAGTTAGGATAAAACTTCTTTCACTTCACTGCCCACATTACAAATTCTCAACCTACTGTCAGTGGCCTTTCTGAAACCTTACAACCTTAGGATTCTGGGAAAAGGACTAAGGCCTCATGTTTCCCTTCTTTGGTGCTCCATTTCATTTACTTAGAGGTGAATAGCAAACAGAAAATAAGCATTACATCCTTTGGTGAACTCAAGACACACTCGGACAAAAAAAAAATAATTAAAGAGGTTGTCCGGGCTTAATTTTTTTAATTGCCTATCTTCAATATAGGCCATAAATACCTGATCGGTAGGGGGCCAACACCCGGTCCCAAAACCTATCATCGGTAGGGAGCCTCTTTACACGGTCCGATACACAATACAAGGCATGAATCAAAATTCTTAATCCGCTGCATAATGGCTGGACGCCTCCCTGACTGCAGTGGGAGCTGAGCTGCAGTGACAACGTCCGTCCACGATACAGCAGATGGAGCTTTCTGCTTCCGGCTTTGTATTGTGTATAGGACAGGTGCCAGAAGCAGCTTCCAAACTATCCTGAGGATAGTCCATAAAAAAAAATTAAGACCAGGCAACCTCTTTAAGGAATAAGAACAAATGACGAAGAAAGCATACTTCATAATTTTCTAAAGTCTAAGTCAGTGGTCTCCTGCCTGTGACATGCCATTACAATATGTGGTTGGAGGGCCACAGGTTGCAGAACACTGGTAATACACATCACATGTATGTCACCTGAACCTACTGATCCAGCGACGCCAGCCTGTCATCTAAAGTGTATGGGGCCTCCTGAATCTCACCTGATTGCAGAAGTCAGGGAAGAGAAAGGTTGGATATATTGGATTTCAACATGCTTGATCCTTTAGCTCTAGGAGAGAAAAGCCATTGACAGATGTGCCTGGCTGTGGGCTCCTCCCCTCTCCTCATTTGTCGCATATGCTTGCTGGGCTGAAGCAATTATACATGTGTATGAGAGGATTGGCAGAAAGGCCTGTCGGCTGAACAAGTGTTCGCAAACAGGTATCACATGTGTGACCACATGTGCAATCCTTTATATTCACTTTGTGTTGATCTGTTGCCAATACAAAACTGTTTAGAGTGAATTCCTCTACCAGCTCAAAATAGCTTCCAACTAAATGTGCATTTATCTGCATATAAATAGCCAGAAACCTTCACTGTCCCTGAATCAATGCATGACAAAGTGCATGTTTAGTTAAAAAAAAAAACATATTGGTTGAACTATGTTTCCCATTTCCTATACAGTTTACTGTGTAACTTTTAGTGACACTTTATTGCACCTTTAAGTAAATAAATCAGAGGTTAGAATGTTAAAAATGATGGGGCAAGAGTAACCATTGAAAAAGAGAATTGTACCTCATGAGGTTAGAACTTTTTCTCCAGAGGCAAGAATATTTAACTCATATCCCTTTTTTATGGCACAACATTTAACCAAAACACTAATCTCATCTCTTCACCACCGCAGTACCATTTCAATATGTATCCCTAGTTTAGTCTTTTTTTTTTCACATCAGTACATTTGCTGGAGAATGTTTTGTTTAAATGTTTAAAAAAAAAAAAAAAAAAAAAAAAAGTTCTGTTTTCTTTCTAAGAATTCTTAATTTACACCAGATTGTATTTACAGATTAATAGCGGAGCCTGTGGTCGGACTACAAAGTAATCTGTATAGGTCTACTATAAAGATATATATATATATATATATATATATATATATATATATATATAGGATTTACAACATTCCAAATTCCCTTTAGCATGTACATGACCTTTAGATTTTGGAAATATTATTAAAAAACAGAAAATATTTCCTAGTGTATGCCAATACTGCATCATAAGGTGAAGTAAAAGTTATCACTTGTGCTTTTTTTGAGTACTGAATCTGCTACGAGATGGCCACAACAACTTATCAGTTAAGCATTGTAAAGGAACCCTCAAGGAAGCACCTGGCAGTTGTGGCCATCGACAGTGTACAAATGCAAAGAGGAATGGATGGAGTAGAAATCCCATAACAGGGATAATCTTTGTTTCCAAAGAGTGGTGAGGCGTCCTGTTCTGGCCACTTTGCATGTGACCACACTTAAGGTAGTTGTGACTTGAAAATTAAATAAAAGCCCACATTCAGGATCACTGAACATGGGAGCCATGAAAGGATGATCCGTCCACAGGCTCATTGATCATCAGAACTGGAAAAGGGAAAAGAAAGACACATTCCCTCTACTACGCGTAGAATTCCTCATGATTGTCTGGTTTTTGATAGGAAACGCTGGCCGGTTTGGGCTCCTCCAGAGCGTAACTTCCTTCATCTTTCTTTTTCATGCGGTAAATCAGCAGCATCACTAGAAATGCAGCAAAAAGGGCTCCGACCACACCTCCTACTATCACCGCTAGATAAAAAAAAAAGAAAAAAATTTATTAACACTGGCTTAAGATTTCAATAATAACAACTGAGATTGTATTAGGTTTTGTAGCTGTTTTGTATCCTGAAAAGGTCACAGTAAAAGCACCTGTATCTACATTAAAGCATAACTAAACTTTCGGACAACTTTTGATTTTCTAGTAGCATTTGCGTCATTAATTTATTTTGTAATATACTTTAACAAATTTTGGTTCCTTTCTGTGAAATCCTGCACTTTTTCTCCCTTGCTTCTTTATTGAGAGCTGTCCCCTGCTTCTCATTTTCTCATTGTGTAAGGAGTATGGTGCAAAATGGAAACGAAAATGAGAGTGAGGGAGGGTCGCTTCAAAAGGCCTATATCTCAGGCATTATAAATCTTAGAAACTTGTTTTGGCATCAGAGGAGAATCTCGTTTTTCATATGATAGTTGCAGATGCAGTTCTACCTGTATGATTTCTAGAGATATCACTGGTTGAAAACACAGTTGGGATTGGGATATTTATATGCAGTTGCAGCTTTACATATCCTAATCCCGACTGTGTCCTACATCCTCTTTGATATGACACCAAGAGCAAGTTTCTATGTTTCATAATGCCTGAAATATAACCGTTTGAAGATACCCTCCCCCACCCTCATTTTCTCTTCACTTCACACAGCACCATACTTCCTACACAATGAGAAAATGAGAAGCAGGAGCAGCTCTCTATGGAGAAGCAAGGGAAAAATGCAGGACTACACAAAAAGGAGCCAAGATTAGTTTAAAAAAGTATATTACAAAATGTATTAATGCTAGCAGAAAATCAAAAGTTGTCTGAAAGTTTAGTTACGTTTTAAGACATATCTGTTATAGTCCAATGCATAAGCAGCTGAAGTTAAAGTGGATACATAATATCCTTGATGTCAGTATGTTGTCACAATTATATACAAGGAAGATGGAGTTCATATGGTCTATATATAGTTTCAATGTAAGAAATAGAATACTTCAAATACAGTATAATCTTTGAGGCATTGATTCCACAGTTGCATTTTAAGGCTGGTTCAACTTCCCAGAAATGTTGATCCAATAAAAGGGTGCTTCTCTGGTCAATATTTGAAATAATAGGTAACCTTTTAAACCAGAGGTCCCCAAAGACCGGGCCGCAGACCAGTACCGGGCCGTGAATCACTTGGCACCATCAGGGACATCTTAGGTTACTAGGTGTCAGCTGATGCTCCGATGCTGGGTGTAATACATAGCATAGGAGCATTGGCAGACACCTGGTACAGGTCCTGTTTTTGAGAGTGAGAGTATACACCAAAAGATCAATTTCCACTTACCTAGTTATTAATGTAGCTGCCGGGATCTGTTCTTGCACACAAGATATGTGCATATTCTATGCTGCTCCCGAAAACTTCACTATTGTGCCGCTGGGGTCGGGGAACAGAATAGAAAATGTACACATCTTGTGTGCAAGAACAGATCCCTGGAGAGCTGCATCTGACCACAGTCTGACCTTCACACGGGCCCAGGTGAGGAAGGAGATGAAAAAGATCAAGGCGAGGAAAGCCGCAGGGCCAGATGACATCAGTGCAAGGCTAATTAAGACTTGTGTGGACCAGCTGTGTGGTATAATTACATATATGTATAATATGAGCCTGAGGCAGGAAATAGTCCCTGAATTATGGAAATCTTCTTGTGTGGTACCAGTTCCAAAGAAACCTCACCCTATGGACCTCAACGACTACAGACCTGTAGCACTGACATCCCACTTGATGAAGATCTTAGAGAGATTGGTTCTCACACATCTTCGCCCTCTAGTGAGCCCCGCTATGGACCCTCTCCAGTTTGCTTATCGACCAGGCATTGGGGTAGATGATGCCATCATCCACCTTCTGCACAGGGCTCTGTCTCACCTGGAAAAACCAGGGAACACGGTGAGAATAATGTTCTTTGATTTCTCCAGTGCTTTTAACACCATACAGCCCAGGTTACTGAGAGACAAGCTGGGCCTTGCTGGAGTGGACCACCACCTCTCCAACTGGATCCTAGACTACCTCACAAATCGACCTTGTGAAGAATATCGCCTAGCCCAGCCGCCTGGCACGCCTGCGATCAAACTTCTTTCTTAACCTCCCACTCACACACCGTGAGTAGACCGGGTCATAGGATAAAAACGAAACGAGCGATATAAATTTTATATGTTTAATAACCCAAGTGGGTCGGTATGAATTAATAGCATATACAGAAATATACAATATTAATACGATCAAGCATAAACATACAAGCAAAAGTGCGATGATACAATACAAAACAAAATAAAAGGGAAATAAAAGTTTAGAAAAGATACCTGAGCACACAGCTTTGTCCTAGCTGTCTCTCTTCCATGCTCAGCACAAAGAATCCTAAAAACTCACTCTCACCTCAGTGTGTGACCCCCCCCCAGCTACACCCTTCACCTCCCCCTTAGCCAGCCCTCCCTCTCTCTCCTTTGCAGAATCCTCGGACAGATGGGTAGGCACCACATTCCAACCAGTGGGGGAAGGATGGACATCTGGGATATCACACTGACGAGCCAGACCGGCCCTCTCTCCATGGTATGCACATAAAACCATTGGAGCGAATTGACCACCAATGTAAACACAGCTTTACATTCCTACAGATATGTGACTGATAGGAATGAGGAATGATACATGTCCAAGAAAGATACATAAATTGAGGGACTCATCATCACACCTCCCCCTTTTAGAGCGTGTCGGGAGGAAGGAGGAGCCTCCGTTCCTCTTCCACCCGCACCTCCGCAACCTCACCCCGCCGGGACAGGCCATCGGCATTGCCATGGGCCTGGCCAGGCTTGTGCCGGATGTCATAGTTGTATTGCTGCAGCACCAGGCTCCAACGTAACAACCGTCCATTCTGACCTGCAACACGTTTGATCCAGATCAGAGGGTTGTGATCTGTCACCACGGTGAAGTGGCGCCCATACAAGTAAGGCTGCAGATGCTGCAAGGCCCAAACAATTGCTAGGCATTCCTTCTCCACTGTGGCGTAGGCCACCTCCCGCGGCAGTAGCTTTCGGCTGAGGTACTGCACCGGGTGCTCTTGCCCCGCTGAGTCAAGCTGGCTCAGTACGGCACCGAGTCCGTAGGTGCTGGCGTCGGTCTGTAGCACAAGCGGACGTGACTCATCGTACACCTGAAGTACAGGTGCGTTCGCCAGGGCCGCCTTCAGGGCCTGGAAGGAGTGCTCGCAAGCATCCGTCCACTGGACAGTTTGCGGCAACTTCTTCTTGGTGAGGTCCGTCAAGGGGGCAGCCAGAGCACTATAGTTCGGTACGAACTTCCTATAGTACCCTGCCGTTCCCAGGAAAGACATCACCTGTCGCTTGGTCCGGGGGGTTGGCCAGGATGTGATTACATCCAGCTTTTCAGGTTCTGGTTTCAGGGTTCCCCCACCTACCCGGTGTCCCAGGTATTGGACCTCGCGCATGCCCAGCTGACACTTTTCCGGTTTGATGGTCAAGCCCGCACGGTGGATCCGCCTCAGCACCTGCGCCAGGTGCTGTAGGTGTTCCTCCCAAGTGGAGCTGAAGACGGCAATGTCATCCAGGTACGCCGTGGCAAACCCTTCGCATCCCGTCAGCAGGGAGTTGACCATCCGCTGGAAAGTGGCAGGGGCATTCTTCATGCCGAATGGCATGACAGTGGACTCGTACAGTCCGAAAGGGGTGATAAAGGCCGATCGTTCCTGGGCCTGAGGGGACAGGGGGATCTGCCAGTATCCCCGACTCAAGTCCATGATGGACAAGTACTGGGCCTTACCTAGCCGGTCAAGCAGGTCGTCGATGCGCGGCATGGGGTACGCGTCGTCGACTGTAACCGCATTAAGTTCCCTGTAATCTACTCAGAACCGGGTGGTCCGGTCCTTTTTGGGCACAAGAACCACAGGTGAAGCCCATGCACTGTGAGAGGGCCGAATCACCCCCAGGTCCAGCATCTCGCCAATCTCCTTGCGCATCTGGACCTGTACCTCCAAGGAGACGCGATATGGCGACCGCCGGATAGGGGCATGATTCCCAGTATCCACATGGTGAATGGCCTGGTCAGTTCTCCCGGGCTTCGCGGAGAACAGACCAGGTAGGGAGTGCAAAACTCCATCCAGCTGGGACAGCTGGGCCTCAGCCAGCAGGGGGTTCACCTGTGCCTTCTTGTTGGACCCATCCTCCTGAAAATGAGCAAGCAAGTCAACAAGGTCTTCTTCTTCCCCCTCCTCTAACAGACTGCATACCGGAAAGGCACTAGCTTCCCGGTCATGATGATCCTTCATCATGTTGACATGGAAGACCTTATGCCTGTTCCGGCCTGGATCGACAGTGACCAGGTAGCTGACGCTGTTGACCTGCTGGTGCACGACGTATGGGCCGGTCCATTTCGCCTGAAGCTTGTCCTGGGGCTCAGGGACTAGGACCCATACTTTCTGCCCCGGCTGGTATGTTCTCTCACGGGCATTCTGATCATACCAGCGCTTCTGGTCAGCCTGAGCCTGGACCATGTTGTCATGCACCAGCTGCGCCACAGCCTGCATTTGGTCACGGAATCGCAGGACATACTCCACGACTGGCACACCTTGGATGGCCATTTCTCCTTCCCAGGACTCTTTCACAAGAGTTAGGGGCCCACGTACACGTCTCCCGTACAAGAGCTCAAAGGGGGAGAACCCCGTTGAGGCTTGAGGCACCTCCCGGTAAGCGAACAGCAGGTGCGGGAGATAAGGCTCCCAGTCGCGCCCGTGGGACTCGACTAACATCCTGAGCATCTGCTTCAGGGTGCCATTGAACCGTTCGCACAGGCCATTGGTCTGTGGGTGATACAGGCTGGACACCAGATGTTGCACCTCTGTTACCTTACACAGGCCTTGCATCAAGGCAGACATGAACTGGGTACCTTGGTCTGTGAGCATCTCTCTGGGAAATCCAACACGGGCGAAGATGCCTACCAGAGCCTTGGCCACTACATCAGCCCGGGTGGAAGACAGCGCGACAGCTTCCGGGTACCTAGTAGCGTAGTCTACTACCGTTAATATGAAACGTTTCCCGGTGCGACTGGGAATGGACAGGGGTCCAATGAGATCCACAGCCACCCGCTGGAAAGGTTCGGTTATGATGGGCATAGGTATCATGGGTGCTTTGGAGCCTTGCCCCGCCTTGCCCATCCTCTGACAAGTGTCACATGAACGGCAGTATTTAGCTACATCTGTCCCCATCTTAGGCCAGTAGAATAAGTGGCTGAGGCGAGCCTTGGTATTAGCGATCCCCAGGTGGCCTGCCAGTGGAATATCATGAGCAATCCGCAACAACTCCACCCGATAGGGTTGGGGTACCACTAAATGTTTCTCCCTGAGCCGACTTTCTTTTCCCTTTGTGGGGATCGTTTCCCGGTACAACCTCCCTTGCTCCCAGTACACGCGGTCCTTGTCCGACTCCAAGGGAGGTTGATCAGCACGCTCCTTCAATGCATCCAGACTGCGGTCAGCTTGGACAGCGTCCCTGAACTCCTGACTGGAACCAGACAGAAGAGATGTGCATGTCATATACCCGCCGGGCTCCTCCGGCTCCAGGGTGGGGAGGTTAGTCATGGCGGTCTCAGTGCCATCTCCAGGTGACAGAGGGAACGGCTCAGGGGTCGGAGCGCCTTCCACCCCTCTAGCACTCTGGCTGCGGGTCACCACCGCAACTCCAGCAGTCCGTTCCTCATCCGGATCGGCCCTGAGATCCCCGTGACCCACCTGACCACCTGGCACATTGTCCTCAGTTGGGGTTGCCCCCAGCATCTCAGAAGAGCTACCCTGTAAACCTGCAAGGCAAGAATTAGCAATTACATTGACATTGCATTCATTCATTGATTCACAGTGAACTGCATGGGGGAATGGCTGAGCCAGGGTCACACTGAGGGGGCTCTCATCACCCGCAGATGTGGGCGGGGCTACAGCCAGATCAGCATTCCACAATGTCTCATTCACATGCTCACTGATTACTTTAGCTGGACGCACAGCAAGGGGAGACAAAAGGCTGACCCCTCCCTCTGCCTGTGTGACAGGCTTCAACCCCTCATTAAAATCAGTACAGACATTTTGTCACAGCGAGGTGGGGTTGCTCCCACCCCATATTGGGACACCAAGGGCCCCAAATCTCTTCCCAATAGTACATTGGCAGGCAGATCAGACACTAGCCCCACATCACGCATCCCTTTTCCCACACCCCAGTCCAAATGGACGCAAGCCATGGGCACAGTTACGCGTTCTTGTCCAATACCCTTCAGGGTCAGAGTTTTTCCAGGGATAATACTGTCCGCAGGGACCAAGTCAGGTTGCACCAGAGTAATCTGCGCCCCAGTGTCCCGAAATCCCATGACCACTTTACCCCCCACAATGACCTGTTGACTGTTGGCATTGGATTGCAACCCCTCCCTCCCCACCAAGTATACAGATGGGACAGATGTCCCGTGGCTGGGGAAACAGGGGGGTTCTTAGAGCGGTTGGGGCACTCCGCCTTGAAATGTCCTGGCTGGTTACAGGCATGACACCGCCGGGCCTCTCCTTGGGATTTGGAGGGGATGCCCAGGGCGCCCAGAGTTCTTGGGACAGGGGAAGTAGAGGGGGCACCTGGGACAGAGTTTGTCTGACCCCACTTGGAGACCGCAGGCTGTGGTGAACTCCAACTTTGCCCCTCCTTCCCGCTTGGGGGTCTCTGCAGTGTGGCTCCTCTCTTGATCCCTTGCTCCCTGGTGGACACATAGTCGTCAGCAATCTCTGCAGCCTTGTCTGCTGTTTTGGGTTTCCAGTCACACACGAACTGGCGGACCTCCAGAGGGCACACCTGGAGAAATTGTTCCTTTATCATAAGATCCCCAATTCCCTCAAACGTGGTGACAGTAAGTCCTTTGATCCACTGCCAGAACGTAACCTGTAAGTGGTGCAGAACATCCGCATAGCTCTCTGTGGGACCCCGCTGGATATTCCGGAACTTTTTGCGGTACACCTCCGGCGTGAGCCGGTATCTCCGGATCAGCGCCGCTTTGATGGTCTCATAGTCCGCGTCCACTGGTAAGCTCGTGGAAACATCCAGGCCTTTTCCCTTCAGCCGGGGAGACAGGTAACGGGCCCATTCTGCCTGGGGAATATGATGCTGCTTACACACCCTCTCAAATCCCCGCAAGAACGAGTCCAAGTCCCCGTTATCTTCCAAGATTGGAAAGTCCTCGGATCGGATCTTTAGTGCTCGGGCTCCTGGAGTTGGTGCAGGGGAAGGTTGCGCCTGCTGGCAAAGTTCCAGCTTTTTTAGCTCAAGCTGATGCTCCAACTCCGCCCGACGCTCTGCAGCAGTGGCCTCTCTTTCCGCCCGGCGCTCTGCAGCAGCGGCCTCTCTCTCCGCCCGGCGCTCTGCAGCTTCTCGGTACTGGAGAATCACCTGCAGACGGGTGCTAGAGTCACTAGCGTCTATCTGCTGTAAGGCCATTTGCAAGTATAAGTCCGTTACCCCCACAGAAGTGGGGTTACTGGTCCCTCCAGGCACAGTTACCTCTGGGGTCCGGGCACCTGCGGAACCGTCTGGCATGGTGATGTTTTCTGGTGCCAGCCTCTCAGGACTTTGCTCCGCCTCCTGCATGGCTATGGTAGCTTCCATATCTGCCATCTCCTGGAGTTCAGCAGCAACCAAGTCCTGCAGATGTTTGGTTATGCTTCTGGTCCCACCAGCCATCCACTGGAAGCCGTTGCCAAATAAAAGATAGGACAGAAAAAAGAAGAAGGGAGGGAACAGTACTGTACCAAACTTTCACCGTATTTTAAGCTTGATCTCATACCGCGCTCGTTCCATAGGATTGCCGCAATCCCCAGTGTCTGCGTGATACCACACCCACACACTGTTACCCTAATATCCCACCGCTGCCACCACTGTGTAGAATATTGCCTCGCCCAGCCGCCTGGCACGCCTGCGATCAAACTTCTTTCTTAACCTCCCACTCACACACCGTGAGTAGACCGGGTCATAGGATAAAAACGAAATGAGCGATATAAATTTTATATGTTTAATAACCCAAGTGGGTCGGTATGAATTAATAGCATATACAGAAATATACAATATTAATACGATCAAGCATAAACATACAAGCAAAAGTGCGATGATACAATACAAAACAAAATAAAAGGGAAATAAAAGTTTAGAAAAGATACCTGAGCACACAGCTTTGTCCTAGCTGTCTCTCTTCCATGCTCAGCACAAAGAATCCTAAAAACTCACTCTCACCTCAGTGTGTGACCCCCCCCCCAGCTACACCCTTCACCTCTCCCTTAGCCAGCCCTCCCTCTCTCTCCTTTGCAGAATCCTCGGACAGATGGGTAGGCACCACATTCCAACCAGTGGGGGAAGGATGGACATCTGGGATATCACACTGACGAGCCAGACCGGCTCTCTCTCCATGGTATGCACATAAAACCATTGGAGCGAATTGACCACCAATGTAAACACAGCTTTACATTCCTACAGATATGTGACTGATAGGAATGAGGAATGATACATGTCCAAGAAAGATACATAAATTGAGGGACTCATCATCACAGACCTCAATACGTGAGAGCCCAAGACTGTGTGTCAGGTACCGTGATCTGTAATACGGGGGGCACCTCAGGGTACGGTTCTCGCCCCTTTCCTCTTCACACTGTACACTGCTGATTTTAGGTGCAACTCATCCAGCTGCTACCTACAGAAGTATTCTGACGACTCTGCAATAGTAGGCCTCATCACAGACGATGATGACAGGGAGTACAGAGAACTGAACCGGTTTTTTGTGGACTGGTGCCACCAGAACCACCTGAAGATTAACGCGGGGAAGACCAAGGAGATGGTGGTGGACTTCCGTAAAGGCAGATGCCCTCCAAAACCAGTGGACATCCTCGGGACGGGCATCGAGATTGTGAACACCTATAAGTACCTGGGTCTGCTCCTTAATAATAAGCTGGACTGGGCAGATCATATGGAGGCCCTGTACAGGAAGGGCCACAGCAGGCTCTACCTGCTTAGGAAGCTGAGAGCCTTTGGAATCCGGGGGGCACTTCTTAGGACTTTCTTCAACTCGGTAGTGGCATCAGCCATCTTCTTTGGAGTGGCAGGCTGGGGGGAGCAGTATATCAACCAGGGACAGAAATAAACTTGACAAGCTGATTAGAAGGGCCAACTCTGTCCTGGGGAGCCCACTGGACCCAGTGCAGGTGGTGGGTGACAGAAGGATACTGTCCGTGGTGAGCTCCATGCAGGAGAATAACTCCCATCCCATGCATGAGACTGTGATTGCGCTGGGCAGTACTGTCAGTGACCGACTGCTCCACCCTAGGTGTGAGAAGGAGCGCTATCGGAAGTCTTTCCTCCCCACCGCGGTTAGGCTGTACAACCAACACCAACCTAAGCGGAGATCATTACATACAGAGAACTGAAATATCTCTGTGCCTGTTAAATCCCCCCCCCCCCTGCTACGTCCTATCTGTCTGTCTGCTATTAATGTAATGCCTCTCACCTTGGTACATTCCTGTACATGTTGTATTTGTATTTGTATCTGCTTATCTTATCTTATCTTTGCTGCTGTAACACACTGAATTTCCCCACTGTGGGACTATTAAAGGACTATTATTATTATTATTATTAGAGACCAGGTAAGTATAATGTAATTCTAGTTACAGTATGTGAGGGGACCATTACAGTGTTATGTGTTTTTGTGGGGGGGCACTATAACTGTAATAGTGCCCTATTACAGTTATAGTCTTCCCCCTACAGCTAATAACAGTCCCCACACAGGTAATATTATTAATTGGGGGACACTACAGGTAATAGTGCCTCCCAGTTAATAACATTACCTGTGTGTGGGGGACTGTTATTAACTGGGGAAGGGGGCACTATTACAGTAATAGTGCCCCCTGAGTGATGGTCCCCCCTAATTGAATGAGGGCCCCCTCCGCCCTACCCATGCTTTTATTAAGGTAGCTGTCCATACCACCAATAAGTTATGCTTGATATGGAGAGATCTCCCTTAATAAAGTATAGGGAACTGTATAAATGTAATCATTAAATGTGGACTTTATTGTGTTTTTTTTTATGAGCTGCCCCATCGCCCAACCCTGTCTCGCCACTGAAAACTCCGCCCCCTTCCCCGTCGGGCCACGGGAAAATTGGCCTACATGTAAGTGGTCTTTGGTACAAAAGATGGAAAAATGAAGCATATCTAGAAAAGAACACTGTCCCTACTGTGAAACATGGAGGAGGCTCTGTTATGTTATGGGGCTGCTTTGCTGCATCTGGCACAGGGTGTCTTGAATCTGTGCAGGGTACAATGATATCTCAAGATTATCAAGGGATTCTAGAGAGAAATGTGCTGCCCAGTGTCAGAAAGCTTGGTCTCAGTCGCAGGTCATGGGTCTTGCAACAGGATAATGACCCAAAACACACAGCTAAAAACACCCAAGAATGGCTAAGAGGAAAACATTGGACTATTCTGAAGTGGCCGTCTATGAGCCCTGACCTAAATCCTATTGAGCATCTTTGGAAGAAGCTGAAACATGCCGTCTGGAAAAAGGCACCCTCAAACTCGAGACAACTGGAGCAGTTTGCTCATGAGGAGTGGGCCAAAATACCTGTTGAGAGGTGCAGAAGTCTCATTGACAGTTATAGGAATCATTTGATTGCAGTGATTGTCTCAAAAGGTTGTGCAACAAAATATTAAGTTAAGGGTACCATCATTTCTGTTCAGGCCTGTTTCATGAGTTTTCTTTTTCAAAAAATTATGTTGAAGCATGGTTGAAAAGCAATGTCTGACTTTCATTTGTTCATTTTCATAGAATTTTTATATATTATTACTTTTATCAGATTCAAGTTATTTCTGTGACCATTGTGGGTTTTTCTTTCATTAAACGAGGGGTACCAACAATTTTGTCCACGTGTGTGTGTATATATATAGGATCTATCTATATACTGGGGGCATAGGTTAATATGTTACAGGCCACTTTGGGAACATTTTACTGTTTGAGGGGCCACTGTAGGAGCATTATACTGAATAGGGGCCACTAAGGAGGTATTATACTTCGTGAGTGCCACTAAAGGGACATCATACTGTGTGGAGGAGGCATCATCTCTCTATGCTATAAATTGAAGGGCACAATTACTGTGTTAGGGCACAAAAGGATATGATAGGAATGGATGGGGTCAAAGGGGATGTGGGTTTGATTGGGGCAGATCTTTACACAAAAAATTGCTGTGGTGCACCGCCACAATAATCAGTCATTTTTGTCCTCTAAAAGTTGTGAGGTATGTCTAAATGGTGGGGATAAGTGGGGAGGTGGGAGCGCCAACTTATGAAACCTTTGCACTGGGTCCACCAATGTGTTAAAACGGCCATGGTTACGACATCTGTTAATGGAAGTGTAATTTCATCTGTACTTGTTCTAGTAGGTGGGCAGAACTAAGTAAGAAGAAACCAGCTAGAGTGCAGACGTGCTAGTCAGTTTCTAGAATTACCACCTGAGACAGGCTGCCCCACACCATTGGACCTCTGGAAGCTTGAAACTGTCTTTTTGTTTCCTATGAGAAGGTCTCCACTGCTAGATAGTTAAAACCCCTATGCATGGCTAAGATGCCTTGAATTCCCAGAAAGTGAGCTGTACTGTACTGAGTCGGGGTAAGCCTAGACAGGCCACTCGCAGAGAGGGAGTGAGTGAGGAGCAAATGCTACTCCTGCAGTGACACCATGTAAATGGATTCTGTAATTAAAGATACTGAACTTTCATGTTGTTGACTGGATGTCCAACCGATATTGCTTTGAGCCTGAAGTAAAGAGTGCCATGAGCTGTTAATCCTCCACATTCTTTCCTAGGACAGTTTTCTGGTCTCATAACGTTGCCACTTTTGGCACATGCCTGATTTGTGGAAAATGTGGGACTTTATGAGGGTTTTGCACCACTCTTACCACTTTTCTAAATAGTTAACAGGAGCCCTCCACATTCACGGCAGAAAACTACCATAAATTATAACTGAAGTCTACGCCAGATAGGATCTGAGTTTCTGGCTTACAGAAAGCCCAAGATGCACCACAAATATTAAGAATATGGCACTCAGGTTCACTCTACTAGCATACAATATACTAGATAATAACATTACCAATAACGTTGTCAGCAAACAATACTAACATTATCAATTTTGTACACACTGATATGAATCTGCTGACAAAATTGAAGTGTTTGTACATATTGTAAGTAGTGACTAACCTATTAGCACTTCTCTTCTCTCCAGAATATTCTTTTGCGGCATCTGTGCCAGGGTATTCCCAGAATCTATAGTGTTGTCAATAAGACCAGTATCTAATTTCCTTCCTCGACCACGATCAGTGGGTGATGTACCAGCTGGCAAAACTTCATTGCCCAGGTCAGGAACTGTGGGTAGCTGTGTCTGAGATGCTTCCTCCTCTTCTTGGATCTCAAAGTCACCACTGGGGCCTCCACTCACTGGCACCTCTATATCACCATCTCGAGCAGTAGCTATTGTCACTTCCCAGGTGTCTGTCTGTTACCGAAACAAAGAAAGTATGGATAATTGAGGCGGGTTAATAATTCATGAAAATGGGCAACATTTCAACTGTTCAATAAAACAATGTCCATTTTTTTTTACTTACTTGTATTTTACCTTTATTTCTTCTGTATTTCCTGGTACTTAACTGTGCTTTCATTCACACAGTTATCTTAATATATACTGTATGTTGTTTTCTCTAAATCCTTGTTTACACTGAATTCTTATTCTAATTGCTATAAAACTTACAGTGGTTTTAAAAAATGTTTTGTGTATCTAATCTCCATTTCCATCAGAACATCATGAGAAGGACACATGTGCAGCGTCAGTGTTGCCTGTTGAAGGGTCTTTGAAGAGTTGTGTGCTAGGGTGGCATATGCATTTTAAATGTAAAGATCACTACAAATAGCATTTACCTTTACCACCTTTAATAATCCAGATGCATCTCGCCGCAACCAGGGACCTGATTAAAAGTGGTGTACAGAACTCCTTAATAAATTCCCACCTATGTTTTTTTTTTTAGAATGAACACAAATATATACTGTAAGTATGCCAATTCTCCTACAAGCATAACATTGAATGTGAGGGGATGTTCTGATGGCTGGTTGCCAGAAATTTGGCTTTAGAACCCTTGTTTGGGACATGAGGCATGCTTCTTTACCTCTTTCACAAAGCTATGTGGCCAGGTTTTTCTTTTTTATTTTATAATTCTTTTCTCTTAAATTACATTTATAGCACATTCTCCCCACCTCCAGTGGAAGCTTTTTGAACTGCACAGGTTTTTCACTTCTTACACTCTCTCGCCCCACTCAGTCCGGAGTTGTCCCCAACTAGCTTTGAGAGATGGTGTCTGTTTAGAGTGGATGACAGGGACTTCCTCTCCTTTATATACGGCTTGCTCAACGCTTCACCACTTGACAGTAAGCTTGATATTATATTGGCTTGGGAGCAAGACCTCGACACTACCCTGACCCCGACCCAATGGGTCGACTGTTGTATGTCCATTAGCAAAGGCGTTGGCAGGTCATCCTCATGGAGTCTTCTTTGAAAGTGCTTCATAGGACGTATCTGGTCCCTTATCAGCTCCATCGCTTCTTCTCAACTGTTTCACCCCTCTGTTTTAGGGGTTGTATTGCTTTAGGCACTACTTTCCATGTGTGGTGGTCCTGCCCTCTGGTCCGCCGCTATTGGATAGCAATTCATAGGCGCAGCGGCTCTTTGGATAGTCCTTACCATTTCAGGCTCCCATATTTCTTCTCAATCTTAAACCCTCTACTTTAAAATATGCCCAATTCAGGCTTTTTCAATACATTTTAATAGCAGGCCGGATTCACATCCCCTCCAACTGGAGAAAATCTTTTCTCTCAGTGGCCGAGGTCATGCGAAGGGTAGATACCATCATGCTCCATGAGAAGAATAATTCCATTAGATCCGATACCCGCCCACTATTTGATAAGGTCTGGACGCCTTGGTCCAATAGGTCTTGCATCCCGGGCCTACCATACTGTCTTCAGCTCTAGATTTACAACCGGACTGAGTCTTTGCTCTCCCCCTACCCCCCCTAAGGCGGATCTGTAGTTGTTCTACATTACAGCAGTAACCCATTTTCGTGCTGAATCTCCTCCCTCTTTTCCTCCCAACCCAGGTTGATTTTGATGCATTCCTGTTTTCATTCCCTCTCTGGGTTACTATTTGTTTTTTCTGTATGCTACCCTTTGATGTATGGTGCTAACTTCGGTGTCTAGTACCTTCTTTGAAGGCTTATTGCTATGTTTGACATGACATGTAACTTTCTCTGTATTATCCTCCTGTTGTTGCAATTTAATAAATACTTTTGAAACTAAATTACATTTATCTCTAAATCTCTTTTTGCTCTAACCTCATTTCTAAATAAGCTTTAATCTACTGTTATCCACTTGTGAGTGTATTTATGGATACGTTTCATTACAGTGACAATGAATTTTATCTATGTACAAAGTAGAACAATACTGATCTTAGTGTGTATTTATTCTGTACAATTAACCCTAACTATTACAGCGGTGTCGGGTGTTTAAATATGGCGGCCGCTCAGAGCTGAGCAGTCATCATAGCCATTGGGTCTATATTATCATTGGCATTAACTGATTGTGAGCATTAACCATCTTAATGCCTCGGTCAAAGCTGACCAAGGAACCATTTTGCCTGCAGCACACGGGTGCCGCCATTTAGACGTGTATCACCGTTCCACGGAATGAGTTCTGGGGGCGGTGATCCATTACCATGACAGCCGGAAGCCTATTGAAGGCTCCCAGGCTTGTCTCCCATACATTTCTATTGTAGGCTGTTCTAGGCAGCCTGTAATAAAAATATAGGGATTTAACAATGTATTGAAATGCATTAGCATTGCAAAGTATTGTATTAGTGATCAGACCCGATGGGATTCAAGTCCCCCTAGGAGGTCTAAAAATAAAAGTAAAAAAAAATATTAAAAAATGATTAAAAGTTTAAATCCCCCCCTTTCCCTAGAAAGACATAAATAATAAATAAACTGTGTGAAATATGCACACATTCGGTATCCCTGCGTCCCTAATCATCCAGTCTAGAAATTTATAAAAATATTTTTCACATAAGGTGAATGCCGTAGTAGGAAAAAAAACAAACAAAAGAGCCAAACCACAATTTTTTTCACTGTTTTGCCTCTCATAAAAATTGAAATAATGTCAATTACAGGCCTCTCTCATCTTTTTAAGTGGGAGAACTTGCACAATTGGTGGCTGACTAAATACTTTTTCCCCCACTGTAAATAAAGTAAAACAAATAAAAAATGAAAGAGCCCAACTGCACTTTTTTGCCGGTTCGCCTCCTATAAAAATTTTAATAAAAAGTGACCAAAACACCAGACATTCAACAAAATTATATAAATAAAAAGTACATCTTACCCAGCGAAAAAAAGACACCCTATGCAGTACCGTGTACTGAAATATAAAAAAGGTATGGGTGTCAAAAAATTTTTTTAAATGTTTTTTTTTTTTTTTTAAATGTAACAAAAACTATATACATTTGGTAGTGCAGTAAGTGGAACAACCCACATAATTCAGGTAACTTCTTTGTGTCTGCACAGTAAACCCTGTAAAAACTAAGCTCGTAAGAAAGTCACGCAAACATAGTTTTCCTCCCATTCTGAATTTATTTCCAGCTTCCCAGTACATCATACGGAATATAAAATGATACTAATATGAATTTCAATTTGTCCGACAAAACGTATGCGCTTATATGGCAATTTGAATGGGAAAATAGCAAAGCTATGGCTTTTAGAAGGCAGGGGTTACAAATGAAAATTGAAAAATGGCTGTGGCAGGATGGGGTTAAGGTAAATTCAGATCGGATGAAAATACTGGCGATAGATCTGTCTTCCGTGTTCATTCCATTTTTCAGTTCCTATAAGGATACAGTAATACACAGAACCTAGCCTAAATGACTCCTTTACCCAAACCTTTAAAATGAAATTAAAAATGAAATAGTCATGTAGGCCGGTCGATCAACAACACTGATGTCTATTCATATTTACCATCTTTCTGCAACCTGCTGGAGATCCAACATCATGTTCCTACACTTTTTTCTCCCACCCCCATAATAATCACTCGCTAATACTCTACTCCGATGCCCACATGACGCTGCCACTGGAGCCTTAATAAATCCCTGCTCAAACATCCTGCCGCTTTAACTATGTTGCGGTCCCATTTGGAGGCGTACTTCTGCAACTATTTTGGCTCTGTAACATCTCCTGTGGTCCTATGGGAAGCTCACAAGGCTGTCATGTGAGGACACTGTAAAGACAGATGTCTACAAACACAATTTTTGCAGACCAGCATCCGGACTCTCCTCTTGAAACTGACGGTCTTGCACCAACTAGTCCCAGCCCGAGCGAATCTCAGATCTGGAGACCCATCATGCACAATGACTTCTCTTATTCACTCGCCAGCGGTACTATGAGAGAGGTAATAAAGCCCTCCACCTCCCATGCTGTCCCTGGCCATCTCCTACATCAGCCAGAGGCTATTGCGTCTGCCTTCCACTCTTATTAGTCCAAGCTTTATAACTTACCATCCCTTTCCATGCCGTACTCTGCCGAAAGACACTACCGACGTGCGGACTATCTTAGAGATTACCAACTGCAGCGGTTGACGTCAGACACCCTGTCTTCTCTTAACACTCCTATCACTAATGAGGAATTACAAGGGGTTCTGAAAGAACTTCCAAATAGAAAGGCTCCGGGTCCTGACGGCTTTACCTCTACTATCTCTACTATAAAACCTTTCAAAGTTAACTGACAGGTCACCTCCAGGACCCATTTAACTAATTTCTTATGGGCTCCCAGATCCCCTCCTCTATGCTACACTCCCATATCACCTTGGTCCCCAAACCGGGTAAAGACTTACAGGACTGTTCTAATTATAACCCCATCGTGCTGCTGAATACGGATCTGAAATTCTTCACCAAAATTTGGCCTAACAGGATGAATGCTTAGCTCTCTGCACTTATCCACAAGGACCAGGTGTGGTTTTGTCCCCTGCCGTCTGGCGAGTGACAACACCAGAAGGACTGTGAATTTAATGGAGATGATCAACCATTACTCTACCCCTACCTTCCTCCTGAGCCTGGATGCTGAGAAGGCTTTCAATTACCTTGATTGGTCTTTCATGTCGGCCACACTGGAACATTTCAGGTTCTCGGAAGTCTTTCTTATGGCGATTCGGGATTTTTACTCCCAACCCACGGCAGTGGTCACACTTTCTTGATTCCCTTCCCCATTCATAATGGGACGAGACAGGGTTGCCCCTTTTTCCCTCACCATATTTTTCCTCTGCATTGAGCCTCTTGTTGCCATGATTCGACGGGATCCAGATGTTAGGAGGGTTAGAGTCCGAGATAGGAAATTCAAAATCTCCCTTTTCGCGGATGATGTGCTTCTTACTCTCACTTCCCCTCATACCACTTTACCTAACCTATTGCGTGTCCTAGGGACCTAGAGAGATTTCTCGGGATATTGCCCCTCAACATCCCCCACAATCTCCTAACCATCTTCCGTGGTAGTTAAGGCTTCCAGTGGCAAACCTCCATCTGCTACTTTGGGATTCTACGTACACGACCCTCTACTCTGCTAATTATCTGCAGCTTTTTTGCGACCTTAGAGCCCTTTCAGACAAATGGTGAATCACTATCTCTTTGCTGGGGCGAATCACGGTGGTTAAGATAACCCTCCTACTGAAGTTGCTTTATTATTTTGAGACACTCCCGGTTGCGGTCCCTCAAGTGGAACTTTGGAACTTACAGAAGGCTGTTTTCCAGTTTTTATGGAATGCTAAGCGTCACCGCATTCCTTGGTGAGTGATGCTGGTAGGGAGGGGGTTGTGGGGACTGGCTGTCCCGTATCTTCTCCACTATTACTGGGCAACCCATTTACGCTGTATCCCATTTTGGGCAGCCTTGCCTGCATATAACAAATGGCTGAAAATTGAGAAGCTGTGGCTTGCATCCTAATGCACTGTTATGTTATGGGTTGTCTCCCCCACCCCTCAATTGGTCCAATTTATTTTATTAGAGCTATTTGGTCTGTTTGCCATTCCTTGTTCCCCTTGGCGTCTAGATGTTCCTCGATAGTTTCCCTCCTGTATAATCCCCTCCTCCCACAGGGAATGTCGACTAGCACGGTAAATGTATGGTCCAAGGCAGGCCTGTTTAGGATTGTTGATATGGTTGACCCGGCGACGTTTGAGCTCAGGTCCTTTGACTACCTCACCTCTACCTTGAATCCCCCAGTGACAGAATGGCTTCACTATCAGCAGGTACTTCATTTTGTCTGCTCGCTGCATGGATCTCTAAAGTTCTCCCTCCCCACCACATTTGAGAAGATCGCCCATTTATCAGATCCTATCTTCCCCCTAATCACTACACCCCCTAATCACTGATACATGTCCAAAAGGAAGGAGGAGGCAATAGGTAGACCTATATCTGAAGGAAAGTGGCAGATAGTGTGGCCCAGTGCTATGAAATCCTCCTTGTGTGTAATCTTTAAGGAAACCCAATACAAGCTACTGGTGCATTGGTATCACACCCCTACTCTTCTACACTCCTTAAACCTATCGATACCCTCGTAATGCTGGCGTTGTCACTTTGCAACTAGCACCCTATACCATATCTTTTGGGAATACCCGATAATCCTGGGCTTCTGGAGGGAGGTCAAGATGCTGACAGACGCTCCTTTTATCCAGGGAGTTCCTCTAGACCCACTTACATACCTCTTGAACCTCCCTCCCAGACACCTAGGTAAGAAGACACCAAGGCTGTTCCTCTACCTACTGTATGTATGGCAGCAAAGACTTCTATTGCTAAATATTGGAGGTCTGTAGCCCCTCCCCCCCACCCCCCAAGTCCTGAACTTCTCGCTAGAATTAAGGATGTTTGTAGCCTTGAATTTCTGACTGCGATCCTTCATAACACTGTGGACGCATTCCAGTCCTTCTGGATCCTCTGGGATACATATTGTATCTTAAACGGCTTTTGACCATGGTGACCCCCTCTCGCTTTTCCTTCTTGTTACCCCCCTTGTCTTCTGATTTTCTTTACATACTGTTATTGTTTACAACTTATGCCTTACTGTCTACCTTATTACTTGGAGATGTTGTGGTTGATTTGTATTTGTTTTTTTTTGTTAATTCTTATATAAAATCTTTCAATAAAAATGTTTACTGACAACAGTTTATATTTAAAAAAAAACAAAACATAATGAGAGGTGGCCAGATCCTCACCTGTGGTTGTTGAGTAGGAGTCACTTCTAAATCCTCGATTTCACCGTCATCTGCTATAGTTGTCTCTATTGTTTTGTCATCTTCAGTAGACCACTGCTGGGTGCTTCCCTGATCTGGAGTGGTCCCAATGCTTAAAGTAGTATCAACCCATTCCTCTGTTTTTTGCTCTGTTGTAGTCGGCGTTATAGTTGTTAAAGTGGAAACTATAATCACAGGCTGTAACCGGCGTACCTCAGTTGTTCTGGCTGTTACTGTGGTTACAGCAGCAGTAGTTGCAGCTTCTTTGGTCGGAATAGTTGTTGTAGGTGGAGCAGTTATAGATGGTGTTTCTGGGGCTTCAGGAAGAATCCATGGGTGGTGTCGATGTACTAATGCCGCTTGTGTTGTGGGAGAAGGCCATGTTGTCTGTACAGGGGCAAGCATGTCTACTGTAGGTGCTGGTTTTAGTGCTGTTGCTGTGGGAGGAGCAATGGGTGTTTCTGTAGTGAATCTAATTCCAAAATCCAGCCTGGACTCCATCTCGAAATCTAAAAGAAGATGAACATAGTGATTTATTTCTGAACATCTGATAGGTGCCCTTTGGAAGACCTTAACAGTCACAAGAAACAAAATAAAGCAACTGAAAACTGTCAGTGATATTATCTGTATAACAAGATCCCATTTTTCTGTGTCTTTATCTATCTATATATCTATCTATCTATCTATCTATCTAATTAGATATACTAATAAAGCTCAGTAAAACATAAATGTCTGACACTTCTAAAAATATAGTGCACTATTATTCTACAGTATATTTGCTAAAAATTATCATAGCAAAAAAAATAAATGTGAAAAATAAATGTGCAAAAATCTGTCCAATATTTATGACATCCAGTGTAGAAAAAGTCACAGCATTCCAACATTTCCTGTGGGTCAGCTAACAAATTTTGTATTCTTGCTTGAGGAATGTTTTCCCACTCTTTGTTTCTGAGTGCATGCAGAGCAGCCTGAATAATAAAATTATGAGGATGTAAATCCAAACCCTTTAGGCCATATTCATCTGGTCAGTATTTAAATCAGTATTTGTAAGTCAAAGCCAGGAAAGGTTCCACAACACAGAAGAGCTGCAGATATTTCAATTGTAGTTTTTCTCTGGGTTGGTTCTACTCCTACTTCTCTCTTGCAAATTCTAAAGTAAAATAAAAAAAAATACTGACTTTGTGAGGATAGTGGTCTTAAGCTTTTGCTTTTTGACAGCTGATTCAAATTACCGTATTTTTCACTTTATAAGACGCACCTGTAAGGGAATTGCTAGTTGTGCAATTCCCTAGTGCTGCTGCTAAAAAAGGAAGAAAGGAAGACAGAGACAGTGAGCCCTAAAGTCAACCCAGCCCCTCTCCCTGCCTACTTGTCTCAGCTACCCTAGGCGGTAGCAGTGCAACTTGGCGACAATCCCGTCTCTGAATAAGTGACACACAGAACAGAACAAGACAAAACAACACAGAAGCAGAGTCAGCAAGCCAAGGGTAAAAACCAAAGAGATGAAGCAGTATAAAATCGAAATCCAAAAGAGTAGTCAAAAGGGAAGACAAAGGTCAGAGGTCAGAAATAATACAGTAGGAGCAAGTAGGAATCTAGCAAGGACAAAGTCACAGGACAGAGTAGCAATAGCCAGCAGACCTGTGTGAGCTGAGGACCTGTATAAAGGAAGTCCATGACCTGCCCCAGACTTGATTGGTAGACAGGCTGTCAATCACACAGTTAAGGCTAAGATTAACTGTTAAAGGAGCAAGGAGAAACAAAGGTGCAGGAGACGGTTGTGGCTGAAATTCAATTACAGAGTAGAAGTACTAGGACAGTGTTCAGATTGAGCAACAAGAACCTTAAGCAAGGCATCAAACTGAACACGTCTCCTGCACCACAGCGTGCTAGCGGAGGGTGGCACACAGACCCGAACAGGCAGAGACGTTACAGTACCCCCCCTATTATGAGGGGCCACTGGACCCTCACCAGACAAACCAGTTTTAGAAGGCTTCAATATTTTCTTTGCCTTGAATTCTAGATCTCCCTGAACAACAACAGGTGCTGGTGGACCAGACAAACGTTTTTTCGTCTGGCGTTTCCAACCTTTAGTAGCCGAGACTGTCTCCTCACTGACAGAATCTAAGGTGTGCAAAGCAATACAGTGGGATGAGCACTGATCTCCCCATTTTACCAACTCCCTTTTACCCCAATCAAAAAAGGGTTATGGAAGTTCAACCAGGGGAGCCCCAAAACAATATCGGAAGACAAATGCTCCATAATAAAAAAGCTTATGACCTCAGAATGTGCAGAACCCACTTGCAACATGATTAAGGGGGTCTTGCATTGGACCTTACCCCTGACCAGTGGGGCAAAATCCGCCCCAGTAACCTGCAGAGGAGTATCGAGTGGCAAAAGCTTAATGCCTAAAGCTGAGACAAATGAAAATGTGACAAAGTTTGCCGCGGTCAAACATGGAGTTCCACCATGCCAAATGTTCCCCTTGGCAGCCCCCATGATGGGGGGGGGGGTTTCTGATATGTATCTGCTGCAGCCTGGGGTCTGGCCAGAGACCCCAGGCTGCTAGGTGACCCCAGTACCTGGTTGATCCTGCCAAGAAGTGAAGAAGACTTCTATAGACTGCAATACACGTATATTGCAGTCTATAGTACTGAACCAGCGATCAGTGCATCGCTGGTTCAGGTCCCCTAGAGGGACATCACTAAAAAGTAAAAAAAAAAAAAAAAAAAAAAAGTTGAAAAAGAAGAAGTGAAGTGTATGAAAAATAAATAAATAAATGAATCAAGGAAATGATTTTTCGCCATTTCTCCTTATAAAAATGCTACAAAAAGTGATCAAAAAGTCATATGTACCCCAAAACAGTACCAATAAAAAGCACAGATCGTCCCGAAAAAAAAGCTCTCAACCAACTGCCAACCGAAAAAAAAAATTGTTACACATCTCAGAAGATGGCGATGCAAAAATAATTGATTTCTTTCCCCAAATGGATTTTTGTTCTGCAAAACTAGTAATGCATAAAAAAAACAATATAAATGAGGTATTGCCGTAATCGTACCAACCCGCAGAATAAAGGTAACATGTTACTTATGCTGTATGCCGTGTGGCAAAAAAATTTAAAGATAAAAAGCAAGTTTTTATTTAATCCTCCAAGAAAGAGTTAATAAAATGTAGTCAATAAGTTGTAAGCACCCAATAATGATATCATTACAAAATACATCTCACCCTGCAAACAACAAGCCCTCATATGGCTACCAGAAAAATAAAAAAAATATAGCTTGTACAATGTGAAGACAAAACCCCCAAAAATCGCCAAATCATTAGAACAAAACCGGTTGCGGCAGGAAGGGAATGTATAAGCTGAGACACCCCAAATTTAGAGCTCACAAGGGAAAAGACACCAGAAGTGACCCCCAGAGTGACCCCCTAAATCATAGGAGCTACTGGGGAAATAGTAGGGAATTTGGTGTTCCCAATGTGCTCTGCATAGCTTACATATTCACTGTTTAACATCCTCTGTTCATTCACATCTAGGATACTAATGCTCACTACACCCCTTGATAAATTCTTTGAGAAGTGCTGTTTTCCAAATGGGGTCATTCCCTAGGGGATCCCATTTTACTGGTACTTTCGAGGCTCTGCAAACATGACATGGCGTCCAGATACCAAACATCTAAATATGCGCTCCAAAAGCCACATAGTGCTCCATCACATCTGCGCTCTGCTGTGTACCCAAACTGCAGTTTATGCCCACATCTATGACACTGGTGTACCCAGGATATCATACTGCTTGGACACAGCCGGGCACAGAAGGAAAGGAGCGCTATTTTGGTTTTTGGAGCACAGATTTAGACAGTTTGGTTTTTGGATGCCATTACACTTTTTCAGAACCCTGAAATGTCAGTAAAGTGGAATCCCCTGACATGTGACCCCATTTTGGTAACTACACCCCGAAGGAATTTTTAACCCCCAAGTGTTACATTAATTAATTTTCCAGAAATTAATATGCAGCTGATGATGAAAGATGAAAATGATCATTTTTCCAGGAATCTTTCATTTCAGTGCATAATATGTTGTGCCCAGTTTGTATCAGAGATGAACGTTCCAAAAGCTGTTGTGCCCGGGATCCCTGCTTAACAGTTTTTGGAGTGTGTGTCTCTGCTGACACAAGTTGGGCAGAACATATCGGACACTGAAATGGCGTATCTATGCAAAAATTGCAATTTTCACTTTTCATTATCAGCTGCGTATTCATTTCTGGAAATTAAATGAATGCAACGCTCAAGGGTTGCTAACCCACTTGATAAATCCCTTGAGGGGTGTACCTTCCAAAGTGGGGTTATGTGCCTGTGGGTTCTACTTTACTACCAATTCAGAGGTTCTGCAAAAGTCATATGATGTCCAAAAACCAAACTGTGCTTCAAAAACCAAAATAGCGCTCCTTCCCTTCTGTGCCCGGCTGTTTCCAAACAGCAGTTTATACCCACATATGGCATTGTTAAGTACGTTATCCTGGGTACAACAGTGTGTTTTGGACCGCTGATTTAGATTGATGGTTTTTGGATGCCATGTCACATTTGTAGAGACTCTAAAACTGCCCCTACAAAATGGGGTCACTTCATGGGGAATTCCAATTTACTGGCACCTCCAGGGCTCTGTAAAAACAACATGGTGTCCAGAAAATCTCTCTAAATCTGTACTCCAAAAGCTAGAAAACACACTGCTCCTTCCCTTCTGAGCCCTGCTGTGTGCCCAAACAGCAGTTTACACCCACATATAAAACTTCCTTCTACCTGGGATAGCCCACTTAATAGTTTTAGGAGTGTAAGTCTCTGAAAACTGGGTGCAACGTATTGGGCACAGAAATGGCATAATTATTTAAAAATTTAAATTTTCACTTTGTACATTAATTTTCGGGAAGCAGTTTTGGGCTCAAAATGATAATACCCTTTGATATATTCCTTGAGGGGTGTAGTTTCAAAAATGGGGTCACTTATTAGAAGTTTCCATTGTATTGGTACTTTAGGGGCTCTGCAAATGTGACATGGCACCTGAAAACTATTCCAGCAAAATCCACCCTCCAAAAGCCAAATAGTGCTCTTTCCATTCCAAGTCCCACTATGTACCCATACAGCAGATTACGACCACATATGGGGTATTGCTGCGTTCATGAGCAATTGTTTAACAAACTGTGGGGTGTTTTTCCTCCTTTAAACCCTTGTGAAAATGAAAACTTTGGGGATAAAGTGACATTTTAATAATTTTTCATTTACACATCTCAATGTTATTAAAATATGTAAAAAGGCTGTTGGGTCAAAATGCTCACTATATCCCTTGATAAATTCTGAAAGGGATGTAGTTTCCAAAATGGGGTCACTTTTTGGGGATTTCCTTTATATTGGTACTCTAGGGCACAGGTGCCAAACACAAGGCCCGCGGGCCGAATCCGGCCCGCTGCCTTCTGTTATCCGGCCCGGCACTTATCGGCATTTTTTATTGTCTATGTAATGTAAACCAGCCCAGGACAGGCCGCTTAAAAAAACAAAAAACAAAGCTGCGCGATACCGGTCCTGGGCTGGTTTACAAGACCTCTGCATGTCAGCGCAGGCGGCGATACAAGGACGTCATCGCGTCTCCTACGCTGACACGCAGACGTCGCGGACAAGAAGAAGAGGAGGCCGTGGCTGCATCAAAGCATCGGAGGTAGGTGAGGATAAGTTTTTTTTGTGTATATATATATATAAATAGGCCGTTGCCTGCTGGAGTATCCCCGGCACGTAACAGCCTATTTACTTATCGATCCCCGCTGCTGGTCGTGGCCGCCCCCGCTTCCCCCTTCTGCTATGGGACGCAGAAGCGGCTGTGTGCAGGAGCGGGGATGGTAAGTGAGGCCGCGGCCGGCGAACCCCATCAAATACTACTATTATTATACTCCGGGGTCTTTTCAGACCCCGAAGTATAATAATCGGAGACTCCGGGGAGGTGATAAACATAAACACCTGTGTTACTCACCTCTCCAGCGATCCGATGTTACTCCCAGCAGGCATCGTCCTTCTTTGGTGACGTCCCAGGCGTCACGTGAGCCAGCCCAACGTCATTATGTCGCGACGCCGCCGAACGCAGGGAGCGCACCGGAGCCCAGGTAAGTAACACTGGTTTTATGTTTGTCACCACCTGGGTCCTCCGATCATTATACTCTGGGGTCTGAAAAGACCCCAGAGTATAATAATAGTTCATGGGTGGGGGGTCACTATGGGGCATAATACCGTGTGCAGGGGCCACTATGGGGCATAATACCAATGCAGGGGCCACTAAGGAGCATAATACCGATTGCAGGGGCCACTATGGAGCATAATAACGTATGCAGGGGCCACTATTGAGCATAATAACGTGTGCAGTGGCCACTATGGAGCGTAATACAGTGTGCAGGGGCCACTATGGAGCATAATACCGCGTGTAGGGGCAACTATTGAGCATAATACCGATTGCAGGGGCCACTATGGAGCATAATATCATGTGCAGGGGCCACTAAGGAGCATAATACTGATTGCAGGGGCCACTATGGAGCATAATACCGCGTGCAGGGGCCACTATTGAGCATAATACCGTGTGCAGGGGCAACTATGGAGCATAATACCGTGTGCAGGGGCAACTATTGAGCATAATACCGTGTGCAGGGGCAACTATTGAGCATAATACCGTGTGCAGGGGCAACTATGGAGCATAATACCGTGTGCAGGGGCCGCTGTGGGGCGTAATACCGTGTGCAGAGGCAACTATAGAGCATAATACCGTTTGCAGGGGTAAACGGTATTTGTATATTGCTTAATTTTTGATATATTCAGAAAAGGATGAGGATAGTATGTAACATGCCAATGTCTTAGGTTTTAACAATACATTATGTTCTTCCTGGTTGACCTCAAAGGGCTGATTGTAACAGTAGTAATGTACAAATGTAACTACTCCTTAATAGCTCGCTTATCTGTTAAGGAGAAGTTACTTTTATACACGTGTAAAATAATCTTGGCCCTTCAAGGTACCCCGTGAGGCTGAAGTGGCCCCCGGAGAAAATGAGTTTGACACCCCTGCTCTAGGGGCTCTGCAAATGAGACATGGCACCAGAAAACTATTCCAGCTAAATCTGCTTTTCAGATGCCCAGTGTAGCTCCTTCCTTTCTGTGCACTGCCATGTTCCCAAACATCAGTTTACACCCACGTGTGGGGTATTTCTGTACTCGGAAGAAATTGCATGACAAACTGTGAGATGCATTTTCTCCTTTAACCCTTTGTGAGTGTGTTAATTTTAGGGCTAAATGAATGTATTATTGAAAAAAAATGAATTGTCTAAATTTCACCTCCATATTGATTTAATTTCCGTGAAATGCTTAAAGAGTTAACAAACTTTCCAAATGCTGTTTTGAATAATTTGAGGGGTGCAGTTTTGAAAAAGGGGTCATTCATGGGGGTTTCTAATATATAGGCCTTTATAATCCCCTTCAGAACTGAAGTGGACCCTAAAAAATTAGTTTGGGAAATTTTCTTGTAAATTTGGAAAATCACTGTTACACTTGTAAGCTTTATAACATCCAAAATAAATTAAAGGACAATTAAAAGATGATGCTGATATAAAGCAGAGATATGGTAGATAATATGTATTAATGTATTTGGGCAGTATGACTATCTGTTTGAAAAGCAGAGCATTTCACATTTTGAAAATTGCTATTTTTTTCCCAAATTTCCATCAAATTTCCTATTTTTTTTAATAAATAAATACAAAAATATTGATCAATGTTTACCACACATGAAGTACAATGTGTCACGAAAAAACAGTCTCAAAATCACTTGTGTAAGTTAAAGTGTCTTAAAGTTATTGCCATACAAAGTGACACATGTCAGTTTTGAAAAATGAGGCTTTGTCATGAAGGTACTTTTAGGCTCTGTTTTGAAGAGGTTAAAGTTTCCCTCCATGTTGATGGGAAGAATAGTGAAGTTTTCTTGCTATCAAAAATTGAAAACCTTTAAGGATTTGGCACAGCTTTATAGTCTCTATTATTATATGTGGGGCCTCAGCTAAAATTTGCATCAGAATTAGTAACAAAAACTATGTGGATTGAACATAACAGCTATAGATCATTCACAAGCCACAATTATGTACAATAAAATGTTAATACACATGGGTATGAAATTTTCTATATTCCTCATATACTGTGCCCTCGGTTTTCGATCACCACAGTTGCCAGTATTAGCATAGTTTCCCAGACAATTTGCTTGTAATGAGCATAAATTCACTGCACAGAAGCACAGCAGTTTAAGTGAATAAAATATACCAGAGCTGACTGCATGATATAATGCTGGGACATATTCTCAGCTTATCTGTATTGTCATTTAAACAGAGCCATAAATATAATATCCACTGGACAAGTCTATGCAGAAAACCAACGTTACCTTCCACAATTAGAAATGTAGTAATGGAGCACATCAACATCAAACACTTTCAGAACAAAAATATTCATGCCAATGACTTCTAACTACAGTAGGCAGATGTGCCTTGTGTAAGAGAATTGGATGTGATGCCCACTATTACAATAGCAATACATTCAATGTATTGCAAGACGCCTCTGAGAAACAAAGCTAAAAAAAACACTGTGGACAAAAATCTTTTTTTTTTGGTGCGTTTCCCTATGTTTTTTTATTCCCCTATTAAATATATAGAGAAATCACTTGCATGTGTTTTTCAAAAATGCTGTGTTTTCAGCTGCAGAATTGCGTTTTTGAAAACACAGCTTTTCCGTAGTGAAAAGTGAAATCTCATTCACTTTGCTGGTATTGTAAAACGCAGCGTTTTTTTCTTCTGTGTTTTCACAGAAGCCAGAAATGTTGTGTTTCTGAAACGTGGGGCCTTAGTCTTACTTGTATCTGTAGATAATAGGAAATTATATTTCAGGTGACTGGTTTATGGCACTGAAGGTTGCCCTGGGTTCACTGGTCAGAAAGCAATGCAGAGGGTGAATTAACAAAGTGCAACACATGGCAGAAGACCTGGTTTTACAGATATAGTACAAACTGCTGGGCAAGGATGGGCCATGAGTGTGGAAGAACACTTTAGTTCATAATTTCTAATATTTAGATAGTGTAAGCTTAGAAAAGTAATCTGAATATGCAATAGATTTATCATAGTGGTTGAAGTTGGATAAATCTGTTGTCTGTCTAGATTCAGTCTATACCACCCATTAATTGATTTACTTTAGGCTAGAATTTGACACCAAACTTTGGAGTAATTTAAGCCACACTTCATTGTTGCTGACTAAACTAGTCTAAATCTGCCGCTGGTCTTGAGCCCACAAATGAACTTCAGCTTTTACAAGGGAAATACCCAAGACAATGCCCTAAACCATACCCTACACTTTCTCTATATGCTTATTTCATCCCAAGGGCAAAATAACTCTTCTGGGGATATAACAGTGAAAATGATCATAAATCTCTAAGACTTCACATACTGCCCCTACAAAGGTACTATAAGGAAGTCATACTAAACATCTGAGCTTTCTGCTCACTAGTTAGCTGATACTACTGAGCTGTCCGCTCACAAGGGCTTTTGAACCTTTCAATTGTGGGGTCAGGGCCAGTGGCAGATTCAGAGTAGGGATGGTTGACCTCCTTCTATCAACAAACAGTTGGGGCTCTTTTGGACAAACGCCGGGGGTTGCTGTAGATCCTAATACCTAACCACATCTGTGTGAACATCTCGTTTTCCCTAAGTGACACTCCCACACACCCACCACATTATGCCGGGAGAGGGACTCCTAGCAGTATAGTTATCTATGCTACTAGGGGTCCCTGCCTCCCAGCAACATACTGTCCAGTACTGGGAGGCAGGGGCTCCTAGTAGCATAGATAACTGTATTGCTAGGAGTCCCTCTCCCAGCACAATGTTCAGTCATTTAAACTTTTACTTTCCAACAGGATCCAATTCTAACTTTGGTTAAAAAAAAAAACATGAAAAACAGTATTTTTTTTTTTAAAATACTGTGTATGAAACCACCCCTAAATAAGAAGTAGTTGTTAACAGGATGATATCTGTTAGTGAAATACAATGGCATTACTAAAACTGATTCAGATAAAAGAGGCAAAGCCAATATAACCAACAGCTTTTCTAAAATACATGAGAAAAATGCAAGGCAGTCTCTGCTCTGTTGTTCTAGGTAACAGAACCATTGGGGCAGATTTATGAAAACTGGTGGTACATAGCCCCAGAGCCGGCGCAGGCTGCACCTCTGAGAACAACCTTCTTCTCTTTTCTGAGAAAGCGGCGGAGAGTAAAAAAAAAAAAAGATGCAAAATTTAGATTTTTTATTCTTTGCAAGCCAGAAAACTGGCGTACATGGCATAATTAATATGCCCCATTGTCTCCAAGTTTTTATACATTAGACCCTATACATCTATTACGTATTTAATATGTGAACTAGTACGTGGTCAGGAGTCAACTGTGTTTTTAATACATTTACATTACGCTAGGTTCACACTAGTGTCGCCTCTCTGTTTCTTCAGGTCCCAGTGGTTACACACGGAGCCCGAATTAACTATAATGGGGTCTGGCGGGTGTCCGGCATTTTTATACTAAAACTGGCAGAGCAAAAAGTACTCTGCAGGACTTTACCTTTGATTTTCAGCGAACACTGCAACGGAGTCCCCAGCGGAGACTCTGGTGCAGATGTGAACATAGCCTTAGCCTAAAACATGCAGTATATAAAATGTATACAGAATGTTAACGCCTCAATATTTACCACCAGATCCTGATCCAGAATAAACATCATCTGTATCGTCCTCATCAAGAAAATCATCATCTCCAGAACCTTCTAGATCAAATGGTTTTTCATCCTCAAATTCCTTACGCCATCGTTGAGCCTATAAGGGACAAAGAAAAAAATTCATCCACTTTACAAACACTTTGTGACATTTGATTTATGGTTGAGTACTAAATTTTAAACTTATATCAAATATACTAGTCCAATGATCAACTTCAGGAGCCAAAAAGACTAGTCAGGTTGATTGAATTTCTTAGTACCCAGACAACAGACCATCCATAGACCTCAGCAGAAAATACCCCAGCAATATCTATGACTTTGATCACACTTATGTTCAGCTCTTTAGTCAAAAGCTTCCTTTAGGCTGAGGCCCCACGTTGCGGAAACACATCTTTTTTTGTTGTAGAGTTTGCTGTGGTTTTTCACCCAAAGCCAGGAGTTGATTAAGCAGAAGGTAGAAGTATTAGAGTTTCCTGTATATATTTCCCATTCCTTTTGTAGCCATTCTTTGGCTTAAAAAAAAAAATGCAGAAAAATCTGAAACAAAAACTGTTTCCACAACATGGGGCCTCAGCCTTAAAGGGATTCTATAATTAAAAAACACGTTTTAAACTAAGAGCACGTAGGAATAGCCTTTATCTTGAAGGTCTGCACTGCCTTTTTTAAATTTTTTATTCATTCTTCATTGTGCTGAGAATGCACATAGGGCATTCCCCCTGTGCTCAAAATGCACAGGCGGCGTTACCCCTGTGCGCTAAGCAGAGCGTTGTCATCCTATCCAGTGCCGCCTTTCTTCTGCTCCGGCCATTCTCCTCCTCTTCTTAGACGAGACCACCACAAAATGGCCAACAGACATGCACAGTCGGGTGTTCTGTCGGCCAATTTGTGACGCCCCTGTGCAGCACAATGAAGAATGAATAAAAAATTCAAAAAAACAGTGCAGACCGTCAAGATAAAGGTAAGAGATGAATCGCCTTAAAAAAATTTTTCCCACCCTCTCCTTTTTTAAAATATTTTTTTTTTTTTTTTATAACCCCTTCCACTCCCCCTCCATGCTAAAGGAAAGGAATTAGCTTGCAACCTAATACATAAATATTATATAAAAACAATACCCACCCACCCCCCCCCCCCGCCCCACCCCCCACGCCCCCCCCCCCCCACCACCCCCCCACCCCCCCCCCCCCCGGGGGGGGGGGGGGGGGGGGGGCGCCCGCGAGCACAACCACCCCCCCCCCCCCCCCCACCCACCACCCACCCCCCCCCCCCCCCCACCCCACCCCCGGCCCCCCGGGGGGAAGTAATAATTATCCCACACAAAAAAGGGGCCGCCCCCCCCCCAAACCCCCGCAGGGGCCACCCACACACCAAAACCCACCCACCCACACAGGGGCGGGCCCCCCCCACCCAAGAAAGAGAAACACCCACACCCCCCAAGGTGTTTTTTTTTAACACCCAAAATATATATCGCCCCCCCCCCCCCCCCCCCCAAAACAACCGCTTTTCTCCCCTTTTTATGGGGATATTTTTGGTGAAACAACCCCCTTAAAGAAGAAGACCCCCTTCTTTTTTACGCGACACAAAATTTTGGCCCCCCTTTTTTTTTTTGGCAGTTTTTTTGTCATTTATAAGTTTACTTTTTAAATATACTTTATTAGGGGGCGTGGCTAGCGCGCGACATGGACGGTCGCATGTGAGCGGAGCTCCGGCTAGAGCCGCTCATCCATCCTGAAATCCATCCTTGCTTACCGGTGCCCGGGTTCGCTGTCCGCTGGAACGCACTTCTGAGGCCCTCCTCCTGGTTCCAGAGCTCCCGTTCTGCCGGTGTCCTTCTCCGTTGGGTAGTAGTCGGTGATCGCTACACGTGGCCGGCGGCCATACACTCCCACCGCCGCTGCCGGAGCCGCTCTGTCCCGCGCTGCTGTGGCCTGGAGCTGGGGTGGAGCTGCCGTTCTGGGGCTGCGCTCGTGGGCCGGCCTGGGCTGTGCAGGCACCGCTGGGGCCGCTGGTCCTGCTGGCACCCGGACGGCGGTCTCCCCTCTCTCCACGTGGCGGGCGGCCATTTTAACCCTGACCGGTTTGGCCATCTGCTGATGAGGGGGCGCTGAGTCTGGCGTTCCTGGCGAGCTGAGCCTATCTCTGACGGTTCCTTCTATCCCTGCCTGGAAGTTTGGGAGCCGGCATTCCTCTCTCCTGCTTGCTGCTGGGCACGATAGGACCATCCCCTGGCTCCTCTGGGCAGTAGTGCAAGGCAATATCTGTGGCAGCCATCAACTGTCTCTGACCCATTGAAGGTGTGTGCCTCTGTACGATTTATCGTCCTGCTGACTGCTTCTCTGGAAGGCTTTACTTATAATCCAATGACGGTTGCTGTATGTGCTACTGGACTGTTGAGTTACCATCTGTCCTCCTCTAGTTCCTCCTGGCAATCTATCTACTCCATCACTTCGCTACTGGCCTTCTTGGAGGCCTTACTTATAATCCAGTGACTGTTGCTATCGGCACTATTGGATCGCTGAGTTGTCATCCGTTCCCTCTTAGTTCCTCCTGGCAATCTATTTATTTCATTACTCTGCTGACGGCTCTCTCTTGGAGACATCGCTCATAATCCAGAGTCTGTTGCCATCGATACTATTGGACTGTTGAGTTACTGTCTGTCCTCGGCTGGCTTATTGGCCCTTGTGGCCTGACATAGAGGCTCCTACTGTGCAACTGCTATTAGCCAGAGACCTTGTCTATAATCCTCTGGGGCCGGCCCGGTCTTGCTACCATCACACCTCCTCCTCTGCCAACATATCCACCCGTACGGAACGCAGGAAGAGCGGCCGCCGACTCTCTAAAATGAGTCGCCCGCAATCAACCTCTGTCTCTGATCGCCTGAGGGGGTTCTCCAGGGCAGCATCCTCTTCTACATCACCATCGCTTGAGGCAGCCTCTCCTGCCCTTCCAGAGGAGGACCCCGAGCCCACTTTAAAGCAAGTTACTGGACAGCTACTGGAGGCGATCCATGCCGGCACTTCCTCGCTGACCGGGAAAATTGAGGAGGTAAAAATCGACCTGGGCCTGCTCCGTCAGGACTTTCAGACCTTGCGAGGCAGGGTGTGTGAGGTGGAGGATCGGGTCTCTCAGGTAGAGGACACTGTTAACCCACTTCCTGCCAAACTCCAGGAGCTGGAGAGAGCTGCAAGTTTGTGGACCCAGCGTGCGGATGACTTGGAGAATAGATTGCGACGAAACAACCTCCGTATCCTGGGCCTGCCGGAGCGGGCGGAGGGTGAAGATCCTCGGGCCTTTGTGGAGGGGTGGCTGAAAAATGTCCTGCCGGAGGCTCACTTCTCACCAATATTTGCAGTGGAACGGGCCCATAGGGTTCCGGCTAAACCGCCGCCTCAGGGCGCACCTCCTCGACCCTTGTTGGCCCGTCTGATTAACAGCACGGATCGGGATACGGCGTTGCGGGCTGCGCGCCAGGCCGGCGAGCTTAAGTACAACGGAGCAGCAGTGGCCATGTTTCCAGATTTCTCGGCGGCTCTCCAGAAGACCCGAGCATCCTTCGTGGCCGTTAAGAGGCGGTTGAGAGAAAAGGCTATACAATACTCCATGATTTACCCAGCACGTCTTCGGGTCGTCCATGACGGCAGGTCCCTTTTCTTTACTTCACCGAGGGATGTGGAGGACTGGCTATCTCTTCTTCCTCGATCTCCGAGACGATGATCCTGACGGCGTGTGGTGAGAGGTCCGATCGGACCATACATAAGGACTTATGTATTACGGGATGCTCTTGTTTATTGCATAAGTAGTTTTATGAAAAGTGCGGTTCTGTTATTATAGTATCCTGTAGTCTTATAGTTACCTGGGCTGGCGACCCCCGGGGCGCCGGTGTATCTCATTTACTCATGTGAACCTGGCTCTGTTGAATAGTATATCTCCTAGCCTAGTGATTATCCATACCTTTAAGACAGTGCCCCGTATACCAACCACTTTGGGTGCACTTCTTCCCCCGTTAATTGTAGCCACGGTTAATTTAACAAATATTGTTTGTTTATGCCAGTAGTATGTCTCACACCCTTTAGGGGTGTAATGGTTCATTTCGTTTGTATATTGTTCTTAGGTTGCTGCACACCACTTTGTGTCTCACTCAGCCACGCACTACACACTCATAGGCGGGTCACTTTTGGGGTCCTGAATTGCCATGATTACATTACACTCTTAGACGACCATGGCGTCCTTTAGTGTACTATCTTGGAATGTGAGGGGCCTGGGTAGCCCACGAAAGAGGTCGTTGGTTTTCTCTCAGATTAGGAGGGCTGACCCACACCTCATATGCCTTCAGGAAACTCATTTGGTTCCAGATAATTCCAGGCGACTTCAGAAGCCATGGGTTCAGTGGGCGGCTCACTCTACACACACTTCCTATTCCAGGGGGGTGTCCATCTTGGTGCATCGTAGACTCAGGTGGGAGCCAGGCCTCATTGTAAGGGACCCCGAGGGACGATACGTTTTTGTCCAGGCCTGGGTTGACTCTGTCCTGTATGTTATCCTGGGTGTGTACTTGCCACCGGCGTCTGATCTTGCTGTGCTCCAGCAGGCTGCGCAGTTTGCGACCCGATTCCCTGGGGCTATTGCATTATGTTTGGGTGACTTTAACAAAGTTATGGATATTGCATTGGATCGGTTCTCCGCGGAGCCAGGTTCCCCCCTCTCTGCCTCGCCCTACTACAATGGCCGGAGTGATCCGTGAATTGGGGTGGTTGGATTTGTGGCGGGTCCGGTTTCCGGAGGCCCGCACCTTTTCCTGTCACTCTGCCAACAGACATACTCTGTCCAGGATTGACCATGCTTTTGGAAATACTAAAGCATATTCTTTGTTGCAGACCATATCCTATTTACCCAGGGCAGTGTCTGATCATTCCCCGTTGTTGGTCCAATTAAATAGTAGTACGGCTGCTAAGCCACGACAGGGTTGGCGAATCCACCCATTTTGGTTGAAACTATTTGTACCACATGATCGAATACCTGATCAACTTCAGATGTTTTTGACCATTAATTCCCCAAACACTTCTCCGCTCCTCTTATGGGAAACTATGAAGGCATATCTTAGGGGTTGTATTAAGTCCTCCATTTCCTTTGTAAAGAGGGAATCCTCGCTGTTGGAGACCACCTTGGCGACCCAGTGTGCCTCGCTCGAAGCCGCATACGTGGCTAATCCAACTGATGAGGCTAGGTCTCAATGGTTGCAGACGGGTAGACAATATCTGCATATACTGCATGACAAGGCACGTAGGTCTCTGTTTTTTAGCAAACAGAAGTTTTACGAACTCGGCAACCAGTCGAGCAGCTTTCTAGCTCAACTGATACATCAAAACACAGCCTCACCTGCAATACTACGAGTGCATTCAGAGACGGGGGAGGTACTGTCCAATAGCTTGGCCATTAGTGACAGATTTTATAGGTATTACAGTGAGTTATACCTCTCCAAGCTTAGAGTCACTGACGGAGAGCTTGCCACCTATTTGGGCTTGATCCCCCTTCCTACATTGTCAGAAGACCAACGTGAATTTTTAGATTCCCCTTTTACGCTAGAGGAGCTATCGGGTGCCCTGGCAGATATGGCAAGGGGCAAATCGCCGGGTCCGGACGGCATCCCGGTGGAGGTTTATGCCCAGTATGGGGGCCTGCTTCTCCCGGTGTTGCTTGACTGTTATAACGCTGCCTTTGTGGGTCCCAGTCTCCCGGAGTCCTTTTATGACGCCACCATTATCCTGTTACTTAAGCCCGACAAGGATCCGCTGGACTGTGGCTCATATAGGCCTATATCACTGCTTAATATAGATTATAAACTCCTTACTAAAATGTTGGCGAAAAGGCTAAATTCTGTTGTTCTCGACCTTGTCCATCCGGATCAGACAGGCTTTATGCCTGGAAAATCCACATCGGATAATCTTAGAAGGGCTCAGGTGATAACTCAGATTGGGGCATCATCCTCACATGACTGGGCGATGGCTTCTTTAGATGCAACAAAGGCGTTCGACTCTGTCGAGTGGCCTTTTCTATTGCAGGTGTTGCGAGGATACGGATTTGGAGAGGGGTTTGTTACCTGGATTTCCCTTCTATACGGTTCCCCTAGAGCGGCACTGTCCATTAATGGCGCGTTGTCTTCCTACTTTCCTTTGGGTAGGGGTACAAGACAAGGATGTCCATTGTCACCGCTACTGTTTGCTCTGGCGGTGGAACCCTTGGCAATACTGCTTCGGAATGACCCCATATATAAAGGCATAGTGATAGGCACCCGGGAGGAGAGAACAGCACTATATGCCGATGACTTACTCCTGTTTATGAGCGACCCCTCCCGGTCTCTGCCCAGAGCCATGGCTATAATTGATGAATTTGGTAATTATTCTGGCCTACGGACCAATTGGGCTAAGTCCTCATACATGCATATTGGCCGTGCGTCAAGTGTAGCTGAGGGGAATGTGGTATGTGGATTGACTACAGTCTCAACCTGCAAATATCTGGGCATCTTTATATCTAGGGACCATAGGTGTTTTTTGGAACAGAACATCTTTCCGCTCATCTCGCACTTTAGGGTTAAGTTTAATCTTTGGGCTACACTGCCTTTGTCGGTGGCTGGTAGAATCAACCTAGTTAAAATGATAGTACTACCCAAATGTCTATATGCTATAAGCCATTCTGCTGTGTCCGTGCCCCTTAGATTTTTTAAACAAATGGACTCCCTCATTATCTCCTTTATATGGGGAAACTCTAGATCTAAGCTTAGGTTGTCATCTCTACAACGACCGAAGCAGCTCGGGGGCACATCACTCCCTGATCTGTTTCTTTACTACCTAGCAGGACAGCTCCGTTTTATTAGGAAGTGGCTCTCATCTGATTCCCTACCGGGGTCCGAGGCACATCTGGCTCACCACCTGGGTCTGCATAATCTGTGGCCGGTGTTGGAACACCCGGCCTTGTTTAGGGGGAAATTGTTGCCCATCCATGCCCTGGCGGGACAGGTCTGGCGTCAGGCGAAAAAGGTGTCCACTTATTCTGATATACCTGCGGAGACCCCGCTTTGGCACAACCCTGGTCTGCCGACGTTATTTGCCCTGCCTGGCGCCCGGGCCTGGTCGCAGTATGGCGTGTCCTCTCTTAGTGACCTGTACATACAAGGGGGTTTTTAAAACGTTTGACTCGCTAAGCTCCTCCTATGGCATCCCTAGAACGCAGTTCTTTAGATATCTACAGATTAGACATGCACTTTCTTCTCAGTTCCCGGATCGATTGGACAATATATCTGAGTATCCGCTTATCGGCATACTTCGCTCACAGGGCCCTGGGGGTTTGATATCTACTTTATATGCACATCTGATACAGGCCAAGGTGTCCTCTTTGGACGCCCCGGCCTTGACGCGATGGAGCATAAATATCCCAACTCTCACAGATGAGATGTTTCAAGATATCCTTGAATCTCCTCAACATGTGTCACCTTCAGCTAACAACAAACTGATTCAAACGTATATTCTACACCAATGTTACTTGACACCTTCCCGTCTATACAAAATGGGACGTCTGCCCAACCCCGGATGCCTTAGGTGTCTTTGTCCACAGGCAGACTTTTGGCATATGATTTGGGAATGTCCGATCATACAATGTTTTTGGAAAGGGGTCGTGGATCTCCTGGCGGAAGTTCTGGCTAAACCTATACCATTAACCCCAGAGATATGCCTTTTCGGCGTATTAGATGAAGAAATATGGCAACACCATGTTAGAATCCTTTTGAGGGAGTCTTTATTTTATGCTAGGAAAGCTATCGCACTGCGATGGATGGCTCCGAAACCCCCATCAGTATCTCAGTGGAAGAAACTTGTTAATACTGTTCTTCCTTATAACCAGATTGTGTATAAAGGGAGAGGGTGCCCTCAGAAATTCCATAAGGTGTGGGGAACATGGTGCAATTCTCCGGTAACCCAATATACGGCTCCCTCATTGCGCTCTGCCATTAATTTACTCATGCCGTGAGGGGCGCGAGACACCAGGAGTATCCACGACCTCTCATTTTGGAGTGTATCCTTGTTGTTACCCTTGACTTATTGACTGCATGTTTTGTACATGATAACTGATGTATACAGTATTACGCATGTCCTGATTATATTCTTTCTGTACCGAGTCTACGTTATATGGTCCGGATGGGACGAGGACCTGGCGAGGTGGGATGTGGTGCGTTGAGTGAATTTACATTGAAATTCTCGTTTTTTGGTGCGCAACATGTTATGTATTTGTTTTGATTTCTTTTCCTTTGTCTGATACGCAATTTTCAATAAAAGAATTTTAGTTTAAAAAAAAAAAATATACTTTATTAACAAATTTTTGATCCTTTCTTACACCCCTTTTTTTTTTTTTTCCCCCCCCCTTCCCCTACAAAGCAAGGCAAAGAGTGTAAAAATGCAGGATTTCACAGAAATTATCCAAAAATTGTTAATGACACAAATACTGCCAGAAATCAAAAGTTGTCCAAAAGTTTAATTACGCTTTAAGCCAAAGCATGTTTATTAAACACTACTTACAAATTTTTATTTTCCAGACATAAAAATAAAGCAATCCCATAGAGTCCAAAAGATTCACAAAAATCATATACAGTGGGGAAAAAAAGTATTTAGTCAGCCACCAATTGTGCAATTCTCCCACTTAAAAAGATGAGAGAGGCCTGTAATTGTCATCATAGGTAGACCTCAACTATGAGAGACAAAATGAGAAAACAAATCCAGAAAATCACATTGTCTGATTTTTTAAGAATTTATTTGCAAATTATGGTGGAAAATAAATATTTGGTCAATAACAAAAGTTCATCTCAATACTTTGTTATATATCCTTTGTTGGCAATGACAGAGGTCAAACGTTTTCTGTAAGTCTTCACAAGGTTGGCACACACTGTCGCTGGTATGTTGGCCCATTCCTCCATGCAGATCTCCTCTAGAGCAGTGATGTTTTGGGGCTGTTGCTGGACAACACGGACTTTCAACTCCCTCCAAAGGTTTTCTATGGGGTTGAGATCTGGAGACTGGCTAGGCCACTCTAGGACCTTGAAATGCTTCTTAAGAAGCCAGTCCTTCGTTACCCTGGCGGTGTGCTTGGGATCATTGTCATGCTGAAAGACCCAGCCACATTTCATCTTCAATGTCCTTGCTGATGGAAGGAGGTTTGCACTCAAAATCTCACGATACATGGCCCCATTCATTCTTTCATGTACACGGATCAGTCGTCCTGGTCCCTTTGCAGAGAAACAGCCCCAAAGCATGATGTTGCCACCCCCATGCTTCACAGTAGGTATGGTGTTCTTTGGATGCAACTCAGCATTCACTCTCCTCCAAACACAACGAATTGTGTTTCTACCAAACAGTTCTACTTTGGTTTCATCTGACCATATGACATTCTCCCAATACTCTTCTAGAACATCCAAATGCTCTCTAGCAAACTTCAGACGAGCCCGGATACGTACTGGCTTAAGCAGTGAGCCTTTGTTACGTTAGTCCCAGCTTTCTGCAGGTCATTCACTCGGTCCCCCGTGTGGTTCTGGGATTTTTGCTCACCATTTTTGTGATCATTTTGACCCCACGGGGTGAGATCTTGCGTGGAGCCCCTGATCGAGGGAGATTGGTCTTGTATGTCTTCCATTTTCTAATTATTGCTCCCACAGTTGATTTCTTCACACCAAGCTGCTTCCCTATTGCAGATTCATTCTTCCCAGCCTGGTGCAGGTCTACAATTTTGTTTCTGGTGTCCTTCCACAGCTCTTTGGTCTTCACTATAGTGGAGTTTGGATTGTGACTGTTTGAGGTTGTGGACAGGTGTCTTTTATACTGATAACAATTTCAAACAGGTGCCATTACTACAGGTAATGAGTGGAGGACAGAGGAGCCTCTTAAAGAAGAAGTTACAGGTCTGTGAGAGCCAAATATCTTGCTTGTTTGTAGGTGAAAAAATACTTATTTTCCACCATAATTTGCAAATAAATTCTTAAAAAATCATACAATGTGATTTTCTAGATATGTTTTCTCATTTTGTCTCTCATAGTTGAGGTCTACCTATGATGACAATTACAGGCCTCTCTCATCTTTTTAAGTGGGAGAACTTGCACAATTGGTGGCTGACTAAATACTTTTTTTCCCCACTGTACATACTGAGAAACCTGAAAAGTACAATATACGTTACATGCAATCTGAAACTTATACATCCCATTCTCTGAAATTAGAAAGCATAAAGTAACATGTAAATATGCAAAGGAAAAGTATTAAGGGATAAGAACTTTACACACTGGTACAGTACTGGTTGATGGGTCACAGAGCAGATAGGATGTCACTGAGTATTATTTGCCCGGGGTGTGTCATATGCATTAAGTGGGCATTTTCTAGTCCACACCCTAGACATTTGGAGTCCTGCCCTACTCCAATGCGGTATAGCAGGTCTGGTGTCTTAAAGGGGTTGGCCACTTTCAGACCAATATTGATAGACAAATGATATTGTTTCTATAATAAAAAGATATACAATTTTCCAATATACTTTCTGTATCAATTCCTCACGGTTTTCTAGATCTCTGCTTGCTGTCATTCATTCTGTTACTTCTAGTGGACAAATCACATGACCATTGTCAGAATTTTAACCACTAGAAGTAACAGAATAATTGACAAGCAAAGATCTAGAAAAACTGGATTTTTGTACTCACCATAAAATCCTTTTCTCGTTGCATTCATTGGGGTACCATGGGTATAGACCTGGCCACTAGAAGGCTGACACTAGGAATATAGCCTCCAGGCTATACCCTCTTCACAGACACTGTGCTAGTCAGTTTACACCGTAGAAGTAGGAGAGAGCACCAAAAAAAAGAGCATGCAACCAACCCCCACCATGTTCTGAACCCGAAAACAAACTAAAAAAGGCCCAGGAGAGGATCAATAAGAAAACAAGGGTGGGATCTGTGCACCCCAATGAATACAACGACAAAAGAATTTTTTACGGTGAGTACAAAAATCCAGATTTCTCGCTTATTTCATTGGGGAACACAGCCCCATGGGATGTCCTATAGCAGTCCCAGAGAGTGGGAATTACACAGCCATGCGAGCATCCTAGCACACAGCTGCTGAAGAACCGACAACCCAGGGTGGCAAGGGAAGAGGCTACAGAATGGATCAGGTAGAACCTGGAGAAGGTGTGGACAGAGGCCCAGGTTGCAGCCTTGCAGACCTGGGTGGCAGAAGCCTGATGTCAAAATGCCCAGGAGGCGCCTACAAGTTTCGAGGACGAGCCATCACAGAGAGGAATCGGTCACTAATAGCAGACTGAAACCATCAGGAGATGGAAACTGTGGAAACAGCCAGGCCCAAGCGAGGGCCCTCTAGGAAAACGACATGGTCCGAACAACACATGGGGTCAGAGAGAAACAAATAGACTCGGACTGCCCGATACGAGCAAGGAATAGATTGCTCAAGCGGTCAGGGCAGAAAAAGGGTAAGATGATATCCTCGAGATGTGGAAGGAAGAAATCACATGAGAGAAAAAAAGGTGGCGGATGAAGGACAACCCTGTCCTCATGGAGAACCAGAAAGAGAGGCTTCCGGGACAGGGAAGCCAGACTGGAGACTCTGCGGATGGAAGAAATGGCCACCAGGAAGGAAACCGTCCAGTACAGAAAGTGAAGGCTCAAAAGGGGGAGCCGGAAGCATCTCAAGGAGGATTAAGATCCCACAGTTCCATGGGAGGGGGAGCATAGTGTGTCACCTCCTACAAGAAGGTCTTTACCTGAGGATGGAAGGCCAGGGACTTCTGAAAAGGAACGGAAAGGGCAAAAAAAAAAAACAAAACAAGATCTTGGTCCAGACCAGAACAGAGAAAAGCTGGGATCCAGAGAGTAGAGAGGGATGGTAGTCATTACCGTCACATCAGCATACGTAGGCCTTCCACGAGTGATGCAATATCAGCGCAGACCAGGAGTTTCGGGCCCTGAGCATGGACTGGACAACAGGCTCAAAAAAAACGCGGTGCCTCAGGACCTCGTCTTAAATGGCTACGCCAATAAACGCAGCTGTTGATAAGGTGTAAAAATGGTCCTTGAGAAAGAGGGCGACTAGCAGAGGAGAGATTCCTCGGGAGGAAAGCCATCAAAGAAGCTCTCGGTGAACCTGGGGAGGCAGGAAAAACAGGCGATCGAGTTGGATGGAGACTTGTCCCAGCGGGCCAGAAACGCCAATAACAAGGGCTCAAGTGGAACTGAGCTAAAGGGGGGAGCCTTGAAGGTCAAGACCAACATGCCTAGAACTCACAGGAAGAATTGAAGAGAGCATGGAGGGAGCCACCGAAGGCAGGAAACACCAGATCGGAGGGCCAGAATCTTGGACTCTGGGAGGAAAAACTTGCCCTGATGCATATCGAAGAGTGTGCCCAAGAATTCCATATGCTGAGAAGGCATGAGACAGGACTTTTCCTCGCTGATATGCCAACCAAATAAGCGAAGGGAGTCCAAGTTGATCTGCAAACTGGTCAGAATAGCCATCCTGGAGAAAGCTTGGACCCGGAGGTCGACCAAGTACAGAATCACGGCAACTCCTCTGAAATGGAGGATGGACAGAAGGGACAGGGCAAAACTCTGAGAGGTGCGTGTCGCGGAAGTCGATGGACGACAGGCAGTCGCCGGTCTCCAGGAATGCCACTAGTTACCAAAAAGCTGACCCTGCTAGTCCCAAGAGAAGGGAAGGGCCACAACTACCTTCTTGAGGTGGATACAGAATGCTATGAACGGATCCAAAAAGAACGGCGGATTGTCACAGTATAGGCGGTTGCCTAGGCAGACTGGCAAGCTGCTTCACGGAAGCATCGCACAGAAACTTGAGGCTTTCAGGACTTGAGAGACAAGCAGCTGACTGTCCTGGAGGGGATCACCACTGGAGAGACCCCTATGGAGCTGTTTAGCCCAGGAACTGCAGGTCTTGATGCCTGAGAAAACAAAGGAAGGCCACAGAGAAGAGCCAGCCACTACGAAGGCCGCCTTAGTGGATTGAGTGGAGGGAGAGTCCACCTCAGTCCGAGGGATTGCTGAGGGAGGCGGAGTCCACTAAAGGCAGGATAGTAGCCTGGGAGAGTCTGGCAATTGCGGGGTTCAATGCAGGAGGCTCTGACCACTTGCAGACACGCTGGTCTGGAAAAAGGACGTCCGACTTCCAGAGGAAGGCAGGGGATGGTCCGGGTGAAGCTATTGTTCCTTCAAGATATGGTCAAAGATCCAAGGTTGAGGAGGCCAGAGGAGGGCAGTGACTGTGGTGGAAGATGTAATCTTGAGAACTTGGATCCGGATCCTCTGAGATCTCAGAGTATCTCTGACCGCACTGCTGAGCTCCTGTGTAGCAGTGGATATAGATGTGCCTAGCTGATGCTCCGGGTCGGAGTCAGAGGCGTCCCCAGTAGAAACAGACAGGGGAAGACGAGGCTCTGCCTGTTAGAGTGGAGCCGTGAGCTGTGTCCCTATTCGGGGAATGCCCAGACGAAGGGGAAGAGGACTGTGATCTGTAGAATGATTTCTTGGTCCTTTTGCAAGGACGGCTCCTGGAACTGGAACGGGAATGATGAGGGTGCCTAGGGAGGGGCGATCTGGAAAGGCAGTCATTCCAAAGTTTCCGCCACAGACTGGTTAAATTTGGCATGAGTGCCTATGGCCCGGGTAAGAAAGGCCGCCTAATCCAGGGAAGGATCTGCCGGAGAGGGGCCAGGAAGGTCTGGAGCTGGCTTAGGTGGAAGTCAGAGAGAATAGATGGGCTCAAGCTGGCCGCATGGTAATTGTTTGTTACAACGGGCGCACGTAGAAAACGTGGCGGGACGGGGGGCGAGATGGCTCTATATGGGAGGACATGGGATTAACTTACCAGACCACTGTAAGCATGTCCAATCGCTGACTGCAGGAGGAATTCTCATACTCACCTATCTTGGCGACTTCAGACACCGCAGGGTCACCCCTTCGGTAGACCTCGCACATTGGAGTGGGGTCACCGGCAATCCGGCCGCCAATGTGGCAAGTGGGAACTAGATGACCGGTGAAGTGCACTTTGAGAGCGCTGTGCCTGTAGGGGGTTACAACTAATGTTGCGTACATGCTGAAGACCCCCCTGCACCTGAAAGAAAAAGAAAAACAATGTAAGACACTACATCCTCCTATGGACACTAGGTTAAAACTGACTAGCCCAGTGTCTGTGAAGAGGGTATAGCCTGGAGGTGGAGCCAACTTCTTTTGATAGCCTCCTAGTGGCCAGGTCTATACCCATGGTGCTGTGTCCCCCAATGAAATAAGCGAGAAACTGTGATGAATTGTTACAGAAAGTATACTGGAAAATTGTACAACTTTTTATTATACAAACAATAACATCTGTCTCTCAATATTGGTCTGAAAGTGTCCAACCCCTTTAAGGACTTATGAGGCAAGAGCAGTCAGGGAATCCAGGGAGTCTCACTAACTCACAGCAAAGGTGTACTCCTAATAGTTCTCCTCTGCAAGTGGTTCAAAATTGTTTTTCCATTTGTTCCTTACTCTAGGTTCACACCCCATGAACGGAAACCTAATCCGCTTAATAAAGCGGTTACCCGCTGAAACCCGCGGACCCCATATGCTATGATAGTGTCCGCTGGGTTTCCTCCTGAAAAATGCGGAAAAATGCTTGCAGGACTTTTCTCTCCACATTTTTTAAGCAGAAAGATGGACGGAATACCCAAATGGGCAACGAGCGCAGGTGTGAATCCAGTCTTATTGTTAAGGGGCGTTTCAAAACATATTCAGACAATAAATGATGATATACAGTACAGACCAAAAGTTTGGACACACCTTCCCATTCCAGGAGTTTTCTGTATTTTCATGACTATAAAAATTGTAGATTCACACTGAAGGCATCAAAACTATGAATTAACACATGTGGAATTATATACTTAATAAAAAAGTGTGAAACAACTGAAAATATGTCTTATATTCTAGGTTCTTCAAAGTAGCCACCTTTTGCTTTGATTACTGCTTTGCACACTCTTGGCATTCTCTTGATGAGCTTCAAGAGGTAGTCAGCTGAAATGGTCTTCCAACAGTCTTGAAGGAGTTCCCAGAGATGCTTAGCACTTGTTGGCCCTTTTGCCTTCACTCTGTGGTCCAACTCACCCCAAACTATCTCGATTGGGTTCAGGTCTGGTGACTGTGGAGGCCAGGTCATCTGGCGTAGCACCCCATCACTCTCCTTATTGGTCAAATAGCCCTTACACAGTCTGGAGGTGTGTTTGGGGTCATTGTCCTGTTGAAAAATAAATGATGGTCCAACTAAACGCAAACCAGATGGAATAGCATGCCGCTTCAAGATGCTGAACCAGTGTCACCAGCAAAGCACCCCCACACCATCACACCTCCTCCTCCATGCTTCACGGTGGGAACCAGGCATGTAGAGTCCATTCGTTCACCTTTTCTGTGTTGCACAAAGACACGGTGGTTGGAACCAAAGATCTCAAATTTGGACTCATCAGACCAAAGCACAGATTTCCACAGGTCTAATGTCCATTCCTTGTGTTCTTTAGCCCAAACAAGTCTCTTCTGCTTGTTGCCTGTCCTTAGCAGTGGTTTCCTAGCAGCTATTTTACCATGAAGGCCTGCTGCACACAGTCTCCTCTTAACAGTTGTTGTAGAGATGTATCTGCTGCTAGAACTCTGTGTGGCATTGACCTGGTCTCTAATCTGAGCTGCTGTTAACCTGCGATTTCTGAGGCTGGTGAGTCGGATGAACTTATCCTCCGCAGCAGAGGTGACTCTTGGTCTTCCTTTTCTGGGGCGGTCCTTATGTGAGCCAGTTTCTTTGTAGCGCTTGATGGTTTTGGCCACTGCACTTGGGGACACTTTCAAAGTTTTCCCAATTTTTCGGACTGACTGACCTTCATTTCTTAAAGTAATGATGGCCACTCGTTTTTCTTTACTTAGCTGCTTTTTTCTTGCCATAATACAAATTCTAACACTCCATTCAGTAGGACTATCAGCTGTGTATCCACCTGACTTCTGAACAACAAAACTGATGGTCCCAACACCATTTATAAGGCAAGAAATCCCACTTATTAAACCTGACAGGGCACACCTGTGAAGTGAAAACCATTTCAGGTGACTACCTCTTGAAGCTCATCAAGAGAATGCCAAGAGTGTGCAAAGCAGTAATCAAAGCAAAAGGTGGCTACTTTGAAGAACCTAGAATATAAGACATATTTTCAGTTGTTTTACACTTTTTTGTTAAGTATATAATTCCACATGTGTTAATTCATAGTTTTGATGCCTTCAGTGTGAATATACAATTTTTATAGTCCTGAAAATACAGAAAACTCTTGGAATGAGAAGGTGTGTCCAAACTTTTGGTCTGTACTGTATATAAGTGGTAAAATATCTATAAAAGAATATATAGGGTAAACCATGATGGGCTTGAGGCTGTTCAAAGCTGAAGCTGATCTCCCTTCGGTATGCATGACACAATTGTATGTGTTATGAATCTCAGCAAACATAAGCTATCTTTTTCTGATCAATGAACATTAATGAAAAGAATTCCGATGTTTAGCTGCCTGAAATGTATAGTAATTGGGCATGTATGATAATATTATTACAGAGCATACCTCATTCGAGATCTATATTCATTTACAGGATATTATGCTAAACTCATTCTGGACGTATATATTATTATTATTGTTTATTTATATAGCACCATTAATTCCATGGTGCTTTACATTTGAGGGTTTACATACGGTACACCAGATATACAAAACAAATAATGCCAACAGAGACCAACTGGTAGAGCGGGATAGAGGGCCCTGCCCGCAAGGGCTTAGAATCTATGAGGGAAGAGGGATAGAGACAGAAGGTGGGGGTAGAGGCTGTTCAGGTGGTGGTGTGGTGAAAGTAGTGTTATTGGAGGTTGTAGGCTTTCTTGAATAGGTGAGTCTTCAGGGCCTTCTTGAAGCTTGTGACTGTGGGGGACAGTCTATATTCCACATCCACAGCAGTGGAAGACTTTGGATACATTAGTCTAATAATAATGTGAGATCATTTCCATTTAAATGCTGCGTGGCTGTGTCTTCAGGTGTTCCTCGTAGAATAGTGTAAAGTATAGTCTACTAACCCAGTTAGACAGCTGTCAGCAACATCATTCCCAACATACAGCTATCAATTCATGACATGTTTATTTGTACATAACCTCTCATACAATAAAAAGAAATTCAAATCCTCTGTTTCTCAGTCTCTGTTCTCTCATATAAACCTATAAGACAACCTAGTCACAAGCCTTGTTAGAGAATATAGCTGTGGTAGAGTAAGGCACCCTACTCCAGACCTGCCTCTATGACATAGAGCTGCTAACACTCTGGTCGCCATGTAACACTGTATGTCCTCTAGTAATGTAAGACTGACCGTAGCTTGTACCAACAAGGTAACCTGCCTTCAAGCTTATTTAGATGTCATATGTTCCATTCCAATGACTGATTCAGCCGTATATTCTGATGATTATTTATACTTAATTAACAAGATCCTATTTTTACCATAGAATATCTTTGGGGAAACAGTCAGGCTTGGCTTTTGTTAAAGCATTACACTGCATTAACGCATCCACATTTTTTGGACTTGTAATGTCTGTGCTATTCATTCTCCCACCCGGCTAATTTGTGGATGGGGTGCTGTCTGTGGGAGATCTGTTTTTCATGTCTGAAAATCACATCAAATTTTTTTCAAATTCTTTCAATTTCTTATTCTTATCTATGTCTCTGTGAAAAATGGGTTACACACATATGACATCTGTTTTTCTTTTTCATGGACCCACAGACTTAAATTGATGTGATGCAATCACTATGAATCTGCCTTACCATGTTCTAAAATATTATGCAAATCGGATATAAGTGTCATAAAGATGTAATTTTTTGCTTTTCAATTAAACTCATGGCTGGTTGTGTCTCAGGGCTCTTTGGATCACTGAGATCAATGTCAGACACCTGTGATAACTAGTATACTATTATGGTGAATGCCAGGTCTTTAAAGATGGTGGCCGCTCTGTAAAACGGGCGTATAATTTGCGTTATTGGCTTTGGTGGCGTATTTACTACATGCCCCTAAAGCTCAGTTACAAGCCATGTAGATCCTCCCATCAGGAAGCAGAAGCCCAGCCCTCTGTCTGGGCTCTGGCTTTGGTAAACTTCATCAGACAGTCGCATGTGCAGTATGAGGGTTTCAGCTTCCTGATAGGAGGAACTACTCGGCTTGTAACTTGGCTGTAGGGGCATGTGGTAAAAGTGTCACCAAAGACCACAGTTCAAATGACACGCCTCTAAAACATTTTACAGCTAATTTGTAAATCTATAAAAATTCTTTTTTTCAGACTAATGCAGCTGTGGACAAAGAAGATAAAACCAGCTTTGGAAAGTACATACAACGCAACGACCAGTAAAGTACTGTGTGTAGTTTATAATGCAATTTCATGCTGACAGACTCCCTTTAAGCAGGCCACAGGTTTCAAGCAATATGGGAATGAAACAGAATCGCTCTGCTGCCAAAGATCTATGAGGGTGGGGGGCAGCTCTGGGAGGCCATTCTGACATCCTGCAAAGAAATTCAAGCAGACACTATCCATAAACTCACAAGTTCAATGGATGCTGCAAATTGTGAAGGTGATATCAAAAAGGGATCCTATGTTAACATGTAACTTGGACTGTTAAGATGTTTTTGATTGAAATAGTTTTTGATTTCAGTAAATGTGACCTATTGATGCTGCAAATTCCACAAATGACCATTTTGAGTTCTTTACAAATTGTAAAATGTTTAGAAACTATGTTGTGCATAATAGTTTGGAATAGTAGATATTGATTTTTTAATTTGTGAAAAAAATGTTATCATTGAGAGATTTGTCCAATAAAATACATTTTTTTTTCTCTAATGGTTGAAGATACGAACATTATTCTCTCATTTGCATCGACCATTTAGGAAAATCATAGAGAAATATAATTTACATAATATTTTGGGATGCAGTGTAGGTCCGATCAATAGACAGGCCTGTTTTTATAAGATAGTTATAAAAGAGGTGCTTTAAAAGGAGCATTGGCATTTTAACTTGCATACATACTGTATAAAACATATCACTGAAAAGTAAGCTTTGGCTCCACAGATTCCAAAGTAAATATCAAGCCTTCTCTGATGAGCAAAGAATCCAGAACTAATCCTGTGTCAAATAATCACAAGCTGTATTCTTATCTGCATCGGTTTACTTTTCTTCATGTAAGACCAATCTGAAGCCTTATATGCCTATAAAGTGAATAACGTAGTATTAAAAACAAGCTTTCACCTGAACAGCGATCATATTTTACAGCTTTTGCTGTATGTAAATATGTAAATTTTTGTAGACAATATTTTTTTAATACATTCATACAGGATTCAACAGAAAAAAAGCCCTATTAAAGGTTTTGTACTAAAAAGAGCCATATTGTGGCCATGTCCATGATCCATAAGGCTACATTTTTTTTTTTAACAATAATCACACAGCAGATTATATTCAGCGTCAGTGAATGGGGGCTATTCACATGACCGTAATTTTGACAGTCTGTTGTCAGGGACCATCATAATATATATCATGTCCTATTTTTGGCTGTTCTCACGGATCCTTCCATACACTTAAATGTATGAGGGATCCATGAAAATGGGTGCCCCTCGGGTGAAAGACCACCGTGAAAAATTTTATTTTTTTCACATCCGTTTTGCACCTATTTCATGTGAATCTAACCTTAGTCTTGCAGACACACTGGTTATAAAATTATAGGGGTTGAGCCTTTTAATATTGATGAACTATTCTTAGTGGTTGGGGTTGGGCAAGTAACCAAATTAATTTGCTTAATTCACCATCTTATACAAGCACAATTCTGATTGTCAGAAAAAAAGATAATGGCTCCAGCCCAGGGAAGGTGATTAAATATAAGAAATACTTTTACTCACCTCTCCTGGGACTCCGACAGCTCCCAGCATCTTTTTCAGAACTCTTACAGTCTGTGACTGAGGTCACGCACCCCAGACGTCATTACACCAGACGTCATCACAGGTCCCAGCAGTGATGTCTCGGGCGCATGACCTCAGCTGCAGGCAGAAAAGGACCAAAGAGGTTGCTGAAGACAGCCGTATGGAGCAAGGATGCCCAGGAGAGATGAGGTAAGGTGAGTATAACTTTGTAATAAGCCATCACCTCCCCTGGGCCTCCGATTATTCTACTCTGGGGTCTGAGGCGACCCCGGGATATAATTATAGCATTAAAACCAGAGTGCCAAACCTCATGAATATTCCTTAAATTTCATGGGGCTCACCTGAAGCGGCTGTGGAGCATATTATACTGTGTGTGGGCCATTGTGGAGCATATTATACTGTGTGGGGGTCACTATAGAGTATATTATACTGTGTGGGGACCACTGTGCAGCATATTATACTGTGTGTGGGCCACTGTGGAGCATATTATACTGTGTGTGGGCCATGGTGGAGAATATTATAGTGTGTGGGGGCCATTGTAGAGCATATTATACTGTGTGGGGGCCACTGTGAAGCATATTATACTGTGTGAAGGCCATTGTGGAGCATATTATATTGTGTGAGGCCATTGTGGAGCATACTATACTGTGTGGGGGGGCCACTGTGCAGCATTTTACACAGTGTGGGGTACACTGTGGAACAAATTGTACAGTGTGGGGCCATTGTGGAGCATATCATACTGTGTGGGGGTCACTATAGAGCATATTATACTGTGTAGGGCCACTGTGCAGCATATTATACTGTGTGTGGGCCATTGTGCAACATATTATACTGTGTGTGGGCCATTGTGGAGACTATTATAATGTGTGGGGGCCATTGTGGAGCATATTACAATGTTTGGGGGCGACTGTGGAGCACATTATACTGTGTGGGGCCACTGTGGAGCATATTATAATGTGTGAGGCCACTGTGGAGCATACTATACTGTGGGTAGGCCACTGTGCAGCATATTATACAGTTTGGGGACCACTGTGGAGCATATTGTACTGTGTGGGGGCCACTATGGAGCATTATACTTTATGGAGGCCACCGTGGAGTATAGTATACTGTGTGGGGGCTACGGTGAAGCATATTACACTGTGTGGGGCCCCTTTATTATTTACATCACGCCCCATCTGTTTTATAGCAGACATGTGATATTATCACAGGCTGTAATTACATTGCACGATCACTATAAAACAGATCTGTGCAATGTAAATAGCAAAGGGGTGAGGGTGCTCTCAAAAGCACCATGGACCCTTCAAACAGTTGATCAGCAGGGTCCCTGGGTGTTAGACCCCCACTGATCTCTTAGACTGTTAGGACCCCGCAGATCAGATTTTAAAAGAACAAGTAGCTCCCAGTATTGTTTCCATGCTGGACGCTGTGCTGCTCACTCACCATATTCTTGATAATCACAGTTGTGGGTACTATAGCTGTATGGGTCATGTTAATGTTAACAATTCAAGGAACCACGTTGCTTGCTTGCCATGCCTAGTGTAGAGGTGGGTTTAGGAAGTGCAGTGTTGCCCATCGTATGGCGGGTGAGCAGCATGGCATTGTTATTACGTTATTACCCCTTGAAACAATTCCACTGGTGGGCCCTAGACATCCCAGTCCAAAACTGTGTAAAACTCTACGTTTTGTGCTGTGGCGTTTCCACTACAAGGGCCCCAAGCCTTAAAGAGGACTTTTCATGTCCTCATGAAAGTGCGGTTTTATATACTGCTAGAAAGCCGACAGTGCGGTATGTGCTCCGGTGGTGGAGATATCTGGGCCGTTAGTTTCGGAACCGATATCTCCCCACTGTCAGAAGGGCATTCCTCATAGCTCAGCGTCATCGCTGGGCTGTAAAGAAACCCCCCCCCCCCGAAATACTCGTCCATAGACTAGCATTGTCAGAGGGGGTGTTCCTTACCCCCCTCCCAGTACAAGTCTATGAATTACTGTTGGGGGGGGTGTTCCTTACAGCCCAGTGAGCTATGAGGAACGCCCTTCTGACAGTGGGGAGATATCGGTGTCGAAACTAACGGCACCGATGTCTCCACCACCATGGCACATATCGGGAAAGCCAACAGTGCGCTGAATTCAGCGCACTGTAAGCTTTGTAGCGGTATATAAAACCGCACTTTCATGAGGACATGAAAAGTCCTCTTTGAAGTGCATTAAACACTGATGTGACTTGTAGACAACGCATAGGAAATGCCAAGTGTCAATTCAGATATGAAAGGTTTAATGTGAAGGTCACTAGACTCTATACAATTTCCTGGAGTTATTTAATGATTTCCAGATTCCTCCATTCTTTCTTTAGAACCTGACCAAAAATCCTTCCCTACCTTCTCCAATTGCAAACAGATGAGAAGTAGAAATCTAAACTCACATTTTATCCCCCTATATTTTTCTCCAACAGAAAAATTCAGCAACTTCCCATGACTAGAGCTATTCCTGAGCGTTCTAGTTCTGATGGGGTTAAGAAGATTAATTCTCACATGGTAAGACAGAAATCTAATCCCATCAACAGCGGGTACCATATAGAAGCAGCAGAATACAACAAATGTAATTAGTGGAGAAGGTGCATTAATACATCTAATTAATACATCCAGTCGGGTGTCTGGGCAGTCAAGGTGTAAACTCATGAGCATGTCTCTTGCGAAAAAGCTGTCTGAAGACTTCTATTCAACTTCCACTGTCTAGTAAGTTTGTACCTGGACCTGTAAACAAACAGGGTCCATATAAAATTACTTAATGACTCTAAATGAAAAAGAATAGCAGTAATCACTGTTCCACCAGGCACATGGAAATTAAAACAGCAGGACACTTTATTTAACAGCCATGCAATATTACACAATAGCAGTGAAGTGCAGCAGCAAGGAAGTCACATTCCCTGAAACTTCCCAGCAGCAGTCAGTAAGCATAGGTTGTTACTGGATGTCTGTTTGCCTTCTGTCTGTTGTTCCATAATACCTCCATTCTGCTGTCATATTGGCAGAGCAATGGCATACATCTGAAGTGACTGCAGACATTGTCAGATTGCTTCCGATGGAAAGGGTATATTCAGACAAGACACATTTGTCGAAGGTTATACAGTGCAAGAGATTAGCAAACCACTTTATCATTTCTGCAGCAAATCCACATGTAAGGGTCTTTTCTCATTGTATCATTGTATTGCAGTGTACATTTACCATATGCACCCCAAAAAATCTCCCCGTGTTCTACAGGCCTCTGGCAGTATAAAATGCGCATTGAAAAGCGCAGCAGAAGGTGCTATTTCATATAAAGGCTTCCAGTAAAAAACGTATACTGTGCTGTATACTTCGTTTAACATGGGAACCTGTGGGTTTTGCATCCATACAGGTCAGAGTTTATTGTAAATGGCTGAACTATTACTTTACACATTTTTCAATGCATTTTCAATTCACTAGATCCGTGCAAAACGGATTACACAAGGATGGCATCAGTGTGTTGTCCGTGATTTTTATAGACCCATAGACTTCCACAGTGGTTTGCAAAACGGACTAGTATCCATTGCCTGGATAGATCCATTGAAATCAATGGTTTTGTGCGCTGTCAGTGACTCACAGATGTGTGAATAAGGTCTATGTGTGTAGAAAAGTGATTTCTAATATATTAGTGTAAATTCACCAAAAGGCAAATTTACTCCAAATGTATTTAGAAACAGATTTCACGTTTCCTTGTATCCTAATAAGAAAATTGTGCTATAAAGAGAACCTTTCACTACCTCCAACATGTCTAAATCTTTTCGTTCTACAACAGGCAAATCTGCACTGATTCTGGCACAGTGTAATTATTTGTGCTCCAGACTCCTTGTACGGTTTTCTCGTACAGATGGGCTCCTCATCCTGAAAAGGATGCATCGGTCAACAGGGTCCAAAGAGGTTGGACCGTGGACATCCAACTTTCAGGTGTATCACCAATTGAGAGAAAGACGGGTTCTAGGAGAAAGTCTGATCCTCTTGTCAAGACTCAGAGGGCTATGATTTCAGACCCCTAGTACTTCCAACTGGAGGGGACGCATATGCCATAAAGTCCAGGGGACTGAATTGTCTAAGGTTGACATGAGGCCAGGACTCTCACAATTGTTCTGATGAACATCTGACGCGTCTTGAGAAGATATTATTTATTATGGTAACCTGTATAGCGCCATCATATTCCGCAGCGCCTTCACAGACATTGACAGATATAGGGCACTGTCCCATATAGGACTTACAATCTACATTCCCTATCAGTATGTCTTAGGAGTGTGGGAGGAATCCGGAGACCCCGGAGGAAACCGACGCAAACATGGGGAGAAAATACAGTCTACTTGCAGATGCTGTCCTTGGCAGGATACGAACCCAAGGCTGCAGTGCTAACACTGAGCCACCGTATCAGAAATGTTCTGATTATCTTTTCTCTCCTTATCGCAGTTAAAGAAATTTCTAGGCAGACAGAGTCAGACTGAACCTTCTTCCGTGTGGAAGGAATCACCTCTGACTTCTCCCGGTTATTAGCCTGGATGCTGGAAATAAAACAAAGTTGTCTGCAGGTGCTGGAGCAGGATGGTTTCTGACTAGACTTTTATTAGCCAGTCGTCCAAATATGGCACTATGAACAGACCTTGAAGTCTGAGTGCGGTTGTTTCTGGAGCCATCACCTAGGTAAAGTTGTGGGGAACCGAGGAAATGCCGAAGGGCAGGGCCGCAAACTGAAAATGTCACCTGTGGGCGGCAATTGAAACAGCAATTCTCAGATACCTTCTGTGAGGAGGATAACTGGAACTTGTAAGTACACATCCTTTAGGTGGAGAGTGACAAGGACATTGCTTTGGAGCAAGGATGTAACCAACTTCCCGGTGTCCCTTTGGAAACGCTCTTCCTTATGAAGAGACTTAGATATATTAGGACTATAACATATATTGGTAGCGGGAAGTCTGGAGAGTAGACCCCAAACCTTCTTCTGAGGGGGACCTTTCCCAAGACCCCACTGCCCAGGTATTCCAGAATGGAATTTTCCAGTATAACCTGCTCCAGTGCAGGAAGAGAATGGGTTGCGAGAATCTGTCTTGTGGCGGGCGAAGAATTCGTCCGCATAAACTCGTTGTACTTATCTGCAAGACCAAAGTTCTTTGATCTTCTCCTGTCAGAAGGAGAGAAAAAATGAGAGAGACATCCACCAACAGGGGTAACTTGCCGTCACAAGAGGCGAAAAGTTGCCGTCAAAGCCAGGCTTCTTTCTGTCCCCTTCCTTGGGGAACTTACGTCCAGATGGATTCAGCAGCCTAGGCATCCTTACCAAAAGGCCTGCTGGGATTTAGCGAAGTGTCTTCATCACATAAGTGCATCACATTGAGTATGTGAAATTCCTCTTCTGATGGAACTGACTGAGGATGTCTCTCAGTACAAAGCTTCTTGAAAAATCAGGTTCCGGATTTCTAAGCTACTCGTTGACCCACACAATTACGTCATGAATGGACGAATCCTCAGATGGGGTCCCACGGCACTGGCGAAAGCGAGTGTAATCGTAACATCAGGCAGAGGGATGTCGCGCTCTATATAAGCGAAATGTTTCAGCTTAGAGGACCTTTCCTCATTAAGTCGCCGCTGCCACCGAAGGCAGTCAGAACAGTATCAAACAATAATGTACAGCCTATCAGAGAGACAAACTTAGGAAGAAGGTTTAAATAAGTAGGGAGAAGACAATACTTACCCATAAAACTTATCTACACAACTTTTTAAGAGACCCTTAACAAAACTGTCTTTAATACCGCTACAGCGCTAAAGAGAATGGCCTAAACTAGTCCGGAAGCGCAATCCAGCGCTACTGGGAGAAGGCTACAGAAGTGTAACAGAAAAAAGGGATCCAGGAAACAGGACCTGCAAAAAGGGTTCCGGAACCTGAAGTGACAAAATCACTTCCCCCAGATTAAAAAACCTTTCTCTCCCTCTTCGCTTAAATTTCACTGCTATAGGAAGTGTGGTGTGTCTTTGTGGCAGACTGGAATAGAACCATAACTGCAACAGAAAGGCAGTGTGGGGAATTTGTGTCTGAGACGCTGTCATCATTTTAAACTGAGCACAAACACCTGAAGCATAAGCTCTGCTGAAGAGCTCAGCCAAGCAGGAGATGTATAGAGGTTTATTTTAACCCTGCAATACAGCCTCCAAGTTCAGAAACAGACACAACCTGCCCAGCTGCAAACATCTCACCTGAGATCAGACAAGGGCAGGCACACCCAGCCCAGAATGGCCACAGACAGAGAGTGCAGCAGGGAGAAACAAGGAAGCCTTAGGAGTACAAAGCTCCCAAGGAAAAAGATGAACAGCAGAAGAGGAGAAAAAACTTACAAAAATGTAGTTAACCCCCAAATCCTTAGGAAAAAATGGGAGGACAAAGAGCCTCCCTCCACCTGTCCAACACACAGGACAGAAAAAAAAACACAGTGAGGGGAGGTCTCCTTGGCCTTTTATAGGGGAGTATCATTTAATTAATTATGTAAATTAAAAAGGGGCAGAGATACCCCATATTGTGCTGCTGTTGGACGTAAGGGGAATCTAATTTTACAATAGTTAGTGCAAGGGAAACAGGAGTTTGGTTTGCCCAGTGTTGTAAACTACTTTTTCTAATAGAATTAGCCCATATAGCCATGGTGTATGTGCCCGTACTAGAATAGAGACCTTTGTCAGCTTCCGTTATAATGTTATAAATCGACCACTCAAATTTATGTGGAAGTTGTAAGCAAGGTAGTTGCTAACTAAATTCCACAGAATACATGGAGTTGGGTGACATTTTAGACTGTATAAATGGTGTGATCAGTAAAGCCCTATCTAGATAGGTGCTAATTGAAATATATTTATTCAAGCTAAGCGTGGCATCCAATAAATCTTTTGTTGTGAGAGGTGATAGTTGTGACCCTCCAGCCAACACATTAGTTCAATCAATACAATTTCTAATAACTCGATGTATAGATTGCTCATGGAAGTCACCTCTAAGCGAAATTTCTTAAGGAGTTCCAACTTATGTTCAAAAGAAGAGGTAGGGATGCCTGAGTTGACATGAGCTATATAATGTCAGATTTGTAAATATACAAATCAAAACTGCTGTCCTCCCGAGAACTGGAGGCTTCACAGGCTGCTTTTTATATGGCAGTATTTTTTCCCATGGACAAACCTTATCGGTGAAGGAGTGAGAATATCTGGGAGAAGTAATTGTCCAGGTAATCATCTTTGCTAGTTTCAGCACCCAATAAGCTAATTAGGCTCTCTACTGTCAGGTGGGCGGTCCTAGGCTCGAGCAGATAGTCAGGGGCCACTCACCAGACAGTCTAATTAGCATATTACGTGTTGAAACTAATACAAAATTATTACTTAGGAATGGTGGGAGCTAGAGAAAAAAATTCAAGAATGGAAAGAGGTAGAGAAAGGCCCTCTTTAACCCTGTCCTTTACTTCTGTCGTAGTATTCTGGTGGAAGTTGGGTGTTTAAATACAGCTCTGACTCCTTTATTTTCCCACAGCGTGACCCTGACTCTGGCTCCAACTTTTGATAGCTATGGTCAGACAAAAGCAGCAAATTTCTAATTTGGGAAAAAAAGCTATTAATTGAATCCCTATGAAAGTAAATATACAACAAACTATGCATCTAATGCATTATATAATATCAAAAAGTATATTACTGTTATATATAATAATTAATCATTTATTTTGAGTCGGTAACCATTTTCTGACTCTGACACCACTGAAAACTGACCCCAACCTCCACTCCACAGTTCTGGTGCTTTACAAAAGTGCAGCAAAAATGTAGACTTAAATGAAAAGCCTAGCAGAAGTAATCTTTCTTTATTTATGTCTTTTTCTGAATGGACTACTCTAGTCTCTACAGGACAGCGCGTCTCCTTCTATTCTTATGCTCTTGCAGGACTCTGCAGGCTAGCCTACTGCAGCTGGCCTTTTCTCCAAGCTCCTCTGTTGTCTTCATCGCTGCCTTATACAAACTCCCGCATGCTAAGTATGCGACCTGATAAACCCCTCATTGACTCCGCCTCTAGTGACTTTGCACTTCTTCTCCATTAGCAGTGATACAGCCAGTGCTGTCTAGTGGACTGGTGGTCAGCTACATTTTCATACATTTGCTTTTAGTTGCTTTTCACAATCTACCATGATAATTCTCCTCCCCTGCTACGATGGCAGAAATACAAAGTAAGAATTATAAAGGTTTACTCTGGGTGCATAACACAAGATTTTACAGAGTACAAAGCGGAGAAAAACAATAGTGCTAGCCATACAGTGCACCATTAGCGTTACCTGCCACTGTTAATATGCTGTTCTTTTTCTCTCTGCCATGAAAGATACATGTGAGTAGTCATCCAGAAGATGCTAACTTACATCTTCCAAAACCAGCAATGATATATATGAATGGTGCAGGGAACTGGGAATGAGGGTGCCATCTAATTGTGGTATTTTAGCGAATCCCATCCACACATTGCAGAAAAATACGAGCAGCGGAAATGCTGCAATTTCCAAAATTGTTGTATTTTTGGAAACACGCAGCATGTCAATTATACCTATGGAAATGTTGGCGGTTTCACTATAAGTATAATTGAAGCAGAAAGTCCGCAGAAGTTTCCTTTCTGTGAAAAGCGTCGCAGTGCTTTTTCGCTGCGGACCGCTATGTGGGACCTTAGCCTAAGGGAGATTTACAAAGCAACACTTTATAAAGTGTAAAGAAAAAAGTGGTGGCTAAGTGGAATCATAATATGCGCCAAATTTGTGAATAATGTGCACCATATTTATTGGCACAAAATATTACTGTAAACTATGGTGGCTGAACAGTAACACAAGAAAAAAAATTGGCATGTCCAATGAATTATGCCAAATTTATAATTCTGTATTAACCATTTTTAATAAAAGGTACAATTTGTTCTATTTTTGCTTTCTTATAAAATGATACATATATATATATATATTTTTTTTTATAAAAAATTTATATATCTTCCCAAATGTCTTTAAAATGCACCGAGATACTGACTATTAACTATTTGCCCCACAGTGATTTCTCAGAAATGGAATAAAGCCTGAAAAAGACGTTAGATAATATGTAATCCCTGCTCTTTTATAATAATAAATGCAGTGCAAATGGATCACTCAGAGGTGCAATGTTCTATCTAGGGTGATATGGTGTTACCAGAAAGATATATTTCTGCATCGGAAACAATAAGGTGCAGTTCACTGCAGGGAGAGCAGATAGGAATGAGAACCAGCAGGCGGGGATGCGGATATCCATAATGCTGTTCACGGGGGTCATTTCCTCAGTGATACATAATCTGCTGAAGCTGCAAATGCAGCGAGCGCTGAAAGCAGCACATAATGAAGCTATCTGCAGAGCACAATGTAGAAACGAAGTCTATACTGAACCGTCATCTTGCCTAAGCATTGCCAGTCAGGTAATATACACATGTTTATTTGGGAAGAAATCCTGTAAACCTGTAAATGCTATTTACATGATAATCTGCTGCTTTTATTTACTTTTACTAAGTGAATATTAAAATATCAACATAGAAGAATAGAGGAAAGTCCTTATATCTCCCTATGGGATCCATTTCTCCGCTGCCTCCTCCCTTCCTCTCAGGTGCCACTTCTATCTCTAGATTACAAGTTGAACATCCTTTTCTAGGCCTAGGTCCCTGGTGCCGTTTCCATAGTGACCATAACCATGGCAACCTCCTACTGCATCCTATGAGTTTGTGTGTAATGGGGGGGGGGAGTTGCTCTTTAACTGTTTGCTTTCTACTATACCTGCCAATTACTTGCTCTCAAGTGATACCTAAATGGAGAGAAGATAGCCATTTGATAGAAGAACAAATGGCAGCCTGAGCCAAGTTGTGCAAAAATAGTTAATACTGTGTCTAGCTCACTGGCTGCTTTTTAACACTGGCACCAGCAAGCGGTTTTTGTTGTAAGCTGTTTCAGAGCAAAGGGAGATATACTCGCTACTGACACATTTTCTACAATAGAGGATTTCTACATTGTAAAATAGCCATACTCAAGAAAAGAGGTCCACTCATAAAAACCATATGGATGTTGGTCACAGCAGCTTTACAGGGGTAAACCAAAGCCAAAGCCAAGTCTTGTATTTGAAACAGGGTTAGGCTGAGGGCACAAGTTAAAGGGTTTGTCCACTTTCAGATCAATATTGAGAGACAAATGTTATTGTTTGTATAATAAAACGTTCTACAATTTTCCAATATATTTTCTGTATCAATTCCTCACGGTTTTCTAGATCTCTGCTTGCTGTCATTCATTCTGCTTATTTCTAGTGGATAAAAATCAATCCATGGTCATGTGATGGACACAGGTGCACTGCTCGTTACCAGGCAGATGTCTGATTACTGTACTGTGACTATAACGAGCTGTGCACCTGTGTCCATCACATGACCATGGATTGATTTTTTTCCACTAGAAATAAGCAGAATGAATGACAGCAAGCAGAGATCTAGAAAACCGGGAGGAATTGATACAGAAAATATATTAGAAAATTGTAGAACGTTTTATTATGCAAACAATAACATTTGTCTCTCAATATTGATCTGAAAGTGGACAACACCTTTTAACCCTTTCGCTGCCAGGGGCTTTCAGATATTTTGCACCTCTGGCTGCCAGGGCAATTTTCAAAACCTAAATTGCAGCATTAAAAACATCACACTAACCCCCCATACCTATATATTTTCTGAAAATAGACACCTGCAACATTGTCAAAATGCCACTTCGTACAGTATACAAACAGGCACATTTATGCAATTTTGATTTAAAGTGTATGTTTTAGAAAAAAATAAATGCAAATAAATTTATATTAGTTGCTAAAAGTGGAAACCAAACAAAAAGTTATATGCAGCACACCTCCTATAAAATAAGTGTTCGACATGTGCAGAGTTCATTCATATGACTAAGGCCTACACCTGCATGTACATACAGTGGGGAAAAAAAAGTATTTAGTCAGCCACCAATTGTGCAAGTTCTCCCACTTAAAAAGATGAAGCCGGACTGTAATTGTCATCATAGGTAGACCTCAACTATGAGAGACAAAATGAGAAAACATATCTAGAAAATCACATTGTCTGATTTTTTTAAGAATTTATTTGCAAATTATGGTGGAAAATAAGTATTTGGTCACCTACAAACAAGCAAGATTTCTAGCTCTCACAGACCTGTAACTTCTTCATTAAGAGGCTCCTCTGTCCTCCACTCATTACCTGTAGTAATGGCTCCTGTTTGACATTGTTATCAGTATAAAAGACACCTGTCCACAACCTCAAACAGTCACACTCCAAACTCCACTATGATGAAGACCAAAGAGCTGTGGAAGGACACCAGAAACAAAATTGTAGACCTGCACCAGGCTGGGAAGACTGAATCTGCAATAGGCAAGCAGCTTGGTGTGTAGAAATCAACTGTGGGAGCAATAATTAGAAAATGGAAGACATACAAGACCACTGATAATCTTCATCGATCAGGGGCTCCACGCAAGATCTCACCCCCTGGGGTCAAAATGATCACAAGAATGGTGAGCAAAAATCTCAGAACCACACAGGGGGACCTAGTGAATGACCTGCAGAAAGCTGGGACTAACGTAACAAAGGCTACCGTAAGTAACACACTACGCTGCCAGGGACTCAGCTCCTGCAGTGCCAGACGTGTCCCCCTGCTTAAGCCAGTACATATCCGGGCCTGTCTGAAGTTTGCTACAAAGCATTTGGATGTTCCAAAAGAGTATTGGGAGAATGTCATATGGTCAGATGAAACCAAAGTAGAACTTTTTGGTAGAAACACAACTTGTCGTGTTTGGAGGAGAGTGAATGCCTAGTTGCATCCAAAGAAAACCATACCTACTGTGAAGCATGGGGGTGGCAATATCATGCTTTGGGGCTGTTTCTCTGCAAAGGGACCAGGACGACTGATCCATGTACATGAAGGAATGAATGGGGTCATGTATCGTGAGATTTTGAGCGCAAACCTCCTTCCATCAGCAAGGGCATTGAAGATGAAATGTGGCTGGGTCTTTCAGCATGACAATGATCCCAAGCACACTGCCAGGGCAACGAAGGCGCGGCTTCGTAAGAAGCATTTCAAGGTCCTGGAGTGGCCTAGCCAGTCTCCAGATCTCAACCCCATAGAAAACCTTTGGAGGGAGTTGAAAGTCCGTGTTGCCCAGTGACAGCCCCAAAACATCACTGCTCTAGAGGAGATCTGCATGGAGGAATGGGCCAACATACCAGCAACAGTGTGTGCCAACCTTGTGAAGACTTACAGAAAACGTTTGACCTCTGTCATTGCCAACAAAGGATATATAACAAAGTATTGAGATGAACTTTTGTTATTGCCCAAATACTTATTTTCCACCATAATTTGCAAATAAATTCTTTAAAAACAAGACAATGTGATTTTCTGGATTTGTTTTCTCATTTTGTCTCTCATAGTTGAGGTCTACCTATGAGGTCAATTACAGGCCTCTCTCATCTTTTTAAGTGGGAGAACTTGCACAATTGGTGGCTGACTAAATACTTTTTTTCCCCACTGTATCTTCATAAATTCACCAGAACTGGAAAGAACAAAAATCTGCTTCCAAGCTGGAAATGTTAAAAAAGTATCAGCCTATAAAATGTAGGGATTACACACCGTGAAAAGCAAGTGAACCCCTAAACCTTATATATTTCTTGAAATTAGACATCCTGAAGATTACAAGTGTTTCAATTGGTTATCAATAGCCATGTCCACCTTCATGTAAATTTGTGACAAACACAAATATTTTTTTTTTTTAAATGCACTAAAACATATATTTGCACCTAAAACTCATATTCAAGCATACATTCACACACAAAACACATATAAAATACACAATTTATATACAGTACAGACCAAAAGTTTGGACACACCTTCTCATTCCAAGAGTTTTCTGTATTTTCATGACTATAAAAACTGTAGATTCCCACTGAAGGCATCAAAACTATGAATTAACACATGTGGAATTATATACTTAACAAAAAAGTGTGAAACAACTGAAAATATGTCTTATATTCTAGGTTTTTCAAAGTAGTCACCTTTTGCTTTGATTACTGCTTTGCACACTCTTGGCATTCTCTTGATGAGCTTCAAGAGGTAGTCACCTGAAATGGTCTTCCAACAGTCTTGAAGGAGTTCCCAGAGATGCTTAGCACTTGTTGGCCTTTTGCCTTCACTCTGCGGTCCAGCTCACCCCAAACCATCTCGAATGGGTTCAGGTCTGGTGACTGTGGAGGCCAGGTCATCTGGCGTAGCACCCCATCACTCTCCTTCTTGGTCAAATAGCCCTTACACAGTCTGGAGGTGTGTTTGGGGTCATTGTCCTGTTCAAAAATAAATGATGGTCCAACTAAACGCAAACCGGATGGAATAGCATACCGCTGCAAGATGCTGTGGTAACCATGCTAGTTCAGTATTCCTTCAATTTTGAATAAATCCCCAACAGTGTCACCAGCAAAGCACCCCCAACACCATCACACCTCCTCCTCCATGCTTCACGGTGGGAACCAGACATGTAGAGTCCATTCGTTCACCTTTTTGGCGTCGCACAAAGACACGGTAGTTGGAACCAAAGATCTCAAATTTGGACTCATCAGACCAAAGCACAGATTTCCACAGGTCTAATGTCCATTCCTTGTGTTCTTTAGCCCAAACAAGTCTCTTCTGCTTGTTGCCTGTCCTTAGCAGTGGTTTCCTAGCAGCTATTTTACCATGAAGGCCTGCTGCACACAGTCTCCTCTTAACAGTTGTTGTAGAGATGTGTCTGCTGCTAGAACTCTGTGTGGCATTGACCTGGTCTCTAATCTGAGCTGCTGTTAACCTGCAATTTCTGAGGCTGGTGACTCGGATGAACTTATCCTCCGCAGCAGAGGTGACTCTTGGTCTTCCTTTCCTGGGGCGGTCCTCATGTGAGCCAGTTTCTTTGTAGCGCTTGATGGTTTTGGCCACTGCACTTGGGGACACTTTCAAAGTTTTCCCAATTTTTCGGACTGACAAACCTTCATTTCTTAAAGTAATGATGGCCACTCGTTTTTCTTTACTTAGCTGCTTTTTTCTTGCCATAATACAAATTCTAACACTCCATTCAGTAGGACTATCAGCTGTGTATCCACCTGACCTCTGAACAACACAACTGATGGTCCCAACCCCATTTATAAGGCAAGAAATCCCACTTATTAAACCTGACAGGGCACACCTGTGAAGTGAAAACCATTTCAGGTGACCAGCTCTTGAAGCTCATCAAGAGAATGCCAAGAGTGTACAAAGCAGTAATCAAAGCAAAAGGTGGCTACTTTGAAGAACCTAGAATATAAGACATATTTTCAGTTGTTTCACACTTTTTTGTTAAGTATACAATTCCACATGTGTTAATTCATAGTTTTGATGCCTTCAGTGTGAATCTACAATTTTTATAGTCCTGAAAATACAGAAAACTCTTGGAATGAGAAGGTGTGTCCAAACTTTTGGTCTGTACTGTATACTGCAAACATCAACTACAAGAGCTCGTACTCTCAAAAACACTGATACAGAAAACAAGCAATATTTTGCTATTATTCACTAATGCTAAAGATCTATACTGAACATAGTAAACTGACTGTGATACCAAAATAAGATTGCACAGCATACCGTATATAAAAACACAACTTAATATTTTATATATGCAACCACCTTCATTCAACTTTGCAGCAAACAGAGATTACAAGCAAAACTTGCACAAAAATTCAAATTTGCCACTAAAGTGCATGCTGAAGCAATAATAATAATACATTTTATTTATATAGCACCAACATATTCTGCAGCACTGTACAATTTGTAGGGTTCCAGTACTGACAAAAAAGATACATTACAAAGAAATAGTCAATTCACACACTGGGACTGAGGGCCCTGCTTGCAAGAGCTTACAATCTATGAGGTAAAGGGGATGACAGAAGAGGTAGTAGGGGCGGCAACAGACGTAGCATTGCTTGTACAGTGGTCAGACAATTTTGTAATTGAGGTTACTGTTATTACACATATATAAAGCTGTATGAGCCGCCACCAGTTGTGTCCTTTAACATGTAGATGGTGCCTGGACATATAAAGCTAGTCTGATACGGCATCATATCCTGTGAGGTAATGTTGGAGTATTAACAGAGGAGGGTACGTTTTAGGGATTCTAACTACGGAAGGGTTTACATTAGGAGTTATGATAGGCCTGTCTGAAAAGATATGTCTTTAGTTTACGTTTGAAGCTGTGGAAATTGGGGGTTAATCTAATTGTCCGGGATAGAGCATTCCAGAGAAGTGGTGCAACTCGGGAGAAGTCTTGTATACGAGAGTGGGAGGTTCTGATAATAGAGGATGTTAGTCTTAGGTCATTGAGTGAACGGAGAGTACGGGTTGGGCGATAGACAGAGATGAGAGAGGAAATGTAGGGAGGTGCAGCATTATGGAGAGCCTTGTGAATGAGGGTGATAAGTTTATATTGTATTCTGTATTGAATAGGCAGCCAATGTAGTGACTGGCACAGACTGGAGGCATTGCTGTAGAGTCTAGAGTCTAGACTGATAGATGAGCCTGGCCGCCGCATTCAGAATAGATTGTAGAGGGGAGAGTTTAGTAAGGGGAAAACCGATTAGTAAGGAGTTACAGTAGTCAAGGCGAGAGTGAATCAGGGCAACAATAAGTGTCTTTAGTGTATCTGTGGTAAGGAAGGGGCGGATTTTGGAGCTGTTTTTGAGGTGGAGATGACATGAGTGTGCGAATGATTGGATATCGGGGGGTGAAGGAAAGGTCTGAGTCAAACAAAACCCTGAGGCAACGGGCATACTGCCTAGGAGTTATTGTAAGGCCAGAGACTGCAATGGAGATATCAGGGACAGATCTATTAGATGGTGGAAACAGCAGTAGTTCAGTCTTTGAGAAATTCAGTTTCAGATAGAGTGAAGGCATGATATTTGAGACAGCAGAGAGGCAGTCTCTGGTGTTCTGTATTAGTGCAGGGGTGATGTCACGGGATGACGTATATAATTGGGTGTCATCAGCATAAAGATGGTACCGGAAGCCAAATCTAGTGATGGTTTGTCCAATGGGGGCTGTGTAGAGGGAGAAGAGTAGGGGACCTAGGACCGAGCCCTGAGGAACCCCAATGGCAAGGGGAAGAAACAGAGCCCGCAAATGATACACAGAAAGTGCAGTCAGAGAGATAAGAGGAGAACCAGGAGAGAGCAGTGTCTGTGAGGCCAACAGAACGGAGCATAGTAAGGAGGAGTTGATGGTCAACAGTGTCAAATGCTGTCGAGAGATCCAGAAGAACGAGAAGAGAGTAGTCACCTTTGGATTTAGCCGTCAGGAGATCATTGGAGACTTTTGTGAGGGCCGTTTCAGTAGAGTGCAGAAGCCAGATTGTAAGGGGTCAAGAAGAGAGTTAGCAGAAAGATAGCGGATTAACCGAGAAAAGACTAAGTGGTCCAAGATTTTGGAGATAAAAGGGAAGTTAGAGACAGGTCGATAGTTAGCAGCACAGGACGGGTCAAGGGAGGATTTCTTCAGTAGTGGGGTTATCACAGCATGTTTGAAAGAGTATGGGAAAATTCCAGAAGAGAGAGGTTAAATATTTTAGTAAGGTAAGTCGTGACGGCAGGCAACAGACTGGAGAAGGTGTGAGGGGAAAGGGTCACTACTACAGGTTGTAGGGTGAGAAGAAGAAAGTAGCTGAGATACTTCCTCCTCTGTAACAAGTTCAAAAGATGACAATGAACAGTCTGAAGTGCGGCTGGTGAGGTGGCCAGGTCAACTGCGCTAAGGTCTGTGAATGGCATCTGCACCTTGGGAGTGAGTAAGGACTGAAAAGTTTCAAATAGCCTTTTAGAGTTACAGGAGAGAGAAGAGATGAGAGCGGTGAAATAGGCTTGTTTGGCTAGGTGAAGGGCAGAATTATAGGTTTTAAGCATAAATTTAAAGTGGAGGAAGTCTGCAGGTGTACGTGATTTTCTCCACAGACGTTCAGCAAACCTAGAGCACCGCTGAAGAAAACGCGGTTGTGGCATATGCCAGGGTTGCTGCCTACTGCTGGTGTCCAGATTGGGGCAGGAGAGTGAAGAGATGGGGGACAGAGATGACTGTAGAGTATCTGAGAGGTGCTGGGTGTTAATAGCATGTAAATTCCTATATGTATGATGAGTAGGTGTGTCCTGTAAAGGAGAGAAAGCACTGATGGTGAGAGACAGAAGGTTATGATCAGAGAGTGGCAGAGAAGAGTTAGTAAATTTAGAAACTGTGAGGAATCGATGGATAAGATCAATGGTGTTGCCATCTACATGTGTGGCGGAAGAGGAAAGTTGTGATAGACCAAAAGATGTGGTTATTGAGAGAAACTGTGAGGCAGCTGGGGAGATAGGGGTGTCAATGGGGATGTTAAAGTCACCCATGATGAGGGTAGGAATGTCACTGGATAAAAAGGGAAGGGAAGGGAAGCAATCCATTTCTGCAAACAAAATGTACTTTCCAAAACACTGCAAGATGTGAGGAATTCATACATACCACACACCACACACACACTATATATATAGTGCACGTGTTAAAGAAACGCAGAAAATTGCACAAATGTGGCAACTAATTTTATGCATGTGCAGTGGGTATGGAAAGTATTCAGACCCCCTTAAATTTTTCACTCTTTGTTTCATTGCAGCCATTTGCTAAAAGCCAAAAAGTTCATTTTATTTGACAGAAAAAAAACAGAACTATAGATATTTTCTGCAAATTTATTAAAAAAGAAAAACTTAAATATCACATGGTCATAAGTATTCAGACCCTTTGCTCAGTATTGAGTAGAAGCACCCTTTTGAGCTAGTACAACCATGAGTCTTCTTGGGAATGATGCAACAAGTTTATCACTTATGGATGTGGGGATCCTCTGCCATTCTTCCTTGCAGATCCTCTCCAGTTCCGTCAGGTTGGATGGTGAACGTTGGTGGACAGCCATTTTCAGGTCTCTCCAGAGATGTTCAATTGGGTTGAGGTCAGGGCTCTGGCTGGGCCAGTCAAGAATGGTCACAGAGTTGTTCCGAAGCCACTCCTTTGTTATTTTAGCTGTGTGCTTAGGGTCATTGTCTTGTTGGAAGGTGAACCTTCGGCCCAGTCTGAGGTCCAGAGCACTCTGGAAGAGGTTTTCTTTCAGGATATCTCTGTACTTGGCCACATTCATCTTTCCTTCAATTGCAACCAGTCGCCCTGTCTCTGCAGCTGAAAAACACCCCCATAGCATGATGCTGAACCACCATGTTTCACTGTTGGGATTGTATTGGGTAGGTAATGAGCAGTGCCTGATTTTCTCCACACATACCACTTAGAATTAACGCCAAATAGTTCAATCTTCATCTCATCAGACCAGAGAATCTTATTTCTCATAGTCTGGGAGCAGTGGTGAACCTAGCCTCTTTGCTGCCTGAGGCGGATTATAGAAAGACGCCCCCCCCCCCCCAAAAAAAAAAAAAAATATAAAATTGAGTTTACATGCTGTTAGCATCACTCGCTGTTATTGTCAAACAATAAACATACACAAACTTATGAAACAGTTTTTAAGAATTCTTCTTCCTGTATTATTTCAGTATCAGAAATCAACAACACGGCATTAACAATGACAATAATTTCACACATCTTCTGCTTGGTGGATGGACGAGCCCACATGGTCCCCATTCTCTATAATAGGAGCGCCGCAGATAGCTGAGTACTGGACTTCAGGTATCTTTGGCACTCTCATCAAAGTTGAATGAGGGCCACGCGGGTTCATCCATCCACCAAGCGACACACCTCTATATTCAGCCTGGCTGCGGTCAGGCTGAATTCCCAGCCAGTGGGGGGGGGGGACCCAATTCTCAGTCTCAGTGGGGATCTCAGCAGACAGACCCCCATCAATCAGGTATTTATCCTCTCTCTGACTAATCTGTCTCTGACTAATCCTTCACATTTCCCTTCTCTTCCCTTTGGACCGCCATGACCACTTCTTCCAGCTGTGACTTGTCTCTGTAAACACAGATATCTTTGGCTCCTCACTTTTCCAGGCATCCAACCCACATTGTCCTCACCTGCACACCCATCCTGCTGCTACTCCAATTATAAAATATATGATATAACTCCCCATAATGAATAATACTCCCAAGTGCATCTTTATATTAATAATGTCCATGTGTACCCTGTATAAATAGTGCCCCTTATTAATAATGCCCCAGGTGTTAACTAATTAAAAGGTTTTTCAGGTCATTAATAAATTAATCAGTGGGGTTCAAAAACCCAGGACCCCCACTGATCAGCTGTTTGAATGAACCGTGGTACCTGTGTAAGCGACGTTACCACTTCTCTGTTTACAAAGTGTCATTCATCTCATAGCGGCCATGTCATGTAACTACAGTCTCACCCTATACACGTCTATGTGACAAGGCTGTAATTACATCACACGGTCACTATAAACAGACAGTGTATGATATAAACAGGCGCCATAGCCCCTTCATACAGCTGTTCAGAGGCGGGGTTCACTGATCTCTTATTGATAATCTGTCCTAAGGATAGATTATCAATAAAAATGAGCTGGAAAGCCCCTTTAATAAAGCCCAAGTGCCACCTTAAAGGGGTTGTCCAGGATAACCACTTTTTTAATATGTGACTGGGGAAGGTGCTCTGGTGTCTCCTGGCGCATTCCAGTCCTGCTGCTCCAGTGTTTTCTTCCCCAGAGCACTGAGATGTCCCGTGTCAGCGACTTCAGCGGTCATGTGCGGTGGGGACTTCCACCAGAAGAAGACACCAGAGCAGCAGAACCAGACCACAGTAGGAGACATCGGAGCACAAGGGACAGGTGAGTAGGTGTTTTTTTTTTAAATACAGTATTACATGGTATTATGTATTATGCCCCGTAGCAGCCCCTGCACACGGTATTATGCCCCACATCGACCCCTGCACACGGTATTATGCCCCGCAGCGGCCCCTACACACGGTATTATGCCCCACAGTGGCCTCTGCACACGGTATTATGCCCTGCAGCAGCCCGTGCACACAGTTTTATGCCCCGCAGCGGCCCATGCACACGGTATTATGCCCCGCAGCGGCCTCTGCACGCGGTATTATGTACCATAGTGACCCACCCATGAACTATTATTATACTCTGGGGTCTTTTCAGACCCCAGAATATAATGATCGGAGACCCAGGTGGTGACAAACATAAAAACAAGTGTTACTTACCTGGGATCCGGTGCACTAACTGCTTTCAGCCCTCTTCAATGTCGCACAGACCAGCGTCGCCGTATAATGATGCCAGCCTGGCTCGCGTGACGCCTGGGATGTCACCAAAGAAGGCCGAAGCCGGCTGGGAGTAACATCGGATCAGAGGAGAGGCGAGTAACACTGGTTTTTATGTTTATCACCTCCCCTGGGTCTCTGATTATTATACTCCGGGGTCTGAAAACACCCCAGAGTATAATAATAGTAGTATTTGGCCTCACTTACCGATCCCCGCTGCCGCTCACAGCCGTTTCTGATTCCCCCTTCTGTGTCCCATAGCAGAAGGGGAAGCGGAGGCGGCCACAGGGGATCGATAAGTAAACAGGCCGTTACCTGCTGGGGTTACTCCAGCAGGTAACGGCCTATTTATATATTTAAAAAAAAAAAAAAAGTTATTCTCACCTACCTGAGATCCCTTGATGGAGCCGCCGTCTCCTCTTCTTGTCAGCGACGTCTGCGTCTCAGCGTAGGAGGCGCGATGATCTCTTTGTATCGCCGCCTGCGCTGAGATACAGACATCTTGTAAACCAGCCCAGGACAGGTATTGCTCAGCTTTGTTTTTTTTTAAGCGGCCTGGGCTGGGTTACGGTAAATAGAAAGTAAAAAATGCCGCCTCTCAGACGGTGACGGACAGTGCCGCCTGAGGCGGCCGCCTCACTTCGCCTCATTAGAAGCGCGCCCCTGTCTGGGAGACCTTCATGTGTTTTTTGGCAAACTCTATGCGGGCTTTCATTTGTCTTGCACTGACGAGAGGTTTCCTTCGGACCACTCTGCCATAAAGCCTTGACTGGTGGAGGGCTGCAGTGATAGTTGACTTTGTGGAACTTTCTCCCATCTTCCTACTGCATCTCTGGAGCTCAGCCACAGTGATCTTTGGGTTCTTTTTTACCTCTCTCACCAAGGCTCTTCTCCCACGATTGATCAGTTTGGCTGGACAGCCAGGTCTAGGAAGAGTTCTGGTCGTCCCAAACTTCTTCCATTTAAGGATTATGGAGGCCACTGTGCTCTTAGGAACCTTGAGTGCTGCAGAAATTCTTTTGTAACTTTGGCCAGATCTGTGCCTTGCCACAATTCTGTCTCTGAGCTCCTTGGGCAGTTCCTTTGACCTCATGATTCTCATTTGCTCTGACATGCACTGTGAGCTGTGAGGTCTTATATAGACAGGTGTGTGCCTTTCCTAATCAAGTCCAATCAGTTTAATTAAACACAGCTAGACTCCAATGAAGGAGTAGAACCATCTCAAGGAGGATCAGAAGGAAATGGACAGCATGTGAGTTAAATATGAGTGTCACAGCAAAGGGTCTGAATCCTTATGATCATGTGATATTTCAGTAAAATACGCCTTTCTTAGAGAGGCGGTCGGCGTATTTTACTGTATAAAGATCATGTATGGACAGGACAGGGACAGTGTCAAATGTTTGGTGCAACTCTTTTGGCGCTGCGATCTGGACGATGGTAAATGTCACAGCACCAATAAACTTCCTGGTTATGTTCAGAGGGGTATTACAGAAGAATAGCCCTGTGATTAAGCTCTATGTGACAATCAGAGAGCAAAGTACAGTATGCCGTCTGATTGATAGGAGAGGGGATAACATGGACAGAAGTCCATGCTACCCCTCCCCCTGGGGTCACATATAGGTTATGCACAGACAATGATGATTTATCATTGTCTCTGGAGTCTGTAGCTTTGCTCCTTCACTCTACTCCTCATCCACGCTGCTCCGAGATGCTATCTGAGACTGGAGGGGGAAGACACTTTAGAGCCCCATATCTCAGAATCCATTAGGGCTGGGAAGATGACCTTGGATTAATTTTAAAGATGAAAATCACCTCGGTTCTATGCAAATATTGTCCATATGATCCCATATACCTGGGCCTTCACCCCATTGTTAGTATAATGTGTTTCACACCAGTGGGGGAAAGTTCTCCCTTAGCCTTTTGGTGTCTGGGCGAGGCCTGCGCGCCTCTGCGCCCTTGTTGGTTTATATTGCCTTTTGGTTTCTTTTCTTTTCCTCCTCCCTCTTATTTTGTATTGTACTGAAAATTCTTTAATAAACATTGATTATACATAAAGATGAAAATCATCATGAAACCCTTACATATTTGGAGTGATTTTCTGTTAAAAACGCTGTTGTGAATTAAGATCTGCATTGGGATCTCCATGCCAAACAGCATTTTCACCAGCGAATCCCTCCGGATCTGTAAGGGCTATCATGATGATCTTCGTATCATTTTAAAGATGAGATTCCAAGATCATCTTCATAGCCTTAACGGATCCTGAGAAATCGGCATTAGTAGCGAGGACGTACTACACACGTCCCCTGCTACTAAAGCGCCATCCTGTATAAATATGTTGGTGAAAGGGTTAAAGAAAAGCTGTAATTTTTGTTGCAGATTTTGTTGCATTTTTATAAATCAAACCTAGTAGTGGATTGAGCAGATAGGACAAACACCTCAATTCCTCTTATTTTCCAGCTCTCAGGCTTTTTGGAATAAAATGCAGAAAAAGAGCTTCTAAGTCAGCAGACTATATCATGCTGTAGACTTTCTGCCTCTCATTGAATACAACCTGCCTCCAATCAGCACTAGATTCCACCGCATAAACACACCCTTAGTGCTTTCTTTTTATTTCCCATTTCTTTTGAAGCCACCCTTGGCTTTGGTTCAAAAAAACACAGCAAGATCTGCAACGAAAATAGGAGCTTTTCGGCAACATCTGGCCTCAATCTAAGCCCATATTCACATGAATATCGTCCGTGTAACGCTGCATTAATTTCACTGTTGGTGAATGGGTGCTATTCACGTGAATGATATTTTGATGGTCTGTTGTCACTGCACTGTATGAGGGATCCATGAAAATGGTATCCTCTTTGGTGCAAAACGTTATTCTTTATTTATTGAACAAGTACAGGTAGCACAATCATATAGCTGTAAGGGTTTTGCCAACCGTAGCAACCCTGACACTACTGCATCGGTCTGGGAGGAAGCACAGAGACAAGTGAGCCCTAATCTCACCCCAGCCACTGTCCCTTCCTATTGCCTCAGTTACCCTAAACGGTAAAAGGACAACTCGAAGACAAGCCCTATACTGGGTAAGTGACACAGAGAACAGGACAAGACAAAAACAACACAGAAGCAGAGTGAGCAAGCCAAGGGGTCAGTAACAAACGAGCAATGCAGTACAAAATCGAAATCCAAGAGAATAGTCAAAAAGGCAAGCCAAAGGGTCAGAGAAACAGGTAACAAAATAGCAAGGGATATAATAAGGAGAGCAGGCAAAGACAGAGCAATAACCAGCCACTATGTGAGGGCTGACAACCTGTTTATAGAAAGTCTGGAACCAGCCCCCAGACCTGATAGGTACACAGGCTGTCAATCACACAAGCCAGGAAGATTAACTCTATACCGTCCAGAGAGAAATGTTCAGAACACGGGTGGGGCCGGAAATCCATTACACTAACTAGGACCATGTTCAGACTGAGCAGCAAGAAACCTACGCAAGGAATTAAACTGAACATGCCTCCTTCGCCACAGCGTGCGAGCGGAGGGTGGCGCAGAGACCCGAACAGGCAGAGACGTTACAATAGCATGAAACTTTCCCAAAATAAAGACTTCACAGAATCTGCAACGTCCAGTAGTGAAAGGGTAAGTTCAAGAATTTTTAAAAGGTTTAGGTGAGGGGTGGGGGGGGGAACAGGTGGGAGGAAGTGGGGGATTTAGAGGAAGGAGAGGGAGACTGGAGGGGAGGATGAACAAAAAAAGGGGGAAGGGAACACATCAGTCTAAGTTCAGCAGGTATTGCTGAATGTGCAAGGAAAAGCATACATAGATGTCATGACTCAATAAGTCGATCAGAGTAGTTAGAACATATCAAATCCCAAACAATATAAGAAGGGTAACGACAGCTCACAAGACGACACCCACACACGTGAAAGGGCTATTTTTAGGGAACTACCTGTTGTGCAATTCCCCAGTAGCTGATGCTGAAACCTGGAAGGAAGGGAATGACAGAGACAGTGAGTCCTAAACTTGACCGAGCCTCTGTCCCTATCTACTTGCCTCAACTGTCCTAAAGACAGGGACAACTGGGCGACAGTCCCTTCTCTAGATAAGTGTGAACATAAAACACAGACAAAACACCACAACACAGAAGAGGAGTCAACAAGCCAAGGATCAAAGCCAGAGAGACAAAGCAGTACCAAATCACAATCCAAAAGAATAGTCAAAAGCCAAAAAGCAGAGATCAGTAATACAGAGCAGTGAGAAATGCTTAGCAAGGACAGAGTCACAATAGCCAGCAAACACGTGTGGGCTGCTGACCTGTTTATAGGAAGTCCAGAACCCTTCCCAGGCTTGATTGGCAGATAGGCTGTCAATCACAAAGCACGGCTGAGATTAACTATTAGGGGAGCAGAGGGAAACAAAGGTGTAAGAGATGGGTGTGGTGATAAATCAATTACAGAGGTGATGGAATAGAACAGTGTTCAGACAGGGTACTGCAAGACCCTAAAGCAAGGAATCATAGCTGGACATGCCTCTTGTACCGTAGCATGTGGCCGGAGTATGGCACCGAAGTCCGAACGGGCGCGGACATTACAGCTATATTTTGAACCAGACAACTTTAGCCAGGTCTGAAGAAATTTATCATAACAGCCCGCAGCCCAACTGGAAATCTCCTCAAATCTGCAAATCTGGTGGGTTTAAGCGATCCATTCAGAATAAGTTGGTGGATGGGGATGTAGACATTTCAGGGACATTAAAAGCTTTGCAGCAGAGAACAGCTGCGTGGGAAGATTCTTTTTGGACGGTCTATAGTTCCGATCAGGAAGGGCAAGTGTGACCTTTAAAATAAACAGCTGAAATCATGTAGGGGGTTAATACTGGGCATGACCAGCACAGGTGGGAAAGAGAGTCAACGTGATAATTGCAACGCGAGCAGTTGGTAGGTGTGCAATAACTTGGGAGTCTTGCACCATATAGTTAGGAGTTTTTAATGTTTTTCCTGAATTCTGATACAACTAGAAAAACCATAGGATGCTGACAGGATAAATTTGGAATTCTCATCTGTCAGGGTTATGCTCGTGTGGTTCTAAGGAGAACCAAGATGGTCGACGAAGAATGCGTTGTCGGCTCTGTCTGAACCCAAAGTGGCAGAGTTGACAGCGCATGCGCAAGATTGAGATCTCGCTGAAGACTGATGTTGCTGATGACGCAACAGAAGGAGGCAGAACAAGAGAGCTCATCATCGGAGGGGGCGTGAATACAACGGCCAGGAGGAGGGAGCGAATACACTGAAGGTTATGACGCTGCTGTGCTCGGAACACCCCCTGTGCTCCGTGATCTTCATTTAGATATCTGCAAATTTACACAAAAAACGCTGCCTGAAAAACAGAAACAAAGGTAGGACTAGAATAGCCTTTATAAAGGCTATTCCAATGTAGGGTTAGTGAAAAATGTGTTTTCTGAATGATAGACTCCCTTTAAGACTGGAGATCCTTACACTAGTCTTAATTCATACCCCGCTAGGTGCACAACTTTCTAGAATTACTAAGAGGTTCACGCAAGTCCCCAGCCCACCTAGATTCCTGCCCCGCACCACCCACTGTCTAAAAAAGTGGCGAGCTTGGTGCCACAGTGCACCAAAAATTCGAGTTGAAGCACATTTTTGCCCACTTTTCAGGTGCATCTGCATTAGTGAATGAAGGCCTATGTTTGTATCTGAGCTCCTACAATATATTGCTCTGATAACTGGAAACCAGTAGAATTCTAAATTCTAATCTGCTGGCAGTTTGTACTAATGAAAGGAACTAGTAGTATTAAAAAGCCCCGTAATCATGAGAAATTATTCTGTATCCACTGCAAAAAGAATCTAATTTTTTTTCTACATTTCTTATGCAGACCTATACATCTCCATGGTAACAGACAACAAATACGGTACAGTCTGATAGTCTGATCTAGCAATCCCACTATTCACAACGTTTTTGCTTACTGTCCAACTGGATACAATGGCTCAAGGTACAGTGGGGAAAAAAGTATTTAGTCAGCCACCAATTGTGCAAGTTCTCCCACTTAAAAAGATGAGGCCGGCCTGTAATTGACATCATAGGTAGACCTCAACTATGAGAGACAAAATGAGAAAACAAATCCAGAAAATCACATTGTCTGATTTTTAAAGAATTTATTTGCAAATTATGGTGGAAAATAAGTATTTGGTCAATAACAAGTTCATCTCAATACTTTGTTATACAGTATATCTTTTGTTGGCAATGACAGAGGTCAAATGTTTTCTGTAAGTCTTCACAAGGTTGGCACACACTGTTGCTGGTATGTTGGCCCATTCCTCCATGCAGATCTCCTTTAGAGCAGTGATGTTTTGGTGCTGTTGCTGGGCAACACAGACTTTCAACTCCCTCCAAAGGTTTTCTATGGGGTTGAGATCTGGAGACTGGCTAGGCCATTCCAGGACCTTGAAATGCTTCTTACGAAGCCACTCCTTCGTTGCCCTGGTGGTGTGCTTGGGATCATTGTCATGCTGAAAGACCCAGCCACGTTTCATCTTCAATGCCATTGCTGATGGAAGGAGGTTTGCACTCAAAATCTCACAATACATGGCCTCATTAATTCTTTCATGTACACGGATCAGTTGTCCTGGTCCCTTTGCAGAGAAAAAGCATGATGTTGCCACCCCCATGCTTCACAGTAGGTATGGTGTTCTTTAGATGCAACTCTGCTTTCACTCTCCTCCAAACAAGACGATTTGTGTTTCTACCAAACAGTTCTACTTTGGTTTCTTCTGACCATATGACATTCTCCCAATACTCTTTTGGAACATCCAAATGCTCTCTAGCAAACTTCAGATGGGCCTGGATATGTACTGGCTTACGCAGGGGGACACGTCTGGCACTGCAGGATCTGAGTCCCTGGCGGCGTAGTGTGTTACTGACGGTAGCCTTTGTTACGTTAGTCCCAGCTTTCAGCAGGTCATTCACTAGGTCCCCCCGTGTGGTTCTGGGATTTTTGCTCACCGTTCTTTTGATCATTTTGACCCCACGGGGTGAGATCTTGTGTGGAGCCCCTGATCGATGGAGATGATCAGTGGTCTTGTATGTCTTCCATTTTCTAATTATTGCTCCCACAGTTGATTTCTTCACACCAAACTGCTTCTCTATTGCAGATTCAGTCTTCCCAGCCTGGTGCAGGTCTACAATTTTGTTTCTGGTGTCCTTCCACAACTCTTTGGTATTCACCATAGTGGAGTTTGGAGTGTGACTGTGTGAGGTTGTGGACAGGTGTTTTTTATACTGATAATTTCAAACAGGTGCCATTACTACAGGTAATGAGTGGAGGACAGAGGAGCCTCTTAAAGAAGAAGTTACAGGTCTGTGAGAGCCAGAAATCTTGCTTGTTTGTAGGTGACTAAATACTTATTTTCCACCATAATTTGCATAAATTCTTAAAAAATCAGACAATGTGATTTTCTAGATATGTTTTCTCATTTTGTCTCTCATAGTTGAGGTCTACCTATGATGACAATTACAGGCCTCTCTCATCTTTTTAAGTGGGAGAACTTGCACAATTGGTGGTTGACTAAATACTTTTTTTCCCCACTGTAGATCTGAGGTTTGAACTGAACTGTTGCTAAATTGGAAAATAGAGTTACAGGGGAAGATTTAAAAAACTGTCTAAAAGAAAAGTTATCTTTATTCCTCAAGCCAACCAATAAACTCAGGTTTCATTTCCAAGAACATTATAATAAACGAAAAGGTTCGCTGTGATTGGTTGCTACTAGCAACAAAGACCGTTTTTCTTTGAGACAGTTCCAAAAATTGTCAGACTGTAAAATGAGTAGTTCATAGATGAAATTTTTTTTTCCATGATGTGCAGATAAGGATTAAAGGGGTTGTCCTGTTTTATTTCAATGTAGCTTTAATTTTCACATTCTGCTTCCATTATACCTATAGGGAAACTACTGCTGTTTCCGTAGGTATAACTGACATGCTGCGATTTCCAAAACCACAACGGTTTTGGAAACTGCAGCATCTCCGCTGCGGGTATTTTTCTGCAATGTGTGGATGGGATTCGCTACAATTATTTGGATTTGTTTAATCCACCATTCATGAGGGTCAATAATACCTTTATTACAAAACATCATTTGACCATGGACTGATTTTGATCCACTGGAAGTAAACAAAGAATGAATAACAGCAGAGATCTAGAAAACCATGAGGAATTGATACAGAAAGTATACTGGAAAATTGTATAACTTTACATTATACAAACAATAACATTTATTTTCTGAAACTGGACAACCCCTTCAATATTTCTTACATTTCAAAACAAAAATTGTAATATTTTTACCTTATTGAATCAGTGTCATTCCTGCACTGGAAAAGATTGCTATTCTGAAACTGTATACAACTAGTAATATCCATATATCATCATATTATGTGGCCAAGACACCCAAATGTTGGCCACTGTGGTGAAGTTTCAACTATGCAGGCTACACATAACATAGCATTGACGGGCTAACATGGTCACATGACATGAGGTTTCTTGTTATTTTAATATGGTTATAATTAAATTAAAGGATTGTAAGGGAATCGCTAGAGGAGCGATTCCCCAGTAGCTGCTGGAGAACTCTGGGGTGAGGGGCACAACAAGACAGTGGACCCTAAGCTGAATCCCCCCCACTGTCCCTGGCTAACTTGCCCGATCTGTCCTAGGTGACAGCCAGCAACCAGTCGTCAGTCCCTGCTTACAATAAGTGATACACAGAACGCAGACAGGATGAACACAACAAAGGGAGGTCAGCTAGCCAAGGGGTCGGTAACAAACGAGCGATGCAGTACAAAATCACAATCCAAGAGAAGTCAAAGGTAAGCCAGTGGTCAGGAATAAGAATACAGGTAACAAAGAACAAGGAGTATAGCCAGTAAGCGTAATGTAATAGCAGGCACCAATGGGAAAGTGAGCAAACAATAAATAGGGAGGAAGAACCCGCCCCAGACTTGATAGGAGGACAGGCTGTCAATCACACAGGTAAGACTAAAGTTAACTCTTAGTGGAGCAGGGGGAAAGCAAGGTGAAGGAGAAGGGTGTGGTGGAAAATCAATTAAGGAGGTGAGGGAATAGGACAGTGTTCAGACAATACAAGAAAAACCCAAAGGAAGGAATCACAACCGGACACGCCTGCTGCGCCACAGCGTGCACCCGGAGGATGGTGCCAAAGCCCGGACAGGCAAGTATGTTACAAGGATTAGTTTGCTTTCATGAGATACGTGCTACAGTACGGCTACTGTACTTATTGGGGTAGTTACCAAAATAATTGGCAGATTCTGACAACAACCATCATCTATTAATGAAAAGGGAAACTTGCTCTAGTGCCACCTTTTGGAAGGTAGCTCCCTATAGATCAATGCCTGTTTTTTTAATTAAATCTAGCAGCATAATCTGGGAATAAAGTTAAGACAGAATAACTGTTCTGAAAAGAAGAGAATCCCATCTGCAGACAGCTGTTTCAAGGTTATTGTCTCTCATCAGTGCAGAGCAAGGTACTAGCTGGCTCGATGAGATGTCCAAGACGTGGTTGAGAAGGGGTACTATGTCTCATTAAGGAGAGGCAATAACCTTGAAGCTTGTCTGTGAATGGGATCCTCTTTGCTTTGGAATATTCATTCTGACTTGGCTTTATTCCCAGATTATGCCACTAGGTTTCAAAGAAAACCAGGCATTGATCTATAGGGAGCCACCTTCCAAAAGGTGGCGTTAGAACAAGTCACTCTTTTCCACGAAGGAGGTCTTTTTTTCATTTTTTACATTGCAAAGTGGCATCTTTTGAGGCAATGTCTCCTCAATGAGACACAGTACTCCCTCTTGCAAGCAATATAATAAAAAAAAAACAGATTTCCTTATTTTTTAACTGAAGTCAAAAAAGCAGAAAATATATATGTGCTTGAAATTTTGCAAAATAAAAAAATAAGTATAATTGGGTTAGTAATAAAATTATGTTTCTAGCACCAATCCATCTTTTTTTTTTTTTTTTAACATGCATTTGACCTGCAGATTAACCCCCTAACACCCACATTAAAATTGCAAAAACCCTCCCAAAATTGTCACTTTTTTTAACTGCAGATTTTGAATTTATTGTTCAAATGAATATTACTGACACATAACTCTGGTGCCTTATGTGCATTTTAACCCTTTTGTGATCTAACACATTTTAACCATAAACCAGTAACAATATATCCTTCTGTGCATTCTCGCGTTTATAACATTTTACATTTTATTTCAATGTAGCTTTACAAGACCTTGTATTTTGTGGGTACATTGTTTTTGAGAGGCGAGATGATCTGAAAACTTGAATTTTGGCATCCAAATTTTAAGGTTTTTGGTGTTTATCATGTGGAATAAATGTACTACTTTCATTTTAGGGGTTGTTACAAATGTGGTGATACCAAATGTTATTTTTTTTTCTTCTTTTTTATTAATAAGGGGGGGGGGAAGTCTATTTTTACTTTTTTTTCTGTTAAACAACATCATTTACCGCAGCATATAAGGGGTTACATAGCTAGTATGTTTCTGATTAATAATGGGGGAGAGGTGATAATGGGGGCCATCTGAAGTGACAGGGACAGAAGAATAATAAAATCATTTTCTACTCTCCATGCACATGTTCTCCTACACTTTGGTTAAAGTGCACCTCTGCTTTAATCAGAGATATCTCGAAATCAATGTGGGCTACAGACACAATCTTAGTCTTATTTTAAAGCCAAGATCGCGACTCTGGAGTTCGAACTTTTTAAAGTTACAGTGTCCCTGGATGTGTTGGGGTGAACTGTAATGCACTTTGCTCAAGCCCCAAGCAGGGCTTGTGCAGAATTGTAGGGGGGTTAAATGTATTTGTCTGAACTCTATATTCTGTACATCATCTTTATATATTTCTTTTGCAAAAAAGGGAATGATTCCATCACGGTTGGTCACAGTTGGTGGAAAGACTATGGAAAAACAATGGATAGGTATTCTGAATATTCAGAACATATACACATATATAATAAATAATGGCATAAATGATATAAAAATAATCTAAATGCATTTCCTTGATCCAGAGGTTGCCAAATTTGCCTTTCAGACTTCTTGGAAAGCTGGGAAACAACGCATGTGAAGCTGTAATAAGGAATAGTGAATACTATATTTCCCTACATAATGTTATCTCCTTGCACTATAATCATAGCATAGCTTGCTAGGATTTCCCTCTCAGAATTCTGAGAAAACTGGGTAACATATCAGGTAATGCAGTAATAGGGATTGCTGAATACTAAATATAACAAAATAAATCTCCCTGCTTTCTCCTAAATCATGCTAAAGCTTTCTTGATTCGATTTTCAGGGTTCTGGTAAAGCTTGGGGGCATAGCATATGGAGCTATGATAAGGAATACTGAATACTACATTAATCTAAATAAATTCCACTCCTTGCAACATGGTCGCGCCATTTCATGTCAGATGTGCTTCTCAGGGTCCTGGGAAAGCTGGGTAGCATACCAAGTACTACTGTATTAGGGACTCCTGGATACTATATATACCTAAGTAAATCCTCCTGTGTAGCTGTTCCTTAACTTGACAGATATAGCTTTCGGGGTCCCAAGGAAGCTGGGTAACATGCTAGTCAGTGCTCTAATACAGACTACTTCTGAAAATCTACCTATGTTATGACACATCTAGCTAGTTTTGCCTTTCAGGAATCTGTAAAAGTTGGATGATTTGCATAAAGTAGATGAAAAACCACATATGTAATCCTCCCCTCTCCCTGGTATAATTCATGCTCTTGAGCTGCGCTCTCTCCATTACACTCAATGGCACTCTATTACATAATTAGAATAAATGGGAACTAATCCTTGCCCCCTCTGAGAAAGGCTTGTAGCCAGTCTCCAGCCAGCAATGGCACTGCAAACAGGAAGGAAGAACTGCCTGCCCAAATTATGTCTGCAAGATTTTTGCTAAACTGCTCAGAGCTGCAATTTAGCTGCACATATAGCTAGAGATGAAGTATATCATAATATATCAACTATATCATCTACCTTTGACAGTTGGCTGGCATGGGCTTATCAAAGGAAGCTTAGCAATCTTTTCGTCCTATTGCAGACAGGGCAGAGGGGCAAAAACTCCTGGTCTGGGACCAGTTGTCCTACAGCCTGTCACAGTAGTAACTAGTAGGGTACACAGTTGATCCTGATTTCTTTATATATTTCTCAATTATGTTTCTAGTTTGAGACAGAACAGGACCAAAGGAAAGCAGTAGATGTATGGAAGACATATTTATTAAGTTCTGTGCATTTTTATGTTATTTCAATGTTAATTACAATGTTCAGCAAAACCCAAAATTCTGAGGTTTTGCCAATCACATCATCACGGCACTCAGTCTTCTTCCACTCCACCATCCCCAGGATCTTCAGGCCTCAGTGATGTTAGTAACCTGAGTCAACGTTGAGGCCTGTGATTGAGCCTCAGCAGTGACCCAGGGCCGCTGTCATCACAGAGTAGGTCAAAGAGACACAGGGACGTCGGAAAAAGAACACTGGACACCACAGCAAAATCCAGGAAAGTTGAGTGAGTGTTTTGTGTTGTTTTTTTTTTCCCTGGGCCTTTGATCATTATACTCTGGGAGTGTCAGGAAAGAGCTGCAAAAATTGTTCTTCTGACAACCATCATATCTCTTCCCCCAGCTTTAATCTGTAAAATAAAGTAAGGCTACATGCACACGACCGTAGTGATTTTTACTGGCCGCAAAAAAACGGATCTGCATTACGCAAAAAACATGTCCGCATTGCATCAGTTTGTCATCCACAATCACAGATCCGCAAAAAGACTTGTATGATCTCCTACACTTGTATGTATGAGTCTGTGTTGCATACTGTATATGGACAGAGGAATAGTACCTACTCCATATTTTGCAGATGGTTTTCTATGGTCCAGACAAGTAAAAACTACAGACACTTATATGAGACCATAGAAATTAATGGGTCCATAAACTATCTGCAATTGTGAACAATATACTGACCACAACTATGGTGTATGGAGCCTGAGAACTACAGCAAATGTTGCACAATTAGGAAGCCAAGGAACTTTCCAGGAGTTGATTACTAAATCTATCTTGCCATTCGATCTTTATCAGTATCTGCCACAAAGTATGTCCAACCAGAGCAAGACTTTTTCAAATAGAGTTACTGTCACTGAAAATTAAGGCTAATATGTTCTGTAACTAAGTCAAATCATCAAGAAACCATCGGAAAGTGACTAATAAAAAATATTCATTCTTCCATACAATTATAAAGTATATAGCAGTGTCAGAGACTAAGTACTTCCAATCTAAGTAAAAGCTGAGTCCTCAGAAGATATATTAAATAAAATCTCAAATCCCAAATTGTGTCCAATTTAAAAACATGAAACAGTTTGTACATGAGCCACAAGGACAAGGCACAATGTTGTGTGAAGTCAGAACTGAAGGAAATTGGGAGACTGCATAGTGGGGCGAATGGTGGGAGCTGCAGGACATGAGAACATGCACTTAATAAAAAGCTCTTGACCTTCACTTTCGGCTTTATCGCCATTCATTTATTTTTGTTCTCTAGTGTGAATGATCCATTAACCAAGTGGATCCCCTGAAAGATTGTGATAACAAACTGTGCTTGTTGCTCTGCAGTGGAAATGAGGAAGTTAAAAAGGAGCATGCAAGCATTTTGTGTAGACTCAGAGGAAGAGGACACAGGCCAGCTCTGTCTTCTCAAGTGACTTTGTCACTCTTAGTAACAATGGCATGAGACAAAGGCTGCATTGAAGCTCTGTGTTTGAAGATGGCGAGAGAATGAGGGGGAGAAAAGACATGGGAAATTTTGCACTCAGTACTCACTTTGACAGAAGGGCATTTTATAGAGAAGTTAACTTGTTTATCATGATATGCCAATACAGTGATACACAGTGAAAGGCTCAATAGTAGCTGATCTTCTCAGCAGTGCATAAACATGATTTCTACTTAAGATACACTTATATATTATTAAAAGCAAGGAATGCTGAGACACTAAAAATAACCACCAAATGCTGCTGACTGACATTGCCTATTACAAGTCTCTTTCTGTGGTCTCCTTTAAGACTTTATTTCAGCAAGCAGGTGTCACTTCTCTAAAATAATCAGTGTCAAAGTGGACTAGAAAATCCCAGGCTCCATAGAGACTAGATATGAGGCTGGCAGCAGAGCTGCTGAAAATCCCACATTCAAAGGAACTTTGGCATTTTGTGCAAGAATGTGTAGCCTTTATAACGAAAAGCTCAAAGTATTTTACCATCAAATGCCAATGATGTGAGATGTCAGACACATAAATATATACTGGTAATGGCACTGTAGCAATAAAAGAAGTCCAAACACACAAAATATCAAGTTGATATGATTATTTTCAGCACAACAGCACATAAAGCAGCCATGCAGTCTTATGTGAAAGAAAGGAGTGAAGTTATTGTATTTACGTAAATAAAAGAATCTTCTCCTAACCCAGCTTTACCCTAAGGGGGGAGAGATGCATATACAAATAAGTGGAAACTACCCTGTGTGAACACATAATTTTATTTTATTTTTTTTAATAAGAATTTAATTTAACCAGTTCCGGACCACCCATAGACTATATACCCGTACGTCCTTGTAGTGTTAAGCAGCTGCAAGAAATCTGCCGGGTATCAGAGACTGTTAGAGCTGCTCGGTGCGAGAGGACCCAGATCAGCTCTGTAGTTATGGGCAGGAGGCTGCATTCCTCCTGTACCTAGGGCTAAATGTATCAGTCCCAGTTACAGGGGAAATCAACCCCCCCCCCACCAAAGAAAATACTGTTAAAATGTCCCCAAAGGTCTATTATGATCTTATGGGGACACAATGTAAAAAAATAATATATATCATATATATATATATATATATATATATATATATAATATAATATATATATATATAATATATATATAATATATACAGTCATATGAAAAAGTTTGGGCACCCCTATTAATCTTAATCATTTTTAGTTCTAAATATTTGGGTGTTTGCAACAGCCATTTCAATTTGATATATCTAATAACTGATGGACACAGTAATATTTTAGGATTGAAATGAGGTTTATTGTATTAACAGAAAATGTGCAATATGCATTAAACCAAAATTTGACCGGTGCAAAAATTTGGGTACCCTTATCATTTTATTGATTTGAATACTCCTAACTACTTTTTACTGAGTTACTGAAGCACAAAATTGGTTTTGTAACCTCACTGAGCTTTGAACTTCATAGCCAGGTATATCCAATCATGAGAAAAGGTATTTAAGGTGGCCAATTGCAAGTTGTTCTCCTATTTGAATCTCCTCTGAAGAGTGGCATCATGGCCTCCTCAAAACAACTCTCAAATGATCTGAAAACAAAGATTGTTCAACATAGTTGTTCAGGGGAAGGATACAAAAAGTTGTCTCAGAGATTTAACCTGTCAGTTTCCACTGTGAGGAACATAGTAAGGAAATGGAAGACCACAGGGACAGTTCTTGTTAAGCTCAGAAGTGGCAGGCCAAGAAAAATATCAGAAAGGGAGAGAAGAAGAATGGTGAGAACAGTCAAGGACAATCCACAGACCACCTCCAAAGAGCTGCAGCATCATCTTGCTGCAGATGGTGTCACTGTGCATCGGTCAACAATAAAGCACACTTTACACAAGGAGAAGCTGTATGGGAGAGTGATGCGAAAGAAGCCGTTTCTGAAAGCACGCCACAAACAGAGTCGCCTGAGGTATGCAAAAGCACATTTGGACAAGCCAGCTTCATTTTGGAAGAAGGTCCTGTGGACTGATGAAACAAAGATTGAGTTGTTTGGTCATACAAAAAGGCATTATGCATGGCGTCAAAAAAACACAGCATTCCAAGAAAAACACTTGCTACCCACTGTAAAATTTGGTGGAGGTTCCATCATGCTTTGGGGCTGTGTGGCCAATGCCGGCACTGGGAATCTTGTTAAAGTTGAGGGTCGCATGGATTCAACTCAGTATCAGCAGATTCTTGAGAATAATGTACAAGAATCAGTGACGAATTTGAAGTTACGCCGGGGATGGATATTTCAGCAAGACAATGATCCAAAACACAGCTCCAAATCTACTCAGGCATTCATGCAGAGGAACAATTACAATGTTCTGGAATGGCCATCCCAGTCCCCAGACCTGAATATCATTGAACATCTGTGGGATAATTTGAAGCGGGCTGTCCATGCTCGGCGACCATCAAACTTAACTGAACTGGAATTGTTTTGTAAAGAGGAATGGTCAAAAATACCTTCATCCAGGATCCAGGAACTGATTAAAAGCTACAGGAAGCGACTAGAGGCTGTTATTTTTGCAAAAGGAGGATCTACTAAATATTAATGTCACTTTTCTGTTGAGGTGCCCATACTTTTGCACCAGTCAAATTTTGGTTTAATGCATATTGCACTTTTTCTGTTAGTACAATAAACCTCATTTCAATCCTGAAATATTACTGTGTCCATCAGTTATTAGATATATCAAATTGAAATGGCTGTTGCAAACACCCAAATATTTAAAACTAAAAATGATTAAGATTAATAGGGGTGCCCAAACTTTTTCATATGACTGTATATATATATATATATATATATATATATATATATATATATATTATATATATATATAGATATATATCTATGTATATGTGTGTAAAAAATAAAAATAAAAGTACAATAATTTAAAAAAATAAATAAATAAATAAATAAAATAATATGTCAAAACCACGCCCACATCACAGGTACTTGCCCCAACCCCAAGGACACATTACAAAAATAAAAATGACCGTAAATTAATGGAGAGGGAAAACTATTTTAGGCCAGGGCCCCAGATGGCCCCAACGCCATGGTTTGGCCACTGCGGAAATGCCACGGCAAAAACCATGGCATTTTACAGTCCCTGCGAATCCCATCCACATATTGCAGAAAAATACGTGCAGCAGAAATGCTGCAATTTCCAAAACTGTCGCGGTATGTCAATTATACCTACGGAAGCACCGGCATCACAGAAAACAGTGATGAGTTTCCACTGCGTTTCTTTCCGTAGCGCTTTTTAGCTACAACTCACTATGTGGGACCTTAGCCTTAAAAACTTTTTAGGCTGAAGCACCACGTTGCAAAAAACGCAGCGTTTTATCAGCAAAGTGAATGGGATTCTGGTTAAAAATAGAAAAAATATGCAGCGGAAAAGCTGCTTTTTCAAAAATGACTGCGCTTTTGAAAATCGCAAAATGTCATTTATACCTACGGAAACTCTGGTATTTTCTGTATAGATATAATAGGGGAAAATAGTCTGCAGCATTTTTTGGCTGCGTTTTGCTACGTGGGGCCTTAGCCTAAGTAGCACTTTGTGCTATTAAAAAAACAAACGTGTAACATGTGAAACTCAGACATGTTTTCTCTCTTTTTTGTTTACATTATCTAGGATATTAAACAACAAAAAAACAAAACATGCAAAAATAAAAATAACCAGGGAACCAGGGAAATTGGCCCTGTACTGAAGTGGTTAAAGAGGACCTTTCATCACCTCCATCAATTCTAGTTCTTGGCATCTATGAATAGGTGCCGCTCTACTGATTCCAGTGCAGTTGGAATTTTCTCTCTAGACTTCACTGTTCCTGAGAAACAAGCGCAGGTAGTTTTGATGCCTGATATGCTATTTAGGCTCTGTAATGTCAGAAGGGCAGTGTCAGGCAAGGGGGCATGATTCAGTGCTCCAATCAGAGGCAGCCAGTGTCAGAGTACCCTCCCGACAGTACAGAACCTAAATAGCATATCAGGCACCAAAAATAACAACATTGATTGCTCAGGAATGGTGGGGGCTAGAGAAAAAAATTCCAAATGTGCTAGAATCAGTGGAGCAGCACCTATTAATTGATGTAAAGAGCTGGATTTGTTGAAGGTGGTCCTCTTTAAAGAAACATACTGGCCAGAACTGTGTTATACCTAGTGTTGGGCCTGAGGAAGCCAAAACATGACACAATACATTAGCTTAGCCCATATAGTTGCTTCAGGTAACTCCAGTAAAACTTTGCTATGAAGTGCAGCATAAGCTATTACTAAAGATAATGTAGATGTTCTTGTGTATGCCTTGTCTATGCATGTTTATTTATTCTCTCTGATAGAGTACTCCTAATACAGATTATATTTTCCATGATCCGCGCGCTGTGATGGCTGCTTCTGTATAGAGCTCCGTCACATAGAGCCTGCAAACCACCGCTACACCGCGATTTTTCGGGCAGACATGGTGAAGCCGGGGGGAGACAAAAGCGGGGACCCTCCTGGCACACCTAAGAGGTCCAGACTACAGGGAGACCTCCAGCACTTCGTGAGGAAAGGGGGTACATGCTCCCCGCTAGCGGCGCTCAAAATGGCGCCAGAGGGGAGACAGGAGAGAGAAGGGAGGCAGGAGCAGGAGAGCGGAGAAGACTCCGACGGCAACAGCGTGATCAGCTCTGAGAGGAGAGATGGCAACACCTTGCAGATTTCCTGGCCTTGCTGGCCTTAAGAGAATGGTTAAAACAGGCCTTAAATCACTCAGCTGCGAAGCAACTACTAAATTTTAGAGCAAAACTATATGCCCACGGAGATAAGGGTAGCAAGCTGATGTCAGCAATGATTAAGGATAGGGCCAAATCACGCATAGCAGAAGTTAAAGTTGAGGATGGATCGTTGGCTAGCGATACTCCCAAGATAGCTGCCGCCTTTCAGAAGTTCTATTCCAACCTATATAATTTGAATGTCGCCACCTCGTCTCCTGTAGACCCCATCTCCAAACACAGTCAAATTCAAGACTTTTTTAACTCTCTTTCCCTCCCTAAACTCACGGCCACTGACACTGACCCTTTACTGGCCCCCGTAACTATATCTGAACTAAATAGGGTTTTAAATAGCTTCCCGGTCGGTAAGAGCGCAGGGCCTGATGGCTTTCCATTGCTTTACTACAAAATATTTCGAGACACTCTCTTACCCCATCTAGCGAACATGTGTAATTCCTTGTTACAAGGGCATGAGTTACCTAAACAAACTCAAGAAGCACACATTACATTGATTGCAAAGGAAGGTAAGGATCTCCGTGCCTGTGGGAGCTATAGACCCATATCCCTACTTAATTTAGACCTTAAAATTTGGGCCAAACTATTGGCTCTGAGACTACAAAAACAAGCTACTTCATGAGGAACAAACTGGCTTTGTGAAGGGCAGGGAGGGTTCAGACAACACAGCCAGACTGTTACATGTGATTGCTCTATCTAGATGTACCAGATGCCCGCTGGTGCTGCTGGGAGGGGATGCCGAGAAGGCTTTCTATAGGGTTGATTGGTCCTTCATGAGGGCGGCCCTTTCGGCATATGGGATTCCACTGCCTTTCATCTCAGCTATATTCTCCCTCTACTCCCAGCCGCACGCGCAGCTAAAGGTCAACTGGCTCACTCTCCCAGCCGTTCCACATTACCAATGGCACCAGACAGGGGTGCCCACTTTCCCCTACATTGTTTATCCTTACACTTGAGACCCTACTGCAAGCGGTCCGTCTCCACACGGACATACGAGCCTTCAGTGTAGGTCCACATACGCTGCAGTCCGTAGCATTCGCGGACGACGTTCTATTTTTAGTCACGAATCCGGAGAGAGGCCTGCCGGCGATGCTGTCCCTCTTGACACACTACAGGACACTGTCAAATTACAAGGTTAATGAGTCCAAGTCTGAAATCTTAAATATAAATATCCCACCTGCCTCTTTGTCCGATTTACAGAAAAACTTGCCCTTCACTTGGAAATCAGACTTCATAACTTACCTGGGCATCAAATTCGCCAGCAACCTAGATTCCATCTATCCCCTAAACTTCCAACCACTTCTACATGACCTAAAAGAGACCCTAAAATCCTACGACTTTCCTTATCTGTCGTGGTTTGGGAGAAAGAACCTCCTGCAGACCTATATAATCCCTAAACTCACCTATGTCTTACAAATGCTCCCCATTTACCTCCCTCCCTCCTTTTTTAAATCAATACGTGGCATTTTTTTCCTCTTTTTCGTGGAAATCCAAACCTCCACGGTTGGCACATAGACATCTGATAAAGCGTAGAGAAGAGGGTGGCATAGCTCAGCCAGACATTTTTTCCTATTATAAAGCGATCCAATTGCGTAGGTGGCTGTCCCTGACTGCTCCTCTCAAATGCCCCATAGTGAGGGCGCTAGCTGAAGCATATAATGGCTTGGCGTTCAGACAATACTTGTGGCTCCCCTCAAAGCGCCAGTTTATCTAGACGTGACTTTGACCCCCTTATCAGGGGTGCATGTGAGGTGTGGCTTGACCATGGCCCAGTATCTTCACCCGCTTCCTCTCTAATTTTGCCTGCAGACCTCCTACCCGTAGTTAGGACCCCTACAGCTTCTCTTTATCGGGACTTCTGGTCTAGATTTAAGACTCATACGTTAGGTAACTTGTTGCAAGACGGTTCCCCACTGACCCAACCCTAGCTCAAGGCCAGATTCCCTGATGTTTTCTCATTTACCTTCCTCCATTATGAACAATACAAAAAGGTGGTGGTAGAGATACAAAGCCTGGGTCCCACTCGCAAACATCTCACAAGAGTTTGAGAAACTCTTCACATGTAAACTTCCTCTGACACGGAAAATTGCAAAAAACATCTATTCACTCCCACTAACGATTCCATCCCACTATACATACAGTCCTGGGAAAAAGAACTTAACATTTCTCTGACGCCGGAGAACTCCAAATCCGTCATCAGATCCTCACATGGCTTCTCCACATGTGTCAGGATGCAAGAATCCCACTATAAGATTTTGTCTAGATTGTACAGAACGCCTGAGTGGCTGTATGCTCATGGCCTAGCCGCCTTGAGCCTGTGCTGGAGGTGTCAAAAGAGTGTTGGGAGTATGTCCCATATTTGGTGGTCGTGTGAGATGGTCGAACCATTCTGGTCCCAGGTACAGGGGGCCCTCTCCCCGGAGTGGGTGCTCCTTTCATGCCCCAGGAATAATATGCGACATTCTAAAATTGAATCTTGCAACTCATTTGATCGAAGCGGCTAAGGCGGTCATTCCTCGGTTTTGGCTACAACCCATTACCCCTCCCATCCAGGTGTGGATTGACAAGGTTAACCAAATCATGAGGTTTGAAGAGCTGATCAGCAGGTTGACCAGAACTCACGATAGATTCTCAAACATATGGGCGCCATGGCGTGAGAGAGTTCTGCCCTCCTCAGCAGACCCTGAGCAATAGGGCAGATCTACGAGATATTACGAGATCTGACTGGTGCATTCCCCCATATCCCAGCAGACGTTACGCCCACTATTTACACTCCATTCTCAACCTCCCCCCCCCCTTTTCCGCCTCCACTCCCTCGTGGGGAACCCCCTCCCCCCTCACCTTGCCCTTCCCTTCCCTCTCCAATCTTGACTAGAGATTAAGTTTTTGTGTCTTTCATGTTAGCTGAGGCTTCCTCATGTTTAGGATAGATTTCTCTTGACACCCCCCCCTTTTCCACCACACAACGATTCATATTGTGCTGTGCGTTGCTAGTACACTGAACAGTGTACATGTTCACGAACTTGTTTGTAAACTTCATTTGCATCTGGCCATTGCCTAGTGGCATTGATTGTGCAAGTGTTGTCAGTTTCTTTGTTAATTTTGACTCTGGAAAGTTTATAGAGTCACATGTTCTGTATTTTTTAGTGCACATAAGGTATCTTTATGTATTCATTTTTTTCTTTTTGAACAATATTGTATAAAAACTAAAATGTAAAAATTCAAATAAAATAAGAATTAAAAAAAAAAAAAAAAGCTGCAAAATACTATGGTGGGAATTCATCCTTTGGGTACATCGTCAATTAAAGATCTGAGGGCATCCAACAACCGGCAACCCTGTGGAACAGCTTTTTGAAGCTGCAGCAGTACTCAAGCACCACTCGTTCCATAGGCCATGTGATGTCATGCTCATCGGTCACATGGCCTGAACGCAGTTAAAGTCCCGATCAAGTGAATGGGCAGAGTTGTAATAACAGGCACAGCTACTGTGCAAATGTAACACTGCAGCCCCTCCAAACAGCTGATCAGTCAGGGGCATGGGTGTCAGACCTGAGCAGATCTTTAATTGATGACCTACCTTAAAGATAGGCCATCAATTACTTAGCCTGGAAAGCCACTTTAAGACCAGAGCGCCATGAAGCAGAGATGCCACGGTTTTACAGTACCTGCAAAGTGGATGGGATTCTGGTTAATCCCATCCAAACATTGCAGAAAAATATCCACAGCGGACATGGTGCGATTTAAAAAAACATCACGTTATTGTAAAATGTAGCATGTCAACTATACCTACTGAAACACTGTTTTTCTGCGTTTTTTTCTTCCCTTATTACAACTATAGGCAAAACGCGAGAGTTTCTGCAGGTAAAATTGACATGCTGCGTTTTTCAAAAATGCAGCATTTCCGCTGCTTTTTTTCCCCGAAGTGTGTGGATGGGATTAGCTAGAATTTCATTCACTTTGCTGGTACTGTAAAATGCTGCGATTTACACTTTGGGATAAAAATGATGCGGAAACGCTGCATTTTTGAAAAACGCAGCATGCCAACGGAGACTCTGACGCAGATGTAAACCCATCCTTAACCATACATTTAAAAAAACGAACAAATCTGAAACAACAGTTATTCTAAAATCCACACTACAGGTCAATTGTCTGTGCAGTGTGTGTAGCAGATTAGTTTAAATACACTTTGCTACTACTGTAATAGAAGTTTTCTGCCCCTGCAATTTTGTCTTGTGCAAACATACTTTAAGTATGCAACAGCACAGAGGTTTAGCCATTATCAAAGCCTTTTACAATGTATACCAGGTGTGACTTAACATTAGCTGGAAGCTTTTTGACATCAGAAAATGAGAAAAAATGGCAACCACCCAGACTATTACAATAGAAAGCATATGAGCAAAATTTTCACAATACTGCCTGTATCACAAATCTACCCGAGTGACATCAAAGAAACTCCAAGGAATTAATAATGCTGAATTCTATCTTCTTTTTACACTTGTCCCTGCATGAAAACAGTTGTGTTCATATTATTTATTATCCATTATATACTTTTGTGAATACAGTTACAAGCTGCAATCCAATTGCGTAGCTAGGAATGACTGGGCCCCAAGGCGAACATTTGACATGGTCCCCCCAGAACTAAAGCCCCCAACCTCCCCCCCCCCCCGCACAAACCTCATTCCTGAGCACACTATTATGCGCCATAGTGGCCCCTGCACACAGTATTATGCGCCATAGTCGCCCCTGCACACAGTATTATGCCCCATAGTGGCCCCCTGCACACAATATTATGCCCCATAGTGGTCCACCCATGAACGATTATTATACTCTGGGGTCTTTTCAGACCTCAGAGTATAATGATCGGAGACCCAGGGGAGGATACAAACATAAAAAACAATGATACTTACCTCTCCCTGGCTCCGATGCACTCCAATGCACTACTTCAGCCATCTTCAGTGTTGGACCAGATCTCGCGTGAGTCAGGCCGGTGTCGCGCACATAATGACGTCGTGTGATGTCTGGGACGTCACCAAACAGGCCCGAAACCTGTGGAGCGCAGGAGAGGTAAGTAACGTTGTTTTTTTATGTTCCTTCACCATCCCCTGGGCCCCCGATCATTACACTCCAGGGTCTGAAAACACCCCGGAGTATAATGATAGCAGTGTTTATGGGGTTCGCGGTAGCGGCTGCCACAGGGCAGGGCCCTTAATGTCCCGGGCCCTGTGGCAGCCGCTACCGCTGCTACCCCGGTATTTACGCCCCTGCTGCTATTCAACTATGTTTGTATATATGATAAAAATATACTGCTTTCTCTTTATATTTACTTCTAGTGATGTGCTATAACTTGCAGTACTAAAATACAAAACAAAGCTTTACAAAACTGTCACAGAAAACAGTCTGGTGACACTTATCTGATATCACATTAAAAAAACTGCTACAACATATACAGCCATATGCCAACTACCACACCAGCTACTTTAATAAGTTATCTAAGCTAAGTCTTGTAACATAGGCGCCAGCCATATAACACATTCCAGGGGGTCAGCTGTTTTCAGTGAAAGCATACTGTCACTTATACATAATTCTTTGTGCATGTGTTGACCTTTTTCTGTTACTATAATCTTCTCCTGTTTCCCTCTGTTACTTACAAGTTAATCTATGACTAATTATGCTCTTCATTTTATTTTAAGGCATGACATGAGAAGTACATTTCTACTGATTAGCATATAGAAGAGTAAAATGTAGGAGTAAACGTTACATAGTAACATAGTAGATGAGGTTGGAAGACGACACAAGTCCATCAACTCCAACCTATAACCCTACAATGTTGATCCAGAGGAAGGCAAGAAAAACCCATGAGGCCTATGCCGATTGCCCCATGTCAGGAAAAAAAATCCTTCCTGACTCTAAATCCGGCAATTAGTATAAAACTCTGGATCAGCTTGTCTTTACCAAAATCTTAAACACGCATGTAATATTTTTTCTGTTCAAGAAAGGCATCCAGGCCCTTTTGATATATCCCATAATTTTATTTGCATTGGCAGCAGCTGCCTGGCACTGGTCACTAAAGGTAAGCATATTGTCCACCAAAATTCCCCAAGTCTTTTTCAGTGGCAGTCTTACCCAGTAATTTACTATTAAGTACATAATCTTACATTTTATTCCAACAAAATGCATAACCTTAAATTTGTCTACATTAAACTTCATCTTCCAAGTCTCTACCCATGCTTCCAGCTTCCAAACATCCCCCTGTAATATTCTTTCCTTTTCAGTTTTGATTACTTTACAGAGTTTTGTATCATATGCAAATATTGAAACCTTCCATTGTAAACCCTGTACCAGGTCATTAATAAACATATTAAAAAAGAGAGAACCCAATACTGACCACATATTGTTTCGGTTTTTCCCATAAATGTAAAGTACAAGTGCAGATAAGAAACTTTGAATTATCATTTATTTGAAAATGCTCCTTTCTGACTCCTTCTCCCACTCCTTCCCTGCCTCCGACACTGATCTTTCTCAATTCACTGGACAAATCTGTACACAGGAAACAGATGAACATAGATCAACTCAATGATCAGGGCATAACTGCTGCTTATTGAAGTTCATGAAGAGGTAAAGAGGAGGGAGCAGCTGAGGAGAGAGTGAAATAAACACTGACTCCGTTGTCTCACTCCAGAGCTGGATCTACAGCTGGAAAACATCTACACTGTTCAGTACTGCAGTATAAAGTCCTCCATTCTGCTGCTGCTTGTATGTGTATGTGAAAGAGTGTTAAGTGTCTATGAAAGAGTGTCTATGAGATACATCATAGCTAAGGGTAAAACTGATGGAAAACGTCATATACAAGTCATATTATGGTCAGATATAGTACTACTCCTTCTGTACACATACAACTTATTTTCAAAATTCACCTGTAATGAGAACTACAGTCATGGCCAAAAGTTTTGAGAATGACACAAATATTATATTTTCACATGATCTGCTGCCCTCTGGTTTTTATGTGTGTTTGTCAGATGTTTTTATCACATACAGAAATATAATTGCATTCATATTATGAGTAACAGAAGCTTATATTGACAAGTCGATATTTGCAGTGTTGACCCTTCTTCTTCAGGACCTCTGCAATTCTCCCTGGCATGCTCTCAATCAACTTCTGGACCAAATCCTGACTGATAGCAGTCCATTCTTGCAGAATCAATGCTTTAATCTTGTCTGAATTTGTTGGTTTTTGTTTGTCCACCCGTCTCTTGATGATTGACCACAAGTTCTCAATGGGATTAAGATCTGGGGAGTTTCCAGGCCATGGACCCAAAATCTCTATGTTTTGTTCCCTGAGTCATTTAGTTATCACCTTTGCTTTATGGCAAGGTGCTCCATCATGCTGGAAAAGGCATTGTTGAGCGCCAAACTGCTCTTGGACGGTTGGGAGAAGTTGCTCTTGGAGGACATTCTGGTACCATTCTTTATTCATGGCTGTGTTTTTAGGCAAGACTGTGAGAGAGCCGATTCCCTTGGCTGAGAAGCAACCCCACACATGAATGGTTTCAGGATGCTTTACAGTTGGCATGAGACAAGACTGGTGGTAGCGCTCACCTCTTCTTCTCCGAATAAGCTGTTTTCCAGATGTTCCAAACAATCGAAAAGGGGATTCATCAGAGAAAATGACTTTACCCCAATCCTCAGCAGTCCACTCCCTGTACCTTTTGCAGAATATCAGTCTGTCCCTGGTGTTTTTTCTGGAGAGAAGTGGCTTCTTTGCTGCCATCCTTGAGACCAGGCCTTGCTCCAAGAGTCTCCGCCTCACAGTGCGTGCAGATGCACTCACACCTGCCTGCTGCCATTCCTTAGCAAGCTCTGCACTGCTGGTAGCCCGATCCCGCAGCTGAAACACTTTTAAGAGACAGTCCTGCCGCTTGCTGGTCTTTCTTGGGCGCCCTGGAGCCTTTTTGGCACCAATGGAACCTCTCTCCTTGAAGTTCTTGATGATGCGATAGATTGTTGACTGAGGTGCAATCTTTCTAGCTGCAATACTCTTCCCAGTTAGGCCATTTTTGTGCAGTGCAATGATGACTGCACGTGTTTCTTTAGAGATAACCATGGTTAACAGAAGAGAAACAATGATGGCAAGCACCAGCCTCCTTTTAAAGTGTCCAGTGGTGTCATTCTTACTTAATCATGACAGATTGATCTCCAGCCCTGTCCTCATCAACACCCACACCTGTGTTAATGGAGCAATCACTGAAACGATGTTAGGTGGTCCTTTTAAGGCAGGGCTGCAATGATGTTGAAATGTGTTTTGGGGGATAAAGTTCATTTTCTAGGCAAATATTGACTTTGCAAGTAATTGCTGTTAAGCTGATCACTCTTTATAACATTCTGGAGTATATGCAAACTGCCATTAGAAAAACTGAAGCAGTAGACTTTGTAAAAATTAATATTTGTATCATTCTCAAAACTTTTGGCCATGACTGTAGTCTTTAAGACATACAGTCATGGCCTTAAGTGTTGGCACCTCTGAAATTTTTCCAGAAAATGAATTATTTCTGACATAAAATTATTGCAGTTACACATGTTTTGTTAAACATATTTATTTCCTTTGTGTGTATTGGAACAACACAAAAAAAACTGAGAAAAAAAGCTAAATTGGACATAATTTCACACAAAACTCTAAAAATGGGCCGGACAATATTGTTGGCATCTTTTCAAAGTTGTGCGTAAATAACTTTGTTTCAAGAATGTGATGCTCGATCAAACTCACATGTGGCAAGTAACAGGTGTGGGCAATATAAAAATAACACCTGAAACCAGATAAAAAGGAGAGAAGTTGACTCAATCTTTGCATTGTGTGTCTGTGTGTGCCACACTAAGAATGGAGAACAGAAAGAGAAGAGAACTGTCTGAGGACTTGACAACCAAAATTGTGGAAAAATAACAACAATCTCATTCTACTGCTTACTGAAAATGGAATGAAGCCTACAAAGAAAAGAACACAGTACCAACAGTCAAATATGATGGAGGTTCAAAGATGTTTTGGGGCTGTTTTGCTGCCTCTGGCACTGGGTGCCTTCACTGTGTGCGAAGCATCATGAAATCTGAATATTATCAAAGGATTTTGGGTCTCAATGTACGACCCAGTGTCAGAAAGCTGGGTTTTATGTCCTAGGTCATGGGTTTTCCAGCAGGACAAATGACCCCAAACATACTTCAAAAAGCACCCAGAAAAGGATGGAAACAAAGCACTGTAGAGTTCTGAAGCCAGCAATGAGTCCGGATCTAAATCCCATCGAACACCTGTGGTGAGATCTTAAAATTGATGTTGGGAGAAGGCACCCTTCAAATATGACAGACCTGGAGCAGTTTGCAAAAAGAGTGGTCCAAAATTCCAGTTGAGAGGTGTAAGAAGCTTGTTGATGGTTATAGGAAGCAACTGATTTCAGTTATTTTTTCCAAAGGGTGTGCGACCAAATATTAAGTTGAGGGTGCCAGTAATTTTATCTGGACCATTTTTGGAAATTATATCATTTTGGCTTTTTTTTCTCTGTTTTATGTGTTGTTTCAATACACACAAAGGAAATAAACGTGTATAACAAAATGTGTAATTGCAATAATTTTCTGGGAGAAATACTTCATTTTCTGGAAAAATTTCAGGGGTGCCAACACTTACAGCAATGACTGTATGTTGCATAGGTTCATTCATTCTCATAACAAGTTATTTGATTCAAAAATTAAAAATCTCGAAAAGTTTGTAGATAATTTTGGTTCAAGAGAAAAACTGACTTTCAGAATATTTCCATTTATTATAGAGATACACACTGATGTGTGATGTGTAGGTCTCACTTGCTTAAGGTCATCTGTACCTGATATTGTAACTCAGGTTTACTCAATAGAGTTGCAATACCTGAAATAGTGCTCCAACAAGAATAAATCTGCATCTGCATTAACCTTCAAAGCTGGAGTACTGTGGCCCCTTCTTTTTTACCTCATCAGACTATAAAACCTCTAGCTGTAAAGGTGTCATCTCATGTAATGGTGGCCTTGTGACAGATGCAGACATGATGAGGCAAACAGACCAAAGATGGCATGATTGTAAAAGCAAAAACTGATAAATGTATTTGTAAACTGCAGTAACTTGGGGTTTTAGGCTGCGTTGTGTTTGCATAGCAGGTGTGGCCAAGATGCATGGCAGCCACTAAGTTTGACCACAGTCCCACATCCACAAGCACGGGCAAGCAATAATGTCCACCAGTGGCCCCAGACAAGTAATAATGTCCCCCAGTGGCCCCCAGACAGTAAATAATGTTCCCCAGTGGCCCCCAGACAACTAATATTGTCTCCCAGTAGCCCCCTAATAACTAAATAATGTCCCCCAGGGGCTCCCTGACAACTAATAATGTCCCCCAGTGGCCCCCTGACAAGTAATAATATCCCCCAGTAGTCCCCAGGTAAGTACCAATATCCCCAAGTGGCCCTCAAGCAAGGAATAATGTCCCCTAGTGGCCCATAAACAAGTAATAATGTCCCCTAGTGGCCTTCAGACAAGTAACAATGTCTCCCAGTGCCCCCCTGACAACTAATATTGTCCCCTAGTGGCCCCCTGACAAGTAATAATGTCCCCCAGTGGCCCCCTGACAACTAATAATGTCACCCAGTGGCACCCTGACAACTAATAATGAACCCCAGTGCCCTCTGACAAGTAATAATGTCCCCCAGTAGCCCCCAGGTAAGTACCAATATCCCCAAATGGCCCTCAAGCAAGGAATAATGTCCCCTAGTGGCCCATAAACAAGTAATAATGTCCCCCAGTGGCCTTCAGACAAGTAACAATGTCTCCCAGTGGCCCCCTGACAACTAATATTGTCCCCTAGTGGCCCCCTGACAAGTAATAATGTCCCCCAGTGGCCCCGACAACTAATAATGAACCCCAGTGCCCTCTGACAAGTAATAATGTCCCCCAGTAGCCCCCAGGTAAGTACCAATATCCCCAAATGGCCCTCAAAAAGGAATAATGTCCCCTAGTGGCCCATAAACAAGTAATAATGTCCCCCAGTAGCCCCCTCAAAAGTAATAATGTCCCCCAATGGCCTCCAGACAACTAATAATGTCCCCAGTGGCCCACTGACAACTAACAATGTCCCTCAGTGGCCTCACACTGCAGTAATGCTATATATATATAAAAAAACAAACATCACTTACCCATCCTCGGTCCCCGGAATTCTATGATCCTCCTCCTCTGCAGATTGATACAGCAGGTCTTCAGCAGGCAACACTAGCTGATGCCTGAGTAACAGAGCAAGAAGCTAAAGCCTTCCTGCTGCTCCATTCTATTCAACTACATGGGCATCCTAAGGAGGCATGCGGCCATTCCCCACTGGATTGTCATGGCACCCCTGGGGAGTCTCCACGGCATCCCAGTTGGGAAGCACTGCCTTAAACAAAGGTTATATCTTTTCTGGTGTCTATGTCTATGTGTATTGTCTTTATGTAATTTTTTTATTTATTAATAAACATTTGATATTTTTGCTAGAATTCTTTGTATTTTGTTTTTTCTTTTGGTACAAACTAATTTCTTTTCGTTTTTTATTTATATATTGTTTGTGCTTTCTGTTATTATTATTTTGGTGTCTTAATACAATTATAGACAGGGTAATTTTACGGACACTTGTCCATTTTTCTCACTTCTCCCCTTCTCTACTTTATTGTTTATTTCAGTGTTATGTGTTGTTTGTTTGTGTATGTATGTGTCAGACCACAGGCAAACTGTATTTTAATCATGTGAAATAAAGTGATATAGGAATAGAGGAAAATATTAGAACATATAAAACAGAAACATGAATGCATAATTGAAAATGCAAGATAAAAAAAAAGAGATCTGCGAAAAAGGGAAAATATGATGGAATGAAATGAGATCCACGAATCCCGCTCTTACAAGCACCCTCCCCTATATGAAGCATTCATAGGCCTACAATCACTTCCAGATGGGAGGCCAGGCCTAGATACACAGGAGTGAGGGTCGCTCTCCCAGCCACGGCACAGATTAAAAATATAACACACTGAATAAGTAGAAGGAAAAGAAACTCAGACATGCAAGGAAGAATGATGACTGGTTGAGGATGAGCGCATAGAATCATGGCAGGACAGAAGAGAAGGAATGAGGGAGAAATAAACAGTGAAAGGCTGGGGGGAAGCAAATAAGAAACAGAACAGGGAAAGGAAAGGATAAGTGAAAAGGAGGGGGGAGTAAAGGACAAATAACTACTAGAAATTAAAGGATGGGGGAAGGGAAGAAATGTAAATAAAGTAAGGCTGAAGGTTCTCTCTGTTCATAACTTTACTATATGATCCAGTGCTGGGGAAAAAATAAAGCTCAGCATAAAAAGCTGATGATACAAAATGCAACACTTTCTTATATATGCAGACTAGGAAACTGACTAAAATATTCATCTTTCTGCTACACACTTTACTTTAATATAAAGATATACAGATAGTGATGTGCTATTCACACAAAACATAGGTTATTTCTTCCAGCAAAATAATTTAAAGGGAGTCTATCAGATGTCTGCTCAGTGCTATGACCAGTGTCCTATAATTGGTTTGGAGAATGGTAACGTAATTGTCATGAAAAATATGTTTTATTTATATGTAAATGAGATGCAAGTGTATCAGGGCACGGCGGAGCAGGATGGCAAACCCTTTCTCTTCCTGCAACAGACCGTCCAGCAAGAGTGACACAATCAGAGCTGCCCTATCTCCTTCTGAGTCCTGGGGAATGCTGGTGTGGGGAATGCTGTACTGCACATGAAGCCAGCCTCATCTACATCAGTGACCATTCTCCAAACCAATTATAAGAGACTGTGGCACTGAGCACTATAGAGTACTAGGGCTGCTGTAATCAGGATTTTTTTGATGACAGACTCCCCTTAATAAAAAGGACTGGCATCACTTTGAAATTATACTCAGTTCCATGTTGCCCTCTAGACTACAGCTAAAGGTGGCCATACACACTAGAATAGATGAATGTTGGCCAAAGCAGCTGATTTGATTTAATGTGTATAGGGGTGTCTTGACTCCCAAGGCAGATAGTAAAGGAAAGTAAGCTCCAGCATATAGGATTTCAACAAGGATGATACTTTCTGGCAGTGGCTCCTTTCCCTCTCTGTATTGAGAAAAAACGTACATGTGTATAGGGGGAATGAGAATTGGGAGAAACAGAGCACATATAAGATTGTGCCGAACATGCATGTGTACATGGGGAATTAGAGTTGGAAGAAATAGCCAAACATAACAGCTCTGTAAGGTGCAAACCTACCAATCATGAGAAAAGGGGGTCCCTTGTACCCCTGTTTGAACTGAGCAGCAGTTGAGCATGCTCTCTGCCACTCTATTGATTTCTATTGGACAGTCAAAAAGAATCTCAGTACAGAGATTGCCAGTCTTAGGCACCTGCAGATTGATTTAAACTTGTGGACAAGTGTTTCCTGTTCTGGTAGTCAATGTGGTGGGTCTCAGCAGTCAAATCCCCATGATCAGACAATTATCACCTATCCTGTGGCTACATGATAACTTTTAAATTTGGCACAACCCCTTTAAAGTGTACTTCCAGTTATAAACAACTTTTCATAAGTCAATAGTGCATTTAAATATAAAACTGTTATATTATGTGTTTCCTTCACCACTTATTAAGCTGTTCTCCTGCTCCTTATCTGACTGCTTGTTCATATTACATCCGCCTCCAGATTCAGCCTCACAAATACAATTCTATGGCGCAAGGAGGGGTTGAGTGGGATTCTCCTGCTGACTGGTTAATTGATTTATTGTCTCATTCTGTGTTCTCATAGCTTCTTATCTACAACTTAGCAGTATTAAAAAAGCAAGGAACAGCAAAGTGTAACAGCAGCAATTATCAGAATGTCTGCTATGTCCCCCATCTTCTCTTCATAGACTAATATAGAGAAAGTAACTGCCTGAATAGTGCAGAAGAAAATATATTTCTTTATTACGATATATTACAATATTTCATATATTGACCTGCATTATTCATTTATGAAAAGTTGTTTATAAATGGAGGTATGCTTTAAGTGACCAGTCAGTCTTGTCCTTCTTGCTTTATACAATCTGTATTAAGTCTATATACCTGCTTCAAGATTATAGCAGCATTGAAAATAAGGAATTTCACTGAAGCGAAACTTCAAAAGCAACTTCAGGTAACTGAATATTTCAGAGGCAAAACATTAAAACTCTATAATGCTAATCCCAGATGACATCCTCCTCTCTCAGGCAGCAGAGAGCACATAATCTTGAAATACTACCACCATCCTTTTTCATTGACTAAAGACTGTGAGGTCTCCTACAAGGCCACAATATAAAGCAACCTGGACATTGTCGGGTCATTCACACGAACGTCATAAACGGCTGTGTGATGCTGTTTAATTTTTAAACAGCTCTCATACGGCCGCCTTACCTTCAATGCCTGTGAATGGGGCTAGTTACAGAACCAATATTTTGCCGCTGCAATGTATGAAGGCTCCGTAAAAAAAAGCTGCCTCTCGGATGCAGAATGCCCGTGAAAAATAGACGTTTTTCACAGCCGTTTTGTATCAAGGTCGTGTGAATGTAGGCTAAGTCATAGGATAGTACTCAAATGCCTGACTTGTGTGGATAACACCTCTGAAATTCTACTGAAAGCATACTTCAGTAGAGTGGTGGTCGAGCTTGTGTGCTGCCTTCTCCACTGTAATTTATGAGAATCACAAAAATAGTTATTTAAAGGGAATGTATCGCCTGTTTTTTTATTTAATAAAACCAGATACTGTAATATATCCCTTTTTTTCTAATATGTTTTTATTATCAGATACATTTTTTTACATTTTACATTTTGTACATTTTTATTGTATGTTTGTACATGATGGCTGCCATCTTGTCTTGTTGAGTTTACAGTGATAGGGATATGTTTTACAACATACTCATGGCCATAGGCAGCAATAGACTGGAGTCGGCTCACTAAGGTCAGTGGGAAAGTAGTCTATCCATGCAGGGAGAAGGAGTAGATAACATGTGACATCATCTATTGTCAGTGGTGGATGCAATAATTGGTTAGTGGTGTTATTTATAAAGCTGTTGTATTTTATTATAATGCAACAAGCCTTGGCTGTGAGGTACATGAAGTGACTGCTGCAAATGCAGTCCCTACAGAATTGGCAAGTGTCAATAGGCTTAGTGGCCAGAGTAAAATTTGCATGATTTAGTACTTTTATAAAAAAAATACAGATACAGTAGTGATATGGAAAATTAAAAAAAAAATAATCACTAAACATTATTAAAAAACATGTAAAAAAAATGTAAACCTTAACTGCGGAATCGCAAGCATTTTCCCTATACATTTGAGGGTGGGTTCAGGGGCACCTGCGCTGTGGTGTCTGTCCGTCGCCAATACAGTGAAAATCTCGGCGAACTGGATTGGCGGGGCGTCGGATACAGACCAGTCAGTGGCGCATTGGTTAAAAACCCATTCATTTGAATGGGTTTTTAAAGCGGAGGGGGGGTTCTGGGCTGTGCGCTACACCGGGGGGGGGCTCTGCGCTGCGAATCCTTTTTTTTTGGAGCGACTGGTGCGTCGGACACGAAGTCCTGCATATCCGACTTTGTTTCCAACAAAAAAAAAGGATTCGCAGCGCAGAGGGTGTAACGCACACCCGCAGAGGGCCCTGCTTTAAAAACCCATTCAAATGAATGGGTTTTTAACCAATGCGCCGGGTCGGGGGGGGCCCCGCCTGTTCCCTTGGGGTTTTTCCGCTGACCGGTCTGTATCCGACGCCAATCCAGTTCGCCGAGATTTTCACTGGATTGGCGACGGACGGACACCAAGCGCAGGTGTGAACCCACCCTTATTCGAATTTGGACAAAGCCATTTCTAATTTTCCATCACAGACAACCTAAACAATATATCACAAGGCATTATGGGAAAAGGAGCTGGGAAGCTCAAGCGCCCTCTGTTGGATGTAACAAATCCTCAATTCAAAACTCTACACACCTTCACTGGTGCTCTCCACAAGGAGAGAGATTCCCTTCCCTGAACCTAAACAATAGGTGTAGATTCTTCCAGGGGAATGTACCATTAGTTACTTGTTGGCAGCTCCCACTCTGGCTCTTAGATAGCAGTCCAAAGTATTAGACCAGTGATGGCGAACTTATGACACACGTGTCAAAGGTGACACGCCAAAACATTTTGTGTGAACCACATTGTCCGAACCAAGTGGCAGCCGCAGGAGCACACCTTCCATGAGGCAACCTGAGGCGATGGTCTCAGGTGGCACCTTATGGAATAAACTAGGGGGAAAGCATTTTTTTTAATCGGCTGCTACTTATTGTGTTATTGCAATAAGCAGCTGCTATTCAGTTTTACTCACCTGTCCACACTACTGTCCTGACCGCCCTCCGCTGCCTCCTCTAGGTGGAGCTACACTTACGTCATGGCGTTGAAGAACTCCAGGACGCTACGTACAGCATTCCGGAGTTATTCAGGGTTGGCTACAGCGCACCCTGGAGGCGGCAGCAGAGGGCGGTCAGGACTGGAGTGTGGACAGGTGAATACAAATTATCGGCTGCTACTCTGTGTAGGGGTGGGGGTAATGGGGTCATATACTGCTGGTGGGCTTCAAAAAAGGGGTCATATACTTGGGCGGTATAAAAGGGGGTCCATAAACTGTGTGGGGGCCATAAATAGAGGGATCATATGATGTGTTGGGGAGTAAAAAAAAAGGGGATCATATACTGTGTGGTGGCCATAAAAAGATGTGACATGGCACCCAAGTTAAGCTAGGTTTTTTTTATGAATTTTGATACACCAAGCTCAAAAGGTTAGCCATCACTGTATTAGATTCCTCTCTATGGTGTTCATGTGCAGGAATATGGCAAATTGACAATGGTTGTTCGATGGGACAAGTCCATTTAAGGCTGGGGCCCCATGTTGCGAACATGCAGCAAAAAAACGCTGTATTTTACATTATAAACAAAGCAGCATGTAGGGACGACACTTGAATGTAATGTCGAGTTCCAAGGCTACCCAACAGACAATATCTCAAAAAAGCAAGGGTACCAAATTTAAATAATCATTAACACTTAACATTTAATATTATTAATATTAAAATGATAGACAGGTCCACAAAGTCTTACCCACAGAAAGTAAAATAAAGGTACTGTCTTGCCCCAGTTAGTGTGAAGGGTACGTGGAAAATTGCAACTTTGGCAGGGAGTCAGTGTAAATAGGCAGAAACTATCCCTATAGGTATCCTAATTCCCGCAAAATGACTCCCACCCTTACAAGGGTGGTCCCAAAACTTGCCCTATTCTAACCCTAGGGTCAAGAAGTCCTCCCTTGAGCCACTGCCTACTGACACAGCTCCCATGCAGATTAAGGAACCTTTCCTGTATTCATCTTCCTTGAGGAGTTCTTCCTCCCCCCCCATTAAATTGGGAAGCAAGACAAAACGCGTTGATAAAGGGAGGACGTTTTGACCCTAGGGTTAGAATAGGGCAAGGTTTGGGACCGCCCAAAGGGCAGGAGTCATTTTGTGGGTCATTAGGATAACTATAGGGATAACTACTGTCAGTTCCCGTCTACTAACACTGACTCCCTACCAAAGTTGTGGTTTTCCACGTACCCTTCAACTATCCGGAGTAAGATGTTTCCTTTATTTTACTTTCTGTGAGTAAGACCACTTTTTGTGGACCTGTCTATCATTTTTATATTAAAAATATTAAATGTTAAGTTTTAATGATTATTTAATTTTGGTATCCTGGCCTTTTTGAGATATATGCGTTTTACATTACCTGCAAAGTGGATGGTATTCTGGCTATTCCCATCCACACACTGCAGAAAAAAGCTGCAATTTCAAAAACGCTTGTGTTTTTGAAAATCATAGCATGTTAATTATACCTACATAAACACTGACGTTTTCCGTATAGGTATAATAGGGGCAGAAAGTCCGCAGAGGAAAACTCTGCGGACTTTCTGTGAAAAAACTGCGAAAAAAAAACGCAATGCGTTTCCGCCACAGTCTTTTCAGCGGTGTTATTATGTTTATTATCCATTTCCTCTTTAGGCTAAGGCCCCACGTTGCGGAAACGCAGCTTTTTTTGTTGCAGCTTTTGCTGCAGTTTTTTAAGCCAAGCCAGAAATGGACTGAGCAGAAGGTAGAAGTATAAGTACTTGCTATATATTTCCCATTACTTTTGTTGCCTTTCTTGGCTTTGGTGCAAAAAAACCGCAGCAAAATCTGTAACAAAAAAAGATGTGTTTACGCAATGTGGGGCCTTAACCTTAAAGTAATTGTATGACAGGAAGAAAAACTAAATCTGCCGTGTCTATGTTACACATCCCTTATGAAGAAAACAGGAACTATGTCTTATAGTTCCCCTTCTAAATTCTGTCAAATGCTATTGTCCTCCTATGTATGACTTCTCCTTGTAAGTCATAAGATTGTGCAGGCTTCAATTCAGTAAATACTGTCCATTAACCTTTCATCAGCATGCTCAGAATATTCACTCCTTTTAAGTATTATCTAATTTGCATTACCCTGAGGCTGGGTTCACACAACAGCAGGAATGGATAATCAAGTGAGAGGAATAAAACATACTGCCCATCTTCACTGCTGTATCTATACTGCTTATGGCAAAATAAGACCAACAGCCATAAATATGCAGAGTGGCAATGTAGGATAGCAGAATCAGCGCATGCACATCTGCTACAATTTCTGCTTACACGAACCCTGAGGAATTCAGTCTGGACATTGTATTGATGCCAATGCTCAGTGCCATGTATATGGAAATAGCAACATCACAGATCATAAAATGTTACGGAGTCCTATAACTAGAGCTATAGTAGCAAATGTTCAATACATATATGGGAATATTGTTTTATTTTGTATATATTTTTATGCAGATGTGTATTGCTTACCCTGTATTAGTATACATTGAATGGTGTGTTGGACCTCCTTTAAGCTTCAGCACTGCAGCACTTTGTGGTGGCATACAGAGGTATCATCCACATATATCAGGGCACCTACCAAACACTAATACAGGTGCATCTCAATAAATTAGAATATCTTTGAAACGTTTATTAAGTTTCAGTAAATAAATTCAAAAAGTGACCTCCTATATTTTCTAGATTCTTTACACACAGAGTGTTCTATTTCAAGTGTTTTATTTCTGTAAATGTTGATTATGGATTACAGGTAATGAAAACCCAAATCTAAGAAAATTAGAATATTGTGAAAAGTTCAGTATTGTAAATTCAGTTTGTCACCTGCCAAGGTTTCCTAATCCTTTAGATGGTCCCTCAGTCTGGTTCAGTAGGACACAGTCATTGAAGACGCTGAGTATGAATTGTATTACTGAATTACTGAAATGAATGAACGTTTCAAAAATATTCTAATTTATTGAGATATACCTGTATTCCACCTCCACCAGCCTGAGCTGTTGACACCTGACAGAAGATTCATTGATTTATGCTGCTTTCTGTAAATTCTGACCCTCTCTTCTAACCAAGCAATAATTTACCACTGCTCGGTGATCAGATGTTTGAGCTCTCTTGCCTTTCTGTTTCCCTTAAACAGTGACTCAAGTCAGGTTCACACTCCGTCGTTCGGGTTCGCCGGGGGGACCCAAATGACGGAGAGTGCATCCACTAAAACAGCAGTTACCCATGGACCCCATAGACTATAATGCAGTGACTTTTCACTCAAGATGCAGATGTCAACCTAGCCTGAAACTGGTGTTATATCCCATCTGTACTAAGGAATGGTGAGTTGGGTATTCATATATGTTAGCAGAGTCCTGTGCTGAGTCCTTTGTACCGCCTGATTATTACAATAATTCTTGATCCTTTGTTCTCTTTTTTTCGCAAGTTGTTTATGTCCATAGGATCCCTTTCTGCTGGATGTTTTTCCTTGATCATCCTTGGTATTCTCTCAACACCATCACACAAGACAACCCCACAATGTTGACAGTTTCTAATATAACCCCGGCTCGTCTAACATGGATGACCATACTTTGTTCAATGTTGCCAAGATTGCTTCATATTCCTATCATACTGTATACTCAAACAAACTGAGCCACAGATTTATATTATGCAGCTCTCCAAGTCACACTAAATTCCATGCAGTAAAGTGGTAACCGCAAGCTTGTTAGGTGTCTCTTAACAAAGTGACCATTCAGTCTATAGTTTACATTTTTGTTTTTTCAATACCAGCAACACTCAGGGAAAGGAAAGATATTCGTCCACTTGTACATGCAATTTCAAACTCAAAACCAGCGCTACAGCATGCACAGCAAGTAAATTAATACGTAGTTTTTATTCTGCTATAAAACCGCTACCAACACTGATATCACAATACACCAAGCAGAGAGAGAAGAACCTAAACCAAGAGAACCTAAACTTAATCATTAACCGTCAAAAACAAAGAGTTTTCAATAAACCATGAGATAAAGAGAAATTAATAAATCGTTCACAAAGACAATGTGACTGTATTAATGTTGGATGTCTTACTCTCTGCTAGCTATTACTATTTTTTCAAGACGGCAGTAAGTAAGGCAGATATTGCTGATCCTGCTCTCACTGGGATAAACAGGGTCCTCAGTTCAATCATGATATACCTGAGTACTCTCAGACTCTTCACATCAGAGAACAGGAAGAAATTACCTCACGGTCAATGTGCTGATGAACCGGAAAAACTGCAGAATGTTTATGGGGTCCTTATAGTTTCTTAGGCACGCCCTATGGTGTTGTATGGTCATAGGTCACTATATTTTTTCTGTAAGAGCAAAAATACTCCTATCATTTTTAGGCTGAAGCCCCATGTTGCAAAAATGCAGCGTTTTGCAAAAGTGGGTGGGATTCTGGCTAATCTCATCCACACATTGCTGAATAAATTCTGCAGCAGAAAAGCTGCGTTTTTTGCGGCTCAAGATGTAGTTTTTATGTATACCATATTGGGGAACATCCGATGTCTTGATCAATTTTTATTAAATTTTTGAGTCAAAACGGTGGTTTGACTATTTTGAGTAGTAGAGCAACCGATGGAGCTCCCGCCATTTGTGTGTGTTTCCATTAACTATACAGTGAAAAACATGATGGACAATTTCTTCTGCATGCAGGACTTTTTCTTCCACCAAAAAGATGGAAGAAAGTTTCTGTCATGTTTCTTACATAGGGGTGAAAGCACACGAGAATGAGGGGGTTCCATCTGCATCAGTCTGTTAATGTCCTTGGCGGCTTACTCAATCTTCTGCGAAAAACAGCCATGTGACAGCCATTTTTCCAAAGACCATCACACACCAGTTTTGACAACACATTAAATTCAATGTGTATATTCACATGGCCATTTTTTTGACAGATCATTTTTCATGGACGACAAAAAAACTGACACACATTATCTTTGTACATGAAAACGGACATAGATAGTTCCATGTGAATATACCCCTTAAAATGTATGGGTTTCATTTTATGGACTTGATGTGACCGCTCTCACTCTTTATAACTATTGAACCCGGCCCCAGGTAAGCCTCAATAGTTATTTTCCTATGACAGGCGTCAGAAGACACTGGCTGGCTTCCACTATCGCGCTAAATGTAAGAGGGAGGGACTCAGACTGAAGGTTTGATCGGGGGGGCATCACATGTACTAAATACTTGCGATCAGAGAAGACTCTGATCACAGGCAATAGAGCCAGGTCTCCACTGTGCAAAATCGGTAATTATGGTCCCTGCTCTGTTTTTGAGCTGCACCAAAAATGCTAAGTGTTCAATTGGCTGGAAAAGTGTCATGCATATTAATATGAATACAACTTTTCTCAAGATGTAATAATGCTTTTACATGCAGTATTGCGACCTATGTGTATGGTATTTATGTACAGCATTGTGTCACCTCTGTGATACATTCATCAAGGTGACATTAGAGCAGTACATATGTACATACAGTATGGTCCCATATTTCTATAAATACTATATTGTATAACTTTGAACTTTATGGAGTTATAATGTGGTCTAGTGCATGAGGCCTAATATAAATATTTCAATTGTTTCCATAATAATTCTGACCATGGCTCTGTTCAAAGCCTCAGTCGTAGATTTAGTGAAATTTGATGGGGATAATAGTACTGCTTGCATTGCTTTTTTCAAGCCAAAACAACACCTAGGCAGTACCCAATGGATCTCTCTGTAACTAAATGGGATCCACTGTGGTTCATAGTGTCCATCATTCAACGGATTTAGCACTGCAGATGTAATTAAGACCTAACCTAGACAGACTGTACAATTCAGCTGTTGGTAGCAATTTTACCATGCAAACAAGGCAAGCAACAATTCATTACACATTGAGGCATCATTTTCAGCAAAAATGATTGAAATAAAACTGGACTTGAATACTGTTTCTGTTAAGATTCAGATGGAAGGTAAGGAATGTACTGGTCTTACAGGAGAGCAGCAGCAGAAATGGGCTGACAACTGCGAGCAGTAGAAAATGCTACTTAAAGGCAAAACACTACTGCGAGCCAAGATCGGCCTCAGACGCCTTCACCAGAGCTCCTCGCAAGAAGAGATGGAATTTTGCGGAATCTGAAGACCGGAATTGTCACCAGAACAGAAAGTGTATTACAAATAAATGCACTGTAGCAGAAGCCTACACCAAATCCACACACACTACTCACAGGAACAGAGAAAACAGAATGGTCGACAATCACGGGTCAGCAGCTGAGGAGGGCAACACAGATCCAAATCACGAGACAAAGACAAATCCGGGAAACAAGCAAATAGTCGGAACCGATCAAGAATGCCAGAACAAAACCGCAAGACAAAAGAGAAATCCAAGTACACAGCCAAAAGTCAGGTATAGGAGCAGTCAAATCAAAGTCAGGCGCTTAGCAGGAGTTAGGAAACTGATAGCCAGCAAAGCTGAGTGATAGGGAGTGGTTTAAATAGGCCTACACAGGAAGCTTCCCTATGTTGTCACGGCAACCTTAAAGCAGCAACCACCAATCCTTCTTTATGTTGACCTGACAACTTTAAAGCGGCAACAACAGATGTAACATCCCTGACAGTTTCCTCTACAGGGTCAACAAGCTAAAGATGTTATACATTATCAAATATCAAACATCAAAATGGGTGAATAAAATCTGATGTTGAAGTTTTGCACCTTCATCACCTTCTCAAAAACACAGACAATAAAGCTCAACAAAATAATGAAATACACACGTGGACAAAATTGTTGGTACCCCTCGTTTAATGAAAGAAAAACCCACAATGGTCACAGAAATAACTTGAATCTGACAAAAGTAATTTGCCAAACTACATGTTGACAAGCCACAAAGCTTCTGGGAGAATGTCCTATTGACAGATAAGATAAAAATTGAAATTTTTGGCAGGGCACATCAGCTCTATGTTCACAGACGGAAAAATGAAGCATATCTTGAAAAGAACACTGTCCCTACTTTGAAACATGGAGAAGGCTCTGTTATGTTTTGGGGCTGCTTTGCTGAATCTGGCACAGGGTGTCTTGAATCTGTGCAGGGTACAATGAAATCTCAAGACTATCAAGGGATTCTAGAAAGAAATATGCTGCCCAGTGTCAGAAAGCTTGGTCTCAGTCGCAGGTCATGGGTCTTGCAACAGGATAATGACCCAAAACACACAGCTAAAAACACCCAAGAATGGCTAAGAGGAAAACATTGGACTATTCTGAAGTGGCCTTCTATGAGCTGTGACCTAAATCCTATTGAGCATCTTTGGAAGGAGCTGAAACATGCCGTCTGGAAAAGGCACCCTTCAAACCCGAGACAACTGGAGCAGTTTACTCATGAGGAGTGGCCAAAATACCTGTTGAGAGGTGCAGAAGTCTCATTGACAGGAATCGTTTGATTGCAGTGATTGCCTCAAAAGGTTGTGCAATAAAATATTAAGTTAAGGGTACAATCATTTATGTCCAGGCCTGTTTCATGAGTTTTCTTTTTAAAAAAATTCTGTTGAAGAATGGTTGAAAAGCAATGTCTGACTTTCATTTGTTCATTTTCATAGAATTTTTATGTATTATTACTTTTGTCAGATTCAAGTTATTTCTGTGACCATTGTGGGTTTTTCTTTCATTAAACGAGGGGTACCAACAATTTTGTCCATGTGTGTATAACTTCTTGCGGTTTTCAACTTCCCTTACTACTTAATGTGTCCTGGAAAGCTTTAACCTCTTTAGGACCAACCTACTTTGTACCTTTAGGACCAAACAACACTCCCACAATTGTTTTTTATGTTTTAATTTTACTGACATTCACTGTGTGATGTAGATGTTTTACCTTTATTCTATATGTCAGTTTTATTGTAGGGATACTGTATACATAGCTTTTTACAGGAGTTGTATAGATGTTTTACAACTTTTGCACACTAAAATATTTAAAAAATATTTTTAGATCAAATGTACCCATAAAAGGGCTTGTTTTTTTCAGAACAAGATGTAGTTTTCATTGTGTGGTAATTTATTAAATTAACTCTTAGTAATATTTTAAGGGAGAAGTAGTTGATAAGGTTTTTATAGTGTTCTTTACACAATTTAAATGACACATTAACTTTATTGTTCGGTTGTTCCTTTTGTGGCAATGCCATTGCTTAGTACACCAAAGCATTATTGTCCGTCAAGTATGAAACTCACAGACAATCTATTGCACGGACTAGTAGCCTGGAGGCCTTAGTGACACCCATGGCTATTGCTCTGGTAGAGTAACAGAGGTAGACCCCTAATTCAGTTAAATTCCTTAACAACTGCTGCTTTTAAGGCATCAATGAGAAATTATCACTGATCAGACATTCAAGTCTGGGAAACTAATGCTCACTACACCCCTTGATAAATTCTTTGAGGAGTGCAGTTTTCAAAATAGGGTCACACCCTAGGGAATTTCACTTTATGCTAGGTTCACACTAGAGATGAGCGAATCGATTCTGAAGAAGTGGAATTGGATCTGAATTTCAGGAAATCTTAGATTCTCCACAATTCTGGATTTCCTGATGCTTCGCGGTAACGAATATTTAGTAAGGACCTTTGTGACATCACAAGATATTCTCTAGTGATGTGATTGGGTAGGCGAGTCTTTGCTTGTTAGCAGATCCTTCCACATGAATAAAAGTTGCCTGTGCTGAAGAGAGAGAGAGAAACATGACCGCGGCATCCAAGGGCTTTCGCCATTTTACCGCCCACCCGGGCTCTCTTCAGCCCGGAAATATCTGTTTATTCGCCACGAAGTAATTTGGATCGAAGCAAATTTTTTTGGAACTTCGAATCAAACTGCCGAATCGAATTTTTGAGAAATTTGCTCATCTCTAGTTCACACCTGTGTTCAGTTTCCGTTCGCGGGGTCTGCTTAAAAAAGTGATTACCCGTGGAAACCCACAGACCCCATAGATTATAATGGGGTCCGCATGATTTCCATCCAGTTTCTGCTCGAAAAAGGCGGAAAAATGAGTAAAGAAAATCCTGCTTTCTCTCTGCATTTTTTAAGCATATTCTGGGACAGAAACCCTGAATGAAGACAGGGCACAGGTGTGACCCTAGCCTTACTTTTAACTTTAGGTTCTGAAAACATGACATGGCATCCAGCTACCAGACATCTAAATCTGCGCTCCAAAAGTCATATAGCGCTCCTTCACATCTATGCCCTGCTGTGTGCCCAAACTGCAGTTTATTGGCAGGATAACGCATTTACCAATGCCGTATATGGGCATAATCTGTTTGGGCACAGCCAGGCACGGAAGGGAATAAGCGTCATGTGGTTTTTGGAGCACAGATTTAGACGGTTTGTTTTTTGGATGTCATGCCATTTTTGCAGAGCCCCTGAAATGCCAGTAAAGTGGAATCCCCAAACATGTGACCCCATTTTGGAAACTACACCCCTGAAGGATTTTATCCAGTGAACATTTTTAACTCCCAAGTGTTGCATTCATTTATTTTCCAGACATGAATGGTGAAAGGTGAAAATGGCAATTTTTCCATAAATGTCATTTCAGTGTGCAATAACTCTTGTGCCTGTGATACCCACTTAACAGTTTTTAGTGTGTGTCTCTGATGACAGAAGCTGTGTGCAAAATTTCAGGCACTGAAATGGCATACCTGTAGAAAAATAGTAATTTTCACTTTTCATAATCAGATGCACATTCATTTCTGGAAATTAAATTAATGCAACACTCAAGGGTAAAAAATGCTTGCTAAACCACTTGATAAATTCCTTTAGGGGTGTAGTTTTCAAAATGGTCTCACATATCTGCGGATTCCACTTATTGGATCTGCAAAAGTAGCATGACGTCCAAAAACCATCTGTGCTCCAAAAACCAAAATAGAGTTCCTTCTCTCCTGTGCACAGCTATGTGCCCAAACAGAAGTTTATACCCACATATGGCATTGTTATATAAGTTATCCTGGGTACAACAGTGTCATACATGTGGGCATAAACTACTCTTTGGGCACACAGCAGGATGCAGATGTGAAGGAGCGCTATGTGCTTTAGGAGTGCAGATTTAGACAGGTTGGTTTTTGGATGTCATGCCATTTTTGCAGAGCCCCTGAAATGTCAGCAAAGTGGAATCCCCTGACATGCGACCCCATTTTGGAAACTATACCCCTAAAGGAATTGAATAGTTTTAATAGTTGTAGGAGTAAGTGTCTCTGATGACACAAAGTAGGTACAATGTATTGGGCACTGAAATGGCATATTTCTTTAAAAACTTTAATTTTCACTTTGTACATTAATTTTTGGGGAAGCACTCTAGGACTCAAAATGATAATACTCCTTGAGAAATTCCTTGAGGGCTGTACATTCTAAAATGGGGTCACTTTTGGGGGTTTCCATTGTACTGGTACTCTAGGGGCTCTGCAAATGCAACATGGCACCCAAAAACTATTCCAGCAAAATCTTCCCTCCTAATATTCCAAGCCCTACCATGTACCATGTACTCATACAACATTTTACGACCACATATGGGGTTTTGCTGGGTTCAGGAGTAATTGTGTGAAAACTGTTGTGTGATTTTTCTTCTTTAACCCCTTGTAAAAATGAAAAAATCTGGAGCTAAATGGACGGTTTATTGGAAAAAAATAGTAATTTTTAATTTTTATTTCCCAAGGCTAATACAATCTATAAAACAGATGTGGGGTCAAAATGCTCACCATAACCCTGATAAATTCTAAGAGGGGTGTAGCTTCCACTTTTGGGGGGTTTCCATTGTATTGGTGCTCTAGGGGATCTGCAAATGAGACATGGCACCTGAAAACTATTCCAGCAAAATCTGCTTTTCAGATGCCCAGTGGGGTATTTCCGTGCTCAGGAGAAATTACAAAAAAAACTTTGAGATGCATCTTCTCTTTTAACCCCTTGTGAATATGTTAATTTTAGGGCTAAATGAACGTATTATTGATAAAAAATAAAATGTCTAAATTTCACCTACATATTCTTTTAATTCCCGTGAAATGCTTAAAGGGTTAACAAACTTTCCCAATGCTGTTTTGAATTGTTTGAGGGGTGAAGTTTTGAAAATGGTGTGATTTATGGAGGGTTTCTATAAAATCTCCTTCAGAAGTAAAGAAATGGTCCCTAAAAAATAGGTTTGGGAAATTTTCTTGTAAATTTTGAAAATTGCTTTTACACTTGTAAGCCTTCTAACATCCAAAATAAATTAAAAGATGATAAAAGATGATACCAATATAAAGCAGAGATATGGTATGTAATATTTATTAATGTAAAGCATTTCCCATTTTGAAAACTGCAAATTTTTTTGCCACATTTCCATCAAATTTCCTATTTTTTTTTATAAATAAATGCAAAAAATATTGATCAATGTGTAAAATATATTCTGAGATTGTTTTCACGAAGGAAGAAATTACATCCCATGACAGTACAAGCTGAACAAGAAACTAAATGTACTATAAACTGAAGAATGAGGGAGCCTTAGAATTACCCTCTATTTGATACTGTGACTTGAATGTTGTTCCTTGACAGAATGGAGCATGGCACAAAATGGTTACTTACTATGGCCTGTAGATGTGCATAAACAGCTTGTCCAAAATCTTAGCTTTAGTTTTGACTCCCTTCATTTGCTTACAGAAAAATCTTTCTTCTTGTCTAGTGCCAAGGTGCAAACTAAGTAAACGTCCGAAAGTAAGTCAGCAAGCTCTAAAAAAAACATTATGGCAATCCAAATGTGAATAGTGAGTGAAAGTTGGTTACCAGGTTGGCTTTATGGCATTCAAATAACTGAATTTTTTTTATTTTTAATTTCTTTACCACAGCGTAAGGGAATTGCCAGTTGAGCAATTCCCCAGTGCTGCTGCAGAAACCTAAGAGGAAAGGAATGACAGAGCCAGTGTGTCCTAAACTCACCCAGCCCCTGTCCCTGCCTATTTGCCACACTGTCGTAATGACAGGAGCAACTGGGCGGCAAAACCCTTCCTAGAAATAAGTGTCACACAGAACAGGACAAGACAAGACAAAACAACACAGAAGCAGAGTCAGCAAGCCAAGGGGTCGCTAACAGTCGAGCAATGCAGTACCAAAATGAAATCCGAGAGAATAGTCACAGGGGAAGCCAAAGGTCAGAAGTCAGAAATACAACAATACCAGAAAAAGGAGCTAGCAGGGAGAAGTCACAGGACAGAATCTCAACAGCCAGCGACCATGTGTGAGCTGATGACCTGTTTATAGCAAGTCCAGGACCTACCCCAGACTTGATTGGTAGACAGGTTGTCAATCACACAGGCAAGGCTAAGAATAACTATTTGAGGAGCAGAAAAAAACAAGGTGCAGGACACGGGTGTGGCAGAAATTTAATTACATAGTAGTAATACTAGGACAGTGTTCAGACTGAGCAACAAGAATTCCTGCCTTGCCTGTCCCATGTCCAGTTATATTTGATGATGTGTCATCTGTACAGTGGCCAAGATCACCATTACTATTAGCTTGGAGCTATGGGGCTGTAATTCTTTAAACATCAGAAAAATGTATTACTTGACAGGGATACAATAAATGGAGAAAGGGGCAAATATAAACACAGACTTATGCTTTTTCTAAACCAAACACAGCTGCCTTTAAGATTAATTCTGTAACTTAGGGAACACAGACATGGATTCTATAAGTATGTGACACAGTCAATTCAGGCAGATGTTTAGTCAAGGCAAAACGTTACCAGAATACATGTCCGTCATGTTCTTCAATGACTAGCAGGTTAACAGTCACAGGACTGCACAACAGAATGGGTAAAAAGTGACAATGAGATCCTGAAGGGAAATAATGGTGTTCCTCTTTGTTTTTGACCTATCACAGGTGTCTGCATGTGATAATACTATGTCGAAAATTCCTATTGTAATGTTTGATAAATTGGAAGAAAATATTCCATCTCAGTGCACCATTACAGAGACTTGTGCTGGAAAATCAGAGAAATATGCAACAACAAATTTTTTTCCAGGAAGCAAAAAACTGTTACTGTCAGCCTGTGTTTCTCTGCTGACAGTAAAAAAGCATTAGGCCATATAGATTACCGCCAGCGTTTCTGTTGGTATAATTGACATGCTGCAATTTCCAAAACCGCAACGTGTCTGCTGCGCGTATTTTTCTGCAATGTGTGGATGGGATTCGCTGTAAAACGGTGCGTTTTTTTCCGGTTTAAAAGGGATGTGGGTTTTTTTCCAGTCTCTTAAGACCCCAGAGTATAATAAGCAGAGGTGCATGGGAGATGATCAAACATAAAAAACAGTGTTACTCATCCAGCGTGACTACCCTGCTCTTTTCAGGCCTTCTGACTGACATCAGGGACTGCTGAGGTCTGTGATTGGGCTGTCATGTAGCATAGACGCATGACCCACGTGACCATTGAGGCCCAATCACAGGACTCACCTGTCCCTGATGTCATTCAAAAGACCCAAAGACAACAGGGAGTTGTACCGAAGCCCAGTAGAAGTGAGTAACACTGTTTTTTTTATGTTTCCTCACCTCCCCTGGGCCTCTGAAGAAACCCCAGAGTATAAGCATATCAGTTCTGAAACTGCAGGTGGAACCTTGCAAATACTGTAATAACCGAACTGAAAAAACCAACATGCACAAAAATCACGGGTTGACAACTGGTTTTGGTTATATTTCGATTAATTGCCCAGCCCTACCTTAATACCAATTTTTTCATTTCAACAAGGGGTTAAAGGAGAAAAAGCACCCCACAGTTTGTTACACAATTTCTCCTGAAAACAGCAATACCCTATATGTGGTTGTAAACTGCTTTATGAGCAAACAGCAGGATTCAGAAAAGGCAGAACACTATCTGGAGGGCAGATTTTGCTTAAATAGTAATCAGGCACCATGTCACATTTGCAGAGCCCCTGACGTACCAGAACAGATGAAACCCCCAAAATGTGACACCATTTTGAAAACTACACCCCTTAAGGAATTTATAAAGGGGTACAGTGAGCATTTGGACACCACAATTGTTCCACAGAATTTATTAACATTGACATGTGAAAATAATTTTTTTTTTCCAATAAAATGTCGCTTTAGCCACACATTTTTAATTTTCACAAGGGGTTAAAGGAGAAACAGCATCCCATAATTTGTTACACAATTCCTCTCTAGCATGGACATATCCTATATGTGGTTGTAAACTGCTGTATGAGCACACAGCAGGATTCAGAAAGGACATAACACTATTATTGCCCTATGTCTCATTGGTTCAAAAGTACCACCTAAATATGACAAGAATTTTCAGGGAGAATTTTACAAAATGACAGGGGAGAGGTTGAGAAAAATCTACAGAGGTGTGCCAAATCCTGAAACAGTCTTGGATAGCTAGGTCTCCAAAGCAGGTCTCACAGTGATATGTTGAGTCCAATCTAATTCCCCTCTTTGAGCACTCCCTTCACATCTTTTGGGGCCTCTTTGCCTCTGTGGGGGGAATTATTCCAGGGATGTGCTGGCCTGGCACAATTCGGGATGCCGCACTTCCTGCAGCACTACTGTCCTTCCTTTCCTGTTGGCCGAATAAAAGTGATTTTATCACCTGTTCTTGGAATTCCAAGAACTTCACCTATTGCCAACATTTCTGCACCAAATGAAGGTATTGTATAGTACAACTTGCATGACATGCCACACCAGCTTTTTGTACCAGGCCCTGGATTGTCTTGTATCGCTGTAAGGCGACAGGACTTCGTTGGACAGAGCTACCTGCCCATGAACATATTGTAGTCTTGGATACACACAGACTTGTTTGTAGGGCACTGTGCTTCCACGGACTGGGGCTGTCATAATGGTTGCTGGTTAATAATAAGACCTCTTACTTGTCCTTGTATTTCACTAGCATCATACTGTTGTTGTATACTGTCCTACTGTCTCCCACTCTAATACTTGGGCCTAGAAATGTTTTGGGAAGGTCTTTAAGATTCCGCCTGATTGTGCCACAGGTAACAACACCCTTTGTGTGTAGACACTGGAATAGTGGGACGCTGGCATAAAAGTTGTTGAAATATAAATTATATCCCTGATCTAAATGGGTGTGGTTAAGGTCCCAAACTATTTTTTATTGTAGTTTTATAATAGGGGCAATAGCCTGAGAGTTCTATTTTGGAATCCCTTCCCTCATAAATTCTGAACCTATCGATATAGCCGTGGAGCTCTCATAAAGCTTGTATAGCTTCACGCCATACCTGGCCCATTTAGGTATTGACGGAAGTGCAATCTGCCCTTAAAATGGAGACTCGTCTATTGCCACGTTTTTGTCAGAAATGTACAAATGGTCACATTTTTTATTAAGTGGGTAATACCAGAGCAGATTTTGTATATACGGACATAGTTGGGGCTATCACTGGGTTGGCAATGGGCATTTTTGTTGTAATGTAGGAATTTCAACTTGAGTGTCGTTTCTTTGTGCCATACTGAGGATCAGGCCCCAAAATGTTTTCATTCCTCTCAGATGGTGGGAATCCACATAACCGGTCAGCAAATGAGGAATTAGGATTTTCAGAATTAAATTGGTCTGCATAAATGTTAGTCTGACAATCACATCAGAAAAAAACGAGCAAAGAAATGTATTTCTTTGAATCCACTTGGACATCAACTTTGGATGAGAATTGTGGCATTTATGTTGTGGAAGCAGGGATCCAGCCATCATTAGTTTCACTGCCCACTGCTTGAACACTTTACCTAAAATGCCTACGGGGAGGTTAAACTAGGGACAACTCACAGGAGGAGGATCGTAAAAAATGAACCTCTTCTCCACTCTCAGACTCACTATCTGACCACAAAATTGCAACTGCCTCCTCTGCACTGCGCTATGAGACATTTTGAAGTATTAATAATAATAACATATGCAATATAATGTAATAATAATGTACTGTATGTATTTTTTACAGAACAAGTCAAAGTAAATGCTGTGTAACTGGGGTCACTTGGGATTAGTAAATTGACATTAATCCACACCACAGCTAATGTGAGACTAGTGCTTAATGGTTGCTAATCAACAACAGAACTAATTTAACAATTTTATAACTTTTTTTTTTTTGTTTTATCAATTTTCTTTTACTTTTTTTTTTTTTTCATTAACAAAATGAAATGCTTTTTAACTAGGGTTCACTGGGGATTAGCAGTAATTTAACAGTAATCCGCACCAGCGATGTTGAACTCATGGTAAATTGCTGCTAATCCACACCAGAACTAACCTAACAACTTTATAATTTATTTTTTTTACAAAGTCAGAGTAAATACAGTGTAACTAGGGTCACTGGAAAATGTTATGCTAATCTGCGTCAGCTTGAATATGGGGCTAGCGACAAATTGACACTAAGCAGCACCAACAACTTTTTTTTTTTATTTATTTAATTTTTCAAAAAACATGGTAAAGCTGAACACTGGGTAGCTTAGAGTGGAAAAAGTGTCAGAAGTATGGGGAAACGGGGACACAGGGGTTGGCAGACAAGAGTGCATGCGGCAGGAAGGGTACAGTGACAGTGCACAATACCCTGACTTGAGTCATCTCCGGAGGCATGGGGGCACAGGGGTGGACACACAGGAGTGTATGGGGTAGGAGAGGCACAGTGACAGTGGACACTGCTCCTCCCCTTTGGAGGTATGGGGGCACAAGGGTGGACACACAGGAGTGTATGGGGTAGGAGAGGCACAGTGACAGTGGGCAATGTGGGATGTATGGGGAAATGGGGACACAGGGGTTGGCAGACAAGAGTGCATGCGGCAGGAAGGGTACAGTAACAGTGCACAATACTCTGACTTGAGTCATCTCTGGAGGTATGGGGGCACAGGGGTGGACACGCAGGAGTGTATGGGGTAGGAGAGGCACAGTGACAGTGGACAATGCTCCTCCCCTTTGGAGGTATGGGGGCACAAGGGTGGACACACAGGAGTGTATGGGGTAGGAGAGGCACAGTGACAGTGGACACTGCTCCTCCCCTTTGGAGGTATGGGGGCACAAGGGTGGACACACAGGAGTGTATGGGGTAGGAGAGGCACAGTGACAGTGGACACTGCTCCTCCCTTTTGGAGGTATGCGGGCACAGGGGTGGATAGAGATGGGTTTAATTTATGTAAGGTGGCAAAGAGGGGGTAATTGGCACTTAGGGTCTGTTCCACAATAGCTGGATCCGATTGCCTCTCACACACATCTGAGAAGATCAGAGCTGTGACACCTGGTAAAACCTGTCTCTTTCACAGAATCTCATTGTGATTGGTTCGTCTGCACAGACAGACCAATAACAGCAATTGCGAACCAGTACAAGCATTCACTGGCCCTCAGTCAAAGAGCCGGATAAGTCACCTATCATGAAGTCCCACTGATGTTAAAATGACACCGTATGATTTTGTATGGTAACAGCTTAACTGAATGATGTACAAGTACGGCGGGATCATTTAGGCACTGCAGCCCATGACATACATGTGTGTCAATATGAGTTAAGGGGTTAATAGGCGCTGCTCTACTGATTTCAGCACAGTTGGAGATTTTTTCTGAAGCCCCCAATGTTTCTGAGCAATCAGAGCTGTTATCTTTGATTCCTGGTATGTTAATTAGACTCTACTGTCAGGTGGGTGGTGTCAGGCAGGAGTAGGCAGGGAGTGTAATTCAGAGATCTTCAACATTGTCCAATCAGAGGTGAACAGAGTCAGAGATCTCAGAATCTTGAGACCGTAGAGAGTCTAATTATATCTAATTGCAGGCATCAAAACTAACTGCACTGATTGCTCAAAAATGGTGGGGGCTGCAGAAATTATACCAACAACACTGAAATTAGTGGAGCAGTGAAAGGTCCTCTTTAAGGCTACCCCACGTGGCGCAAACGTCATGGTTTTTTCTAGCGAATCCCATCCACACATTGTGGAAATGATGCATCTGTGGATACGTTACATGATCATGAAAGAAGAAACATGTGGCGCATTTAAGTAACAAAACATTGTAATATTTACTGTAAAAAGGTGATATTTTTATATGTTATAACTATGTATTCAGGTATACAAATCTACAAGGCAGAAAAATAAATCAATTCTTTATGTTCTTTGTCTAACATATCCTCTCTACAATACAAAATTGGGCTACCAATACATAAATATAATAAATGTGTCACATATTAGGAACCTATACATAAATTGTAGACACATCAAAAGTTATATAAAAAGTATAAGGTAAAATCAACACATATATGGAGGAGAACTAACCACATAAAACACATTACACAGGGTAAGTATTTAAAAATACAGACCAGGTACCAAATAGTAGACCACAGGTAGTATAATGTCAGTTTCAATAAAATGTCCAATGCACATAAGTAAGACAAACCAATATGGAATACAATATATACCTGAGTGTCCAAAGTAAAACTGTGACCCTGAGTGATCAATGACGCACCCCAAACAGAATTACAAAACATTGTAATATTTGCTGTAAAAAGGTGATATTTTTATATGCATTCAGGTATATAAATCTACAAGGCAGAAAAATAAATCACTTCTTTATGTTCTTTGTCTAACATATCCTCTCTCTCATATTTAAACACATCAGATTCCTTCGTGTGAGATGTAAATCCTCTAAATCTCCTTATAAAAAGTCCCTCCCTCTAGTCTCACCCTAAACACACAGCGAACAGAGGGGGTAGCCACTGCTATCATGTACTAGGTCTGATACATTCTACATTCTACTGGATGGGTATGTGGAAAAGAAAAAAAAATCTGAAATGCATACTTCTGCTAAGTATAAAGCACGGCCAAATCACACAACATCACACTGCTCCTGTTCACTATTAATATTCCAATAGTAAACTGCTGTAAAGATATCAGCAATGACACACTTCAATTGCTGTTGAGGCATAAACCCTGTATTAAAGCATTACAGGTGGCTTTACAAATCACACTACATAAAACTAACAATGGGAACAGGGATTTTGCCATTATGATAATACTGCTTAGTTTTCTCAGCATAAAACCACATGCACATGGTACAGACGTGTGCAGCAGGCTATAAGGAAGTGACACTGGGGCCCTGCAGCTCTGTGCTACAAAGTCTTAAGTATCATTTACTCCACACAATGGAGATATTCTTAATGTGCTTAAAGCTCTCACTGTATGTTTCCCTATGAAATCAGAAGCATATAGCTGGTGAATGAGAAGTAAGCAACTGCTATTCATTTTGATGTTGCTTATGCTCATTTTAGAAGTAATACATATTTATTTTTGATAAAGCTCCAGTGTTTATTTTTTTTTTTTTTACTATTGCTTTTGAGACAGAATTCTAGTGCATTTTTCTTATGTATTGTTTGCTCATTTTTCTATTGATTATCGCCTAATGTGCCTTTTTTTCAAAATTGACTTCACATGGCACGGTTAAGATGGTCCATAGTTGTCACCTAATAAACTTTTTAAGGCTGAAGAGCCACGTTGCCAAAACACTCAAGTTTTTGAAAATCACAGAATGTCAATTATACCTGCGGAAATGCTGGCATGTTCCATATAGTTATAATAGAGGCGGAAAGTCCGCAGAGGAAAACTCGGCGAAACTCAGCAGCATTTCCACAAAATTAAGCACAATCCACTTTTACTTGTCTTAAATAATGCACCAAAAAAGAAATGTGCCAAATTTATGACTCAGCAGGAAACATCTTGTTAAAATTGTTTTAAGAAACATAGTAAAAAATTAGACCAAGCCAAAAAAGTTTCCTAAAAAAACTCTTATGGTAAATTCACCCAAATGTCCTTTTACATGGCACATGTCCTTTTCATGTATATCCACTGAATAACCAAGTGCCATATATTTACAATTTTTTCTTTTCGCATACAGTTACTTTGACAATGTATTCACACCTGCGCCTGGTCTCCGTTTGGGGTTTCCGTCCCCGAACCAGCTTAAAAAATGAGGAGAGAGAAAAGTGCTGCATGCAATGTTTTCCTCTCTGCATTTTTCACCCTTTTTGGGTGGAAACCGGGCGGATCCACGGATTTCCGCAGGTAACTGCTTTTTTAAGCGGATTAGGTTTCCGTTTGGGGTGTTCCCAAGTGGACCCCCTGAACGGAAACCTGAAAACAGGTGTGAACCTAGCGTATGCCCAAAACAAGAGTGAGAAAGAGGGTCAATGACATTTATCAAGATCTAGTATGTAACTTTCCTGAAACAGTGTAAAGTTATGCTTCATAATCCTTGAACGTTTAATATGAATGAATAATGCAGTCATTTGGGGAAATCAATATAGATGCATGTATTTGAAGTCAGTAAAAAAATGTCCTAACTCATTAGCCATGTTACGCTAGGTTCACACTAGCATTGGGGTTTCCATCCTTCAGGTCTGCATGGAGACCCTGTCCACTTAAAAAGCGGTTACACGTGAACACCTGCGGACCTCTATAGGCTATAATGGGATCCACCAGGTTTCTGCCGGTTTTAGGCCGGGGCTCCACAAAACCGTCGTGGCTTTGGAATTCGCAGCATGTCAATTATACCTACGGAAACTCTGGCGCTTTCCCTATAGGTATAATGGAAACAGAAAGTCCGCAGAGGAAACCTCTGCGGACTTTTTTGTGAAAAGCGCTGCGGGAAAATCCGCGATGTGCTTCCGCCGCATTTTTTCCCACAGCATTTTTTTTTCTTCGGCTCGCTACATGGGGCCTTATACTGAAACCGGCAGAGAGAAAAGTCCTCCTCGCAGAAAAGTCCTCCTTGCTGAAAAGTCCTCCTTCTCTCCACCCATTTTAATCACTTCTGGACCACCCATTGGGTATATACTTCTGGATAGTGGCTCTCTTGTTCTGCAAGGACGTACCCATACGAACTTGCAGTTTTAAGCAGCTACACAAAATCATGCAGCTGCAGAAGTGGGGAGCCAGCTGTTACTACAGCGGGAGCTCGTCTAGAAAAGGCAGGGATGGTTTATACCCTTCCCTGCCTTCCTGATAGCTGTGTACACAGATACTCAATGAGCGCTGTATACACAGCTATGGGAGCCGCCATGATGCGGCCCTCCTCTGACCCGGAGGTTGTGTCATCTGCCGGGGATCAGAGAATGTTAGAGCTGCTGGGTCCTAGAGGACCCAGATCAGCTCTGCATTCATGGGCAGGAGGCTGCTTTTTTCCTGTAACTGGGGGATATAGGTATCAGCCCCAGTTACTGAGGAAATCACAGTACCCCACCAAAAAAATAGTCTCTATTGGCTCTACACCAATCATCAGCGATCACCTGCACAGACTCACTGCACAGCCACATGATGGTAATCTGAAATCTGATGTGAATGTCCAGCTTGAGATCTACAACTAGTCAACCTGATCTAGCAATTTTGTTTACATCATAGAAAACAGCCAAAATTAAAGGTTTAATACAATTGATTTGGGCTGATGGGAGTTCATTAAAAAAATCCGACTGCTTTCAATGCAGACACAATTTATACACGTACATCACCTCCTCCTATGCCCATAGACAGTTGGCATATTGAATATTAATCTATAATGAAATTATGTCTTATTTTACAGAGCTTTGTCACTCGAATAAAAGTCATGCTACAATGCCAATTATGTTTTCCTAACCTTGGTTCACCTTTGCTAATCTTTCAGGGATATAACAGCTTATTGCATTTTTACCTACTTTCTAAGAATACAGCAGAAAAGCCAGACTGTGACAGGTATTTTTTTAGCAGCATTTATTCTGTTAAATATCTGCAGTAGAGCAGAGGGGTATTTGAAAACGTCGGCAGTCCTGCATTTTATCATTAAAATAATCCTGGTGCTAAAGTAATAGATTCCAAAGACAAGTCTACACTTAAAAAAAGGTATGAGAGGAGGGCCTATCACCTGCCCTCTGACACTTACTCAGACTACTAGTATCAAGAGTTATCACTTATGACCTGCAATACAACACAATAAGCAGTAAATAACACAATAATAAAAAATAAGGACAACATGCTGCTGTCAATGAAATTCACTGATGCAGAAGAAAAGGCAGTTATCAGGAGGCAAGTCCTTACCTGACTGCGTCTGATTTTCTTTCTCAGTTTGTGATCACTGCCTTTCATTTCACATTGAGAGGTGATTTGCGGAATGCTAATGCGGCACTACTTATTTCCCCTGATATATTCAGACACTACACAACTAAATTCCAGTGATTTCCTAGGTATAATCTGAAGACAAAGACTTCAACATTCTGCCAGAGATCTACTTTGCTGAAAGCTGTGTCAATTGGAGAGTTTTATTGATGGCCACATGACACATCTGTGAACCAGAAAAAAGTGGATAACTCACAAATATAGCTAATGGTAAGGAGAATACTTATAATGGGCCAGAGAATAATTTTTTTATGGGAATTCTACTTCATCTAAAAAAAATTACTTCAGATGAAGTAGAACTTAGCCTTAGGCCCTGTGCAGACAACCGTGGCCGTGGTCAGTGTGCTATCCGTGTATTTCACGGATAGCACACTGACTCATTCTTTTCTATGGGCCCGTACACACTACCGTAAATTTCACGGTCCCGTGTGCGGGCCGACAGTCCGGGCCACAAAATATAGAACAGGTCCTACTCCTGTCCTATTTTGCAGCCCTTGCTTCTGTGGCTCCTATTCATTTAATGAAATCCCTATGTCCCCCATGTGCCGCCCGTGCTTTTAATTCACAGCTGGCCAGTTGCAGCACGGTCATCTGCAAGCGGCCTTAGCTGCTCAAGCAAATTCTGAAACAATGAGGCTTCATCATAGCAAGTAAGATTCAATATAATCTACTATATACAAAACTTTCCAAAGGAGTGAAATAGCTACCAGAAAGATGTATTATTAAGATGATAAGAACATTTCAGATAAAATATGCAGAACGTTATCAGTATGTAAGAGTTAAAAAGTTCTTTTTTAGAATCTTGGGATTGTATGAAATCACTTTGAAAGCTATAATCTCCAAATAGAGTAGACTGGCAATAGTAGTCTTCCCATGAGTTGGCTGGGGGTTATCCTATATTATAAAGCTGATACTGTATCCTTATAAAGAACATTTCACCACCTCCTACAAGTCCAGCTCTTTACATCAATTAATAGGCGCTTCTCCACTGATTCTAGTCAAGGTGGAATTTTTTTTTTCTAGCCTCCCCCGTTCCCGGGCAATCAGTGCTGTTAGTTTTGAAGCCTGATGTGCTATTTCGGCTCTGGACTGTCAGGAGGGCGGTGTCAGGCAGGATAAGACAAGAGGTGTGATTCTGAGCTCTGATACTGCCTGTCTCTGATTGGAGCTCTGAGTCACCCCCACCTTCCAGCTTGACACTGCTCTTCAGACATTACAGAGCTTACACAGCACATCAGACACCAAAATCAACTACACTTATCGCTCGGGAATGGTGGGAGTCAGAGAAAAAAAATCCAAGTGCACCGAAATCAGTGGAACAACACCTTTTAACAGATGTTAAGATCTTGAACTGGTGAAGGAGGTGAGAGGTTCTCTTTAGGATATGACATGAATTTTAGATTGGCAGGGTGCCAACTATGGGGAACCCACAGATCAGATTATATGCTAAGAGCTGCATTGCTCACTCGCCATCTCCTTTATAGCAGCAGTTATGAGTTACTGCAGTGGTGTCTCATACACTTGAAGCGGGCACAAAATCACCAATTTTTAGTTCTTTTTTTTTCTGCAATGGAGGCTTTCAGGAAAATATGCTCCTGAATTCAGCATTGTGTTCACCCTGTGCAGCCCCAACCTTAAAGGGAATCTGTCAGGTTTTTTTCCACCATAAACTGGCCCCATCATGTGCCGTATAAAGTAATTCCCTTTCCATTGGTGCACTTTCTATAATCTTTCTTTTGCAGCAAAGTGAAGAAGTTCTAAATGTTTAGAAGCATAAAAAGTTCTATGTAAACTAACCTAAGTAGTCATGGAGAGAGTAGCTTCAGTCTAGTTACACTGTTCATTTGACAATCACACTTACTGGGAATGATTGACATCTCCCTTGTGACGTCAGAGCTTGAAGGGATTGTGAAGGAGATGTCATTCATGTCCAGGAGGTGTGATCTGCAAGCACGCAGTGTGACTAGACTGAAGCTGCTCCCACCCTTGTGACTACTTAGGTTAATTTACATAGATCTTTTTATGATTTGAAACATTCATAACTTAACTTTGCTGCAACAGAAAGATTACAGAGAGACAGCAATGGAAAGGGAATTATTTTATCCTGCACTTGATGGGGTCAGTTTATTTTTGAGAAACCACCTACACACTACAACAACCAAAATACATTTTTATTTATAACTATGCTTACTTGTATAGCGCCATCATATTCCGCAGCGCTTTACAGACATAGACAGTCACTGTCCCATATTGGGCTCACAATCTACATTCCCTATCAGTATGTCTTTGGAGTGTAGATACAAACTCCTGCTATACATCATTACATCCTTCTGTTATAATAATATATTCCTGATATTTCTAGCTACCATAAAAAACACTTGAAGGGTGGCATGGTCAAGTCATTGTTTCTAGTATCACTGAACCAATCTGATCTAGCTCTTAACTACATTTCTATATTCATCATCTTGTACATATGGTACATCAGTACAGTAAGGTGTAGAGTTCTCTGTGCACTGAAATGAAATCAGCAGTGCAAAAATAAGTAAATAGGGGTCCTCTCCTTTCTTGGGGCAGTTTCTAGGGAAAAAAAAGAGAAAAAAAAAACAAAGTGGAAATCCACATTCTGATCTGTAACAGATTTCTTCTGCTGAATTGTTCAAATAGGATCTCAAATATTACAAGCCTGTTACAGAATGAATGAAAGCTTAGGATAAAAATGAACTAAGGGGAATAATAGAAAAAGTGTGTGTATGTGTATATGATGGATGTTTCACAAAATGTGAATATGTTGGAACAAACTATTAAGATTCTAGCTTTTATCACCACAGCTTAGGAACAGATCTGGCAGGTTGTATGTGTGTAGAATCTGCTGTCATTTTAGTATTGAAGCACTACATACATAATCTGATTACATTAAAACCCGAAAGGTTTCCCAGTCTCAAATGCGTGGCAGGAAAGAGTGACTCTCACGCACCAGCCTCTAATACATTAAAATAATATAAAGACATAGAATGAAAGTTAATGCAAATTACTATTACATTCAAAACTCCTATACACTTCCAAATGATCACTAATACTAATATATTTAATTTCTATATTTGTAGATGATACGCTGGGCAGCTGTATGTAGTATTACCTTAAAAGATGATTTATTACAAATGCTGACCTTCAAATAGTTCTGTTTGAAGAGCAATAAAAAAGATCCAATTCTAAATAATTCATACAGATGGGTAAGCCTTCTTCGTATCAGCAACTTTTGCTGGGCGGAGAATGACTAAGCTTAGATACTAAAGATCTTTCTTCAAAGCACACATGGAATGCGGTTAAGGGTGATAACACATTTTGGGGCAAATTCATCATTCCCGCTACGCCAGAAAACTGGATAATATCGAGGCGCACGTTTGGGCAAGGCCCTTTCTTGTGCCAAAAGTGTTCCTCAAGCTTCAAATCAAACATCGCCTGCCACATTGTGCATCTACGCCAGTTTTCTGGCGTTACAATGGAAATCTACGCCAGTTCCTAATTTAAATGCATCAGAAATGAATTACTGTTTCACCTACACTAAAGTGACAACACCGGCTGCTGGGACTGGATGTAACTTTAGCTGCATCCAGGTACATAGGAGCAAATTTATTAATTCTGGTATAATCTATGCAGACAGATTTATGAAAAAGCCGCAGCCTCTTCATAAATCTTTCGGTCCCTACACCAGTCAGGCCGTTTATTAAGACTGGAGCAGGGACCTAGCGCACAAGGTATAGTAAATCTGGGTCGTAGTATGTATTTACGCCCAGACTGGTTTCACACAGCACTTTTTTGCTGAGGAATCACAAACAGCATTTACTTGCAGTAATTCATAGCGTATGTTGCTCTGCATTTCACCTGTCTGCTAATGACCATTAAACCAAAGGTTCCAGTTTAATGTTTGTCAGCACACAGGTGAAATGCAGAGTAATATACGCTATGAATTACTGCAATTAAAAGCCACACACAGTTCTTCAGCAAAACAGTGCTGTGTAAACCCAGCCTTAGGCTAAGGCCCCGCATAGCGAGCTACAGCCAAAAAGCACTGCGAAAAGACTGCGGCATAAAAGTGTTTTTTTCCACAACGCTTTTCACAGAAAGTCTTCAGAGCTTTCTTCTGCGGACTTTCTGTTCCTATTACACCTATATGGAAACCATCAGCGTTTCCGTAGGTATAACTGAAATGCTGCGCTTTACAAAAAAGCAATGGTTTTTTGAAATCGTAGCATTTCCGCTGCGGATATATTTCTGCAATGTGTAGATAAGATAAGCCAGAATCCCACCCACTTTGCAGGTACTGTAAGTGTTTCACTTACTTTTTAGTGACATCACCTGTGACCCCAGAACTGACTGCAGTTATAACTACATCCAGATACATACTGTTCCTTACATAGAAATGAAGGTCTCCAACACAGTAAAACACGTCCACTTTATTATCAAAAAATATAAAATCCACAGAAATCCACATTTGTAATGTGACACAGGGGTGGTGTGTGTGTATTTCATTAATATAGTGTTCCTGTCTGATTTATTGTCCACAATAAGGAAATCATGACTAAATTTCTGACAAGTTCCAGACCATAGTAAGTTCCTGCATTCATGAACATATGCAATAGCAACTGATCACGACTTTTCCCATAATACCTTGTGATATGTAGATGCTTAGTAGAGGGCAAAAAGACAATTCAAAACTCTACACACCTTCACTGGTGCTCTCCACAAGGAGAGAAATTCCCTTCTCTGAACCACTAAGAAGGTTAGAGAAAATCTTTAAAACTTTGCAAAATGTTTAATTATTTGCATAAATGTATAACTTTCAATTGACTACCAATTTAAATTTGGTTATGTTCATGGGAAAACCCCATTAAGTAAAAACATGAAAGACGATGCCAATAAGACACATCACTCATTATACAGAGAAAGCAATCCTTACACGTTTTGAAGAATTCAGCATTAACCACAGCATGTCACCAAGGATTCCCTACCTTTATGGAAGAAGTCTAGACTGAGATTTAGAAAGTGATCCGTTGCCACCACATTTTTTTCTGCAGTGCTTTCTACTGCGGGACGCCACGTGGAGCCTTAGCCTAAAGGTGGTTGTAAATTGTACTGATGTGCACTATGTTGAAATTCTTGTTAAGAGATGACAATCAATATATATTTACACCCTAGAAGAACAACAAAGGAGTCGATAGTACAAAGCCTTTATCTTCTGTTATTAGCTACAATATTATAATCAGAATGTCAGAATACTCCAAGTAAAGCAATAAAAACTTCTTTCAATCCCAACATTTTATTTGTGTACCTTGTATTATCTACTCCTGGAATGGGTTACGTGAGATTTAAAAAGGTGAATTACTTTTTGTCTACAGCAATTCCCATGACCTATGGATACGCCTAAAGCCGTGTACAAGGAAATAAAAATAGATACCAACACTTTGATGCCAAAAGATGCCACAAAAGTAACCAATATCAATTTTACAAATGTGATCTAACCAATCCATACATTAAAGGATTGTGCAACTGTTTTAAATATGACTCTCCGTTCAAATGCCCCACCCCTTTAGTCCTTGCTAATCTTTGTTTACTTTTTCTGAGGTAATGTGGTCATGTGACAGCCAAGGTACGTGACTGGCTGCAGGGGTCACATGCCTGTACAGCACATCCTCACTTCAGGATAAATAAACAAAACCCAGTGGGGTAAATACATCTCATGTGTAGGCCACCAGGGACCAAGAAATATAAACCAGCAGGGGACACGGTAAGATTTGGAACAGAAGAGGTGGAGAATTGGTAAAGAGAGTATGTAAATTTTGCCTTTGGCCCCCACCCACTGCCTTTCATTTTGACATGTCCTATTTTACACCTACCATGGTTGATCTCTGGTAGAAATGGGTTACAACTGGGTGCACAAAACAGCTAACTTGTATATGGATGAAAAGTTATTTTTCTGGCAGCAAGCCTGCAGTTTGAAACAATAAAGGTATATTCACTATACCACTAATCTCACCTAAAACAGCATATAAGTGGATTGGAAGTGATTTGGGTGGTGATAGATTCCCTTAGAGGCTACGGCCCCACGTTGCGGAAAAGCAGCTTTTTTTGTTGCATATTTTGTTGCGTTTTTTTGAGCCAAAACCAACAATGGCTACAAAAGGAATGGGAAATATCTAGGAAGCTTCTTATACTTCTACCTTCTGCTCAATCAACTCCTGGCTTTGGCTCAAAAAACCGCAACAAAATCTGCAACAAAAAAAGCTGCTTTTCCGCAACGTGGGGCCGTAGTCTAAAAGTAACCTTTTAATCAGGGGTTTTTCCACCCTAAAATGACTTTTCTTATGGTGCCCATTACTAAGATTTCAGTTGTTGAAAAGTAAAGTTTAAGGCTAAGACCCAACGTTGCACATTTTGTTGTGCTTTTTTTGAGCAAAGCCAAGAATGGCTACAAACAGAATGGGAAATATATAGGAAGTACTTATACTTCTACCTTTAATCAATCCACTCTTGGCTTTGGTTCAAAAAAACCGAAACAAAATCTGAAACAAAAAAAGCTGCATTTCCGCAACGTGGGGTCTTAGCCTAAGTGCTTTAAACCTATAGAGCGCTTTTTAAACAGAAGGCAACAGAAAGAAACAGAAGGAAACTGCAATAGTTTTGGAAATCTCAACGTTTCCGCTTTGCTTATTTACCCACAATGTGTGGATGGGATCCGCTAGAATCTCATCCACTTTGCAGGGACTGTAAAACGCAGCATTTTTTTCCACAGCGTTTACACCACGTGGGGCCCCAGCCTTAATGCTGTTTGTCAGTCCATGTTCTAGAGGACATGTTGCGATGGGTCAGCCTACAGTCCAGTGTAAATGCTTTCATTATTTCACATATAACAATGTTGCTTTTTGATTTGGCAAGCAAAAAATATTTGGCTTCTCATTTTAGACAGCAGGTGGTATTTTAGCCTGGAGTACCATATTAGAGATAAATGTATCATGTTCACACATAAGATGTAGGCCTTTTTATAGAGATATGCATCTTGTCTATGAATTGCAGGCTACAGGCTGTTGTGAAGAAGTCTATAACCTGTTGATGGGCTTCAGAGAATGTGCAGGGAATTTGATTTCCCCACAGCTTCCCTGTTGTAGCTCCAGATCCTCTGCTAGTGACAGTTTATTAGCCAACTGCTGATAATGGAATTCCCTAATGTATTAGTCCTATTCTACTGCAACAAAGGAACACATTCAACATGTGGTTTGACAAATATTAACCCTTTTCTTTCCTTTAAAGTCACTGGGGGGTTATTTATCATCTGCCCTTTTTTTGGCTATACTTTTCAAAGGTGCGCCTTTTTTAGACTAGTTTTACTGTGGTGTTTATTTATGATGTCGGCGCACCTCCTTGTTAAATGTTGTGAACATGTTTGTCTAGATGTGCCTTTTTTGGGCATGTGCACTTTGCCCCTTTTTGGTCAAAAAGACGCAAAAAAGGCATAACTGCCCCTTTTTAATGCATCTAACCTGACAGACTTTTTTACGCTGCCCATGGACAGGAGTGAATTTGCGCCTTTTACTGCCTTTTTAAAAAAGGCGCAAGTCATAAATGTAGTGTGAAAAGGATCTTCATTTAGGCCAAGCCCCCTTTTCTCGTTTTCATGCTGTAGAGAAAACCTTCAACTGCAAATTTTAAATCCACAACATGTCAATTTATGCTGTGGCTTAACACCACAGAGAAAGTGCCGAATAACTTTTTTTTTTTTTTTAATGTGTTGCAACAGCGTCCATCTTGCTTTTGCTCTTCTTCCATCTGTTCAACCTGTTTATGGCCACACATTGCAGAAATGCAGCACTTTTGGCCTTTCCGAAAACATAGCAGAATAAAATGCTGCATTTTACAGAAAAAACACACACTGCATTTTCCTCATAGACTTTTATGGAGGGTGAAGCAAAAATTAAAAATGCAGCAGCAGAGCAGTGAAAAGGACGCAAACATTTTCTCTGCCTTTTTTTCCCCACAACATTTTTGGTGTGCTATGCTATGTGTGACCTTTGGCTAGCTGCACTCCCAGCATGAAGTTCAAGAAGGTAAATTCGGCAAAAGCCAGGGTCCCAAGTGGCATTTTATAGTCACAGCAAACTAGCGAATTCTAGCGAATCCCATCCCCACTTTGCAGAAAAATACGCGTAGTGGACACGGTGCGATTTCCAAAACTGTTGCAGTTTTGGAAATCGCAGCATCTCAATTATATCTACGGAAACGCCGGCAGTTTCCCTATAAGTATAATTGAAACAGAAAGTCCGTAGAGGAAACCTGGCGGTACTGCATTTTTTTTTCTCAATTCCACCTCAATTTTTTTCCCACTTCCTAGTACATTGTACAAAATAATAAATGGTACCAGTTTGAAGTACAACTTGTTACGCAAAAATCAAGTCCTCATATGATTACATAAACTGAAAAATGTCTGCGTCACTTAAGGGTTAATTTTAGCATTGCAGTCAAATAGGACGAGACAAATAGAAACTTTACCATCAGACAGATCAGAATAAGGGACATAAAAACAGTAGTCTGGAATTACACCAAAAACAGCAACTATGCAATGTAAAATAATCCATATCCTCAATGTTTAGATTTGTCTTAACACCCTCAGGGTGCATCTTTTGTGTTTGTTTGTTTTTACATTGCGGTCACAGCAGATGTGCATCTGCCCATTTATTTCACGTACAGTACACGCTGGGAGGCCTAACATGTATACTGACATGGTTACAGACTTAATTATGTAATTTTATGCTAAAAATGTGTCCTTTTCCGGAAGTTTTGCCAGGATATAGCTCCGATATTGAAAAGTGCAGTCACTGATCTTTTCAACACATAACATAAATTAAACCTAGCCATAGGAGAAGCTGACTTGTTTTGCATTGATCCAAAGATTTATCCTCATACGTGCTTATGTTTGGCACTTTGCTTACTGCACCGTACGAGAAAAGCATCCTAAGGCCAGGGCGCCACATAGCATAAATGCAAAAAACGAGGCGTTTTACAGTACCTGCAAAGTGGATGAGATTCTGGCTAATCCAATCCACACTTTGCAGAAAAATATCCGCAGCGGACATGCTGCCATTCAAAAACTGTCACGTTTTTGGAAATCGCAGCGTGTTAATTTTACCCACGGAAACGCTGAAGCAGAGGAAAAACTCTGCGGACTTTCTGTGAAAAACGCTGCAGGAAAAACCACAATGCATTTCTGCTGTGGTTTTTCAGCAGAGCTTTTTGAATGCAGCTTGCAACGTCAGGCCTTAGCCTTAGGCTGAGGCACCATGTTGCGGAAAAGCTGATTTTTGTTGTTGCACATTTTGCTGCAGTTTTTTAAGCCAAAGTCGAGAGAGACTTGAAAAGTAATGTGAAGTATATAGGAAGTACTTATACTTCTACCTTCTCTTAAATCCGCTACTGGCTTTGGCTCAAAAAACCGCAGCAAAATTTGCAATAAAAAATGCAGCTTTTTTTACAATGTGGGGCCTCGGCCTAATACTGGTAAGGTTTTCAAGAAATGAAATAGCATTACTGATAAGTAACACAACAGACTCAGACTCAGATTTCCTTCTATAACAAAATACATTGTCTACCGTGTTTCCCCCGAAAATAAGACACCCCCGAAAGTAAGGCATAGGAGAGGTTTCGGAGAATTGCCTAATATAAGGCATCCCCCCGAAAGTAAGGCGTATGTTCCCGAACAGAACATACGGTATATACGATATGTGAGGCCGCGCGAGAACCCCACAATCTCTGCTATCATTATACTCCGGGGTCTTTTCAGACCCCGGAGTATAATAATCGGCGGCCCAGGGGAGGTGAGCGAACATAAAAAACTATGTGCTTACCTGTCCTACGCTTCTCCAGGCTTCGGGCCTGTTTGGTGACGTCGCAGACGTCAGCGGACGTCATTTTGCGTCGCGACGCCGGCCGGATCATGTGACACGGCCTGGTCTAACAGTGAAGAAGGCCGGAGTAACGCACGGGCATGCACCGGAGCGAGGAACAGGTAAGCAACGTTGTTTTTTTATGTTTCTATCCTCCCCTGGGTCTCCGATCATTATACTCTGGGGTCTGAAAAGACCCCACAGTATAATAATTGTTCATGGGTGGTCCACTATGGGGCAAACTACTGTGTGCAGGGGCCACTATGGGGAATGATACTGTGTGCCGGGGCCACTATGGGGAATGATACTGTGTGCAGGGGCCACTATGGGGCATGATACTGTGTGCAGGGGCCACTATGGGGCATGATACTGTGTGCAGGGGCCACTATGGGGCATGATACTGTGTGCAGGGGCCACTATGGGATATGATACTGTGTGCAGGGGCCACTATGGGATATGATACTGTGTGCAGGGGCCACTATGGGATATGATACTGTGTGCAGGGGCCACTATGGGACATGATACTGTGTGCAGGGGCCACTATGGGGAATGATACTGTGTGCAGGGGCCACTATGGGGCATGATACTGTGTGCAGGGGCCACTATGGGATATGATACTGTGTGCAGGGGCCACTATGGGATATGATACTGTGTGCAGGGGCCACTATGGGATATGATACTGTGTGCAGGGGCCACTATGGGGCATGATACTGTGTGCAGGGAAATTAATGGTTTGGATTGTTATGATGATGTCCTAGAAGATGATGACATAACTGTCATTGAATAAATTTTACTTTCTATTCGTACCGTAAATATTGGTAAATGTACCATACTGTTAATTGTTGTACATGGAAATAATGGTACGGTAGTAAAAAATTCTTGATAGGATTCACAGTTTGTCTGGTTATGCTGGTTTGTGATGACAACTACATTACCGTACAGTACCGTATATAATAAATGTTCATTTTTTTGTTCAGCAATAAATGTGAATTCTTCTTCATTGAAAAAAAAATAAGACATCCCCTGAAAATAAGACACAGCACATCTTTGGGAGCAAAAATTAATATAAGACGCTGTCTTATTTTCGGGGAAACAGGGTAAGTGTTGTTTTTCATGAAATACTTAAGAACACCTGGCATGCCAAACAAATCATCAAAAAGAATAAAATTTATTCTCCAACCTATAACAACATGGAGGTCAAAGGAATTTTGAGCTTTGTGTTTCAATCCTCTCAACGCTCACTGACAAGATGCCACTGAATGAGATCGTACCACTAAAATCAGTGATCACCGTGCTGGCAGCTCCATAGACATGAATGGGGTGCTGGTTACACACACACACACACACACACACACACAAACAAACACATCAGCGCTTCATTCACATACATTTACATGGAGCATGTTAGATAACATTTGGTTCCTCGTTATCCTAATCTTGGGGTTCCAGCAGTCAGACCCCCATCCATGTGACCTTTATGCCCTATGCAGTGTATAGGACATAAGTGTTTTTTGTGGCACATCAATATTAATGGATTGATTACTTGCCCATGACTGTGTCCATAATGGTGGCCTGGCTACAGAGTTATACTTTATATTCTAATAGCAATACATTTTAAGTTTTCATTTTTATATACTGTCTGATACAGCGCTTTTTGTGTAAACAAGGCATAAATGAATCTATACTGCACAGCATATTGTGTGCAGATCCCTAGAAACTGAAAACAGAAACTTTAGTGGAATTTATTAAGACTGGATTTCATATGCCAGTCTTAGGCTTCATGCACACAAGCGCAAACTGAGTGTCTTCTGATTTTCGGTTCTAATATTTGTACAGCAGGTGCAATTTAGTTCCCTTTTCATGCAGCCCGTTGAAAGCAATGTAAAATGGTCGGCTTTCAGACTAAATTCCTTCTCCTGCTTGAGATAATAATGACAGAATTATTAATAGGCTCTCTTAATAATTCTGGCACACCACAAGCTCATGTTAGTACCTGAATCCTGGTGTGGGATGCAGCTGGTTCTCCCCAAGCCGATTGTTAAAAATACAGCTGAATGAGGGAGAAGACTTGCCCCGACGTGATTCTGATACTAGTAGCCTAACTTGTAGGCTGCAGGCCACCTTAGGCCCACGGCCTATAAACATTGGGGTTGAGAGCTAAGTGTCAGTGCAGTACTCCGCTCCCTGACCCCCTCCCACTCTTTATACTCCAGGCACAAGTGACACATCATAGCGAAGAAGGGACGGGGCAGGGAGCAGAGAGGTGAACACTGCACTAAAATTCACCATTGTATGGCGGCCACTGTATTGGGGCCCTTATATAGTATGGTGACAGTGATGGAGACCATTATATTATACAAGAGCAATGATGGGGACCATAATACAGGTGCATCTCAATAAATTAGATTATCTTTGAAACGTTTATTTCTTTCAGAAATTGAATTAAAAAATTGACCTCCTATATTTTTTAGATTCTTTACCCACAGAGTGTTCTATTTCAAGTGTCTTATTTCTGTAAATGTTGATTATGGATTACAGGTGATGAAAACCCAAATGTAAGAAAATTAGAATATTGTAAAAAAGTTCAGTATTGTAAATTCAGAGTGTCACCTGCCAAGGTTTCCTAGGCCTTTAAATGGTCCCTCAGTCTGGTTCAGTAGGACACACAATCATGGAAGACGCTGAGTATGAATTGTATTACTGAATTACTGAAATGAATAAACGTTTCAAAGATATTCTAATTTATTGAGATGCACCTGTAGTGTAAGAAGGCAGGGATGGGAGCCAACATTCTGTGCGGGACATTAAACTGTGTGGGACATTAGTGGTGAATATTAAAGGGGTTATCCATCTTTCTATTAATGATGCCCTATCCTTTGGAGTCTTGGTGTGCTATTTAAGCTGTGGGCTTGCTCCAGCCCTTTGCTGGTTATACTCTTGTGAGACGTTAGGGGTGAATATTAAAGGGGTTATCCATCTTTCTATTATTGATGACCTATCCTTAGGATAGACCATTAATATGACATCTCAGAAAAGCTGATCTTCAAGTGTGCTGGCTTCAAACCCCTGCAGATTGTTAGGGGGCTGGTCTGGGCTGACAAAGGTTAATCTGTTTATGGCTGGAGTCTGTGGTATGGGAGGGGTTTTTCCCTGAGGTTCTGCCTCACTCTTTGGTGTGCTATTTAAGCTGGGGGCTTGCTCCAGTCCTTTGCTGGTTATACTCTTGTGATCAGCTATTCCTGTGGCCTGTAGTTCTACTGTCCTTTTGGCTCTGTTACCTTGCCTTGTCTGTTTACCCTCTGGCCTACTGTGAGGGTGTCTGTGTTGTGGTGTTTGTTGGTGTGTGGGTACTGTGTCCCTGTGTTTATGTTAGGGCGAACTCCAAGGGTCTCTATTTAGGTATCTGTGAGGTGTTCTCTTATCAGAGGAAAACTCTGGCACTAGGCAGGCTTAGTCAGGGTTAGTGATAGGGATACTTCCCCTGCTATAGTCCACTTGCCTACTTTGCTTTGATTTTCACTTATTTTGTCAACTTATGTCTATTTTGCATTTCTTAATAAACTAGTTTGTTTCACACGTTCCTTTGTTACTATTCTGTTCAGAGACAAACATAACACAAATTTTATAGTAATGGTATATAACTCATTTAATCTACAGGGACATAATTTATTTCCGAGGAACATTAAAGTAGGGCACAGTCTGGCACTTTGAGGGACAGTCAGGGTGGCAGGTGGCACTGTCAGAGGCTCCATAAGGGGGCGCTGTGTTAGAAAGGCCAAAAAATATTTACAGCATTGTTAACAATTTGATTCCTACCCCTGTCTGAACCCCTTGTGTATGGGTGCCTCTGTTGCTGACATATAGCGGTGAATTTTCAAATGAGCTATTTGGAGAAATCAGGGCGTTGCCACTTACCTCTTTTGAGCAATGGAAACATCCTAAATGCTCCAAAATAGCTAATTTGCATATTGACAAAAACAGCAATATCTCAGCCACGAAGGCACCGATTCACAAGAGGAAAACACTGTTTAATTCATATGACCCTAGCCTATCTATCCATGGGGTTGCGTTGATATGCTGGGTCCTGGTGACCCACTCCCTTTAAATACCTCTTCTAAAAAACAAATCCACTTCTTTTAAACTCTCCTCATAACTGAGGTCCCCCATGCCCCTTATTCATTTTGTTGCGCTCCTTTGTACCTTTTCTAACTCTAGGACATCCTTTCTATGAACTGATGCCCAGAACTGAAATACATCCAGATGGTGCTGCACCACTGAATTATAATGTGGTTATAATACATACTGTCCATACCCCTTTTAATACATGACAATATCCTGCTGGGCTTAGAAGCAGCTCATTGACATTGTATGCTATTATCTAATCTATGATCTACAAGTACACCCAGGTCCTTCTCCACCAGTCATTTTTCCAGCTTTACTCCCCCCTCGGACATATGTTGCATGAAACTTATTTTTACCTGCATGCATAACTTTACATTCATCCATAATGATTCACATTTGCCAAGTGAAAGCCCTAGCAGAAAAAGAAACACCCCTAAAGCCCTTTCCAGCTAATCTGCATAATAATAAAACACTGATTTTTATGAACATGGAGCTGCAATGCAGAATAAGAAAGGCAAGTTTGGAAAATGTAGAAACAGCCCTACAAGGTACTGTCATTAATTTGATATCAATTTTCCTGCTGACAAGACTCCCTTTAAATACTCGTAGGTTTTTATTCTTAGCTCACTACCTTCTAACGCTAACTAGTTCCCCTACCCTTTTTCCCCTTTTATGTTGCCTCCTTTACTTGTTGACACTTGGTTTTTCCGATTTGTTTTCTTCCCCTCCAGGTCATACAGATGAGCTCATCTTGTATTTGTTATTGCCTTGTAATACTGTGTATGCTTTTCTATGCATTTACGCACAGACTATGTGCTTGTCTTTTTGTTTCTGTTCTACATTTTTGTTATGTTTCAATAAATAGTTTTTGACACTAAGTACTTGTAGGTGTAATCCATCTGGACCCAGAGTCTCGCTTACTTTTAAACTGTTTCGTTGCCACCATTACTTTGTTTATCCAGTTTAGTATATTAGTTGATGCATTACCAGCATTGGTGGCACCTACATCAGATACTCCTGTTCTTCTGTGTGTACAGAGCTAAAGAACCCATCTAGTAGCTCCGTTTTTTTTGCTATAGTAAATTTGACCGGCGTGCCCACCCTGTCCCACTCCGCCAACTGTCTGGTGATGAGCAGGGTGAAAAAACTGCTATTATAGCAAACCTTAGGCAGAAATCATGTCCTAAGCTACACCACTGCTATGCCAGTTTTGCTACAAAGCAGTATTAATAAATTCCCCCTACTTTTCTCTTCGCATTTTTCAAGCTGATTCGGGGACGGAATCCTTGAATGGAGTTTGAACGCTGGTGTGAATCCAGCCTTATGCTTGCCATACACTTTGGATAGCTGTTGACATAACGCTTAAAGTTATGCTGCCCAACGCAGCCATACACAAACAGAAAAGCTCTGACAGAGACTTATGCTCCTGAGAACAAAAGGATCGGGCAGATGAGATCCAGGTAGCCAATCCTTATCTTATCTGCTGTTGGGAGAGAGTCAGCAGGACTCCATTCACAGTAGCTGTTCAGTCACTGTTAGTCCTGTCGAAGTCATCAGGTTTGGCTGATACACATTTAATGTGCATGGCCAACGTTAGTGTGTTGGTGCTATCCTAGAGTGTGTTCACACGGAGGAATTTGCCGCGGATTTGGGGGCGGATTCCGCCCCTGAATCCGGAGCAGATTCCTCCTGAATCCGCCTCCCATTGTTTTCAATGGAAGGCGGAGATAGAAGCAGGACACGGAGAAAAGAAGCGTCCTGCTCTATGTTGCCACGGGTTCCACCCGCGGTGTCCACAGCTTGAGACGTGCTCCTGATTAGGCCCATTCATCCGGGCCTAATCAGGAGCGGGATGCCGCGACGGAATGCTGATGCACTGCATCAGCATCCCAACGCGGTAGACCGCGGCGAACACACCGATAACAAACAGTAAAAAATATTTACACTGCTGCAGCAGTTAGAAGGTCACTAGAAAAACAAAGTGCATGTAAGGCTCTGTTCAGACTAACATCACATCCTTTAAGCCTACAAAGTAAAGTGGAACAAACACTCTCATAAACAAGCACAAGTATTATCAATCTAAAAGTAACACATATATAATAAAATGGAAGTTGATTATATCCTTCAACCATTGTTCAAACATCGGTGATCCCAGACGTAGAGCCTTAGCCTGAAGCTATATTCACACAATGACTTGTGGCCATGTGACATCTGTTTATTTAACGGACGTCCCACATCAGCATCAAATTCAATTCGAGTGAATGAGGGCTATTCACATGAACGTTATTTTGATGGTCAGTTGTAATGGACAGTCAAAATATAGGTCATGTCCTATTTTTGTCTGTTTCGATGGACCCTTCCATACAATCAAATTTATGGGGGATCCCTGAAAACGGCTGCCTCTTGGGTGCAAAATGGAAATTTTTCACAGTCGTTTGACACCTGAGTCGTATGAATGTAGCCTAAATGTTTCTTTAGATACACAAGTCAGTAAAGAGTATGCCTCTACTCACTGACGGAGGGCAATTTTTCTGACGTACAAGGCATAAAAAAGTTGAACATTTTTTGCACAAATTGGATCTTTGTGAAAAAATTTGCAACTTTTTCTGTTGTGCGACAGTCAGTTTGCTGGCATAAATTTCAGCGTGCAGGCACACAGCCCTGCGGAGGTTACTTCTGAGTTATGAAGAGACACACGCCCTGCCCCTGCAGGGAATATGAACACTGACATTGAATATACCAGTTTTTATAAATCTCTCCCCATAAGTCTATTCTTTATTAGTTCAACATGAAACAGAAAAAGATAGAATTGTATGTTTTTTCACACAGACCCAAAAAACATTAATAAAAGCTAATCAAAACATAATATGTATTCTAAAATGTGCAAACTAAAAGCCATCATGCACAGAATAAGCCCTCACATAGCTATATCAACAGAAAAATAAAAAAGTTGTACATTTTGGAAGGTGGAGATGAAAAATTTAAAAAGTCGCTGGAGCCTTAAAGCTGAAACAACCCAGAATCCTTAAAGGGTTAAAAAGTTTCCAACTATCTTTTTTTGAAGACTGGCATATAAAACACCAGTTGTCATAAATCTTCCCCAATAACTCAACTCCAAGCAATGTAAAAATAACATTTAGAGATGGTTATTTTATCTACTAAAAGTCTCACAAAATCTTGTTCGAAATAATAAATTCTCAGTTGATGTCACAAAATAGAAATCTTTTCACAACCCAGTTTATAAAGAATCATGCCCAAGATAACTTCTCTACACCAACAGCATTAAAAAGGGTTAGCGTTAAAAACCATTACTTTTTGTTATCTGCAGTAGACATCAGTGACATTCTGTGCTTCTGTCCTTTAAAAATACTGAGCTCCTTGGGCAGTTCCTTTGCTCTGACATGCACTGTGAGCTGTGAGGTCTTATATAGACAGGTGTGTGCCTTTCCTAATCAAGTCCAATCAGTTTAATTAAACACAGCTGGACTCCAATGAAGGAGTAGAACCATCTCAAGGAGGATCAGAAGGAAATGGACAGCATGTGAGTTATATATGAGTGTCACAGCAAAGGGTCTGAATACTTATGACCATGTGATATTTCAGTTTTTCTTTTTTAATAAGTTTACAAAAATATCTACATTTCAGTTTTTTTCTGTTAAGATGGGGTGCTGAGTGTACATTAATGAGAAATAAAATGAACTTTTTTGCTTTTAGCAAATGGCTGCAATGAAACAAAGAGTGAAAAATTTAATAGGGTCTGAATACTTTCCGTACCCACTGTAAGTACTTTCTTAAATTTTCCATTCCTTTTGTACGGAAACTCGTGGGTTTTGCTCAAAAAACCACAGCAAAAAAGGTGCTTTTCTGCAACAAGGGGTTTTAGCCTAAAGGGGCTTTCCGAGAATAAAATGGAGTCTTTCACCAAGGTGAAGCATATTAAACCAAAAACACTGTTAGGCTAAGGCCCCATCGTCCCGCAGCAAAAAAAGCACTGCAGGAAAAACCGCGTCAGCAACGCATCGCAGTTCTTTAGGCAGAAAGTTTGCAGAGGTGTCCTCTGTGGACTTTCTGTTTCAATTATACCTATGGGGAAACCACCGGCGTTTCCGTAGGTATAATTGACATGCTGCAATTTCCACGCCGGTTTTGGAAATTGCTGTGTGTCCGCAGCACGGTTTTTACCGCAAAATGGGCATAGGATTCACTAGAATCCCATCCACTTTGCTTTGACTGTAAAACGCAGCAATTTTTTTCGCCACGTGGGGCCCTGGCCTTAAATAGGTCAGGCTCACCTTTTTTCCCCATCAAAATTCGTGCTTCATATTCAGACTTGTAACTGAAGCTAACTGCAGTCTTTGACCCAATACATTGCTTTATTTACCTTGCTCTGTTCAGCAGTTACAAAAGCAAAAAAGCGCTGAGGGAAAAACTACAGCGGCAACGCATCGCGATTCTTCCCGCAGCGCTTTGGACAGAAAGTTTGCAGAGGTTTCCTCTGTGGAGTTTCTGCTTCAATTATACCTAAAGAAAAATCAGCAGCATTTCCATAGGTATAATTGACATGCTTTGATCGCGGTTTTGGAAATCATCGTGTGTCCGTAGCGCGTTTTTTACCACAAAGTGGGGATGGGATTCGCTAGAATCCCATCCACTCTGCTGTGACTATAAAACACTGCTTTTTTTTCCGTTGCGAGCAAACCGCTGCGTTTATACCATGTGGGGCCCTGGCCTTAATTTAGTTCTCAATGTACAAATGAGCAGTCTGGAGCACCAAGGAGCAGATCCGCTGTGCCAAACTGCTGTGCCTCACATTGCTCTAGAATTCTTGCGTGAATGCAAGAACACTGGGCCAAGAGATCTGGAGACTGGCTAGGCTACTCTAAGACCTTGAAATGCTTCTTACGAAGCCGCTCCTTCATTGCCCTGAGAGTGTGCTTGGGATCATTGTCATGCTTAAAGACCCAGCTACGTTTCATCTTCAATGCCCTTGCTGATGGAGGTTTTTACTCAAAATCTCACGATACATGGCCCCATTCATACTTTCATGTACACGGATCAGTCGTCCTGGTCCCTTTGCAGAGAAACAGCCCCAAAGAATGATGTTGCCACCCCCATGCTTCACAGTAGGTATGGTGTTCTTTGGATGCAACTCCGCTTTCACTCTCCTCCAAACACGACGAGTTGTGTTCCTACCAAACCGTTCTACTTTGGTTTCATCTGACCATATGACATTCTCCCAGTGCTCTTCTGGAACATCCAAATGCTCTCTAGCGAGCTTCAGACGAGCCCGGATATGTACTGGCTTAAACTGGGCGACACGTCTGGCACTGCAGGATCTGAGTCCCTGGCGGCGTAGTGTGTTACTGACGGTAGCCTTTGTTATGTTAGTCCCAGCTTTCTGCAGGTCATTCACTAGGTCCCCCTGTGTGGTCCTGGGATTTTTGCTCACCGTTCTTGTGATCATTTTGACCCCACGGGGTGAGATCTTCTGTGGAGCCCCTGATCGAGGGAGATTATCAGTGGTCTTGTATGTCTTCCATTTTCTAATTATTGCTCCCACAGTTGATTTCTTCACACCAAGCTGCTTGCCTATTGCAGATTCAGTCTTCCCCGCCTGGTGCAGGTCTACAATTTTGTTTCTGGTGTCCTTCCACAGCTCTTTGGTCTTCACCATAGTGGAGTTTGGAGTGTGACTGTTTGAGGTTGTGGACAGGTGTCTTTTATACTGATAACAATTTCAAACAGGTGCCATTACTACAGGTAATGAGTGGAGGACAGAGGAGCCTCTTAACGCCTTAACGACCAATGACGTACCTGTCATTACATTAGATCTATTACACGATGCCAGAGGCATCGTCTAATAGAAGTAAAGGCATTTTGCTATTCACTGCAATACAGTAGTATTGCAGTGAATAGTATGAGTGATCAGACCCCCTAGGTTACATGGTCCCTAGGGAATCTGATCATAAAAGTAAAAGTAGAAAAAAAAAGTTTTTAAAAGTAGAAAAAAAAAAAAAAAAACACAAAAGATCAAATCACCCCCCTTTCCCTAGATCAGGTATAAAAGTAAATAAACAAAAGTAAGCATAAACACTTTAGGTATCCCCGCGTTCCAAAATGCCCGAACTATTAAAATATTAATCCCATACGGTGAACGGCGTAGCGGCGAAAAAAATTCGACATAGCCAAATAGCGTTTTTTTCAACACTTTGCCTCCTATAAAAAAATTGAACAAAAAGTGATCAAACCATCAGATCTTTCCCCAAATGATATCAGTAAAAATGTCATCTTGTCCCGCATAAAAAGACACCATACCCAGCTCCATACATATAAATATGAAAAAGTTACAGGTGTCACAATATGGCGACACAAAAATTTTTTTCTATTTTGCAAAGTTTTTCATTTCTTAAAAGGTATCAAAACATTACAAATACTATATAAATTTGGTATCGCCATGTTCGTACTGACCAGCAGAATACAGGTAACATGTCACTTTTACCACACAGTGAACGCTGTAAAAATTAAACCCACAAATTCATTTTTTCTCCAATTACACCTCATTCAGAATTTTTTTTACAGCTTCCCAGTACATTGCACAGCATATTGAATGGTGCCATTGCAAAGTACAATTTGTTTCGCAAACAATAAGCCATCATGTGAGTCTGTGAACTGAAAAATGAAAAAGTTATGGCACTTGGAATGTGGGGAGGGAAAAACGAAAATGCAAAAACGAAAAATTACCCGGTCCTTAAGGGGTTAAAGAAGAAGTTACAGGTCTGGGAGAGGCAGAAATCTTGCTTGTTTGTAGGTGACCAAATTCTTATTTTCCACCATGATTTGCAAATAAATTCTTAAAAAATCAGACAATGTGATTTTCTAAATATGTTTTCTCATTTTGTCTCTTATAGTTGAGGTCTAACTATGATGACAATTACAGGCCTCGCTCATCTTTTTAAGTGGGAGAACTTGCACAATTGGTGGCTGACTAAATACGTTTTTCCCCACTATATATATATATATATATATATATATATATATATACAGTACAGACCAAAAGTTTGGACACACCTTCTCATTCCAAGAGTTTTCTGTATTTTCATGACTATAAAAATTGTAGATTCACACTGAAGGCATCAAAACTGTGAATTAACACATGTGGAATTATATACTTAACAAAAAAGTGTGAAACAACTGAAAATATGTCTTAGATTCTAGGTTCTTCAAAGTAGCCACCTTTTGCTTTGATTACTGCTTTGCACACTCTTGGCATTCTCTTAATGAGCCTCAAGAGGTAGTCACCTGAAATGGTTTTCACTTCACAGGTGTGCCCTGTCAGGTTTAATAAGTGGGATTTCTTGCCTTATAAATGGGGTTGGGACCATCAGTTGTGTTGTTCAGAAGTCAGGTGGATACACAGCTGATAGTCCTACTGAATGGAGTGTTAGAATTTGTATTATGGCAAGAATAAAGCAGCTAAGTAAAGAAAAATGAGTGGCCATCATTACTTTAAGAAATGAAGGTCAGTCAGTCCGAAAAATTGGGAAAACTTTGAAAGTGTCCCCAAGTGCAGTGGCCAAAACCATCAAGCGCTACAAAGAAACTGGCTCACATGAGGACCGCCCCAGGAAAGGAAGACCAAGAGTCACCTCTGCTGCGGAGGATAAGTTCATCCGAGTCACCAGCCTCAGAAATCGCAGGTTAATAGCAGCTCAGATTAGAGACCAGGTCAATGCCACACAGAGTTCTAGCAGCAGACACATCTCTACAACAACTGTTAAGAGGAGACTGTGTGCAGCAGGCCTTCATGGTAAAATAGCTGCTAGGAAACCACTGCTAAGGACAGGCAACAAGCACAAGAGACTTGTTTGGGCTAAAGAACACAAGGAATGGACATTAGACCTGTGGAAATCTGTGCTTTGGTCTGATGAGTCCAAATTTGAGATCTTTGGTTTCAACTACCGTGTCTTTGTGCGACGCAGAAAAGGTGAACGAATGGAATCTACATGCCTGGCTCCCACCCTGAAGCTTGGAGGAGGAGGTGTGATGGTGTGGGGGTACTTTGCTGGTGACACTGTTGGGGATTTATTCAAAATTGAAGGAATACTCAACCAGCATGGTTACCACAGCATCTTGCAGCGGCATGCTATTCCATCCGGTTTGCGTTTAGTTGGACCATCATTTATTTTTGAACAGGACAATGACCCCAAACACACCTCCAGAATGTGTAAGGGCTATTTGACCAAGAAGGAGAGTGATGGGGTGCTACGCCAGATGACCTGGCCTCCACAGTCACCAGACCTGAACCCAATCGAGATGGTTTGGGTTGAGCTGGACCGCAGAGTGAAGGCAAAAGGGCCAACAAGTGCTAAGCATCTCTGGGAACTCCTTCAAGACTGTTGGAAGATCATTTCAGGTGACTACCTCTTGAAGCTCATCAAGAGAATGCCAAGAGTGTGCAAAGCAGTAATCAAAGCAAAAGGTGGCTACTTTGAAGAACCTAGAATATAAGACATATTTTCAGTTGTTTCACACTTTTTTGTTAAGTATATAATTCCACATGTGTTAATTCATAGTTTTGATGCCTTCAGTGTGAATCTACAATTTTTATAGTCATGAAAATACAGAAAACTCTTGGAATCAGAAGGTGTGTCCAAACTTTTGGTCTGTACTGTATATATATATAAAACATCATATTCTTGACCCACCATGTTATCTATCGATTCCCTTGTTTTGTTTGAGTTTGACTGTTTTGACATTAGCACAACAGATAGTCATTACTGTAGAGATTTAACAGCACACAAATCAAATATGTATAGATTCCTTATCTGTGATATACAGATAGCTGTGGAACTGTAACATGCCCATACTGTCAGCAACATAACTGTAATACAAGATGTATTAAGCACATTAAGTTTACAGCTAACACACCGATTATAGGCAGGAGGTAAAGTAATGTATAGGTATAAACCTTACAATTGGGGATCTTTTGTGGTGCTTTCTATTTGCATTAACACAATTTCTGCAGACTGAAAGCAAACACAATAGTAATGTCTCTGGCTATTGTATCACAAGAAGTACCTTGAAGTACAAGAAGGCCTTCACCATCCTTTCTCACCTCAGTAGTTTTCTTCAGAATATTTTCTTCAGTCAATGACATTTTCCTAGTATTGCATGCAAACCAGCATTACAGCAATAGCAACTGAGCAATATATAGGTAATCCCCAATAACTATGCCAAGAGCATAAGAATGTTGGCGGATCCCAGGCACCAAATATGCAATGTGTATGACCTGGGGCACAGATTACACCAATTGAATCCAATTATATGGTCGCATTAACTACTGACTGAAGTATTAAGGAATTCCTTTTTGTCATACAGAAGTGTGTTACATGATTCCTCTTATACCTGCCAAATATCTAAGAGGAAGTGCACTATAGGCTACTCTCTGGTGGATAGTGATGTTCTAAATCATAGAGGCTTTCATGGGAATAACTTCTATTGCATATGAAGAAGATGCCCTATTCCCCACCCTCCATGGGTTCATGTAACTGGGTGCCAGATATGGGTAAATTCTCCGACAAGATGGCACTTGCTGAGAAGTTTCAGAGAGGCATCTGTCAAAAGCCACCCAGGAGTGCATACAGCAAGAAACATTCTTTAATTCTAAAGAGTTAGGAACTTAGGAATCAGTAAACATAATGTCAGAGGCCTGCTGGAGTGTGTGACATGAGAACTCTCCATAGGGGTCAAACAATTCCCATTCCCATTGGCTGTAGGATCTATTGGATCCTGTGGATCTGTCATAAATGTAAGAGATGGAATTACCCCTTTTGGCAAAGGCCCCACATAGCGAGCCGCAGCCAAAAAGTGCTGTGGAAAAAGATGTGGCGGAAACGCATCGTGGAAACGCATTGCTATCATCCTATGACGGAAGACAGCAACAGACATTAGTAATGGCAGTGTGAACTGACCCTTAGGATTAAATATGAAACTATACCTGAAAGATATTGGAGGTAAAATGATGTCTTCAAGTCACACCAAGAAGACAACCCAAATGAGGTGTGAGGATTGGAAGTTCTAAGAAAGGCATGCTTCCATACTCAGAGACCTGAGAGATCTCTGTTTCCAACAAATTAAGATGATTACATTAGTATAATGAACTAAATGATGGCATGTGGTCATCTGAAAGAGAGAACCCTCTATTCATGCCTACAGAATGAATGAAGTCAGAGTCTGGGACTGTTCCAAAGTCAATCACACAGAGAACACTTCTAGAGGTCTTCAATGATGATGAATATTGAGAGGAAGTTTTCAACACAGGATATTACAATGTGTGGCTTTCACTGCAAATGTCTTATGAGCTATTTAAATAGCAGTTTTTGAACAGAAACAAAGCGCAGAGCTCCAGCGCAGCCATTTTAATCCTGCCAAAAAAATGGAAAAACCCATACCACATCCTAAGTGTTTATTCATACAACAGGGCCATGTACTTGGATGTGAAAGTCAGTTTTCCAAGCTGATATACAGGTGCATCTCAATAAATTAGAATATCTTTGAAAACATTTATTTCTTTCAGTAATTAAATTAAAACCTCCTATATTTTCTAGATTCTTTACACACAGGGTGTTCTATTTCAAGTGTTTTATTTCTGTAAATGTTGATTATGGATTACAGGTAATGAAAACCCAAATCTAAGAAAATTAGAATATTGTAAAAAAGTTCAGTATTGTAAATTCAGTGTGTCACCTGCCAAGGTTTCCTAGGCCTTTAAATGGTCCCTCAGTCTGGTTCAGTAGGACACACAATCATGGAAGACGCTGAGTATGAATTGTATTACTGAAATGAATGAACGTTTCAAAAATATTCTAATTTATTGAGATGCACCTGCACATCTGAGTCTAATCCCTTTTCATGGATCGTTCAGTTTATTGAGGGATTTTTGAAAACGGGCCGATACATGACTTGTTCTATCATTTAACAGATCAGACACACAGAACAGTAATAAGACAGTCATGTGAATATATCAATTATTACCAATGAGGCCGTGTACCATCCTTTAGGCTAAGGACCCACAGTAGCAACACATCACGGTTTTTCCAGAAAGTGCGCAGAGGTTGGATTTCACAAAAATCCAAAACTTTGGATTTGGATTTAAAAAATAAATTTTTTTTTCTTTAAATAGCCATATTCTGACACCTTTAGACGTCTTTTTTTGCGGGGCCAAGTGTACTTTTTAGTTATACCATTTTGGGGAAGGTCTATTGCTTTCATCACTCTTTATTCTAATTTTTATTCACAAAGGCGAAACAGCGGAAAAAAAAAGGCGGTTCGGCACACTTACAGGGATACCTAATATACATGCATTTCACAGTCATTTTTAACTTTTATATGTATTCTAGGGAAAGGGGGGTGATTCGAATTTTTTATTCTTTTTCATTTAATTTTTTCATTTTTTTAATATTTTTTTTTTCCTGGTGCAATCAATATTGCAATGCATTACAAAGCATTACAATACATTGCTATGAATTGCAAAATACCGGCACTTCTATTACATGCTGCATAGAACAGCCTGTAATAGAAGTAAATGCCTTCAATAGGCTCCCTACTGTCATGGCAACAGATTGCCAGGCCAGGATCTCATTGACAGCTTTGACCATGGCGCCGGGGACCTTAATGCCCATGATCAGTCTGGGCACTGAACGTGGGCATTAGCGCCGGTCTTTGCTGTATAATACAGCAAAGACCAAGCGGATATGGCGGCCACTCAGCTCCTGAGCAGCCGCCATATTTAAATACCCGACCTCTGCCGCAATAGTACGGCGAAAGTCAGGAAGAGGTTAAAAAATGGAAATGGAACCAAAATTATTAATTATTTGTAATTATATTATACAATTATTGGTATTATATAATGAATTTTCATAGTTTGTAGTATTTTCTTTCATAGGAATAGGAATCATTAGATTTTTAGTGAATTAGAGGATCTTTACTTCTTCTGAACATGAGTGTCAGCCTTTTTGAACAAGTCGAAGTCAATGGAACAATAGAGGAGTCAGAGCCAGTGGTTTGGTCTACCAACTCCACAGCACTGAGTGAAACTAACTTGACATCTACAGCTATGTGCTGTGGGCATGAGATCAACTGATGTTAAAATGGTTATCCAGTTTTTTAAAAATCAATACAAAACACTTCCTAATATATTCGTAATAAATATATTCCTAATAATATATTCCTAATAAATTTGGCACTATTCATCTGCTTTATTTTTAGGTCATTGACCAGCTGTGATGTTTTCGTTTACAAGCTCACTACCCCTCCCTGTGAACAGTTCAGCCAGAAAATGAAACGTCACAGCAGCACATGACCTCCTTGCCGCTGGAACTACTCATTCTGGCCTTGAAAGTGGGAGTCTGCACACAGGGGAGAGTGGAGAAAGGGGGTACACAGAGAGTGAGAGCAGACAGATGAATCATGGATAATGCAGTTTTTCCACAGATTCAAAAAAATTAAAACTCTCAAACACTCTGTCTCTTAAAAATCAAATTTTCAGTCTTTGAGATTCAGAAAAGGTTTGAAGTGAGAAACCTACAAAGAAAGAAAATTAAGTGGCAACTATTATAATGATTTGGCATGCTTGAGTACAATAGATGCTTACACGTACACACCTTATTTCCTTATACATGAATGAAAACATCAATGCATAGCTATAGAGGTACAGACAGATTGGTATATTCTGATAGATGATAAAACGATAAATACATGTATACTATATGGGGTAACATGTCCTGGTCAATCAATTCAGGCTCTTGTTTACATCTGTGTCATAGCTTATACGTTATAAATGGAAACCACAGCACAGTCACGGATCCACTGCACAACTGACAGTCACTTATAATGGAGTCTGTTCAGTTGCATGCATCCGTGTTCTTTTCAAAATCTAAAGAATCTGTAACAGAGGCTCCTTAAGCAGTATCTGATGCAGATGTGAACATAGCCTACAGTAGTTTTATGTATTTCTCAATAGAGTAGACTCTTCCAAATATCCATCAAAACTTTATAAGAATATTTCCAAATGATGCATTGCAACTTTACAATATAAATATGTGTCATACAGATCTACAAAATCATAAAAGAATGGTCACATCAATTTGGAAGCCAACTGCCCTTATTAGGAGCCAGGGAATAACAGCACAGTACATCATGATGGCCTAACAGCCTGTGAATACACTGGCGGGTTCATGGATAGAGAGAGCTGCTACATTTAGTTTCATTGTGGAAATGCAAAATATTGTAAAATGTCTGAAGGGGCCAGAGTTCCTGAAGATCTGGACAAATATCAGTAAAGCTAAAGAATTGTCTTCAATATGCTTACCTTATATAACCTAGGCTACATTCACATCTGAACCAGAGGTTCCATTGGGATCCTCCATCACAGATTCCATCAAACATGTTGGACAAAACAGACCAGCATACTGCACTATTTTGTCTGGTAAAATGAGAGACACCATGACGGAAACCCTTTATACTCAATGGGTTGCTGCTGGTGACAGATAACACTGGCACTGGCGTTATTTTCATTTTTGTGTTCTTAGAACACACCATAATAACGGAAATTACAGCACAGGTGTGAACATAGCCGTAGCCATCTGATCTGTTTCAAAAATATGGTGTAAATTCTGAATACTGGCTTTTCTGATATGTTTGCTCCATTTCTCATTATATGCAGAAATGAGATGAGGCCAAATGATGGAACAGAAATTTACAGTGTTCTTTTACCATTACATGATGTGAGTGTGAATCGCACCATACATACCATATAGAAAATAAAAAAGATTTTTCTTATTTCAGTATAAAAACACCTCCCACTTCATACAATCTAACATCAATGTTATAGGGAGTCTGCAACTGGGGTGAAGCATACTAAGGCTAGGTTCACATCTGCGCCCGGCTGTCCGTCGTACTGGGCCCCGGACTGCTAAAACAGCGGGTATCTGCGGACACCGGCAGTCCCCATTGACTATAATGGTGTCTGCTGGGTGTCCGCCGTTTCATACTGAAAGTAGCTGAGAGAAAAGTCCTCCATGCAGGACTTTTCTCTCCACTGATTTCTGGCGGTTTCTGCGGTGGAGTCTACGCTGCAGATGTGAACTTAGCCTTAACCAGCAACACAGAATATAAATCTTGCCAGGCCCTGTGTTCTTGTGTTCATGCCTATGTATTAGTGCAGTGTGGAGCACAGCAGTATAGAGCAATGGAGCTGCCCTCGGTGCTCCAGGCAGCTCATTTGCATACTGTGAAATAAAATAAGATCTAAGCAAGGGAGGTAAGAATTTTCATAGGGAAAAAGGTGTTACATTCAGGTAAACCTGACCTATCAAACTGTATTGAAGGTTTAATATGCTTCATCCTTGTGCTAGACTCGCTACAATGTAAGATGAGGACAGCGTGTACCATGCAGCCATATTTTTCGGCCTTAGATTAATTAATCATATTCCCAGAATGGTCTGTAAATAAATACACTTTAGTTCTTTGTAGCTGTAGACCTGAAAGGTATAAGTCTCTGAAATATTCCAGCACTTTACAGGAATCCATCTTGTTAGGAAGCACACCAGCCATAGACATTGATTGGCATTCACTATGAAGGCGATTGAAATGGAAATATTAAGTAGAATAAGATGCAATATACTTCATTCACCCCACCCTCCTCCACACACACACTGTGAAGCAACATAACCAATTACGGGATGGTACCATGGCATGTAAGAATTCAGTATGAAGGGGTTAATATCGGGGTGGTAACCCTACGAGACGTGATGGATGGGCACCGATGTGATGTTACTCACCAGAGCAGCCTGTGAGATGAGGAGCAGCAGCCCTGCACCGTGTATAATTCCAAAGGCAAAATGCATCCTCCTTGTGCCTGAGCAGCTGCCTACGAATAGCCGGTTGTCTGGTCCTCCTTATGCTCTACTATCCGCTCCCTATTATTCCTCCATGGGGCAGGATAGCGCCTTCACTATGACAAATCCTTCTCCTCAGTGTCTCTTCTCCACCCTTCTCCTCAGCTATCCTCTCCTCCTTCTTTATCTGCCTCTTTTCCCTCTTCTCCTCTCGCTTTCTTTCTCCTTCACTATTTTGTTCGCCTTCTCCCACCCGCTACGGTTTTCCTCCCTCTCCTCGTTCGTCTTCTTTCCTACCGTTCAGCAGGAAATGTCTCCCCTCCCTCTTTCCCTGGCGATCAATGTGAAGAAGGTACAGGGAGAAGAGGCGAGGCATCCTAGGCGCCATCTTGTGGTCACACGCAAATAATGCCGAAGAAAGGGATCCGCGCCATTAGTCATGATGATACAATACCTGTCCCTCACTAGGTTGACCTCATCCCCGGGATATAGAGAAGCTTGTTCCTCAGGGGAATCTGGCTGCTTAATATGGCATTTCATGTTCAATGGGCCAGACTGCTGTGTAAAGAAGCAGAAGCATCTAAGCAATACCGGGAGGAATGTCTGCAGTGTGTGGTTATACAGTCATGTACAGAACAAACTGTATGCAAGGCCAGCTAAAAAAAATCGATCGTCCTGTATGGAAGAAAACCAATTACATGAAATATGTAGTAAATGTAACCTTTATGTATGTGAGGAATAGCATAAAAATGGCTTATATTCATTCTTTACATACAGAGACGTCAATCTGGTAGAGCCCTTCACAGAGTGATTTGCAAATGGCAAGTTGCAACAAAAATAGGAGTGGCCGTTTAAGGGGTGTAGACTTTATAAAAGAGCACAGTTACATATACCCAGACCCCATATAATAATATTATACCCCACAGTTGGGGGTATTTTAATAGTATAAGGGGTCGCTAGGAGGCGGCAGTATGACGATAGGAGGGTAATTTATATAAGGGCTACTAGGGTGTATTATTAATACAAGGGAGGTTATTTATATAAGGGGTCACTAGGGAGCATGATATACATAAGGGTAGTGGTCATTTATATAAGCGTTCATTAGGGGACATTGTGAATAGAAGTAGACATTATTTATATAAGGGGTCATTAGGGGAGCAGTATTTATATCAGGGGCATAAAGTAAGGAGGCATTTCATTTAATTAAAGGGGTTGTCCAGGATGACCATTTTTTACATGAGGCCGGAGAAAGTGAAGAAAAACAAAACATACTCACCGGTGCTCGGGTGTCTTCTAGCTCGGTCCAGTCCTGCTCCGGCAGAAGTCCTTGCCGAATCAGCAGCCTAAGGAAAGGACACAGGACGTCACAATGTGGCGAGGACTTCCACTGGAAGGAAACAACGGAGCAGCAGGACCAGACTGTGTTGGGTGACACCACAGCATCGGGGACAGGTGAGTATGGTTTTTCTTTTCTTTTTTTCACCTTCCTCGGCCTCATATTAAAAAAGTGGTTATCCTGGTCAACCCCTTTAAGGTGGCACTTGGGCTTTATTAAAGGGGCTTTCCAGCTCATTTTTATTGATGATCTATTCTTAGGACAGATCATCAATAAGAGATCACTGAATTTCCACTGATTGAAGGGGTCATGGCGCCTGTTTATATTGTTTTCGAGAATCCCTCAATAAACTCAAGCCCAAGAACGATCCGTGAAAAGGGATTAGCCTCAGATGTACATCAGCTGGGAAAACTGACTTTTTCACGCCCAAGTACATGACCCAGCTTTTTTGCTGTGGCTTGCTATGTGGGGGCTTAGCCTTATAGTGATCGTGTGATGTCATTCCATACTTGTCACATAGACGTGTAAAGGACGAGGCTGTACAGTCATGGCCAAAAGTTTTGAGAATGACACAAATATTATATTTTCACATGATCTGCTGCCCTCTGGTTTTTATGTGTGTTTTTCAGATGTTTTTATCACATACAGAAATATAATTGCATTCATATTATGAGTAACAGAAGCTTATATTGACAGTTAGAATGAGTTAATGCAGCAAGTCAATATTTGCAGTGTTGACCCTTCTTCTTCAGGACCTCTGCAATTCTCCCTGGCATGCTCTCACTCAACTTCTGGACCAAATCCTGACTGATAGCAGTCCATTCTTGCAGAATCAATGCTTTAATTTTGTCTGAATTTGTTGGTTTTTGTTTGTCCACCCGTCTCTTGATGATTGACCACAAGTTCTCAATGGGATTAAGATCTGGGGAGTTTCCAGGCCATGGACCCAAAATCTCTATGTTTTGTTCCCTGAGCCATTTAGTTATCACCTTTGCTTTATGGCAAGGTGCTCCATCATGCTGGAAAAGGCATTGTTGAGCGCCAAACTGCTCTTGGACGGTTGGGAGAAGTTTCTCTTGGAGGACATTCTGGTACCATTCTTTATTCATGGCTGTGTTTTTAGGCAAGACTGTGAGAGAGCCGATTCCCTTGGCTGAGAAGCAACCCCACACATGAATGGTTTCAGGATGCTTTACAGTTGGCATGAGACAAGACTGGTGGTAGCGCTCACCTCTTCTTCTCCGAATAAGCTGTTTTCCAGATGTTTCAAACAATCGAAAAGGGGATTCATCAGAGAAAATGACTTTACCCCAGTCCTCAGCAGTCCACTCCCTGTACCTTTTGCAGAATATCAGTCTGTCCCTGATGTTTTTTCTGGAGAGAAGTGGCTTCTTTGCTGCCCTCCTTGAGACCAGGCCTTGCTCCAAGAGTCTCCGCCTCACAGTGCGTGCAGATGCACTCACACCTGCCTGCTGCCATTCCTCAGCAAGCTCTGCACTGCTGGTAGCCCGATCCCGCAGCTGAAACACTTTTAAGAGACGGTCCTGCCGCTTGCTTGTCTTTCTTGGGCGCCCTGGAGCCTTTTTGGCACCAATGGAACCTCTCTCCTTGAAGTTCTTGATGATGCGATAGATTGTTGACTGAGGTGCAATCTTTCTAGCTGCAATACTCTTCCCAGTTAGGCCATTTTTGTGCAGTGCAATGATGACTGCACGTGTTTCTTTAGAGATAACCATGGTTAACAGAAGAGAAACAATGATGGCAAGCTCCAGCCTCCTTTTAAAGTGTCCAGTGGTGTCATTCTTACTTAATCATGACAGATTGATCTCCAGCCCTGTCCTCATCAACACCCACACCTGTGTTAATGGAGCAATCACTGATCAATGACCAATCAACGATGTTAGGTGGTCCTTTTAAGGCAGGGCTGCAATGATGTTGAAATGTGTTTTGAGGGATAAAGTTCATTTTCTAGGCAAATATTGACTTTGCAAGTAATTGCTGTTAAGCTGATCCCTCTTTATAACATTCTGGAGTATATGCAAATTGCCATTAGAAAAACTGAAGCAGTAGACTTTGTAAAAATTAATATTTGTATCATTCTCAAAACTTTTGGCCATGACTGTAGTTACTTTACATGACACTATGTAAACAGAGAAGGGGTCACGGTGCATACACAGGTACCATGGTTCATTCAAACAGCTGATCCTGGGGGTCCCGGGATTTGGAATCCCACTGATTTTTTTATTGATGACTTGGAAAACTTTTTAATAAGGAAACACATTGGGCATTATAATAATAATAACTTTATATAGGTTATAAGGTCATATAACTGAAGCTGTATGAGCCATCACCAGCTGGTATCTATGAATATACAGATACTAAGTGCATGGAGTGCTGAGTAACTTCTAGATGGAGGGGTCAGGTTCTGAGGAAAAGATAAGGAAGGATTGCTTAGGACAAGAAATGTTAGCGTAGTGTGCAGAGGTGTAGTACAGTGTGAACAGGTCATGTGATAAACCTGCCTAAATGTAATTTTAAGGCAGCTTTGAAGCTGCTGTATTTAGGCATTAACCCCTTAAGGATGCAGGGCAGTTTGTATATTAATGCTCGGCGACATTTTTTCATATTTTCCCTCCCTGTCTTCCAAAATTCTTAACTTTTATATTTTTCTGTCGACATAGGTATGTGAGGGCTTATTCTTTGCGTGACAAGTTGTACTTTCATTTGACACAATTTTGGGTTTTGATTAACTGTTATGTACGTTTTTTTGGGGGGGCATGTGAAATAACCCACAATTTTATCATAATTTTTTGCATTTTGTTTTTACGGCATTCACACTGTATTAAAAATGACATGGCAGCTTTGTCTGCAGGTCATTTTGATTACGGCAATACCATATTTATATTGGTTTTTATTACCTTTTACCACATTTAAAACGTCACTTTTTGAAAATGAACGATTTTCCTTAGTTCACCGTATTCTGACACCTATAACTTTTTTACTGTACTGTTGACAAAGATATGTCAGGGCTCTTTATTTGCGGGAAAAGTTGTACTTTTTATTGGTACCAATGTTTGGTATGTGTGACTTTTTGATCACTTTTATTGTTATTTTTTGGGGAAAGCAAAGTGACTAAAATATGTTAATTTATGCATAGCGGTATATATACAGTACAGACCAAAAGTTTGGATACTACTTCTCATTCCAAGAGTTTTCTGTATTTTCTTGACTATAAAAATTGTAGATTCACACTGAAGGCATCAAAACTATGAATTAACACATGTGGAATTATATACTTAACAAAAAAGTGTGAAACAACTGAAAATATGTCTTATATTCTAGGTTCTTCAAAGTAGCCACCTTTTGCTTTGATTACTGCTTTGCACACTCTTGGCATGCTCTTGATGAGCTTCAAGAGGTAGTCACCTGAAATGGTCTTCCAACAGTCTTGAAGGAGTTCCCAGAGATGCTTAGCACTTGTTGGCCCTTTTGCCTTCACTCTGCGGTCCAGCTCACCCCAAACTATCTCGATTGGGTTCAGGTCTGGTGACTGTGGAGGCCAGGTCATCTGGTGTAGCACCTCATCACTCTCCTTCTTGGTCAAATAGCCCTTACACAGTCTGGAGGTGTGTTTGGGGTCATTGTCCTGTTGAAAAATAAATGATGGTCCAACTAAACGCAAACGGGATGGAATAGCATGCCGCTGCAAGATGCTGTGGTAACCATGCTGGTTCAGTATTCCTTCAATTTTGAATAAATCCCCAACAGTGTCACCAACAAAGCACCCCTACACCATCACACCTCCTCTTCCATGCTTCATGGTGGGAACCAGGCATGTAGAGTCCATTCGTTCACCTTTTCTGCATCGCACAAAGACACGGTGGTTGGAACCAAAGATCTCAAATTTGGACTCTTCAGACCAAAGCACAGATTTCCACAGGTCTAATGTCCATTCCTTGTGTTCTTTAGCCCAAACAAGTCTCTTGTGCTTGTTGCCTGTCCTTAGCAGTGGTTTCCTAGCAGCTATTTTACCATGAAGGCCTGCTGCACACAGTCTCCTCTTAACAGTTGTTTTAGAGATGTGTCTGCTGCTAGAACTCTGTGTGGCATTGACCTGGTCTCTAATCTGAGCTGCTGTTAACCTGCGATTTCTGAGGCTAGTGACTCGGATGAACTTATCCTCCGCAGCAGAGGTGACTCTTGGTCTTCCTTTCCTGGGGCGGTCCTCATGTGAGCCAGTTTCTTTGTAGCGCTTGATGGTTTTGGCCACTGCACTTGGGGACACTTTCAAAGTTTTCCCAATTTTTCGAACTGACTGACCTTCATTTCTTAAAGTAATGATGGCCACTCGTTTTTCTTTACTTAGCTGCTTTTTTCTTGCCATAATACAAATTCTAACACTCCATTCAGTAGGACTATCAGCTGTGTATCCACCTGACTTCTGAACAAGACAACTGATGGTCCCAACCTCTTTTATAAGGCAAGAAATCCCACTTATTAAACCTGACAGGGCACACCTGTGAAGTGAAAACCATTTCAGGTGACTACCTCTTGAAGCTCATCAAGAGAATGCCAAGAGTGTGCAAAGCAGTAATCCAAGCAAAAGGTGGCTACTTTGAAGAATCTAGAATATAAGACATATTTTCAGTTGTTTCACACTTTTTTGTTAAGTATATAATTCCACATGTGTTAATTCATAGTTTTGATGCCTTCAGTGTGAATCTACAATTTTTATAGTCAAGAAAATACAGAAAACTCTTGGAATGAGAAGTGTGTCCAAACTTTTGGTCTGTACTGAATATATATATATATATATATATATATATTTTTTTTAACAGCGTTCACCGTACAGGATAAATAATTCTATTTTTGGATAGTGGGGACTTATACACATGTGGGCACCTAACTTGTTTGTTTATTTATTTTTGTTTACATTATATATTTTTTAACCATTTCCATACCAGATGCTTTACCCTCCTTCCAGACCAGGCACATTTTCAAGTTTTTTGTATGTGCTGTTTTGGAGGGTTATAACATTTTTATCATTTGCGTTATTCAACTAATTTCTGCGTCTTTTTTCGGTGACACATAGGGTCTTATTTTTATGTTGTTTTTATTTTTGCATGTCTTTTAATTTTTTTATAACTGGGAAAATATAAACAAAAGAGGAGGGAAAACGTGTCTGTACATTTAGCCCCAGTTGCAGGAGGAATACAGCCTCCTGCAAGTTACTTGCACATTAGTATAGAGCTGATCTGGGTCCTGTAAGACCCAGCAGCTCTAACAGAGTCTGATCCCAGCGGATCACGTGACCACCGAGTCAGAGGGGAGCCGCAAGCTGGCGGCGCCCATAGCACAGTATACAGCACTCATTGAGCACAGTATACACAGCGATCGGGAAGGTAATAAACCTAACCTGTCTTCTCTCTGGGAGCTCCAGCTGAAGTTACAGCCGAGTCCCTGTTTCAGCAGCTGCACGATTTCGTGCAGCTGCTGAGTTCTGCTTGGACGTATCGGTACGTGGGAACTATGCATAGGCAGTCCTCCTAGCTGCCATGGCAACCCCTCAGAACCCACGATCTTATCACTATTGATCATGGCATCCAGGGAGTATCTTCCGACTCCAGCATCTGGATCCAGCCCTTGGCTGTGTAACACAGCCGGAAGTAATGCTGCAGACACAGTTTCTAGTTAACTATATGTTCAACGCGACGTAATAGTATGGTGCAGAGCAGGAAGGGGACTGATACTGCTTGAAGATTGGGTTAAACTCCTGACGGAGGTTGTCGATTTTGTTTTTGAAGTATGTGGCCATATCTTGAGCACTGAGGTCTGTGACAGGTACTTGTGCCTTCACCATAAGCAGGGAGTGAAAGGTGTCAAAGGGTCATTTAAGGTTATTGGAGAGAGAAGAGATGACAGTGGTGAAGTAGGCTTGTTTGGCGAGGTGAATGTTGGAGTTGTAGGTTAACTTGAAGTGAAAAAAATCTGCAGATGTGTTAAATTTTCTCCACAGACGTTCAGCATATCTTGAGCATCACTGAAGAAAACGTGTTTGAGGAGTGTACCAAGGTTGCCGGTGTCTGTGTTGTGGGTTTCAGATGGTCAAGGGTGCTACTTTATCCAGAGTGGTTTTGAGAGTCTCATTGCAGTGTTTGGTGACCAGTTCAGGAAAGGAGAGAGAAGAGATGAGGGGCAGTGATGACTGTAGGGTGTCTGAGAGGTACTTCGTGTTTACAGCACGTAGATTCCTGTATGTGTGGTAGGTCTGTGTGATTTGCGAAGGACAAGAGCCTTTGATAGTAAAGGAAAAAAGGTTGTGGTCGGAAATTGGTAGGCAATCGTTAGTAGAATCAGAGACAAAACAAAGCTGTAAGAAGTCCCGATCAAGGATATTACCATCTTTGTGTGTGGGAGAAGTAGTAACTTCTTGGTGAGACAGGTATGGAGTTTAGGTTAGCAGAAGAAGGAGGACCAGGGTTTGGAGAGATGTCTCCAGCAGCTAATAGCAGGAGAATGGAGAGAGACAGCAGATGGTTAAGTGATTTGTGAGATTGTCTAATTTGTTAGGGTGCGTTCACATATATCCAGCGCAGCTGGCTCTATGGGATTGGTTCTGGCACAAGAGGCATCAGTTCTGGTGCCGTATGGCGCAGGATCTGTACCTCAGCCGGATGGAAAAACGCTACCTGCAGCGTTTTTCCATCCGGTTCTGCACAGTCTATGCAAAATTATCTACATTTCAGTTTTTTTCTCTGTCAAGATGGGGTGCTGAGTGTACATTAATGAGAAATAAAATGAACTTTTTTACTTTTAGCAAATGGTTGCAATGAAACAAAGAGTAAAAAATTTAAAGAGGTCTGAATACTTTCCGTACCCACTGTATATGAAATATTAAATTGTGTTTTTATATGCGGTATGCTGTGCAATCTCAAAAAAGTTAGATTTTGGTATCACAGTCACAGTTTGCTATGTGCAGTATAGATTTTTAACATAGTGGATGACAGCAAAATCTTGCTTGACTTCTGAATCAGTGTTTTTGAAAGTACGAGCTCTTGTAGTTGATGTTTGCGGTATATATAAATTTTGTACACCTTGAGCTATTATTTTATATGTGTTTTATGTGTGAATGTATGATTGAATAGGAGTTTTAGGTGCAATATATGTTTTAGTGCATTTTTTTCAAAAAAATTGTTTTTGTCACAAAGTTACATGAAGGTGGACATGGCTATTGATAACCCATTGAGACATACTGTATGTAATCTTCAGGTTGTCTACTTTCAAGAAATATGTAGGGTTTAGGGGTGCACTTGCTTTTCATGGTTCATAACCCTTACATTTTATAGGATGATACTTTTTTAACATTCCCAGTTTCAAAGCAGGTTTTTGTTCTTTCCAGGTCTGGTGATTTTCTGAAGATATGTGCATGCAGGTGTAGGCCTTAGTGATATGAATGAACTCTGCACATGTTGAGCTCTTATTTTTAGGAGGTTTGGTGCATATAACTTTTTGTTTGGTTTACAATTTTCATTTGCATTTTTTAATAAAACATACACTTTAAATCAAAATTTCATGAAGATGTCTGTTCATATACAGTACCAAGAGGCATTTTGACAATGCTTCATGTGTCTACTTTCAGAAACTATATAGGTATGAGGGGGTAGTATAATTTTTTTTTTAATGTTACAATTTAGGTTTTATTTGTCCATCTAAAAACTGTGAAAATTGCCCTGGCAGCCAGCAGAGAAAAAAAAATCTTAAAACCCCTGGCAGTGAAAGGCTTAACCTGGAGACAGATAGATGGGGACATTAACTGTGGGAATAGCTGGAGGGGAACATTATATTGTAAGGGGCCACTAGGGAGGCATTATACTGTGTTAGGGCCTCTAATGGGGCATTATAATTTGTGCAAGTCGGTATTCTTAAGTCATGGTGATGGGGAGGCACTTATGAAACCATTGCACTAAACCCACCAATGTGTTAAAACAGCCCAGCTAAGGACCGTACAGAGGAGAAACAATAATGGTGTATTTTACTGTTTGGGAGCACTAATGTCAGTACCCACAATATAATGTTCCTTAAAGGGGTATTCCCATGAACATGAACATACTCATATCTATATTTGTAGATAATTAAAAGTTAAACATTTTTGCAAATATAAGTAGTTAAAAATTCTTCAGAGTTTTAAAGATTTTCTCTAAATATCTTAGTGGTGACATCTGTTGTCTTGATCGGTTGCCAATGGATACCACCACGAATGCAGAAACTTTCTATGGTCTGGGACTTGTCAGGAATCCAGCCATGACTTTTTTATTATAGCTGGCTTATCAAGCAGGGACACTTCTGGGTCCCTGCGCAGTATAATGCCATGTTAGTGTCCCCTGCACAGTATAATAATATGTTAGCCACCCCACACAGTGTAATGCCACGTTAGTGCCCCCCACAGTATAATGCCACGTTAGTCACTACCCGCACAGTATAATGCCACATTAGTCGCCCCTGACCTAATCCTTATTTATCTTGTTTAAACCATTAATTCCATGGTGCTTTACATTTGAGGGTTTACATACGGTACACAAAATATACAAGACAAATATAATACAGTAACCAACTGACACAGTGGGATAGAGGGCCCTGCCCACAAGGGCTTACAATCTGTGAGGGAAGAGGGCTAGAGACAGAAGGTGAGGGTAGAAGCTGTACAGATGGTGGTGTGGGGACCGTATTGTTATTGGTGAGTCTTTAGGGCCTTCTTGAAGCTTGTGATTGTGGGAGTCAGTCTTATGTGTCTTGGGCGATGCACAGGAGAAGTCTTGGAGACGGTTGTGTGAAGAGCAGATAAGAACAGAGCGGAGTAGGAGGTCTTTGGAGGATTGGAGGTTACATGTGGTCAGGTAGTGGGAGATTAGTTCGGAGATATATGGAGGAGACAAGTTGTGGATGGCTTTGTATGTCAGCGTTAGTAATTTAAACTCTATTCGCTGGGCAATGGGTAGCCAGTGAAGGGATTGGCAGAGGGGAGTGGCTGATGAAGAACGGGGGGAGAGGTGTTTTAAGCAAGCAGCACAGTTTAAGGTGGACTGGAGGGCGGCGAGAGTATTTGCAGGGAGGCCATGGAGAAGGGTGTTACAGTAGTCTAAGCGGGAGATTATAAGGGCATGGACTAGCATCTTTGTAGTTTAAGGGGTGAGGAAGGAGCGGATTCAATGGATGTTCTTGAGTTGGAGGCGGCAGGAGGTGTTGAGGGCTTGGATGTGCAGCTTAACGGATAGGTCAGAGTCTAAGGTTATACCAAGGCAGCGGACCCATGGGACTGGGGTGAGTGTGGTTCCATTAACTTTGATAGATTGGTCAGGTAGAGGGGCCGTGCGAGGTGGGGCGAAGATGATGAGCTCCGTTTTCTCCATGTTGAATTTGAGAAAGCGGGAGGAGAGAAAGGAGGCTACGGCTGCTAGACACTCTGGGACTCTGGAGAACAGGGAGGTAATGTTTGATCCAGAGAGATATATTTGAGTGTCATCAGCATAGCAATGGTATTGAAAACCATGAGATTCTATGAGTTTGCCAAAGCCGAGGGTGTAGATGGAGAACAGGAGGGGTCCTAGGACAGAGCCTAGGGGGACACCTACAGAAAGAGGGCGTGGCGGGGAGGTGGTGTGCGAGTGGCAGACACTGAATGTGCAGTTGGTGAGGTAGGAGATCCAGGAAAGGGCCAGGTCTGAGATTCCAAGGGATGAGAGCATTTCTAACCAGAGGGAGTGGTGATGCTTGGCTTTGACAGTTAGAAGGTCATTAGTGACTTTGGTTAGGGCAGATTCTGTGGAGTGATGGGGTCTAAAACCTGACTGTAGTCTGTCAAAGTGCACGTTCGACGAGAGATAGGAGGATAGTTCGGAGTGGATGTGTTGTTCAAGCAATTTAAAGGCTTACGGGAGCAGTGAGATGTGGCGATAGTTGGCTGGAGAGGACGGGTCGAGGGACGTTTTTTTAAGTATAGGAGTGACGGTAGCATGTTTGAAGGCAGAAGGGAAGGATATATTGGTTAGGGATAGGTTGAAGAGATGAGTTAGGGCCGGAGTAATGATTTCAGTGAGTTTGGGGATGAGATGTGACTGGATCGGGTCGAGCGCGCAGGAGGTGAGGTGGGATTTAGAGATTAGGGTGGGGAGCTTTTCATCAGTGACAATGGAGAAACAAGTTAAAGAAGAAGAGCAATGAGCAGTTGGGTAGAGTGGTTGTCGGGGGTGTAGGGTGAGAATGTCTCTGATGGTGTTGATTTTGTCTTATAGTCAGACGTGTCTTTATGTCTGAAAAATACCGTAAATACTGGATGTGTTCAGCTTGGACCTTTACTTGATGGCGGATCCCGGTCAATGGAAATTTACTAAAAGTAGTTGAGTACCCCTACTCTATTGGCCTCGGCAGCCCATCATGCCTTGTGGACCATCATGGTAAAAACTGATAGTAAAAACTGATGACAACTTATGGTTTTGGAGTAGAAATTTGTAAAAAAAAAGCCTGATGACAACTGATGCATTTTCGCATCAGATTTGGCATCGGTTGTAATGACTAAGGGACAAAAAAACTGATGGTGATGCAACTGAAATATGTGAACCTACCCTTACACAGAAGCACAAGGTGGGTTAAGGCAGTTAAGGAAGGTGAACAGAGAATGGGAGCTGCAGATAGGTAAGGGAAGGAGAGAGGAACTGGTGTGGATATAAGTAATAGGAGGTGGGAATGGTTGGTAAGTTTGTAAAAGAGCAGCAAATAGAATAAAAATGCAGTGAACATGGTTGGACAATTGTCAAATGTAATGTAGAAACTTACAAGTTTTTTGATGCAGTTATTTAGCTGAGCTGTCTTCTGCCCTGTCTAACTGGCATGTTTAACTGTACCTTAAAAACACTTGTGATTGAATTGCCATACTTAGGATTGAATTGCATCGTGCCAACCTCAGCACTCGTGCCTCCCCTTATTAAAAAGCGGCACTATTAAAGAGGGGTACACACAGACATTATTAATTTAAAGATGCATTTGGGAGTATTTTTCATTATGGGGGTTATAACATATATTTTATAACTGGGGGTAATAGCAGGATGGAGATTTTATGGAGGTGAGGACAATGTAGGTTGGGTGCCTAGAAAAGTGAGGAGCCAAAGATATCTGTGCTGCAAACTTTACAGAGACAAGGCAAAGCTGGAAGAAGTAGTCAGGCGGGCCAAAAGAGAAGAGAAATGTGAACGATTACAGTCAGTGACGTCACCTGTAAGTCACAAAATGTTACTGCACTGTATTCACCTAAATGGTGTGTAGAGCCCTGTGCAGAGCCAATAAACTGCAGTTTGGGCACACAGCAGGGCACAGAAGGGAAGGCGCGCTATGTGGCTTTTGGAGTACAGATTTAGATGTTTGGTATCTGGACACCATGTCTCTTTTGCAGAGCCTCTAAGGTGCCAGAAAAGCGGAATCCCCTAGGGAATGACCCCATTTTAAAAACTTCACCCCTCACAGAATTTATCAAGGGGTGTAGTGAGCTCTAGTATCGCAGATGGGAATGCACAGCGGATGGGGAAGAGTGAATATGTAAGCTGTGCGGAGTGCATTGGGAACACCAAATTCCCTACTATATCCCCAGTAGCTCCTATGATGGGGGGGGGGGGGTCACTCTGGGGATCACTTCTGGTGTCTTTTCCCTTGTAAGCTCTAAATTTGGTTTGTACACTGATATACGCTCGCGCAGCTTATACATTCCCTTTCTATCGCAGCCAGTTTTGTCCTAATGATTTGGCGATATTTGGGGTTTTTGTTTTCACATTGTACAAGCTATATTTTTTTTTTTCTGGGGATGTAACCATGAGGGCTGTTTTTTTGCGGTATGAGATGCATTTTGTAATGACACCGTTTTTGGGTTCCTATAACTTATTGACTAAATTTTATTAACTCTTTTTTTGGTTGATTAAAAAAAAAAAAAACATCAATTCTGGCATTGCGTTTTACATAGTTACACAGTTACATAGTAGATGAGGTTGGATAAAGACATTAGTCCATCAAGTCCAACCTATAACCCTACAGTCCCTTTACATGCCGCAGTCATGTTTGATCCCCTGGGATCATATACAGGTTATGCACAGACAATGATGATTTATCATTGTCTCTGCAGTCTGCAGCTCTGCGAGTGGAGGGAGGACACACTTTAGAGCCCCATATCTCAGGATCCGTTAGGGCTATGAAGATGAGAATCTCATCATTAAAATCATACCAAGATCATCATGATAGCCCTTACAGATTCAGAGCAATTTGCTGTTAAAAAAGCTTTCGAAAATTGAGATCTGCATTGGGATTTCAATGCCAAACAGCGTTTTTACCAGCGAATCCCTCTTGATCATTTTCATACCCCTAATGGATCCTGAGAAATCAGCATTGGTAGCAAGGATGTACTACATACGTCCTCTGCAACTAAAGTGCCAACCTGGCTGTATAAATACGTGGGTGGCAGGGTAAGGGTTAAAGGGAGTTTATCACTTCCCCCAGGCATATTCAACTGCCACCACTGTGTTGCAGAGTACTTTACAGTGATAAATAATATACCTTTATTATGTATGTCACGTTTGTAGATTTGGAGAAAGACAACTTTGAAGTCTTATGCAAATGAGGCAGTTGGTGCACTGGCTTGGGCCTTCAGCTCCCTGAATCACTGCTCTTGCTGCTAATGTAGGATGGATGATGTCCTATCAGTGGGAGGATCAACTCTGACTACATTGGGTAGCGCTAGTAGGGGGTGTTTGGGGTCAGAGTGACAAGAGCAGTGCTCCAGGAAGCTGAATGCCCACCCCCTGTGCACCAGCTGTCTCGTTTGCATGAGATTTCAAATTTGTTTTTCTCCAAATGTGAAATATGTAATAAAGGTATGATGTCTATAACTGTAATGTGCTCTGTAACACGGTGTTGCCAGTTGAATATGTTTGGGGGAGGTGACTCCCTTTAAACAGGACCTGTCACCAGGTCTGAAAAGCAGAATGACATTCATTATCTTATAGGTGATGTGACTCTGAGCATTTTGGTGTCTTGTATGCAAATCTGTTCAGCCGTTCCAAAGATATTAGCCCTATTAGTAGGGCTGGGTGATTATGACCTAAATCAAAATTAATCAACATTAATTGTGTATTTTACTTCAATTATGATTAATGGCAAATATATTTAGGTCAAGCCCCCTTTTAAACCATGTCCTCTTTTACAGTATGACTACGTGTTGGACTAACATCGCAAGATTCGTCTTGTGAGGTTTGCACAGAAATTTCTTTTGCACCAAACCAAAACTGGTATTATACTCTGGGGTTATTATAAGCAGAAGCCCAGGGGAGGTGATCAAATATAGAAAAAACAGTGTTACTCACCTCTTCTTAGCTCCAGCGCGACTCTATGCTGTCTTTAGCGCCTCTGACTAACGTCAGGGACCGACAGGGTCTGTGATTGGGCCTCATAATCACTTGGCATTGTGATGCATAGATGCAAGCATTGCAATGCCATGTGACCGCTGAGACTCAATCACAGGCCACAGTCCCTAACAACAGGCAGCAATGCCGAAGAGAAAAGGGAACTGCGCCAGAGGCCAGTAGGGATGGGTCAGGCTTTGTTCACATCTGCGCAGGAGTCTCCGGTGGAGAGGAAAGTCCTGCATGGAGGTTTCAGTATAAAATTGGCAGACACCTGGCGGACCCCATTATAGTCTATGGAGTCTACGGGTAACCACTGTTTTAGCGGGCGGACTCTCCGTCATTCGGGTCCCACGGCGGATACAAACGATGGAGAGCATGGCAGAAGTGTGAACCTAGAGTAACACTGTTTTTTTATGTTTCATTACCTCCCTGGGGCTTCCAATCATTATACCCTGGCGTCTGAAGAGACACATCGGTCTATCCTGGCTGATGTTTGGTTTCGGTTATTTTTCAATTAATCGCCCAACCCTACCTATTAGTGTTCATGCAAATTAGGGTACCCTAGTCCACTTCACTAGTATACCCTAATTTGCATCACCAATCCGACACAAACATTCTGCCTCCCTTTTACTTCATTGGGAAGCAGAAGCAGATGAAGAAACCTAGCGGATAGCAGAAGCATCCTGCCCAATTCTCGGGCATATTCTGACCCGAACCTCCCATTAATGGGAATGGGTGTAGGAAACCTTCCTGCCACCAATACGAAGATTTCCACGGCAGGTTTTGCATTGCGGGTCCTGTCACAAAATCTGCTGTGTAAACTTACCCTAAAAGAGCCTATATCTTTGGAATGACTGAACAGATTTGGATAAACTAAACACCAAAATGCTCAGGGATCAGATCTGCTTTCTTTAGAAACTCAGGAACTTCCTGTTTTGATGCATCCTGTTTTATTTACAACCTTTTGAGCAAATTATATATTTTTAACTGCTAAGTCTGATCATGTGATGAATAGATTATGATCATATAGCTAAAAGTGACTTTACAAGGCAGGAATATATATTTGTATACCGCTACAGAAAAAATGTAGTTAAATAAAGCACAACTGTCATAGCACAATTTATAAAAAATATAATATTTATTTGTAGAAAAATTGATTAGAAATATACTAAAAAAAAAAGTATTTTTTTTTTTTTTAGCAGGGCAGATGGTAATTGCGAGGTTGTTAATACCTATTGACAGTCAGCCTATGCTAAGATTTTCTAATATCTTGGCTGTTTAACATCAGTAATGCATTCATACCTCCGGTTTTACTAATATATTGTGTTTTATTATGTGCCCAATAGCTCCCGATCTCCATTTATATAGTCTCCTATTCACACATATATACTTACAGTGGGGAAAAAAAAGTATTTAGTCAGCCACCAAGTTCTCCCACTTAAAAAGATGAGAGAGGCCTGTAACTGACATCATAGGTAGACCTCAACTATGAGAGACAAAATAAGAAAACAAATCCAGAAAATCTCATTGTCTGATTTTTTAACAATTTATTTGCAAATTATGGTGGAAAATAAGTATTTGGTCAATAACAAAAGTTCATCTCAATACTTTGTTATATATCCTTTGTTGGCAATTACAGAGGTCAAACGTTTTCTGTAAGTCTTCACAAGGTTGGCATACACTGTTGCTGGTATATTGGCCTATTCCTCCATGCAGATCTCCTCTAGAGCAGTGATGTTTTGGGGCTGTCGCTGGGCAACACGGACTTTCAACTCCCTCCAAAGGTTTTCTATGGGGTTGAGACCTGGAGACTGGCTAGGCCACTCCAGGACCTTGAAATGCTTCTTAGGAAGCCACTCTTTTGTTGCCCTGGTGGTGTGCTTGGGATCATTGTCATGCTGAAAGACCCAGCCACGTATCATCTTCAATGCCTTTGCTGATGGAAGGAGGTTTGCACTCAAAATCTCACGATACATGGCCCCATTCATTCTTTCATGTACACGGATCAGTCGTCCTGGTCCCTTTGCAGAGAAACAGCCGCAAAGCATGATGTTGCCACCTCCATGCTTCACAGTAGGTATGGTTTTCTTTGGATGCAACTCAGCATTCACTCTCCTCCAAACACGACGAGTTGTTCTTTCTACCAAACAGTTCTACTTTGGTTTCATCTGACCATATGACATTCTCCCAATACTCTTCTGGAGCATCCAAATGCTGTCTAGCAAACTACTTCAGACGGGCCCAGATATGTACTGGCTTATGTATTGGCTGTCCGTATTGACTGTAGGATCCGGGAAAATATTAGAGAGAATAGGGTCTGCTTCTTCCAAGTTTTCTGTCTCTCCCTCTCTCTCTCCTGAAAAACCTGTTATTTCTCCCATGACTTCTGGTGAGGAATCCCATGCAACTGGGATTTATGGACGCCAAGACACGACGAGAGCATCGTCTCAGGAACAACCTCTGCCTGTACTGTGGTGCTTCCGGTCATTTCATCCATGACTGCTCGATCAGACCTCGCAGACCAGCAGAAAAGCTTCAGTGCCTGAGTGGTAATCAGAAGAACCACTCAGACAACCAGGTATTTGCTGATACAGTATGACTGCTCTACACACTTTAAATTGTGTTACTGAGTAGACTGTCTTGGCTGCTAAAAGTGGGAAACACCAGGTGAATAAAAAATGTTTGCCTGGCCCACCAGTGTCTGTGGTTGTGCAAAAAGATACTGAATTTAAGGCAGAGAAAATATTGAAGCCCTCTAAAACCAGTTTGTCTGGTGAGGGTCCGGTGGCCCCTCATAAAAGGGGGGGTACTGTTATGTCTCTGCATCACCCTCTGCTTGCACGCTGCGGCGTAGGAGGCATCCTCAGTTTTATTCTTTGCTTAGGATTCTGGATGCTTAGTCTGAACACGGTCCTAGTTCCCTTGCTGTATAATGGATTTCCAGCCACACCCGTGTTCTGAGCATTGTTTCTCTCTGGACCGCATAGAGTTAATCTTTTCCTTGCCTGTGTGATTGACAGCCTGTGTGCCTATCAGGTCTGGGGCTGGGCCCAGACTTTCTATATACAGGATGTCACTTTCACAGCAAGTTGCCGGTTATTGCTCTGACTTTGCCTGCTTTCTTTGTATCTTTGATTTTGACCTTGCTATTATCTCTGACCTTTGGCTTGCCTTGTGACTACTCTCTTGGATTTCTATTTGGTACCACTACTGCTTCTCTAGTTGTGACCCCTGGCTTGTTTACCATTCTTCTATGTTGTTTGTCTTGTTCTGTGTGTCACTTTACTCAGTATAGGGCTCGTCTTCGAGTTGTCCTTTTACCGTTGAGGGTAAACTGAGGCACTAGGAAGGGACAGTGGCTGGGGTGAGATTAGGGCTGACTTTTCTCTGTCCTTCCTCCCAGACCCCTGCAGTAGTGTGAGGGTATTGCTACGTCTGGCAAGACCCTAACAAGCCTCTTAAAGAAGAAGTTACAGGTCTGTGAGAGCCAGAAATCTTGCTTGTTTGTAGGTGACCAAATACTTATTTTCCACCATAATTTTCAAATAAATTATTTAAAAAATCAGACAATGTGATTTTCTGGATTTGTTTTTTCATTTTGTCTCTCATAGTTGAGGTCTACCTATGATGTCAATTACAAGACTCTCTCATCTTTTTAAGTGGAAGAACTTGCACAATTGGTGGCTGACTAAATACTTTTTTTCCCCACTGTATATACTCTTTTCAGTTGATAGTCCTCTGCATCTCTCATAAACTTCTGATGTTTAAATTGTTCCGATTGTTGTCTGAAATCCTGCATCGCGTACTTTATTCGCGTACTTTATTTATTTATTTTTTGTATATTATAACACATATAAACTTACTTCTGGTGTCTTATTTTATTTATAGAGATATCACTGGAAGAAAACACAGTTGGGATTGGGATCAGATTCATATAAATATCCTAATCACAACTATGTTTTCCCTGAAAATATAGCGGGTAAAATCTTAGTGTCAAATGAAGGATGAGAATCTCCTCTTTTATACAACACTAGAAGCAAGTGTTTACATTTTCTAATGCCTTAGATACAGTTTGAAGTGACCCTCCCTCTTTCCTTATTTTACCTGCTTTAGGCTAAGGCCCCACAGGGCAGAAACACATCACTTTTTTTCCGCATTGTTTTTCATAGCATTTTCGCAGACTTTATGCACTTATTATACCTATATGGAAAACGCCAGTGTTTCTGCAGGTATAATTGACATGCTGCAATTTTCAAAAACATTAGCATGGATGGCATTAGCCAGAATCCCATTCACTTTGCAGGTACTATAAACTGTTTGTTTTTGTATGGTGCCTGGTGCTAGGCTCACACAAGCTTCGGCTATCTGTTGTTCTGGTCTATCGTTTGAAAATGCTAAAACAGTGGTCTGTCTCTCCGTCCTTTGGGTCCCCCAGTGGACCCGAACAATGAAGAGACCAGTTCAGATGTAAACACAGCATTTGAAAAAACACATGGATTTTTTTTTTTATTAAAAAAACATAAGCAGCAGCAGCACAAAATAGAAGACATACAATGCTAATGTTGTCATTGTGTGTAGCTACTGCTTTCTTTATGCATTTTGTAATAGTCAGATGCATTTTTCAGCTGTGATGAGAAAATTCCTTAAAAATGTAAACAAAATTCCCTGTGCTTTTCACACTAGTATCATCTGTCCGTTAGAGCATCAAAACAAAAGGTTAGTGGAAAGCTAAGGCTAGGTTCAAATCTGCGTTGGAGTCTCCGTACGAGACTCCACCGCAGATTACACTTAAAATCAGTGGAGAGAACTCCTGTAAGGAAGACTTTCTCTCTAACGGTTTCAGTATAAAATCGGCGGAGACCCAGCGGACCCCATCATAATCTATGGGGTCCATGGGTTTCCGCATTTAAACGCTTTTTAAGCGGACTTGGTTTTCGTATTTTGGGTCTCCTTGTGGTCCCGAAAGACAGAAACTCGAATGGCAGCAGTGGAGAACCCTTGGGATAAGCCAGGTCCCATGCCAGCTCCTGGTCCCTTGCCCCTCCAGCTCCCTGACTCTCTTTCTCACTGGCAGAACCTCTTCTTCCAGCTTCCCACTAAGCAGGACTACAAAGATTTAGTGGACAACGTTAAGCAAACTGCAAGAAGGAGATAGTGGCCGTGAGACTAGATTTGCGCCAGCTGGCTGACCGAGTGCACACACTTGAGAACCTTCATGATGAGACCCGCAGTAATATCTCTCAGCTGAAGGAAGTGGTGTCTTTGCAGGCTGTAGTCCTTAGAGAAACCACTTGCCACCTTGAGAATCTGGATAATAGAGGCTGACTACGTAATATTAGGGTGAGGGGCCTCCCTGAGGCTACTGGAGAGGAAAACTTGAAAGTTACCCTAGAGCCCATAAGGCCCTGCACCAGTGGCATAACTAGGAATGGCTGGGCCCCAAGCCAAACATTTGACATGGGAACCCCCAACCCCCCACCCAGACCGACCCCTCCAATCGACCCCTCCCCACCCGCACAAACCACATTCCTGCGCACACTATTATGTCCCATAGTGGCCCCTGCACACAGTATTATGCCCCATAGTGGCCCCTGCACACAGTATTATGCCAAATAGTGGCCCCTGCACACAGTATTATGCCCCATAGTGGCCCCCGCACACAGTATTATGCCCCATTGTGGACCACCCATGAACAATTATTATACTCTGGGGTCTTTTCAGACCCCAGAGTATAATGATCGGAGACCCAGGGGAGGATACAAACAAAAAACTTTGCCTACCTCTCCCTGGCTCCAGCGCACTCACCGCTACTTCGGCCATCTTCAATGTTGGACCAGATCTTGTGTGAGCTGGGCCGGCTTTGCGACACATAATGACACAGGCCCGGCCCACGTGACGTCACCAAACAGGCCCGAAGCCTGCGGAGCATAGGAAAGGTAAGTTACAGTGTTTTTTATGTTCCCTCACCTCCCCTGGCACTCCGATCATTATACTTGAGGGTCTGAAAAGACCCCAGGGTATAATGATAGCAGTGTTTGTGGGGTTCACGGCCCGCGGCCTCACTTACCGATCCCCGCTCCTCTGTCCCCAGAATGTCCCGCTACCGCTGCTACCCCGGTAGTTACGACCCTGTCCTGCTCCCTAAGGATGTGACCTCTACCCCAAGTGACATGATCTGTTGACTTTGAGCTTAAGGAAACCATTATGGCCCAAGCATGGTCCAAGAGAGACTTTGATTTTGATGGGGCCTCTTCTGTCTGCACTACAGGATCATCAGCTTCTTTATCGATGGGGCTTCCCCTTTGCCCTCACTACCCGGAATGATGGATGCTCTTCCACCTTAAGGTCATATTGCTAATTTGCCTGATTTCTGTGCTGCCCTAGGCAATCCTCAACCCCCCCTCCAAGACTGGGAGATGACTGCTCCGCCACCTTCTCCACCCCCGGTGTAGAAAACCTCCCTGCAGAACAGGTGCCACCTACCATCTACTGACTCCGCACCCTCTTCTAGATCTTCTCGCCAACTTCATCAAGACGTTCCTCACTGAACTATCACGGTCCACATGACAACCTTCTTCCATGTTCCTGCTAATGCTGTTTGAGGTTCACTTGCGGGGTTACACCCTACCCTGGGTTATTGTTGCTGAATTTCTCCCCTTACTACATATTTTGGCATATTATGTTCTTTATAACATACTTTATTTTTGCTATGTATAGGATGAATCACTGGGAGTGCATCTTGGCTGGAGTTGGCTGGTTCTCTCTCCCCTTTGCTGGGCTCCTGCAGCCTTGCCTCACAATAATTAAAGGCGCTTAGCATTGGCTTGTGTTATTATCTCATGTTTTTTTGATAACATTGATCTCCGTATCGTTAATATCTTACATTAGCCCTTATCGGGAGTAGCCCTCCCTGGATGTATTGACTACTTTTTCTAATGTTGCATTTGTTATGTTTTATGTCTTGTTGTCTCCTCTCCCTCGCTTCTGTCTTGCCCCTTGTCCTTTTGATCCTGCTTCCAAAGCCCAGCTGTTCTCCTCCGGCTATGACTGCACCACCACCTTCTAGACACACCTGGATGTCTAACCTATTTCCACCATGGGCGAGCTACATATTTTTTTTCAATTTTTGTATGTTTCCAATATGGCTAAGTCTCAATTAATGTTAATGGCCTTAACTCAATTGCAAAATGTAGGATGGCTCTTGCAGAATTAGGCACACTTAAGGCTGATATTGCGTTACTGCAGGAAACCCACTTTGACGCTTAATGTTCCTTTAGCTTTGCCCTCCACTATTACACCACTGTTTACTCCATGACCCAAACTAAAAAGCATGCAGTAATGGTTATTCTTATCTTCCCAATGCCACCTTAGCAGATAATTGTTGGAGGTGTGGTGCCCGTCCAGCCAACATTTTTCACCTATTTGGTCATGCCCCTTACTCCAGCTTTATTGGCGACAGGTTCAGACATTAATAGAATGGGTACTGGGAGTTCGCCTCCCCCTACTTCTTAAGACATACCTGCTCAACCTGCCTTCTGTGCACCTACGTACAGTGTCGGACTGGGATGTCTAGGGCCCACCAGTGGAATTGTTTCTAGGGGCCCAACGCTAGGACCCTTGCAGATCAGCTGTACCGAGACAGGGCGGCTAAAAGTATTAACATGTCAGGAGTCATGCTGCTCACAGCCATACGATGTTCACCACTGCACTACCTAAACCCACTGCTACACCCTGTATGGCAAGTGAACAGTGTGGGTCCTGGAATTGTTATCATTACCTGTAGCTGCACTGTCCTGGTAAAGCTGATCTGCAGAAGTCCTGGCTGTTGGACCCCTGCAGATGTAATATTGATGGCCTATCCCAAGGATAGGCCATCAATATTAGAAAGATGGATAAATCCTTTAAAGAGGTTGTCCAGGAATTGGAGCAACCCATGTGGCGAGCAAGAGGTGTTAAAAAAAAAAAAAAATAATAATAAAAACGCATACTCACCTGTTCCCAGCACTCCGTTGTCCGCCGCCAGTATACATTCAGTCTCGTGCCGGCGCCTTCTTGCTGGGAGTCCTGCACCTCATGTGACTGGTGAGACCAATTAGGTACAGGATGTCTAGAAATGAGACGCTGCCATGAGACCAAACAGACACAGGCAGGGGACAAACAGGTGTTGGGGACAGGTAAGAATGCTTTTTTTTTTTTTTTTTTTTTTTTTAATTTTCACACCTTCCTGGCCGCCGCAGTGGTTGCTCCAATTTATGGACAGCCTCTTTAAAGGGGTTGTTTGAGCCAAATTTTTTATGGCCACTTCACTGGTCCCCCCATACAGTGGCCTCTTCACTGGTCCCCCATACTATAAGGGGAACAGTGATGGGGCCATTATATTGTGTGGGGCAGTGATGGGGGCTAACATCCTGTGAGGGGGACATTAAACTGTGTGGGGCATATTAAAGAGGTTGTCCAGGGTTATTTTTTTATGGCCTATCTTCAGGATAGGCCATAAATACCTGATTGCTAGGGTCTGACACACAGCCCCATCAGCTGCACGGAACCACTTTCGGAGCCCGTTCTGTACACAATACAGGGCCGGAAGCAGAAAGCTCCATCCGCTGTACAGCAGCTCGGCGCCTTCACTACAGCTCAGCTCCTACTGACTTCAATATGTGCTGAGACACAGTGAAGGTGCCCAGCCCCTATACAGTGGACAGAGCTTTCTGCTTCCGATCCCGTATTGAGTACAGGACGGGCGCCAGAAGTGGCTCCATACAGCAAGCTGATCGGTACAGGGTCGGCCCCCTACAGATCAGGTATTTAGGTCCTATGCTGAGGATAAACCATAAAAATTATGCCTGGACAACCCCTTTAATATAACCACCTAATGCCCCACACTTTATAGAAGTTGTCCAGCATATATATATTTTTTTTGTAATTAGTCTGGAGGAGGTACACAGTCCAGTCCTGCAGCTCCGCTGTCTTCTTTTGCCAGAAGTCCTCACTTGCTGTGACGTCCCAGGTCCCTTCCCAGGTCTCTTCCCTTAGGCCGCTGATTGGCCTCAGGGGTCACGTGCAGAAGAAAACAGAGCTGCAGGACCGAATTCCGCTGGGAGACACTGGGGACAGGAGAGTAAGTTTTAGGGGGTTATCCTGGACAACCCATTTAATGTCCCCCAGGATATTGGCCTCCATCACTGTCCCACCCCCACAATATAATGGCCCCATCAATGGTCCTTATACAGTATAGAGGACCAGTGAAGGGGGCCACTGTATGGGGGTGGAATAGTGCAGTGCCTAATGTATGAGGGGGAATAGAGAAGTGGCTAATGTATTGGGGGGGGCAATAGTGAAAGGGATACTGTATGAGCCATACATTAGCCCCTTCACTAGTCCCCCCCCATAGCAGCATTAGGTCATTACTTACCTATCTGCCCCTGTCGCCTCCCGCTTGCGTCACATCAGTGCACCCATCTTGCTGTGGATGCACTGATGTGACGTCATGTGAGCCTGGAGCAGGAAGAAGCAGGAGGAGACAGGAGCAGACAGGTAAGTATCGGAGCATAGCTTGTAAGCCACAGGCTCGATGGGGCCCATACAAGCCTATAAGCAGTAGAACAGGAAGCCTGTGGCTTTTTGCTCTACTAGTAGCAGAACCGGGTCGGCGGCGCCACTTCTCCCCCGGTTTTGCAATCCGGTTATTAAAACAGGATCGCAAAACTGAAGAGAACCTGGCTGCATTACTTACCTCTTCCCGCGCTTGCTCGCGGCTCTTTTCTGCTTCAGCTTGGGGCCCTGCGCACCGCAGATCACGTCACGATGGGGGACCAGGGGATTCACCGGTCCCCCAGTGGGCCAGTCTGACCCTGCCTACGTAAGCATACCCTGCAACTACTAATCTATATACTTGCCTCAGCCAGGTGCCTTGTGATTAAACACTGGAGGCAGACATCCCCCCCGGCTCTTGAAAAAGCTGTATGCCAGAATCGGAGATTCCTGGGGACCTTCGGATGCATTCTGGGTACTTTATGATTTGTAGTCCCAGGGGAGATCTCGTGTACCACACTTGAATTTATTTATGACATGCCAAGTATTCTGTGCATCTCTGTTAATTTTCTTATATCTGTGATCATATTTACTATTTCTTTGTCTTTTATTTCCTTTTTATATTTTGCTACTTTTGTATATTTTGGAAAACTTTAAGAAAAATGACAATTGAAAAAAAAATATATATATATTGCATGGTAAATGTCGTAAACATAACTCCCAACCCCGCCTCCTAAAATCCCCATCAAATTGCAGAATTACAGTTTTCTATTGTGCAACCCCCCAAAAAAAATAAAAGTATGAATATTAAATTGATTAAATGTATCCCAAAGTGTTACCAGTAAAAAATACCACTTATCCTACAAAAATAAGTCCTAATAATATCACATTGATGGAAATATGTAAAAAATGTTATGGCTTTCAGAAAACACAGAAAAAAATAAATAAATAAAAATCTGAGTCTGGAGGCCAAAATGGGCCACACCATAAGGCAGGGGTGTCAAACTCATTTTCACCGGGGGCCACTTCAGCCTCACGGGGTACCTTGAAGGGCCAAGATTATTTTACACGTGTATAAAAGTAACTTCTCCTTAACAGTTAGACAGCGTATAATATAAACAGGCGCCATAGCCCCTATTTATAGCGCCCCATTTACACACACTATAATGTTCCACAGCAGTCCCTGCACACTGTATTATGACTCGCAGCTGCCCCTGCACACGGTATTATGCTCCATATTGGCCCCTGCACACGGTATGATGCTCCATATTGGCCCCTGCACACGGTATTATGCTCCATAATGGCCCCTGCACTGGTATTATGCTCCATAGTGGCCCCTGCACTTGTATTATGCTCCATAGTGGCCCCTGTACTAGTATTATGCTTTTCAGACCCCAGAGTATAATGAACGGAGACCCAGGTGAGGTGACAAACATAAAAACCAGTGTTACTTATCTATCCTGGACACCGATGCACTGCTTGCAGTCTTTCGGCCCTGTTTAATTGCGCACACACATCACGTGATCAGGCCGGCAACGCGACCTGATGACGTCACCAGAGGCCTCAAGCCTGCTCGGAGTAACACCGATCGCAGGAGAGGTAAGTAGGATATGTTTTTATGTTCCCTCACCTCCCCTGGGCCCCCGATTATTATACTCCGGGGTCTGAAAAGGCCCCGGAGTATAATAATAGTAGTGTTTGAGACCCGCGGCCGCTCACAGCGGCATCCACTTCCCTTTCTGCGTCCCATAGCAGAAGGAGAAGCGGCCACGATCAGACGTGGGGTAAATAAATAGGCTGTGACCTGCTGGGGATACTCCAGCAGGTCACGGCCTATTTATATATAAAAAAAAAGTTATACTCACCTGCGATGCCTTGATGCAGCCGCTGCCTCCTCTTCTTGTCCGCGACGTCTGTGTCTCAGCATAGGCGGCGCGATGACGTCATTATATCGCTGCCTGCGCTCAGATGCGACGTCTCTTAAACCAGCCCAGGACAGGCCCCGCTCAGCTCTGTTTTTTTTTTTTTAGAGCGGCCTGTCCTGGGCTGGTTTACATTGAATAGAAAAATGCCGCCCCCTAGACAGTGAGGGACAGTGCCGCCTGAGGCAATAAAGATGGCGGCCGCCCAGGGGCGCACCGCTAATGAGGCGAAGTGAGGCGACCGCCATCTTTATTGCTCTTGTATTGCGTGAGGCCGGGCCGGATAACAGAAGGCAGCAAGCCGGATTGACACCTGTGCCATAAGGCGTTCAGGACCACAAAAATATTTGTAGCAGCACATTCATAGAGTAATACTTTTTATTTTATATACTGTAGCATTCTGTCATCAGGGCTTTTTTTTAATGATAAATAGTCATTTTCAATATGACACTATTAATGGGTATATAAAACTTAATGATTCATTTTTTAATGGGAGAAGGGGAAAAAACAGGAACTCAGCAATTTTTTTTTTTTTTTGGAGCATATGTAACATGTTAACTTTATTATATGGGTCAGTATGCTTATGGTGATCCAATGATAGTGGGGTTTTTTGGGGGGTTTTTTTTTTATTTACAGACTTTATTTATTTTATTACAGACTTTTATTACAGACTTTCCTTATTTACAGACTTTGTTTCAATTATACCTATAGGGAAACCGCCGGCGTTTCTGTATGTCTAATTGATATGCTGCGATTTCCAAAACCGCAACGGTTTTGGAAATCACAGTATTTCCTCTGCACGGATTTTTCTTCAATGTGTGGATGGGATTTGCTAGAGGGCAGGGACTGAAAAACGACGTTTCTGCCACGTGGGGCCTTGGCCTTTCAACTATGTAGCTTTTTGAGGGCTTTTTTATGAGTTATATCTTTAATAGATATGAAACACATAGGTGAATGCTTATTTGTTTCTGGCTGCGGAGTATGGAAAAAAGCAGTCTTTTTTACTGTAATTCATCTTGTGGTCTATTATATGGGCTGTTACAATTGTGATGGTAACACATTTATTTTTTTTACCGCTTTTGCAAAATGAAACCACTTTATATGGAAAACCTATTTTTTTTTACTGTGAATATAGCCATCACAGACACATGAGGCCCCTACCTGCCTAGTAAACCAATGCCAGCCTATGACATTTAAGCAGTTAATCGACTGGGATTAGAGTTATATCCACTACAGTCCATTGCAGCTCCTATGCCTCTGCTTAGTCACTGGACGTAATTATTTCTATTTCCAGGAACACAACCCTGAAATGTATTGTAATGGATGTACAGTTAGTGTGTACCTTTGCAGTAAGGGAGCCTGTACCATATGGGTGCTGGTTGTCTTACGTTAAACGAAATAGCACAAATGTCAAAAAAGTGACAAACCAAAATACTTTGTATACAGTATGTATTATATTTTACCATTGACTTTTGACAAAATGAATGAGAATCCCGCCTTACTCACTCTGTTTATCCTGTCTTCAGTGTACAGAAAATAGCAGTAGAAGGTAAATAAATGATCCAGCGCTTTGAGTGTACAATCTCTGTATGAATGTAGAGCCTTACAGACCTGAGGAATACCAAACAAACTGTCCTTTTGTCATCTGTTAGGCAGAATAGGGCAGATTTATGAAAACTGCCGTTACTCACGCCAGTCTTCATAGCCCTGCAGCTGGAGAAGGCTATGACAAGATGCACACCACCTCATAAATGAGGTGCTTCCTCATTTATTGATTCAAAAGCTCTGCTGATTCCTGTGCTTACCATCAGGGCCCTTCCAACTACCATTATCTGACTCAGGAAAGGAGAGAATCCCTCTCCAACTGGAAGAACCCTGGGAAAACTACCACCACCATCAGGTACACTGCAAGCCCCCTCAACCTTGCTCCAACTTGAGTGGTGGCCTGGAGGTGTCGGTTGAGTGTCTTTGGTCTTGATGGAGTTGAGGTCAGAACTCAGGACAGTTAAGTTCTTTCACTCAAAACACACATATACTTTTATGGACCTTGCTTGGTGCACTGGGTCACTATCATGCCGGAACAGCAGCAAGAAAACAATTGTCCAAAATGTCTTGGCATTCTGACGCATTAAGATTTCACCTTCACCCCATACCATTATCGCTCCTCCACCATACTGGTCAAAAAATGTGGTCAGGCAGGTAATATTCTTCACCACCTGAAAAAAAACACCCTTAGGCCTCCTGCACACAAACAGCACGGATGTGGTTTTCACTCACCTATACATTAAAAATTAATTGACAGGGCTGCAAATGCAGACAGAGATAGGACTTGCTCTATACTTTGCAGCTCTTCAAATTGGCCCAGACATACAACCGAAAAAAAAAAAAATATGGCTCCCTACTTCTATCCACAAATGTGGACAAAAAGTATATAGTCATGTGCATTACAATTTAGTAACTCCATGTGCCTCATATTAAAGGGAGTCTATCATTAGATTTAGGCAAATTTCCCTAACGATATGTTGGAATATTCTATCCCTACCTTTCTTTATCTTTTCTCCAACACCGTTTTTGAAATAAATACTTTATTCTTATATGCTAATTCTGTGCATGGAGCACAGGGGGCGTTCCCCCACTGCTCCGAGCACAGCACCTTCATATCCAGTATTCCACCTCCACTTGCTGCTGCTGCACGACCCTTCATGTGAAGATATTCTCTTCTTCTTATTCTTTGCTGCGTCAGCCGCACTTCTCACTATAGCGCATGCAAATTCCACACATGTGCTGTAGTAAGAAGGCTGCTGCTAATGCCTAAATCTAATGATCGGTCCTCTTTAAAGGGAGTCTTTCATGTGGTCATAAATATGCGGTTTTATATACCGCTAGAAAGCCGACAGTGCATTCCTTACCGACCAGCATCATCACTGGGTTGTAAGCAACACCCCCCTGACTGTAACATAGCTTTGTTTTGTCAGGGTGTCGTTCCTTACCGCCAAGGTAAGGAACGTCCTTCTGACAGTGGGGAGATATTGGTTAATTTCTCTCCAGCCTCGGGGCACATACCGGGAAAACCAACAGTGCGCTGAATTGCGCTGCACACTGTCGGCTTTCTAGCGGTATATAAAACCGCACTTTGATGAGGACATGAAAGGTCCTCTTTAATATCAATTAACCCCATTATATCCCTCACATAAGAGTCACTGATATGTGAGAGACATGGAGGTAATAATTAAGTATCTTCATAATTGAGGTTCTTTATTAGTACCCCCATATGTTTCACATGTTAGTAACCCTTATGTAAAGCACACAGGGGTTAATGTAAGGGACATAATGGGGTTAATTCCTATTAATGTGAGGCACATGGAGTTACTAAAACTAAATTAATAACCCCAAATGCCTGACATTAATAAGAATAGTAACCCCAGGATGTACCTGGTGTTTTACTTTCACTTTGCTGAATGTAGCTCTCCTTTCCTCCTCTTCTTTGCAGGATGCACATGGCTCCACCTCCTGAGCTTTCCTCACTCCTCTCATTGGTGGGCAGGGAGGGCAGCAATTTAATGCTTGCAGGTCCCATGCCAGCAAAATATGCCTTGAATGCCAACAGTGGCACATGTGCCAGGGGTTGCCGACCCCTGGTATAGATACTAATTCTACAGGGAGTTAGGAAGTCTGCAGTTAGAGTCAGGAGTGCGTGGGTGACTTTTGCACATTTCTACTGTGCCAGTAAACCAGAGGTTTCCAATTTAATGTCCATTAGTATACAAATGCATAGTAACATGCGCTACTCAGTATTGCAATTAAAAACTGAATGCAATTCTCCAGTAAAATGCATTGTGTAAACCTAGCTTTAGAACAAGCCATTATTTTTGATATGTTTGTAAAGGCAGACTGCATGGTCAGGTGCTGAATTTTATACATCTGTGGAAATGGGACTGAATGCAATACCTGGATTTAATGATCAAGAGAAGAGGTGTGTCCTAATGCTTCTGTCCATATACAGTGGGGGAAAAAAAAGTATTTAGTCAGCCACCAATTGTGCAAGTTCTCCCACTTAAAAAGATGAGAGAGGCCTGTAATTGTCATCATAGGTAGACCTCAACTATGAGAGACAAAATGAGAAAACAAATACAGAAAATCACATTGTCTGATTTTTAAAGAATTTATTTGCAAATTATGATGGAAAATAAGTATTTGGTTACCTACAAACAAGCAAGATTTCTGGCTCTCACAGTCCTGTAACTTCTTCAAGAGACTCCTCTGTCCTCCACTCATTACCTGTAGTAATGGCACCTGTTTGACATTGTTATCAGTATAAAAGACACCTGTCCACAACTCCACTATGGTGAAAACCAAAGAGCTGTGGAAGGACACCTGTAACATCTCTGCCTGTTCGGGTCTCGGCGCCACCCTCCGCTCGCACGCTGTGGCGAAGGAGGCGTGTTCGGTTTGATTCCTTGCGTAGGTTTCTTGTTGCTCAGTCTGAACATGGTCCTAGACTATGTAATGGATTTCCGGCCACACCCGTGTTCTGAGCATTTCTCTCTGGACTGCATAGGGTTAATCTCTTCCTGGCCTGAGTGATTGACAGCCTGTGTACCTATCAGGTCTGGGGCTGGTCCCAGACTTTCTATAAACAGGTTGTCAGCCCTCACATGGTTGCCGGTTATTGCACTGTCTTTGCCTGCTATCCTTGTTATATCCCTTACTACTTTGTTACTTGATTCTCTGACCCTTTGGCTTGCCTTTTGACTATTCTCTTGGATTTTGACTTTGTACTGCTTTGCTCGCTTGTTACCGACCCCTTGGCTTCCTGACCTCTCTTTTGTCATTTGTTTTGTCTTGTCCTGTTCTGTGTGTCACTTACCCAGTATAGGGCTTGTCTTCTAGTTGTCCTTTTGCCGTTTAGGGTAACTGAGGCAATAGGAAGGGACAGTGGCTGGGGTGAGATTAGGGCTCACTTGTCTTTATCCTTCCTCCCAGACCGCTGCAGTAGTGTCAGGGTATTGCTACGGTTGGCAAGACCCTTACAGCATAACCGGCCATACATTCTGCCATTGCTTCCCATAGGGTCAGCATGGATCCTATTCAGGTCCTTGTGGCCAAGTTGGAAGGTTTGGCAAGCCTGGTAGCTGAGCTTGCTAAACAGGTGCAGACCCTTACTGATGCTGCTTCAGCAACTCCGGTTGTTTCTGCCCCTTTCAGGGTTAAGATGTTACTCCCGGATCGTTTTTCAGGTGATCGTGAAAAATTTGAGACTGGGGTGAGATTAGGGCTTACTTGTCTCTGTCCTTCCTCCCAGACCCCTGCAGTAGTGTCAGGGTATTGCTACGGTTGGCAAGACCCTTACAACACCAGAAACAAAATTGTAGACCTGCACCAGGCTGGGAAGACTGAATCTGTAATAGACAAGCAGCTTGGTGTGAAGAAATCAACTGTGGGAGCAATAATTAGAAAATGGAAGACATACAAGACCACTGATAATCTCCCTCGATCAGGGGCTCCACGCAAGATCTCACACCGTGGGGTCAAAATGATCACAAGAACGGTGAGCAAAAATCCCAGAACCACACAGGGGGACCTAGTGAATGACCTGCAGAAAGCTGGGACTAACGTAACAAAGGCTACCGTCAGTAACACACTATGCCGCCAGGTACTCAAATCCTGCAGTGCCAGACGTGTCCCCCTGCTTAAGCCAGTACATATCCGGGCCCGTCTGAAGTTTGCTACAGAGCATTTGGATGTTCCAGAAGAGTATTGGGAGAATGTCATATGGTCAAATGAATCCAAAGTAGAAGTGTTTGGAGGAGAGTGAATGCTGAGTTACATCCAAAGAACACCATACCTACTGTGATGCATGGGGGTGGCAACATCATGCTTTGGGGCTGTTTCTCTGCAAAAGGACCAGGCCGACTGATTCGTGTACATGAAAGAATGAATGGGGCCATGTATCGTGAGATTTTGAATGCAAACCTCCTTCCATCAGCAAGGGCATTGAAGATGACGTGGCTGGGTCTTTCAGCATGACAATGATCTCAAGCAAACTGCCAGGGCAACGAAGGAGTGGCCTCGTAAGAAGCATTTCAAGGTCCTGGAGTGGCTTAGCCAGTCTCCAGATCTCAACCCCATAGAAAACCTTTGGAGGGAGTTGAAAGTCCGTGTTGCCCAGCGACAGCCCCAAAACATCACTGCTCTACAGGAAATCTGCATGGAGGAATGGGCCAACATACCAGCAACAGTGTGTGCCAACCTTGTGAAGACTTACAGAAAACGTTTGACCTCTGTCATTGCCAACAAAGGATATATAAAAAAGTATTGAGATGAACTTTTGTTATTGACCAAATACTTATTTTCCACCATAATTTGCAAATAAATTCTTTACAAATCAGACAATGTGATTTTCTAGATGTTTTCTCATTTTGTCTCTCATAGTTGAGGTCTACCTATGATGCCACAATCAAGCAAAAACAGCTGATTCAGTACTGTGTCCAAGAAAAAATGTGTTACCAGCAAAGACGTATAATTATATTCTAAAACATAACTTTTAATAAATAGAGAATAAAAATTATACCACTTCTCAAAGAAATTCAAAAGTGCCAAGATGAATGCCACCAATAACATTACATATAGACCTCTAGTTCATCGGATCCTATGTAAAAAAGTATTATATTTCAATACCATATATCTCATATAGTATACCAAACAATTTAACATTAGCAGAGAATAGTGAAAATTTTTAATAACACAAATAAATCAGTTTGATCTCACCACTCCACTGGTTCATGTAGTTCGCTTGTATGTCAGGAGGTCAGTCAAAATGGGTGCTGGGTCCCGTACATACCCTAACTCACCCTTAATTCTCACCTCTAATCCCCATAACTCCCGCCCTAACAAGGGCAGTACCATGTAACTGTCCCTAAAAAAAAAAAATTGTCCCTAAATGTAGGGACGTACATTTCACAGTGGAGAAACAGAGGACATCAGAGGACCTATCTTCTAAGGAACTAATGGAAAAATCTATATAGGGTAAATCTCAATACTCCAAAAGTGGAGGAGAAACATATATACTGGTCATCACAACATGTAGACCAATTCACAGACAAAAAACAGCAGCCTCCTGATCAATACAGTGGTAAGGTCAGCAGCTGAGCTACTTTGGTTCTAAAAAACGTTGGTGGTAAAGTTACCTGTCATCTGACATGTTTAAATACACCCCCTTATGATCTCATTACTGTACACCTGCATGTTCCACAGGTTAAGTGGGGAGTGAGTGGCAATATCCACCCATGTGTATATGATACCGGCGTCCATAGTTACCAATAGCGCATGCGTGATGACATCAGTCGCATGCGTGAATGCGTAATGACGTTACCCCATTGGTCATAATGTCTTGAGTATCTAGTTAGGTATAGAACTTCATCTAACCCACTGCGCATATCTGAATGCTCAAGTGCGTGATGACGTCAATAGTATGCGTTCGTGCGCAATGACGTTATCCCGTTATCCATAGCATCTCAATCGTCTAGTTAGATATAGAGGCTTTATCTGTCATACTGCGCATGTCTAAAAGACCTCCAAATTGACGTCATTGTGTCTGCGCAATACTATCTCCAATCTAAACTTCGTAAAATGCAAAGGAGTGATTGGCACTTTTGAATTTCTTTGAGAAGTGGCATAATTTTTATTCTCTATTAAAAGTTATGTTTTAGAATATTATATGTCTTTGCTAGTAACACGTCTACCTATGATGTCAATTACAGGCCTCTCATCAGTTAAGTGGGAGAACTTGCACAATTGGTGGCTGACTAAATACTTTTTTTCACCACTGTAATATATACATATTTATTGATGTATAGTCAATTTAACTAGTTCAGGACCGCCCATTCACATATATACATCCTTGCAGAGTTAAGCAGGGGGACACAGCAGTGTAGCTCAGGGGCTATATTCCTCATGCAACTGGAGCTAATGTATCAACTCCAGTTACAGATTAAATTAGCACGCATTTTTTTTTTGGCTGCGGCAGAAACGCTGCAGCAAAAAACGATGCATATTAGAGTACCTGCAAAGTGGATGGGATTCTGACTAATCCCATCCACACGTTGCAGAAAAAAATCTGCAGCAGAAATGCCACAATTTCAAAAACCATTACGTTTTTGTAAATGCAGCATGTCAATTATACCTACAGAAATGCTGGCGGACTTTCTGTAAAAAATGCTGTGGAAAAAAAATGCAATGCGTTTCTGTCGCGGTATTTTCTACAGCATTTTTTTGGTCAGTGGTTCCCTGCGTGGGGCCTTAGTTTAAAAAAAAAAAAATGTCACTACCACACCCACATCACGTTTTAGCCATGTCCCCAGCAATACAAAATTATGTCACATAATTTTTACTAGCATTTAGAATATTAAAAAAAACATGAAGAATGTGAAAAACCAACACATTTCCATTTCTTTTTTGTTTAGATTTTCCCAGATAATAACCTTTTTCCCCTGCAGCCATTTTTCCGTTCACAGAGCTGTATGAGGGCTTATTTATTGCAAGATAAATTGCATGTTATAGTGGTACTATTTCATACTACATACAATGTACTGGGAAGCTGCAAAAAAAAAAATCAGAATGGGGGGGATTTATAAAATAAATGCATTTGTGTCATTTTGTTCTTGGTTTTGTTTTTATAGCATTTACTGTGCAAGAAAAAAAAAAATCTAAAACTTTGATACAGTTTATTGAAGTCGCCTTAAACTGACACCCCCGTAACCTCTTTATAGTTCCTTATACGGGTCTGTGTAAGGTGTCTTTTTGGAATGGCCAGATGTAGTTTTTATTTATACCATATTGGGGTATGTCTGCTTTTGCGATCACTTTGTGTTCAAATTTTTTTGGGTGGCAAAACGGCGAAAAAAAAAAAGGTTCGGCATTCGACAGCGTTCACCATATGGTAAACATATTTTTAAATGTTTGTAATATTGGTGATGCTTAATTTATGTATGTCTGTCTGTTTTTGCTTATTCGTATTTAGAATGTAGTAAAAGGTTAAGTTATTTGAACTTTTATGTTTTGTTTTGTTTTTTACATATATATTTTTTTAAATCTTGTTTTCAGGCCAGGAGGCTAAACCTGTGATCAACAGGTTGCTTGTTCATAGGCAAAATGCCTATGTTTCTACAGACAAGCCTCATTACATACAGTGGGTATGGAAAGTATTCAGACCCCTTTAAATTTTTCACTCTTTGGTTCATTGCAGCTAAAAGCAAAAAAGTTCATTTTATTTCTCATAAATGTACACTCAGCACCCCATCTTGACAGAAAAAAACAGAAATGTAGATATTTTTGCAAATTTATTAAAAAAGAAAAACTGAAATATCACATGGTCATAAGGATTCAGACCCTTTGCTGTGACACTCATATTTAACTCACATGCTGTCCATTTCCTTCTGATACTTCCTCTGATCTGATCCTTCCTTCGGGCCACTCTGCCATAAAGCCCCGACTGGTGGAGGGCTGCAGTTATAGTTGACTTTGTGGAACTTTCTCCCATCTCCCTACTGCATCTCTGGAGATCAGCCACAGTGATCTTTGGGTTCTTCTTTACCTCTCTCACCAAGGCTCTTCTCCCACGATTGCTCAGTTTGGCTGGACGGCCAGGTATAGGAAGAGTTCTGGTCGTCCCAAACTTCTTCCATTTAAGGATTATGGAGTCCACTATGCTCTTAGGAACCTTGAATGCTGCAGAATTTATTTTGTAATCTCGGCCAGATCTGTGCCTTGCCACAATTCTGTCTCTGAGCTCCTTGGGCAGGTCCTTTAACCTCATGATTGTCATTTGCTCTGATATGCACTGTGAGCTGTGAGGTCTTATATAGACAGGTGTGTGCCTTTCCTAATCAAGTCCAATCTGTTTAATTAAACACAGCTGGACTCCAATGAAGGAGTAGAACCATCTCAAGGAGGATCAGAAGGAAATGGACAACATGTGAGTTATATATGAGTGTCACAGCAAAGGGTCTGAATACTTATGACCATGTGATATTTCAGTTTTTCTTTTTTAATAAATTTGCAAAAATATCTACATTTCAGTTTTTTTTGCTTTTAGCAAATGGCTGCAATGGAAAGAGAGTGAAAAAATTAAAGGGGTCTGAATACTTTCCGTACCCACTGTACATTACTACGATAAGTCTGGGAGCCCTCATATGGCTCCTGGTTGTCATGGAAGTAGGATGGCTCCCATGATCTCCCCACATGGGAGCCATCCTACAAACTGAAAGTGAAAGTGAGTGGGATTGGGAGAGATTTTGACCTCTGATGAGAGGGTTAATGACACTGCCCTTGAGTGAGCATCTTATTTAAAGACCTGACATCTGCCGAACAAATGTGGGAAAGAAAAAACCCCAAAAAGAATACAAAAAGAAAAATTACATGAAATTAAAGCCCTTTGTATCACAGAAAAAAGATGCAAAAATTATTTGAACAAGTTTCTAGTCATGAACCAGGGAAAATGGCCTTTGTCATGAAGTGGTTAAAAAGAGTTTTCAGGGTGCTGCCACTGTGTTCCATACCAAGACATAGCTGCAATCGCAATCAGTGCTGTGGCCACAGGTACTTTCATAAGTTAAACACGAATTCATTACAGGTCATTTTTCATTACACTGGGTTAACACTTATTACTCAAATTTTTATTGGAGACTTAATGGTATAAAAAAGCTCTTTTTTTACCAATACAGCATTCACCGTATGAGAAAAATATTTTCAGAAGTTTGTAGATCAGGCATTTTCAGATACAGGGATATCTAATTTGTATGTGGTTTACATTGCTTATTTTTATATCTGATCTAGGGAAAATGGGGTAATTTGAACTTCTAATATTTTTTTTTTCAATTATTATTTTCACACTCCCTAGGGTGTCTGATCTCTTTATACAATACACTGCAATACTAATGCTTTGCAATGTATTGTAAAATCCTTATACTATGGGAGAACAAATTCAGCCTAGTCACACTGTTTGCTTGCCAACTGGGCATAACTGACATCTTCCTCGTAATGTCAGGGGTGAGGGGACTGTGAGGAAGATGTCATTCATGCCCAGAGAGTGTGATTAGCAAAGGCACAGTGTGACTAGGCTGAAACTGTTCCCCCTCACCATGTATTACATGTATGAATTAGAGGGAATCTGTTAGCAAGAACTAATGACAGTAGCTGCTTCTCCACTTTGCAAAGATGGCTTTCTTATTCTGCATTGCAGCTCCATTTGCATGAAAATCAATGTTTTATTCTTATGCAAATTAGCTGAAAAGGGCTTTGGGCATTTCTTCATCTGCTAGGGCTTTGCCCCCAATTGCTGCCCAGCTCCTAACCCCATTATTTGACATCTTTCACTTTGTCTGCAATTAGGAGCAATTATCTTGAGCGAAGCCCTTGTACAAGAAGAAGCGCCTCTAAAGCCCTTTTCAGCTAATTTGCATAAGAATAAACCCTGATATTCATGAAAATTGAACTGCAGTGCAGAATAAGAAAAGAAACTTTGGAAAGTGTAGAAGTAACCCTACACGTTGCTGGCATTAATTTGATACCGATTTTCCTGTTGACAGACTCCCTTTAATGTAAATGCATTATGTGTCAAGTTAAAGTTTGCTCCATCTGTATGAGTACTGTGCTGTATTCCAGTTATCAAGCACATCTCCTATCCTATATATCAATTTGACATACGAGAGGCGCCTAAAAACTTCGTAGCCCACCCATGAAATCTTTTTCACATGGGCTTTTTTTGCAATGCAATATGTTATTTAGTTATTTGAAAGGTCTCATGAGCAATCTGGATTTATTTAGATTTTCTTTTTGTTTCAGGTACAGCATTTTAAAGTTAGGTAGTGAAGCTGAAATATGGAAATGGAGAAGCTGGCAAAGCGAGCAGTCATTCAATACCTTCTGAAAAAAGGACTGACACCACAGGAAATTCACAAGGACATGTTGGAGACATTAGGGGACAATGCTCCTTCTTATGTAATGGTGAAAAAATGGGTTGCAGATTTCAAGTGGGGCCAGATATCAATTGAAGATGCTGGACACAATGGTCGTCCCTCAACAGCATGCACAGATGAAAATGTCCAAAAAGTGCAAGACATTGTAATGGCAGATCGACATGTCACACAGCGGCACACTGCAGAATGTGTAGGCATATCAGTGGAGAGGGCTGGCCATATCCTAAGACAGCTACTGAACATGCACAAACTTTCAGCCCGATGAGTGCCAAGACTTTTGACTTTAGAGAACAAACATCTGAAAGAACTTTGCTCTGTGGAAAATGTGCAACTGTTTGAAGCTGATATTCAACTTTTCCTACAGAGATTTGTTACAATGGATGAAACTTGGGTACACCACTTTCATCCGAAGTCAAAAGAAGCCTCGAAACAGTGAAACATCCCACCATCCCAGCTTTTCAAACACATAGTCATATCACACAAATACATTAATAAATATTATCTACCATATCTCTGCTTTATATTGGCTTCATCTTTTAATCGTCCTTTCATTTATTTTGGATGTTAGATGGCTTACAAGTGTAACAGCGATTTTCCAGATTTACAAGAAAATTTCCCAAACTAATTTTTAGAGACCACTTCTGTTCTGAAGGGAATTATGAAGGCCTATATATTAGAAACCCCCCATAAATCACCCCATTTTCAAAGCTGCACCCCTCAAATAATTCAAAACAGCATTTGGGAAGCTTGTTAACCCTTTAAGCATTTCACAGAAATTAAAACAATATGGAGGTAAAATTTAGACATTTCATTTTTTTTTCAGTAACACATTCATTTAGCCCTAAAATTAACACCTTCACAAAGGGTTAAAGGACAAATGCATCTCACAGTTTGTTATGCAATTTCTCCCGAGCACAGAAATACCCCACATGTGGGTGTAAACTGAAGTTTGGGGACACGGCAGTGCACAGAAGGGAATGAGCGACAATGGGCATTTGAAAAGCAGATTTTGCCGGAACAGTTTTCGGTGCCATGTCCCATTTGCAGAGCCCCTAAAGCACCAGTACAAAGGAAACCCCCCAAAAGTATAGTGAGCATTTTGACCCAACATCCTTTTCACAGATTTTATTAACATTGGAATGTGTAAATGAAAAATTACTAGAATGTCACTTTTTCCCAAATTTTTCATTTTCACAAGGGGTTAAAGGATAAAAAGCACCCCACAGTTTGTTAAACAATTGCTCATGAACGTGGCAATACCCCATATGTGGTCATGATCTGCTGTATGGGTACATGGTGGGGCTTGGAATGGAAAGAGCGCTATTTGGCTTTTGGAGGGCAGATTTTGCTGGAATAGTTTTCAGGTGCCATGTCGCATTTACAGAGCCCCTAAAGTACCAGTACAATGGAAACCTTCAAAAGTAACCCTGTTTTGGAAACTACACCCCTCACAGAACATATAAAGAGATATAATGAGCAGTTTGACCCTACAGCTGTTTCACAGATTTTATTAACATTGGGACGTGAAAATGAAAAATTACTTTTTTTTTCCAATAAACTGTCAATTTAGTCCAAACATTTTTATTTTTACAAGAGGATAAAGGAGAAAAAGTTCCCCAAGGTTTGTTACACAATTTCTCCTGGACACGGCAATACTCCATATGTGGTTGTAATCTGCTGTATGGGTACATGGTGGGGCTCGGAATGGAAAGAGCACTATTTGGTTTTTGGAGGGAAGATTTTCCTGGATTAGATTTCGGGTGCCATGTCGCATTAGCAGAGCCCCTAAAGTACCAATACAATGGAAATCTTCAAAAGTGACCCCATTTTGGAAACTACACCCCTCACAGAACATATCAAGGGATATAATGAACAGTTTGACTCTACAGCTGCTTCACAGATTTTATTAACATCGGGACGTGAAAATGAAAAATTACTTTTTTTCAATAAACCTTCAATTTAGTCCAAAATTTTTTATTTTTACAAGAGGATAAAGGAGAAAAAGCTTCCCAAAGTTTGTCACACAATTTCTCCTGAACAAGGGAATACCCCATATGTGGTTATAATGTGCTGTATGGGTACATGGTGGGTCTCGGAATGGAAAGAGCGCTATTTGGTTTTTGGAGGGCAGATTTTGCTGGAATAGTTTTCAGATGCCATGTCGCATTTCCAGAGCCCCTAAAGTACCAATACAATGGAAACCCCCAAAAAGTGACTCCATTTTAGAAACTACACCCCTCAAGGAATTTATCAAGGGGTATTATAATTTTGAGCCTAACAGTGCTTCCTGAAAATTAATGTACAAAGTGAAAATTTTAATTTTTAAAGAAATATGCCATGTCAGTGCCCATTACGTTGCACCCACTTTGTGTCATCAGAGACATGCACTCCTAAAACTATTAACTGGGCTATCCCAAGTAGAAAGAAGTTGCATATGTAGGTGTAAACTGCTGCTTGGGCACACAGCAGGGCTCAGAAGGGATGGAGCAGTGTGCTTTATAGCTTTTGGTGTACAGATTTGGAGGTATTTTCTGGACGCCATGTTGTTTTTGCAGAGCCCTGGTGGTGCCAGTAAATTGGAATTCCCCAAGAAGCGACCCCATTTTGTAGGGGCAATTTTAGAGTTTCTATAAATGTGACATTGCATCCAAAAATCAATAAACTAAATCAGCGGTCCAAAAGCACATAGCGCTCCTTCTTATCTGCACCCTCCTGTGTGTCCAAGCGGCAGTTTATGCCCACATGTATGACACTGGGGTACCCAAGATAACGTACTTAATGTCATATGTGGGTATAAATTGATGTTTGGGCACAGAAGGGAAGGAACGCTATTTTGGTTTTTGGAGCACAGTTTGGTTTTTCGATGTCATGCCACTTTTGCAGAGCCCCTGAATTGCCAGTAAAGTAGAACCTGCAGAAATGTGACCCCACTTTGGAAACTATACCCCTGCGGGGATTTATCAAGTGGTGTAGCGAACATTTTTAAACTTTGAGTGTTGCATTAATTTCATTTCCAGAAATGAATGTGCAGCTGATAATGAAAAAGTGAAAATTGCAATTCTTCCATAGATACGCCATTTCAGGGCCGATATGTTGTACCCAACTTGTGTCACCAGAGACATAACCTTCAAAAACTGTTAAGCGGGTGTCCCGGGCACAACAACTTTTGGAGCATTCATCTCTGATACAAGCCGGGCACAATATATTACGTACTGAAATGATGTATTCCTGGAAAAAGTGTCATTTTCATCTTCCACCATCAGTTGCGTATTCATTTCTGGAAAATTAATTCAGGCAACACTTGGGGGTTAAAAATTCTCACTGTACCCCCTGGATAAATTCCTTCAGGGGTGTAGTTTCCAAAATGGGGTGACATGTCAGGGGATTCCACTTCACTGGCATTTCAGAAGCTCTGAAAAAGTGTCATGGTGTCCAAAAACCAAACCGTCTAAGTCTGTGCTCCAAAAACCAAACAGCGCTCCTTCACTTCTGTGCCTGGCTGTGCCCAAACAGCCGTTTATACCCACATATGACATTAAGTACATTACCCTGGGTACACCAGTGTCATACATGTGGGCATAAACTGCAGTTTGGGCACACAGCAGGGCAGAGAAGGGAAGTAGCGCTATGTGGCTTTTGGAGCGCAGATTTAGATGTTTGGTATCTGGACATTATGTCATGTTTGCAGAGCCTCTAAGGTACCAGTAAAGTGGAATCCCCTAAGGAGTTACCCCATTTTAAAAACTGCACTCCTCAAAGAACTTATCGAGGGGTGGAGTGAACATTAGTATCCCAGACATGACTGCACAGCAGATGAAGAGTGAATATGTAAGCTGTGCGGAGTACATGTGGAACACAAAATTTACTACTACTATATCCCCAGTAGCTTGTATGATTGGGGGAGGGGTCACTCTGGGGGTCAGTTCTGGTTTATTTTCCCTTGTAAGCTCTAAATCTGGGGTGTACCCTAATATACGCTCGCACAGCTTATACATTCCCTTCCTGCCGCAGCCAGTTGTGTTCTAATGATTTGGCGATTTTTTGGGTTTTTGTCTTCACCTTGTACAAGCTATATATATAATTTTTTTTTCTGGTGCTGTAGCCACATGAGGGCTTGTTGTTTGTGGTATGAGATGTATTTTTAATAACATTTTTGGGTACCTATGACTTATTGATTAACTTTTATTAACGCTTTCTTGGTGGATTAAAAAAAATCTCCATCAATTCTGGCATTGTGTTTTACCTATTAATTTTTTTTTCCAGACAGCGTACAACATAAGTAACCTGTGGCCTTTATTCTGCGGGTCGGTACGATTACAGCGATACCTCATTTATATTGTTTTTTTATGTGTTACTAGTTTTGCAGAACAAAAATCCATTTGGGGAAGGAAATCAATTATCTTTGCATCGCCATCTTCTGAGATGCGTAACATTTTTATTTTTCGGTTTACAGAGTTATTTGAGGGCTTATTTTTTCCGGGACAACCTGTGCTTTTTATTGGTGCTGTTTTGGGGTACATGTGACTTTTAATTCACTTTTTATAGCATATTTTGTAGGGTGAGATGGCGAAAAATCATTACTTATGTCGGATTTTTTCCGTTTTTTTTTTCCGATGTTCACCATGTAGGTTAAATAATGTTTCAGTTTTGTTGTACAGATTGTTACGGACGTGGCGATACCAAATATGTATTGTTTTTTATTAATTTTTAGGTTTTTGTTTTATATAACTCATTTGATATAGGAAAAGGGAATTTTGGGGCTTTATTCATTTATTTATTTCACAAACTTTATTACATTTCTTTTTTTTACATTTCTTTATTTGTCCTATAAGGAGACCTGAACCAGGGATCGCTGGTCAAGTATTATAGACTGCAATACACGTGTACTGCAGTCTATAGAGGAAGTCAGCGTATGCGGCTGACTACCCTGCATCTGGGTAGATCAACCAGGTACTGGGGGCACCGAGCAGCCTGGGGTCACTGGCCAGACCCCAGGCTGCAGAAGACACATATGGGCACTCCGCGATCTTGCTGGGGGAACCCCTTGGGTGCTGCGGTCTTGTTTGACCGCGGCATCTAAGGGGTTAAAACCTCCGATCAGAGCACAGCTCCAACCGTAGGATATGGAGCAGGGTGTTAGCTGTCAGATACAGCTAACACCTGCTCTCGATAGCTAATATCAGGGAAAGTTTGTTACTGCAATAAACTTTCCCTGATATGGCGGCTACATGAACATATCAGGTCCTGATCATGTCTCCGTGAACAGCAGCAGCTATTATTGCTGTGTTCACGGAGTTCCTGACCCTTGGGGAGACCCGATCCCCAATTTAGCAGGGTCAGTTTATAAACGTCGGCTCTGCACAAAGCCCAGCAAGAGCCGACGTTTATATACAGTGGGCGGTCGCGAAAAGGTTAATGTGGAATATTATGCAGCTCAGATTCATCATCTGCGGTCAGCAATTAAAGAGGACCTTTCACGTCATCATGTATATGCAGTTTTACATACCACGAGAAAGCCGACAGTGCGCTGAATTCAGTGCACTGTCGGCTTTCCCGTTATGTGGCCCGGGACTGGAGCTATCGGTGGTCTTATTTTCACCGTCCACCGTCAGAAGGGCGTTCCTGACAGTCTAGCTGGGTTGTGAAGAAGGCCCCCCCACCCGACAGTACTCAACCATAGACTTATACTGGGAGGGGGGGCATTCCTCACAGCTCAGCGTCATCGCTGGGCTGTAAGGAACACCCCCTCTGACAGTACAGGGCTATGGACAAGTACAGTTAAAACGGCGAGGGATGCTCTGGAAAGGGGTGTTGTTTCACCAGGACAACGCGCCAGTTCACACATCAGCTGTTGCAATGGCTGCAATTCACTCCTGTGGTTTCCAACTGCTTCAGCAACCACCCTATTCCCCTTGTAAGCACGGGAAGTTCAGGGTAGGCTGGTTACCAGGTAAGTCAGGCACAGAGAGTCGTATGTACCAGTTCACACTTGCAGTTTTATTGATATAGTCCAAATCAAACAGCTTTCTTCAGCATGAAGGTACAAAGTCAAGTAATATAAATCATCCTTACTTCAGGATACAAAAACAAAGAACAAAAAAAAAAACTTCCTCACCAATGCAATTGGTTTTGTTGTAGGTTTCAGTCCTACACACAGGGCAGTGTATTGCAGCATAGCAGCTTCTCATTCCAGAGACAGCCACACCCAATTCCCTTGGGCAACCTCACCTCTTATGGCTGCACCTGGGTCACCCGGCAAGACCAGGACTGGAGTATAGTCTTGGGTCTACAATAACTCCCAAATTCCAGACCCATACTCCAGCCAGTCACCTTGTAGATACCAGCCACCTCAGTGGTAGGTACCTGTCATCTACAACTTTGCCCACTGCCTATCTACATTCCCCCCCCCCTCTGCCCAAAGCCGACGGACTGGGCACCCATAGAGGAGAGGCAGTGAACTCGTGACAGGTCTATGCTCGACCATAAAATCAAAGACCTGTAACGCTAGGAACCACCGTGTTACCCTTGCATTGTTGCCCTTGCTCCTGTACATCCACTTTAATGGGGCATGGTCAGAGACAAGCCTGAACTTCCTGCCCAGTAGGTAATATCTGAGGGACTCTAGGGCCCACTTTACTGCCAGACACTCACTCTCCATAATAGAGTAGTTTTTCTCGGCTGCATTCAGCTTTCGGCTTAGGTACTGTACATAATTGGATGTTCTTCTCCATGAACTTCCGGGGACGGGACATAACAGCCCCTAAGCCAACCTCTGATGCATCTGTCTGGACTACAAACTCCTTGGAGAAATCTGGGGCTATTAGTACAGGCTGTCTACACAATGCTATTTTCAGGCTGTTAAATGCTTTCTCGGCTTCTGGTGACCACTGAATCATTACCGATTTTTTTTTTTTTTCCCCTTTGTGAGGTCAGACAAAGGTGCTGCCATACTGGCAAAGTTAGGTACAAACCGTCGGTAATAGCCAACAATTCCTAGAAAAGCCCTCACTTGTTTCTTGGTGAGAGGACGTGGCCAGTTTTGTATCACCTCTACCTTATTATTCTGGGGCTTAAATATACCTCTTCCCACAACATAACCCAAATACCTGGCTTGTTCCATGCCTATGGTACATTTTTCTGGGTTGGCAGTAAACCCGGCTCTCTAAGGGAATCCAAAACAGCCTGAACTTTACTTAAATGGCTGTTCCAGTCTAGGCTGAAGATGACAATGTCATCTAAATAAGCCGCTGCATATTACCTATGTGGATTGAGAATCTCATCCATCGCTCTTTGGAAGGTGGCAAGGGCTCCTTTCAAACCAAATGGCATCCTAACCTATTGGAAACAGCCGTCGGAAGTAGCAAAGGCAGTTTTCTCTCGGGCATCTTTTGCCAAAGATATTTGCCAGTACCCTTTTGTGAGGTCCAGGGTGGTTATATATCTGGCTGGACCCAACCTCTCTAAGTTCATCGACCCGGGGCATAGGATAGGCATCCATTTTTGAAACTTCATTAAGTCTCCGGAAGTCATTACAGAAGTGCCAAATACCATGTGGCTTGGGAACTAGTACAATTGGACTAGACCATTCACTTTTTAATTTTTCAATCACTCCTAAGGGCAACATTCTCTGAACTTCTTCTGAGATAACCTGTCTACGGGCCTCAGGAATCTTGTAAGATTTCAGCTTCACTTTTACCTGTGGTTCGGTAATGATATCGTGTTCAATAACAGTAGTACAACCTAGAAAACATCTTTGTTTTGTTGCAAAAACTCTTTGGTCTCCTGTTTTTGTGAACAAGATAAGGTATCAGCAACTGTCACCTTATGGCATTCTGGCTCAGTAGCTACAGGAGGGCAGACTAGTGCGGCCAATGACTCCCTTTCTTTCTAGGGTTTAATCAAATTTACATGATATATTTGCACCGGCTTTCTTTTGCCCGGTTGGTGCACTTTATAATTTACCTCCCCAACTTTTTCCAGGATTTCAAAGGGTCCCTGCCACTTAGCCAAGAACTTGCTCTCTACTGTGGGCACAAGTATTAAGACCCGATCACCTGGAATGAATTCCCTAATTCTAGTAGAACGGTTGTAAACATTTTTTTGAGCTTCTTGCCCCCTCTGTAAATGTTCCTTCACTATGGTCATCACCTTGGAGATTCTCTCCTGCATTTATGCAATATGATCAATTACACTTTTATACAGGGTGGCTTCAGACTCCTATGTCTCTTTAGCCATGTCAAGCAGACCACGAGGATGTCTACAATACAGCAGCTCAAATGGGGAAAACCCTGTAGAGGACTGTGGTACTTCCCTAATTGAGAACAGCAGATATGGTAACAGACAATCCCAGTCTTTTCCATCCTTTTCAACAGCCTTTTTCAATATTGCCTTCAAGGTCTTATTAATCCTTTCTACAGTCATGGCCAAAAGTTTTGAGAATGACACAAATATTCTATTTTCACATGATCTGCTGCCCTCTGGTTTTTATGTGTGTTTGTCAGATGTTTTTATCACATACAGAAATATAATTGCATTCATATTATGAGTAACAGAAGCTTATATTGACAGTTAGAATGAGTTAATGCAGCAAGTCAATATTTGCAGTGTTGACCCTTCTTCTTCAGGACCTCTGCAATTCTCCCTGACATGCTCTCAATCAACTTCTGGACCAAATCCTGACTGATAGCAGTCCATTCTTGCAGAATCAATGCTTTAATTTTGTCTGAATTTGTTGGTTTTTGTTTGTCCACCCGTCTCTTGATGATTGACCACAAGTTCTCAATGGGATTAAGATCTGGGGAGTTTCCAGGCCATGGACCCAAAATCTCTATGTTTTGTTCCCTGAGCCATTTAGTTATCACCTTTGCTTTATGGCAAGGTGCTCCATCATGCTGGAAAAGGCATTGTTGAGCGCCAAACTGCTCTTGGACGGTTGGGAGAAGTTGCTCTTGGAGGACATTCTGGTACCATTCTTTATTCATGGCTGTGTTTTTAGGCAAGACTGTGAGAGAGCCGATTCCCTTGGCTGAGAAGCAACCCCACACATGAATGGTTTCAGGATGCTTTACAGTTGGCATGAGACAAGACTGGTGGTAGCGCTCACCTCTTCTTCTCCGAATAAGCTGTTTTCCAGATGTTCCAAACAATGGAAAAGGGGATTCATCAGAGAAAATGACTTGACCCCAGTCCTCAGCAGTCCACTCCCTGTACCTTTTGCAGAATATCAGTCTGTCCCTGATGTTTTTTCTGGAGAGAAGTGGCTTCTTTGCTGCCCTCCTTGAGACCAGGCCTTGCTCCAAGAGTCTCCGCCTCACAGTGCGTGCAGATGCACTCACACCTGCCTGCTGCCATTCCTCAGCAAGCTCTGCACTGCTGGTAGCCCGATCCCGCAGCTGAAACACTTTTAAGAGACGGTCCTGCCGCTTGCTGGTCTTTCTTGGGCGCCCTGGAGCCTTTTTGGCACCAATGGAACCTCTCTCCTTGAAGTTCTTGATGATGCGATAGATTGTTGACTGAGGTGCAATCTTTCTAGCTGCAATACTCTTCCCAGTTAGGCCATTTTTGTGCAGTGCAATGATGACTGCACGTGTTTCTTTAGAGATAACCATGGTTAACAGAAGAGAAACAATGATGGCAAGCACCAGCCTCCTTTTAAAGTGTCCAGTGGTGTCATTCTTACTTAATCATGACAGATTGATCTCCAGCCCTGTCCTCATCAACACCCACACCTGTGTTAATGGAGCAATCACTGAAACCATGTTAGGTGGTCCTTTTAAGGCAGGGCTGCAATGATGTTGAAATGTGTTTTGGGGGATAAAGTTCATTTTCTAGGCAAATATTGACTTTGCAAGTAATTGCTGTTAAGCTGATCACTCTTTATAACATTCTGGAGTATATGCAAATTGCCATTAGAAAAACTGAAGTAGTAGACTTTGTAAAAATTAATATTTGTATCATTCTCAAAACTTTTGGCCATGACTGTACAAGCCCATCAGTTTGTGGATGGTATACAGATGTTCTCAGCTGCCTAATCTTCAGTATTTTACATAATTCTTTCATCACCTTAGACATAAATGGTGTACCTTGATCTGTTAAGACTTATTTGGGAATTCCCATCCTAGTGCATATATGGAACAGCTCTTTTGCAATGCACTTAGCTGTGGGGTTCCTTAAAGGGATTGCCTCTGGATATCTGGTACCAAAATGTACTGATGACCTCTAGCGGACTTTACCAATGGTCTGGCTATATCCATGGCAACCCGCTCAAATGGGACTTCAATGATGGGTAAGAGCATCAAAGGGCTCCTAAAATGAGACACAGGAGCATTTACTTGGCAAGTGGGACAAGACTGACAGTAATTTTCAATGTCTTTATAACATCCTGGCCAATAGAACCTCGGAAAGACCCGTTCTCTGGTCTTATCTGAAGCTAGGTGTCCCCTGTAAGAGTTAAAAATAACCCCAGGTAGATTTGGTAAATAAGTCAGGTAAAACCCCGGTACCGGCAAAAGGACAGAGACGACACAGGCTTGTCAGTAACTGCCAGAGATCTCCTGTGGGAGGATCACTGGTCATTTATTTTATAGAGTATTGAGCAAAAGTTACAAATCAATCATATTACGTAAATTGGGGATGGTTTATTGGCACTCAAATATGGGATTTCACACAATTTCTGGGAATTAATATAAAATTATATTTAACCCATGTTACACAATAGATGTAATGTTACATAACAATGATGGATGAAGTAATCTTGACTCCCTCGCATCATTCACCCATATCTTGCGACATATCTGGTCAGACTGTCTCCACCAATTTTGGCAGTACAAGTTGTTTACGGTATAAAAATGAGAATATTTCTAAAAATGGTGAAAGCAAAGAAATGTCACGTGATACAGAATACAAAGTCTTTTGTAACTTTGGTTCACAATACATGAGTGATACAGGAGTATATATGTTTGGTTATATGAGATTATAATGGAGAATATATATAAAATTAACTATATAATGACTACTCTAACACATGAGAATTAGCCATGTCTAATACCATCTTCCTGTAGGGTCTGGGAACCAGTAACTGTTCCACAATTTCAGTATTAGTTTTGGTAACCCGATATAACATTGTTATGTACCTCAAAAAAAAGGATATCGCTGATCGGCCCTGGGGGAACACCATTTAGCACAGTTACATTTTCTAATGCAGTTTTTAAGGTGGGATCTTGCAACTGTGCAGTCCCAAAATTAACCCTCGAAACCTCAAGGTCTGGCAAGGCTGATTCAGAATCTGCAAACTCAGCCTCATCTCCTACCATAACTGCTAGAGGAAAATTGTCAGGTTCATGAGGAAAATTGTCAGGTTTTCCTCAACCAGTTTAGATTGTAAACCATTTTCCACAGATTCACCCTCTGGAAACACACTTCCAACCTTGGCAGCCTTATTAATTTGGGAAGATGTCACTCTATCCCACAGTTCCCAAAACAGAGAAAAGTCCTGTCCTATTATCATTTCATACAATAGTTTTTTTTACAAGGCCCACTTTGTGGGAGACATTACCACACATTTCTCTATGTTCACTTGAGCAACGGGATAGTCTTTAACGTTCCCATGCACACATATCACTCCCATACCTTTTCCAGGAACACATAACAAACACATGGGAAAGTTCATCTCTAATAAGAGTTACCAGGCTTCCTGAGTCCAGAAGCGCAGTCACCATGATGCCATTGACAGACACCTGACACATCTGTAGTCTGCCAGGATGCGATGTCACAGCACTGCAAACAGGGTGTGCAAACAAGAAGCACCGGAGAGCCATACTGCAGTCCATGGGCTCTGCCTTCATATAACAGTGTGCCGCTATGTGTCCCAGAGTATGACACTTCCAGCAGACTATTTGGCTTGGCTGTACTTTGGAAGTAACTTCCAGCTCCTCCATTTTCTTGTCCGCAGGTTTTTGTCTCTGCTCTTTCCCTGGTTTATACCACCTTTTATTGGATTCAGTAGGAACTTTGGGGTTAACCAGAGGATATTTCTCCTTAGTTGGGTGCATGACAAAATTCTCAGCTGTGGAATAACTCTCCACAAGGTCCACCAGATTGTCTGTCTGCATTTTGTGGGTTTCCCTGGACAACCCAGCGCTGCAGTGGGATAGGAAGAGCACGTATATAGTGATCCATGGCCACTCTTTCTACCATCTGCTCTGGTTTAAGAGACTCTGATTGCAACCATTTACAAATCAGGTGGAAGAAATCATACATCTGTGACCGTGGGGGTTTTTCTTGGCAGAAAATCCATTGATGTACTTGCTGGGCCCGGACTGCTAAACTGACCCCCAAGAGAGCAAGTACTTCAGCCTTTAGTTTGCTGAAGTACTGACAGCCACACCCAATTCCCTTGGGCAACCTCAGCTCTTATGGCTGCACCTGGATCACCCAGCAAGACCAGGACTGGAGTATAGGCTTGGGTCTACAAAAACTCCCAAATCCTGGACCCATACTCCAGCCAGTCACCTTGTAGATACCAGCCACCTCAGTGGTAGGTACCTGTCATCTACAACTTTGCCCTCTTCCTGTCTACACCCTGATTTGGCTCCCTCGGACTACCACCTATTTCCACAGATGAAAAATCACCTTGGTGGAAGTCGTTTTCCTTCTGATGAAGCTGTCATGGAAGCTGTAAAGAACTTTTTGGTGGAGCAGGACAGAACGTTCTACCACAGTGGAATAATGAAACTCCAAGAGCAATGGCATACATGTGTTATCCTCAAAGGAGACTATGTTGAGAACTAACTGCAAAATTTCGACCCACAGTCACTACTTCTGGGTCAGACCATGAACTTTTCAGGCGCCCCTCGTATATGTCTGTGCATGTCCAAACCTCAACTATTCCAAAAATGTAATTCCCTGGGAGGCTAGGAATGAACAGTAGCATAGAGTATGATATTTTTTTTTTTAGGTTTCATGCTCTGGGATTGCAAATTCTTGGAGAACCCCTTTAAAGACATAGGCACTTTTCTTTAGTGAAGTTATTCTAAAGTTTGTTCCTTTGACCTGTACTATTGGTTTATTAAGAATGAATAAAAGTTTACTTACGCTTTAAGTCTGAAATATCCAAACATAATGGGGCAGGTTTACTTAAAGTGTAGACAGTAAGAATTTGGTCTAGACATTCCTAAACTGCGCAAAATTCATCAAAGTGTCTGATGCTGTTTGATAAATCTGGCATATTGTTAAACTGTCTAACATTTGAGGCATTTGTGGCACACAGTGTTGCAACCTAGGCCATGTCTTTATTTCATACAAGTCATAAAAATGTCTGAGGTTAAGGACCCACATAATGTGCTGCAGCCAAAAAGCGCTACGTTTTTCACAGAAAGTGGACTTTCTGCTTCAATCATACTTATATGGAAAATGTCAGAGTTTCCGTAGGTATAATTGACATGCTGCAATGTACAAAAACGCAACAGTTTCTGAAATCACAGCATGTCCATATTTTTCTGCAATGTGTGGATGGAATTAGCCAGAATCCCATCCACTTTGCAGGTACTGTAAAATGCTGCAGTTTTTGACGCAGCGTTTCCTTCGCGGCTAAATTGAACCGTTAACGCTACATGGGGCACTGGCTTCAAACACTTAATAAATGTGACGAAAAGCTTGGTAATATAGTTTTTTGGTGCAAAGTATTCTGCTTGATAAATCTTCACCATTGTTTTTTTATCATGTACAGTAAACACTGTAAAAAAAAAAAAAGAAAAAACACTAATACATTTTGATGATCAAAAAATGGTACTAACAAAAAGTACAACTTTCCTCACGAAAAAGCTCTCATATAACTTAGTCAACAAAAAAAGTTAAAAAGTTATGTATGTTAGAATACTGTGCCCTCAAGTAAATAATTTATATTCAGAAAATTGTGTTTTATTTAGTTAATGTGGTAAAACTGAAAACTACTAAAATAAAACTGATATAAATCGCCATAATCATAATGATCTGCTGGAGAAAGTTCTTATTTCATTATTAATGTCGAATGTGCACCAAAGAAACAAAACAGAAACAATAATGACAAAATTATGTTTTTTTTTTTTCACGCAGACCTGCCTCCAAAAATATTAATAAAAGCTAATTAAGGCCAGGGCCCAACATGGCAAATCCCATCCACACATTGCAGAAAAATACATACAGTAGAAACACTGCGATTTCCAAAACTGTTGCAGTTTTGGAAATCGCAGCATGTCAATTATACCTACGGAAACGCCCGCGATTTCACTATGGGTATAATAATAATAATACATTTTATTTATATAGCGCCAACATATTCTGCAGCACTGTACAATTTGTAGTGTTCAAGTACAGACAAAAAAAATACATTACAAAGAAATAGTCAATTTACACGATAGGACTGAGGGCCCTGCTCACAAGAGCTTACAATCTATGAGGTAGAGGGGGTGACACAAGAGGTAGCAGGGGTGGCAACAGATGTAGCATTGCTTATACAGTGGTCCGGCCGTTTCTGTGATAGAAGTGACTTTCATAACACATATATAAAGCCACAGTGGGGAAAAAAAGTATTTAGTCAGCCACCAATTGTGCAAGTTCTCCCACTTAAAAAGATGAGAGAGGCCTGTACTTGTCATCATAGGTAGACCTCAACTATTAAACACAAAATGAGAAAACATATCTAGAAAATCACATTGTCTGATTTTTTTAAGAATTTATTTGCAAATTATGGTGGAAAATAAGTATTTGGTCACCTATAAACAAGCAAGATTTCTGGCTCTGACAGACCTGTAACTTCTTTAAGAGGCTCCTCTGTTCTCCACTCATTACCTGTAGTAATGGCACCTGTTTGACATTGTTATCAGTATAAAAGACACCTGTCCACAACCTCAAACAGTCACACTCCAAACTCCACTATGGTGAAGACCAAAGAGCTGTGGAAGGACACCAGAAACAAAATTGTAGGCCTGCACCAGGCTGGGAAGACTGAATCTGCAATAGGCAAGCAGATTGGTGTGAAGAAATCAACTGTGGGAGCAATAATTAGAAAATGGAAGACATACAAGACCACTGATAATCTCCCTCGATCAGGGGTTCCACGCACGATCTCACCCCCGTGGGTTCAAAATGATCACAAGAACGGTGAGCAAAAATCCCAGAACCACACAGAGGGACCTAGTGAATGACCTGCAGAAAGCTGGGACTAACGTAACAAAGGCTACCGTCAGTAACACACTACGCCGCCAGGGACTCAGATCCTGCAGTGCCAGACGTGTCCCCCTGCTTAAGCCAGTACATATCTGAAGTTTGCTAGAGAGCATTTGGATGTTCCAGAAGAGTATTGGGAGAATGTCATATGGTCAGATGAAACCAAAGTAGAACTGTTTGGTAGAAACACAACTCGTCGTGTTTGGAGGAGAGTGAATGCTGAGTTGAATCCAAAGAACACCATACCTACTGTGAAGCATGGGGGTGGCAATATCATGCTTTGGGGCTGTTTCTCTGTAAAGGGACCAGGCCGACTGATCCGTGTACATGAAAGAATGAATGGGGCCATGTATCGTGAGATTTTGAGTGCAAACCTCCTTCCATCAGCAAGGGCACTGAAGATGAAACGTGGCTGGGTCTTTCAGCATGACAATGATCCCAAGCATACCGCCAGGGCAACGAAGGAGTTGCTTCGTAAGAAACATTTCAAGGTCCTGGAGTGGCCTAGCCAGTCTCCAGATCTCAATCCCATAGAAAACCTTTGGAGGGAGTTTAAAGTCCGTGTTGCCCAGCGACAGCCCCATAACATCACTGCTCTAGAGGAGATCTGCATGGAGGAATGGGCCAACATACCAGCAACAGTGTGTGCCAACCTTGTGAAGACTTACAGAAAATGTTTGACCTCTGTCATTGCCAACAAAGGATATATAACAAAGTATTGAGATGAACTTTTGTTATTGACCAAATACTTATTTTCCACATTAATTTGAAAAAAAATTCTTTAAAAATCAGACAATGTGATTTTCTGTATTTGTTTTCTCATTTTGTCTCTCATAGTTGAGGTCTACCTATGATGTCAATTACAGGCCTCTCTCATCTTTTTAAGTGAGAGAACTTTTACAATTGGTGGCTAACTAAATACTTTTTCCCCCACTGTATATGAGCCGTGTCCTTAATGTGCAGATGGTGCCTGGACATATAAAGTTAGTCTGAAACGGCATATCCTGTGAGGTAACGCGGGAGCGTGATCAGAGGAGGGTTCATTTTCGGGATTCTAACTGCAGAAGGGTTTACATTAGGAATTGTAATAGGCCTGTCTGAAAAGATGTGTCTTTATATTGCACTTGAAGCTGTAGAAATTGGGAGTTAATCTGATTGTCTGGGGTAGAGCATTCCAGAGAAGTGGTGCAATTTGGGAGAAGTCTTGGATACAAGTGTGGGAGGATCTGATAATAGAGGATGTCTTAGGTCATTGAGTGAGTGGAGAGTACGGGTTGGGCGATAGACAGAGATGAGGGAGGAAATGTAGGGAGGTGCAGCCAAATGGAGAGCTGTAAAGGGAAGTGCTTGCCACAAACATTAATATTGTCTGCAGGCTACAAAACCTGCTTTCCAGGAAGGCTTTTGTTTAGAAGGGTGGAGATGGAATATGCTAATGAGACCTCCATGGTGATGGTAATCAGCTTCCCTTGTTCAAAGAGAGTTCCACTGAAACAAGGGACATTAGAAGTCAGATGGGGGAGGTAGGTCATTACCCCTGGGCCAAGGATCAATTTTAAGTGTTAGAGCGCCATCCCAAGACTCATAAGAAGTATTGCATCTAAACTTATATTACAATACCAAGAGCTTGATTGGAGTGACAACATCTAGGTGGGCGGAGTTGTGGGCTATAAATATGATGGGCCAAAAGCCCTCTTTCTCTCTCTTCACCAGCCCCCTTGGACTGACCAGCCTCATCTAGACAAGCTCCATATACCACCAGAGCATAATAAGGCTTAACAACTCGCTGGGGGACTGAGAAATCCATTTGTGCCTCTTTAATATCAAAGTCAAGGTTCTTCAGGAGAAGTCCAGCTGGTCGGGAAAAGGCTTTCCGGTACGAAAAGGATACTTTTTCAAGCAGCAAAGGACAAGTAGAAGGACAACGGTGACCAAGATGACAGCAGGAAAAGTAAGTATGGATTTCTCAACATTAAAACACCTAGCTAAACACAGTACATTCAACCCAGTACCACCCACAACCTATAAATCAGGAGAAATGTTGTGGTCTGCTTTGCTGGATCAGGCCTATGCTCATGATAAAAACTGCATTAGTAAATGGACAGTTTTTAACAAAACTTCCAAAAGATTACAAATGCTAGCAAGACTAGTATATACTTTTGAGGATACCATTTGGAAGCCAGAGCATGCTGAGATCCTAGCAAACATGAAAGGGACAGTGGAGCGAGCTAACAATGCAAACTCCCACTGTCATTGTTGTGTAGACAATGTCAAGCAGATTCACATGTTAGAAACTCAATTGAAAGATGAGGCACTTTGTATAATTGAGAGAGGAAAGGAGATTTGTGTGTTGGAATCCAAACTCTCTGACAAAGAGAATTATTATTCTGACATGGACAAAGAACTCCTTCGATTATACACTGAGAACAATCAGTTTAGAAGTAAAATTACTTCCGCAGAAGCAATGTTAGTGACACTAAGAGAGGATCAAGCGGCAAAGTCGCAAATCATTGCGACTTTGCAGCAGATCATCTCTGACTTGTCACGGCCTAGTACTAACAGCACGGTACCCTTGCCAACTAAACAGATTTGTGTCTCAGGAATGGCACAGGAGGGGACTGGGGCAATCAGACCCACGGCTCCTGCGGATCAGAGATCCAATAGTCCATTTTGTGATACTAGGACTCCAGTGGAGCGTGCACTACAATTCTCTCCAACACCTTTGGAGAGGAGAGACAGCGGACGCCTCCATGGACAGGACTCAAATTGGGGACTAAGTAGTGGATGGGAAACTGTACATACGGCTTCCAACCTACCTACACGTCCTGAAAGGTCAGTGGAATTTTATCCTAGCCATAACAACATGGAAAAGATAAATTTCCTGTTACAGATCTGCAAAGAGATCCCTAAGTATGACCCTAATACAGATCCATTTACAGCCTGTGATATGTTTGAAGGACATTGCAGGAAATATTCTGTGCCTCCAGAATATCGTATGGAGCTGTTTAAATTGTGGTTGCCTACACACCTCAACCAAAGGTATGAGGCAACAGAGAGAACAAGTCCCAAGAATGGCCTATTTTATGATGAGGAAGAATGCCTTTCAATACTCATGAAACTGGCAACAGGACATTGGGATGTTACTCCAGAAATCCTGACAAAATTCAAACCCACCTTACAGGACGAACCTTCGTCCCTCTGTGGTCGGTTTGAAGCAATGTACAGGAAGATCACAAAGGATCAAGGTATAGGAGTCCCACAAGGCATGGTTCGTATGTTTGTGTACAAATTCCCATACCTTGACACCGCAATTCGGTGTTGCAGTTTTGGAAATCGCAGCATGTCAATTATACCTACGGAAACGCCCGCGATTTCACTATGGGTATAATAATAATAATACATTTTATTTATATAGCGCCAACATATTCTGCAGCACTGTACAATTTGTAGTGTTCAAGTACAGACAAAAAAAATACATTACAAAGAAATAGTCAATTTACACGATAGGACTGAGGGCCCTGCTCACAAGAGCTTACAATCTATGAGGTAGAGGGGGTGACACAAGAGGTAGCAGGGGTGGCAACAGATGTAGCATTGCTTATACAGTGGTCCGGCCGTTTCTGTGATAGAAGTGACTTTCATAACACATATATAAAGCCACAGTGGGGAAAAAAAGTATTTAGTCAGCCACCAATTGTGCAAGTTCTCCCACTTAAAAAGATGAGAGAGGCCTGTACTTGTCATCATAGGTAGACCTCAACTATTAAACACAAAATGAGAAAACATATCTAGAAAATCACATTGTCTGATTTTTTTAAGAATTTATTTGCAAATTATGGTGGAAAATAAGTATTTGGTCACCTATAAACAAGCAAGATTTCTGGCTCTGACAGACCTGTAACTTCTTTAAGAGGCTCCTCTGTTCTCCACTCATTACCTGTAGTAATGGCACCTGTTTGACATTGTTATCAGTATAAAAGACACCTGTCCACAACCTCAAACAGTCACACTCCAAACTCCACTATGGTGAAGACCAAAGAGCTGTGGAAGGACACCAGAAACAAAATTGTAGGCCTGCACCAGGCTGGGAAGACTGAATCTGCAATAGGCAAGCAGATTGGTGTGAAGAAATCAACTGTGGGAGCAATAATTAGAAAATGGAAGACATACAAGACCACTGATAATCTCCCTCGATCAGGGGTTCCACGCACGATCTCACCCCGTGGGTTCAAAATGATCACAAGAACGGTGAGCAAAAATCCCAGAACCACACAGAGGGACCTAGTGAATGACCTGCAGAAAGCTGGGACTAACGTAACAAAGGCTACCGTCAGTAACACACTACGCCGCCAGGGACTCAGATCCTGCAGTGCCAGACGTGTCCCCCTGCTTAAGCCAGTACATATCTGAAGTTTGCTAGAGAGCATTTGGATGTTCCAGAAGAGTATTGGGAGAATGTCATATGGTCAGATGAAACCAAAGTAGAACTGTTTGGTAGAAACACAACTCGTCGTGTTTGGAGGAGAGTGAATGCTGAGTTGAATCCAAAGAACACCATACCTACTGTGAAGCATGGGGGTGGCAATATCATGCTTTGGGGCTGTTTCTCTGTAAAGGGACCAGGCCGACTGATCCGTGTACATGAAAGAATGAATGGGGCCATGTATCGTGAGATTTTGAGTGCAAACCTCCTTCCATCAGCAAGGGCACTGAAGATGAAACGTGGCTGGGTCTTTCAGCATGACAATGATCCCAAGCATACCGCCAGGGCAACGAAGGAGTTGCTTCGTAAGAAACATTTCAAGGTCCTGGAGTGGCCTAGCCAGTCTCCAGATCTCAATCCCATAGAAAACCTTTGGAGGGAGTTTAAAGTCCGTGTTGCCCAGCGACAGCCCCATAACATCACTGCTCTAGAGGAGATCTGCATGGAGGAATGGGCCAACATACCAGCAACAGTGTGTGCCAACCTTGTGAAGACTTACAGAAAATGTTTGACCTCTGTCATTGCCAACAAAGGATATATAACAAAGTATTGAGATGAACTTTTGTTATTGACCAAATACTTATTTTCCACATTAATTTGAAAAAAAATTCTTTAAAAATCAGACAATGTGATTTTCTGTATTTGTTTTCTCATTTTGTCTCTCATAGTTGAGGTCTACCTATGATGTCAATTACAGGCCTCTCTCATCTTTTTAAGTGAGAGAACTTTTACAATTGGTGGCTAACTAAATACTTTTTCCCCCACTGTATATGAGCCGTGTCCTTAATGTGCAGATGGTGCCTGGACATATAAAGTTAGTCTGAAACGGCATATCCTGTGAGGTAACGCGGGAGCGTGATCAGAGGAGGGTTCATTTTCGGGATTCTAACTGCAGAAGGGTTTACATTAGGAATTGTAATAGGCCTGTCTGAAAAGATGTGTCTTTATATTGCACTTGAAGCTGTAGAAATTGGGAGTTAATCTGATTGTCTGGGGTAGAGCATTCCAGAGAAGTGGTGCAATTTGGGGAGAAGTCTTGGATACAAGTGTGGGAGGATCTGATAATAGAGGATGTCTTAGGTCATTGAGTGAGTGGAGAGTACGGGTTGGGCGATAGACAGAGATGAGGGAGGAAATGTAGGGAGGTGCAGCCAAATGGAGAGCTGTAAAGGGAAGTGCTTGCCACAAACATTAATATTGTCTGCAGGCTACAAAACCTGCTTTCCAGGAAGGCTTTTGTTTAGAAGGGTGGAGATGGAATATGCTAATGAGACCTCCATGGTGATGGTAATCAGCTTCCCTTGTTCAAAGAGAGTTCCACTGAAACAAGGGACATTAGAAGTCAGATGGGGGAGGTAGGTCATTACCCCTGGGCCAAGGATCAATTTTAAGTGTTAGAGCGCCATCCCAAGACTCATAAGAAGTATTGCATCTAAACTTATATTACAATACCAAGAGCTTGATTGGAGTGACAACATCTAGGTGGGCGGAGTTGTGGGCTATAAATATGATGGGCCAAAAGCCCTCTTTCTCTCTCTTCACCAGCCCCCTTGGACTGACCAGCCTCATCTAGACAAGCTCCATATACCACCAGAGCATAATAAGGCTTAACAACTCGCTGGGGGACTGAGAAATCCATTTGTGCCTCTTTAATATCAAAGTCAAGGTTCTTCAGGAGAAGTCCAGCTGGTCGGGAAAAGGCTTTCCGGTACGAAAAGGATACTTTTTCAAGCAGCAAAGGACAAGTAGAAGGACAACGGTGACCAAGATGACAGCAGGAAAAGTAAGTATGGATTTCTCAACATTAAAACACCTAGCTAAACACAGTACATTCAACCCAGTACCACCCACAACCTATAAATCAGGAGAAATGTTGTGGTCTGCTTTGCTGGATCAGGCCTATGCTCATGATAAAAACTGCATTAGTAAATGGACAGTTTTTAACAAAACTTCCAAAAGATTACAAATGCTAGCAAGACTAGTATATACTTTTGAGGATACCATTTGGAAGCCAGAGCATGCTGAGATCCTAGCAAACATGAAAGGGACAGTGGAGCGAGCTAACAATGCAAACTCCCACTGTCATTGTTGTGTAGACAATGTCAAGCAGATTCACATGTTAGAAACTCAATTGAAAGATGAGGCACTTTGTATAATTGAGAGAGGAAAGGAGATTTGTGTGTTGGAATCCAAACTCTCTGACAAAGAGAATTATTATTCTGACATGGACAAAGAACTCCTTCGATTATACACTGAGAACAATCAGTTTAGAAGTAAAATTACTTCCGCAGAAGCAATGTTAGTGACACTAAGAGAGGATCAAGCGGCAAAGTCGCAAATCATTGCGACTTTGCAGCAGATCATCTCTGACTTGTCACGGCCTAGTACTAACAGCACGGTACCCTTGCCAACTAAACAGATTTGTGTCTCAGGAATGGCACAGGAGGGGACTGGGGCAATCAGACCCACGGCTCCTGCGGATCAGAGATCCAATAGTCCATTTTGTGATACTAGGACTCCAGTGGAGCGTGCACTACAATTCTCTCCAACACCTTTGGAGAGGAGAGACAGCGGACGCCTCCATGGACAGGACTCAAATTGGGGACTAAGTAGTGGATGGGAAACTGTACATACGGCTTCCAACCTACCTACACGTCCTGAAAGGTCAGTGGAATTTTATCCTAGCCATAACAACATGGAAAAGATAAATTTCCTGTTACAGATCTGCAAAGAGATCCCTAAGTATGACCCTAATACAGATCCATTTACAGCCTGTGATATGTTTGAAGGACATTGCAGGAAATATTCTGTGCCTCCAGAATATCGTATGGAGCTGTTTAAATTGTGGTTGCCTACACACCTCAACCAAAGGTATGAGGCAACAGAGAGAACAAGTCCCAAGAATGGCCTATTTTATGATGAGGAAGAATGCCTTTCAATACTCATGAAACTGGCAACAGGACATTGGGATGTTACTCCAGAAATCCTGACAAAATTCAAACCCACCTTACAGGACGAACCTTCGTCCCTCTGTGGTCGGTTTGAAGCAATGTACAGGAAGATCACAAAGGATCAAGGTATAGGAGTCCCACAAGGCATGGTTCGTATGTTTGTGTACAAATTCCCATACCTTGACACCGCAATTCGGTGTTGCAGTTTTGGAAATCGCAGCATGTCAATTATACCTACGGAAACGCCCGCGATTTCACTATGGGTATAATAATAATAATACATTTTATTTATATAGCGCCAACATATTCTGCAGCACTGTACAATTTGTAGTGTTCAAGTACAGACAAAAAAAATACATTACAAAGAAATAGTCAATTTACACGATAGGACTGAGGGCCCTGCTCACAAGCGCTTACAATCTATGAGGTAGAGGGGGTGACACAAGAGGTAGCAGGGGTGGCAACAGATGTAGCATTGCTTATACAGTGGTCCGGCCGTTTCTGTGATAGAAGTGACTTTCATAACACATATATAAAGCCACAGTGGGGAAAAAAAAGTATTTAGTCAGCCACCAATTGTGCAAGTTCTCCCACTTAAAAAGATGAGAGAGGCCTGTACTTGTCATCATAGGTAGACCTCAACTATTAAACACAAAATGAGAAAACATATCTAGAAAATCACATTGTCTGATTTTTTTAAGAATTTATTTGCAAATTATGGTGGAAAATAAGTATTTGGTCACCTATAAACAAGCAAGATTTCTGGCTCTGACAGACCTGTAACTTCTTTAAGAGGCTCCTCTGTTCTCCACTCATTACCTGTAGTAATGGCACCTGTTTGACATTGTTATCAGTATAAAAGACACCTGTCCACAACCTCAAACAGTCACACTCCAAACTCCACTATGGTGAAGACCAAAGAGCTGTGGAAGGACACCAGAAACAAAATTGTAGGCCTGCACCAGGCTGGGAAGACTGAATCTGCAATAGGCAAGCAGATTGGTGTGAAGAAATCAACTGTGGGAGCAATAATTAGAAAATGGAAGACATACAAGACCACTGATAATCTCCCTCGATCAGGGGTTCCACGCACGATCTCACCCCGTGGGTTCAAAATGATCACAAGAACGGTGAGCAAAAATCCCAGAACCACACAGAGGGACCTAGTGAATGACCTGCAGAAAGCTGGGACTAACATAACAAAGGCTACCGTCAGTAACACACTACGCCGCCAGGGACTCAGATCCTGCAGTGCCAGACGTGTCCCCCTGCTTAAGCCAGTACATATCTGAAGTTTGCTAGAGAGCATTTGGATGTTCCAGAAGAGTATTGGGAGAATGTCATATGGTCAGATGAAACCAAAGTAGAACTGTTTGGTAGAAACACAACTCGTCGTGTTTGGAGGAGAGTGAATGCTGAGTTGAATCCAAAGAACACCATACCTACTGTGAAGCATGGGGGTGGCAATATCATGCTTTGGGGCTGTTTCTCTGTAAAGGGACCAGGCCGACTGATCCGTGTACATGAAAGAATGAATGGGGCCATGTATCGTGAGATTTTGAGTGCAAACCTCCTTCCATCAGCAAGGGCACTGAAGATGAAACGTGGCTGGGTCTTTCAGCATGACAATGATCCCAAGCATACCGCCAGGGCAACGAAGGAGTTGCTTCGTAAGAAACATTTCAAGGTCCTGGAGTGGCCTAGCCAGTCTCCAGATCTCAATCCCATAGAAAACCTTTGGAGGGAGTTTAAAGTCCGTGTTGCCCAGCGACAGCCCCATAACATCACTGCTCTAGAGGAGATCTGCATGGAGGAATGGGCCAACATACCAGCAACAGTGTGTGCCAACCTTGTGAAGACTTACAGAAAATGTTTGACCTCTGTCATTGCCAACAAAGGATATATAACAAAGTATTGAGATGAACTTTTGTTATTGACCAAATACTTATTTTCCACATTAATTTGAAAAAAAATTCTTTAAAAATCAGACAATGTGATTTTCTGTATTTGTTTTCTCATTTTGTCTCTCATAGTTGAGGTCTACCTATGATGTCAATTACAGGCCTCTCTCATCTTTTTAAGTGAGAGAACTTTTACAATTGGTGGCTAACTAAATACTTTTTCCCCCACTGTATATGAGCCGTGTCCTTAATGTGCAGATGGTGCCTGGACATATAAAGTTAGTCTGAAACGGCATATCCTGTGAGGTAACGCGGGAGCGTGATCAGAGGAGGGTTCATTTTCGGGATTCTAACTGCAGAAGGGTTTACATTAGGAATTGTAATAGGCCTGTCTGAAAAGATGTGTCTTTATATTGCACTTGAAGCTGTAGAAATTGGGAGTTAATCTGATTGTCTGGGGTAGAGCATTCCAGAGAAGTGGTGCAATTTGGGAGAAGTCTTGGATACAAGTGTGGGAGGATCTGATAATAGAGGATGTCTTAGGTCATTGAGTGAGTGGAGAGTACGGGTTGGGCGATAGACAGAGATGAGGGAGGAAATGTAGGGAGGTGCAGCCAAATGGAGAGCTGTAAAGGGAAGTGCTTGCCACAAACATTAATATTGTCTGCAGGCTACAAAACCTGCTTTCCAGGAAGGCTTTTGTTTAGAAGGGTGGAGATGGAATATGCTAATGAGACCTCCATGGTGATGGTAATCAGCTTCCCTTGTTCAAAGAGAGTTCCACTGAAACAAGGGACATTAGAAGTCAGATGGGGGAGGTAGGTCATTACCCCTGGGCCAAGGATCAATTTTAAGTGTTAGAGCGCCATCCCAAGACTCATAAGAAGTATTGCATCTAAACTTATATTACAATACCAAGAGCTTGATTGGAGTGACAACATCTAGGTGGGCGGAGTTGTGGGCTATAAATATGATGGGCCAAAAGCCCTCTTTCTCTCTCTTCACCAGCCCCCTTGGACTGACCAGCCTCATCTAGACAAGCTCCATATACCACCAGAGCATAATAAGGCTTAACAACTCGCTGGGGGACTGAGAAATCCATTTGTGCCTCTTTAATATCAAAGTCAAGGTTCTTCAGGAGAAGTCCAGCTGGTCGGGAAAAGGCTTTCCGGTACGAAAAGGATACTTTTTCAAGCAGCAAAGGACAAGTAGAAGGACAACGGTGACCAAGATGACAGCAGGAAAAGTAAGTATGGATTTCTCAACATTAAAACACCTAGCTAAACACAGTACATTCAACCCAGTACCACCCACAACCTATAAATCAGGAGAAATGTTGTGGTCTGCTTTGCTGGATCAGGCCTATGCTCATGATAAAAACTGCATTAGTAAATGGACAGTTTTTAACAAAACTTCCAAAAGATTACAAATGCTAGCAAGACTAGTATATACTTTTGAGGATACCATTTGGAAGCCAGAGCATGCTGAGATCCTAGCAAACATGAAAGGGACAGTGGAGCGAGCTAACAATGCAAACTCCCACTGTCATTGTTGTGTAGACAATGTCAAGCAGATTCACATGTTAGAAACTCAATTGAAAGATGAGGCACTTTGTATAATTGAGAGAGGAAAGGAGATTTGTGTGTTGGAATCCAAACTCTCTGACAAAGAGAATTATTATTCTGACATGGACAAAGAACTCCTTCGATTATACACTGAGAACAATCAGTTTAGAAGTAAAATTACTTCCGCAGAAGCAATGTTAGTGACACTAAGAGAGGATCAAGCGGCAAAGTCGCAAATCATTGCGACTTTGCAGCAGATCATCTCTGACTTGTCACGGCCTAGTACTAACAGCACGGTACCCTTGCCAACTAAACAGATTTGTGTCTCAGGAATGGCACAGGAGGGGACTGGGGCAATCAGACCCACGGCTCCTGCGGATCAGAGATCCAATAGTCCATTTTGTGATACTAGGACTCCAGTGGAGCGTGCACTACAATTCTCTCCAACACCTTTGGAGAGGAGAGACAGCGGACGCCTCCATGGACAGGACTCAAATTGGGGACTAAGTAGTGGATGGGAAACTGTACATACGGCTTCCAACCTACCTACACGTCCTGAAAGGTCAGTGGAATTTTATCCTAGCCATAACAACATGGAAAAGATAAATTTCCTGTTACAGATCTGCAAAGAGATCCCTAAGTATGACCCTAATACAGATCCATTTACAGCCTGTGATATGTTTGAAGGACATTGCAGGAAATATTCTGTGCCTCCAGAATATCGTATGGAGCTGTTTAAATTGTGGTTGCCTACACACCTCAACCAAAGGTATGAGGCAACAGAGAGAACAAGTCCCAAGAATGGCCTATTTTATGATGAGGAAGAATGCCTTTCAATACTCATGAAACTGGCAACAGGACATTGGGATGTTACTCCAGAAATCCTGACAAAATTCAAACCCACCTTACAGGACGAACCTTCGTCCCTCTGTGGTCGGTTTGAAGCAATGTACAGGAAGATCACAAAGGATCAAGGTATAGGAGTCCCACAAGGCATGGTTCGTATGTTTGTGTACAAATTCCCATACCTTGACACCGCAATTCGGCTAAGTGCAGCAAGGGAACCAACGCTCACTGATGCAGCCATGATTATTGAACAGTATAGACAAGATCTACTGCGCAATAAAAAGTCTGTGAAAATCAGGGAGCGTGGAAAGGTCCATGTCAAATCACAAGATGAACGTGGACACCACACTAAGCCACACATGTCTGTCTACCCCACAGCTCCTCCAACAGAAAAGATGGGAGACATACGATGCTTTCTGTGTTTACAGGTTGGACACATTAAAAGAAACTGCCCTCAAGTAGTTCGCAATCGTACTAACCCAGAGAAAAATGGCAATAATAATGACTTCAAGATGAAGCCTAATTACGCCAAACAAGTTGGGAAACAGACAGATAGCAATCAGGGACATTTGCCAGAACAGGCACTGAAACGTATGGCACTTGTAAATGCCCCTGATAGACCAGAGGATAGAACATTAGGTGTAGAACATCATAAGTCTGCACAGAATGTTAAAACTCAGAAACCACAAGTGGCAGTACGTACCTCAGAGGTACCTACTGAGAATCTGGTGCAGATTGACTGACGGTCAGGGATCCCTAAAGATCTGGCTCCAATATGTCACATCATACTGGATTCTTCAGGGAGACCCCACATTAAAGCCAGAATAAAAGACCACGATACCAAGATCATGCTCGACACTGGAGCAGAAATTTCTATTACCAATGTCAAACATGATCTACACCCCAACAGCCCTCAGTGTATGGTGATCGGATTTGATCACCAACAAGGGGGGGTGAGAGCCCACAGGATAGATGAAGTTCTAGTTGAGCTTGACAGAAATAGGACCTTGAAGATCCCAATGTGGTATTACCCTGGTACTGATAACATCATCGGTACCGATGTAATGACACAAAATGGATGGATAATCGATTTGGCAAACTGTATTGTTTGGAGGGGTCCAAGGCGATCAAAGGTGTATGTCATACAGCACCAATGTCTGGGACCACCCCTACCAGCAATTGAAAATTCTTCCAATGTGCTGGAACACAAATGGCCAGAGGTCTCACACAACATAGACCTTGAACCTATTGTGTTCGAATATCCAGACTTGTGGGCTCAAAGCAAAAATGATTGTGGAAGTATGGTTGGCGTTCAGGTGGACATACAAGGGCCAGACCCTCCACCTCAGCGTCAATACCGCTTTCCGCCTGAGGCAACACAATCAATTCTAGAGACAGTCCAAGACCTGGAAGTAAGGGGTGTGGTCATAGAGGGTAATTCAAAGTGCAATAATCCTTTATGGCCTGTGAAAAAGAAGGGTGCAGGTGTTGAAACTACATGGAGGCTTACAATAGACCTTCGCATCCTTAATAAGTACACCCCCATGTCTGCACCTGTGGTCGCTCAGACTCCCGACATAATGGCAAGGGTAAGCGGCAAAAGTCGTATATTCTCAACCATCGATGTCGCCAATGGATTCTTTTCCATCGAACTGACAGAGAGCTGCAGGTACAAGTTCGCCTTCACAGTGGGTAACAAGCAGTATATGTTCTGTGTACTGCCCCAGGGGTTTCACAGTAGTCCTACATATTTTCACCAGGCATTAGCGGCTGTATTAAGTGTGTTCTCTCGGCCAGAATGTCTGCTGCAATATGTTGACGACCTTCTCCTTCACACAGAAACCATGGAAGACCATCTGGTTCTGTTGAAGGAACTGTTAGGACTCCTGGCCCAGGCTGGACTCAAGCTGAGCCCTCATAAGGCAAACTTGGCTAGGACAGAAGTCACCTTCCTTGGTGTCCAGATTTCATATGGAGCCAAGGGCATCCTGGCTGCCCGTGTGGAAGCCATGGTGAAGATACCCAGGCCAGACTCTCTACAGAACTTACGCAAGTTCCTAGGAGTAGCCAACTTCATGAGGGAGTTCATAGAGGATTTTGCCGTCAAAGCGAAACCACTCTATGAACTTCTTAGAGGGGAACAGCCTTCTCTGAAGGACTGGTAAGAGACATAGGAAGAGGCCTTTTCAACTCTGAAAAGAGATCTCTCATCCGCCCCAGTCCTAGCCACCCCTCACCCAGAAGGAAAACTGGCCATACAAGCCCATGCTGGCGCAGAGTCTATTTCTACGGTCCTTCTTCAAAAGATAGGGTCTGAGTATAGACCTCTAGGGTACTTCTCCAGGCTCCTTTCACCAGTTGAAAGGGGTTTTGATGAATGTGCTAAACAACTGACAGCCATACACTATGCGGTTAAAGCTACCGAGCATATTGTGGGTTTCAGGCCCCTCACTGTACAGACTCCACATTCCCCGCTGGCACTCTTGCTTCGAGATACACTCCCTGGAGTCTCACAACAGAGATTTGGGAAGTGGATTATGGAGCTGAGTGGGCGAAATCTGACAGTGGACCACAAAGCAAAATATGTTCTCTCCCAGTTGTTAAATATGACAGGGTGTGATGAACCGACCCTCAGTTTTATATCTTTCTTGGAAGTGTGTTTTACTTGCTTAGGTCAGTCCTTCCCCCACTTGGAATGCAGTGCTTTAGTTGAGTCCACATTGCTGGACGATACGCTTCACTGGTTTTATGTGTGTTCATTGGAGATGGCTTGCTATAGCCAGGCACTTTTATTATCCCTGGCCAGATGGGATGGGGGATAGCAAGCCTTAACTTCACCCTTCTCTCCGAGGGTTCTGCAAAGGTGGGAGAAGGGGGGCTGCCTGGGTGCAAGGGGTGGGTGGAGCACTAGCCATATGCTGTGGGCAGACCTGGATTCTGGGGTCATTCAGCAAAGAGGCAGTAAGGAACTCTGATCTGGGAGAAGAGGAGAGAGCTTGCCCTACTGAGGAATGCATTGAGGGCCTAGCAGTGAGGCCTGAAGCCTTTCACTTGTTCTGGACAACATGTAGAAGGATTGTTTTATGCAACTTGCTTAAGCTTGCACCCTAGGCCCAAAACTCTGCTGTGGCCTAGAGAAACGGACTACGAGCCTATGCCGGTATTTTCTCTATCTTTTAATTCCCCTGTTTATTTTTGTGTATTGTATCATTGCCCTTTTGCTTGTATGTTTATGCTTGATCATATTAATATTGTATATTTCTGTATATGCTATTAATCCATACCGACCCACTTGGGTTATTAAATATATAAAATTTATATCGCTCGTTTCGTTTTTATCCTATGACCCGGTCTACTCACAGTGTGTGAGTGGGAGGTTCAGAAAGAAGTTTGATCGCAGGCGTGCCAGGCGGCTGGGCGAGGCGATATTCTTCACACAGGGATAGAACATGATTGTGGTCAACTAACGCAGGTCACTGATCCCCAGCTATTCAGGATGACCACTAATCCCGATGACAGAGTCATCTTTGTTGATGGCTCTCGATTCTGCTTGAATGGCACCTACATGACAGGATTTGCAGTGCTGGATGAGATCATGGGTACTCAGAAGCTGGTAAGGTTGCCTGGTCACATGTCAGCACAACGGGCTGAACTGGAGGCCGTCAGAGAAGCCCTTCTCATTCAGCCTCCAGGGAATCGTACTATATATAGCGACAGCTCATATGTAGTCCAATCTCTCACTTTGCATCTGGACACTTGGAAACGACGAGGGTTTGTGGACAGCCAAAATAAACCTTTAGCTCATGCCTCAGTCCTGAAAGAGTTGTGGGAATGGGGCATGGCACATCCTGGGAATGCTTCAATCATAAAAATTCCAGCACACCAGAAGGGTGATAACCCTCTGATCCGGGGTAACAACAAAGCAGATGAGTCTGCCAAATTGGCTGCAGTGTCTGGGGTCCTCCAGGAATCAGACACTGAAGCCATACCCGTACACCAGATTAAAATCAGAAACAAACAACTCAAAGATGGTCCAGTGTCATTTGAAGAGGAACAGTCAAAGGATCCTTTGCTGGCAGCACACCTTACCAGCCCACAAGATCCCTGGACAGTCCAACAGGGCATCTTGTGTTATGACACTGGAACCAAACCACTCCCTCTACCGGTGGTCCCACAGCATCTGCAAGCAGAACTAACAAGACTCAATCATCAGTTGTTGGGTCATCTGAGTCGGGACAAACTTTTGACCCTACTCAAGGACAGATTATACTGGCCAGGTATGTCCAAGACGGTAGAGTAAGTTACACAACAATGCCTGGTGTGTGCTCAGGTAAACCCAAGGGCATCCACCCTGAAGCCAGTGTTGCAGCGGGTTCCTCCAGCGGAGGGACCATGGTCTACTTTACAAATTGATTACATAGGACCATTACTGGCAGGCAGCCGTAACTGTCGCTATGCATTGGTGGTGGTGGATGTCTTCTCAAAATGGGTAGAAGCCATCCCTACAGTAAATGACTCCGCTACTACTACTGCTCGGGTTCTGTGGGAGCACATTCTATCACGGTGGGAAATCCCCCGAGTGTTTGAATCAGATCGGGGAACCCATTTTACAGGCAAGGTTATGAAAGCACTTTGTGGACTTCTGGACATAAAGCAAAGATTTCATGTACCTTATCATCCACAGTCAGCAGGCATTGTGGAGCGGATGAACCGAACTATCAAAACTCGGCTCTCCAAAGCACTGTTGGAAAGGGGTTCCACTTGGGTGACTTCCCTTCCAGCAGTACTGATGGGTATCCGGGCCACAGAGGCAACAACAACCGGCATAACACCATTTGAACTTATGACCGGGCGCAAGATGTCTATCTGTTGGCCAAGTGAACCCCAAATTTCTACACCCATGAAAGATGCTATTGCTAGAGATGTGTTTCTCCAACAGGTTCAGCAGAACCTGAAGGAATTGCTACCGCATGCAGCAATAAAGATGAATAAACCGTACCTACAGGGGGAAACTCCCATGCCCTCTGTAGGGGAAATGGTCATGGTCAAAGTATTCCGCAAGGCCCGGCCCTGGGATGCAAACTGGGAAGGACCCTACCAGGTCCTGGAAGTAATGGGTAGCACTATGCTGAAAGTACAAAGGCCAATCTCAACAAAAAAACGCTCACATAGACGAAAGGTAGGGTTTTGGATCCACATTGACCAAGCAAAGGCTACCCGTGCCTCCCCAACTCAATAAGGTCATGAGTATAGAGTTGGGTGAAGGGGGGGGGGTAGTAGGTCAAAGGTGTATCAAAACATTTCATATTATCATGTTATTCTTTACCAGATCACAGAACGAAGGGTTACCTCCATACGAGGAACCATAAAAGGTAGGGATCATGCCAGCAGAGTGTACCTCCAACTTGTATTAATAGCGGTAAGCATGGCACTGGCGGATTTAGCTTTTGCAGGGAATAGTTCTGAACCCACATTTGGCTCAGATGAGAGATCACCCGAATTTCCAGGTCTTCTCTCAGTAGAATGTCTGGAAGGAAAAATCCTGGAACCATACAGCAACTTTACATTTGTACCAGGGCAGTGGTACTTGTATGGTTTCCAGAGGGAGGGTTTTGCCAATGGTGTGGTTCAGCACTATACCCCGGTGGAGAACGAATCCGCCATACAACATGACCTACATGCTCTATGCCTCAAGGAATACAGACATTTCCAGGACTCAGAACCAACAGCTAACAAATCAGTAAGATGGATGTCTAGAAATCCCCACTTACATCCTTATAGGCCAGTGATAGTAAACACAACAAAGGTGCTGTGCACCAAAGCAGGAGTCCTGAGTCCTGAAGATGTCACTGGGGCAGAATACAGTGGATGGTACATTCTAAAAGCCACTTTTCTGAAACATACCAGTCAGGATAGCTTAAGAGTTAGGACATACTTTGATAGACCCATACCAGTAAAGGGCACCCTGAAGACGTACTGTATGCTAAGGGATTCTCATATGGTAATAACTAGGGAATCCAAATATGCTCAAGGACATGTGTCCACAGACTATTTAGGGACCAGCATATTGATTTTAAAGTTAAACTGCAGTAAATCTGGACAAGTATTATGGAACAATCAGAGCGGCCCAGTAAAACTTGAAGGCCTATACAGAGCCACAGTTTTGAAGGTACGAGCTGATGCGAAGGATCAGAGGTATACTCAGCTGGAGGGATCTCCATCCATTCGATCTTTTATGATTACCATTATGAGGGATGCTTGTGTACCAGATGTGACAGGACATTATTTCATCACCTATGCACACTGGGAACCAGACACTCAGATGGTAATGTCAGACTCTAACCCATGGAGATGGGATATAGTCTGTAACGGAGTGGATTCTCCAATAATTGATGTATGGATGGATGGGACCCCTATGACTGAGGAATACCGGAATAGATATGTATCTTCTGATTGGAAGGATCCCAGAGGCAGAGATATTAACTTTGCTATCAATATTGATGGTTCATTTAAATGGCCATTTTGTGAGGCAGTCGATGAGGGGTGTTGGACATTTACACAGTGGGTTTATCTTTCCACAACTAAACCCATCCGGAATCTCGTATTAGAGACTGGAGAAGGTGACCAATGGTATCCATTTAAAGGAAGAGGTAAAGTATGTGTGACTGTGGTAAGGGTCCCTTATGAAACTGAAGTTCTTCAGCCAGTAAAACCCCACAGGGATTCCTGTAATGCCCCAACCTATCAAATGGCTGATCCCATAGCTCCACAGTTAGCATCTCCCTGGAAAATCATCACCAAAACCAAATTCGTCCTATATACCTGGAGGATTTCGGTTGATGATTTTAGAGTAGACCACTGGGACCATAGATGTGAGGAGTTTGTGAGGAATCAGATCGATATGATAAAAGGATGAATAGAGGTGGGACAAGAAGTAAGGAAGGATGCTACCAGATACAGGAAGTACAGGGGGAGAAGGGATTTGATTGCCATGGGTTTAGGAGGAGGTGCAATGGGAATAGGGGCACTGAACACTATGGACCTGGAAGTCCTGAGAAACAAACTCGGGAATCTGGCGAAACATACTGGGGAAGGCCTCAAGACCCAGGTTGATGTAAATCATGTTTTGGAGGATTTACAACACTCACATATAGATGCCACTAGCTCCCTATCTTCTGCTTTACGAGAGAAGTTTAGACTATTAGTCGTGGGTCTCCTGGAAGAACAGGATAGAGCTCAGCTTGCTCTGGCATGTACTCAGGTTCAGGGTGAACTTTCCAGCAACCTTAAACATATTGTGTCCTCACTGTATAATGGACACTACCCTTTTAACCTCCAGCAAAGGGTGAGTCCTTTTATCACTCCTTTTGCTGCCAACCATACTAACTGGTGGGTCATTCAGTGCCATGGGTGCCATAATCTCACTTGCACTGCTTCATCCCTGGCACCTGTCTCTGGCAACGTGAGACGTGGGTATGGTGCTATCAGCCTAGGTATAATGGTGAATAACAGAACAGTGTTACATCCACAGCTCTCCTCAGATATCCTGACCTATGAGACCGGCCATCCTTAACTGTTTGATACAGATGGATGTTGGAGGAAAGAGGATGCTATCCTCTGCCAAGGGGATCATGATCGGGTGCTCAGACACCAGTGTTGGGATAATGAGGGGTTCTGTGAGATGAAAAGCAGCTCAATACCTCCATCTAGTTTGAAGTACTTGGGTCAAGGGTATTGGTGTTGGTACCAGTCCGTTAATGTATCATATACCATTTATACAACTAACTGCACCGAAAGAGGTGAACTCCTCCCAGGAGCATATTGTACCCTTTATCCCGTTCTAGGTGTCGATGTAGCAGAGCAGAAGGGGAGAACACCGATTACCCCAGAGAAGAGGTTGGATATCCGTCCAGATACTTCTGTAAGGCTCCAGAGGATCCCTCTTGGTTTTGGCAGAAAACTGAGACACCTGCTACTAGACTTCACTAAGGAGGAAAGTGTCATAGAGAAGCTCAAAGACTCTGAAAAGCAGGCCACCATCTTATTGAAACATGACCAGTCAAAGATAACAGAGATGGTTCATGCCCTGGAGAAGGACTCAGCCGTATCTTGGTGGGAGAGTCTGTTCGGATATAGCCCCAAAGCAACATCATTCTTCAATCTGCTTGTACACCCAGTCATAGTCCTCCTCGTCCTAGTGGCCATTATGTATATAGGAATGATCTTCATCTATAGGAAGATAAAAGGCCTGGCCCGTCAGGCCGGGACCCGAAGGCAGGGACTAAGGACTTGATACCAATACAGTCCCAGCCTTAACTTGTAAATAATGTTTTCAATGTAATTTTCTATATTCTTGTACATTTTTGCATTTTTGTGTGTGCACATAGACACTTCAGGTGTAAGTGCCTGTTATGGTCTGTACAACAACATACGCCTCCCACACTGAACACTGAGTGTGTTTGTGTATAGACATACTTGCACTTGCATCTTTTAGTGTAATTCCCATCTACACCTGGGTCTGAAGATTCATGTGTTTATGGATGAGTAGGAAACACGTGCTCTTGTGGCAGGAGTCTCTATGTCCACCAATACCAGCACATCCTTTTATTTTTATCGCCTTGATCTATAGGGGGGGTGGGAATTTGTGTGTTTGGTGGATGAGTGGGATATATATATATGTTACATTCTTGATCTATAGGGGGGTGGGAATTTGTGTGTTTGGTGGATGAGTGGGATATATATATATGTTACATTCTTGATCTATAGGGGGGTGGCAATTTGTGTGTTTGGTGGATGAGTGGGATATATATATAAGTTACATTAATTTCTGTTAGGTAAAGGGGTGTAAGGATCCTTAGGGACAGGTAAGGTACCCCTACACTGTAAGGTAATTGCCACCTCAGCCATATAAAATGGTATGGTTCATAATGGATGGATTGAATGTCAGGTACAGGGGACATGGGAAGCAGTGCCTCTCCCCACAATTCGATTTTAGGTCCTGAGACATCATTTCAGATGCAGGTTCACAGACCTGCCTTGATAAAAGTCCAGGTTTTTCTGTTCATGGAGGCCGGTGACAACTTCACTGGTGACCTGTGCTCAAGTACAGGTAGCGGTCCTGTAGGACAGTTGGTGTCATGTGGCAAGGTGGTCTAACCCTGCGTGAGCTTCAGTCCGGACCAAAGGTGGTGCTGCATGTACCGTGACAATGGACTGTGGTTTAAAGGTCTTACCTGACTAACTGTGGGATGGATAAAAATGTTCCCGTCCAGGTCAGTGTGACATATTGGGGTGGACCGTAGAAAGTATCACTGACACCGCAAATCAGGACGCGCAAAAGACGTTTTCTGTGAGCAGAGGATATTGGGCGACAGTCATAGGTGGGAAAGTGTCCCTGGAAATGATCGATGTCTTGGTACCTAAATCCAAATTATACTTCACTCCATCCTGAACCATTACCAGGAATGAATAGGGCTGAGGGGGCAATAACGACTAAACAAACACTTCCTCAAATTACATTGTCGTGTTCCCGACAACAGGGGGATTGTAAAGGGAAGTGCTTGCCACAAACATTAATATTGTCTGCAGGCTACAAAACCTGCTTTCCAGGAAGGCTTTTGTTTAGAAGGGTGGAGATGGAATATGCTAATGAGACCTCCATGGTGATGGTAATCAGCTTCCCTTGTTCAAAGAGAGTTCCACTGAAACAAGGGACATTAGAAGTCAGATGGGGGAGGTAGGTCATTACCCCTGGGCCAAGGATCAATTTTAAGTGTTAGAGCGCCATCCCAAGACTCATAAGAAGTATTGCATCTAAACTTATATTACAATACCAAGAGCCTGATTGGAGTGACAACATCTAGGTGGGCGGAGTTGTGGGCTATAAATATGATGGGCCAAAAGCCCTCTTTCTCTCTCTTCACCAGCCCCCTTGGACTGACCAGCCTCATCTAGACAAGCTCCATATACCACCAGAGCATAATAAGGCTTAAGTATAACTTTCTCTCTCTATCCATCCATCCACCCATCTATTATCTATCTATCTATCTATCCATCTATCAGTCACCTTCTATTAATCTGTATTACTACTGCTGTGTTCCTTACAGAAAGGGTCAGTTAGTAACTTGTCAGGGGTTGTGTGTGTGTGTGATGTGTGTGTGTATGTAGCGATATCTGTAGGTTTTATATTCACCTGGGTAATTGGGTTCTGTACTTATTGTATTGCACTGTGTTAATACTGTTTTGTATTATTCTATAACCTAGTTCCATCATATTACAAGTGCATTAATAATAAACGTGTTTTATTATTGATATTGTGGGGTAAATTATCGTACATGCAAACCAGTCAAGGAAACAGATAAGCAGATATACCTAAGGAGAAAGGAGGGAAACTGGGATCAGGGAAGAATAGTAATTATTAATAAGACCCAGATCTCTAACAAGAGCCTTCTGGATGAGGGTGATAAGTTTATATGGTATTCTGTATTGAATAGGCAGCCAGTGTAGTGACTGACACAGACCGGAAACATTGCTGTAATGTCTAGACTGACAGATGAGCCTGGCTGCTGCATTCAGAATAGATTGTGGAGGCGAGAGTTTAGTGAGGGGAAGACTGATTAGTAAGGAGTTACAGTAGTCAAGACAAGAGTGAATCAGGGCGACAATAAGTGTCTTTAGTGTATCTGTGGTAAGTAAAGGGCGAATTCTGGAGATGTTTTTGAGGTGGAGATGACATGAGCGTGCGAGTGATTTAATATGAGGGGTGAAGGAAAGGTCTGAGTGAAACATAACCCCGAGGCAGCGGACATGCTGCCTAGGAGTTACAATAAGGCCAGAGACTGCAATGGAGATATCAGGGACAGATCTATTAGATGGTGGAAACAGCAGTAATTCAGTCTTTGAGAGATTCAGTTTCAGATAGCGCGAAGACATGATATTTGAGACAGCAGAGAGACAGTCACTGGTGTTCTGTATTAGTGCAGGGGTGATGTCACGGGATGATGTGTATAATTGGGTGTCATCAGCATAAAGACTGTACCAGAAGCCAAATCTGGTGATGGCTTGTCCAATGGGGGCTGTGTAGAGAGAGAGAAGAGCAGGGGGGCCTAGGACCGATCCCTGAGGAACCACAACGGCAAGGGGAAGAAACAGAGCCTACAAATGATACACTGAAAGTTCGGTCTGAGAGATAAGAGAAGAACCAGGAGAGTGCGGTGTCCGTGAGGCCGACTGAATGGAGCATAGTGAGGAGGAGTTGATGGTCAACAGTGTCAAATGCTGCCGAGAGATCCAGAAGAATAAGAAGAGAAAAGTCACCATTGGATTTAGCCAGCAGGAGATTGTTGGAGACCTTTGTGAGGGCCGTTTCAGTAGCGTGCAGAGTATGGAAGCTAGATTGTAAGGGGTCAAAAAGAGAGTTAGCAGAAAGATAGCGGATTAAACAAAAATAGACCAAGTGCTCCAAGATTTTGGAGATGAAGGGGAAGTTAGATAGCAGCACAGGACGGGTCAAGGGAGGATTTCTTCAATATCGGGGTTATGACAGCATGTTTGAAAGAGGATGGAAAAATTCCAGAAGAGAGAGAGAGGTTAAATATTTTAGTAAGGTAAGTCGTGACAGCAGGGGACACAGACTGGAGAAGGTGTGAGGGGAAAGGGTCACTACTGCAGGTCGTAGGGCGAGAAGAAGAAAGTAGCTGTAAGTAGTAAGCTTTGTAGGCTTTTCTGTTATACCATTGGACCAAATCCAGACAGATGAGATAAATAGATTTAATACCCTTAAACAGCGGGAAATGTTTTGGATCTTGAAATTGAACACATTAATTCCAGAAGGTCTCAACGAAGCTCTGGAAGATGTTACAAATTTTTAAAATGGCTGTGATTTTCTTTTCTTTCCATGTATATTTTATATTTATATATAATTCATATTTCCTCATTGGGTTCAGGTTGTCACACTATTTGTTAATGTCAGTGTTGCAACATTATATATTGTGTATTTTGTAAGACTTTTAAAAAATGTATTATATATTTATGTATTTATCTTTTTATGTCTGATCATGTTTTTTATAGCACTGACTCTTTGGTCCAGTTTTTTATCTTTCTCATCCTCGATTTATATAATAATAGCTATATGTACAGTAACTTTAAATACCTTGTTGAAACTGGGCACGCGTGTAGTTTTTACTCCGTGCATGCTCAGTAAGCTTTTTGAAGCCAGGGACTAGTGAGTTCCTATTTGACTTAAGTGTATAAGCGCTTCCCGCGCATTACATGCCGCAAGACGCTATTTAAACTGGGGAGTTATTACCACCAGGGGCGTAACTACCAGGGTAGCAGTGGTAGCAGCTGCCACAGGGCCCGGGACATTACGGGTCCCGGCGGGCCCCCAATGCGTTTTTTTTTTTTTTTTATAGTCCGTTATCTGATGGAGTAACCCCAGCAGGTAACGGGCCCTATATACTTACCGTTCCCTGGGGTCCCGCTCACGGCCGCCTGCGCTTCCGATTCTGCGGAGGCGGCTGTAAGCAGGAGCAGGGATCGGTATGTGAGGTCGCGGCCCGAACCCCACAATCTCTGCTATCATTATACTTCGGGGTCTTTTCAGACCCCAGAGTATCATAATCGGAGGCCCAGAGTTGGTGAGGGAACATAAAAAACAATGTACTTACCTGTCCTACGCTTCTCCAGGCTTCGGGCCTGTTTGGTGACGTCCCAGACGTCAGCCGACGTCATTTTGCGTTGCGACGCCGGCCCGCATCACGTGACGCCGGCCTCGAACAACATTGAAGAAGGCCGGAGTAGCACACGGGCATGCACCGGAGCGAGGAACAGGTAAGCAGCGTTGTCTTTTTATGTTTCTATCCTCCCCTGGGTCTCCGATCATTATACTCTGGGGTCTGAAAAGACCCCAGAGTATAATAATTGTTCATGGGTGGTCCACAATGGGACATATAATACTGTGTGCAGGGGCCACTATGGGGCAAAATACTCAGTGCAGGGGCCACTATGGGGCAAAATACTCAGTGCAGGGGCCACTATGGGGAATAATAGTGTGTGCAGGGGCCACTATGGGGAATAATAGTGTGTGCAGGGGCCACTATGGAGCAAAATACTGTGTGCAGGGGCCACTATGGGACATGATACTGTGTGCAGGGGCCCCTATGGGACATGATACTGTGTGCAGGGGCCCCTATGGGACATGATACTGTGTGCAGGGGCCACTATGGGGCAAAATACTTAGTGCAAGGGCCACTATGGGGAATAATAGTGTGTGCAGGAGCCCCTATGGGACATGATACTGTGTGCAGGGGCCACTATGGGACATGATACTGTGTGCAGGGGTCACTATGGGACATGATACTGTGTGCAGGGGCCACTATGGCACATAATAGTGTGCGCAGGAATGCGTTTTTTTTTTTGGGGGGGGGGGGGGGTTGGAGGGGGGCGGTCCGGGGCGAGGGGTCGGGGGCGGCGGTTCGGGGGGGTCCCCATGTCAAATGTTCGCCTTGGGACCCAGCCATTCCTAGTTACGCCACTGATTACCACACGTGTACCTCGACTCTCTGGAGTTATCTACAACCTATAAGGTAATTTATTGTTTACTGTTCCCTCTTGTTAATCACTACTTAACCCTTTGTACTTATGTAATGTCCGACTTTGTTTCCAGCTAAAAAACTGGAATAGCGGCGCAGATTCAAATGAATAGGTTTTTAAGCAATGCATCGCTAACCTGTCGCTATCCAGTCCCTATACAGTTTCCCCAGATTTTGAGGTGGATTCACGGAGGACGGACTCCGGCACAAGTGTGAACCCACCCTTAGCTGTACATTTTGGTCTGCTTCTGATGTTGAGTCACATTGTGACAGAGGGCGACTGTCTCTTGTGATGTTAGAAATTGGAAACTAGCTGTCAGGATCAGATGAATAGGCAAATCAGCCCCTTCGTCATGACTGATGCACAGAAAAAAAAAAAGTGGCTACAAAGGCTCTTCAATTGCCAGTCTGCCCATATTCATGAAGTCACCCACAAAGGAAGAAAGGAAGGATGAATTTCTCTGTCACACAGTCCGGTGATAGCAACAGAGTGAAACTGAAGTTATTCGCAAGACCAAAATGGAAACAGGTCATTTAGTTTATCTTATAACCCGCTATACATAGTCTATAATATATTCCAAAGAAATAGTAGTCATGCGATATCCACGCTGGAAGCAAAATAAAGAACACAGTTTCTGAAGTATAGCACCAGACAGCAGCAAACAACATCTCGTCACACAGGACCGAATGGAACAACGCATGCGTTGAAAATAATTAGGTTTGCTGCCTCGAGCCGCCACATGCAAAGAACTGAGCATGCGTCAAAGTTCGTCATAAGAAGAAGCCTGACATTGCCATTTCTTGCTACCTCCCACAATCCTCTGCGTAATCGACAAGGTCAGGATCGTCAGAAAGATGGCCGGTCATATGCGTTTGTTTCAGGGAGGTCTCAGAAACCTTGTGTATGTGCAGATGCGCCGCTCTTCTGATCAGGTAACAGAGTCTACCTTTATGTCTGAATATGAGTGCACAAGGGGGATAGGAGATGATCGTCCCTATTTCGGATTCATTGGTTTAGTCAAGCCAGGTAATGGGCACGAAGGGCAAAGCCAATATGTACTATGCAGGTGAGTCAGGTAGGCCTGCAGGCGGTGCCTCATATGGGCTGACTCATGTAGTGCCAGCATGCTGGACAGAATACATATTAATGTGATATGAATAGTCTAACATGTTTTATCATCAATCCAAATAAATGTATTCTCTGCAGATTATGGGGGATCCAATCACCTACACTATGAGGGCATGCTGGAAGATGTAGTTTTACTCATGGCTCACAGTTGCCATGCCACTGACCTATAAGGTTTATCCTATATGACATTGCAAGTGTGGAAACGTCCCTCCTGCTGTTAACATGTAGATTGGTGGCCTCCAGCAGTTCTCTCTGCATGTCCTCTGATCTCCTACATATCCATTATATACTCCCTTGTGTGTCAGCGTCATCGAAGCATGGCCTCATTTTTGCTGTAGATCTGACCTCCAAACCTCTACAAGATCTCCCTTACTGTGATCTTTCAGTCACAAGATCGAGTATTTTTTTTTTCTATGGTTTATGCAGGCAAACTAGTATAGTTTCCTAGGCTGTGTGACTTAAATGTGTTGTCTGGTGTGTTAGTTACCCCTACAATAGGCTCTTACTATAAGAGGAACATCATATGGTACCCTTTGAAATCAGTAGGCTCTGTGTGTAATGTAGTGCACCAAATAAATGTAGCTGAATAAAATTATTGGGGTACTTTCACTTTAAGTTTTGTGTTTTTTTTAATGTAGTTTGTGGAAAAAAACAAACAAACAGGTATATATGAGAACATATAAATGGAAGCTGGTACCCCCCCCCCCCAATCTATTTTTGGTTTTCTTGATCTAACATAATTCACTCCTTGGTGTTATCCGTACTCTTATGTTTTATTAATCAGTGTTTATTAAAATACTTATGTAAGAGGATAGAACATGAATAAAAGATAAAAACACAACATAAGGCTACAGGGCCAAGGTGGGAGGGTCCTAGAGTTCCTGTGCCCCCCCCCCCCAAAAAAAAAAAAGTGAATCTATGGAAAAAGCTGCATTAAAGGGTTTGTCCGGTATAAACTGAAACTTTAACACTAAAGCTAAACCCCCTCCCCCACCTAACTTCTAATTTACTCCCTTTAAAAAAAAATAAAAAATGTATATTTACCCATATGGGACCGCCCCAGGCACATTTTCTGATATCCTGGTGACGTTCCGTTTTGCTGTTTCCGGAGACAGGAGGTCACCAGTACTCCTCTCTCCAAACCCCCTTGTCCCCATCATACTCACCAATACTCACATCCTCTTCTTCTGCTGGGCGTCGCTTCCTTCACAAGGGAGCTGGTGCCTGCGCAATAGAACGCTAGCAGAAGTGATGAGAAGCAGCGTTCTACTGCGCATGCGTGGTAGGCCCGCTGCTTCTCTTCGCTTTTGTCTGTGTTCTATTGCGCAGGTGCGGGCAGAAAAGGGGACAGCGGCACCGACGAAAGTCATCTCCAGGATAAGGCAGGTAAGTATGGGGTGGGGAGGGGGTTGGGGTTAGTTAGTTAGCTAGGTAGGTAGGGCTAGTAGTCCGCGGATTAGCTAGTGAAACGGGGGGGGGGGACTGTGAGGGAGGAAGTGAGAGGGGGGATCTGAGTGAACTGCAACACATCATGGCAGTTGTAGGTTAAAACAGCAGAAAGCTACCCATGTAAACAAATGCAGAGGATACCAGGAGCTCCCATAGAAAGCCAGAAATCACTCAAAACACTGCTAAAGGTATTTCGGTGCACTTATTAACCCATTGATAGCATTAACAGACTTTTTTTTTTTAAATATATTTTTTTTGCCTGGAAAACCCCTTTAAGTGCATAATAGTGGATCAGGCTTAGGAATGAATTGGTTTTCTGACTAGAATATATTTGGAGATGTGTGCTTCGTACTGCCTGGGAATAATTGTCTATACAGTTGTGTAGTTGGCATTAGGCACTCTAACTATGGGCATCAGGCTGTTGAAGGAGTAGTATTGTGCAACATATAATATAGACATCACTGGGTGTGAGGGCACTGAAGGGGCCATTACTTAACTTTTATAGGAGATTGCTACTTTGGGGGTACTTGGTTGGGACACTTTCTTACAAGGGGTTACTTTACTTGAAAACATTGAGAAACACTGTCGTAGATAATTGAGGGAAAGGGCTTCTTCTGTCAGCCCACTGGCACTCCTGCAAACAATTCCTTATTACATTTGTTCCAACACTTCCTCGGTGTCCACTAATAGCTACTTATTACACCTTCTAAACACAAAGGAATTGACAGCTTAGTCAGTCACTAACTGAGGCATGAGGCAGATCACTGCTGCAGCCAATGTTTTGCTAACCAAATTTCTGTGGCACTGGGGACGTGAGAAACATTGGAACAGGATTGGTGGGGGAATGGAGAGGTGAGTATTATGTACAGAGTATTAGCTATTGAGCAGCTCTGATGCCATCTGTAACTTTGCTGTTTCCGTTCTTTGCAGTTGGGAGAGTTGGGTAAAGGAGCTGGAAAAGGAGGAGGTGGTGGAGGTTCAGTAAGAGAAGCTGGAGGAGCTTTTGGTAAACGTCAGGCTGCAGAGGAAGAGAGATACTTCAGGTAAGCTTTTTTTTTTTTTTTTTTTTTTTTTTTTTTGTAATGTACATAGCCTTGGTTGGTTACATATGGCTGAAGACTTTAGTTTTTTCTGTTATCATATGAAAGGGAATTGCATATTTGTTGTCAGCAATAACTAAGGTTTCTGACATGCTTTTTAGTGAGGGCATACATTACAGTCTTGAAATGTAATACCTAGACCAGGGGTCCCCAACCACCGGGCCGTTGGGCGTCTTTTGCAGGTCGGCAATCTGGCCACAGTGTTGTGGCTCCTAGCTCTATACTAAAAATGATTTCCCCACCCCACCCCTCTACGTTCTCTATAGTACACCAAACAGCGCTGTACACCAGGGCGTGCTGACGGGACCTTGTGTACAGCGCTGTAGACCAGGTCCCTGCCATTAGCTACGTAGCTGTAACCCTGCCCCCATATAACCAAAGCTCCGCCTCTAAACTGCCCGCACCCTGCCCCCCTGCCAGGCCGTGGGAAAAAAAAGTTGGGGACTGCTGACCTAGACAATTTCCCAACGCAGAAGCTACTGATATTTAATGATTGGTGTCATGCTGCAGTTACTTGGACCTCTGTTACCCAGGAGTTCTGCTGTACAGGAAAACTTTGACGTGGATGGAGCACAAAACCAGCAGTGCAGCAGCTTTGTTCTTGTAATTATGGGGGTCCCAGCTAATTGTCAGATATCCTCAATAAAATATACAAGATTATTTATAAACAAATAATATAATAGTTTTTTCCATCACCCACAACAGCACCCAGAGAGAGCATCCGCCCCCAGGGACAGGAAACCTACGATATGAAAAGGTGGAGCCTCTCCTACCCTCAGTTGTTTCCTGTCCCTGGAGGGATACCTACGTGCCTGCTTGAGGCAGGCTTACCTGATGTCATAGGAAAGAGTTGGTCCTGGTAGGGGTTGCCTCTCTTCTTCCATGGGTGGCTGTTAGCTGTGGCCCGGTCTGGAGTTGATGCCGTCCCCCTAGCTATGTGCTTCTGGTGTTCCGGGCAGGGGGTGGTTCTGATATCCAGGCAGAAGGAGTATGTTTCCTCTGCTTTAGGCTGCAGGAGTTCCGGGCCTGCAGGGAGACACATGGAGGTGCCAGCCTGGAAGGAAGGAGGTGTGTCTTCTAGTGGAAGGGCATGGCTTGCTGATAATGAGGTGTGGCCTAGCGGCTGAATGGCCATATAATGCAGATTGAAGGACGGTGCAGCTGCTAAGCAGTTCCTGGCTGTCCCTGCACTGAGAAGACTTCTCTACAGTATGGAAGAGCAGCAACCACAGCTGCAGTCACAGTTCCAGCAGCCGCCGCCAAGAGGAAGACCCCAAGATGGAGGGCAAGATGAAGGTCCACCTCCGCCTTCCTCGGTATTCTAGGGGGGGATGTAAGTGGCTGCGTGCCAACCCTTTATTTTTTTATTGATTAATTGGTCCCCATGTCTTTTGTAGGATAGACCTAGGAAAGCCTTGGCGAAATCTAAGAATAAGGAATGTGCTTTATGTAGAACTAGACTTTCTTCTTCTTATGAGAAAAAGCTCTGCCCATCATGCATTGATAGAACTATTGCTGAGGAGTCCCCGTCATTCTTACAGGGTATCAGATCTATGATACAGGAGGAGGTCAGGAGTTCCCTTAAGGGTAAAAGTGGCCAGAAAAAGAAGTCCAGTTCCTCTACCCGGGGTCATGACTCCTCTTCTGAGACGGAGTCCGTTCAGGGTGAAAGTGGAGAATTATCTGATGACTTCTGTTCTTCCTCCATATCTGATGTAGAGGGAGGACAGTTGTGTTTTCCAGTTGAGGACACTGACAAGTTGCTCAAAGCCATTCGAGCGACTATGGGGATTGAGGACTCTGGACCCTCCCGTTCTATGCAGGACATTATGTGTGGAGGTTTTATGGACATTATGGACACTTTCCAGTCCATAAAAATATTACATCGCTTATCAAGAGGGAATGGGAAAAAGCCGGACAAGAAGGGTTTTATCCCTAGAAGAGTTAAGCGTAAATACCCGTTTGAAGAGGGAGCTTGCTCTTCTTGGGATAATGTACCAAAAATTGATGTTGCCAGAGCCTCCAGGAAGTCAGCACTGCCTTTCAAGGAAATGGGTACCCTGAGGGACCCCTTAGACAAGAAAGCAGAAAGCTTCCTAAGGCGTTCTTGGAAGTCAGTAGGAGCGTCCCTCAAGCCCAATATAGCGGCTACCTGTACTGCAAGATCCCTTATGATCTGGCTAGGGGAGCTAGAAGATCAATTAAGGGATAAGGCCCCAAGAGAGCAGATTCTGTCATCCCTGCCGACTATTAGAAAAGCTGCAGATTTTTTTGGCAGATGCTTCAGCGGACGCTGTAAGATTATCAGCTCGCTCCCTTGCCCTAACCAACTCTGCCAGAAGGGCTGTATGGCTGAAGAGTTGGACAGGTGATGTAGGGTCTAACACCCGGCTGTGCAATCTGCCCTGTGACGGTGAATATCTATTTGGACCAACCTTGGATGACGTCTTAGCTAAGGCAGCAGATAAAAAGAGAGATTTTCCTGTTCCTTCCTCTGGTCGTACACGGAGGTCCTTTTGTCCCTTTGGAGCATACAGAAGGCAGAAATTTGTCAAGTCCAGAGATAATAGCTGGTCGGAAACCAATAAGAAAGAAAACGGGTTCTTATTTAGCAACTCACTCCGTAATAAAGATCCAAGACCCAATAGGCAATGATGCCAGGCCCCGGGTAGGGGGGGAGACTGAGGAAATTCCTTCCTGACTGGAGGAAAACTTCATCAAGCCCTTTGGTTTTGGATACAGTGGGAGTAGGCCTGAAGATGGAGTTCTCTTCTCCTCCGCCTTCAAGTTTTCAGATTACCAGAACTCAGACTTCCCTAACCTCTCAATCGGCTCTGGAATTGGAAGTGAAGAGCCTGATCTTGAAAGGGGTGCTGATTTCAGTTCCCCAGGAAGAGGAGAGGCAGGGGTTTAATTCCCATCTGTTCTTGGTAAGGAAACCCGATGGCTTCTACGGAACCATAATAAATCTAAGGAGGTTAATTCAGTTTCTGTCTTATAAGAAATTCCGGATGGAGACAGTGCAGTCAGCAGTGAGATTGTTAACTCACAATTGCTGGATGGTGGTGATAGACCTGAAAGACGCTTATTACTATGTTCCAATTTTTCCAGGTCACCAGAGGTTCTTGCGAGTAGCAGTAGAGATGGGAGGGGTGGTTCAGCATTACCAATATCAGGCCCTTCCATTTGGAATCTCCATGGCCCCAAGAGTCTTTACCAAAATAGTGGTAGAAATGGGGGCACATGTAAGAGAGAAAGATGTTCTGTTTATTCCATATCTAGACGATTTTCTCATTGTGGCAAGATCCAGAATAGAATGTTTAGAAAGTGTCAGAGTAGTACTGGACATTCTGGAAGAATTAAGTTGGATGGTGAATCTAGAGAAGTCAAGTTTAGTTCCCTCTCAACAGAAAAAGTTTCTAGGGATCATTCTAAATTCCACGACTCAGATGTTTTCTCCCTCCAGAGAAAATATAAGGGGTTCTGTCCCTAGTAAAAACCCTGATCCAGTCCCCCAGGGTCACTATAAGAGAGGCTATGTCCATCCTGGGGACTCTCACGGCCTGTATTCCAGCAGTACCTTGGGCTCAGAGCCACTCCCAAGACCTGCAGTGGGAAATCCTGACAGCCTGGCGTCAGGAAGAGAAAATTCTCGACAAATTTATGTGGGTGTCTCAGCCAACAAGAGAAACCCTGGGTTGGTGGTTAGTCAGGGGTCACCTAGAAATTGGAGTTCCATGGAAGATCTCAGACCCCCCTAATTATTACCACGATGCCAGCCCTTGGGGGTGGGGTGCCCACATGGGGGGTCAGGTGTTCCAGGGCTGATGGTCAAGGATTCTTTCTCAGGCCTCCTCGAATCAGAGGAATCTAATGGCGGGTTTGGAGACCTTAAAAGCCGTAGATCAGGGTATTCGGAATCGCCATGTAAGGATCATGTCCAACAATATGACTACAGTTGCATATATAAACAGGCAAGGGGGTACGAGGTCCCTTCCCCTTATGAAAATAATGGCCCGGATTCTACATCTGTCAGAGCCTCTTATTCTCTCCTTGTCCGCTCTGCATATCTGGGAGTCAGACAATTTCAGGGCAGATTTCTTGAGCCGTCAGTCTGAATCAGAGCGAGAGGAAATTGAACCCGTCCATCTTTTTAGAGATCACCAGGGTTTGGGGGGTCCCGGAAATAGGTATCTTTGCTAGTTGGTCAAACAAGGTGGAGAGAGTTTTTTTTTTTTTTTTTTTTTTTTTTTTTTTCCTAAACCCAGAGGAATCCCCCTTTGGGGTGGATGCTTGTCTTACAAGTGGGATTTCAATCTAGCTTACGCTTTTCCTCCCTTCTTCCTCAGAACTGCTGGAATGAGAAAGATCAGGGAGGATCGAGCGAGGGTTATTCTAATTGCCCCCTTTTGGCCGAGGAGAGCCTGGTTTACCTGGCTAAGGATCCTGTCAGTTTCAGACCCTTGGATTCTCCCAGTCAGCCAGGACCTTCTATTTGAGGACCCCTTTCTCCACCCGGAGTCCAGCCACTTACATTTGACGGCCTGGAATTTGAGCGGAGATTACTAGCCTCAAAAGGTTTTTCTCATAATCTCATTTCCGCTCTTCTAAAAAGCAGAAAACCGGTCACTACAAAAATATACGCTAGGACTTGGTTCCGGTTTTTGAATTTCTAGGGGGTTTTCCAGGGGAGCTTAAGGATATACCTAGAAAACAGATTCTAGAGTTCCTTCAGAAGGGGCTAGAAAAGGGGATTTCTACCAGCACTTTAAGGTTTCCAGGTTTCGGCCCTTAGTGCTCTGCAAAAAGTTAAATTGGCTGACAATCCTGGGGTGATTAGGTTCATCAAGGCGGCCTCTAGAAGTAGACCTGTTATGTTCTTTTAGTGGCCCTTACCTCGGCACGTCGCATAGGGGAATTACAGGCTCTATCAGTTAATCCACCCTTTACTGTTATTACAGAGGATGAGGTAATAATTAAACCAAACCCAGGTTTTTTGCCTAAAGTAGCCTCAAAATTTCATAGATCTCAGGAGATAGTTCTCCCCATTCTCTGTGCTAACTGGGGTAATGCTAAAGAACAGGAGTACCGTTGTTTGGATGTAAGACGTTGGATAGTTCAGTATTTGTCATCTACTTCCGTTTTTTGAATTGAAGCAGAAAGTCCGCAGAGGAAAACTCCCTCTGTGCTAACCCGAGTAATTCTAAAGATTTGGAATACCACTGTTTGGATGTAAGATGTTGCCTAATCCAGTATTTGTCCTCTACTTCCTCCTGGAGGAAATCTACTTCCCTTTTTGTTCTCTTTTCAGGTCCCAACAAAGGGAAGGCAGCCTATAAGTGTAGTCTGGCTAGGTGGGTGAGACTAGCATTCTCCCTGGCCTACAGTTCTTTGGGCCTTCCCTCCCCCCCCCCCCCCTCAGTGGGACTCAAGGCACATTCTACTAGGGCGATTGCCACCTCTTGGGCCGAGAGAGCTGATGCTTCCATAGATTCTATCTGCAAAGCGGCAACCTGGTCTTCACCTTCTACCTTTTTTCGCCATTATAGGCTGGACTTTGGGGCTTCTGCTGATCTTTCTTTTGGAAGGAAAGTTTTACAAGCGGTGGCCCCTCCCTAGTTTCTTCCTGTTTTATTCTCTGGGGGATGGGGGTGGGGGAGGGGGGAATGGTAATTACTTACCGATAATTGGATTTTCCAAAACCCACGACAGCACCATCCTTTATCCCTCCCTTTTTTCTTGGTAATGGACTTTTGTTTGGCACTGGGTGTAGCAAGCAAAAAAAAAAAAAAAAAGTTTTGACCTTAGGGTCATGAGTTACAAGTTAACTGGAGTCTCTCTCTCGCTTCTATAAAAAAAACTGAGGGGTAGGAGAGGCTCCACCTTTTTATACTGTAGGTTTCCTGTCCCTGGGGGCGTATCCTCTGTCTGGGTGCTGTCGTGGGTTCTGGAAAATCCAATTACCGGTAAGTAATTTACCATTTTTTTAAACTTTTTTTTTTTAAACTACAAAGATGCATCAAATTTATAGCAATGGCTTATGCTGTGTGACAGATTTGGCGCATCTTCGTAGATATGTTAGGTGGCATAAGGAAAAAAAAAAAAAAAGTTCCTGTCGGTTTGCTTGTGGTATGTACACAATACCATTATTGCAGTCCATTGCTCTCATTTGTCTTAGAATGAGACTAACGGACATTAACAGTAGCAGAGTAACAGACAGCCCCCTCTATCTACATCTGTTCCCATTGATTATAATGTTGATGAACATTTTATTCCGTCATGTTTGTTTACTTTTATAACACGTGTCCTACATGCACAACTTTCTTCCATCAGAAAAGTAAAAACCTAACGGAATAAAGCTTGTCACGTTTTCTACATGGGGGTGAATGTAGAGTTAGGGGGCTCTGTATTCATCTGTTGTGAAATGTCTTGAAATAATGGTAGCGTGAAAACACCATTACTCTTGTAATGGCCATTACTCTAGTGGCACCTACCGCTTCCTCATGTTACAGAACTCTACTCCATCTCTCCTTCATTCCTGATCTGATGAAGGTCCAGGATTGGACCGAAAATGTTCATTTTGAATTTATGGATTGCATTTCCACATATGATATTCAATAAATGAAGCAAATATACCCTATAATACAGTAGAGTCATGAACACCCTCGCTAGAGGTCATGTAAGGTGTGATTATGGCTGGGTGATCAGTACAAAACCAGCTGATTGATGTACCCCACACTTCCTGTCAACAATCTAGAACTGCCACCACTTGCAGGAAGCCTTCAGTTATCTCCTTCTATCACCACATAAACCCAAAGTATGTTATGTAACTACTACTATGTTCTCCATACCATCATCTGAACAAGTAGCATTATGTGCACCAAGCTTAGCACTTGGATTCATTCTGGAATACAGGACAGAATTTATTAAGAGCATTTAATATGCTAAAAAAGTCACACAATGCTCAGATACAAAAAGGGGTAACATGACAAGGGACTCTTCTCACACTTGAGACTCAAAGCGAACGGAACATTGTGGAGTAGGAGAGTCTGTGGCTGCTGTACATCCCCCAACACCACTAGGATCAGTTGTTTTACAATTTACCTATCAGTGTATAGGCATGTCGGAGGAAACCGGAATACCTGGAGGAAACCCACACAAACACAGAGAGAACTTTTAAACTCCATGCCGTTGTAGCCCTTGGTTGGATTTGAACCCAGGAGCAGAGGATGCAATAATGCCTGTATAGGCTTCATAGATGCCTGTAAAAGCATTTCTACGCACTAGAAAAGTCTCACGTGTAGTAATACACAAGACTTTTTCTGGAATTTGAACACTGAAGCTCCACCCTTGGCGCTTAATCTTCCTATTCACACCACACTGGCCCTAGCCTGCTCACAGGCACATTGCAAGCACTTTTAATGTTAATTACAGCATCCATTAACCTGTTCTCTGCCACTAGTGAGGAACACATTAACAGATTGCAGTAAACAAAGTCCAATAGTCCTTTAACAGTGGCATTTGGCAGCTTTGTGGGTGGACCCAGATCATAAGAATCTGAGCAGAGACCACAGTTGCTGTATGCCTGGTGTTAAATGACTTTGTTACTGCTTCTGTTAACCTGTTCCTCACTTATGGCAAAGACCAAGTTAATATATGCTGTAATCCATAAATCCTTGCCAGTATCCAGCCACCGCTTATGTACAGCCCCTGTGGGGGCTTAATGAAAGAAAGGGGGAAAAAAAAACAAAAAAAAAAAACACCCCCTTCTCTAGATCACAAATAAATATAACCACAAACACATTGGCCATCCCTGCATCCTAAAGTGTCCGAACTGGAATAAAGTGATCAATGTCAGACATAAACCAAAATGATAAAAAAAAAAAAAAATGCCTTACACAGCTCTGTATGCAGAAACATAAAAAAAAGTTATAGAATATGGCGGCTAATGTAATGTTTTACACTTTTCTAAGTTTTGGATTTTTGTAAAGGTATTAAAACATGACCAAAACTTTATAAATTTGGTATCTCTGTGATCATGTTGAACCAAATAATATCAGAAATGTCGGTTTTTTTTACCACACCGTGAATACCATAAAAACTAAACGCTAAATTTGCTATTTATGCATGGAAATAGTTATAGTAATGTTTTCCATGACCCAGATCAAAATCATGATTAATTGAACATTTTATCTTGATTACAATTAAAGATTATTTTATGGCACTCCCCTTTTTCCATGACAACCCAGTATTTATATGCCATGCCTCTGAATTTGTTTCGATTATTCACACACCAGCAATCCTGATTCCTTAGTGTACAGTTAGTGGCATATCCTTCAGCCAATGGCAGTGTAAGACAAGATGACATAGATGCAAAATGATTGATTATTTTAATGTCAGCAAGTCTGCAGTTTACCTTTTTGTATTCCATGTATCCCACAGGCAAAAAGAGCAAGAACAACTGTCTGCTTTGAAAAAGCACCATGAAGAAGAGATCCATCATGCCAAGGAGCAAATTGAATATCTGCAAAAGGAAATGGAGAGACACAAGAGCAAACTGAAGAAACTGATTAAAGACAGTTAATTCAGTACATCTACACTGCTTCGTTTGCCTGTTCTTTTGTTTGTGGATGACACATAACAAGTTAGATGTTGCATAGTTGCGATGTCTTTAAATATATTGAATAAAGATAACACTTCAATTGTGTTTTACTGTAACTGCCCTTGATTTCAATTGTATTTTTATTTGATTTCAAGACCTAAAAGAAACAAGGTACAACAAAGCGATAAATCAACCAAAAGGTGTAAAAGTGAAACAAAACGCTCAATTTGTTACAATTAATAAAAACAAATTCTAAGAGAAGCCATTTTAAATGGTATAATAAACTAAATGTGACACCTGTGCTTTGTGTTCTTTGGCATACTATCTATCTTAGCAGACCTAGCTTACTGGCTACCCCTGTATTCTGTTCTTGTTTCTAAGTATGTGTTTGTACCTGCCAAACTTCCTTCTGCCTACTCCTGTGTGTCTGTATGCATAAAAATATGTCTTTAGTCCCACTTTGACAAAGCAATGTGAGTTCTGTTCTATGTATGCAGTTTGTTTTTAGTTTCAGGTATTTATTGAAATATGAAATAATAAAATACAAAACGGGTATCTAGACAAGCATAGTATAAGTCCAAAAATGCAAGACAAAATAGGCAAACTGGAAGGAAACACTTATACAACGAAATTTAACCTGCCTTTAGAGTAATAAAAAAGGGCATAAAAACCTATAACTAACACAATCTGGGAAAAGGAAGAACAAGTAGTGCCACAGTCTAACAGTGAGTTAGAAAGGGGGCCTGCCTGACTGAATCAGCATCATGTCAATCAATCCATCAACCTATGGCAGACGTGGGAAGTTGGATCTCTTTATCCAGGGTATTTGTATTTCCTGGTTTTTTGCTAATTCTGTTGTGCCTGTTTTTATCTCTTTTAGCTTTTTGGCCCATGGGCTTTCTGCAAGAACTCTGCTTCCTGTCCACTAGTCCTGCCCTTTTCTACCTCTGGTATTGTAGATTCTGCAATACCTCTGCTACCTATCCTATGTCTTGTCATCTTGTTTAGACCTGGCTTCTGTGATCTGTATGTTCTATCTGTCGGGCAGATTATCATTAAACGGCCAAGCATAAGTGACGCATCATTTGGAGCACCTATTTCTGAATGCTAGACCAAAAATGGGACACACATCTTAACAGGAATCAAAGTGTTGCACCTCAATGTTCAGGCTGGATGGCAGAATTCGCACGATTGTTTCAGCCACAATTGGTCTTGGCGAAACTAATCTAATTTCACCCCTTTGCTATCTATGGCAAGTGTTCCTTGCCCTATAAGGTGGACTAAGGATTGTTTTTTTTTTTTTTTGTTTTTAGTGTGTCAAAACATTCTCTAGATTCACCGTTGGAAACCTCACCCTACTTTAAGTAGTTATCCCTACTAGTTGCTAAAGTCTCTACCCCTACATGTCTTACCAACATGTAGGGGAGTCTATGTAAAATGCAACAGGGTGACAAGAAGTAATGCTAACCACTGCCGTTTAGCATTGTTTGGTGAAACATTTAGGGGTAGAGACTTTAGCAGCTAGTAGAGTACAGCTAGTTACAGGAGGGTGATTATTCCCACAGTGGATCTGGGCATTGCACTGTTTAGAGTTGTGTTGACAAACCTCTGGCATGCATACCAGAGGGGGCACTCACAGTCATCTCTGTTGGCACACCTGCCGTCGCGCCATCCAGGCTCCCTGATCGCTTACTAACGGGGAATCTGGAATAGGCAAATGTACATACAGCTGAAAACTGTCAGTGTAGGCTGCGAGACCGTGGCTTACACTGACAGCAGAGTGCGACCTCTGCCCTGATGCAGGCGCGATGATGTAATTCATCAGTGCCTGCAGTGATAGAAGAAGGAGGATGCCCAGCTGCTCTTCATGGGAGTACTGGTAAGTAGCATATTATACAGTGTGAGGGCCCACTGTGGAGCATATAATACTGTGTGTGGGCCCTTCACTATTTATGTCACACAGTATCTGTTTTATATCAGACGTGATATTATTACAGGCTGTAATACCATTGCACGGTCACTATAAAACAGATCCTGTGCGAAGTAAATAGGGAATATTAATTGTTAAAAAGTATACCAAATGTAAACTTTAACCTTTCTGTACAAAGTTGTTTTGTATCATTGAAAGCTCTGTAAAAACCCCATTCACATGACCGTATTTTGCGGGTATGCAATTGTAGATCCGTACAGTATTAAGGTTAAATTGCTGTGTTGGCACTTTGCAATAAATTAGTGGGTTTTGGGTTGCAGTTTGGGCATTCTCTCTCTAAAAGGTTTGCCATCACTGGTTTAGAGCATCAAAACAATCCTTAGTCCACCTTAGTCCTTTTTTATTTTTTTTATTTATTTTTTATGGTGAAGACCACCCTTAGAGGTGGCCCTAAGCCAAACTAGTTTGGTAGCACGGTAGGTCCACAATCTACTGTCTGACTTTTATTGCATTATATTATAGATGTTAACATGGCCAGGCAGCAGAGTCTGGAGATGTCAGAAAAAAAACTGTCTACAAAAAGGGAAGTACAATGGAAATTTATTTCTTACATTGCCAAACCATTACATGAGACATCTAAAGGGGAGGGGAATGGAAAAGAACCATTAGGCTAAGGCACCACGTAGTGAGCCACTGCGAAAAAGCGCTGAGGGAAAAACGCATCACGTTTTTTCCTGCAGCGCTTTTCACAGAAAGTCTGCAGAGCCCAAGGTGTTCCCTCAAACCCCTGATCCCTAGGTTCACTAGAATCAGATCAGAAGTTGATCCTTGCAGAAGTGATGGGTAACCACTCACGAATTAGTGTTGCGAGACTGATTTGTGACCCATAGCGAGGTGCCAGGAGCAAGGGCATAGTATAGGCAGTAGGGTAGGATTCTATGGAAGGTGAAAGGCTGCCGTGAGAGAATAAGTACATGGAATGAACACAATAGACCATATATTCCATATTTAATTTGACACCTAGTGCTTTAGGTACAGGGATACATATATTCTGAAGCAGATAAACCTAAGGGACACATATTATGACATGGGATGTGTCTCTGCACAAGAATCAGCAAGGAGGTACAGTAGCTAGTAATATGGGCAGTGGAATCCAGTATTCCAGAAGGGGCAGGGAAGTCCCTAGGAAACTAGTTCTTGGGAGTAAGTCTCACTAACTATAGAAGAGGATCATGGGCTCACAAAATAGCTAAAATACTCTGGTGGGCAAACTGAGGTAATGTCAGTCCCACGGGGAGTGAATTCTGTCGATCTTGAGAAAAATGTTTGGATCCTGATAGATGGTGGAGGTTTAAGAGAATAGAAAGGAAATGCAAGAAAAAAAAATGAAAGAGAGGTGGCTGAGGAAGTGATGAGTAGCATGTATAGGAAGCAACAACGGCTGTATCTGGTAGAACAACAAGACTCTGATGATGAGCACCTTTCCACAGACAGGGAGTCCCATCAAACACCACAGGTATCGACATCCCCTTGCTTCCATTGCACAGTCTCCTCCTCTCACTACCATGGCACAGTCACTGATAGGCCAGAATAACCTGTTTCACATGCCAATTGCTCTGAACTATTTTTTTTTTTTTTTTTTTACAGATGGACAAAAAAATGTACTGAAATGAATTTTTCTAACTGAGACCACATAAAAATTTCCTACAGTTTTCCATAACTATGCAAGCAACACATTCTTTGTTACAATCACTTCATTTGTGGTGCTGATCATGTGCCATTCATTGTGCACATGGCTTTAGTTGTTAGCCACACCTGGCATGAATGTGATGTCATTACTGACAAAAAGTAGCATTTGTCCAAACTTTATTGATTGCCAGAGCAGCCAGGTGGAGTTGGGGGCTGGTCCTGATCACCAGACAAGCCAGCTCCTGGTTCATACATCTAAATAATCACAGCTCTGATTAGGGCAGCACAGTGGCTCAGTGATTAGCACTGAATCCTTGCAGCCCTAGAGTCCTAGGTTCGAATCCTGCCAAGGACAACATCTGCCAGGAGTTTGTATATTGTTTGCGTGAGTTTCCTCCCACACTCCAAAGGCATGCTGATAGGGAATGTAGATTGTGAGCCCTATATGGGATAGTGACTAACAATGTCTTTAAAGCGCTGCGAAATATGATGGCACTATACCAGCAAGCATAATAAATAAATAAGGGACAGGTAGGTGTAAAAACATATTTTTTATTTATTTATTTTTTTTAACTCTTCAAGCCTCTCCCCTGCCTCCATTGGGCAGGCATTCTTCCGTGAGTGAGGGGAGGGTTTTATGTACACTGACATGCTGGCAGCATGGTAAATGCATAGGGAAAGTGAACGAGATTAGCAGTTTGTGCAATAGGTGTGAAGGATTGATCATCAGCATCATGCAGGGTTCTGCTCAGGCTTGGTTTACGCAATGCGTTTTTGACCAAAAATCTGAAAACAACATATGATTTTGAATCATGTATGCTGTTTTTAAAAATGTATGGTTTTCCGATAAAAACACATGCATTTGCTGAACACAGCCTTACTGCAGATTGTGTGATTGTGCTTTACAGACATTATCAGTCAATATAGACCACAACAAAATATTAAAATAAAAATATCCACTCTTTCCTCCTAATCAATTCTGTATTCCCAAAAATAGAACGGTTAAAATTATGGTAAGGCAGCCACAGCGTTTGCGCTGGAACTCAGAGTAGAGGACACAATCTAGACACACCCCCTGCTTAGTGCGACTTCTCCCTCGTATATCAACAAGAGGCAGATATATCATGTAGTATATCAATGGGAACAATTACAAGCAGCTTATACAGTATAAACCTACAGGGGATAATGGTATCTATGATCACAAGGTAATTATATAACATGATGCCAGGTATTACTTAGGTGATTGGACTTTCTAGTAAACACTGTTGCAGCTGAGTAGCATGTTTGTGATACTGGAGGTACAGAAAAATGTGTATTTCACACTGGGAAAGCAGTGTGGAATAGAAAAGTCTCTGGAAAGTCAGGTGAAAATGATATTAATTGGCAGCCAGGTTGAAGGGCTCTACCAGTAATGTGCTGACCCTTTCCATAATGCTCCTTGTCTGGGGAAGACAAGCTGTGCCAGGGTCTGTGGGAGCCAGAACCACTTGAGTTGGTGAGAACCTCTGTGTTTGTGGAGATCCTGGGTAGTAGTCCCAGGGTCTTGTAGTGAGGACACTGAATGTGTAGTTAGTAGCCAGGCGGCAGAGGATTTATTTTGTACTGTGATGTACAGGATATTTTACTGTGAAAACGACAGAATAAAGCTGGCTCAGGTCAGTTCTGAACCAAATTCACTGTGTTGAGTGAGAATTTATTGGAAGTTTTCTGATGTGCCAACCATCTAGAAGAAGCGATCTCGTGAGATGAAATAACCCCTGAGTTGTCACATAAGGTGGAGGTATGCTTTGGCAAGAAAATAGTGCAAGAAGTCTGCTCATGGATTTAAAGGTCAAGAATCCTAATTTTTTGAGAGATTGCTGTGATGAAATTTAAAGGGCCAGAAGAATTAATTTGAGAGACCGTATTATAAGCTGATTTGAAAAGAGTCTGTCTCTGAGGATTAGAGAGCGACTGATACTGGAAAGAGTCTGTCTCTGAAGAAAGAGAGACACCTGAAGATTGTATGTTCTCAATTTGAGTGATTGTTTAGGCTGGTAAAATCCTGTTGCCATGGATCTAGTGGAGGAATATATTAGATCGGGGTAGGCAACCTTCGGCACTCCAGCTGTTGTAAAACTACCACTCCCAGCATGCATACTTGCTCTGCTGTTCTTGGAACTCCCATGGAAGTGAACGGAGCATGTTGGAAGTTGTAGTTCCACAACAGCTGGAGTGCTGAAGGTTGCTGACCCCTGTATTAGATGTTTGTGGCAGATTAAAAAAAACAGGAAGATATTGCTATGTTATTACATAAGTATATATAGGCAAGACAATTTTTTTATTTTTTTTTTTGAATCCGCATGTGAAGATATGTTGGCTAATGTTAATGTATATTTTTATATTTATTATTACTACTGTTGAACTATTTAAAATTCTGTATTTTTGTAAATATTTTTCATTTTTTTAGTTACCTTGCAACTGGAGAGAGTTTTGCTTCCCTACATTTCCATTTCCCGCTAGGGAAGTCAACTAACTGTGTGCCTCGTCTGACTTCCTCTGTAGATTGCAATACACATGTATACATGTGTATTGCAGTGTATAGTACTGAACCAGAGATCAGAGCATCGCTGGTTTAGGTATCCTAGTGGGACATAATTTTTTTTTTTTTAATTGAATAAAGCCCCAAAAATGCCCTTTTCTTATATAAAATGAGTTATATAAAAACAATACATAGCAGGTATTGACGTGTTCATAACAACCCGTACAATAAAATGAAAACGTTTAACCTACACGGTGAACATCGGAAAAAAAAATGCTGGAAGTAATGATTTTTTGCCATCTCCCCTTACAAAATATTTTATAAAAAGTGACCAAAAAGTCATATGTACCCCAAACAGTACCAATAAAAAGCACAGGTTGTCCTGCAAAAAATAAGCTCTCAACCAACTCAATTGAAAAATAAATAAAAATGTTACTCATCTCAGAAGATGGCGATGCAAAAATAATTGATTTATGTCCCCAAATGGTTTTTTTCTGCAAAACTAGTAACACATATAAAAAAAATATAAATTAGGTATCACCGTAATCGTACCGACCCACAGTATAAAGATAACATGTTACTTACGCTTTATGCTGCATGGCAAAAAAATTTAAAAGGTAAAATGCAATGCCAGAATTGATGATTTTTTTATCCACCAAAAAAGAGTAAATAAAATTTAGTCAATAAGTTATAGGCACCCAAAAATGGTGTCATTACAAAATGCATCTTGTACCGCAAACAAATCAGTCCTCATATGGGTACATCACCAAAAAAAATACATACATATAGCTTGTACAATGTGAAGACAAAAACCCCCAAATCGCCAAATCATTAGAACACAACTGGCTGCGGCAGGAAGGGATTGTATAAGCTGTGCAAACGTATATCTGGGGACACCCCAGATTTAGCGTTTACAAGGGAAAAGACACCAGAAGTGAACCCCAGAGTGACACCCCAATCATAGGAGCTATTGGGGATATAGAAGGAAATTTGTTCTTCCCAATGTACTCCCCACAGTTTACATATTCACTTTTCACCATCCTGCATTCATGTCTGGGATACTAATGCTTACTACACCCCTTAATAAATTCTTTGAGCGGTGCAGTTTTTAAAATGGGGTCACTCCCTAGGGTATTTCTTTTATCTGACACCTTAGAAGCTCTGAACATACAACATAGCGTCCAGATTGCAAACATCTAAATCTGCACTCCAAAAGCCACACAGCACTCCTTCTCTTCTGTGCCATGATGTGTGCCCAAACTGCAGTTTATGCCCACATGTATGACACTGTTGTTCCCAGGATAACGCACGTAATGTCATATGTTGGTGTAAACTTCTGTTTGGGCACACAACCAGGTGCAGAAGGGAAGGACCGATATTTTGTTTTTGGGGCACAGATTTAGCTGGATTGGTTTTTGGACGTCATGACACTTGCAGAGTTCCTGAAATGCCAGTAAAGAGGAATCCCCTGACATGTGATCCCATTCTGGTAACTATACCCCTGAATGAATTTATCCTGTGGTACAGTGAACATTTTTAACCCTCAAGTGTTGCATTAATTTATTTTCCATAAATAAATACGCAGATGATGGTAATAGGAGAAAATGACAATTTTTCCAGGAATACGTTATTTCAGTGCGTAATATGTTGTGCCCGGCTTGTATCAGAGATGAAAGCTGTTGTGCCCAAGATACCCGCTTAACAGTTTTTGAAGTGTGTGTCTCTGCTGACACAAGCTGGCACAACATATCAAGCACTGAAATGGCGTATCTCTGGAAAAATTGCAATTTTCACTTTTTATTATCAGCTGCACATTCATTTCTGGAAATTAAATTAATGCAACGCTGAAGAGTTAAAAATGTTACACCATTTGATAAATCCCTTCAGGGGGTAGTTTCCAAAGTGGAGTCACATGTCTCTGCAGGAGCATGAACTGCTGTTTGTGCACACAGGAGGGTGCAAATGTGAAGGAATGCTATGTGCTTTTGGAGAGCAGATTTAGATTCTTGGTTTTTGGACGCCATGCCACGTTTGCAAAGACCCTAAAATTGCCCCTACAAAAAGGGATCACTTCTTGGGGAATTCCAATTTACTGGCACCACATGGGCTCTGCAAAAACAACATGGCGTCCAGAAAGTCCCTCTAAATCTGTACTCCAAAAGCTAAAAAGCGCAGTGCTCCTTCCCTTCTGAGCCCTGCTGTGTACCCAAATAGCCGTTTACACCCACATATACAATTTTTTTCGTACCTGGGATAGCCCACTTAATAGTTTTAGTAGAGCATGTTTCTGATGACTCAAAATGGGCACAACATATTGGGTACTGAAATGGCATATTTCTATAAAAATTTAAATTTTCAGTTTGTACATTAATTTTTGGATAACACTCTTGGCCTCAAAATGATAAAACCCCCTGAGAAATTCGTTGAGGGGTGTAGTTTCTAAAATGGGATCACTTTTGTGGGGTTTCCATTGTACTGGTACTTCAGGGGCTCTGCAAATATGACACCCGAAAACTTTTCTAGAAAAATCTGCCCTCCAAAAGCCAAATAGCGCTCTTTCCATTCTGAGGCCCTGCCATGTACCCAAACAGCAGTTTACAACCACATATGGGGTATTGCTATGTTCAGGAGCAATTGTTTAATAAACTGTAGGTTGCTTTTTCTCCTTTATCCTCTTGTGAAAATGAAAAATTTGGAGCTAAATTGACAGTTTATTGAAAAAAAAAAAAAGTAATTTATCATTTTCACGTCACTTTTGGGGGTTTCCATCGTATTGGTACGTAGGGGCACCTGAAAACTATTCCAACAAAATCTGTCCTGCAAAAGCCAACTAGCACTCTTTCCATTCTGAGCCCCGCCATGTACCCATACAGCACATTACGACCACATATGGGGTATTGCTGTGTTCAAGAGTAATTGTTTAAAAAACTGTGGGGTGCTTTTTCTCCTTTAACCCCTTGTGAAAACTAAAACTTTGAGGATAGTGACGTTTTAGTAATTTTTCATTTACACATCTCAATGTTAATAAAATCTGTGATACGGCTGTGGGGTCAAAATGCTCACTATACCCCTGGATAAATTCTGTGAGGGGTGTAGTTTCCAAAATGGGGTCACTCTTGGAGGGTTTCCATTATTTTGTTACTCTAGGGGCTCTGCAAATGAGACATGGCACCTGAAAACTATTCCAGCAAAATCTACTTTTCAAATGTCAAATGTTGCTTGTTCCCTTCCATGCGCTGTCGTGTGCCCAAACATCGTTTTACATTCACATGTGGGGTATTTCTGCGTTCCAGAGAAATGGCATAACAAACAGTGTATTTTCTCCTTTAATCCTTGAAATTAAATATCTAAATTTCACCTCCATATTGTTTTAAAAGGGTTAGCAAACTTCCAAAATGCTGTTTTGAATTACCATATTTTTCAGATTATAAGACGTTCTTTTTTTCCCCCAAAATTTCTGAGGAAAATGGGGGGTACGTCTTTTATAGTCTGAATGCATCGTCCCACTCCTTCCGCCACCGGCTTCCTGCAGCAGCAGGAGTGGGGGCGATGCTGCGGGCCCTGAGCGCGAGGACAGGGTGTCCCGGCAGCGCCAACCCTCCCCGACATCCGCCGTGCTATTACAGCAGATGCTGGGTCTGTAAAGGCAATGGCGGGCGCTCTGCTGCAGAGCGGTCGCCATAGTTACTGGGTCTCTGCTGTAATCGGAGCTAATATCCGCGATCAGAGTCCACTCTGATCGCGGTCATCACTACCTGTAAGACCCCCCCACCCCTCAAACTGCCCCGGGCCGGCGACTACCTTGTTTGTTGCAGGCCTGTGACAGCTGGGAGCCTAATGAAGGCTCCCAGGCCTGTCATAGTAATATTACTACTGAGGCTGGTCTATGACCAGCCTCACTAGTAATGTACAGAATATCCCATAGACTGCAATACTGTTGTATTGTAGTCTATGTGACTTGCAATCAAATGATTGCAGGTTCAAGTCCCCTGGGGAGGGGGGCTAATAAAATTAGTTAACAAAAAAAAAAAAAAAAAAAAAAAAAAAATATATATATATATATATATATATATATATATAAAATGTTCTAAATCACCCCCTTTCCCTAGAATACATATAAAAGTAAAAAATTCTGTGAAACACATAAACCTTAGATATCCCTGTGTCCGAAAATACCCGGTGAACGTCATAGCGGGAAAAAGAATCAACACCTTAGATATCCCTGTGTCCGAAAATACCCGGTGAACGTCATAGCGGGAAAAAGAATCAAAAGTGACGAACTGCCGTTTTTTTCGCCTCTGATTTGAATAAAAAGTTATCAAAGCAACAGACATTCCCCAAAATGGTATAACTAAAAAGTACACCTGACCCCACAAAAAAAATGCCCTATGCATCCCTGTACAGCTGCAAGGCCACCTGTCAGCTGTTGCAAAACTACAATTCCCATATATTAAATATTTTACCACGTTTTTTGCTTCAAAATTTTTTTCCCTATTTTCCTCCTCTAAAACCTAGGTGTGTCTTATGGTCCAGTGCCTCTTATAGTCCGAAAAATACGGTACTTGAGGGGTGATGTTTTGAAAATGTGGTAATTTATGGGGGGGGTTGTAATATATATGCTTTTATAATCCCCTTCAGACCTGAAGTGGTCCCTAAGAAATTAGTTTGGGAAATTTTCTTGGAAATCTGTAAAATCGCTGTCACACTTTGTAAGCTTTCTAATGTCCAAAATAAATTAAAAGATCATGCCTATATAAAGCAGAGATATGGTAGATATTTATTAATGTATTTGAGTGGTATGACTATCTGTCTGATAAGCAGAGCATTTCACATTTCGAAAATTGTGATATATATATTTTTTTTTTGTTACCCCCCCAAATTTCCATCATTTTGCTAGGGATCACCGGCACTCATAGTGAGATCCAGGGCTGGCATCCTGTTGGCATAACAGCCAGGAGCCTATTGAAGGCTCACAGGCTTGTCTGCCATTTACTTCTATTGCAGGCTGCTTTATGCAGCCTGGAATAGAAGTGCCGATATTTTGCAATGCATTGCAGTGCATTAGCATTGTACTGCATTGCATTAGTGATAGACCTTCTGGGGTTCAAGACCCCTAGGGGTCTAATAAATGCAAGAAAAAAAAAAAATATAATAAATATTACATTCAAATCACCCCCCTTTCCATAGAACACATATAAAAGTACTTAAATAATGTGAAACACATATACATTAGGTATCCCTGTGTCCAAAAATGCCCGGTATACAAATCTTTAAAAATATTTTTCCCGTATGGTGAACGTAGTAGTGGGGAAAAAAAAATCAAATGTGCCGAATTGCTGTTTTTCAGTGTTTTGCCTCTGATAAAAATTTGAATAAAAAGTGATCCAAGCAATAAACATTCCCCAAAATGGTATAACTAAAAAGTACACGGCCCCGCAAAAAAAAAAAAAAAAAAAAGACGCCCTATGCTTCCATGTACACAGAAATATAAAAAAGCAGAATAAGGCAACTTTAGGAAAACATTTATTTTTTTTTCAAAGTTTTAGATCTTTGTTACAGGTGACATGTCATTTTGCTTGCAGAGTGAATGCTGTAAAAACAAAACCTGTAAGAAATTCCACCCAATTCTGATTTTTTTTTTCCAGCTTCCCAGTACATTGTACAGAATAATAAATGGTACCATTATGAAGAACAATTTGTCCCACAAACATTAAACCCTAATATGGTTCTGTGAATGGAAAAATAAAAAGGTTATGGGGTTTGGGAGGCGGGGAGTCATAAATGAAAGTCGAAAAATGTCACCGGTGGGAAGGGGTTAATGTTGAATATTTCTGTTTAATTATAAGTGTTCAAATACTAAAAATTATAAAAATATTACTACTCATCAGCATCTGCCTGGTCTCTAGGACCCAAGTGCTCCCAGCATCCAATGATTCGGGATGTTATATCCTCCCACATCCGTTTGTTCACGCATGGTCCTTGTACTGTCTTTTTGATGGGTCCCATAGGGCAGACTATACCTCCACCAGCTGGATGAGGAGCTTGGAATTGACTAGGAACTGCCCCTGATCCTCACTGGTGGAATCGGACCTCTGAAAAAAAAATATATGTATATTTTGAGAAATTTCCTCAATATAATAGCCTTGACAAAATATGGTTTGTTTTTAATAACAAAAATAATTCACAGTGTCTTCTTCATGCCTCATGGTCAACGAAGAGGTCAGTGACTTCATTATACACTGTGTGGGTCTATGGAGCATAATATTATCATGTGTTGGTGTACTGTGGAGCATTATATTATGGCCTTATGTGTAGCATTATATTGTGTGCTTTAGGCTGCGGCCCCACATTGTGGAAACGCAGCTTTTGTTGTTGCAGATTTTGTTGTGTTTTTTTGAGCCAAAGCCAAGAGTGGCTACAAGACGAATGGGAACTATATAGGAAGTTCTTATACTTCTACCTTTTGCTCAATCCACTTGTGGCTTTGGCTCAAAAAAGCGCAACAAAAATGCTGTGTTTCTGCAATGTGGGGCTGCAGCCTTAATCAAAAATACACATGCCAAGAGGGTGCAAAGCAGTAATCAAAGCAAAAGGTGGCTACTTTGAAGAACCTAGAATATAAGACATATTTTCAGTTGTTTCACACTTTTTTGTTAAGTATATAATTCCACATGTGTTAATTCATAGTTTTGATGCCTTCAGTGTGAATCTACAATTTTTATAGTCATGAAAATACAGAAAACTCTTGGAATGAGAAGGTGTGTCCAAACTTTTGGTCTGTACTGTATATATATAAAATTAATTATAAACTTACAACTTGACGCCGTGAGCAGGGTGGGCTGCTGCTGTCAGGACCCAATGCTAACAGCTGCGACCAGTTAAATGAGTTTGCGGCATCTAAAGTGCGCAGGTGCCATGGGTACCGCCATCTTTGACTGTTCGCCACCCTCCGGATCATCATTGGAGGGTGGAGATTGGTTGCTATGACAGCTGGGAGCCTATTGAAGGCTCCCAGGCTTGTCATTAGTATGGTTCTATTACTAGAATAGAAGTAAAGGGATTTTACTATTCACTGCAATACATTAGTATGCATGTCAGAATTTAGCGACAAATTTTTTTTTTTTCTATTTTGCTAAGTTTTTAATTAATTATGTTATCAAAACATTACATTAACATTACTATATAAATTTGGTATCGCCGTGATTGTACTGATCCACAAAATACAGGTAACATGTCATTTTTACCACACAGTAAATGCTGAAAAAAATTAAACCCATATGAAATTGGCGCAAATGTGTTTTGTTTTTTTTCCAATTCCACCATTCTGAATTTATTCCCAGCTTCCCAGTACATTGTACAGGATATTGAATGATGCCATTACATAGTACAATTTGTTTTGTAAACCATAAGCCATCATGTAACTCTGTGAACTGAAAAATGAAAAAGTTATGGCTCTTGGAATGTGGGAAGGGAAAAATGGAAATGCAAAAATGAAAATTGTCACGGTCCTTAAGAGGTTAAAAGAAAATAGTGATAATCAACAATTCTGTGTTAAAAAAAAAATAAAAATTGTGATATGTTATGTTTATATATAGTGATTTAGCCCCTTGGCGTCACAGCCAGTTTTGGACTTTATGACACAGCCCCATTTTTCAAATATGACATTAGTCACTTTATGTGGTGATAACTTTGGAATGCTTTAACTTTTCCAGGTGATTTTGAGGATGTTTTTTTGTGACACATTGTACTTTGTCTTTGATTTAAATTTGGGTCAATATGTTTTGTGTTTATTTATGAAAAAATAGGAAATTTGGTAAAAATTTAGAAAAATATGCAATTTTAAAAGTTTGAAATTATCCTCTTTTCATATAGAGAGTCATACCACTCAAATTAAACATAATTTACCATATCTCTGCTTTATGTTGACATCAAGTTTTAAACGTTCATTTAATTTTTTTGGACGTTATAAGGCTTATAGTCTAACAGTAATTTTCAAGAGAATTTACAAAACAAATTTTTTAAGGTACTAATTCAGTTCCAAAGGGGCTTTGAAAGCTCTTTGTATTAGAAACCCCCATAAATCACCCCATTTTCAAAACTGCACCACCAAAACAATTCAAGACAGTATTTGAGAAGTTTGTTAACCCTTTAGGCGCTTCACAGGAATTAAAACAAAATAAAGGCAAAAAAATATACATTTCAATACTATGTTCATTTAACCCTAAAATTTGGACATTCACAAGGGGTCAAAGGAGAAAATGCATCCCATAGTTTGTTGTACAAATTCTCTCAAGCACATAAATACCACAAGTGTTGATGTAACCTGCTGTTTGGGCACAAGACAGGACAAAGAAAGGGAAGGAGCGACATTTAGCTTTCGGAGGGCAGATTTTACTTGAATCATTTTCAGGTACCTTGTTGCATTTGCAGAGCAAATGAGGTATCCGAACAATAAAACCCCCCATTTAAGAAAATACACCCATCAAAGTTATCAAGGGATATAGTGAGCAGTTTGATGCTACAGCTGTTTCACAGTATTTACTACCGTTGGGACATGGAAAGGAAAAATGACTCTTTCAGTAAAATGTCTCTTTAGCCCCAAATTTCTCATTTTCACAAGGGGTTAAGAGAGAAAAAGCCCCCACAGTTCATTACACAATTTCTCCTGAACGTAGCAGTACCCCATATGTGGTCGTAAACTGCTGTATGGGTACATGGCAGATCTTGGAACAGAGAGAGCGCTATTTGGCTTTTGGAAGGCAGATTTTGATGGAATTGTTTTCAGGTGCCATGTCGCATTTGCAGAGCCCCTGTGGTGCCAGAACAGTAGAAACCCCTGAAATATGACCCTATTTTCGAAACTAGAACCCTCAAGAAATTTATTAAGGGCTATAGTGAGTATTTTGACCCTACAGATGTTTCACAGAATTGGGCTGTGAAAATGAAAGATGACATTTTTTTTCCGTTAAAATGTTGTTTTAACCCCAAACTACTGGAAGTCCAGGAGTTTCGTTTGTACTGTGGTTTGAAAAAAAAACAAACAAAAAAAACACCCGCTATTATAATCATCTGAAAGCTACCAAAAACTGGGATTATATATTGTGACATTAAATGGGTGAAAATGTGTTATCTAACTGATGGAATGTTCCACCTGTCAGAAATGTTTTATACGTTCATCTCTACAGTAGTAATAATCATTATTGCTATTATTTTAGCGTGTAATGGATATCGCTAGAGAGGCGGTCGGCGTATTATACTCTATAAAGATCAGGTATGGACAGGACAGGGACAGTGAAAAAATGTAAACTTTGATGACTGTGAATATGTTTCGTTTGGTGCAACACTTTTGGCACTGCAAGCTCGATGATGGAAAATGTCTGGGTCACAGCACCAGTAAACTTCCTGGTTATGTTCAGAGGGGTATTATCAGGGGCGCACCGCTAATGAGGCGAAGTGAGGCGGCCGCCTCAGGCGGCGCTATCTTGTCAGTTTCGGGGGGCGGCATTTTGATTGACCTAAATCAGCCCAAGACAGGCTGCTTTAAAAAACATGCTGAGCGGGACCTGTCCAGGGCTGGTTTAGCGTTTTAGGCAGGGGAGGAGAGCGGTAGCTCGGGGCGGCCGTGCAGAGACATCGCTGCTTCAACACCTATTGGCAGCAGCGCTGCTCCAGCGTCCCACCCTCAAGTGTTCACTTAGCCTGCTCCTAGCTCTCCACCTCCGTTCACTTAGCCTGCTCCTAGCTCTCCGCCTCCGTTCACTTAGCCTGCTCCTTGCTCTCCGCCCCCGTTCACTTAGCCTGCTCCTTGCTCTCCGCCCCCGCCCACACCCACGCTTGGCTGCGTGCATCACGTGACGTGACGTGACCTGACGTGATAGGACACACAGTGGTTCCTGCGCGGTCTCCTAAGGTGTCCCTGCTCTCAAAAGCGCTACTGAGGTAAGTGTTTCATATTAGATAAATACTGCTTTTCTAAGTATTTATCCCCTATCCATAGGATAGGGGATAAATACCAGATTGATGATGATGGCGGGTTGGGTGACGCGGGGGGGGGGGGGCGAGTGAGGCAAGGTTTGGGGTGCGGTGGATGTTGGGTGTCGCGGGGGGGCAGGTGAGGCATGGTTTGGGGTGCGGTGGATGTTGGGTGTCGCAGGGGGGCGGGTGAGGCAAGGTTTGGGGTGCGGTGGATGTTGGGTGTCGCGGGGGGACGGGTGAGACAAGGTTTGGGGAACAGTGGATGTTGGGTGTCGCGGGGGGCGGGTGAGACAAGGTTTGGGGTGCGGTGGATGTTGGGTGTCGCAGGGGGGGCGGGTGAGGCAAGGTTTGGGGTGCGGTGGATGTTGGGTGTCGCGGGGGGGACGGGTGAGACAAGGTTTGGGGAACGGTGGATGTTGGGTGTCGCGGGGGGGCGGGTGAGGCAAGGTTTGGGGAACGGTGGATGTTGGGTGTCGCGGGGGGAACGGGTGAGACAAGGTTTGGGGAACAGTGGATGTTGGGTGTCGCAGGGGGGGACAGGTGAGACAAGGTTTGGGTTGCAGTGGATGTTGGATGTCGCGGGGGGAGGGGAGGGGCGTTGGCAGAAAAAGCCTCCAAGCAAAGAATATCCTCTGTGATAAGGAGCAGGGATTATGTGCCCAGCACTGTAAGGGTAGCTCATGCCAGGCCCATATAACCTTAGTACACTGCTGCTCAAACCATCACATTACAGTTATAGTTTTATCAGCTAATCTCTGTAGCATGAAGGGTTAAAAGGCTATATGTTGAGACATTGTTTGAAAAATCACAAAAACAAATGTAAAGTATTTTTATGTAAATAAAGCTTAGGCTCCATTCATGTCTCAGGTCATGTCATGGTTTGTCACTGTGATAATCCTGAATGTATTCTGCTGTTTTTCCCTACCCAGTAAAATGCACCTGACAGACCCATTACAAATATATTACAAATTAAAAAAAAAAAAAACCTATGTCGGCTTTCTAGCGGTATATAAAACCTCATATTCATGAGGACATGAAAGGTTCTCTTTAATAAGGCTAGCACTGCATTGCGATCTTGGCTGCCTATTGCATGACCAAAGATTGCTGGGTCTCCCTTCGACTCCTTCACTAATGTTAGTGAATGAAGTCACATTGAGATCCTGAGGGTGCCACAACCGCAACTTCAAGCCAAGCATTGCTCAACCCTTTTGTGACTTGAAGTCACAGTTGCAAAAGCACTAGAGGTTGCAATGTGACTCCATTCACTAATATTAGTGAAGGAGTCACAGGGCAACCCAGTAATCATTGATCACGTGACAGGAAACACCCAAAATTGTCATGTAGCCCTAGCCTAACCATTGCGGTTTTGGAAATCGCACCATGTCAATTATACCTATGGAAACGCCGGTGGTTTCCATATAAGTATAAATAGAAAGTCCACAGAGGAAACCTCTGTGGACAGTCTGTGAAAAGTGCTGCGATGCGTTGCCTCCATGTTTTTTCCTGCAGCGCTATTTTGCTGCGGCCCGCTACGTGGAGACTTAGCCTAAGGATAGATTGTCAATATCAGATTGGTGGAAGATCTGATCTACCATAATCTGGTCTAACTACTATGCAGAGAACCATTCTGTATGGTTCCTGCAAGGTTTGGGGTGCCATGGATGTTGGGTGCCGCGGGGGGGAGTGGTTGGGGAGGGGGCGTTTTGGGTGTCTGTCTGCTGAGACCCCCCTTTTGCTTGAGAATTAGTTTTTATCCCCTCCACTTGAAATTCAGCCTGCCCATAGCCAGGCTGAATATAGGCTATCTGCGGCGCTCCTATTAAAGAGAATGGGAGCGTGGGTTTGTATATTCACCAAGCGGCTGCGGTCAGGCTGAACTCCCAGTGGTTGAAAAAAGACCCAATTCTCAGGCTCAGTGGGATTCTCAGCAGATGCCCAAAACTTATAAAAATATTTTTCCCATATGGTGAATGCCATAGCGGGGAAAAATAAATCAAAAGTGCCGAACCTCTGTTTTTTCGCTGTTTTGCCTCTGATAAAAATTTGAATAAAAGGTGGTCAAAGCAATAGACATTCCCCAAAATGATATAACTAAAAAGTACACCTGGTCCTGCAAAACAAGGGGCCCTATGCATCCCCGTACACTGAAATATAAAAAAACAGTTACGGGTGTCAGAATATGGCAACTTTAAAAAAAAAAGTTTTAGATCTTTGTTATAGGATTTTTATTTTTGACTCCCCATCTTCCAAACCCCATAACTTTTTTTATTGTTCCGTTCACAGAGCCACATGAGGGCATAATGTTTGCGGGACTTTGTACTTCATAATGGTACCATTTATTATTCTGTACATTGTACTGGGAAGCTGGAAAAAAAAAATCAGAATTGAGTAGAATTGGAGATAAAGTGCATTTGTTTTTATGGCATTCACTCTGCAGCCAAAATGACATGTCACCTGTATTCTATTTTTTGTACTATTCCGGGGATACCAAATTTATATAGTTTTATTTACATTTAATAAAAATCTAAAACTTTGCAAAAAAATAAAAAAATTCTAGAAGTCGCCATATTCTGACACCCATAACCTTTTTTTATATTTCAGTGTACGGGGATGCATAGGTTGTCTTTTATTGCGGGGACAGGTGTACTTTGAAGTTATACCATTTTGGGGAATGTCTATTGCTTTTATCACTTTCAATTCAAATTTTTATCAGAGACGTAACCACGAAAAAACAGCGGTTTGGTGTTTTTTTATAGATTTGTAGACCGGGTGTTTTCGGACACAGGGATACATAATGTGTATGAGTTTAACGGTATTTAAGTACTTTTATATGTGTTCTAGGGAAAGGCGGATGACATGAATTTTTAATTTTTTTACATTTTTTTTTATTGCATTTATTAGACCCCCTAGGGGTCTTGAACCCCAGGTGGTCTGATCACTAATGCAATGCATTATGCATAGCAAAATATCAACACTTTTATTATAGGATGCATAGAGCAGCCTGCAATAGATGGTAATGCCAGAAAAGCCTAGGAGTCTCCCGGCTGTCATGGTAATGGGACGCTGTCCCTGGAGCTTGCTCCAAGTGCCAGTGATCCCAGGCAAAATGGCGGCACTTGTGCGTCATCATCAAAATCAGACTGAGGCACCAGCTGACCAAGGCGCCAGGGGCATTAATGCCTGCGATCAGTGCGGGCACTGATCGTGGGCATTAGCACCGGGTCTCTGACCGGCCACCCAGTGGTGAACCTAGCCTCTTTGCTGCCTGAGGCGGACTATCGAAAAGACGCCCCCCCCCAAAAAAAAAAAAAAAATTGTATAAAACTACTAGCTTCACACACAGCTATCATCGCACAATATACACAATACACAAACTTATGAAACAGTTTTTAAGAATTCTTCTCACTGCATTACTTCAGTATCAGAAATCAACAACACGGCATTAACAATGAAAGTAACTTCACACATCTTCTGCTTGGTGGATGGACGAGCACACGTGACCCCCATTCTCTATAATAGGAGTGCCGCAGATAGCCGAGTACTGTACTTCAGGTATCTTTGGCACTCCCATCGAAGTGAATGAGAGCCACGCGGGTTCGTCCATCCGCCAAGCGACACACCTATATATGGCTGCAGCCAGGTTGGATTCCCACCCAGTGGGGGGAAAAACCCAATTCTCAGGCTCAGTGGGGGACTCAACAGACAGACCCCATCAATCAGGTATTTATCCTCTATCATTTAGGTGAATACAGGGCAGTAACATTTTGTGACTTACAGGTGACGTCTCTGACTAATCGGTCACATTTCCCTTCTCTTCCCTTTGGACCGCCATGACCACTTCTTCCAGCTGTGACTTGTCTCTGTAAAGTTTACAGCACAGACATCTTTGGCTCCTCACTTTTCCAGGCACCCGACCCACATTGTCCTCACCTGCACACCCATCCTGCTGCTACCCCAATTATAAAATATATGATATAACCCTCCATAATGAATAATACTCCCAAGTGCACCGTTATATTAATAATGTCCGTGTGTACCCTGTATAAATAGTGCCCCTTATTAATTATGCCCCAGGTGTCAACTAATTAAAAGGTTTTCCAGGTCATTAATAAACTAATCAGTGGGGCTCAAAAACCCAGGACCCCCACTGATCAGCTGTTTGAATGAACCGTGGTACCTGTGTAAGCGCCGTGACCGCTTCTCTATTTACATAGTGTCATTCATCTCATAGCGGCCATGTCATGTAACTACAGCCTCGTCCTATACACATCTATGTGACAAGACTGTAATTACATCACACGGTCACGATAAACAGACAGCTTGTGATATAAACAGACGCCATAGCTCCTTCATACAGCTGATCAGAGGAGGGGTCCACAGATCTCTTATTGATAATCTGTCCTAAGGATAGATCATCAATAAAAATGAGCTGGAAAGACCATTTAATAAAGCCCAAGTGCCACCTTAAAGGGGTTGTCCAGGATAACCCCTTTTTTAATATGAGGCTGGGGAAGGTGCTTCGGTGTCTCTCAGCGCGTTCCAGTCCTGCTGCTCCGGTGTTTTTTTTCCCTCAGCAGTCATGTGTGGTGGGGACTTCCGCCAGAAGAGAACACCAGAGCAGCAGAACCAGTCTGCGGTGGGAGACATCGGAGCACAAGGGACAGGTGAGTAGGTGTTTTTTTTTTTTTTAATACAGTATTACACGGTATTATGGCCCACAGCGGCCCCTGCACACGGTATTATGCTACATAGTAACCCCTGCACTCGGCATTATGCCCCGCAGTGGCCCCTGCATACAGTATTATGCTCCATAGTGGACCCTGCACATGGTATTATGCCTCATAGTGGTCCCTGCACTCGGTATTATGCTCCATAGTGGCCCCTGCACTCGGTATTATACTCCATAGTGGCCCCTGCACATGTAATTATGCCCCATAGTGGCCCCTGCACACAGTATTCTGCTCCATAGTAACCCACCCATGAACTATTATTATACTCTGGGGTCTAAAAGACCCCAGAGTATAATGATCGGAGACCCAGGTGCTGACAAACATAAAAACCAGTGTTACTTACCTGGGCTCCGGTGCGCTCCCTGCTTTCGGCCCTCTTCAATGTCGCACACACCGGCGTCGCGACATAATGACGTCGGGCTGGCTCACGTGACGCCTAGGACGTCACCAAAGAAGGCCGAAGCCTGCTGGGAGTTACATCGTATCGCCGGAGAGGTGAGTAACAATGGTTTTTATGTTTATCACCTCCCCTGGGTCTCCGATTATTATACTCCGGGGTCTTAAAGCGGCCTGTCCTGGGCTGGTTTACATTCAATAAATGGTAAAAGGATTCCCCTTTAGTGGCGATAAAGAGATGTTGAGAAAATGTCTGTACATGTAGCAGCAGAAAGTGAACTGCTGTGGTACCAGTGAGATGTGTGTGCTGGTGACCCTGTCCTGGGAAACTAGTGAAGTACAAGATGGCACTGACAATTTTGAGAAGTGGAAGTTGTCAGTAGTAACAATGAGTGTCATGTAGCCATGTGGAGTAGACTTGATACAGATGAGGTGTGTGCCACAGACAATGAAGTTCTTAATATTGCAAATGAAATGTATTGTGTCCCACCCTTAGGGGAGAGTGCACATGGGGAGACTGGTATTAAAGATGTGAGACAAAAGGAGAAAAAGCACCCCACAGTTTGTTTAAACAATTGCTCCTGAACAAATAGTAAGCATTTTGTCCCTACAGAAGTTTCACAGATTTTATTAACATTGGGACGTAAAAATGAAAAATTACTTTTTTTTTTCCAATAAACCAACAATTTAGTCCCAAATCTTTCATTTGCACAAGAGAATAAATGAGAAAAAGCTCCACAAAGTTTTACACAATTTATCCTGAACACGGGAGTACCCCACTGTATGTGTACATGGCAGGGCTCAGAATGGAAAGAGCGCTATTTGGCCTTTTGGAGGGCAGATTTTCCTGGAATAGTTTTCGGGTGCCATGTTGCATTTGCAGAGCCTCTAAAGTACCAGTACAGTGGAAACCCCCCAAAAAGTGACTCCATTTTGGAAACTACACCCCTCATAGAATTTCTCAAGGGGTATAGTGAGCATTTTGACCTCACAGCTGTTTCACAGATTCTATTGGCATTGGGACATAAAAATGAAAATTTACTTTTTTTCCAATAAACCGTCCATTTAGCACCATATTTTTAACTTTTACAAGGGGTTAAAGAAGAAACAACACACACTTTGTTACACAATTTCTCCTGAACAAAGAAATGTCCCCTACGTATTTGTAATCTACTGTATGGGTACATGGTGGAACTCAGAATAGAAAAAGAACTATTTGGCTTTTGGAAGGTAGATTTTGCTGGAATAGTTTTCAGGTGCCATGTTGCATTTGCAGAGCCCCTAAAGTACCAGTACAATGTAAACCCCACAAAAGTGACCCAATTTTAGAAACTACACCCCTCAAGGAATTTCTAAAGGGGTATTATCATTTTGAGCCCTAGAGTGCTTCCCAAAAAGTAATGTACAAAGTGAAAATTGAAATTTTGAAGAAACATGCAATTTCAGTGCCCAATACATTGCACCCACTTTGTGTCATCAATAGGCTACCCCGGGTACAAAAAAGCTATATATGTGGGTGTAAACTGCTGCTTGGGCACACAGCAGGGCTCAGAAGGGAAGCAGCACTGCACTTTTTAGCTTTTGGAGTATAGTTTTAGAGGGACTTTCTGGACGCCATGTTGCTTTTGCAGTGTCCTGGAGGTGCCAGTAAATTAGAATTCCCCAAGAAGTGACCCTATTTTGTAGGGGCAATTTTAGGGTCTCTGTAAATGTGACATGGCGTCCAAAAACCAACAATCTAAATTTGCGCTCCAAAAGCAGATAGTGCTCCTTCACATCTACACCCTGCTGTGTGCCCAAATGGCAGTTTATGCCCACATGTATGACACTGTTGTACCCAGGATCAGGGACATTACGGGGCACCGCGGCCCCCGATGCTTTTTTTTTTTTTTTTTAATAGGCCGTTACCTGCTGGAGTAACCCCAGCAGGTAATGGGCCCTATATACTTACCGTTCCCCGGGGTCCCTGCACTTCCGATTCTTCGGAGGCGGCTGTGAGCAGGAGCGGGGATCGGTATGTGAGGCCGTGGGCTGAACACCACAATCTCTGCTATTATTATACTCCGGGGTCTTTTCAAAGACCCCGGAGTATAATAATCGGAGGCCCAGAGTTGGTAAGGGAACATAAAAAACAATGTACTTACCTCTCCTATGCTTCTCCAGGCTTCGTCTGCGGACATCAATTTGCGTTGCGACGCCGGCCCGCATCACGTGACGCGGCCTGGTCCAACATTGAAGAAGGCCGAAGTAGCAGGGAGTGGACCGGAAGGAGGAACAGGTAAGCAACGTTGTTTTTTTTTGTTTCTGTCCTCCCCTGGGTCTCCGATCATTATACTCTGGGGTCTGAAAAGACCCCAGAGTATAATAATTGTTCATGGGTGGTCCACAACGGGACATATAATAGTGTGAACAGGGGCCACTATGGGGCAAAATACTCAGTGTAGGGGCCACTATGGGGAATAATAGTGTGTGCAGGGGCCACTATGGGGCAAAATACTCAGTGCTGGGGCCACTATGGGGAATAATAGTGTGTGCAGGGGCCACTATGGGATATAATATTGTGTGCAGGGGCAACTATGGGTCATAATACTGTGTGCAGGGGCCACTATGGGGAATGATACTGTATGCAGGGGCCACTATGGGGCATGATACTGTGTGCGGTCTGGGGGGGGGTGATTGGGGGCAGCGGTTCAGGGGGGGGGGGCCATGTCAAATGTTCGCCTTGGGGCCCAGCCAGTCCTAGTTACGCCACTGCCCAGGATAACGTACTTAATGCCATATGTGGGTATAAACTGCTGTTGGGGCACAGCCAGGTACAGAAGGTAAAGAGCGCTGTTTTGGTTTTTGGAGCACAGTTTGGTTTTTGGACGTCATGCCACTTTAGCAGAGTCCCTGAATTGCCGGTAATGTGACCCCATTTTGGAAACTACACCCCTCAAGGGATTTATCAAGTGTCATAGTGAGCATTTTTAACCCTTGAGCGTTGCATTAATTTAATTTCCATAAATGAATGTGCAGCTAATAATGAAAAGTGAAAATTGCATTTTTTCCATAGATACGCCATTTCAGTGCCAAAAACAGAACGTTTTACAGTCCCTGCAAAGTGTATGGGATTCTGGCGAATTCTAGCCACCCATTGCAGAAAAAACTTTACAGTGGAAATGCTGCGATTTCCAAAACTGTCACATTTTTGGAAATCGCAGCATGCCAATTATACCTATGGAAACGCTGGCAGTTTCCCTATAGATATAATTGAAGCAGAAAGTTCACAGAGGAGAACTCTGCGGACTTTCTGTAAAAAGCACTGCGGAAAAAAAACACAATGTGTTTGCGCAATGTTTTTTTCCCACAACGGCCCGCTACCTGAGGCCTTAGCCTCAAGCAGGTATCCTGGGCACAAGAGCTTTTGGAGCATTTGCTTCTGATACAATCTGGGCACAACATATTGCACAATAAAATTACATATTCCTGGAAACTTTACCATTTTCAACTTTCAACATCAGCTGTGTATTCAATTAATGCCCCTAAATTGCCAGTAAAGTGGAATCCGCAGACATGCAACCCCATTTTGGAAACTATTCCACTGAAGGGATTTATAGAGTGGCGTAGCGAGCATCTTTAACCCTTGAATGCTGCATTAATTTAATTTCCAGAAATGAATGTGCAGTTGATAATGAAAGTGAAAATTGCAATTTTTCCAGAGATTTGCCATTTCAGTGTTCAATATGTTGTGCCCAGGCTGTGTGAGTAAAGACTGTGCAGTGATTATAACAAGGCTGTGCACCTGTGTCCATCACATGACCATGGTCAGAATTTCATCCACTAGAGGTATGCAGAATGAATGACAGCAAGCAGAGATCTAGAAACTGTGAGGAATTGAAACTGAAAGTATATTGAGGAAAACTGTGCATTTTTTTTTATTTATTATTATTATACAAACAATAACATTTGTCTCTCAATAATGATCTGAAAGTGGACAACCCCTTTAAGTTTTTACCCAGTTAAAGAAAAGAGGGTTTAGGGGTGATATCACAGAGGAAGATCTGTATCTAAAAAATTTAGAGTGATGGTGATAGTGTATTTTGCTGTGGCTGCAGTATTATTGAAAAGTTGTGAAAAGTTAACTTGTGAGCTGTTTTTATGATTAGTGATCCATTTTCTGAGATGTTGGTGCATTTAATTTGCAGATGCAGGTTTGTGTTGTTGGTCATTTAATCAAATCAAAATAAAAAATATAAATCCTATTCAAGATGCTATAAGAAAGGACACCTCAGTTGTAAATGTACCTTTAGGACAGAGTGTAGAAAAAGCATGGTTTGGTCCTCCTATTTCAGTTTAAAATTCCAGTCTGACTATTGGTCTAATAACCTAAATAAAAATATCAGGATCTACCGTGTTTCTCCGAAAATAAGACAGGGTCTTATATTATTTTTTTCTCTGAAAAAAGGGCTAGGGCTTATTTTCGGGGTAGGTCTTAATTTTTTCCATGAACAACAATCACACATTTAATCGCTTTTTATTTCGACTTTTATCAGAGGTGAAACTGCGAAAAAACAGCAGTTCGGCACTTTTGATTTTTTTTTTCGCTACGGCATTCACTGTAGAGGTAAAATATTTTTATAAGTTTGTAGAGTAGGCGTTTTCAGACACAGGGATACCTAATGTGTATGTGTTTCACAGTAATATTTTATTTTTATATGTATTCTAGTGAAAGTGGGAGGGGGCTTGAACTTTTTTATATTTTTTAACTTAACCCCTCCTAGGGGGGGCTTGAAACTGCAATCATTATCTACAACCAGCCTCAATAGTAATATTCCAGTGACAGGCCTGGGAGCATTCATAATGCTCCCGGCTGTCAAAGGAACAGGTCGGCTCCCGCGATCTTGCCGTGTGGGAACCGACCTGCAATGTGAAAAGTACGGGGCCGGTGGGGACCGGCCCCGGGGATAGTTACTCTGCTTTGGAGGGGGAGGGGTCACGGACTGGCACACTCAACAATGCCCATGATCAGAGTGGACTCTGATCGCGGACATTAACTGCGGGTCTCCACTGTACAAGGAGACCCAGTATAGTAGCTATAGGGGGTAGGGACCAGGGGGAAGCGGGGAGGTCACGCAATGCCAGCAGTCAGAGTCCATTTTGATCGCGGACATTAACTCCAGTGGTTGTGCTACTTTGGTGGGAGGGAGTGGGGGGGGGTCACGCTCAACAATGCCCGCGATCAGGGTAGACACTGATCATGGGCATTAACTCCAGGTCTCCGCGGAGACCCGGTACGGCAGCTATGGTAGCAACTGTCATCGCACGGCAGATGTCGGTAAGGGGTTAAACTAGCTAGGGCTTATTTTTGGAGTAGGGCTTATATTTCAAACCTACTCCAAAAAACTTGGAAAATGTAGCTGGGGCTTATTTTCGGGGTAGGTCTTATTATTCCAGGTCATTTAATGTATTTCACACCGCAAAAACAATCCTGCCCTACTTTAAATTTAAACTTCAATTTGAATATGCCTTGCCACTCTTACCACAGTATAGTATAAAGTTTAACCCCTTCCTGACATAATATGGCGTATGTTGGGCATTTAAATATGGCGGCGGCTCAGGAGCTGAGCTGCCGGCGTATTATACAGCAAAGACCCAGCGCTAATGCCCATGATCAGTGCCCGTACTGATCGCGGGCATTAACTTCCCCCCCCCCCCCTTCCCGGTCAAAGCTAACTGAGGCACCATTTTGCTGGCATCCCCTGGGCATGACAGCCGGGAGCCTACTGAAGGCTCCCAGGCTTGTCTGCTATTCATTTGTATGTCAGGCTGCTTTATGATAGATTTTTGTAATGCATTGCATTAGTGATCGGACCTCCTAGGGGGTCTAATAAATGCAATAAAATAAAAATAAAACATTTTTTTTTAAATATTAAAAACTCAAAACACCCCCTTTCCTTAGAACACATATAAAAGTACTTAAATACTGTGAAACTGTTAAATATTATTAGACTGCAATATTCCTGTTCAGTCAATTCTGCTGACAAAACTGTTGTATCTTATGGTGCATGGGAGTGGTTAGGGTAAACTATTCTAGTATTGTCCAAATACAGTAGTAGAAAGTATAAGGATGTTGGAAAACACCCCCTCTCATGACTATAAATGATTGACAGACACACATGTCTGGGTCTATCTCTCTCACTTTGGGTGTCTCTCTCTTCCAACCTGTCTTACTTCCTCTGAGACCTTGGAAGAATGGCAGAACTGTCCTACAGAAGACCAACACACATTGATGAATAAGCATGAGCCAAGATGTCTGCAAGAGAACCATCTTGAAGAAACCTAACTCTGAACTTCTCCTATGATGTAAGACATTGACTGAGATTTCTGTTATGCTGGAAGGTTTCCATGTATCTGTTTTCCATGAAGACTTCAATAAACCTCCATGCTTTTATAAGAAGCTGAGTAAGCCTCTAATAATGTTACCTTATGGGTCAACACGTGAGTAAGGATTTCATTCAATTGTAAAGACTGTCAAAATTTACGGACATTATTTTACAGAAACACATACACATTAGGTATCCCTGTGTCCGAAAATGCCCGGTCTATAAACCTATAAAACCTATTTTAATAAAGAGTGATCAAAGCAATAGACATTCCCCAAAATGATATAACTAAAAAATACATCTGGACCCGCAAAATAACATACCCTTTGCATCCCTGTACACAAACATATAAAAAAGTTATGAGTTTCAGAATATGGCGACTTTTCATTATCAGCTGCGCATTCCTTTCTGGCTTGTATCAGAGATATCATTTTGGCTGCAGAGTGAACGCCGGAAAAACGAAGATCGTAGGAAAGTCGCACAAATGCACCTCTTCTCCAATTATATCCAATTCAGAATTTTTTTTCCACCTTCCCAGTACATTGTACAGAATAATAAATGGTAGCATCATGAGGAACAATTTGTCCTGCAAACATTAAGCCCTAATATGGCTCTGTGAACGGAAAAATAAAAAATGGGGTTTGGAAGGTGGGGAGTCAGAAACGAAAATCGAAAATGTCATCGGCGGGAAGGGGTAAAAATTAGTGGATTTGGCCAGCTTTCATTTAATGTGTAGGAACGCCTCCATATTTCATTCAGATGGGCTAATCACCCAAATCCTAAGGATAGGCCATCAATGTTAGAAATTGGAGAACACCTTTAATGCAACTACAAGTCTCATCCTGGCCGCGGGTCTAAAGATCTGACTAACAGCATCATAGAGATCAATGATGCTGTTAGGTTGGGTAATTAGACTCTTGACACAATTAGGACTTGTTGCTGGAAGGGTTAATTCAGGCTCATTTTAGCATCCATTTTAGGCTTCTTTTGGACACACATAATCATTAGATGCTAATTTCTTCCTGACCATGAGTTTTATGTTTGGCACTATAAATACCTATAATAATGCTAATTCGGTCCTCTGGACGGGGACAGATTTGTGGCCACAATACAAGGGTCTAATACAGATGTTAAAAATGTGTCCTAATTGTGTCCAAAATTTCCTAAGTTTTAGTAATGTCTGGTAGCTTACTGAGATTTTTTCATGTTTCGGGTTTGCCATGAAGAATCCCAAATTGTGGAATACAAAATTACACAAGCCATAAAAGATTACTTAAAACTCTGATAAATTACTCGGGTGACCAAATCATTAAGGGTATGTTCACACAGAGTTTTTTTGCAGGCTGAAAAAATCTGCTTCAGGAATTGGGAAGCATTTTTTGACGTGTGTTTTTTTTTTTTTTTTTTTTCATGATGTGTTCTTTGAGTTGTTTAGTCACTTTTTTGACACAGTTTTTTACTCCAGCACGCTGTACGGATCTGGAAACTTCACTTTAAAAAACGCTAGTGGTTTTTGCAAAAGCCACATCAAATAACCCAGGGATCCTCAACCACCGGACCAGGACCGGGCCGTTGGGGGTCTTTTGCCGGTCCGCGGCTCCTACCATAGCTAATGGTGGGAACCTGGTCTACAGCGCTGTACACCGAGGTCCTGCCATAACGGCCCGGGTCTACAGCGCTGTTTAGAGTATAACCCCGCCCCCATATCACCAAAGCCCCGCCCATAAACCAACCACCCCGCCCCCCCCCTGCCGGGCCGTGGCGAGGAAAAGGTTCAGGACCACTGAAATAACCGTATTGCTTTTTTTTCTGCCTCCCATTGATTTCAATGGGCTTTTCAAGGCCTGAAGATTAGGTTATATTGCTTTTTTTTCTTTCTAGCTGAAAAAATAAGCTAGAGGAATAAATCTGCTGCTGACTCCCATTGAAATGAATGAGAGGCGTTTTTTGAGGAGGATTCCACCTCAAAATCCTCTTACAAAAAAACTGTGTGAACGTTTAACAGAAGATCATGTGCATATGGACAATTTAGGGTATATTCAGAGTTGGCAGATTTATTGCCAAAAATCCACTCCCTATATTTAAATGGGGTTGTTACTGGAACATGTGGAGCTCTGCAATACTCTTTAGGATAAAATGGACAGTCCCAGAAAATTTTGCAACAAATCTGTTAAGTGTGAATATACTCTTATACTAATGGGTTCTGTTTTTGCTCTCTCTAGCTAAGACTTCACGATAATTTATTGGTATTTTTTTGTATACTTTTACTGTTATCAAGTATCTTGACAGAATACAAAACCCTTAATAACCCTTAAAAATCCTGCATCTGTTTATGTCCAACTTTCCAACGTCAATTGATTAAAGAATTATGGGTAGCTGAAAAATCTGTTATGGTACGTTCACATATATCAATTATCATTTTTTTTGTCCCTTTAGAAAATGCATCAGTTGTCATCAGACCTTTTTTTTTTTTTTTTGTTTTACAAATTTCTCCTCCAAAACCATAAGTTGTCTTCAGTTTTTACCATGATGGTAAACGAGGCATAATGGTCTGCCGAGGCCAATAGAGTAGGGGTAGTAAACTACTTTTAGTAAAGGTCTGTTGACGGGGGTCCACCATCAAGTAAAGGTCCGAGCTGAGCATGTCCAGCATTTATAGCATTGTTCGGACAAAAAGAGGCATCTGACTATAGGATGCACCCCAGGTTTAGCCAAGAAAAGTTAGGATTAGGCGAGGACGACTAATGTGGCATTACACTGTGCGGGTGGTGACTAACGTGACATTATATTGTGCAGGGCTAACATGGCATTATACTTTTCAGGGGGCACTAATGTGACATTACACTGTGTGGGGGGGGCTAACGTGGTCATATACTGTATGGGGGCACTAACATGGCATTATATTACACGGTGGCAACTGACATGGCATTATACTGTGCAGGGGGCACTAACGTGAGATTACATTGTGTGTAGGGCAACTAATGTGGCATTATACTGTGCAGGGGGCACTAACGTTGCATTATACTGTACGGGGGGCACTAACGATTAGTACCCCCACAGTATTATGCCCCATTATTATGCCTCTTCAGTATGCTCCTTAGTATCCCCCCCCCCACACAGTATAATTCCCCATTAGTGCCCCCATACATAATTTACGTTAACAGTAGCCAGGAGGAACTTTCACCTCCTGCCTGCTATCCCCAACTTTGCATCTCTTACGCTAAACGGCAGTAGGGACTGGCAATCGTCCCTGCTGCCTGCACAAGAGCTCACATAAGTGAAGGCAGCAGGGATGATTACTGATCCCTGCTGCCGCTAGTGCAGGGAATCAGAGCTTGGAGAGGGACAGCAGGCGGGAGAAAGTTTCTCCCACCCGCTGTCAAAATGAAAGTGCCAGGAGGCAGGGGTCTGGACAGCTGGCAACCCCACTACAGTACAGTAGTGAAGCTGGCAATTGCTGGGTTCACTATTAGATGAGTGGATTTGCTGCCGAGCCCAGGAGATCAACTTCAGTAATTGTCGGCTTCACTATTTTAAGGGAGCAGGATGGAATAAATGCTGCAGGTAGCATTTTTTTTTCCTGCTGAGGCAAAGATTTGGTGCCATATGGTGCCAGAACCGATCCTATAGAAAACTATGGGATAAGGTCTGGCATCAGTTTCCTTCCAGCTTGTGTGCACCACGCCAGAGGGAAACTTCTAGCTGAGCTGTACATATGTGAACGCTCCCTTACTGAGTACAACAAAAGTCAAGGTAGGTCTTCTTCTTCAGATCCAAATAGCAGTTTCTTACAAGAGCCTTGTAGGGTTCTGTAGATCACTCTGACATTACTCTGCGTTATCAATTGATAATAGATTAGACCAGTGATTCGCAACAGGTACTTCAGTATTGGAGTTTGTAAGATGATCTCTGGCTCAATAGTGGAACTCAGAAAAAGGGAAAAAAGAAATTATAAAATACAGTAAAACAGCAAAAAAATTACAATGTACCATACAAAATTATTTTATGGAAAAAATACATATTTGGTATTGCTGCCTCTGTAACAAGCCCTTACAATAAAACTAAATTATTTAACACACGATGAATGTCGTGAAAAAAATAAATAAAAATAATAATTTTTGGTCATTTTATCTCACAAAAAATAGAAGAAAAGGTGATCAAAAGTCCCCTAAAATGGTACCAATAAAAGGTACAGCTTGTTCTGCAAAAGCAAGCCCTCAACCAGCTCACTTGATAGAAAAATACAAATGTTATGCCTCTCAGAAGATGGCAATGTAAAAACAATTAATTTTATTTCTCAAAATGGGTTTTTATTCTACACAATTGGTAAAAAATAAAAAATAAGGTAAATTTGGTATCATCATGAAATTAAAGAAATGTTACTTATTCCCTATGGATGAACAGAAAAACATTTTAAAAAGTACAGTGCTGGCCAAAAGTATTGGCACCCCTGCAATTCTGTCAGATAATACTCAATTTCTTCCAGAAAATGATTGCAATCACAAATGCTTTGGTAATAATATCTTCATTTAATTTGTCGTCAATGGAAAACCACAAAAAGAATTGTCAAAAAGCCAAATTGGATATAATTCCACACCAAACATAAAAAAGGGGGTGGACAAAAGTATTGGCACCCTTTGAAAAATCATGTGATGCTTCTCTAATTTGTGTAATTAATTGCTTAGACATCTGGAGATGTTTGAAATACTTACAGTGCTGGCCAAAAGTATTGGCACCCCTGCAATTCTGTCAGATAATACTCAATTTCTTCCAGAAAATGATTGCAATCACAAATGCTTTGGTAATAATATCTTCATTTAATTTGTCTTCAATGGAAAACCACAAAAAGAATTGTCAAAAAGCCAAATTGGATATAATTCCACACCAAACATAAAAAGGGGGTGGACAAAAGTATTGGCACCCTTTGAAAAATCATGTGATGCTTCTCTAATTTGTGTAATTAACAGCACCTGTTATTTACCTGTGGCACATAACAGGTGGTGGCAATAACTAAATCACACTTGCAGTCAGTTGAAATGGATTAAAGTTGACTCAACCTCAGTCCTGTGTCCTTGTGTGTACCACATTGAGCATGGAGAAAAGAAAGAAGACCAAAGAACTGTCTGAGGACTTGAGAAGCAAAATTGTGAGGAAGCATGAGCAATCTCAAGGCTACAAGTCCATCTCCAAAGACCTGAATGTTCCTGTGTCTACCGTGCGCAGTGTCATCAAGAAGTTTAAAGCCCATGGCACTGTGGCTAACCTCCCTAGATGTGGACGGAAAAGAAAAATTGATGAGAGATTTCAACGAAAGATTGTGCGGATGGTGGCTAAAGAACCTCGACTAACATCCAAACAAGTTCTAGCTGCCCTGCAGTCCGAGGGTACGACAGTGTCAAACCGTACTATCCGTCGGCGTCTGAATGAAAAGGGACTCTATGGTAGGATACCCAGGAAGACCCCACTTCTGACCCAGAGACATAAAAAAGCCAGGCTTGAGTTTGCCAAAACTTACCTGAGAAAGCCAAAAACTTTTTGGAAGAATGTTCTCTGGTCAGATGAGACAAAAGTAGAGCTTTTTGGGAAAAGGCATCAACATAGAGTTTACAGGAAAAAAGAGGCCTTCAAAGAAAAGAACACCGTCCCTACAGTCAAACATGGTGAAGGTTCCCTGATGTTTTGGGGTTGCTTTGCTGCCTCTGGCACTGGACTGCTTGACCGTGTGCATGGCATTATGAAGTCTGAAGACTACCAACAAATTTTGCAGAATAATGTAGGGCCCAGTGTGAGAAAGCTGGGTCTCCCTCAGAGGTCATGGGTCTTCCAGCAGGACAATGACCCAAAACACACTTCAAAAAGCACTAGAAAATGGTTTGAGAGAAAGCACTGGAGACTTCTAAAGTGGCCAGCAATGAGTCCAGACCTGAATCCCATAGAACACCTGTGGAGAGATCTCAAAATGGCAGTTTGGAGAAGGCACCCTTCAAATCTCAGGGACCTGGAGAAATTTGCCAAAGAAGAATGGTCTAAAATTCCAGCAGAGCATTGTAAGAAACTCATTGATGGTTACCAGAAGCGGTTGTTCGCAGTTATTTTGTCTAAAGGTTGTGCTACCAAGTATTAGGCTGAGGGTGCCAATACTTTTGTCCGGCCCATTTTTGGAGTTTTGTGTAAAATGATCAATGATTTGACTTTTTTTTTCATTCTCTTTTGTGTTTTTTCATTGCAAGCAAAATAAATGAAGATATTATTACCAAAGCATTTGTGATTGCAATCATTTTCTGGAAGAAATTGAGTATTATCTGACAGAATTGCAGGGGTGCCAATACTTTTGGCCAGCACTGTATAAACCAATGACAGTGCTCCAGCAAAGATGTAAACTAATGAAACAAATCTAAAATGTAACTTTTAATAGTGTATCCATAAAAGTCTTACATCACAAATAAATATAACCACATTCCCTTTTATTGGGATTTAAAGGTTATCAGAAAATCAGTATGAATCCAACCCAATACACAGATTCACATGAAAAGACAAGCATGCATAGTTAGAGAAAAACAGGTTTGATCTCACCCGTCCTTGGTTTTATCATACCCGGAGTCAGGTCACACGGTAGGCAATGCAAGAGAGAGGAATCCCTTGCTCACCCTAAATTCTGTGTGCCTAACCCCCATAAAGACTCCCGCCCTAACAAGGGCAGTACCACAAGAAATCTGTCCCTTTTGATTTTTGTCCCTACGTTTCAGGCTGGTTGGGCCTCTCCTCAGGGGACTAGTAACCTAACTTCTGGAACAAATACAGATTGCTAAGGGCAAAGTAGCCCCATACTTGCTGTCATCTAGCTCAGGTATACCACAGTGGTGGTCTAGGCTAACAAGCTGTATGAGTACAGCATCCTGCGTGCTTGCTAACAAAAAAAAAAAAAGGTGGCAATCAATAGCCCATTGATCATACTTAAATACCCTCCTTCTTATTATCTAAACTCCACTCACCTGTAGATCACACAGGTTGGAAGATTAGGAAAATTAGGTAAATTGTGTAAGCCCATGTTGGTTAGCGTGTGTTCCATAGCTACTGCGCATGTCTATGACGTCACATCCAGCATCATTGTTTATTTACAGCTTAATGCCATATTGCTATAGTAAAGAAATTGTGCTTTGTGCTAAAGGACCTTTGATAAGTCACTGGGCATGCGCAAATGACGTCAAACACGTCATCAGCATTTTCATGCCCAGAACGTCAGACATTAGAGAAAACATTAAAGGACCTTTCAGGTCCTCTTATCCTCACTGGGCATGCGCGGAAGACGTAATTCGCGTCATTAATGCATCACCGCACATGCCCAGAAAGCCTCAAGCTCACAGAAACGCCCACAGAACTGTCAGATGGATCTAAGTATACTAAGCATACATGACAGACTCGATTAGCGTCACAATGATCCCATTTCACATGTCTAATTCTTTTGATATGCAAAAATAAATAAAGCACAAATTACATAAGATCAAGTCTATAGGCATTCTGTGATAGTATCCCAGAAGCAAAATACCTGGAACACTCTCTTTACAAACATCTCCACCCTGTTACTGTATTGAAACTATAACCAACAACTACCTAATCTAGATCACACAACTTCACAAATATAATGATCATAATAGATCTTAATAATTAATGTGCTCATGATTGGGGAACAATCAAACTGTCCCATTCTACAAGGGACCTTAGACATTCTTGGCTGGCTTTCAGACACCCAAAAATGAAAAGAAATGGCTCCAAAAGGGTACCCTTATTACATCTCCTAACAAAAAGGGCACCCCATGATTTTTATATGAAACAGTTAAATCCCAATGTCTCATTGAGACCATTAGGGCCAGGGAATCCAACCGAAAAATCCATCACAGGGGTCTAAGGGTGAATCTCCTCCCAGCGGCTTGCATACGGAGTGCCTCACTTATGCAAATGTGGGAGAAAGAAGCTACGAGCTTTTCCCTGAAACTGCTAGAGCTGCTATTGGAAGAGGAGAAACAACACCTAGAGACCTGTGAGGAACAATTAAAGGAACAGCTGGAATCTATTAAATTCCTAGGGGAGTCAGAATTTGGAAGTAGGGAGGTTCAACTCCAAAACACAATTGAGAAATTTCAGTTTCACCTCAAAGAACGTAAACACAGACAATTCTCTCGTGATTTACAGGACTTTAAAGAAAATAAGGTATATACATCAATCAGGGAGAGATCTGTTTTTCGTGGTGGTGAAACTGAGATTTCTTCTACAGACACGGATAGATCTGATACAGAAACTAAAAGTAGATCATCAGTAAGATCAAAAAATAGAGGGAGGGGTAGAGGACGTGAACGGGCCCTGAGACAACCTACTACTAGTTTTTTAGAACAGACTTATCAGTTGAGGAATCGGGGCACCACACCAAATCCCCAATTGAATTCCAGATAATTAATTTATCAAACGAGATCTTATCCGAAGAAGAGATGGGGGTTTTAAGTAGAGGGTTGTCTTTCAACCTATTCAGTTGAGTGAAGGACCTTTATCTTTTCGCCCGTAAGTTGAAATGGGAAAAAGTATTTTGTCAAACAGAATGAGAAATTAAGTATCTCTTTAGGTGTATCACCAGATATGCTAGCAGATGTGGAATTACTAGTAGGATTGAGTGAAATCGATCCAACTAGTGAAGGTATGGGTCCATTTACATACTTAAAGAGACAGAGTACAAAAACTCCTCCCATATCTGAAACTACATGCATTGATGCCTTTGTAAACCAGGTTACAAATGATTTGAAAACATTATCACATGTATTTTCCCCCTTTAACATGTCTAAAACAGAAATGACAGCTCTGAGGTCTTTGGAAAACAGAAAATAACTTATTATAAAACCCTCAGATAAGGGTGGAAACACAGTGATTATGAACCTGGAACAGTATAAAACAATGTGCATGAATTTATTGGGACAAAATACTTTCCATAGGGTACTAGACCAAAACCCCACCCCCATATTTAAGGAGAATCTAAAAAATTATGATACGAGCTAAAGATGAAAGCTTGATCTCCGAAAAGGAGTTTGATTTCTTGTTTCCATCCTTCCCGGTAGAGGCTACATTTTATAGCCTCCCGAAAATACGTAAGGGAACTTCTCCCTTAAAAGGAAGGCCTATAGTTTCAGGCATCAACAGCTTGTGCCAGAATGTTGGGGTGTACCTTGATCGTATTCTTAGACCATTTGTAATGATTTTGCCATCATTCATACAGGACACGTCATATCTGTTGCGTAAACTAGAGGGGATCTCAGTGAAGAGGGGGTGTTGTTATTTTCAATTGACGTGGAGGCACTTTACTCCTCGATTCCACATGAAGTGGGAATTAGAGCAGTGGATCACTATCTGACATCCCGAGGAGTACAATTTCAGGCGCATAATAAGTTTATAATGGAACTATTGGAATTCTTACTCATAATTTTTTTCTTTTTGATGGGAAGCACTTCCACCAGCTCTGGGGCACGGCCATGGGCAATCCATGTGCACCGACATATGCCAATTTGCTCCTGGTCTGGTGGGAGGAAACCCTGGTTTTTAGTGAAGCCAATGAGATGTGGACGTCCAGGATGGAAATGTGGACCAGGTATATTGATGATGTCCTGGTACTTTGGAGAGGAGATAGACAATCATTTAAGACCTTTGTTGAAGGTGTGAATGACAACAATATAGGCCTCTCCTTCACATATGAGATAGGGAATAATAGTCTATCCTTTCTGGATGTCCTTATCTCAAAGGATGAGAATGGATCCCTGAATACAAAAATATTTAGAAAGCCCACAGCAACGAACTCCCTCCTCCGCTGGGAGAGCCATCACCCCCTGCCCCCAAAAAGGGCATCCCAAAGGGACAGTATTTCCGGGTAAAAAGGAATTGCTCTCGGAAAAAAGACTTTAATGAACAAGCCAATGACTTAAGAATGAGATTCCTGGAAAGAGGGTACCCTGATAAGATTCTTAGGGAAGCCTATAAGGAAACATGTAAAACAAAAAACGGGAATCTATTCTGGCTAGAAAAAGTAGACCAATGGAAAATGATATTATTACTCGACTCATTGCGACATTTGATAATGGAGCAGAGAGTGCCAAAAAGATCCTCAGTCGCCACTGGGGCATTATAACCTCTGACCCCAATTTAAGAGAGTTTTTGGAAGAATATCCACAGATCACATTCAGAAAGGGGAGGTCCCTACAAGATAGGTTGGTACACAGCCATTTCTTGCTTCCGTTACAAACATCATGGCTAAAACCACCACAGGGCTGTTTTAGATGCAGTGGCTGCGTTGCATGTCCTTTACTCACCACAGGCTCCTCCTTCGTCGGCCTGAAGACTAAAGTAAAATATAATATCAAACAATTTATCTCATGCCATATGAAGGGGGTGATATACAGAGCAGTTTGTAAATGGCAAATGGAGTATATAGGAAAAACAAACTGTGAGTTGAGAAGGATTGAAGAACATCTGGGGGACATTAGAAACGAGCGTGATTATACAAAGATAATGTTGGTTGCGTCAGGTTCATGGGAATTGATGTTGTGGATACACCCAAAAGAGGAGGGGATTGGGAACGTTTGACACTCCAAAGGGAATCGCAATGGATTTTTCGGTTGGATTCCCTGGCCCCTAATGGTCTCAATGAGACATTGGGATTTAACTGTTTCATATAAAAATCATGGGGTGCCCTTTTTGTTAGATGTAATAAGGGTACCCTTTTGGAGCCCTTTCTTTTCATTTTTGGGTGTCTGAAAGCCAGCCAAGAATGTCTATGGTCCCTTGTAGAATGGGACAGTTTGATTGTTGCCCAATCATGAGCACATTAATTATTAAGATCTATTATGAACATTATATTTATGAAGTTGTGTGATCTAGATTAGGTACTTGTTGGTTATAGTTTCAATACAGTAACAGGGTGGAGATGTTTGTAAAGAGAGTGTTCCAGGTATTTTGCTTCTGGGATACTATCACAGAATGCCTATAGACTTGATCTTATGTAATTTGTGCTTTATTTATTTTTGCATATCAAAAGAATTAGACATGTGAAATGGGATCATTGTGACGCTAATCGAGTCTGTCATGTATGCTTAGTATACTTAGATCCATCTGACAGTTCTGTGGGCGTTTCTGTGAGCTTGAGGCTTTCTGGGCATGTGCGGTGATGCATTAATGACGCGAATTACGTCTTCCGCGCATGCCCAGTGAGAATAAGAGGACCTGAAAGGTCCTTTAATGTTTTCTCTAATGCCTGACGTTCTGGGCATGAAAATGCTGATGACGTGTTTGACGTCATTTGCGCATGCCCAGTGACTTATCAAAGGTCCTTTAGCACAAAGCACAATTTCTTTACTATAGCAATATAGAAATAAGCTGTAAATAAACAATGATGCTGGATGTGACTTCATAGACATGCGTAGTAGCTATGGAACACACGCTAACCAACATGGGCTTACACAACTTACCTCCTAATCTTCCAACCTGTGTGATCTACAGGTGAGTTGAGTTTAGATAATAAGAAGGAGGGTATTTAAGTATGATCAATGGGCTATTGATTGTCACCTTTTTTTTTTTTTGTTAGCAAGCACGCAGGATGCTGCACTCATACAGCTTGTTAGCCTAGACCACTACTGTGGTATACCTGAGCTAGATAACAGCAAGTATGGGGCTACTTTGCCCTTAGCAATCTGTATTTGTTCCAGAAGTTAGGTTACTAGTCCCCTGAGCAGAGGCCCAACCAGCCTGAAACGTAGGGACAGATATCAAAAGGGACAGATTTCTTGTGGTACTGCCCTTGTTAGGGTGGGAGTCTTTATGGGGGTTAGGCACACAGAATTTAGGGTGAGCAAGGGATTCCTCTCTCTTGCATCGCCTACCGTGTGACCTGACTCCGGGTATGATAAAACCAAGGATGGGTGAGATCAAACCTGTTTTTCTCTAACTATGCATGCTTGTCTTTTCATGTGAATCTGTGTATTGGGTATTTACAGGACCTGGCATTGTTTTGAAGTATTGAACTTTTAGTATGCAATATTTGTGAATTTTTGCATATATTTCACATGAAATACCATTGATTGAATATAATAAAACTGGATTCATACTGATTTTATGATAACCTTTAAATCCCAATAAAAGGGAATGTGGTTATATTTATTTGTGATGTAAGACTTTTATGGATACACTAGTAAAAGTTACGTTTTAGATTTGTTTCATTAGTTTACATCTTTGCTGAAGCACTATTATGTATGGGATGTAGATGCAGAGTTCAATATCTCTGCTCTGTTTCATTATAAAGCAATAACCTCAGAGTTAAAATTTAGTTAATAGGCACCCCAAAATGCATCTCTTGCCACAAAAAAGGCTCTCCTATGGCTGCATCAAGAAAAAAAAAATTGTGTAGCTTGTACACTGCAACAACTAAAACACCAAAATCTTTAGGGCAAAACTGGAGAGATGTGTAAGCAATGTATAAGCTGTGTCAGAGTACATCAAGGTTTAGCTTGTGAAACCAGAATTGACCTTCCAGAATCCCCCCCCCCCCAGACGCTTAGTGGGAAAATAATTTAGGATTTGGTGTATCCAATGTACTCTGCCCAGTTTACATATTCACTTTTTACTATCTACTGTTCATTTACTTCTAGAAAACAATTGCTCACTATAGCCTTTGTTCAACTCCTTGAGAGCTTAACTTCCAAAATGGGTTCACTTCCCAGGAGATGTCAGTTTAGTCGCACCTCAGAGGCTCTGCAAAAATGACATGGTGTCCAAAAATGTCATACCGGTGTTCTAAAAGTCAAATAGTGCTCCGCTCTCTGCTATGTACCCAAATAGCAGTTTATGCCCACCTTGTTGCACCTGGGATAACTGACTTTACAGCATCATATGTGTGGGCTTGAAAGGCGCTATTTGGCTTTTGGATGACATGCCACTGTTGCAGAGCCCCTGTAGTGCCAGTATAGTGGAATCCACTAAGACATGGCCCCATTTTGGAAACTGTCAAGTGGCTGAGTGAGCATTTTGACCGCTACATGTTGCCTTAATTTATTTTCCAGAATAAATGTTAATTTTCCAAAATAAACAGTTAATAAAAAATTTACATTTTTCCCAAAATACAGCATTTCAATATTTCAGCTCGATATAGTGTGCCCAGTTTGTATCAACAGTCCAAAATGTGTTGTATGAGTATATAAGCGCTCCAGACAGACGTGAGGTAGGTAACAAGCAGCATCACAGAGAGATGCATTGTCCCTGTCACAAAAACCTCTGCTCGTCTAGCTTCTCTGGAGCACGAGTGATTGGCCATAACGTACTGCTTTACGGCCAATGCCGCTACTCGGAACATACAAGCGTTCCGGCCATGTTTATCCCGAGCTGCGGTTGGTCAGAGCCATACATCCCCCCTTCCCGCTCCCTCATTCCATGCCGAGCCTAATTGGAAGGCCCCTGGTATTCGCTCTTGACAGCCCCGTGTATGGCGCTTGCGATTGGCTCAGTGCTACGGGAGAAGGAGGCGTGGTCTGTTGGGGAAGACGCGCCATTTTACCAGCGTAGTGCAGTGGCTGCTTGTTGCAGCCTTTGTGGACTCGGGTGAGTGAGATGCTCAGGCTCCCGGGCGTTGCATGTTGTGTGTGGAGTGTGCTGCGCGGGTTGTATGACTGGCTGCTTGATGTCTGGCAGCGACCGTCTTCGGTCTGCCTGTAGTAGTGTAGGCGTGTGTCTGAGGTAATAGGCTCTCAATCAGTGCCTGCCTCCTGCGGCCAGCTGATAAGAGGTGTTTGCTGAGGATGCAGGACTGTGTCATCCTGAGTACCACAGCTGTGTTAGTCCTAGTGTTACTGTAGACATGCGCCTAGCCCTGGGGATTATTGGCCCTGTTACTGTAGTGATTGAGAGATTAGACATTCTCATCTGGATTATTTTAACAGACTAATTCCTTGTCATCCAAGATTTGACCCGTAGGCTCGTTTTACACTAACTGAATCGAGAGACTTGGTCTGTGTTTGCTGCTGGATGTACACTGTGCTGAGAGACGGACTCTTAGCAATATAGTTATCTATGATGCCTATCCAGTACATACTGTTCTGTACTATAATCACTATGGGACAATATAAAGTGGATAGGCAGGCTCTTCTAGCATCGTATAAACTATAATGCTAGGAGTATGTGAAACCAGCCTTAATCGTAGAGAAGCTACTTCTGTTTGTGGGGTCATATTGGGACTGGTCTTGTATGTTGGGTCATGTACATAGGCTGTTTGGCTACTGACATGATTGTATTTTGATGTCTTCATCATAATGTATTTATTCCAGCAAGTTTTCAGTATTCCTGGAAATAAAATGTTCATTGAGCTCCACAATATGCAGTATAATTTAGTAACGCATGATCAGAGTAACTTGTGTTTACAATTTATTAACTCCAAAAAAATTCTGCACGCAAATCTGTATGTAGATTTTTGTGAGAAGGTACTACACACTTGTGAGACATTTCTAACCAGTGCAGTTGTTTTTCAAAGACTGATACTGAATGGAGTAATAGTAGCATTAAACAGGACCTTTCATGTCCTTATGAATGTGCCGCATAATATACCTCTAGAAAACTGACAGTGCGCTGACTTCCGCACTGACTTTTCAGCTGCCCTCCTGTCTCCTCCCCCCCCTCCCCTCATTTTCCTGGTTTTCAGCTTGATACAGCATGAAGCTCCTGCTTGTTATAAACATCTCTGGATTTACATGCATAGATAACAACAGAATCTGCTGCTTAAGATGCTTATCTATCCCTTATCAGGGCTCAAAAACTGAAAGCCTTATACACGGAGAGAAAAGAGTGTGTGTGCCCTATAGCAAGGACGCAACCATCTTTCCGACCTGCTAACAGGTCTGTAACCTAGGCAACCAGTTGTAAACACTGAGGAGAGAGACTTAGTTGTAAAAAGGGCAAATGGAGCAAGATACGTAAAAAATGTATTGGGTAAAACAGTTAGGTTAGGTTCACACTTGCGCCAGGCTATCTGTCAGGGAACAGCAGTTACCTGTGGACCCCATAGAATATAATGGCGTTCCCCAGGTGAACCTAGCCTTAGCAATAGGTCTGAATATGATAACTGAGATGGAAATACTCGTTTAAGCTAAGGCCCCACGTAGTGGGCCCCAGCCAAAAAGCGCTGTGGGAAAAACCGAGGCAGAAATGCGGTGTTTCTGCAACGTGGGGCCCCATCCTTAAAGGGAGTTTGTTAGCAGTAAATTGATTATAAACCTAATCACAGTATCTTGTAGCAGTGATTATACAGTTTCCAAATATGCTTCTGTTGTTCAAATTTGGAGCCCCATTTTAATTTAAACCACAATCTTATATACAAATGAGGGAAAATTGTTTTTCCCAGGAATCTAGAGATCAGACCAAAGCCCAGACTTTGACTTAGGTTAATTGCACATGACCGTGTGCTGGCCGTGATAGAACGGCATGGGCAACACACTGATGTCATCCGTGTGCCGGCCGTTCTTCCGGCAACCGGACAGGAATAGGACCTGTCCTGAGTTTTGCAGCCTGGACTGTTGGCCTGCACACTGATCCGTGTAATACACGCACCCATTCATTTCTGTCTGGGAAAAACACTGACCTAGCCCACGGTTCTCTGCAAGGGGCCTTACTTGAAAATGGGTCTCCAAAGCTGAATACCAGAGGCCTATTTAGAAACTTTACAATGACCTCTACAAACTACTGTGATTAGGTTTATAACCAATTTACTGCTGACAGACTTCCTTTAACCCTTTCCCAACATCTGATTTATTGTACTTCTATTGTGGGCTACAAGTAAAAAAAAAAAAAAAAAAAGTAAACCACGTACACATGTCCCTGAAAACACCTGGTCTACAAAACTATAAAAATTTCTCCCATACTGTTTTTTTTTTATATTTCGTCTACCATAAAAAGCAATCAAAGTAATAGACTTTACCCAAAATGGTATAACTAAAAAGTACATCTGGCCCTGCAAAAAAAGATGCCTTATGCATCCCCAGTCATAGAAATATAAAACAGGTACGGGTCTTGAAATATGGCGATTCCAAGAAATATATTTAGATTTATGGAAACTATATAAACTTGATATCCCTGTAATAGTACCAACTCAGAGTATGGGTGACATGTATTTTGGCTACAAAGTGAACATCGTAAAAACAAAGCCCTTAAAGTCATGCAGATGCAGTTTTTCTCCAATTCCTCCACAATCTGATTGAAAATTGCTTGTGGCAGGAAGAGGTCTTGTCTGGATCCGATCTACAATATAAATTGTAAACCTATCACAGCACAGGAATATACATTCTTGTCATCAGTGAACATCCCAGTTGCCAAACTTCACCAAGGAACAATTTATCCTTCTCATAAAGATGAGATGTAAATATGTCCCAATGCCTTTAACAATATTATGACAAAGACAAACATTTGTAATAGGCCTCAGTACCCACTAGGGTGAACTGTATAGAAAGCCAGTTTACCTCTCAGCTTGTTTTTGAATTGTGGAAAGAAACTAAAGAACCCAGGAGAAACTTGAGAACATGCAAACCCAGGAATAGAGCACTGCAAGACAACAATGCTAGCCACTAAACCACGATGCTGCCTCTGTATTGTAAGCAATGTCATACATAGAAGTATTTTGGTTAGCAAGTAGAAAGCAACATAAATTTTGTCATTGTGCATAGAAGTATATATTCAGTATAAATGCTTGTGTGATAACAGTATAAAATAACAGCAGAAGCATCATGTGAATTGGTACTTGATTTAAAATATTATTTTTTTCAGTTGAAAGGAAGGGGGTAACAAACTGCACCCATCTAGAGCAGATGTAAGTTATTTACATACAGAGTACACCATGCTGTGGAATCAGTTTGGTGTAGCATTTAGAATTCTGCTGGTTGCTATTAGAAATGGTTAACAAGCTTAAAGGGAACCTGAAAATGTAGCTTAATTTGTAAGTAGCATGTTACAGAACAGGAGTTGTGGAGATTGCGTTGATGTTGCTGATGTAGCTTTTAAGGAAAATCTCTTCCTATGCTAAGAAGCAATCATCTAGTCTTGGGGACTGTCATATCAGTGACTGACAGCTATGTCTGCATACAAGTTATACGGAATCTTTTTCTACAGCTACGTATGAGTCTGCACAGGGCCTCTTGCTCTGTAGAGTGCAGATAGCACTGCATTTTTATGGTGACAGGTTTCTTGGATATCAAGAGACATTAGAACACATCATACCCTGACGCTAGGTTCTCTCTAATGTTTGGGTTTCCATTCTTCAAAATGGAAACCTTTTCTGAAACTGGTGGACAAAAAAGTCCTGCTTGCAGGACTTTTCTTTTCACTTATTTTAAAAGGAATGGGGGACACAATCCCTGAATAGTCACCCAATGCTCGTATCACCGCAGCCTTAGATAGTCCAATAGTTGTACTATTTCTTGAAAAAAATCAAAAAAACATTTCTTGAGCTATGCAAATGAGACTCAAGTGCTGTGGTGTGTGCCAGAGCCTTCAAGGGAATAGAAGCTATCAATCAGGTATCCAGGGAAGGGGGACGATTTAGATGAGGCTGTGCAATGATTTAAACTGGACTACAGAGTCTTAGGATGGTCTTGCCTGTCCCATTGCACCTGAGCTTCATTTACATGTTTCTAAAAAAAAAAAAAAAAAAGTTTTCAAAGAAATTAGCATATGTAAGGGTATGGTGGTGCTCAGGTTAATATCCCCTACAATGTACTGTGGCTGGTCTGATATTAAGTGTTTCTTTAACCCCCTTCCTGCTGGGGGTGGCAATCCATTGTCATGACAGCTGGGAACCTATTGAAGGCTGACAGGCTTGTCACTGTAGAAGTTGTATTACAGGCTGCTCTAGGTCTTTTGTAGGAATAGGTAAAAACTTCAGAATAATAAGGGTCCCCTCAACAAGTTACAAGGACCTTATCCTTTCTCCACAACACATGAGGGGTAAAGACACTCATTGATGACTGCAACCTTCTGTTGGGGGGTGGGATTGTCTACTTTTTGTTCAGGCCTGGGAAGATATTCCTCCCAGAAAGTGAGTTTTGTAAGTTTTAAGGCTGGTTGCAGACGACTGTGCTGCACCCGGGGGACAGGGGTATGTTCCCGTGTGCCGCACAGAGCGGGCTTCCGCGGCTTCTTTCATTAAATTAATCTGTTGCGGCCCGGACTGTCAGCCAGCACATGGAACCGTGAAGATCACGGTTATGTGTACGGCCCATAGAAAAGAATGGGTCAGTGTGCTATCCGTGAAATACACGGATGGCACACTGACCCACAGCACGGTCGTCTACAAGGGGCCTCAGAGAGAGGTTCGTATTAGAGTTCACCCCTTTTCCAGGGGACAGGTAATTCCCTACCAAGGGTCCAAAAGAGAGGAGAGGAGTTTTGGCAGGGCAGATGGCCAGTTCAGTTGCAGTCAGGAGCTCCTTGTCAAATTGAAAGGAATTGGGTGACCTGCACATGACTGTCTGCGTGTCACTAGGCCGTGTTTGAAAGGCACGGACAGCACATGGATGACATCCGCGTGCCTCCACGGACCCATTCATTGAGGTCAGTGGGCATGGGCCGCAAAACTGACAGGAATAGGACCTGTCCTGAGTTTTGCTCCCAGCTCCATACACAGGACTGTGAAAATGAATGGGGCCATAGAAATGAATGAGTCAGTGTGCTAGCCATGCAAAACACAACTAGCACACTGATTGTGCAAACGATGATGTGCATTAGGCCTTAATAGTGATACAGAACAATATTCTGGCTGTTCAACATCTGGTTCTCTCACTCTCACAGGTGGAACATTTGAGTCCACTTGATCTCCCAGTAAGGGTGGATGCTTTTTGTCAATAATGGGATCAGGGCCTAGGGTTTACCTTCCCTCTGCTTTGCCTGGTCCAGTGGATCATGAAGGTCAGGGAAGAGAGGTTGTCAGTTATACTAATTGCCCCCTGTTGGTCCAGGAGGGCCTGGTTTTTCATCCTCCTGTCCTTGGCTGTGTCCCCTCTGTAGCGGCTATTTTGGAGGAAGGATCTTCTTCATTAAGGTGACTCATCCATGAGACCTCAGTTTGGTCCTCGGCATCTGTCTGAACCGATCGTTGAGATCTCTGTCAAACTTCTAACTTTTAAGCTTTGCTGCATTTTTATTTTTTTTGTCAAATCTAGGAGTGGCTATAAAAGAAATACTTTTCTGCTCAATCCACTCCTGACTTTGGCTCAAAATATCACCGTAAAAAAGCAGCTTTACCGCAATGTGGGGCCTTAGCCTTAAACTGACCTTCCTTCTGGCCATTATCTCCACCAGAACGATTTCTGAGATCCAGGCTTCTTCCTCTTCTCAACCTCCTTATACTGTGATTTCTAAAGATGCTTTCCATTAGGCTGCTTCCTATTTTCAACACAAAGTGGTCTCAGACTTTCATTTCTACCCACTTTCTGTCTGAACCCTAGTAACCCTAAGGAGGAGAGATTTTACTGCTTAGACATCTGGAGATGTTTGAAATACTTACAGTGCTGGCCAAAAGTATTGGCACCCCTGCAATTCTGTCAGATAATACTCAATTTCTTCCAGAAAATGATTGCAATCACAAATGCTTTGGTAATAATATCTTCATTTAATTTGTCTTCAATGGAAAACCACAAAAAGAATTGTCAAAAAGCCAAATTGGATATAATTCCACACCAAACATAAAAAGGGGGTGGACAAAAGTATTGGCACCCTTTGAAAAATCATGTGATGCTTCTCTAATTTGTGTAATTAACAGCACCTGTTACTTACCTGTGGCACATAACAGGTGGTGGCAATAACTAAATCACACTTGCAGCCAGTTGAAATGGATTAAAGTTGACTCCACCTCTGTCCTGTGTCCTTGTGTGTACCACATTGAGCATGGAGAAAAGAAAGAAGACCAAAGAACTGTCTGAGGACTTGAGAAGCAAAATTGTGAGGAAGCATGAGCAATCTCAAGGCTACAAGTCCATCTCCAAAGACCTGAATGTTCCTGTGTCTACCATGCGCAGTGTCATCAAGAAGTTTAAAGCCCATGGCACTGTGGCTAACCTCCCTAGATGTGGACGGAAAAGAAAAATCGACGAGAGATTTCAACGAAAGATTGTGCGGATGGTGGCTAAAGAACCTCGACTAACATCCAAACAAGTTCTAGCTGCCCTGCAGTCCGAGGGTACAACAGTGTCAAACCGTACTATCCGTCGGCGTCTGAATGAAAAGGGACTCTATGGTAGGATACCCAGGAAGACCCCACTTCTGACCCAGAGACATAAAAAAGCCAGGCTGGAGTTTGCCAAAACTTACCTGAGAAAGCCAAAAACTTTTTGGAAGAATGTTCTCTGGTCAGATGAGACAAAAGTAGAGCTTTTTGGGAAAAGGCATCAACATAGAGTTTACAGGAAAAAAAAAGAGGCCTTCAAAGAAAAGAACACGGTCCCTACAGTCAAACATGGCGAAGGTTCCCTGATGTTTTGGGGTTGCTTTGCTGCCTCTGGCACTGGACTGCTTGACCGTGTGCATGGCATTATGAAGTCTGAAGAATACCAACAAATTTTGCAGCATAATGTAGGGCCCAGTGTGAGAAAGCTGGGTCTCCCTCAGAGGTCATGGGTCTTCCAGCAGGACAATGACCCAAAACACACTTCAAAAAGCACTAGAAAATGGTTTGAGAGAAAGCACTGGAGACTTCTAAAGTGGCCAGCAATGAGTCCAGACCTGAATCCCATAGAACACCTGTGGAGAGATCTCAAAATGGCAGTTTGGAGAAGGCACCCTTCAAATCTCAGGGTCCTGGAGAAATTTGCCAAAGAAGAATGGTCTAAAATTCCAGCAGAGCATTGTAAGAAACTCATTGATGGTTACCGGAAGCGGTTGTTCGCAGTTATTTTGTCTAAAGGTTGTGCTACCAAGTATTAGGCTGAGGGTGCCAATACTTTTGTCCGGCCCATTTTTGGAGTTTTGTGTAAAATGATCAATGATTTGACTTTTTTTTTCATTCTCTTTTGTGTTTTTTCATTGCAAGCAAAATAAATGAAGATGATATTACCAAAGCATTTATGATTGCAATCATTTTCTGGAAGAAATTGAGTATTATCTGACAGAATTGCAGGGGTGCCAATACTTTTGGCCAGCACTGTAGGTGTCCTCCCAGTGGAGGAAAGATGAAAATCTGCTTCTCCAGTGCAATGGATTCAGGAGGGTTCTTAAAGCGTAACTAAACTTTGTCATCTTTTTATTTTATGGCAGAATTTGGTGTCATATGAAAGAGGAGATTCAGTTATACCTGTACCTGATTTTCAGAATTATCATTGGTTGAAAACAGTTGACACCCTCATTTTCTCTTCATTTCACACAGCCTTGTACTCAGTGAGAAGCAGGGTACAGCTCTAAATAGAGAAACAAGGGAAAGAGCTAAAATATATAAATAAATAAATTAAAATAATGATGCAAAATTTCACAGAAAGAAAAGTAGAACTGCATCCTCAGTATTATATGAAAGATGAGATTCTCATTTTGCATATGAGAGCAAAAGCCAGTTTCTGTTGTTACTATTACAAAATGTATTAAAAGGGTTGTCCAGGAATTAGTAGTTTTGTGTGTGTGTGTGTGTGTGTGGTGGTGGTTTTTTTTTTTTTGCGTTTTTTTTTTTTTTTTTTTTTTCTGGAAGCCAGGGAAGTAAAAAAACAAACAAACAAAAAAAAACCATACTCTCATGTCCCCAGCGCTCTGGTGGCCCAGGCCGCTGTCCAATCCAGAGGCACCCAGGGCTTGTTCCAGTGGAAATCCTGGGCGCATGTGACCGCTGAAGTCAATCAGCAGCCTAAGTAAAGGAACCAGAATGTTGTGGATGACACATGTGAGTGATGTCCTGGGTCCTTTCCAGGTTATGTGCGGCGAGGACTTCCCCTTTAATGACACAAATACTGCCAGAAAATCAAAAGTTATCTGAAAGTTTAGTTACGCTTTAAGGCCTCCACAGCTTTTATTGCTAGATGAATTAAGCAGACCATATAACTAGGATACTCAGTCTCTTCCTCATCAATAAAGTTTTGGAGCTCATTCCATTAGCTCTGTCCCACAGGTTGGATTTCAATCTAGTTTACGCCTTTCCTCCCTCCTTTCTCATTCCAATAGTTCTGAGGAAGATCAGGGAGGGTCATTCTAATTGCCCCATTTTTCCTGAGGAGATCCTGGTTTGCCTGGCTAAGGATCCTGTCTTTCGGACCCTTGGATTCTCCTAGTCAGCCAGGGACCTTCCTTCTATGTATGGCCCCATTCTCGATTCCAGAGTCCAGGCACTTGCATTTGACAGCCTGGAATTTGTGCAGAGATTACTAGCCTCAAAAGGGTTTTCTCAGAATCTTATTACCACTATTCTAAAAAGCAAAAAATAGGTTACTACTAAAATCTACGCTGGGACTTGGTTCCGGTTTTTTGAATTCTTAGGTGGTTCTTCAGGTGAGCTTAAGGATATACATAGATATCAGATTCTGGAGTTCCTTCAGAAGGGTCTAGAAAAGGGGCTTTCTACCAGGTTTCGGCTGATGATCCCTGGGTGATTAGGTTAATCAAGGCGGCCTCTAGAAGTAGACCGGTGGTTAGGTCCAGAGTTCCTCCCTGGTATTTGAACTTAGTTCTGTCTGCCTTAACTAAACCTCTCTTTGAACCATTGGATTCTACCCTATTAAAAATTTATCCCTGAAAGTGATTCTTTTAGTGGCCCTTACCTCGGCACGTCGCATAGGGGAATTACAGGCTCTATCAGTTAATCCACCCTTTACCGTCATTACAGTTGACAGGGTAATAATTAAACTTAACCCAGCTTTTTTGCCTAAAATAATCTCAAAATTTCATAGATCTAAGGAGATAGTGCTCCCCTCTCTCTGTGCTAACTGGGGTAATGCTAAAGAACAGGAGTACCGTTGTTTGGATGGAAGACATTGAATAATCCAGTATTTGTCATCTACTTCCCTTTTTTGTTCTTTTTGAATTGAAGCAGAAAGTCTGCAGAGGAAAACTCTGTGGACTTCTGTGAGAAGTGTTGCGGCCCACTACGTGGGGCCTTAGCCTTACGCTCTCTGGGTGATGGGGGAAAAATAATTACTCAGTGGTAATTGGATTTTCCAGAACCTATAACAGCACCATCCTTTATCCCTCCCTTTTATCATGGTTATGGTCTTCTGTTTGGCCCCAGGCGTAGCAAGCATAAAAAAAATAAAAATAATAATAATTTTGACCTAAAAGTCATGTGTTACAAGTTAACTGGAGTCTCTCTCTCTTGCTTCTATAATTATTATGATTATGGGCATTGCCACTGGGTCTCTGCTGTATAATTCAGTAGAGAACAGGTGGGCTATATAGAAAGAATGAAAATTGTGAAGACAACTAAAACGTAACATTTATTAAATATCATAAAGTAACTAGGTATAAAACCCAATACAATTAAAAATTGCCTAAAATCCGTTGTCTCTCAGGCAACTATAGTATATGGAGACTCCTCATGTAGAAAAATAGTAATAAATTTATTCATGTAAAATACAGTTAGTATCAATACATAATTACAAAAATAAACACAGAGAAAGTACAAACACTCTGACAAATTCTGCAACACAGATAACCCTCTCCCCTGAGTGACCATGTGATGTGGCATACTAATACACACTTGAATAGGACATTTAAAAAAATCAATTATTCCCAATACGCAGTAATTATACGTCCCACAGAGCTAATACACAAAAAAGAATGACAAATATGGAAGGAATAAATCACAGAAGGGAATATTAGAAAAGGTCACTGAAGGGAGTAATAGTTAAATTAAAACGTAACGTTTATTGATGAGTAATAAAATATGGAGCTCCAAATGGTTATAACAAAACAATAAACAAACAAGTACCCCATGTTCACTCACTGGCAATATAAAAACACTGGTGGATGAAACAGAAGCTAGTGAAACCCCAAGTGGGTTAGGTGTGATCACTAATGCAAGTCTGGGTATCCACTGTATACAATGCCCTCCCCTAATCGGTGATAACCAATAGGTATAATAACTGTCTTACTATCCTTCTACTCGATGCGTTTCGCCGCTGAGGCTCATCAGGAGGAGACTCAAAGTATAAGCTAGGGGGAGTCCACCTGTGTTTGGAATCACACCTGGCAGTAAGCCCCAGAATGATGTGAGATCCCCCAGTGGACTAAATGGAAATAAGGGTGTATTCTATTAGCCTGGCCTCTAGAAGCAGGATGTGTGGGTTTCTTAACACGAAGTAGCTGAGGTGGCTGAGTCTGTGTACCCAAGTCAGTTGATTAAACTTCAGTATGAGAGGAGCCAGTCAAGCACAGCATGTATTATTCAGTGCATACGCCATTGGTACAAGTTGGAGAACTGTAAGGGCATTACATATCTAATACTGAACCTCCTAGGTTACGGAGGGGTGACAAGCAGATAGTGGTATATCAGTACAACTAAAAATCCCGGTTAAATAAGCAGGTCCGGTCAGAACAATAGACCACAGCCCTGCCAGACCTACAGAATAAACCAGAGACAAACAGCTGATAAGTACAGTATACCGATCGGGCCAGTTGTGCTCTCAATCAGCAATCAAACCCTCTCAGCCCCACCACAGTAGCCACTTACACTACATAAATGCAAGGAGCCATGATACACCATGCTAATATAGTCAAAACTGCAGTTCCCAGTGCCATAAAGGTGGACACTGGTGATAAGTTTTGTTGCTGAGGCTCATCAGGAGGAGACTCAGTATGAACTTGGCAGTATCCACCTGGGTATGGAATGAATTCCAGCCGCACACCAGGCCCCAGAATCATGTACGATCCCCCAGTGGACTAGACGGACATGAGTGTATACCGGGGTCAGCAACCTTCGGCACTCCAGCAGCTGTGAAACTACAACTCCCAACATGCTCCATTCACTTCCATGGGAGTTCCAAGAATAGCAGAGCAAGTATGCATGCTGGGAGTTGTAGTTTTACAATAGCTGGAGTGCCAAAGGTTGCTTACCCCTGGTGTATACTATTAACCTGGCCTCAAGAGGCATGATGTGTCTTAAAACTTAGTAGCTGAGTTGGTTCAGTTAACCTCCAGTATGAGGGGAGCTAGTCAAGCACTGTATGTATTGTTCAGTGCAAACCTCAAAGCCACAAGTTGGGGGATAAGCCCAAACAGCAGATTTCAGGGCTGTAAGGGCATTACATGTCTAATGCTGTCTCCCTAAGGTTGTGGAGGGATAATAAACAGAGTGCGTTATGTCAGTACAGCTAGATGTCCTGGTCAAGAAAGCAGGCCTGGTCAGGATAAATTACAACCCTGCTAGACCTACCGAATGAATCTGAGACAAACAGCTGATAAGTATACCAATCGGGCCAGTTGTGGTCTCGGTCAGCAGTCAGACCCTCTCAGCCCCACCAAAGCAGCCGAACGCACTAAATAAATGCAGATAGCAAGAAGCCACAGTACACCCTAATAGTGTAGTCTTCACCCTAGTAGTGAAGCTGGGCACTGGTACTTCATAGCAGCAGCGAGTGACACGAGCGACGCTGGAGCTAGGTATAAAAGGGCTAGGCCATGCCCACATTTTGCCTCCTGCTGTGACATGGCAGTTTCTGATTGGTCACACCCTCGTATGTCACTATGGGGGTGGGATTAAATAGCAATGGTTAGGGGCTACCTCGACCCTCCCCTGTATTACCACAACACACGTAATTTGCTGATGGGCATGTTATAGATGAGAGGGATTAAGGAACATACATAAACAAGAGCCCCAGACTAGATAGGCATCATCTATGTTAAATCTACAGTCATGGCCAAAAGTTTTGAGAATGACACAAATATTATATTTTCACATGATCTGCTGCCCTCTGGTTTTTATGTGTGTTTGTCAGATGTTTTTATCACATACAGAAATATAATTGCATTCATATTATGAGTAACAGAAGCTTATATTGACAGTTAGAATGAGTTAATGCAGCAAGTCAATATTTGCAGTGTTGACCCTTCTTCTTCAGGACCTCTGCAATTCTCCCTGGCATGCTCTCAATCAACTTCTGGACCAAATCCTGACTGATAGCAGTCCATTCTTGCAGAATCAATGCTTTAATTTTGTCTGAATTTGTTGGTTTTTGTTTGTTCACCCGTCTCTTGATGATTGACCACAAGTTCTCAATGGGATTAAGATCTGGGGAGTTTCCAGGCCATGGACCCAAAATCTCTATGTTTTGTTCCCTGAGCCATTTAGTTATCACCTTTGCTTTATGGCAAGGTGCTCCATCATGCTGGAAAAGGCATTGTTGAGCGCCAAACTGCTCTTGGACGGTTGGGAGAAGTTGCTCTTGGAGGACATTCTGGTACCATTCTTTATTCATGGCTGTGTTTTTAGGCAAGACTGTGAGAGAGCCGATTCCCTTGGCTGAGAAGCAACCCCACACATGAATGGTTTCAGGATGCTTTACAGTTGGCATGAGACAAGACTGGTGGTAGCGCTCACCTCTTCTTCTCCGAATAAGCTGTTTTCCAGATGTTCCAAACAATCGAAAAGGGGATTCATCAGAGAAAATGACTTTACCCCAGTCCTCAGCAGTCCACTCCCTGTACCTTTTGCAGAATATCAGTCTGTCCCTGATGTTTTTTCTGGAGAGAAGTGGCTTCTTTGCTGCCCTCCTTGAGACCAGGCCTTGCTCCAAGAGTCTCCGCCTCACAGTGCGTGCAGATGCACTCACACCTGCCTGCTGCCATTCCTCAGCAAGCTCTGCACTGCTGGTAGCCCGATCCCGCAGCTGAAACACTTTTAAGAGACGGTCCTGCCGCTTGCTGGTCTTTCTTGGGCGCCCTGGAGCCTTTTTGGCACCAATGGAACCTCTCTCCTTGAAGTTCTTGATGATGCGATAGATTGTTGACTGAGGTGCAATCTTTCTAGCTGCAATACTCTTCCCAGTTAGGCCATTTTTGTGCAGTGCAATGATGACTGCACGTGTTTCTTTAGAGATAACCATGGTTAACAGAAGAGAAACAATGATGGCAAGCACCAGCCTCCTTTTAAAGTGTCCAGTGGTGTCATTCTTACTTAATCATGACAGATTGATCTCCAGCCCTGTCCTCATCAACACCCACACCTGTGTTAATGGAGCAATCACTGAAACCATGTTAGGTGGTCCTTTTAAGGCAGGGCTGCAATGATGTTGAAATGTGTTTTGGGGGATAAAGTTCATTTTCTAGGCAAATATTGACTTTGCAAGTAATTGCTGTTAAGCTGATCACTCTTTATAACATTCTGGAGTATATGCAAATTGCCATTAGAAAAACTGAAACAGTAGACTTTGTAAAAATTAATATTTGTATCATTCTCAAAACTTTTGGCCATGACTGTATGTTAAATAGACAATTCAGTAAAAGAGCAAGCATGGTATCCTTAACATGAATAATGGGATTAAATATATTGGCAAAACAGGCTGCGATACATGTTTCAAATGCAGAACCGATCGCCGATTTTTATGCCAAAGGGAAATGTCATAATGACACTGGGGACTGATGTAATGTGATGCTGTGAAGGCCCGCATTGGGGTCCGATCTGTATAAACAAGACATGCAGAACGGACCATGCAAGGACCAAACAGCATACCTACATGAAAAAGAAGACTCTCTGAAGTGTAACAGAGAGAGTCCCCTACACTTATTAGCTAATAGTGGAAAATAGTGGTGAGTAGCGGGAAAAGCAGACTAAGATCTCTGCACTGTCTGAACATTAAGGCAGTGCAGAGAATCAACATAGATCTACTGTGGGGGGAATCACTATAAAGAAACAGTCGGTCCAAATATCTGCAAGATAATAAAAGAGAGATGGCTAACTACAAGTATACCCATATCCCGTGGAATTCCAGAGAACCAGTATATTCTGGGCACTTTGTCAAAAGAGGTTATCTCAACTAAAAGGGTACCCCATTAACCTGAGGAGCTAATCAGCTTAATTGGGAAGTAACATATAAAAGGCCCCTCCTTTTGCCTGCTTCAGTTTCCTTCCCCCGGGGTTGGGGTTGCATAATGTCCCATTGTTGTTGATGTAGACTGCAATGGGGCAGCGCTGCAGTACCTACACTTACCACTACAGTTTGTACGGCGAGTGAGCAGGAGAGAGAGATGAAACCATCTAAGGAGCCATTCACATCACGTTATAGAGGTCCATCTGACTGATTACGTTTTTATAAGCTAAACTATAAAAACATATCAATCAGTGGACCCATTGCCTCTGAAAAAGAAACAAAAATCCGTTATGGTCACTGTTTGCCTCAGTCCGCTATTTCAGGCAGACAGAAAAGCGTGTACTGCCTCGCTTTTCTGTCCTTTTTAAAAAAACAGATCCGCGCCGCTTCGTTTTCAATTTAGTATAGTTTTCTATGTATAACGGATGCAAGCGATTTGCAGCTGTTTAAACATTCCTTTTATAACTTGCAATTTCAGCTGCTGAAGAAGGAAGCCTCTCCTTCATCAGCCACAGCCCCGCCCCTCTTTTTTGCAGTGAAACTGCGGAGCAGGGAAGGAGAAGCCATCAGCAATACCACCTACATAAGATAAGTAATAACAACCCCGAATCCCCCCACGTCCTTCCTGAAATGGCCACCACTCCCTTCTTTGGTCCCAGCTGAAATGGATCCAGCCACAGCCACCCCCTTTCTGTGCAATGGCTGCCACCCCTCCCCCCCACAGGGTCCTACCATACATGGCTGCCGCTCCACTTCCGGGTCCAGCTTGAATGGCTCCAGCTTCCCCCCCCCCCCCCCAAGGGATTACCTGCAATGGCAGCCAGCTAATGCCATTAGGGGAAGTTTACCCAGGGGGAGGGGTTACCAGTTAGTGGTAGCATCGGGGAAGGGAGGGGGGGGCGGCGCACGATCAATCCCTAATAGCCTTCCCTCCCACATGTGATACCCCTGATGGTTCTAGGTGAAGCACATTTGGGGGGGGGGGGGGGGACAGAGGAGCTGTCCCCAAGTTACAGCAGAAATGGGGAAAAAAATGTGCTGTGACTTGGAGTGCTTGGGGACAGCTCCTCTACTACCCCCCCCCCCCACATGTAGGTGGTAGCACACGTGGTGGGGGGGGGCAGCAGTTAGGGAATGACTGCCCCCCCTAACAACATATGCTACCCCTATTGGTCTAGGTGGATTCCCACGTCTGCTACCCCTAATGGGCTGCCTTGCCGACCGGGTAAACTACCCCTAAAGGCATAAACTTGCAGCTGTTGGGATAACGCAACGCCAGAATGGGAGCGTTATCCCGATAGCACCCAGGAGTGGAGCGACAGCCATTTCAGGTGGTGGTGTTACTTACCTCATGGAAATTCTGCTGGATCTAGCAGGTAGTAATGCTGCGATGGATTCCCCTTCCCACAGTGCTAAATAAAAGGTAACCATCACGGATCCCTTTTTTTTTTTTTTTTTTTTTTTTTAGCAAAGAAACATCCGTTAATGGATCAGTTTTTTTTTGATGGATGACATCAGTTTGCATCAGTTTTTTTAATTAAAATAATGGATCCGTTAAATGAAGACCGCATCCTCAATTTGTATGGAGTTCGCAGTAGTCCTGTAAGCCTTCAAAGCCCTGAGGCCAGCAATAAAGAGCAAACACATAAGATTCTCCACATTGGTGTACCTAAACATGAAAGTAGGAACCAAGAGTCAAAAGCTAGCTGGAGTGGTTGTACAAATTTTTCACAGGGCAGAAATCTGGCTTCTGTCTGCAGTACATCTCAAAGGCTCTGAGAATATAGGGATGGACTTTCTAAGCAGAGAACACATGAAAGAGGCAGAATGGAATCTGAATATCTTTCATTCTCTCACAAAAAGGTGGTACATCCCGATTTTAGGATTCAGATGCAAGGTAAGAAACATACAGGTCTTCAGGAGAGCAGCAGCAGAAATTGGCTGACAACTGCGAGCAGTAGAAAATTCTACTTAAAGGTAATACACTACTGCGAGCCAAGACCGGCCTTAGACTCCTTCACCAGAGCTCTTCGCAAGAAGAGATGGACTTTAGTTGAATCTGAAGACCGGAATTGTCACCAGAACAGAAAGTGTATCACAAATAAATGCACTGCAGCAGGAACCAAACACCAAATCCACACACTACTCACAGGGACAGAGATAACAGAATGGTCGACAATCACGGGTCAGCAGCTGAAGAGGGCAACACAGATCCAAATCATGAGACGAAGACAAATCCAGAAAACCAAGCCAATAGTCAAACCGATCAGGAACGCCAGAGCAAAATCGCAAGACAGACATTTTAGAGCAGTGTGGGACATAGCAGTTTGTGAACTTGACCTTTCTGTAGGGCTGGTTTAATATGCTTTCATCCTGGCGACTGACTCCTTTTAAGGGTGGCTTCTAGACTTTTCTCCTCTTTTCACTCGGTAGTTCATCCCTGGTATTTAAACTTTATACTGTCAGTGCTGTCAGGTCTTTGCTTTGAACATTTGCTGGAGATTCCTTGAAATGTATAACTTTCAAAACAACTTTTCTCACAATCGCAAGACTGCTGAGTGAAATCTGGAACTTTTCATGCAAGCTTCCATAATGTTCTATTTTAACCACTTCCAGACTGCCCATAGACTATATACGTCCGGATAGTGGCTTCCTTGTTCTGCAAGTACGTACCAGTACGTCCAAGAAGTTTTCAGCAGCTGCGCAAAATCATGCAGCTGCTGAAACAAGGAACCGGCTGTAAGTTACAGCTGGAGGTCCCAGAGAGAAGGCAGGGAAGGTTTATTACTGTCCCTGACTTCCCAATCGCTGTGTACACAGTGTTCAACGAGCGCTGAATACACAGCTATGGGTGCCACCATGATGCGGTTGCCCTCTGACCTGGCGGTCACGTGATCCGCCGGGATCAGAGTCTGTAAGAGCTGCTGGGTTCTACAGGACCTAGATCAGCTCTAAGTTTTATAGTTCTGCGCAGGAGGCTGTATTCCTCCAACAACTGGGGCTAAATGTAGCAGCCCCAGTTACATGGGAAAGCAGCCTCCCACACAAAAGAAACTGATCAGATGTGACCTTATGGGGACACAGTGTGGAAAAATAAAGAAATAAATAAAATACATCAAAAACACCCCCTTATTACAGGTTCTAGCCCCACCCTCGATGACACCATGAAAAATAAAAAATTACCATAACGGAGAGGAAAAACTATTTTAAAAAGTTTTTTTAGTAGCACTTTGTGCTATTTAAATAAAAAAATGAAAAGTGAAACACATTTTCCCTCCTCTTTTGTTTGTTTATTAATTTTTTTTTTTATATCTGGGAAAATATAAACATGCAAAAATAAAAACAACATAAAAATAATGTTGTCACTGGAAAAAGACGCAGAAATTAGTTGAATAACCCAAATTATAAAAATGTTACAGCCGCACATACAAAGTACCCAAAAATGTATCTAGTCCTGGACCAGAAATAGGCCCAGTACTGAAGTGGTTAAATGACCATATATCCTGAAACATCATCCATCCTTTTTACTTAAGGGTAAATCAACATGAGATTTGCCTGCCTTTTGCTCAGATCCATTTTCTAAGGGTAAGTTCAGATGGTGGAAAATGAAGAGGAATTCCAACATTTTCTGCCGCCAATTTCCAGCTGCAGTCTACCTGCAACACAATGCCATTGCAGGGCATTGGCATTCAGTCACGGCTTTTTGCTGTTGATTAGGCCCAGATGAATAGGCTTAATCAGCAGAGGAGTCTTGAGTTGCGGAATCCGCAGGGTGATTATTATTATTATTTTATTATTAACATTTTTTTTTTTTTTTTCAGCGTTTGCCTGCAATCACTGCCTCCAATTGAAAACAATGGGAGGTGGAATCTACCGCTGATTCGCGGTAGGAATTCACCCTCAAATCCGTGGCAAATTCCTGATGTGCTATTTAAGCTCTGTAATGTCAGAAGTGCAGTGTCAGGCAGGAGGGTGTGATTCAGAGCTCCAGTCGGAGGCAGCCAATGTCAGAGCTCAGAATCACATCCCTTGTCTGTCTGCTCCTTCCTGACAATACAGAGTCTAAATAGCATATCAGACACCAAAGCTAACAGCATTGATTGCTCAGGAACGGTGGGTTCTAGAGGAAAAATTCCAACTACGCCAGAATCTGTGGAGCAGAAGCTATTAAATAATGCAAAGAGTTGGACTTGTTGGAGGTGGTGAAAGTTCCTCTTTAACCTCCACAGCGGCATCGGGGTTTCCCTCTCTTAATTGTTTTGCTTGTTTATGCTTTCTACCTTTTAATATTTAGATTTTTTTCCCCTCATTAAATTTGTGCTTACATCCATAAGGTTTTCTGTTATTAACTGAATCTGGTGAAGATGGGCATTTTTGTGTGTTACTTCCTTGTTGTTTCCTGTCCCTGGTGGTAGGTTCTGATCTGCACTGGGTGTCCACTTGGAGGACCATAAAAATGGACTATAAAAAGTAGTGGACATGAATGGAGACTGAGGGACCCCGTTGACTATAATGGGATCCGTCAGATGTCTGTTTTCTTTAACTGAAATTGATGGACAAAAAAGTAGGGCTTGCATCACTTTTTAGTGCAGCAATTTATGATTAATCTGCACCGGACACACTGTGAAGATCTAAACCTAGCCTAATTGTAATTATCTTTCATGGTAGTTTTGCAACTTTTGACATGCTTTGTACAAATCGGACCATTAGGAAACTGGTGTAAATATCTTCTATAGGGCTCTGTGTGAGGAGTTAATACAGCTACTATTGAGACCAATGGAAGCTGTTAAAATCTCTTTACACTGTGTTCCCTCTAGTGGCAGCTGCAGGAAAATGCAGTGAAACCTTGTTGGGAATCAGAAGATAGATGATCAGTGGCCCTCCTCTCACAAGATCCATAGCAGATGTGTGGTCTGCCTACATGGTAGGTACCCCTCTGCCGGGTGTTTCATGAGGAATGTAACAGGAAAACCTCTGCTTCTGTACATTAGGCATACGGAGATACAGTCAGTCTAATTGAGCAAAACTTTAATTACTAAGGCTATATCACATGTGGTGTTTTGCTTGCCATCACAGATTTTTTGTAAAATTACAGATAAAGTCCACACTGGGCTTTTTCAGCTAGCAACCTGAGCAGCATAGCTGATTCTTAACTGACCACATTATAATCCATTTGTTTCTGTCATGTGAGTGATCCATCACTATGATGATTTCAGTTTTTCTGGTTCTATAAAGTAACTATTCCTATTATGGAGCAGCCTAAGACTACTTTCACACTATGGTTGTGCGTCCTGTCCTGTTGTGTCAAAAACTTGTCAGATTGCTATGCATTTTTTTCCTGTCAAATACTGTTGAATGGTGAGACCATATAAGGCTAAGGCCCCACGTTGGAGTCCCATAGCAAAAAAGCGCTGCAGGAAAAAACGCGGTGGCAATGCATCGCGGTTCTTCCTGCAGAGCTTTAGGCAGAAAGTTTCCAGAGGTTTCCTCTGCGGACTTTCTGTTCCAATTATACCTATGGAAAAACCTGCCCGCGTTTCTGTAGGTATAATTGACATACTGCGACTTCCAAAACCACGGTGGTTTTGGAAATTGCTGCGTATCCGCAGCGTGGTTTTTAACGCAAAGTGGGCATGGGATTCCCTAGAATCCCATCCACTTTGACTGTAAAACGCCGCAATTTTTTACATGGCATTTCCGCCGCGGGCAAATCGCGGCGTTTACGCCACATGGGGCCCCAGCCTAAGATGCGCATATTATGGCTGTTTGAATGCAGCATTATACCAAAATGTATGTTCATGAGGGGCAGATTTCTTGCAAAATTATCTGTGGCTAAAAATCCATCTGAATGGGGTTATTTCTACAATACATTTCTGCAAGCTCCAGCCAGATGAATGGGACAGTTAGGTCTCCAACAAATTTGCCACATGTGTGAATGTACCCTGACCATAGTGGAAAGACTTGCACCTTGTCCCTTGTCTGTTTCCTTCAACCCAATCCTGGTTTTGGCTTACAAACTGTGATGGCTTTATTTAACAGAGAGTGCAACTTTTCATTGTACATGGTTTAAAGAGGAGGACCTGTCACCAGGTCTGAAAAGTCTAATGGCTGACTTTTGAGCAATTTGGGGTTTTGTTTATCTGAATCCGTTGAGCTTTACCAAATATGTAAACTCTTTAGTGTTGATGCAAATTAATGTGTACTAGCCAAGTGGGTGGAAACATTGTGTGACACAGCATACGGAGATTCCGCCCCCAAAGAATCCACAGTAGTACTGCTGAATCAATTGATGTATGTCTTTTGGACTTTTCTGACCTGGTGACAAATCTTCTTTAAGTCTAAGACTTTCTGCTTCAATTCTACCTATAGGGAAACCGCCAACATTTCCACAGGTATAATTGCCATGGTGCGATTTCGCTAGAATCCCATCCACTTTACTGTGACTCTAAAATGCCATTTTTTTTTTCAGTTTCCTTACCAGATCTTGTCAGCTCTCTGGACTTGTCTGTTGATCTATTTAAGTTATAACTTGTATTTTACATGAAATACTGAACTATCTTTTTTTTTTTCTTTTGTATGATTTATGTTGCCATTGTTCCAAAATATATATATTTTCAACTGGGCATAACCATTTACCTCATCTATAGAAAAGTGAGCTCTTTTTAACTTTAAATCGAATGAGAAAGTAACTAAACGGGAAAATAGCAATTCATGCATATAAACTACCAGAGACTTCTCACCAGGGATGCCTAGTTTTCAGGCCCCCTCACTCAATGAATAGTCCAGCTCATTCATGTCAACTCAGTGTAGTGAATACTCATCCTCCACCAATTTAATGTTTAAATTTATTTATTTTTTTCAATGGAAATGAGCCATGGATTGAACACAAGAAATGAAGTATACAAGGCTGTGCTCTTACTGACTGAGACACAAGGCTCTATTAGCTTCAATAGGAGTTTTTTTTCTTCTACTAAGCTTCAGTATTGTACTATCCTTGCATAATGTTTTGGTATAGAAATATATCTCTCTATGCCAATACATTCTATTTCTCTATATAGCATACATGTGCAAGGAATAGAAAAAAAAAATCACATGTTAAAACTAAAACTAGAGCTTGTGGCTCAGCAGTAAGGCGACAGCTTTGTATACTCTATTCCTTGGGTTCAATCCCTGGCTCATACATAAAATAAGGCTTTAGCAATTTTTTAGTAAATCCTTATAAATATGTGTGTGTACAATACAGTATTAGCTGTTTACAGTGGTGGGCTGAATTTTATCAACTGACTGAAAAACTGATATTAAATAATGGAGAAAATTGGCCGCAATTATTGTATATAAATTCAAATAAAATAATTATTCCTTGTTTGATGCCACCCTTTACTCTACACTATATTTTTTATATTTTTTCTTGTCTGCATCTGGCTATGAACCACACTTCTGCTCCCTATAACACTTCATGGCTGCTATAAAACGGATGAGGTGTGATGCAAGTAGTGAAGGGGCTCCACATAGTGTAATATACTCCCCACAGTGGCCCCACATAGTATAATATGATCACAAGAGCCCCCCCTCAAGCTGCTTCAGGTAAACCCCACAAAATTAGTTTTGATGAATATTCGTGAGGTACCGCCCTCCAGTTAGTTTCCATGCCATTCTTGTACTCTGGGGTCACCTTGGACCCTAGTTTATAATAAGTGAAGGCCCAGAGGAGGTGAGTAAAAATAAACATTTATACTTACCTTACCTCACCTCTCCTGGGCATCTTCTCTCTATCCTGCTCTTGCCAGCATCATCTTCAGACGTCTCTGGCCTGCAATTGACATCTCTCGCTCCAGGGGTCATCTTGGGGTGCGCCAAAGTAATGCTGTTATCGCGTCCCACGTAAATGCTGAGGCCCAGTCACAGGCCTCAGTGATGACCCCTGGGGAAAGTGATGTAATTCGCAGGCAAGAAGAGCCGTGAAGAGGACACTGGGGAGTGTCGGAAGCCCAAGAGAGGTGAGTATAAGTGTGTGGTGTTTTTACACTCCTCCTCTGGGCAGCCTTCTGTTTGAAGCCTGCCCAGAGGCAGATTTCCCACCTTGAGGAAACAAAGCTTTTTCTGTTGCAGATTTTGCTGCTTTTTTTTTTTTGGAACCAAAGCCAAGAATGGATACAAAAAGAATGAGAAATCTATAGAAAGTACTTATATTTCTACCATCTGCTTAATCCACTCCTGGCTTTGTCTCAAAAAAAAAAATGTGTTTCCACAACGTGGGGCCTCAACCTAGGACCACTTGCAGATGACAGTGACGTAGGTCAGCGTGCTATCCAGGTCTTTTTCCGGATACCACACTGGCTCATTCATTTCTATCGGCCCACACACGATCCTGCATTACACGGAGCAGTGTGCAGGCCAACAGTCCGGGCCACAAAACTCAGGACAGGTCCTATTCCTGTCCGGTTTTGCGACCGTGTTTTCTCGGCTCCTATTCATTGAATAAATGACATCTGTGTATCGTCCATGCCATTCAATCACAGCCAGCGGCGAGCACACAGTCGTGTGCAATTAGCCTTGAAAAGTAAATTTCTGCTTTTTCTCTCTTTGGAAATACCAGTCTGGGAAGTTTCTAAGAAGTGAAATATTCAACCTGAATTGGAACTAGGGAAAAGACTTGGAGCACAGGGATATTTTACAAAAAGTTGTTGGAATACTAAAATGATTCATATGATGCACAGCAGCTCATCCAGAAAATCCTAAAAAAAATGCTGACCGGTGTGCATCTTTTTGGGCATTTGTCAGGTGGTTGTTGGCAACTTTAGACAATCCAGCTGTCAGGATTGACTGTTCCTAGGTATGGAAGTTCCCGATATTTGGCTCTCGTAAAAGAACCTTAAGTTAATGACTGCTCTATTGGGCTGCTAGATGCCTAGATAATGTATGGTGGCAACAATATGCACTGTTTAAATAGGAATGTATACATTTCCCCAATCTCTGGCAACCATTCACCAAACCGCTATTATTTCTTCTAGTGTTAAAAAATTAAAACTAAGTGGTGATTGGTTGCTGTAGGTAACCAATGTTTGTTTTACACAGTGCCATTTTTAGTTTTCAGTATATAGATAAAAACAAAAATTAAACTTTATGGGGTAATCCCATCTCAGCCCTTCAATTTAAATATATGTGCCTCAGACCACCAAATTACACTGTGCCTAGGGTATTTGGTTAAGAACTGGTGTAGATTTCCTGTATTACTCTATTACTCACACCAGAAAACTGGTGTGAGTTATAACAAATATGTCTGCCTGAGGGCGACTGAGGGGTAGAATAGAAAACTGAAATAAAGGAGTTGACAAATTTCCCCCAATGTATTTAAATTTTTTTGGTGCCTTTTTTTTTTTTTTCAAACGATTTGAGGGTGTATCCTGTAGATAATTCCATCATATATTTTACTAATTAGATTTAAGTTGAATTATGTGCTGATTTATTTATTTTTTTCTTCTTTTTTTCTTCTTCTCCAAAACAAGTACTTCCATCCCATTGGAGTCATGAAAACCTATAGACAGAGGGAGAAGCAAGGAAACAAGACACAAGAAAGCATCAAGGCTCCAGATGACGCAAAAATCAAGGTAATATGCATGTATTTATGCATTGTAATTATAGGGTTATATGCAAATGATAAGTCCCTTTTGTAAATTTGGAGAAAAACTATGAAGTCATACCAATTAGACAGATGGTGGGCAGGACTTCAGCCCTAATAGAACTGCCCTTCCTGCTCAAGTAGGATGGGTGATATCATAGGATCAACTCTCACTGCATGGGGTGGTGCAGGTTGGAGATGGTATGTGTCTGAGTGGCAAGAGAAGTGCTCTAGGGCTGAAGGTCTGTCCCCTGTGGACCAACTGCCTCACCTGCAACCAACTGCTCTAACGTCATGGAGAGTTTATCTGAGTGGCATTTTGGATCGGCTTTCCGTGGCATCAGAGCAGTTGGAAGATCAGCTTCCACTGGCCAGAGGAAGGTACTAGAATCCAGAATGGGTGGGTGTGTTTAACAATGATGTGGCAGTGCTCTGTGGACCTCATTTGCATAAATATAACTGCTTTTTAGATTCATCCCTGGGGCTCAAACACTACAAAGGTAGGGTTTGAATTGTATTCACAGCCTCGGCAGCACTATGGCAGTGGTTTAACTTCCCTACAGTTTTGAACAAACAGGAGTTGGGGCTTGAGCTAAGTGAATTACTCTGTTTAGATCATGTTCAGAGACACTGTAAAAGGCTCTAACTCTGGAGCCACGACCTTGTTTTAAAGCCAAGATCATGTCTGTAGCCCCCATGGTTGAAATGGAGGAATATACTGCATATACTTGCACTTTTGGTTTAACCAGTGTGCAGGAGAGCATGAGCAGCTGACAATGCAGGGAGAGGAGAAAATTATTTTTATACTCTTGTCCCTTCAGATAACCCCAAGGGAGGGGATACCATGGACTTTTGTTCATTATATAACTATTCTCCCCCCCCCCCCATTATCAATCAGAAGAATACTTGCCATTTCTCCCTTGTTAATGAGAAAAAACCCCCACAAAACTCCACATCCGTAACAACCCCTAAAATAAAACTTGTTCGTTGCCTATTTTACGCCATATATAAATGCCATAAACATAAATTCTGGCATCTGAATTTTATTCTGATCATCTCGCCTCTCAAAAAACAAAAAGTAATAAAAAATGATCAAAAAGTCTTATGTAAAGCACAGTAAAGTACAAGGTCTCGTAAAGCTACATTGAAATAAAATGTAAAAGTTATGAACATGGGAATGCAGAGAGGGATAAAAAGTTACTGGTTTAAGGCTAAAATGTTAGATCGTTAAAGGATTAAAATGCACATAAGACTCCAAAGTTATATGTCAGTAATATTTATTTGAGCCATAAATTTAAAATCTACAATAATGGTGACAATTTATGGAGGGTTTTTGCAATTTAATGTGACTGTTAGGGGGTTAAAGTAACTGGGGTAGGTGATAGACTGCCTTTAGGCCTGGGACCTACATATCGTAAAAGCAGTGATTTTGCCACAAGCGGCGTTTTACAGTACCTGCAAACTGGATAGGATTCTGGCTAATCAGATCCACACATTGCAGAAAAATATCAGCAGCGGATATGCTTCGACTTAAAAAACAGTTGCGTTTTTGTAAATCGCAGTGTGTCAGTTATACACTTTTCCGTATAGGTATAATTGTAGCAGAAAGTCACCAGAGAAAACTCGTGATTAGTTTCCGCCACAGTTTTTTTCCTGATTTGCTACGTGGGGCCTTAGTTTTAAGAGCTGATCTACCTTCAGTGATTAATGTCAGTCTTCTCAAAAAATGAAAACCAACAGGGATGATTTTTGAGTGAAGATAAAAATAAAAAAAATATGCAAAGAACACCCCAAATGGTGAAAGTGTCTAGTCTGGCTCCTGGTCATAGCACAAAAGCCACTATGCAGTATGTTTTTTGGCACTAATCTTCTTGCATGTTGGGTGACCTTAATTCAGCTATGACTCTAATTTCTAGGCTTAACACAACCCTGTGCTGTCTTTGGTGCCTCCATCATCTTCTGTGGTCACTGTAAGGGGGCGTTCACACTACCGTTGGTGACCGTCAGTAGTGTCCGTAGCTATTGTCCGTTTAGCAACAGACACTGGCTGAACCATCAAATCCGTTAAAATTTCCAATTATTTCAATGGGGGTTTATATAGTTTTTTTCTTTTTTTATTATTATTATTATTGTTGTTTATTTATATAGCACCATTAATTCCATGGTGCTTTACATTTGCGGATTTACATACGGTACGCAAGATATACAAAACAGATAAGGGAGTATGGCATGGGCGGGATACACCAGTTCACTGGTGTAAATGATGCCTGAAACATATGCCAGATATGAGCTGGTATAGATTTCTTTGAAGGTGCATGGCCCTTAGAAGGGTGTGCCTGACTCCCAAGCAGGCCTGTGTCTTGCCAGACAACCTTATCCCATTATGGTACAAATTTGAATCAAAAGTTAATATCTGGTGCAAATTGCCCAAGCTCAAATTGGCTAGGGCAATCTTATAAAATTACTTTGATGCCCCAGTTTCTTTATATAATTCAGAAGTCTATCTAGGTGCTATTGAGTATTATTTCAGGCACTGATATGGAGAAAGCATATGGTCTGTACTTTGGCCATATTTTCCAGCCCAAACACAGCCCCTATGCCACTCCTTTGTCCTGCATTGACTTGATTCCAGTGTGATTGTTGTAAAGGATATGTAATAAATATGTGTTTATACTCGTGTACTGTATAATGTGTATAGTATAAAACGCAGTATTCTTATTCTCCCTTTTTTTTTTTTTTTAAATAAATAAATTCAGGCATTACTGGAAAGAACTGGATATAGTTTGGATGTAACAACTGGTCAAAGAAAATATGGTGGGCCACCTCCAGAATCTGTTTCCTCATGTGCACAACCAGGCATCGGAACAGAGGTCTGTCAGATTTTTGTACTGGCATAAAAGTCGTTCATCAGCATGTGCTTTCTATATGTAGAACATGTTCTGCTAAAGTAAACAGAAAAAGTTAGTGTTTCTTTAAGGCTAAAGCCCCACGTGGCGTAAACTCCGCGATTCGCCTGCGGTGCAAGCACCGTGGAAAAAATCACGGCATTTTACAGTCAGAGCAAAGTGGATATAGGATTCTAGCGAATACCATGCCCACTTTGCAGGAAAAACCGCGCTGCAGACACGTCATGTCATGTCAATTATACCTACGGAAACGGCGGTTTCCACATAGGTATAATTGAAACAAAAAGTCCGCAGAGGAAAACTCTGCAAACTTTCTGTCTAAAAGCGCTGTGGGAAGAACCGCGATGCGATTCCGGCGCAGTTTCTCCCGCAGCGCTTTTTTGTTGCGGGACGCCGCGTGGGACCTTATCCTAAAGGAGTGTTCCAATATTGGCCTGATAGATTCTGGTCCCAGAGGTGAAACCTGCATCTATCTTGAGACCTGACCCCAATTTGCATGCAGAAGTGAATGGAGAGAGGTTCCACATGTGCAACTTCCTCGTTCACTTGCAAAGGAGTTCTGAAAATAGCCAAGACTGTCTGCTCCGCTATTTTTGGAACTCCCATATGTTTGAGTAGTGGTTTTAATCCTGGACCTCGTTCTTAAGTTAGATGTGGGTCCCCGAGTACCCTCATTTATTGGGCTTTTATGGCATATCCCTGTGGCATATCGTTTCAATGTTTTTGTTTCTTTTATGGTTTTAAATAGGTGTTTGTAGGAAAAATACCAAGAGACTTGTATGAAGATGAGCTAGTACCTCTCTTTGAAAAAGCAGGCCCCATCTGGGATCTTCGCCTTATGATGGATCCACTTTCTGGGCAAAACCGGGGTTATGCCTTTATCACTTTCTGTAACAAAGATGCAGCACAAGAGGCCGTTAAGTTGGTAAGTAATTTGTCAGTGGTATATGAGTGTAATATGTCCCACTCAGAGCCTCTTTTGCAGTTTCTGTAAGGCTAGATTTACATCTGCATTGGAGTCTCAGTAGAGTAACTGCTTTTTAAGCAGATGGAGTCTCTGTCTTTCGGGTCCCCATGCAGACCTGAACCACGGAGACTCAAACGGTAATCTGAACCTAGCGTAACTTTGTCAGCACCATGCATTGATAGTCTTGATGCTAAAACAAATGAAACAGAGCAATGGAGTTCTTCAGTTGCTGATTGTATTTGTCAAATGATAGATCTGTCATGGCTTTGTGGATTAACCCCCTACGTGCACCAGGAAGTACATGTACTTCCTTGGTCAAGTGAGAATGCATATTGCCCGTTCAGAAGCTGAGCGGGTGCCATGGCCACCAGGTCTCTGCTGTTTTACACATGCGGAAGTATCAGTTACCTTCCCCAATCCCCCCCCCTCATAATGGTGCAACTAAACTACATTTTACTCTGCGAAAAAAAAAAATACCCAATAAACCGCTCCCTATATAGAAATATAAAAATGTTACAGGTGTCAAACTTGGTGATGTAGAATTTTTTTTTCTTTTTCCAAAGCTGTTGTTTTTTTTTTTTTTTTTTAACCACTTCAGTATCGGGCCAATTTCTGGTCCAGGACCAGACACATTTTCGGGTGTTTTTGTATGTGCAGTTTTGAGGGCTGGAACATTTTTATCATATGGGGCTTTTATTTTTATGTTATTTTTATTTTTACATGTGTTTTAATATTTTTTATATCCGGGAAAATATAAACAAGAGAGGAGGGAAATGTGTCCGATTTTCACTTTTTTTTATTTTTTATTTAATAACACAAAGTGCTACTAAAAAACTTTATAAAATAGTTTTTCTTCTCCATTACAGTATTTTTATTTTATATGGTGTTGTCTGGGGTGGGGCTATAACCTTTAATAATGGCGTTTTATTGGCGTATTATTTATATTTATTTTTTAATTATCTTGTTTACTTTTTTTTTTTTTTAACTTTTCTATTCAAAGTTTTTTTTTGTTTTTTTTTTTAACATTGTGTCCCCATAAGATCATAACAGACCTTTGGGGGAAATCTGAAAATATAAACGAGAGGAGGAAAATGTGTCCGATTTTCACTTTTTTTTTGGGGGGGGGGCTGATTTCCTCTGTAACTGGGGCTGGTACATTTAGCCCCAGTTGCAGGAGGAATACAGCCTCCTGCCCGTTACTATATAGTTTATAGAGCTGATCTGGGTCCTGTAGGATCCAGCAGCTCTAACAGACTCTGATTCCAGCGGATCATGTGACTGCCAGGTCAGAGGGGAGCCACAAGATGGGAAGTTACAGCCGACTCCCCGTTTCAGCAACTGCACGATTTCGTGCAGCTGCTGAGTTCTACTTGGACGTACCGGTACGTCCTTGCAGAGCAAGGCAACCACCTTCCAGAAGTAAAAACCCAATGGGCGGTCCGGAAGTGGTTAATATTATAAAAACATAACAAAAATTTATATAAATTTGGCATTGCTTTGATCTTACTGATTCTCATTATACAAAGGTAACATGACATTTTTACCACCCAGTGGGTGTCGTAAAAAGAAAACCCGTAAAAAAATGGTGCATGTTATGGAACATTAAATGGTGAACCGAAAAAAAAAAAATCATAGCTTTTTTGAAGCAGGGTGTAAAAAAAACAAAAAAAAACAAACACGAGCACAAAAATTGGAAATGACCTGGTCCTACAGGGTTTAAAGGCGTGTTTTCATCATAGACCTTTATGGTATATAACTCTTTTTTGATGTGTGTGTTTTTTTTTTGTTTGTTTTTTTTTTAAATATTTATGAAAACCTCCCTTTAACTCCCTCCTGCAGAAGCTATTTTTTTGATTTTCATTTATTACCCTCTTTCTAAAAGCCTTAACATGTATTTTATCTGTCCACAGAGCCGTATGACGCTGGAAAAAAAAATCAGAATGTGGAGGAATTAGAAAGAATTTGTGCACTGCATTTGTGTCACTTTCTTATGGATTTTGTTTTTACAGTGTTCACTGTGTAGCTAAAATGACATGTTACCTATATTCTGCGGGTTGTCATGATTGTGCTGAAGCCAAATTTTATATAGTTTTGGTTGTGTTAACACCTTTTAAAAAAAAAAAATATTTCCGTAGATATGTTTTTTTTTTTTTTTTTTTTTTGTTCTTCAGAGAAAAATACCATTTTGGGAATGTCTATCTGATGTTTTGATTATTTTTCATTCAAATTTTATGGGAAGCTATTTTTTTCCCAACCCCACCGCTACGGCATTTACCATATGGAAAAAATATTTTTTATAAGTGTGGTTTTTGGACATGGGGATACCTAATATATGTGTGTGGTTTAGTTTTATTTTTATACAGTGGGTACGGAAAGTATTCAGACCCCTTGAAATTTTTTGTTTTTAGCAAATGGCTGCAATGAAACAGAGTGAAAAATTTAATTTTATTTCTCATTAATGTACACTCAGCACCCCATCTTGACAGAAAAAAACTGAAAAGTAGATATTTTTGCAAATTTATTAAAAAAGAAAAACTGAGATATCACATGGTCATAAATATTCAGACCTTTTGCTGTGACACTCATATTTAACTCACATGCTGTCCATTTCCTTCTGATCCTCCTTGAGATGGTTCTACTCCTTCATTGGAGTCCAGCTGTGTTTAATTAAACTGATTGGACTTGATTAGGACAGGCACACACCTGTCTATATAAGACTTCACAGCTCACAGTGCATGTCAAAGCAAATGAGAATCATGAGGTCAAAGGAACTGCCCAAGGAGTTCAGAGACAGAATTGTGGCAAGGCACAGATCTGGCCAAGGTTACAAAAGAATTTCTGCAGCACTCAAGGTTCCTAAGAGCACAGTGGCCTCCATAATCCTTAAATGGAAGAAGTTTGGGACGACCAGAACTCTTCCTAGAGCTGGCCGTCCAGCCAAACTGAGCAATCGTGGGAGAAGAGCCTTGGTGAGAGAGGTAAAGAAGAATCCAAAGATCACTGTGGATGAGCTCCAGAGATGCAGTAGGGAGATGGGAGAAAGTTCCACAAAGTCAACTATCACTGCAGCCCTCCACCAGTAGGGGCTTTATGGCATAGTGGCCCGAAGGAAGCCTCTCCTCAGTGCAAGACATATGAAAGCCCGCATAGAGTTTGCCAAAAAACACATGAAGGACTCCCAGACTATGAGAAATCAGATTCTCTGGTCTGATGAGATGAAGATTTAACTTTTTGGCATTCATTCTAAGCGGTATGTGTGGAGAAAAGCAGGCACTGCTCATCACCTGTCCAATACAATCCCAACAGTGAGTCCAGAGTGCTCTGGACCTTAGACTGGGCCGAAAGGTTCACCTTCTAACAAGACAATGACCCTAAGCACACAGCTAAAATAACAAAGGAGTGGCTTCGGAACAATTCTGTGACCATTCTTGACTGTCCCAGCCAGAGCCCTGACCTCAACCCAGTTGAGCATCTCTGGAGAGACCTGAAAATGGCTGTCCACCAACGTTCACTATCCAACCTGACGGAACTGGAGAGGATCCCCAAAGGAAGAATGGCAGAGGATCCCCAAATCCAAATGTGAAAAACTTGTTGCATCATTCCCAAGAAGACTCATGGCTGTACTAGCTCAAAAGGGTGCTTCTACTTAATACTGAGCGAAGGGTGTGAATACTTATGACCATGTGATATTTCAGTATTTCTTTTAAAATAAATTTGCAAAAATATCTACATTTGGTTTTTTTTTCTGTCAAGATGGGGTGCTGAGTGTACATTAATGAGAAATAAAATGAACTTTTTTGCTTTTAACAAATGGCTGCAATGAAACAGAGTGAAAAATTTAAAGGGGTCTAAGTACTTTCCGTACCCACTGTATGTGTTCTAGGGAAAGGGGATGATGTGAATTTTAAGTTCTCTAATTTTTTTTTTTTTTTTTTTTTTTTACTGTCATTTTTAGACTTCCTGTGGTTCAAGACCCCTAATACAATGCACTAGCAATGTCTAGTGCAGCCTGAAATGTAATCCTATTAAAGACAGGCCTGGGAGCCCTAAATAGGCTCTTGGTTACCTACCTAGGTAATGGATCACTGCCCTTGGTTCTCACTTCAGGGGCAAGCAAACCACCCCAAAATAGTGTCATCCATTCAGCGCCTGAAAAATGGCACCTTGGTCATGTTTGATCAAGGCATCAGTAGGGTTTATGTTCCATGGTCTCCGCTGCATAATAATTATTTAAAAACTCAACATCCACCATGCAGATGCACCAAAAGCTAATTTTAGAAATGCACAAATGAGGCTATGGGGGCATATCAGACAGAGTATCAGGCTTTCCCACCTGAATACAGACCCTTGGAGGCTCATTTGCATATATTGGACTATCTAAAGGTATGATGGTGCTCAGCCTAATGTGCCCTACAATGAACTGTGGCTTGATATTGAGTTTCTTGTTGACGGGTCGACAATCTGTTAATAGATGCTGCTCCACTGATTTCAGCGCAGTTGGGACTTTTGTCTGCCTCCAATTGTTCCTGTGCAATGTCAGGCAGGAACAGGAAAGGGGGTGTGTTTCCGACCTCCAGTCAGAGGTGGACTGTGTCAGAGCTCACAATAACAGCCTTTGCCTTCTCCTGCCTGACACTGCCCACCTGACTGTACAGAGCCTAAGTAGCACATTAGGCACCAAAACGAACAGCACTTATTGCTCGGGAATTGTGTCGGTTAAAGAAAAAATTCCAACTACACTGGAATCAGTGGAGAAGTGCCTATTAAATGATGCAATGAGCTGGACTTGGTAGAAGTGGTGAAAGGTCTTTAAGTTGTAAACAAAAGCTATAATGCAGGTGTGAACATGGCTTAAAAATCAAATTTAAGAGATGTAACAAACCTGTTGCAGTGGAAAAGTGCCCAAGCAATCAGATCACACTTAATTTTTCAATGGGCCTCTGAAAACATAGAGGTGGAAACTTTTTTTTTTTTTACTTTGCCACGAGCAACTACTACTCTTTTTTCACTTAGTTTGGGTGTATCTCTCTTACTGTCCAAACTATAGGAGCATTCTGTGACCGATCCTTTTTTTTTCGGTTTCATTAAATATTGAAGAATTATAGCTTTACTAACATACTGTGATATACAGTACTAACATACTGTATATCACATTATTCCCCATGGCCACAAACTCATCACTGAATGTGACTTATTGTCCATTCAGATGTCATATCCATTGGTTGACTTTTATGTGACAGCATAGTCTACCGATTCACACATCTGTTTGCCCTCTTATTTTCTCACTTAATGGAATAGGTACCATTTATTCCAGTTTGCAATTATTTTAATAAACTTGATGTTGCTATAGCATTATATCATTAGGTAAGTGGTAACTTTTTTTATTTATTTTTTTGTTTTCTAAAACTATCTTCCCTAGTGTGACAACTATGAAATACGTCCTGGGAAACATATTGGAGTGTGCATCTCTGTTGCAAATAACAGGCTCTTTGTTGGATCCATCCCCAAAAATAAGACTAAAGAAAATATTCTGGAGGAGTTTAGTAAAGTAACAGGTATTGTTATTGAATGCCCAAGGAGTTGTTCCCATTTGAAACACATAATAAAATTTGCATAAGCTCACACTGGGTATCCATTTTTAGTATTTTTATCATGTGGGTTCTCATTTGCTTTAAGGATATTACATCCGGTATGTCAGGATGATGTACTGCACTAAAAATTTAGAGAGTCTTCCCTTAAAGTCATGATCGGCAACCTTGAATTCGTGAATCCGACCTAAATGTCGGAAAAAAGGATTGGGACAGGATAGGGAAAGGTTTAAGACTGTTTGTTTAAAAACTATTCACTTGAATTGGTTTTTAAAGCAATGCGCGGGTGTGCGTTTACACCCTCTGTGCCGCGAAGCCTTTTTTTTTTTTCATCGGAAACAAAGTCGGACATGCAGGACTTTGTTTCTGACAAAAAAAAACGGCTTCGCGGCACAGAGGGTGTAAACGCACACCTGCGCATTGCTTTAAAAACCCATTTAAGTGAATGGGTTTTTAAGCAAACTATCTTAAACCTTTCCCTATCCTATCCCAATCCTTTTTTCCAACATTTAGGTCGGATTCACGGTGGACAGAGTTCCGGCACAAGTGTGAACCCACCCTAATGCTGTATTGCAGGAACAGGGTTCTCTTATTTTTCAGAAGCATACTTTGTAGTCAAGTTGGTATTAGTCTCTTTGATGCCCACACTATGTTATATTGCTATATATTGTTTCAGTAGCTTGTTTCAAGTTCATAATTGTGTAATTTCTAGAGGGCCTGGTCGATGTGATTCTATACCATCAACCTGATGATAAGAAGAAGAACCGTGGGTTTTGTTTCTTGGAGTACGAGGACCATAAAACTGCAGCACAAGCTAGACGAAGATTAATGAGTGGTAAAGTGAAGGTTTGGGGCAATGTTGTAACTGTAGAGTGGGCAGATCCAGTAGAGGAGCCAGACCCTGAAATAATGGCAAAGGTGAGAAATTTTTTTTTTCTATATGATTTATTAGGTTAATTTATTGTGCATATAATACATTAAATTGTATTTGTTACACATAATGCACTGTAAGCAGTAAAATTCAAGTGCAAGTATGCTGTGCAAGTATGCTGCCATAAGCCACAAAAACATGCTCTAGTTTTATGTTTGTAATGTCAATCTAGACAGTATATAGTGGACTTGTATGTACAAGTTTTCTATATTGAAAAGGCAAGTACGATACTACTAAGTTATAGCTATCTTGCTTTACACAGAGGAGGCTGTGAGGAAGGGTGAGCAAAGCTGCAGGCAGCGCACGCTTTATGAAAACAGTTTGGTACTAGAAGAACTGGCTGCATACTCTGTGCCATTTTGCAGACCTGTGTTTATTTGTTGCCAATCACACTTTTTCATTTCTTTTCATATGAGTGTTGGTGTTTTTTTGTCTTCTACATTGTAGATTGATATTGAAGACCTGAAAACTATGTAGGAACACATAAGGAATTAAGTAGTAAAACGAAAAAACATATATTTTAGATTCTTTGGTGTAATCCCCTTTTGTTTTCAGTTTTGCACAATATTAGCATTCTCCTAGATTCTTGAAGTAGTCACCTGGAATGATTTTCAGTTAACAGGTATGGCTTGTCAAGAGTTAATTTGCGGAATTTCTTGTTTTCACAATGTTTGAGACAGTCTGTTTTCTTGTGCAGAGAGCAGTGTAGGATTGATACACACAGTGCTTAGCGTTATTCAACTACTGTGCTAATCCACATTGTAGTAAGAAGCACACTATTAAGCAAAGAGTAATGACAGTTTATAATTGCTTTAGCCCCTTAAGGACACAGCCTAATTTGGTCATTAAAGGTGTTTTCCGAGCAAAAAATCTTCTTTTTAAAGAAAAAAAAAATTCTTAGTACTTTAGCAGTGTTTTGAGTGATTTCTGGGTTTCTCTGGGAGCTCCTGGCATCTTCTGCATTTGTTTACATGGTGTAGCTTCCTGCTGTGTACCTTCCTGTGTAGTATCCACACTACCTCCCTCACTACCCCCCCCTCACTCCGTTACACTCCCTCCCTGTCTCCCTAGCTATCCTGCTCACTACTAGCTCTTCTCAACTAACTAACTCAGCCCACCCCCACAAATCATACTTACCTGTCTTCCTCTCTGGGAACGGCTCTTCCTTTTCTTTCACTGTGTGCAGGCTGAAGATGCCTCTCTTCCTCTCTGCCAGCGCATGCACAGACTGGAAGTGCCTCTGACGCTTGCGCAGTAGAGATGGAGTGCCATCTCTACTGCCATGTGTCGCAGGCACTTGTGCAAGCGCTAGCAGAGAGGAGGAGCTGTTCCTGGAGAGGAAGATGCGTGAGTATGATGGGGTTGAAGGAGGGGTTAGTAATAGTGATGTTCCGTTTCGGAAACATGGAAACAGAACGTCACCGGATTATCAGAAAGTGTGCCTTGGGAAGTCACATGACTGCCCCAGGGATATGCGTAATTATAAATTTATTTTTAATATAAGTAAATTAGAAGTTAGGCGGAAGGAGGGCGTTTAGTTTAGGGGTTTATTTTTATTTCATCCTGGACAACCCCTTTAAGGCTCGGTGATTGTTTCCATATTTTCTATCGCCGTCTTCCAAAATTCATAACTTTTATTTCTCCATTAACATAGCCATATAAGGACTTATTCTTTCCCTGATGATTTGTACTCTTATTTGGCTCCATTTTTGTGTACATATAATGTTTTGATTAGCTTTTATTAATGCTTTTGGTGGACTGTGCGAAAACAACCTTATTGTTTTTGTTTAAGATGCATTAACCCCTTAATGCATCTGCCAGGATGTATTACTACATCCTGCCCATCAGGGCCTTAATGCAAATGGACATACTATTACGTCCCTGGCTGGGCGCCCGCTCACTATCTAAGCAAACGCCATCGGGAGCGGGTGTTGGCTGTAACTGACAGCTAACACCCGCTCCATTAACTCCCAGTTAATTAAGTTCCGATTGGGGGTTTTGACTGCGGCATCCAAGGGGTTCCACCCTATTACTGTCCCCCATCGAACAACCGATTTCCCCCCCCCATACCTGGTTGATCCTGCTGCTAAATGGAGGAAGTCAGCCTATGCATCTACATGTCTATATGTGTATTGCAATAATATCAACACCAGCGCTAGGTTAACTCAATGTCATCTGTATCAGAGAAAACCCATCTACAAAATTATGTTCGTGTTGGCAACATCTATATATAGCAAGCACAAAAGAATGAGCCAATAAACTCAAAATGTTATCAGAATATAAAAATATATAATTTTATTGGACATAAATAATAAAATGTAGTGCATTTATTGCAATTTTATATTATGTCCAATAAAATTATATATTTTTATACATGTACTGCAGAGCATCTCTGGTTCAGGTCCCTTAGTGGGACATCACTAAATAGTAAAAAAAAAAAAAAAAAGTATTAAAAAAAAAAATTAATGAAATAAATAAAGCCCTTTCCTATATAAAATGAATCTTATTTAAAAGAAAACCCTAAATTTTTTTTTTTCAATCCACAAAGAAAGCGTTAATAAAATATAGTCAATAAATTATAAATTATTACAAAATAAATCTCATACCGCAAAAAACAAGCCCTCATATGGCTACATCACCAGAAAAAAATATATATATATCTTGCACAATGTGAAGACAAAAACCCCAAAAATCGCCAAATCATTAGAACATAACTGGCTGCAGCAGGAAGGGAATGTATAAGCTGTGCGAGTGTAAATTAGGGTACACCCCAGATTTAGCGTTTACAAGGGAAAAGAAACCAGAAGTGACTCCCTATGTACTCTGCACAGCTTATGTATTCACTTTTCACCATCTGCTGTGCATTCACATTTGGGATACTAATGCGCACTACACCCCTTGATAAATTCTTTGAGGGGTGCAGTTTTTAAAATGGGGTCACTTCGTAGGGAATTCCTTTTTTTCTGGTACCCTAGAGGCTCTGCACACATGACATGGCGTCCAGATACCTAACACCTAAATCTGCACTCCAAAACCCACACAACGCTCCTTCCCTTCTGTGCCCTGCTGTGTGCCCAAACTGCAGTTTCTGCCCACATGTATGACACTGTTGTCCCCAGGATAACATACTTAATGTCATATGTGGGTATAATCTGCTGTTTGGGCACAGAAGGGAATGAGCGTCATGTGGTTTTAGTGCCATACTATTAAAGCGCTGAGCATTAACTTACATACTCAGCGCAATGTAATAGTACGACATAAAACATTAAGGTGTTAACATATGAAGGTCAGGCAGACCAGAAATTTTTAAGACCTTTGAAGATAACCTTAAGGTCAGTATTGAAATCCATCAAATGCCATGATGAGGACTGCTTCAGGAAAGGAAGACTGAAAGTTGTCTTTGCTGCAGAGGATAAATTCATTATAATTACCAGGGTCAGAAACCACAAATTAACATCACCTCAGATTAGAGTCCACATAAATGCTCTACAGAGATCAAGTACCAGACACATCTCAACATCAGCTGTTCAGAGGAGACTGCAGCAATTCAACCATACATGCCAGATTCTTGCAAAGAAGCCAGTCCTGAGCAACAGGAAGAGGAGAGTTGCTTGGGCCAAGAAACACAATAAATTGACATTCAACCAGTGGAAATTTGTACTTAAATCTGAGTCAGAATTTGAACTTTTTGGTTCCATCTGCCGTGTCTTTGTGAGTTGCAAAAAAGGTGAGCGGATAGTCTACATGTGTGGTTCTCGCCATGAAGCATGGATGAGGAGGTGTGATGATGTGCGGGTTCTTTGCTGGTGCCACTATTGCTAACTTTATTTAAAGTTCAAGGCACTCTTAATCAGCATGCCTACCACAGCATTCTGCAGTGAAATGCCATCCTATCTGATTTTCACTTCATGGGACCATCATTTGATTCAGTGTACCTGAACACTCTTCCCAGCAGGCTATTTAAGCGGTATTTGACCCAAGAAGAGTAGTGCTGGATTGTTTTCTCAGAAGACATGGACTGCACTATCACCCGGCCTAAACCTAATTGAAATGGTATGGGATGAGTTGTGCAGCACCTCTGGGAACTCCTTCAAGACTGTTGGAAAACCATTCCGGGTGACTACCTCTCAAAAAACAAACAAACATAGAATTAAAAGGTGTGTCCAAACTTTTAACAGATACTGGGCAAAGGGAATGAATGTAATTGTTTGTACATACATAAATAGAAATAATACGTATGGTATATATTAATATTCGTCCATACCCAGAATTGTCTATTATGCTATTCTGTCTTTTTAAATCTCTTAGACTTCTTTTTTTGATTTGTCATTTTAGGTTAAAGTACTTTTTGTGAGGAACCTGTCTTCCACAGTAACAGAGGAAATTTTAGAAAAGGCGTTTTCAGTGTTTGGAAAGTTGGAGCGGGTGAAGAAACTGAAGGATTATGCTTTTGTGCACTTTGAAGAGAGAGATTCTGCAGTTAGGGTGAGAAGTCTGTATGTTTTATCCAACTAAACACTATTAGAAACTTCTTTCAAAATGAATTGTGAAAATTATTAGCTGCAATACTAGACACAGCCCATAGACAAGAATGGTGCTTTTTCTTGAGAGAAAAAAAGAGCTAGATCTTTACTGTGTCTTAACAATGTGCAACATTAGATTTGTAAATGTTGTGCTACCAGTCATAACTAATGATAGTGAATTTGGTTGTGGAGGAACCCAGCAGAATTCGAATCTGAAAACAGTCATGTTGCTCTATGGATCACAACCTTCTAATGATCTTTCATATCATAAAAAACATTTAGAAGCACAAACACAGTTTCATATTCATTGCAGTTTTGTGTTACCCCCTAAGTAAGGTTCCAACTTGATAGTTCAGTGTGTAATTTAGAATTTTCCAGTTAACATAAAGTAAAAACTAAAAACCTAATACGATCACAGGTATCAGCAACTTTCAGCACTCCAGCTCCTGTGAAACTACAACTAGCAACATGATCCATTTACTTCCATGGGCGTTCCAAGAACAGCATAGCAAGTATGCATGCTGGGAGTTGTAGTTTTACAACAGCTGTAGTGCTGAAGGTAACCTCCCCCTGTACTATCACCATGTAGATCGAATGAGCTCAATGTGCCTGCAGCATTTTTTTTTTCCCACACATTGCAAGAACTGTTATTTAAGAAAGTTTATAATGTAGAGAGTTAAATAATACCATTGTTAATATTTTTCTACTATAAACAGCGATCCAGTTCACCTTAATATAACTGTGCAATCGTCTGTCACTACTAGGGTACATAAATTAGCTTAAAGTAGACTCCCCATTTTTAAAGCATAACTTTTTTCGTTATTAAAAGATAACTATGTTGTGTACACACTTAAAAGATAAACCTATGTGTATTCAAATGTATATCCAATGGGTATGAGCATATGCCATAGGGAATTTTTCACCAGGCAATAAAACAAAGAGGAATATATTAGTGCACCACCTAGTGAAAGTGTTTGAGGGGATCGCTCTTCTGAGTGTGCTTATAGTATTCCCCTGTTGGCCTTTCAGGCCCAGGATGAATATCTTGTCAGCAGCATTTCTAATATTTTTGGCTGACCACAAGGGCCAGAAAGTTGGAGATAAATCTGTCCAGTCACAGCTAGTGGGGGAGGGCAAATTTATCCTATAGAGAGAGATATGAGCTAGACATGGCCCTGAATATATATAAGGCTACACTAGGTGTTTGTTTCTTTGTGTCTCACCAATTTGGTTTTTTTTGTTAACTTTATTAACATGACATTATTTAGAGGCAGACAGAGGTAGTATTTAGTTATTTCATGAATGTGTACTGTGTGCCAACCAAACGCTTTTCTAACGCAGGCAGGGCTCACATGATGTGTCACATGACTGATGCTATGTTTCATCCTATTCTGTTAGCCCATGGATGTATTACACAGGACAGATTCTTTGGCTACAGCTCCTTCACTCAGATGATTATTATGGCTGTTAACGTTGGACACCCCCCTCCCCCCATCAATAGTATTTGTAAAGAGGATGCCTACCCTTGTTTTCCCATTTAATACCATTTCTAGCTTTATTTTAGTTACATTGCATGCTGAAGTCTGTAAATGTTCCTTGCGTTTGAACAGGCTATGGATGAAATGAATGGAACAGATTTGGAGGGTGAAGAAATTGAAATAGTACTAGCAAAACCCCCAGATAAGAAGAGGAAAGAGCGCCAGGCAGCGCGACAGGCATCTCGTGGTACTTTGTGAGTATTTTGGGCTATTTTACCTAACCATGTTTAGCCCACACATCTTAAGAGATTGAAAAGATAAACCATTTACATATTCTAAATTGCATGCATTCTATTTTTTTTTTTTTTTTTTACATTTAAGTGCTCCATTTCTATAGGTGATATGTCTCAAGTACAGATCACTAATTCTCTGGTCCTGGGCCTGTTTCTGAGTGAGGGACAGTTGTAAGGCAGATTTTACAGTATTTTAGTTTGAAAACTGCTAAATATTGCAAGTCCTATTATAGGCAGACATAGAGTTATTTCCCATGCACACTCATTTTTTTTTTTTTTTTTTTTTTTAAGGTTAGGTCTAGTTTACAGAGGGTATTCTAGCCAGAAGCATTTTTCCACCTTTGCATTAGATGAGTATAAATGTTAGATTGGTGGGGGTCCCAGTGGTTGGCAGTGCTAGTGTTTTAAATGAAGAAGTCCTTTCATAATCTACAGAAACGGTTTAGTACTGCTTCTTTCAAACTCCTTCTAGTCTTGCAACTGGGGGAACCTGGGTTGGGCTTCCCTGTTTTGGAAAGTGGTGGGTTCCAGCGGTTGAACCTCCACCTAATCAAGTATTTATCACCTATGCAGTGGATAGATGATAAATGCTTTTGTTCAGTTTACTTTTTTTTTTTTTTTTTAATTTTGGGATTTGTTTAAAAAATGCTAACTGACTGGCTTGTATGGTATTCTATGTATTTCTTGAAAACTCCACTCAAAGTATAAAATATACTCAATGCAAGAGAATAGGTGGTTTTTGGTCTTAATACAAGCAGTTCAGCTACATTTTTTCAATATATTATCTACTGTTGTGTTTTTGGTGGCTTTCACTAGTGAGCAAGTTCAATTAAAAAGTTAATTTTAATGTCCATAACCAGGTATGCTTAAAATATTTTTTTAAACTAATACTTTCACAGTGCACTTGCTTGCTTGTTTATACTCCGTTTATGTTCTTAGGTATGATGATTATTACTATTATCCCCCTCCTCGTATGCCGCCTCTAGGCAGAGGCAGGGGCCGTGGAGGCAGAGGTGGCTATTCATATCCGCAAGATTATTATGGCTATGAAGATTACTATGATGATTATTACTCTTATGATTATCATGACTACCGTGGTGGCTACGATGATCCATACTATGGGTATGATGATACATACCCTGTGCGTGGGCGAGGAGGAAGAGGTGGCAGAGGCGGGCCTCCACCACCTAGAGGCAGATCAGCTCCTCCTCAGCGTGGAGGGCGCTCCAGTTATGTACCAAGAGGTTCTCCCATGGGCCCTCCTAGAGGATCCAGAGGTGGACGAGGTGGGCCATCACAGCAGCCCCAACGAGGTCGCAACTCACGTGGTAACCGTGGAAGTAGAGGTGGGAATGTTGGTGGAAAAAGAAAGGCAGATGGGTACAGCCAGCCAGACTCCAAACGTCGCCAGACCAACAATCAGCAGAATTGGGGAACGCAGCCTATAGCGCAACAGCCATTGCAGCAAGGCGGTGATTATACTGGTAACTATGGTTACAGTAATGACAACCAAGAGTTTTATCAGGATTCATACGGTCAGCAATGGAAGTAGGAAAGGCAACAATTAGAAAGTATGTTTTTTTCAAACTCCTTCACTTACATACACTTACACACAGGCTTCAGTATCCATTTCCTGTCATTTGTACTTATTTCTTCACTATATTGTAAATAGAGTTCTTATTTTCTTTTCTTTTAGCATTGGTGTGGTCTAATTATGTCCTGGTACAGTAATTGGAGTTTATGTTGGGATTCACTTAGTCTTTAAGCCATGCCGAAAACCAAGCTTGATGGGAATTCTGTTTTATACTGCTTTTGTTCCAATGGTTTCTTTTTGTTCCAAAAGTTGCCATTTAGGTTTTTGTTTCTTGCTTCTAGATTGTGATGCTCTGGTTTCTCTATCATTTGTAGCTATTTTGTTTTATGTTTTAGTCACTAACAATGAATGGCAGATACTATTGTTTTTATAGTTTTTTTTTTTTTTTTCGTATAGGAGATTTTAGGGGAGGAAAAAATGATTTGTGCAGAAATGCAGCATTTCTGGTAATGTTTCCTTTTACTTTTGAAGTATCTGCAGTAGAGTTATGTTGTACATAAATGTAAACAGTATTGAAGTCTTTAGTAATTTTAAAGGTTGTCTTTCTAATTAAACATTTTAGGATTTTGTGTATTTGCTGTTTTGACTTTCTAGACATAGTTAATTTGTATTTTTATTGTTATAATTTCACATTTTTTGGAAGGGAAAAAGTTGCCCTACCAAATTGTTTCGCTTTGGCTTTTGAAGCCTCTGCAATATGTTCTGTGACTGTATTCCCGTTTACTTGTTCATGTGCAATTTCAATAAAACTATTGACAAAAAAAATTACAATAAAATTAAAACAAAATTCTACTGCAAACAACCTCATCCTTTTCAAAACTTGGTTGTATCCTATTAAAAAGAGCAAAAGAAAAAAAAAATTCTGAGTTGTGATTCTTGAAACAGACAATTCAAGACTGGACTGCATATGTGAGTGATCAAATCTGTGTCTCAAAAGAAATTGTAAGATAAGAGGCAGCTGAAAGTGGATATATAAGGTCCTAAAAATTGATCTTGTACTTCTAATTGTTATAATGGTTTAGCATACCTGTGCATGTCTCGTGACCTAGGATTGCTTTTTCATTTGGGGTACAGAAGAGGTGGCTTTAAATTGCCATTTCAGCTTTTCTACAGGCATTGCTTGTTTATTTGAACTTGAAGTAATACGGCTGAATAGTGATTATAATGAAATATTTACATCGGGTAACACTTATAAAAGATGAATGAAAATTGTACAAGCTGGAGTTACTGTACACTGCATTTTGATTCTTTCTGAAAGCAAAACTAAAGCAAAGGTTCATGCTTCTGACATGCCACTGAGACATGTTAGGAGATGTCATTGGTGAGGATCCATGAGCCGAGCCCCTCACAGCTGCTAGAATGAAGAGGGGCCTGAGGTTCTCTTTAGATTTTTATTTACTGTGTTCATGATTTCCATAGGAGACTTGACACAGCTTGGAAATCCAAAGATCTCCAAGTTAAAGCTAAAGGGGGACGTCTTGCTGCCACAACCATGGTTTTCAGCTACACATTTAGTGTCCCCAATTGCAGTTATGGAATATGGTATTGTGTAAATAAAACTATAAGGACAGAGGCATTTTACCAATGCTTAATTCTTAATCATATTTACAGTGACCCTAAGAATTTATTGGTGTTTTTGAACCTGTAACATACTTGTAAATTACTTAATTGTTAGCAGACTGGAGATCTATATGCAAATAATATGAAATTGTTTAGTTGAAAATCTGCTGGTTGTAAACTATTGATATTTCTATAAAAAAAAAAAGAAAAAAAAGAAATACTGTACTCTGAGGACTTCTGTGCTAGACCTTTAAAATGTTGTTTCCTGATTATTAAAATGAAATGATTAAAAGGCATTTATTCCAGTATTTCCACTCTACATGTTTGACATGTTTATAAAAAAAAAAAAAAAGTAATTTTATATGTAATAGACAAAGGATCGCTAAAATATGACTTTGCAAACAAATGTATTGCATGTAATGCCCAATATTTAAAGTTAATCTGAAGCCAACTGAGAACAGTGTTTTGGATTTTGGAAGTCCCAGTCTTCTACCCCTTTTATTGCCAAATCTTTACTGACTGTTCCCAATATGCAAGATGAAAGGTAGTGGGTTTTCAACTCACAGCATCTAAGTCCGTGTTCTTGGTCTTAGTACTGTAAGCCAAATTGCATGTTTCAAGCCCTTGAAGTCAGATCATCCACAATCAATATTGCTGCTATTAGCTTATAAAATGACTTATGGAGGAATGACACTCTTAAAATTTTTACTACTTATTTGTCTTGCACTGCCTGTGTAAAGTAAACAAATTGTTGTAGTTGCTGGTAATGAACACCACAAGCTGAAATACTCCTTTTAATTGTCTGAAGTTATATTTCCCGTAATGTGAATTGTTAATAGGTTGCTCCATAACCAATACTTTCCACCACAGTATAGCTAAAAAGTGTCTGACTGCTGGGACCCTCTCTTATCAAAAAAATAAAGGTGCCATGTCTCTAATTTAAATGGAGCAGCAACTCAAATGTATACTGTTGCTCCATTCAAGGGCTATAGGACTGATGGAGAGAGCGGAGTTCGATCATGTCCCATAGACTTGGAATGGATGCTGCCTCATTCAAATGCGAGAAAGGGGTCCCAACATTCTCCCAATCAGTGCAAGACACAGCAGAAGCCTCAGTGATCAGATATTTATCAACTGTGGATAGGTGATAAGTGGTGTTGATTATGGTACAGCCCCTTTAATTGACATCTTATGAAAATGAATCCAATATAGGGAAAAATTCTATAGAAATTGATTCTCTTGTCTTATTAAAACTAGTCAATGGATGTATTTAGCTTACTGAGTTTTAAAGTTGGTATTGGTATCTTCAACAAAACTAGCTGTACTTTTCAGTTTGACAATTCAGATTACAAATTTTATTTGATCACTCATTTAAAGCAGTCACAATAAAAAAACAAAAAAACAAACAAAAAAAAAACAATTTTGTCTTCTTTTATTCTGTATGGAAACCAAAATCATATTCCAAACAGGTCTAAGCAGAGGACACAAAGCCACCTTACCGATCTCAAAACTATACTGAACGTGGATTCTTATTTCAAGATCTACATCAAGAATCTTTCATCTAAATTTTCATCGTGCAATTTCCTTTGCAAATAAAGTGATTTCATTCTTGAAACTGAATCAAATGATATTTATCTTTTATCTTTTTGAAATTGTTTTGAAAGCCAATCAATTGAACTGCTATCTACTTCTGTCTTAATTTTGAAGTGGACGTAAAGCCTCCAAAAAAAGTGTCTTTATTGTATTTAAATTGTTTTCATATACTTTAAGGGGCAAATGAAATTATCAAAAATGTGACTTGTAAAAAAAAAATGATTTATTAATCCCTTCAGAGTATTGCAAAAAATGTGAAAGACCTTTTTTTCCCTATATTTTGTGCACTATTTTAGAGCATTATATATTAGCTGTCAGAGTAGCACATACAGTATGATCTATATACCACTAGAATGTTTATTTCTAATTCTGTTTATTTTTTTAGTTTGATTTTTTTTATTTTTTGTGTATGCAACCTTTATTTAACTTTATAGTAGTTAGGTTTTATTGTATAGTTCTAATTTTGTGACCATAGAAAACATCTATGAAAACAATGCACCTTTTAACTTTCTCATTTAATCAGTAGGTATTTTAAGGGCTTCTGCAGGGAATCTGTGAACAGTTGCTTCCTCTGGGGTGTTTAGGAGCCGAATCTAGGGGTTCTGGATTGGTTTCGACCTTGAGTCACTTGATTAGAACCAGCACCCAGTTCACAAGTCGTCCCACCTCCTCTCCTGTGGCTTTACTATAGTTTACTAGCCCCGTAGTACAGGTAACTTACCTTTGAACATTGGCGAGGTGGGAGGAGACTGAGCCAGATGCTGATTCCGATCACGTGAACTGAGATTAGAACCAGCCCAGTGCCACTAGCTTTGACACCTAAAAACCCTGGAGGAAGGAAGTGTTCATAGATTTCCTGGAAAACCTCATTCAATAAAATATTTTAATTCTTCCTTCAAATTTTCTTGTAGAGAAGGCCCTAGAACTGCACTAGCAACATACTTTATTTTGCATTTTAAATATCTCTTTTGGCCCAGACACTGTCTTTCATTGAAATGAATGAAATTCTTAATGTAGGAGTTTGCATTATTAGATCCTAGGGTACATTACTGTGGGTGTTTCTACTACAGAGAATCGATGGCTAGTCCAAGTGACGCATGGGTTTGACTAGAGTACTAACCTACATCTGATAGACAGGTATGGGGAAAGGAGAGGACAGTGAAGTGTTAATATAATACAATATGTTGACTGGGTTAATAAATACCGGAGTCTACAATTGTTACCAGTTGCAGTAAGAACTGCAGCACAATGTTTTGCTCTAACAAGTCAAGTCCCAACGACTATAGGTGGAAACCTACTCTAAAAGAACTTTTAAGTTAAGAACAAAAACATAAAATAAATTAAGTTGTTTATTTTAGGAAAATTTAATGGTCCATGTACAAAAAAATGAAGAATTAATTAAACAAGGCAGTAGGGGCTTATACCTCCAATACAAGTCAGATGGCTTATGCCACAATTTTTCTTTTCCATTGCGTTCCATATGCCACCATATGATATCAGAGGCCTACAGCGGTACAGCAGAAGCCTTATGTTATCCCTCTCTGGCAGCTCATTACAACTCCATAGAAAACAGCAGGAATACATCCATTTGCATAATCCCTTAAGCCTAAGGCCCCAGAGAGCTGCGGCGGAAATGCATCACAGTTTTTTCCGCAGCTTTTTTACAGCGTTTCTGTAGGTATAATTGACTTGCTGCGATTTACAAAAAAACGCGAGCGTTTTTGAAATTGTAGCATTTCTGCTGCACATTTTTTCCTGCAATGTGTAGATGGGATTAGCCAGAATCCCATCCACGTTGCAGGCAATGTAAAATGCAGCATGTTTTTTTTTTTTTTTTTTTTTTTTTTTTTTTTTTTGCTGCAGCAAAAACACTGCGTTATCACGTGCGGCTCCGGCCTCAAGGAGTTTTTAAGGATGAAAAGGATAGGTGATCAATATCAGATCAGTTGGGAGCTGACACCAGACACTTCCACCCATCGGCTGTTTTCAGCAGCTGATACTGAGAATGGAGTAAGAAGCCAACAGCTCAGGTTTGTGTAGAACTGAGTCCCTGCAACTTGGCTCTCATTCAAGTAAATGGGAGCTGATCTGCAGTAAAATGGTTTGGTCACTACATAGAACAGCTGCTTTCTGTTCGATTCTGTATTTTCCCTGCATAGACCAGCTGATTGATTTTTGGGGTCCCAGTTTGAACAACTTTAAAGAATTGCGGTCTGTTGTTTTGTTTAAGTTGGTATTTTAAATGTTTGTCCTACTCTATATGAAATAGCCCAGTCTTTTGTGCTATTCTGTATCTTTATAAAATGGAAACCCAACTGATACCACTGATTAGAGACCTATACAGTAATGTCAGTATAATGGGGGCCTATAAATTCATTTAAGGTATACATTGAGAGCTTTCCTGAATCGTCTGGTAAACGTAAACTGAACACGTGGTTTGGAAAGACCCTTTTATTCATAAAAGTAAATCCTACTTTTCTTGGTCTGTTTCAGTTCTGTTCTTTTTGATGGATACAGTACAATTTTACTTTGTTCAATGATCTAGGTGCTGAGGTTACTAAAAGTAACCTCTAAGTAAAGCTCCAATAGTGCATACAAATGAGGTATACTTCTTAATTCCAATATATTTTAAACACTTTTTCTAAATATGCCACTGTATTAAAACTCATTTTTTATGTAGCAGGCTACTCTGTTTTAAAGAAAACCTGTTGCCATCAAAATGCAGTCAAAAATGCAGGCAGCGTTTTACAGAGCGGGAAGAACTGAGCAGATTGCTATACTAATTCTCCCCCCCCCCCCCCACAAAACTATATAACTTATTCATCAATTTATTGCGCTATTTCTTCAATGTTTAGAAGGAGTAATTGAGTCCAGTGGGTGAATGAGAGCTTCCCCTCTGTGTATATAGAGAAAGCTGTCATTCAATATTCGTATCGCCCGATGTACTGAATTACTCCTCCTAGGAATAGAAAGATCAGAGAAATAAAAGGATAAATGATATGTTGTACTGAACCTTTTCTCACAAACCTGTATGTAAATATGATCAGAAAATCCTGCTCTATAGTATGATGGCTGCAGACTACTGTTGTGACTGGTTTCCCTTTTAAACCTTCTCCTCTACAGTTCTGAGTTAGCAAAGTGTTCCAGTTCATCCTGAGCAGAACATGTTCAGGGACACTAACTTTAAACAACTCTAATGCTAGAGCTAAGGAATGGCTTTAAAATAAGACCAAGATCATGTCTGTAGCCCTCCATTTAACCAGTGATTTAGAGAAATCACTGGTTAAATAGAGGTAAATATACTCGCACTTTCACTTTAACCAGTGTGCCATGGACTTTTAATTTATATTGCCCTCCCCCTTTGTCAGTCAGAAGCATACTTGCCATTTAACCATTTATATGCTGCAGTCAATGCTGACTGTAGCATCAAAGTCATTTTACAGAACAAAAAAGTAAAAATAGATTTTTTTTTCTTTCACCTTGTTAATGAAGAAAAAAAAAACACAATTGGTATCACCATATCCATAAGAATCCCTAAAATTTAAAAATTAGTATGTTGTTTATTCTACATGATTAACACCATAAGCATTAAAATTCAGATGCCACAATTAATTTTTTTTTTCTTTTTTTTTTTTTTTTTTCTGATCTGGTCATCTCTCAAAAACAATAAAAACTAATCAAACAGTCTTATGTACCCACAAAATATAAAGTTTCTTAACGTTTTACCTTTTATTTTAATATACCTTTATGTAGGCAGGATTGCAGAGAGGGATAAAATGTGTTAGATTGCTAAAGGGTTAAAAGGCACCAGAGATATATGCTAGTAATAATTATTTGAGCCATAAATTCAAAATCTACAGGTAAATAAAGAGACCATTTCAGGCTGAGGCCCCACGTTGCGGAAACGCAGCTTTTTTTGTTGCAGTTTTTTGAGCCAAAGCCAGTAGTGGATTGAAGAGAAGGTAGAAACATAAGTACTTTCTATATATTTTCCATTCCTTTTGCATCCACTCTTGGCTTTGGCTCAAAAAAACCACAACAAAAAAGTTGCGTTTCCGCAACATGGGGCCTTAGCCTCAGGAGGTTTTTTGTAATTTTAGCTGACTGTTAGAATGTGACAACAAAGTGGAGAACTGCTACAAAAAAATAGCTTTTGTATTTAAAGGGAGTCTGTCACCACCCCCAAGCATATTCAACTGGTACCACCACATTACAGAGAACATTACCATAATAAACACCATACCTTTTATTATGTGTATGACTTTTGTAGATTTGGAGAAAAACAAATTTGAAGTCTTATGCAAATGGGTAAGTTGGTGCACTGGGAGGCGGACCTTGCAGCTCAAGCAGGATAGGTGGTATCATGGCAGTGGGAAGGTCAATTCTCACTAGATGGAGTGGTGCAGAAAGAAAATGACACTGGTCAGAGTGGCAAGAGCAGTGCTCCAGAGATCTGAAGACCCACCCCCAGTACAACTGCCTAATTTTCATAAGACTGCAAAGTTGTTTATTACTGTAATGTGCTCTGTAACATAGTGGTGACAGTTGAATATGCTTGGGATAGGTGGTAGAATCCCTTTATGCTGTTGTCTTGACTTTGTATAATCTGGTTACCCAATGATTTAAATGGGTGCCATATAATACATTTTCCTGTTGCTTGGCTAGAGGGAAATATAGACCTGACAGAAACCTTATGTCCAATTACATCTAATGGCCAGGGCTTCCAGCAGCCTTCAGGAGATGTCAAATAAAGTAGTCTTGATGAGACAACCCTTTTACAATTTTTTTAAGGTTCTGACAGGATTAAAAAAATGGAAACCTTTCCAACAAAAAGCTTAGAACTATTGGTATGTTAACTCTTGCGTCATGGCTTCTGTTTTTTTTTTTTACAGAATCCATGACTGATATTAGTTGGGGGGAAAGATTAGAAGCAATGTCAGGAAACGTTATTTCATTGAAAGAGTAGTAGATGCCTGGAGCAAACTTCCAGCAGGTGGAAGAAAAATAAACAGTAAGTGAATGTTAACATGCATTGTATAAGCTTATATCCATACTAAAAAATATAAATAAAATAAGACTAGATGGGCCATGTGGTCTTTATCTTCTATCAGTCTTTAGTTTCTCTCTTCATTTCTATTTATGAGTTTACAGAGATAATATAAATAATATATATAATTTTTTTTCCCCTCATTAAATTATAGTGGGTCTGATGGTTATCATTTTTAACTTACTGAATAGAATAGTACTGCACATGTAACAGAAACATGGATGGAAAGGGCATAAAGTATAACAGAGTCTGACGATAATGCGAGTGTTTTTTTTTAAACATGTGGCATGTCACCGATTCCCAGAATGAAGTTCACACTTGGGTTTGTTTGATTATTAACTGATAAGCTATGTTTACACAACTTCAGAATGTTCATTGTTCTAATCTGTTAGAGGATCAGAACAATGGATGTTCTCCTAATTTACTTATATGCCAAAATAAAAAATCAAAAGTGTCTTCAGGCTAAGACTCCATGTATCGAGCCACGGCCAAAAAGCGATGCGGAAAAGACCGCGGTGGAAACGCTTCACTGCTTTTTCCGCAGCGCTTTTCACAGAGAGTCCGCATCTCTCCCTATTATACCGATACAGAAAACGCTAGTTTTTCCTTTGCTATAATTGACAGGCTGTGATTTTAGAAAAGCGCAATGTGTTTTTTTTTTTTTTTTTGTTTTTTTTTTTTTTTTTTTTTTTTTTTGAATCACAGCATTTCTGCTCCTGATATTTTTTTCTGCAATGTGTGGATGGGATTAGCCAGAATACCATCCACTCTGCATTGACTGTAAAACGCCGTGGACTTTCCACCATGGCCAAATCGCAGCATTTTCACAACGTGGGGACCTGGCCTCAGCTGATATGTGGGAAGCCAAATCACATACAATTTTAGCCTTATTCAGACATCCGTTTTAACACGTCCATATGGAGTCTGCATTTATCAGACAGACCAACAGGATATGGATCCATTCATTTTCAATAGACCCATTCATTCTGCCAGCAGTGTAAACAAAGTCTTAAATTTCTCATCAGTTTTTATATCTATATTTTTAATACACCGCATAATTCACCAGTGTGGTTTTAGCTTGTTGCTCCTCCACAGTTGAGGCTTCTGTTTGCTACTTTTATAACGGTATCAAAGCATCCACATTTTGCCTAATATAAAAATACTGAACAGTTGGAAATGCAAGATTTATATGTATTAACTGATTCTTTTACCTAACTATCAGGAGAATCCGCTCTGCCCAGACATGCTATGAATGAGGGTTTGATAAGCTACATTGTCAGTGAAGATTAGCTTTGGATTACTTGGTAAGACCTTTTTGTTCATAAATGTGTTTAGACACTAAACTTTGTTCTTATACTAATATAGTCTTTCCTGCTTATGCCTGTTGTAAGCTTTTTGTTTTTTTAAAGGCCCATTCACAGCACAGTGGCCTGACTCTCTCATTATAATGGCTCTATTATATCAGTATATAGATCAGATATGATGACAAAACCCAGTTTACAAAATAGGAAATTCATTTTTGATGTTCATAAATCACTAACTAAAACTAGTGCCCTTATCCTTGCTTTCCACACTAGCTATTGTAAGCACAATTCAAAACTATGCACGCTTTGCAGTCCTAAACTATGCCGTGCTGCTTATTTTAAAAACTTCTTTCAGATTTCTGCTTTTTGCACACCTTGATCATCTGTTTTTAACAAACTTTGTGATTTACAGTAATTGAAATTAAGACGTATAACTTAGAGTGGGTCTCTGGAAACAATATATGCAGCCAGTTTGCTCTGTCCCTATAACATTCCCCATTCCCAGGTTTTAGAACAAGATTTCAGTGTATGTATGATTTCAATATTAGTAGTGACTGGGAGTGTAGTAGAAAAAGAACTGAGCAGTCTAGGTACTGCCTTCATGATGTCCTCCCAGTATTCATTTGTTGTGAATAAGGGCACTGAATATACTGTTGAAGATCAGAATGCAATAAAGTATGCATAACACAATTGACTGTATTAAAATATATAGCCATTCTGAACACTACTAACAATCCTATGTATTTATGGAATCAAGTTGGTTACATTTAGTTAACCATATTGCTGTTGCAGGATAATGAACTTTCAGGTTCTTCATCCACTTTTTTAGCACCTAGCTAATAATGATCTATACAAAAGTTTCTGGTAATGGCTGCAGAAGCATGGTGGGAATTTGATAGTTCGGTCACCTCCTTCTCGCCTGCAGCTGAGTACCAACCCTAGTGAGTTTTTCTAAATTTTCTTTAAATTCCTCCAGAATTCAAGTCACTGAGCAAACCAAGAAAGGTCCCAATCTCAGTTGCCTTCTCTTTCCATGAGAAAGTAGGGTTATTGTGGACTTGCCTTGCTATCTTTTGGTGTCTGCTTAAGAATGAGTTTCTGCAAAGCAAGCTTGCAAGGCTCTTCTGGGTTCTGCAGAACTTGTCACTTTTAGACTTTTAGGATGTGAATGGACCATTACCACAGGTGAAGAGAACATTTCTTTTGACATGGTGAAAAGATTCCACTCTAAATCTAGCTGGCATCAAACCCTGGTAAGTCCCATAATCTCTAATTCCTAAAAGTGAATTTTTAGTAGAATTGTCTTTAAAAATGAAAAGCTTTGGCTTGGATGTGACATACTTTTTTTTAAGGAAATCTTAAGTTTTGACCATGTAAAACTGCAGGAAATGTTAGGTAAGAGTGATGGAGAGCTGTTTAAACATACTTTTGTGTTTGATGTTTATAACTGTGAAAAATTACTTTTGATCCAGGACTGCAGGTTTTTCACCCATCCTGAAGTTGTCTGTCCCCCTGTCTGTTCTGAGTGAAAACTAGAATTTACAACCTGGAGTCGGCAACAGATTTTACTAATCCCTTGGAAGAGGGGGCTGTGAAACATTAAAGGGTGAAGAAATACCCTCAGAGCACTACCGAGACCTGCAGTGCTAAATTAAAAGGTATTAAGTTATTTTTTTCACAGTCATGATGCTTCTAACAGCATACACACAAGTTATATTTAAATGTGTGTGATGTCTGTTAATCATCCTGGACTGCTCAGATTAAGTTTAAAAAAAAAGGCACACTTAGGTAGAACCTTTAAAGTCAATGGCTGGCACCTCCTCAGTGGGGTGTGCTCTTTCAATTGTGCCATACTTAGCAGGTTTCCTACGTCCTCAGGGGCAATATGATCAGATAGTGCCTGCAGTAGCCATCTTTCAGAATGAGTGATATTCTGTACTGGGGCCACAAATACAGACTTAAATATAAAGCCCATGTGTTGGTTTGTGTATATAAATGTAGTCGTACATAGAAATCCTATTTTAAGATGACAAAAATCATACAGTAAGCCCATGTCACAAACTAGTAAATAGGAGAGTCACTACCTATCAAAGGAATGTATTAAAAGTATTAATCTTTCTTGGAATATAATTAAAAGATATTGGTACACATAACATTGAAAACCCCTAAAAACTCCCAAAGTGAAAATGGTCAGAAAATGTAGGATATATCGAGATCGGTACTGCAATAAGTCCACTAAGAATAGGTGCCAAGTGGGTCAAGCACCTGTCCTAAATGTAGTTTGGACCTGGTACCCCCAGATCTCAATATGATATAAAGTCCTGGTTAAAAACGACGCTGTGTCACGGCAAACACATTTATATAACAGCCAATGCGTCTTTAATAGGAAAACTGGTAAGTAGATTAACTTGTAAGTACCCTCAAATAATTCAGCGAACTCAAGGGCTTACTATAGTTCTTATATGGAATAGAACCGCTAGCCCATAGAACCAAAATACAGGGAGTAAAGAAGGTTAACATACCATGCGCATAGTTTCCCTCTCAATTAACTGACCACTCCATATACTGGCTAGGCAGATCCCTCATCTGCTTGATATTCATATAAATACAGACTACACTCGGGGATAAGCCCAGATGCCAGCACTGAACATATCAATCTTGTGGATAGAGGAATACCCCATCTGCCTGTTATATGGCACGGACGCACACTAGAGACAGGGGTATTCAACAGTATGTTAAACTTGGGATGTCGTACTGAAAAATTTTGGCTCTAAATTGCAGAACTGACCATGCCTGTTGTTTAGGCTCAATTCTTTGTGCAGAAAAAAAATTACTTAGTTATGGGATCCAACTGAAATTTATCTTAGAAATATATTGCATGTTTAATGCTAGTATACTTTCTTTATACTTGTCTTTTTGTTTTTACAGGTTCTTGGAAATAGTATGAAGGCCAGGGCCCCACGTTGTGAAAATGCAGCGTTTTGGCCGTGGTGGAAATGTTGCATTTTACATTACCTGCAAAGTGGATGGGATTCTGTCTAATCCCATCCACACATTGCAGAAAAAAAAATCTCCAACAGAAATGCCACGTTTCTGCCATGTTCTTTTTCTACTGCAGCGCTTTTTTGCTGCAGGTCGCTACATGGGGCCTTCGCCTTAAAGTGATCTTAGCTTAAATTTTGACGCATAACAGTACTAAATAGGTGCATATACCTGTTTGCTTTCATAAACCAAGCTTACTTGAGAAAATTAATTTTTTTTTTTTTTTTTCAACCACACATTTCATATGGATGAAGCACCAAATGTCTGCTGAGCATTCAATCATGTGTGAAATGTCCTTGCCTCTTGATTGATAGCCTTCAACCAAACACTTGCTCAGATATCTAGCAATGCAAGGTTCAGTTAGGTTCACGTCACATTTTTTTTTTTTTCTATACTGTTCATGTATCTGTTTTTTGTATTTTAAAAAATGCATGACGACAAAATGAATACCTTGAAATGGGCATTGTAGGCGATGTAGGGAATGGTGTAAAAAAAAAAAAAAAAAATTTCCTCTTTGCAAGACAGAAAAACAGTCTAATTTTCCTGTCCTGCAAAAAAACAAAAAAAAAAGCAAAACATAAATACTGATGGGGAGACGGGGAGGTTTTTTTTGAGCATTGAAGTCTAGAAAAGATGCTCTTTCCATAAGCATCCGTTTTTTAAAATGATGTGAACCTTGCCTTCTTTTTTATACTGGGAACTTTTCAGCTGGAAATGTGCGCTCCTCAACAATGTACTAAGAGGAACTGTGCTTGTTTTACTTTATTTACGTGCATTGGTTGTGTATGTGACTGAATGATAACACAATTATTTGTTCACATACAGATTTAGCATTGTCTGCAAAGCAAGAAGGTATGTGCTGGAAGCAAACAGTGATTTTTAAGATCTCTATAAAAGATGTGATCAGTCGACAAATAGGCATTTGGTCATTTGTCAGCTGATCATGGATTTGTTTACAATAGTATTATTACAATAGGATTACTAGTGTTCATAGATACCACAGAAGTGAGACCCTCACCTCCAGATCCCAATTAAAATAGAAGCTCTAGCTTTGGAAGACTAAATGACTGCAGTTATAGGATGGAATTTTCCCCCTAATAATTTTTTTAATTGGTGTCTGCCTCATAAGGGTGTTTGCCTTCTTCTGGATCAACTGTCTAGGATTATAGTTTGAACTTGATGGATCTGTCATTTTTAAGCCTTTATTAACTGTGTAACTATGACTCCATGACTTCAGTGGACACTGAAGTAATATTACATTTACAGTGATGCTTGAAAGTCTGTAAGTTCTAAAAGATCGAGAACCAAATCAAATGAATATGTCAAAATTTTAGATTTGGCTATTTATTTACATTGCAGAAAATATTCCGCAGCGCAAAAGCTGCGTTTTAAAAAACGCCCACATTTTTGAAATTCGCAGCATGTTAATTATACCTGCGGAAATGCTGGCATAATTCATAACAGCATGTTCTTCTTAAAAAAAAAAAAAAAAAAAAAAAAAATGTTCATGCCCACAATTTTCTTTCAAATATTTGCTACCTTTTTATTTTGTATCTTACAGTCCTTACAAAGAGTGAAATTTAGAAGAAGAACTTCATCAAAAGAGCTCTTGGTTAAAGTGGCCTAAATGTATAGTGCTTCCTTCGTATCCCTTTGGACTGCCACAGCTTCCAAGAAAGGGGGAATAGCTGTTAAACAGGTATTCACTGATTTTCTTTCTTTATTTTAATGTTGTCTTCCTTTGGAAATGGTTTTCTGGTTAACCCCTTCCTGCTGGTGACGTTTTTCGATTTTCGTTTTTGACTCCCAGCCTCCCAAACTGCATAACTTTTTTTTTTATTTTTCAGAGTCACATGAGGGCTTAATGTTTGCCGGACAAATTGTTATTCTTAATAGTACCATTTATTATTCTGTACAATATACTGGGAAGCTGGAAAAAAATTCAGAATGGGGGGAAATTGGAGAAAAAGTGCATTTGTGCGTCTTTATTGCGGGCTTCGTTTTTATGGCGTTCACTCTGCAGCCAAAATGACATGTCTCCTGTATCCTATGTTTCGGTACGATTCCAGGGATACCACATTTATATAGTTTTATGTACATTTTAACTTAACAAAAATCTTAACATATTCTGACGAGAACTTTTTTTTTTTATATAATATATATATATATATATATTTTCCATGTACGGCGATGCAGGGGAGGGCATCTTTTTTTTTTTGTGGGACCAGGTGTACTTTTTAGTTTATGCCATTTTGGGGAATGTTTTTTTTTTTTTTTTAAATTTTATCAGAGGCAAAACAGCAAAAAAAAATGGTGGTTCGGCACTTGTGATTTTTTTTTTTTTTCCCGCTACGGCATTCATCGTACGGAAAAATATTTTTTATAGATTTGTAGACCGCGCATTTTCGGACACAGGGATAACTTAAGTGTATGTGTTTCACAGTATTGAAGTACTTTTATATGTGTTCTAGGGAAAGGGGGGTGACTTGAATTTTGAATATATATATATATATATATATATATATATATATATATATTTTTTTTTTTAACTTTAATTTTTTTGTCTTGCACTTATTAGACTAGGGGTCTTGAACCCCAGGGGTCTGATCCTTAATGCAATGCATTACAATGGTATTGCATTGCAATGCATTGAAAAATATTATTACTTCTATAGACGGCTGCATATAGCAGCCTGCAATAGAAACTAATGAGAGACAGGCCTGGGAGCTTTCAAAAGGCTCCTGGCTGTCCTAGTAAAGGGACGCCGGCCCTGTAACTTGCTCCGGGTGCCAGCGATCCCTGGCAAAATGGTGGCACCCATGCGCCACCGGCAAAATGGTGCCTCGGTCAGCTTTGACACTGGGGGAGGTTAATGCCCACAATCAGTGCGGGCACTGATCATAGGCATTAGGGCCGGGTCTCTGCTGTATAATATACCATATTTAAATACCCGACATCCGGAAATGGTTAATAGTACTTTTGCATAGAAAAAAAACTGTTTATGTAAATGATGAATATTCCTAATTTTTTTTTTTTTTTTTTTTTTTTTTACAGGAAAATCTTAAACCATAACTAAACTAGCGTAAATGATTTTTTTTTGCAGTATTTGTGTCATTAATAAATTATGTAATATAGTTTTATTAACAATATTGGATCATTTCTGTGAAATCCTGTATTTTTTCACTCTTACCTTGGCTTCTGGATTGAGAGATATTTCTCCCTCACTGAATGTTACGGTGTACGGGAGTACGGGCTTGGAGTATGGGGCTGTGTAAAATGTAGAGAAAATTAGGGTAGAGGAGGATCACTTCAAACTGTCATAATTCGACATTATATAACATACAAACTTGCTTTTTGGTGTGATATGAAAGAGGAGATTCTCTTCTTTCGTATGACTCGAAGGTTACAGTGCTGTCTAAATTATTTCCAGAGCTTACTGGTTAAAAACAGTCGGGATTTGGATATTTACAGTATCTCACAAAAGTGAGTACACCACTCACATTTTTTGTAATTATTTCAATATATATATATATATATATATATATATATATATATATATATATATATTCATGGGACAACACTGAAGATATGACACTTTAACCCCTTAAGGACACAGCCCAAAAGTGCGTTAAGGACCAGGCCTTGTTTTTCAAAACTGACATGTGTCTCTTTATGTGGCAAGAACTTTGAGACGCTTTAACTTACTCAAGTGATTTTGAGATTGTTTTCTCGTGACACATTGTACTTCATGTTAGTGGTAAACACTAATCAATATTTTTGTATTTATTTATAAAAAAAATAGGATATTTGATGGAAATTTGGAAAAAAATCGCAATTTTCAAAATGTGAAAGTCTCTGCTTTTCAGACAGATAGTCATACCACCCAAATACATAAATAAATATTATCTACCATATCTCTGCTTTATATTGACATCATCTTTTAATTGTCCTTTAATTTATTTTGGATGTTAGGAGGCTTACAAGTGTAACAGCGATTTTCCAGATTTACAAGAAAATTTCCCAAACTAATTTTTTAGGGACCACTTCAGTTCTGAAGGGGATTATAAAGGCCTATATATTAGAAACCCCCCATAAATCAACCCATTTTCAAAACTGCACCCCTGAAATAATTCAAAACAGCATTTGGGAAGTTTGTTAACCCTTTAAGCATTTCACAAGAATTAAAACGATATCAAGGTGAAATTTAGACATTTCATTTTTTTCCACTAATCCCTTCATTTAGCCCTAAATTTAACACCTTCACAAAGGGTTAAAGGAGAAAATGCATCTCCCAGTTTATTATACAATTTCTCCCGAGCACAGAAATACCCCACATGTGGGTGTAAATTGATGTTTGGGCATTCGGCAGTGCACAGAAGGGAAGGAGCGACACTGGACGTTTGAAAAGCAGATTTTGCTGGAATAGTTTTCAGGTGCCATGTTGCATTTGAAGAGCCCCCAAAGTACCAAAACAATGGAAACCCCCTAAAAGTGACCCCATTTTGGAAACTACACCCCTCACAGAACTCATCAAGGGGTATACTGAGCATTTTGACCCCACAGCTGTTTCACAGATTTTACTAACACTGGGATGTATAAATGAAAAATTACTAAAACGTCACTTTATCCCCAAAGTTTTCATTTTCACAAGGGGTTAAAGGAGAAAAAACACCCCATAGTTTGTTAAACAATTTCTCCTGAACACAGCAATGCCCCATATGTGGTTGTAATCTGCTGTATGGGTACATGGTGGGGCTCAGAATGGAAAGAGCGCTATTTGGCTTTAGGAGGGCAGATGTGGCTGGAATAGTTTTCAGGTGCCATGTCGCATTTGCAGAGCCCCTAAAGTACCAATACAATGGAAACCCCTCAAAAGTGACCCCATTTAGAAACTACACCCCCCAAGGAATGTATCAAGGGGTATTATCATTTTGAGCCTAAAAATGCTTCCCAAAAATTTATGTACAAAGTGAAAATTGAAGTTTTTGAAGAAATATCCAATTTCAGAATATGTTGCGGCCACTTTGTGGCATCAGAGACATGCACTCCTAAAACTATTAAGTGGGCTATCCTGGGGGAAAAAAATTATATATGTGGGTGTAACCTGCTGCTTGGGAACACAGCAGGGCTCAGAAGGGAAGGAGCACTGTGTTTTTTTAGCTTTTGGAGTACAGATTTAGAGGGACTTTCTGGTCGCCATGTTGTTTTTGCAGAGCCCTGGAGGTGCCAGTAAACTGGAATTCCCCAAGAAATGACCCCCATTTTGTAGGGGCGATTTTAGGGTCTCTGCAAATGTGACATGGCGTCCAAAAACCAACAATCTAAATCTGCGCTCCAAAAGCACATAGCGCTCCTTCACATCTGCACCCTGCTGTGTGCCCAAATGACAGTTTATGCCCACATGTATGACACTGGTGTACCCAGGATAACGTACTTAATGCCATATGTGGGTATAAACTGCTGTTTGGGCACAGCCGAGCACAGAAGGGAAGGAGCGCTATTTTGGTTTTTAGAGCACAGTTTGGTTTATGGACACCATGTCACTTTTGCAGAGCCCATGAATTGCCAGTAAAGTGGAATCCGCAGACTTGTGACCCCATTTTGGAAACTATACCCTTCAAGGGATTTATCAAGTGGGTAGCGAGCATTATTAACCCTTAAGTGTTGCATTATTTTAATTTCCAGAAATGAATGCGCAGCTGATAATGAAAAGTTAAAAATGAAATTTTTCTATAGATACTCCATTTCAGTGCCCAATATGTTGTGCCCAGTTTATGTCTGCACAGACACACACTCCAAAAATTGGTGAGCAGGGATCCCGGGCACAACAGCTTTTGGAGTGTTCATCTCTGATACAAGCCGGGCACAACATATTATGCACTGAAATGTCGTATTCCTGAATAAATTGTCATTTTCACCTTTCACCATCAGCTGCGTATTCATTTATGGATAATAAATTATAGCAACACTTGGGGGTTAAAAATGCTCACTGTGACCCCGCTTTGGCACAACCCTGGTCTGCCGACGTTATTTGCCCTGCCTGGCGCCCGGGCCTGGTCGCAGTATGGCGTGTCCTCTCTTAGTGACCTGTACATACAAGGGGTTTTTAAAACGTTTGACTCGCTAAGCTCCTCCTATGGCATCCCTAGAACGCAGTTCTTTAGATATCTACAGATTAGACATGCACTTTCTTCTCAGTTCCCAGATCGATTGGACAATATATCTGAGTATCCGCTTATCGGCATACTTCGCTCACAGGGCCCTGGGGGTTTGATATCTACTTTATATGCACATCTGATACAGGCCAAGGTGTCCACTTTGGACGCCCCGGCCTTGACGCGATGGAGCATAAATATCCCAACTCTCACAGATGAGATGTTTCAAGATATCCTTGAATCTCCTCAACATGTGTCACCTTCAGCTAACAACAAACTGATTCAAACGTATATTCTACACCAATGTTACTTGACACCTTCCCGTCTATACAAAATGGGACGTCTGCCCAACCCCGGATGCCTTAGGTGTCTTTGTCCACAGGCAGACTTTTGGCATATGATTTGGGAATGTCCGATCATACAATGTTTTTGGAAAGGGGTCGTGGATCTCCTGGCGGAAGTTCTGGCTAAACCTATACCATTAACCCCAGAGATATGCCTTTTCGGCGTATTAGATGAAGAAATATGGCAACACCATGTTAGAATCCTTTTGAGGGAGTCTTTATTTTATGCTAGGAAAGCTATCGCACTGCGATGGATGGCTCCGAAACCCCCATCAGTATCTCAGTGGAAGAAACTTGTTAATACTGTTCTTCCTTATAACCAGATTGTGTATAAAGGGAGAGGGTGCCCTCAGAAATTCCATAAGGTGTGGGGAACATGGTGCAATTCTCCGGTAACCCAATATACGGCTCCCTCATTGCGCTCTGCCATTAATTTACTCATGCCGTGAGGGGTGCGAGACACCAGGAGTATCCACGACCTCTCATTTTGGAGTGTATCCTTGTTGTTACCCTTGACTTATTGACTGCATGTTTTGTACATGATAACTGATGTATACAGTATTACGCATGTCCTGATTATATTCTTTCTGTACCGAGTCTACGTTATATGGTCCGGATGGGACGAGGACCTGGCGAGGTGGGATGTGGTGCGTTGAGTGAATTTACATTGAAATTCTCGTTTTTTGGTGCGCAACATGTTATGTATTTGTTTTGATTTCTTTTCCTTTGTCTGATACGCAATTTTCAATAAAACGAGTTTAAAAAAAAAAAAAAAAATGCTCACTGTACCCCTGGATAAATTCCTTCAGGGGTGTAGTTTCCAAAATGGGGTGACATGTCAGGGGATTCCACTGTACTGGCATTTCAGCTCTGCAAAAGTGCAATGGCGTCCAAAAACCAAATAGCGCTCCTTCCCTTCTGTGCTCGGCTGTGCCCAAACAGCAGTTTATACCCACATATGACATTAAGTACCTTATCCTGGGTACACCAGTGTCATACATGTGGGTATAAACTGCAGTTTGGGCACACAGTAGGGCGCAGAAGGGAAGGAGCGCTATGTGGCTTTTGGAGCGCAGATTCAAATGTTTGGGATCTGGATGCCATGTCATGTTTGCAGAGCCTCTAAAGTACCAGTAAAGTGGAATCCCCTAGGGAATGACCCCGTTTTGAAAAGTGCACCTCTCAAAGAATTTATCAAGGGGTGTAACGAGCATTAGTATCCCAGACGTGACTGCACAACGGATGGGGAAAAGTGAATATGTAAGCTGTGCGTAGAACATTGGGTACACTAAATTCCCTACTATTTCCCCAGTAGTTCCTATTATTGGGGGGTCACTCTGGGGGTCACTTCTGGTTTATTTTCCCTCATAAGCTCTGAATCTGGTTTGCCCACTGATATACGCTCGCACAGCTTATACATTCCCTTCCTGTCGCAGCCAGTTATGGTCTAATGATTTGGCGATTTTTTTTGGGGTTTTTGTCTTCACATTGTACGAGCTATATTTTCTTTATTTCTCTGGTGATGTAGCCATATTAGGGCTTGTTGTTCGCAGTATGAGATGTATTTTTTTAATGACATCATTTTTAGGTGCTTATAACTTATTAAATAAATTTTATTAACTCTTTCTTGGTGGATTAAAAAACAACCCCATCAATTCTGGCACTGCGTTTTACCGTTTAAATTTTTCACCATGCAGCGTAGAGCGTAAGTAACATGTTACCTTTATTCTACGGGTCGGTACGATTACGGCGATACCTCATTTATACTGTTTTTTTATGCAATACCAATTTTGCAGAACAAAAACCCATTTGGGGACATAAATTTTTTTTGCATCGCCATCTTCTAAGATGCGTAGCATTTTTATTTTTCAGTTTAGAGAGTTGGTTTAGGGCTTATTTTTTGCGGGACAACCTGTGCTTTTTATTGGTACTGTTTTGGGGTACATATGACTTTTTGATCACTTTTTATGGCATATTTTGTAAGGTGAGATGGTGAAAAATCATTACTTTTGGCGGGTTTTTTCCGGGTTTTTTTTCCCGACCTTCACCGTGTACATTAAATATGGTTTCAGTTTTATTGTACAGGTTGTTACGGACGCGGCGATACCAAATATGTATTGTTTTTATTAATTTTTATGTTTATTTTTTATATAATTCATTTTATATAGGAAAAGGAAATTTTTGGGGCTTTATTCTTTTATTAATTTTTTTTCACATACTTTATTTATTTATTTTTTCACTTTCTTTACTTTTTCATGTGTCCCATAAGGACACCTGAGCCAGAGATGCTTTGATCTCTGGCTCAGTACTATAGACTGCAAGACACGAGCACACAAGTGTCTTGCAGTCTATATAGAAAGTCAGCGCTATGGAAACACAGCGCTGACTTCCTGAGGTCTCGGCAGGATCAACCAGGTAGTGGGGTCTCCAGGCAGCCTGGGGTCACTTGGCAGACCCTGGGCTGCAGATTATACATATCGGCACCCCCCGATCTCGCCGCGGGGGGGGTGCCGGGGGGGGCGGCAAGATGGCGGAACCCCTTAGATGCCGCGGTCGTTATTGACCACGGCATCTTAAGGGTTAAACAGCGGGGATCGGTGTTACCACTGGTCCCCGCTGTTGCAGCGGGAGCCTGGCTGTCAAATACAGCCGGGCTCCCGCGGTGATCGCACGGGCTCTGCTTCTGAGCCCGCTCGATCACCGTCACGTACCTGTACGTGGGGATTCGGTAACTAACCACATTCTCCCACGTACAGGTACGTGAGAATGCGTGAAGGGGTTAAAGGGGTATTCCCATGAACATAAGCATTATTAAATTTGTAGATAATTAAAAGTTAAACATTTTTGCAAATATAAGAAATTAAACATTTTGCAGAGTTTTAAAGATTTTCTCTAAATATCTTGTGGTCACGAGTTGTTGTCTTGATAGGTTGCAGGAACTTTCTAAGGTCAGAAAATCAGCCATGATTTGCCTTATTGTGGCCGGGATATCTTCTGATACATGTAGTGTCCCTGCCTGATAACCCAGCTACAATAAGAAAATCATGGCTGAGTTCCTGACAAGTTTCAGATCATAGAAAGTTTCTACATTCATGGTCGTATCCATTGGCAACTGATTAAGACAACAGGCTGTCACCACTAAGATAGAGAAAACCTTTAAAACTCTGCAGAATTTTTAGCTACTTATATTTGCAAAAAATCTTTAACTTTGCATTATCTACAAATATAAATATGATTATGTTCATGGGAATACCCCTTTAACCCTCTTGGGCATGGAGTTCACTAAAGCGTCACAGGTTACCACTGGAATTATCTTCCATGATGACACCACAGAGCTGGTGGATGTTAGACCTTGCGCCCCTCCACCTTCAGTTTGAGGATGCCCTACAGATGCTCAGTAGGGTTTAGGTCTGGAGACATGCTTGGTCAGTCCATCTCCTTTACCCTCAGTTTCTTTAGCAAGGCAGTGGTCGTCTTGGTGTGTTTGGGATTACCATGCTGAAATACTGCCCTGTGGGCCAGTTTATGAAGGGAGGGAGGGGATCAGGCTCTGCTTCAGTATGTCACAGTACATGGCATTCATGGTTCCCTCAATAAACTGTAGCTCCCCATAGCCTGCAGCATTCATGCAGCCCCAACCCATAACACTCCCACCACCATGCTTGACAGTAGGCAAGACACACTTGTCTTTGTACACCTCACTTGGTTGCCACTATAGATAACTGACACTGAACCAAATAAGTTAATCTTGGTCTCATCAGACCACAGTAATCAGGTTCCAGTAATCCATGTTCTTAGTCTGCTTATATTGAGCAAACTGTTTGCGGGCTTTCTTGTGCATCATCTTTAGAACAGGCTTCCTTCTGGGACGACAGCCATGCAGACCAATTGGATGCAGTGTGCAGCATATGGTCTGAGCACTGACAGGCTGACCACCCCACCACTTTAACCTTTGCAGCAATACTGGCAGCACTTGTACGTCTATTTAGCAAAGGCAGCCTCTGGATATGACGCTGAGCACGGGAACTCAACTTATTTGGATGATCATGGCGAGGCCTGTTCACAGTGCAATTTGTCTTGTTTAACCGCTGTAAGGTCTTAGCCACCGTGCTGCAGCTCAGTTTCAGGGTGAATAAATTCACTGACTAATCAAAGATCGATCATCTCCTTACCTATCAAACAATTTACGGACATGAGAAATATGGAGATCAAAATGCTTAAAACTTCACTTTTAATAATAACCACTAAAAATTAATCATCCAACCCAATCAGGGCAAATACTATTAAAATCCACTAATGCCATCCAAACAAAGCAGATAAAAAAAATACCTCTGCACTATCTGTGCAATAATCATAGAACATTTTATGACCTTATGACAAAGTCTGATTCCCCTAGACTAAGCAATCTCATAAATATTAATAAAATAGATCTATGGAACCTAACTCAACTGCCTGAAACATATTGCAGCCATGCTACAGGTTGAATCAAATTGCAAAGATGTTGTCTCAGATGAAATAAAACATGGAAACCAGTACTCCTCCTATATCCTGAGACTACTGGCCTATTGCCACGCCAACAGGACTCATAGGGACTATGTATTCCAAATAAAGGCAAATTAGATTCAACACTGCAACTGACTCATATAACTAGCTCCTAGATGTTTAAATAAACTGCCCATATAACTAGCTCCTAAATGTTTAAACAAACTTTCCAACGCGTTTCCTCAACAAGATTCATCAGGGGCAAATGCCAAATAATAAATTTCTTTGTAAGCAGTTACAACTGCTATTCCAGGATGTTTTTAGCAGAGTTTCATGGGGTGACCGCTCTGATAATGGCGGTCCCGATACTACCTATTGAGCGCCCTTATAAAACACCCAACTCCTCCCAACTTCGCTGTATAGCCAATCGCCGCACATACTTCCTACCCATCCCCTCAATATCACAGTTGCAAAAGGCTAATCACCTTGTCTATCTCTACATACATAGTCAGACTTCCCCTCCTATACCGCTGGCCAATCACACTCGCTCTCTTCCACATGTGTCATAACGGGACCTCCCCCCATATCACGGGGGATAATCCCGCCCAGCGTCAACTGCAGCCAATCAGTATTCTAAAACCGGGACGTCACTATGATGCAACCACGCCTACCAGACCACGCTGGATGATATACATATCCACCATAAACAATGAATGAACCAGGCTATTAACAAAATGAGCGATAGACTGACTAGGCTACTACAAACCCCTAGCACTCTACCAAGTGGCACTCATCTAACAAAAAGCATTATATGACAGCATATGAACTATGGTGTGATAACTACCTCCTAATCCACTATGACTATCAAATATAGACAACCCACCACTTTCAAGACTCCTCCCCGTAAAGACACTCATAACAACTCCATAAATGTTATAGGAGTAGCGATACTAAACCAACACGGGGGTATTTAACGCAGTGTAGTGTCTAAACGCCACATGGAAACTAATCAGGCACAGGAAATATTCAGGAAATAGAATGTAAGAAGCAGTATACAGCCCACAAAGATAATTACTAGGAGTAGGTAACCATACAACGGGATCAGGGGTGAATACACCACCACCTGCAATAAGGACAGAATTATCACTGTATATTACACAATGGCAGAAAACCAAAAAGCACAAAAAAAAAAAAAAAAAAAATTCTCTGATATATCAGATACCCAAGGGCAATATCAAACCAAAGATATCAGATCCCAAAGACAAAATAATCTGTGGATATATCGAATATTTGAGAAAATCCTATGAAGTATAACAAATTAGATTAAATGGCAATACCATAGATTTAAACTTCAGGCCAAACTCCCAGATATATAATGATCATTACCCAATAAAACAAGTAACATCAAACTGTTCATTTAATCTATGCGGTTGTAACGTGTTCAATCTATAAATCCACTGTACTTCTTTCTTGAGGATAAAGTTGTCCCAGTCTCCTCCTCTAGGTGGCGGTCTCACCCACTCTATAGCCTGAAATTTCAAACCACTCGTTTGGCCATTATGACAACCTACAAAATGTCCCGCCCATTCTGAATGTCACATACATGATCCCTAATACGTCTCCTCAATTGTCTTCTCATTTTTCCAACATAATTATAGGGACATGGACAACTCAGAAGATAGACCACACCCATTGTTGAGCAGTTCACAAAATCTTGGCATTGATAAGAAACCCTCATAGAAGCACTAAAAAAGGTCTTACTCTGATCAATAAACTCACATGCAGTGCATGCACCACATCTAAACGTACCCACTGGTTTAGCCTTGGACAACCAGGTCTTTGATTCCGTACTTGGTGAGAGATAACTATGTACCAACCGATCTTTTAAATTCTTCCCCCTTCTATAGGTTATTAATGGTTTCACACCTACATCATCATCTAACTCATGATCGGCCTGCAAAATTCGCCAATGTCTTTTTAAGACCTCTTGAACTCTTGCAGCTTGTGTGTCAAAGGTACCTATTATCCTCGTCTGTTGGACTTTATTCTCCTTTTTCTTTAAGAACCAAAAGACTGTTTCTGTCCGTATTCATTTCCCTATGATATGCCCTATCAACAATACTTTTAGGAAAACCACGATGTTGGAACCTTCTGGACAGGTCTTTGGACTGGGAAATAAATTCTCCAAAGGATGAGCAGTTATAACGTATACGCAAAAACTGGCCTGTTGGAGGATGACAACTATTCCAATCTAAAAAAAACTATTAGTGGCCGTTTGTTTCCTATAGACTGTTGTAGTAATTTGTCCATCAGAGGATCTCATCAATTTCAGATCTAAAAATGTTAAAGACTCAATCTGAAATTCTGATGTGAATCTCAAACCCAAGTTATTGATGTTCAATTCTTCCACAAAATTTTCAAATTGCAATTTAGTTCCTTTCTAAAAAATCAAGATATCGTCTATATAACGGATCCACAAATCTATATGTCCCATCCATACAATGTTTTCTTCTGAGAATACTACGGTTTCCTCCCACCAGCCGAGGTACAGATTAGCGTACGTGGGGGCCACTGTGCTCCCCATCGCTGTACCCCTCAGCTGGTGGAAGGTCCGCCCCTCAAAAACAAAAACATTCCTCTCCAGAACAAATTTCAACAGATTCATAATAAGGTCATTATGAGATTGCATAAAGACCCCCCTCGATCTTAGATAGTATGCTATTGCCTGATATCCCTGTTGATGGGGAATCGATGAATAAAGCGCCTCAACATCCAGACTAGCAAAAAACACATCATTATCAAGGGTGACCCCCTCTATCTTTTTGAGTACGTCCATAGTATCTCTAGCATAGGAAGATAATCCCAAAACAAAAGGTCTTAAAACATTGTCCAGATAAACACTTACGTTCAGTGTTAAACTATTAATCTGAGATACTATTGGACGTCCCCGTAAAGGCGTTACCCCCTTATGTATCTTTGGAAGAATGTAAAAAGTCGCCATAACTGGATGTTGAGGTAGTAAAAAATCAAATTCTGATTTACTAATTAAACCTACTCCAAACGCATTAACAAGGAGGTCTCTTAATTCAGATGTAAATTGAATAATGCATTCCCTGGAAATGACCTTATAACACTGCCCATCCTTTAGAAGATCCCAGCAAATTTCCAAATAATGACCTATCCAGTGCCACCAGTGTTTCAGGGTGCTGGCAATCTTCTTATAGCCTTGGTCATCTTTATGTAGATCAACAATTTATTTATTTTTTTTAAAGATCCTCAGAGAGTTCTTTGCTATGAGGTGCCATGTTGAACTTCCAGTGACTGGTATGAGAGAGTGTGAAAGCGATTTGGTAAGAACACCAAATTTAAGACATTTGCTCCCCATTCACACCTGAGACTTTGTAACACTAACAAGTCACATGATACTGGGGAGGGAAAATGGCTAATTAGGCACAATTTGTTCGCTTTCACTTAGGGGTGTACTCCCAATCCTGACTCTGTTTTCAACCAGTGATATCTCTGGTGTCATATGAAAGAGGAGATTATAGTGTTATCTAAATTATTTCCAAAGGCAACTTTGTACATTTTATAATGTCCAACATATAACTGATTGAAGTGACCCTCTCCTACCCTCATCTTCTCTACATGTTACACACCCCCACACCCCCGTTCACCATACACAGCAACATTCAGTGAGAGGCAGAAACCACTCTCAATACAGAAACAAGGGAAAGCGTGAATAAAATGCAGGATTGCACAGAAAGGATCCAAAATGTGTTAAAGTATATTACAAAGTGTTTTAATGACACAAATGCTGCCATAAAATCAAAAGTTGTTTTGACAGTTTAGTTGTGCTTTAAAGGCGTCCACCTTCAATAGTGTTGTTGAGACCAAATATGCTAATTGGTTCCTCAAAAATAGAGAACGGTATGAAAAAAAAAAGTAAACAAATTATTATATAATGTTATAAAAGCTAACCGCTCTTTAAAAATTAATCTGCAATCGTAAGAATATAAATGGTAGCAAAATATAAGTGACTGTGAATTAGTCATAGTTTCAGAAACTCTTGGCCATAGTTCAAATCAAGCTTACATACCCCTTTCAGTACAATACATCAACTCTCCATGTTAACATAATACACAAAATATTACCTATCCCTACTCACAAGATTATCCAGATCAGTGGAGAATTCATTTTCTACCTTTTCCTACCTATTTTCTTTTACTTCACCCCCCCTTCCTCTCTCCTACTTAACCCTCCCTTCTTCCCTCCCCCTCCTATTGACTCCTCCCCCTCCACCCTACCACCCACACTTTATATATAAAAATCTCAACGGTTTATTGACCTCTAGACTTTATATGTATGACATTGTTCATGTTGGCACTCGTACTTACTCAAACACTTTCTCTGTATACTATGCCCCTCATGTACTCTATGTACTTGATTGTGTTTGTCATTGTCATTTTTGTTCAATAAACTTTGAATGCAGAAAAAAGAACCTATTTAGTTGTTGCTGTAAGGCAGTCAAAAGTACAGCTGGAACAAGAAGTATACATCTTTAGTGGGGATATGTAAACAAAATAGGGAGTAGAGGGGGGCACCTTACCCTATTTTTGTACTAACTCCAAAACCTACTGTACTTAACAGTGGAGGTGCCGCTTACATACTGACTAAAGAAAATTTTGATGCTTTTCCTCTTTTGTTTTGTTTTTTTACCAGGTTCTTCAAGGGACTTGATGTGTCATGATTTAGTCATTGCTGAGAGTGTCAGGGTAGGCAGATGATGCTTCCTTTTTAAATAGCCATGTGTACAGTGTGTTTTCTGATGGTTCCTATTAACCAAACAGCTAAATATTTTTGTGCTATTTTGGCTAATTGGAGGGTGAGTTTGTCCTCATACTGTCTGAAGACAGACCTATATTAAATCATGACATGGTTTTTGCAGATGTAGTACTAGACGTCCTAGCATGTGGTCAGTGCATTCAGTGATTTAGAGGCTATATATGCTTGGAACATGGGGCCTCCTGGTTGGTGCAGGATCAAGTTTCACAGAGAGACCGAAGTGATCAGGGAGCACAGAGCTCACGGGCTAAGCTCTAATTCACTACTCACTTGTTTTGATAACACTTCCTCCCACCATTTCAAAGTGGAGGTCATGACAGCGTAATAAATCTTTAAACTCCAACTAAATTGTAAATGCCAGACTAGTTGTAAATACCCTATTTCCCTGCAACATCACTGACAGAGTGTACTGTAGCTTAACATGCTTTGCACAGTCGAATGCATGTAAGGCAGCCACAAATTACTGACTCTGTGTCTGCTGGTCAAAGTTTTTATTCCTCTCTCTTGACATTGAGGGTAGGGTATAAATCAATGTCATGATTTCAGGCAAATCTATAACCATGCAAACTTAACTTGCATATTAGTCATTGGCAATATTGGCAGGGGTAATGCAGAAGTCTCATGAGTTATAGTACATATGAGCCTTTTATTCACCATGTAAAATTGTCTGTACAAGCATCTAAATTTGTTGGTGCACTGCTTCATAAGCACATATAGTGGCTTAAAGAAGGTGCTTCTCATGGTCAGAAAAGTGTATGCACATTTCAGCTATTCCAGTGGCTAGGAAAACCCTTCTAGACTTGCAGTGACAAAATGACCTTCCTATTCATCACCTATACATGCTGAACCTTGTGGGTGAGCATGCAAAAAATGTTTGATTACTACATGCAGCATACAACAGGGGCAATGTGTTATTTCCCCCACACCTCCACAACAGCACCTGCAGGAGGATTTCCACACCCCTAGGGATCTAGGGATAGGAAACAGGAAGCCATAACTTTAAAAGGTCCCACCTCCACTGTAACTTCAGTTGTTCCTGTCCCTTGGAATACCAGGACGTCATCTTTCTTGTGCGCAGTGGATACCTCCGCACTCTGCCTTCTTTTGCCCTAGCTCGGAGGGCTAATCAGATGTTCTCCCACCAATCAGACGTTTGTAGAACTGGGATGGCTTAGAAGTCTGGAGAAGTCCAGTCTATTCCCCAGCAAAAGATTATTTTCCTGGGTGTCTTACTGGTCTTAGATCCCAGGTTCAAATCCCCTTATGGGACATATAAAAAATTTAAAAAGTTTAAATTTAAGAATAAAAATAAACAAATAATAAAATTCAAAAAAACCCACCCTTAAATTTAAAAAAAAAACACAACGTAAAAAAATAAGCAAACTTGTTAGGTATCCCCATGTGCATCGAAGCCCCCACTGTCCAAAAATAGCGTTATTTATCCCGTACAGTGAACACTGTAAAAAAAAAAAAATAAAATACCGCAATTACCTAAATGTATTTTGGTCACTTCGTTTTCCCCAAAAAATAGCAATAAAAAGTGATCAAAAAGTCATACATACATACCGAACATTGGTACCAATAAAAGGTATAACTTGTCCCGCAAATAGACCCCTGACACATCAGTAAAACAGTTATAGACGTCAGATTATGGTGACCTTCATTTTCAAAAAGTGCTATTTTATTTGTAAAAACATAATTAAACCAATATAAATATGGTAATGCCATAATCGTAATGACCCACCAGACAAAGCTGCCATGTCGTTTTTAATGCAGATTGAATGCCATAAAAATAAAATGCAAGAAATTGATAGAATTTCTTTTTTTTTTTTTTTTTTTTTTTTTAACATGGACCCACAAAAACAAAATTAATAAAAGCTGATCTAAACAGTATATGTACCACAAAATGGTGCAAAATAAAAATACAACTCGTCACGCAAAGAATAAGCCTTCATTTGTTATGCTGACAGAAAAAAAAGTTATGAATTTTGGAAGGTGGGGAAGGAAAATATGATTACGTCTGTTGATATAGGACTAGTGCCAGTATTCCTTGTACAAGAAGATAAGGGGCCCACAGAGGATAAAGAACTCTCTGTGTTGGTGGCAGGTGAAGAGGAGTCTCCAGAGGGGGAGTCCTTTTGCATACCCCAAATTTGGATAGAAATACCGATGCCAGCTGAAAGGGCTGAGTGGCCAATGCGTCAGCCTCATGGGTCCATGGGTTGTGGGACAAATCTATGGCAAGAGCATCATCAAATTTGCAGTAACTGTCTGCTGTCCGGGCAGCTTTGTAAGCCTTCAGCCCCTCTCTGACAGGGCGGGGTGTCATGAGAAAATCTTTTCGGACAGCACTACGACAGTCGCTTATGTAAATAAGCAAGGCAGAACAATGGGTCAGTCTTTCTCGTAAGTATAACAATACTTATGATTACTAGAAATCTAATATAAATGCAGACCAAATAATATGCACATGCTTCTAGAGAACTTAATCAGTGTTTTCTGTGCATTTACAAAGAGAAATAAGACACAGCTTTATCAGCAAACTGCAATTAGCTAAAATGATTGTCCTGCTAGCAGAGCTGTAGATAACAGGAGAGCTCTCCCACAGAACAGTGACTGACCTAATTTGTCCTGTCTCTTATCACACAGGTCCGGCTCCATGGAAACGCTGTGTAAACAATGGGGGGAATAATTTCACATAGCAGGAAAACAAAGAAGGATTGCTAAAGCAATGTATTTAGGAAAACTCTTCAATTTACATAAGCTAGCAGTATACAGTGTATATAGGAACCTTGAGATAGGAATACCCCTTTTACTCTTTTTAATCAGGAGATCCACAATCGTGGAGAATCGAACATTTCCTCAAATTCGGATCTAATTCCACTTCTGCAGAATCAATTCGCTCATTTCTATTTATTACCATTGGGACATGAAAATTCCCCAAAAAAAAAAAAAAAAAAAAAAAAAAATATATATATATATATATATATATATATATATATATATATATATATATATATATATATATATATATTACGTGTTTCTCCAAAAATAAGACAGGGTCTTATATTATTTTTTTTTCTCCGAAAAAAGGGCTAGGGCTTATTTTCGGGGTAGGTCTTAATTTTTTCCATGAACAACAAACACATTTGATTTAGTTTTTTATTTCAGTTTTTATGAAATAAATCAGCGAAAAAACAGCATTTCGGCACTTTTAAATTTTTTTTTTTCTGCTACAGCATTCACCATAGAGGTAAAATATTTTTATAAGTTTGTAGAGCAGGCGTTTTCGGACACAGGGATACCTAATGTGTATGTGTTTCACAGTAATATTTTAGTTTTATATGTATCCTAGTGAAAGTGGGGGGGGGAGGGGCTTGAACTTTTGTTTTGTTTTTTATATTTTTTAACCTTTTTTTTTTTTTTTTTTTTTTTTTCTTTTACCATTAACCCCTTCTAGGGGTCTTGAACCTGCAATCATCCCATAGACTGCAATACAACCTATTGCAGTCTATGGGAGATTATCTACAACCAGCCTCAATAGTAATATTCCTATGAAAGGCCTGGGAGCCTTCATAACACTCCCGGCTGTCAAACGAACAGGTGGGTTCCTGCGACGTGAAAGGTGCGGGGCCGGTGGGGACTGGCCCCGGGGATAGTTGCTCTGCTTTGGGGGTTGGATTTGGGGGAGGGAGGTCACGGACTGGCTCACTCTACAATGCCGAGTCCATTCTGATAGATCATCAGATGTGGAGAAGCTAATTTCTCCAAAAAATTGAAGGTCCGTGTTATTTCCAGTGGATACAGCTTTTATTTAGATTGCACACACACTACATTAAAACATTTCGGGGAGTACCCCTTTCTCAAGTGTATATCAGGCAAGAAATAAATAGATTGAACAACATACTGCTTTAGATAGGATAATGCCATTTGAGAAACTCCCATAAAGGGGTTAAGTAAAAACATTTCATTACAAACATACAACATATTGCGATGTTAGCCGATTATTCATTGGGCTCTGTAGTATGAAGTTGATGTATAGGGAATGGTGAAGAATAAATGAAGTATGGGAATAGGACCAAAAGGATCTATTTTGTATCACTAGATGCCCCTTTGTGGGGATATAAGGGGGTGAAGTGATTGAAAGTGTGGGGGGAGGGGGGTTTAAACCCATGAAATTTATATACCATATAGATTGGTATATAAACTCAATATATATCTGTATATAGACGCAATATAATAAATAAAGGGGGACTGAATTTATTGGAAAGGGATATGAACATAATAATAATGAATTTATTTCTTGCCTGATACACTTGAGAAAGGGGTACTCCCCGAAACGTTTTAATGTAGTGTGTGTGCAATCTAAATAAAAGCTGTATCCACTGGAAATAGCGCGGACCTTCAATTTTTTGGAGAAATTAGCTTCTCCACATCTGATCTACAGTTTGTCGTCTGGATCCCTTATTCCAAGGCGAGTTGATGTCCTGCTGCAAACCGGTGTCATTATCCATCTATATGCAACTAAAGTAGTTGTGACTGGTCACAACCTTTTAAGGTGAGAGTACATCTTGACCACTAAACCTTATTTTGTGCGAGTATAATCTCACCCTGCTTCTGTTCTCATCACCCTCTTGAGTACCGTCTGAATCAATTGAAACAGGATTACACTATGTGCCGCTCGGCATTTTTTTCTGTTCCTTTCTAGAGTCCATTCTGATCGCGGGCATTAACTGCGGGTCTCTGCTGTACAACGGAGACCCGGTATAGTAGCCATAGAGGGTTGGGATCGGCCCTAGGGACTTTGTGGAGGTCACACTTAACAATGCCCGCGATCAGAATCCACTGTGATCGTGGGCATTAACTCCGGCAGGCAGTTGTGCTACTTTGGTGGGAAGGAGGGGGGGGTCACGCTCAACAATGCACGCGATCAGGGTAGACACTGATCGCAGGCATTTACTCCATATATTACAAAAAAAAAAAAAAAAACACAACCAGCATGAGTAGATGCAAATAAAACCACCAGCCCTAACCCACTAGGTGCGTTTCATGACTCCAGAATATCATTAACTAAACAGTTCTTATACTTGGAAAATGGTTGTATCTACACATACAGTGGGGAAAAAAAGTATTTAGTCAGCCACCAATTGTGCAAGTTCTCCCACTTAAAAAGAAGAGAGAAGCCTGTTATTGACATCATAGGTAGACCTCAACTATGAGAGACAAAATGAGAAAACAAATCCAGAAAATCACATTGTCTGATTTTTAAAGAATTTATTTGCAAATTATGGTGGAAAATAAGTATTTGGTCACCTACAAACAAGCAAGATTTCTGGCTCTCACAGACCTGTAACTTCTTCTTTAAGAGGCTCCTCTGTCCTCCACTCATTACCTGTAGTAATGGCTCCTGTTTGACATTATCAGTATAAAAGACACCTGTCCACAACCTCAAACAGTCACACTCCAAACACCACTATGGTGAAGACCAAAGAGCTGTGGAAGGACACCAGAAAAAAAATTGTAGACCTGCACCAGGCTGGGAAGACTGAATCTGCAATAGGAAAGCAGCTTGGTGTGAAGAAATCAACTGTGGGAGCAATAATTAGAAAATGCCCTAGAGGAGATCTGCATGGAGGAATGGGCCAACATACCAGCAACAGTGTGTGCCAACCTTGTGAAGACTTACAGAAAACGTTTGACCTCTGTCATTGCCAACAAAGGATATATAACAAAGTATTGAGATGAACTTTTGTGATTGACCAAATACTTATTTTCCACCATAATTAGCAAATAAATTCTTTAAAAATCAGACAATGTGATTTTCTGGATTTGTTTTCTCATTTTGTCTCTCATAGTTGAGATCTACCTATGATGCCAATTACAGGCCTCTCTCATCTTTTTAAGTGGGAGAACTTGCACAATTGGTGACTGACTAAGTCCTTTTTTTTTCCCCACTATACATATAATATATATGTGTGTGCGTGTGTGTATAATATATATATATATATATATATATATATATATATATATATATAAATTATTATTATTATTATTTTTTTTTTTTTTTCCTTCAAAATAAAATATCACTTGGGCCACAATTTTTTATTTTTTTTCCAAAGGGTTAGAGGAGAAATAGCATCTTAAAATTTGTTACACAATTTCTCCCGAATATGCAAATATCCCATATGTTGTTGTAAACTGCTGTATGAGCATACAGCAGCACAAAATACTATTTAGAAGGTAGATTTTGCCAAAATAGTGTTCATGTATCTTGTCTCGTTTTCAGAGCTCTGACATACCAGAACAGTAGAAACCCACCCAAAAGTGACCCAGTTTTGAAAACTACACCCTGTGGTCCGTGTGGTTTCTGCTCGGTTTCCGCATGAAACGTGGAAACATGCGGAGAGGAAAGTGCTGCTTACAGCACTTTTCTCTCTGCTTGCGTTGTGCGGAAACCACACGGACCCCATTATAATCTATGGGGTCCGCAGGTTTGCTTAGGTAAACCACTTTTCTATGCGTATGGATTTCCTTGGGGGGGGTCCCCAAGTGGACTCCACGAACGCAGATGTGAACCGGCCCTTATCTGAGTGTATTGACCATTTTAACATCACAGGTGTTGCCTTCATTTATTTTTCCAGAAATTAATGCATAGCAGAGATTGGATAGTAAACGCATAAACTGTACAGGATATAATTAAATGGGAAATTCTGCTCTAGTAACCCTCTCCTCTAGAAGTCATGGGGCCCTCCTCTTCCTGATGCCCAGTTTATTAGGCTCTTGATTACTACCTGTTGTAACTGAAGGAATGTCCCCATGTAGTCAGTACTATGAAATAATACATTTGCATTGCACAGAGCCACTTGTATAATGTGCACAGACATCTTTTTGTACCAAACTTTAGTTTTATGGAGAGCACTATATGACTTCAGTTGGTCAGACAGATCAACCCCTCCTATTTACTTATTATAGGCTAGAATGCAGTCTTGCTTGGTGTTGGAGGTACCAGTACCTTGTACAGTGACAGATGTGCTGCTGTTACTAAAAATTGTGGTCAGTACAAGGACATCTCTCTTGTCCTTATATTTGACCAACAACGTGTTCTCACTACATGCAGCCTGTGATCTAGGGAGGCCTCTCTGATTTTTGCACACTGTACCGCAAGGTATAGTACATCTGGAACTGAGGCACTTAAAGAGTGTGATGCTGCTGTAGAATGTATCCACAGAGAGGTGATAAGCCTCTTAATGGAATGGTGTCAACAGAACAATGATCATTAATTTGAAACTGGTCACATACTAATCAAGCAATCACAGCCATTTAGGGGGGTTGGACTATTTTGGACGCCATGTGGTATTCAAAGTAGTGATTATCTCCTCTTCAAAATCGTTCCTGTTTTATAACCTTCAGGACCACAGGAATTATTTTTAGCTTTTGCAACACAACATAACTTTTTTTTTTAATTTTCCGTTTGGCATAGCCATATGAGGGCTTTTTTTTTTCCACAGGATGAGTTGCATAATTGGGGTACATATAACTTTAGTGATTAAAGGGGTTGTCCGGGGGTGAAATTAAAATGAACCCCTAAACCCCCCTACCCCCACCTAACTTCTTTACTTTTATATATACAGTACAGACCAAAAGTTTGGACACACCTTCTCATTCCAAGAGTTTTCTGTATTTTCATGACTATAAAAATTGTAGATTCACACTGAAGGCATCAAAACTATGAATTAACACATGTGGAATTATATACTTAACAAAAAAGTGTGAAACAACTGAAAATATGTCTTATATTCTAGGTTCTTCAAAGTAGCCACCTTTTGCTTTGATTACTGCTTTGCACACTCTTGGCATTCTCTGGATGAGCTTCAAGAGGTAGTCACCTGAAATGGTCTTCCAACAGTTTGGAAGGAGTTCCCAGAGATGCTTAGCACTTGTTGGCCCTTTTGCCTTCACTCTGCGGTCCAGCTCACCCCAAACCATCTCAATTGGGTTCAAGTCTGGTGACTGTGGAGGCCAGGTCATCTGGCGTAGCACCCCATCACTCTCCTTCTTGGTCAAATAGCCCTTACACAGTCTGGAGGTGTGTTTGGGATCATTGTCCTGTTGAAAAATAAATGATGGTCCAACTAAACGCAAACCGGATGGAATAGCATGCCGCTGCAAGATGCTGTGGTTACCATTCTGGTTCAGTATTCCTTCAATTTTGAATAAATCCCCAACAGTGTCATCAGCAAAGCACCCCCACACCATCACAACTCCTCCTCCATGCTTCACGGTGGGAACCAGGCATGTAGAGTCCATTCGTTCACCTTTTCTGCGTCGCACAAAGACACGGTGGTTGGAACCAAAGATCTCAAATTTGGACTCATCAGACCAAAGCACAGATTTCCACAGGTCTAATGTCCATTCCTTGTGTTCTTTAGCCCAAACAAGTCTCTTCTGCTTGTTGCCTGTCCTTAGCAGTGATTTCCTAGCAGCTTTTTACCATGAAGGCCTGCTGCACACAGTCTCCTCTTAACAGTTGTTGTAGAGATGCGTCTGCTGCTAGAACTCTGGCATTGACCTGGTCTCTAATCTGAGCTGCTGTTAACCTGTGATTTCTGAGGCTGGTGACTCGGATGAACTTATCCTCCGCAGCAGAGGTGACTCTTGGTCTTCCTTTCCTGGGGCAGTCCTCATGTGAGCCAGTTTCTTTGTAGCGCTTGATGGTTTTGACCACTGCACTTGGGGATACTTTCAAAGTTTTCCCAATTTTTCGGACTGACTGACCTTCATTTCTTAAAGTAATGATGGCCACTCGTTTTTCTTTACTTAGCTGCTTTTTTCTTTCAAATTCTAACACTCCATTCAGTAGGGCTATCAGCTGTGTATCCACCTGACTTCTGAACAACACAACTGATAGTCCCATCCCCATTTATAAGGCAAGAAATCCCACTTATTAAACCTGACAGGGCACACCTGTGAAGTGAAAACCATTTCAGGTGACTACCTCTTGAAGCTCATCAAGAGAATGCCAAGAGTGTGCAAAGCAGTAATCAAAGCAAAAGGTGGCTACTTTGAAGAACCTAGAATATAAGACATATTTTCAGTTGTTTCACACTTTTTTGTTAAGTATATAATTCCACATGTGTTAATTCATAGTTATGATGCCTTCAGTGTGAATCTACAATTTTTATAGTCATGAAAATACAGAAAACTCTTGGAATGAGTAGGAGTGTCCAAACTTTTGATCTGTACTGTATATGTGTGTGTGTGTGTGTGTGTGTGTGTGTATGTATGTGTGTGTGTATGTGTGTGTGTATATATATATGTGTGTGTGTATATGTATGTGTATATATATATTTATTTACTTATAGTAAAAAAAAAAAAAATCTATAATTTCTCATATCCCTGAGGCGCTTCTGTGACACTTTCTGATAATCCGGTGACGTTCCGTTCCCCTGTTTCCGAAACAGAATGTCACCATTACTCTCCCCCCCCCCCAACCCCATCATACTTATGTATCTTCCTCTCTGGGAATGGCTCCTTCCCTCTTCCTCTTTGCAAGCGCTTGCACAGTTTGGAGGTGCCTGCGATACATGCGCAGTAGAGATGGCACTCCAGAGGTGTCAGAGGAACGTCCGATCTGTGTACGCACTTGCAGAGAGGAAGAGAAGCGTCTCCAGCCTGTGCACAGTGAAAGAAAAGGAGGAGCTGTCTTCCAGAGAGGAAGACAGGTGAGTATGATGCAGTGGGGGGGGGGGCGTGGGCTGAGTTAGTTAGTTGGGAAGGGCTAGTAGTGAGTGGAATAGCTAGGGAGACAGGGAGGGTGTGTAACAGAGTGAGAGAGGAGGGAGGAAAGGGCATGGCATCTTCTGCATTTGCTTACCATGCCATGAGCTCCCAGAGAAACCCAGAATTCACTCAAACACTGCTAAAGGTATATGGGTGTACTTTTTAACCCATTAATAGCACTAACAGACCTTTTAAAAACAAAAGGTTTTTTGCCCGGAAAGCCCTTTTAACTGTCTTTGTAAGGAAATGTGAAACTGCAATTCTGCTTTTGTTTACATTATAAATTTTGCACCATTCACAAATTAGTTTGATTGATTATATTGATACCAAATATGTATATATTTTTATGGTTTACTACTATTTTGTGCAATTAAAACACATTAAATGGAAAAAGAAAATTTTGTTGCTGCATTCAAAGAACCACACCTTTTTAAAGTTTGTATGTAACCTTTTGCATTTTGATAGCTGTGTTTTTGTTTTGTTTTTTAACATTTTTAGTCATTTTGGTGTATGTATAAATTATTATTATTGTTTATTTATATAGCACGATTAATTCCATGGTGCTTTACATTTGAGGGTTTACATACGGTACACAAGATATACAAAACAGATAATACTAACAGTGACCAACTGGCACAGTGGGATATAGGGCCCTGCCCGCAAGGGCTTACAATCTATGAGGGATAGAGACAGAAGGTGGGGGTAGAGGCTGTTCAGGTAGTGGTGTGGAGACAGTAGTGTTATTGGAGGTTGTAGGCCTTCCTGAATAGGTGAGTCTTCAGGGCCTTCTTGAAGTTTGTGAGTGTGGGGGATTGTCTTATGTGTCTTGGTAATGAGTTCCAGAGTATGGGGGATGCACGGGAGAAGTCTTAGAGACAATTATGTGAAGAGCAGATAAGAACAGAGCGGAGTAGGAGGTCTTTGGAGGCTTGGAGGTTACGTGTGGGCAGGTAGTGGGAGATTAGTTCGGAGATATATGGAGGAGACAAGTTGTGGATGGTTTTGTATGTCAGCGTTAGTAATTTGTGGATAAGAGCAGAGTAGGAGGTCTTTGGAGGATCGTAGGTTACGTGTGGGAAGGTAGATATATGAGGGGGACAGGTTGTGGATGGCTTTGTATGTCAGCATTAGTAATTTGAACTCTATTCACTGGGCAACAGGTAGCCAGCGAAGGGATTGGCAGAGTGAGGTGGCCGATGAAGAACGGAGGGAGAGGTGTATTAAGCGAGCAACACAGTTTAAGGTGGACTGGAGGGGGGCGAGAGTGTTAGCTGGGAGGTTATGGAGAAGGGTGTTACAGTAGTCAAGGCGGGAGATTATGAGGGCATGGACTAGCATCTTTGTAGTTTCAGGAGTGAGGAAGGAGCTGATTCGATGGATGTTCTTGAGTTGGAGGTGGCAGGAGGTGTTGAGGGTTTGGATATGCGGCTTGAAGGATAGGTCAGAGTCTAAGGTTATCCCAAGGCAGCGGGCCCGGGGGGTGGTTGAATTAATTTTGATAGATGGGTCAGGTAGGGGGGCCGTACGAGGAGGGGTAAAGATTATGAACTACGTTTTCTAAATGTTGAGTTTGAGAAAGCGGGGAGGAGAGAAAGGAGGCTATGGCTGCTAGACATTCTGGGACTCTGGACAACAGAGAGGTAATGTCTGGTCCAGAGAAATTGTTTTAACATTTTATTTTTTTTATTTATTTTTTTTGCCAAATAATTTATTATAGTATGGCAAAGTTGTGTGAACTATTCTACAACTACAGTGTGTGTGTGTGCGAGACTACACTTTTGCCACACGAGCATAAAAGTGCTTTCACTGCTACCATATGAAAAGGCTATCACAGGCATCTTTTGGATAGTACTTTATACCTCTTGGTGAGAGATTGACAGCTACACATGCCGCTACGATACACTCAGACATTTTACCCAGTTGACAGACTTTGAGAGGTGGCACATCATTAAACTGAATGAAGTAGGACGGTCATTTTACTGAATTGCTTGCCATCTAGATCTAGTTGTTAAAGGGTTGATAGCAAGGTTTGCATGAGACATGCACACACTTGAAACAAGCTTGAGACTTCTCATTTAGACCACCAGTAGAGAGGATCATTTGATATGAGCACAAGCAGCTACACAGTTTCCTTGTCTATCCAGAGACTGGTGGCACACTGCTATCTTTTCCTGGTTCATTTCCAGGCGCTAAGCAGAAGGAAGTTTGGGTCACGGCACCCATTACATGTCTTGCCATCGACAGCTAGCCATAGTCGCCTTAGTTAGTGGTGGTGTGAATGAGAAACCTTGACTGCTATGGACTTGGAACAGTGTTGTGTTTAGGAACAAATCCAGGTTGGTCCAGTGCAAGTCTGTCATAAATCGCTGGAGGAAAAGTTCTGCATGCCTGACTTTGGCCACCCGACAGACCCAGACCCCAACCCCGTTATAGTCAATGGGGTCCCTCAGTTGTTTGTGTCATAGAAAGAAAGGATCCATTTCTTTTCCATTCTTATGGTCTTGTGACAGACCAGAAGAATGGAGCGCAAAACGCATGTGAATGTAGCGTAACTTCTATTACTTTAAACCATTTACCATATCTTTTGCTTTATAAGATGCACTTTTCTCCATGCAAAGTGGGGGGGAAAATGTCAGTGCATCTTATAAAGTGAACGTGCTGAAAATCAAGCTAGCACTATTGCAGGATTTCCATTCACAAACTACTATTATATTCTGGGGGCTCTTTTTAGAATTGAGTATAATTAGCGGAGGCCCAGGGAAGGTGATTAAACATAATAATCAGCGGAACTCTCCTCTCCTTAGCTCCAGCGCCAATCTTCCAGTCTCTTCTATTCACAGAGATGTTATGAATGACGTCAGAATCTGCCAAGGCCTTTGATAGGACTTCACCGGTCACATGACCATAGGCCGGAAGACCGGTTCTGGAGTCCTAGAGAGGCGAACCCCAAAAATTTTGTTTTCTTCCAAACCTGAAGTCTTTGGAAAAGTTGTAAAGAAATCCGTTATGGGTCACTGTACAAAATGAGCACTAAAAGGGCATTATAGTGTGTGGAGGGGCTACTATAGGGGTTTATAGTGTATGGAAGGATCACTATGGGACATTCTACTGCGTACACTGTGGGACATTATGCTTAAAGAGTTTGTCAGAAATTGGTTCAAAATATTTTTTCCCTGTTATCCTCCTTTAAAACCTAGGTATGTCTTATCAGGTGTGACTTCTAAAGCAAAAAATACAATACTTTTAATTTACTACACCTACTTTACTATAGTGTTAATTAAACAGTTCAGGACCATGACATTTTTCAGTTTTGTGTTTTTTCGTCTTTTACTTCCTTCCTCCCAAAAGCCTCTAACTTTATTTTGATATTATGATGGCTTATTTTTTGCAGGATAAATTGCACTTTCTGATGGTACTATTTAATATTTTGTACAGTGCCTTGACAAGCTGAAAAAAAAAATTCGCAGATGGCCGATTTTTTTTATTTTTTTATAATTGTTTCTGGTTTTGTTTTAGTGATGTGCACTGTCCGGGGAAAACAATACATTGCGTATGTTCTGCAGGTCACTGCCATCACAGCAATACCAAAATTATATATATTTTTATATATATTTTAATAACTTTTAAACAAATTAAAAATGTGTAAGGTGTCTTTTTTTCCAAGACAAGATGTAATTTTTAGTGGTACTATTTTGGAGAATGTGTGATGTTTTGATTACTTTGGCCGGCAAAAAAAAAAGAGATTCGGCCATTTTGATTTGCTTTCCCGTTGCGGTGCTCAGTGAATGGAATAAATATTTTTATATTTTAATAGTGTGGGCAATTTCAGATGTGGGGATACCAAATTTGTTTGTTTTTGTTTACTGTGATATGTTATCTAGGAATATGGGTTAATTTAGAATTTTGATATTTGTGTTTTTTCATATTTCACATAGGGGACTTGAGCTAGCAATTATTAGATTGCTTATACCATAGACTGCAATACGACAGTATTGAATTCTATGGTAAAATCCTTGTGTTACTATTGAGCCCTGCCACAGGCAGGTCTGAGAAGTTATATAGCATTGGCAGGCCTGGGAGGCATCAGAAAGGTCCTAACTACCCACAATCTCCCTGCGGGATTTGTATCCCATAACCAAACAGGAGACTGAATGTGAAATGGACGCATTTACCAAAGCATTTAAGGGGTTAATTGTCCATGATAAAAGCAGTCTCCAGTCCTGGCCACTGCTGCCAGGTCTAGCTATGGAGCTCTAGTGCAAAACTCCATGCAAAGGTTTAAAGCCTCTTAGTGAGGGGACGTATATTTAGGTATTGCTGGTCCTTAAGTAGTTAAACTAAAAAATAAATGACATCAAAACTAGGAAATAAAAGTATTTTACATACAGAGTTTAAAAGAGATCAAGTCATACATTTTGTTTTATGGTTTATCTTGATTGTCTCCTTTAAGCTATCTTCTGATGCTGGATGGATTTTAATGGCTAAGGTGGCCGCCTTCTCCTAAGGTGGCATCTAATGCTTTGTTCCAGTTGGAAGATTATAGAGCAAGTCCTATCCTGCTCTGTGTCAATGGAACAGAATGGATCATAAGCACCCCATAGAGTTGAGTGAATCAGAGAATATACTCTGTGTCATCTGAGTGCATTTTGCTGATGCTGCAAAATGGCCACATAATCATGTACTTGTGGCCTTAGGCCACTTTCACATGTAAGTTGTAACGTCTCTGCCTGTTCAGGTCTCTGCACCACCCTCCGCCCGCACGCAGCAGCGCAGGAGGCGTGCTCAGTTTGATTCCTTGTGTAAGATTCTTGTATTGTCTGAACACTGTCCTATTCCCTCACTTCCTTAATTGATTTTCCACCACACCCATCTCCTTCACCTCGGTTTTCCTCTGCTCCACTAATAGTTAATTTTAGCTTTGCCTGTGTGATTGACAGCCTATCCTCCTATCAAGTCTGGGGCGGGTTCTTTCTTCCTATTTTATTCTTTGCTCACGTTCACAGTGGCGCTGGTTATTGCTTCTGTGTACCTGCCTTTACTCCGTGCTGTTTTGTTACCTGTATTCCTATTTCTGATCTCTGGCTTTGTCTGTGACTATTCTTTTGGATTGTGATTTTGTACTGCATTGCTCGACTGTTACTGACCCCTTGGCTAGCCGACCTCCCTTTGTCCATTGTTTGACCTGTCTGCGTTCTCTGTTGTCACCTATATTAGGTAGGGCCTGTCGTCCAGTTGCTGCAGTCACCTAGGACAGATAGGAAAGTTAGCCAGGAACAGTGGGGGGTTCAGCTTTAGGGTGCACTGTCTTGTTGTGCCCCTCCCCCCAGGGTTCTGCAGCAGCACTAGGGAATCGCTCCTCTAGCGATTCCCTTACATAAGTATTTTGCATTGGTATTCATAAGCCAAAACTAGAGTCGAAGCTTCACAGAGAAATACTATAATGGAAAGATTGACATCCTCTTCCGTGTTTTGGTTTTAGTTTACAAATACTGATGCATTTATGTTGATTTTAAGTATGTCTCATTAACATAACATCCAGATAGTTTAAATGATTTCTAAAATGCCTTGGACGTTTGTGTGTTCTAAATTCACACTGTCATACTTCTGTTTTTTTGATCCATCAGAGGATCAGAACAACAAACTGAAAGCTGACAGAATGATGAATGCAGACAGTACTTCTTCAGTTTGTATTCACCACCATTCACTTTGTTAAACAAGTAGGAAGAAAGCTTCAGTCTTGTTTTTGTTTTAATTATGTATGTACAGTGGGTACGGAAAGAATTCAGACCCCTTTATATTTTTCACTCTTGGTTTCATTGCAGCCATTTGCTAAAAGCAAAAAAGTTCATTTTATTTCTCATTAATTTACACTCAGCACCCCATATTGACAGAAAAAAACAGAAATGTAGATATTTTTGCAAATTTATTAAAAAAAGAAAAACTGAAATATCACATGGTCATAAGTATTCAGACCCTTTGCTCAGTATTGAGTAGAAGCACCCTTTTAAGCTAGTACAGCCATGAGTCTTCTTGGGAATGATGCAACAAGTTTTTCACATCTGGATTTGGGGATTCTCTGCCATTCTTCCTTGCAGATCCTCTCCAGTTCCATCAGGTTGGATGGTGAACGTTGGTGGACAGCCATTTTCAGGTCTCTCCAGAGATGCTCAATTGGGTTTAGGTCAGGGCTCTGGCTGGGCCAGCCAAGAATGGTCACAGAGATGTTCCGCAGCCACTCCTTTGTTATTTTAACTGTGTGCTTAGGGTCATTGTCTTGTTGGAAGGTGAACCTTCGACCCAGTCTGAGGTTCAGAACACTCTGGAAGAGGTTTTCTTCCAGGATATCTCTGTACTTGGCCGCATTCATATTTCCTTCAATTGCAACCAGTTGTCCTGTCCCTGCAGCTGAAAAACACCCCCAAAGCATGATGCTGCCACCACCATGTTTCACTGTTGGGATTATATTGGTCAGGTGATGAGCAATGCCTGGTTTTCTCCACACATACCGCTTAGAATTAACGCCAAAAAGTTCAATCTTCGTCTCAGACCAGAGAATCTTATTTCTCATAGTCTGGGAGTCCTTCATGTGTTTTTTGGCAAACTCTATGCGGGCTTTCGTATGTCTTGCACTGAGGAGAGTCTTCCTTCGGGCCACTCTGCCATAAAGCCCCGACTGGTGGAGGGCTGCACAAAATCGTGCAGCTGCTGAAACGGGGACCCGGCTGTAACTTCAGCCGGAGCTCCCAGAGAGAAGGCACGGAAGGTTTATTACTGTCTAAATGTGCCAGCCCTAGTTACAGGGGAAATCAGCCTCCCGAAAAAAAAAAAAAAGTCATCAGATGTCCCCAAAGGTCTATTATGACCTTATGGGGACACAATGTAAAAAAATAAATAAAAAAAGTATAGAAAAGTAAAAAAAATAAATAAATTAAAAAAAAAAAAATTAAAAATACGCCAATAAAACGCCCTTATTACAGGTTATAGCCCCACCCCCGATGACACCATAAAAAATTAAAATTACCGTAACGAGGAAAAACTATTTTATAAATTTTTTTTTAGTAGCACTTTGTGTTCTTAAATAAAAAAAAAATGAAAAGTGAAAAACAGACCCGTTTTCCCTCTTTTGTTTATATTTTCCCAGATATAAAAAAAAATTAACACACATGCAAAAATAAAGCCCTATGTGTCACCGAAAAAAGACGCAGAAATTAGTTGAATAACGCAAATGATAAAAATGTTATAGCCCTCCAAAACCACACATACAAAAAAACTTGAAAATGTGCCTGGTATGGAAGTGGTTAATGAGAAATAAAATGAACTTTTTTGCTTTTAGCAAATGGCTGCAAATGAAACAGAGTGAAAAAAATTTTAAGGGGTCTGAGTACTTTCAGTACCCACTGTATTTTCACAGGGCGATCAAATCACAATGTGATCGCACTTTAGTGCTTGTACATGCTGTTGCTTGTAGCAGTAGTGGTGCATAACTGCTGTGAGTAGAGTCAGGCTCTTAGCTTATTATTGATATCCACACCTATTCATAAAATGACACTTATTTGAATCTGGCCTTTTTTTAACGCTTGTGTTTTATCTGTAGTAGTTTGCTTACATAACAAATATCTGAGACATAATAAAAACATCTGGTCCTTAACCCTGTCTCACCACAGGCATTTTTTGACTTTCACTTTTGACTCCCCACCTTCCAAACCCCATAACTATTTATTTTGCATTCACAGAGCCATATGAGGGCTAAACGTTTGCAGGATAAATTGTACTTCGTAATGGTAACACTTTTCTTTACTTTTATATGTGTTCTAGGGAAAGGGGGTGTGGGGTGATTTTAGCATTTAAAATTTTTTTTTATTTTTTGTACTGCAATTATAAGCTCTTGAGTGGACGCCATATTTAAATACCTGGCATCTTCTGCACAGATGCACAACACATCACAAATTCCACTGTAACATTATTTAACAAAAACTAGACCAAAATGTGTATTAAGAGGGTAAGTAACAAGCTAGGTGCTGCTAATCAAGTGCCCCGGATTAAGTGATCATCACCCCTATAAAAGTAGGTTTGCTGGTCTGGTGCTTTCAAGAGGAAAGACATCAGCGGTGCTCTTAGAGAAGCAATTGTTCTACCTGTTACTTGGAAGGATTATAATAACATTCCCAAACCATTTGAAGTCCATCATTTTACAGTGAAAAATATTATCCACAAATGGAAAACATTGAAGACAGCTGACAATGTTCCCAGGAGGGATATCCCAGCAAATCCACCTCAAAGTTAGTGCGGTGCTCAGAGAAATTACAAAAAAAAAAAAAAAAAAGCTACATCTAAGACGCTACAGACCTCACTTAGCATATTAAATATTGAAATATGAATGTTGAAATGTAAAGATTACATATTAGCATGTTTTTTCTTAAGAAAAAAAACAATTTAAGCTTACAAAGTTGTAACTAAACAAACCACCAAACTTCTGGAACATTTTTCTTTGAACTGAGACCAAAGTGAGATCTTTGGCCATAATGCACAGCACCACGCTTGTCGAAAAACTACATGCATAATATCCACACAAAGACCTTATACAAACTTTCTAGCACTGGGCTGGAGGAGTGATGATTTGGACTTGTTTTTCACCCACAGGTCCTAAGCACCCTTGTGCTCATTGAGTCGACTGGAACTTCTCTGTATACCAAGGTATTCAAGAGTCAGATGTGAGGCCATACAGCCAACGGCTAAAGCTTGCCCAAAAGTAGGTTATGCAACAGGACAATGACTCCAAGCACACTACCAAATCTACAACATTATGGCGGAAAAATGTTAAGTTATTGCTGTGAAAAGGTGTTTATATAAGCTGTTGATTGAGGGGTGTACTTAATTTTTAGATTTAGGTTTTCCATTTTGGCTTTATTTGCTGAAATCTGTTGTGTGCCTGAGGTTATATGAACCTAATTTTAAGTCCATCTAAAGACCAGGTGTTATGTTCTTTTGTCCTGGTACATAAAACCATAGAATTCAAAGAGGCTGTACTTATTTACTACTTATTTTCTCATGACTGTATATCAGAAATGCTAGTGATTTTTAAGGTGTCCGACTTAGAACATCCATTTTCATCCATTCTTAATCCAGATTTTATTTCTAAATTGTTGTAGGTACAACCTATTGATTTTAAATGGATCTTATAAATGCTTAATTTTCCCAGTGGTGGTGTTACAGAGAGATTGAACAGTTAGTAGCAGGTTTCTCGCTACTTGCTTAAAGGGAGTCTGTCAGGAAAATCAATATCCTACTAATGCCAGTACCTTGTAGGGCAACTTCTACGCTTTCCAAACATGCCTTTCTTATTCTGCATTATATCTCCATTTTCATGAAAATCATTGCTTTATTCTTATGCAAATTAGCTGAAAAGGGGCTTTAGGGCGTTTCTTCTCCTGTCAGGGCTTTTGCTCTCTGCTTCTAGAGACCCAGATCAGCTCAGATTCCTCCTGTAACTGGGGCTAATGTATCAGCAAAGAATATAAGGCAAAACTCACAGCCCCTTATGTTTCTTTGGTCATTGGTATGGATCGAGAGCCAAATCTTCAAATGCATGGAATAGCCCGTCGGTCAGAAGGCAAACATACCAAAAAACCAGAAAAAAATATCCAGCACTTTGAAAATTTGGAAAAATATAACACTTAGCTTTTAATGAATATTAGAAAAATAAAAAAAAATAAAAAGTACGTAAGTGCTCACAAAAGCCAAAAAGGAGAAGAAAAATAAGACAAGCCACTACATATCAAACCTGCTTACGCGTTTTAGGGCTTGAGTCTCTTAGTCATAGCTCATGACTAAGGGGCCCCTATGACTAAAGGGCTCAAGCCCTGAAACTTGTAAGAAGGTATGACACTGAAAAATGATGCAAAAATTAGTTGAATAACCCAAATGATGATGATGTTGCAGCCCTCAAAACTACACATACGAAAAAACCCGAAAATGTCTGGTCTTAAACCACAGAAATTGGCCCAGTACTGAAGTGGTTAACATCCCAGCAGGTGAACAAACTGGACAATTACTCCTTGTTATACAGTGGGTACGGAAAGGTTTCAGACTCCTTTAAATTTTTCACCCTTTGTTTCATTGCAGCCATTTGCTAAAAGCAAAAAAGTTCATTTTATTTCTCATTAATGTACACTCAGCACCCCATCTTGACAGAAAAAAACAGAAATGTAGATATTTTTGCAAATTTATTAAAAAAGAAGAAAAACTGAAATATAATAATAATAATAATAGTCCTTTAATAGTCCCACAGTGGGGAAATTCAGTGTGTTACAGCAGCAAAGATAAGATAAGCAGATACAAATACAAATACAACATGTACAGGAATGTTCCAAGGTGAGAGGCATTACATCAATAGCAGACAGACAGATAGGACGTAGCAGAGGGGGGGGGGGGTGGATATAACAGGCAGAGAGATATTTCAGTTCTCTGTATGTAATGATCTCCGCTTAGGTCGGTGTTGGTTGTACAGCCTAACCTTGGTGGGGAGGAAAGACTTCCGATAGCGCTCCTTCTCACACCTAGGGTGGAGCAGTCGGTCACTGACAGTACTGCTCAGCGCGATCACAGTCTCATGCATGGGATGGGAGTTATTCTCCTGCATGGAGCTCACCACGGACAGTATCCTTCTGTCACCCACCACCTGCACTGGGTCCAGTGGGCTCCCCAGGACAGAGCTGGCCCTTCTAATCAGCTTGTCAAGTTTATTTCTGTCCCTGGTTGATATACTGCTCCCCCAGCAGGCCACTCCAAAGAAGATGGCTGATGCCACTACCGAGTTGAAGAAAGTCCTAAGAAGTGCCCCCCGGATTCCAAAGGCTCTCAGCTTCCTAAGCAGGTAGAGCCTGCTGTGGCCCTTCCTGTACAGGGCCTCCATATGATCTGCCCAGTCCAGCTTATTATTAAGGAGCAGACCCAGGTACTTATAGGTGTTCACAATCTCGATGCCCGTCCCCAGGATGTCCACTGGTTTTGGAGGGCATCTGCCTTTACGGAAGTCCACCACCATCTCCTTGGTCTTCCCCGCGTTAATCTTCAGGTGGTTCTGGTGGCACCAGTCCACAAAAAACCGGTTCAGTTCTCTGTACTCCTTGTCATCATCGTCTGTGATGAGGCCTACTATTGCAGGTCACATTACTATCACATGGTCATAAGTATTCAGACACTTTGCTGTGACACTCATATTTAACTCACATGCTGTCCATTTGCTTCTGATCCTCCTTGAGATGGTTCTACTCCTTCATTGGAGTCCAGCTGTGTTTAATTAAACTGATTGGACTTGATTAGGAAAGGCACACACCTGTCTAAATAAGACCTCACAGCTCACAGTGCATGTCAGAGCAAATGAGAATCATGAGGTCAAAGGAACTGCCCATGGAGCTTAGAGACAGAATTGTGGCAAGGCACAGATCTGGCCAAGGTTTCAAAAGAATTTCTGCAGCACTCAAGGTTCCTAAGAGCACAGTGGCCTCCATAATCCTTAAATGGAAGAAGTTTGGGACGACCAGAACTCTTCCAAGACCTGGCCGTCCAGCTAAACTGAGCAATCGTGGGAGAAGAGCCTTGGTGAGAGAGTTAACAAAGAACCCCAACATCACTGTGGCTGAGCTCCAGAGATGCAGTAGGGAGATGGGAGAAAGTTCCAGAAAGTCAACTATCACTGCAGCCCTCCACCAGTTGGGGCTTTATGGCAGAGTGGCCTGAAGGAAGCCTCTCCTCAGTGCAAGACATATGAAAGCCCGCATAGAGTTTGCCAAAAAACGCATGAAGGACTTCCAGACTATGAGAAATAAGATTCTCTGGCCTGATGAGACGAAGATTGAACTTTTTGGCATTAATTCTAAGCAGTATGTGTGGAGAAAATGAGACACTGCTCATCACCTAACCAATACAGTGAAACGTGGTGGCAGCATCATGCTTTGGGGGTGTTTTTCAGCTGCAGGGACAGGACGACTGGTTGCAATTGAAGGAAAGAGGAATGCGGCCAAGTACAGAGATATCCTGGAAGAAAACCTCTTCCAGAGTGCTCTGGAACACAGACTGGGTCGAAGGTTCACCTTCCAACAAGACAATGACCCTAAGCACACAGCTAAAATAACAAAGGAGTGGCTTCGGAACAACTCTGTGACCATTCTTGACTGGCCCAGCCAGAGCCCTGACCTCAACCCAATTGAGCATCTCTGGAGAGACCTGAAAATGGCTGTCCACCAACATTCACCATCCAACCTGATGGAACTGGAGAGGATCTGCAAGGAAGAATGGCAGAGGATCCCCAAATCCAGATGTGAAAAACTTGTTGCATCATTCCCAAGAAGACTCATGGCTGTACTAGCTCAAAAGGGTGCTTCTACTCCCAAAGGGTCTGAATACTTATGACCATGTGACATTTCAGTGTTTTTCTTTTTTAATAAATTTGCAAAAATATCTACATTTCTGTGTTTTTTCTGTCAATATGGGGTGCTGAGTGTACATTAATGAGAAATAAAATGAACTTTTTTGCTTTTAGTAAATGGCTGCAATGAAACAAAGAGTGAAAAATTTAAAGGGGTCTGAATACTTTCCGTACCCACTGTAATTGTCCCTTGACAATAACCTGACCACAAAGAGTTCAACCACTTTAACTGTATGGTCAAAAGTAAACCAAAAGTGAATAAACATTTTTAAATATAAGGGGATATCAACTTTCTTTTGCCCTATCTGTACCACCACTGTTTTGGATGCTTGGGTTTTGTAATTCAGATAGTGATGTCAACATATAAAGCTTTACACAGCTCCCTGTTTGATCTGAGGACACAGACATTGCTTTGGATGAGGTATTCTGGTTTGGCTATTACTCCCAGCTTAAGCATCTAGGTTTAATGAAAAAATATGCATTAATCTATATAAACCGCCTTCCAAAAGTAGTCACTAGGAGTAAGTTTCTCTTTTCTACCAAGGAGGTCTTATTTGAAATGGTTATTTCCCCTTACCCAGAATTATTAGCAGGGCATGCTTGGTCTAAGTCCCTGTATCCCTAATGAGACATAGTACCCTCAAAAAAAAAATTGCAACCACATCCTCTTCTGCACTTCCTGTGTTGCTTTTTACATGACAAAGTGACCACAGTAATCAGCACCTATCACATTTATAGTTATCCCTCATGGTTTCATATGTTTGTTTTTGCCGTTGATTTTAAGCTAATTGTGTTTATATATCATTTTTTTACATAACCTGTCTTAATAAAAAAAAAAAAAAAATCATAAAATAAAATTAGTGGTCTGTCGTCATTGTGTGATAAATAAGTTTGCCAGCAACTGTACATTTTTACTTTGATTATTGGTAGTTTACAATATGATTCTCAAAAACTTTTTTCCATATTTACTGCTTAACAGGGTAATGGCTAATATGTAACCATGCTGCTTGAGCCACAGTAACAGCTGAAAATACAGATGATCTACTATGCCTAAGCCCATGTGACAGTGCTTCCAGTGTTTGATGAGACAGCATCACTTGTTGGAATGCACATTCCTTTGTACAGTGGCTCATATAAGCCAGATGCCTAGTTTTTAAAGTCCCAGAGATATTACACAGGCTTTGTCATAAATGTTGTTCCTAGTAATGGGGGGGTTTATATGCATCTCAAATATAGGCTGTGTTTACATGCTGTATACTTGTTGCTGATTATTATTGCAAATTTTCATTGCTAAATTTGCAGTACAATGCATGTGAATGTGATGTATGCATACTGCATATTTAATTTAAAAATCCTTGACAATTCCTAAGTGTTGTGGAAGTTTGCTAGCAATTTGTGGTGTACAGTTTTAATAGTATTGCAGCACCAACTATGTGTGGGACATGTGGGTAGTATGGTTCCCCTTGGCTAGCCAAGAACAATAATGGAATATGGTCAGTCAAACAAGGGTTTGTAACACGGGCCTGTGGATTTGTAGTGGGAGGATGTAGACCACTCCAGTCTCCATGAGCTTGAAGGCATATGTGTTACCTGCAGATTGGTGTAGTGCTTCATTACTTCCAGACATACTGGGGCATATCTATTAAGACTGGCGAATTGTACACTAGTTTTCATAAACGACATGACTGGCACAGGGAACAGGATCTCTCTAGTTCCTAACCTGCGTTAGATTTTCAGGGGACAGTAAAGTAGATTTCCATTGAAACTCTCAGCAGGAAAATGACATGGTTATAATAAATTTGACAAGTCAAGGTGCAGATCAAGGCTTGAGGCACAGTTTCCTGGTTTAGAGGGAATGATAAATTTTGTCCCACAGATTTTTTATTTTTTTTGTGTTGTGTATGTGGCTAGATTGTTGAGAAGATTACCTTCTACTGCATTATCCCCAACTTGTTAGTGGGGAGTTTCTGCAGTTCAGATGTATACAATAGACTTATTTACAGTGGGGGAAAAAAGTATTTAGTCAGCCACCAATTGTGCAAGTTCTCCCACTTAAAAAGATGAGAGAGGTCTGTAATTGACATCATAGGTAGACCTCAACTATGAGAGACAAAATGAGAAAACATATCCAGAAAATCACATTGCCTGATTTTTAAAGAATTTATTTGCAAATTATGGTGGAAAATAAGTATTTGGTCACCTACAAACAAGCAAGATTTCTGGCTCTCACAGACCTGTAACTTCTTCTTTAAGAGGCTCCTCTGTCCTCCACTCATTACCTGTAGTAATGGCACCTGTTTGAAATTGTTATCAGTATAAAAAACACCTGTCCACAACCTCAAACAGTCACACTCCAGACTCCACTATAGTGAAGAACAAACAGCTGTGGAAGGACACCAGAAACCAAATTGTAGACCTGCACCAGGCTGGGAAGACTGAATCTGCAATAGGCAAGCAGCTTGGTGTGAAGAAATCAACTGTCGGAGCAATAATTAGAAAATGGAAGACATTCAAGACCACTGATAATCTCCCTCGATCAGGGGCTCCACGCAAGATCTCACCCCGTGGGGTCAAAATGATCACAAGAACGGTGAGCAAAAATCCCAGAACCACACAGGGGGACCTAGTGAATGACCTGCAGAAAGCTGGGACTAATGTAACAAAGACTACCGTCAGTAACACACTACGCCGCCAGGGACTCAGATCCTGCAGTGCCAGACGTGTCCCCCTGCTTAAGCCAGTACATATCCGGGCCCGTCTGAAGTTTGCTAGAGAGCATTTGGATGTTCCAGAAGAGTATTGGGAGAATGTCATATGGTCAGATGAAACCAAAGTAGAACTGTTTGGTAGAAACACAACTCGTCGTGTTTGGAGGAGAGTGAATGCTGAGTTGTATCCAAAGAACACCAGACGTACTATGAATCATGGGGATGGCAAAATCATGCTTTGGGGCTGTTTCTCTGCAAAGGGACCAGGACGACTGATCCGTGTACATGAAAGAATGAATGGAGCCATGTATCGTGAGATTGTGAGTGCAAACCTCCTTCCATCAGCATGGGCATTGAAGATGAAACGTGTTTCAGCATGACAATGATCCTAAGCACACCGCAAGGGCAATGAAGGAGTGGCTTCGTAAGAAGCATTTCAAGGTCCTGGAGTGGCCTAGCCAGTCTCCAGATCTCAACCCCATAGAAAACCTTTGGAGGGAGTTGAAAGTCCGTGTTGCCCAGCGACAGCCCCAAAACATCACTGCTCTAGAGAAGATCTGCATGGAGGAATGGGCCAACATACCAGCAACAGTGTGTGCCAACCTTGTGAAGACTTACAGAAAACGTTTGACCTCTGTCATTGCCAACAAAGGACATATAACAAAGTATTGAGATGAACTTTTGTTATTGACCAAATACTTATTTTCCACCATAATTTGCAAATAAATTCTTTAAAAATCAGAGAATGTGATTTTCTGGATTTGTTTTCTCATTTTGTCTCTCATAGTTGAGGTTTACCTATGATGACCATTACAGGCCTCTCTCATCTTTGTAAGTTGGAGAACTTGCACAATTGGTGGCTGACTAAATACTTTTTTTCCCCACTGTATACTGCAAGGTACATTACATTAATAAAGATGGCAGTTTGAGATTTCTATTTAATTTATACTGCCACCCCCCCCCCCAAAGAAAGTCAATGGATTATACCGTATGCTTCTCAAAATGGTACCAATTTAAACCATAACCGTGCGAAAAAACAAAGCCCTCACATACCTATGTTTACAGAAAAATAAAAAAGGTTAAGAAAAACCTGGTTAAAAAAAAACAAGCCCTCATACACCATCAATAGGAAAATTTAAAGTTCTTGGCCTTGTCATTAAAGAAGCACTCCAGGATAATTTCAGTAAGTAAAGGGGACTTTTTTTTCTGTGGTTATCGTCCACTCCTATTTTGGCTTACTGATGCAAAATGCTGAAAAAGGACTGTAGTGTAAATATTCTGAAAATTTCACATTTGTTTGCACATTTGTTTCATGTACTGTGCTGCTTTGTTCCTTGATCCTCTTAAAGGCACACTCCAAGGAAAACTAATAAACTGTGTTATGAACTGCCCCTTCAGATCTTGCTTTAGGCATGATTTCTGTGTTTGATCTTTGATTCCACTCAGCCCAGCACTAAGCATAACACAGTTTCAAATACAGTCATATGAAAAAGTTTGGGCACCCCTATTAATCTTAATCATTTTTAGTTCTAAGTATTTGGGTGTTTGCAACAGCCATTTCAATTTGATATATCTAATGACTGATGGACACAGTAATATTTCAGGATTGAAATGAGGTTTATTGTACTAACCGAAAATGTGCAATATGCATTAAACCAAAATTTGACCGGTGCAAAAATTTGGGTACCCTTATCATTTTATTGATTTGAATACTTTTTACTGACTTACTGAAGCACAAAATTGGTTTTGTAACCTCACTGAGCTTTGAACTTCATAGCCAGGTGTATCCAATCATGAGAAAAGGTATTTAAGGTGGCCAATTGCAAGTTGTTCTCCTATTTGAATCTCCTCTGAAGAGTGGCATCATGGGCTCCTCAAAACAACTCTCAAATGATCTGAAAACAAAGATTGTTCAACATAGTTGTTCAGGGGAAGGATACAAAAAGTTGTCTCAGAGATTTAACCTGTCAGTTTCCACTGTGAGGAACATAGTAAGGAAATGGAAGACCACAGGGACAGTTCTTGTTAAGCCCAGAAGTGGCAGGCCAAGAAAAATATCAGAAAGGCAGAGAAGAAGAATGGTGAGAACAGTCAAGGACAATCCACAGACCACCTCCAAAGAGCTGCAGCATCATCTTGCTGCAGATGGTGTCACTGTGCATCGGTCAACAATACAGCACACTTTGCACAAGGAGAAGCTGTATGGGAGAGTGATGCGAAAGAAGCCGTTTCTGAAAGCACGCCACAAACAGAGTCGCCTGAGGTATGCAAAAGCACATTTGGACAAGCCAGCTTCATTTTGGAAGAAGGTCCTGTGGACTGATGAAACAAAGATTGAGTTGTTTGGTCATACAAAAAGGCGTTATGCATGGCGTCAAAAAAACACAGCATTCCAAGAAAAACACTTGCTACCCACTGTAAAATTTGGTGGAGGTTCCATCATGCTTTGGGGCTGTGTGGCCAATGCCGGCACCGGGAATCTTGTTAAAGTTGAGGGTCGCATGGATTCAACTCAGTATCAGCAGATTCTTGAGAATAATGTACAAGAATCAGTGACGAATTTGAAGTTACGCCGGGGATGGATATTTCAGCAAGACAATGATCCAAAACACAGCTCCAAATCTACTCAGGCATTCATGCAGAGGAACAATTACAATGTTCTGGAATGGCCATCCCAGTCCCCAGACCTGAATATCATTGAACATCTGTGGGATAATTTGAAACGGGCTGTCCATGCTCGGCGACCATCAAACTTAGCTGAACTGGAATTGTTTTGTAAAGAGGAATGGTCAAAAATACCTTCATCCAGGAACTGATTAAAAGCTACAGGAAGCAACTAGAGGCTGTTATTTTTGCAAAAGGAGGATCTACTAAATATTAATGTCACTTTTCTGTTGAGGTGCCCATACTTTTGCACCGGTCAAATTTTGGTTTAATGCATATTGCACATTTTCTGTTAGTACAATAAACCTCATTTCAATCCTGAAATATTACTGTGTCCATCAGTTATTAGATATATCAAATTGAAATGGCTGTTGCAAACACCCAAATATTTAGAACTAAAAATGATTAAGATTAATAGGGGTGCCCAAACTTTTTCATATGACTGTATTACTGGAGTGTTCCTGTAAAATAAAACTTTTGATATATTAACACCTTAAAGGGACTCTATCATTACCAAAACCACTTTTAAGCTAATGGCACATTGGAATGGCCTTTAAAAAGGCCACTCTACTCCTACCTTTCCTTGTTTTCTTCTCCCAGCCGATTCCAAGATAATTAATTTCTTCATGTATGTAAAGGAGCAGCCGGAGCGTTCCTCCTCTTCTGTGGGCACCCACTTCGTCATCACTTCTCACCGCCCCTTCATCCGTTGCGGTGAATCCCCTTTGGTCTTCTTTCTTCTTCAGTTCTCGCCGGCAGCGAATTCTCACGCATGCTCAATCGGCTCTGCCACTTCGGGTTTGGGCAGAGCCGACTGCGCATGACGGGCCACCATTTTCCGGTGGTCTGTCACAAGAGTGTTCTGTGGCAGAGCCGATTACGCACAGCGCTGCATACGAGGACTTGGAAGAGAGAAGATTAAGAGGGGAGTCACCGCAACGGACGAAGGTGTGGTAATAAGCAATGACGAGGTGGGTGCTCGCAGAAGAGTAGGAATGCCCCGGGTGCTCAATGGTGCTCATTTACATACATAAAGAAACAAATTATCTTGGAATCGGCTGGGAGAAGAAAACAAGGAAGGGTAGGAGGAGAATGGCCTTTTTAAAGGCCATTCCAACGTGCCATTAGCTTAAAAGTGGTTTTGCGAATGATGGACTCCCTTTAAAGTGTAACTTTCATTTTTTTTTTTTCTATTATGTCGTGGTGTGCGGTGAACATTTTTCTAATATACTTTATTAACCTATCTGACTTCTTTTTAATAGAAAATAGGCTGTTGCTCTAAATAAGCATTGTCATGGAGGCTGTCTGTACACGTACTCAATGTAGTACATAGAGCTGAGGGATTTACCAAAGGGGGATAGTCACTTCAAATGGCTGTATCTCTGGTTTTATACCACATATAAAAGAATTAGCCATATCACTAATTAAAAGCACAGTCGGGAATGTGATTTTATATTCAGGATGAACTGTTTCATATTAAGTTCAGATTGCCAACTTGAAGTTTTTAAAGATATATGCCATATCAGTGTTCAATATGTTGTTCTCAATTTGTGTCAACAAAGACAGGCACTACTAAAAAATGATTTTAGATTTAGAGAGACTGGTTTTTGGGCAGACCTAGAGAATTCCACTGTACTAAGAGCGAGCCATTTTGTTAACTACACCTCTCAAGGAATTTACAAAGGGGCATGCTGGGCATTTTAACCCTTGAGTGCTGCATTTATTTAATCTCCTGAAATGAATGTACAACTGTTGCGGTTAAAAATTAAAATTTTCATTTTTTTCCAGAGATGCACCATTTCAGTACCCAGTATCTTGTACCCAGTTTGTCTCAGCAGATAAACATATACTCCAAAAGCTGTAAAACAAGTTATCCGGTACAACTGCTTTTGGATTGTCTGTGTCTGACACAAGCTAGGCACACCATATTGTGCACTGAATTGACACAATTTCTAGAAAAATTGCAATTTTCTCATTTGCCTTGGCTGTGGGAGTGGAAAGCTGGTTTTCCCAGGCTGGAAATGGGACATTTGCACTCCGGGACTACACAATGGTTGGGGGGTGGTAGCAGAAGTCACCCCCACGTGGACCAGTCAACCCATTAAAGCAGTACCTACTACTCGGCCAGTGGAGACTGTGGGTGCATACCACACACAGCTCAGAATGGAAGCAGGGTAGTGAACCCCATCAACCTCACCCCAGTACCTGCTTGGATAGGAGGGGTTTCATAGCCTATGTGGTTATATTCTCTTTATGATGATCTCTGCTTTATGTGGCTTTAAGTTCTTAAGGAAGTAGAACCGGGGAAGGAGAAGGCGTTGGTGAAGGAATCTGTGAAGAGGCCTTATAAATCCAAATTAATGGAGTTTGCAGTTTGCAAGAGGAAATTAGCTGTGTCATACTCTTAAAGGGGTTGTTCCTATATGGACACATCCACTGTCCTGTGAATAGGGGATAAGTGTCCTATCGCTGGGGGCCCGACCACCAGGTCCCTCAGTGATCAGGAGACCAAAAGTCCCCTTTAAACCCTCCTTGTAAATGGGAGCCACATTAGGCTTGCATGACCGATGCTCCATTCACTTATATGGGGCTGCAGGTGCTGCTGGATATTACAGTTGAGAGAAAATGTTTTTCATTCCTTCAGCTGTTAAAAGCTGATTCATTAAACTGTAAAATTTGAAGTACAGTTTATGCTACTTCAGTTAGAGTGCGTAAGATTGATGCTTCTGTTACAAAACTTTCCAGAAAGACCTCTCTAGACTTTGAAGATTTAGGCTCCCTTAGAGACCTGTTAAAAGGGCAGCTGGATCCCTTTAAAATAAATTGGGAAGCCTCAACTACCAGCTTTAACCCAGCTATTGCAGCCACCTCAGTAGTTGATCTGGGTTCTATTATGAGCGAAGGTCTTAAGATAAAAATTTTCCTTTTTGAAGAAGAAAGATTCCTGACCAGAGATGCAGAGGGCACTGAAAGTGAAGGTAAAAATATCTCCTCCTTAAGCGGGTGTTGGTTCCTGTACCCCTAAAGGAAAAAGGGAGAGACTATTATTCCACTCTGTTCCTAGTAAGGAAAACAAAATTATTTCAATTACAGTTACATTTTGTAACATTATAAATCTAAAATCTGTTTCTTAGGGGGCGTTCACACTGCCGTTGGTGACAGTCAGTAGTGTCCGTTGCTATTGTCCGTTACAAGATTTTAGCATCAGACACTAGCTGAACTGTCAGAAATCCCTTAAAATTTCCATTCATTTCAATGGGTTTTTATATTCTATCCGTTAGTGTCTGTTTACACCCAATCCGTCAGAAGTCCGTTTTTTTTTTCCGCGGACAAAAATTCCTACATGCAGGACTTTTTTGGCCGTTTGGAAAAACAGATTCTTGACGGACAGCAAGTGTCCGTTATTTTTTTAACATTCAAGTCTATGGGTTACGGACTTATAACGGACAGTAACTGATAGCCATCAGTTACTGTCCGTTATTTTATGTCCTTTTCGTTTTTCTGCGCATGCTCAGAAAGAAGAAGAAAAATAAAAAAAAAATGGACAGTGTTAAAAAACGGACGCTAACTGATGCTAATGTGTCTATTTTTTTAACTGATCCATTAATTGGATCAGTTAAAAAAAAAAATGGACACATTAACATCAGTTAGTGTCCGTTAATGTCTCTTATGATAGGTGTCATTCCTTCATAACGGAGTCCAAAGGTAGTATGAACCCTGCCTTACTTATGAAAGGTTCAGAATATCAGTTGTCTCTGCAGGAAGCAGTCATTTCCCAGGTTGTTGTCTTGCCACTCTGGATCTGAATAATGTGTATTTCCACATTCCTATTCATGTGGATCATCAAAAATTCTTAAGGGTGACTGTGGTCATGGTAAATTCCTGGCTCTAGCTGTTGTGTTCTCCTAGCTCCCATGTGCCTTTACAAAGGTGATGGCCAGTTTGTGGCTCATATCATGGGGAAAGATGCTTTTTCCAAGTCATTGAGAAAGGGTCTCCTACTATATCATTTTGTCCCTCTAAAACTAATACCGAGGACATTGAGGAAAATCAGGGCAGAGTGAGCCCTTGACATTTTTAGCTCACACTTCTGGTCCAAGAGGGTATGGTTTTCCTGACTCTAAGTTTTCAGGAGTGGACCCATGGGTTCTGCCAGAGAGGGAAGGGTATCCATGCCCTGGGCCCGATCTTTCACCTGAATGTGAAAAGTCTGCATTTGACTGTTTACCCTCTAAGATCTGCATTTAAAAAGTCAAAGGTAAGGTAAGTTTTCAAATATACTTGAGATGCTGCAAGTCTTTTTTTTTCCTTTGCTATCAAACCTATCAAAAAAACAGTGACTATCTTTCCAGACCCTGCCTTTTTAGTAGTATCTACATTTCACTATTCCCAGGAGGCGGTGTTACCTTCTTTTTGCTCCAATCCTAGCTAGAAAGGATGTTTCATACTTTTGTTGTTAGGCGCTGCTTGCTTAAAAACTTGGAGGTCTCAAATCCTTGTAGGAAGTTTCAGATTTTAGTGCAGTTCAGTGGGTCTTAATAAAGGGAAGCTTGCCTCTTCCTAGATGAGTAGCTAGGTGGATTAAGAGAACTATTCCTCGTCCCTTCTGGCTTTGAGGGCCCATTCAACTAGATCTGTCTGTTTCTTGGATAGAGAGAGCTAAACCATTGCAAGAGCAAATTTGAAAGGTGTCCACTTGGTCCTCACCTCATACTTTTCTTTAGCCATTTGGAAATAAAGTGGTCCTGACAGCACCCATAGTTATCTCACCAAGGTTTTTTTTTTTAATATGTTGCTTGTAAATAGTGTAGCTGGTGTGCTTTAGCTGCAGAAAAAAAAAATAAAGTGATATATTTGCAATGTTAAATTCCTTGGATGTTGCTAAAAGAACTGGAGGAAAGGGATGGCTACTCCATTTTGAAATAACTCCTGTTTCCTATCTAGAGGAGGAGGTGGTGGCTATAGGATGCGGTTGTTGACTCAAGGGAAAAAAAAATAAAAATCTACTGGTAAGTTATCACTGCTTTTACTGTTCAGCTGCACATTAAATTCTGGAAAAACTACACTACACTACACCCCTGGATAAATTTCCTGAGGGGTGCACAGGCTTGGACTGGCCCACTGGGATAGAATCCACTCGTGGGCCCCATGCTTTTAGGAATTCCAGATGGCCCTGCTGCTTTTTTTTTTTTTTTTAAACTCGTTTTATTGAAAATTGTGTACCAGACACAAGAAAAGGAAACAAAATATATATAACAGGTTGCGCACAAGAAAATCAAGAATTTTGATACAGAGTCACTCAAAGTACTACATAACCACCTCGTCAGTCTATCGCCCACGCACCACTTGGCCAATACAACGTAGACTCGGTACAAAAAAGAGATATGCAGAACATATATAACACCGTGTAAATCAATTATACATATACAAGAACATGCAATCAATAAATCAAGGATAGCAGCAAGACTACAATCCAAGATGAGGTCGTGGATACTCCCGGCGTCTCCCACCCCTCACAGCGTAAGTAAATGAATGGCAGTACGCAATGAGGGAGCCGTATATTGAGTTACCGAAGAATTGCACCATGTTCCCCACACCTTATGGAATTTCTGAGGACATCCTCTCCCTTTATACATAATCTGGTTGAAAGGAAGAACAGTATTAACAAGTTTCCTCCACTGAGATACTGATGGGGGTCTCGAAGCCATCTATCGCAGTGCGATAGCTTTCCTGGCATAAAACAAAGACTCCCGCAAGAAGATTCTAACATGGTGTTGCCATAATTCTTCATCTAATATGCCAAAGAGGCATACCTCTGGGGTTAATGGTATAGGTTTGGCCAGAACTTCCACCAGGAGATCCACGACCCCTTTCCAAAAACACTGTATGATCGGACAGGCCCAAATCATATGCCAAAAATCTGACTGTGGACAGGGACACCTAAGGCAACCTGGGTTGGGTAGTCGTCCCATTTTGTAAAGACGGGAAGGTGTCAAGTAGCATTGGTGTAGAATATATGTTTGAATCAATTTATTATTTGCTGAAGGTGACACATACTGAGGAGATTCGAGGATGTCTTGAAACATCTCATTTGTGAGAGCTGGGATGTTAGTGTGCCATCATGTCAGGGCCGGGGCGTCCAATAAGGATACCTTGGCCTGTATCAGGTGTGCATACAAAGTAGAGATCAAACCCCCAGGGCCCTGCGAGCGAAGTATTCTGATAAGCGGATACTCAGATATATTGTCCATCTGATCTGGGAACTGAGAAGAGAGTGCATGTCGAATCTGTAAATATCTAAAGAACTGTGCTCTAGGAATGCCATAGGAGGAGCTTAGTGAGTCAAACGTTCTAAAAACGCCTTGGGTATACAGGTCTTTAAGAGAGGACACGCCATACTGCGACCAGGCCTGAGCGCCAGGCAGGGCCAATAGCGCCGACAGACCAGGGTTGCGCCAAAGCGGGGTCTCCGCAGGTACATCAGAGTAGGCAGACACCTTTTTCGCCTGACGCCAAACCTGTCCTGCCAGAGCATGAATAGGCAACAACTTCCCCCTGAACATGGTTGGGTGCTCCAACACCGGCCATAGAATACGCAGACCCAGGTGGTGAGCCAGATGTGCCTCGGACCCCGGCAGGGGATCAGATGAGAGCCACTTCTGGATGAAACGGAGCTGTCCTGCCAGGTAGTAAAGAAACAGATCAGGGAGCGATGTACCACCGAGCTGTTTCGGTCATTGTAGAGATGACAACCTAAGCTTAGATCTAGAATTCCCCCATACAAAGGAGATAATAAGAGAGTCCATTTGTTTAAAAAAATCTAAGGGGCACAGACACAGCAGAATGGCTTAAAGCATATAGACATTTGGGCAGCACTATCATTTTAACAAGGTTGATTCTACTAGCCACCGACAAAGGTAGTGCAGCCCAGAGGTTAAACTTGGCCCTAAAGTGCAAGATGAGCGGAAAAATATTCTGTTCCAAAAAACACTTATGGTCTTTAGATATAAAAATGCCCAAATATCTGCATGTTGAAACTGTCGTCAACCCACACACCACATCCCCCTCAGCTACACTCAATGCGCGGCCAATATGCATGTATGAGGACTTAGTCCAATTGGTCCGCAGGCCAGAATAATTACCAAACTCATCAATTACAGCCATGGCTCTGGGCAGGAACTGGGAAGGGTCACTCATGAACAGGAGTAAATCATCAGCGAAAAGTGCTGTCCTCTCCTCCCGGGTGCCCATCACTATGCCTCTGTATATGGGGTCGTTCCGAAGCAATATTGCCAGGGGCTCCACCGCCAAAGCAAACAGTAGCGGTGACAATGGGCAGCCCTGTCTTGTAACCCTACCTAGGGGAAAGTAGGAAGACAACGTGCCATTAATCGACAGCGCCGCTCTAGGGGAACTATATAAAAGGGAAATCCAGGTAATGAACCCCTCTCCAAATCTGTATCCACGCAACACCTGCAATAAAAAAGGCCACTCGAACGCCTTTGTTGCATCTAATGAGGCCACCGCCCAGTCATGTGAGGATGATGCACCAATCTGAGTTATCACCTGAAACCGTCTGAGATTATCCGATGTGTATTTTCCAGGCAAAAAGCCTGTCTGATCCGGGTGAACAAGGTCGAGAACAACTGAATTGAGCCTATTTGCCAACATTTTAGTAAGAAGTTTATAGTCTATATTAAGCAGAGATATAGGCCTATATGAGCCGCAGTCCAGCGGGTCCTTGTCAGGCTTAAGTAACAGGATAATAGTGGCATCGTAAAAGGATCCCGGGAGACTGCGGCCCGAAAAGGCAGCATTGTAACATTCAAGCAACACCGGGAGAAGCAGGTCCCCATACTGGGCGTAAACCTCCACCGGGCTGCCATCCGGGCCAGGTGATTTGCCCCTTGCCATATCTGCCAGAGCTCCCAAAAGTTCCCCCAGCTATTGGACAGTACCTCCCCCGTCTATGAATGCACTCGTAGTATTGCAGGTGAGGCTGTGTTTTGATGTATCAGTTGAGCCAGAAGGCTGCTTGACTGTTTACCAAGTTCATAAAACTTGTTTGCTAAAAAACAGAGACCTACGTGCCTTGTCATGTAGTATATGCAGATACTGTCTTCCCGTGTGTAACCACTGAGATCTAGCCTCATCAGTTGGCTTAGCCACGTAGGCGGCTTCGAGAGAAGCACACTGGGTCGCCAGGGTAGTTTCCAACAGTGAGGGTTCCCTTTTCACAAAGGAAATGGAGGACTTAATACAGCCTCTAAGATATGCCTTCGTGGTCTCCCATAAGAGGAGTGGTGAAGTATCTGGGGAATTAATGGTCAAAAACGTCTGAAGTTGGTCGGGTATTCGATCATGTGGTACAAATAGTTTCAACCAAAATGGGTGTATTCGCCAGCCCTGTCGTGGTCTGGCAGCCGTATTTAGTTGGACCAACAAAGGGGAATGATCAGACAATGCCCTAGGTAAATAGGATATGGTCTGCAACTGAGAACAGGTTTTAGTATTTCCAAAAACATGGTCAATCCTAGACAGGGTATGTCTGTTGGCAGAGTGACAGGAAAAAGTGCGGGCCTCCGGAAATCGAACCCGCCACAAATCCTGCCATCCTAGTTCATTGGATCATTTTGGCCATTGTAGTAGGGCGAGGTAGAGAGGGGGAGTCCGGCTCCCAGAGAACCGGTCCAAAGCAATATCCATAACTTTATTAAAATCACCCAGACATAATACAATAGCTCCCGGGAATCTGGTCACAAACTGCGCAGCCTGCTGGAGCACAGAGAGATCAGACGCCGGTGGCAGGTACACGCCCAGGATAACATACAGGACTGAATCAACTCAAGCCTGGGCAAAAACGTATTGTCCCTCGGGGTCCCTTACAATGAGGCCCGGCTCCCACCTGAGTCTACGATGTACCAAGATGGACACCCCCCTGGAATAGGATGTATGTGTAGAATGAGCCGCACACTGAACCCATGGCTTTTGAAGTCGTCTGGAATTGTCTGGAACCAAATGAGTTTCCTGAAGGCATATGAGGTGCGGGTCAGCCCTCCTAATCTGGGAAAAAACTAGCGACCGCTTTCGTGGGCTGCCCAGGCCCCTCACATTCCAAGATAGTACACTAAATGACGCCATGGTCGTCTAAGAATGTAATCATGGCAGTTCAGGACCCCAAAAACGACCCACATGTGAGTGTGTAGTGCGTGGTTGAGTGAAACACAGAGTAGTGTGCAGCAACCTAAGAACCATATACAAACTAAATAAACCATTGCACCCCTAATGGGTGTGAGACATATTACTGACATAAACAAAACAATGTTCGTTGAGATAATCGTGGCTACAAATAACGGGGGTAAGAAGTGCACCCAAAATGGTTGGTATACGGGGCACTGTCTTAAAGGTATAGGTGATCAATAGGCTAGGGGATATACTTTCAAAAGAGCCAGGTTCGCATAAGTAAGTAGCATACACCGGCGCCTCAGGGGCCGCCAGCCAAGGTAACTATAAAGATACAGGATAATATGATAGCAAAACCGCACATTATCATAAAACTACTATGCAGTAAAACGAGAACATCCCATAAAACATAAGTCCTTATGTATGGTCCGACCGGACCCCTCACCACACGCCCTCAGGATCAGCGCCTCGGTGATCGAGGTAGAAGAGATAGCCAGTCCTCCACATCCTTTGGTGAAGTGAAGAAGAGGGATCTGCCGTCATGGATGACACGAAGACGAGCTGGGTAAATCATGGAGTATTGTATAGCCTTTTCTCGCAGCCGTCTTTTCACGGCCACGAAGGATGCTCGGGTCTTCTGGAGAGCCGCCGAGAAATCTGGAAACATGGCCACTGCAGCTCCATTGTATTTAAGCTCACCAGCCTGGCGTGCAGCCAGCAACGCCGTATCTCGATCCATGCTATTAATCAGACGGGCCAACAAAGGCCGAGGAGGTGCTCCCTGAGGCGGCGGTTTAGCTGGAACCCTGTGGGCCCGTTCCACTGCAAATATTGGTGAGAAGTGAGCCTCCGGCAAGACATTCTTCAGCCACCTCTCCACAAAGGCCCGAGGATCGTCACCCTCCGCCCGCTCCGGCAGGCCCAGAATACGGAGATTATTTCGTCGCAGTCTGTTCTCCAAATCATCTGCACGTTGGGTCCACAGATTTGCAGCCCTCTCCAGGTCCTGGAGCTTGGCAGGAAGTGGGTTAACAGTGTCCTCCACCTGAGAGACCCGATCCTCCACCTCACGCACCCTGTCTCCTAAGGCCTGAATGTCCTGGCGGAGCAGGCCCAGGTCAATTTTTACCTCTTCAATTTTCCCGGTCAGCGAGGAAGTGCCGGCATGGATCGCCTCCAGTAGCTGTCCAGTAACTTGTTTTAAAGTGGGCTCGGGGTCTTCCCCTGGAAGGGCTGGAGAGGTTGCCTCTAGCGATGAGGATGCAGAAGCGGATGCGGCCCTGGAGAACCCCCTCAGGCGATCAGAGACAGAGGTTGATTGCGGGCGACTCATTTTAGAGAGTCAGCGGCTGCTTTTCCTGCGTACCGTAAGGGTGGGTGTGATGGCAAGGACGAGGTGTGGTTATGGCAAGACCAGGTCGATCTCAGAGGATTATAAGCAAGGTCTCTGGCTAAGAACAGTTGAACAGTAGGAGCCTCTGTGTCGGGCCACCAGGGCCAATCAACCAGCCAAGGACAGACGGTAACTCAACAGTCCAATAGTACCGATAGCAACATTCACTGGATTATAAGTAAAGCCTCCAAGAGAGAGCCGTCAGCGGAGCAATGAAGTAGACAGATTGCCAGGAGGAACTAGAGGAGGACAGATGGTAACTCAACAGTCCAATAGTGCATACAGCAACCTTCACTAGATTATAAGTAAAGCCTCCAAGAAAGAGCAGTCAGCAGGGTGACAAACCATATAGAAGCACACACCTTCAATGGGTCAGAAACAGTTGATGGCTGCAGCAGGTGTTGTTTTGCAGTGTTGCCCAGAGGAGTTAGAGGAAGGTCCCCACGTGCAGAGTAGCGAGCAGGAGAGAGGAGTGCCGGCTCCCAGACCTCCAGGCAGGGACAGAGGGATCAGTCAGAACAAGGCCCAGCTCACAAGAGACTCCAGTCTCAGTGCCCCCCACCAGCCGATGTCCGAGCAGGTGAGGATGAAAATGGCCGCTGGCCACGAGGAGAGAGGGGAGACCGCAGTCCACGCGGCAGCAGGATCAGCGGTGTCGGCAGAGCCAGCGCAGCCCCAGGCCGGCACACAAGCGCAGCGGCACAGACGCAGCTCCAGGCAGTGGCAGCACGGGTCAGGGCAGCGCCAACAGTGGCAATGATGAAATATGGCCGCCGGCCACGTGCAGCGGCTACCGACCACAGCCCAGCAGGGACCAATATCGGCAGAACGGGAGTCCCAGAGCCAAGGGGAGGACCCCTGATGTGCGTTCCAGCTGAAAGCTGACCCGGGCGCCGGTGAGTCAGGATGATATACAGGATTAATGAGCGGCTCTAAACGGAGCTCAGCTCACATGCGACCGACCGCGTTGAGCGCTAGCCACGCCCCCCCGGCCCTGCTGCTTTTTTATTAGGCTGTAAATTACATCAAAACACTGAGCAGGGTCAGGATGTTGCTGAGGCTATTCAATGTCAGAACATGACGTGTGTCGTACAGGGCCCCCTAAAGGTTGGAGAGTGAAGGGGAGGTGGAGGAGGCCATGGGCTGGAGAAGGGATCGGTAAATTGAGTAATCCAGCAGGTACTGGTCTAAACAGTCTAAAGTCCCTGTATGGGAAGCACTTACTGTATGAGAGGTCCAAGAAAAGGGGCAATATACCGTGTGTGTGTGTGTGTGGGGGGGGGTGGTCAGTAAGGCAGGCATTATACCATGTGTGAACCAGAAAAGAGGGCTTTATACTGTATGGAGGTTTGTTATAAAGCCCACTTTCTTGGCCCACCTACGATATATTATGTGGGAGCCAGTAAAGGGCTAAACAGCAGTTGAAGCTTTTCAACTTTCCACCTCTGAGAGCTGGACCTCTGGAAAATGAAGAGGAATCTGAGGCAGAAGTCCGCCTCAATTCCCCTTCATTTTTTAAGGAAGCGGCACATAGAAAAGAAACAGAGTGCTCATATGGTGATATTATTATTGTGAATTCCCCCTTTCTCTGGTAAAGGATAATTTAGCAAAATATGAGAGGTTGCTGCCCATCACTCCAGATGAGTAGTTATCCCTCTTCCTCTTCAATCATTCTATCAATTGTAAGCTTTTTATGGCACAAACCTTTACCCAATGTAGAGTTACATCACAGCCAATGAACAGTTTCACTTTGAGAAGATGCTGACGCAGAAGGACCGGAACGCGCTGGAAGACACCGGAGCATCAGGTTCAGGTGTGTGATTTTTTTTTTTTTTTTTTTCTTCCCTCTCTCACCTTCCTCAGTTGTCCAGGCATTAAAAAAAAAATTCTTTAAGCAGTGACTAGAGATGTTGGATATCTTAAATCCAATCTTATTTAATCTCCACCGTAACGCGTTTTGGAGTGCACAGATCCCTTTTGTCAAACAAAACAGAGAGCATATCACAGACAACTGAGATATACCCATATTTAAAAGCAAGAAAAAAAAATTTAATATTTTGTGAATACCCCTTTATTTACTTAGGGGAGGAGGAACGTTTTTTGTGAAGGCATTGCATAGCACGTCAATAGTGGTGCATCATAAAGTATAGTGTCCAACTTACCTACTAGCTAAGTACATTTGCTGATAAAGAAGAATTGATGGGATTATGGCAGATGATGCTGGAGACTGCGGCAGCGCTCCGGAATAAGCAGTGTGCGAGCAAGGCTGAATTGTTAAACTCCACTCCCTCCTGGGCCCAACAGTTAATTGGATTTGGTGGGTTGGGTCTGCAGGTAGAAATGCTCTGGGTGAGCGATGTGTAAATGAGACTAGACTGTCTTGCTCCATTTCCTCCCAGGCTCAACAGCCAATAGGAATAGCTGTAGCCAGGGATACTTCTTCCTTGGCTACTAGGCCTGGTGCAGTTTAAGGTTATAGTCCACCACGAGTAATCTGCTACAGTGTACTTGTGGGGAGAGATATATAACATCCCCAGAAGGCAGAATAGGTGGTTCACAAGTGTGTGGACCGTCCTTATCTTACTGCACTAGTGCCTAGGTAATCTGATCTCTCTTAGGAGGGCTATAAATATCCATGCATGAGGGATATTTGGCCATTTAGGGATGATTTCTAAATGGCTGCATATGAAAATGTAAAAACTAGATGTATAAAAAAAAAAAAAATTCACATGAAAATATATCTAAAATATCACATCGGATAACTGCAATAATAATACATCTGTATGGAATACTTTGATACACCTCTTTTGGTGTTTTATGCAATGTCTTCACAAAAAATGTTCCTCTTCCCCTCTAGGGGTAAAGGAGCGTTTATAATAAGCAGTTTTTGGCACTTTTTAGCTTTTAAATATGGGTATATTTCGGTTGTCTGTGATGTGCTCTCTGTTTTGTTTGGCAAAGAGGTCTTTTACCCTGAAACGCATTACAGTGGAGATTAAATAAAAATGGATTTGTTTAAGATATCCATCATCTCTACTCACTACTTAACCCTACATTGAGTAGAGGTTTGTGACAAAAAAGCTCACAGTTTAGAAGTTATCCCACTTCCTCTTCAATCTTCATTTTCTGCCATCTTAACAGGCCCTTACTCTACCCTTACCCTCTGAGAAATACAACCCCCAGCAGCCCAAGATCTTTAGGCCAGCTTAGAGTTGTAGTTTTATAATTGCCTACCTCTGTACCATTATGCTGCAGTTATAGTGCCTGCTCTAATGGCTGGCGCAACAATCTCAGCTGTTTTAACCCTTCAAATGCTGCAGTGTATATACACTGCCACACCTCTGAATAAAATAGAAAATCTAAGGGCTAATTTATCAAGAACAATGTTTTCGACTTCTGACGTTTGCGCCTGATTTATAATTAAGTGCACACCTTGTCATAAATTAGGTGGAACTATCGGGGTCCATGTCCTCTCTGCTAGTTTAAAATTCAGGCATCAGTTATGCCAGAAAAGGCGTAAATAATGATAAATCTGACTTGGCTAGAAAAGTGGCGTGACTTATGGTTTTTACTCCAGTAACTGGAGAATGGACCCCTAGAATCATTTCCACTGGTGGGTCCTAGACATCCCATTCCAACACTGGGGGTGCAGTTTATAAAATAGGGTCACGTGTCAGGAGATATCAGGGCCTCAGTAATAGTGTTTGGTTTTTCAATACCATGTCAATCTAAATCTGAGCTAAACCAAATAGTGCTCCTTTTCCTTCTGTGCCCTGCTGAGTGCCCAAACATCAGTTTATACCTACATATGATATTAAGTGAGGTATCCTGATACAACAGTGTCATGTAGAGTTGAAACCAGAAGTTTACATACACTATATAAAAAGACACATATGCATGTTTTTCTCACTATCTGACATGAAATCAGAATAAACCTTCCCTGTTTTAGGTCAATTAGGATTACCAACATTATTTATATTTGCCAAATGCCAGGATAATGAGAGAGAGAATTTTTTAAGGCATTTTTATTACTTTCTGCAAAGTCAAAAGTTTACATACATTTCATTAGTATTTGGTACCATTGCCCTTAAACTGTATGACTTGTGTCAAAAGTTTTGGATATCCTTCCACAAGCTTCTCGCAATAGTTGGTAGGAATTTGGGCCCATTCCTCCTGACAAAACTGGTGTAACTGAGCAATGTTTGTAGGCCGCCTTTCTCGCACCTGCCTTTTCAGCTTTGCCCATACATTTTCAATAGGATTGAGACCAGGGCTTTGTGATGGCCACTCACAAAGCCCTGGTCAAAAAATGGGCAGTGTGTCATCAGTGTGTGATCCAAGTTTGCCAAAAAAAAAACAAAAACACAGGAGACATCTAACGATGTCCTTAGCTTGTCCGCAAATACAGTCGGCACACTGATGACACACTGAGTACATACGTGTGCCGTCCGTGGTTTTTAACCTGCCATAGGCTTCTATGGGTGAGTCCGTGCTGCAAACACTGAACAGAATAGGACCTGCTCTATATTTTGCAGCACAGACTCACGGCCCGCACACTGATCTGTGGAAATCAGTCGTGTGCATGAGCCCATAGAAATGAATGGGTCAGTAGGCTATCTGGGATAAAACATGGATAGCACACTGATCTCGCCAACGGTCATCTATAAGGGGCTTAAGAGTGCAGATTTCGATGTATAGTGTTTGGACGCGATGTCATGTTTGCAGAGCCTCTGAGGTACCCGTAAAATGGAATCCTCCAGAAAGTGACCCCATTTTGAAAACTGCACTCATCAAATAATTAATCAAATTATTTTTCAAAATCTGTATGCTCAAGGGATGGTACAAACTGAATATGTGTGTGTGGAGTACATAGGGTATACCAAATTCCCTACTATTTTTGCAGTAGCTCCTATGATTGGGGGGGGGGGTCACTTCTGGTATCTTTTCCCTCATCTCTAAACCTGGGGATGTACCCTGATGTACGCTCACCTAGCTTACACATTTCCTGTTCCAGCCAGTTTTGCCCTAAAGATGTATCAATTTTTGTGTTTTTTTTTTTTTTTTGTTGTTGTTTCATTGTCTAAGCTAGAACTTTTTTTATTCTTCTAGTTATTGTATCCATGCATGGATTGTTTTTTTGCAGGATCATATGCATTTTTCTATCCCCTTCCCACCACAGGCATTTTTCCATTTTCGTTTGACTGTAATAGGACGTGTTTTTCCACAAAATCTTAGTGTCTTACTGATGGGATATAGAATGATCAGTAAGACATTACCCTGTCATACACACGTGGACAAAATTATTGGTACCCCTCGTTTAATGAAAGAAAAACCCACAATGGTCACAGAAATAACTTGAATCTAACAAAAGTAATAATATATAAAAATTATATGAAAATGAACAAATGAAATTCAGACATTGCTTTTCAACCATGCTTCAACAGAATTTTTTATAAAAGAAAACTCATGAAACAGGCCTGGACAGAAATGATGGTACCCCTGAAAATAATGTGACCAAAGGGACATGTTAAATCAAGGTGTGTCCACTAATTAGCATCACAGGTGTCTACAATCTTGTAATCAGTCAGTGGGCCTGTATATAGGGCTACAGATACTCACTGTGCTGTTTGGTGACATGGTGAGTACCACACTCAACATGGACCAGAGGAGGCGAAGGAAAGAGTTGTCTCGCGAGTTTAGAAAGAAAATTATAGACAAGCATGTTAAAGATAAAGGTTATAAGACCATCTCCAAGCAGCTTGATGTTCCTGTGATTACAGTTGCACATATTATTCAGAAATTTAAGATCCATGGGACTGTAGCTAACCTCCATGGACATGGCTGGAGGAGGAAAATTGATGACAAATCAAAGAGAAGGATAATACGAATAGTAACAAAAGAACCCAGAAACACTTCTAAAGAGATTAAAGGTGAACTTCAAGCTCAAGGAACATCAGTGTCAGATCGCACCATCTGTCGTTGTTTGAGCCAAAGTGGACTTCATGGGAGACGACCAAGGAGGACACCATTGTTGAAAACAAATCATAAAAAAGCCAGACTGAAATTTGCCAAACTACATGTTGACAAGCCACAAAGCTTCTGGGAGAATATCCTATGGACAGATGAGACAAAAATCGAAATTTTTGGCAAGGCACATCAGCTCTATGTTCACAGATGGAAAAATGAAGTATATCTTGAAAAGAAGACTGTCCCTACTGTGAAACATGGAGGAGGCTCTGTTATGTTATGGGGCTGCTTTGCTGCATCTGGCACAGGGTGTCTTGAATCTGTGCAGGGTACAATGAAGTCTCAAGACTATCAAGGGATTCTAGAGAGAAATGTGCTGCCCAGTGTCAGAAATGACCCAAAACACACAGGTAAAAACACCCAAGAATGGCTAAGAGGAAAACATTGGACTATTCAGAAGTGGCCTTCTATGAGCCCTGACCTAAATCCTATTCAGCAACTTTGGAAGGAGCTGAAACATGCCATCTGGAAAAGGCACCCTTCAAACCCGAGACAACTGGAGCAGTTTGCTCATGAGGAATGGGCCAAAATACCTGTTGAGAGGTGCAGAAGTCTCATTGACAGTTACAGGAATCGTTTGATTGCGGTGATTGCCTCAAAAGGTTATGCAACAAAATATTAAGTTAAGGGTACCATCATTTCTGTCCAAGTTTCATGAGTTTTCTTTCTTAAAAAAATTCTGTTGAAGCATGGTTGAAAAGCAATGTCTGACTTTCATTTGTTCATTTTCATAGAATTTTTATATATTATTACATATGTCAGATTCAAATTATTTCTGTGATCGTTGTGCGTTTTTCTTTCATTAAACGAGGGGTACCAACAATTTTGTCCACGTGTGTATGTATTTCATGTTGTACATCTATAGGAGGTTCACTCTGTAGTTGTCTGTATTTCTGTATACTATACTGGTCAGTCTATACTGATCAATAGATGACCATTTATGATACAGGAATTTGAAGAAATGCTTATTTTATAACCTGACCTTTCAGCCCCTCACCTACCCAAAAGGTACTTTAACCCCTTAACGACGCAGGGCGTAATAGTACGTCCTGCGTCGCATGATGATGTATGGAGAGCGCTCAGGAGCTGAGCGCTCTCCATACACCGCGGGTGCCGGCTGTATAATACAGCCAGGACCCGCAGCTAACAGCAGCGATCGGTGCCTGCACTGATCACGGCTGTTAACCCTTTAGATGCCGCGGTCAAACGCGACCGCGGCGTCTAAATTGTGGAGCCGACAAGGGCGCCGCCATTTTTACCTCATCGCCGCCCTCAGGAACGTCATCGGAGGGCGACGCTTGGTTGCCATGACAGCCGGGAGCCTATTGAAGGCTCCCAGGCCTGTCATTTCAGTATAGCTATTACACGATTTCAGAGGCATCGTCTAATAGCAGTGAAGGCATTTTGCTATTCACTGCGATACAGTAGTATCGCAGTGAATAGTACGATCGATCAGACTCCCTAGGTTTCAAGGTCCCTAGGGAGTCTGATCATACAAGTAAAAGTATAAAAAAAAAAGTTTTTAAAAGTATGTAAAAATTTAAAAAAAAACACAAAAGTTCAAATCACCCCCCTTTCCCTAGATCAGATATAAAAGTAAATAAACAAAAGTAAACATAAACACATTAGGTATCCCCGCGCTCCAAAATGCCCGAACTATTAAAATATTAAAATATTTATCCCATACGGTGAACGGCGTAGCGGGGAAAAAAAATCAAAATGGCCAAATAGGGTTTTTTTCAACACTTTTTCTCCTATAAAAAATTGAATAAAAAGTGATCAAACCATCAGATCTTTCCCCAAGTGGTATCAATAAAAACGTCATGTTGTCCCGCATAAAAAGACGCCTTACCCAGCTCCATACATGTAAATATGAAAAAGTTACAGGTGACACAATATGGCGATGCAAAATTGTTTTTCTATTTAGCAAAGTTTTTAATTTTTTAAAAGGTATCAAAACATTACAAATACTATATAAATTTGGTATCGCCGTGTTCGTACTGACCCACAGAATACAGGTAACATGTCATTTTTACCACATAGTGAATGGTGTAAAAATTAAACCCATATGAATTTGGCGCAAATGCACTTTTTCTCCAATTGCACCTCATTCTGAATTTTTTTCCAGCTTCCCAGTACATTGCACAGAATTTCGAATAGTGACATTACAAAGTACAATTTGTTTTGCAAACAATAAGCCATCATGTGACTCTGTGAACTGAAAAATGAAAAAGTTATGGCTCTTGGAATGTGGGGAGGGAAAAACGAAAATGGAAAAACAAAAAATGGCCCGGTCATTAAGGGGTTAAAAACTATACGCCTATTGTCTTAGTTGTCTCAGCTGGAATCATGAGAAAGTAAGGTGTCCAGCACCTCTGAAAGTCATCGAACGATGGGTATATATCAGTGCATGATATATAATGGGGCTCCACATCCAGTGAACTATTACATCATTTGTAATCACAGCTAAGTATTATCGCTCTTCATTTATTAAACATTTATTGTTTTATTATATTCTAGTGCGATTATAGTCCATCTTTGACCATCTTTGAGTTAACGTGTTTTTAAAAAAAAAAAACAATTCACCTGCATTGACTCCCTTCCTTTCAAAAGCTTTAACTTTTTTCAAATTATTTTTCTGTTCACAGAACTGGATGGGGGCTTAATTGTAATTCGTAGTACATTGTACAATGTACTGAAAAGTTGCAAAAAAAAAAATTCAGAATGGGGTACAACTGTAGAAAAACAGCGCAACTTTTAGGGACTTTTCTCTCCGCCGATTTTCAGTATTTCCGTGGGTAAAGGCTTTTTAAGCAAATAGGGACCTGAGAAACTGAAACCCTAAGTGGACCGGAAGGACGGAAACCCAAACACAACATGACGTTTTTATTGATACTATTTGGGGAAAGATCTGATGATTTGATCACTTTTTATGCAATTTTTTATAGTAGGCGAAGTGTTGAAAAAAACGCTATTTGGCCATTTTGATTTTTTTTACGTTCACCGTATGGGATAAATATTTTAATAGTTCGGGCATTTTGGAGCACGGGGATATCTAAAGTGTTTATGTTTACTTTTGTTTACTTTTATATCTGATCTAGGGAAAGGGGGGTGATTTGAACTTTTGTGTTTTTTTTTAAAATTTTTTTTATACTTTTAAAAACCTTTTTTTTTTCTACTTTTACTTGTATGATCAGACCCCATAGGAACCTTGAAACCTAAGGGGTCTGATCGCTCATACTATTCACTGCAATACTAATGTATTGCAGTGAATAGCAAAATGCCTTTACTTCTATTAGATGATGCCTCTGGCATCGTGTAATAGATCTAATGTAATGACAGACCTGGGAGCCTTCAATAGACTCCCGGCTGTCATGGCAACCGATCGCCGCCCTCCGATGACGTTCAGGAGGGTGGTGATTGGTGAAAAATGGTGGCGCCCGAGACGCCTGCGCAATTTAAATGCTGCGGTCCCATTTGACCGCGACATCTAATGAGTTAACAGCCACAATCGGTACAGGCATCGATCGCTGCTGTTAGTGTCGGGTCCTGGCTGTATTATAAAGCCGGCATCCGCCCTGTATGGAGAGAGTTCAGCTCCTGAGCTCTCTCCATACATCGTCATGCGACTCATGACGTACTATTACGCCCAGGGTCGCTAAGGGGTTGAAAATTCTTCTTCCTGCATTACTTCAGTATCAGAGATCAACAACACGGCATTAACAATGACAATAACTTCACACATCTTCTGCTTTGGTGGATGGACGAGCCCACGTGGCCCCCATTCTCTATAATAGGAGTGCCGCAGATAGCTGAGTACTGTTCTTTGGCTCTCCCATCGAAGTGAATGAGAGCCACGCAGGTTCGTCCATCCACCAAGTAACACGCCTGTATTCGGCCTGGCTGCATTCAGGCTGAATTCACACCCGGTGTGTGGAGGGGGGCAATTTTCAGGCCCAGTGGGGGTCTCAGCAGACAGACCTCCATCAATCAGGTATTTATCCTCTATCATTTAGGTGAATACAGTGCAGTAACATTTTGTGACTTACAGGTGACGTCTCTGACTAATCGTTCACATTTCCCTTCTCTTCCCTCTGGACCACCATGACTACTTCTTCCAGCTGTGACTTGTCTCTGTAACGTTTGCAACACCGATATCTTTGGCTCCTCACTTTTCCAGGCATCTGACCCACATTGTCTTCATCTACACAAAGCCCCCATCCTGCTGCTACCCAAATTATAAAATATATGATATAAACCCCTGTGGTAAAACTTATGGTAAAGTGCTGGGTGGGGTGTATATCTCGCCTGGTTTCCTCAGCCAGGCGAGGTAACGGAGATCCAGGAAGATACATGTTGCCATAGCAGAACATAGTCTGCTAGGGATTTTCTTTAAGTTGCATGGGCTGGATTTTCTGGACTGGAGGACAGGTTGGTAGTGGGAGTCTTCCAGTCCACACCCCTGGTCCACTACGGGATTTTCCCCTACTCCCAGGTGCTCTCAGCTGAGGCTTCCTGTGAGTGATTACTGAGGAAGGAAGCCTGGCAAAAAGAGGGCTGACAAGTGGCAGGCTGGAAGAGAGACAGAGCACCCCTGGAGTGGAGGTTTGCACGGTTTACACTGTGTTTGCTGATATGTATTTGCCTGCACTAGGCTAGTGAGGGGCATGATACTGTTTAGTTAGAGCCGGACAGGCTTACGCTTTTGTTTTGCTTTTGTGATGTAATCTTGTCCCGAAACGCCTAAATAAAGGACCCCTGGAGTTTTAAAACCCATTGCCTCCGTGAACTTCGTCATTGCTGACCCCACTGTGTGAGCTGTTCCCTACACCCCCATAATGGATAATACTCCCAAGTGCATCTTTATATTAATAATGTCTGTGTGTACCCTGTATAAATAGTGCCCCTTATTAATGCCCCATAGGTTTCCTAATTAAAAGGTTTTCCAGGTCATTAATAAAATAATCAGTGGGGCTCAAAAACCCAGGACCCCCACTGATCAGCTGTTTGAATAAACTGTGGTATCTGTGTAAGCGCCGTGACTGCTTCTCTGTTTACATAGTGTCATTCATCTCATAGCAGCCATGTCATGAAACTACAGTCTCATCCTATACACGTCTATGTGACTAGGCTGTAATTACATCAAACTGTCACTATAAACAGACAGCGTGTGATATAAACAGGCACCATAGCCCCTTCAAACTGCTGATCCGGGGGAGCTGAAAAGTCTCTTTATTAAAGCCTAAGTGCCACCTTAAAGGGGTTGTCCAGGATAACCACTATTTTAACCCCTTAACGACCCAGGACGTAATAGTACGTCCTGAGTCGCATGACGATGTATGGAGAGCGCTCAGGAGCTGTTAACCCCGGTTGACCGCGGCATCTAAATTGCGGAGCCGACAAGGGCGCCGCCATTTTTACCTCATCGCCGCCCTCCGGAGCGCTTGGTTGCCATGACAGCCGGGAGCCTATTGAAGGCTCCCAGGCCTGTCATTTCAGTATAGCTATTACACGATGCCAGAGGCATCGTGTAATAGCAGTGAAGGCATTTTGCTATTCACTGCGATACAGTAGTATCGCAGTGAATAGTATGAGCGATCAGACTCCCTAGGTTTCAAGGTCCCGAGGGAGTCTGATCATACAAGTAAAAGTATAAAAAAAAAAAGTTTTTAAAAGTATGTAAAAATTAAAAAAAAACACAAAAGTTCAAATCACCCCCCTTTCCCTAGATCAGATATAAAAGTAAATAAACAAAAGTAAACATAAACACATTAGGTATCCCCGCGCTCCAAAATGCCCGAACTATTAAAATATTTATCTCATACGGTGAACGGCGTAGCGGGGAAAAAAAATCAAAATGGCCAAATAGCGTTTTTTTCAACACTGTGTCTCCTATAAAAAGATTGAATAAAAAGTGATCAAACCATCAGATCTTTCCCCAAGTGGTATCAATAAAAACGTCATGTTGTCCCGCATAAAAAGACGCCTTACCCAGCTCCATACATGTAAATATGAAAAAGTTACAGGTGACACAATATGGCGACGCAAAATTTTTTTTTTATTTAGCAAAGTTTTTAATTTTTTAAAAGGTATCAAAACATTACAAATACTATATAAATTTGGTATCACCATGTTCGTACTGACCCGCAGAATACAGGTAACATGTCATTTTTACCACACAGTGAATGGTGTAAAAAGTAAACCCATATGAATTTGGCGCAAATGCAGTTTTTCTCCAATTGCACCTCATTCTGAATTTTTTTCCAGCTTCCCAGTACATTGCATAGCATATTGAATAGTGACATTACAAAGTACAATTTGTTTCGCAAACAATAAGCCATCATGTGACTCTGTGAACTGAAAAATGAAAACGTTATGGCTCTTGGAATGTGGGGAGGGAAAAACGAAAATGCAAAAACGAAAAATGGCCGGGTCCTTAAGGGGTTAATATGAGGCTATGGAAAGTTCTCCGGTGTCTTCCAGCATGTTCAAGTCCTGCTACTACGGTGTTTTCTTCCCCACAGCACTGTGACGTCCCATGTCAGAGACCTCAGCGGTCATGTGCGGTGAGGACTTCCGCCAGAAGAAAACACCAAAGCAGCAGAACTAGACCGCGGTGGTATACATCAGAGCGCAAGGGACAGGTGAGTAGAGTTTTTTTCTTTTCAGACCCCAGAGTATAATGATCGGAGATTCGGGGAGGTGACAAACATAAAAACCACTGTTATTTACCTATCCTCCGCTCTCTGGTGCACTCCCTGCTTTAGGCTCTCTTCAATGTCCCACAGAATTCATGTGGGCCAAGGCCGGTGTCGCGACATAATGACGTCAGCCTGGCTCATGTGTGGGCCGAAGCTTCCTGGGAGTAACATCGGATTGCCAGAGAGGTGAGTAACATTGGTTTTTATGTTCCCCAGAGTATAATAATAATAGTATTTGGCCTCCCCGCTCCTGCTCACAGCCGCTTCTGCTTCCCCCTTCTGTATCATATAGCAGAAGCAGGGGCAGCCATGAGCCATGAAAGAAAACACGACGAGTTGTGTTTCTACCAAACAGTTCTACTTTGGTAACGGCCTATTAAAAAAAAAAAAAAAAAGTTATCCTCACCTACCTGTGATCCCTTGATGGAGCCGCCCACCTCCTCTTCTTCACCCGCACATAGGACGTCTGTGTCTCAGCGCAGGAGGCGCAATCACGTCATAGTATCGCTGCCTGCGCCAAGATACAGACGTCTCTTAAGCCAGCTCAGGACAGGCGCCGCTCAGTTGTTTTCAGAGCGGCCTGTCTTGGGCTGGTTTAGGTTAAAAAAAAAAAAAAAAAAAAAAAATAAAAAATGCCGCCCCTCCAAGCAGTGACCTCGCCTCATTAGAGGTGCCCCCCTGGTCTCAATGGGTTATCGATAGCCATGTTCACCTTCATGTAACTTTGTGACAAACACACATACATTTTTGAAAAAAATACACTAAAACATATATTTGCACCTAAAACTCATTCAATCGTACATTCACACACAAAAAAACATCTAAAATAGATGGTTATATAAAATTTATATATACCGCAATTAACTAAAACAAGCTTATGTTCTCAAAAACAAATACAGAAGGAAAGCAATATGTTGTCAGTGACTAATATTTAAAAATCTATATTGTACACAGCAAACTGACTAATCTAACTGAGATTACAAGAAAAAAATTGCACAAATACAGTGGGGAAAAAAAGTATTTAGTCAGCCACCAATTGTGCAAGTTCTCCCACTTAAAAAGATGAGAGAGGCCTGTAATTGTCATCATAGGTAGACCTCAACTATGAGAGACAAAATGAGAAAACAAATCCAGAAAATCACATTGTCTGATTTTTTAAGAATTTATTTGCAAATTATGGTGGAAAATAAGTATTTGGTCAATAACAAAAGTTCATCTCAATACTTTGTTATATATCCTTTGTTAGCAATGACAAAGGTCAAACGTTTTCTGTAAATCTTCACAAGGTTGGCACACTGTTGCTGGTATGTTGGCCCATTCCTCCATGCAGATCTCCTCTAGAGCAGTGATGTTTTGGGGCTGTCGCTGGGCTACACGGACTTTCAACTCCCTCCAAAGGTTTTCTATGGGGTTGAGATCTGGAGACTGGCTAGGCCACTCCAGGACCTTGAAATGCTTCTTACGAAGCCACTCCTTCGTTGCCCTGGTGGTGTGCTTGGGATCATTGTCAAGCTGAAAGACCCAGCCTAGTTTCATCTTCAATGCCCTTGCTGATGGAAGGAGGTTTGCACTCAAAATCTCACGATACATGGCCCCATTTATTCTTTCATGTACACGGATCAGTCGTCCTGGTCCCTTTGCAGATTGCCAATAAAGTGCATGCTCAAGCAATTCCTTTCTGCATACAAAATGGACTTTTCAAAAAACTGCAAGATCTGAGGATTTCATACATACCACACACACATACAGTGCTGGCCAAAAGTATTGGCACCCCTGCAATTCTGTCAGATAATACTCAATTTCTTCCAGAAAATGATTGCAATCACAAATGCTTTGGTAATAATATCTTCATTTAAATTGTCTTCAATGGAAAACCACAAAAAGAATTGTCAAAAAGCCAAATTGGATATAATTCCACACCAAACATAAAAAAGGGGGTGGACAAAAGTATTGGCACCCTTTGAAAAATCATGTAATGCTTCTCTAATTTGTGTAATTAACAGCACCTGTTACTTACCTGTGGCACATAACAGGCCGTAGCAATAACTAAATCACACTTGCAGTCAGTTGAAATGGATTAAAGTTGACTCAACCTCTGTCCTGTGTCCTTGTGTGTACCACATTGAGCATGGAGAAAAGAAAGAAGACCAAAGAACTGTCTGAGGACTTGAGAAGCAAAATTGTGAGGAAGCATGAGCAATCTCAAGGCTACAAGTCCATCTCCAAAGACCTGAATGTTCCTGTGTCTACCGTGCGCAGTGTCATCAAGAAGTTTAAAGCCCATGGCACTGTGGCTAACCTCCCTAGATGTGGACGGAAAAGAAAAATTGACGAGAGATTTCAACGAAAGATTGTGCGGATGGTGGCTAAAGAACCTCGACTAACATCCAAACAAGTTCTAGCTGCCCTGCAGTCCGAGGGTATAACAGTGTCAACCCGTACTATCCGTCGGCGTCTGAATGAAAAGGGACTCTATGGTAGGATACCCAGGAAGACCCCACTTCTGACCCAGAGACATAAAAAAGCCAGGCTGGAGTCTGCCAAAACTTACCTGAGAGAGCCAAAAACTTTTTGGAAGAATGTTCTCTGGTCAGATGAGACAAAAATAGAGCTTTTTGGGAAAAGGCATCAACATAGAGTTTACAGGAAAAAAAAAGAGGCCTTCAAAGAAAAGAACACGGTCCCTACAGTCAAACATGGCGGAGGTTTCCTGATGTTTTGGGGTTGCTTTGCTGCCTCTGGCACTGGACTACTTGATCGTGTGCATGGCATTATGAAGTCTGAAGACTACCAACAAATTTTGCAGCATAATGTAGGGCCCAGTGTGAGAAAGCTGGGTCTCCCTCAGAGGTCATGGGTCTTCCAGCAGGACAATGACCCAAAACACACTTCAAAAAGCACTAGAAAATGGTTTGAGAGAAAGCACTGGAGACTTCTAAAGTGGCCAGCAATGAGTCCAGACCTGAATCCCATAGAACACCTGTGGAGAGATCTCAAAATGGCAGTTTGGAGAAGGCACCCTTCAAATCTCAGGGACCTGGAGAAATTTGCCAAAGAAGAATGGTCTAAAATTCCAGCAGAACATTGTAAGAAACCAATTGATGGTTACCGGAAGCGGTTGTTCGCAGTTATTTTGTCTAAAGGTTGTGCTACCAAGTATTAGGCTGAGGGTGCCAATACTTTTGTCTGGCCCATTTTTGGAGTTTTGTGTAAAATGATCAATGATTTGACTTTTTTTTTCATTCTCTTTTGTGTTTTTTCATTGCAAGCAAAATAAATGAAGATATTATTAACAAAGCATTTGTGATTGCAATCATTTTCTGGAAGAAATTGAGTATTATCTGACAGAATTGCAGGGGTGCCAATACTTTTGGCCATCACTGTATATATTATTATATATTATTTACAGGTGTTAAAAAAGCTTCAAAGATCACAGAAATGCGGCAACCAATTTTATGCATGCAAATTAAATACGGGCTTACATAAGAATTTAACTTTCTGTCCCCTGATAAAAAAAACTGTAACTCTAGTTAGGTATAGAGATTATAATTATGCATTAATGTGATAACTAGGGCCGATTTATTGCTCACATATAAGGACGCAACATCTGAAGTTCCTGCGGTTCATTACTGGTCATCATAATTCTAGATATGATGACCTACTGGAAGTCCAGGTGTTTAATTTGTATTGTGGGTTAAAAAAACAAAACAAAAAACCTCGCTATTATACCCATCTGAATGTTCCATCAGTCAGATATGTTTTCATACGTTCATCGTTAGTGATATTCGTTATTGTTATTATTTTAGTGTGTAACAGATATCGCTAGAGAGGGGGTTGGCATGTATTACTCTATAAAGATCAGCATGGACAGAATAGGGACAGTTAAATGCAAACTTTATTGATGACTTTGTATGTGTTGAGTAAGTGTTTGATGCAACTCTTTTGGCGCTGCGATCTGGCAGATGGTAAACGTCTGGGTCACAGCACCAATAAACTTCCTGGTTATGTTCAGAGGGGTATTACATAGGTATTCTTATCTAATTAGGCTCTGAGGGGTATTACATTATATCTCTATGTGGCAATCATGGAGCAAAAGTATAGTATGATTGATAGGAGGGATAACATGGACAGAAGTCCATGCTACCTTTCCTCCTGGAGTTGCATACAGGTTATGCACAGGCAGTGATGATTTATGATTGCCTCTGCAGCCCTGCTTCTCCTTCTTCATGCTGCTCCAAGATACTGCCTAAGGTTGGAGGGTGGAGGACACTATAGTGCCCCATATCTCAGGATCAGTTAGGACTATGAAGGTGATCTTGGATTAATTTTAAAGATGAGAATCTCCAAGATCATCATGATAGCCCTTACAGATTTGGAGCAATTTGCTGTTAAAAACGCTGTCAGGAAGATCTGCATGCCGAACAGCGTTTTCACCACCAATATGCTCTGGATCTATAAGGGATATCATGATGATCTTATTAACATTTTAAAGATGAGATTATCTTCATAGCTTTAACGGATCCTGAGAAATCGGCATTAGTAGCAAGGAAATACTACAGGGGCAGCATGAAAAGGGTTAATTATTAACACCCCCCGAACATTTTTTTTTTTTCACATTAGCAAAGAATGCACTACTAGTACCACAGCCACCAATATTACTGTACTGTGATGTGCATCTAGAATTTTAGAGAAATGCTTAAAATATTTTGTTCAGAATAACAATGCTGTTTCACACTGTGTATTCCTGACAACTCTCCAAATCTACTGTTGTACAATCTTGGACTATATTAACATGCATCCTGCTAAACTTTCCCCAACTGAGAGAAGTCCTGATTTATCAATGCAATGAACTCCGCCAACTTAACCTAACTAACTCATTGCCGCGACCCCATGTGGATTATTATGATCTCTAGGCTTTGTACCGGTCAACATAATGACACCAAGGAAGGCAGAAACTAAGTCCAATTTAAAGCCTTGCCAATGAACTGAAACATTGTTTAATCCATTCCCCACATTGTATTGTAATAATACGGTGGATGCCGGGTCTTTAAAGATAGCGGCCACTCTGCAGTAGTTGTAATGTACCGCGGAGACCTGGAGCTAATGCCAGCGATCAGAGTTCAAAATATTTTTCCCGTAAGTGCTGAACTGCGTTTTTTTTCGGTGTTTCGCCTCTGATAAAAATTTAAATAAAAATTGATCAAAAAAGAAGGCATTCCCCACAATGGTATAACTAAAAAGTACACCTGGCCCCACAAAAAAAGATGGCCTATGCATCCTTGTACACGGAATTATAAAAAAGTTACAGGTGTCAGAATATGGCAATACTTTAAGAAAAAACATTTTTTGCAAAGTTTTACATTTTTTTAAGGGGTTAAAATGTAAATAAAACTATTTAAATTTTGTATCCCCTGAATCTTACCGAAACACAGAATTCAGGTGACATGTCATTTTCGCTGCACATTGAAAGCCGTAAAAATGAAGCCCGTAAGAAATGCACTTTTTCTCCAATTACACCCAAATCTGAGTTGTTGTTTTTTTATCCCAGCACATTGTACAGAATAATAAATGGTACCATTATGAAGAACAATTTGTCCCACAAACATTAATCCCTCATATGGCTCTGTGAATGGAAAACTAAAAATAGTTATGGGGTTTTGAAGGTGGGGAGTCAAAAACAAAAATCATAAAATGTCACCAGTGGGAATGGGTTAGACTTAATGAAATAAGAATAGTGAGATAAGCAATAACATGCAATATTGTAAGAAGAGTTAAATGTTGCTGTGGCATTATATTTTACCCTTTCCTGACATCTGCTGTAATATTCTATTGGATGTCGAGTATTTAAATATGGCAGCTGTTCAGGAGCGGCAATGCCGCAGTGTCTGCATGACAGATGCAATTTTACAGGCGGCACATGGGCGCTGCCATTTTGGGATGGATCGCCAAGTAAGACCTGGTGCGGAAATCCATTGATGGCCTGTCTGCAATAGGATTCTATCACAGGCTGTGTTAGGCAGCCTGTAATAGAATTGAAGGCATTTTACAATACATTGCAATGCATTAGCATAAGATATCACAGATGGTACAACTAGGATCCTACAGAGTAAAAACAGATCACAGAAGAGGAATCCCTCAAAAAATACAGATGAAAAATAAAACATAACCTTTATTATTAGAACATAAAAAAGGCGACAAACGGCGTGAATACACAGATGAAGGGGTGTAATCATGAGAAGATCTATGTATCAGTCTATCTCAATGATGGTATAAGTTGAAAAGCTGATATATTTAATCAAAAGATAGAACCTGTATATGTAAAAGCCACCGGAGTAGCTCATGACCAGCCAATCAATCTACAAAAACCAATGACTGCAATGATGTAAAATAGTCAGGTCCAATTTACTGATATGAACACCCCAGTATATAAAATACAAGTATGGGACATCTGAGGCAGGTGCTTCTTACATGCTGCTCATCTAGAAACCTATAGAGAGAGGGACTGAAATCCCCATGTTAAAGAGATAATATGGGCCATCCACTAGATATACTTCAGCCTAAACCCGTGATGGTGAACCTATGGTACGCGTGCCAGAGAGGGCACGCAGAGCCCTCTTAGTTGGCATGCGCGCCGTCGCCATGATCGCTCACTAACCGGGAATCCGGTACAGGATTCCTGGTTAGTGAGCGATCGCTTCTTTCAGCTGTATGTGCAAATGTACATACGGATAAAAGCTGTCAGTGTAGGCCGTGGTCCGCGGAACCGCAGCTTACACTGAGTGCAAAGTGTGACCTCTGCCCCGACGCAGGCGCGATGACGTCATTCATCAGCGCCTGCGAACAGAAGAAGGAGGACGCGCTCCGTGGGACTGGGTGAGTAACAAACTACTGTGTGATGGCCTACTGTGAAGCATATACTACTGTATGGGGGACACTGAAGCATCTAATACTGTATGGGGGACAATGAAGCATCTAATACTGTATGGGGGCACTGTGAAGCATCTAATACTGTACGGAGGACACTGAAGCATCTAATACTGTGTGGGGGACACTGAAGCATATAATACTGTGTGGGGGACACTGAAGCATATACTATTGTATGGGGGACACTGAAGCATATACTACTGTATGGGGGACACTGAAGCATCTAATACTGTGTGGGGGACACTGAAGCATCTTATACTGTATGGGGGGCACTGTGAAGCATCTAATACTGCATGGGGGACACTGAAGCATCTAATACTGTGTGGGGGACACTGAAGCATCTAATACTGTGTGGAGGACACTGAAGCATATACTACTGTGTGGGGGACACTGAAACATCTAAGACAGTGTGGGGGACACTGAAGCATATACTACTGTATGGGGGACACTGAAGCATATACTACTGTGTGGGGGACACTGAAACATCTAAGACAGTGTGGGGGACACTGAAGCATATACTACTGTATGGGGGACACTGAAGCATCTAATACTGTGTGGGGGACACTGAAGCATATACTACTGTATGGGGGACACTGAAGCATCTAATACTGTGTGAGAGACACCAGTGGTGAACCTAGCCTCTTTGCTGCCTGAGGCGGACTATAGAAAGACGCCCCCCCCCCCAAAAAAAAAAAAAACAACTGAGTTTCCATGCTACTAGTTTAACACACTGTTATCGTCACACAATATACACAATGCACAAAGTTATAAAACAGTTTTTAAGAATTCTTCTTCCTGTATTACTTCAGTATCAGATCAACAACACGGCATTAACAATGAAAGTAACTTCACACATCTTCTGCTTGGTGGATGGACGAGCCCACGTGGCCCCCATTCTCTATAATAGGAGCGCCGCAGATAGCTGAGTACTGGACTTCGGGTATCTTTGGCACTCCCATTAAAGTGAATGAGAGCCACGCGGGTTCGTCCATCCACCAAGTGACACACCTATATATATGGCTGCGGCCAGGCTGGATTCCCACCTAGTGGGGGGAAAAACCCAATTCTCAGGCTCAGTGGGGGTCTCAGCAGACAGACTCCCATCACTCAGGTATTTATCCTCTATCATTTAGGTGAATACAGGGCAGTAACATTTTGTGACTTACAGGTGATGTCTCTGACTAATCCTTCACATTTCCCTTCTCTTCCCTCTGGACCGCCATGACCACTTCTTCTAGCTGTGACTTGTCTCTGTAAAGTTTGCAACACAGACATCTTTGGCTCCTCACTTTTCCAGGCATCCGAACCACATTGTCCTCACCTGCACACCCATCCTGCTGCTACCCCAATTATATAATATATGATATAACCCCCATAATGGATAATACCCCAAGTGCATCTTTATATTAATAATGTCCGTGTGTACCCTGTATAAATAGTGCCCCTTATAAATAATACCCCAGGTGTTAACTAATTAAAAGGTTTTCCAGGTCATTAATAAACTAATCAGTGGGATTCAAAAACCGAGGACCCCCCACTGATCAGCTGTTTGAATGGTACCTGTGTAAGCACCATGACCGCTTCTCTGTTTACATAGTGTATTTCATCTCATAGCGGCCATGTCATGTAACTACAGCCTCGTCCTGTACATGTCTACAGTATGTGACAAGACTACAATTACATCACACGGTCACTATAAACAGACAGCGTATAATATAAACAGGTGCCATAGCCCATGTTTATAGCGCCCCATTTACACACACTATAAAGTTCCACAGCAGCCCCTGCACACAGTATTACACAGTGTTATGGCCCGCAGCGGCCCCTGCACACTGTATTATGCCTCTCAGCGGCCCCTGCACACGGTATTATGCTCCATAGTGGCCCCTGCTCACGGTATTATGCCCCGCATTGGCCACTGCACACGGTATTATGTTCCGCAGCAACTCCTGCACACAGTTTTATGCCCCATATTGGCCCCTGCACTGGTATTATGCTCCATAGTGGCCCCTGCACTTGTATTATGCTCTATAGTGGCCCCAGCACACGGTATTATTCTCCATAGTGGCCCCTGCACTGGTATTATGCTCCAGAGTGGCCCCTGCACAGGGTATTATGCTCCATAGTGGCCCCTGCACTGGTATTATCCTCCATAGTGGCCCTTGCACTGGTATTATGCTCCATAGTGGCCCCTGCACTTGTATTATGCTCTATAGTGGCCCCTGCACTTGTATTATGCTCTATAGTGGCCCCTGCACTCGGTATTATGTTCTATAGTGGCCCCTGCACTCGGTATTATGCTCCATAGTGGCCCCTGTACAGGGTATTATGCTCTACAGTGGTCCCTGCACAGGGTATTATGCCCCATAGTGGACCACCCATGAACTATTATTATACTCTGGGGTCTTTTCAGACCCCAGAGTATAATGATTGGAGACCCAGGGGAGAGTACAAACATAAAAATCCTGGACACCGGTGCACTCCTTGCAGCTTTCGGCCCTGTTTAATTGCGCACACACGTCACGTGATCAGGCCGGCGACGCGACCTGATGACGTCACCACAGGCCTCAAGCCTGCTCGGAGTTACATCGGATCGCAGGAGGTGAGTAACACTGTTTTTTATGTTCCCTCACCAACCCTAGGCCTCCGATTATTATACTCCGGGGTCTGAATAGACCCTGGAGTATAATAATAGTAGTATTTGCGGCCCGCGGCCCAACTTACCGATGCCCGCAGCCGCTCACAGCGGCATCCGCTTCCCTTTCTGCGGCCCATAGCAGAAGGGGAAGCGGGGGCGGCCACGAGCAGACGCGGGTAGGTAAATAAATAGGCCCTGACCTGCCGGGGATACTCCAACAGGTTACGGCCTATTTATATAGATAAAAAAAAAGCTATACTCACCCGCGATGCCTTGATGCCGCCGCCGCCTCCTCCTCTTGTCCGCGACGTCTGTGTCTCAGCGTAGGCGGTGTGATGACGTCATTGTATAGCCGCCTGTGCTGAGATGCGACGTCTTGTAAACCAGCCCAGGACAGGCCGCGCTCAGCTCTGGTTTTTTTTTGTTTTTTTTTTTAAAGCGGCCTGTCCTGGGCTGGTTTACATTAAATAGTAAAATGCCGCCCCCCGGACAGTGCCGCCCGAGGCGGCCGCCTCACCTCGCCTCATTAGCGGTGCGCCCCTGAGAGACACTGAAGCATATACTACTGTATGGGGGACACTGAAGCATCTAAGACTGTGTGAGAGACACTGAAGCATATACTACTGTATAAGGGGGACAATGAAGCATATACTACTGTATGGGGGACACTGAAGCATATACTACTGTATGGGGGACACTGAAGCATATACTACTGTATGGGGTACTCTGAAGCATATACTACTGTATGGGGGACACTGAAGCATCTAAGACAGTGTGGGGGACACTGAAGCATCTAATACTGTGTGGGGCACACTGAAGCATATACTACTGTATGGGGGACACTGAAGCATATACTACTGTATGGGGGACACTGAAGCATCTAAGACTGTATGGGGGACACTGAAACATCTAATACTGTGTGGGGGACACAGAAGCATATACTACTGTATGGGGGACACTGAAGCATCTAAGACAGTGTGGGGGACACTGAAGCATCTAAGACTGTGTGGGGGACACTGAAGCATCTAATACTGTGTGGGGGACACTGAAGCATATACTACTGTATGGGGGACACTGAAGCATCTAATACTGTGTGAGAGACAATGAAGCATATACTACTGTATGGGGTACACTGAAGCATCTAATACTGTGTGGGGGACACTGAAGCATATAATACTGTATGGGGGACACTGAAGCATATACTACTGTATGGGGGACACTGAAGCATCTAATACTGTGTGGGGGACACTGAAGCATATACTACTGTATGGGGGACACTGAAGCATCTAATACTGTGTGAGAGACACTGAAGCATATGCTACTGTATGGGGGACACTGAAGCATCTAAGACTATGTGAGAGACACTGAAGCATATACTACTGTATAAGGGGGACACTGAAGCATATACTACTGTATGGGGGACACTGAAGCATATACTACTGTATGGGGGACACTGAAGCATATACTACTGTATGGGGGACACTGAAGCATCTAAGACAGTGTGGGGGACACTGAAGCATCTAATACTGTGTGGGGCACACTGAAGCATATACTACTGTATGGGGGACACTGAAGCATCTACAGTCATATGAAAAAGTTTGGGCACCCCTATTAATCTTAATCATTTTTAGTTCTAAATATTTGGGTGTTTGCAACAGCCATTTCAATTTGATATATCTAATAACTGATGGACACAGTAATATTTCAGGATTGAAATGAGGTTTATTGTACTAACAGAAAATGTGCAATATGCATTAAACCAAAATTTGACCGGTGCAAAAGTATGGGCACCTCAACAGAAAAGTGACATTAATATTTAGTAGATCCTCCTTTTGCAAAAATAACAGCCTCTAGTTGCTTCCTGTAGCTTTTAATCAGTTCCTGGATCCTGGATGAAGGTATTTTTGACCATTCCTCTTTACAAAACAATTCCAGTTCAGTTAAGTTTGATGGTCGCCGAGCATGGACAGCCCGCTTCAAATTATCCCACAGATGTTCAATGATATTCAGGTCTGGGGACTGGGATGGCCATTCCAGAACATTGTAATTGTTCCTCTGCATGAATGCCTGAGTAGATTTGGAGCTGTGTTTTGGATCATTGTCTTGCTGAAATATTCATCCCCGGCGTAACTTCAAATTCGTCACTGATTCTTGTACATTATTCTCAAGAATCTGCTGATACTGAGTTGAATCCATGCGACCCTCAACTTTAACAATATTCCCGGTGCCGGCATTGGCCACACAGCCCCAAAGCATGATGGAACCTCCACCAAATTTTACAGTGGGTAGCAAGTGTTTTTCTTGGAATGCTGTGTTTTTTTGACGCCATGCATAACGCCTTTTTGTATGACCAAACAACTCAATCTTTGTTTCATCAGTCCACAGGACCTTCTTCCAAAATGAAGCTGGCTTGTCCAAATGTGCTTTTGCATACCTCAGGCGACTCTGTTTGTGGCGTGCTTTCAGAAACGGCTTCTTTCGCATCACTCTCCCATACAGCTTCTCCTTGTGCAAAGTGTGCTGTATTGTTGACCGATGCACAGTGACACCATCTGCAGCAAGATGATGCTGCAGCTCTTTGGAGGTGGTCTGTGGATTGTCCTTGACTGTTCTCACCATTCTTCTTCTCTGCCTTTCTGATATTTTTCTTGGCCTGCCACTTCTGGGCTTAACAAGAACTGTCCCTGTGGTCTTCCATTTCCTTACTATGTTCCTCACAGTGGAAACTGACAGGTTAAATCTCTGAGACAACTTTTTGTATCCTTCCCCTGAACAACTATGTTGAACAATCTTTGTTTTCAGATCATTTGAGAGTTGTTTTGAGGAGCCCATGATGCCACTCTTCAGAGGAGATTCAAATAGGAGAACACCTTGCAATTGGCCACCTTAAATACCTTTTCTCATGATTGGATACACCTGGCTATGAAGTTCAAAGCTCAGTGAGGTTACAAAACCAATTTTGTGCTTCAGTAAGTCAGTAAAAAGTAGTTAGGAGTATTCAAATCAATAAAATGATAAGGGTACCCAAATTTTTGCACCGGTCAAATTTTGGTTTAATGCATATTGCACATTTTCTGTTAGTACAATAAACCTCATTATTGTATCAGTTATTAGATATATCAAATTGAAATGGCTGTTGCAAACACCCAAATATTTAGAACTAAAAATGATTAAGATTAATAGGGGTGCCCAAACTTTTTCATATGACTATAATACTGTGTGAGAGACACTGGAGCATCTAATACTGTGTGGGGGACACTGAAGCATCTACTACTGTATGGGGGACACTGAAGCATCTAATAATGTATGGGGGACACTGAAGCATCTAATACTGTGTGGGGACACTGAAGCATATACTACTGTATGGGGGACAATGAAGCATCTAATACTGTATGGGGGACACTGAAGCATCTAATACTGTGTGGTGGGCACTGAAGCATCTAATACTGTGTGGGGACACTGACGCATATACTACTGTATGGGGGACACTGAAGCATCTAATACTGTGTGGGGGACACTGAAGCATATACTACTGTATGGGGGACACTGAAGCATCTAAAACTGTGTGAGAGACCCTGAAGCATATACTACTGTATGGGGGACACTGAAGCATCTAAGACTGTGTGGGGGACACTGAAGCATATACTACTGTATGGGGGACACTGAAGCATCTAATACTGTGTGGGGGACAATGAAGCATATACTACTGTATGGGGGACACTGAAGCATATACTACTGTATGGGGGACACTGAAGCATATACTACTGTATGGGGGACACTGAAGTATATACTACTGTATGGGGTACACTGAAGCATATACTACTGTATGGGGGACACTGAAGCATCTAAGACAGTGTGGGGCACACTGAAGCATATACTACTGTATGGGGGACACTGAAGCATCTAATACTGTGTGAGAGACACTGAAGCATCTAATACTGTGTGGGGGACACTGAAGCATCTACTACTGTATGGGGGACACTGAAGCATCTAATACTGTATGGGGGACACTGAAGCATCTAATACTGTGTGGGAACACTGAAGCATATACTACTGTATGGGGGACACTGAAGCATATACTACTGTATGGGGGACACTGAAGCATCTAATACTGTGTGGGGGACACTGAAGCATATACTACTGTATGGAGGACACTGAAGCATATACTACTGTATGGGGGACACTGAAGCATCTAAGACAGTGTGGGGGACACTGAAGCATCTTATACTGTGTGGTGGGCACTGAAGCATATACTACTGTATGGGGAACACTGAAGCATCTAATACTGTATGGGGGACACTGTGAAGCATGTAATACTGTATGGGGGACACTGAAGCATCTAATACTGTGTGGGGACACTGAAGCATATACTACTGTATGGGGGACACTGAAGCATCTAATACTGTGTGGGGGACACTGAAGCATATACTACTGTATGGGGGACACTGAAGCATCTAAAACTGTGTGAGAGACCCTGAAGCATATACTACTGTATGGGGGACACTGAAGCATCTAATACTGTGTGAGAGACACTGAAGCATATACTACTGTATGGGGGACACTGAAGCATCTAAGACTGTGTGGGGGACACTGAAGCATATACTACTGTATGGGGGACACTGAAGCATCTAAGACTGTGTGGGGGACACTGAAGCATATACTACTGTATGGGGGACACTGAAGCATCTAATACTGTGTGGGGGACAATGAAGCATATACTACTGTATGGGGGACACTGAAGCATATACTACTGTATGGGGGACACTGAAGCATATACTACTGTATGGGGGACACTGAAGTATATACTACTGTATGGGGTACACTGAAGCATATACTACTGTATGGGGGACACTGAAGCATCTAAGACAGTGTGGGGCACACTGAAGCATATACTACTGTATGGGGGACACTGAAGCATCTAATACTGTGTGAGAGACACTGAAGCATCTAATACTGTGTGGGGGACACTGAAGCATCTACTACTGTATGGGGGACACTGAAGCATCTAATACTGTATGGGGGACACTGAAGCATCTAATACTGTGTGGGGACACTGAAGCATATACTACTGTATGGGGGACACTGAAGCATATACTACTGTATGGGGGACACTGAAGCATATACTACTGTATGGGGGACACTGAAGCATCTAATACTGTGTGGGGGGCACTGAAGCATATACTACTGTGTTGGGGACACTGTGAAGCATCTAATACTGTATGGGGGACACTGAAGCATCTAATACTGTATGGGGGACACTGAAGCATCTAATACTGTATGGGGGACACTGAAGCATCTAATACTGTATGGGGGACACAGAAGCATCTAATACTGTATGGGGGACACTGAAGCATATACTACTGTATGGGGGACACAAGCATATAATACTGTGCAGGGGCCACTGTGAAGCATACAGTGGGGAAAAAAAGTATTTGTTCAGCCACCAATTGTGCAAGTTCTCCCACTTAAAAATATGAGAGAGGCCTGTAATTGACATCATAGGTAGACCTCAACTATGAGAGACAAAATGAGAAAACAAATCCAGAAAATCACATTGTCTGATTTTTTAAGAATTTATTTGCAAATTATGGCGGAAAATAAGTATTTGGTCAATAACAAAAGTTCATCTCAATACTTTGTTATATATCCTTTGTTGGCAATGACAGAGGTCAAACGTTTTCTGTAAGTCTTCACAAGGTTGACACACACTATTGCTGGTATATTGGTCCATTCCTCCATGCAGATCTCCTCTAGAGCAGTGATGTTTTGGGGTTGTGGCTGGGCAACACGGACTTTCAACTCCCTCCAAAGGTTTTCTATGGGGTTGAGATCTGGAGACTGGCTAGGCCACTCCAGGACCTTGAAATGCTTCTTACGAAGCCACTCCTTCGTTGCCCTGGTGGTGTGCTTGGGATCATTGTCATGCTGATAGACCCATCCACATTTCATCTTCAATGCCTTTGCTGATGGAAGGAGGTTTGCTCTCAAAATCTCACGATACATGGCCCCATTCATTCTTTCATGTACACAGATCAGTCGTCCTGGTCCCTTTGCAGAGAAACAGCCCCAAAGCATGATGTTGCCACCCCCATGCTTCACAGTAGGTATGGTGTTCTTTGGATGCAACTCAGCATTCACTCTCCTCCAAACATGATGAGTTGTGTTTCTACCAAACAGTTCTACTTTGGTTTCATTTGACCATATGACATTCTCCCAATGCTCTTCTGGAACATCCAAATGCTCCCTAACAAACTTCAGACGGGCCCGGATATGTATTGGCTTAAGCAGGGTGACACGTCTGGCACTACAGAATCTGAGTCCCTGGAGGCATAGTGTGTTACTGACGGTAGCCTTTGTTACGTTAGTCCCAGCTTTCTGCAGGTCATTCACTAGGTCCCCCGTGCGGTTCTGGGATTTTTGCTCACCGTTCTTGTGATCATTTTGACCCCACGGGGTGAGATCTTGCATGGAGCCCCTGATCGAGGGAGATTATGAGTGGTCTTGTATGTCTTCCATTTTCTAATTATTGCTCCCACAGTTGAATTCTTCACACCAAGCTGCTTGCCTATTGCAGATTCAGTCTTCCCATCCTGATGCAGGTCTACAATTTTGTTTCTGGTGTCCTTCCACAGCTCTTTGGTCTTCACCATAGTGGAGTTTGGAGTGTGACTGTTTGAGGTTGTGGACAGGTGTCTTTTATACTGATAACAATGTCAAACAGGTGCCATTACTACAGATAATGAGTGGAGGACAGAGGAGTCTCTTAAAGAAGAAGTTACAGGTCTGTGAGAGCCAGAAATCTTGCTTGTTTGTAGGTGACCAAATACTTATTTTCCACCATAATTTGCAAATAAATTCTTAAAAAATCAGATAATGTGATTTTCTGGATTTGTTTTCTCATTTTGTCTCTCATAGTTGAGGTCTACCTATGATGTCAATTACAGGCCTCTCTCATCTTTTTAAGTGGGAGAACTTGCACAATTGGTGGCTGACTAAATACTTTTTTTTCCCCACTGTATAATACTGAGTGGGGGCCACTGTGGAGCATATAATACTGTGTTGGGCAATTTTGGAGCATATAATACTGTTTGGGGGCCACTGTGGAGCGCATTGTATTGTCTGGGGGCCCTTCACTATTTATATCACAGTATCTGTTTTATAGCAGATGTGATATTATTACAGGCTGTAATAACATTGCATGGTCAATATAAAACAGATCCTGGTTAATTTAAGTTAAAATTTCTGTGTTGGCACTTTGCGATAATTTAGAGGGTTTTGGGTTGCAGTTTGGGCACTCGGTCTCTAAAAGGTTCGCCATCACTGGCCTAAACCGACTACAAGTACAAGGGGGTGGGGGGTGGGGGGAGCGAGGAGAGGAGTGTATCAGTGTTTTTTTTTTTTTTTTTTTATGTTAAACTTTGGAGGCAGATAGAGGGGGAACATTAAACTGGGGGCAGATGATGGGGGGGGATTAAACTGGGTGGGTGGGCAGATGAAGAGGGACATTAAACTTGGGGAGGCAGATGGAGGGGGGACGTCAATGTCCACCTTTAATTGCCCTCATGGTTTAATGCCTCCCTTCAACTGCCCCAGTTTAATGTCCCCCTCTAGTTTCCTCCAGTTTAAATGGGGGCACCAGGAGAGGGACTTTATACTGTGGGGGTATATAATGTTAAGGTGACTGTAAGAGCAACTGTGTGGGGGCACAAAGAGAAATGGATGGGAATGGGCGGAGCCAACACAAGTGGGTGGAGCTAAATGTGCCATGGCACAGTATGCACGACATATATTCTGTCCTCTTTCCTGTCTTTTGAAAATTTGGAGGTATGGAACTGGATTGAGTCGAAGAGAAAAGTGAAAGAGTTTCCTATATTTTTCACATTCCTTTTGCAGCCACTCTTGGCTTTGGATCAAAAAACTGCAGCAAAAAAACCTGCTTTTCCACAAAGTGGGGCCTCTGCTAGGGCCTCACACATAGTAAGCCGAAGCCAAAGAACGCTGCGGAAAAAACTGCCATGGAAATGCATTGTGGAAAAATGCTGCGTGGGCCTTCAGCATAAAGAGGTTTTTTGATAATCAATGTATAACCTAAAATAGGTGATAAGTCTCTGGCTGCTGTGTCACTTACGAGCAAAAGGGTAACAATGTTTTGAACTTTCATGCTCCATATCTCACCATCCATTACAGCTTCAAATGTGAGACTACCATAATTTTATAGACAATCATCTTGGCTATCTCATACATAAATTTGTCTTGCAACTATTTAGCATATGATTAGTTATGCAGATTCTGGACATGTACAGTTGAAACCAGAAGTTTACATAAAAAGACACATATGCATGTTTTTCTCACTATCTGACATGAAATCAGAATAAACCTTTCCTGTTTTAGGTCAATTAGGATTACCAAAATTATTTATATTAGCCAAATGCCAGAATAATGAGAGAGAATTTTTTAAAGGCATTTATATTACTTTCTGCAAAGTTTACATACACTAAGATTACTATGCCTTTAAACAATTTGGGACAACCCATATGATGATGTCATGTCTTTGGAAGCTTCTGATAGGTTTATTGGCAACATCTGAGTTAATTAGAGACACACCTGTGGATATATTTTAAGCCACACCTGAAACACACTGCTTCTTTGTGTAACATCATGGGAAAAGAAAGAAAGATGTCAGCCAAGATATAAGGAAGAGAATTGTGGACTTGCACATGTCTGGTTCATCCTTGGGTGCAATTTCTAGATACCTGAAGGTGCCTCGTTCATCTGTACAAACAATTATATGCAAGTACAAAAAAGATGGAAATGTCCAGCCATCATACTGCTCAAGAAGGAGACGGGTTCTGTGTCCCAGAGATGAACGTGATTTGGTACGAAATGTGCATATCAACCAAAGAACAAAAGCAAAAGACCTTGTGAAGATGCTGGCTGAAGCTGGTAAGAATGCATCATTATCCACAGTGAAACAAGTACTGTATCAACATGGGCTTAAAGGCCACTCTGCCATTACTCCAAAAGAAACATAAAAAGCCAGATTAATGTTTGCATATGCGCACAGGAACAAAGACCTTAATTTCTGGAGACATGTCCCGTGGTCTGATGACCATCGTTACGCTTGGAGGAAAAAGGGAGAAGCTTGCAAGCCGAAGAACACCATCCCAACTGTGAAACACGGGGGTGGCAGCATCATGTTGTGGGGTTGTTTTGCTGCAGGAGGTACTGGTGCACTTCACAAAATAGATGACATCATGAGGAAAGAACATTATGTGGCAATACTGAAGCAACATCTCAAGACATCAGCCAGGAAGTTAAAGTTTGGGCGCAAATGGGTCTTCCAAATGTACAATGACTAAAAGCATACTGCCAAACTGGTTACAAAGTGGCTTAAGAATAACAAAGTCAATGTTTTGGAGTGGCCATCACAAAGCCCTGATCTCAATCCTATTGAAAATTTATGGACAAGGCTGAAAAGGCAGGTGCGAGCAAGGCGGCCTACAAACATGGTTCAGTTACACCAGTTTTGTCAGCAGGAATGGGCCCAAATTCCTACCAACTATTGTGAGAAGCTTGTGGGAGGATATCAAAAACGTTTGACCCAAGTCATACAGTTTAATGGCAATGGTACCAAATACTAATGAAATGTATGTAAACATTTGACTTTTCAGAAAGTAATAAAAGTGCCTTAAAAATCTCTCTCTCATTATTCTGGCATTTGGCAAATATAAATAATTTTGGTAATCCTAATTGACCTAAAATGGGAAAGGTTTATTCTGATTTTATGTCAGATAGTGAGAAAAACATGCAGATGAGTTGAATACAATGATGAAGCAGGAGCCATCCATGGACAGCTTCTGCTTCATCAGTGTGCTCCTGTATACACCGGCCCTGGGAGCTGCAGGCGCGATGTGATGATGTCACAAAGATCGCGCTTGCAGCTCTCTGAACAGGGTGGAGAGGGAGACCTCAGACAGAGCAGCAGGGAAACGAGTAGAGGTAAGTATCAGTGTTTTTATTATGTTAAACTTTAGGGGAAAATGGAGGGGGAACATGAAAAGGGGACATTAAACTGGGAGCAAATGAAGGGGGGGCATTAAACTGGGGGCAGGTGAAGGGAGACATTAAACTGGGGACAGATGGAGGGGGGATGGATAGAGCATGACATTAAACTGGGGGCAAGTTGGAAGGGGACATTAAACTGGGGGCAACTGGAGGAGGACATTAAACCATGGGGGTAGTGGGAGAGGGACATTAAACCGTGGGGGTAGCTGGAGGGGGACATGTCTGCCTCTAGTTGCCCCCAGTTTAATGTAACCCTCCAGTTACCCCCACGGTTCAATGTCTCCCTCCAGTAGCCCCTAGTTTAATGTCCCACTCCAGTACTCCCCAATTTAATGCCCCCATCCAACTACCCCCACGGTTTAATGTTCCCCTCTAGTTTCCCCCAGTTTAAACTGGGGCACCAGGAAAGGGACTTCATACTGTGGGGTAATTGGAGAGGAACATTATAATGTGGGGGCATATAATCGGTGACTGTAGGAGCATTATACTGTGTGGGGGCACAGAGAAAAATGGATCAGAGTGTGCGGAGTCAACATAGAAGTGGGTGGAGCAGAAGCGTAGCTAGAGGTTCGGCACGGGGGGCCAAACATATCCAAGTGGGCCCCTATCTGGGTATACCGATGTTATCACTATATGGTGACCACATATACTGGCTGTACACAGGGCTCTGCATACAGATAAAGTAAATACAGTACAGGAAAATGTTGTTACTTACAGGTGACGTCTCTGACTGTAATCTTTCACATTTCTCGTCTTTTCCATCTGGACCGTCATGACCACTTCTTCCATTCGCAACTTGTCTCTGTAAAGTTTGCAACACAGACATTATTGGCTCCTCACTTTTTCAGACATGTGGCCCACATTTCCCTTGCCTATACAAAGTCTCCATCCTGCTGCTACCCCAAATTATAAAATACATGATATAAAAATATCCTGTAAACATATGATACCCCCATATGTATCTTAAATTAACAATGCCTCTTTGTGCCCCTTAATTAATTCCTTCCTTGTGCCCCCTTAAAGAGATTGTTCAGGATCAGAAATATTAATGCAGGCAGCAGGACAGGGTTGTAAATAAAAACACACTGACACTTACCTGCATCCTCCCCTCTATCCCTGCCCTGGGCCAGTCATCACCTTCACTGCACTATTTGTATATGGAGCGGCTGCAGCACTGATGTCAAGTTGACGGGACCGCTGCAGCCAATCACCGCTCTCTACAGTACAGCAGTATATAGTGTTGGGTCGCTGCGATTCCGCTTTTGTGACATCTCTCTGCAGCCGCTCTGTATACAAGCAACGGTGACAGATAGCCCAGTGCAAGTAAACGGGGGAAAGTGCATTATAACGCTCGCCTGCTGCCTGCTTTAAAATGTATGATAGTACAACCCTTTAAATTAAGTGTCCCTCAATTAATAATGCCCCTGTGCCCCCCAATTAATAATACTCCTGTATGCCCCCTTAAATAAATAATGCCCCTGTGCCCCCCAATTGATAATACTCCTGTATGCCCCCTTAAATCAATAATGCCCCTGTGCCCCCTCAATTGATAATACTCCTGTATGCCCCCTTAAATCAATAATGTCCCTGTGCCCCCCCAATTGATAATACTCCTCTATGCCCCCTTAAATCAATAATGCCCCCTGTTCCCCCCAAAAAAATACTTCTGTATGCCTGCTAATGCCTCAGCTAATAATACCCCTTAATTAATAGTTCTCCTGTATATTCCCTTAAAGGGGTTGTCCAGGAAATGCAGAACTGGTGCAGGAGGCCGGGGAAGGTGAAATATAAAAAACACCAAAACATACTCTCCTGTCCCAGGCACTTTGGTGTCCCCTGTTGCTGTCAGGTCCAGCGTCGCCCAGGGGCTTGTTCTGGCGGAAGTCCTTGCACGTGGCCTCAGCAGTCACAGGAAAGGACCAGGGATGTCACTCGCATACGTCACTGGTGACCTCATGGGTCCTTTTTTTGTGACCACTGAGGCCACAAGTTGGTCTCAGCAGTCACATGTGGCGAGGACTTCTGCCAGAACAAGCCCCTGGGCAGCGATCAACCAGACAATGGTGGGGAACATCGGAGCGCTAGAGACTGTTGAATATGTTGTTTTTTTTTTTTTTTATGTTTCACCTTCCCCGGCCTCCTTCCCAATTACTGTAATTCCTGGACAACCCCTTTAAATCAAAAATGCCTACCTTAAATTAGTATAGCCCAATACCCTCTTACACCGTTACATAAATCCTGTCTCCCAATAACCCCCTTATATTAATAATGCCCCTGCTTGCCCTAATGACCCCTTATGGTTATTGGCCCTTAATATTTTTAAGGCTTCCCACCTCCCCCCAAAAAAACAAAAAACCAATAATATTCCCCTGCTTGGACTTGCCACCGCCGACTCTCCTTGCTGTATCCTGCAGCCTACAAGATACCGTTACCACAGGACGTCTGTGTCCCAGCACAGGCGGCGTTATGTAGTGATGTCATTACGCCCGCCTGTGCCAGGACACTGACGTCTTAATTGTCGCTAGGGAACCTGTGTAAGGGTGGGTTCACACTTACGCCGGAGTCCGTCCGCCACAAATCCGACTGAAAATCTCGGGAAACTGTATAGGCACTGGATAGCGAAAGGTTAGCGATGCATTGCTTAAAAACCCATTCATTTGAATGGGTTTTTAAAGCAATGCGCCGGTGTGTGCTTACACCCTCTGCGCTGCGAATCCAGTTTTTTTTGGAGACAAAGACGGACATGCAGGACTTTGTTTCCAGCAAAAAAAGCTGGATTCGCGGCGCAAAGGGTGTAAGTGCACACCCGCGCATTGCTTTAAAAACCCATTCAAATGAATGGGTTTTTAAGCAATGCATCACTAACCTTTCGCTATCCAGACCCTATACAGTTTCCCAAGATTTTCAGTAGGATTCATGGCGGACGGACTCCGGTGCAAGTGCGAACCCACCTTAAGCCGCAATCCACTATAAGCCTGTGGACCCCAACCTTTTTCACACCAAGGACCAGTTTTCCGCAGCCCGGTGGGAGGGGGGATAGAGGGTGTTGCAGGGCCACCCCACATCTAATAGTGCCCCCCACAGGTAATAGCCCCCCCACATAAGTAATGCTGTTACCTGTGGGGGGCACTATTACTGTAATAGTGAGCTAAGAGTAACCCCCTCCCCCCCCCACAGTTTATAGTCCCCCTCCCCCACATACCATTCCATATACACTTGCTCTGTATAGTTATATTGTACTTACAGAGCACTAATGGAGTGGGCGGGGCCTCCTCTTGCATGCAGCCTGTGCGCATCTAGTATTTTCTTCCCACTGGAAATGTAGAATAGCGGTCAAGGTTCCGGGCGGGATCTCCTCGTGCACACAGCCTGTGCGCATCTTCTACTTTCCTCCAGGAACCTTGACCCCCAATTCTATGGTACCACTAGAAAGAAAATAGTAGATGTGCACAGGCTGTGTACAGGAGGAGATACAGCTCACCCCCTCACTGCTACATGCACAGGTTATAGAATGACAGAACTGAAAGCTAATAGCTTTCTGCTCTGTCATGTATTTCAACCTGCATCGGTGTCCTGTGCCGATGCAGTTGAAATTTTTATGTGCAATTGCGGCGGCCCCGGAGTGGGCCCCACAAAGTCACTGGGCCCGGGGCCGTCGCCCCCCCGCTAGCTACGCCTCTGGGGAGGAGTTAAACTTGCCTCGGCATGCACATACTGTCCCTCTTTCTATCCTTTGAAAGTTAGGAGGTATGAGTCATTCACTGCTCTCACTTTTAATAATAATAATAATAATAATAATAGTCCTTTAATAGTCCCACAATGGGGAAATTCAGTGTGTTACAGCAGCAAAGATAAGCAGATACAAATACAAACACAACATGTACAGGAATGTTCCAAGGTGAGAGGCATTACATTAATAGCAGACAGACAGATAGGACGTAGCAGAGGGGGGGGGGATTTAACAGGTAGAGAGATATTTCAGTTCTCTGTGTGTAATGATCTCCGCTTAGGTCGGTGTTGGTTGTACAGCCTAACCGCGGTGAGGAGGAAAGACTTCCGATAGCGCTCCTTCTCACACCTAGGGTGGAGCAGTCGGTCACTGACAGTACTGCTCAGCGCGATCACAGTCTCATGCATGGGATGGGACTTCTTCTTCTGCATGGAGCTCACCACGGACAGTATCCTTCTGTCACCCACCACCTGCACTGGGTCCAGTGGGCTCCCCAGGACAGAGCTGGCCTTTCTAATCAGCTTGTCAAGTTTATTTCTGTCCCTGGTTGATATACTGCTCCCCCAGCAGGCCACTCCAAAGAAGATGGCTGATGCCACTACCGAGTTGAAGAAAGTTCTAAGAAGTGCCCCCCGGATTCCAAAGGCTCTCAGCTTCCTAAGCAGGTAGAGCCTGCTGTGGCCCTTCCTGTACAGGGCCTCCATATGATCTGCCCAGTCCAGCTTATTATTAAGGAGCAAACCCAGGTACTTATAGGTGTTCACAATCTCGATGCCCGTCCCCAGGATGTCCACTGGTTTAGGAGGGCTTCTGCCTTTGCGGAAGTCCACCACAATCTCCTTGGTCTTCCCCGCGTTAATCTTCAGGTGGTTCCGGTGGCACCAGTCCACAAAGTCCTGGTTCAGTTCTCTGTACTCCCTGTCATCATCATCTGTGATGAGACCCACTATTGCAGAGTCGTCAGAATACTTCTGTAGGTAGCAGCTGGATGAGTTGCACTTAAAATCTGCAGTGTACAGTGTGAAGAGGAAAGGGGCGAGAACCGTACCCTGAGGTGCCCCCATATTACAGATCACGGTACCTGACACACAGTCTCGGGCTCTCACGTATTGAGGTCGATTTGTGAGGTAGTCTAGGATCCAGTTGGAGAGGTGGTGGTCCACTCCAGCAAGGCCCAGCTTGTCCCTCAATAACCTGGGCTGTATGGTGTTAAAAGCACTGGAGAAGTCAAAGAACATTATTCTCACTGTGTTCCCTGGTTTCTCCAGGTGAGACAGAGCCCTGTGCAGAAGATGGATGATGGCATCATCTACCCCAATGCCCGGCCGATAAGCAAACTGGAGGGGATCCATAGCGGGGCTCACTAGAGGGCGGAGATGTGTGAGAACCAATCTCTCTAAGATCTTCATCAGGTGGGATGTCAGTGCTACAGGTCTGTAGTCGTTGAGGTCCATAGGGTGGGGTTTCTTTGGAACTGGTACCACACAAGAAGATTTCCATAATTCAGGGACTATTTCCTGCCTCAGGCTCATATTATACATATATGTAATTATACCACACAGCTGGTCCCCGCAAGTCTTAATTAGCCTTGCACTGATGGCATCTGGCCCTGCGGCTTTCCTCGCCGTGATCTTTTTCATCTCCTTCCTCACCTGGGCCCGTGTGAAGGTCAGACTGTGGCCAGATAAAGACGGATTTCTGGATTTACTGGTCTGTTGGGAAGTGGCCGCATGGGGAGAAGTTATTGTGGTGGGGGAAGCTGAAGGACATACTGGGGTGGGAGGAGCTGGTGTGTGATCAAATCTGTTGAAGAATAGGTTTAGTTCATTAAGCCAATTAACATCTGCCTCAATCTGGCAGACAGACTGTTTATGACCCGAAATTGACTTAAGCCCCTCCCAGACCCCCCTTATGTCTTTTCTTTCCATTTGCTTTTCCATTTTTTCTTTATAACTGGCTTTTCCCTGCCTGATTTGATGCCTCAGCTCCTTTTGTACTTCCCTCAACCCCTCCTTATCTCTTGTCCTGAATGCCATCTTTTTCTCCTTAAGTAGTGTTTTTATATCAGAGTTAATCCATGGTTTGTTATTGGAGAAGCACCTCACCACTTTTGTGGGTACTGTGTTGTCCACACAAAAATTAATGTAGTCCGTTATGCAGTGTGTGAGTCCTTCTATATCTTCTCCATAAGAATCCTGCAGAACTTCCCATGCGGTTGTGTCAAAACAATCCCTCAGAGCCTCATCACTCTCCTCGGACCATATCCTCACTGTGCGGGTGACAGCTGGTTCTCTACGTACAAGTGGCTTGTACACAGGTCGGAGATGTACTAGGTTGTGATCCGATCTCCCCAGGGGCGGTAGGGCTGATGAGTTATATGCCTCCCTCACGTTGGCAAAGAACAAGTCCAGTGTTTTGTTGTCTCTTGTGTGGCAGGTTACATACTGTGTGAAACTGGGCAGTGTGGATGATGGAGAGGCATGGTTGAAATCACCCGACAGAAGAAAGAGGGCCTGGGGATGTTTTAACTGTAACTGGCTCAGCGTGGCTTGTAGGACCTCGCAGGCAGTGTCAGCTTTCGCAGAGGGGGGGACATATGCAGTTATCACGATGACATGTGATAGTTCCCTTGGTAGATAGAAAGGTCTCATGCTCACAGCTAATAGTTCAATGTCCTTACAGCAAGTTTGCTCCTTAATCACAATGTGCCTAGGATTACACCATCTATTATTCACAAACATTGCCAGCCCTCCTCCTTTCTTCTTACCGCTCTCCCTTGTCCTGTCTGCCCGAAGGAGTTTAAAACCATCCAAGGAGACCAGAGGGTCAGTAGTAACTTCAGTGAGCCAAGTCTCTGTAAGTAGCATCATGCTGCACGCCCGAAACTCCTGATTATGCCTGGTGAGTGCTGTTAGTTCATCCATCTTGTTTGCAAGAGATCTCACATCAGATCTTTTATCTACAGCTCTGCCTGTGTCTTTTATCTCTCTATGTAAACACACAGATAACACTAAGTCCTTCTCTAGCAGCATGTGCTTATTATTTTATCTGCATTTACATTAGATTTCTATTAATCATAATAAGCATTGTTATGCTTCATAGTGTCCTGTTCAGAGGGGATGACTGTTGCATAAGGAATACATGAAGTGAGAAGAGACAGCAGGCAAAGCTGCTAAAACGGAGAGGGGAAACCCCTTTAAGGGTTGAAACACATGTGTACAGTTAGTGAGAATGCATTTTATGTTTAATCAAAGTTTATTAAAGATTTTTAAGTACAATGGAAAAAGGACAAAGGACAAAAACAGTGCGAGCAAACAAATGGTGCAAAGGCACGCAGGCCTCGCCTGTAAACAAGAAGCTTGGGATAAGACCCAAGTTAACGCTGTGGAGCACAATACAATAACCAAGGAACGGAAAGCCCAGATATATGGAGCCATAAAAACAACGTCTTGAAGGTAATGGGAGAAGAACAAACAGACAAAGGAACACACAGGGATAACTGAAAGAAGGGCCAGTTGGGGAGTTGCTGCGATGGTGTGCCGCATCCCAGAGGCTGCTGCTTTCTTGTGTTTGTTACTGTGCCTCTGGGCTATGTTGGTATGTTCTGTCTTCTATATTAAGTGTTATATGTCATTGTTTTCCCTCGGCATTTTTCCCCCTGCGTAATATAGACGGAAAAGACACGCATGGCTGAGAGACGTAAAGAAGGAGGTCATCAACATAAAGTGCCGCCTTAACCTGGCGACTGCCCATCTGAAGGCCATGGATGTCTGGACACCGCCATATCGCCACTGCCAAATGCTCCATAACCAGGGCATACAGCAGCGGCGACAGGGGGCAGCCCTGCCGAGGGCCGTTCCACATCGGGAAAGAATCAGAAAGTATCCCGTTGACTTGAACCTACGCCACCGCATCAACATAGAGGGAAAACACCTTAGTCAAGAAAACAGGATCCACACCCACCTGCTGGTGTCGCACGCAGAAAGCCCCAGTGTACTCGGTCAAACGCTTATTCGGCATCTACAGAAAGCAGGCACATAGGAGAGTTGTTAGAACGAGCCAGTGAGATTGCCAGAAGTGTCTTACATACGTTATCCTGAGCCTCTCGACCGTGGATAAAGCCGACCTGATCAGTGTGGATCAGGCCCGGCATTAGGGGGGACAAACGATCGACCAGCAACTCGGAAAACAATTTGACATCGATATTAAAGAGCGAGACCGGGCGGTAGCTGGCACAACTAATTTGATCTTTGCCCAGCTTGGGAAGGACAGTGATCAGGGCTGAGAGGGACTGCGCCACGAAGGGGGAAGAGTCGTCAACACTATTAAATACCCGAGCCATTGTGGGAGAGAGGAGATTCCTAAAACATTTGTAAAAGCGGATAGTGAATCCGTACGGGCCAGGAGACTTACAGTGGGGAAAAAAAAAGTATTTAGTCAGCCACCAAGGTCTGTGAGAGCCAGAAATCTTGCTTGTTTGTAGGTGACCAAATACTTATTTTCCACAATAATTTGCAAATAAATTCTTTAAAAATCAGACAATGTGATTTTTCTGGATTTGTTTTCTCATTTTGTCTCTCATAGTTGAGGTCTACCTATGATGTCAATTACAGGCCTCTCTCATCTTTTTAAGTGGGAGAACTTGCACAATTAGTGGCTGACTAAATACTTTTTTCCCCCACTGTACCTGTTGGGGAGGACTGAATGACGAGGGAACTTCTTCCTCAGAAAAAGGTGCGTTGAGGAGAACCCTGTCAGGGTCCGCGATAGCGCGAAGAGACGTGTCAGTCACGTACTCCTGGATTTTATCACGGAGAGATTCTGGGGCGAGGTCAGCATACTGCCCGCGGATGTTATATAAGTCACGGTAGAAAGAGTGGAATGCCGCAGCTATATCAGTAGGGTTATGGACCGTCGTGGTGCCCGACCCGAGGGATATATGCTAGATTGCCACACGGATGGAGGCGACAAGTGAGGGAGCGGCCGCACGTCCGCGAACTTATAGTAATGTTTCCTAACACGGTCTCTAGTATGCAGATACATTTCGTCAAGATATGAACACAGTTCCTCCCTAGCATTCAGTCAATACCTCCTGGGAACGGGTCTGTGTATGAGTCAGCTCGAGAGAATGAATGTGCGCAAGACGCGTAACGACTCAAGCGGCACGCTCCTTTTCCTTTTTAAAGCGCGCTCCATTTTTGATCAGTACACCGTGGACCACGCACTTCAGGGCCTCCCACTGTAGCGGGAGAGGAGTGAGGTCATGAGCATGATTGAGGCCGAAATAATTGTCACACTGAGGTCCGCCTTGCAAGAGGCATCCTTCAGAAGGTTATCGTTCAATCCCACGTGAAAGGGCGACGCGCTAACCCGGGACCTTAAGGGACAGGAACACAGGAGCGTGGTCAGACCAAAGGGCTGAGTTGATACAGGTGGTAGGAGACCAGGTGAGGGCGTGATGGCTGACAAGGAAGAAGTCTATTCGGCTATAGGAGTTATGTGCTGGAGAATGGAAGGTATAGTCCCGGTCTCGAGGATGCAGGATGCGCCACACGTCTACCAGCTGGGAGTTGTGGAGAGTAGTCGCTAGTCGTCGCAAGTGCGACTGAGTGTGGGGGGTGTGGAAGGGGAGGAGTCGAGTGATGGATCCAAAACAAAATTAAAGTCGCCCCCAAGTACCACCACCCCTTCACTAAATTCCGTCAGCCTGCCAGCTAAGTTCTTGCAATACAGTAGCTGCCCTTGGTTCGGGAGATAATAGCCAGCTACAGTGAGCACGGTGCCTGCAATGCGCAATTTAAGAAACACAAATCTGCCCTCAGGGTCAATCAGGGTGTCTAGTACCTCATGTTGCAGAGATCTATGGAGTGCGACAGAAACTCCCTTGGACTTGGCAACCAGGCTGAGGCTGTGGAACCAAACCGGGTAATGACGGTTGTGGATATCCGGAACAAGGCCCTTCTTAAAGTGGGTCTCCTGCAAGATAATATGGGAACGTTTCTTGTGAAGTTGATACAGGATTTGATTATGCTTCCGAGGGACGTTAAGCCCCCGAGTATTAAGAGTGCAAATATTAAGGGAGGTCATAGTCAGGGGAAGGGAGGATGACACAAGAGGAACAGACAATAGGAAGGAAAAGACAGACAAGTACAGAGAAACTAAGACGAACTGAAACTACAGTTAACAAGTAATTAACCAAATTTATGGGGTGAAGAAAACAACCTCCACTCGAGGGGTGGGGAAAAGGCAGAAAGTAGGTGCCAAAACACGTGCTACACAGTAACACGGAGAACCCGGTGGGAAACGGGCATTCTAATAAAGGACCTGTCTTCCCCCCTGGGCCCCGAGGCCACGCTAGTAGATAAACAACAATAACAGTTTGCTAGAGTTGACCGGCTAAACAAGCAAACAAAGGGTGTGGGGAAGATCTAAGCAAGAGGAAGGAAGAGACGAAAAAATGAGAACCAAGGGAAGAGAGAGAGAGACGGCAAGGGAAAGTTAGAAAGAGAAAAGAGGGGGGAGGGAGGAGGAAAAGGAATAGAGGGAAAAGGAGTGTAGTCCCTGAGGGAGCGCGGGGACCCAGCAAACGGACCACACTCGTGGCACTTCGCGGCCCCACAGGGAGAACAACAACCATAGAGGTCATGAAAAATCAATAGTCAAACAACAAAATGATAAAAAGTTCACAACATCAAGTCGGAGGAGCCAGACTGGAACTCAGCTGATCATCTGAAGCAGGAGCCCGGTCTCGTCAGCATCTCCTAGGGCAACGCTGGGGCTGGGCTGGTGGAATCGGAACGGAGTCGCCAGGCAAAGAAGGCCAATCTAAGGCCGACGCTGGAGGTAGTCCAAGGGCCGCCGTGAAAGCCGGGATGTCATCTGGGTGTGTCAAGGCGAGGGTACGGCCCCCACGACGAACCTGCAGGAGTAAGGGGAAGCCCCAGGAGTATGGCACTTGATGTTGAATTAGCAAGTCCAGAAGCGGGTTCAGGGATCGCTGCTTAGCAAGAGTAAGGCGAGACAAGTTCGGGAGTAGATTGATGGGAATGTCCTGGAACATAACCTGGCGAGACTCTGGCTTTGTGCATGATAGCTTCCTTCAGCTGCGGTTACAGGTCCCCAAACAGTAAAATATGCTCAGCAGAGGCCCCAGACAGTATTCTATGCTCAACAGTGGCCCCCACACAGCATTATATACTCCACAGTGGCCCCCATACAGCATTATATGCTCTACATTTCTCCCTCCACACACAGTATAATATGCTACCCACAGTGGCCCCACACAGTATAATATGCTCCACACAGTGGTCCCCATAGCGGGCCTCACCCAGTATTATTTCCTCCCTACAGTGGCCCCCACACAGTATTATATGCTCCCACAGTGGCCCCCACCCAGTATTATATGCTCTACAGTGGCCCCCACACAGTATTATATGCTCTATACTGAAGCTGGTGAGTGTGAGAAGAAATGGCGGAATCAAGGTGGGCACTTAAGCGACTGAGTTCATCCAGGGTGTCTGAAGTGGGAGAAGCCCTGGGTTCACCAGTATGAGAGGGGTCCAGAGCACCACTTCCAAGAGGATCCAGCTCCATGCCAGGAGGAGTTGCCGGAGGGGCATGAAGATGTGATTACTGACCTGAGAACAACAGGGGTGCAGGACCATCCAGTGTAGAGGCAGAGCCATGCAGAGTGGTGGCAGAAGATCCCCTTGTGCCAGGAGAAGCAGTCTGAGGGTCCACGGACAGAGGAGTCAGGCCAGCAGGAGGGGCTGATGCAGGAGCCACCACAGGAGTGCTGTGTAAAGGTGAAAGAGGACCCGTCCCGACCTGTAGGGGCCGCATGGAGGGTTGTGAGGCTCCCAGTGCAGGGCCCTGGTGTAGAGATGCCAGTGATGAGGCAGGAGATGGCGGCAGGGAGGGGCCAACCCCCATCCGATGCTCCCATGGATAAGGGGCAGGAGGGGTCCCATGGTGCAGGAGGACTGGGTATGTAGGAGGTCTCTGTTGGATGGATGGATGGATGGATGGATGGACGGCGGTGAGGAAGTCGGGGAGCTGCGGGAAGGGACCACAATGTTGGGCACCATCTTGGAGGACGCCATAGTAGAGTCGGCAGCACGGGGGCCCCGGAGGAAGCATGCTATGGGGACCTCCTGTGGGACCCCCGGAGGGATTGAAGCAGACCACTGCGGAAGTCTACGGGATTTACCCATGTCTGGGTGAAGAAGGTAGGTGCGGGTCAGCAAATGCAGTGTGTGGCTAGGCCACCCATGGAAGGAGCTGAGGCAAACACGTCCTCACTCCTCCAAGAATGCATTTTTATATATTTCACAAGCATGTTTATCCATTACCTCCTATATAATTTGATTTTTGAAGCTGTGGGTTTACATGAACAGTTACAGTAAGGCCTTCTTAACTGCAGGTGTCAGCATTGCTCCATACAGTACGTGTTTTCAATAGGAATTGAGCTCAGAAATAAATTTGTGGTGTAGTGATGCATCCTTGTGCTAAGACGATGGATCTAAGTACAAAACTTCTGAAGTTTATTCTATATATAATGATATCCCTCAAGAAATTAGCAAAAGCTGTTACGTAAAAGAAAAATGCATATAATAATTTCATACCTTAAATGGTCACTAACTTTTCAAACAACTTGGTTTCATTTAATAGAGCCAGTGATTCTGGATGAAACTTTGTTGAGTAATGGCCACCTGGCTGTCTCTCCCTATTGCACATAGACATATACATATACAGTGCCTTGCAAAAGTATTCAGCCCCCTTGAACTTTTCAACCTTTTGCCACATTTCAGGCTTCAAACATAAGGATATAAAATTTTAATTTTTTGGTGAAGAATCAACAACAAGTGGGATACAATCGTGAAGTGGAACGAAATTTATTGGATATTTTAAACTTTTGTAAAAAATTAAAAATTGAAAAGTGGGGCGTGCCAAATTATTCGGCCCCCTTAAGTTAATTCTTTGTAGCGTCACCTTTTGCTGCGATTACAGCTGCAAGTCGCTTGGGGTATGTCTCTATCAGTTTTGCACATCAAGAGACTCAGTGAGGTTGGATGGAGAGCATTTGTGAACAGCAGTTTTCAGCTCTTTCCACAGATTCTCGATTGGATTCAGGTCTGGACTTTGACTTGGCCATTCTAACACCTGGATACGTTTATTTGTGAACCATTCCATTGTAGATTTTGCTTTATGTTTGGGATCATTGTCTTGTTGGAAGATAAATTTCTGTCCTAGTCTCAGGTCTTTTGCAGACTCCAACAGGTTTTCTTCCAGAATGGTCCTGTATTTGGCTCCATCCATCTTCTCATCAATTTTAACCATCTTCCCTGTCCCTGCTGAAGAAAAGCAGGCCCAAACCATGATGCTGCCACCACCATGTTTAACAGTGGGGATGGTGTGTTCAGGGTGATGAGCTGTGTTGCTTTTACGCCAAACATATCGTTTTGCATTGAGGCCAAAAAGTTCGATTTTGGTTTCATCTGACCAGAGCACCTTCTTCCGCATGTTTGGTGTGTCTCCCAGGTGGCTTGTGGCAAACTTTAAACAAGACTTTTTATGGATATCTTTGAGAAATGGCTTTCTTCTTGCCACTCTTCCATAAAGGCCAGATTTGTGCAGTGTACGACTGATTATTGTCCTATGGACAGACTCTCCCACCTCAGCTGTAGATCTCTGCAGTTCATCCAGAGTCATCATGGGCCTCTTGGCTGCATCTCTGATCAGTCTTCTCCTTGTTTGAGATAAAAGTTTAGAGGGACGGCCGGGTCTTGGTAGATTTGCAGTGGTCTGATACTCCTTCCATTTCAATATGATCGCTTGCACAGTGCTCCTTGGGATGTTTAAAGTTTGGGAAATCTTTTTGTATCCAAATCCGGCTTTAAAATTCTCCACAAAAGTATCACGGACATGCCTGGTGTGTTCCTTGGTCTTCATGATGCTCTCTGCGCTTTAAACAGAACCCTGAGAGCAGGTACATTTATACGGAGACTTGATTACACACAGGTGGATTATATTTATCATCATCAGTCATTTAGGACAACATTGGACCATTCCGAGATCCTCACTGAACTTCTGGAGTGAGTTTGCTGCACTGAAAGTAAAGGGGCAGAATAATATTGCACGCCCCACTTTTCAGTTTTTTATTTTTTACAAAAGTTTAAAATAACCAATAAATTTCGTTCCACTTCACAATTGTGTCCCACTTCACCAAAAAATAAAAATTTTATATCTTTATGTTTGAAGCCTGAAAAATGGCAAAAGGTTGAAAAGTTCAAGGGGGCCAAATACTTTCTCAAGGCACTGTACATTGCAGTATATGAACCTGAGATCTCCTGATCCCCAGTGCAAAGTACCCTTGTTGCACCCAGAGAGAAGATCCGCCCCCAGGGACAGGAAACCTTCGGTACCAAAAGGTGGAAACTCCAGTTAACTTGTAACCCATGTCCCGAAGGTCAAAACAACTTTTTTTTTTTGCTTGCTACACCTGGTGCCAAACAAAAGTCCATCACCAAGAAAAAAAAAAAAGGGAGGGATAAAGGACGGTGCTGCCTTGGGTTCTGGAAAATCCAATTACCGGTAAGTAATTACCATTTTTTCCCATCACCCATAACAGTACCCAGAAAGAATAAAATAGGCAAAAACTAGGGAGGGGCCACCGCTTGTCAAACTTTCCTTCCAAAATAAAGATCAGCAGAAGCCCCAATGTCCAACCTATAATGGCGAAAAAAGGTAGAAAGTGAAGACCAGGTTGCTGCTTTGCAGATAGATTCTATAGAAGCATCAGCTCTCTCGGCCCAAGAAGTGGCAATCGCCCTAGTAAAATGTGCCTTGAGCCCTACTGGGGGGGGAAATGCCCAAAGAACTGTAGGCCAGAGAGATTGCTAGTCTCACCCACCTAGTCAGACTACAGTCATGGCCAAAAGTTTTGAGAATGATACAAATATTAATTTTTACAAAGTCTACTGCTTCAGTTTTTCTAATGGCAATTTGCATATACTCCAGAATGTTATAAAGAGTGATCAGCTTAACAGCAATTACTTGCAAAGTCAATATTTGCCTAGAAAATGAACTTTATCCCTCAAAACACATTTCAACATCATTGCAGCCCTGCCTTAAAAGGACCACCTAACATCGTTTCAGTGATTGCTCCATTAACACAGGTGTGGGTGTTGATGAGGACAGAGCTGGAGATCAATCTGTCATGATTAAGTAAGAATGACGCCACTGGACACTTTAAAAGGAGGCTGGTGCTTGCCATCATTGTTTCTCTTCTGTTAACCATGGTTATATCTAAAGAAACACGTGCAGTCATCATTGCACTGCACAAAAATGGCCTAACTGGGAAGAGTATTGCAGCTAGAAAGATTGCACCTCAGTCAACAATCTATCGCATCATCAAGAACTTCAAGGAGAGAGGTTCCATTGGTGCCAAAAAGGCTCCAGGGCGCCCAAGAAAGACCAGCAAGCGGCAGGACCGTCTCTTAGAAGTGTTTCAGCTGCGGGATCGGGCTACCAGCAGTGCAGAGCTTGCTGAGGAATGGCAGCAGGCAGGTGTGAGTGCATCTGCACGCACTGTGAGGCGGAGACTCTTGGAGCAAGGCCTGGTCTCAAGGAGGGCAGCAAAGAAGCCACTTCTCTCCAGAAAAAACATCAGGGACAGACTGATATTCTGCAAAAGGTACAGGGAGTGGACTGCTGAGGACTGGGGTAAAGTCATTTTCTCTGATGAATCCCCTTTTCGATTGTTTGGAACATCTGGAAAACAGCTTATTCGGAGAAGAAGAGGTGAGCGCTACCACCAGTCTTGTCTCATGCCAACTGTAAAGCATCCTGAAACCATTCATGTGTGGGGTTGCTTCTCAGCCAAGGGAATCGGCTCTCTCACAGTCTTGCCTAAAAACACAGCCATGAATAAAGAATGGTACCAGAATGTCCTCCAAGAGCAACTTCTCCCAACCGTCCAAGAGCAGTTTGGCGCTCAACAATGCCTTTTCCAGCATGATGGAGCACCTTGCCATAAAGCAAAGGTGATAACTAAATGGCTCAGGGAACAAAACATAGAGATTTTGGGTCCATGGCCTGGAAACTCCCCAGATCTTAATCCCATTGAGAACTTGTGGTCAATCATCAAGAGACGGGTGGACAAACAAAAACCAACAAATTCAGACAAAATTAAAGCATTGATTCTGCAAGAATGGACTGCTATCAGTCAGGATTTGGTCCAGAAGTTGATTGAGAGCATGCCAGGGAGAATTGCAGAGGTCCTGAAGAAGAAGGGTCAACACTGCAAATATTGACTTGCTGCATTAACTCATTCTAACTGTCAATATAAGCTTCTGTTACTCATAATATGAATGCAATTATATTTCTGTATGTGAGAAAAACATCTGACAAACACACATAAAAACCAGAGGGCAGCAGATCATGTGAAAATATAATATTTGTGTCATTCTCAAAACTTTTGGCCATGACTGTACATTTAGAGGCCACCCTCCATTTGTTGGGACCTGAAAAGAGAACAAAAAGGAAAGTAGATTTCCTCCAGAAGGAAGTAGAGGACAATTTCTGAATTAGGCAAAGTCTTACATCCAAACAGTGGTATTCATGCTCTTTAGCATTACTCGGGTTAGCACAGAGGGAGGGGAAAACTATTTCCTGAGATCTATGAAATTTTTCGGCTACTTTAGGCAAAAAAGTTGGGCCTGCACTGGAGGCCACGCCCTCATTTGTGTCAAGCCATGCCCCTTCCACGGAAGCCACGGCCATTATTTCCGGGCGGGCACCTCCATGTGTCTCCCTGCAGGTCTGGAACTCCTGCGGCCTAAAGCAGAGGAAACACAAATCTCTCTGCACTAGAAAAATTATCGCGTATAAAGACCTTTACTAACACAAAAGAATTCCCTATCTGGTATATATGCTCAATATAAATAGTATAATAGACCACACTCATTCTATGAAAAAATATATTTTTATTGATACAAAAAGGAAAAAACACAATTTTTAAAAACACTTAAAAATATACTTCATCATAGTGGAGGTCACAGTGCTGTCCAATTACAAGTAACATAATCAAATGAACATGCACATGTAAAAAATAAGCAAAAACATCTACATGCATCAATGATAGCATGAAAATAAAGCTACCAAACATATAGAAAGAATATAATCATATATAACCAAAAAAATGTATGCTGTATAAAATGCAGACTGATACATGAAAGATGTAATTACTACATATGCATGTAAATATGTAGCTCATATATATATATAATAAACAGGGTATAAACTAACACATCAGACATATAATTACCGCATATGCGGTCAGTATGTTAACTTATGCACGTATGCAACTAATAATTACATAATAATTACAATAGTATTAGGGTCTTGCCAGACGTAGCAATACCCTACACTACTGCAGGGGTCTGGGAGGAAGGACAGAGACAAGTGAGCCCTACTCTCACCCCAGCCACTGTCCCTTCCTATTGCCTCAGTTACCCTAAACGGTAAAAGGACAACCTGAAGACGAGCCCTATACTGAGTAAGTGACAACACAGAACACAGACAGAACAAACGACAAAAAGAGAGGTCAGTAAGCCAAGGGTTTAGTAACAGACGAGCAATGCAGTACAGAATCAAAATCCAAGAGAATAGTCAAAAGTCAAGGCCAGAGGTCAGGAATATGAATACAAGCAACAAAACAGCAAGGAATAATAGCCAGAATGCAAGAAACAATAACCAGCGACCATGTGAGGGCTGACAACCTGTTTATAGAAAGTCTGGGCAAGCCCCAGACTGGATTGGTAGACAGGCTGTCAATCACACAGGCAAGGCTGAGATTAACTATATGCGGTCCAGAGAGAAATGCTCAGAACACGGGTGAGGCTGGAAATCCATTACATTGTCTAGGACAGTGTTCAGACTGAGCAACAAGAAACCTACGCAAGGAACCAAACTGAACACGCCTCCTTCGCCACAATGTGCGAGTGGAGGGTGGCACAGAGACCTGAACAGGCAGAGATGTTACAAATAGTCAGTAACAACATACATAACTGTAGAGAAAATATACAGTGCACAGAAAGCAGATTGATGATACCTGTATGCAGGGGCGTAACTACTGGGGTAGCTTTTTTTTTTTTTTTTTTTTTTTAAATAGGCCGTTACCTGCTGGAGTAACCCCAGCAGGTAACGGGCCCTATATACTTACCGTTCCCCAGGGTCCCGCTAACGGCCACCTGCGCTTCCGATTCTGCGGAGGCGGCTGTGAGCAGGAGCGGGGATCGGTATGTGAGGCCGCGGGCCAAACCCCACAATCTCTGCTATCATTATACTCCGGGGTCTTTGAAAAGACCCCGGAATATAATAATCGGAGGCCTGGGGAGGTGAGGGAACATAAAAAACAATGTACTTACCTCTCCTACGCTTCTCCAGGCTTCGAGCCTGTTTGGTGACATCCCAGACGTCAGCGAAGGCCATTTTGCGTCGCGACGCTGGACCGCATCACGTGATGCCGGCCTGGTCCAACATTGAAGAAGGCCGAAGTAGCGCACGGGCATGCACCGGAGCGAGGAACAGGTAAGCAACGTTATTTTTTTTTTGTTTGTATCCTCCCCGGGTCTCCGATCATTATACTCTGGGGTCTGAAAAGACCCCAGAGTATAATAATTGTTCATGGGTGGTCCACAATGGGACATATAATAGTGTGTGCAGGGGCCACTATGGGGAATAATAGTGTGTGCAGGGGCCACTATGGGACATAATACTGTGTGCAGGGGCCACTATGGGATATAATACTGTATGCAGGGGCCACTATGGGGCATGATACTGTGTGCAGGGGCCACTATGGGCATGATACTGTGTGCAGGAGCCACTATGGGGCATGATACTGTGTGCAGGAGCCACTATGGGGCATGATACTGTGTGCAGGGGCCACTATGGGGCATGATACTGTGTGCAGGGGCCAATATGGGACATGATACTGTGTGCAGGGGCCACTATGGGACATGATACTGTGTGCAGGGGCCACTATAGGGCATGATACTGTGTGCAGGGGCCACTATAGGGCATGATACTGTGTGCAGGGGCCACTATGGGGCATGGTACTGTGTGCAGGGGCAGAAACACACTCTTTCTGCCTGGATATCAAAAACCCCGCGCCCGGAACACCAGTGGTACATAGCTGGGGGGACGGCACTGACTCCAGACAGCCATCCGTGAAAGAAGAGAGGCAATCCCTACCAGAACCAACTCTTTCCCATGGCATCAGGTAAGCCTGCCTCAAAGCAGGCACGTAGGTCTCCCTCCAGGGACAGAAAACAACTGAGGGGTAGGAGAGGCTCCACCTTTTTGAACTGTAGGTTTCCTGTCCCTGGGGCGGATCTTCTCTCTGGGTGCTGTCGTGGGTGATGTGAAAAAATTTTTTTTAAGAAAAAGTATAAAAAATATAAATAAAAAGTTCAAAAAACCCCACCTTTTTAATTAACCACATCACAGTTGTGGACTTTATGGCAGCCCCATTTTTCAAATATGACATGTTACTTTATATGGTGATAAAATCACCTGGAAAAGTTAAAGCATTCCAAAGTTGAGAATTGTTTTTTTCGTGACACATTGTGCTTTGCGTTTGTTGTAAATTTGGGTCCATATGTTTTGTGTTTATTTATGGAAAAAATAGAAAATTGCATATTTTTCAAAATTTTCACCAAATTTCCTAAGTTTGAAATTATCCTCTTTTCATATAGAGTCATACCACTCAAATTAGCTAACAATTTACCATATGTCTGCTTTATGTTCACATCAAATTTTAAACGTTCATGTAATTTTTCTGGACGCTATAAGGCTTACAGTTTAATTTTTTTTAAAGGTACTAATTCAGTTCCAAAGGGGCTTTGAAAGGTTTTGTATTAGAAACCCTATAAATCACACAGTTTTCAAAACTGCACCACCAAAACAATTCAAGACAGCATTTGAGAAGTTTGTTAACCCTTTAAGTGCTTCACAGAGAAAAAAAAAACACATTTTTTCAATTTTTTTTTCAATACTATGTTCATTTAACCCTAAAATTTGCACATTCACAAGGGGTTAAAGGAGAAATTGCTTCCCATATTTTGTTGAACAATTTCTCTCAAGCACAAAAATACCACATGTGTTGATGTAACCTGCTGTTTGGGCACGCAACAGGACACAAAGGGAAGGAGCAATATTGAGCTTTCGAAGGGCAGATTTTACTTGAATCGTTTTCAGGTGCCATGTTGCATTTGCTGAGCACATGAGGTACCACAACAATAAAACCCCCATTAAATTACCCCATTTAAGAAAATACACCCTTCAAGGAATTTATCAAGGGGTATAATGAGCCCACAGCTGTTTTGCAGTATTTACTACCATTGGGACATGAAAAAGAAAAATTACTGTCTTTCCAGTACAATGTCTCTTAACCCCTTGTGAAAATGAGAAATGTGAGGCTCAAGAGAGAAAAAGCACCCCACAGTTCATTACACAATTTCACCTGAATGTGGCAGTTCCCCATATGTGGTCATAAACTGCTATATGGGCATGTGGTAGAGCTTGGAACAGAGAGCTGTTGGAGGACAGATTTTGAAGGAATTGTTTTAAAGTGCAATGTCGCATTTGCAGAGCCCCTGAGGTGCCAGAACAGTGGAAACCCCTGAAATGTGACCCCATTTTGGAAGATTGTTTTTTTTACAAGAGGTTACAGGAGAATATGCACTCACAATTTAAGTAATTTCTCCCAACTACAGAAATCTCCCACAAGTGGATGTAACCTGTATGGGCACATGGCTGGGCACAGAAGGAAAGGAGCGTCATTGAGCTTTTGAAGAGCAGATTTTGCTGAAATCTTTTTTCAGGTACCATGTTGCATTTGCAGAGCATATGAATAAAACCCCCATTAAATTTCTTGGGGGAATACCACACTGCGATTGGTGGGTCTGAACATCTAGATTTGTATTGGTTCATCGCTGGTCACATGGGAGCAGGACCATTTTAACACATTGGTGGGCCCAGTGCAAAGGTTTCATAAGTGGGTCCCATCCCCCCCACTTAGGACTACTCTACTTGCACAAATTGTTAAGGCCTCTAACGGGGCTTTATACAGTGTAATGCCTCCCCTAGTGGCCCCATACAATATAATGTCCCCCTCCAGAGTCTTAATTCTAGATATGACTGTAAGCCGTGTACCAGGTGGGCTCCCCAGAATACAGCGAAGTCACGAAAAAAGGAGGCGACTCCAAATCAATTTAGTAAAAAAAAAAACAAGATTCTACTTTGTGTAGTAACACCTATTTACCAGAAAAACACTCCCAACTATTTACATACACTCAGCCAGTAAGCTGAAACCCTGGTGTTGTACAGCGCAGTGCAGACGCCATCAGGTTTTCTTCCAGAATGGTCCTGTATTTGGCTCCATCCATCTTCCCATCAATTTTAACCATCTTCCCTGTCCCTGCTGAAGAAAAGCAGGTCCAAACCATGATGCTGCCACCACCATGTTTGACAGTGGGGATGTTCTGTTCAGGGTGATGAGCTGTGTTGCTTTTACGCCAAATATATCGTTTTGCATTGTGGCCAAAAAGTTCGATTTTGGTTTCATCTGACCAGAGCACCTTCTTCCACATGTTTGGTTTGTCTCCCAGGTGGCTTGTGGCAAACTTTAAACGAGACTTTTTATGGATATCTTTGAGAAATGGCTTTCTTCTTGCCACTCTTCCATAAAGGCCAGATTTGTGCAGTGTACGACTGATTGTTGTCCTATGGACAGACTCTCCCACCTCAGCTGTAGATCTCTGCAGTTCATCCAGGGTGACCATGGGCCTCTTGGCTGTATCTCTGATCAGTCTTCTCCTTGTTTGAGATAAAAGTTTAGAGGGACGGCCGGGTCTTGGTATATTTGCAGTGGTCTGATACTCCTTCCATTTCAATATGATCGCTTGCACAGTGCTCCTTGGGATGTTTAAAGTTTGGAAATCTTTTTGTATCCAAATCCGGCTTTAAACTTCTCCACAACAGTATCACGGACCTGCCTGGTGTGTTCCTTGGTCTTCATGATGCTCTCTGCACTTTAAACAGAACCCTGAGACTATCACAGAGCAGATGCATTTATACGGAGACTTGATTACACACAGGTGGATTATATTTATCATCATCAGTCATTTAGGACAACATTGGATCATCCAGAGATCCTCACTGAACTTCTGGAGTGAGTTTGCTGCACTGAAAGTAAAGGGGCCGAATAATATTGCACGCCCACTTTTCAGTTTTTTATTTTTTACAAAAGTTTAAAATAACCAATAAATTTCATTCCACTTCACAATTGTGTCCCACTTGTTGATCCTTCACCAAAAATTAAAATTTTATATTCTTATGTTTGAAGCCTGAAATGTGGCAAAAGGTTGAAAAGTCCAAGGAGGCCGAATACTTGCGCAAGGCACTGTATATCAGTACTGACTCAAAGTTTAGGTCACCCAGACAGAGCTCCATTAACCGCTGAAATGTCCCTGGAGCGTTGGACAGACCAAATGGCATTCTGTTGAACTCATAGAGATCCATGGGTAAGATAAAGGCTGTCTTCGCCTTGTCCTTTTCGGCCACTGGCACTTGCCAATATCCACTGGCCAGGTCAAGCATGGAGAAATACTTGGCACGACCCAGGGAGGATAGTGTCTCTTCGATCCGTGGAAGAGGATAGGCATCGCGGACGGTCTGAGCATTCAGTTTCCGGTAATCTACACAGAACCTGAGACTTCCGTCCTTCTTCCACACCAGGACCACCGGAGCAGCCCACGGGCTTTTATTCTCCTGTATCACCTGATTCTCTAGCATGCTGGCCACCATATCTTTCACCTCCTGATACATCTTGGGTGGGATTTGCCTGTACCGTTCCCGAATTGGCGCAGCGTCGCCAGTAGGGATTTCATGTTCAATGGCGGTAGCACACCTGAATTCTTCATCATGTCTTGAGAACGCCTCCTGGAACTCCCACAGAGTGTCTTCCAGATGTTTCTGTTGCCCTGCGGTCAGAGACCGGAGGTCCACTCCCATCAGAGACATGATCACTCGACTGTTCCATTCTGCTGTTGGGGTCTGTTTTTGCTGGATCTCCACAGCATAGGTCCAAGCCGACCTCCCATCAGGCTGTAGCGTGAAGCTCTTCCGGCGAAGGACGTCGCACTCGGGCACATAAACTTCAGCCAGCAGGGTATTCCCAGGAACGATCAACTCACTGTCCAAGACATTGAGACAGCGTAAAGGCACGCGGCCATCTTTCACAGTGGCAAGTGCTCGGGCTACCAGAGGGCGGGTCTGCGTTTCTCCCTGCGAAGCAGGCTCTATCAGGACCTCTAGTCCATTCAGTGGTCGTCCAGCCTCCACTGAAAGCATCAAAATTTTCTCCTGTCACGGTAGAATCTTCACTGGAGCACTCAGCGGTACCTTCACGTTCCCAATAGAGCGCCCTGATATGATGCTCTTTTGCAAACTACAGCTCCTCACCATCTGCTGTAGGACCTTCTGAGTTGGCCGGTGTGTGGTGGCCCACTGCCAGTATTTAGGCCCTTCCTTGGCATAAAGGTGATGATCTAGGTCTCTCAACACATTCATGCCCAGCATTACATCTAATCCTCTTTTGGATGGATGGTCTACCAGCACGATCCCCTTTTTGCCAATGTCTTGCCCAAACAGCCGAACCCGCATGCAGACGATCCCTTGTACGTCCATTGCACCATTATTGGCAGCTGTCAACCTGATGACACTTCCATCTTCCGGCTCCATCATATGTCCGAATGTCTCTTGAAGAACTCCAGAGGCATCAGGGTGCACTCTGATCCGGTGTCAACTAGGCAGCATACCTTCTGGCCCTCCAGCTCGGCTTCCATAACGGGGCTGCTAGCATATAAGTCGCGTTCATCGCGTATGGGGCTTAGTTTTTGGTGAACCGCCACAGGACGCCCCATTACTGCGGCAGTCGGAAGGTTAAAGCCGGCTCGGGTTCCATCTGTCCCTGGCGCTCTTTGGCGATATGGCCATACTGTCGGCAGCTCCAGCAGAGGGGTCCCCTCGATCCCCGCACACCAGATGGGCCTTGGTTGGTGGGCCCTCGCACACGAGGTATTCTCGGTGGAAGAGGGCAGGGTGATGTGACCCTCTCCGGAGCCATGGATGAACTTGCTTTCATCTGGGACACCTCCAGGCAGAGTTCTCTCATTTCTGCCCATAGAGCCTGGACCACATCCTTCAAGGACCCCGCGTCTTCAGGACCTACTCGGGCCCCTGTCGCTTGGGTGCTACTCACTGCCTTCACACTTACAGCCGTGGGCTCTTCTTCCCTCTCTACAGCAGCCAGGTAAACATTATAGAATGTCAGGTTGGCATCTGCCCGAGTCATCTCTTGCAGTTTATCCTGTAAAAACTTATTGGATAATCCTAGGATGAATTGGTCTTGTAGTAATCGGTCCACGTCTTTAAAGGCTCCCATAGCCTCCGAATCTCGCCGCCGCACTTCATTCAGTATCTCCTGTAAGGCGTTAGAGTATTGCCTTAAAGCCTCACCCTCTCGCTGTGACCAATTAAAGAAGTTGCTTCGCAACTGTGCTACTTTCGTACGCCCTCCCTGAACTCCCTCTAGCAGGGAGAATATTTTTTCCAAGGTGTCTCTCTCTGATTCGGGCCGTACCATCACTGTCCGTCTAGCGTCCCCTTCTAGGGCCCCCAATGCTATCTCTGCATGCAGCCCCGGAATCAGGTTACTCAATTTAACTATGCTTCGTACCCTTTCGGTCCAGTCCTGCAACGTCATATTATTACCGTCAAACTTTGGCAGATGCTGCATTAGTGCTCCGGCTGATAAGTACCCTACTTGGGCTGGCATGACTGCTACTGGGGCTGGTAACTCTTGCTGTGCAGGGGCACCCTGGACCGGTGTAGCTGGAGCCAGGAGATTAATTCCCGCCACGTTCCCGTCCATGACGGTCGCTGTATCCTACCGATTACACCAAGTTGTAAGCCATGTACCGGGGTGGGCTCCCCAGGATACAGCGAAGTCACGAACAAAGGAGGCGACTCCAAATCAATTTAGTAAAAAAAACAAGATTTTACTTTGTGTAGTAACACCTATTTACCAGAAAAACACTCCCAACTATTTACATACACTCAGCCAGTAAGCTGAGACCCTGGTGTTGTACAGCGCGGTGCCCTCTTATGTGTAACTGCAGTACACTCCAAGCTTTTACCTATCTGCAGGCTGCAATTAACCAGCCGCTTGTTACCTTTTTATCACCCTAGTCACAGGAACAATTCAGTGAGTGTGATAGAGGCACCGGCGGTATAACACAAGAGCTTACAAACCTATCAAAATACCCCTATTCCCCACAAACAAAGTATAACCGAGTAAATATCATAGTAGGTCAGCTTGCAAGCCAAAGAAATATGACAACGTTTAAAATGTCGCTTCTAGACTCCCTCAGAAGCTCCTCTCTGGGAGTTACAACTCAATAGAATTCTCTGAGTCTTAGTCCTTACTATCGAATAGGTAGATAATTCACCAGTAGTGTGGCCTGTGAAGATGAGTATGCCTAACTAGTCTAACTACAGGCCCTTACTCAGTCTCAAGCAATTTGCGGCAAAAATGTAATGTGGTGCGTGCACGATTACTTCTCTTAGTGATAAAGATTTGTTGGGTACCTGTTAGCGTCGTCTCTGGAACCGCTGAAAGCAGGGCTCATCCAAACATGCGGTCTCACTGACAGGGCCACTTCTCAGCCAGTCCTTGATAGCAATCTTCAACTTAGGATGCTCTCTGAGCAAACCCTGGAACAGTCTCTGCTTCAGCACCCCCTTGTTAAAAGTCTGATCCCTTAGGAATCCAGTTTCTCTCACTTCCGTCCTGCTTCTTCTAAAAACACAAAAGCACACTCCTAAAATGGCTGCCACACACACTCTCTTTCCTTGTTCCTCCTCTGCAGAACAGGGTCTCCATGTCACTACTCCAGGGAATTACAGAATTACAGTCTCTTCTATTTCTGAAGTAACAGTGGCCTCTTGTGGTCAAACAAACAAATGTCAGTCTATAAAAAAAAACAAAAAAAAAAAAACTATCTACAGAAACAGTTACATTCACAACATGAGGGCTGATTCCCCATCTTACATGACTACTGGGAAGTCCAGGTATGTTCTGGCTGATGGAACTTTTCCGCCTGTCAGAAATGTTTTATCCGTTCATCTCCTAATAATAATCGTTATTGCTATTTTAGCATGTAACAGATATTGCTAAAGAAGCAGTCGGCGTATTTTATTCTATAAAGATCAGGCATGGACAAGACAGGGACAGTGAAAAATGTAAACTTTATTGAAGTGTTATGACCCGGTCTTTGCAATCTCAGCCTGTTAGTTTCAGGCGCGGAGTGTCTGAACGGCATTCTGCGCATGAATCGTCTGACGAGTGGCAGGGGAATGTTCACACTGGGCATGCGGTCTCTGCGGTAGCACTCACACGTGGATCACGCGATGAGTTGCATCGCTGGTCAGTGCTCTAGTGTGTCTTTGCCTCCGCTTTGCATGCTGTCAGTTGCTGGTCTTAAACTTCTGTTGCCTGTGATTTCCAGAAGGGATCTGTCTGCCTGAATTTGCTGCTATCATCTGAGTCTGAGTCCTGGTCCGTTCAGTTATACCTTGCTGCCTATTCATCCTGTGTGGATATTTGAGCACCTTGTTCCAAGCATAGTTGTTCCGGGTACAGTGAACCCTAGTCTTTTTACTTCTTTATTTTCTACTCTATACTTTGTGTTTCCTCATATTCACCGTTATTCCAGTTGGACACCTGTGGGGGGACTTTCTCTGTATCTAGCCTCTCCTTTCAAAATGTGAAACAAGTCAGGTTTTCTGTTTCTCTTGCAGGTGAGTTATTTGTCCGGCTGTGTTAGTGCCCTCTCAGGATAGTTAGTCAGGCCCATGGCTACTCCTAGTGTGCAAGGCAGGGATTAGGAGTATCACACACTAGTTATTCCAAATTGCTTGTTATACTAAGTTTTTTGTTTTTCTTTTGTGTTTTTCTTTATAGACTTGACTGAGAAGTTATCAGCCAGGGGCCAGTCCCTGGTCAGAGATCCCCAGATCATAACATGAAGACTTTGTGTGTATGTGTTGTGTGTTTGGTGCAACTCTTTTGGCGGTGCGACCTGGACGATGGTAAACGTCTGGGTCACAGCGCCAATAACCTTTCTGGTTTTGTTCAGAGGGGTATTACATAAAAATACCCCTCTGATTAGGTTTAGATGGGTATTACATTATCCCTCTATGTGATAATCAGAGAGCAAAAGTATAGTATGCCCTCTGATTGATAGAAGAGGGGATAACATGGACAGAAGTCCATGGTACACACCCTGGGTTCACATACAGGTTATGCACAGACAATGATGGTTTATCATTGTCTCTGCAGTGTGCAACTTTGCTCCTTCCCCCTCCTTCCTCCTTTTACAGGCAGCTCTAAGATGCTGTCTGAGGCAGGAGGGGGCAGTATACTATAGAGCCCCATATCTCAGGATCTGTTAGTGCTATGAAGATTGGATTAATTTTAAAGGTGAGATTCTCCTGTTTAAAATGAATCCAAGGTCCTCTTCATAGCCCTAAGGGATCCTGAGAGAAACAAAAAACAAACAAAGAAACAAACAAGACAACACACACAGAAATACTCACCTCTCCTCTCCCCCTGCTGTCTTGCTGCATCATTCATTGCTGCACTGTGAATGGTGGGGGTGCACGGACCCACCAATCTCAGCAATCGCTGGCAAGTGGAGGCTGCAACGTGTCCGCAGGTCAGATCGGAGTATCAGCTGTTTCATACAGCTGATACTCCAATCCCCAGGGCACTGTCAGCTATGACAGTAAGCCCCAGGATCAGTACTGTGCATAGCTGCACTGTGAATGGTGGGTCTGTTCTATTCATATAAAAAATATAAAAGTCACCAAGCATTGACGCCCCAAACTACCCTACTTCCCTAAAGGGTTAAAGGGACTATGCCATGAAAAATATTAATGAAAGAGGCTATACTTTGCCAGCAATTTATCCTGTATGCTATGGATAGAGGATAAATATTTTCTCATGACATTAGCCTTTTCACTAGTGTTGAGTAAACCTAAACTTCATGTGTACCGAACTTCATGCGTTCTGGTACCCGACCCAGACTGTCAGTGCTGAAATTCGGGTCAAGGTTCGTCTCATCCCTAAAGCTGGATGATTGTCACTGGCTGATCCTTGATTTGAACCAGTAACCTTTCGCTTGGGAATCAACCTAATACACTGAGCTATTGGGGAATGTGAGAACAGGTTGTAATTTGTAGTATACAAAAAAAAAAAAAAAAAAGATATTTCCACCACCAAGACAAGCATGACAAGAACCTGTACAACTAATCATATGCTAAATAGTTGCAAGTCAAATTTATGTATGAGACAGCCAAGATGATAGTCTATAAAATGAATGTAGTCTCACTTTTGAAGCTGTAGTGGATGGTGAGAGATGGAGCCTGAAAGTTCAAAGTTCAAAACATTGTTACCCTTTTGCTCGTCATTGTAAATAATAGTTTGCCCCTTATCAAATCCCCTTTCTAGAAAACAAGATCTTTTACCCACTTTATTACACTCACACGATGACTGGAACAGCCAAAGTCTCTCCCTGCAGGAATGGCAAAGATGGCGTGATGCAATGATGTCATCATGCCACCTGCGCCATGACGTCCATGTGTGTTACTGTTAGTCTATGGCAGAGCAGGGACTTTTTCAGCTCCCTGCTCTGTCACAGGCTAAAACAGTATCGGCGGCATAGCACAGCATGCCAATGCACCTGTGGAGCTCCCGAGTGACGGAGGCCCTGGGCAACTGCCCAATCTGCCTCCCCCTAATGCTGGCCCTGACAGTTTTGGTGCCTGATGTGCTATTTAGTCTCAAATGTTAGAAGGGTGGTATCAAGCAGGGGGGCATGATTAAGATCTCCAATCAGAGACAGCCAGTGTAAGAGATCAAAATCACACCCCTTACCTACTCCTGCCTGACAGTACAGTGAACAAATGCTTGTGAACAATAGGGGTTAGAGAAAAAAGTCCAACTGTGCTGGAATCAGTGCATCAGCAGCTATTAATTGATGTACAGAGCTGAACTTGTTGGAGGTGGTGAAAGGTCCTATTTGAGTCATATACTTTTAGGAGGAATCACAGAGAAACTGCACAGGCTCTTCAGAGTTCTGCAAAAAGATGCTCCAAAATTATTTGTTGGCAATGCAAATATTTCTATAGCAGGCATGTCAGCAGAGCTGACTGATACTCTAACAGAATTGTCAAAAATCATTACAGTAACCTGGAAGAGCAGTGAGTGACAGGAAAGATGCACACAGTTTTCTCTGTGTTGTTATATAGTATTACAGTCCTGCTATCTATGGCTAAAGCAGACAACCTATATGCTTGCAAGTGCACTAAGGAAAACAAGAAGTGTCAGGTTATTGTGACTGATTATGTACAGTACACTGGAATATTTCTATATTTTTTATGTGGATGGTCACAATAAAACTACTAGTAAATCTGAATTTGTCTCACCTCACTCCCTCTTCCCTCAGATTGTAAGCTCTTGTGGGCAGGACCCTCAATCCCACTTTGCCAGTTGGTCACTGTTAGTATTGTACATGTTTTGTATATTTTGTGTACCGTATGTAAACTCTCAAATGTGCAGCACCATGGAATTAATGGTGCTCTATAAATAAATAATCTTTTGACAATGGTACTTGTCATGGGGTGTAATATGTTTGAAGTTGATTATTATTTATTTTGCTTACTTTTATAGTGTCAACAAATTCCATAGCACTTTCCAGACATTGTAAGCCCTATTTGGGATAGTGACAATCTACATTCCCTATGAGTATGTCTTGTACTGTGGGAGGAAACCAGAGTACCTGGAGGAAACCCATGCAAACAGGCAAACTCCTTGCGGAAGGAGTGGGTTCACACTTGCGCCGGAGTCCGTCCGCCGCGAATCTGCCTGAAAATCTGGGGAAACTGTATAGGGACTGGAAAGCGACAGGTTAGTGACGCATTGCTTAAAAACCCATTCATTTGAATGAGTTTTTAAAGCTATGCGCGGGTGTGCGCTTACACCCTCTGTGCTGCGAATCCAGTTTTTTTCGCTGGAAACAAAGTCGGACATGCAAAGCAATGCATCGCTAACCTGTCGCTATCTAGTCCCTATACAGTTTCCCCAGATTTTCAGGCAGATTCGCGGCGGACAGACTCCGGCGCAAGTGTGAACCCACCCTAACAAGGGGGAAAGTTTGATGAACAGAACTTGGTCAGAATATCACCAAAACTGCTGTTCCTAGTTTGGAGTGGTTAGTACCTATCAAAAGTGATCTAAGGAAGGACAATCGGGGAACCAGCAACAGGGTATTTGGCTTCCAAGACTTTTTGATTTGTATAAGTCCCTGCTTATAAATAATATTACACCTTTATCAGTAATAGCTCCCTTATAAATGATAAATAGTGCCCTGTATCAGTAATATTCCCCCTTATCAGTAACAGACACCTCGTAAAAATAATACTGCTCCCTTATAAATAGCCCCCTCATAAATAATAGTTACCCTTATAAATAATAGTCCCCATTATCACTAATAGCCCCCTTTATAAATAAGCCCACTTAACAATTATACCCCCCTTATAAAAAGTTCCCCTCTTATAAATAATAGCTCCCCCCTTGTAATGGATGCCTTATATATAATAAATAAGCCCACTTAACAATTATACCCCCCTTATAAAAAGTTCCCCTCTTATAAATAATAGCTCCCCCCTTGTAATGGATGCCTTATATATAATAATACAGTGACCCAGTGGCAGCAGAAGGAGTAGGCTACAGAGTGGCAAGGCGACATAATGTGGAGTTGGCAGCAGCTTGAGTAGGGAATACAGTGACCCAGTGACAGTGGCATAAGGAGGGCATACAGTCAGGGCCGGTTTTAGACAAAGTGGGGCCCTGGGCAAAATTAAACGCGGGGCCCCAAATGCTGATATGCAAACAACACCATCATCTTCCAGTGACAACCCCTATAATAACGCCTCCTTTCTGCCAACAAAAAAGTAATAATAAGCCCCATTTTACCACACACAATTCAAATAACCACCTTTGTACCGCCTAATAGATTTTTGCACCCAGTCATCAGTTATTATAGCACCTGCTTATAAATAATAGTCGCAGCTTTTAAATAATATTACACCTTTATCAGTAATAGCGCCCCTATAAATGATAAATAGTGCCCTGTATCAGTAATATCCCCCTTATCAGTAACAGTCACCCCGTAAAAATAATACTGCTCCCTTATAAATAATAGCCCTCTCATAAATAATAGTTACCCTTTTAAATAATAGTCCCCATTATCAGTAATAGCCCCTTTATAAATAAGCCCACTTAACAATTATACCCCCTGTGAAAGATCCTCCGTGCGCCAAACCGCTTTGGCCACACCCTGAGTCCTCTTTCATATGAAAACCACACTCACCGCCAGTGAGTGCCGGGTTCACCGGATAAATACAAGACAAGCCTTCTAAATTTTATATATTTATTAACCCCTAAATGGGTCGGTATTAAAATCTAACATATACAGATCAGAACAGATATGCAGATATATGCAAGCATTAACAGTTACTAGTAGCAAGATACAGTACAAATAAAATAAAAGGGATTAAAGGTGAAATGATTACTTTACCACATATGTCCTTGATGTGGTTCTATAGTCCAACACTCACACATGGCATGTGTGAGTCACCAGTGGAGGCTTTTCAGCATGTGGCATTAAAACGATAATCCCGCCTGCATGCTCTCATAACAGTCTCTCAGCATTAGTCCAATAGTCAATCACAAAAAACTCCTCATGGTCTGTCTGTAACAACTCTGTAGCATGATCCCAGCACAGTCTTCATAGCATGATCTCTTAGTGATAGTCTCCTCATAATCTCTTGTAGGCTCATCATCATCAGCAGCAGCATTCCAACCTGCCTGCTCATAGTAGCATCTCAGTCAAAGTCTGTCATATCCTGTAGTCTGTGATGGTCTCCTCATCATCTCCACCCACAGACCTCCCACCTCATCCTCCACACCCCCCAGGCCACCTCCCAGAATGAGGTCAGCGGCGACAGTACGTCTGATGAGTTAATTCAATCACGTTCAGACCCTTTGTATGTAGATGAGACAAAGTGAATTGATACACTGTTATCAGTCATATCTGATCAACAGCCCAGGCTTGAACAATGCACTATTGTTTGATCAGCCAGGGCTGTATAGGAATACAATGGAGCCCTATTGTTCCAGCCTGGCTGCTGCTGCCAATATGCACCTAGGCTTGTAGCTGCGCACAGTTTGCAAGCAAGCAAGCAAGAAGGGATATCCTATACCCAGAGACCAAAATATAGCTGAGGTAGGGCCATATTTAGGCAGAATCATCACACCTCCCCCTTTAGATGGGGCTTGTAGGAAGTAGGGGCCTGTGCCCCTCTTCTGAGAGCACCACTGCCGCTTCACCGCGCCAGGATAGGCCGTCTGCATTGCCATGGGCCCGGCCGGGCTTGTGCCGAATGTCGAAATTGTATTGTTGGAGCACCAGGCTCCAGCGCAACAATCGCCCATTCTGACCTGCGATACGCTTTATCCAGATCAGAGGGTTGTGGTCCGTCACCACGGTGAAGTGGCGCCCATACAAGTAAGGCTGCAGATGCTGCAGGGCCCAAACAATTGCCAGGCATTCCTTCTCCACTGTGGCGTAAGCCACCTCTCGCGGCAGAAGCTTCCTACTGAGGTACTGCACTGGGTGCTCTTGCCCCGCTGAGTCAATCTGGCTCAGCACGGCACCGAGATCGTAGATGCTGGCGTCGGTCTGTAATACAAGTAGACGAGATTCATCGTACGCTTGAAGTACAGGACCGCTTGCCAGGGCTGCCTTCAGGGCCTGGAAGGAGCGCTCACAGGTATCCGTCCATTGGGCGGTTTGCGGCAACTTCTTCTTGGTGAGGTCTGTCAGGGGGGCAGCAAGGGCACTATAGTTCGGGACGAACTTCCTGTAGTACCCTGCTGTGCCCAGGAAAGACATCACCTGTCGCTTGGTCCGGGGAGTTGGCCATGTGGTGATTGCCTCCAGCTTCTCAGGCTCTGGCCTCAAGGTTCCCCCACCCACCCGGTGTCCCAGGTACTGGACCTCACGCATGCCCAGCTGACACTTCTCTGGTTTGATGGTCAAGCCCGCGTGGTGAACCCGCCTCAACACCTGCGCCAGATGTTGTAGGTGTTCTTCCCAAGTGGAGCTGAAGACGGCGATATCATCCAGGTATGCAGCTGCAAACCCTTCACATCCCGACAGCAGGGAATTGACCATCCTTTGAAAAGTGGCAGGGGCATTTTTCATGCCGAACGGCATGACAGTGAACTCATACAATCCGAAGGGAGTGGTAAAGGCTGACCGTTCCCATGCCTCTGAGGATAGGGGGAATTTGCCAGTATCCCCGGCTCAAGTCCATGATGGATAAATACTGGGCCTTACCTAACGAGTCTAGTAAATCGTCGATGCGTGGCATGGGATACGCATCATCAACTGTAACCGCATTGAGCTCCCTGTAGTCCACACAGAACCGGGTGGTCCGATCCTTTTTAGGTACCAGGACTACAGGCGAGGCCCATGCACTGTGGGAGGGCTGAATCACCCCCATTTCCAGCATCTCGCCGATCTCCTTATGTATTTGGGCCCGTACTTCCGAGGAGACACGATATGGCGGTCGCCGGATAGGGGCATGATTCCCGGTATCCACGTGGTGGATGGCCCGGTCAGTTCTCCCTGGCTTTCCGGAAAACAGACCGGGGAGGGTGCAGCGAACACTGTTAAGTTGTGACCTTTGGGTCTCAGTCAGTAGGGGGTTTAACTGCACTTCCTGGGGTGACCTTCCCTCCCCTAACTGAGTGAGCATGTCCACAAGGTCTTCCTCTTCGCCCTCCTCTAGCAGACTACATACGGGAAAGGCAGTGGCTTCCCTGTCATGATGATCTTTCATCATGTTAACATGGAAGACCTTGTGCCTGTTCCGGCCTGGGTCAATGGTAACCAGGTAGTTGACGCAATTGACTTGCTGGTGCACGACGTATGGACCAGACCATTTGGCCTGAAGCTTATCCTTGGGCTCAGGGACTAGCACCCATACCTTCTGCCCCAGCTGGTATATTCTCTCACGAGCATTCTGATCATACCAGCGTTTCTGGTCGGCCTGAACCTGTACCATGTTGTCATGCACCAGCTGCGCCATCGTCTGCATTTGGTCACGGAATCGTAGGACATACTCCACGACTGGCACACCCTGGATAGCGGCGTCTCCTTCCCAGGACTCCTTCACTAGAGCTAGGGGTCCACGGACATGTCTCCCATACAAGAGCTCGAAGTGGGAGAACCCAGTCGAGGCTTGAGGCACCTCCCGGTAAGCAAACAAGTGCGGGAGATAAGGCTCCCAGTCGCTCCCATGGGACTCGACTAACATCCGAAGCATCTGCTTTAGTGTGCCATTGAACCGTTCACACAGACCATTGGTCTGCGGGTGATACGGGCTGGACACCAGATGTTGCACCTCGGTTATCTTACATAGGCCTTGCATCAGGGCAGACATGAACTGGGTACCTTGGTCTGTGAGCATCTCCCTGGGAAACCCAACACGGGAGAAGATGCCTACCAGAGCCTTGGCCACTACATCAGCCCGGGTAGAGGACAGGGCGACGGCTTCTGGGTATCGAGTAGCGTAGTCTACTACCGTTAAGATGAAGCGTTTACCGGAGCGGCTGGGGATGGACAGGGGTCCAATAAGGTCCACAGCCACTCGCTGGAAAGGTTCGACTATGATGGGCATAGGCACCAGCGGAGCTTTGGAACTTTGCCCCGCCTTACCCATCCTTTGACACGCGTCACATGAACGGCAGTATCTAGCTATGTCCTTCCCCAGATTAGGCCAGTAGAATAAGTGGCTAAGGCGAGATTTGGTCTTGGCAATCCCTAAGTGACCGGCCAATGGAATGTCATGAGCGATCCGCAACAACTCCCTCCGGTAAGGTTGGGGTACCACTAACTGTCTCTCATTTAGCTGACCTTCCTCCCCCTGGATGGGTAACGTTTCCCAATATAGCCTCCCTTGATCCCAGTAGAATCGGGCCGTGTCAGACTCCGAGGGTGGTTGAGCGGCACGCTCCCTCAATATGGCCAGACTAGGGTCAGCTTGGACCGCTTCTCTGAACTCTTGGCTGGAGTGCGACAAAAGAGAAATCTAACTATTGTTTGATCAGCCAGGGCTGTATAGGAATACAATGGAGCCCTATTGTTCCAGCCTGGCTGCTGCTGCCAATATGCACCTAGGCTTGTAGCTGTGCACAGTTTGCAAGCAAGCAAGCAAGAAGGGATATCCTATACCCAGAGACCAAAATATAGCTGAGGTAGGGCCATATTTAGGCAGAATCATCACACCCCCCTTATAAATAGTTCCCCTCTTATAAATAATAGCTCCCCCTTATAATGGATGCCTTATATATAATAGTTCCCCCCTTATAAATAATAGCCCATCTTATAAATAATAGTTCCCCCTTATAATAGCCCCCTCATACTTAAGTTTCCCAATTATATATAGTAACCCATCCTTATATATAATAGTTCTCCGTTATACAGTGTCGGACTGAAGGGCCTTAGGTCCACCAGAGGATCTTGTTCTTGTGCCCCACCCAACAGCTTCCTGCTAATAGCTTACATCACGGCTCCTTCACTGAAGTCTTACATATGTGCTCACTATCTGGCGTTACTGAGTATGTTCCCAGTATAGTCAGCCCCTATAGTACTGTGCAGGCCCCAATAACTCCATGGCCAGCTCATGCACAGTACTGTATGGGGAATGACATGGTCATGGGGCACTACACGTATGTGCAAGATTATAGTGAGGGAGCTGTGATGCAGACATAGCACACAGGGCTGCCAGCAGGAATTGTGAGCCCCTCCCCACAGTATAATGCTCCACATGGTATATAATGCTCCACAGTATAAAATACTCTCCTGAGCCCACCAGTTTCCCCACATGGTATATAATGCTCCACAGTGACCCCACACAGTATAAAATGCTCCCGTGAGCCCCCCATAGTGGCCCCACATGGTATCTAAGGCTCCACACAGTATAATACTCCACAGTGGCCTACACAGTATACTACCCCTTAATGGCCCCAGACAATATGCAATATGCTCCCCAGAAGCCCCACACAATATAATATGCTCCATACAGTATAATATGCACCCCACAATGCCTCCCCAGTATAATGCTCCAGTGGCCTAACACAGTATAACATGCTCCATAATGACCTCCACACAGTATAATATACTCCCCAGAGGGGTTCCCCCAGTATAATGCTCCACAGTGGTCCCCCACAGTATAATATGTTTCCCACAGTCCCCCCAGTATAATGCTCTACAATGGCCCCACAGAGTATCATATGCTCCCCGAAAAGCCCCACACAATATAATACACTCCACATTGGCCCCACACAGTATAACAGGCTCCCCACACTGTCCCTTCCCCCAGTATAAAGCTCCACAGTGACCCATAGTATAATATGCTCCCCAGAGGGCCCCCGCTAGTATAATGCTCCACAGTGACCCCACTCAGTATAACATGCTCCAGAAATGGCCTACACACAGTATAATATACTGCCCAGAGAGGTTTCCCCAGTATAATGTTCCACAGTAGGCCCCACACAGTATAACATGCTCTTCAGAGGGCCCCCTAGTATAATGCTCATTAGTCCCCCCCGAATAATGCCCCACAATGGCGCCACGCAATATAATATGCTCTGCTGATGGCCCCCCCAGAATAATGCTCCACAGTGACCCCACTCAGTATAACATGCTCCAGAAATGGCCTCCACACAGTATAATATACTGCCCAGAGAGGTTTCCCCAGTATAATACTCCACAGCGGCCCAAAACAGTATAATATGCTTTCCAGAGCCCCCCCCCAGTATAATGCTACACAGTGTCCCAAAACAGTATAACATGCTCTCCAGAGCCCCCCCCCAGTATAATGCTCCACAGTGGCCCCGCACAGTATAATATACTGGGGGGCCCCTCTGGAGAGCATATTATACTGTGTGGGGAAACCGTGGAGCATTATACTGGGGGGGGCTCTGGAGAGCATATTATATTGTGTGGGGCCACTGTGGAGCATTATACTGGGGAGGGGGCCCTCTGGAGAACATGTTATATTCTGTGGGGCCTCTATGGAGTATTATAAAGTGGGTGGGCTCTGGAGAGCATGTTATATTCTGTGGGGCCACTTTGGAGCATTATACTGGGGGACCCCTCTGGAGAGCATATTATACTGTGTGGGGCCACTGTGGAGCATTATACTGGGCGACCCCTCTGGAGAGCATAATGCTCCAAAGTGGCCCCACATAATATAACATTATCTCCAGAGCCCCCCCCACATTATAATTTTCCACAGAGGCCCCACAGAATATAACATGCTATCCAGAGGGCCCCTTCCCCAGTATAATATGCTATCCAGAGGGGCCCCCCAGTATAATGCTCCACAGGGACCCTACAGTGCTATTATTATATTATATTCTGCGGTCTCTTCAGACCCCAGAGTATAATAATCGAAGGCCCGGGGGAGGTGAGAGAAAATAACAAACAGTTATACGCACCTTGCCTTACCTCTTCTGGGCCTCCTCGCGCTGCTCCGTTATCCCCGCCGGCGCTGGCTTCTTCTTCTCTGCGGCTGACGTCACACGTTGTGGACGTCACCGCTGAGGCCTGTGATTGGGCCTCAGCAATTACGTGAGGCACACTGTCAGCACGCCCCACGTGATCGCTAAGGCTGAGGCTTGGCCCCAGCGGTGATGTCCGCAACGCCAGAAGATGACGTCGGATGCCAAGGACAGGTGAGTAAAAGTGTTTGTTATTTTTACTCACCACGGCCCTGCGGTCCCTTTCTGTTATTGATTTGTCCGGGCCTGACTCTGGGATCCGGAGTCATCAGGTTCCGGATCCCGGGGGCCACTTTGGGGACGGGGCCCTGGGCAATTGCCCAGTTTGCCCCCCCTAACGCCGGCCCTGCACACAGAAGAGCTATTGTAGTGAATACTGAATTGTTGAAGACTTTAATGCCTGGTCTACGGAAGGGTGTGTACAGTACATATACTGTTCAAACTATGTATCTAGCTATATCATTGTTTCACTGCATATTCTCTGTCTTTAGCCTAAAATAAGGGCTGGTTCGCATCTGCGTTCGGGTTTATGTTCGGGGAGTCTGCTTGGGGACCCCCTGAACGGAAACCTATACGCATAGAAAAACGGTTACCTAAGGAAACCTGCGGACCCCATAGACTATAATGGGCTCTGTGTGGTTTCTGCACGGAACATGCAGAGAGAAAAGTAGAACAATTATTGCTTTAGGCTAAGGCTCCATGTTGCAGAAATGCAGCTTTTTTGTCGCAGATTTTGCTGCAGTTTTTGAGCCAAAGCCAAGAATGGCTACAAAAGGAATGGGAAATATATAAAAAGTACTTCTACCTTCTGCTCAATCCACTCCTGGCTTTGGTTAAAAAAAAAAAAAAAACGTAGCAAAACCTGCAACAGAAAAAAAAAAAAAGCTGCGTTTCTACAACGTGGGGCCTTAGCCTCAAATATTCTAGTTAGGCAGAGGACCAATGGGACCAGTTTATTAAACTGTCAAAAAAAACAAAACAAAAAAGCAAACAAACACTGTCTTAGTTGACCATAGCAACCAATCACAATGCAGGAGCAGAATACAAAATGAAAACTTTGCGGCCATTGGTTGCTATGGGCAAATAAAACAGTATTCATTTTTGCCCCAACATTGCAGTCAGGAGATTAGCCATTAGATGCTCTGCTAATTTTTTTGAAGTGGTATGCACAATGGAGACTGAGGGGAATTTCAGATCAAGCTCATAGGTACGAGCCAACATACAGTGCTGGCCAAAAGTATTGGCACCCCTGCAATTCTGTCAGATAATACTCAATTTCTTCCAGAAAATGATTGCACTCACAAATGCTTTGGTAATAATATCTTCATTTAATTTGTCGTCAATGGAAAACCACAAAAAGAATTGTCAAAAAGCCAAATTGGATATAATTCCACACCAAACATAAAAAAGGGGGTGGACAAAAGTATTGGCACCCTTTGAAAAATCATGTGATGCTTCTCTAATTTGTGTAATTAACAGCACCTGTTACTTACCTGTGGCACATAACAGGTGGTGGCAATAACTAAATCACACTTGCAGCCAGTTGAAATGGATTAAAGTTGACTCAACCTCTGTCCTGTGTCCTTGTGTGTACCACATTGAGCATGGAGAAAAGAAAGAAGACCAAAGAACTGTCTGAGGACTTGAGAAGCAAAATTGTGAGGACGCATGAGCAATCTCAAGGCTACAAGTCCATCTCCAAAGACCTGAATGTTCCTGTGTCTACCGTGCGCAGTGTCATCAAGAAGTTTAAAGCCCATGGCACTGTGGCTAACCTCCCTAGATGTGGACGGAAAATAAATATTGACGAGAGATTTCAACGAAAGATTGTGTGGATGGTGGCTAAAGAACCTCGACTAACATCCAAACAAGTTCTAGCTGCCCTGCAGTCCGAGGGTACAACAGTGTCAACCCGTACTATCCGTCGGCGTCTGAATGAAAAGGGACTCTATGGTAGGATACCCAGGAAGACCCCACTTCTGACCCAGAGACATAAAAAAGCCAGGCTGGAGTTTGCCAAAACTTACCTGAGAAAGCCAAAAACTTTTTGGAAGAATGTTCTCTGGTCAGATGAGACAAAAGTAGAGCTTTTTGGGAAAAGGCATCAACATAGAGTTTACAGGAAAAAAAAAAAGAGGCCTTCAAAGAAAAGAACACGGTCCCTACAGTCAAACATGGCGGAGGTTCTCTGATGTTTTGGGGTTGCTTTGCTGCCTCTGGCACTGGACTGCTTGACCGTGTGCATGGCATTATGAAGTCTGAAGACTACCAACAAATTTTGCAGCATAATGTAGGGCCCAGTGTGAGAAAGCTGGGTCTCCCTCAGAGGAGCAGGACAATGACCCAAAACACACTTCAAAAAGCACTAGAAAATGGTTTGAGAGAAAGCACTGGAGACTTCTAAAGTGGCCAGCAATGAGTCCAGACCTGAATCCCATAGAACACCTGTGGAGAGATCTCAAAATGGCAGTTTGGAGAAGGCACCCTTCAAATCTCAGGGACCTGGAGAAATTGGCCAAAGAAGAATGGTCTAAAATTCCAGCAGAGCATTGTAAGAAACCAATTGATGGTTACCGGAAGCGGTTGTTCGCAGTTATTTTGTCTAAAGGTTGTGCTACCAAGTATTAGGCTGAGGGTGCCAATACTTTTGTCTGGCCCATTTTTGGAGTTTTGTGTAAAATGATCAATGATTTGACTTTTTTTTTCATTCTCTTTTGTGTTTTTTCATTGCAAGCAAAATAAATGAAGATATTATTACCAAAGCATTTGCGATTGCAATCATTTTCTGGAAGAAATTGAGTATTATCTGACAGAATTGCAGGGGTGCCAATACTTTTGGCCAGCACTGTATGAGTTTAGGCCATATTTGTCACCCTTTTTAAAACCTGTACCCTGCAGCTTGGTTAATTGCAGGTATGGAACTAAAATACTGTCCAAATACAAGAATAGTCACTGATCCCAGGAGGAGCCATCAACAGTCTTAACTCCAGCGTACATGGTGCCTCAAGCTTTTGTGATTTATTGTTCATCTACCAAAGATACAGTAAACCATGAGTTAGTTACACCATTTCACTGTCTTCCTCAATCCTACACCCATCAATATCTTGAACACCCCAGCCACCATTGGGCTCAGGGGAAACTTCACCACAGGTAGTGCCCGGAAGCAATCTACTACAACCACCTAGCTTGAGATAGCTATACATGTTGTGGAAAAGCTCCTTTTTTGTTGCAGATTTTGGTACATTTTTTTTAGCCAAACTCAGGAGTGGCTACAAAAGAAATGGGAAATACAAAAGGAAGACTTATACTTCTGCCTTCTGCTCAATCCACACCTGGCTTTGGCTCAAAATACCCTAGTATCACAATGGCAATCCACATTATAGCATTGACTGTTCCACCCATGTTACTAGTGATACTGCAGGATATCATTATATGTTACAGTCATTCAGAGATAAAAACATTTTTTGGGGGGAAATCTAATTTCATTTGTATTTTGAAAAATGGAATTCAGTCTATACCAGAATTGTGCTCAGTTGTTAGTGAAACGTAATGCATAATGAAATGATATACTGGTGCACATCAAGTGTAATTTCTTGCAAAATTAAAGATGGGAAGGTAGATAGTAATGTTTCATTTCCACCCACCTAGGGTAATATTCTAGTCATATCAGTTAATGTAGTGAGATTGCACAAATCAGAAAGGAAATGAAGCGCAGGACAACAGTGGGGGCCTATGATCCTCCTAAAGTTGCTATTGCACATTTAATTGAACTGAGGAAAATAAATAAAGCAAGTGAAATTTTGAAAAAGGGTTTTTGGTTTAAGAAATTCATCATAGATCTAGTCAAAGGGCATTTAAGTACAAAACATTTAACAAAGATTCAGTATGAATGAAAACCAATGAGAAATTTGTAGTCAGTCTTGCTGGAGTCTGTTGCTGAAATTTGTGGAACTCTATTTATGAAGTGTTGCACAATGATACATCTTAAAGTCCAACACTACTGTTCGGAGGTGTTATTCCACTTTACTCCACCAGAAGATCACTTCACATCACTGGATCAATTCCCCAAGTGGGACCATAAAATATGTTAAAAGTTTTAAAAAATAAATTATAAATAGAAACCCCAAATGCCTCTTTACCACATGAAATACTTTATAATGTAAAAAAAGTGTCTTTTTTTTTTTTTTGGGGGGGGGGGGCAATTTTTAATTTTACATTAGAGCCTGTGCAATTGCTGGCTAATGCAGTGTAAATAACTAAATTAGGCCTCAAATGCATATGGTATTCACTTTACAAAATCAGGAACCAGATCATAACTAGAGAGCTGACTTTTCACTGTTCCATGAGCTGGGCATGACATTTTGGGCACTAAAATAACATCTCTGGGAAAATATAAATTTTCATTTTGCACCATTTGCTGCTTACACACGTGGACAAAATTGTTGGTACCCCTCGTGTAATGAAAGAAAAACCCACAATGGTCACAGAAATAACTTGAATCTGACAAAAGTAATAATATATAAAAGTTCTATGAAAATAAACAAATGAAAGTCAGACATTGCTTTTCAACCATGCTTCAACAGAATATTTTTAAAATTAAAAGTCATGAAACAGGCCTGGACAGAAATGATGGTACCCCTGAAAAGAAAGTGACCAAAAGGACATGTTAACTCAAGGTGTGTCCACTAATTAGCATCACAGGTATCTACAATCTTGTTATCAGTCACTGGGCCTGTATATAGGGCTACAGATACTCACTGTGCTGTTTGGTGACATGGTTAGTACCACACTCAACATGGACCAAAGGAGGCGAAGGAAAGAGTTGTCTCAGGAGCTTAGAAAGAACATTATAGACAAGCATGTTAAAGGTAAAAGTTATAAGACCATTTCCAAGCAGCTTGATGTTCCTTTGACCACAGTTGCACATATTATTCAGAAATTTAAGATCCATGGGACTGTAGCCAACCTCCCTGGATGTGGCCGCAGGAGGAAAATTGATGACAAATAAAAGAGAAGGATACTACGAATGGTAACAAAAGAGCCCAGAAAAACTTCTAAAGAGATTAAAGGTGAACTTCAAGCTCAAGGAACATCAGTGTCGGATTGCACCATCTGTCGCTGTTTGAGCCAAAGTGGACTTCATGGGAGACGACCAAGGAGGACACCATTGTTGAAAACAAATCATAAAAAAGCCAGATTGGAATTTGCCAAACTACATGTTGACAAGCCACAAAGCTTCTGGGAGAATGTCCTATGGACAGATGAGACAAAAATCGAAATTTTTGGCAAGGCACATCAGCTCTATGTTCACAGATGTAAAAATGAAGCTCTGTTATATTCTGGGGCTGCTTTGCTACATCTGTACAGAGTGTCTAAAATCTGTGCAGGGTACAATGAAATCTCAGGACTATCAAGGGATTCTAGAGAGAAATGTGCTGCCCAGTGTCAGAAAGCTTGGTCTCAGTCGCAGGTCATGGGTCTTGGAACAGGATAATGACCCAAAACCCACAGCTAAAGCACCCAAGAATGGCTAAGAGGAAAACATTGGACTATTCTGAAGTGGCCTTCTATGAGCCCTGAACTAAATCCTATTAAGCATCTTTGGAAGGAGCTGAAACATGCCATCTGGAAAAGGCACCCTTCAAACCCGAGACAACTGGAGCAGTTTGCTCATGAGGAGTGGCCAAAATACCTGTTGCAGAAGTCTCATTGACAGTTACAGGAATCGTTTGATTACAGTGATTGCCTCAAAAGGTTGTGTAACAAAATATTAAGTTAAGGGTACCATCATTTCTGTCCAGGCCTGTCTCATGAGTTTTCTTTTTTAAAAAATTCTGTTGAAGCATGGTTGAAAAGCCATGTCTGACTTTCATTTGTTCATTTTCATAGAATTTTTATATAGTATTACTTTTGTCAGATTCAAGTTATTTCTGTGACCATTGTGGGTTTTTCTTTCATTAACCCCTTAACGACCTTGGATGTACTATTACGTCCTGGGCGCTAGGTACTTCGCGCACCAGGGCGTAATAATACGCCCGAGGCCGGCCGCCCGCTCACTATCTGAGCGGGCGGTATCGGAACCGGGTGTTAGCTGTATCTGACAGCTAATACCCTGCTCCATAACCCCCGGTCGGCCATAACTTCCGATCGGCGGTTTTAACCCCTTGGATGCCGCGGTCAAACATGACCGCGGCATCCAAGGGGTTCCACCGTCTTGCCGACCCCCCCAGCACCCCCCGCGGCGAGATCGGGGGGTGCCGATATCTCTAATCTGCAGCCGAGGTTGTGCCAAGTGACCCCAGGCTGCCTGGAGCCCCCAGTACCTGGTTGATCCTGCCGAGACCTGCGGAAGTCAGCGCTGTGTTTCCATAGCGCTTACTTCCTGTATAGGCTGCAAGACACGTGTATGCTCGTGTCTTGCAGTCTATAGTACTGAGGCAGAGATCAAAGCATCTCTGGCTCAGGTGTCCTAATGGGACACAAGAAAAAGTAAAAAAAAGTGAAAAAAAAAAATAATAAAGTATGTGAAAAAAATTAATAAAAGAATAAAGCCCCAAAAATTCCCTTTTCCTATATAAAATGAATTATATAAAAAGTAAACCTAAAAATTAATAAAAACAATACATATTTGGTATCGTTGCGTCCGTAACAACCTGTACAATAAAACTGAAACCATATTTAATGTACACGGTGAAAGTCGGGGAAAAAAACCGGAAAAAACCCGCCAAAAGTAATGATTTTTCGCCATCTCACCTTACAAAATATGCCATAAAAAGTGATCAAAAAGTCATATGTACCCCAAAACAGTACCAATAAAAAGCACAGGTTGTCCCGCAAAAAATAAGCCCTAAACCAACTCTCTAAACTGAAAAATAAAAATGCTACGCATCTTAGAAGATGGCGATGCAAAAAAAATTGATTTATGTCCCCAAATGGGTTTTTGTTCTGCAAAATTGGTATTGCATAAAAAAACAGTATAAATGAGGTATCGCCGTAATCGTACCGACCCGTAGAATAAAGGTAACATGTTACTTACACTCTACGCTGCATGGTGAAAAATTTAAAAGATAAAACGCAGTGCCAGAATTGATGGGGGGGTTTTTAATCCACCAAGAAAGAGTTAATAAAATTTATTTAATAAGTTGTAAGCACCTAAAAAAGATGTCATTAAAAAATACATCTCACCCTGCAAGCCCTCATATGGCTACATCACCAGAGAAATAAAGAAAATATAGCTCGTACAATGTGAAGACAAAAACCCCAAAAATCGCCAAATCATTAGAATATAACTGGCTGCGGCAGGAAGGGAATGTATAAGCTGTGCGAGCGTATATTAGGGTACAAACCAGATTTAGAGTTTACGAGGGATAATAAACCAGAAGTGACCCCCAGAGTGACCTCCCCAATAATAGGAACTACTGGGGAAATAGTAGGGAATTTAGTGTACCCAATGTACTACGCACAGCTTACATATTCATTCACTTTTCCCCATCCGCTGTGCAGTCACGTCTGGGATACTAATGCTCGCTACACCCCTTGATAAATTCTTTGAGGGGTGCACTTTTAAAAATGGGGTCATTCCCTAGGGGATTCCACTTTACTGGTACTTTAGAGGCTCTGCAAACATGACATGGCATCCAGATCCCAAACATCTGAATCTGCGCTCCAAAAGCCACATAGCACTCCTTCCCTTCTGCGCCCTACTGTGTGCCCAATCCGCAGTTTATACCCACATGTATGACACTGGTGTACCCAGGATAAGGTACTTAATGTCATATATGGGTATAAACTCCTGTTTGGGCACAGGCGGGCACAGAAGGGAAGGAGCGCTATTTGGTTTTTGGAGCACAGACTTGGACGGTTTGGTTTTTGGACGCCATTGCACTTTTGCAGAGCTGAAATGCCAGTACAGTGGAATACCCTGACATGTCACCCCATTTTGGAAACTGCACCCCTGAAGGAATTTATCCAGGGGTACAGTGAGCATTTTTAACCCCCAAGTGTTGCTATAATTTATCATCCGTAAATGAATACGCAGTTGATGGTGAAAGGTGAAAATGACAATTATTCCAGGAATACATCATTTCAGTGCGTAATATGTTGTGCCCGGCTTGTATCAGAGATGAATGCTCCAAAAGCTGTTGTGCCCGGGATCCCCGCTCACCAGTTTTTGGAGTGTGTGTCTGTGCAGACATAAACTGGGCACAACATATTGGGCACTGAAATGGCGTATCTATAGAAAAATTTCATTTTTAACTTTTCATTATCAGCTGCGCATTCATTTTTGGAAATTAAAAGAATGCAACACTTAAGGGTTAATAATGCTCGCTACCCCACTTGATAAATCCCTTGAAGGGTATAGTTTCCAAAATAGGGTGACATGTCTGTGGATTCCACTTTACTGACAATTCATGGGCTCTGCAAAAGTGGCATGGTGTCCAAAAAGCAAACTGTGCTCTAAAAACAAAAATAGCGCTCTTTCCCTTCTGTGCCCAGCTGTGCCCAAACAGCAGTTTATACCACATATGGCGTTGTTAAGTACGTTATCCTGGGTACACCAGCATCATACATGTGGGCATAAACTGTCATTTGGGCACACAGCAGGGCGCAAATGTGAAGGAGCGCTATGTGCTTTTGGAGCGCATATTTAGATTGTTGTTTTTTTGGACGCCGTGTCACATTTGCAGAGACCCTAAAATTGCCCCTACAAAATGGGGGTCACTTCTTGGGGAATTCCAATTTACTGGCACCTCCAGGGCTCTGCAAAAATATCATGGCGACCAGAGAGTCCCTCTAAATCTGTGCTCCAAAAGCTAAAAAAACCACAGTGCTCCTTCCCTTCTGAGCCCTGCTGCGTGCCCAAGCAGCAGTTTATACCCACATATATAATTTTTTTGTCCCCGGGATAGCCCACTTAATAGTTTTAGGAGTGTATGTCTCTGATGCCACAAAGTGGCCGCAACGTATTAGGCACTGAAATTGGATATTTCTTTAAAAACTTTAATTTTCACTTTGTACATTAATTTTTGGGAAGCATTTTTAGGCTCTAAATGATAATATCCTTTGATACATTCCTTGAGGGGTGTAGTTTCTAAAATGGGGTCACTTTTGAGAGGTTTCCATTATATTGGTACTTTAGGGGTTCTGCAAATGCGACATGGCATCCAAAAACTATTCCAGCAAAATCTGCCCTCCAAAAGCTAAATAGCGCTCTTTCCATTTTTAGCCCTGCCATTTACCCATGCAGCAGATTACAACCACATATGGGGCATTTCTGTGTTCAGGAGAAATTGTGTAACGAACTTTGGGGTGCTTTTTTCTCCTTTGTCCTCTTGTGAAAATGAAAAATTTGGGGCTAAATTGACGGTTTATTGGAAAAAAAGTAATTTTTCATTTTAATGTCCCAATGTTAATAAAATCTGTGAAACAGCTGTAGGGTCAAAATGCTCACTATACCCCTTGATATGTTCTGTGAGGGGTGTAGTTTCCAAAATGGGGTCACTTTTAGGGGGTTTCCACTGTATTGGTACTTTGGGGGCTCTGCAAATGCGACATGGTACCTGAAAACTATTCCAGCAAAATCTGCCCTCCAAAAGCTAAATAGCGCTCTTTCCATTCTGAGCCCTGCCATGTACCCATACAGCAGATTACGACCACATATGGGGTACTGCTGTGTTTAGGAGCAATTATTTTGTAAACTGTGGGGTGCTTTTTCTCCTTTAACCCATTGTGAAAATGAAAACTTTGGGGATAAAGTGACATTTTAGTAATGTTTCATTTATACATCCCAGTGTTAGCAAAATCTGTGAAACGACTGTAAGGTCAAAATGCTCACTATACCCCTATATGAATTCTGTGAGGGGTGTAGTTTCCAAAATGGGGTCACTTTTTGGGGTTTTCCTTTGTATTGGTACTCTAGGGGCTTTGCAAATGAGACATGGCACCTGAAAACTATTCCAGCAAAATCTGCTTTTCAGACGCCCAGTGTCACTCCTTCCCTTCCATGCGCTGCTATTCGCCCAAACATCAGTTTACACCCACTTGTGGGGTATTTCCGTGCTCGGGAGAAATTGCATAACAAACTGTGAGATGCATTTTTTCCTTTAACCCTTTGTGAATGTGTTAATTTTAGGGCTAAATTAAGGAATTAGTGGGAAAAAATTAAATGTCTAAATTTCACTTCCATATTGTTTTAATTCCAGTGAAATTCTTAAAGGGTTAACAAACTTCCCAAATACTATTTTGAATTATTTGAGGGGTGCAGTTTTGAAAATGGGGTGATTTATGGGGGTTTCTAATATATAGGCCATTATAATCCTCTTCAGAACTGAAGTGGTCCCTAAAAAATTAGTTTGGGAAATTTTCTTGTAAATCTGCAAAATCGCTGTTACACTTGTAAGCCTTCTAACATCCAGAATAAATTACAGGACGATTAAAAGATGATGCTGATATAAAGCAGAGATATGGTAGATAATAGGTATTAATGTATTTGGGTGGTATGACTATCTATCTGAAAAGCAGAGCATTTCACATTTTGAAAATTGCGATTTTTTTCCAAATTTCCATCAAATTTCCTATTTTTTTATAAATAAATACAAAAATATTCATTAGTGTTTACCACTAACATGAAGTACAATGTGTCACGATAAAACAATCTCAAAATCACTTGTGTAAGTTAAGACGTCTCAAAGTTATTGCCATATAAAGTGACACATGTCAGTTTTGAAAAACGAGGCCTGGTCCTTAACGCACTTTTGGGCTGGGTCCTTAAGGGGTTAAACTAGGGGTACCAACAATTTTGTCCACATGTGTATTTATTTTTGAAAAGCATCTCTAGGGTCAAAATGATCACTATATACCCCTTCACACATTATATACAGTATGTTTTTTGGTGCAGTTTATTTTGCTTACTTGTATATTACCAACATATTCCACAGCGCTTTACAAACCCTGTCAGTCAGTGTCCCATATGGAGCTCATACATTTCCTATCAGTATGTCTTTGGAGTGTTTATGTGGTACCTGAAAATTATTCTGCCTTCCAAAAGCCTAATGGTGCTCCTCACATTCTGTGTCCTGTCGTGTGCCCAAACAGCATTTTTTTTTCATCCAAATGTGGAGTATGTCCATATTTGGGAGAAATTGTGTATGAAATTGTGGGGAAAATTTCTGTTAGACTTGTAAGCCTTCAATGTCCAAAATAAAAAGGACGGTTGAAAGATGATGCCAACATAAAGCAGAGATCTGGTAGATAATCTAACCATTCAGGTTAGTTAATATAGTTAAAATATTGGCTGTCTGAAAAGCACAGAATTTGACAATTGTCTGATTTTTTTTTCCAGAAATAAATGCAAAAAATATTGACCAAAATTTACCACTAATGTGAGGTACAGAAGTACAATGTGTCATAATAAAGCAATCTCAAAATCAAATGGGTAAGTTATAGTGTTCCAGAGTCGTTACTAGAGATGGACGAACCTCTCAAGATTTGTTTCATTTTGTTTTTTGTTTGGGTCAAACAAGTACGGTATGAACCACACCTTTAGGACAAGGAGGAAGGAACTCTGGGAACGTGGGATCACCCACAATGCCAAGCGTGCAGCCAGGGGCGCACCACTAATGAGGCGAAGTGAGGTGGCTGCGCCAGGCGGCACTGTCCCTCACTGTCTGGGGGGCGGCATTTTTACTATCTAATGTAGACCAACCCAGGACAGGCCGCTTTAAAAAAAAAAAACAAAGCTGAGCGGAGCCTGTCCTGGGTTGGTTTACGAGACATCGCATCTCAGCGCAGGCGGCGATACAATGACGTCATCACGCCGCCTACGCTGAGACACAGGCATCGCGGACAAGAAGAGGAGGCGGCGGCGGCTGCATCAAGGCATCGCAGATGAGTATAATTTTTTTTTTATATATAAATAGGCCGTGACCTGCTGGAGTATCCCCAGCAGGTCACGGTCTATTTATTTACCTACCCCACGTCTGCTCGTGGCCGCCTCCGCTTACCCTTCTGCTATGGGACGCAGAAAGGGAAGTGGATGCCGCTGTGAGCGGCCGCGGGCATCGGTAAGTGAGGCCGCAGGCCTCAAATACTACTATTATTATACTCCGGGGTCTTTTTCAAATCCTGGAGTATAATAATCGGAGGCCTAGGGTTGGTGAGGGAACATAAAAACCAATGTTACTCACCTCCTGCGATCCGATGTAATTCCGAGCAGGCTTGAGGCCTCTGGTGATGTCATCAGGTCGCGTCGCCGGCCTGATCACGTGATGTCTGTGCGCAATTAAACAGGGCCGAAAGCTGCAAGGAGTGCACCGGTGTCCAGGATAGGTAAGTAACACTGGTTTTTATGTTTGTATTCTCCCCTGGGTCTCCAATAAATTATACTCTGGTGTCTGAAAAGAGTGCAGGGGCCACTATGGAGCATAATACCAGTGCAGGGGTCACTATGGAGCATAATACCAGTGCAGGGGCCACTATAGAGCATAATACCAGTGCAGGGGCCACTATGGAGAATAATACCGTGTGCAGGGGCCACTGTGGAGCATAATACCGTGTGCAGGGGCCAATATGGAGCATAATACTGTGTGCAGGGACCAATATGGGGCATAATACCATGTGCAGGGGTCACTAGGGAGCATAAAACTGTTTGCAGGAGTTGCTGTGGAACATAATACTGTGTGCAGTGGCCACTGCGGGGCATAATACTGTGTGCAGGGGCCACTATGGAGCATAATACTGTGTGCAGGGGCCACTATGGAGCATAATACCGTGTGCAGGGGCCACTGCGAGGCAAAATACAGTGTGCAGGGGCCGCTGCGGGCCATAATACTGTGTAATACTGTGTGCAGGGGCTGCTGTGGAACATTATAGTGTGCGTAAATGGGGCGCTATAAACAGGGGCTATGGCACCTGTTTATATTATACGCTGTCTGTTTATAGTGGCCATGTGATGTAATTTTAGCCTTGTCACATACTGTAGACATGTACAGGACGAGGCTGTAGTTACATTACATGGCCACTATGAGATGAAATACACTATGTAAACAGAGAAGCAGTTATGGCGCTTACACAGGTACCATTCAAACAGCTGATCAGTGGGGGCCGTGGGTTTTTGAGCTCCACTGATTAGTTTATTAATGACCTGGAAAACCTTTTAATTAGTTAACACCTGGGGCATTATTAATAAGGGGCACTATTTATACAGGGTACACACGGATGTTATTAATATAAAGATGCACTTGGGGGTATTTTTCATTATGGGGGGTTATATCATATATTTTATAATTGGGGGTAGCAGCAGGATGGGGGCTTTGTGTAGGTGAGGACAATGTGGGTTGGATGCCTGGAAAAGTGACGAGTCAAAGATGTCTGTGTTGCAAACTTTACAGAGACAAGTCACAGCTGGAAGAAGTGGCCATGGTGGTCCAAAGGGAAGAGAAGGGAAATGTGAAGGATTAGTGAGAGACGTCACCTGTAAGTCACAAAATGTTACTGCCCTGTATTCACCTAAATGATAGAGGATAAATACCTGAGTGATGGGGGTCTGTCTGCTGAGACCCCCACTGAGCCTGAGAATTGGGTTTTTTCCCCCCACTGGGTGGGAATTCAGCCTGACCGCAGCCATATATATAGGTGTGTCACTTGGTGGATGGACGAACCCGCGTGGCTCTCATTCACTTCAATGGGAGTGCAAAAGATACCGAAGTCCAGTACTCAGCTATCTGCGGGGCTCCTATTATAGAGAATGGGGGCCATGTGGGCTCGTCCATTCACCAAGCAGAAGATGTGTGAAGTTACTTTCATTGTTAATACCGTGTTGTTGATCTGATACTGAAGTAATACAGGAAGAAGAATTCTTAAAAACTGTTTTATAACTTTGTGTATTGTGTATATTGTGCGACAATAACAGTGTGTTAAACTAGTAGCATGGAAACTCAATTTTTTTTTTTTTTTTTTTTTGGGGGGGGCGTCTTTCTATAGTCCGCCTCAGGCAGCAAAGAGGCTAGGTTCACCACTGCGTGCAGCTAATCTGCAGCCAGCCAGACCTGTGATGTCACAGCCCTATAAAAACCCTCGGCCATTTTAGGTACAGTCATTCCACATCGCTCTTACTGTAGGGACAGACGTCAGCAGGAGCTAGGGAAAGACTTAGAAGCTCAGGGAAAGAGGCTGAGCCTTAGAACTGTAGGGAAAGCATAGGGAGGAATTGAGAAAAGAATTTGGGGAAGTTGCAGGCTCATTTTCAGCAAGAATTTGCAGCATTCACTGCCGTTATACTCCTGCTCATTACTTATATCTGTGTCGTCAAGGTGGAACACAACAAGCCTTTGGCAGTGCAGAACAGCAAAAAACAGTAAAATATCATATACTAATATCTGCACGTATCTGTAAAAAAAGCCGTTTTAAAGGCTTTTATTATAAGGGGCTTATTCACTGTTCTTACAAAGCATAACATTATTCAGTACTATTGTCCCAAAACCATATCTGCACGTATCTGTAAAAAAGGCCTTTTTAAAGGCGTTTATTATAAGGGGCTTGTTCACTGTTCTTACAAGGCATAACATTATTCACTACTATTGTGCCAAAGAAAACTGAATTATCATCCAATAACATCTACACTTATCTGTAATAAAGGCCTTTAACGTGGGGAAAGACATAATGACCATATTTGCCATTTTGTTTCCAGTATAAAGTTGCAGGCAATATTTAAAAACAGTATTGTCAATAAAAATTCAATAATTCAATAATTCTTAGCGGTTATCACTTATTTAAAGGTGTTTATTAGTGTCAAAACACATAAAGACCATATTCACTATTTTGTTAAAAGTATAAAGTTGCAGGCCATTTTTCAATACAGTATTGTCATTATTACTTCAATAATTCTTAGCGGTTATCACTTATTTAACCCTTTTCCGACATCCGCCGTAATAGTACGGCAATTGCCGGGTGTTTAAAGATGGTGGCCGCTCTAGAATCGTGCAGCAGCCATAGCCGCCGGGTCTCTGCTGTTTTTTACAGCAAAGTCCTAATGCTAATGCCCGCAATCAGTGCCCACATTGATCGGGAGCATTAACCCCTCTGGCGCCTCGGTCAAAGCTGACCGAGGCACCATTTTACCGGAGGCGCGTGGTGGCCGCCATTTTGACGGGGATTGCCGGCACCCGGATCAAGCTGCAATATCCTGCAATAGAAGCACAGTTTTTTAGCAATGCATTAGCATTGTAATGCATTGCATTAGTGATCAGACCCCCTGGGGTTCAATACCCCTAGGGGTCTAATAAAAGCAAAAAAAAAATATATATAAAAAAAGAATAAATATTAAAAGTTCAAATCACTCCCCTTTCCCTAGAACACATATAAAAGTACTTACAGTAAATACTGTGAAACACATACACATTAGGTATCCCTGTGTTCAAAAACGCCCAGTCTACAAATCTATAAAAATATTTTTCCCGTACGGTAAACGCCAAAGTGGGAAAAAAAATCAAAAGTGCCAAACCACCGTTTTTTCACTGTTTTGCCTCTGATAAAAATTTGAATAAAAAGTGATCAAAGCAATAGCAATTCCCCAAAATGGTTTAACTAAAAAGTACACCTGGTCTCGCAAAAAAAAGACACACTATACATTCCCGTACACAGAAGTATAAAAAAGTTGTGGGTGTCAGAATATGGCAACTTTTAAAAAAAAATATTTTTGCGCAGTTTTGGATTTTTGTTAAGGGGTTAAAATGTAAATAAATCCATATAAATTTGGTGTCCCCGGAATCATACCGAAACATAGAATACAGAACACATGTCATTTTGGCTGTAGAGCGAACGCCGTAAAAACGAAACCCGTAAGAAAGTCGCACAAATGCACTTTTTCTTCAAATCCACCCCATTCTGAATTTTTTTTCCAGCTTCCCAGTACATTGTACAGAATATTAAATGGTAGCATAATGAAAAAAAAATTTGTCCCGCAAACATTAAGACCTCATATGGCTCTGAGTACAGAAAAATAAAAAAGTTATTGGGTTTGGAAGGGGGGGAGGGAGTCAAAAACGAAAAACGAAAATCAAAAAATTTCACAGGCGGGAAGGTGTTAAAGGTGTTTATTATTGTAAAAACACATAAAAAGAACCATATTCGCCATTTTCTTACCAGTGTAAAGTTGCAGGCAATATTTTAAATCAGTATTGTCAATAAAAATTCAATAATTCTTAGCGGTTATCACTTATTTAAAGGTGTTTATTAGTGTCAAAACACATAAAAAGGACCATATTCGCCATTTTGTTACCAGTATAAAGTTGCTGGCCATTTATAAATAGTATTGTCAATAATTAAATAATTCTGAGCTACAAATCTCTGCGTTTATCACGCTTTTTTTTATTTGTGTTCATTAGTGGGTGAAGAAATAAGGGGCATATTTGCCGTTCTCTTCAAAGTAGAAAATAACAGGCCTTTTTGCCCTTTACAATTAAGTTTTTTCATCGAACAGTATGTCAGACAGAGAAACGAGAGGCCATGCACAGGGGAGGGCCACAGGCCTAAATGTTTCTGGCGCAGCCACAGGTTGCAGCAGAGTAAGGGGGCGTGGCAGCAGGGGTCAGTTACAGAGGCCTGAGCTCCCAGTGTCAAGTAGTGGTCGTGTCTTGATCAGCAACCCAACGGTTGTAGACTGGTTGACTCGGTCATCCAATTCATCCCAAGTCACATCAGACACCCCCAGCCAAGAGTTGGTGGGTTCGTCAGACACAACCCTTAGTTGGTATGGCCCGGCAGCAGGCCCTGGGCCCTCACCTCTCTTCAACCTGCCTCTGTCCTTTTCTGTTCCCTCAGTAAGAGAACTACTCTATGCTGTGGGCTCAGATCCACTGTACAGTGAGGAGGAGGTACTAGAGGACAGTCAGCAGCTACTGCTCAGCCAAGATGTGGAGGAGACAGCCACCGCTTCCTGCGGTAGGCGGGCAAGTAGTGATGAGGAGAGTGGCATGGGAGCTGGTGTTGAGGAGGACATCAGTGACCTGCAGATAGGAGTGGATGACGATGTAGCCGATCGTAATTGGGAGCTGGGTGACGAAGGGGCCTCATTGTCATCAGGAGAAGAGGGTTGCAGCTTGCGCATGAGGCAGCGAGGGAGTCAACAGGGTGGCAGCAGTGTGAGGTCGGGATCTAGACATGCCTGGGGTAGACCACCCACTTCGCAGCAGCCTACCTGCCCGGAAAGCAGTGGTGCAGGGGTTCATGGAGACAGTGGTGGTAGCAGTCAGTTATTGCAGAGTATTGGGGGTAAATCTGTGGGCAGAAGGTGAAGCGTGGCCAGGGTGCCAATGTTGGCACCACAGCCCTGCGCCAACATATGCAAAGTCACCATAAAGTGGCCTGGGAGAGTCATGGCTCCAATGTGGTGGTCCAGCCTGCCGCAGCAACCGCTGCAGCACACAGTGGCATGGACCCCATTTCAGGCAGTCAAGGCTCCACCACCTCAGCTGAAGGAAGCTGTATGTCCTTCCCATGATCTGCTGGTTGTGATGCTCCTGCTCCTCCTCCTAGTCAGTTATTGCGTCAGCAATCGATCACAGAATCTATATCTAAGAGACAACAGTATGCGTGCAATCATCTAAAAGTGTAGAAACTGAACATGCTCCTGTCCAAATTGCTGGTGCTGCAGTTACTCCCTTTCCACTTGTTGGACTCTGCACATTTCATAGAACTGATGGCTTGCGCCGAGCCGAGGTGGAGAGTCCCAAGCCATCATGTCTTTGCCAAGAAGGCAGTACCAGCCCTGCACAAATATGTAGAAAAGAAGGTGGGCCAGTCCTTGAGCCTGTTGGTGTTTGCCAAAGTGCACGGCAGCACCGACGTGTGGAGCTGTAACTACTGAACAATATATGTCATTTACGGCCCCCTGGGTTAATGTGGTGCCTGCCCAGACACACCAGCAACTTGGACAGGTGATGCAGCTTCTGCCTCCACATTCTCACGCCGTTGGTCCTGCAACAATGTCCGCCTCATCCTCCACTGTCTCCTCAGCCTCCACTGCAGGAACAATTCCCAGGGCTCCTCCAGCATACCACATGTGCAGGACACAGTGGTGTCACGCTGTTCTACACTTTGTTTGCTGGGTGAATGAAGTCACACAGGGGAGGAACTGCTCCGTGTCCTCAATCAAGAAATCGAATCCTGGCTTTCTCCAAGAGAACTTAAAATCGGAACAATGGTGACCGACAACGGGAAGAACATGGTGTCGGCCCTGCGTCAAGGAGGGCTGAGCCATGTGCCCTGCATGGCGCACGTGTTCAATCTGGTTGTCAAGTGTTTTCTTAAGTGTTCCACCCATCTGCAAGACATCCTAAAAATGTCAAGAAAACTTTGCATGCACTTCAGCCACTCGTACACCGCCAAGCACACCCACCTTGAGCTGCAGCGGCAGAACGGCCTCCCACAACATAGGCTGATATGCGATGTTTCCACCCGTTGGAATTCAACCCTCCATATGTTGAATCGACTATATCAACAGAGGAAAGCCATAAAAGATTTCTTGATGATCCAAGCAGACAGAGGTACTCCCCTGTGTAACTTTAACGTTAGCCAGTGGCAGCTCATGCGTGACACCTGCCGTTTGTTAGTTCCCTTTGAGGAGGCCACTTTGTTAGTCAGTCACCAGGACTACGGGATGAACAACGTCATTCCACTAATTCACATCCTGGAAAAGATTCTTATCAATCTCGCTGGTCAGGGGACTGGAGATGTGGCGTCTACATCTCAAGGCTACATGAGCCCTGTGGGGGCTGAACTGGAGGAGGAGGAGGACATTGGAGCACAAACAATGTGTAGTCAAATGGGTGGATAGGAGGAGCAGGAGCAACCAGAACAGCCAGAGGGAGATGAGGAGGATGAGGCAGATGACCCAGACACACCGTGGCAGTATGCAGTGGAGATGGATGCAGGGAGTCCCTCGGAATCACTTGCGCTAATGGCCCGATGCATGCTGACTTCCTTGCACAGTGACAGCCAAATTGTCACCATTCGGCAGAGGGATGACTACTGGCTCTGCACCATGTTAGACCCTCGCTACCGAGAAAAAATTGGGGCCTTTTTGACACCCGCTGAGAAGGAGGACAAACTGAACTACTATAGAGACATGCTATGTAGCAAGTTGGCCTCTCGCATGTCCGGCCGGGGGCACCCTGAGCACTCAACTTGCACTGGCATGGCAGCTGTGGGAGGTGGTGGGGGTGGCAGGAGCAATATCGCCTCCATCAGCAGCAGCAGCCTGAGCCTAGAGTCGCTGAAGAGCAGCTTTCTTCAGCCGCATAATGAAGAAGCTGCTCATCAGCAGCTAGACACAGAGCAGAAGTTGAGCCAGCAGGTGGTGGCATACTTAGAGTGCACCCTGCCACCCGTCATCGAAGATCCGCTGGACTACTGGGCAACCAAACTGGATTTGTGGCCGCAACTGGCCGAGTTTGCCCTGGAAAAGCTGTCCTGCCCGGCCAGTAGTGTGGCATCAGAGCAGGTGTTTAGTGCGGCGGGGGCCAGGGGCGTAACTATCGGGGTAGCAGTGGTAGCAGCTGCCATAGGGCCCGGGACATTACGGGGCCCCGCGGGCCCCCGATGCTTTTTTTTTTTTTTTTAATAGGTCGTTACCTGCTGGAGTAACCCAGCAATTGGGGGTAGCGGTTCGGGGGGGGCCCCATGTCAAATGTTCGCCTTGGGGCCCAGCCATTCCTAGTTACGCCACTGGCGGAGGCCATAGTTACCCCAAGGAGAACTCGTCTGTCCACCCAAAATTTGGAAAGACTGACCTTTGTGAAGATGAATCAGGCGTGGATCAGCCAGGATTTCCACCCACCAATGCCTGATGCAGCAGATTAAATGATCCATGCTGCCTCACCACACTCTGCCACTGGTTGACTGTATGGCCTCCTAAGGCTGTTGCTACCTGCACATTATATCACCTTGCCACTCTGTGGCCTACTCACGCTGCTGCCACCTCCACACTCTGCCACTGGATGACTGTATGGCCTCCTCACTCTCCTGCCACCTCCTCACTCTGCCACTGGGTGACTGTATGGCCTACTAAGGCTGTTGCTACCTACACATTATATCACCTTGCCACTCTGTGGCCTACTCACTTTGCTGCCACCTCCGCACTCTGCCACTGGGTGACTGTATAGCCTCCTCATGCCGCAGCCACTGGGTCACTGTATGGCCTCCTCATGTTGCTGCCACTTGGTCACTGTATGGCCTCCTCATACTGCTGCCACTGGGTCATTGTATGGCCTCCTCATGTTGCTGCCACTGGGTCACTGTATGGCCTCCTCATGCCGCTGTCACTGGGTCACTGGCCTCCTCATGCTGCTGCCACTGGGTCACTGTATGCCCTCCTCATGTTGCTGCCACTTGGTCACTGTATGTTCTCATCATGCCGTAGCCACTGGGTCACTGTATGCCCTCTTCATGTTGCTGTCACTGAGTCACTGTATGCCCTCCTCATGCCACTGTCACCGGGTCACTGTATGGCCTCCTCATACCACAGCCACTGGGTCACTGTATGCCCTCCTCATGTTGCTGCCACTTGGTCACTGTATGGTCTCCTCATACCGCTGCCACTGGGTCACTGTATGGCCTTCTCATGTAGCTGCCACTGGGTCACTGTATGCCCTCCTCATGCCACTGTCACCGGGTCACTGTATGGTCTCCTCATACCACAGCCACTGGGTCACTGTATGCCCTCCTCATGTTGCTGCCACTTGGTCACTTTATGGCCTCCTCATACTGCTGCAACTGGGTCACTGTATGCCCTCCTCATGCCACTGCCACCGGGTCACTGTATGCCCTCCTCAAGCCGTTTCCACTGGGTCACTGTGTGCCCTCCTCATGCCGCTGCCACTGGGTCACTGTATTCCCTCCTTATGTTGCTGCCACCGGGTCACTGTATGCCCTCCTCAAGCCGTTTCCACTGGGTCACTGTATGGCCTCCTCATAGCACAGCCACTGGGTCACTGTATGCCCTCCTCATGTTGCTTCCACTAGGTCACTGTATGTCCTCCTCATTCCACTGCCTCCGGATCACTGTATGGCCTCCTCATGCCACAGCCACTGGGTTACTGTATGTCCTCCTCATGCTGCTGCCAACTTCACATTGTCGCCTTATCACCAGCACCTTGGCCAGGTGGCGCTGCTTCCGCCTCCACATTCTTACACAGTTGGTCCTGCAACAATGTCCACCTCATCCTCCACTGTTTCCTCAGCCTCCACTGCAGGGACAATTCACAGTACTCCTCCAGAATACCACATGTGCAGGGCACAGCGATGTCACACTGTTCTACACCTCGTTTGCCGGGGCGAACAAAGTAACACAGGGGAGAAACTGGGTCACTGTATATCCTCCTCGTGCCACAGCCACTGGATCACTGTATGGCCTCCTCATGTTGCTGCCACTTGGTCACTGTATGGCCTCCTCATGTTGCTGCCACTTGGTCACTGTATGGCCTCCTCCTGCCGCTGCCACTGGGTCACTGTATGGCCCCCTCATGCTATTTCCACTGGGTCACTTTGCATCCTCCTCATGCTGCCGCCACTGGGTCACTGTATGGCCTCCTCATGCTGCAGCCACTGGGTCACTGTATGCCCTCCTCATGCCTTTTCCACTGGGTCACTGTATGGCCTCCTCATGCCACTGCCACTGGGTCACTGTAGGTCCTTCTAATGCCGCTTCCACTGGGTCACTGTATGGCATTCTCATGTTGCTGCCAACTCCACATTATGTCACCTTGCCACTCTGTAGACATCTATGTGGAATCTGCAAACGAGGGTGTAAAAGGAGTGCCCTCTTTCACTCTACAGTAGGATGTTGGACCTCTGCACGGTTCTTTCTACCTGGCACTAACAAGGACCTGTAAGGCTGGGTATACACTTGAGTTAATTGGACAGTTTTGGCCCCGTAACTGTCCAAATAAGTGAAGTGTGCATCGATTCTAAGAGCAACGCCTGTCACGTGTGTGTCATTCGGACTCACAGCATTGTTTGACTACCACAGTAGGCTCCCTATGCGTGTTACTGCAAGGCACAATGTTCTACACCACTATACAGCCTCTCTGAAGCTAGGAAATAGGTGTTTTTTAGCAATATTTCGCCACAAAGCAAATTTTTTTTTTGAACTTCGAATCGAACTTTTGAGAAATTCGCTCATTTCTAGCCAGAATAGAGTGCGGAAATTGCAGTAGCTATGGGGCCTGAGAAGCCAAATTTATGTAAAACCTCAAAAAGGTATCCCCAATGTACCCTATCAAATGCCTTCTCTGCATACAAGAAAAGGAGCAGAGAAGGTGTCCGCCAGGCCCATTCTGCCGCAACTAGTGCGATCACACGTCTTGTGCCGTCTGGGGCCTGTCTCCCTTTGGTGAATCCCACCTGGTCACGGCCTATCAGTTTAGGCATGACGTCAAGGAGACAATTTGCAAGTACCTTGGCAAATAACTTGACATCTGCATTCAATAATGATATGGGCTGGTAGTCAGAAGGGAAAGAGGAATCCTTGCCCGGTTTGGGTAATGTCACAATCATAGCATATAGCATCTCTAGGGGAAATTTACCTGTTGACATTGCTAGGTTAAACACCTCTGTAAGATGAGTAAGGGTAAGTGATTTAAACAATTTGTAATATTCCCCAGAAAACCAATCTGGGCCAGGGGATTTATTAAGTTTCAAGCCATCTATCGCCCTAGCCATTTCCTGAGTAGATATAGAAGCATTTAAAGACTGGTGCTGTGTTTGAGTAACGGAAGGAAGTTGAAAGGAGTTTAGGAACCGATTTAATATCTGAACTAGAAGGCTGTGCGGTGTCCGGGTCTTCCCTCAGATTGTACAAGTCCTTATAGTATGTATGTAAGATGGTGAAACAGCCCTCATGTTGTGAATGTACCTGTTTCTGTAAATAAGTTTATTTTTTTTATAAACTGACATTTGGTTGTTTGACCACAAGAGGCCACTGTTACCTAAGAAATGGGAAAATACTGTATTTCCCTGGAGTAGTGACGTGGAGACCTTGTTCTGCAGAGTTGGAGCTACAAGGAAGAGCAGAGTGTGTGTGGCAGCCATCTTTAGAGTGTGCTTTGAGCTCTAGAAGGAGGAGGATTGGAGTGTGAGTAGGAGCATCCCTAAAGGACCAGAGCTACAGCAAAGTGGAGCTGAATCAGTGACTGTTCCGGAGTTTGATCAGACAGCACCCTGAAGGAGAAGATTGCCATCAAGGACCCGGCTGAGAAGTGGCCCTGTCAGTGAGACCGCATGTTTTCTGGATGAGCCCCGCTTCCAGCTGTTCCAGACAAAGGCTAAAGGTACCCAACAGACCCGGGTCAGTAAGAGAAGTAATCGTGCACGCACCGCATTATGTTTTTGGCACCAAATTGCTTGGGACTGAGTAAGGGCCTGTAGTTAGATTAGTTAGGCATACTCATCTTCACAGGCCACACTACTGGTGAATTATCTACCTATTCGGTAGTAAGGACTAGGACTCTATTGAGTCTATTGAGAATTCTATTGAGTTGTAACTCTCAGAGAGGAGCTTCTAAGGAAGTCTAGAAGAGACATTTTATTCAATTTCACATTTCTTTGCCTTGCAAGCTGACCTACTATGATATTTACTTGGTTGTACTTTGTTTGAGGGGAATAGGGGTATTTTGATAAGTTTGTAAGCTTTTGTGTTATACCTCCGGTGCCCCTATCACACTCACTGAATTGTTCCTGTGACTAGGCTGATAAAAGGTAACAAGCAGCTGGTTAGATGCATCCTGCCAATAGGTAAAAGCTTGGAGTATATTGGAGGCGCACATTGGAGGGCATCGTGCTGTACAACACCAGGGCCTCATCTTCCTGGCTGAGTGTATGTAAATATCTGGGAGTGTTCTTTTTGGTAAAGGGGTGTTACTACACAAAGTAAAATCTTGTTTTTACTAAATTGAGTTGGAGTCGCTTCCTTTGTTCGTGACTTCACTGTATCCTGGGGAGCCTACCCTGGTACACAGCTTACATGTACAAGTACTGAATTCGTCAGCAATATGTTGTGGATGGAATACTTTTGTGTTGCTCTATTTAGAAAAAAGAAAGGGAATTTTGGATTTAATTCTAGCCGCCTTGACTCGTTTTGCCATTAATTTACTTGCTTTGTTATACGACCGATAGTAAGAGCCCTTCAATCGTTTGGACTGTTTTTCAAAATCCACCAGTAGGTGTGCACTCAGGTCATCTCTAGCTTTCTGCAAAGTAGCCAATAAGGTGGGGTTGGGGTTAGGGGCAGTCTTATGTTGCTGTTCTAGAGCCGTAATGGAAGTAAGTAGCTCCTTCATTGTTTGTAATCTCTGGCGCTTAAAGCGTGAGGTATGCTGTATCGATAATCCCCTGACGAAGGCCTTGTGGGAATTCCAAAGGCAAAACTTATCGTCTATGGAAGGGGAATTAATATTGAAAAATTTGGTAATATCTGCAGTCAATTTTTTAGTTACCGATTTCAGGGACATAACATATGTATTATTGCGCCATGACACAGGAGGGGCTGCTGTAGCCCCAGAGTGGATTGTAAAAGTAATAGGCGCGTGGTCGGACCTCGTAATATTACCTATCTCACAACATTGTATCCTAAAGAGCATGTCAGTTTGGACCAGAAACATGTCTATTCTAGAATAGGAGTGATGCCTGGCAGAATAATATGTAAAGTCTTGCTCAGAGGCATGAAAACACCTCCAGGCATCATGGAGCTCTTCTAGCCGGAGCCAGGGTCCTAGTTGCTGGGGCATATGCTTGCCACGATAAGTAAAATCAACAGCAGCATCACACACGATATTAAAATCGCTGCACAAGAGAACCTGGCCCTGTGCGTGCTTCCTAACCTTCCTCAGTACCGAGTCTAAAAAGAATATTTGAGATGAGTTAGGACAGTACAAGTTCAAGATAGTAAAAGGACAGTTATCTATCAAACATATAAGAGCTACATAGCGGCCCTTAGGGTCTGTAAGGACATGTATCAACAGAAAGGACACCGTATTTTTAACCGCTATGAGGACACCTGCAACCCTCTTGGTAGCATTTGAGCAGTAAATGTGAGGGAACAATTTATGAGAGAATCCTGGTGGACGAGGGTCACAGAAATGCGTTTCCTGTATGCAAATGCAAATTACATCCGTCGCAGATTAGAGAGCCTCCTTCTACAACAGTGAACGTTTAAAGGGACTGTTTAGGCCCCTTGCATTAAGTGATAAAATTTTAACACCCATAAATACATTCAAGAGTTAATAACACATACTGGCAGCAGGAAGACTTAAGTGTTAGAGTGTGTCCCTAGAGGGGAAAAACTTGTTAAGAACAGCATTCAACATACAACTACATACAACTATTCAACAGTAAGAAAAATAGTCTTACAGGACCAGGCAGTAGAATACTGTGCAAACTTGGGGGAAAGTTTGCCATAGGGTGGAAACACATAACGCACCACAAGTGACTCACAGTGTGTCCATTATGGGCTATTCACTCAGCTGAGATATTAGATTTCCACGGAGGATCCAGCTTGTAGGACTCAGTCCCTGATGATTTCTGGACATCAGGCGCAGGTGGTGGCAGGTTCCATTGTAGCAGTAGACTTTTCCTAGTATCGAAGGAAGTGAATGTGTAGGTCACTCCATTTTTGATGACAATAACTAGGAAATCCCCATTTGTAAGTAATATTGTGTTGACGTAGTACCGCCGTAACAGGAGCAAGATTTCTTCTGGTGGCAATGGTGGCCTGAGAGAGGTCAGTAAATAGTTGAATTGCCTTGAACGGCTCAGGCAAAGATCTTTTCCGTGATTCAAACATGAGACAATCCTTGACATGGTAGAAATGTATGCAGGCGAGAGTATCCCTTGGAATATGGCATACCTTTTGGCTTTGGCAGGCGGTGAGCCCTGTCTAAAATCAGGTGCGCATTAGAGCAGTGTGGCAGGGTTGCTTTCATTAACTGTTGCAAGAAAGGAATCAAGTCCCTAGCAGCGACGAAACTTAACATTATTCCTTCTGTTTCTGTCTTCCATGTCGGCAAGTTTAAGTTTAACTGCTGTCAATTCTTCCTCAAGATCACTATGGGCATCTACTATGGTATTATGTGCTGAAGCAAATTCGCCCATTTTATTCTCAACATGGTTAAGTCTGTTGCCAAGGGAGTCAACCATGGAGGAGATGGACATAATCGCCTTAGTGATATCTTTCTGGATAGATCTATGCAAAGCTAGCATTATATCTTTCAAGAAGGACTCTGAAGCAGATTGAGTACCTGCAGGGATAGCCTGGAGCACATCAGATTCACATAGTTGGGGTTCCTCTGTAGCTGGACAGGATTCAAAGCAAAACGTAGTATCCCATCTCATCCTTTACTTTAGGGATAATGTTGCCTGCTTGGGAGGATGCTGCTGCAGGGGAGATAGCAGGTTGGCAGGCTGGAATAAAAGGGGATGCTGATGGGGGTTGTAGTCCCCTCTTATGGGCTTGCTGCTGGCCCTCAGTACCACTCTTCTGACTCCCTTGGGAGTAATTCCCAGGTGAAGTCCCCAGGTGATCCCAGGTGTGGTGGACTGCTGTGTCTGCTCACCTGAAGCGCTGTCTCGTTCTGCGCGCAGACTGTCAGCAGCGCGCTGAAGCTGAAGGAGAGGAGACGCGCCAACGCCATCTTGGGCCAAGGCCAGCGCCGTAAAAAAGTCAGTTAGCCACTTTGGGGGGCCTTTTATCCCCCGTTTCACCATCTTCCTGCTTCCCAGGGGAATAGAGGATCTACACGGAGCTGCTGTGCCAGCAATTACCGGCACCAAGTGCCGCTTCTAGCCACTTCTTCTAAGTGAGGCCACAGAGCTCTCCTAAGCAGCGACCATCGCGCATGGCATCAAGCCACGCCCCCACATTCTGTGTTATTAATCTTATACTATATATTATTGTATATTTATATTTATATGTTAATTCACTTTTCACTGTTATCTGTTTGTTCTTACTTTTGTTTTCCTTATTTATTCCCATTTATATAGTGTTCCATAGCGTAGCTACTATATGTATTTTAGGGACAGGTTTTATATTGTAGAGCGTCACCCTTGAGCATGCGTCCGTTATCCACTATGATCCATTTGTATGGTCATTATGGTTACAGTGCCGCCGCGATTGCACGTGCGGCACTAAACTTATAAGTATTGTTATGGACTGTGTGGTGGTGGCGTTGTCACGTTACGCGTGCGTGGCGACATCATCACGTATTTGTATCCGGAACGTTGGGCGCTTGCATACACGCTATGCAGCAGGAAGTTATTTACAGGTGTGTGTGTGTGTTTTTAACTGATACACTTATAAATGTGCCAGTAGTTTATTATGTTACCGCCTCCTGACAAAGCCATCTTTTGATTGGTGAAACGCGTGTCAGGTCTTCAGAGTTTCTCCTCGCCTGGTTTTCCATTTGTCAAACTTGTCTCCTGCACACCCCAATATGTCTATTGGTATGATGATTGGTGGCGTTTTTGTAACCTAAAATCCTATTCATTGCTATTATACTACTGTTACCTATTTACCCTTCATTTTAGGGGCTTATGGTGTATTTTACGCCCCTTATTATTATGTGGGTTTGTTCTTGAGTCTGTATTGCCCTAAGAAAAAGGGGGGAGGGGGTTTGGTATCACTGCTGCTTTTTGCAGCATTTATTTATTGCTTCCTTACCTTGTTATACTTAATATTTATTGGTCATATGTATTTTACAGTAATAAACTTTTTTGTGATTTTTTTTTCTATTTTTGGTTGGTTTCCATACATTTTTGGGGGGGGGTATTTGGTTGGGGGGGTATTTGGTAGGGGTGCCCTGAAGAATTTTTTTTTCCAGGAGTGCCTACAAAGTTTGGGAAACACTGGATTAAAGGGCTGTTTTAATACTCTTGTTGAAAAATCATAGAAATAATTTAGCCACTGTTAGAATTTTGAAGAGCCACTTGGTACTATTTTGGAGTGTTTTTTGTAAGGACATTAAGAAAATATACAAGTGGACCCAGTTATCCGATGAACCTTATTTAGGTGCAAATTTTAAGAGAGCAGACAGATGTAAGACGAAAGGTAATTCCAAGGAATGTTAGGGAGGGACTGGGCAACATTTATGTTGCTGGATAAGTGATAGTACCAATTCATCAGTTTTTTCAGTTTCTTTATATTGGAAGCATATGAAGGATTTTTAGGCTTTGGACTAAGTGACCTGCCCTTGGATCTCAGAAAAATCTTGTACATCTATATATAATGCTTAGTGTTAGGAGCATCGGATGGAACACAGATATATAACCATATTTAAGTTCATAAACAATTAAAAGTTAAACATTTTTGGAAATATAAATAATTAAAAATTTTGCAGTTTTAAATATTTTCTCTACGCATCTTATTGATGACAGTCTCTTATTTTAATAGGTTTCCAATAGATATGACCATGAGTACAGGAACTTTCTACAGTCTGTCATTGTCAGAAACTCATCTATGACTTACTTAATCTGGCCAAAATATGGAAAGAATGACTGACTGGGTTTCTGACAAGTTCCAGACATAAAAGTTCCTGCATTCAGTCTTCTCTTTTGGGAAGCTAACAAGACAAAATACTGTCACCACTAAGATCAGTGGTGGAACCACCAACATTGTGGCTGCCGATAGGCTGTTAGCTGCTGGATTACTCCAGCAAGCAACAGCCGCTATTCACTTACTGATTCCTGCTCCTGCCCATGGCCGCCTCCACCTTCAGGCCTCTAGGAGTCCCCGTGTGTCCCACATTATGACACTGATGCTTAACACGGGACCTGCTGGAAGCTGGAGGGGAAAAGGAGACGACCTTGGGCAGGAGCAGGAATTGGTAAGTAAATAGTGGCTGTTACCTACTGGAGTAATCCAACAAGTAACAGCCTATTGAGGGGGGGGGGGGGGAGCCCTCTCAACTCTTCCCTGGACCTCTCCCAGATATCCCTGTCCTTCAGCACATATTCCATCCTAGAGTCCCTGCACTACACACAAACCACTAACTCCCTCATCAACCCCAGGGGACACTTACATCCAATATTCAATAACCCATCCTTTCCCCCAGGCTTGTCCTCTGTTTTCTCGGTAGATCCAAGTTTTCCCTGTTTTTTTAAACAGGTCTTTTCTAGTTCTGCTCTGACACCTTTGTTGGACCTGATACCTCCTGATTGATCACGTCCCAGGGCCTGCTATGATTACATATAATTATCCCATTTTTACCACTCCATGGACTCTTCCTATCGGGTCCAACAGGACCCCACAAAGTATGAACATTTATGCTTAGCATCCTTTCCTCTTCTGCATGCTTTCTCCTTGCTTTATAGCTGTTTGCTCTCAGCTAATACTGTAGAATTATCTGCATATTGTTGTAGCTGCGAAACTGAGCTTGGGAAGCAATTCAATGAGACTCAATGGCATAACTCATTTTGCTCCACCTACAGAACCCAGGTTGCAACAAAAGCACAGGAGACTTCCTTTAAGATCCTCTCTTGCTGTTGCAGGATCCCTGCTCTATTGCATAAATGGCACCCATTGTGCCCTGACACTGACTGGCGTTGTGGTAGTGGGGAGGGGACGATGTCTTATATTTAGTGGGGCTACCCACTTCTAAGGAATTTTGGCCCCAGGTAGTGTCATATATGTTATCTATTGCTGGTGCAATACTCCACCACCATGGAAGCCTTTTTTCTAAATATAAGTGCTCCCTTACTAGTTTTCTACTGCAGGCAGTGAAACATGTACTTCCTAGGCACTGGATGAGCCAGTCAGCACCAACGGTAGAGGACTGGTTTGTAGAGGTTGTCCTTTATCATTTGAAGGACCTCATTGCTCATACCATGACTCAACGGGAGCATTTTATTCGCACCTGATGTCCCTCGATTGTCTTCCAGTACTTGGAAGTTTACCGTCGCGCTGGATGGACTCCCTGAATTGCATTTAGTATTTGGGTCTCTTCTCTGGTGGTGCTTCTGTCACCAGGTCCTGGGTAAGGGTACATGCCTCATTGTTGCCACCTTGTGGATATCTGCTCTCTCTACCTCTATATGTCTTCTAGTGCTCCCCTTGTCCTTATTTCCTACCTCCACGTTCCCTACCTATTTGCCTTGGTATATAATTTTATTTAGGAAGCTGCCCTTTCCCTTATTTCGTATCCATTGTCCTGTTTATACTTGAAAACTAATAGTGAATTTGAAAATAAAAAAAGCAAAAAACACCTATGTCACTATGGGGAGTACTTACTGTGTGAGGGCCTGTAAGGAGGCACTTACTGTATGGGACTAATAAAGGAGCAGTATACTGTGTGGAGGCCAGTAAAAGGCAAAAAACTGTATGAGAATCAATATACCGTGTGGAGAAAGTGTGGTAATCATTAAAATGTGTGGGGGGGGTTTGCCATATGTGGGCTAGTAAAGGGGGTGGTATACTGTGTGGGAGCTAGTAAAGGAGGCATTATACCATGTGGGGGCTGGTAAATGGGGTGTTATACTGTATGGAGGCCAGGAAAGGGCCCTATACTGTGTGGGGGCTGGAGGCAGGGCCGTTTTAACACATTGGTGAGCCCAGTGCAGATATTTCATAAGTGGCCCCCCCCCCATCACCACCTGCTATTTTACCCATCTGAAAGCTGCCAAAAACTGGGATTTTATATGGTGACATTCAATGGGTGACAATGTGTTATCTTTTGTCGCTACTACCTAAACGATCGTAAACGTCTCAGTCACAGCGCCAATAACTTCCTGGTTATGTTATGTTCAGAGGGGTATTACATAAAATACCCCTGTGATTAGGTTATGCTTGCTGCAGCAAATTTAGCTCCACCCACTTCTACGTTGACTCCACCCATTCTCATCCACACAGTATAATCCTCCTACAGTCACCCTAACATTATATGCCCCCACATTATAATGTTCCCCTCCAATTGCTCCACAGTATGAAGTCTTTCCTGGTGCCCCAGTTTAAACTGGGGGAAACTAGAGGGGGACATTAAACTGGGGTAGCTAGAGGGGAACATTAAACCGTGGGGTTAGTTGGATGGGGACATTAAACTGGGGGCTGCTGGAGGGGGACATTAACCTGGGGCAACTAGAGGGGGACATTAAACTGGGGCAGCTGGAGGGGGACATTAAACCGTGGGGGTAGCTGGAGGGGGACATTAAACTGGGGGCTGCTAGAGGCAGACATAACCCCCTCCAGCTACCCCCAGTTTAATGCCCCCTTCCAACTTGCACCCAGTTTATTGTCTCCCTCCAGCTGCCCCCAGTTTAATATTCCTCTTCATCTCCCCAGAGTTTAATGTTTCTCTTCATCTCCCCAGAGTTTAATGTTTCTCTTCATCTCCCCCCAGTTTAATGTCCCCCCTTCATCGCACCCAGTTTAATGTCCCCCTTCATCTGTCCCCAGTTTGATGTCCCCCCTTCATCTGCCACCAGTTTAACATAATAAAACACTGATACTCACCTCTCCTCGCTCCGCTGCCACTCTGTGAGGTCTCTTCTCCCAGACTGTTCAGGGAGCTGCAAGCAAGATGTGAGTGACGTCATCACATCGCGCCCGCAGCTCCAGGGACCGGAGCACACAAGGATGTGCTTTACACACAATGGTGAATCAGGGACGCAGATGAGTTGAGACCGGGACATACCTCCGGCCAAACGGGACAGGACCCGGAATCCCAGACAGTTGGGAGGTATGCCCAATGGGGGCCCTAGTACCATAGGGCCCGGTGCAAGTGCACCGTTGGCCCTATGCTTAAAGCGGCCCTGGCTGGAGGGACCCCAGTCAAAAGTTATTATATGGGGCTCGATCTTTGTTAGTTATGTACCTGACAAAGATGGTTAAAAAAATATTTAAAACTCTTCAAAATGTTTATTTATATTTATAGAAATGTTTAATTTTTTTTTCTCTCAATCAGTTTTTATTGGGGGTTTCATATGAAAGCAGATAATCATTTAAAATGACAGCAAAAATGTATGATACATAAAAGACAAGAATCATGGGGTAGATATCATGAGAAGTTATTGGCATTGTAGACAGCAAAAATGTGTGTCTACTGTAAGCAGAAAGAATTTGAGCTGGCAGGCTGTATAAGTCGGCTGGCTCTTGACCGGCCATGGGGGAACATTTTGGGGCTCCTCCCCCTTCCCTCTGCCGGCTGCCTGGTTGCGGGGAGTGGGCAGGGCCTCCCCCCTTTTAGATATGCCTTGTTGCTGGGTGGGGACTTCCTCTTCATCCCCACCAGCGCCGAGGATCCAAGTTTTCCCCGTGAGCTATGGAGAAGCAGCACAGGTGAGTGCGGAGGAGACTGCCTGGCTGGCATCCCTGCTCACTTCGAGCGGGGCGTTAGTCCAGTGTCCCACTTCACCTCAGCAGCCGCCGGTGGCCCCAGCTTGTCCTCACGAGATAGCGGGGCCAACAGAGCAACTGTCCCCTAGTGCGTCCCCCGCGTGTCAGGTCAGCTGCAGGCCGCTCAGGCGCGAGACTTCGCTCCCGCAGGCCATCTTCAGCCCCAGACCGCACAGAACAGGATGCCCCTCCATCTCCGCAGCCTGGCCGTTTTGCCCAGTGCTTTGCCAGGCGTCCGCCAGGCCTGTGGTGGAGGCAGCCTGCCCCTCCACTGTTCCGGTCGCTTCCGCGGCTGGTTCAGCGGGGGGCCTAGTCAGGATACAGCTACTGCTGCTCCGGTGGAGGTAGTGGCTTCCCCAAGTATCATTCCTGACAGCGATGAGGAGCTGGATTGCATTCCAGGTACACTCATGCACTTCCAGGGTCACGTCTGCATTCAGTGTCCCACGACTCCCGATTCTCGACCCGTGTCAGATGACGATCTGGGCGTCGGCGAAGTCATCGTAGTTCCCATTCCCGTAGACACAGAAGGAGGTGCTCCTGTAGCTCCGATAAGGGGCGGTCGATGTCGCGCTCTTCATTCCTCTTCCCATGAGTCGTCCAGGACTGGGCGGACGTGTGAACACAGGAGGTCTTGGAGGCGGAGTGCCAGAAAGGAACCCAGGACTGCCCAGGACAATTACTCTGTGCCTATTGCCACGGTGCCTGGACCATCTCCACTGCCTCAACCCTCTGCCATACCGGTGCTGTCATGTCCCAGGACTTGGTTTAATTCACTGACATGTATCTGTGATACTGTTTGTCTTTGTAGTTTGTCCCTTCTCTCTCTCTGTATCCTTAGTTGTGATGCTGTAGCTCCTCCTCTCTCTCTCTCTCTCTCTCTCTCTCCAGTTTAGTTTCACTTCTTTGTAAGCAACATGTCTGCTCAGCTCCTGGTATTTCATCATTTTTCACCTACTGCTGTATGAGGTTTTACAAGATTTAACTGGATTAAAGCATCTGGAATCTTATCTACGCCTCCTCAGTTGAGTTGAACACTATCTGATAAATATCTTGGTGTAAATTGCTGGTTAGCATAGAGACTACAGGACACTCTCACAACCTCACACTTGCAGCCAAGCTATTGAGACAGAACAGTGAAAAATGATGCATAAAGACTGCCAGATACGGCTGTAAGACAGTTCACCAACTTCTGACATACAGTCAGTCACAGCAAGTTACCTGAAGCCAGAAGGAATCAGCATTGCGTAAGTTGCATCTGCAGCTCAGACCCCCTCAGCATAGAAGATTCTATCAAGCAGCCATCTCACTCCAGCAAAGTTATATTTATCCTGTTTGAGTTGCATCATGGCTGAAGGGCACCCTGAAGCACAAGGTAGCATGGACCTCAGTCTGCAGCCCAGTGAGAAGGCTAGACGCTCAATTAAACAGGTTAGAGACAATCTAGAAGGTTTAAAGCATGAACTTTCCTGTGAACTCTCAAAATGGTGGCAGAAAATACAGACTAAGATGTCTGCCATGTGCTTGCCTGCATACCATGTATCACCACTAGAGGGAGCTCTGCGACAGCTTTGTGCTATGCATGGACATTATAAAATGAAAGCTGAGGAGTATGAAAGCATATTGAGAAAACTTCATACAGACGATTCTTTAGCTGAATTGCAAAGCTTCCAGCATCTCAATTCAGAACGAGACAGCTTAGTACATGAAACTAAGTTAAGTACAGAGGCAAGAATTGCGCAACTGCAGGAAATGGCATCCCACGTTTCTGAGTCTACCAAGCGTTCAAAGCGTACATCTAAGTCACGTTCCTCAAAATCTTCCACACTCAGTGAGCAACTTATAAAAGCACGTGCAGAGGCGGAAGCTACTAAGATACAGGCAGCCTTTGCACAACAGAAAGCAGAGATGGAAGCTAAGGTAGCTCAACAGAAAGCAGCGATGGAAGCTAAGGTAGCTCAACAGAAAGCAGCGATGGAAGCTAAGGCAGCTCAACAGAAAGCAGAAATGGAAGCTAATGCAGCAGCAATGGAAGCTAATGCAGCTCAAAAAAGGGCAGAACTAGAGGCTCTAGAGAAACAGTATGAGCATGCTGCAGCCATGGCAAGGTTAAGCATTTTAGAACAGGCCATCAGTGGAAGTGAAAGCGACAGCACCAGTTTGTGTGATGTGGAAGCAGAGGATCCCCTCAAGCGCACAAGAGACTATGTACTAAGCCAAAGCAGTGAATCCCTATTTGCCACAAATGTTCCTGTCAGGGACAACATTTCTCCAGAGCAACAGGGCACAGTATCTTCTACAGCACACCGCATTCAAGGTCAGTACAATGCCCTGCCTGTCCAGCATCCAGTTTCTTCTTCCTTCATGGATTCCCAAAGCCTTGCACCTCAGCAAATGCAATATACTGATACTCAGGTAAACACCAATGTGACACCATACCACCAGACTTCAAACAACCGTCCAGTCTCACATCCATATGTGGCTAAACCTATGGACTTTAAGCTAGCTCCTAGGCTGAATGCCTACGCAGCCCCTATGCTACCTACCTCTGTTAACCAGAACCCCACTAACAACGTAATCACCGGTACTCAGCCAGCAACTCAATATTTAAAGTCAGAGAGAACAGACATGTCAGAGTTTGCAAGGTACATGGTTCGCCATGAGCTTACTAAGACTGGACTCACAAGGTTCGATGACCAACCTGAGAACTACAGAGGCTGGAAATGTGCCTTCAAAACTGCAATTAGTGACCTTGGCATTACTGCAGCTGAAGAACTAGATTTGCTTATCCGGTGGCTTGGCCCACAGTCCACAGAACGTGCTAAAAGACTCAGATCCGTCCACATTTACAACCCCACAGCAGGCCTTACCGCTGCTTGGGAAAGACTGGAGAAAACCTATGGCAGTCCTGAAGCAATAGAGAATGCTCTGTTCAAACGGTTGCAAGGGTTTCCAAAGATATCTGGTAAGGATCATCAGAAATTTCAAGAACTTAGTGACCTACTCATGGAGCTCCTACTGGCTAAGGCGGACACTCTCCTACCGGGCCTCAGTTACCTGGACACTGCTCGTGGGGTAAACCCGATAGTCACCAAGTTGCCATATAATATTCAAGAAAGGTGGACCACAGTTGGGTCAAGATACAAAAATGAGAATAGAGTCTCCTTTCCTCCATTTTCCTACTTCTGTGAGTTTATGAAGAACATTGCAGAATCCAAAAATGACCCAAGCTTTTCCTATGGGGATCCCAGTGTTCCTGGTTCACCTCCTATTAAGTATGACAGCTCACATTCTAACTACAGAAACCGCAGAGGCCCAGTTTCGGTGAAAAAGACTGATATTCTTCCTATACCTACATCAGCACCAGAAGAAAGCAGTTGCAACAGCAACCAAGACGAAAAGGTAGAAAATCCTAACCGTCTGTGTCCTATTCACAAGAAGCCTCATCCCCTCAAGAAGTGTATTGGCTTCAGGAGGAAACCAATCCAGGAACGTAGAGAGCTTCTTAAGAAACTAGGGATATGTTTCAAATGTTGTGCCTCTACTGAACATGTTGCTAGAGACTGTAAAATTGCTATTAAGTGTATAGAGTGTGGCAGTGAGAACCATGTACAAGCTCTTCATCCATCCCAGCCTAGTGCCACACCACCTAGAGGTTCCCCTTCCCCAACTAAGCATGGCGGGGAGAACACAGATCAATCAGCAAATACTACCACAGTATCTTCCTCATGTACAGAAGTCTGCGGAGAAGACCTTTGTGACAAGTCCTGTGCAAGGATATGCCTAGTCAATATATACCCCAAGGGCCAACCAGAAAGGGCTCTGAGGGTGTACGCCATTTTGGACGACCAGAGCAACCACTCACTTGCAAGGTCAGAACTCTTTGATCTGTTTAACTTAAAGGGTGATACTTATCCGTATACCTTGGGTACTTGTAGTGGCATATCAGAGGTTTCTGGAAGAAGGGCCAGTGGTCTCGTAATAGCTTCTCTCAAGGGCAATTTGGAGATACCTTTGCCCACACTTGTTGAGTGCAACCAGATACCATCAAACAGAGAAGAGATACCCACACCAGAGGCGGCTTTCCAGCACCCTCATCTGGCTATAGCCAGTGAAATACCATCCCTTGACAAAAATGCAGACATTCTAGTTCTGCTAGGTAGAGACATTCTCAGACTGCACAAAATACGCCAGCAAATTAATGGACCACATGATGCACCATTTGCCCAGCGCCTCGATCTAGGATGGGTAATCATTGGCAACGTCTGCATAGGTAGGATGAAAAGGCCCACTAATATTTCTTCATTTAAGACGCATATGTTACCAAATGGTCGCAGCACTTGTTTTTAGCCATGTCCACATCACTACCAAGTGAAAGAGAAGATAAGCAACAGTAAGTGGCTGTATAATCACCGAGACAACGTGAATACTTTCCTGCCGGGGGACGACACCCTTGGATTAACAGTGTTCGATACAACAAGTGATGACAACAAGCTGGCACCGGCTATAGCTGATAAAGAATTTCTCAAACTTATGGACAAGGAATTCATTCAAGATGATTCCAACAGCTGGGTAGCACCCTTACCTTTCCGCTCCCCGAGATCAAAACTACCAAACAATCTGAAGCAAGCAGTTTCTAGATTTTCCTCTTTAAAACGTACCCTCAAGAGGAAACCAGAGATGGAGAAACACTTTGTAGGTTTCATGCAGAAGGTATTTGAGAGAGATCATGCAGAACCTGCACCTCCACTAAAGGAAGGAGAAGAATGCTGGTACCTTCCATCATTTGGCGTGTATCACCCTCGCAAACCTGACCAAATCAGGGTCGTGTTCGATTCTAGTGCTCAGTATGAAGGCGTCTCTCTCAACAACCTGCTCCTCACTGGTCCTAACCTAAACAACAGCCTCATAGGAGTCTTAATTTGTTTCAGACAGGAACCAGTTGCAGTGATGGCCGACATCCAACAGATGTTTCATTGCTTCATTGTTAAGGATGATGACAGAAACTATCTCAGGTTCCTATGGCATAAGGACAATGATGTCAACAATGAAGTCATAGATTACCGGATGAAGGTACATGTCTTTGGCAATAGCCCATCTCCTGCAGTAGCGATCTATGGACTGAGAAGGACCGGCCATGAAGGTGAGAAAACGTATGGCTCTGATGCTCGTCAGTTTGTTGAGAGGAACTTCTATGTTGATGATGGTCTTAAATCCTTACCTGCATGTGAAGAAGTGATCGATCTCCTCTCTAGAACACAGGAAATGCTGTCTGTAGCTAACCTCAGACTTCACAAGATCATCTCCAACAATATGGAGGTAATGAAGGCATTTCCCTCTGATGATCATGCAATCAACTTGAAGGATTTTGATCTCAGTTCTGATGCTCCTCCTATGCAACGCAGCCTAGGATTGCTATGGAACACTGAACAAGACACATTCACATTCCAAGTGTCTTCTTGTGACAAACCTTTCACCAAACGAGGAGTTTTATCTGTTGTGAACAGCATTTATGATCCTCTTGGTTTCATTGCTCCCATCACCATTCAAGGCAAGCTACTACTAAGACAGCTTACCACTGAGAACATGGACTGGAACACTCCACTGCCTGCTGAGAAACAACTGAGGTCTGACTGTGGCACTAACTTCGTTGGAGCCTGCAAAGAACTGCAGTTAGACAACTTATCCAACAATGGGTGCACTTGGACGTTTAACCCTCCACATTCATCCCATATGGGAGGTTCCTGGGAACGTATGATTGGGATCACACGCAGAATCCTTGACTCTATGTTGATGGACCACAAGTCGACACTGCTTACCCATGAGACGTTAATAACCTTTCTTGCTGAAGTGTCTGCGATAATCAATGCAAGGCCACTTGTCCCAGTATCTTCAGACCCTGAATCTCCAATTATCTTAACCCCAGCAACGCTTCTTACTCAGAAAATTGGTACTGCTGTTACCTCTCCACGTACCTTAGATCACAGTGACATTTACAGACGCCAATGGAAACAAGTTCAACACCTGTCCAATGTGTTCTGGCACCGCTGGAAAACAGAGTACCTCCACATGCTACAGAGCCGTCACAAATGGCAGACCTCAAAACCTAATCTCCAGGTGGGTGACCTCGTCCTTCTAAGGGATAAAGAAGTCCATCGGAATGAATGGCCTATGGGTCTCATCACTAAAGTTGTCCCTAGTGATGATGGGAAGACTCGGAAAGTGGAGGTCAAGGTAACCAAGGGAGGCTCAGTGCGAGTTTTCTTCCGCCCAATTAATGAACTGGTGCTTCTTCTTCCAAGAGGAGACGTCACATAAAAGAAGATAAAGACACCATTCACAGCTCATGGCGGGGAGCTTCCTTCCATGAACTACAACCGTGTTCTTGTGGATTACAGTGTGGGTCGGTGGAGGTGTTGGCAAATTGCGGCTTCCCGACCTGAAGATTGGTTTATTTGGACTAACTGTTGATTATTGTTTGTTGTGCATGTTTCTTTTTTGTTTTTCAGGTTTGAAGAGGACTTTATGGACATTTCAGGACATTATTAATGTTTGTTTTCAGTGAAATCTAAAGATTTCAGGCGGGGAGTGTCATGTCCCAGGACTTGGTTTAATTCACTGACATGTATCTGTGATACTGTTTGTCTTTGTAGTTTGTCCCTTCTCTCTCTCTGTATCCTTAGTTGTGATGCTGTAGCTCCTCCTCTCTCTCTCTCTCTCTCTCTCTCTCAGTTTAGTTTCACGTCTTTGTAAGCAACATGTCTGCTCAGCTCCTGGTATTTCATCATTTTTCACCTACTGCTGTATGAGGTTTTACAAGATTTACCTGGATTAAAGCTTCTGGAATCTTATCTACGCCTCCTCAGTTGAGTTGAACACTATCTGATAAATATCTTGGTGTAAATTGCTGGTTAGCATAGAGACTACAGGACACTCTCACAACCTCACACTTGCAGCCAAGCTATTGAGACAGAACAGGTGCAACTGGCCCTCATTCCGACCGGTGAGTTGACATACTCTTATGCATGAACTACACAGTCCTCCGCCACTGACGGTGATGTCCTTGATGTTTTAAGGGCAATGTTACACAAATTGGAAGATAGGGTGCCTTCTGTGGTTACACCAGGTGTGGTTGTGCCACAGCCTGAGCCGGCTTCCCCTACCCCTGGTTTTGTTGTGACTCTTTTTTTTGTAGTGTCCACTGGGCACGCACATGCCAGCGGACAGTAAGGATAAGATTGTTAAAGGAGAGTTGGTGATGTTTTAGAAGTCTTAAAGCGATGTTGAACATGATGGTGGGTAGGGTGCTGTCTGTGTTTACTCCAGGTGTGGTTGCGCCACAGCCTGAACCGTTTCAACCTACCCCTTGGTTTGATGTTCAGAGACGCTTATTTGGTGGTGTGGCTCCGTTGGGCACTCACGTGCCAACAGATGTTAAGGATAAAATTGTAAAAGGGGAATTTATTGGCATCTGGTCATTAACCCCTTAAGGACACAGCCCAAAAGTGCGTTAAGGACCAGGCCTTGTTTTTCAAAACTGACGTGTCACTTTATGTGGCAAGAACTTTGAGACGCTTTAACTTACACAAGTGATTTTGAGATTGTTTTCTCGTGACACATTGTACTTCATGTTAGTGGTAAACACTAATCAATATTTTTGTATTTATTTATAAAAAAAATAGGATATTTGATGGAAATTTGGAAAAAAATTGCAATTTTCAGACAGATAGTCATACCACCCAAATACATTAATAAATATTATCTACCATATCTCTGCTTTATATTGACATAATCTTTTAATTGTCCTTTAATTTATTTTGGATGTTAGAAGGCTTACAAGTGTAACAGCGATTTTCCAGATTTACAAGAAAATTTCCCAAACTAATTTTTTAGGCACCACTTCAGTTCTGAAGGGGATTATAAAGGCCTATATATTAGAAAACCTCATAAATCACCCCATTTTCAAAACTGCACCCCTGACATAATTCAAAACAGCATTTGGGAAGTTTGTTAATCCTTTAAGCATTTCACAAGAATTAAAACGATATCGAGGTGAAATTTAGACATTTCATTTTTTTCCACTAATCCCTTCATTTAGCCCTAAATTTAACACATTCACAAAGGGTTAAAGGAGAAAATGCATCTCCCAGTATATTATATAATTTCTCCAGAGCACAAACAGATCTGCTGTTTGGGTACATGGTGGAGCTCAGAATGGAAAGAGCGCTATTTAGCTTTTGGAGGGCAGATTTTGCTGGAATAGTTTTCGGGTGCCATGTCGCATTTGCAGATCCCCTAAATTACCAGTACAATGGAAACTCCCAAAAGTTACCCCATTTTGGAAATTACACCCCTCATAGAATTTATCTAGGGGTATAGTGAGCATTTTGACCTCACAGCTGTTTCACAGATTTTATTATCATTGGGACGTAAAAATGAAAAATTACTTTTTTTTCCAATAAACCGTCCATTTAGCGACATATTTTTAATTTTTGCAAGTGGTTAAAGAAGAAAAAGCTCCCCACAGTTTGTTACACAATTTCTTCTGAACACAGAAATGCCCCATATGTGGTTGTAATCTGCTGTATGGGTACATGGTGGGGCTCAGAATGGACAGAGTGCTATTTAGCTTTAGGAGGGCAGATGTGGCTGGAATAGTTTTCAGGTGCCATGTCGCATTTGCAGAGCCCCTAAAGTACCAATACAATGGAAACCCCTCAAAAGGGATCCCATTTTAGAAACTATACCCCTCAAGGAATGTATCAAGGGGTATTATCATTTTGAGTCTAAAAATGCTTCCCAAAAATTTATGTACAAAGTGAAAATTGAAGTTTTTGAAGAAATATCCAATTTCAGAATATGTTGCGGCCACTTTGTGGCATCAGAGACATGCACTCCTAAAACTATTAAGTGGGCTATCCCGGGGGAAAAAAATTATATATGTGGGTGTAAACTGCTGCTTGGGCACACAGCAGGGCTCAGAAAGGAAGGAGCACTGTGTTTTTTTAGCTTTTGGAGTACAGATTTAGAGGGACTTTCTGGTCGCCATGTTATTTTTGCAGAGCCCTGGAGGTGCCAGTAAACTGGAATTCCCCAAGAAGTGACCCCCATTGTGTAGGGGCAATTTTAGGGTTTCTGCAAATGTGACATTGCGTCCAAAAACCAACAATCTAAATCTGCACTCCAAAAGTACATAGTGCTGCTTCACATCTGCACCCTGCTGTGTGCCCAAATGACAGTTTATGACCACATGTATGACACTGGTGTACCAAGGATAACGTACTTAATGCCATATGTAGGTATAAACTGCTGTTTGGGAACAGCCGGGCACAGAAGAGATGGAGCTCTATTTTGGTTTTTAGAGCACAGTTTGGTTTTTGGACACCATGTCACTTTTGCAGAGCCCAAGAATTGCCAGTAAAGTGACCCCATGGGGACTTGTGACCCCATTTTGGAAACTACACCCTTCAAGGGATTTATCAAGTGGTGTAGCGAGCATTATTAACCCTTACGTGTTGCATTCTTTTAATTTCCAGAAATGAATACGCAGATTATAATGAAAAGTTAAAAATAAAATTTTTTCCAGAGATACGCCATTTCAGTGCCCGATATGTTGTGCCCAGCTTATGTCTACAGAGACACACAATCCAAAAACTGTTAAGCGGGTGTCCTGGGCACAACAGCTTTTGGAGCGTTCATCTCTGATACAAGCCGGGCACAGCATATTACGCACTGAAATGACGTATTCCTGGAAAAATTGTCATTTTCACCTTTCACAATCAGCTGCGTATTCATTTATGGATAATAAATTATAGCAACACTTGGGGGTTAAAAACGCTCAATGTACCCCTGGATAAATTCCTTCAGGAGTGTAGTTTCCAAAATGGGGTCACATGTCAGGAGATTCCACTTTACTGGCATTTCAGCTCTGCAAAAGCGCAATGGCGTCCAAAAACCAAACTATCCAAGCCTGTGCTCCAAAAACCAAATAGCGCTCCTTCCATTCTGTACCCAGCTGTGTCCATACAGCAGTTTATACCCACATATGACATTACGTACATTACCCTGGGTACACCAGTGTCATACATGCAGCAGGGCGCAGAAGGGAAGGAGCGCTATGTGGCTTTTGGAGTGCAGATTCAGATGTTTGGTATCTGGACGCCATGTCATGTTTGCAGAGCCTGTAAGGTACCATAACAGTGGATTCCCCAAAGGAGTGACCCCATTTTGAAAACTGCACCCCTCAAAGAATTTATCAAGGGGTGTAGTAAGCATTAGTATCCCAGACGTGAATACACAGCGGATGGGGAAAAGTGAATAGCTAAGCTGTGCAGAATGCATTGGGAACACCAAATTCCCCACTATTTCCCCAATAGTTCCTATTATTGGGGAGGTCACTCTGGGGGTCACTTCTGGTTTATTTTCCCTCATAAGCTCTAAATCTGGTTTGTCCCCTGATATACGTTCGCACAGCTTATACATTCCCTTCCTGCCGCAGCCAGTTATGTTCTAATGATTTGGCGATTTTTGGGGTTTTTGTCTTCACATTGTATGAGCTATATTTTCTTTATTTCTCTGGTGATGTAGCCATATGAGGGCTTGTTGCTTGCGGGGTGAGATGTATTTTGTAATGACATCATCTTTGGGCGCCTATAACTTATTGAATACATTTTATTAACTCTTTCTTGTTGGATTAAAAAAAACCCCATCAATTCTGGAACTGTGTTTTACCTTTTAAATTTTTCACCATGCAGCATAAAGCATAAGTAACATGTTACCTTTATTCTACGGGTCGGTACGATTACGGAGATACCTCATTTATACTGTTTTTTTTATGCGATACTAATTTTGCAGAACAAAAACCCATTTGGGGACATAAATTAATTGTTTTTGCATCGCCATATTCTGAGATGCATAACATTTTTATTTTGCGGTTTACAGAGTTGGTTGAGGGCTTATTTTTTGCGGGACAACCTGTGCTTTTTATTGGTACTGTTTTGGGGTACATATGACTTTTTGATCACTTTTTATGGCATATTTTGTAAGGTGAGATGGCGAAAAATCATTACTTTTGGCAAGTTTTTTCCGTTTTTTTTTTTCCCGACGTTCACCGTGTACGTTAAATATTGTTTCAGTTTTATTGTACAGGTTGTTACGGACGCGGTTAGGTTTTTTTTTTTTTATATAATTAATTTTATATAGGAAAAGGGAATTTTTGGGACTTTATTCTTTTATTAATTTTTTTTCAAACACATTATTTTATTTTTTTTTCACTTTTTTTTATTTTTTCATGTGTCCCATTAGGACACCTGAGCCAGCAATGCTTTGATTGCTGGCTCAGCACTTTAGACTGCAAGACACCGAGCATACAAGTGTCTTGCAGTCTATACAGGAAGTGAGGCTATGCAGACACATAGCGCTCACTTCCGCAGGTCTCGGCAGGATCAACCAGGTAGTGGGGTCTCCAGGCAGCCTGGGGTCACTGGGCAGTCCCCGGGCTGCAGATTATAGATATCGGCACCCCCTGATCTCGCCGCAGCAACATGGTGGAACCCCTTGGAAGCCGCGGTCATGTTTGACCGCGGCATCCAAGGGGTTAAAACCTCCGATCGGAACTCAGTTCCGACCGGGGGATATGGAGCAGGGTATTAGCTGTCAGTTAGAGCTAACACCCGGTTCCGATGCCGCCTGCTCAGATAGTGAGCGGGCGGCCGCCCCAGGGCGTATTATTACGCCCTGTTGCACGAAGTACCAAGCGCACAGGACGTAATAGTACGTCCAATGTCGTTAAGGGGTTAATATCCTCAGAAGATGGTGAGTATTGTCCTACTGTTCTTACGTTGGGGCAAATCTGATGTCTTCTTAAGGATCGAAGACATTGGTATTTGTCATTGGATGTATGGTTGTGGCTCTGTTGGGCACTCACATGCCAACGGATGTTAAGGATAACATTGTAAAAGGGCTTTACTTTCTCTAGCCCAAAATGGTGAGTTTTTGTCCTACTAAAGGTTCCATGGCGTAATGGTTAGGCAAACCGGATATCTGCACAGGTACATTTCCAGCATTAAGCTTGGTGTTTAACAAGGAAAATAAAGTGACTGGAGACTTACTGGTCTCACCAGAAAGCATTTTGAGCAAAATCGCCTTGTGTTAGGGTACATCCGCTTGCTCTATAGGGTAGTACAGTGGCTCAGTGGTTAGCACTATTGCCTAGTAGCACTGGGGTCCTGAGGTCAAATATGACCATGGGTAACATCTGCATGGAGTTTGTATGTTTAAAAGCTGCACGTAACTGAAAATGAAATCCCTGGAGTAGGCAGCCACCAATGATTGCATAGTGTTTACCTTTATAGTAGTAGTAAGGGTTTTTGTCTGCATACAGCTGCAGCCTAATACAGTTTTTTAAACCAATCAATTCTTCTGGACTGATCTCAGTACTACGCTTACCATGGAGACAGTGCTGCAGGTAGGACCTGTATGTAAGGGTGATTGGTACCATATGTAACCAACCTTACCTCGCACCCTTGGTGGTTCAGTGGTAGAATTCTCGCCAGTTTGTACGTATATTGATTGGTCAGGGTTAGGAATTTGCTAGCCATTTGTATGTCTCAGACTAACGGCTATCTCAGTTAATAAGTCATATGACCACTGGGCCCATATACATGTCCTCCACTTGCCTGTTCGTGTAATTCCCAGAATGGAAGCTACCTTGGTTCCAAGATCTGTGACAAATACATATTCTAGCATGCTCTACTGCTAATATAATTGCAGCGGTGCCTTAATATCAGTGCTTAATACTAATCTCTATATATGGCATCTTACAATCTATCTATGACCTCCATATCAAGGCTGTATTGTATACTGTGTATACTGGCCATACTGCATAAAGGTTATTAATTCCCCCTCCCTGTATGTGGAGGCCAGTGATCTGTATACACCCTCTATCTTATTTCCATATACTGGACATGCCTCTCTTCCATTGATGTGTGTCTCATGGCCGGTTGCAGTCTCTGCTGGGGCAATTGACCTTTGCCTGTAGTATATTTCATATGGGTAGGGTTTTTGGAATTGTTTCCCATAGTCGTCTCCCTGGAATTAGGGTGGCCGACATGGTTAACAAGTGGAAGTAGGCCGGGAGGAGGGTGGACTGCCGTAGGCTGGTTTCTTTCCCCTCCTGTGGCGCCTTGTAGTCACTGCAGAATCGGTTTGTTCTTCACCGCATGTGTCAGAGCTTTTGGGTTGTTCGTTTATATTGTCCTTTTCATAGTACTACGGGAAGGTTAACTGGTGACTCCATCAGGTCAATCTCCATTAGGGTTGGCGGCGGTGGCCATCCTGCCAGACCCGCTTAGATTCAGGGTCCATCGGTTGAACCAACGTTTATGGGACAACGAACATGGTTCTTGATAGTTAAGTTTGATGGTCCATTGTTCCCCATGTAGATGGGCGGTGTTACGCTGCAGCCCGCCCGGCGGTCAGACAGTTTTTAGTCCATAGTATGGCTCCTTTTTACTAGGTTTCAGTTTGGAACCTTGTTAAACGTTGCCCCCGGCAACGGTGACCATTCTTCTACATCAGCACTACTACTGCGGCAGATGCAGGGGGGGAAGGGTTGACGAAGGAGGAGGTCTAGCGCATGGGTCGATGTCGTTCAAACTGTTATAGGCATTATGTTAGGCCACAGTTACTTTCTTTTGTCGTGTACATGTGATCGCCCCTTAGTTTGGATTATCGGTCATTCCTATGGCATGAGGTGGATGCGGGTTTTTTGCCGGAGGTCATGTCTGCCAGCACAGCCACCCAGGCCCTTGTGGCGCTGGTTGTCCATGCGGTAGGCAATGACATTGGATCGGTCTGTTTTTCCGAGTTGATCTCGCTGATTTTGGTCTGGTTTAGACGGATTCCACCGCCTTTTTCCCGACCATGTAGGCAGTGTAATCGGAGATTGTGCCGAGGGCCCATTGTCGCGATGCTTGAGACCCCTCGGCACTTGTGAGATCAAGGAGGCTGTTGAGTATTCGGGTGTTGCGGCGTGTGTGATCCCATGGCGTGTCATCCCATTTTGAGAAAAATTTTAGATTAAGTGTTAGTGATTATGAAGCATGTAAATGTTACCAACAGCATTAGTTTAAATGAACGAAAAGTGTTTTGCTGCTGATTTTATTTTCTATTCAGTGTCTGGTGCATCTCATGTTAGTGTACAGCAATAGTCAGATAGCATTGATGGATTCCAGTAGCCTTGATAACGCTTTTCCATCATGGCAATATCCTGATGAAACCGTTTGTCATGTTTGTCACTGACTGCACCAAAATTTGCAGGGAAAAAAATCCAAATGAGTACACAGAAACTTAATTTTCAATTACATGTTACATCACTTTGTAAGCTTCAAGAAGGTTGTCAACCAATTCGATGTAGTTTGGTGCTCAATAGTTGCCAAGGAAATTCTCTGAAACATCCTTGAAAGATATCCAAGCAATTTTCTCAGGCCCCACCAGCAGCTCTTCAAAGTGCTTGTCATTCATGATGTGTCGGATTTGTGGACCAACAAAAATGCCTTCCTTAATCTTGGCATCAGTTATTCCTGGCAACATTTGTCTCAAATAATGAAAACCTTCTGCTTCCTTGTTCATTGCTTTCACAAAATTTTTCATCAGCCCAAATTTTATGTGAAGTGGAGACAGAAATATCATTGCTGGGTCTACAAGTGCTTTATGTGCAACATTTTTCTGCCCGGGAGTCAACTGCTTACGGATTGGCCAATTCCTTCTACTGTAATGTGACTGCTTAGATGGACTGTCCCATTCGCAAATGAAACAGCAGTACTTGGTATATCCTAGCTGCAATCCAAGCAGCAGTGCCACTACTTTTTAATCTCCACAGATGTTCCAGTTGTATTTGCTATACTTGATGAGTTTCAACAACAGTTCCATATTCTCATATGTTTCTTTCATGTGTGCAGCATAGCCAACCGATATTGAAGGATGAACATTATTATTGTGTAACAAGACAGACTTGAGACTTAACACTGATGAGTCAATAAAGAGACGCCACTGATTTGGCTCATGCACACAACCCAAAGCTGTGAACAACCCATCAATGTGTGTGCAGAAACACAGGTTGTCATCCTGTTCAAAAAACTGTGTTAAGTCATCTTGGCGGCTCCGAACGACAGAAACTTTTGTACCAGATGACAGCAAATCCATCCTTGAAGTCTTGAAGCCAGTAACTCTGAATTTGCTTTTGACAAACATAAGACTTGGACCAAGTCATTCAGTTCTGGCTGTGTTATATGGTGAGGCTCACCAGACATACATGGCTCAAAGTCTGAATCAGCGTCATTCCCAATCTTTGACCTATGGACTGCAACATCTTCATTGGCTGCCTCCTCTAGGCTCCATGTCTCTGGTGGCTTTGGTACTGGAAGAGTGCCATCATGTGGCACTGGTCTCATTAGCTGAAGGCAAATTGGGATATTCAATGCATTTTTTATTCTTAGCAGGGAAACCAGAGACATTGGTTAGACAGAAGTAACAGTTGGTCACATGATCCTTCGTTTCACGCCATATCATTGGGACAGCAAACGGTATTGACTTGCGAGAACCTCTCAGCCAACCTCTAAGATCAACAGCACATCTTGCACAACAGATGTGAGGAGCCCAGGATTTGTCTTGATCACCAATCTTGCATCCAAAGTACAGCTCATAGGCTTTCATGATAAGAGCTATCATTGTGCGTTTTTGAGGCTTAAGCGTGTACTCACCACAAATGTAACAGAAGGTATTGTGACTGTTCCGACACTGACGAGACATTTTAGCTATATCTGATTTCTGAAAAATTTTGAGGTGATTTTTATGATCAGCAGCTCAAATTACATAAGAAACACTCAAAAGTGTTCAGGAAGCAAAATCTTCGTTGTCCAGTGTAATTGATTTATATCCCCAAATGGGTTTTTGTTCTGCAAAATTAGTAACGCATAAAACATACAATATCAATTAGGTATCGCTGTAATCGTACCAACCCACAAAATAAAGGTAACATACGCTCCTTCCCTTCTGTGCCCTGCTGTGTACCCAAACTGAAGTTAATGCCCACATACAGTGCCTTGCGAAAGTATTTGCCCCCTTGAACTTTTCAACCTTTTGCCACATTTCAGGCTTCAAACATAAGGATAAAAAATGGTTATTTTTTGGTGAAGAATCAACAACAAGTGGGACACAATTGTGAAGTGGAACGAAATTTATTGGTTATTTTAAACTTTTGTAAAAAATAAAAAACTGAAAAGTGGGCGTGCAATATTATTCGGCCCCTTTACTTTCAGTGCTGCAAACTTACTCCAGAAGTTCAGTGAGGATCTCTGAATGATCCAATGTTGTCCTAAATGACTGATGATGATAAATATAATCCACCTGTGTGTAATCAAGTCTCCGTATAAATGCACCTGCTCTGTGATAGTCTCAGGGTTCTGTTTAAAGCGCAGATAGCATCATGAAGACCAAGGAACACACCAGGCAGGTCCGTGATACTTTTGTGGAGAAGTTTAAAGACGGATTTGGATACAAAAAGATTTCCCAAATATTAAACATCCCAAGGAGCACTGTGCAAGCGATCATATTGAAATGGAAGGAGTATCAGACCACTGCAAATCTACCAAGACCCGGCCGTCCCTCTAAACTTTCATCTCAAACAAGGAGAAGACTGATCAGAGATGCAGCCAAGAGGCCCATGATCACTCTGGATGAACTGCAGAGATCTACAGCTGAGGTGGGAGAGTCTGTCCATAGGACAACAATCAGTCGTACACTGCACAAATCTGGCCTTTATGGAAGAGTGGCAAGAAGAAAGCCATTTCTCAAAGATATCCATAAAAAGTCTCGTTTAAAGTTTGCCACAAGACACCTGGGAGACACATCAAACATGTGGAAGAAGGTGCTCTGGTCAGATGAAACCAAAATCGAACTTTTTGGCCACAATGCAAAATGATATGTTTGGCGTAAAAGCAACACAGCTCATCACCCTGAACAGAACATCCCCACTGTCAAACATGGTGGTGGCAGCATCATGGTTTGGGCCTGCTTTTCTTCAGCAGGGACAGGGAAGATGGTTAAAATTGATGGGAAGATGTATGGAGCCAAATACAGGACCATTCTGGAAGAAAACCTGTTGGAGTCTGCAAAAGACCTGAGACTGGGACGGAGATTTATCTTCCAACAAGACAATGATCCCAAACATAAAGCAAAATCTACAATGAAATGGTTCACAAATAAACGTATCCCGGTTTTAGAATGGCCAAGTCAAAGTCCAGACCTGAATCCAATCGACAATCTGTGGAAAGAGCTGAAAACTGCTGTTCACAAACGCTCTCCATCCAACCTCACTGAGCTCCAGCTGTTTTCCAAGGAAGAATGGGCAAGAATTTCAGTCTCTCGATGTGCAAAACTGATAGAGACATAACCCAAGCGACTTGCAGCTGTGCAGCTGTAAGCGCAGCAAAAGGTGGCGCTACAAAGTATTAACTTAAGGGGGCCGAATAATTTGGCACGCCCCACTTTTCAGTTTTTTATTTTTTACAAAAGTTTAAAATATCCAATAAATTTCGTTCCACTTCACGATTGTGTCCCACTTGTTGTTGATTCTTCACCAAAAAATAAAAATTTTATATCCTTATGTTTGAAGCCTGAAATGTGGCAAAAGGTTGAAAAGTTCAAGGGGGCCGAATACTTTCGCAAGGCACTGTATATGACAATGTTGTACCCAGGATAACGTACTTAATGTCATATGTGGGTATAAACTGCTGTTTGGTCATAGCTGGGTACAGAAGTGAAGGAGTGGTTTTTGAACGTCATGACACTTTATGACAGCCCTGAAATGCCAGTAAAGTGGAATCCCCTGAAATGTGACCCCATTTTGGAAAATACATCCCTGAAGGAATTTATACATAGGTGAGCATTTTAATCCCCAAGTGCTGCATTAATTTATTTTCCAGAAATGAATATGCAGCTGACGGTGAAAATAAAAATGTAAATTTTCACCTTGTACATTAATTTTTGGGAAGCACTCGTGGGCTCAAAGTGATAATACCCCTTGAGAAATTTGTTGCGGGGTTTAGTTTCCAAATAGAGGCTCTGCAAATGCGACATGGCACCCGAAAATTATTCCAGCAAAATCTGCCCTCCAAAAGCCAAATAGCATTCTTTCCATTCTGAGTCCCACCATATACCCATACAGCAGATTGCAACCACATATGGGGTATTACTGTGTTCAGGAGAAATTGTGTGACATCATTTTGTGTTTTTTCTTCTTTAACCCCTTGTAAAAATGAAAAATTTTGAGCTAAATGGATGGTTTATTGGAAAAAAAAAATTCATTTTTACGTCTCATTGCTAATAAAATGTGTGAAACAACTGTGAGGTGAAGATGCTCACCATACCCTTTGATAAATTCTATGAGGGGTGTAGTTTCCAAAATGGGGTCACTTTTTGGGGGGTTTCCATTGTACTGGTACTTTAGGGACTCTACAAATGTGACATGGCACCAGAAAACTATTCCAGCAAAATCTGCCCTCCAAAAGCCAAATAGTGTTCTTTCCATTCTGAGCTCCACCTTGTACCCAAACAGCATATTACAACCACATATGGGGTATTGCTGTGTTCATGAGCAATTGTTTAACAAACTGTGGGATGCTTTTTATCCTTTAACCCCTTGTGAAGATGAAAACTTTGGGGATAAACTGACGTTTTAGCAGTTGAGACATGGCACCTGAAATGTATTCCAGCAAAATCTGCTTTTTAAATACCCAGTGGTGCTCCTTCCCTTTGGTGTGCTGCCGTGTGCTTAAACATAAGTTTACATTGACATGTGGGGTATTTCTGTCCTTGGGAGAAATTGCATACAAAACTGAGTTTAGTTTGGAAAATTTTCTTGTAAATCTAGAAAAATCGCTGTTACACTTGTAAGCCTTCTAACGTCCAAAATAAATTAATGGACGATTAAAAGATTATGCCAATATAAAACAGAGATATGATAGGTAATATTTGTTAATGTATAGTAGTTTGTTAATGTAATGAGTGGTATGACTGTCTAAAAAGCAGAGCATTTAATTTAACATTTAAAAAAAAATATTTATAAATAGATGCAAAAATATTGAGAAATGTTTATCACTAACATGAAGTACAATGTGTCATGAGAAAAAAAAATCTTAAAGTCACTTCTGTAAGTTAAAGTGTCCTAAAGTTATTGCCATATAAAGTGACACGTCAGTTTTGAAAAATAAGACCTGGTCCTTAAGGTACTTTTAGGCTGTGTCCTTTTAGAAGAGTGTAAGTAAATGTATCTCCCTTTTTTCCTTTCTGTTGTGTCAGGGGGTGTTTGATGACCATTTTTGTATCATACTTTATTACCCCCATCTAAATTCCTTTTTACGATCAAACATTCTCCCTAGCAACCCTATAACTGAGCTATTACTAAGGACCATTTTTCTAGGCGGTATCAAACCAAAGATACAGCTATACAGAAAGTGTTGAGTGTGAGTGTTGAATGCCACTAGCATGCCCACGTCACAGTTTCTAGTCTAGTCGCCTACATAAAAATTACCATAATGGAGAAGGAAAACTATTTTCTATTTTTTTTCAGTAGCACTTTTGCACTATTAAAAAAAGCATGAAAAACGTGAAAAACAGACATGTTTTTCCTCCATTTTTGTTTACATTTTCTCAGATATTAGCATAAAAAAAACATAAAAATAAAGCACTATTTATTACAAAAAAAATATTTGAATAACCCAAAGGGTAAAAATGTTATAGCCCTCAAAACCACATGTATAAAAAAAAACTGAAAATTTGTTCAGTCCTGAATCAGGTAAAATGGCCTGGTCTTGAAATGGTTAAATATGCAATTGTAAATGTTTTGGTCATAAATAAAATGAAGCTTACTATTTTTCATGTCCCACCATATGTCATTTTATATGTCGAGTAACAACTGGACCAAACTGCAATATATCTCTGAGAAGCCATGTTTTAAGTGTTGTAATGCACTATGAGAAATGGATACATGTGCTTTAGACAGATTGAGGAATTATTGTACTGTAATTGCAAGGTTAGTAAAAAAAAAACAAAAAAAAAAAAACAAACAAACATATGCTGAACCTTTCCATGGTCAAGGGAACTCCATTTATCATCACGTTGGTCTGAATAATATTACCTGTCTGAGAATGGTTTCCAGCAATAAAATGGTTTAGTGATTCTAGCTAAGTATCCAATGTCAAGTTCAAAGACCAAAGACAGTATGTGATTGAAAAGAGAGGTGGATAGTACCGAGCAGCAGTCACCTGCCTGAACCCTCAGGATAGCAAAACTGAACTAAACATAAAGTGTACCTCCCATGTACAGTATGGACTGTAAGCTGAAATAGTCATTACTACAATTGTCAGAAAGCCTAATCACCCTAATACAGTATATATATAATTAGTTTTACTTTCTGTACTGTTACTTACGGGTTAAGGCTTTACCATGCAGATCCACATCCAAAACCCCACCTCCCTGCGCTGGCCAGCCACTGTGTGATGTTGTGATTAAAGCCTCAGTTTGTCCTCACCCTAAATGTCTTCTTACCTAATATGACAGATAGTAGCCACTGTGGCCCTGCTATTATTTATGCCTGTGCTGTGAGCTATGATGTCAAAGTACAGGGATAATGAAAACATTGGTGGCATTGTTGGGAAACCTATGAGTAGATGCTTTATCCATTTCAAGCGTCAAAGCATCTAAATTCAAATGGACCAGTCACAGAAAAGCTACTGCCGCTATTGAATTCAATATTGGCAGCGATATTTCTGTGATAGCGGGACTGCCGCTATTAATAGCTTTAGCCTAAAAATTGTTTCCCAGGAGGTCTTTGGTTTAGTGGTCTATATTCTTGTAGGGAGTCTGGGTATATATGGTCTTATTTGGGGGAAGGGGTCTGTTTAGGGATATTTTCTGGTATCTGAATTTATTTAGGATCTCTTACCCCGGGTATGTATTTAGGAGTTTAAGAAAAGGGATCTGAATTTATTTTAGGGTCTGGTTTGGGTCTGTATTTAGAGAGCCTGCTTTGTCGGTCTGTATTTATTTAAGAGGTCTGTATTTCATTACAAGGGTCTGGTCTAGAGCCTGTACTAATTTAGAAGGTCTGGGGTTTGTATTTGTTTAGTGGGGTAGTATTTTTTGTGAAGGTTGGCCTGAGGCCTGATTTTATTTGTGTTGCTGTAGTTGTTTAAGATTTCTAAAAGCATGGATTGGGCCCTTGAAATATGTCTGACAGCTTATTCAGATATCATTGTCTTTAAGCATGACAATATTAGTGTGGCAATATAAAGCAGACAATATATGTACCTTTTGGTACCTAAAAATAATTTACTTCATTGCTCATTCACAATGAATTGGCTTATTAGGAGGTTTTGATACAAAGTCTATTTTGTACTCTATTGCGCAAGTGCGTTTGCCATGAGTACATAATATTCTATAGTAGTGGCAACTTACAATTTAGTTTGGTACTTGGAATCTGTCAGAGACTAAGTCCCGACTTTCTACTACTGTGCATGTGCTATTCAAGTTTGCGCATTCGCAAGAACTTTTAATTTCACTTCTTCACATGCACATGTGCGGGACTTGCATCCTCTCGCGAGATCAATTATATGGTGAGCCGAATCTAGCTCTTGGCTCTGCATTGGTTGCTACCTTTTAGATGTTTAGATGAGAATGGAAAGCTTATTAATAAGAATGGACTGTTAGCATGGTGATGTCATTACCCAAGGTCATAAATACTTCCTGTTCCTTGTTGTTAGTAGCCCCACATCCCCTGGAGATGTCAATTCATGGCAAAATATGTCAGGGAAGGGAGGCTCTAGGTTGATTTTGTAATAGTGTTCGGCCATGTTGTTAGGTGTAATCAAGTTTTATTGAAGTTTTCTATGTAAGAAAACAGTAACAAGACATAGCATAGCACACCAGAAGGTGCTTAAAAAAATGCCATAAGCCAGTGCATAGGCAAACCATCAAGTCCGAAACAGGCATGTCAAAGGAAGGACAAATCTGAAATCAATCAAAGACTAAAAAAAAGGGAAAGTGAGCTGTGAGAGGCATCAGAATAAAACCCTGCCCATGGTATCCAGGTCTATAAGAAACAAAGAGTCCAGCAGGGACCACAAACCTAATGTTGTTAGATAGATCTTAGTGCAAAACTTCAGTAGCACTGAGATTTAATTCCCAGTACTGTAGTTGTCCTTTACTCTAAATCAGTATTCAATACAGCCAGGTTTGATTTCTACCTCACACTTTATATCATTCTCACAGTGCTGGTATACAGGGCCGGCGTCATCACCTGGCATACCGAGGCAAGTGCCGGGGCCCCATGTTCCTGAAGGGGTCCACTCGGCTGCCCGGTGCTGACTGTTACTGCGTACCGATTGCGGTTGCAGGGGGTGCGACCGGACCCAGCAGGGTACGGGGCCCATGGCCAGCTGGAGATGGTCGGGGTCCTGGATCACTATGATAGCATTTGGGGAAAGTCTGATTCCCCTACCGCTTTACATATTGCAAATGAAAAGGGGCCCTGGCATGTCACCAAGGGAGGTGACTTAAAATAATAAATACTACTCACACTCTTGGGATCGGCATCCTTCCCGAGGCCACACTGAGGCCTGTGATTAGGCCCAGCGGTCACATGGGGCGCAGCGGCGTAATGACATTAGAGCGTCCCCATGTGACCGCTGAGGACCAATCACAGGCCTCAGCAGGGACATCTGAAGATGGCCGAAGATGCTGAAGACAGCAGGACAGACCAAGAATGCCCAGGAAAGGTAAAGCTAGGTAAGTATCAGTGTTTGTTATTTTTATTCACCTTCCCTGGGCCTCAGATTATTATACTCTGGGGTCTGAGGAGACCCCAGAGTATAATAATAGCACCAGAGCAGAGGGGGGCTGTTGGGAACATATAATGCTGTGTGGGGGGCCCCTGCTGAGCATATAATACTGTGTGGGGGGCCACTGCTGGGCATATAATACTGTGTGGGAGCCACTATGCAGTATATAATACTGTGTGTGGGCCACTATTGGGCATATAATACTGTGTGGGGGCCACTGTGGAGCATATAATACTGCATGGGGGCCACTATGGAGCATATTATACTGCGTTAGGGCCACTGTGGAGCATATAATACTGTGTGGGGCCACTGTGGAATATATAATACTGCGTGGGGGCCACTGTGGTGTATATAATACTGTGGGGGTCACTGTGGAGCATATAATACTGTGTCGGACCACTGTGGAGCATATGATACTGTGTGGGGGCCACTGTGGAGTTTATAATACTGCGTGGGGGCCACTGTAGAGCATATAACATTGTGTGGGGGTCACTGTGGAGCATATAATACTGTGTGGGGGCCACTGTGAAATGGCACTATTAACAGTGTCAGGCCCTGTTCACATGGTGGAATCTGACACTGATTTTGTAGCAGATTCCTCCCTCATTCTACGTCCTATTGAAACTAATTGGAGCAGGAAGCTGGAAAAAAAAAAGTGTCCTGCTTGACCTTACCGCAGATTCTGCAGATGATTCAGAGGCTGCAGCTTGAGACTCCGCACTGGTTAGACTCATGCATTTGTGCCTAATCAGCTGTGGAAAACCGCAAGGGCATGCTGATGTTCTGCACTGTGAGCCGGGGCAGAAGATAAAGAAGAATCCAAGGCAGATGTCCGCCTCAAATTCCTCTTTACTTTCCGATGTCTGAACAGGTTGTACAGTATCTATTTGTATTACACTCCACTCCAGTAGGTCTGCCTCAGCAAAAAAACACCCAATTGTGCATGAGTTACTCCAAAAGGGGCCAACTGGGGCTCTGTCGCCCAAGGGCCCATACAAACCTGTAGCTTGCCTTGCTGGTATATGTGATAGTGGCGTAGTATAGCTATATTATATATGATCAATAGGGATGAGCAATAGGGATGGTCTAACTTATATCAGCTGAAGTATACATTTTTAGTTTAGTTCATGTAAATAAATATTATATTTTAGTATAGTGTGGAAGCTGGGTTTAAGTTGCCTAAGGGCAGTTGATTAGAATGCTGTAGAGACATGAGATGGCTGCTGGAGCAAGCGACCAACTTGATAGCTCTGAAATACGAGCTAGATAGGAGAAATCTTCATGGTCCTTGCTGAATGGAGAAGACAGGTGTCTCTACATATGATACAAAGATTTTTCCACAGAGGGAACCCCCTAGATCCGTGATGGCGAACCTATGGCACGCGTGCCAGAGAGGGCACGCAGAGCCCTCTCAGTTGGCACGCGCGCCGTCGCCATGATCGCTCACTAACGGGGGAATCCAGTACAGGATTCCCTATTAGTGAGCGATCGCGTCTTTTGGCTGAGCTGTCAGTGTAGGCCGCGGTCCGGACCACGGCCTACACTGACTGCAGAGTGTAACCTCTGCCCCGACGCAGGCGTGATGACGTCAGTCATCAGCGCACGCGAGCGGAAGGAGGAGGAGGAGGATGTTCTTCGTGGGACTGCAGCTCTTCATGGGACTAGGTAAGTAATATAAACTACTGTGTAGGGGCCTACTGTGAAGCATATACTACTGTGTGGGGCCCCACTGTGAAGCATATACTACTGTGTGGGAGCCTACTGTGAAGCATAAACTACTGTGTGGCGCCCCACTGTGAAGCATATGCTGATGTGTGGGGCCCCACTGTGAAGCATATGCTACTGTGTGGGGCCCCACTGTGAAGCATAAACTACTGTGTGGGGCCCCACTGTAAAGCATAAACTACTGTGTGGGGCCCCACTGTGAAGCATATGCTACTGTGTGGGGGCCACTCTGGGCATATACTACTGTGTGGGGCCCCACTGTAAAGCATATACTACTGTGTGGGGCCCCACTGTAAATCATATACTACTGTGTGGGGCCCCACTGTAAATCATATACTACTGTGTGGGGCCCCACTGTGAAGCATATACTACTGTGTGGGGGCCCACTGTGAAGCATATACTACTATATGGGGGCCCACTGTGAAGCATATAATACTGTCTGGGGGCCATTCTGGAGCATATAGTACTATCTGGGGGCCACTTCAGATCGAATTGTACTATGTGGGGGCCCTTCACTATTTATATCACACAGTATCTGTTTTATAGCAGACATGTGATATTATTACAGGCTGTAATAACATTGCATGGTCACTATAAAACAGATCCTGGTTAATTTAAGGTTAAATTGCTGTGTTGGCACTTTGCGATAAATTAGTGGGTTTTGGGTTGCAGTTTGGGCACTTGGTCTCTAAAAGGTTCGCCATCACTGCCCTAGATAATCCATGCTGCAATCAGGCTTTTTTGCCACTCTAGAATGTAGATCTGCATCAACATGAGGCAAGGTGAGAAACTTGTATTTGTTGGATGGGATACTAATAAACACATTCTGTGCCCTTCTTTCCCCTTTTTGCCTTGTTTTGTGAAAAATCACAGAAGCAACAACAGCAAGTTTACGGTGAATATTTTGACTGTGTATTAAAGTGTACAGTAAAGTGTCTATGTGCTTTGGTCAACTTTATTAATGCCTGGTTTGTGTTCTGAATTCATTTTAAGGGCATTTGATTAATTTAAGGTGTATGTTGCATGTATGCAATGGATGGATAAGAAAAGAGAAGATCTCTCCCAGGCCAAGCCCTATGACTCCAATCTTTCAAAATCCGGCTTTCCCTTCTGGCCTCTTGGCCAAAATGTTTTTGGTCTGGGAAAGGCAGGCAACACCCAGTTTGAAGATGATATTATTCAATGGTAAAATGCTGACAGTACCACAGTTGAGAAGGCAGCGAGAATTCTTAAAGAGGATCTGTCGCCGTGTACAAAATACTAAATTCTATACATTATATGATTTTCCCCTGATCAATTTGTGTTTTTCTTTTTAAAATCTGTCTACTCGTTCAAAAGATATGGCCCTGGACGTTTATAACTCTGATTCTCCTAGTGGACAACAACCTTTTGTTTTTCTCTGAGAAAATAAAGGGTTCCCGTCCACATAGAGAACACAACTCTACAAATTTTCAAAAGTTATTTGGTTCAGAAATAAAATGAGCCATTTCTTTCACATTTCACATGATTTTCATGTGCTGAATTCAAATATCACAAGGAAAACTGTCAATTGGCTCTAGTTTCTATGACATCAAAGAATTCTCGTTTTACTGTTATGCAAATTGTATAGATGGTAGTGCATTACCATTGCGCAGTAAAACAGCTTTAAGAGTCAGCTTGGATGAATCGATAAATAGCCTCCACTCATCTGGGTTATAGCTGATGTTGAGAGTTATCGCATGCAACAAAAAAAGAATTGACAAGATGCTTTTGACAGTCCAGAAACAAAGAAATCTGAACATCATCTGCTAGCAGATTCCACTGTTGAAGTCTGGAACCTAAAAGCTCTGCTTTACTCTTGGGCAGATCTAGATCTCTGACAAGATCGTTCAGTTCACTGTGATTCGGTGGAGATTGATGAAAGAAAATCTTGATTGTGCGAGGTAGATGGTTCATGACTACATGCTTCTTCTTTTTCTTTCTCAGTGGAATCGAGTGAGATTGTTTCTGGTGCTTTTGGAACTGGCAATTCCTCTGAATGAGCTACTGGGCGTATCACAGATGGAATATTTGGATACTGTAAAGTCCTCTTCTTTTTATTAGAAATTCCTTTCCTAATTGCAGGCACCATGCAGAGGTAGCAATCGGCAGTATGATCAGTTGGCTCTCTCCAAACCATTGGCACTCCAAAAGGCATATATTGTCTTATCCCGTTCAACCACTGTGTGAGGTTTGATGAACATCTATTACAGCAGGTGTGTGGAGCCCAACTCTTGTCCTGATCACCTATTTTGCAGCCGAAATACAGGTGGTAGGCCTTCCTAGCTATGGGAGTCAAACTTCGCTTTTGTGATGCAAAAGTCACTTCGCCACATATACAGCAGAAATTATCTGTCCGAGGCATCGCTGAACGTATGTAGACTGAACGATGTACACTACCGTTCAAAAGTTTAGGGTCACTTAGAAATTTCCTTACTTTTGAAAGAAAAGCACAGTTTTTTTTCAATGAAGATAACATTAAATGAATCAGAAATACACTCTATACATTGTTAATATGGTAAATGACTATTCTAGCTGCAAACTTCTGGTTTTTAATGCAATATCTACATAGGTGTTGTGAGAGTATGAACCCAGAGGGTGCTAGTGAGCGACCCAGGGCCAGCCCTGAAAAGGTCCTCAGTCACACCTATGGGTGGGGGCACCAACTCCAGACGGAGTGTCTGCAGCAGGAGAGAGTGCTGTGGAGATCTGCAGGAAGCAGGGAGACGGGGAACCAGTCGGAGACGGATGGGCGGTCTGTCCCAAGAGGACTGGGGTCCTGAAAGGACTAACTGAGCCAGGCTGTTTGTTATTTTTTGTTCTGTTTGTAAACTTAATAAAAGCCATTATACTTTGGATTAGCACCGTCTGAATGCTGCTTCTTCGGCACCCAGTACCGCCTACACCGCTGTCAAGTCCAGGAGGCTGCCGTCTGTGAGGCTAAATCCCCCAAATTGCCACAGTGTATAGAGGCCCATTTCCAGCAACCATCACTCCAGTGTTCTAATGGTACATTGTGTTTGCTAACTGTGTAAGAAGGCTAATGGATGTTTAGAAAATCCTTGAAAACCCTTGTGCAGGTATGTTAGCACAGCTGAAAACAGTTTTGCTGGTTAGAGAAGCTATAAAACTGACCTTCCTTTGAGCTAGTTGAGAATCTGGAGCATTACATTGTTGGTTCGATTAAACTCTCAAAATGGCCAGAAAAAGAGAACTTTCATGTGAAACTCAACAGTCTATTCTTGTTCTTAGAAATGAAGGCTATTCCATGCGAGAAATTGCCAAGAAACTGAAGATTTCCTACAACGGTGTGTACTACTCCCTTCAGAGGATAGCGCAAACAGGCTCTAACCAGAGTAGAAAGAGAAGTGGGAGGCCCCACTGCCAGTGGTGAACCTAGCCTCTTTGCTGCCTGAGGCGGACTATCCAAAGAGGCCCCCCTCCCAAAAAAAAAAATATAAAATTACTTTTACATGTTGTTAGCGTCACATGCTGTTATTGTCGTACAATAAACATACAATACAATAAACTTATGAAACCATTTTTAATAATTCTTCTTACTGCATTCCTTCAGTATCAGATCAACAACACGGCATTAACAATGAAAATAACTTCACACATTTTCTGCTTGGTGGATGGACGAACCCACGTGGCCCCCATTCTCTATAATAGGAGCGCCGCAGATAGCTGAGTACTGTACTTCGGGTATCTTTAGCACTCCCATTTAAGTGAATGAGAGCCACGCCGGTTTGTCCATTCACCAAGCGACACACCTATATATATGGCTGTGGTCCGGCTGAATTCCCACCCAGTGGGGGAAAAAAAAACAATTCTCAGGCTCAGTGGGGGACTCAGCAGACAGACCCCCTTCAATCAGGTATTTATCCTCTATCATTTAGGTGAATACAGGGCACTAACAGTTTGTGACTTACAGGTGACGTCTCTGACTAATCGGTCACATTTCCCTTCTCTTCCCTTTGGACCGCCATGACTACTTCTTCCAGCTGTGACTTGTCTCTGTAAAATTTACAACACAGACATCTTTGGCTCCTCACTTTTCCAGGCATCCAACCCACATTGTTCTCACCTGCACAAAGCCCCCATCCTGCCGCTACCCTAATTATACAATATATGATATAACTCCCCATAATGAATTTATTTATATTAATAATGTCCGTGTGTACCCTGTATAAATAGTGCCCCTTATTAATAATGCCCCAGGTGTTAACTAATTAAAAGGTTTTCCAGGTCATTAATAAACTATTCAGTGGAGATCAAAAACCCAGGATCCCCACTGATCAGCTGTTTGAATGAACTGTGGTACCTGTGTAAGTGCCGTGACCGATTCTCTGTTTACATAGTGTCATTCTTCTCATAGCGGCCATGTAATGTAACTACAGCCTCGTCCTATACATGTCTATGTGACAAGTCTGTAATTACATCACACGGCCACTATAAACAGACAGCGTATGATATAAGCAGGCGCCATAGCCCCTTCATACAACTTATCAGAGGCGGGGTCCACTGATCTCTTATTGATAATCTGTCCTAAGGATAGAACATAATAGAAATGAGCTGGAAAGACCCTTTAATAAAGCCCAAGTGCCACCTTAAAGGGGTTGTCCAGGATAACCACTTTTTTAATATGAGGTTGGGGAAGGTGCTTTGGTGTTTCCCAGCGCATTTCAGTCCTGCTGCTCCGGTGTTTTCTTCCCCACAGCACTGTGATGTCCCGTGTCAGTGACCTCAGCGGTCATGTGCGGTGGGGACTTCCGCCAGAAGAAAACACCAGAGCAGCAGAACCAGACATGGGTGGGAGACAAGGGACAGGTGAGTAGGTTTTTTTTTTTTTCTTTGATAAAGTATTACACAGTATTATGGTCCACAGCGGTCCCTGCACACAGTATTACATGGTATTATGCCTTGCAGCGGCCCCTGCACACGGTATTATGCACCATAGTGGCACCTGCACATGGTATTATGTCTCATAGTGGCCCCTGCACACGGTATTATGCCCCATAGTGGCCCATGCACACAGTATTATGCCCTGCAGTGGCCCCTGCACACTGTATTATTCCGTACAGCAGCCCCTGCACACGGTATTATGCCTCATAGCGGCCTCTGCACACCGTATTATGCCAGGCAGCGGCCCCTGCACACGGTATTATGCTCCATAGTGGCACCTGCACACAGTATTATGCCCCATAGTGGTCCCTGCACACAGTATTATGCCCTGCAGTGGCCCCTGCACACGGTATTATGCTCCATAGTGACCCCTGCACACGGTATTATGTCTCAAAGTGGCCCCTGCACTCAGTATTATACTCCATAGTAGCCCCTGCACATGGTATTATGCTCCATAGAGGTCTCTGCACTCGGTATTATGCTCCATAGTGGCCCCTGCACTCCCTGCTTTCGGCCCTCTTCAATGTCGCACAGACCAGCGTCGCCACATAATGACATTGGCCTGGCTCACGTGACGCCTGGGACGTCACCAAAGAAGGCCGAAGCCTGCTGGGAGTAACATCAGATCACTGGAGAGGTGAGTAACACTGGTTTTTATGTTTATCACCTCCCCGGGGTCTCCAATTATTATATTCCGGGGTCTAAAAAGACCACGGAGTATAATAATAGTAGTATTTGGCCTCACTTACCGATCACTGCTGCCACTCACAGCCGCTTCTGATTCCCAGCTTCTGCGTCCTATAGCAGAAAGGGAAGCAGGGGCGGCTACAGCAGGCGCGGGGATCGATAAGTAAATAGGCCATTACCTGCCGGGGATACTCCAGTAGGTAACGGACTATTTATATACATAAAAAAAGGTATCCTCACCTGTGATGCCTTGATGGAGCTGCCGCCTCTTCTTCACTCGCGTCCGCGTCTCAGCGCAGGAGGCGCGATGACGTCATTGTATCGCCGCTTGTGCTGAGATGTGGAGATCTCGTAAACCAGCCCAGGACAGGTATCGCGCAGCTTTGTTGTTTTTTTTAAGCGGCCTGTCCTGGACTGGTTTACGGTCAATAGAATGTAAAAAATGCCGCCCCCCAGACAGTGACGGACAGTGCCACCTGAGGCGGCCGCCTTACTTCGCCTCATTAGTGGTGCGCCCCTGCCCGCTGCACAACTGAGCAACAAGACAAGTACATTAGAGTCTCTAGTTTGAGAGATCGACGCCTCACAGGTCCATAACTGGCAGCTTCATTAAATAGTACCCGCAAAACGCCAGTGTCAACGTCTAAAGTGAAGAGGTGATTTAGGGATGCTGGCCTTCAGGGTAGAGTGGCCAAGAAAAAGCCATATCTGAGACTGGCTAATAAAAGGGAAAGATTAATATAGGCAAAAGAACACAGACATTGGACAGAGGAAGATTGGAAAAAAGTGTTGGACAGACGAATCGAAGTTTGAGGTGTTTGGATCACACAGAAGAACATTTGTGAGATGCAGTAAGATGCTGGAAGAGTGCCTGACGCCATCTGTCAAGCATGGTGGAGGTAATGTGATGGTCTGTGGTTGCTTTGGTGCTGGTAAAGTGGGAGATTTGTACAAGGTAAAAGGGATTTTGAATAAGGAAGGCTATCACTACATTATGCAACGCCATGCCATACCCTGTGGACAGCGCTTGATTGGAGCCAATTTCATCCTACAACAGGACAATGACCCAAAGCCCACCTCCAAATTATGTAAGAACTATTTAGGCAAGAAGCAGGAAGCTGGTATTCTATCGGTAATGGAGTGGCCAGCGCAGTCACCAGATCTCAACCCCATTGAGCTGTTGTGGGAGCAGCTTGACCGTATGGTACGCAAAGTGCCCATCAAGCCAATCCAACTTGTGGGAGGGGCTTCTGGAAGCATGGGGTGAAATTTCTCCAGATTACCTCAGCAAATTAACAGCTAGAATGCCAAAGGTCTGCAATGCTGTAATTGCTGCAAATGGAGCATTCTTTGACGAAAGCAAAGTTTGAAGGAGAAAATTATTATTTCAAATAAAAATCATTATTTCTAACCTTGTCAATGTCTTGACTATATTTTCTATTCATTTTGCAACTCATTTGATAAATAAAAGTGTGAGTTTTCATGGAAAACACAAAATTGTCTGGGTGACCCCAAACTTTTGAACGGTAGTGTAAGACGAACTGTAACAAGTGCTGGATGGCCGATAGAGGGAGAATATATAAAGTTGTGTGATGCAAGTATAATTAGGATTGCATCACCTGGCCTTTATTGGCATCTTTCTATTGGTCATTCTGAGATGATGGAATACTGATGATGCAAACTTTTCCCAGTATTGTATTAAAGGCTGTGAGAAATATCAAAAGCACCTCTGTATCATGAAAATTAGAGCCAATTTCAAAATTTGAGCATCATTTTTTATCTCAGCACCCCAAAATTAGTTGAGATCAACTGTTTTCATGTCTAAACCAATTTGGCTGTAGACCAGTGGAATCAGAACTAGTTTACATATAATCTTCCAGGGGCCATAATTTTTGAATGGGTGGAAGGATTTTAAAAAGAAAAACACCAGATTGTTCAGGAGAATAGCAAGAATCAGATATATGTATGCTATTTTGCATTTTCTACCGGGTGACAGATCCTCATCTTGGTTGGCATATGAACAGCTACACTCCTGAGGTGGGAATAATATATCTGAAATATTATGGTGGCCTGTTCTGTGTTCTAAGTTTTGAGTGTCTGGCTTGGGTCATTAATTTATTTAGGGGATTGTGTAAGGTGTGAAATAGTTTTTGTGGTCAGGTATCTGTATTAAGGGCTTTAGTTTGTTATATGAATGGTGTTTGGTTTGATCTCTAAATTTATTTAAGACTTAATTTGGAAAATTCAATTATGAGGCTTATATAGGATCTGGAATTATTTTGCTGTTTAGTCAATTTACAGCAAATTAGCCAACAAGTATGCCCTCTCTGGTCTTGAATCTGATAAATGAGGAAGGGTAGAGGCATTCAAAGGCTTCTCCCTGGTTCTGTCAAATAGGTTGTTGGAATAGACTCACATAACCAGGGAGAAGCACAATGCCAAGTTTGATTGGGTTTAGTTGTACTTAAATTTATAGGTGACTATAAGAACCTCTGTAATATATATTCTTAAAAAATATATGTTTCCTTCTCCACTTATTAGGCTGCTGTAAGGTAATAATATGATTGCTCACTTGGTATGTGAAATCATCAAGGTGAGGTGGGAGTCCAGTGGCTGTCAATCCAGAGGCATTGGTCAAATATCAGTCCAAGTCCGGTACACAGGTTAAGGCAATAGTTGTAGTGTGAGGCAGGAGCAGTAGTCAAGTAACAATCTGAGGTTCAGTACACAGGTAAGGCAGTAGATATTTAGGTGAGGCAGGAGCAGTAGTCAAGTAAGGGCCGGTTCACATCTGCATGGTGCTTTTTCTCCTTTAACTCCTTGTGAAAATGAAAAATGTGGGTCTAAATTTATATTTTATTGGGAAAAAAGTAATTTTTCATTTTCACAACCCAATGTCAAATAAAATATGTGAAATAGCTTTGGGGTAAAAATGCTCACTATTCTTAGCACTACATATGGGGTATTGCCTTGTTCAGGAGAAATAATGTAACAAACTGTGGCGTACATTTCCTCCTTTAATCTCTTATGAGAATTAATAGTTTGGGGCTAAAGCGACATTTTATCATAGAAAAATTTATTTTTCAAGTCCCAATGTGAAACAGCTGTGAGGTCAAAAACTCGCTATGTCCATTAATAAATTCCTTAAGGGGTGTAGTTTCTAAAATGTGGTCGCTTTTTGGGGGGTTTCCATTGCATTGGTACTTCAAGGACAGTGCAAACGAGACATGGCACCTGAAAACTATTCCAGCAAAATCTGCCCTCTAAAAGCCTTTCCATTCTGAACCTCGCCATATACCCATACAGCAATTTATGACCAAATATGGGGTATTGCTGTATTGTGAGAAATTGGGAGAAATTGTGTAACGAACTGTGGCATGCCTTTTTCCCCTTTAACCCCTTGTGAAATGAAAAATTTGGGGCTAAATCGATGTTTTATTGGAAAAAAGTAATAAAAAAAGTTAATAAAATCTGTGAAACCGCTGTGGGGTCAAAATGCTTATTACATTCTATGATAAATTACTTGAAGCGTGTAATTTCCAAAATGGGGTAACTTTTTGGAGTTTTCTGTTGTTCTGGTACATTAGGGGCTCTGCATGGCACCTGAAAGCTATTCCAAATAGCAAAGTCTACTATTTAAAAGTACAGTGGCATTCCTTACTTTTGCCATACATAAATGTACACCCACATGAGGGGTATTTCCATGCTTACGAGAAACAAATTGTGGGATACATTTTCCCTTTTAAGCCCTTGTGAACGTGTACATTTTAGGCCTAAATGAATGTATTATTGAAAAAAGAATTAAATGTCTAAATTTCATGTCCATATTGTTTTAATTCCCATGAAACGCTTAAAGGGTTAACAAACTTCCCAATTGCTATTTTAAATTATTTGAGGGGTGCAGTTATAAAAATGTTTTTTTTATGGGGTGTTTCTAAAATATATAGAGTGTGTATCTCTACTGACACAGGCTGGACACAACATTTTGTGAACTGAAATGGCATATCTCTGGAAAAACTTCAATTTTAACTTTTCACTAGCAAATGCGCATTCATTTCTGAATCCTGCTGTGTGCACAAATGGCACTTTACACCCACATATACAACTAACTTTTTTGGACTTGGGATAACCTGCTTAAGGCTGGGGCCCTATGTTGCGAAAATGCAGCATTTTACACTACCTATAAAGTGGATGGGATTCTGTCTAATCCCATCCGCACATTGCAGAAAAAAATCGGCAGAAGAAATGCTGTGTGGAATGCCCATGTGTAGCATACTACAGAATAACTATTTATACAATAACAGCCATAACATGAGGTAACCATTTGTATCAGAGTCCTGCAAAGAAACTCTTCGATTTGGTTTGTTAAATATCGATGTTAACCTGTGAACTGTTAGTGATTGTGAGGGTGGTGCTACACCAGGTATTGGATGTGACTATAGCTGCATTCAGTCCCCAATCCTTTCATTTCTCAGTAAGTGAAACACTGATTTGTTTCAGCTATATTTCAATACTGGCCACATGGTTGTGCTGTTACTGTTTGAAAGCATCTGGATGCAGCGATAGCCACATCAGGTACATTGTGTGGCAGCAGCATTTGTAATTTATCAAATTTATTTACATCCAATATCATGGAGAACAAATCATAGTACCTAGAGGGAGAATGCGATAAACACTTGGATAACAATTGAATTAGACAAAACATATGCAGTCGGTTAAGCACCTTGTATAACATTTCAATGATTATGCTGCAATTATAGTGGAAACATGAGTCGGTTGACACTGTGCAGATGAATCTATATTTGGAGAATTGGGTGATGGGCAGTTTCTATGCAGTATTGTGCAGGGTTAATATTCTAGTGTAACACATTTTTACATTGATATTTATATACACAGGCTGTCCTAACTGTGTTAATGTGGGTCCCATTTCCATTCTGCTGAAATATGTCTTAGTTTTGTTTTAACTAGTTCACTACTTTACTTAGGCTGAGGCCCCATGTTGTAGAAACACAGCCTTTTTTTTGTTGCTGTGGTTTTTTGAGCCAAAGCCAGGAGTGAATTTAGCAGAAGGGAGAAGTATAAGTACTTCCTATGTATTTCCCATTCCTTTTATAGCCATTCTTGGCTTTGGCTCAAAAAAACGCAGCAAAATCTGCAACAAAAAAAAAGCTGCATTTCCGAAATGTGGGGCCTTAGCCTTAAGGCCATGGTTTTGGAAATCACAGCATGTCAATTATACCTATGGAAATGGTGGCAGTTTCCCTATAGGTGTAATTGAAGTAGAAAGTCTGCAGAGGAAACCTCTGCGAATTTTCTATGACAAGCGATGCATGCCGTTGTGGTTTTTCCTGCAGCGCTTTTTTGCTGTAGGACGCCAGGTGAGGCCTTAGCCTTAAGTGGTTTTTCTCATGAAGATCAGTAAGGCTCAGAACTAGAGATGAGCGAATTGAAGCTGACAAAGTGGAATTCGATTTGAATTTCAGGAAATATTCGATTCGCATTGAATCCGGATTTCCTCACGCTTTGTGGTAACGAATAACATTTTTTCCTAAAATGGCTGCTGCACATGTCAAGACATGGGGCAAGCAACTCTGGGAACGCAGGATCACCCACAATGCCATGCGTGCAGCTAATCAGCAGCTAGCCAGCCCTGTGATATCACAGCCCTATAAATACCCTCCGCCATCTTGGATTCAGGCATTTTGTAGTGTACTTAGTGCAGGGAAAGACGTCAGCAGGTGTTAGGATAAGTGGTAGAAAAGACTTGAAAACTGATATTTTGCTCAATCGAAGTTCAGGGAAAGAGTATTATGATTTGGTAGCCAAAAGCAGGAGTGGGTACAAAACACAGGAGACATGCAAATATTCCATTCATGTGTCATCTCTGTTTGGATCCACTCCTGTTTTTTTTTTTTTGGCATCAACAATACAGATGGATTACTGACCAAATCCTGACCAAGTGAAGGTGAATGTTCAACAGACAGGATCCGTTTTTTTGAGGGGTTATTGTTCTGACGGATCAGAGGAAGGGCAAAATAATCAGTGACATCAACACAAACTTACTGCTGACACCCTCTCCACTCTGTCAGGGGGGCTCTACTTGTAGACATCTATGTGGAATCAGCATATGACGGTGTAAAAGGAGTGCGCTCTTTCATGCTACAGTAGGATGTTGGGCCTCTGCACGGTTCTTTCTACCTGGCACTAACATAGACCTGTAAGGCTGAGTTCACACTTGAGTTAGTTGGTCAGTTTTGGCCCCGTAACTGGCCAAATGAGTGAAGTGTGCAGTGGTTCTAAGAGCGACACCTGTCATGTGCGTGTCATAATGACTCACAGTATTGTTTCACTACCACAGCAGACTCCCTATTCGTGTTACTGCAAGGCACAGTGTTCTACACCACTATACAGGCTCTCTGCAGCCAAAAATTGCTGTTTTTTTAACGCGATTCGCAGCAAATTAATTTGAATCGAATCATTTTGAGAAAATTCAGCGAAGAAGCCGAATTGAATTTTTTAAAACATCTTTTGAAAAATTCGCTCATCTCTACTCAGAATCCATTCTGAATGTAGTGGTGATCAGGTAGAGTGGTGGTCCAGTCATTTCAATAGGAACAGCGAAGATAGCACTCAGCATCTCAGGTGCTCCCACTGAAATTAGTGAAGCGATGTGTGAGCTGGTGACTACTGTTAGTTACAGGGATGAATTCTTTAGAGCCATTATCAGACCTTACACTGGTAAAATGATCCCTGGGTTCCTCCTGGTGCAAGACAATACCCAGCCTCATGTGACCTGATTGTGTAGGCGGTTAATGGATGACAAAGGAATTAAAGGGGTATTCCCATCTCAAGGATCCTATCTATACTGATAGCTTACAGTGGGGAAAAAAAGTATTTAGTCAGCCACCAATTATGCAAGTTCTCCCACTTAAAGAGATGAGAGAGGCCTGTAATTGACATCATAGGTAGACCTCAACTATGAGAGACAAAATGAGAAAACAAATCCAGAAAATCACATTGTTTGATTTTTAAAGAATTTATTTGCAAATTATGGTGGAAAATAAGTATTTGGTCAATAACAAACGTTCATCTCGATACTTTGTTATATATCCTTTGTTGGCAATGACAGAGGTCAAATGTTTTCTGCAAGTCTTCTCAAGGTTGTCACACACTGTTGCTGGTATGTTGGCCCTTTCCTCAATGCAGATCTCCTCTAGAGCAGTGATGTTTTGGGGCTGTCGCTGGGCAACACCGACTTTCAACTCCCTCCAAAGGTTTCCTATGGGGTTGAGATCTGGAGACTGGCTAGGCCACTCCAGGACCTTGAAATGCTTCTTACTAAGCCTCTCCTTCATTTCCCTGGCGGTGTGCTTGGGATCATTGTCATGCTGAAAGACCCAGCCACGTTTCATCTTCAATGCCCTTGCTGATGGAAGGAGGTTTGCACTCAAAATCTCACGATACATAGCCCCATTCATTCTTTCATGTACACGGATCAGTCATCCTGGTCCCTTTGCAGAGAAACAGCCCCAAAGCATGATGTTGCCACCCCCATGCTTCACAGTAGGTATGGTGTTCTTTGGATGCAACTCAGCATTCACTCTCCTCCAAACACGACGAGTTGTGTTTCTACCAAACAGTTCTACTTTGGTGTCATCTGAACATATGACATTCTCCCAATACTTTTCTGGAACATCCAAATGCTCTCTTGCAAACTTCAGATGGGCCCGGATATGTACTGGCTTAAGCAAGGGGACACGTCTGGCACTGCAGGATCTGAGTCCCTGGCGGCGTAGTGTGTTACTGACAGTAGCCTTTCTACAGGCCATTCACTAGGTCCCCCCATGTGGTTCTGGGATTTTTGCTCACCGTTCTTGTGATCATTTTAACCCCACGGGGTGAGATCTTGTGTGGAGCCCCTGATCGAGGGAGATTATCAGTGGTCTTGTATGTCTTCCATTTTCTAATTATTGCTCCCACAGTTGATTTCTTCACACCAAGCTGCTTGCCTATTGCAGATTCAGTCTTCCCAGCCTGGTGCAGGTCTACAATTTTGTTTCTGGTGTCCTTCCACAGCTCTTTGGTCTTCACTATAGTGGAGTTTGGAGTGTGACTGTTTGAGGTTGTGGACAGGTGTCTTTTATACTGATAACAATTTCAAACAGGTGCCATTACTACAGGTAATGAGTGGAGAACAGAGGAGCCTCTTTAAGGGGGTGTTCACACTACCGTTGGTGACCATCAGTAGTGTCCATTGCTATAGTCTGTTACAAGATTTTAGCATCGGACACTAGCTGAACTGTTAGAAATCCGTTAAAATTTCCATTCATTTCAATGGGTTTTTATATTGTGTCCATTAGTGTCCGTTTGTGTCCGTTTACACCCAATCAGTCAGAAGTCCGTTTTTTTTCTGCAGACAAAAAAATCCTACATGCAGGACTTTTTTGTCCTTTTGGAACAACGGATTCTTGACGGACAGCAAGTGTCCGTTATTTTTTTAATATTGAAGTCTATGGGTAACGGACTTATAACAGACAGTAACTGATAGCCATCAGTTACTGTCCGTTATTTTATGACCGTTTTTTTTCTGCGCATGCTCAGAAAGCAGAAACAAACAAACAAAAAAACCGGACAGTGTTAAAAAACAGACACTAACTGATGCTAACTGATGCTAATGTGTCCATTTTTTTTAACTGATCCATTAATTGGATCAGTTAAAAAAACAGGCACATTAACATCAGTTAGTGTCCGTTAATGTCTGTTATGATAGGTGTCCATTTTTTTTTTTTGTTAACGGACACCTTCATAATGGAATGCAACGGTAGTGTGAACCCTGCCTAAGAAGAAGTTACAGGTCTGTGAGAGCCAAAAATCTTGCCTGTTTGTAGGTGATTAAATACTTGTTTTCCACCATAATTTGCAAATAAATTCTTAAAAAATCAGACAATGTGATTTTCTAGATATGTTTTCTCATTTTGTCTCTTATAGTTGAGGTCTACCCATGATGTCAGTTACAGGCCTCTCTCATCTTTTTAAGTGGGAGAACTTGCATAATTGGTGGCTGACTAAATACTTTCCCCCCCACTGTATGTAAATTGAAGAGTTTTACTAAATACATTGCTTTGCTTTGTTTGCCTGATATGTGAAATTATTCCCCCATTGTTTACACATCATTTCCATGGAACCGGACCGGTCTGATTAAATAGGACAACATACTTCAATCACTGCTCTCTGGGGGGGGGGGGAGTACTGAGTGCTCTCACTGTTATCTACAGCTCTGCAGACTGGACAATTAGTTCAGTTAATTGCTGTTTGGTGATAAAGGCTCCAGGAGCCATGCCTTTTTATCTCTATATGTAAACACAAGGATAGCACTGAGTCTGTTGTATCCTACAGCATGCAAGTTTGTTTTTCTCTCCAAACCTGTGTAACATAATATAAATTTACTGTGCATATATATTAGATTTCTAGTAATCATAATAAATAATCTCTCATGGTAAAGGCAAAGTCTATATTGTGATACTTCATAGTGTCCTGTTCAGCAAGCTAGGGAGAGGGGGCTTTGACTGTTTGATGTAGAATACAGGAAGTGACAAGAAGAGACAGCAGGCAAAGCTGCTGAAACAGAGAGATGGGAAAACCCCTTTAATGCCCGGTCTTCATGTTCCCAGAACTTCAATCCTTTGGGACATTATGAATTAGTGCATCTAATACCATGAAGTAGCACCACAGACTGCCCAGGAGCACAGTGATGCCATGATCTAGGCATGGGAAGAGATTTCCCAGGTAATTATTCTCTGTCTCAGGTGCATACCCAGTTGTTGTTGGCAGTACATACAGGCACGTGAGGTTCATAGACACTACTAAGGCACATTATGAACTGGCAGGATGAAATTAACACAAATTAGATCTGCCTGTAACGTCAATTTACTTTGATTTTCAGGTTCATTTGTAATCCAGCCCTCATTTGTCCTAATGGTTTTGGTTTTCATTGATGGTTGATTACACAATTTACATCAGTAAAGATTTTTAACTCTTTTATTCATCAAGATTTGATGTTTGAGTTAAGCATCTTTTCAATCAAGTGAAACTTCAGATTCTAGTATAATAATAATAATAATAATAATAATAATAATCCTTTAATAGTCCCACCATGGGGAAATTCAGTGTGTTACAGCAGCAAAGATAAGCAATACAAATACAACATATACAAAAACATTCCAAGGTAGATGCATTCCAGTGATAGTAGACAGATAGAAAGGTACAGGTAGAGAAGTAGCAGAGGGGGGGTGGGGGATATCACAAACTATCCGCAGTGGGGAGGAAAGACTTCCAATAGCGCTCCTTCTCACACTTAGGGTGAAGTAGTCGGTCACTGACAGTACTGCCCAGTGCTATCACAGTCTCATGCATGGGACTTATTCTCCCCCATGGCGCTCACCACGGACAGTATCCTTCTGTCACCCACCACCTGCACTGGGTCCAGTGGGCTCCCCAGGACAGAGCTGGCCCTTCTAATCAGCTTATCAAGTTTACTTTTATCCCTGGTTGATATACTGCTCCCTCAGCAGGCCACTCTGAAGAAGATGGCTGATGCCACTACAGAGTTGTAAAAAGTCCTAAGAAGTGGACTCCAAAGGCTCTCAGCCTCCTTAGTAGGTAGAGCCTGCTGTGGCCCTTCCTGTACAGGACCTCCATGTGATCTGCCCAGTTCAGCTTATTATTGAGGAGCATTCCCAGGTACTTATAGGTGTTAACAATCTCAATGCTCGTCCCCTGGATGTCCACTGGTATAGGAGGGCATCTGCATTCATGGAAGTCCACCAACATCTCCTTGGTCTTCCCAGCGTTAATCCTCAGGTGGTTCCACTGGCACCAATCCACAATAACCTGGTTCAGTTCTCTGTACTCCCTGTTATCTTCATCTGTGATGAGACCTACTATTGCAGAGTCATCAGAATACTTCTGTAGGTAGCAGCTAGATGAGTTGCACCTAAAATCTGCAGTGTACAGTGTGAAGAGGAAAGGAGCAAGAACTGTACCCTGAGGTGCCCCCGTATTACAGATCACGGTATCTGACACACAGTCTCGGGCTCTCACATACTGAGGTTGATTTGTGAGGTAGTCTAGGATCCAGTTGGAGAGGTGGTGGTCCACTCCAGCAAGGGCCAGCTTGTCTCTCAGTAGCCCGGCTGTATGGTGTTAAAAGCACTGGAAAAATCAAAGAACATTATTCTCACTGTGTTCCCTGGTTTCTCCAAGTGAGAAAGAGCTCTGTGCAGAAGGTGTATAATGGCATCATCCACCCCAATGTCCGGCCTATAAGCAAACTGGAGAGGGTCCATAGCTGGGCTCACTAGAGGGCGGAGATGTGTGAGAACCAATCTCTCTATGGCTCAAATCAGAGGCGTAGCTAGATTTTCAGCACAGGGTGAGTAAACACATCCAAGTGGACCCCCAAAAAGGTATAGTGATATCACGAAATGGGGACCATATAGTGATAGATACCTTCTCTACACAGAGCTCTGCAGACCATTTTAGGTGAGTACAGTGCAGGAACCATTTAGTAATGTGCAGCAGATGCCTCTGACAGCAATCGTTTCATGTCTTTTCCATCCAGAGCTTCATGACTACTTCTTCCAGTTGTGACTTGTTTCTGTAAAGTTTGCAACATAGCCATCTTTGGCTTATCACTTTTCCAGATACCCGACCTACATTTTCCTCACCTACATGAAGTTCCCACCCTACTTCAACCAGCAAATATAAAATATATAAAATAAAAATCCCCTGGAAATGAACAATACCCCCTGAGTGCACCTTTAGATTAATAATGTCAGTGTGTGCCTCCTTAAATTAGTATAACCCCTGTGTGTCCTTCTAAACAGAGCACCCTGTGTGCCCCCCTCATTAAAGGGGTTGTCCAGTTCATTTTTATTTATGACCTCTCCTCAGTAGAGGTTATCAATAAAAGATCAATGTGGGTCCAAAACCCTGGCTAGCACTATGATCTCTTTTCTGCTTACATTTTCTTGTTTGCTTTATAGTAGTCATACGATGTAGCCTTGTCCTATTTATTTCTACAGGGCAAGACTGTTATTGTATAGCACAGCCACTACCCCACAACCTCTTTAATTAATCCCAAGTAGCATTGTAATTAATACTGCCCAGTTTCCCCCTTATATTATGGCCCTGATGCCCCGACATACAACTGCTCCTTATATTAATAAAGCTCCTAATATTAAGTCACCCTTATATAAATGATACCTCTTTTTATCACTTACAATGTCACTTATACTATTATAGTGAAAATTGTCTTACTCAAAATTTTGCTTTCCTCGAGTTCATAGGCAGCACAACAGGGATATTTTGTTCCACAATCCCCATTTCAGGACCACCCACCTATCACAAAAAAAACCTCAGACACAATTACTCACTAAATAGAGCAATTGGATAAGCATAAAACGGTATGTTCTGCCTATGTACTCAAGGAAATCAAAATTACGGGAAAGACTTTGTTCACTATAACATCATAAGTGGTATTATAAGTGATATAAAGAGGCATCATTTATATAAGGGGCAATTATTAATACAGTATAAGAAGGCAGTATTTATGTCAGGGGGCATCAGGGGCAATTTTTACTTTTCTCATTGTCCTCAGGATCTGAAGAGCAAAAGGGGAGGGAATAAAAGAATTTGGAATGGATTTAAGAACTACAATGCCAAAAGATAAACCTCTGGATGCTGAAACATCATGACTTCAGTGCTTTGCAAAAGTAGAAGTTGAGGACCAGGATGCAGCATTACAAATATCCTGCAATGGTACTTGAGCTCTTTCTGCCCATGAAGTTTAGGTTCATCTTGTTGAATGGGCTCTTAAAGGAAAAGGAGGGAAGAAGCTTTCCAAATTATAGGCTTCTGTTCTAGTCATCTTAATTCATCTTGCCAGTGAATCTTTAGATGCAGCACAACCCTTTCTAGGTCGTGAAAACAGGATGAAGAGACTTTCTGCTTAATAGAAATCTTCTGTTCTAGATAAATAGACAGTCAAGGCTCTCCTGCAAGTGAAGAATTTTCTCCGACTCATTAGTTGGATCAGGATAGAGGCAGGAGCGTAACTAGCAAAGACTGGTCTTAGTGACCCCAGCAACGTGATATGGGATGCAGAAAGGGAAGTGGAGGCAGCCGTGAGCAGAAACGGGGATCAGTAAATAAATAGGGCCCTTTACCCGCTGGGCCCCCTAAGGTCCTGGGCCCTGTGGCAACCACTACGGCTGCTACCTCGGTACTTACACCACTGGATAGAAGGCAAGGGCAGGAAAGCTTCTCTTTTGATATTTTCCACAGATGACACCTTGGGCAGAAATGAAGGAACTGTCTTGAGCAAGGCTCAATCAGAAACCATATTCAGAAATGAGGGTCTTGTGGATAAATTAGCCTACAAATCTCCACTCTGCTAGCATGCAACAATTTAACAGCTGCACTGCTCCCACTAATCATGAATGTATACCCCTACATGAGTTTAATTGCAGATCAAATAACAAAAATACATAAATCATGTCAGTAATCCATTTATTTTATTTAACAATTTAGCCGCACTGATGTTTAAAAACAATTAAAATCCATAAGAGATAGAGGACATGGCATCGCACAAGGTGCATCCACAAACATATCAGTAGATACACACGTGGACAAAATTGTTGGGACCCCTCGTTTAACGAAAGAAAAACCAACAATGGTCACAGGAATAACTTGAATCTGACAAAAGTAATTTGCCAAACTACATGTTGACAAGCCATAAAGCTTCTGGGAGAATGTCCTATGGACAAATGAGACAAAAATCGAAATTATTGGCAAGGCACATCAGCTCTATGTTCACAGACAGAAAAATTAAGCATATCTTGAAAAGAACACTGTCCCTACTGTGAAACATGAAGGAGGCTCTGTTATGTTCTGGGGCTGCTTTGCTGCATCTGGCACAGGGTGTCTTAATCTGTGCAGGGTACAATGAAATCTCAAGACTATCAAGGGATTCTAGAGAGAAATGTGCTGCCCTGTGTCAGAAAGCTTGGTCTCAGTCTCAGGTCATGGGTCTTGCAACAGGATAATAGCCCAAAACACACAGCTAAAAACACCCAAGAATGGCTAAAAGGAAAACATTGGACTATTCTGAAGTGGCCTTCTATGAGCCCTGACCTAAATCCTATTGAGCATCTTTGGAAGGAGCTGAAACATGCCGTCTGGAAAAGGCACCCTTCAAACCCGAGACAACTGGAGCAGTTTGCTCATGAGGAGTGGCCAAAATACCTGTTGAGAGGTGCAGAAGTCTCATTGACAGTTACAGGAATCATTTGATTGCAGTGATTGCCTCAAAAGGTTGTGCAACAAAATATTAAGTTAAGGGTACCATCATTTCTGTCCAGGCCTGTTTCATGAGTTTTCTTTTTTAAAAAATTCTGTTGAAGCATGGTTGAAAAGCAATGTCTGACTTTCATTTGTACATTTTCATAGAATTTTTATATATTATTACTTTCGTCAGATTCAAGTTATTTCTGTGACCATTGTGGGTTTTTCTTTCATTAAACGAGGGGTACCAACAATTTTGTCCACGTGTGTATATAATAAAGTGCCATGTGCTAGTATATAATAAGAGTTACGTGAATATTGTCATATACCAATCAAAAATCAAATGAGACAAGTTATTAAATAATAAATAAGTAACAAAATTTCATCAATAAATAAGTGTACAAAAAAACAACAGTAAATATGACAAATACAAGTATATCCAAGTTGTACTTATATATCAGTCAATAATCTGTGAGGTAACCTATCAAAGCAAGATGTGAAAATAAATCTGTCACAAATTTAATAGAGATGTCCCCTGTATATCAACATACATACTGGCAAATCATAGCCCATATTTAGAGCATCTTAAATAGAATATTAAGCCCAAATTGTGCCAAAAGTTACAGACACGAGAGATGAATCATCATTTCAATTCATCCACTTTACTTTCAAAACCATCGTTGAAACCCTAATGTAGGGATGGTGGACAGGTGTTTTTTTTTTTTTGCATGCGAAACGCATTTGTGACTCTAACGATGATTTTGAAAGTGAAGCAGATGAATTGAGACAATGATTCATCTCTAGTGGATACTCACTTGCAGATGTGGAACACAGGTATCTGAAAGCTCGAGCTTAAAGGGATTCTGTCATTGGGGAAACATGTTTTTAACTGAACCAGTGTTGGAGTAGCCTTTATAAAGGCTATTCTACTCCTACCTTTACTTTTCTTCTCCTCGCTGCCATTTGTCCAAAAAAAATGTTATTCTCATATGTAAATTATGCTCGGGGAGCACTGGGGGTGTTCCCCCTGTGCTCCGAGCACTCCGCGTCATCGCTGCAACCCGCCTCCAGCACTGCTTTTTCACGCCCCCTGCATCTTCTTCTGTTCATCTTGCATCAGCTTCTTGCTCCGTCGGCCATTTTTCTGGAGTATGTTGGTTTAAGTAACTAAACAAAAATGGCCGCCGGATCCACTTTGAATTCAGGCAGAGCCGACTGAGCATGCTCCATCGGCCATTTTTGTTTAGTTTATTACACCAGTGTACTTCAGAAAAATGGCAGAAGGAGAAAGCAGATGCAAGATGAACAGAAGATGCAGGGGGCGTGAAAAAGCAGTGCTGGAGGCGGGTTGCGGAGATGATGCGGTGTGCTCGGAGTACAGGGAGAATAAAATGTTTTTTGGACAATGGCGGCGAGAAGAAGAAAAGTAAAGGTAGGAGTAAAATAGCCTTTATAAAGGCTATTCCAACATTGCTTCAGTTAAAAACACTTTTCCCCAATGATAGACTCCCTTTAATGTTGCACTAACCTTCTTACTTTAAAAAAACAAAAAAAGCAGTCCTCCAAACCCGCCCAAGTTAGATTCATTCTGAACTTTCACAATAGATGGAATTTACTAACATTATGAATGCATTTTGGCCAATCTTGAGACAAGATAAAGAATTACAACTGGTCTTGCCACCTAAACCTTATTTTATTGCAAAAAGAAGTAAAAGTTTGGGAGACTCTCTTGTCAAGAGTCATTATATACCTCCTTTGTCAAAGTTTATTTTCTCAGGCAAAGGCCCGACATGGGGTTTCAGCCCCTGTGGAAAATGTTCAGCATGCAAATACATGTCAATGGATTATTGACATGATTTACGTGTTTTTTTTTAATTTGATTTGCAATTAAACTCATGTAGGGTATACGTGTTGTGGATAAAGCCTGCAATTCTCCTACTCGCTTTGCGGACATAACCATCACAAGAAAAAGAGCTTTAAATGACAGCCACTTGACATCCACTTCTTCAAGAGGTTCGAATGGAGGAAAGGAAGTCTATGAAGAACCAGACATAAGTCAGAGGAGGCAACTGGATGTTTAATGCAAGGCCTAAGATTTTTAAGAACCTTAAAGAATTTAGTAGTAAGGGGCTGGTTCTGGAATTATCCACCAGTAAAATAATTAATTAATTACTGTCATATGAACTCTCAAAGTATTTGGTTTGAGGCAAAATCTTTCTTGAAGAAACACCAAGATACCAGGTAGCTCAATGTAAGAATAGGAAGATGACTGGATCCAAGAAGAAAATTTCCTCCAAATTCTGGCATACAAGCTATTGGTTGAGGGTTTCCTGGCTGCAAGCAAAGTAGAGATCATGTCTTCTGACAGGCCTATCTCTCAATCTTGTTGTTCAGAAACCAAGCATTTAGATGGAGTCTGCCCAGATGTGGATGGCCCTCTCTGAACTAATAGATCTTTGTTTAGAGGTAGTTTCTAATACTTCCCTCTCGAAAGTCATAATAAGATGGGAAACCATACCCAACGAGGCCAAAACTGAGCCAGTAGAAATACTCTGGGTCTCTCTGCAGCGATGTTCCGCAGAATGTGGTTCAGAAGACAAACTGGAGGAAAGATGTAAACAAAATGGTTCTTCCAGCTGATTGAGAAAGTGTTTGTGAAGTTGGGGTTGTCATTCTTGTTCAGGGTGCAGAACTGGTTGAGCTTTTGGTTCTTTCTGGTGGCCAGGTTAAGTTAGTCGAGGAAGTTATCAATTAAAGGTTGGGTGGGGGCAGGGACCATGGGATCATCTGCTAATCTATATAGGTGGATATAGCAATCCTTAAATGCGTTAGCAATATCCCTGAGAGACAGTAAAGATTTGTTCGTGAAGGAGGGTTTGATACTGGGGATTCTAGCTTTAAGATTTCTCTGTTTTAGCCTTGTGGCTAGGAGAACCTTGGCCTTATTGTCTTGGAAATATAGATTTAATTTGAGCTTAGTGAATGCTCATATTGGTACAGTAATAGCCTTTGAAGGGAGGCTCTCTCCTTAGTCAGAGTTACGGTGTTGGCAAATGTGTAAGATTTATTAAGGGATTATAAATGATGTATGGTATTCATAGACTCCTGTATCTTTTTCAATCTTTTCCCTTTTCAATCTACTTCTTAATTTGATAAATTCTCCCCTTACAAATGCCTTATGTGCGTTCCACACCATGTAGGGACTTACGACCAACCCTGAGTTGTGGTGAAATAAATCATGCAAAGATTCCTCTACAGCATATTCAGGGTGTGACAGGATCCATTTATTCACTCTCCATGCAAAGTCTGAGGCCTTGGGGAACTTGTCAGCTACAGGAAGAGACACTTGAACATGATCAGACCAAGGTATGTCACCCATAGAGGTGTTCACTACCCTGTCTAGTAATGATTGGTCTATTAACATCATGTGAATTCTGGAGTGTGTCTTATTTTGCCACAGAAGTGAGTTCAGAGTAGGAGATCTGTGAACTCCAGAGTATGTAGAATCTAGGGAGGGGCGACATGGAACTAAAATTGTTACCAACGCTTCCCTATTATTCTTAGGACAAATGCACTCTGTTTTTGTATTGGGGCATAGATATTTGCGATAGTATATAGTTTGTTGTTGTTCAGTTTGTTGTAACATAGTATAAAGTCTGTAGTTTACCACTATTACATATCTGCTCAAAGGGTTCACTGTTTGGCTATGGATTGTAAATGGAATTAAATGCTATTAGTACCCCTTGTTTCTTTTTGCAGAATGAGAAATGGATTATAAGTAGAGATGAGCGAATTGAAACTGACAAAGTGGAATTCGATCCAAATTTCAGGAAATATTCGATTCGCATCGAAAATGGATTTCCTCACTCTTCATGGTAACGAATCGCATTTTTTTAAAAAAGGCTGCTGCACATCTTAGGTCATGGGGCAAGGAACTCTGGGAACGTGGGATCACCCACAATGTCATGCGTGCAGCCAATCAGCAGCCAGCCCTGTGATGTCACAGCCCTTTAATCCCTTCGCGAGCGCCCACGGCATGTTTGACCACTGCATCCAAGGTTAAAACTGCCAATCGGTTATGGAGCAGGGTGTTAGCTGTAACTGACAGCTAACACCCTGATCCATAACTGATCGGGGGTTTTAACACCTTGGATGCCGCGGTCAAACCTGACTGCGACATCCAAGGGGTTCCGCCATTTTTCCACCCACCCTGGCTCTCTGCAGCCAGGAAATAGCTGTTTTTTAACGTGATTCGCCGCGATTTAATTCGGATCGAATAGAATCGTTTTGGAACATTCGGCGAAGTTGCTGAATCGAATTTTTGAAAACTTCGCTCATGTCTAATTATAATTGGTAACTAATGGTGAACCAAAGTGGGAGGGTTTTTACTGCAAATGTGAGTTTCTTGCAGGAAAAGTAGGTCCCTTTTTCAGTAGAGCATTTCCCACCACATTAGGGACCTTTTATGTAGGCTGTTCAGTCCATTAACATTATGGGATACCACAGTAATAGTCCTGAGAAATAATAATAACAACAATGTTTGGTAAAACAGTATATTTATACTTGTTTTTGCATGATAAACTAGGCACCTCATTGAGTAGTAGTCTAGGGTGTATAGTCCCTTTTGAGTCATGTGGGCCACACCACAAATAACATTGTAGGGTAATGAAAAAAACATCTAAACAATAGGTAGCAATGTAAGTGGGTATTAACTGTACTTGTACCGTAACTGTAGGGGCAAACTGTTATGGAAACATGATGGAAAAGGAGGTACCTCAAAGATTGACACAGGGATTCAGTAAGTCACTCACTCACTCAGAGGCAGGTATTAAGTCCATATTAGGTGATCACCTTAGTATGCCACTCTTATTCTAAACATGCAGATTTTTTTTCTGCTGCGGTGTATTAAGAGCTCCGTGGAGAAACACCAGCAGTATATGATGTTGTTTTGATGCAAAAGTGTAGTCAGCGGCTGAAATTTTCGTCTGGTTTGCAATGTAGCCGCTCATAAGTCGACAAACAGCTTAACTAAACTGTAGGGAGCAAAAAGGGGTTGCAGCTTGCATGCTTGAATTAGAAGTTGGTCTTTTATGTGAAAAAAGGTATAGCGGGCTAGCACATCCTGGGGTATTGCATCTGGTAAATTGCCGGGTTTAGGTACCCTATGAGCTTGGTCTATGCTCAATTCATAATCTGCTTGAACATATGATTTGAGTTGTGAATTTGGATTCGATTCTGGAATACCCCGAAATTATTTCTTAGATCTCTGTCTTTGGAGTCTATCAGCTTAGCTTGCATCTTAGTAACTTGCTCCTCAAAGAGTTGTGGGAGTCCACTAATTCACTATGCGTTGAAGCAAAGGTAACCATTTTATTTTCCACATGTGAAACTATCTCCCACTTCAGGTATGACCTTCTGTAGAGGGGTCATTAGTAAGGGGAAGTCCTTATATAAAGAACTGTGAAATGCCTACAACATTTCCTTCAGGGTAGTCTGATACACTTTTATCGGTCGTTTGAAATTGAGCATCAGGAGAGCCTGAAATCAAACCATTAGGAGATGCAAGGTGGCTTACCTCCACAGGTGAAAAGGTTGGTCTGCAGTTTCTGCTTTAATTTCCCTTGACTAGCAGATGGGGAATCAGATTCAATGGACTAAGCCTACTACAACATTTATGCCTGCTGAACTAGACAGGTTTCATCTGTAATTTCAGCCAGGCAAAACTTCTTCACCATGTCTCATGGAAAAATCATCATCCAGAATAGCACATCCAGGACAAATGTTAGACTCAAATGTCAGGCAGAGGTTTGATGTATAAAATACATAGATTGCATTTATCAAGAGACTTCTTGCGGCTTAAGGTAGGATAAGAGGCTTCCAACTGAGATCTACACAAATCACAAGTGTCTCCCGGCATATCATCAGGCAGGGGCTGCTCACATGAATAACATAGCCTGTGTTTGGATTTGCAGTTTTTCTTCCTGCTGTCAGACCTAGAATAGCTGAACATCTTAAGAAGACACAGAGAATAAAATACAAGTATAAGAAGCTGAATATAACAGCAATAGGGTCAGGAGGAAGCCACAGATGGTAAATACCTTAAATGCACAGGGATTTGGCTGCTAGGCATATCAGAGCAACCTGGATGCCCAAAGCCCCAGCATTAAATACCCTGCACAATATAGAGATGAAAGGGCGTGCCTTACAAGGTACAGAGTGCAATACAAACAGCAAAAACATAACAAATGAGACCGTTAAAGCCCCCAAGTATTGACCTCAGTAGAGTACTCCAGAATACAAAAGTAAGTGGAGATCAGAGAATCCCTCTGATACTCTATATGCATGTGTGGGAAACCCATGAACTTGAACAGAATCCACTGGTATTAACTGGAGATTACAGGTGCAGGCCATAGAGTGATGCAGAGCTCCTTAGCACTTCATAGTCAGCCATTATAATGGGCTCAGGATCAGAAACACACCTCTTCCACAGGCTGTATATACCACACTCTCCCAACGTCATGGGCTAACTGACCAAAGCCACACGTCCGATACTAACTGGGTACTGCCACCATACTCAGGAAATCTATTTGAAAAAAAAAAAAAAAATACACAGGTGGGCACACAGGTGAGATCCACTGCACCTGCTAGAAATGAGGATAAAATAGCTTTTTATGCTTTGTCTAATTGCTCTAATTAGTGACTAATTGTGTCTGTTTGAGATTTTTTTGTGCTAGGTAGAGGTCCTGAGCTGGGGACTGAGGAACAAAATAACCTTGTTGTGCTGCTGGAAGACAACGAGGAAAAGATTATTATAATATAATATGGCAATTATAATATAAAATAGCACTTGCAATATGCCACTTAAAATATAAAATGGCCCTTATAATATTCCACTTATAATCATATGCCATATAATGTGTCACTTATAAAATAATATGCCACATTTAATATAAAATATGTCCCTTATAAATATGGTACTTATAGTATATTCCACTTATAATGTCCCCCAAAGTGTGTAACAAAAAGTTATATTCACCTGCCTCCAATCCCTTGATGCTTGGAACCCCAGTCACCACATCTTCTCACTTCTTGCTGTTCTGCCACTACTTTCTGTTCTGCCCCGTATTTAAACTCTTCCTGCAGACGCTGATACAGTCGAATGGGCCTGCTGGTGTTTAATGTGACCACAGGGTGGGCCCCACAGAGTTAGAGGGCCTGGGGCTACCCACCCACTAGCTACACCTCTGGCTTGAACAATAGTAAGGTATGATGGAAGTTGTAGATCAACAAACTACAGTAAAATAGTACCACACATTATATTAAGGGGAACCAAATACTAATACAGCACAGAAAAAAAAATTAATAAACTAGGTTAAAAACACCAGAATTGTTGCTTAATGTGCATAAAAATCAATAATTATATGTTTTGCTTCTCAATTGTATACCTTTATGGGAAAGGAATTGTACAGGAGTTTACTATTGATGACGTATCCATAGGATCACAGTAGCATAGCGTTAAACACTGTGTAGTGTCCAGGGAAGTTGCTGCAAGCTCCTTTTCTTTCAAGTACCTGAGACTGAGCTTCCCAGTATCTTTTCCAGTCTCTACACAGTGCTGGGCTAGTTCCAGTGCTCTACAGCCGCTACATGCAGCTGATTGGTGGGGGGTGCTGAAAGTCAGTCTTTGCCAAACTGCTATTGATGGCCTATCCTAATAATAGGGCGTCAAAAGAATATTCCTACACAACTCCTTTAAAATACATAAGTTTTGGTCAAAATATTGCCACAAAATAAACCAACCAGGTGGCCTAAATTAAGGCAAAATGCCTAACTTGTCTAGCAAGATGAGTCAATGTTCTCATCATACGGTGTGAGTCTAGGTTTATATCATAGAAATCCGTAGCACTCACCCAAATATCTCAAAATAAGGCATTGCTGTTCAAATCACCCATCCAAATAGATCAGAGGAAGGAGAAATAGCTGTAAAATACACATACTGTAGATAAAACTCAACTCAACATCTGAGGAATAAAGAATGTACTCAGAGCACGCTGAACATATTCCGCTGCTGAACTCGGGATTTTAAGGAAGAGGAGCTTGCATATGATCTGAATTGTTATTTTGGGATGTTAGATCACGTGTCTTCATTTACAAATGTAATTCTTCTTATCCTTTGCTGTTATATATCTTCAACATTTAGACAGTATATTGGCTTCATAGAATACGTAATTCTGTGTATTTAATTTATATTAGATGAAGCATTGGATAACATTATTTATACTTTAAATTACTGATTCGGGTCACTACTTCATTATCACCTGCGTTATGACTATCATTCAAAATAAAATACATTACTATTTGTGATATGGTTTTAAATGTTTTAGATTGTATTTTTCATGTGTATCTAGATAAAATTTGCTGATATATATGTATTGTGAGAAGGTGAAAAGGTGACAGGCAGAGTGCTGGAGTCACGGTACATCAGCCCCAGGTTTCTGCCATAGTGTGGTCCAGGGTGGGTCTGGAATAGGCTTCAGCCCCAGGTGTAGGTCCCAGGCTTGTTACTGGGCCATAAAAGCCTACAGAGCATGCACTTCAGGGCAGATCCTGGGAGTGAGAAGAGGTGCCTGGGTCTGTCTGTGGCATCCCAGAGCTGGCTATGGCTGGGCTGAGGGTGATCTCTGTAGTCATTGTATTATTTCCTGTTGCTTCATAGCCTGTGTGACATAGCAGGGGGTCCTGAGTGTCACACAACACAGCGCCACCTAGTGAGCCTCACACATGCATTACACCTCCCATAGGATTGAATAGTAACCAAATGTCCAATGGGAGGACATCGCCTGGGAAAAGGGGAGGAGTCAGCTGATCACTGGGTCCCCATGGTAACACCCCTGCAGGAAGGTCCTGCGTGTGAGGAGTTAGAAGTGTGGAGTGTTAGGAGGAGGAGGTGAGGAGATAAGTGTGATGTCCTGTGAAGAAAGCAGTGAGTTTAGTGCAGGAATCTCAAGTCCTAGACAGGCCCAGGAAGGTTGGAGAGCTGACATACTCCAGCTATTCAGAAGATCCTGTCCCCTGTCTGCCTAGCCATCGCCCTGAAGGAAGTCAAGCATCATTATCTTGTCAGCATGAGACTGTGGAGAGAACATTCTGGAACACGTGCTCCATAGCAAGTATCACAGGATCCAGGGGCCAAGGCCAGACCTGTGGAATATCCTGCCACCCTGACTATTGCACCCCGAAACTCTGAGCTATCAGGACCACATAACGTGAGTGGGGAATATTATGTACTAGTATCATGGTGGGCATCCTCCTATGAGCCAAATAGGAGCCCAGACGCACCTTAGGGCTGTAACACTGAAGTATAAGGGGCTAGGAACACCTTTCATCAAGTCTACCCTGCACCCCAGGACTTTGCTGTGTCACCAGGCGTACCCCGTTGTTTTGTATTGAAGAAACTGTTTAAGCATTTGTGCCTCCACACCCATGGAAGTAAAAGTTCAACTTTACAACCGTTTCTGTGTCTGACTCTGCACCGACAACATCAGGGCGCCCCAAACACCACCAGTCGGCACAGTATAGGGGAAGCGCCCCGGGGGAACAATCACCACCAACATTTGTGCAGCCCCCTCATCACCGGTACCAGTGGTGGTAACGTGGGACAGCACCAGCGCTGCGCCCCGTCAGAGACCGTGACAAGTCTGCGCTGTTTGCACCCCGCAATCCCAACTGCAGCGTTACCTTCCATCTGGTCACCGCATGTCCTTCTACACTAACACTATTTCGTGCTATTCTGTTTGTTCGTGTGGCTGGTAGTAAGCCACACGTATAGTTAGTTTTGTACTGTTTAGTATAGAGCTCGGACGAGCAGGAGTTTTGTTTGTTTTCCGTTTGCCTGAAGTTAAGGCTGTGGGGAAGCTTTTCTTTAGCAGGGACTAGGAAGCTGGTCAGAGTTGATGGGAAAATGGATAAAGCTAAATACAGGGCAATCCTGGAAGAAAACCTCTTGGAGGCTGCAAAAGACTTGACACTGGGAAAGAGATTCACCTTCCAGCAAGACAATGACCCTAAACATACAGCCAGAATGGTTTAGATCAAAGAACATTCATATGTTAGAATGGCCCAGTCACAGTCCAGACCTAAATCCCATTGAGCATCTGTGGCAAGACATGAAAATTGCTGTTCACAGACGCTTTCCATCCAGTCTGGCTGAGCTTGAGCTATTTTGCAAAGAAGAGCCTGCGCAATGGAGATGTATAGAAGGCTACGGCACAGTGCTGCGTGCTTGCAGTCAAAAAAGAGGAGGAGCCGTTCCCCACAGAAGGAAGACAGGAAGAAGACAGGTAAAGTATAATAGGGTACAGGGGTGGGACTGAGTGAATTGGGAAGGGCTAGCAGTGGAAGGAAGAGCTAGGGAGACAGAGAGGGGGTGTTAGAGAGGGAAGGGGGGGAGGAATGAGAGGGAGATAGTGTGAGTGCCTACAACTACCATAATGCATTGCATCAGCTAAGGCAGCAGGAAGCTGCTACACCATGTAAACAAATGCAGAAGATGTTAGGCGCTCCCAGAGAAACCCACAAATCACTTAAAACACTGCTAAAGGTATTTGGGTGCACTTATTAACCCATTAATAGCACTAACAGAACTTTTTAAAAAAAAAAAAAAAATTTGCCTGGAAAACCCCTTTAAGTTTGTGTTTGTAAGGTGAGAAAATGTGAAAAAGTTCAAGGGCTATGAATACTTTTGCAAGCCACTGTAAATGCTAGTGCTGCATCAATTTAAGAGACCTAGCAATACTGCTGAATTGTATGGACAGGTCTTTGTTGCCAGGCATTAGGAGAAATTGCAAAGGGGACCCAGACTGAACTTTTCCATCAGAGCCTGTAAGTATTTAGGAATGCCCTTGATTAGGACTCGGTGGACCTGACAACAAGGAAAAGTAAGTACAGTGGGTACGGAAAGTATTCAGACCCCTTTAAATTTTTCACTCTTTGTCTCATTGCAGCCATTTGCTAAAAGCAAAAAAGTTCATTTTATTTCTCATTAATGTACACTCAGCACCCCATCTTGACAGGAAAAAAAAAACAAATGTAGATATTTTTGCAAATTTATTAAAAAAGAAAAACTGAAATATCACATGGTCATAAGTATTCACACCCTTTGCTCAGTATTGAGTAGATGCACCCTTTTGAGCTAGTACAGCCATGAGTCTTCTTGGGAATGATGCAACAAGTTTTTCATATCTGGATTTGGGGATCCTCTGCCATTCTTCCTTGCAGATCCTCTCCAGTTCTATCAGATTGGATGGTGAACGTTGGTGGACAGCCATTTTCAGGTCTCTCCAGAGATGCTCAATTGGGTTGAGGTCAGGGCTCTGGCTGGGCCAGTCAAGAATGGTCACAGAGTTGTTCCGAAGCCACTCCTTTGTTATTTTAGCTGTGTGCTTAGGGTCATTGTCTTGTGGGAAGGTGAACCTTCGGCCCAGTCTGATGTCCAGAGCACTCTGGAAGAGATTTTCTTCCACGATATCTCTGTACTTGGCCGCATTCATCTGTCCTTCAATCGCAACCAGTCGTCCTGTCCCTGCAGCTGAAAAACACCCCCATAGCATGAGGTTGCCACCACCATGTTTCACTGTTGGGATTGTATTGGGCAGGTGATGAGCAGTGCCTGGTTTTCTCCACACATACCGCTTACAATTAACGCCAAAAAGTTCAATCTTCGTCTCATCAGACCAGAGAATCTTATTTCTCATAATCTGGGAGTCCTTCATGTGTTTTTTGGCAAACTCTATGCAGGCTTTCATATGTCTTGCACTGAGGAGAGGCTTCCTTCAAGCCACTCTGCCATAAAGCCCTGACTGGTGGAGGGCTGCAGTGATAGTTGACTTTGTGGAACTTTCTCCCATCTCCCTACTGCATCTCTGGAGCTCAGCCACAGTGATCTTTGGGTTTTTCTTTACCTGTCTCACCAAGGCTCTTCTCCCACAATTGCTCAGTTTGGCTGGACGGCCAGGTCTAGGAAGAGTTCTGGTCGTCCCAAACTTCTTCCATTTAAGGATTATGGAGGCCATTGTGTTCTTAGGAACCTTGAGTTCTGCGGAAATTCTTTTGTAACCTTGGCCAGATCTGTGCCTTGCCACAATTCTGTCTCTGAGCTCCTTGGGCAGTTCCTTTTGACCTCATGATTCTCATTTGCCCTGACATGCACTGTGATCTGTGAGGTGTGTGCCTTTCCTAATCAAGTCCAATCAGTTTAATTAAACACAGCTGGACGCCAATGAAGGAGTAGAACCATCTCAAGGAGGATCAGAAGGAAACGGACAGCATGTGAGTTAAATATGAGTGTCACAGAAAAGGGTCTGAATACTTATGACCATGTGATATTTCAGTTTTTCTTTTTTAATAAATTTGCAAAAATATCTACATTTCTGTTTTTTTTCTGTCAAGATGGGGTGCTGAGTGTACATTAAGGAGAAATAAAATGAACTTTTTTGCTTTTAGCAAATGGCTGCAATGAAACAAAGAGTGAACAATTTTTAAAGGGGTCTGAATACTTTCCGTAACCACTGTACATCTGGCATATGGGGCTTTCTAAATCAGTCTTATTCTACTTCCTTACATGTCAACCATATCAAATAAAGTTCTTGCCTCAAATATAAAGGAATTGTTTCATCGGCCCAACCCTGTGGAAAAGGAAGTATGTGACTGGTGTCCAACCTGAATAAAGCCATTTAACATCTCCATAGTACCTCCTAGTTTAGCTTGTTCTGGGTTTTTCAACTTTATCCATTAAGATTTCTATTTGTAAGATTACATTTTTTAGCAGAAAATCAATGTAGTAGAACTGCTCACTGGTAATTCATTGATAACCATCACAATAAAAAGAGACTATCATGTGATAGTATGTTAAATGTTCTTTGCTATGTGTGACCCTTAATCCTATTTTGGGGCCCACTCAACAATGAATCTGTAATGAGGCAATTATTTTAGCTGAACTTACAATGTAACTGCTTTAGCAAGAGGCACTAGGATTATTGTTAGAGTAAAAATTACAATGATTGGTGGTTACTTTTCATCAAAAGTTGAAATATGTTCAGGGTCTTGCTGGACATTCAGTTTTTTTGGCTGTATAAGGCTGTATGCATGGTTATCTATCAGATGTTTTTGTTTCTAATAGCCCCATTATCGCTGCAGCACATTTTACATTTCTCTTTACAAGGGCCTTATACAACACAACATTATCCATTATTACTACTAATGGTTTCTTTGCATGTAATTCTGCCACAAGTAACAGTAAAATAGCAAACATATAACTGAGAAAAGCCAAAGTGAACAAAATATAGGAGGTCAATGGACAATGGACTCTGAATCCATGTTATGATGCAGCTAAAAAGATCCCTGACACAGAAACAGAGAAGTTGGAGCACAATAAGGAAAGCTGCTTGCTGTCTATGACTAACATTCTATCAGCAATAACACAATGTGTTAGTCAGAAGTGAATACACTCACTTTGAGCTATGAGAAGCTGCAGACTCCTCTGTGCAGTGTAGAGGCACCAAACACCATTTGGAAACCTGCAAAAGTGCAGAGTCAGAGAGATTTGCCTCTCCCCCTCTATTCATTGTATGAAGAGAGACGAGCCCCTCTCCCGTCCCATCTAAGAATAACATGCTTTATTAAATAAGACTAAGTAGTCTGAACATTTATTGCCTATTTCTAAGGCACATAGCTTCATGAATACCCCACCTGATCTCAGTATCTGCAGTTTTAGCAAGGATTGCCACCTGGACCCAATTCCACTTGACAGGTCAGGTTGGTTAGTATTGCAGCATTTCCAGTCAGTGTCTCAGTGTAGTCTGTCACAGCCACATTTGACACTTGCTGTACCACTGCAAAACAGTCTCATATATATTCTCAGCTCTGCTTAACAGGAGCTGCCAACCTGGTCATGTGATTTTAAGGTACTCTAAAAATAGCAAGGAATATAGCAATAATCTATAGCATGATGACTGTAGAACTTGCCGATCCAGACATGTAATCACAAGTCCTTACACATACATATAGCATCATCAATACTATAGTTATTGATTAATCTTAAAGGAATAGTACATGTGAATAAGGAAATATGTTAACAGTAAATTAAACATAATAAGGGGCCCAGTTACTCTCATTGGCACTTTAGTTGTCCTCTCATGAAGCCGTGATGTCTTGAGTGTAGTATTTTAAGCATCTATTTGAAAGTTTCTGAGTTATCTTCTTTCCTGACTTGGTAATTTCAGGTACATTTTGATGCAAAGTACAAAATTGATGCCTATTTGTAAGATATTTGGGGGACTCTGTAAATCTAGATGAAGTCTTCTGGAGACAATGTAATTGCAGCTATTAGTGGTTGTCATTCTGTATCTACTCATGCTGTATGAAAATCTTTCAGGTTTAAAAACTGGAAGACAAAAATATAATATTGAAACACTTTACACAAAAGGGCAACTCAGGACTTGAATAGATTTTAAACATAAGGATTTTATTTATTCATTCAGTGATAGATGTAAGGCTAAGCAGGCTTCCATTTTAAGAGCAAAAATTATCAAATAACTGCTAGTGGAAAATTACAGTGGGGCTATGTTTACATCAAAGTTGGATGCTTAATTCGGAGTTTCTGTCACTCGTTGCACCAGGAAAACCAGACAAAATATCACAGCATACTGCTCTGTTTTGTCTGGTAAAAAGATGGACATCCTGATGGACTCCTATAAATCCTTAATTTCCATTATTTACATTATTCTGCTCCCATAATGGAAATCACAGTATAAATATGTAGTGTATATGTGAACATAGTTTATTTGGAACTTGTTATATATTCATTAAGATTTCTTTCCCAAAACATAGAGGGAAAAATTTACTAAATGAGGCAAATTGCTCCACATTGTTGGTTCTGCATCCTGCTTGCTACTTTTTGGGGGAATTGTTTAAGACTGACCTATGAAACACCAGTTTTAAGTGAAGTGTTATTAGACGCTATAACCTTATGTACAATATTATACTTTTTAATCATCACATCACTAAAGAGTGAACCAACTGTTTGATAAGCATTTTCTGTAACAGTAGTCACAATACCTTGAGATCATGTGGTTCTACTGTAGAACTAACTTTACTTAAAAACATTATGTGGATTTCATTTTTAGTTCAGTAGAACTGTAGTAAATCAGAGTATTGTGGCTAAAATAAAATGCAACTGTATTATAACTGTCTGAATCTAGCCATAACAAAAAATCATAATAGTGAGATTCAACAAGACTTTTTCTTTGTAATGGGAAGTATTAAATGAATGTTCTAAATGTTGACACCGTTTTCCTTTAATAGAAGGCTATTTCTGGTTTATTAAAATGATCTCGCAATACTCAACCTATAACATAAAATTAAATAATAATGAAAGTATTATGAATTTACGGTCCTACACTGACATAGTTCTGTACAAACAGCGAACTCTTTAAGGAGAGGTCATATAATGCAGAGGTAATGGGAGACAAAATGTGCTGGAATAGTCTTTCAGCGATTTAACCTCCATCCTTTTGAAGCTATTCAGAATCTGTACCAGTAATAAATGTAAGTCTTTTATAAACCATGCTTTACAAAGTTATGAAAAAAAAAGCTGGCAATTCTATTACTTTTTCTTTTGTCTGAAAAAAAAAAATCTTTCTAAATAATGTTACCATAGCAACTGTAAAATATAATTGAACAAATGTAATCTATGATATACAGCATAGGCAGGTATGTAAAATGAATCATTTTAAATAAATATTAGGAGCATGTCTTTTAAATGCTTTCTTAAAGTGAAAGACCACCATTTTAAATCTAAATATAATGTATGTATAATATTGCCTGATCAGATGATTTCAGATTTCTGTTGCACCATGCAGATGAGAGGGTCAGAATTTGGCGAAATAGCATAAATAGATGAACCCTTCCTCTCAAGTGTCAACAGTTCAGGCTTCTGAAAGTGAAGTAATGGTGTGGGAAAAGTTTTCCTGACACACACTGGCTTCTCTGATACCTGTGAATGATACTTATGTACAGTGCCTTGCGAAAGTATTCGGCCCCCTTGAACTTTTCAACCTTTTGCCACATTTCAGGCTTCAAACATAAAGATATAAAATTTTAATTTTTTTGGTGAAGAATCAACAAGTGGGACACAATTGTGAAGTGGAACGAAATTTATTGGTTATTTTAAACTTTTGTAAAAAATAAAAAACTGTAAAGTGGGGCGTGCAATATTATTCGGCCCCTTTACTTTCAGTGCTGCAAACTCACTCCAGAAGTTCAGTGAGGATCTCTGAATGATCCAATGTTGTCCTAAATGATTGATGATGATAAATATAATTCACCTGTGTGTAATCAAGTCTCCGTATAAATGCACCTGCTCTGTGATAGTCTCAGGGTTCTATTTAAAGCGCAGAGAGCATCATGAAGACCAAGGAACACACCAGGCAGGTCCGTGATACTGTTGTGGAGAATTTTAAAGCTGGATTTGGATACAGAAAGATTTCCCAAACTTTAAACATCCCAAGGAGCACTGTGCAAGCGATCATATTGAAATGGAAGGAGTATCAGACCACTGCAAATCTACCAAGACCCGGCCGTCCCTCTAAACTTTCATCTCAAACAAGGAGAAGACTGATCAGAGATTCAGCCAAGAGGCCCATGATCACTCTGGATGAACTGCAGAGATCTACAGCTGAGGTGGGAGAGTCTGTCCATAGGACAACAATCATCGTACACTGCATAAATCTGGCCTTTATGGAAGAGTGGCAAGAAGAAAGCCATTTCTCAAAGATATCCATAAAAAGTCTCATTTAAAGTTTGTCACAAGCCACCTGGGAGACACACCAAACATGTGGAAGAAGGTGCTCTGTTCAGATGAAACCAAAATCAAACTTTTTGGCCACAATGCAAAACGATATGTTTGGCGTAAAAGCAACACAGCTCATCACCCTGAACACACCATCCCCACTGTCAAACATGGTGGTGGCAGCATCATGGTTTGGGCCTGTTTTTCTTCAGCAGGGACAGGGAAGATGGATGGAGCCAAATACAGGACAATTCTGGAAGAAAACCTGTTGGAGTCTGCAAAAGACCTGAGACTGGGACGGAGATTTATCTTCCAAAAAGACAATGATCCCAAACATAAAGCAAAATCTACAATGAAATGGTTCACAAATAAACGTATCCAGGTGTTAGAATGGCCAAGTCAAAATCCAGACCTGAATCCAATCGAGAATCTGTGGAAAGAGCTGAAAACTGCTGTTCACAAACTCTCTCCATCCAACCTCACTGAGCTCGAGCTGTTTTCCAAGGAAGAATGGGCAAGAATTTCAGTCTCTCGATGTGCAAAACTGATAGAGACATACCCCAAGCGACTTGCAGCTGTAATCGCAGCAAAAGGTGGCGCTACAAAGTATTAACTTAAGGGGGCCGAATAATTTGGCACGCCCCACTTTTCAGTTTTTTATTTTTTACAAAAGTTTAAAATATCCAATAAATTTCGTTCCACTTCACAATTGTGTCCCACTTGTTGTTGATTCTTCACCAAAAAATTTTAATTTTATATCCTTATGTTTGAAGCCTGAAATGTGGCAAAAGGTTGAAAAGTTCAAGGGGGCCAAATACTTTTGCAAGGCACTGTATGTCACAACAAAATGCTGTGCCTGTTCTGAAGACCAAAGTAGGCTCAGCACACTACTAGATAGGCAGCCATTCAGTTTTCATACACATATATGATAAATGATCGTCAATTTTGTTCTTAGCCTTCTATAATATTTGGGTACTAACCATTTGAAATGAGCCACTGAATTTATGCCCCAGACGTTACATACAATTGCATATACTGTATGCCACTGATTACTGTTAGTCTAGTACTGTGCATTGTACAGAAGATATTTTTTTTATTTTTAGTGGTTGCTGAAAAGTGTAGCTTACTCAATATCACCAGTTTTGGGCCATCACGTTACTACAAGGTAAAATGAAGCTACGGCATATTCACTACAGCAGTCTTAAACAGTGATGCAGCTATATGAGTTGTTAAAGGAACTGTATTTAAGAAAAGGAGTCATAAGGAACCATCTGTGTGAAGGGGCAATAGAAAGCTGTCTTGAGGGTATAAACAACAGTCTAGGGGGGAAATGAAGAGCAGGCTGTGAGAGAGGGAGGCATGGGAGTAGTCTGTGTACCAGAAGTTGGCATGAAGGAGCACTTTCTGTGAGAAGGGAGATGTCTTTTTTATTTCAATAGTCCTGGAGACTAGAGGGTGAGCAACCCACTTAACATCAGATATGCATAAATAACCCTGTCTCTTCCCTATACCTCCCAGGATAATGGCATTAATCCCTTACTTGTCCTAGACCAGAGATCCCCAAACACCAGGCCGCGGTCCAGTACTGGGCCGTGGATCACCTGGTACAAGGACGCAGGTTCCCTCAGGTGACCTCCGCTGTGCTCTGAAATATACAATTATTGTACTTACATAGCTTTGATGGGGTGGGTGAGACCTCCTCTTGCACACAGTCTGTGCACATCTTCTATTTTCTTTCCTATGCTACCATAGAATAGGGATTCAAGGTTCTGGGAGGAAAGTAGAAGATTTGCACAGGCTGTGTGCAAGAGGAGGTCCCGCCCAGAACTTTGACCCATATTCTATGTTTCCAGTGGGAAGAGAATAGAAAATGTGCACTGGAGGTCCCGCCCACCCTATCACTGCTCTGTAAGTACAATATAACTATACAGAGCAACACAATATGGAATGGTATGTGGGGGAGGGGGACTATTACCTATGAGCGGTGCTATTATTTCACAATTACAGTAATAGTGCCCCCCACGGGTAAAAGCATTACTTATGTGGGGGAGGGTATTAAGCATGGAGGAGGGCACTATTACATGTGGGGTGGCCCTGCAACCCAAATCCCGCCCCCAACCAGCACCACCCAAGGGGGCTATTACCTGTGAGGGGCACTATTACAGTAATAGTGGCCTAATAGTGCCCCACACAACCAGGTAATAGACCCACCCCCGCATAAGTAATGCTGTTACCTGTGGGGGGGCACCATTACTATAATAGTGAGCTAAGAGCATTACTTATGTGGGGGGGGAGGGAACTATTACCTGTGGGGGGTTGCTATTAGGGCACCAACCAGCACCACCCTCCACTCCCCCGCCAGGCCACGAAAAAAATTGTCTTCACTGAAACTGGTCATTGGTGCGAAAAAGGTTGGGGACTGCTGTCCTAGACCACCAAGGAATATTTATTTATTGCCCGTTTTGGATTGCATTTTCCAGATCTCTAATTTACATGCACAAAAATGAGTATATGAACATACCTTTAATAATCCAATTAACCAAAATCCCATTGATAATAAAGGAAAGGATGACAAAGGGAAACATGGGATGGTGATATCTTGCTATCCTCCTTGTTAACAGTTAGCAGAAAGCATCAGAAAGTGCATGCAAACATGTAAAAGAAAACTGACAACCCAAGTGTTGACAATGAAAATCTACAAAGGTTAAAGTGAATAAACCCTATAGGATGACAAAGACTTTATACTGACATGTACTGTATGTATTTTATAGGGCAGAATCATTTATTTGCTCTTTGTAGGAAACCTAAAATTGTTGACACGTAATGGAAAATCACAACCTGAAGATGAATACAAATGACCATGAAAGTGCAGTCTATTTTCAGTCATATGTGGGAATACTTTTTACCGATAGAGAGGTTTTTTAAAAAAAGATTCTGCTTAAAGTTAAGACAGTAATTGGAAAGAAATTGAGCTGGCAAAGTGTTACAAAGTTTAAACCTACATCCCTTTGAAACTACTGAGATTCTATTCCAGTGATAACATGTAGGAATTTCAAAAACCTTACATCAAAATGTCCTTGGCTTTGCCAACAATCCCACTGACATTAATAGAAAAGTTTATATATTACCTGGTATGATAAATTGTATTGGATGAAATAAATACTTGACTCATTGTTCTTGCTAAGGTATGCTTTAATTATAATGAATATATTATTCCATGGCTATGATTTATATAATAACATCAGAATAATAAAATGCTCCTGTTCATGTGAAAACGTTTATAATAGTGCATAAATCAATTGTACAGTGTTTAAAATTGGCAATACATATAAAGTATATCATCTGTTCCATATAATATACTTTAATAAGAAAAGGGACTGTCACTCACCAAAGTTATAAAGCTTAATTTATAAATAAACTTAGTGCACATCTACAAATGAAGGCATACCACCTACCGTATATGTCAAAATCATTTACATATTGCTTCTCATCAATCACATACAGATAAGACAGCAATTGTGTTTTAAACTAGATGCAGAAGATCAATATCAGTTTCTGGCAAGCCCACTGTGTCAACGCTACATTCTGATGTACTGTATGCCTATACAAATGTCACATGCGGCCCACTCCAGTGATCAGCTGACACCCGTCATACATACACAGATGCAGGTGCAAGCGTATGTAGCAAAGTAACAGTTTATCTAAAAGTCCAGAAAGGCTTTGCACATGTGCACTATTGACATATCTAAACTCAGTAATATAATTATCTTGCATTATAGTCACAAATACCTTTTATTATTTTTAACATGTAAAATTAAGTATATAGCAGTGTGTCATTATCAGTCTCTCATTAAAGGGGCATTCCCATCACTGGATCATATTTAGTCCTTTAAGCAGAGTAGTTTGTATATTAATGCTCACCGACTTTCTTCATATTTTCCATTTCCGCCTTCCAAAATTCTTAACTTTATTTTTCTGTCGATGGCTTATTTTTTATGTGACTAGTAGTACTTTCATTTGCCACCATTTTGGAGTACATATAATGTTTTCATTAGCTTTTATTAACGATTTTTGGGGGTCAAAGTGAAAAAAACCTACAATTCTATTGTTATTTTTTGCATTATGACCAGTAGGTCATTGCGATTATAGCGATACCATATTTGTATTGCTTTTACTATACAAAACGTAATTTTCCAAAAATGAACGATTTTCCTCCGGTCACCGTATTCTGAAATCTATAACTTTTTACTGCTCTGTTGACGGAGCTATGTCAGCACTATTTGTGGGGGAAGTTGTAGATTTTATTGGAACCAATTTTTGGTATGCATGCTTTTTTTATTGCTATTTTTTGGGAGACGAGATGAGTACAATACATTAATTTTTACATTGTTGTATATTTTTTTTATGGTGTTCACTAGAGATGAGTGAATCGAAGCTGCAGAAGTGGAATTCGATCCGAATTTCAGGAAATCTTTGATTCGCATGGAATCCGAATTTCATGATGCTTCGCGGTAACGAATATTTAGTAAGGACCTTTGTGACATCAGAAGGTAACAAGATATTCTCTAGTGATGTGATTGGGTAGGCATGTCTTTGCTTGTTAGCAGATCCTTCCACATGAATAAAAGTTGTCCGTGCTGAAGAGAGAGAGAGAGAGAGAGAGAGAGAGAGAGAGATATGACCACGACATCCAAGGACTTTCGCCATTTTGCCGCCCACCTGCCCACCCCGGATCTCTGGAGACAGGAAATAGCTGTTTATTCACCGCAAATTAATTCGGATCGAAGAGAATTGTATCGGAAAATTCGGCGAAGTTGCCGAATCGAATTTTTGAAAACTTCGCTCATCTCTAGTGTTCACTGTACAGGATAAATAACACTATTTTTGGATAGTGCAAACTTATACACACTTGGCAATTGCTAACGCTTCACACATGCACCCGGATTCCGTTCAGGGATTCTGTCCCCCCACTCCGCTTGAAAAATGCATTTCTGCATTTTTTGGGCCCATGGGTAACCGCTTTTTAATCGGATTGGTTTTCCATTTTTCGGGTCCCCAAGCAGACCCTGAGAACAAAAATTGGGTGCAGCTGTGAACCTAGCGTAACTTTATTAAGCATTTTTTAACCCCTTAAGCCACATCAATTTTCTGATTTTGCATTTCTTTTTTTTCCGTTTCGACTTTCCTAAAGCAATAACTGTTTTATTTTTCTGTTCACATACACTACCGTTCAAAAGTTTAGGGTCACTTAGAAATTTTCTTATTTTTGAAAGAAAAGCACAGTTTTTTTCAATGAAGATAACATTAAATGAATCAGAAATACACTCTATACATTGTTAATGTGGTAAATGACTATTCTAGCTGCAAACTTCTGGTTTTTAATGCAATATCTACATAGGTGTATAGAGGCCCATTTCCAGCAACCATCACTCCAGTGTTCTAATGGTACATTGTGTTTGCTAACTGTGTAAGAAGGCTAATGGATGCTTAGAAAACCCTTCAAAAAACCCTTGTGCAAGTATGTTAGCACAGCTGAAAACAGTTTTCCTGGTTAGAGAAGCTATAAAACTGACCTTCTTTGAGCTAGTTGAGAATCTGGAGCATTACATTTGTTGGTTCGATTAAACTCTCCAAATGGCCAGAAAAAGAGAACTTTCATGTAAAACTCGACAGTCTATTCTTGTTCTTAGAAATGAAGGCTATTCTATGCGAGAAATTTCCAAGAAACTGAAGATTTCCTACAACGGTGTGTACTACTCCCTTCAGAGGACAGCACAAACAGACTCTAACCAGAGTAGAAAGAGAAGTGGGAGGCCCCGCTGCACAACTGAGCAATAAGACAAGTACATTAGAGTCTCTAGTTTGAGAAATCGACGCCTCACAGGTCCTCAACTGGCAGCTTCATTAAATAGTACCCGCAAAACGCCAGTGTCAACGTCTACAGTGAAGAGGTGACTCAGGGATGCTGGCCTTCAGGGCAGAGTGGCCAAGAAAAAGCCATATCTGAGACTGGCTAATAAAAGGAAAAGATTAATATGGGCAAAAGAACACAGACATTGGACAGAGGAAGATTGGAAAAAAGTGTTATGGACAGACGAATCGAAGTTTGAGGTGTTTGGATCACACAGAAGAACATTTGTGAGACGTAGAACAACTGAAAAGATGCTGGAAGAGTGCCTGACGCCATCTGTCAAGCATGGTGGAGGTAATGTGATGGACTGGGGTTGCTTTGGTGCTGGTCAAGTGGGAGATTTGTACAAGGTAAAAGGGATTTTGAAATGCCATGCCATACCCTGTGGACAGCGCTTGATTGGAGCCAATTTCATCCTACAACAGGACAATGACCCAAAGCACACCTCCAAATTATGCAATAACTATTTAAGGAAGAAGCAGGCAGCTGGTATTCTATCTGTGATGGAGTGGCCAGCGCAGTCACCAGATCTCAACCCCATTGAGCTGTTGTGGGAGCAGCTTGACCGTATGGTACGCAAAAAGTGCCCTTCAAGCCAATCCAACTTGTGGGAGAGGCTTCTGGAAGCAATGGGTGAAATTTCTCCAGATTACCTCAGCAAATTAACAGCTAGAATGCCAAAGGTCTGCAATGCTGTAATTGCTGCAAATGGAGCATTCTTTGACAAAAGCAAAGTTTGAAGGAGAAAATTATTTCAAATAAAAATCATTATTTCTAACCTTGTCAATGTCTTGACTATATTTTCTATTCATTTTGCAACTCATTTGATAAATAAAAGTGTGAGTTTTCATGGAAAACAAAATTGTCTGGGTGACCCCAAACTTTTGAACGGTAGTGTAGTCATATAAGGGCTTATTTTTTGAGGAATAAATTCTACTTTATAATGGTATCATTTAATTTTCCATACATTGTACTGGGAACTGGAAAAAATTTCAAAATGAAGTGGATTGGAAAAAAAAAAAGCAATTGCACAATTTTCTTACAGACTTCATTTTTACGGCGTTCACCATTTGGTAAAATTTATATTTTGAAATTGTATGATGCTTTGATCGCTATTTATTCAATTTTTGTGGGAGGAGAAACTACGAAAAAAATGGCAGTTTGTGTGTTTTGATTTTTTTTGTTTTGTTTCCCCCACCCCCACCCCCGCTACACTGTTCACTGTATGGGATAAATAATATTATTTTATTTTTTTTATAGTTTATGCATTTTCAGATGTGGGGATACCTATTTTAAGTTAATTGTTGTTTGTTTAGTTTTGAGTGTAATCTATGGAAAGGGGGGTGATTTAAACATGCATGTATATATATTTTTTGTATACTTTTTGAAACCTTTATTTATTTTTTAGATCTTTTACTTTAGACCCGCTAGGGTGCTTGAAAACTGGGGGGTCTGATCGCCCATACAATATACTACAATACAACTCATTTCCAGTGATCATGTCCAATATGGTGGCATCCATGTGCTGCTGATATTTAGGTGCCTCAATTGACGAGGCCATGACTGGTGCAGGCACTGATTACAGCTGTTAGTGGTGGGTGTCTGCTGTATATTATAGCCAGTACCGGCGGGTATGAAGAGGACTCAACTGCTGAGCTCTTTCCATACTTCCTTAGTTACACCATGATGTACAGGTGCACCATGTGTTGTTTTTTTTTACAGTTTCTTTTATACGTTTTCTCATTTTTTTCTGTCCCCCATGGGAACTTGCACCTATGATCTCCTGATAAATTGTATTGCAGTACATCACACTCAGTATCCCTATGTGCAATAGGGAAAGGCAGTCAGAATGCCATTTACTGGCCTCCTGGCTGTTATGGCAACCCTTTGGACCTCTCAATCTCATTGCAGGGGGATCCAAAGGATGGGGGGAGGGGGGAAACTTACCTCCTAACCACCCATATGACATAATAGCTTTTGATAATGACATCTGCGGGGTTAAGCCAGAGTCTGAATATTTTCCTGTGCCTGTGGCATGAAAGCGCCATACTATTACAGCGCTGAGAATTAGCTATATGTTCAGCATGACTTAAAAGTACGGCACAGAGTGGGAAGGAGTTAAATGTAAGCTAACTGAAGTGTTTTACCTAATACATTGCTTTAATTATCTTGTGCCATCTGCCACATAGAGCTCAATATGCCTCCTCCGTGTTTATAGCTCATTGCCTAGGTTACAGACCACTTCTGTGGTTAGGCTGATGGATCAGTCACTGTTCTCTGCCACCTATTTTCTCTTCTCTTTTTCCACAAAGTGCTTTCAGCTGCTAACCTCTGATAAGAGCTAGAACAGATCTTTGATTAGTGCTCCTGTTATCTTGTTATGTAAATAACAATAAATATTATTATTATTCTTTATTATTAAGACACAACTGTGCAGTTTACAACAAGCACAAGCATGCTGTTGGACTGAGCTGAAAACTCAGGAAGTAGATGGGAGAGAAGACAGGAGGGCAGGTGAAACTCTGAGATGGGAAAAGCCCATTAATAAAAAAAATACAATGTTTCCAGTTCATACACTAGTATTAAACAGGAATGGGGTTTAGACAGTGTAGCCAAGATACTGGACACATTTTGTGTTCTGCCTGCATTGTGATTGGATGCAATGGGCAACTAAGACAATTTTGCCTTTACACAGTTTAATAAAGCTGTCTCTAGGAATTACAGTAAGGATTGTGAGGAATTTATTTTGGGATTTGTTGGAATTATTCTCACTTGTAATAATTTTTTGTTTGGAAATACATATCATATTCAATTAATAAGAGGTATGTAAATATGGATGTGATGGTCTTTGAAGCATACCTCAAATCATTAAGCAACTTTTCATAAATGGACTAGTGTAAGTACATATATAAAACCTTCTAATATATCTTATCAAACAAATATGTCTATTTCTCTATTGATCAGACTGAGCTATTTTTTACATAGACATCTATGGAGAGTGGGAGTGGGAGAGGGGGAGTAGAAGGGTGCTGGAAAAGACACATCATAGATGCAGATGTAAACTCTACCACGCTGTGACTTAGGGGACGATTTAACACTGCTATGTTTCAAGATAAGACTTTATCACGGAACAAAATGAGACAATAAATCTAACAGCCTCCCCGACCCTGAGAAGTGTCAGTGCAGTACTTGACTTGGGGAGGAGGAATATAGTTCCACTCCATATTCACTTACCATGTTCCAAGGAAACCCCTCTCACCGTTACCTGTAACTTTTCCCCCATCCTCAAGAAAGACCAGGACTCCTTGGATTTAAATTTGGCCTGTTCAGGCGGATTTATTAAACATTATAACAACAACAACAGTAACACATAAATAACAGATAAATAAACCGCCATAAAGCGGACGGTATATAAATATATATAAATTACTGTACACAACAATATATTAAATACCCAAATTTTAACCATTCTTTTAGTGCAATATAACATTCCAGAAAAGCAATGGCGAGACGCACCTTCACTAATCATCTACCCAGGCACAAAACACCACCTCGGGTAAACCTTTAACTTGAGTGACGTAAAGCCTGATCCCCCCGAGGGACCCCAGCCCAACTAGGGGACTTCTCAGGCCTTCGCACTCCACACCAGGATCCCCATACCACTGATGAGGTTCTCAAACTGACCCCTAAGCTTCTCACCCCACTAACCCACCGCCACAGACTCACAGGCATGACCCCTTATGCCCGAGAGTCCTGCCACACAGAAAAGGCCCCAGCAACTCCATCCCACAAAGCCAACATCCACAGATCCGTACCAATCGCGTTCAGGTGAACCCCATCCCGCCTTAAATGATCTAAAGAAGGGACCTCCAAATCATGGTGCCGGACCACCAAACCCCCATTCCGCACAACAAACTGTGCCACCGTCCACTAACCCTTAATAAGCGTTTTTTTCCACGCAGGCGTCCGACCATGCGTGGCGCCACACCAGCCATGCCACAATGTTGGACCACACCAACACCAGACCCAGAAATTCTGCCAGGAGCCGCAGCATATTATACTTAATATTCCTAATAAGCTCCCTCGATGACCGAACCCCCAAATCATTGCCACCGACGTGAAAAACCACCACGTGCGGCGGGCGATCCACACGGCTATGATACTGAAATTCAGGCAACATCCGACCCCACACCATACCACGCACACCGATCCACCACACCTCCACCTCCTCACGACAAAGACTGAACTGCCAGCCATCCGGCCTCACGTCCGCCCGAAGCGCTCCCCAAAACACATAAGAGTGTCCCAGAATCCAAAACAAACAAGGACCTAAAACAAAACAATATACAGAAATCAGCAACAAAGTAAGATGGTACCCCCAGCCCAATAAAACACCACCCCACCAACAATCAGTGCAACAAAGGACGGACATAAAGGTGGAACCGATCAGACTCCCACTGACCAATCCTCCGGACAATATCGTCTCCCAAACCGTACCGAGATTCCTCCGTCGCCGCCCCAATACAGAAAGAGTGAGACCCATAAGCCTATGGGGCCTCCCCCACTGAGGCCAATGCCTTGCTAAAGACAGCCACAAACTGGTAGCGCCAGAGTGCACTGCCACCTTGATGAACCAAAAAGGAACCAGGAGCTGAACCACGCTCGTGAAGAAAGACCCTAACCCCAGCCACAGGACAACACGCCCCACCCGGGATCGAGTGCAAGACCACCAAACGCCCCTGAACTACCTGGTCTGTCTTGGAACACCGCAAGCGACACTCCTACCAGTCCCCAAACATCTCCACATCCAAACACCCCATAACCAATACCGACCCACTCACTAACTCACCAATCCAAAAAGCCCCAAAAAAGACCAACAAGAAGGCTGCCTTAAACAACAACACCCCGTAAGGAGAAAAACACAAACCAGCCAGACAGTCCATCAAACGACCCAACAATGCAAAGGAAACTGGCCGATGTGAATCCCTCTGAACCGCCCCCCTCCGGAAACCTTGCATGGCCTGAAACCGGCAGGACTTTTCGCTCGGCTGATTTTAGCCGGACTCTGCAGTCTCCTATGGAGACTCCAACGCAGATGTGAACCTAGCCTTTGCTGGACGGCAAATGAGACATAAATTAACTGAATGTAATATGTTATATATTATTTACAACCAATGTAATGTTTTCCAAAACTAATATTTAATGTCTCTTCATCTAAAGATCCAAACATCATGGCAGACTTACCACCAGTGCAACTGGTTCAGGAGGACATGAATCAGAAAGGAACAGAGGGTACTTGAACAGGACCTGTGAAGACTGCAGCAGAGCTGGCAATATGATCCAGTTTGTGAAGAAGAAAGTAGGGGCAGTCTTTGGCATTGATGTATTCCTTTCTACTATCACTGGAATCTTCTACTGTACCAAGTTACACTTCTGCAGTGTTCTCTCTGTTGCAGCTGAACAAAGGCCTCATGAGCAAGTGTCTAAAGTGCACCACATGTAATGATTGTGCACTGTATCGATTCTTAGGGGCTTGTTTATTCCAAATATTGGATGCTGTGTTTGAGAGTGGGACAAATAACACTTAAATGGATTTTCTGACCCCAAGTCAATTTTTCATACTGATGAGCTATCCACAGGATCGGTCATCAGTTTGTGATCTGTGGAGGTCCAATATCTTAATGCTGCGCAGATCAGCTGTTGCAGCAGCCTATGGGTGGCAGAAGCTGTTAGTGGAAGTGCAGTACTGCTCCTATTCAAGTAATAGCAGAACAACAGAACTGACCATAGTTGTAAAAATGCTTCTGAACTTTGTATATATGTATGTTATATTCCCAAGCACGGAAAGACACCTAAACATCGGCTGGTTCAGAGAGCCAGCACACCTTCGTGAACAAATGGTGAGCTAGAGCCTTGGTCCTGTGGTGGTGGTTGGTGCTTCCCCTGTGACAGCAAAAGCGCAGCGTTCTCAGCAGCCCCAGAGGCATGTAAAAGTGTTAACATTCTACAATGTGTTTTGATCCTGTATCTTAACATCTCAACAATGTCAGACTGGGGTGCCTGGAGCCTACCAGTAAGATTAATTATGGGGGCCCTCTATACAGCTACATGAAAATATTACCAGACACTCCTTTGGAAATTTGCTAAAATGCTGTCAGCATACATTTTTTTTCAGTAGTAGTTTGCCTAGTCCTTGCCTCTGTTTCTGTACTGAGTCCTGTCAGTAGAATGCTGCCTGGATTTTTCTTTGAACTAGAGCCCTTTTACAGTGGGAAAAAAAAGTATTTAGTCAGCCACCAATTGTGCAAGTTCTCCCACTTAAAAAGATGAGAGAGGCCTGTAATTGTCATCATAGGTAGACCTCAACTATGAGAGACAAAATGAGAAAACAAATCCAGAAAATCACACTGTCTGATTTTTAAAGAATTAATTTGCAAATTATGGTGGAAAATAAGTATTTGGTCAATAACAAAAGTTCATCTCAATACTTTGTTATATATCCTTTGTTGGCAATGACAGAGGTCAAACGTTTTCTGTAAGTCTTCACAAGGTTGGCACACACTGTTGCTGGTATGTTGGCCCATTCCTCCATGCAGATCTCCTCTAGAGCAGTGATGTTTTGGGGCTGTTGCTGGGCAACACGGACTTTCAATTCCCTCCAAAGGTTTTCTATGGGGTTGAGATCTGGAGACTGGCTAGGCCACTACAGGACCTTGAAATGCTTCTTACTAAGCCTCTCCTCCTCTCCTGGCGCTGTGCTTGGGATCATTGTCATGCTGAAAGACCCAGCCACGTTTCCTCTTCAATTCCCTTGCTGATTGAAGGAGGTTTGCACTGAAAATTTCACGATACATGGCCCCATTCATTCTTTCATGTACACGGATCAGCCGTCCTGGTCCTTATGCAGAGAAACAGCCCCAAAGCATGATGTTTCCACCCCCATGCTTCACAGTAGGTATGGTGTTCTTTGGATGCAACTCACCATTCACTCTCCTCCAAACACGGCGAGTTGTGTTTCTACCAAACAGTTCTACTTTGGTTTCATCTGACCATATGACATTCTCCCAATACTCTTCTGCAACATCCATATGCTCTCTAGCAAAGTTCAGATGGGCCTGGATATGTACTGGCTTAAGCAGGGGAACACGTCTGGCACCGCAGGATCTGAGTCCCTGGCGGCGTAGCGTGTTACTGACGGTAGCCTTTATTACGTTAGTCCCAGCTTTCTGCCGGTCATTCACTAGATCCCCCCGTGTGGTTCTGGGATTTTTGCTCACCGTTCTTGTGATCATTTTGACCTCACGCGGTGAGATCTTGCATGGAGCCCTTGATCGAGGGAGATTATCAGTGGTCTTGTAAGTCTTCCATTTTCTAATTATTGCTCCCACAGCTGATTTCTTCACACCAAGCTGCTTGCCTATTACAGATTCAGTCTCCCCAGCCTGGTGCAGGTCTACAATTTTGTTTCTGGTGTCCTTCCACAGCTCTTTGGTATTCACCATAGTAGAGTTTGGATTGTGACTGTTTGAGGTTATGGACAGGTGTCTTTTATACTGATAACAATTTCAAACAGGTTCCATTACTACAGGTAATGAGTGGAGGACAGAGGAGCCTCTTAAAGAAGAAGTTACAGGTCTGGGAGAGCCAGAAATCTTACTTGTTTGTAGGTGACCAAATACTTATTTTCCACCATAATTTGCAAATAAATTCTTAAAAAATCAGACAATGTGATTTTCTAGATATGTTTTCTCATTTTGTCTCTCATAGTTGAGGTCTACCTATGATGACAATTACAGGCCTCTCTCATCTTTTTAAGTGGGAGAACTTGCACAATTGGTGGCTGACTAAATACTTTTTTTCTCCACTGTAGCTCTGTCAGCCAGGAATATGTGCCCACACAGCAGCAGATCTCAGGCAGCAGCAAGATGCTGATTTTTGATTAGGGTCCCTGCATTGTGATTGAGAAGAGGGGGCCAAGGAGGAAGGTTACTGGTTGGCCTGACTACACTTAGATGCCATCTCAGCCACCCATTATTTCTATAGTATATAAAAATAAACTGGGTAGTTTCTTAACTAGTTCCAGACAACCCATTGACTTTACATGTCTGGGCGGTCCATGCTTAACCCAGCAAGGACGTATATATAAGTCATTGCAAGATTAAGCAGCTGCATGAAATTGTACAGCTGTAAGATCAGAATTCCAGCTGTTACTACAGTATACTGTAGGAGGCTGCATTCCTCCTGTAACTAGGACTATTGCAACAGCCCCAGTTACAGAGGAAATTATCAAAAGGAAAACTAAAATAATGTTAAAATGCCCAAAGGTCTATTATGACATTGTGGGGCTCAATGTATAAAAAAAGAATAAAAAGACAAATAAAACACCACTACCACACCCACATCATAAATAATCTATCCAATATATTATACTGATACATAGCCTGGTAGGCAATCTATTTTAATTTTAAATTATATATTTTGTCAGTATAACTTTGGGTCTGTTCTTTGAGATGAAAACTTACAAAACTTAATTCTCACAAAATCTTGGTTTATCCTATTAGCCTTACTTTCAAATAAAGCATTCATACTCTAGGTCACTTGGGAAAATTATTACATGGATGAATTAATATGAAATCTAATATTGATTGAATGGGATAAATCATAGTAAATCATACCAAAAAGAAACATTATGGAAATGTTAGAAGCCATTACAATCATAATTGCCATAAGAGCCTATCACACAAAGATATTAGCAATCTAAAATCTGATCTTAGAACACAGTTGGAAAATCATAGCAATAGACTTTTCTCTCCGCTGATTTTAGACGGAATCTGTGGCACAGTCTCCGTACGAGACTTCAACGCAGAAGTGAACCTAGCTTGAATAACTTTTTATGTAGAAGTCTATGAATGCAGGAAGAGGAGGAGCAGGCTGCTGAAAAGATACACAAATACAGTAACTGCAGCTGCTAAGTGCCTCTATGCTGTGAGTGAGAGAGCTCTTTTGACACTGCTAATCGTGCAGCTGCGGAAACAGGGAGCCGGCTGTAACTTCAGCGGGAGCTCCCAGAGAAAAGGTAGGCTAGGTTTATTACCTTCCCTGCCTTCCCGATCGCTGTGTATACAGTGCTCAATGAGCGGTGTATACTGCGCTATGGGCACCGACATGTTGCTGCTCCCCTTGACACAGCGGTCATGTGATCCACCGGGATCAGCGTGTGTAAGAGCTGCTGGGTCCTACAGGACCCAGATCAACTCTATAAGCTATATAGTAACGTGCAGGAGGCTGTATTCCTCCTGCAACTGGGGCTAAATGTACCAGCCGCAGTTACAGGGGAAATCAGCCTCCCTAACCAAAAACAAAATGTGATCAGATGTCCCCAAAGGTCTATAATGACTAGAAATTAGCAAATTGAAGCTGCAGAAGTGGAATTTGATCCGAATTTCAGGAAATCTTCGATTCGCCTCGATTCCGGATTTCCTCACACTTCGATGCATTGAATCGCAATTTTTAATAAAATGGCTGCTGCACATGTTAGGACAAGGGGCAAGGGACTCTGGGAATGCGGGATCACCAACAATGCCATGCATGCAGCTAATTAGCAGCCAGCTGGCCCTGTGATGTCACAGCCATATAAAAACCCTTGGCCATTTTAGGTTCAGTCATTTCACATCGCTCTTACTGCAGGGACAGATGCCAGCAGGAGCTAGGGAAAGACTTAGAAAACAGATAGAAGTTCTGGGAGAGAGGATTACAAATGTAGGGAAAGTATAGAGAGGAATTCAAAGAAGAATTTGGGGTAGTTGCAGCGTCATTAACAGCAAGAATTTTAATGCACATTGCAATTTGCAGCACTCACTACCGTTATACTGCTGCTCATTACTCATACCTGTGTCTTCAAGGTGGTACACAACAAGCCTTTTGCAGTGCAGTACAGCAAAAAACAATGAATTATCATCCACTAATATTTGCAGTTATCTGTTCTAACGCCTTTTTAAGAGGTTTATTATATGGGGCTTAATCACTGTTCTTTCAAAGCATAACATTATAGTCCATTTGTCAGTACTACTGTGCCAAAGAAAACTGAATTCTTATCCAGTTATCTCTGCAGTCATCTGTTCTAATGCCTTTTTCAAGGCATTTATTAGTGGGGAAAGACATAAGGAGCATATTAGCCATTCAGTTCAGAGTATAAAATTACAGGCCATTTCTCAATACAGTAGTAGCAAAAATCAATAATTCTTAGCCACTAATCTCTGCAGTTAGCAGTTATTCTAACACTTATTTAAAGGTGTTTATTAGTGTGGAAACAAATAAGGGCCATATTCGCCGTTCTGTTCCAAGTATAAAATTACAGGCCATTTTGCAGTACAATACTGCTAAAAAAAAAATCATAATTCTTATCCAGTAATGTCAGCCTTTGTCAAGCTTTTTTTTAAAAGTGTTCATTAGTGGGGAAACAAATAAGGGTCATATTCGCCATTTTGTTCCCAGTATAAAATTACAGGCCATTTCTCAATACAGTAGTGGCAGAAATCAATAATTATTAGCCACTAATCTCTGCAGTTAGCTGTTATTCTAACACTTATTTAAAGGTGTTTATAAGTGGGGAAACAAATAAAAGGCATATTCACCGTTGTGTTCCAAGTATAAAATTACTGGCCATTTTGCAGTACAGTACTGCCAAAAAAAAATCATAATTCTTATCCAATAATCTCTGCCTTTATCACACTTTTTTTTAAAGGTGTTATTTAGTGGGGAAAGAAATAAGGGGCATATTCGCCATTCTCTTCAAGTAGAAAATTACAGACCCTTTTTGCCCTGTATTTATTTACTTTGCAATTACGTTTTTTCATCTAACAGTATGTCAGACAGAGAAGCGGCAGGCCATGCACAGGGGAGAGCCACAGGCCTAAATGTTTATGGCGCAGGCATAGGTCGCAGCAGAGTAAGGGGGCGTGGCAACAGGGGTCACTTACAGAGACCTGAGCTCCCAGTGTCAGCTAGCGGTCGTGTCTTTACCAGCAACCCAACGGTTGTAGAATGGTTGACTTAGTCATCCACTTCATCCCAAGTCACATCAGCCAAGTGTCGGTGGGCTTGTCAGACACAACCCTTAGTTGGCATGGCCCGGGAGCAGGCCCGGTACCCTCAGGTGTCCTGAACCTGCCTCTGTCCTTTTCTGTTCCCTCAGCTAGAGAAGTACTCTATGCTGTGGGCTCAGATCCACTATACAGTGAGGAGCTACTACAGGACAGTCAGCAATTAGTGCCCAGCCAAGATCTGGAGGAGACATCCGCCGCTTCCTCCGGTAGGCGGGCAAGTAGTGATGAGGAGAGTGGCGTTTGAGCTGGTGTTGCGAGCGATCAGGCTCCTGGCTCAGAGACCATTGAGGAGGACATCAGTGACCTGCAGATATTAGTGGATGACGATGTAGCCGATCACAATTGGGAGCCAGGTGACGAAGGGGCTTCATCATCATTGGGAGAAGAGGGTGGCAGCTTGCGCACGAGGCAGCGGCGGAGTCAGTAGGGTGGCAGCAGTGGGAGGTCGGGAGCCAAACGTGACCAGTGTAGACCACCCGCTTTGCAGCAGCCTACCTGCCCAGAAAGCAGTGGTGCAGGGGTTCACAGAGGCAGTGGCGGTAGCAGTCAGTTAGTGCGGAGTGTTGGGGATAAAATCACCTACTCGGCGGTGTGGCAGTTTTTTGTTAAGCCACCAGGGGAGGTGAACATCCCCATACCACAGATGAGGTCTTATAACAATGACCGACAGGTCTCTCACCCCCCACCAACCCCCGGCCATACCAAACCACAGACCAAAATGAAAATAAGGGCGGGCGGGTGGGCCACTTCACTCGCGTTAACCATCAGACTGACCCCAGACTCACCCCTGCGCTCCCCTTATCATCTCTGACTCCACCCCCCTTTTTCCCTCTCTCACCATACACTATTAACCCCTCCGTTACCTAATGCTCCCCCCTGTCATGCAGGACCTGTCCCCTAGTGTCTAGGGCCTTCCCTAGTCATAAATGCATTGTAAAATGTTACAACAGATAAACCACACCCACTTTCTCTGACAAAAAAGCAATGTGACAAGCCTTGTGTAAAAATCTTCAAACACACAGCATGCTTGCACACACAGTGTAAAACTTGTTTTTAAAAAAAGTTTTAAAAATTAGAAAAAAAATATGTGCCAGACTTGATATACAGTGCTCAGCATAAATGAGTACACCCCAATAGATTTGTCAGAATACGTTTAGTTTCCTTTCAGAATTAACATTTTCATTGGGATACCCATACTATAAAATATTCCCATGAGCCAGTAACCCCACGGTGCGAAAATGCAGCATTTCTGTCGTGGCAAAAAAAAAGTTTTTCAGTATCTACAAAGTGAATGGGATTCTGGCTATTCCCATTCATACATTGCATAAATTGCATTGCTGGTGGTTTACATATAGGTATAATGGGGCAGAAAGTCTGCAGGAAAACTCTGCGAAAATGCAATGGAAAATGCTGTGGAGAAAAACGCAATGTGTTTCCGCTGAATTTTTTTCCATAGCGTTTCGCTATGTGGGGCCATTTTAGTTTGTCGGAGACAAATCCCAAATTGTTCAGTTTAGTTATAAAGCGAACAATCTGGAATATTCGTGTCGAATTCAGTTTGTAGCAAACCAATTCGCCTGTCTCTAGTGTCCAGCAGACAGGTGACTATAAAAGTGTGTTATTTAACAAAGAAAACCCCTTCCAAATTTCATGCTGTCAGCGATGGCACCACATTGAAATGTCACAAGTCCTGAGAAAGAAAATAATTTGCACAGAAAAGGTGAAGGCTACAAGAAGATCAGCAAAACTTTACTTTTCAGTCAGAATACTATAGCAAAAGTGATGCAAAAATTTAACAAAGAACTGCAGCCAGTTAACACCTAAACAGGAGTGTCTTCCAATGAGAACAGTTGAAGAAAATCGGCATGCAAATTCACTGCAGTTAGCAAAAGAAGTAAATAAAAGCAAACAAACTGGGGCAAGTGTTTCTCATGACACACTATGACATACACTGCAGAGGAATGGCACGAATGGTTGTCGTCCATGAAGGAAGCCCATGCACAAAAAATCCCACCTACAATTTGCCAGGACCCACGCTGAAAAAGATGAAGACTACTGGGACTTTATAATCTGGAGTGATGAGACCAAGATAAACTGATGGATTAAAAACTGTATGGTGTCACAAGGTACCTTACAGACAACCGTCTGCTGGCCGCTGGCCATGATTGGATGGCAGGGCCGGCGTTAAGAAATCAATAGCCATTCTTAGCCGATAAATATTATATATTATTTTGACTGAATTGGAATGGCGGCTCTTTTCTGTTCAGTCTCCTAGAAGTTCATTTCATTCCTGTGTGTTCGTTATGAAATAATCATTCATTCTGAGATCTTCATTAATATGAAATTGTTTCTCACCTTTTATTACTTAGATTTGTACCAATATTACAAGTTTCTAGTTGACTGATGCATTTGTTATATAGTATGTTTTATTGATATGCACTGGAATGTAGCACTCACAATTTACTTTCACTGCATACTTTAGCATTTTCTTTAATTGCATGTGTGATGCACGTCGATAATCTATAATGGAATTACAGAACATCTTGATAAAATGTATTTCATACTGTAACCCACAATACAGCTAGCAATTATATACTGTACTTGTATTGTGTTTTAGTATCATCACTTAAAGAGTTTGTGTAGGATCCAGGTGGTTATGGTAGTGTCATATTAAAAACATAGTACAGTGTAAGCTGACTTTTAAGAGTTTGCTCTTTTTCCATTTGTTTGCATAGACTATATGAAAGCTTCGATCTACAGTATGAATAAACAATTGACACATACACCTTCCTTCCATGCTGTCCTAGTGTACCACATAGTTATATAGTGGCCAAAGTTCAATAATAAATCAGTTTCCTTGCTGCAAATATTAAATGTTTTGTCTAAGATTTAAAAAAAACAACAAACAATGGTTTGGTTTTCTTCCAGAAATATCCCCACAATGTTCTTGTTTATAGCAAATATGAAAATATAATAAATAAAAACTAAAAATATGTGATTAAATGTCTGTCAATCTCTGATGAATTAGCACTATCACTGTATGTTGTTCCTCTGTTTCTCACATGAATAGAATTCTACAGTACTAATGAAGCAGTCTTTGTTACCAAATCTCAAGGACAAAATTATACTTTAACCGATCTACTGTATTTCTTAAATATGTGATGCCCCTACTAATCTACAGTCTGGATCTATTGCATTCTCTGTCTTTTTATGAAAAAAAAGCTTTTTCTCATTTCCTTGTTGAATAAGGGAAGTTGGCGCTTTGATCTGATTTCATTACTAAATGTCCTTCAAAATCTCTGAAGATATGAGAGGAATTTATGAGAGGAATTCCAAACTCGAACCCTAGAAAAAGAAACAGATTCAAGCTATTGAGAAAAGTTAGGTATTATTGATAATTAAGATGTAGCAAAAGTATTTAACCAGAAGCAGACAATGACAGCAATGGGTCGCTATGCAACAACTGCATGTAAGTCCCTCTTCTGAGACGTGTTTCACAGACATCATCCATAAAACACATGGGGGCCAATATACTGAGTCCACTGGAGCAAGATGTGCCAATTTTATTAAGAGGTGCGAGCCAGAGATGTCAACCAGGGAAAGCCCTTCACAGGGTGATTTGCGAATGGCAAATCGCAACGAAAGTAGGACTGACTTTTTCAAGGTACATGGCTTTTATAAAAGGGCACAGCTAAATAATACAATACATGAAATAATATCAGATGGTTCAATAAAATAAACTATTGAGCTATTTTTATTTATGCCATTTAGCAAACCCTATATATATTGTGTTAATTTTATTGTGTGGTTAAAGGGAACCTGTATACTGGTGCTCCCGGCGCCTGCGCTGTTCTTCAGAGAAGCCGGATATGGACACCCCAGCTTCACTGCGCAATTGCCGGAGGTAAAGGGCATGCGTACTAAAGCCAAGATGTACGCCAAAAACTGTATACAAAAATCTATAAGATATAAATGAGACTCAATTTCATATATTGCAGCTAGAAAGTTTAAGAGGGTCTCTTTTCATAACATTTTATAAATAAAACGTAACTTTTAATAAATGTAAGAAATAAAATTTAACTGAACACACAGCCAAAAATGAATTAAAAAGTCTTTGTTGTTATTTGTATATAAAGCAGGCTTATCTAATTATTCACCGCTTGAGAAAAAAAAAAAAAAAAAAAAAATCTTTTTATTTATTTTTCTCTCTTTCTCTTTACCCATGCTGCTACCATCTAAAGTGCTGTGTGTGGATTGGAAGCAATTTGGAAACGTTTCAATGAGCACAATATTCCGCTGTGATTAAAGAGGGGTATCTGAATGATTCCAGACACCACTCATGGCAGGGAAAAAAAAACAAAAAAAAAAAAAAAACATATTATATATTATCTATCTTTCTTTTTTCTTTTCTTTTCCCCTCTCTTCCCTTTCTTTTGGATAATATTATTTATGCATAAATCCCAGCACTAACGCTATAGTTAGAGGATATTGTTTAAAGAGTTATAGGTAGATAATATAGCAACATAACCTATTAGCCCAAACCATACTTATAAAACATAAATCCCAGCGTTATAATAGGGGATAGCCTTTAGGCAGTCTTATTGCTCATTGATTGGAAAAACTGGGTCCCAGATATTAAACATAAGTCACAGCACAAAGGCAGTTGTTAAAAAGTAACACTGAGACCAAGGTTCCAGATATTAAACATAAGTCACAGCACAGAGGTAGTTAATAAAAAGATGGCGTTTTAAGCATCTCCCTATTTATTGTTTGCTCACTTTCCCATTGGCGCCTGCTATTGCATTTCACTTACTGGCTATACTCCTTGTTCCTTGTTACCTGCTCTTCTGATTTTCTGACCACTGGCTTACCTTTGACTATTCTCTTGGATTTTGATTCTGTACTGCATTGCTCGATTGTTACCGACCCCTTGGCTAGCTGACCTCCCTTTGTTGTTTGTGCGTCCTGTCTGCGTTCTGTGTTATCACTTATTATAAGGAGGGACTGTCGACTGGTTGCTGGCTGTCACCTAGGACAGATCGGGCAAGTTAGCCAGGGACAGTGGGGGGGATTCAGCTTAGGGTCCACTGTCTTGTTGTGCCCCTCCCCCCTAAGTTCTCCAGCAGCTCCTCTAGTGATTCCCTTACAAATGTTGTGAGGTTTTTTAAAGATACAGTGGGGAAAAAAAAGTATTTAGTCGGCCACCAATTGTGCAAGTTCTCCCACTTGAAAAGATGAGGCCGGCCTGTAATTGAAATCATAGGTAGCCCTCAACTATGAGAGACAAAATGAAAAAACATATCTAGAAAATCACATTGTCTGATTTTTTAAGAATTTATGGTGGAAAATAAGTATTTGGTCAATAACAAAAGTTCATCTAAATACTTTGTTATATATCCTTTGTTGGCAATGACAGAGGTCAAACGTTTTCTGTAAGCCTTGACAAGGTTGGCACACACTGTTGCTGGTATGTTGGCCCATTCCTCCATGCAGATCTCCTCTAGAGCAGAGATGTTTTGGGGCTGTTGCTGGGCAACACGGACTTTCAACTCCCTCCAAAGGTTTTCTATGGGGTTGAGATCTGGAGACTGGCTAGGCCACTCCAGGACCTTGAAATGCTTCTTACGAAGCCACTCCTTCGTTGCCCTGGCGGTGTGCTTGGGATCACTGTCATGCTGAAAGACCCAGCCACATTTCATCTTCAATGCCCTTGCTGATGGAAGGAGGTTTGCACTCAAAATCTCACGATACATGGCCCCATTCATTCTTTCATGTGCACGGATCAGTCATCCTGGTTCCTTTGCAGAGAAACAGCCCCAAAGCATGATGTTGCCACCCCCATGCTTCACAGTAGGTATGGTGTTCTTTGGATGCAACTCAGCATTCACTTCATCCAAACACGACGAGTTGTGTTTCTACCAAACAGTTCTACTTTGGTTTCATCTGACCATATGACATTCTCCCAGTACTCTTCTGGAACATCCAAGTGCTCTCTAGCAAAGTTCAGACGGGCCCGGATATGTACTGGCTTAAGCAGGGGGACACATCTGGCACTGCAGGATCTGAGTCCCTGGCGGCGTAGTGTGTTACTGACGGTAGCCTTTGTTACGTTAGTCCCAGCTTTCTGCAGATCATTCACGAGGTCCCCCCGTGTGGTTCTGGGATTTTTGCTCATTATTCTTGTGATCATTTTGACCCCACGGGGTGACATCTTGCGTGGAGCCCCTGATCGAGGGAGATTATCAGTGGTCTTGTATGTCTTCCATTTTCTAATTATGGCTCCCACAGTTGATTTCTTCACACCAAGCTGCTTGCCTATTGCAGATTCAGTCTTCCCAGCCTGGTGCAGGTCTACAATTTTGTTTCTGGTGTCCTTCCACAGCTCTTTGGTCTTCACCATAGTGGAGTTTGGAGTGTGACTGTTTGAGGTTGTGGACAGGTGTCTTTCATACTGATAATTTCAAACAGGTTCCATTACTACAGGTAATGAGTGGAGGACAGAGGAGCCTCTTAAAGAAGAAGTTACAGTTCTGTGAAAGCCAGAAATCTTGCTTGTTTGTAGGTGACTAAATACTTATTTTCCATCATAATTTGCAAATAAATTCTTAAAAAATCAGACAATGTGATTTTCTAGATATGTTTTCTCATTTTGTCTCTCATAGTTGTGGTCTACCTATGATGTCAATTACAGGCCTCTCTCATCTTTTTAAGTGGAAGAACTTGCACAATTGGTGGCTGACTAAATACTTTTTTTTCCCCACTGTATATCTCTATATACAAGTATATTATGCATTCAAACTAAATTACTATTAAACCTTAAAACATCCTCTTTTGAAAGTAGCTGAGACTGTGACTAAGCTTTTACAGTCACTGCATTCCATGCAAAAGCTGTGGGTTCTAAACTCGAAAACCTAATGAAAAGTTAAAACTGGGAGACTCCTGGGAAACCGGTATTTCACAATCTGAGGAGCTGGCATAGTTTTCAGATAAGAATTATGCCAGTTTTTCATTTACAGGCAGCAAAAGAATTGGGCAATGATCAGTAATGAACGCTCCTAGGAACATCCCTTCTTTATCATTGCCAACCTGGTTGGCCTATGTAAAATGATGATTACTGTGCTGCTAGAAAACAGGATGATCAATACAGTAGTATTTCGTAATATAGGTGGTTTGGGCTCAAGGTACCTGGGGACCCATGCCTGACCAAACAGACCACCAACTTTGATTTAGCCCTATACCAATAGCAAGGGGTATGCACCCCTGATGCCTGCTCCTGACACAGATGTATGCAGGAAATATTCATAGACTTAAAGTACAAAGGTCCTTATAGGGGTATTCCCATCTCAAGTATCCTATATATAATACTAGCTTATATAAATTAAAGAGTTTTCCTAAATAAATTTCTTTAGCAATTCTGCTTCATTTGCCTGCTATGTGAAATTGTTGCTCCATAGTTTACATACAGTATCATTGTCCAGGCACCTGGCCTGTATCTGCGCGCAGGAAAATCAACTCAGATAATTGCAGTTTGCTGATAAAGGCTTAGGCAGTGTTTTATCTCTCTGTGTAAACACAAAGATAACATTGAGTTTTCTGCAAGTACCTTGTCTCTGCACCATTTAAGTTTTTTCTCTCCAAACCTGTGCAATGTAATATACATTTAATGTGCATGTTATTTGATTGGCGTTATTATAGATGTCTAGAAATCATAACAAATCATTACCCATCGTAAATTAAATGTCGATATCTAGTGAGGTACTTCATAGTGTCCTGTCCATCAAACAATCAAAGCCCGTCTACCAGTTTATGGAAGAATACAAGAAATGAGAAGAAGAGACAGAAGGCCAAACTGATGGGAAAACGCCTTTTAACCTCTGCAGGACTGCAAAGAGAAGACACAGAATGTATAAAGGTAGGTGTGTGAATGTCTAGTTCAGCTTACCATATATACTGTATGGCCACTGTACTGTACCATTTCTTTTATCCTGCATACATAGCCACTGCACAGTAACACTTCTATTATCCTACATATATGAGCATGGAACACTACCTCTACTTTTATACTGCATTTATAGGCATTGCAGAGTGTCTCTTCTCTTATCCTGTATATATGTGCACAGTACAAGTGTTTTCCAGTATACATGGACACTGCACAGTACCACTTATCTAATACTGCATATATGGGGAAAGTACAGTACTACTCCTTCATATACATACACCACCACTACGTGTCCTCTTCTCCTGCATGGCTCAGTACATTTCTCCAAGGGTGGTTAGTTTTTCTAATCCATCAAAAAAACAGTACTACGGACATAAAAATGCCAGATGGATGGAAAAAAATAGAAGTCTTTTTGTTTGTATGCATCAATTGAATTCAATGATTAAGAAAAATGTAAAAACCCTTCTGTTGGCCCAGAATCATCATACAGCCCAGGCCTATTTTAGCCTTTATCGTCTCTGATGTTGAGGTCAGGCCCACCTGCCTTTTAGGCTCGTAAGGAAAGGTTTGATACATATACAGTGAAACCTCTTTCAGATAACCACCCAAAATTGCATGAAAAAGTAGTCTTCTAGAGAGGTGGTCTTCTCAAAGAAGGCTAGTATGTAAAACTGAAAATCTAACACACAAAATGTGGTATGGGTAAGGAAGTGGTCTTCTCAAAGATGTGGTCTTTTGGAGAGGTTTCACTGTACAAATCCCTGGCAGTCACTGTATTTATAAACTATGAAACCACGAACAGTAACACTAATGCTGTATAGCTTTGTTTGCCAAACTGTGGGTCGAGACCTCTGGGGGTTTGCGAGCCAAGTTGAGAAATTTCTGCAACATTACAGGACTGCAAGCTGCCAGCAATACTAATTGCTGTTATTTTGCAGATTTGCCAAAGGACCTTCGATAATGTCAGCCATATGACTTCAAGATACTGTGTGCAAAGGTACTACACACTTATACAGAAACCAGAAGTTTACATACACTATATAAAAAGAGACATATGCATGTTTTTCTCGCTATCTGACATGAAATCAGAATAAACTTTTCCCATTTTAGATCAAATAGGATTACCAAAATTATTTATATTTGTCAAATGCCAGAATAATGAGAGAGAGAATTTTTAAGGCATTTTTATTACTTTCTGCAATGTCAAAAGTTTACATACATTTCATTAGTATTTGGTACCATTACCCTTAAATTGTATGACTTGGGTCAAACGTTTTGGATATCCTTCCACAAGCTTCTCACAATAGTTGGTAGGAATTTGGGCCCATTCCTCCTGACAAAAATGGTGTAACTGAGCGATGTTTGTGGGCCGCCTTGCTCACACCTGCCTTTTCAGCTTTACCCATAAATTTTCAAAAGGATTGAGATCAGGGCTTTGTGATGGCCACTCCAAAACATTGACTTTGTTATCCTTAAGCCAATTTGTCACCAGTTTGGCAGTATTCTTCGGGTCATTGTCCATTTGGAAGAACCAATTTAGCCCAAGCTTTAACTTCCTGTCTGATGTCTTGAGATGTTGCTTCAGTATTGCCACATAATGTTCTTTCCTCGTGATGCCATCTATTTTGTGAAGTGCACATGTCCCTTCTGCAGCAAAACAACCCTACAACATGATGCTGCCACCCCTATGTTTCACAGTTGGGATGGTGTTCTCAGGCTTGCAAGCTTCTAGCCTTTTTCCTCCAAACATAACGATGGTCATTATGGCCAAGCAACATAGTTGGGAACATGCTGCCCAGACTGTGCAAATGATGAACATACTGTGCAGTGAAAAAATATGTAGAGCTAGAGGAGTGAACCATGGGGCTACTGGCCTAATGCCACATCAACTGTGTTAGCCATCTAAAAAATCACTGCTACAGCCACAGAAAGAGCCAGCACTGTCCCCAAAAAAGAGAAAAACAAGACCCACGCGTTTTCATTAAATCATCAGGGGTCAAATGAGAGGAAGCAGTAAAAACTGTTGTTAATACACCTAGGTGAATATAAGTCACATATTAGCGAGTCCGCAGTTAATATTGTCAGTGCATGCCGTGCTTGGAGGCCAAGAATATTTAATGACCAAGCTGACAGAGTAGAGCCAATCAGATTGCACTGCATCATGGCCACGGATCGCCCTCTACCCATGTGGTGTCAGATACCACTAGTGCATCATTGGCCGCATCCACCGTGCATGGCTATGCCTTCCAATGAAAAGCCAGGGGGCATGCCTTGGTTATTGTGGGAATGTAGAATGCTGGCTGTGACAGCGTTCTCACTGACCACATAAACAAACACATATGAAAACAACACAGAGAACAGCAAGAGCATGTCAAAGCAGCCCTAGTGTATTAACAGCAGATTTTATTGCTTTCTCTCATTTGACCCCTGATGATTTAATGAAACGTGTGGGTATTGACTTTCTCTTATTTCCCTAGAGTATGTCAGTGCTGGCTCGTTCTGTGGCTGTAGCAGTGATTTTTAGAGGGCTGGCCCTGTTGGCGTGGCATTAGACCAGTAGCCCCATGGTTCACTCCTCTAGTTCTATATATTTTTTCACTGCACAGTATGATCATCATTTGCACAGTCTGGGCACCACGTTCCCAACTATGTTGCTTTGATTAGGGAGGTTTTCCCCTATCTCTACCTTGTATGTAGGTTATTACTAATACATGAATCTACATTAGGTATTGATTTGTCTGTTAGCATTTATGTATTTGTTTGCTTTTGGGCTGAGTGGCCGTTTTATCTATATTATTAAACGTGATCGAGCCTCGATCGAGGTCCTCCAGACGTCTACAAGATGTAAAGAAGAAAAATTTTTAGAGAGTCTGCTAAGCGGTGAGAAGCTATATGTGGATGTGCCTGTGGTGGAGTCCTGCAGCAGTACCAGGAGATCAGGAGTGCACACTGCATGGCTGTCAGTGAAGCCTCACAGACCGCTGTGGAGAGATTGCCGCGCTGGTCTGGGGAAATTAGTGGGGTAGTCAAGGGTGATATCCACTGTCAGGTGGTTAGCAGGAACTTCTCTTCAGTCATGGCTCACAGAGGAAGGATGGTGAGTAGACATATAGGGTGAGTAGGCCTCAGGTTCAGCAGATCGAGGTTGCCTCTTTGATTGACAACATAATACCCCGGGTGACTAGACATGGGCTTGATGGAAAGCCCTGGGGTATTTTCAGGCAATATTAGAGATGGTGGCAGGGAGGATGAGTAAGATTAAGAAGTTGATTCAGCAGAGCACAGACTCCATTCAACTTCTTCTGGTGCAGGCTTGCCATGCCCCCTCTTCTCATATATTTTAATGTTTAATCAAATTTATTAAAGTTTTGCAATAAGAACAGAAAGAAGAAAAGGGAAAGGGGGTACAATGTTATAACATCAATATCAGTTAAAACAATAACAGGGGGGGGGGCACGCAGGCCACCTTATTTATGGATAAGGCACAGTAGTGGAAGTTTGGGTAAAAAGGCCAACGAAGCCCACCACAACAGGATCAGCAATAAATGACACAATGACAACTAAAATGACTATAACTTTAGGTGGGTGATAGCTAAAAAAAACTAAAAAGTCAACTGTAAAAAGCTACCACAGGGCCACCCACCTAACCATAAATTAAAACAAACATCAAGGGGGGGGGGACCAAAAGGGGAACACAGGTGTACAAGACATATGAGGCCTAGGACACGACAAGGGCAGGAGGGAGGAGGTAGGAGATGGAACGGAAGGGGAAATTTAGAAATGGAGAGCAGCCAGACACTGCACCAACAGAAAACAAAAAACAGAACAACCCCAAATCAAGAAAAAAAAAGAGAGAAACTCAGAGGACTCCTGAAACACCACCCACGGCCGCCAGAGGGACTCAAATTTGGAGGGGTCGGGCGAGTCCTCAGCCACCAGGGCCTCCATTCTTCTGATAAGGAGAAGCGACTGAAGGAACTCCACCAGGGTAGGCACAGCAGTGCTACGCCAATGCCTGGGGATAACTGTTCTGGAGGCGGTGAGGAAGTGTCGCAAAAGGTCTCTTTTAACGGCAGAGACCCTACCCGGTATAATGGAGAGAAGTGCGAGCTGGGGTGAAGGCGTGACAGATCTGCCACTCACTTTAGCATAAAGCTCAAAGACGGCATCCCAAAAGAGTTTAAGGGCCGCGCATTCCCACCAGATATGATATAAGGTACCTTTTTCGAAACCACAGCGCCAACACCGGTCAGAGACGCCAGGGTAGATCCTATGTAAGAGGTCAGGACAGCGGTACCAGCGGGTCAGTATTTTGTAATTCTTTTCCTGCGCACCACAGGATAGCGGGAGTTTGTGTGTGCACAGGTAGGATTTATCCCAGTCAGCAGTAGAGAGGCGAGTACCGAGGTCAGACTCCCAGGGGCCAATGTAGGAGGGAGGCCCAGGTGTAGCATCTTGGAGGAGAATGCCATAAAGAACAGAGAGGGCGCGGAGTGGTGTCAGTCTGGGAAAGGGCAAGCTCCAGGTTAGTTAAAGAGGAAGAGAGCGTGGGAAGCAGGGAGAACCTGCGGATGAAGGTAGTGAGCTGGCCATATTCCAACCAGGAGAAACGGAGATTGGGATGAGAGGCTTGCAATTGTAACAGAGAAGGAAGAGAAGTGCTATCCATGACCTGATGCAAACGAACATTATCCCTAGCCAACCAGCAAAGAAATCTGTCAGCAGAGCAACTCGGTGGGAACATGGGATTTCGGAACAGAGGGCTGAGAGGACCCGGGACCCTGGCTATGCGACCACCCGCGCTTATGGAATCCCAGGTCTTGAGGAAATGAGAGGATAAAATGGAGTGTCTGATAATACTGGGGCGAGGAGGAGAGATGAGCTGACAGCAAGTCGGCCTCTATAGAGACCCACTGCTTGTCCGCCCCGCGATAGCGCCAGTCAAAAAAAGGCGCAACAGTACTGTCGCGTGATAGTATATTCTAGGGTCGGGCAGGCCCGTACCACCGCGATTTCTACGGCGTGTCAATGTCTGGAAGCGTAACCTGCTTCGTGACGCTCCCCACACAAATCTCCCAAACAAAGTCTGGGCGCGAACAAAAAAGGAGCGTGGTATTGGAATGGGCAGGGCTTGAAACACATATAATAACCGGGGCATGACATCCATTTTTAGAGCGTTGATGCGACCAAACCATGAGAGCATGAGGGAACCATATTTCCGCAGATCTGTCGAAAGGGATTCAAGGAACGGTAAGTAATTAAGGTGGTAGAGAAGGGAGAGGTCTGAAGGGACGTGAATCCCGAGATATTTAATGGATGTGCGGTGCCATTTGAAGGGGAATTCGTTCGCAAGGAGGGCTGCTTCTGCTGGGGGCAAGGTGATATTGAGGGCCTCACTCTTAGAGAGATTTACTTTGAAATTACTCAGGTGGCCAAAGCGACAGAACTCACGCAGGATGGCCGGAAAGGAAACGCGCGGCTGAGAGATGTATAAGAGGAGGTCGTCGGCGTATAAAGCCGTTTTGACCTGGCGGTTGCCCAGCTGCACGCCATGGACACTAGGACAGTTCCGTAAGGCAGTCGCTAGATGTTCCATGACCAGTGCATATAAAAGAGGAGACAGGGGACAACCCTGTCGCGTGCCGTTCCGGACCGGAAAGGAGTTGGAGAGGAGCCCGTTAACCCGCACCCGTGCCGACGCGTCGCCATAGAGAGAAAGCACCTTACTCAGGTACCCCGAGCCAACTCAAATTTGCTGGAGTGTGGCCCGCAGGAAGCCCCAATGTACATGGTCGAACGCTTTTTCAGCGTCCCCCGAGAGCAAGCACATGGGGGTATCAGTAACGCGGGCCGCGGAGATCGCCAAGAGCGTCTTGCAAATATTGTCCCTGGCCTCGCGGCCGGAGATAAAGCCAACCTGGTCAGTATGAACCAGGCCCGGCATCAAAGGGGACAGTCAGTTAGCCACCAATTTGGCAAATATCTTAATGTCAATGTTGAGCAGGGAAATCGGGCGATAGCTGGCGCAACTGGACGGATCTTTCCCAGGTTTGGGGAGGACTGTGATAAGGGCTGAAAGGGATTGGGAGGCAAACGGAGTGGTGTCGTCAATACTGTTAAAGACACGGGCCATTATTGGAGAGAGGAGGTCTCGGAAGGACTTATAAAATCTGGGGGTAAACCCATCAGGGCCCGGAGATTTGCCCGAGGGGGAAGATTGAATGACAAGGGAGACCTCCTCTTCGGAAAAACGGTCCTCGAGAAGCGCTCTATCCGAGGGAGCGATGGTGGGGAGAGAGGTCTCGTCAATGTATTCCCTGATTTTCTCATAAAGAGGGTCCGGGGGAAGAACAGCATATTGTCCCCGAATATTATAGAGGTCATGGTAAAAGGAGCGGAACGCCTCTGCTATGTCTGCTGGGTTATGGACCGATCTCCCAGTGCCTTTATTAATCCGAGGAATGTACGTGGAGGTGTTGCGAGGATGTAGGCGACGCGCGAGGGGACGACTGCACTTATCCGCAAACTCATAGTAATGTTTCCGATCATGGTCACGGAAAAGCATGGACACTTCGTCCAGGTGAGCTCGGAGCTCCTCTCTAGCGTTGAGGAGCTCCGTGAAATCTGCCTGAGAGCAAGACCGTTTATGCAGCACTTCAAGGGAATGGATCTTGGCTAACTGCACAGAAACCCAGGCTGCCCGCTCCTTTCTAAGGCGTGCACCATGTTTAATCAAGACTCCCCGGACCACGCATTTTAACGCTTCCCATTGAAGAGGGGGTGATGTAGAGTCCCGGGCATGATCAAGGCCAAAGTTCCTGATCGCAACGCCGACGTCCTCCCGGCATGTGGTATCTTTTAAAAGGCTGTCGTTTAGATGCCAGGTAAAAGGACGGCGTGCGAGTCCTGAAATCTCCAGTGACAAAAATACGGGCAAATGGTCCGACCAAAGGGCGGAACCAATCTGTCCTGTGGGGGCCTAAGAGAGGGCATGATGGCTGATCAAGAAAAAGTCAATGCGGCTATAGGAGTTGTCCGCAGGGGAGTGATACGTATAGTCTCGCTCATTAGGATGCAGGATGTGCCACACGTCGACCAACTGGGAGTTATGGAGGGCAGTCTTAAGGCTACGCAGGTGGGACTGAGAATGGGGAGGGCGGGATGGGGTAGAGTCAATCAAAGGATCCAATACAAAGTTAAAGTCGCCCCCGAGAATCATGACCCCCTCGCCAAAATCAGAAAGTTTGCCGACCAGGTCCCTACAATACCGCAATTGTCCCTGATTAGGGAGGTAGCAACCCGCTATGGTAAGAACCGTGCCCGCGATGCGCAATTTAAGAAAAACAAATCTGCCCTCAGGGTCAATCAGGGTGTCCATTACCTCGTGATGCAGAGACCTATGCAAAGCAATAGATACTCCCTTGGACTTGGCGGCCGGGTTGGCGCTGTGGAATCAAACGGGGAAATGGCGGTTGCGGATATCCGGTACGTGGCCTTCCTTGAAGTTGGTCTCCTGTAGAATAAGGATTTGAGAATGCTTTTTATGAAGTTGGTACAAAATCTGGCTGCGTTTTTGTGGAATGTTAAGTCCCCGTACATTCAGTGTGCAAATATTCAGGGCAGACATAGCTAGACAGGGAGGGGGAGGGGGAGACACACTTAGGTAAGGGAAAATCTAACGCAATTTATCACTAATTAACACAGCTATGAAACAAAGTCTTAACTGACTAAACAGTAAGGTGGTGGGGTGAACCACCACCGAACCAGGTGGGGAAAAGGCAAACAATGCCAAAACACGTGCTACACAGTAGCACGGAGACCCCGGTGGGGAACGAGCTTTCCAAAGAGGAGCTGCTCCCCCCCCCCGGACCCCCGGTCCACGCTACTGGAAAGATAACTGTAATAACAAAATAAGCTGACCGAGAAAAACGATATGCATAAACATAAATGAAAAAAAGAAGAAAAAAGGGGAGAGGGAAGAAAGGGTAAGAGAAGAGGAGAAGAAAAAAAAAAAAAAAGAAGGGGGGGAGGGGAAAGAAGGAAGGAGAAAAAAAAATAACAATACTCACTGCCCCACAAGGGGGCGGACGAGAACCCCTAGGGGTTACGGAGAGACTTTCTCACTGGCGTGCAAAAGGAACAGTTCAGTGTTCAAGTTGGAAGGGCTTGATGGTCCCGTGTCAGTGCTGTAGGAGTGGAAGCTCGATCGCGTCAACGGCGTCTGGAACGGCGCTGAGACTGTGCTGGTTGGGCTGGTTCTGAGGAGCCAGGTAGCAGTGGCCAATCCAAGATCTGTACCATAGGAAGACCAAGAGCAGCTGTGAAGGCAGGGACATCGTCTGGACGAGACAGGAAGATGATGCGGCCATCCCGCCGGACCTGCAGGCGAAAGGGGAATCCCCAGGAGTACGGGATCTGGTGATGGATCAGGAGGTCCAGAAGAGGCTTCAAGGCACACCGTCTAGCAAGAGTGAGTCTGGACAGGTCCGGGAGCAAGCTGATGGGAGCATCCTGGAAAACCACTTGGCGGGTGTCCCTGGCCTTCCGCATAATGGCCTCCTTGAGCTGGTATCTGTGCACCCGGCAGATGACGTCTCTAGGGTTGGCAGAGTCCAGAGGGCGTGGGCCCAAAGAGCGGTGCGCCCGGTCCAACTCGAGTGGAGAGTCAGGAGGGACCCCCAAGAGGGAGTTAAAGATGCCACGTAGAGTGGCGTCCAATTGCTGGGGTTCAATGACTTCAGGGAGGCCCCGTACCCTGATGTTATTCCGTCTGTTCCTGTTCTCGAGGTCGTCCATAAGATCTGTCAGGTGGTGTAATTGGTGAGTATGAGACAGCAATATGGAGTCATGGGTAGATAACTGGGTAGAAAACGAAGCGGCAGAGGCCTCCAAGGTGTCCACTCTTCCCTCCAGTGATTGCACCGTGGCACGGATGGCTGACAGTTCTGTTTTGTATGACTGCTCCAGACGCGCCACATATTCCTCCATGTCAGACTTTGTAGGGATGGCACGTAAATGGGCACTCAATTGACGCAGTTCAGCCAGGGTGTCAGAGGAAGCACCTGAGAAGGAAGGTGCACAGGTTGCAATAGTCCCAGTGAGGTCTCCCGCACTCTGACCAGCAGAGGCGGGGGCTGTGACAGGAGTTGTTAACAGAGGAACATGAGGCAGGTACGGGGCTGCTGAGGCCGATAACTGGCTCGGAGGGGCCGCGGTGGAAACCGGACAGGGGCTGCGGGTGGCAGGGGCGCCCAGTGGAGATGTGGCCAACTGTGGCCCAGTGCCAGGAGGAGCAAACAGAGGGGCCTGCAGCACAGGCTTCAGTGCTGTGGTGGGAGTGGAGAAGGCCACAGGCCAGGGTAGAATAGGTGTCTCCTTACCTCTGGCTGGGTCCAGGAGAGAGCGCTGCAGCGGTGCGTTGGTGTCAGTGGAGCACTGGTGCCCAGAGGATGCGGGGGACGGCGGTAACGGAGGCCAGTCCTGCCCCGCGGTAACTGCTAGGGGAGAAGCGGGGGGCTGAGCGGAGCTCAGACTCCCGCATGATCCAAGGCTCCGGGGGGCTGATGGAGCAGGCCCCAGTTGCTGGTAGGGGCCGGGGCGCCCCTATGTCAGGAGCCGCAGCGGCCGCCGGCTGTGAACCCGCGGGGGTGCCGCTTGAGGAGGCGGCGACGTCGGGCGCCATTTTGGAGGGCACACGTTGTAGGCCGGGAGCGGCCGGGCCCTGCAGGAATTTGTCCATAGTGGACTCCGTGGAGGCCCCAGGAGGGATAGCAGAGGATCTGGAAGGTAACCGCCGGGACTTGCCCATAACGCTGGGGGCAGAAAACGATCCGGTCAGCTGGATCAGCGTCGGTCCGGGTAAGTCAGGGAAGGAGCTGAGGAAAACACAGCCTCACTCCTCCATGGCCAGGTCACGCCCCCTTCTCATATATTTTATTACCATGTTTTATCATATATAACCACAGATCTCTGTCTCGTATTATGTATTCTCTTATCTGTACAGATCTGACTTGCGATACGTCCAATGTGATCAAACATTTCTATTGTAATGTGGAAATTTCTCTGAACCAGTGTGGAGCAAATAAATGAAATCCTTAATTTGCAAACAGTAGTAGTATGTGCAACAGTCATATAACCTGTCATATCCAGTGACAGAGCTTGTACATTAGCTCCATGTATGGAAGCTGTTAAGGGCTGCCTGTAGAGGAAGAACACAGAGGAAGGAGTGCTAACTGAACTATTTGGAATATTCAGAGTGAACCCTGCTTGGAACAAATCAATTTGTCCATCTCTTATATCTACCCAAAAATAGTGCCATTTAACACTACCACTTGTCCCACAAAAAAACAAGCCCTCATATAGTTACATTGACGGAAAAATAAAAAAATTTATAGGGCTTGGTATGAGACGACAGAAAAACACAAAAAATGGTTTGGTCATCAAGGTCTAAAACAGGCAGGTCACTAAGGGGTTAATTAATTGAGCAGCTTGGCATAAGAAAATAAGAGTGATAAGAGCTTCTGTGGTTTCTGTGCTGATATTTTCACACTGCTCTCTGCTTCCTGTTGTCTCTTGACAATGCCCAGAAATGCCTACTCAGCCAGTCACTGGCCACAGTGGGACCTGTAATTGGTCGAGAAGCATTTCCTGCATGTTAAGCAGGGCCAGGAAGCAAAAGAAATAGGGACTAGAGCAGAGTGAGAACAGGAGCAGGACTTTCAGTAAATTGTCTTGACCTTTGACTGGCACTGTACTGTACTGTATATAAAAGAAGCATGTACACAAAAAATTAGTTCTCAAAATACACCCCAACATTTTGGTTTTCTCTTTAAAGCTAAAGCCCCACATTGCAGAAAAGCTACTTTTTTTGTTGCAGATTTTGCTGTGTTTTTTTGAGCCTAAGCTAGGAGTGGAGTTAGCTGAAGGGAAAAGTATAAGAACTTCCTTTATGTTTCCCATTCCTTTCAAGCTAATTACAGGGGGCATGACATCAGAGAAGAGTGCTAGATACCACGAGAAAGAAGAAACCGTTGTGTTTTTTGAAATCGCAGCATGTGAATTATACCTATGGAATCCCCGGCGCTTTCCCTATAGGTATAATTGAAGCAGAAAGTCCGCAGAGGAAAACTCTGCGGACTTTCTGTGAAAAGTGCTGTGGGAAAAATCACGATGTGTTTCCCCCATGGTTTTTCCTGCAGTGCTTTTTCATTGTGGCACGTTACGTGGTGCCTTAACTTTTCCGCGACATGGGGCCATAGCCTTAAAAAAAATGTATCCTTTCCAACTAGACAATATTTTATAACTGTTTACAGGCATGTCAATGTCATGGGTAAATTAGTACCTTAAATGTATAAATTTACACCTTTACAAATAGAATTCACCTAAAATAGAAATAAAATCAGTATTTCACACATCTTTAGTCTCAAAGACCTACTACATTCCTGTCTAATTCAGCTGTGCTTCTTTTGGATATCATGATAATTTATTTGAGTCAGGGTGGGTTCACACCTGCGCTTGCTGTCCGTCCGTTGCCAATCCAGTGAAAATCTCGGCGAACTGGATTGGCATTGGATACAGACCGGTCAGCGGCGCATTGGTTAAAAACCCATTCATTTGAATGGGTTTTTAAAGCAATGCTTGCGGGTGTGCGCTTACATCCTCTGCGCTGCCAATCCTTTTTTTTCGTCGGAAACAAAGTCGGACACGCAGGACTTCGTGTCCGACGAAAAAAAAAAGGATTGGCAGCGCAGAGGGTGTAAGCGCACACCCGCGCATTGCTTTAAAAACCCATTCAAATGAATGGGTTTTTAACCAATGCGCCGCTGACCGGTCTGTATCCGATGCCAATCCAGTTCGCCGAGATTTTCACTGGATTGGCAACGGACAGACAGCAAGCGCAGGTGTGAACGAAGCATCAGAATAACTAATTCTGTTATCAGTCACCAAATATTCTTCTCTTTTCTAAGTATCTGAATCACTGTATAAAGAACTCAGGTCTTTTGCTTTTATTATGATATGAATTGTGTAGTGCAGTCATTTTCGGACTTATAACCATACAAGAATTTTGATAAATCTGTTTTTTATTATGCACATTTTTAAAAGTGTGTGTTTTTTATAATTTGACTATTCCAGTTTTCACACTGTCCACAACAGTAAGCTCTTATTTCCCTTTCAGTCAGGCTGCCTATAACTGGGTTTATAAGGCATTGGATCTCCTGAACAACTGTGGGTTGTTTTCAATTGCAGTAATGAGTATCACATTTTACTCTGCATTTCACCTGTATGCTAACAAGCACTAAACTGAAAACCTTTGATGTACTGGCTTTTAGCATACAAGTGAAATACATAGTAGCTTAAGACTCATTATGGCAATTAAAAACCCTGCTTAGTTCTTCAACAAAAACCCAGCCTATAAGAGCACAGTAAAAAGTATAGATTATGATGTTAATCTGTTTTCCCTTAGTCCCAACAGCAGCACAATATTGGGGTATTTCTGCCCCTGTGTGCTGGTAGGAACAACAAATAGTTAACCGTAACCCCTCCCCCTCCTCAATATAAGGAAGGAAGTACCAACCCCCAGCATGTAATTATAAAGACAAATACATAACACATAGGGAGGGAACCTTGTGCTGCTGTTGGGACTAAGGTAAAACAGATTAACATCATAATCTATACTTCCCTAACGTCCCACAGCAGCACAATATTGGGTATCTAGCAAGCAAAACCCTAGGGAGGGCCCTCTTGAAGAATAGAATTTAACACAGAATGGCCAAAAGAAGTGGCCTCCGTACCGCGGGTGTTAAATCTGTAATGATTAACAAAGGTATGGAGAGAGCTCCAAGAAGCTGAAGAACAAATCTGTTCCCAAGGAACAGAGCTTCTTTCCACCCGAAAGGTAGAAATGGCTCTTGTAGAATGAGCTCGAACAAACTCAGGGGGGGTGTCTAACCCCTGTGAAGGGAAAGCCAATTTTATGGCTTCATTGTGCCAAGGAGGCTTTAGAGGCCTTGAGCCCATTATTTTTTCCCAGCAAATGGTAGAAAAAAATTCTCTGACCGTCTAAAAAGGCCGAGATCTCTGAATATAAATTCCGAGGCATCTGGCCACATCCAGGGAGTGAAGTTTAACTTGCTCCAGAGATGACAGACTGAGAAAGAAAACTGGTAATGAGATAACCTGGTTTAGATTAGAATATGAGGGTACCTTAGCGAGAAACCCTGGCATAAATCTTAGTTGTACTCACCAACTCTCTGAGCTGAGGTTATGGCCAAAAGGATACATTTGAGAATTTTAATCTCAACCTCTTCTAGAGGCTCCAAGGGGGGAATCACATAACCCCTTTAAAACAGTAGATAAATCCCATTGAGGGATTGGGTCGGTAAAAGGCGGACTAACTCTGAATGCACCCTTAAAATAACTTTTAACCAGCGGGTCTGCAAATAGCTGCTTATCTAAGCAGGCTGACAGGGCAGCAACCTAAGCTTTCAAGTGAAAGGGCTAAGGCCCTTGTCTAAGCCGTCCTGAAGGAATTCCAGCATCTTTGGAGTGGAGGGATCCAAGCTCTCAATTCCTCTACCTGATGCCCAGGAGATGAAGATGATTCAGATCCAGCATAATCTTTATTTGTAGACTCTGCTCTAGCGAGAGAGAGAAGAGAGAGAGAGAGAGAGAGAGAGAGAGAGAGAGAGAGAGAATGCTTAAGACGGCTCCTGAGAGTCCCTTAATAGGGACAGGTCAATCCTCAGGCTCTCAGATTGAAGGATTACAGATCCTCGCAGAGCCTGGGCCTTTGACACACCAGGTTCTGAATCGGGGGAAGCCTCTAATATATTCCGTGACTCATTTGAATGAGATGGGAAACCAAGCTCTCTTTGGCCAGACTGGAATGATGGTGATTACAGAGACTTGGTCCTGTCTGATTCTCATCAATACACCTTGGTATCATGGAGATTGGAGGGAATATGTATGCCAGCCTGAACCTCCAAGGGATGGACAGGGCATCCACAGCCAAGGGATTGTTCTCCTTGTATAGAGCAGAACTTCTCTACCTTGGCATTGAGTCTGGTTGCCATCAGGTCTATCTCTGGATGACCCCATTTCAGGGTGATTGCTTGAAAGACTTCTGGATGGAGAGACCATTCCCCCGGAACAGTGATGCCACGACTCAATTGATCCGCCACTACACTGAGTGACCCTTGGATATGTACGGCAGAAAGATGGGTCAAGTTCTTCTCTGCCCAACTCAAGATATTCTCCACTTCGCTTAGAAGAGGTTGTGACCAAGTTCCTCCCTGCTTGTTTAAATAAAGGACGGTCATCATATTGTCCGATCTTACACGGACTGCCTTGTCCTTCAACCGGTCGGCAAAGTGAAGCAGTGCCAGTCGTACTGCTCGGAGTTCTCTCCAATTCGATGACATCATCTTCTCAAGGGAATTCCAATGCCCTTGGGCTGGAAAGTCGTTCAGGTGGGCTCCCCAACCTGTGAGTGATGCATCTGTAGTCAACAGGGTCCAGCGAGGCTGGACCGTGGACTTTTAGTTTTTTAACCAAATTCATCACTTGAGGGATGAGCGGGCTTCCTGAGACAGGAAAAAAACTGTCTAGACTGCTGGTTTTGTGATTCCAGACCGACAGGACTTCCCAAGGGACTGCTTCTGCAGCTGATAACATCAATCCCAAAACTTTATGCCTGTCCTGATGGTGATAGGCCGAGGAACCAGTAGGAATTTTGCGGCCTTTATGATTCTTTCCCTTTTGGAGAGAGGAAGAGATATTTTCATTAGGCCTGAATCAAGTCTGAACCCTAGAAATGTTTTCTGGGTTGCTGGTAATATTTGGGACTTTCCCCAATTTATAATCCACCCCAGTTGTTGGAGGAAATTCATCGTGATGAATAGATACTGTAGTAGGCCTTCTCTTGAGAGACTTAACAGCCAGTCTTCCAGATAAGGAACAAGCGTGAACCTCTGGATTCTCAGTGACTCAGCTACCGTGGATACCACCTTGGTGAATACGTAGGGTGCTGACGTTATCTCGACTGGAAGTGCGGTGAATTCTCAGCCGACTCTCTACAATCACTGCAACTCTTAGGTATTTCCTGTGAGCAGGAAGAATAGGGACATGGAGGTACATGTGTGAACCGAGAGCAAGGCAGGTGGTTTGGACTCCGCAACCAGAAATGAACGCACACGCGGTAGTTCAAGAAAAAAATATATATTTACTATAAGTTAATAAAGGCTAGTTAAAGGTAAAATGACAGGGATAAAGACAAGCAAAATATACAATATAGCATGAACAATTTCAAGGCAAATTCTGCAATGGTTTCTACTTTTACTCTGTCCACTTCTGCAGTATGGACACTGAATGAACAATATACTCAAAACTATCCCTAACTGACCCTGACATCACATTTGGGTGCACCCCCTTTTCCCCAGTGGTCCAGGTGGACCGCTTACAGTCCGTAGAAGCGCGCGGTGGGGCCCAAAGTCGTTCCTTTCTTTTATAGTGAAGCGTCCGCCCTTCACGGTTATCAGGATCTCGGGAGAAATGAAGTCCTCTTTAACAGACAGGAAAACCAACTGAATGCAATGTAATCCAACAGCAGATTCCACTCAGCACACTGACAGTCCTGCCGAATCCATACACTGAGCTGGGATGTAAGCCGGGATTTAGCAGGTGCTGTCCAGTACATCAACAGCACTACGAGTCTCTATCTGTGGTATCCATATACACAGTCACAATGTCAGTCTCACTGATCAGCCACTGAGCACAGTTCCTTTCACGTGGACTCACTAGTCCTGTTGTCTCTTTACACTCTGTTTGTCTCTGGACCAAGATACAGCTTAGCTGTACAGAAAAATCTCCACACCAGTTCAATACAACACTTGCCAAGATGGCTGCTGCTCTCTGTCTCGTCACTTCCTGCTTCTCTGCTCACACTCTGTCTGCAGAACAGGCAAGCTGACATAAAAGGGGGGGGGTCTCACTCCAGCATCATGTCACAATTACAATGGCTGCTGTCTTAAAGGAACAGAATCACAGAAATACATTCAACATTAATAGTTTATACAGACAAATGAAGCTTAGGACAACATTGGCTGTCTCTTACATATTCCCCCCCACTTTAAGATTGGCAGTCCCTGCCTATGAATGTATATCCAGAGGGTTGTACTTTTATGCACAGAGTGGTAGTATACCGATGTATGGCAGGCCAAACAAACTCATCCTGCGCATACCGAACAGGGGGAATACCAGCATTTGGCCTAGTGGTCCGTCTGAGGACCGGTGGTATATTATGGGGTGCTGCAGCTATGGGCTGAGAAGGACCAGCGGATTCCGCACCAGAGGGGGCACAGGCCGGAGATACAGTAGTCACAGGTGGAACATCCCCAGGAGCAGGGATCGGCCAACAATCATCCTCCTCGTCGGAGGCCCATTCCGCACCTCCATTCTCTGACTGTGGGAGCTCATTCACATTGGCAGGCCCATTGTGATTTGTCCCTTCAGAATGACACAGGCGCAACATATTTCGGTGAAGTACTCGAACACAATCAGTTCCTTCTTTCTGGACCTGGTACACTGGCCCATTCGCATACTTGCGGCCAACAACACGATACGGCAAAGCCTCCCATCTGCTTTCCAATTTCCCTTGGGGTTTCTTGACACGAACTAGCACCAGGTCGCCTGGTTGCAATGGTGCTTCTTGCACTGGGGTCTTATCAGGATGGGGATGTTCTTGCAGGCGCTGCCGCACCAATCGATGGATTGTCTCAAGTCTCTGCCGATGCGCCCGCACCCAAGAGGTTGGATCCCTCGGAGGGAACCCATCCACATCATTCAACTGTAATTCTCCTATACTTCGCCCAGACCGCCCAAAGAGAAGTGTATAAGGAGAGTACCCCGTTGTAGAATGGACCTGATTGTTATAGGCCCACACCATTTCAGACAAGAACTGAGGCCACTGTAACTTCTTGTCTTCCTCCAGAGTCCGCAGCATCTGTAGCAGAGTTCTGTTGAATCTTTCACAGGCCCCATTTCCCTGAGGGTGGTATGGAGTCGTGTGCGACTTCTTTATCCCGTAGATACGTTGAACTTCTTTCATTACGTGTCCCTCAAAGCAGGCGCCCTGGTCGGAGTGGATGCGTTGGGGGCACCCATATACTCGAATGAAATCTTGGCACAGAGCACGAGCTGCTGACTCAGCTGTCTGGTCCTTGGTGGCGGTTACCACCGCAAATTTGGTGAAGTGATCCACCATTACGAGGCAATACTGGTGTCCGCTATTGGATGGGCCCACCATTAGATAGTCTATCATGACGATTTCTAAAGGTTCCTGGGTCACAATGGTTTGCAGGGGAGCTCTCTGTTCTATTGCCTTATGGATCTCACAAGTTCGACAGCTGCGGCATACTTCTTCGACCATTTGACGAAGACCAGGGCAGTAAATCAGTCGCTGTAACCAACGAAAGGTCTTCTCATGACCAAAATGTCCATTCTTATTATGAGCCTCAACTGCCAACGAGCGAGCCAGTTCACTAGGCACCACAATTTGGTATCGAATGTCGATCTCAGAAGGTAAATAGACCTTTCGGCATAGCACTCCATTTTTCATCTCCAACTTTTCCCACTGACTCAAAACAGATAATATCTCACGTGTTAGTCGTTCTCTTTCCTCTCTACAGGGCTTCTGGCCTTTCTCAACACACTTGATCATCTGCGCCAGCCCCTCATGGGTCTGTTGTATCTGTGCCCATTCCTGTCGTGAGGGACCAAAGAAAGGAGCCATTTCAGTCCCCTCCATCTCAAACTGATTAGTGGCGGTCAAGGCCTGTGAAAATCTGCTGAAGTCGGGCACCTCCACATGCTCCAACTCATGATCCACGTCTTCTGTGGGGGTCTGGGCAGTTACCATAGAAAGTCCGTCAGCATTCTGGTTCTCTGTCTTGGGCCGATACTTAATGCGGTAATTGAACGTAGACATTCGGGCTATCCACCTCTGCTCTAACGCCCCGAGCTTGGCATTTTCTAGGTGAGCTAGTGGGTTGTTGTCAGTCAGTACTAAAACTTCAGCACCGGTCAAATATTCAGAGAATTTCTCGGTCATGGCCCATACCAGTGCCAACAGCTCCAATTTAAATGAACTATAATTCTCGGGGTTTCTTTCAGAATCTCTCAAAGACCGGCTGCCGTACGCTATGACCCTCTCCTGGCCATCCTGAAGCTGGGAAAGCACTGCTCCAAGACCATACAGGCTTGCATCTGTATATAGCTGGAACGGCAAGTGGTAATCAGCATATGCCAAGATTGGGGCTGTTGTCAGTGCATCCTTCAATGCCTGGAAGGCTTGTTCCTGTTCAGGTCCCCACTTCACGGACCGGTTCTTTGGACCACCGGATGTGCCTCGTAGGCGAGCATTAAGTGGTGCTGCTACCTTGGCGAAATCCTTAATAAACCGTCGATAGTAACCGGCTACTCCAAGGAACGCCCTCACTTCTCGCAGGGTAGTCGGTATCGGCCAATCTTGAACAGCCGCTATCTTGTCTCTTGATGGTCTCACCCCTTCTCCTGATACGCGGTGACCCAAGTAATCAATTTCAGATTGGAACAACCGACATTTACTGGGTTTCAATTTGAGCCCATGTTCCCGCAATCTTCGAAATACTTGCCCCAACTGGTGGAGATGGTCTTCAAAGGTCGCAGAATACACTATAATGTCATCCAAGTAGATGAGAGTGAACTCAAAGTTGAAGTCACCGAGACATTTCTCCATCAACCGCTGAAACGTTCCGGGTGCATTTGTCAACCCGAAGGGCATCCGGTTAAATGAATGCCGTCTTCTCCTTTTCTTTTGTGGCCATTGGCATCTGCCAATACCCACTAGCCAGATCTAGTGAGGAGAAGTACCGGGCTCTCCCTAGCGCTGAGAGGGACTCCTCAATCCGTGGCAAGGGGTAGGAATCTCGTACGGTGCAAGCGTTTAACTTCCGATAGTCTACGCAAAATCGGATGGACCCATCTTTTTTTCTTACTAATACCACAGGAGCCGCCCAGGGACTCTGGCTTTCTTGGATGATCCCACCCTGTAGCATCTTAGCTAACAGTTCTTTCACTTCCTGATACAACTGTGGAGGAATTTGTCGGTAGCGCTCTCTAATTGGAGGGGTGTCTCCTGTGGGAATCTCATGGTAGATCCCTGTGGTACATCCAAAATCTTCAGCATACCGTGCAAAGGTGGCTCGGTTCTCCCACAACAGCTCATCTACCTTCTGCACCCATTCCAGGGAACATGAACTTACATCCATCTTCATCTGTTCTCGAATTGCACAGCCATTCCATTCAGAGGTGGGTTCCTCATCTTCTCCCATGGACACAGTTACGGTCCACTCATCCCTTTCAGTCGGCTTCAGCTGCATTGGAGTTACTTTCCTTACTTCCTCCGGAGTCACATAGATGTTAGCCAGCAGCCTCCCTGGGGTCAGGTCCACACTCTGGTCCTGAGTGTTTACACATCGAAGTGGTACTCTTCCATTGCGAACTATTGCCAAGGAACGGGCCACTAGCGGATCAACACCTCCTTCGGCTGCCTGCAGTGGTTCTACCAACACAGCTATGCCCTCTAGTTTCCGACAGGTGCCTATGGGCATGGACACTATTGTCTCCCGACTGGGTGGCAGTGTAACTTTTGTATGCAAAGGAACTGAAATTCGAGCCAGAGGACGCTGTGCATCTGAACTTTTCTGTAAGCCACATGTCCGGATCAGCCGCTGGAAAGCTGTTTGAGTAGGCCGATGGGTGGTGGTTTCTTTCCAATAACCGTGACCTTTCTTTTCAAAGAGGATCTGATCTAATTCTTTTAACACATTCATCCCCAAAATTACAGGGACCTTTACTTCATGTGACTCCTGTACCACCACAATGCCTTTCCTACCTAGATCTTGGCCACATACCCGGACATTCATCCAGGCCACTCCCACGACCGGAACTGGTAACTGGTTAGCTGCGACCACTCGTACGAATGTATGGGGATCATATTTCACATGTTGCCGGAAGTACCGTTCATAACAGTCTCTACTCAAGGTCGTTACTTGGGAACCCGTGTCAATCATCCCGGTAACCGGAATACCCTCCATTTCCACCTGTATGACAGGACTTGCAGCGATCAGGTCATCATCAGGGCATTCTCCCCACATAGTCTCCTTGTCAGTTTCCCCTACTACATGCCCTACAGCAGCAGGGGACTTCAGTTTAACGGCGGTCTCTCATAAGTTTGTCGCTGCTCTGGACATCTAGCAGCAACGTGGCCCATCCGTCCACACTCCCAGCAGCGTATCTCCCGTCGTTCTGGCCATCTGTTTGGGCCCCTTCGGTAAGCCCCTTCGATTTCTCCTGAGCACTGCACTAAATGATTTGGACCCCTTCGGTAGGTCCTATCCTCACCCCTCCAGCGGGGTGGTGGGTGATTCTGACTTGCTGGGTGTGGATGGCTCACCCTTTCATCTCCAGTCTTCTGGAAGTCTGCAATTTTCATAGACTGCTCATCACAACGAGTGTGCAAGTGTTCCATTTGTTCTTGCAGTTTCTGCATTACTGTGAGAATTTCTTTAACCGTCCCTTTTTCTACTGTCTCTGAGCCAGAACTAGCCCCCTGTGACAAAGTAACTCCAACTGCGGTCTGGGGCTTCGGGACCATACTATTGGCACGGGAGATGGCCTCTACCTGTATATCATGGAATTTAGCATCAGTCTCTCGTCGTATAAAATCCTGCATAGTCACAGTTAAACTGCCGTCACGTATCCCCAGGACAAACTGGTCACGGAGAGTCCGATCAGGGTTACAGAAGGCTGGCGAGCCCCCTCTTTCCTTCCTTTGAATATCTCGGAGCAGTTCTTGTAGGGCATTTGCATATTGGGGAAGGCTTTCATTCTCCTGTTGTACCCTCTGGAAGAACCGAGCCTGCAGAGACCCCAGCAATGCAGTTTCTCCATAGATGGTTTCTAGAATCTGGACTACTTGCTCAAATGTCTGCCTTTGTTCAAATGGCCTCAGTATCACCGTGGTCTTAGCATCCCCTTGTAATGTCAATATTGCTAGCTCTACTAGTACTTCTGGTGTGGTCTGGTACATTCGCTGTATCATTCGTATCTGTTCCACCCACATACTCACTGACATATTATTGCCATCAAATTTAGCTAACTGACTCATTATAGCCCCTGCTGGCATTCTTCCTCTAGCACCATTCTCCCGAACGGGTGCGTCACCGTCCATTCTGGTAAGCGGATCCTGCCGACTACGCCAATTTGTGAACCGAGAGCAAGGCAGGTGGTTTGGACTCCGCAACCAGAAATGAACGCACACGCGGTAGTTCAAGAAAAAAAAATATATATTTACTATAAGTTAATAAAGGCTAGTTAAAGGTAAAATGACAGGGATAAAGACAAGCAAAATATACAATATAGCATGAACAATTTCAAGGCAAATTCTGCAATGGTTTCTACTTTTACTCTGTCCACTTCTGCAGTATGGACACTGAATGAACAATATACTCAAAACTATCCCTAACTGACCCTGACATCACATTTGGGTGCACCCCCTTTTCCCCAGTGGTCCAGGTGGACCGCTTACAGTCCGTAGAAGCGCGCGGTGGGGACCAAAGTCGTTCCTTTCTTTTATAGTGAAGCGTCCGCCCTTCACGGTTATCAGGATCTCGGGAGAAATGAAGTCCTCTTTAACAGACAGGAAAACCAACTGAATGCAATGTAATCCAACAGCAGATTCAACTCAGCACACTGACAGTCCTGCCGAATCCATACACTGAGCTGGGATGTAAGCCGGGATTTAGCAGGTGCTGTCCATTACATCAACAGCACTGCGAGTCTCTATCTGTGGTATCCATATACACAGTCACAATGTCAGTCTCACTGATCAGCCACTGAGCACAGTTCCTTTCACGTGGACTCACTAGTCCTGTTGTCTCTTTACACTCTGTTTGTCTCTGGACCAAGATACAGCTTAGCTGTACAGAAAAATCTCCACACCAGTTCAATACAACACTTGCCAAGATGGCTGCTGCTCTCTGTCTCGTCACTTCCTGCTTCTCTGCTCACACTCTGTCTGCAGAACAGGCAAGCTGACATAAAAGGGGGGGGGGTCTCACTCCAGCATCATGTCACAATTACAATGGCTGCTGTCTTAAAGGAACAGAATCACAGAAATACATTCAACATTAATAGTTTATACAGACAAATGAAGCTTAGGACAACATTGGCTGTCTCTTACACATGTCCTTTAGGTTCAGCGAGGCCATGAAATCTCCTTGCTGGAGAATGGATATCATAGACGTTTCCATACGGAATTTTTTCCCCGAGATAGCTCTACTGAGGTATCGTAGGTCTATTATTATCAACCAGTCTTGTGAAGGTTTTGGAACCAGAAAAACTGAAGAATAAATCCCAGACCCTTGACGTTGTGATGGACAGCAGGGAGGCGAGAGGTCTGTATAATATTGTCCTGGGGAGGCACAGAAAAAACTATGCCGAAACCGGACCTGATTATCTCCAAGACCCATGATCTGTTATCCTCACAGGAATTTCATGTCTTGGAGGAGGGAGAAGGTAATAGTCAGAAATTTGGCTTTCTGATTTTCCTGTCATCACGGAAAAAAAGACGGTTGGAGTTCTCTCTCGGGAACCTAGAATGTCCATACGTGACCTCTTGCAGGTGGCGGTCTTTGAGGAGACTTTCCTCTACGATGCTGTCTGCCCTGTCCACAGAAGGACTGCGAAAGGACTTTCCTTCTTATACCACTAGTCCTTGTATCGTATTCTGCCCGCAAATATTAAATTTTGAGGCATAATCCGCCCTCCAAGGTTTTAACCATAGGGGGCGACGGGCAGCAGAAGTCAAGGCCCTAGACTTGGCAGCTAACTTCACCTGGAGAAGAGGTTTCATTGAGGTAATCCACCTCAAGGGCTATACCCTTCAAAGAGGACAACAATTCGTCCCTGAAGACCTCCAAATCAATATCTCTTTTTAATGAAGAGAGGCCAGAGCACAGCTTCCTAGCTACCTCACTAGTAGCCGAATACGCTTTCCTTAGGGAGCACTCTGCCCAGTGATCCATGAGATCCTGAAGGCTAGACTCGTCCTCCGAGGGTACAAGTGTTCGCTTGGACAATTTGGCGACTGCCATGACAAGCTTAGGTGGTGGAACAAACTGGTACTCAGCTCTTTTTCTTTCCTTAGGGAGCACTCTGCCCAGTGGTCCGTAAGGTCCTGAAGGCTAGACCCATCCTCAGAGGGTACAAGTGTCCTGGATAATTTGGCAATTGCCATGACAAGCTTAGGTGGTGGACCCAAATGGTTCTCAGCTATAGGGAAGAGTGTCTTGAACCTCTTGGATAACATGCAGGTCTTCTCTGGGTGTTTTCACTTGGTGGACATTACTCTTTTAATCTTGTCGTCCACATTGAAGGCCCTAGGCCCCCTAGAGGTGGAACTAGAGGCTTCCCCAAGGTCAACATCATGGTCCCTTGACCTGATGGACTTCTGTAATTTCTGAATTTTCTCCAGAGGAAAAAGCGTTTTTTCTATATTCGTATCTGAATTAGTTTCCTCTATGATTCTGAATACCTCATCAGATCGTTTGACAGAAATGCCATCATATTCCACAGCGCTCCACAGAAAGTCACTGTCCCATATAGGGTTCACAATCCATACTCCTCCCAGCAAGCCTTTGGAGTGTGGGAGGAAACTGGAGTACACCCATGCAAACATAGGGAGGACCACAAACTCCCCGCAGATGTCGCCCCTGGCAGGATTCAAACTCAGAACTCCAGCGCTGAGAGGCTGCAGTGTCAACCACTGAGCCACTGGGCTGCCCATGCAGCACTGCATGTATTGAAATTGTAACCATCAGGCAAGGGAATTTCATAGGAGCAACAGTTTAGATGTTTGTGCCTAGACACAGACTTACCTGGAGGATTCATCACCAGCAGATGCAGAGGAAGATATCTTGCCGCAAGTATAAGAGTAAATAGCAAGAAAGCCAGAAAAAAACCACAACAGTACAAGTCTGTTGAACTAGAATGCCCAGCATGCACAATCTCTGCCAAACAACAAACAGGCAGAGGAAAGGAAGCAACAGACTTACATAGAAGAAATGGAGAGCAAAGACTTTCCCAATACCTGAGACAGGTTACACAAAAAGTAAAAGTCCTTTATTTCTCTTCAACTGTTTTTTTTTTTTTTTCTGGAAGAAAACAAGCTACCACGCACAGATTTTATAAAATAAATGGCAAAAGTTAAGATAAAAAAAAACCCATTAACTAGTAGCTCACCTGAAGGAGGTTCAAAGATGTCATCACGCACGCAAGCCAGCGTACCCTGGACTCCGGCACCCCCACACACGAGAGCTGGAGAAAAGTAGCAGATAACGCCCTGCATCGCAATAAAACAAGGCTTGCAAGGCTTACATAGCCACAAAGGGTTCAGCGTGGACACTCACCGATTATAAGCAAGAGCTGAAAAAAAGGGCTTTCACTGCAGCTAAGCAGGAAAGACAGACAAGTTTTAACCTTTGAATTTTGGTCCAGCAGGAACCAAAGGCAGAAAAGAGTCCTCATAGGAGGATAGACAAAACAAACTCAAACAGGAGAGAGGAGGGGAAAGTCATTCAGAAAACTGAATAACCTCACTCTAGGGAAGGTATAACCTTCCCTCCAACTGTCCCACCAACACAGGACAGAAAAAAACAGTCTGGGGGGTTGGTACTTCTTTCCTTATATTGAGGAGGGGGAGGGGTTACGGTTAACTATTTGTTGTTCATTAAAAATTCCATTCTGTCCTACCAGCACACAGGGGCAGAAATACCCCAATATTGTGCTGCTGTGGGACGTTAGGGAAAGTCTACTTATCATTAAATACTATTAAGTTAACCCCTTAAAGCATACCTCCAGTTATAAAACAACTTTTCTTAAATGACTAGTGCATATGAATATAACAAACTTTGTAATTTATCTTATTTGAAGGGAGCCTGTCACCAGGAAAATGCAGTCTAATCTGCAGGCAGCATGTTATAGAACAGGAGGAGCTGCTCAGATTGATATATAGTTTTGTTGGAAAAGTAACTGTCTCCAGTGGCCAGTCCCAACTGATCTTCTCTGTATCTACTTTCTTCTACTTCCTCTGACGCAGCGCTGGACCACCGCCATTTTCCGGTGGTCTTTCACAAGAGGCGTAGTACGGACCACCGGAAAATGGCGGCCCGTCATGCGCAGTCGCTGCTGTCCAGTGCTGTGTCAGAGGAAGTAGAAGAGAAGACCAAGATGGCAGTCACCACAACAGACTAATGGGCGGTGACAAGTGATGACGCGGTGGGTGCTCACTGCCAAGGAGGAACGCCCCAGGTGAGGATCATTTCCATAATGGAAGAAACGGATTTTTACAGAAATGGCTGGGAGAAGACAACAATGAAAGGTAGGAGAAGAATGGCCTTTTTAAAGGCCATTCCAACGTGCCATTAGCTTAAAAGTGTTTTTTTTTAATGACAGATTCCCTTTAAAGCTATGTTTCAACAGGTAATCAGTGCACAGAATGAGGCAATAAATCTATTAACAGCTTCCTTCCCCTCCTCTCTCTCTTTGATGAAGAGATAATTAGGAGGAGCAGCCTAAAAAGTGGAAAAAGAAACAGATTTAATTGATAAGATATATTACAAATTTCTTATATTCAATGCATTATATCAAAGCATTGTATCAGTGATCAATCACATTGTGACTTCCAGTAGTGGAACTAAAAAAAAAAAAATCAATTACAGTAAATAAATAAATAGAAGTTTAATAATAAACTTGCATAGTGAATTTTTTTTTTACTTGTAAAAAATTAGACATGTATGGTATGACTGTGAACCTAGCAGCCCAAACAATAAAATGAACATGTTATTTAAGCCATGCAGTGCTGTAAAAAATAAAGTGCAAAATTATCATTAAAAGTAGATTTTTTTTCTATCTTCATTTATAAAATAAATGGTTAAAAGATAATCAATAAGTCCCATGTACCCCAAAATTGTACCACTAAAGACTACATCTCATCCCACAAAAAACAAGCCCTCATACACTGGTAAAAAAAAATAAAAAGCAGGTCTTCGAAAGCAGATTATGAAACTATAATTATTTAAATTTCTTTAAAACAAGTTTTTATTGTGCAAAAGTTGTAAAACCTATACATATTTGGTGTTGCTGTAATTGTATTGTCATGTAGAATAAAGGACATTGTTTCTTTTGACACATGGTGAATGATGCAAAAGGTATTACTTAAAAACATTGGTGAAATTAATGATACATTTATCTCACAGAAGATTGCCTAGACCAGATCCAACTGTGGCCAACCATCAGTTGTAAAAAATATTGCTGTGATGCTTCCTGATAATATTTTTGTCCCGGCTATTCTTGGAAGTTACATAGAAATGAATCGTTGATTATATTGTTAATCTGTTTTCCCTTAGTCCTAACAGCAGCACAATATATCTCTGCCCCTGTGTGTTGTCTAGGACAGGTGGAACTTTTAATTAGCACCAAAAACGTGCTTACTAACCTGCCCTATAAGAGGGCACAAGAGACCTCCCTCACCTGTGTAAATTATAAAGTAAAAGAAAACAAGATTTTAGGGAGGGAAGCCTTGTGCTGCTGTTAGGACTAAGGGAAAACAGATTAACAATAAAATCAACTATTCCCTTACGTCCTACAGCAGCAGAATATGGGAATATAGCAAGTAATTTCCCTAGGGAGGGTTTCCTTGCCTTACAACCTCAAGAACTGTCTGACCAAAGGCAGTTGCCTCGGAACTGCGGATATCCAAACGATAGTGTTTAACGAAAGTCAGCTGGGATGACCAAGAAGCCGCCGCACAAATTTGATCTAGTGGAAGCGAGCGATTCTCAGCCCAAGAAGTCCACACAGCCCTGGTTAAATGGGTTGTACAAAAAACTGAAGGAAGCAATCCTTGAGCAAGGAAAGAAATTTTGATTGCCTCCTTAATCCACCTGGACAAGGAGGGTCTGGATGCTTTAAGACCTCTGTCTTTACCATACATGTTGATTAGGAGATTTTCAGCTCTCCTGAAAGATTATGTCCGCGATAAGTAAATTTGCAAACACCTTACCACATCCAAAGCATGAAGTTTTACCTCCTCCTCTGAAGATGGATCCAGAAGGAAAACAGGCAAAGAAATCAGTTGATTATAATTATTACGTGAAGGAACCTTAGGAATAAAACTAGGCAAAAACCTAAGGTGGACCCTATCCGAAAAAAATACAATATAAGGTTATTTGGAGGAGAGCGCCTGAAGCTCTCCTACCCTTTTGGCAGATGTGATGGCTAACAAAAAAGTAGTTTTAAATGCTAAAAATTTTGGCTCCGCAGCTTCCAGAGGTTCAAAAGGAGGACCACAAAGGCCTGAAAGGACTGTCGCAAGGTCCCATTGGGGAATAGAAGATACCGCAGGTTTCAGTCTCACCGTTCCTTTGAGGAATCTTGCAACCAGGGGATCCTGGGACAACCGTCTGTTTAAGTGGGCAGATAAAGCCAATACCTGTACCTTTAAAGTAGCAGGGGCAAGGCCCCTGTCCAAACCATCCTGAAGAAAATACAAAACATCAGAAGTCAAAGGATTAGAAATATCAACGTCTCTTTTGGAGCAACACTCCAAAAAAATCTTAGTCGTCCTCTGGTAATTCCTTTTGGTGGATTGAGCTCTTGCACAGGAAAGCGTCTTCAGGACGGCTTCTGACAGTCCTCTATACATTCGTAGGGACTGGTCAACCTCCAGGCTGTCAGATTGAAAATATACATAGAAACTCCATGCAGAGCAAGCCCAGCGATATGAATAAATAAATCATATAACACATATAAACAAGAATAAATAAATATAAAAATAAATATTACTTACCCTCCTGAGCTCTGCCAAAAAAACCGGAAGTAGGCCGTGAAGGAGTCTGGCGAAATCCGGCCCCACGGAAACCCGGACGCTGAGAAGGGTTCCGGCCGGCCGCAAAGCCCGATGTCACTTCCGGCTAAGCCGAAGCCTACCGCCGGCCGAAGATTTATTGGCAGAAGAGCGCTGCAGAAGAACGGACGCAAGCCGGCAACAGAAGGAGACCGACCACCTCAAGAGAGGTAAGAAAAAAACCGATTACAGCAAGAGAGGTCACAAGAGACCTCCTCCAACTGTCCCACACGGGACAGAAAAAAACACAGGCAAGGGAGATCTCTCGTGCCCTCTTATAGGGCAGGTTAGTAAGCACGTTTTTGGTGCTAATTAAAAGTTCCACCTGTCCTAGACAACACACAGGGGCAGAGATACCCCATATTGTGCTGCTGTAGGACCTAAGGGAATGGAGAAAGTCACGTACACATGTGGAAAAAATTGTTGGTACCCCTCATTTAATGAAAGAAAAACCCACAATGGTCACAGAAATAACTTGAATCTGACAAAAGTAATAATATATAAAAATTCTATGAAAATGAACAAATGAAAGTCAGACATTGCTTTTCAACCATGCTTCAACAGAATTTAAAAAAAAAGAATACTCATGAAACAGGCCTGGACAGAAATGATAGTACCCTTAACTTAATATTTTCTTGCACAACCTTTTGAGGCAATCACTGCAATAAACGATTCCTGTAACTATCAATGAGACTTCTGCACCTCTCAACAGGTATTTTGGCCCACTCCTCATGAGCAAACTGCTCCAGTTGTCTCGGGTTTGAAGGGTGCCTTTTCCAGACGGCATGTTTCAGCTCCTTCCAAAGATGCTCAATAGGATTTAGGTCAGGGCTCATAGAAGGTCACTTCAGAATAGTCCAATGTTTTCCTCTTAGCCATTCTTAGGTGTTTTTAGCTGAGTGTTTTGGGTCATTATCCTGTTGCAAGACCCATGACCTGCGACTGAGACCAACATTTCTGACACTGGGCAGCACATTTCTCTCTAGAATCCCTTGATAGTCTTGAGATTTCATTGTACCCTGCACAGATTCAAGACACCCTGTGCCAGATGCAGCAAAGCAGCCCCAGAACATAACAGAGCCTCCTCCATGTTTCACAGTAGGGACAGTGTTCTTTTTAAGATATGCTTCATTTTTCCATCTGTGAACATAGAGCTGATGTGCCTTGCCAAAAATTTCAATTTTTGTCTCATCTGTCCATAGGATATTCTCCCAGAAGCTTTGTTCAATTTCATAGAATTTTTATATATTATTACTTTTGTCAGATTGAAGTTATTTCTGTGACCATTGTTGGTTTTTCTTTCATTAAACGAGGGGTACCAAGAATTTTGTACATGTGTGTATGTTTCATGTCTGTTGAACAATTATGGTATATGCTGTGAAGATACCATAAATGTACAGGCCGAGGGAGGGGGGTTGATTTCATAGCAGAATGCACTGAGATGACAACCGAGTGTCATCCGAGTGCCTTTCGTCGCCCATTGATTTAAATGGGGGTTCCACTATGTTCCGTTCCATCGTCACGAAGTAGGATATGCTCTATAATTATTAAAATAGAACAGAACATAGGCACGCCCTTCGAATGGTGCAATCAGTCGTGTGCTTGGGGCCTCAGCCTTTTACACTATGAGGAAGATTTAGGCTAAATGCACAAGACTCGTAAATGGACAGTTGGGTGTCACATTTTTCTTTTAATAGGTTTTTATTAATTTTCACACAATAACACAAAAGTATAAGCAAAACATTAAAATAAAAGGCAATCATTACAGAAAATATATCAAGTTCCATTAGAGAAACCAATACATGAAAATGGTACAAACATCTGTTTCATCATGTAAAAGATGTTGAAGCAACAACTAACGAGAATATGTACAATCAAGAAAAGCTGTGTAGCAATTATGTGTAATTGTGAGAAAATAAAAGCCATGTATAAAAAAAGAGTCACTAGGTGTTAGCAGAGAATGGTGAATTGGTCAGTGTTAGATTGATGGAGAAAACAGGAGAAGTGAGGTTATGAGGCTGAGACCTAAACCAGTGGTGGCAGGGCTATGGTGGCAATGAGTGTGTAGATCTGAAAGAAATAATAATAATAATAATAATAATAATAATAGTCCTTTAATAGTCCCACAATGGGGAAATGCAGTGTGTTACAGCAGCAAAGATAAGCAGATACAAATACAAATACAACCGACAGACAGATAGGAAGTAGCGGGGGGGGGGGGGGATTTAACAGGCAGAGAGATATTTCAGTTCTCTGTGTGTAATGATCTCCGCTTAGGTCGGTGTTGGTTGTACAGCCTAACCGCAGTGGGGAAGAAAGACTTCCGATAGCGCTCCTTCTCAGTCGGTCACTTACAGTACTGCTCAGCGCGATCACAGTCTCATGCATGGGATGGGACTTCTTCTTCTGCATGGAGCTCACCACGGACAGTATCCTTTTGTCATCCACTACCTGCACTGGGTCCAGTGGGCTCCCCAGGACAGAGCTGGCCTTTCTAATCAGCTTGTCAAGTTTATTTCTGTCCCTGGTTGATATACTGCTCCCCCAGCAGGCCACTCCAAAGAAGATAGCTGATGCCACTACCGAGTTGAAGAAAGTTCTAAGAAGTGCCCCCCGGATTGCAAAGGCTCTCAGCTTCCTAAGCAGGTAGAGCCTGCTGTGGCCCTTCCTGTACAGGGCCTCCATATGATCTGCCCAGTCCAGCTTATTATTAAGGAGCAAACCCAGGTACTTATAGGTGTTCACAATCTCGATGCCCGTCCCCAGGTAGACCAGTTTTGTTCAAATTGGGTATCTCCAAACACACCATATGAGAGCGTTTTCTTGAAAGGAAATGTCTGATGGACTGCGTCAGAAAGTTCTTGGAGCATCGGGATAGTCAGGGACTTCCAATGCTTAAGTAAAGCCAAAGTGGATGAGAGGATAGTGTGGCCAATAAGCGTTCAAATTTCCAGAGGGTATATACTGTATGTATGTCCAAGAAAGGTAGAGCAAGTTCTTGGGATGGAGGAATTGAGAGGCCCACTATGGAGGAAACCCAAAGAAAGATCACACACTTGTATTGGTGTAAGCATGGACATGACCATAGTATGTGGAAAAGAGACCCTGGTTTGTTACACACTCTTAAGCAGGTATTAGAGGACTGCGGAAAGATACAATGTAATTTCACTGGCATGCAGTACCAATGTAGGAGAATTTTGGTCATAGTTTCATAGTGTACCACACATTTTAATGTCTTTTTGGCTTAATGCAATGCCCTCTTCCACTGCATAGACAAAAAAGTTTTTCTTAAAGAAAGCTCCCAGGTGCAGATAGGAGTTGTTTTAATGAAGCAGTCTTTAGATCCAATCAGTATTAACCTATAAATCACCAAAAGCAAAATACCAAAATACCTAGCAAGAATATCACCGTGCTAATCCACATTATATGAACACATTTCCTATATGGATATAGCCCGAACATATCAAAATAAACACATAAATCATAAATAATTAATTCATTTTATTCAAGAATCAACAACATTAGATAATAAAAACTATTAAAAACAATGTTTGAAGTGAAGGTCCTGTCCCATCCCCAATGCGACCAAATACATGTAGTAAAGTGGCAAGTACCAATTTATAAGTATCCCAATCCAATTATATACAATTTGTGTTAAAAAAAAAAAAAAAAAAAAAAGTAATAAATACAATAATATTAATAATTCATAAGTCGCATAAATATCCAAAGTAAATGCAATAATCCACATATAAGGTATATAACCTAATACAGACTGGGTTCACATCTGCATTTGGCTCTCCACACGAAATCAGTTTTTGATTTCATCATCATCCGGAGAAGAGGTTGGCAGTTTGTGCACGAGGCAGTGGCGGAGTCAGCAGGATGGCATCAGTGGGAGGTCGGGTGCCAAACGTGTCTGGGGTAGACCACCCGCTTCGCAGAAGACTAAGCAGTGGTGCAGGGGTTCACCAAGGCAGTGGCGGCAGCAGTCAGTCAGTGCAGAGTGTTAGGGGTAAAATCACCTACTCAGCAGTGTGGCAGTTTTTTGTTAAGTCGCTGTCCTCCTCATGCTGCTACAACTGCTGGGTCACTGTCTGTCCTCCTCATGCTGCTACAACTGGGTCACTGTATGCCCTCCTCATGCTGCTGCCATTGGGTCACTGTATGGCCTCCTCATGCTGCTGCCATTGGGTCACTGTATGGCCTCCTCATGCCGCTGCCACTGGGTCAATGTATGGCCTCCTCATGCTGCTACCACTGCTGGGTCACTGTATGGGCTCCTCATGCCACTGCCACTGGGTCACTGTATACCCTCCTCCTGCTGCTGCCACTGGGTCACAGTATGCCCTCCTCATGCTGCTGCCACTGCTGGGTCACTGTCTGTCCTCCTCATGCTGCTACAACTGGGTTACTGTATGCAGGGCCGGCGTTAGGGGGGGCAAACTGGGCAATTGACCAGGGTCCCGACCCCAAAGGGGCCCCTGGGATCCGGAGCCTGATTACTCCAGATCCCGGAATCAGGCGCGGCCATATCAATATCAGAAAGGGACCCAGCGTCATGTGCCGCAGGGCTCCTTTCCGAGGTGAGTAAAAATAACAAACATTTTTACTCACCTGTCCTTGCGTCCGACGTCATCTTCTGGCGTTCCGGACATCACTGCTGAGGCCAGGCCTCAGCCTTAGCGATCACATGGGGCATGCTCACATAACCGCTGAGGCCCAATCACAGTGAAGTCTGCCGCAGAGAAGAGGAAGCCTGGCGCCAGCGGGGATAGCAGAGCAGCGCGAGGAGGCCCAGGAGAGGTAAGGCAAGGTAAGTATAAGTGTTTGTTATTTTCCCTTACCTCCCCCAGGCCTTCGATAATTATACTAATATAATGTTAGCACTAAGGGAGTCTGTAGGGCCACTGTGGAGCATTATACTGGGGGCCCCCTCTGGATAGCATATTATACTGTGTGGGGCCCCTGTGGAGCATTATACTGGGGAGGGGGGCCCTCTGGAGAGCATATTATACTGTGGGGGCCCCTGTGGAGCATTATACTTGGGAGGGGGCCCTCTGAATAGCATATTATACTGTGTAGGGCCACTGTGGAGCATTAATATGGGTGGGCCCCCTCGGGATAGCATATTATACTGTGTGGGGCCCTTGTGGAGCATTATACTGGGGAGGGGGCATTCGGAATAGCATATTATACTGTGTGGGGCCTCTGTGGAGCATTATACTGGGGGGGGGGGGGGTCCCTCTGGATAGCATATTATACTGTGTGGGGCCACTGTGGAGCATTTAACTCGGAGGGCCCTCTGGATAGCATATTGTACTGTATGGGGCCTCTGTGAAGCATTATAATGTGGGGGGGGGGGGCTCTGGAGAGCATATTATATTCTCTGGGGCCACTTTGGAGTATTATACTGGGCGGCCCCTCTGGAGAGCATATTATACTGTGGGGGGGCCCTCTGGAGAGCATATTATACTGTTTTGGGCCACTGTGGAGCATTATACTGGGGGACCTCTCTGGGCAGTAATGTGTGGAGGTCATTCTGGAGCATGTTATACTATGTGGGGTCACTGTGGAGCATTATTCTTGGGGGGGCATCTGCAGAGGATATTATATTGCGTGGCGCCACTGTGGGGCATTATTCGGGGGGAACTAAGGATCATTATACTAGGGGGCCCTCTGGGGAGTATATTATACTGCATGGTGCGTACTGTGGAGCATTATAGTGGGGGGACACTCTGGGGAGCATAATATATTGCGTGGGGCCACTGTGGTGCAAAATACTGGGTGGGGCATTGTGGAGCATTATACTAGCAGGTGCCCTCTGGGGAGCATATTATACTATGGGCCACTGTGGAGATTTATACTGGGGGGAAGGGGCAGTGTGGGGAGCCTGTTATACTTTGTGGGGCCACTGTGGAGTTTATTATATTGTTTGGGGCTTCTCGGGATAATATTATACTCTGTGGGGCCATTGTAGAGCATTATACTGGGGGGGACTGTGGGGAGCATATTATACTGTGGGGGACCACTGTGGAGCATTATACTGGAGGAACCCCTCTGGGCAGTATATTATACTGTGTGGAGCCTTATATACCATGTGGGGCCACTATGGGGGGGGGGCTCAGGGGAGTATTTTATACTGTGTGGGTCCACTGTGGAGCATTATATACCGTGGGAAACTGTGGAGGGCTCAGGGGAACATTTTATACCATGGAGCATTATATACCATGTGGAGCATTATATTGTGGGGTGGGGGGGCTCAAAATTCCTGCTGGCAGCCCTGTGTGCTATGTCTGCCTCACAGCTCTCCTCTCACTATATTCTTGCACATACGTGAAGTGATCCATGGCCATGTCATTCCCCATACAGTACTGTGCATGAACTGGCCATGGAGTTATTGGGGCCTGCACAGTACTATAGGGGCTGACTATACTGGCAACATACTCAGTAACACCAGATAGTCAGCACATATGTAAGACTTCAGTGAAGGAACCGTGGTGTAGGCTATTACCAGGAAGCTGTTGGATGGGGCTCCAGAAAAAAGTTCCTCTGGTGGGCCTAAGGCCCTTCAGTCCAACACAACATAACGGAGAACTATTATATATAAGGGTGGGTTACTATATATAATTGGGAAACTTAAGTATGAGGGGGCTATTATAAGGGGGAACTATTATTTATAAGATGGGCTATTATTTATAAGGGGGGAACTATTATATATAAGGCATCCATTATAAGGGGGAGCTATTATTTATAAGAGGGGAACTATTTATAAGGGGGGTATAATTGTTAAGTGGGCTTATTTATAAAGGGGCTATTACTGATAATGGGGACTATTATTTAAAAGGGTAACTATTATTTATGAGAGGGCTATTATTTATAAGGGAGCAGTATTATTTTTACGGGGTGACTGTTACTGATAAGGGGGATATTACTGATACAGGGCACTATTTATCATTTATAGGGGCGCTATTACTGATAAAGGTGTAATATTATTTAAAAGCTGGGACTATTATTTATAAGCAGGTGCTATAATAACTGATGACTGGGTGCAAAAATCTATTAGGCGTACAAAGGTGGTTATTTGAATTGTGTGTGGTAAAATGGGGCTTATTATTACTTTTTTGTTGGCAGAAAGGAGGCATTATTATAGGGGTTGTCACTGGAAGATATGGTGTTGTTTGCATATCAGCATTTGGGGCCCCGCGTTTAATTTTGCCCAGGGCCCCACTTTGTCTAAAACCGGCCCTGACTGTATGCCCTCCTTATGCCACTGTCACTGGGTCACTGTATTCCCTACTCAAGCTGCTGCCAACTCCACATTATGTCGCCTTGCCACTCTGTAGCCTACTCATTCTGCTGCCACTGGGTCACTGTATGCCCTCATGCTGCTGCCACTGCTGGGTCAAAGTATGGCCTCCTCATGCTGCTACAACTGGGTCACTGTATGCCTTCCTCATGTAGCTGCCACCAGGTCACTGTATGCCCTCCTCATGCCGCTGCCAACTCCACATTATGTCTCCTTGCCACTTTGTGGCCTACTCATTCTGCTGCCACTGGGTCACTCTATGGCCTCCTCATGTTGCTGCCACTGCTGGGTCACTGTATGGCCTCCTCATGCTGCTGCCACTGGTTCACTGTATGGCCTCCTCCTGCTGCTGCCACTGGGTCACTGTATGCCCTCCTCATGCTGCTGCCACTGCTGGGTGAATGTATGGCCTCCTCATGCTGCTGCCACTGGGTCACTGTATGGCCTCCTCATGCTGCTGCCACTGGGTCTCTGTATGGCCTCCTCATGCTGCTGCCACCACCACATTATGTCGCCTTGCCACTCTGTAGATATCTATGTGGAATCTGCAGACGAGGGTGTAAAAGGAGTGCGCTCTTTCACGCTACAGTAGGATGTTGAGCCTCTGCACGATTCTTTCTACCTGACACTAACATGGACCTGTAAGGCTGAGTTTACACTTGAGTTAGTTGGTCAGTTTTGGCCCCGTAACTGACCAAATAAGTGAAGTGTGTAGTGGTTCTAAGAGCGACGCCTGTCATGTGCGTGTCATACTGACTCACAGTATTGTTTGACTACCGCAGCAGGTTCCCTATGCGTGTTACTGCATGGCACAGTGTTCTACACCACTATACAGGCTGTCTGCACCCAGGAAATAGCTGTTTTTTAACGCAATTTGCTGCAAATTAATTCGGATCAAAGCCAATCTTTTTGAAAACTTCGGAGAATCGGTTGAATCGAATTTATGAAAAATTCGCTCATCTCTAATAGGTTCCTTCGAGCCTTGACAATGTACTACGTTTATGCTTTAAGCCAAGTTAAGCTCTGGTTCATACTAAAATTATTTGACCCTTAACAAATTATTGGACTGAACCTGTAACAAAATGAAACTTCAGTTTCACCCAACTCTATTGGTTACGATGCTCTTAATCCCACCTCACGTTCTCATCTACTCTTTTTAATCTTTTTGGAGTTCTTGACTTGTCCACACTACTTGTCCACACTTTTCACTAGTTCCACTTCCTCCTTCCCCTCTCCTAAGGCCATATGCACCACAACCTCTTGATACCGATACGCCATAAAAAATCTAGATGGAACATAAAGCAGTTGCCCAGTTTCAGCAACTAAATGTTATTGTTTGTGTAAAAAAAAATTATACAATTTTACATACAAAAGTATACAATTATACTTTCTATATAAATTCCTCACTGTTTTCTAGATCTCTTCGAATGCATAAAAATCAGTCCATGATCATGTGATGGACACAGCTGCACAGCTCGTTACAAAACAGATATCAGATTACTGTGTTGTGACTGTACTGAGTTGTGCACGTGTGTGTATCACATGAACACAGATTGTTATGCAGTGTAAGTAAATAATGATGGTAAGCAGAGATCTAAAAACATCATATAGAATTGGTACAGAAAGTAAACTGGAAACTTGTATAACTTTTCATTATACAAACAATAACATTAATTTGCTTCAGCTGGAAAACCCATTTAACCCCTAAAGACATACGTCATAATAGTATGGCGCTGCCCTCAAGGTGTTAACGCAGACTGCCATACGATTGCTGGTGTTAACCCCTTAGATGCCACGGTCAAACCTGTCTGCAACATGTAAGGAGTTTTCACAGGTTTACTGCTGACTTCCAGTGTATACTACTAAACCAGCTGGTTCAAGTCCCCTAGTGGGACAAGATATTGTAAAAAAAAAGTTTAAAAAAAAGAGGAAACAATAAGATGAATAAAAAAAAAATTCAAATGAATAAATACAATACATATTTGGTATAGCTGCATCTGTAACAACCCGTACAATAAAACTGAAACATTATTTAACCTGCATGGTGAATGTTGTGGGAAAAAAAGGGAAAAAACTGCTGGAAGTAATGATTTTTCACCATCTCACCTCACAAAATATGGTACAAAAAGTGAACAAAAAGTCATATGTTCTCCAAAACAGTACCAATAAAAAGCACAACTTGTGTCTCAAAAATTTGCACTCAACCAACTCTGTAAACAGAAAAATAATAGAAGATTACTATATAAAACCAATTGATTTTTTTCCCTAAATAGGTTTTGTTTTAGAAAAATTAGTAACGCGTTAAAAAACAATATAAATTGGGTGTCTCTTTAATCGTAATGACCCATAGAATAAAGGTAACATGTTGCTTATGCTGTACACTAAATGGCAAAAAAAACAATAAAAATATAAAAAGTAATGCCAGATTTTTTTTTTTTTTTAAATCCACCAAGAAAGAGTTAAGAGTTAACTTTAGTCAGTAAGTTACAGGTCCCAAAATGATGTCATTACAATATGTATCTCATCCTGTGACAACCCTCATATGCTACATCAACAGAAAAATTTTTTAAAAAAATCTAACTTCTACGATGTGATGATAAAAATCACAAAAATCGCAACACCTTTAAGACAAAACTGGCTCCAGCAGGAAAGGAATGTAAAGGAAAGGAAGCTGTGCAAGCATATACCCCACATTTAGCACTCAAGAGGGAAAAGACACCAGAAGTGACCCCCAGAGTGACTCCCCAATCTACTGGAAAAATAATAGAGAATTTGGCGTACCCAATATACTCCACACAGCTTACATATTCACTTTTCACCATCCACTTTGCATTCACATCTGGGGAAAAAAAAAGGTTACTACTTCTTCTGATAAAATTATTGAGGGGTCCAAATTCCAAAATGATGTCACTCCCTAGGGGATTCCACATTATTGGTATCTCAGGGGCTCTGCAAACATGATATAGAGTCCTAATACCAAACATCTAAATCTGCACTCAAAAAACCACATAGCACTTCTTCACATCTGGGCCCTGCTGTGGACCCAGACGGCAGTTCATGTCCACATGTATGACACTGGTGTACCCCGAATTACGTACTTTTTGTCATGTGGATATAGTAAGTGTTTGGGCACACAGTTTAGCACACAAGGGATGCAGCACAAGTAAGTTTTTTGAAATCATGCTACTTTTGCAGAGCCCCTAAAATGCAGGTAAAATGGAATCCCCTAATACGTAACCCTATTTTGGAAGCTACACCCCTGAAATAATTTATTCCGGGGTAAAGTGAACATTTTTTAACCCTTAAGTGTTACATTAATTTTCCAGACATGAATGCACAGCTGAAAATGACAATTTTTCCAGAAAGACGTAATGTTGTGCCCAGCTTGTGTCAGAGATGAACACTGCAAAAGCAGTTGTCTTGAGATAACCCACTTAACAGTTTTTGGAATGTGTATTTCTGCTAGCAAATAGGGCACATATAGGGCACTGAAATGTTGTGTAATTTTTACTTTTCAGTATCAGCTGTGCATTAATTTCTGGAAACTAAATGAGTGCAACACTCAAGTGTTAAAAATTCTCACTTCACTGCTGCTACGGTGCTAACCCACCCAAAGTTTTAGGAGTGCATGCCTCTGTTGACACAAAGTGGGCAAAACATATTATGCACTGAAGTGGCATATTTCTTTAGAAAATTCAATATTCTCTTTTGAGCTCAAAATGATACTCAATGAGAAATTACTGATGGTTGTACTTTCTAAAATGGGGTCATATTTGGGAACAAAAATAATTTTTCATTTACATATCCCAAAGTTAATTAAATCTGTGAAACAGCTGTGGGGTCAAAATGCTTACTTATAACCCTTTATAAATTTCTTGAGGAGTGAAGTTTCCAAAATGTGGTCACTTTTCGAGGGTTTCCATCATACTGCTATTTTAGGGGCTTTACAAATGGGACATGGCGCCAGTAAACTATTCCAGCAAAATCTGCTATTGAGACATCCATTACCACTCCTTCCCTTTGGTGCTGCGGTGTGCCCAGTTTACATCCACATGTGGGCTATTTCCATGATTGGGAGAAATTGCATAAAAAATTGTGAGATGCATTTTCTCCTTCAATGCTTTATAAATGTCTAAATTTTAGAGCTAAATGAACGTATTGAAAAAAATTAAATGTCTAAATTTTACCTTCATATTGTGCTAATTCCCGTGAAATGCTTAAAGGGTTAACAAACTTCCCAAATGCTGTTTTGAAAATGAGGTGATTTATAGGAAGTTTCTAATATATAGGCTTTTAAAGTCCCATTCATAACTGAAGTGGTCCCTAACCACTTCTTTTCTTTTAAATCTGGAAAATTCCTGTTAGATTTGTAAGCCTGGAAAATTCCTGTTAGACTTGTAAGCCTTCTAATGTCCAAAATAAATTGAAGGATGATTAACTGATGATGCTAATATAAAGCAGAGATATGGTAGATAATATTTACATATTTGGGTGGTATGACAGTCTGAAAAGCAGAGCATTTAACCTTTTGAAAATTGAGATTTTTTTTCAAATTTCCTATTTTTTAATACTGTAAATAGATGCAAAAAATATTGATCAACATTTACTACTATTATGAAATACAATGTGTCATGAAAAAAACTATCTCTAAATCACTTGGGTAAATCACTTGGAACATAATTAATTGTTATCTTTGCCCCATTGAAGTTTTGCCATTAACCCATTACTAACCTGTTCTGCTACAATTTACTTTCTACATCAGTTGAGGCTGAATAATGCAAGGTCTCCTGCACACTCAAACATGGGTGCCCAGCTGTGTACTCACAGCCCAGCACCTGCTCCTAACATCAGTCCTGGGCATTTAACCCCTAAGATATGTCAAATACTTGTAATTGGTAAAGATGCTAACTATGTGCACAGCACTCTCAGGCTAAAGACCCACATTGCGGAAATGCAGCTCTTTTTGTTGCAGATTTTGTTGTGGTTTTTTGAGCCAAAGCCAGGAGTGGATTGAGCAGAAGTGAGAAGTATAAGAACTTCCTAGATATTTCCCATTCCTTTTATAGCCATTCTTGGATTTGGCTCAAAAAACCGCAACAAAATCTGCAACAAAAAAAAAGCTGCGTTTCCGCAATGTGGGGCCTTAGCCTCAAAGAGGTTTCCACACTCAAGCTTGATAGTCAATTGCTCCCTATCCAATGGAATAATTCCTTTTGGCAAGGGAAAAGAACCTAGTGGAAAAGCCACAGGTGATTTGCACCAGTCTCTGGACGAAGCATCCATATTCAGGAAAAATAGCCTTGACAGGTTAGGGTGGTACAGAATATAAGTGGATACACAACTGAGAAAAGGCAAATAAAGAACAAGCACATGGGATCAAAGTCATATACATAATTATTATAGAAAAACTGCCACACTTTTATAAAGATTAATAATGAAAAATTTATTCATAATATAATAAAAACATACAAAGACAATAGACAAAAAATACAATTCATATAGGGGAAAGACCTGAATGGTCATAAACAGCGGAAATATCTAAGACAAGGCATGCTGAACGGAAGTGAAAAATATCATAAATGCACAACTATCACAAGATATAACATATCAATGCAGGGGACTCATAGCCTATATATATCTGGATGTAACGCATCAAAAAGGGTGGTAACAACCATTCCAAATAGAAACACAATAGAAGCCAGTATATAAGAGAGACCCATAAATAAATGTGTTGAGACAAAAGAGTGATATACCATACCACTACCAGCACGCTGCACCCGATGTGCGTTTCACCCGTTACGGCTTCGTCTGACACCTAGTGGGACCAAACGAAACCAAGAAATTAAGGAAATATATATAACTCCCTTTTATATGTAAGTCGTCCCCGAGTGATGAGGAGACCGATGGTAAATGATCAGGAGTATATATATGTGGTCATATATTAGCAATTTAAGTAAAATAAGTAAATGAATAAATAAATAAATGTAACTCCCTTTAAAAAAGAACGACACCCTCAAATGGTGAGGAAGGAGATGGTATAATAAGGGAGTACACGGAGAAGTGGGAGATTTGGAGAAAAGAAAATCTCAGGAGAGAATAACCCTCTAAATATAACTGAGAATTTTCCCCAAAGTAAAAGTTCCCCACTATATCAGGCTAAGAGTTATGCCTATAGTATCCCTTAGGGCTCAGATAGAGCTTAGCCCAAAAATAGCCTAAGGGCTTAAATAGCCTCCATTTATGCTGCTCTAGAGACCTCTATTTGAGGCTCAGTTGGTGATCCCTATTTTAGGGCTAGTCTCTAAGCAAGCCCTAAGGGACACTATAGACATAACTCTTAGCCTGATATAGTGGGGAACTTTTACTATACTCCCAATCATTTACCATTGGTCTTCTTATCACTCGGGGACATCTTACATATAAAAGGGAGTTAGATATATTTTCTTAATTTCTTGTTTTCGTTTGGTCGCACTGAGTGACAGTGTTTATAGTGATCTGTTTGCGCTGTCCCCTTGTGCACAGTAAGTAAACCTAAATACCATCCTGAGCATCTTTTAGGGTCTGGCGTATTTTAAACAACACTCAGTATGCACATCACGGGATCAATCCACATATATTTTTTATTTTAATATATTTAATAAACGTTAAGTTTATTTTTCACCTAAGAGTACCTATTGAATTCTTAGCCTTTCTGCTTGAGCTAATAGGGCCTATCAACACCTTTATATATATATTTTCTAGACGTTAATTTTGTTGTAGGTTGTATAGAGATGGAATGTGGCTTAAGTGTAAGTGAGAGAGGATTTAGCGGATCTTCCATGTATAAATATGTTTACAACTTGATGGTTACCTTTGAAAATCTTGAAAATCTTCCAAAAAACCTTGTAAGAAGAGCAGAAGCAGTTTTAGCTGCAAAGGGTACCTTCCACTGTAAAGAGGTGTCGCCAGGAAAATTCAGATTTGCTCTTATTCCCCTGAGTTGAAGCAGAGCTGCTTCTAGCCCAGAGATTCCTCACAGCTTCCAACACCCAGAGAAATACGTCTAGACTGATTGGTGTTGTGTTAAGTGTCAAGTTAAGATTTGGTGAGAAGCTAATGTAAAGGAAACCTTAGAATGTAAACCTGTTTGTGTCTAAGGAGAAGCAGTGGTGAACCTAGCCTCTTTGCTGCCTGAGGCGGACTATAGAAAGACGCCCCCCCCAAAAAAAAAATTGAGTTTCCATGCTACTAGTTTAACACACTGTTATTGTCGCACAATATACACAATACACAAATTTATGAAACAGTTTTTAAGAATACTTCTAAGAATGCTTTTAAGAATACTTCTGATACTTCAGTATCAGATCAACAACACGGCATTAACAATGAAAGTAACTTCACACATCTTCTGCTTGGTGAATGGACGAGCCCACGTGGCCCCCATTCTCTATAATAGGAGCACCGCAGATAGCTGAGTACTGGACATCGGCTATCTTTGGCACTCCCATTGAAGTGAATAAGAGCCACGCGGGTTCGTCCATCCACCAAGTGACACACCTATATATATGGCTGCAGTCAGGCTGAATTCCCACCCAGTGGGGGGAAAAAACCCAATTCTCAGGTTCAGTGGGGGTCTCAGCAGACAGACCCCCATCAATCAGGTATTTATCCTCTAGCATTTAGGTGAATACAGGGCAGTAACATTTTTAGACTTACAGGTGACGTCTCTGACTAATCCTTCACATTTCCCTTCTCTTCCCTTTGGACCGCCATGACCATTTCTTCCAGCTGTGACTTGTCTCTGTAAAGTTTGCAACACATAGACATCTTTGGCTCCTCACTTTTCCAGGCATCCAACCCACATTGTCCTCACCTACACAAAGCCCCCATCCTGCTGCTACCCCAATTATAAAATATATGATATAACCCCCCATAATGAATAATACCCCCAAGTGCATATTTATATTAATAATGTCCATGTGTACCCTGTATAAATAGTGCCCTTTATTAATAATGCCCCAGATGTTAACTAATTAAAAGGTTTTCCAGGTCATTAATAAACTAATCAGTGGGGCTCAAAAACTCAGGACCCCCACTGATCAGCTGTTTGAATGGTACCTGTGTAAGTGCCATAACCGCTTCTCTGTTTACATAGTGTCATTCATCTTATAGCGGCCATGTAATGTAACTACAGCCTCGTCCTGTACATGTCTACAGTATGTGACAAAGCTGGAATTACATCACGCATAAAACAGACAGCGTATAATATAAACAGGAGCCATAGCCCCTGTTTATAGCGCCCCATTTACACACACTATAATGTTCCACAGCAGCCCCTGCACACGGTATTATGCCTCGCAGCGGCCCCTGCACACGGTATTATGCTCCATAGTGGCCCCTGCACACTGTATTATGCCTCGCAGCGGCCCCTGCACACGGTATTATGCTCCATAGTGGCCACTGCACACAATATTATGTTCTACAGCAACCCCTGCACACAGTTTTATGCTCCCTAGTGGCCTCTGCACACGGTATTATGCTCCACAGTGGCCCCTGCACACGGTATTATGCTCCATAGTGGCTCCTGCACACTGTAGTATGCCTCGCAGTGGCCCCTGCACACGGTATTATGCCCCATAGTGGCCCCTGCACACGGTATTATGCCCCGCAGTGGCCACTGCACACAATATTATGTTCTACAGCAACCCCTGCACACAGTTTTATGCTCCCTAGTGGCCCCTGCACACGGTATTATGCTCCATAGTGGCCCCTGCACACGGTATTATGCTCCACAGTGGCCACTGCACACGGTATTATGCTCCATAGTGGCCCCTGCACTGGTATTATGCTTTATAGTGGCCCCTGCACTTTTATTATGCTCCATAGTGGCCCCTGCACTGGTATTATGTTCCATAGTGGCCCCTGCACAGGGTATTATGCTCCATAGTGGCCCCTGCACTTGTATTATGCTCCACAGTGGTCCCTGCACAGGGTATTATGCCCTATAGTGGCCCACCCATGAATTATTATTATACTCTGGGGTCTTTTCAGACCCCAGAGTATAATGAACGGAGATCCAGAGAGGTGACAAACATAAAAACCAGTGTTACTTACCTATCCTGGACACCGCTGCACTCCTTGCAGCTTTCACCCCTGTTTAATTGCACGCGCACGTCACGTGATCAGGCTTGTGACGCGACCTGATGACGTCACCAGAGGCCTCAAGCCTAACACCAATCGCAGGAGAGGTAAGTAGGATATGTTTTTATGTTATCTCACCTCCCCTGGGCCTCCAATTATTATACTCCGGAGTCTGAAAAGACCCCGGAGTATAATAATAGTAGTATTTGAGGCCCACGGCCTCACTTACCGATGCCCGCAGCTGCTCACAGCGGCATCCACTTCCCCTTCTGCGTCCCATAGCAGAAGTGGAAGCGGAGGCGACCACGAGCAGACGCGGGGTAGGTAAATAAATAGGCCGTTACCTTCTGGGGATACTCCAGCAGGTTACAGCCTATTTATATATAAAAAAAAAAGTTATACTCACCTGCAAGGCCTTGATGCAGCTGCTGCTGCCTTCTCTTCTTGTCCCGACGCGACGTCTCGTAAACCAGCCCAGGACAGGCCCCGCTGAGCTCGTTTTTTTTTTTTTTAAAGCGGCCTGTCCTGGGCTGGTTTACATTGAATAGTAAAAATGCTGCCCCCCATACAGTGACGGACAGTGCCACCTGAGGCGGCCGCCTCACTTCGCCTCATTAGCGGTGCGCCCCTGAGGAGAAGCATATACTTTCTTCTGAAAACAGCATCTTCTGAAATATATCAATGTAGAATTTGTAGCTTCAATACCTTTGAAAATAATTTTCTATAGAACAGAGTCCATTCACCATAGTTGTGTATCGTTAGTACTTTGAGTTTAAATTAAAATGTCAATCAATCAATCACGGACCATTAAGAAGGCTACCTCTACTACTAATGCATAGGAATCATCTGCTTCAATGCATCGAGATGGCAGTTAGACTATATATAGATTCCCAGTGGAGACAAGGCAGGCTGTAATGTGTAGAAGCAGGAGCAGGAGCTAAAAACCAATGTGGTCATTAACATGTTTTATAGAACTAATTAACACTAATTCCATTTCCAATTTAGTTGCTTTAGACTGCTTTTATGAATTGATTAGATTGCTTTTTTGGGAGAGTCCCATGACGGAAAATTACCTGTACTTTGTTTGCTCATGCATTAAATGAATAATTGACATTTAGAAATGTAAGTAAGTGTAGAAATATTGTGTTGTAATCTCATTTTGTGAGGGTTTTTTTTTTTTGGGCAACAGTGTTCTTGTATTAACCAAAAGATTCAAAGTGCCAAACCCAAGCTGACTGATACAGCATGTTGTAGTCTGTAGTGCAAAATCTTATTTTGTCAAGGGTTTTTTTGGGCAATAAAATTTTCTATGTTAACCAATACATCAATACAAAAAGTGAAGCCCTTAACCCCTTAATGACCGGGCCATTTTTTGTTTTTGCATTTTCGTTTTTCCCTCCCCACATTCCAAGAGCCATAACTTTTTCATTTTTCAGTTCACAGAGTCACATGATGGCTTATTGTTTGCGGAACAAATTGTACTTTGTAATATCACTATTCAATATGCTGTGCAATGTACTGGGAAGCTGGAAAAAAATTGGAGAAAAACTGCATTTGCGCCAAATTCATATGGGTTTAATTTTTACAGCATTCACTGTGTGATAAAAATGACATGTTATCTGTATTCTGCGGGTCAGTACGAACACGGCGATACCAAATTTATGTAGTATTTGTAATGTTTTGATACCTTTTAAAAAATTAAAAACTTTGCTAAATAGAAAAAATATTTTGCGTCGCCATATTTTGTCACCTGTAACTTTTTCATATTTACATGTATGGAGCTGGGTAAGGTGTCTTTTTATGCGGGACAACATGACGTTTTTATTGATACCATTTGGGGAAAGATCTGATGGTTTGATCACTTTTTATTCAATTTTTTATAGGAGACAAAGTGTTGAAAAAAACGCTATTTGGCCATTTTGATTTTTTTTCCCCGCTACGCCGTTCTCCGTATGAGATAAATATTTTAATATTTTAATAGATCGGGCAGGGATACCTAAAGTGTTTATGTTTACTTTTGTATATTTACTTTTATATCTGATCTAGGGAAAGGGGGGGTGATTTGAACTTTTGTGTTTTTTTAAATTTTTTCATACTTTTAAAAACTTTTTTTTTTTATACTTTTACTTGTATGATCAGACTCCCTAGGGGCCTTGAAACCTAGGGAGTCTGATCGATCATACTATTCACTGCAATACTACTGTATCGCAGTGAATAGCAAAATGCCTTCACTGCTATTAGACGATGCCTCTGGCATCATGTAATAGCTCTAATGTAATGACAGGCCTGGGAGCCTTCAATAGGCTCCCGGCTGTCATGGCAACCAAGCACTGCCCTCCGATGACGTTCTGGAGGGCGGCGATCAGGTAAAAATGGCGGCGCCTGTGGTGGCTGCGCAATTTAGACGCCGCGGTCCCGTTTGACCGCGACATCTAAAGGGTTAACAGCCGCGATCGGTGCAGGCACCGATCGCTGCTGTTAGCGGCGGGTCCTGGCTGTATTATACAGCCGGCACTCGCGGTGTATGGAGAGCGCTCAGCTCCTGAGCGCTCTCCATACATCGTCATGCGACTCAGGACGTACTATTATGCCCTGGGTCGTTAAGGGGTTAAAACATTACCTTCAATCAGTAAATAACATAAAAAGGTTCCCAAAGCATATACGGTGACCAGGGGCGTAACTAGCAAAGACTGAGCCCCATAGCAAACTTTTGACCCCCTCATGGCATAGTGCCCCATTTCCTGTCCCCCACACAATATAACTCCCCATTTATCCACACTATAATGTCCCAAAATGGCCTCCACACAGTATAATGTCCCATAGCAGCCCCTCCTCACAGTATAAGGTCCCATATTGGCCTCTCCACACAGTATAATGTCATATAGCTGACCATCCACACAGTATAATGTCCCATAGGGGCCCCTCCTCACAGTATAAGGTCCCATATTGGCCTCTCCACACAGTATAATGTCATATAGCTGACCGTCCACACAGTATAATGTCCCATAGGGGCCCCTGCACACAGTATAATGTAGCATAAAGGCCCCTCCACACAGTATAATGTCATAAAGCAGACCCTTCACACAGTATAATGTTCCATAGGGGCCCCTGCACACAGTATAATGTCACACAGCGGCCCCGCCATACAGTATAATGTTCCATAGCAGTCCCTCCACACAGTATTATGTTCCATAGTAGGCCCTTCCACACAGTATCATGTCCCATAGTGGCCCTTGCACACAGTATTATGTCCCATAGTGGTCCCTGCACACAGTATAATGTGCCATAGAAGCCTTCATACAGTATAATGTTCCACAGTGGCCTCTCCACACAGTATTATGTCCCATCATGGCCCCAATGGTGTTTATTGCAAATATTACAAAAATTTAGAAATTTTTGGGGTACATCACTCATATATCACTTATACTCTGGGGTCTGAGCAGAGGTCCAGGAGACGTGACAAACATTAAAACCAGTGTTACTTATCTCTCCTGTGCTCTGCCATGACTCCCTGCTGTTTTCGGTCCTCATCAATAACGTCATAGACGTGGGCTATGCCGGTGTTATTATGTGTTGCGATGCTGGCCTGACCCACGTGACAACTGTGACGTCGCTACGGAGGTAAAAGAAAGCATGGAGTTGCTCTGGAGAGGTGAGTAACACTGGTTTTCATGTTCACTCATCTTCCCTCGGCCTCCGATCATTATACTTGGAGGTCTAAAGAGACCCCAGAGTATAATAATAGCGGCCTTGCTTACCGATCCCCACTACTGCTCGCGGCTGCCTCTGCTTCCACTTCTTCCCTCCAGGGGGCTCTAGTGACGTGATATAAGATGCACAAGGCCCACTGGAGGACAAAAGAGGAAGCAGAGTCGGTCGTGAGCAGGAACGGGGATTGGTAAGTAAATAGGGCCCATTACCTGCTGGGGTTACCAAAAAAAATAGGCAGCAGGGACCCACCGGGCCCCCTAAGGTCGCGAACCCTGTGGCAGTTGCTACAGCTGCTACAGTGATACTTATGCCACTGATGGTGACGCAATAACTCAAAATACCCCAATATGAATGCTATGAGAAACAAGAAAGTCATAGAAGCTACACCTGAACATCACATATTAAAAACCAACATGTAAACAAGATAAATGCATCGATCTTACTGCATCATCACGCTGAGGTAATGCTTGTGTAGAATGCTGAAGGATTATGCTCATGTGCTGGTGCCATCAATGTAGAGATTTGCTTTGGTATATAGGATCCAGGGTGATGGAACAACCTCTTGAGGTTAAAAACGTAGGGCCTGGGAAAAAAAAAATCTTACTGAGGAAAAAAGTAACATTATCCTAGAGACCTTGTACTATCCCTAGACATTCCTTACATGGGCCTATTATACTGTATCACTAAAGACTATCTTGGAGCCACAGTCCTATGAAGCTGCCATCCTGTCTGGAACTTTGCCCTGTAAATCACACCCTAGCTAGAGATGGGCGAATTGGCTCGTAACGAGCTGGGTTTGTCCCGAATATTCCAAATTTTTCGGTTTTTAACGAAACCAAACAAATGGCTATTTGCTTCAGATGAAAAAAAATGGCAGTGATACAAGAAAATGGCCGCCACATGTTAGACCAGGAAATACAGAGCAGACAATGTTGTGTGTACAGTGACATCACATGATAGCAACATCTGACAGCCTCTAAAACAGTGGTAGGTGGACGTTGCAGTGCTGATGTCATATACATATACCTCCCAATTATCCCGGATTCAGCAGTACAGTCCCGGATTCCGGGTCCTGTCCCGCTGTCTCGGTCGGTGGGAGGTATGTCCCGGCTTCAACTCATCTGCGTCTGGAGGACAATGGTGAGGCATAAGCCGTCCACAGAGAGCTCCTGCTTCACCATTGTGCCCCTGTGTGCTCCGGCCCTGGGAGCTGTAGGCGCGAAGTCATGATGTCAATGACATCACGCCTGCAGCTCTCTGAAGCCTCTGGTTGCAGGGACCTCAGACAGAGCAGCAGGGGAGCGAGGAGAGGTGAGTATATATCAGTGTTTCTTATGTTTGTCTGTTACCAGGAGGAAGACAATAAACTGTGGGGGCAGATGAGGGGGACATTAAACTGGGGGACTAGATGAGGGGGACATTAAACTGTAGGGGAAGATGAGGGGACTTTAAAGGGGTTTTCTGGGCAAAAAAATCTTTTTTTTAAAAAGGTTTGTTAGTGCTTTTAATGGGTTAATAAATGCACCCAAATACCTTTAGCATTGTTTTGAGTGATTTCTTGGTTTCTCTGGGAGCTCCTAGCATCCTCTGTATTTGTTTACATGGTGTAGCTTCCTGCTGTCTTAGCTAATGCAATGCATCATGGTAGTTGAAGGCTGACTCACACTACCTCCCTCTCACTCCCCCCTTCCTCTCTCACTACCTCACACCCCCTCCCTGTCTTACTAGCTTTCCCACCCACTACTAGCCCTTCCCAACTAACTAACTCAGCCCCCCCTCCTCCACCCCATCATACTTACATGTCTTCTTATCCAGACTTCCCTTCTGTGGGGACCGGCTCCTCCTCTTCTTTGACTCTGCCGGCACGTGCGCAGACTGGAGGTGCCTCCGATGCCTGCGCAGTAGACATGGAGACAGCTTGTCTCCCAGGTAGAAGGAGATACAAAGTGGCTTAACGAACTAAATCTATTATTCAATAGATTTGATCACACACCAGCTCCTCCCACCCCAGCATGTCATTCAATCCTCTCTCCCCCACTGACCTCACCTCCTGCTGTTAGTTCTTACCTCCAGATCAGTAAATCTAGCAATCAGTCATCTGGCTACAGTCTAATCTTCACACGTGCCCAGGTGAGAAAGGAACTCAGAAGGATCAAGACGGGGAAGGCCGCAAGGCCAGATGGCATCAGTGCCAGGCTACTAAAGACGTGCGGGGCCCAGCTGTGTGGTATTATTACATATATGTTCAATATGAGCCTGAATAGCTGGAATAGTACCACAACTGTGGAAATCATCTTGTGTGGTACCAGTTCCAAAGACCCCTCATCCGATGGACCTCAACAACTACAGACCATGGCATTGACATCCCACTTGATAAAGGTCTTAGAGAGATTGGTTCTCACACATCTCTGTCATCTAGTGAGCTCAGCTATGGACCCTCTCCAGTTTGCTTATCGACCGGGCATTGGGGTGGATGATGCCATCATCCATCTTCTACACAGGGCTCTTTCTCACCTGGAGAAACCAGGGAACACTATGAGAATAAGGTTCTTTGATTTCTCGAGTGCTTTTAACAGCCAGGGCTACCGAGAGACAAGCTGGCCCTTGTTGGAGTAGACCACCACTTCTCTAACTGGATCCTAGACTACCTCACAAACCGACCTCAGTATGTGTGTCAGACACTGTGATCTGTAATACGGGGACACCTCAAGGTACAGTTCTTGCCCCTTTCCTCTTCACACTGTACACTGCAGATTTCAGGTGCAACTCATCTAGCTGCTACTTACAGAAGTATTCTGATGACTCTGCAATAGTAGGCCTCATCACAGATGAAGATGACAGGGAGTACAGAGAATTGAACTGGTATTTTGTGGAATGGTGCCAGCTGAACCACCTTAGGATTAATGCTGGGAAGACAAAGGAGATGGTAGTGGACTTTCGCAAGTGCAGATATCCTCCAAAACCAGTGGACATCCAGGGGACGGGCATTGAGATAGTCAACACCTATAAGTATCTGGGTGTGCTCCTCAATAATAAGCTGGACTGGGCAGATCACTTGGATGCACTGTACAGGAAGGGCCACAGCAGGCTGTACCTGCTTAGGAGGCTGAGAGCCTTTGGAGTACAGGGGGCACTTCTTAGGGCCTTTTTCAACTCTTTTTCAACTCTTTCAACATCTTCTTTGGAGTGGCCTGTTGGGGGAGTAGCATATCAACCAGGGAAAGGAATACACTCGACAAGCTGATAAGAATGGCCAGCTCTGGCCTGGGGAGCCCCCTGGACCCAGTGCAGGAGTCGCTGCGGGGCATAATACCATGTGCAGGGGCCACTATGAGGCATAATACCGTGTGCAGGGGCCACTATGGAGCATAATACCGTGTGCAGGGGCCGCTGTGGGGCATAATACCGTGTGCAGTGGCCACTGCAGGGCATAATACCGTGTGCAGGAGTTGCTGCGGGGCATAATACCATGTGCAGGGGCCACTATGAGGCATAATACCGTGTGCAGGGGCCACTATGGACATAATACCGTGTGCAGGGGCCACTGCAGGGCATAATACCGTGTGCAGTGGCCACTGCAGGGCATAATACCGTGTGCAGGAGTTGCTGCGGGGCATAATACCATGTGCAGGGGCCACTGCGGGGCATAATACCATGTAATACTGTGTGTAGGGGCCGCTGTGGGTCATAATACCGTGTAATACTGTATTAAAAAAAAAAAAAACACCTACTCACCTGTCCCTTGGCCTCCGATGTCCCCCACCGCAGACTGGTTCTGCTGCTTGGTGTTCTCTTCTGGCGGAAGTCCCCACCACACATGACCGCTGAGGGGAAGAAAACACTGGAGCAGCAGAACTGGAACGCTCTGGGAGACACCGAACAACCTTCCCCAGCCTCATATTAAAAAAGTGGTTATCCTGGACAACCCCTTTAAGGTGGCACTTGGGCTTTATTAAAGGGTCTTTCCAGCTCATTTTTATTGATGTTTTATCCTTAGGACAGATTATCAATAAGATATCAGTGGACCCCTCCTCTGATCAGCTGTATGAAGGGGCTATGGTGCCTGTTTATATCACACAATCCCTGTTTATAGTGACTGTGTGATGTCATTCCAGCCTTGTCACATGGACGTGTATAGGACAAGGCTGTAGTTACATTACATGGCCGCTATAAGATGAATGACACTATGTAAACAGAGAATCAGTCACGGCACTTACACAGGTACTACAGTTCAATCAAACAGCTGATCAGTGGGGGTCCTGGGTTTTTGAGCCCCACTGATTAGTTTATTAATGACCTGGAAAACCTTTTAATTAGTTAACACCTGGGGCATTATTAATAAGGGGCACTATTTATACAGGGTACACATGGACATTATTAATATAAAGATGCACATGGGAGTATTATTCATTATGGAGGGTTATATCATATATTTTATAATTGGGGTAGCTGCAGGATGGGTGTGCAGGTGAGGACAATGTGGGTTGGGTGCCTGGAAAAGTGAGGAGCCAAAGATGTCTGTGTTGTAAACTTTACAGAGACAAGTCACAGCTGGAAGAAGTGGTCATGGCGGTCCAAAGGGAAGAGAAATGTGACCGATTAGTCAGAGACGTCACCTGTAAGTCACAAAATGTTACTTACCTGTATTCATCTAAATGCTAGAGGATAAATACCTGATTGATGGGGGTCTGTCTGCTGAGTCCCCCACTGAGCCTGAGAATTGTTTTTTTATTCCCCCCCACTGGGTGGGAATCCAGCCTGGCTTCAGCCATATATAGGTGTGTCACTTGGTGGATGGACAAACCCACATGGCTCTCATTCACTTCAATGGGAGTGCCGAAGATACCCGAAGTCCAGTACTCAGCTATCTGCGGCGCTCCTATTATAGAGAATGGGGGCCACATGGGCTCGTCCATCCACCAAGCAGAAGATGTGTGAAGTTACTTTCATTGTTAATGCTGTGTTGTTGATTTCTGATACTGAAGTAATACAGGAAGAAGAATTCTTAAAAACTGTTTCATAAGTTTGTGTATGTTTATTGTACGACAATAACAGCGTGTGACGCTAACAGCATGTAAACGCAATTTTATATATTTTTTTTTTGGGGGGGCATCTTTCGATAGTCCGCCTCAGGCAGCAAAGAGGCTAGGTTCACCACTGGATGAGGGGGACATTAAACTGGGGGGCCAGATGAGGGGGACATTAAACTGGGGGGGCAGATGAGGGTGACATTAATCTGCGTGGTCAGATGAGGGGGACATTAAACTGGGATGCCTGATGAGGGGGACAATAAACTGGTGGGCAATAAACTGTGGGGGCAGATGATGGGGACATTAAACTGGCGGGCTAGATGAGGGGGACATTAAACTGCGAGGCCAGATGAGGGAGGCATTAAACTGAGGGGCCAGATGAGGTGGGACATTAAACTGTGGGGCTAAATGAGGAGGACATTAAAATGTGCGGGCAGATGAGGGAGACATTAAACTGTGGGGTCAGATGGAGGAAGACATTAAACTGTTGGAGCAGATGAGGGGGACATTAATGGCAATTTTTCCAGGAATACGTAATTTCAGAGAACAATATGGTGTGTCCAGCTTGTGTCATAGATGAATGCTCCAAAAGCTGTTGTGCCTGGGATACCCACCTAACAGTTTATGGAGTGTGTGTCTCTGTTGACACAAACGGGCACAATATATTAGGCACTGAAATGGCATAACGCTGGAAACATTGCAATTTTCACTTTTTATTATCAGCTGTACATTGATTTCTGGAAATTAAATTAATGGAACGCTCAAGGGTTAAAAATACAAACTACGACACTTGATAAATCCCTTCAGTGGTGTAGTTTCCATGTGTCTGCGGATTCCACTTTATTGGCAATTCAGGGGCTCTGCAAAAGTGGCATGTTGTCCAAAAACCAAACTGTGCTCTCAAAAACCAAATAGCGCTCCTTCTCTTCTCTACCCGGCTGTGCCCAAACAGCATTTTATACCCACGTATGGCATTGAGTATGTTGTCCTGGGCACAACAGTGTCATACATGTGGGCAGAAACTGCCATTTGGGCACACAGGAGGGTGCAGATATGACGGGGCACTATACATTTTTAGAGCACAGATTTAGATTGTTGTTTTTTAGACCATGACACATTTGCAGAGACTCAAAATTGCCCTTACAAAATGGGGTCAATTTTTGGGGAATTCCAATTTACTGGCACTTCCAGAGCTCTGCAAAAATAACATGGCGTCCAGAACGTACCTTTAAATCTATACTCTCTATACTAAAAAGCACACTGCTCCTTCCCTTCTGAGCCCTGCTGTTTGTCAAATCAGCAGTTTTACACCCACATATACTACTGTTTTGTACCTGGGATAGCCCACTTAATAGTTTTAAGAGAGCTTGTCTCTGATAACACCAAGAAGGGGCAACTTATTGAAATGACTAAAATTGCATATTTCTTTAAAAATTTCAGTTTTCACTTTATACATTAATTTTTGGGACGCACTCTTGGGCTCAAAATGATAATACCCCTTTAGAAATTCCTTGGGGGTGTAGTTTCTAAAATGAGGTCACTTTTGAGGGGTCTCCATTGTTATGGTACTTTAGGGGCTCTGCAAATGAGACACGGCACCTGAAAACTATTCCAGCAAAATCTTCCAAATCTCCCAAAGCCAAATAGCGCTCTTTCCATTCTGAGCCCGCCATATACCCATACAGCAGATTACAACCACATATGGGGTACTTCCGTGTTTAGGAGAAATTGTGTAACACACTTTGGGGATCTAGTTTCTAAAACAGGGTCACGTTTGGAGATTTCCATTGGACTGGTACCTTAGGGGCTCTTCAAATGCAACATGGCACCTGAAAACTATTCCAGCAAAATCTGCCCTCCTAATACCAAATAGCACTCTTTCTATTCCGAGCCCCCCCTTCATACAGAAGATTATGACCACATATGGGTATTGCTGTGTTCATGGGCAATTGTTTAACAAACAAACAAACAAACAAACAAATTGACAAACTGTGGGGTGCTTTTTCTCCTTTATCCCCTTGTGAAAATGAAAACTTTGGGGATAAAATGACGTTTTCATAATTTTTCATTTACACATCCCAATGTTAATAAAATCTGTGAAATGGCTGTAGGGTCAAAATGCTCACTATAACTCTTGATGAATTCTGTTAGGGGTAATACTGAGAAAAGAAAAAAATATGCCAAAACACCAAAAACAAATACACATATATCAAAAAACATCAAATGTTTATTAATAAAAATCACATATAATATACATAGAAAAAGACTAGCAGTGTAGAAAAAGGTGTCGGGTTGCCCAGAACAATAGATTCATGTCACATAATATTAGTTTGATGTGGTCGTAACAACCACAAAATATGTATTGTATAAAAGCATGACAATATAGTGTCTGTGACCTTAGGATATGTATAATAAGGAAAGATAACAATGCGGCGTCTGTATCGTAACAAGTATATATGCTTGCATATTCATCATTTGAAACAGACTAATCGGTAATCAGTAAACCATGATGGTGATGGCATCTGGGCTTGCTCCCTGTGTATCTGTCTCCATATGGGTAATGTCTTTTAATATTATCAAGGAATTGTGTATCTGTTTTTTGCAGTAATTTAAGTATAACTTTGTACTATGGGGAATTACCGATTAGTCTGTTTCAAATGATGAATATGGAAGCATATATACAGTGGGTACGGAAAGTATTTAGACCCCTTTAAATTTTTCACTCTTTGTTTCATTGCAGCTATTTATTAAAAGCAAAAAAGTTCATTTTCTTTCTCATTAATGTATACTCAGCACCCCATCTTGACAGAAAAAAAACAGAAATGTAGATATTTTTGTAAATTTATTAAAAAAGAAAAACTGAAATATCACATGGTCATAAGTATTCAGACCCTTTGCTCAGTATTGAGTAGAAGCACCCTTTTGAGCTAGCACAGCCATGAGTCTTCTTGGGAATGATGCAACAAGTTTTTCACATCTGGATTTGGGGATTCTCTGCCATTCTTCCTTGCAGATCCTCTCCAGTTCTGTCAGGTTGGATAGTGAACGTTGGTGGACAGCCATTTTCAGGTCTCTCCAGAGATGCTCAATTGGGTTGAGGTCAGGGCTCTGGCTGGGCCAGTCAAGAATGGTCACAGAGTTGTTCCGAAGCCACTCCTTTGTTATATTAGCTGTGTGCTTAGGGTCATTGTCTTGTTGGAAGGTGAACCTTCGGCACAGTCTGAGGTCCAGAGCACTCTGGAAGAGGTTTTCTTCCACGATATCTCTGTACTTGGCCGCATTCATCTTTCCTTCAGTCATTCTGTCCCTGCAGCTGAAAAACACCCCCATAGCATGATGCTGCCACCACCATGTTTCACTGTTGGGATTGTATTGGGCAGGTGATGAGCAGTGCCTGCTTTTCTCCACACATACCACTTAGAATTAATGCCAAAAAGTTCAATCTTCGTCTCATCAGACCAGAGAATGTTACTTCTCATAGTCTGGTAGTCCTTCATGTGTTTTTTGGCAAACTCTATGCGGGTTTTCATCTGTCTTGTACTGAGGAGAGGCTTCCTTCGGGCCACTCTGCCATAAAGCCCCGACTGGTGGAGGGCTGCAGTGATAGTTGACTTTGTGGAACTTTCTCCCATCTCCTACTGCATTTCTGGAGCTCAGCCACAGTGATCTTTGGGTTCTTTTTTTACCTCTCTCACCAAGGCTCTTCTCCCACGATTGCTCAGTTTGGCTGGACAGCCAGGTCTAGGAAGAGTTCTGGTTGTCCCAAACTTCTATGTTACGATCAGGGGACCTAAGCAATAACAGTTAACACAAGAACACACAGCATTAAACTATATAGGAAATATCCTGCAATAGAAAGCAAGCAGAAAAATGGGAAGTTTAAATAAACAACAAACATATAATAGACCGTACTCACAACCTGCAGCAGGGAATTCAAACCAGCAAAGACTGTGAGGCAATCATAGACAACCTCTCTGAGAGATTTGCAGAGAACCAAACCGAAAAACACGTAGCAGACCAAAATCATGTGTGAACAGACTCCTATCTACAGAAAATACTAAAGAACACTTCTGGCTATGTTCTGGCCTAAAATGGCATCAGAAGGAATGGACGCTAACTGAGGCTAGATAGGAAAGTCTAGTAGAGAGAAATACTAACATTTAAAAGAAGCCCTGTCTGTTCACACTTCAAAAACACTTGCCCGCAGTGAGAAGCCTAGAATCTAATATTCTTGCTACTCATGGTTCACATGCAAAAAATAACTACTGGAACTGGTTACTAGATCCAAGATCCAAGGTTTCAGGAAAGCAATGAGACTGAATCAGGCTGATCGCTGAATAAAAGATGACCTGCTCAGAGTTCAGACGAGACTGAGCTAAAAAGCTAACCAAACAAACCCATCCCCCAGAAACCCACATGACACCAAGAAACCAAGAAAAGGAAAAACCCGGAAAACAAAAAATAACAGAAACAAAACACGGAACCATAACATTCTTCCATTTAATGATTATGGAGGTCACTGTGCTCTTAGGAACCTTGAGTGCTGCAGAAATTCTTTTGTAACCTTGGCCAGATCTGTGCCTTGCCACAATTCTGTCTCTGAGCTCCTTGAGCAGTTCCTTTGACCTCATGATTCTCATTTGCACTGACATGCACTGTGAGCTGTGAGGTCTTATATAGACAGCTGTGTGCCTGTCCTAATCAAGTCCAATCAGTTTAATTAAACACAGCTGGACTCCAATGAAGGAGTAGAACCATCTCAAGGAGGATCAGAAGGAAATGGACAGCATGTGAGTTAAATATGAGTGTCACAGAAAAGGGTCTGAATACTTATGACCATGTGATATTTCAGTTTTTCTTTTTTAATAAATTTACAAAAATATCTACATTTTGGGGTTTTTTTTCTGTCAAGATGGGGTGCTGAGCGTACATTAATGAGAAATAAAATGAACTTTTTTGCTTTTAACAAATGGCTGCAATGAAAGAGTGAAAAAATTAAAGGGGTCTGAATACTTTCCGTACCCACTGTACTTGTTATGATACAGACGCCGCATTGTTATCCTTCCTTATTATACATACCCTAAGGTCACAGACACTATATTGTCATGCTTTTATACAATACATATTTTGTGGTTGTTATGACAACATAAAACTAATGTTATGTGACATGAATCTATTGTTGTAGGCAACCCGACACCTTTTTCTACACTGCTAGTCATGGTCTATGTATATTATATGTGATTTTATATTAATAAACATTTGATATTTTTTTATATATTATGTGTATTGTTTTTGGTGTTTTGGCATATTTTTTTCTTTTTCTCGGTATTGCAGTTGCTTTTTTATGTCGCAAAATACTTTTACATTACATTTGGGGTACGGTAATTTATCATGATAGGGAGACTTAATGGGCATTGCTTTTCTTCTCGTAAAAGTCTTATCTCCTCTATGTGTCTAAATGTTATGTGTTGTTTGATTCTATCAGGGGTGTAGTTTCAAAAATTGGATCACTTTTGGAGGGTTTCCATTGTATTGGTACTCTAGGGGCTCTGAAAATGTGACATGACCTGAAAACTATTCCAACAAAATCTACTTTTCAAATGTAAAGTGTCACTCCTTCCCTTCTGTGAGCTGCCATGTGCTCAAACATCAGTTTACATCCACATGTGGGGTATTTCTGTGCTCGGGAGAAATTAAATAAAAAACTGTGAGATGTATTTTCTCTTTTAACCCCTTGTGAATGTATTAATTTTAAGGCTAAATGAATGTATTATTGAAAAAGAAATGAAATGTTTAAATTTAACCTCCATATTGTTTTAATTCCTGTGAAATGCCCGTGAAAGGGTTAACAAACTTCCCAAATGCTGTTTTGAATTATTAGAGGGGTGTGGTTTTGAAAAATGGGTGATTTATTTGGGGCTTCTAATATATAGCATTTATAATCCCCTTCAGAATTGAAGTGGTTCCTAAAAAATTAGTTTGGGAAATTTTCTTGTAAATCTGGAAAATCACTGTTACACTCGTAAACCTTCTAACATCCAAACTAAATTAAAGGACGATTACAAGATGATACCAATATAAAGAAGAGCTATGGTAGATAATAGTTGTTAATGTTTTTGGGTGGTATGACTGTCTGAAAAGCAGAGCATTTCACATTGTAAAATTTGCGATTTTTTTTTCAAAATATCCATCAAATTTCTTTTTTGATCAATTTTTTTTTATAAAGAAATACAAAAATATTGATAAATGTTTACCACTAACATGAAGTACAAGGTGTCACGAAAAAATGATCTCAAAATCACTTGTCTAAGTTAAAGCATCTCAAAGTTTTTGCCATTTAAAATGACACATGTCATTTTTGAAGGGGTTGACCACTTTCAGACCAATATTGAGAGATGAATCTTATTGTTTGTATAAAAAAAAGATTTACAATTTTCCAATATACTTTCTGTATCAATTTCTAAGTTTTCTAGATTAGATCTCTGCTTGCTGCTATTAATTCTATTACTTCTAGTGGATAAAATTTTAACCATGGTCATGTGATTTATGGTCCATGTTTCAAGGGGTATGAATCATTTTGCAAGCCACTGTATTCACCACTGTAACTCCTCTATGGTCTTCCCCACATACGCCAACCCACAGACACATGTTGCTTTGTAAACTACCCCCTTAGATTGAAAGATTCTCTGGAAGACCCACCATTTCTGTATAGAGGCACATGCGATGCATCCCATGCAGCAAAAACAGCCCTTGATCTCCTGGTAAAGCCAAGTCCTAGAGGGTGGAAACTGCACAAAATGGCTCTTTGCCAGATCGTCTTAAAGGCTACATTCCCATCTACAGGTAGCTTGAGGGTGTTCCCCTACTATTTCTGCAATGTGAAGGTCCATCTGGAAGATATCCCAATGCTTACTAATGATGTCAGGAATTTGGCTTGCTGTGTTATCAAAGGTGGTTATAAGCCTAATTTGGGAGGGATTTGGGGTTTTTGTCCTTCAAACCAGAAACTGGGAGCGCCCACAGACTAATGCATGTTTGTAGGCCTTGCGTAAAACTGAATTGGGATAGCAACCATAATATCTCCCTTAAGTCAAAAGCCTGGATTTTACATTCCTACAATTTCAAGCAATTCTATCTGAGTCTGAGGTATTGAACTCTGGGAATCCCCTGTTTAAGGGGAACTGGATAACAGCTTTCCCACCATAGAAGTGAATTTGTGGCTTTGGCTTTTTGACAAATGGTAGTGGTTAGTTCCCTCCCTTTCCCCACAGAGTTCCAAATATCCAGAAAGGGCAGGCTATTTGGGTCAATTTCTTATGTGAATCATAGCTCAACAGAATACATCAGTGATCAGACCAACTGGGGTTTTAGACCCCTAGGAGGTCTAAAAACTACAGTATATAAAAAAAAAAAAAAATAATAAAAAGAATTAAGAATTCAAATCACCCTCTTTTCTCTAGAATATATATAAAAGTAGAATTACTGTGAAACACATACACATTAGGTATCCCTGTGTCCTAAAACGTCCAGTCTACAAACTTATAAAAATATTTTTTCCCGTACGGTGAACGTCGTAGCAGGAAAAAAAAAAAATCTAAAGTGCCTAACAGCCGTTTATTCACTTTTTTTTTGCCTCTAATAAAAATTTTAATAAAAAGTGATTGAAGCAATAGGCATTCCCCAAAATGGTATAACTAAAAAGTACACCTGTCCCTGCAAAAAAGATGCCCTAAGCATTGCCGTTCACGGAAATATAAAAAAGTTACCGGTGTCAGAATATGGCGACTTTAACAAAAATGTTTATTTTTTGCAAAGTTTTGGATTTTTTTAAGGGGTTAAAATGTAAATAAAACTATATACATTTGGTATCCCAGGAATAGTACCGAAACATACAGGTGACATGTCATTTTTTTTTCTGTACAGTGAACACTGTTAAAAACAAAGCCCATAAGAACGTCGAATAAATGCACTTTTTCTTTAATTCCACCCCATTCTGAATTTTTTTCCAGCTTCTCAGTACATTGTACAGAATAATAAATGGTACCAATATTAAGCACAATTTATCCCGCAAACATTATCACTCTGTGAATGGAAAAATAAAAAAGTTATGGGGTTTGGAAGGTGGGGAGTCAAAAACGAAAATCAAAAAAGGCTCCGGCGGGAAGGTGTTAGCGAACCCACTTTTTGTACTGCTGTATTCTATTGCGTGGTGATTTTGGAAGGTTGCATTCTCATAGGCTACCACATTGGTTTTGTACTGTGTCTTTTTAACCAATACATACAAAGTGCCATTATCATGGCAAAAAACAAGCTGACACTGTATGATAACTCTAATACTCACTGACCAGGTGACCCTTTTAGTGCTTTGATAATTTTCTTGAAGTACAGTGTTTTGTAAAAAAAAAAAAAACAAGCAAAAAAGGCATACAGTGTCAGAATTGTTGCCTATCACAATTACATAAGTAGTGCAGTAAAATGATTGGAATAAAAACAGGGCAGGGGACAGGCTAACAGAAGAGAGGTGGCATAGCCAGTAGCCACAGGATTGTTGTACTTCCTGAGAAAGAAGATAACCTTTTTCATTACTTGGCTCTCCCATCTCAGTCACAGGAGGATATGCCATCCGAGAGTGATTGATCTTAAGTCAGGCTTATGTGTGTCCTCTCTCTATTTTTTTTAACATAACTTACCACTAGGCCTTTCTGGAATTTCAACTATGTTTTCTTTATCTTCACTTATACAGATCTCTAGTGATGTGGAACCTGCTGAGAAAGATATTTCTCTTAGTCTGAGTCTTACTCCTTTTTTTGATGAGTTGTATAAAAACAGCATTTTTTGGAAGTAGAGGAGGTGGTTGGTGGAGTTAGTAGTGGAAGGGGGTTTGGTACTGGTAATTGTGTTTGTAGGAGCACTAGGGTTAAATATGAAGGTGGGAATTATTATGGTATGTAAGATGTCAGAAAAAAGTGGGGAAGATGATGACATTGCCAATGATTCTTTTGCAGATAGGACCCATCAGGGTGACATCAGAGGAAGAGAGTGGTGGCAGTAGTGATGGTAACTATTCCAGCCAAAGTGAAGCACTAATATCCAAAAAGCCTTCCTGGGACAGAAACAGGGGAAATTCGGGGTCGGTGGCACTAGTGTTGGTAGTGGCAGATACATTTCCAAGGCTGCTGGACTTGGCAGCTGCAACTACACACGGTCATATCCTATGTGGGATTTTTTTTTGTACATTGCCAAACAAGAAATCCATGGCAACGTCCAAGAGCTGCAAGCAGAAAATTAGCTGTGTCTGTGCAGGAACAAATGTAGGAATTACGTCTCTCGTATTCACATGAAAAGCCATCACCAGCTTATTTGGCAAAATTGAATTGGCACTGGCACTGGCAGGGGAAGTGAGCAAGACCATCCTACTTCTTCTCTCCGTGATCTTCCTTGTAGGCTGGCCACATCCACACCAAGCAGATGGTCATTGTCATTAGAGATGAGTGAATTTTTCAAAAATTCTATTTGGCCGGTTCACCGAATTTTCCAAAACAATTCGATTTGATCCAAATTAATTTGTGGCGAGTTGAGTTAAAAAACAGTTATTTCCTGGCTGCAGAGAGCCTGTATAGTGGTGTAGAACACTATGCCCTGCAGTAACATGCTATTACCCAGGCTGCAAACACCCCAAATTAACCCTGTTCTGCTTCAATACTCTGTATAAATTCCTCCCTATCCTTTCCCTACACTTCTAATTCTCTTTCCCTGAACTTCAATTGAGCAAAATATCAGTTTTCAAGTCTTTTCTACCACTTTCCCTAGTGCCCGCTGATGTCTCTCCCTGCACTAAGTACACTGGACAATTCCTGAATCCAAGATGGTGGAGGGTATTTATAGAGCTGTGACATCACAGGGCTGGCTGATTGCTGACTGGCTGCACGCATGACATTGTGGGTGATCCCGTATTCCCAGAGTTCCTTGCCCCATGTCCTAACATGTTCAGCAGCCATTTTAGGAAAAAATGAGACTCGTTACCACGAGGCGTGAGGAAATCCGGATTCAATGTAAATGGAATATTTCCTGAAATTCGGATTGAATTCCTCTTCGTCACCCTTGATTTGCTCATCTCTAGTTGTCATCATCATCACCAACTATTTCCCCTCCTCCTACACGTCAATATCATATATACATAAGGGTGTGTTTGTCCAGGAAACAGCAAAATGCGCCCAGTCATCCGACGGTTCTGCTACTTAACTCGCAAGTCGCTGCTGTACCACTTAGTAGATTCAACTTATGGCATGTGCTCACCCTCAATTGAGGATATCTATCCATCATTATTTTTCTAGGAAAGCTGTCCCTTTTTTATATCAGCTTGTGTCAGATAATGTCGGCCTTTCCATGTCAGTGTGGGAAAAGGCGCATGTCAATGTCGACACATGGAGCAGTAATTATGGATAAGGACAATACATGGCTTTCACAGCCCAATGGGCCAATGTTTTGAGCTGCAGCGGCCATAGTCCAGAACCATGAGAAGGTGAGGTGTCAGTTCCACCCTGTTTGTGCAGGCCCTGTTCCAACACCATGCAAGACCTATCCACTTCCTCTGGCTCCTCCTCTTTGGACCATTTACTGCCCCCATCTTCACCACAGCAAAGTTTGCTTCCACTCCCTCTCCCATGTTTTATGGGTGTAAGGTGAAGCACTGAGATGCAGTTTTATAGCTAATGAGCCTGGATCAGAGAAGCCACACAGCAGGAACAACTGCTGTATCAGTGATATCATCCTTTATCATGTATCTTACAGGAAATACTTACATTCATGCAACAATGGGTGTAAGAAAACGGCTTCCGCCTCTTGGTCACTGTCATCACCCTGGGTTGATAGAAGGGGAACTGGAGAATGAACAACCAGATCAGGGTCATCATGGTGCAGGACCTGGGACTCCTAGACTGGAAGAGGAGGAGGAAGACTCTCCTTTGAATGCAGGGAGGGCCATTCATATGTCACAGTCAGGGAAGGAGGCTGCCCCTATATATTTCTAGATGATGATGATGACGACGACAACTAAGCTGGCCTAGAAGGCCAATCATGACAGGCCCCTGGACCATGCATACACTTGCAAGCATGGCAGGCTGAATGTTTTACAGCTTACACAGTGCCAAGTGTATTATTAATGTTAAGTAGAGGGATGAGTACTGTTTTGTCAAGCTTACAGAAACTTACTATAAAGCCAAAGGGAGGTAAAACTGGCATATTATCAGGTTAGGCTGTATACCCAGCTTGCTGCAGCTTTTAAGAAGATCACGGAAAATGTCAGTTGCATGTCTGTCCAGGTCAACTTTTCTTGTATATATCGAATTGAACTCTTTGGGTATTAAATTGCTAAATTTAAAGTTATTTTGTGTTGCTCTATAAACCCACTACCTTTTTGAGATGTGTTTTAGATGTCTGTGTATCTGCATGAGGTTTGTACTGAACCAGCCTGAATGAGTAGTGGTGGCGGTGGCGGCGTGTATTTGAGGCTGCATTGACTGTGTTTGAGTGTGATTTACACTCAATTTGCAGCCTGAGAGAAGGGTGAGCATTAGATTGAGTGAGTGGAGTGAGTCAAACCCTGACAGTCTCATCTGTATCACGTGCTAGGAAGGCTCGTACGTGACATAGCTTTTTCGTTACTACTTCTTTTCAAGAAGAATTAGCTTATGCCTTGGTGAAATAAGTTACACCATAATGAATTTCATCTACATAACTCTTGTGAAATAAAGCATCGCGGTAGAAGTTAGTATAGAACAAATACTTTGTCTTTGTCCATTTGAGAAAATCCCATCAAACTGTAAATCCCACCAAACTGTATGTTTTGGCCACTTATCATGCCAATATTAATGGCATCCATCAGTGTCTGATGACATTTTGTTATTGACAATGGACTTGGTAGCAGTCAGGTCATCAATCTTTATCTTTTTATCCTTCTGTCCACCTACTGAATCTCATTAACACGTACACACACAAGGCATTTACACAGAGCTGATTATTTACTAAACACATTTTCCTGTATATTATTGATCTTATTTCTTGTAATTCATCATCATCAACTAACTGTTCTTGTGCTTAAAATGTGAAGGATAAATGTACAATATGGAAAAGTTAAACTGAACGCAAACAGTCAAACTTGGAACCTATTTTCCATGGGTAACTATAGCATAGTCTGCAGGCTTGTTCTGTTATTTAACTGGAACCTTGATGGATCCTGTTAGTCCTTCAGGTTTCTATAAGGAATAATCAAGGTTATACAGTATGTAGCTATGTAATGCGTGTAATCCTGATGAATAAACAGAGACTAAATAAAGCATATTTGCTATAGTCATATAGTTATGACTATAGACATTTCAGCATGTGACATTTCAGTCTAGTCGACATTTCAGCATGTGAACACTTTAGGCTTCTTATACTTAGTATTAAGAGTATATTATCATATAGAGGTAATGCTAATCTCTTTGGGAACTTAAAATTGTATCTCCACTTATAAAACCAATTTTCATACTTAACATGAATAGTACAGGTGAATAAAAGAAACTTGGTAGTAATTTTTTTTTAAAGAAATATGATTCCTTTTCCACTTATTAGGCTGCTCTCCTCCTCCTTGTTACTGTTTGTTTTATTGCCTTATTCTGCGCAGTGGTAGAGTCCTATCTTGAAAGATACTAGTGTCAATAGAGCTTCCTCAAGAACCTTAAATTCATATGTATCTTTCATTTATGAAAAGTTATTTTATAATTTGAGGTACACTTAACATTTTTGTAGTACAAGCCACATGACTTATTTTACACTCATTGTAATACTTTGTTATATGTTAATTTAAAGAGGACCTTTCACGTCCTCATCCACATGCGGTTTTATATACCGCTAGAAAGCCAACAGTGTGCTGAATTCAGCGCACTTTCGACTTTCCCGTTATGGGTCCCAGGGCTGGAGATATCGGTGCCGTTAGTTTCGGCACTGATCTCTGTCCACCGTCAGAAGGGCATTCCTGACAGGCTAACTGGGCTGTGAGGAACGCCCCCCTGACAGTCTCGTTCATAGCCCTGTACTGTCAGAGGTGACGCCCAGCTAGACTGTCAGGATGTCCCACTGTTTTAGTGTCCAGCAAGATACCAGCTTAGATGACTACTGTACATCATTTGGTCTATTCACGTAAAGAGTGTTTGATAAGACTCCACATTGAATATAAGAATTAATTTTCACTGATTTCTGTATTAAACAGAACTTTAAAATGAATATACAGTCCAGTCTACCAGCATTGTGCTATACGGCAGAAGCTGAGTACATTGATATGTAGCTTTGTATGGAATAAATTCAGTATAACTTGCATTTCTTTAAATACTGTATCAGCTTATTCAAAGCATAAGGGTCTCTTGGGTGGTGTCACTCACAGATTTACAGATTTCTTTGTACAAGCACTCTGGATTCTTAAGCATAGCAGGGATTTCAATCGATAAGTTACTGTATATTTTACTACAAAACAATATAAAATGTTATTTTGCTCCGCTACTGAATGCTGGCTGATTCAATAGCATGGTGGCGAGTTCCCTCTAAGTACTTGAGTATCAATAAAACTTAAGAGTTTCCAATAGTCAGGTCAATGATTGTCTTTTTTGCAATTACTTTTTTAAAGTCCTTAGTCATGTAGTAGATGCAATATCATTGCTATATCAAAAACTAGGGTTGATTTATCATGATTGCTATAAATTAGGTGCATCTTCCAGGGTTCCATGCACCTAAACTGAAATTTACAGCAGCTCCTTGCTGAAAAGTTGTGTAAATTTAAATAAATCTGAGAGGGCTGGTGGCCCCATCCCACCACATCCCAACCCACACCCCCTTTGTGGAAAGTGGTGTGTGGGGTTCAAAACTCATAAAGTTGCAATTTTGCACAAAAATTCTCACACAAAAAAATGGGACTTTTTTTATTGTTTGTAGCCATGAAAAATCAATAAATGTCCTTTAGCTTTAGTAGAAGGGACACATTGGATGTAATACATCAGATAATTTAAAATAATTCTCATGCCATAGATAGGTCTAGTAATTAAAAATTGATTATCCCCCCTCTTCATTAAACAGGGAGGCTAAACACTAAGAATTGATTTTTTTCTTTTGTAGCTGTCACTCTATATATTAAACATATTAAATATGGATAAAAGAGGCAAATGTATTCTTTTAAAACACACTGAATTAAAGCTACATATTCTATAGAGCAGTGATGGCGAACCTTTTAGAGACCGAGTGCCAAAACTGCAACCCAAAGCCCACTAAATTATCGCAAAGTGCCAAAACGGCAATTTCACCTTGAATTAACCTGCCTCTCCTGTATCCCCCATTCCCCCCTCTTGCTCGCACGCAGCCTGCACCCCCCATTCCCCCCTCTTGCTCACACGCAGCCTGCACCCCCATTCCCCCCTCTTGCTCGCAGGCAGCCTGAACCCCCATTTCCCTCTCTTGCATGCAGCCTGCACCCCGCATTTCTCCCCCCACACTACATCCTACACCCCGCATGTTTCCCCCCCACACTACACCCTGCATGTCTCACCCCCACACTACACCCTGCACCCCACATCTCTCTCCCCCACACTACACCCTGCACCCCACATCTCTCCCTCCACATCTCTCCCCCCACACTACACCCTGCACCCCACATCTCTCCCCCCACACTACACCCACATCTCTCCCCCCACACTACACCCTGCACCCCACATCTCTCCATGTTCCTTCACTGCGCGGGATACAACTTTTCTTCATGTAGAAGGACCTTCTTACAAGTAAAGACACGCCTACCCTGTCATGTGACCTTATGACGTCAGAAGGTCCCTCCAGAGTACAGTATTTAGACTTTACTGATTTAGCACCTACCGTGTAAGCAGCGGTCCTGTGGATCGCGGCCTACACTGACAGTTTTCAGCTGTATGTGCATTTTACAAATACAGAGGGCTAAAGTCTGATTTACCAGATTTTCTACAAGTAACTGTGATGCAGACAGAGGCTAAAAATGTAAATTATGGCTAAGGGGAAGACACTGGGGAACTACTGATTACAGCATTTGCAACTGTCTGTAAGCAATTCCAGAATTTTGAACCTGACAAGTCCGATTTCTCATGAAAGCAATATAATATTGTACCATGCTAAAAAAAACTGAAAGGACTGAAAATCACAACATAATGAATAAACGGTCATAAACAGGGACTGCCTGTTTAGTATCTACCCATGGGCAGTCAACTCTTAACCCTACATACCAAAACGTACTTGCAGTGTTAAGCAGCTGCAGAAACACGGTGGCTCAGTGGTTAGCACTGCGGCGCTGGAGTCCTGGATTCAAATCCTGCCAATGCAGCATCACAGAGTGCTACTACTTTTATGTGTTTGTCCCTGTGCCTCTGGGCTTTGTTGGTATGTTTCGTCTTCTGTCACTGTTTGCATCTTTCCCTGTTATTTCTCCCCTGCAGCGTTCAAACTTAGCCTTGGTTTAGCCCTGGCCTACCCCAGGTCACTGGGCGGGGTTGTGGGAGACTCCGTCTCCACGGTAACCCTTGGTCTGAGAGCAGTCAGTCTAGTGTGAGCAGTGGGACAGTAAGGGTGTGCAGAGGTTTCCTGCCCCCAAAAGCTGCACTGAGGCCAACGGATAGCCATCACAGCCTTCAGGAGGATTACTTCGGGCCTAGTCTTCAGGTAACCAGTACCTTTTCAGGCCTCCTAGAACCAAGGCTGGGGATTGGACACTGTATTACTACCCCCATTTAGAAGCTGCTATCGCCTTGTGATTCCTGTTGCCAAATAAAGGCTGTTTGGTTTACTTGCACCGCTGAATCCTGAGTTGTACCTGCTTCACCATCAGCGCCCTTCCGAACAACACCACACTAGCTCAGAGAGGAGAGGTCCCCTCTTCAACTGGAAGTGCCCTGGGGGAAAGAACTACTACCACCACCATCCGGTAGTGCTGCAGGACCCCCCTTGACTTTGTCCGGCCTAGGAGTGGGACTGAAGTGGTTGGTGAGTGTGCTCGGCCTGCTAGGTGGCACAGCATCCGCCACTACTACTCCCATCCTCCGGTCTCCTCCATCTGGGTTGTGGTACCAAGGACAACATCTGCAAGGAGTTTGTATATTCTCCCCGTGTTTGTGTGGGTTTCCTCCGACACTCCAAAGACATACTGATAGGGAATGTAGATTGTGAGCCCTATATGAGACAGTGACTGCCAATGTCTGTAAAGCGCTGTGGAATATGATGGCGCTATATAAGTAAGCATAATAAATAAATAACCCAAGGGCCAGATGTTACTGTAACAGCCAGACCTCCCATAGAGAATGCAAGGAAGCTTTATTACAGTCTTTGTGATATGTACACAGCTATGGTAGCCGCCATGATGTGGCTTCACTCTGGCCTGGCCAAGGGTCAGAAACTGTAAAAGCTTCTGGGTCCTAGAGTATCCAGATCAGCTCTGTGGGTCAGGTTAGAAGGCTCCATTCCGTAACCCAGACTAAATGTTGGTCCATTTTTAATATAACTTTGTTTTTTTTTTTTTTTTTTTTTTTTATGCCAACAATGTGGAATATGTAATAATGTGACAGACCAGGCCACAGGACATGTCTGGCTGAGTGGTGGTAGCTGTGGCAACATGAGTGGTAGTACAGTATGGAACATTGTGATGAACCAGGCCGCAGGACATGTCTGGCTGAGTGGTTATGGTAGTGGTAGCTATGGCAACATGAGTGACAGTACAGTATGAAATAATATGATTGAAAGCTGTTTCGAAGTACCAGGAAGCATCAGTGGTACAGTAAATGCAGCATAATACAGTGTCAGTAACAGATTTATTCAGTGTCACAAGCCGAAGGTTTGCAAAAATCCTCATGAATGCATTTCTGATTCATTTTGAAAAAAGTAATTTTTTTCCAAGCTTGTGGTGGGCAATTTGGTCTGCTTAGGTGTTTCAATGCCATGGGAAGCATTGTTATAAATCCATGGCATCAAAGTTATCTGCTGGAATATAGCAGCACTCTTGTTATCACTGAACCTGATTATGCAGCTGGTTGGTATCTGGCTGATGCTACAAGGTGAAAAATTTCTCGTTCATCACATTCCAAGTAATATACTAGCTGCTGATGCTGCTGCTTTTCCTCTTACTAATTGTAGCTATGTCACTGGCACAGAAGTGGCTGAGTGAGGTGGACTAGGAGTGGGCAGAGGCCACCTGGGCAGATATGTGACTGGAAGTTGCAATGGTCTCCCTTAAAGCTGTGGCAAGCTGGGTATACAGCCTATCCTGACAATATGCCAATTTTGCCCTTTGGGTGGCAGGAAAGAATTCTCCCAATTTGACTATATAGTGAGGTTCTAAAATGTGGTGATCCGATACTCATCCCTCTGCTTCATTCTAATAATATGCTTGTCACTGTGTAAGCTGCAATGCATACAGCCTGCCATGCTTGGGAGGGAGCCATTTAACTGGTTACTTACTGCAGGGTACTGTGGAGCAGCTACTCCACTGTGTGTCTTTCTGATCCAGGCTCATTAGCTTGGAATGCTTCAGCTTACACCCATGAAATGAGGGAAGGAGAATGGAAGAAAGGGTTTGCCTTGGTGAAGATGAGGGCAGGAAATGTGTCCAGTGAGGAGGATGGGCCCCGCATGATGTTGGAACTAGGTCTGCACAAATGTTGTGATAGTAGAAACTGACCTTGTTGCATTTCTTGACTGTAGCCACTGTTGCTCAAATCCAGTGGGCCATGTATTGTCACTCTGCGTATTAGTGAGCAGAGTAGAAAAAAAAAACCATTAAATAATAAGTGTTTTTTCAGATTAGCACAGACTCTTAGACTGTATATTGAGTATTTTTGTATTTTTTTTTAAGATTTGCACAGGACAAATCAGTGCTTTGCTGTTAGAACAGCAATTTGTATGCATTTAATAAAAAAAAACAAAACCTTTAACATTTTTTCACAAGCAGGAGCTACAGGATCATCTGACTGCTAGTAAAAAGTATGCTTAAACACTCTGTATACAGGAGCACAGATCTGCTCCCTAAGTCCTATCTATGATTTCTATCTCTAAACTACACGTAATTGCTTAGATTTGACTAAATTCTGCTCCTATTCCTAACTATTGCTTGTAAGCTTTTCAGAACCGAATGCTCTGTATGATGCAGTGAGATAAAACACAGACCCTACACTATCTTCACCGTTACTGTAATGACTTGTGTTCAAGCTTACAGCACCTTATATAGTATATATGACATCAGCACTGTAAGGTGTCCACCTACCACTGTCTATTGACTGTTAGCTGATGTGTTAGAATGTAACTCAGTGACTTCTACACACGTGTCTCTTCTGTATTTCCTGATCAACAAGTGGCAGCAGTCATTTTTATTCGTCTGACACAAATCAGCATTTGTTTGGTTTTGTTGAAAAAACAAACTATTTGGAATATTTGGGTCGGTTCATGATTAATCATTTTGCCCATCTCTAAGTATCAGAAGCAGTTGATGATGATGATGATGATAACAATATGTGATAGGTGCAGATGTGACTTGCTGTAGGCACATGTTTTTTTTTACAACAGGTTAACTCAAAGTTGGTCAAAGAATGACTATATTCATACTAGAATATAATAAAATAATAAGTGTTTAATAAATGAAAAGAGATAATATTTAGCTGTGGTTACAAATGATGCAATAGTTCACTGGATAAGAAGCCCCTTTATATATCATGCTAAGTCATCAAATGATATATACCCATCATTTGATGACTTCCAGAGGTGCTGGATATGTTCCCACGATTCCACGTGAGACTAATTAACAATAGCCCATAGAGATTTTAATAGTACCTTTGGAGAAGGGGAAGAGGATTCATGGAGATGCATGTGTGGTCAACTTATAATGTGACCACATTATAAAAATGTTTAGCTACTGTTCAGTAACAGTATAGTGCACAGAAATATGGACTGATCAGTGATCAGTAACAGAATAGTATACACAAATACAGAGTGATCAATAACAGAATAGTGTACAAATATACAGGGTAAACAGTAACAGAATAGTGTACAAAAATACAGGATGAACAGTAACAGAATAGTATACAAAATACTGATCAGTGATCAGTAACAGAATAGTATGCAAAAATACAGAGTGATCAGATATTATCCTATAGATGGACAACAAAGAAATACATACAGACTGACCAGTAAGACATTTACCCTGTCATATCACATCTGTAAGACACTATGATTTTGTGGAAAAAACAAGTCCTACACTTGCCCAAAAAGGAAGATCATAGGGAGAAGTAGTAGGATAGTCTTTGCCACTTCCCCAGCCAGTGCCACTGCCAATTCTATTTTGCCAATTGGGCTGGTGATGTCTTTTCTTGTTAGTATGGAGAGATGTAGTTCCTACAGTTCCTGTATGGCCACAGATGATTTTCTGCTTGCAGATCTTGCACATTACCATGAATTTGTTATTTGTCAAAGTATGAAAAAATTCCCACATGTCAGGCGACTGCATGTAGTTGCTGCTGGCAATACCAGTAGCACTGGAAATGTATTTGCCACTCCCACCAGTGCCACCACCCCCACCCTGAGCTTCTCTTAGATCTGCCTCTGGCAGGCTTTTTATATGTTGGTGCTGCACATTGACTGGAATCATCTCTTTATCTGATGTCATCTTGTCACCCTGTCATGGTTGCCAGATCACCATCTTCCCTATCACTCCTGGCCATGGGATTTTTGCACACTCTCAAAATTTCCACCTCCAAATTTCCTTCTAATGCCCCTACCAGCATGACTACCAGTACTACATACCCTGCCATTGCCATTACTACTTTCATCAACAACAGTCATGTTTTCCTCTTCCATCTTAGCCTCCTTTACTTCCAAAAAATACCTGTTCCCATCCAACTCATCAAAAAGTGGAGGAAAGCTCAGAGAAATATTTTCAGCAGGTGCCACATCACTACTATGGATCAAAGCCTGTGAAGATGAAGAAGACATGGTTGACAGTCTAGAAAGGTCCTGTTGTAAATTACCTGTTACAACTAGAGAATGGCCAACCTCTCAAGATTCGTTTCATGTTTGGGTTTGGAGGCTCGGGTTTCTCATTCATTTTGGGTTGAACAAGTTTGGTATGAACCACACCTTAAATTGGCTTAAAAAATAGTGTAGAACTCTCTCCTAGGAACCGATGTATCTAATTTCTAGTTCTCTAAGGCAAACACAGTCAAATTTATGTCAATGTGAAAGTGACATTATTATACTCTGGGGTCTCTTCAGGTCCAGCGCACGTCTGTCATGTCATCGACCCAGGATCACCACTGAAGTCTTTGATTGAACTGATTCCCCCATTTTTAGTTATAACATTAGAGGAGAAGGAGGAGAATTTAGCATCTACCGCAGGAAGACCCCTGGAGCGGATGCTCAGCCCAGGACAGGTGAGTATAAGTATTTTTTTTTTATTTTTATACACCTCCCCTGGGCTGGCATTTAATGGAAAAGGGCCCGGTCAGGCCCCTTTCCATTAACAATATGTATAGTCGTCAGGGAACAAGGCTTTCCTTGACCATTATCATGGTGGTCCAGGCCCCGGCCATTTCCACCTGGCAGGGGCCCCGTCCCCCTCCGGGCCCGGTCGCAGTCGCACTCCCTGCGACCTTGATTGTTACTCCACTGGGTTGTCCATAAACTGGATCGACCACTGTGGCGGTTGCCAGGGAGGTGTAAAAATAAAAAAAAAATTTTGAAAAAGCATACTCACCTGTCCCCAGCACCCCGTTGTTCCCTGCCTGTGTCTGTTCGGTCTCATGGCGGCGTCTCATTTCTGGAAATCCTGTACCTAATTAGTCTTAGCGGTCGCATGAGGTGCAGGGCTTCCAGCAAGAAGGCGCCGGCACGAGAATGAAAGGACACTGGCAGCGGACAATGCAGAGCCGGGGACAGGCGAGTATGCTTCTTTATTTATTTATTTTTTATTTTACACCTCCTGCTTGGCACATGGGTTGCTCCAATTCCTGGACAACCTCTTTAAAGGATTTATCCATCTTTCTAATATTGATGGCCTGTCCCTAGGATAGGCCATCAATTTTACATCTGCGGGGATACAACAGCTAGGACCTCTGCAGTTCAGCTTTTCCAGGACAGTGCGTCTACAGGCACTGGTGAACCTAGCCTCTTTCCTGCCTGAGGCGGACTATCGAAAGCTTCCCACCCCAAAAAAAAATATAAAATTGCATTTACATGCTGTTAGCGTCACTCGCTGTTATTGTCGTACAATAAACATACACAAACTTATGAAACAGTTTTTAAGAATTCTTCTTCCTGTATTACTTCAGTATCAGATCAACAACAGGGCATTAACAATGAAAGTAACTTCACATATCTTCTGCTTGGTGGATGGACGAGCCCACGTGGCCCCCATTCTCTATACTAGGAGTACCGCAGATAGCTGAGTACTGTACTTCAGGTATCCCTTTCACTCCCATCGAAGTTGAAGGAGAGCCACGCGGGTTCGTCCATCCACCAAGCGACACGCTTATATTCAGCTTGGCTGCGGTCAGGCTGTATTCCAACCCAGTGGGGGAAAAAAACCCAATTCTAAGGCCCAGTGGGGGGTCTCAGCTGACTGACCCCCATCAATCAGATATTTATCCTCTATCATTTAGGTGAATACAGTGCAGTAACATTTTGTGACTTACAGGTGACGTCTCTGACTAATCGGTCACATTTCCCTTCTCTTCCCTTTGGACTTCCATGACCACTTCTTCCAGCTGTGACTTGTTTCTGTAAAGTTTGCAACACAGACATCTTTGGCTCCTCACTTTTCCAGGCACCTGATCCACATTGTCTTCACCTGCACACCCATCCTGCTGCTACCCCAATTATAAAATAAACAGTGCCTTGCAAAAGTATTCAGCCCCCTTGAACTTTTCAACCTTTTGCCACATTTCAGGCTTCAAACATACTGTAAGGATATAAAATTTTAATTTTTTGGTGAAGAATCAACAACAAGTGGGACACAATCGTGAAGTGGAACAAAATTTATTGGATATTTTAAACTTTTGTAAAAAATAAAAAACTGAAAAGTGGGGCGTGCCAAATTATTCGGCCCCATTAAGTTAATACTTTGTAGTGCCACCTTTTGCTGCGATTACAGCTGCAAGTCGCTTGGGGTATGTCTCTATCAGTTTTGCACATCGAGAGACTGAAATTCTTGCTCATTCTTCCTTGGAAAACAGCTCGAGCTCAGTGAGGTTGGATGGAGAGCATTTGTGAACAGCAGTTTTCAGCTCTTTCCACAGATTCTCGATTGGATTCAGGTCTGGACTTTGACTTGGCCATTCTAACACCTGGATACGTTTATTTGTGAACCATTCCATTGTAGATTTTGCTTTATGTTTGGGATCATTGTCTTGTTGGAAGATAAATCTCCGTCCCAGTCTCAGGTCTTTTGCAGACTCCAACAGGTTTTCTTCCAGAATGGTCCTGTATTTGGCTCCATCCATCTTCCCATCAATTTTAACCATCTTCCCTGTCCCTGCAGAAGAAAAGCAGGCCCAAACCATGATGCTGCCACCACCATGTTTGACAGTGGGGATGGTGTGTTCAGGGTGATGAGCTGTGTTGCTTTTACATTTTGCATTGTGGCCAAAAAGTTCGATTTTGGTTTCATCTTACCAGAGCACCTTCTTCCACATGTTTGGTCTGTCTCCCAGGTGGCTTGTGGCAAACTTTAAACAAGACTTTTTGTGGATATCTTTGAGAAATGGCTTTCTTCTTGCCACTCTTCCATAAAGGCCAGATTTGTGCAGTGTACGACTGATTGTTGTCCTATGGACAGACTCTCCCACCTCAGCTGTAGATCTCTGCAGTTCATCCAGAGTGATCATGGGCCTCTTGGCTGCATCTCTGATCAGTCTTCTTCTTGTTTGAGATGAAAGTTTAGAGTGACGGCCGGGTCTTGGTAGAATTGCAGTGGTCTGATACTCCTTCCATTTCAATATGATCACTTGCACAGTGCTCCTTGGGATGTTTAAAGTTTGGGAAATCTTTCTGTATCCAAATCCGGCTTTAAACTTCTCCACAACAGTATCACAGACCTGCCTGGTGTGTTCCTTGGTCTTAATGATGCTCTCTGCGCTTTAAAAAGAACCCTGAGACTATCACAGAGCAGGTGCATTTATACGGAGACTTGATTACACACAGGTGGATTATATTTATCATCATCAGTCATTTAGGACATCATTGGATCATTCAGAGATCCTCACTGAACTTCTGGAGTGAGTTTGCTGCACTGAAAGTAAAGGGGCCGAATAATATTGCACGCCCCACTTTTCAGTTTTTTATTTTTTACAAAAGTTTAAAATAACCAATAAATTTAGTTCCACTTCATAATTGTGTCCCACTTGTTGATTCTTCACCAAAAAATTAAAATTTTATATCCTTATGTTTGAAGCCTGAAATGTGGCAAAAGGTTGAAAAGTTCAAGGGGGCCGAATACTTTCGCAAGGCACTGTTCATGTCACTTTCACTTTGACATAACTTTGGCTGTGTTTGCCTTAGAGAGCAAGAAATTGGATAGATAGGTTCTCAGGAGTCCTAAGAGTGTTCTGCACTATGTTTTAAGCTAATTTAAAGTGTGGTTCGTAGCAAACTTTTTTGACCCTAAATAAACCGGGGTCCCGAGCCACCGGAACCTGAAACAAAACTAATCATGAAGTAGCATAGAAAAAACACAGTAAACACATACCCAGAGACATGATGGTAGATATAAAGGGGATATGGAGACCAATTTGCACCACAGGGAGAGAATTGCGCTAACGCCCAACACATGTTTCGCCAAGGGGGTGGCTTCGTCAGGAATAAATAGGTAAGGTGAGGCAATGTGAGTAAACATAACAAACAGTTATACTCACATTGCCTCACCTCACCTGGACATCCTCACAGTATTCGTCAGGAATCCAGCAATTCTCTAGTCTTACGTCCTGAGGTCGCAGCTGAGGCCCAATCAGTGTCAGTGTGACACTAGCCAGATCCAGGAAGAGGCTGGAAAAGACGTACAGGACACTGCAAGAATGCCTAAGAGAGGTGAGGCAAGATGAGTATAACTGTTTGTTATGTTTACTCACCTCCCCTGGGCCTCCACTTATTATACTTCTGATTCATGCTGAACAAGTTTAGACAGAATGACTAATATCTAATAGAATCTATCACACATATCTTTTGGTACAGGAAGCTAATTAGATTTTGAAGCTAATTCACATTTGACAGTTTACAAGCACCACAATATTACACTATTCGGTCCATAGAAACAATACAATTTATCCTTTATGGTTTTCTCAACACACTTGTCTTTGAATTATTACATTTTTTAAAAGAAAGATCCCATGTTTGATGTAACAAAAGGCTGTAAAGCTCTCATGTGTGATGTTCCAATATGTAGAAGAATTATAAGAATTAAGACTAAGAAAAAGAATTTTAACTTCTTACTGACTCAATTCCGTGCAATGAAGTTGAATGCTGGCTGTATTTTGGATTCTGGATTGCTTGGATAAAACAAGAATTTAAAGAGAGCAGAGCAATTATTGACATGTAGAGATAGACGATCTGATTTGTCACAAATTGGGCTTGAACCCAATATTCCAAATTGTTTGGTTTTTTAACGAAACTGAACAAATGCCATGCGTTGAGCAAGAAATACAGAGTCTGAAACATGAGTCATTACAGTAATGGGGAAGATAGTGTAGGGTCTGTGTTTTATCTCACTGCAACATACAAAGTACTCAGTTCTGAAAAGCTTACAATTGCAAGCTATAGTTAGGAATAGGAGGAGAATTTGGTCAGATAAAAGCAATTACTGGCAGATTAGTGATAAAAATCATAGATAGGAGAGAGGGAGTAGATCTGCTGTATACCGACAGCTGTGTCAGACTGGGATGTCTAGGGCCCACCAGTGGATTTGTTTCAAGGGGCCCACCATCAGGACCCCTGAAGATCAGCAGTACAGAGACAGGGCGGCTAAAGGTAATAACATGTTGGGAGCCATGCTTCTCACCCGCTATACCATGTGCACCACTGTACTACCTAAACCTACTGCTACACCCTGTATGGCAAGTGAACAATGTGGCTCCCAGAATTGTTATCATTACCTGTAGCCAGGGTGTGATGATGAGACCCTCAATTTATGTATCTTTCTTGGACATGTATCATTCCTCATTCGTATCAGTCACATATCTGTAGGAATGTAAAGCTGTGTTTACATTGGTGGTCAATTCGCTCCAATGATTTTATGTTCATACCATGGAGAGAGGGCCTGTCTGGCCCGTCAGTGTGATATCCCAGATGTCCGTCCTTCCCCCACTTGTTGGAATGTGGTGCTTACCCATCTGTCCGAGGATTCTGCAAAGGAGAGAGAGGGAGGGCTGGCTAAGGGGGAGGTGAAGGGTGTGGTTGGAGGGAGTCTCACACTGAGGTGAGAGTGAGTTTTTAGGTGTCTATTGTGTTGAGCATGGAAGAGAGACAGCTAGGACAGAGCTGTGTGCTCAGGTATCATTTCTAATCTTTTATTTCCCTTTTATTTTGTTTTGTATTGTATCATCGCACCTTTGCTTGTATGTTTGTGCTTGATCGTATTAATATTGTATATTTCTGTATATGCTATTAATTCATATCGACCCACTTGGGTTATTAAACATATAAAATTTATATCGCTCATTTCGTTTTATCCTATGACTCGGTCTACTCACGGTGTGTGAGTGGGAGGTTAAGAAAGAAGTTTGATCGCAGGCGTGCCAGGCGGCTGGGCGAGGCGATATTCTTCACACAGGGGTGCACCGCTATTGAGGCGAAGTGAAGCGGCCACCTCAAGCGGCACTCTCCGTCACTTTCTCGGGGGTGGCATTTTTTACTTTCTATTCACCATAAACCAGCCCAGGACAGGCCGCTTAAAAAAAAACAAAGCTGCGCGATACCTGTCCTGGGCTGGTTTACGAGATCTAAGCGCAGGTGGCGATACAATGACGTTATCGCGCCTCATACGCTGAGACGCAGACGCAGATGAAGAAGAGGAGGGGCGGCTCCATCAAGCGATTTTTTTTTATATATATATAAATAGTCCGTAAGCTACTGGAATAACCCCAGCAGGTAATGGCCTATTTACTTTTCAATCCCCGCACCTGCTGTGGCCGCCTCCGCTTCCGCTATGGGACGCAGAAGGGGGAATCAGAAGCGGCTGTGAGCGGCAGCGGGGATCGCTAAGTAAGGCCAAATACTACTATTATTATACTCCGAGTTCTGAAAAGACCCCGAAGTATAATGGATGAACTGCAGAGATCTATAGCTGAGGTGGGAGAGTCTGTCAATAGGACAACAATCAGTCGTACACTGCACAAATCTGGACTTTATGGAAGAGTGGCAAGAAGAAAGCCATTTCTCAAAGATATCAATAAAAAGTCTTGTTTAAAGTTTGCCACAAGCCATCTGGGAGACAGACCAAACATGTAGAAGAAGGTGCTCTGGTAAGATGAAACCAAAATCGAACTCTTTGGCCACAATGCAAAATGTAAAAGCAACACAGCTCATCACCCTGAACACACCATCCCCACTGTCAAACATGGTGGTGGCAGCATCATGGTTTGGGCCTGCTTTTCTTCTGCAGGGACAGGGAAGATGGTTAAAATTGATGGGAAGATGGATGGAGCCAAATACAGGACCATTCTGGAAGAAAACCTGTTGGAGTCTGCAAAAGACCTGAGACTGGGACGGAGATTTATCTTCCAACAAGACAATGATCCCAAACATAAAGCAAAATCTACAATGGAATGGTTCACAAATAAACGTATCCAGGTGTTAGAATGGCCAAGTCAAAGTCCAGACCTGAATCCAATCGAGAATCTGTGGAAAGAGCTGAAAACTGCTGTTCACAAACGCTCTCCATCCAACCTCACTGAGCTCGAGCTGTTTTCCAAGGAAGAATGTGCAAGAATTTCAGTTTCTCGATGTGCAAAACTGATAGAGACATACCCCAAGCGACTTGCAGCTGTAATCGCAGCAAAAGGTGGCGCTACAAAGTATTAACTTAAGGGGGCCGAATAATTTGGCACGCCCCACTTTTCAGTTTTTTATTTTTTACAAAAGTTTAAAATATCCAATAAATTTCGTTCCACTTCACGATTGTGTCCCACTTGTTGTTGATTCTTCACCAAAAAATTAAAATTTTATATCCTTATGTTTGAAGCCTGAAATGTGGCAAAATGTTGAAAAGTTCAAGGGGCCGAATACTTTCGCAAGGCATTGTATTTCTATGGAAAAACAAATGGTAAGCAGAGGATACAAACTCAGATTTTATCCATACAATGTACTGTGCCAGCTGAAAAATTTTTGGTTCATCATTTTCCACATACTTTACTGGGCCTGGCTGCTGATGGTTTTACTCCTCATGACACTGGCTGAGGAGGTGGAGTGCTGGCTGAGTGAGGTGTACTGGGAGCAGGTAGAGGTCACCTGGGTTCACGTATGACTGGCAGTTGCAGTGGTCTCCCTAAAAGCTGAGGCAAGCTGAGTATACTGCTTCAGGGAAGCAAGAAAGAATACCCCCATTTTTTCTTTATAACAGGGTCTAAGAGCACTGCCATCCCTCTGCTTGATGCCAATAATACACTTGTTTCTGTGTAAACAGAGGAACATACAGCCTGCCATGATTGCCAGCGTGTTTACTGCTCCAGGAGCCTGCCATGGTTAGTATTCTTGGCCAATGTGGTCATCATCATCATCTTCTTCTTGAAACAGATAAGGGTCAGCCTACGGTATTTCCCTGGCTGTGTCTGTGACATATCAAGGGCCCTCTCTGTATCCAAGTCTAGGAGTCCTAGTTCCTCTACCATAATGACCCTGATCCAGATCCTCATCCTTCTCTATCAGCGCAGGGCAGTGACGTTGACTAAGAGGTGGAAACTTTTCTTACTCTTTCATACCTCATTGCATGAGTGTAAGGGTTTCCTGTAAGATATACAATAGAGGGATCACATCACTGATGCTGCAGTCATCCCTGCAGCCATATTTGGTGGATTCTTCAGAGGGCTTGAGAAGCCGGTACACTTGAGCCTCAAATGACATCTCTTAGTAACACATTGTCCCTGTGGTCTGCTAAATGCAATAATCGTTCACCGCCTTCTGCTGCTTGCACAAAAGACTCCAACATGTTAAAGGTGGATATCCACTGAGCTGGAATGTCACAGATAAGGAGGTGCAAAGGTAGACCGTTGTGTCGCTGCAAATGAAGCAGGGTGTTTATTGCGATGTAAGAATATTTGAAATGCGCAGAGATTTTTCTGGCCATGGGGAGTATCTCTTTTAAACCTCTATACAGGTTAATAAAGCGGTGAACCACCAGATTAAGAACTTGTGACATGCAGAGACAATATCATTCATCCTAACTGCAGTACAGTAACAATATTGGTGCCATTATCATGGCAATGCTGCCCAGTTGGCAATGAGCCATCTAGTGGGATACAGGTGCATCTCAATAAATTAGAGTATCTTTGAAACGTTTATTTCTTTCAGTAATTGAATTAAAAAAGTGACCTTCTATATTTTCTAGATTCTTTACACACACAGTGTTCTATTTCAAGTGTTTTATTTCTGTAAATGTAGATTATGGATTACAGGTAATGAAAACAAAACCAAAATCTACAAAAATTAGAATATTTAAAAAAAAGTTCAGTATTGTAAATTCAGTGTGTCACCTGCCAAGGTTTCCTAAGCCTCTAAATGTTCCCTCAATATGGTTCAATAGGGCACACAATCATGGAAGACTGCTGGTTATGAATTGAATTACTGAAATGAATGAATGTTTCACAAATATTCTAATTTATTGAGATGCACCTGTACTTGCAGCAGGAACAGCGAAGCAGCTCATCCGCTGTGTGGCTCCACTGATCCAGGCTCATTAGTTGCAAAACAGCATGGTAGTGCTTCGCCTAAGACCCATGAAACAAAGAGGAGGAAGAGGAGTGGAAGTGACGACTTTCCCTGATGAAGATGGTGGTGGGAAATGGTCCAGAGGGGAGGATCCAGAAAAGGTGGATGAGCCCTGCTTGGTGTTGAAACTGGGCCTGCACAATCGGGATGGAACTAGCACCTGACCGCATTGTGTTTCTGAATTGTGGCCGCTACTGCTCAAAACATTGACCCAGTAGGCCATGTAAGACATTTATTGTCCTTGTCCATAATTGCTGCTTTACATATCGATGATGGTGTGCAGCTTTTCCCAGATTGACGTATTCAAGAAAAGGCACACCTTCTCTGGCACATTGCGATATAAAGCAGGGACAGCTTTCCTAGAGAAACAATGGTGGCTAGGTTGAGAGAATGCCATCAGTTGGCGAAACGCAGTGGAATCCACTAAGTGGTACGGCAGCAACTGCACTGCTAGTAGCTTGGCCCTGTGCGAGTTAAGTTGCACAACTGCTGGTGACTTTTGCGCATGTTGCTGTCTCCTGGCCACACATTCCCTTACGGATGACTGATGATGTCGTAGATGAGGAAGAGAAAGAGTTGGTGATGTTGATGATAACGATGACTATGTGCTAGTACTACGTATAGATGTGGCCTTCCTCCCAGGTAGATTACGAGGAGGAGAACAGCCTTGGTATCTTCCCCTGCCAATGCCACGGTCAAGTCTATTTATCCATAGAGAATGATGTGATTCCTTTTCATGTTCATGTCAGTATGTAGAGGTGTTGTTCCTAGATGTGTTCCTGCATGGCCATGGATAAGTTTCTGCTTACAGATATTGCACATTGTTATGGATTTATGAATTGGCAAAGTACAAAAAATTTCCCACATGGAAAATGACCACATGTAGTTGCTGCCGCCAACAGCAGCTGAACCAAGTCTGCCACTACCACCACCTCCACCTCCACCCTGAGAGGTTACCCTAGGTCTGCCCCAGGCAGTCTTTTTGGATGTCGGGCCTGAGCAAATGCTGGAATTACTATCATCACTGCCACCATCCTATTCATCTGATGCCACCTTGTCCACACATGAGAATCTTCATTGGCAATGTCATCATAATCAACTTCCCGATTTTTCTAACACATTATCATGGCCATGAATACCCTCATAATTGTTAGCAATCACTATTATAAATGCAGTGAAATAAAGTGACTGAAACACGTAGACTGCAGTCATGTCATTCACTAGTGCAAGTACTAATGGTGGGTGGTGGATGCAATAGTAACGATTCCATCTGTGCAGTCCCAACATCCAAAAAACTTCCCTGGGGTAGGCCTAAGGCATGCTTGGAAGGTGGTGGCACTGGAAGACATAATTCCACTGCTGCTGGTGAAGGCGGCAGCTGCTACAAACATTCATCTTCCATATGGGAATTTTTTTGTACATTACTAAATGATAAATCTATGGCAAGGTGCAAAATCTGCAAGCAGAATATTATCCATAACCATGTAGGCGAACATGTAGGAACTAGGTCTCTCATACTCACATGAAATGGCTTCATCTGCTCATTTGGAAAAATAAAATTGGCAATGGCACTGGCAGTCAAAGTGAGAAAGACCTTCATACTCCTTCTCTCCATGATTTTCTTTGTAGGTAGGCCACATCCACACTCAAGACATGGTCATCATCATTATTTTTATCATTTCTGTCTGGTTCTGTCTGGCAATTACAGTCAGGGACAATACATAGCTTTCAGAACCCACTAGGTAAATGTTTTGAGCATCAGCTGTCACCATCCAGAAATGTAGTAACGTCAGGTGCTAGTGCTGACATCAACCAAAGTGTGTAGGCCCACCTCCCTCCTCCAGGTCCTCCTTGCTAGACTATTTCCCACAGCTTACTTCACCAGGGCAAGCCATGGTTTCCACTCCCTATTTTCAAGTGCATATTGCGTGGCACATGCTGGAGCACTATTTGAGCAGCAGAACGTTTATTTTGAAATCTGGCTCATCAGGGAAGTGTGTTATTTTCTGAATCCCTTTGAGGAAGCCACCAAATGTTTCAGCAGCAGGGACAACAGACATCCCTTTCATATGTATCATACAGCAAATATTTATAGTTAGGCAATGAGAGGAAGAAGAATAACATCTACATGATCACTCTTGGAAGATACTATAGTTCAGCTTTTTCAGCTTGCAGGCTAGACATACTGAGGATGTGCCAGATATTTTTATAGAAATTCTATAAATTGTCATTCCTTTGTGCCACGTGGTCTTCCATAAAATTATAATGTTTTGTGGATTTTTTCTACACTCAATTCTTCATCACAAATTTTTCTTGATGTTCTTTAATTGTCACTCCCATAAAGGGATAATTTTTGGTGTTTTTTATAAATTCGATTCTTTATCACCTTACCTTTCAAGTGGCAGGCATGCTGATAGTGTGCACAAATTTATCTTCAAATTCTATCATTTCCGATGGCAATTGCCACTGCCACACTGTTGGCATAATAACAACAAAATAAAACACCCCCCCCACCACCATTGTTTCTTCCAATAACAATGCCATGTTTGTGTAGCATTCTGCTATATGATAATTTTTGGTGCCTTTCTTTTTTTTTTTTTTAAATCCATTTCTTCATCACTTTTCAACCAGGCAAACCACCTCCAAAATATCAAGACTCTTGCGCTTTTTTATATAAAGCCATTGCTTTTTACAATATAAGCACCATGTGTGTATGAAAAAACAAGGGCATGCACCTTCCCCAAAACAGACTCATTTTTGGAGAGTTTTAAATTTTAAAATGCATAAAAGGAAGTGACAATGCAGTGTATGGTTAAACTAGCAGTTTGTATCCACTGCTTACCATCCATTCTCCTATAAACATGTACAGTGTCTTGTAAAAGTATTCATACCCCTTGAACTTTTTCATATTTTGTCACCTTACAACCACAAATTTAAATGTATTTTATTGATATTTTAAGTGATAGACCAACACAAAGTAGCACATAATTGTAAAGTGGAATGAAAGTGATACATGATTTGCAAAATTTTAATCAAATAAAAATCTGAAAAGTGTGATGTGCAAAAGTATTCAGCCCCCTGTACTGTGATACCCCTAAATAAAATCCAGTGAATCATTTGCCTTCAGAAGTCACTTAGTTAGTTCATAGAGACCAGCTGTGTGTAATTTAGTTTTAGTATAAATACACCTGTCCTGTGAAGGCCTCAGTGGTTTGTTAGAGAATACTAGTGAACAAACAGCATTATGAAGACCAAGTAACTCACCAGATAGGGCAGAGATAAAGTTGTGGAGAAGTTTAAAGTTGGGTTAGGTTATAAAAACATATCCTAAGCTTTGAGCATCCCAAGGAGCACTGTTCCATCCTGATCCACGGACCCATCATCCAAAAATGGAAAAAGTATTCTACATCTGTAAACCTACCAAGACATGGCCATCCACCTAAACTAACAGATCGAACAAGGAAAGCACTGGTCGGAGAAGCAGCCAAGAGACCCATGGTCACTCTGGAGGAGCTGAAGAAATCTACAGCTTAGGTGGGAGAATCTGTCCACAGGACAACTATAAGTCATCCACTCCACAAATCTGGCCTTTATGGAAGAGTGACAAAAAGAAAACCATTGTTGAAAGAAAGACATATGAAGTGCCATTTGCAGTTTGCCACAAGCCATATAGGGGACACAACAAACATGTGGAAGTAGGGGCTCTGGTCAGATGAAACCAAAGTTGAACTTTTTGCCTAAATGCAAAGCACTATGTATGGTAGAAAAGAAACACAGCTCATCACCCTGAACACACCATCCCCACTGTGAAACATGGTGGTGGCAGCATCATGCTGTGGGGATGCTTATCTTCAGCAAGGACAGGCGATCTGGTCAGAGTTGATGGGAAGATGGATGGAGGTAAATACAGGGCAATCCAGGAAGAAAACCTGTTGGAGGCTGCAAAAGACTTGAGACCAGGAAAGAAATTCACCTTCAGGCAAGACCATGACCCTAAACATACAACCAGAGCTACAGTGGAATGGTTTAGATCAAAGAATATTCATGTGTTTGAATGGCCCAGTCAAAGTCCAGACCTAAATCCCATTGAGCATTTGTGGCAAGACATGAAAATTGCTGTTCACAGATGCTCTCCATCCAATCTGGCTGAGCTTGAGCTATTTTGCAAAGAAGAATGGGCAAAGCTAGTAGAGCCATACCTCAAAAACCTTGCAGCTGTAATTGCAGCGAAAGGTGGCTCTACAAAGTATTGATATAGGGGGGCTGAATACTTTTGCACGTCACACTTTTCAGATTTTTATTTGATTAAAATTTTGAAAACCATGTATCATTTTTGTTCCACTTCACAATTATGTGCTACTTTGTATTGGCTTATTGCTTAAAATCTCAATAAAATACATTTAAGTTTGTGGTTGTAAGGTGACAAAATATGAAAAAGTTCAAGGGGTATGAATACTTTTGCAAGCCATTGTACATGTCTACTGTCACTTTGACATAACTTCGGCTGTGTTTGCCTTAGAGCAGGGGTCAGCATCCCCCAGCACGCATGCTAAGAGTGACATGCAAGTATAATTTCCTTGGCTCGCAGCCCGAGTCCTTGCCCAGCAGTTTCAATCAGACCAAAAGCACACATCAGCCAAAACGTAACTGCTATCACTATACTCTGGGGTCTCTTCAGACCCCAGAGTATAATAATCGGAGGCTCAGGAGAGGTGAAACATAAAAAAATAATGTTACTCACCTCTCCTGCGCTACAGAGCAACACCCTGGTGTCTTAGGTGCTTCTGTATGATCTAAGAGACCGCTGATAGGGCCTCAGATCAGATAGGGCCTGAGACCCAATCAGCGGTCCCTGACGTCAGGCAGAAGCAACGAAGAGAACCGAGCCACTCCAGAGCGCAGGAGAGGTGAGTAACATTATTTTTTATGTTTGATCACCTCTCTTGACCCTCCAATTATTATACTTTGGCGTTTGAAGAGACCCCACAGTATAAAAATAGTGAGTGGTGAAAATTCGTTGGAATATTATACTGTGTGCAGGACCCACTATGGGACATAGTATCGTGTGCAGGGACCACTATGGGAAATAATACAGTGTGCAGGGGCCTCTATGGGACATAATACCGTGTGCAGGGGCCGCTATAGGACATAATACCGTGTGCAGGGGCCCCTATGAGACATAATACCGTGTGCAGGGGCCGCTATGGGACATAATACCGTGTGCAGGGGCCGCTATGGGATATTATACTGTGTGCAAGGGCCGCTATGGGACATGTACCCTGTGTAATGGTGTGCTTTTCCACAAAAAAATGCAGACAGATTTTTTTCGTGCAAAAATGCACCAAGTGAACGCAGCTTTACATCGAAGTAAAAGTACCAGTGGCCTAAGAATATAGCTGTATCCAGATACATAGTGTGTTACCACCATAAGGGTATTATGGACGCATACATTTACCACTAATTGAGGGCTTCACTTTAATTGCTTCGAATCGGAAAGTACAGGAGGGTCCCAGGAAATAGCAGTAACCACATGTGTCCAAAAGCATCTTGTGGCAGCACTTCTGTGTTTGTGATATATGACTTTAGTTTAGGGGTCATCAGCCTTACAATTATTGCACGGCACTCCAAGCACCTCATCTTTGATTTTTTAATTTAATTGCTCTGACGCTAAATTCAAATGGGCAAATCATAGGAGTCACTGCTGCTAGTGAATTCAATAGCGGCAGTGGCTCTTCTGTGATAGTGAGACCACTGGTGATAATAGCAGCAGTGATCCTGCTATTAATTATCCCTGTGCTGTGACACTTATGACACTGTGACGTATAGGGATATTGAAAAAAATTGGTGGCAGTGGGTGAAAAAAGAAAAATCATAATGGAGCTGCCGCCGCCATTGCTGGATATGGCCCCACTGTGTATAGACATATACATATACTAAATGGTCTAAACTAAAATGGCTTCCGCAAATAGATGATAGCAGGACCACCGCCGCTATTATCAAAGATGGTCCAGCAGAAGAGAATGAATTTTGCTGCACACTCAAAAGTTTCTTTGTGATGAACTAAGTGATGAACTAAGTCCCAACCAACACCTCCTGTTTCCTTCCCTCATGATGAGGATAGATCTGAAGACCAAAACATTGCATTCTCTGATCTACAGCTTCACTTTATCATACTCTACATAATATGGCGTTGTTATTACATCTGTAAAGCACCTTTTTCTGTCATGAATTATTGTGCAAATAAATTTTCACTTAGTTCATCACAAAGAAACTTTTGTGTGTGCAGCAAAATTCATTCTTTGGATATGGGTTGGAGAACCGTTTCTGCTTAGCACCACAACTACTAAGAGTGTGCGGTACCAGTGATACTTTCTCAGCTATCACAGAAGGGCTGATTGAATTCAATAGCGGGAATTGGCTCTCCTGTGATTGGCCCTTCTGAATTTAGTGCCAGAGCAGGTGCTTTGGCACTAAATTGAAAAGTCCAAAGAGGCTATACATAGCCGTTTATAGCAGTTTCACTATTATTTTTTTTTCACACATGTGATGTGACATTATGATTGGCTGAGGTGCTTTCTGCACTGCATAATGAAATCTTACTTTGTCCTCCAGCTCATGTGATCCTTCTTCTCTCTGTGTCTGTGCTTTCCGAAATGAATCACAAAAATTTCACATACCTAAACTTTGAGTTGAATCTAGTTCATTGTGCAGGACAATCAATTGGAGGTTTGATTGACTCTTATTATTTATTAACTGTAAAGAAATTAATATTTATGTATTTTTTGCTTACCTTTCATGTGTAGCAGGGGAATGAACCCCGGCCTGCACTGAACATTCAAGCACAACATTGTATCGTATTGCTGAGGCCATGCAAGACTTGAAAGGTGACCAAGTTCTTCAAGAGCCTATTAACACCCTATTCCTCTTTTTAATCTGAAGTGCTAAAAATTGATTCCAGTCTTGCTTAATCCTCCTTGTTTTTCACATCAATATATTTGATCAATGCTGGCCTAATAAATTTAATTAATGTGGGTAGAAAGTGTGGAGAACTGAATGTACAGGAAGCTTACACCTAAACTGAAATAAACCATCTTACTTTTAAGCTATACTGTGCTGTACAAGCAATAGTAAAGAGACAGAAAAACCAAAAGTTGGGACCCAGCAGATTTCAGAAAGCAACCCCCACTGTTTACTGGAGCAAGTTTTATGAAACTGGTAGTTTCTAATGCTGTCTGGGGAATTTAAAAAGATATTATTTTCCCTGTTATTTACCCTTTGAGGGAAAAAAGGGGACAGCATTAGAAGTGGAAACCTCTGACATCTCTCGGTTATATTATTTAGGAGAGCGGTGCACTACAATTGTATATGCGCTTTGCACCTTATACATTCAGAGGATCCACCTTTAAAGGGAATATAATACAATTCTGTGAGTCCATTCTCCCCTCCACTTTGTTTGTCAATAAAGGCAGTCACAATTACGATATATACTGTCCGGATTTTACAATACAGTACATCATTTTTAACATATATTTATTGAAAACTAAGTTTTATGGCTACATTGTGAGTTTCGAGAATACCCCTCATATGTCTGTTGTTTTATAAGATATAAAAGATAGACACAACCAGAGGTACATAAAATAAAGACAGTATAAGAAGTGACACTCTGGGATGCTGCAAAACCAGTAAACATATCTGAACCAATTATGCTGAAAACTGGATGAGATTCACAGAAGGCTTTTCCTTCCACTCTACAAGGTGTCTTTGAAGCAGAACGGGCAATAGTAGTTCCCCTAGGGTGTAAAAATTTACAGCAATGCCATTGAGAATCATTTGAAAATTTAACCTGTGGGTTCCACATCCAGTTATATTAAGAAAATTGCTATACAACAATTTTTCCTTAAATCTACTTACATGTTTGTAGCACAATAGTAGCATAATATACAATTGTTTTAGTAAGTCAGATTGCAATGACTTTGAATGTGAATGATGTATGAGTAGAAGTAATGCTGTAACTGCTGTCCTTGACATCCATATAATGGTAGGAGCTTTAGATCATTGGAACATTTTTTCCTTTCAGAGTTGAACTGCTTTTCATATCCTTGCCTATAACAAAACTGTACTGGAGGAACTGAAATCTGGAAAGATAAAATGTGAAAGTACAGCATGTTTTCCCCAGTCACTCTTTGCAATGTATCTAGGACAGAATTTTTCACAGGAGCTCAGAATATAAAATGATCAATGTATTTTTTAAAGTTTCTGTGAATCAGAAACTCTGGTGAATTTGGTTTTATGATATAGTTAACTGAGGAAGCTTTAATTTTATGCAACAAGTGAGCATTAGTGATTACCAGACAGCTGTACAGAGAATTTCAATAGCCTATAAAGTAAAACAGCTTGCTCTAGAGACAAGCATTGCAACTGGAGAATTATTTCAATGACTGTGAGTAGATAACAACTGACCTAACAGTCAGGGGTGAACATCAAAACATGGTGTTAGTTTACATTGTTCCAAATGACTAGTAGGTTGTTGTGCTGGTTTATTCCACACACTTATATTCCTTGAACAGATTCATGTCAAGAAATAAGACTTTAAAAGCGATAAAAATACTATGTATGAGGATACGAAGGTGTGATGTTTGTTACCCTTGTTTGATACACCAGGCTATATGTTTTGTGGCATGATGTCATAAAAACCTAATTTGCTTCTAACAGATCACTGATTATCTATCTTTTTCTAAGTATTAAGCTTTATACACATATCAAAGCCTTATCCATGTACCCTGTAATACAGGACATTGGGGGGATTGCTAAAATGATAAAGCTGGTTTTCTTGCGCAAAAGTGCACCAAAAAATGTTCCAAAAACATGCCGCTTTGTCCATTTTCAGACCTGCTTGCCTTTTTGGGTCACTGTATGTCCTCCTCATGCTGCTGCCACTGGTTCACTGTATGGCCTCCTCAACCTGCTGCCAACTCCACATTATGTCACCTTGCCACTCTGTGGCCTCCTCATGCTGCTACCAACTCCACATTATGCCGCCTTGCCACTGTGGTGTCCTTATGCTGCTGCCAATTCCACATTATGTCGCCATGCCACTCTGTGGCCTACTCATGCTGCTGCCACCCCCACATTATGTCGCCTTGCCACTCTGTGGCCTCCTCATGCTGCTGCAACCTCCACATTATGTCGCCTTGCCACTCTGTAGACATCTATGTGGAATCAGCAGATGATAGTGTAAAAGGAGTGCGCTCTTTCACACTACAGTAGGATGTCCTCATAGATTGTAAGCCCTTGCGGGCAGGGCCCTCTATCCCGCTGTGCCAGTTGGTCACTGTTAGTATTATCTGTTTTGTACATCTTGTGTACCGTAAGTAAATCCTCAAATGTAAAGCACCATGGAATTAATGGTTCTATATAAATAAACAATAATAATAATAAATGTTGGGCCTCTGCACAGTTCTTTATACCTGGCACTAACATGGACCTGTAAGGATGAGATCACACTTGAGTTAGTGGTCAGTTTTGGCCCGTAACTGGCCAAATAAGTGAAGTGTGCAGTGGTTCTAAGAGCGACGCCTATTATGTATGTGTCATACTGACTCACAGTATTGTTTCTCTACCACAGCAGGCTCCCTATGCATGTTACTGCAAGGCACAGTGTTCTACAGCAGTATACAGGCTCTCTGCAGCCAGGAAATAACTGTTTTTTAATGCAATTCGCCACAAATTAATTCAGATTGAAGCAAATCTTTTTGAAAACTTTAGAAAATCGGTAGAATCGAATTTTTGATAAATTCGCTCATCTCTAATCATCACCATCACAAACTGTTTCTTCTACTCCTCCACTTTCACGCCAGAACTCATCCATAAGGTAACATGTGGCCAGGAAACAGCAATATGTGCCCATCTATCCATCAATTAGGCATCTTAACTTGCACCTGGCCACCCACTGGTAGTGCAGTCATTGTCCTACCACTTTATCCCTGCTTTATATTGCAATGTGCTAGAAAAAGTAGGCCTTTGTTTGGATAAGTCAGTCTTGGGAAAGGTACAAGACACCATCGACATGTGGACCAGCAATTATGGACAAAGACAATACATGGTCAATGTTTTGAGCGACTATAATCCAGAAATGCAGCAAGGCCAGGTACTAGTTCCATCCCATTTGTGCAGGCCCAATTTCAACACCATGCAGGGTCCTCTGGATCCTCCTTTCTGGACCATTTCCCGCCTCCTCCCCCCTCTTTACATGGGAGTAAGCTGAAGTGATGCTATGTGCTCTGCAATTAATGAGCCTGGATCAGAGGAGCCACACAGCAGAGTAGCTACTTTAAAGTATCCTGCAGCAAGTATTCCACTGGATGGCTCCTCGCCAACTCCAACTGAGAAGTATTGCTAGAGACAATGGCACCAATATTGTTGCTGTGCTGCAATTAGGACGAATAACATATTGACCCTTTATAGCGCATATTCTTAGTTTGGTGGTTTGCCACTTTATTAACCTTTTTAGTGGCTTTGAAGAGGTGCTTCTCATGGCTAGAAAAATCTCTGTACATTTCAGTCATTCTTCTTTCACCAAATTTGTCAGAAGGGACAGCTGCAGCACCAGCGGTGTGATCCCTCTATTGTATATCTTACAGGAAACACTTATACTTATGCAATGCAGGACAGAGGAGGAGGAACTGTTTCCACCTCTTAGTCAATGTCATCGCCCTGTGTAAATGGTGGAGGATGATGATCCAGGTCAGGGTCATTATGGTAGAGGAACTGGAACTCCTAGACTAGAATAGGAGGTGGAATATTCTCCTTTGGATGAAAATAAGGCCCTTGATATGTCACAAGCACTGCCAGTGGAGGATGCTGATCTTTTTTAAGATAATGATGACGACGACCACACTGGCCAAGAACATCAACCATGACAGGCCCCTGGGTCCACGCATAGACTGGAAAGCATGGCAGGCTATATGCTCCTCTGCTAATACAGCAACAATTGTATTATTATCATCAAACAGAGGGATAAATACTGGATGGCAGCACTAGTAGACCTTCACTATAAATATAAAACTGGGCAATTCTTTCCTGCTTCTCAAAGAATGAATAGAATTTTATCAGGATAGACTGTTACTCCAGCTTACCATGGTATTTAGGGAGACCACTGCAACAGCCAGTCGCACGCATATCCAGGTGGCTTCTGCCCACTCCCAGTCCACCTCATTCAGCCAGCACTCCACCTCCACTGCCAGTGCCACATGTGTCCAAAGTAGTAAAGGTTGCAGCAGCCAGGCGCAGTACAGTTTCTGGAAGATAATGAATCAGAAATTTTTTAACTGACACCCAGTGGCTGCACCAGAAGGCAGTCATACATAGAGAGAACCTATATTCTAGAAGATAATTCTGACCCCATGGAATTCTTGGCCAATAGGTTAGAGCAGTGGAAACAGATGGCCCAGTTTGCTGTGGGAGTTTTATCTTGTCCGGCCTCAAGTATAATGGCCGAGAGGGTGTTCAGTGCTACCGGTGGCATTGTAATACATAATAGGATGAAACTGTTTACAGATAGAGTGGAAAAAATTACTTGTGTGAAAATGAATTGGATCTGTGAGGACTAATCAAATCCTCTGAGATTCACCCATCTTTACAGAAGAACATATGTACAACTATTTGATAACTGTCTATTGACCTCTTGATTATAATAATCTTTCTACATTAACTCCTAAAGGACATTCCAAGGGTTTTTTGTGACCCATTGTACTACATGTTAGTGGTAAACATTGATCAATATTTTTTGCTTTTATTAAAAAAAAAAAAAAAGGAAATTTGATGGAAATTTGGTGATATTTGCAATTTTCAAAATGTGAAATGCTCTGCTTTTCAAGCAGATAGTCATACCACCCAAATGTGATAATAAATATTATCTACCATATCTCTGCTTTATAGTTGCATCATCTTTTATTTTATTTTGGACGTTAAAAGACTTACAAGCAATTTTCCAAATTTACAAGAAAAATTCCCAAACCCAATTAGGGACCACTTCAGTTCTAAAGAGGATTTGTAAAGCCTATATACTACAAACTCCCCATAAATCACCCCGTTTTCAAAACTGCACCCCTCCAATAATTCAAAACAGCATTTGGGGAGTTTTTAACCCCTTCCCACCAGAGGAATTTTTCGTTTTTGGTATTGCAAAATATCGGCCTTTGTATAATAGGTTACATAAAGCAGCCTGTCATAGAAATGAATGGCAGACAAGTCTGGGAGCTTTTCATGCCAACGGGACGCCGAACCCGGATCTTGCACGCCAGAGAAATGGCGGTGTGCAGGCACCACCGGCAAAATGGCACCTCGGTCAGCTTGTATAATACAGCAGAGACCCGGCAGGTATGGCGGCTGTTCAGCTCCCAAGCGGCCACCATTTAAATACCCGACATCCGCTGTACTATTATGGTGGATGTCGAGAAGGGGTTAAACCCTTTAAGCATTTAACAGGAATTAAAACAAGAATGGGAAACTAGGACATTTCATTATTTTCAATAATACGTTCATTTAGTCCTAAATTTTCACATTCAACAGAGCTAAAGGAGAGAATTCATCCTACAATTTGTTATATACAGTACTGAACATTTCCGAGCATGAAAAGAAGTGACACTGAGAGTTTGAAGCAGATTTTGCTGGAATAGTTTTCTGGTGTCATGTCTCAAGGGGTATAGTGAACATTTTGACCCAACAGCTGTCTTACAGATTTTATTAACATTGGGACATGAAAATGAAAAATGTAACTTTATCCCCAATTTTTTTATTTTGTCAAGGAGAAAAAGAACCCCACAGTTTGTTTGGGAGCAGATTTTGCTGGAATAGTTTCAGGTGGCATGTCGCATTTGCAGCTTACCAATACATTGGAACCACCAAAAAAGTAACTCCATTTTGGAGACTACACCCCCCACAGAAATTATCAAAGGGTATAATTTTGACTCCATTGCTGGGCAAATAGAGGCGCTCGGAATGAAAAGAGCTCTATTTGGGTTTTGGAGTGCAGATTTTGCTGGAATAATTTTCAGGTGCCATGTCGTATTTGCAGAGCCCCTGAAGTACCAGAACAGTGAAAACTCTCCAAACTCAGCCAATCAGCAATAGTACTGTTTTAGCTCCACTCCCTGACTCTGCTGCTGCTGTGTGTTTGTGCATTGCATCTTGCAGGCACTTGTTACACTGCACACAGGAAGAATAGGCTGCCTCCTGGGACAGACAGACAAATAGCAAGGTAGTGATTTATCTTTAGATGGAGTCTTGTGTGTTGCAGGACCTACTTAAGTGGTGGCACAGGCTCAGCTCAATTTAAGCAGTTAATATAATGGGGGTGTCCCTGCTCACCTTCTGACCCCACCTTAATTCTCTCCCCCACCATTACAGAGGTTTCCATACTCACCTGTCCCCAGTGCACTGGTGTCCTTCCAGCATGGTTTGGTCCTTCTGATGGGCTGTCTTCTCGAAGTGAAACTCCTTAACCATTGTGATGTCCTGGATCCCTTTTGTTAAAGCTCTGATTGGCCTCAACGGTCACGTGTGGCATAGGACTTCTGGTGAGTATGATTTCTATTTAAAATATAACATTTTTGTCTGGACAACCCCTTTAAGAGGTGGTCACCTGTGAGAGGAATGGGTAGAACCTAGAACCAAGGCTGGGGGTTGGACACTGTAAGACTACTACCCCCATCTGGAAGCTGCTGTTGACTTACTGTTCCAGTTGCCTAATAAACGACTGTTTGGTTTACCTGCACCGCTGACTCCTGAGTCATGCCTGCATTACCATCAGGGCCCTTCCGAACAACACCACACCGGCTCAGGTAGGAGAGGTCCCCCTCTTCAACTGGAAGTGCCCTGGGGGAAAGAACTGCTACCACCACCATCCGGTAGTGCAACAGGATCCCCCTCGACTTTGTCCGGCCTAGGAGTGGGACTGAGTGGCTGGGGAGCGTCCTCGGCCTGCTAGGTGGCACAGCATCCGCCACTACTACTCCCATCCTCTGGTCTCCTCCATCTGGATTGCGACACAATTCACCCTTAAAGGGGTTTCCAGCTCCAAATCGGTTTTTCATACTGATGACCCGTCCATAGGATAGATCATCAGTATGTGATCTGTTGGGGCCAGACACCTGGACCCTGCAAAGATCAGCTGTTGCAGCAGGCTATGGGTATCAGAAGCTGCTAGAGGACAGGCAGCACATGCTGAGCCACTCCTATTCAAGTAATGGGAGCAGTGCTATACAGTGGATTGGGATGCTGAGCCTCTTCTCTTATTTGAATAGGAGCGGTGCTGCATGCACTGCCCATCCACTAGTAGCTTTTGGTTCCCGGGGGCTGCTGCATGTCAATTTTACCTACGAAAATGCCTGTGGTTTCCCTGTAGGTATAATTGAAGCAGATAGTTGGGTTAAGGTTTCCTCTGTGGACTTGCTGTGAAAAGTGTTGCGTGAAAAACTGCAATGCATTTCCACTATGGTTTTTCCCGCAGTGCATTTTTGCTACAGTCCGCCGAAGGGGTTGGCCACTGTCAGGCCAATTTTGAGAGACAAATGTTATTGTTTGTATAATAAAAAGTTGTACAATTTTCCAGTATGCATTCTGTATCAATTCCTCACAGTTTTCTACATCTCTGCTTGCTGTCATTCATTCTGTTACTTCTAGTGGATAAAGTTCTGACCATGGTTATGTGATGGATACAGGTGCACCACTCATTATAGTCACAGCACAGTAATCAGACATCAGCCTGGTAATAAACTGTGCATCTGTGTGTCCTTCACATGACCATGGACTGTAGACTTCATCACTTTTCAACCAGACTCGCAGCCTCAAATTTGTCTCCTAAATAACAAGTCTGTAGCAAGTCATCAAAATGGGCTAAGTTTTCTGCAATATAACAGGACTGTTCTCTCTGACTTTTTCAGGCGGAAACTGGTTAGAAATCCGACGGACCCCATTATAGTTTATGGGGTCTGTGGGTTTCAGCGTGTAACTACATTTTAGGCAGACAGGGTTTCTGTTTTTCGCTATTGTGAACCTAGCGTAATAAAACTCAATATTTTTCATTGACTCTTTTGGAATACTAATCATACCATATACAGTAGTTTGGTAAATCATTTTAACCCCAAAGGAGCCTATTTAACCTGTATGATATAATTACATTATCCACCTCTTACAATGATATGTCTTTTTTCTTTATGATGTTTTAACTGAACTGTTCTGTTTTTCTTTTTAAAGAGGACCTTTCGCATCTTCATGTATATGCTGTTTTACATTCCGCTAGAAAGCCGACAGCGCGCTGAATTAAGCGCACTGCCGGCTTTCCCGATATGTGCCCCAGGGCTGGAGATATCGGCGGTCGTAGTTCCACCGTTCACTGTCAGAAGGGCGTTCCTGACAGTCTAGCTGTGCTGTGAGGAACGCCCTCCCTGACAGTACTCGTCCATAGCCTGGTCTGGGGGCGCGTTCCTCATAGCTCAACGTCATCACTGGGCTGTAAGAAACACCCCCTCTCTCTGTACTCGCCCATAGTGCTGTACTGTCAGAGGGGGCGTTCCTTACAGCCCAGCAATGACGCTGAGCTGTGAGGAACGCGCCCCCAGAACAAGTCTATAGGCGAGTTCAGTCAGGGAGGGCGTTCCTCACAGACCAGCTAGATTGTCAGGAACGCCCTTCTGACGGTGAACGGTGAAACTAAGACCGCCGATATCTCTAGCTCCAGGGCACATATCGGGAAAGCCGCTGGGGATTGCTGGCACCTGGAGCAAGATCTGGGGCTGGCGTCCCATTGCCATGACAGCCGGGAGCCTATTGAAGGCTCCCAGGCTTGTCTGGCATGCATTTGGATGACAGGCTGCTTTATCCAGCCTATCATACAAATGCTGATATTTTTCAATGCATTGCAATGAATTAGCATTGTAATGAATTGCATTAGTGATCAGAGTCCCTGGGGTTCAAGACCCTTAGGGTGTCTAATAAATGAAATAAAAAAAATATAAAAAAAAAAAAATTAAAAAGAATTAAAAGTTAAAATCACCTTCATTTCCCTAAAATACATACTGTATAAAAGTTAAAAATTACTGTGAAACACATACACATTAGGTATCCCTGTGTCTGAAAATGCCCGGTCTACAAATTTATAGTAGATATATATATATTTTTTGTACGGTGAAGTGGGAAAAAAAATCAAAAGTGTTTTGCCTCTGATAAAAATTTGAATAAAAAGTGATCAAAGCCATAGACATTCCCCAAAATGGTATAACTAAAAAATACACCTGGCCCTACAAAAAAAAGACATCCTATGCCACCATACACGGAAATACAAAAAAATTAAGTGTGTCAGAATATGACGACTTTTAAAAAAAATGTTTTGTTCTTGCAAAGTTTTACATTTTTGTTAAGGTGCTACAATGTAAATAAAACTATATAAATTTGGTATCCCCGGAATCGTACTGGCTGCAGAGTGAACACTGTAAAAACAAAGCCCGTAAGAAATTCGCACAAATGCACTTTTTCTCCAATTCCACCCCATTCAGTTTTTTTCCAGCTTCCCAGTACATTGTATAGAATAATAAATGGTACCATTATGAAGAACAATTTGTCCCGCAAACATTAAGCCCCCATATAGCTCTCTGAATGGAAAAATTGGAAGGCGGTGAGTCAAAAATTAAAATCGTAAAATTAAAAATGTCACCTATGGGAAGGGGTTAAGGGTATGGCCTAAGTACACCTTAAAGACCAGGCCCCATTTTTATGAGCCAGACTGCTGCAGCAATACCGACAATGAACAGTTAACCCTTTCATTGCCAATAATCTAATTTTGTGTGTCTGTTTTGCAATAGAGCAGTTTGAACTGTGAGTGTCCCCAGAGTGTCTTACAATGTTTTTACTAACAAAACCAGTCCTGTTAGTGAAAAATCTTTTCTTAAGGGGTTGTTTTTTTAGCAAGAGTTTTTTTTTTTTTGCTCACCCTATGAACAGTGATACACGCTATTAATCTGAAAAATCTGTGTGTTAAGATTTTTTTTTTTCTTTTTTGGTTACCCAATATACATACAAACTGCAGCCATTGTAATAACAAACAAAAAAAAACTGACTAACCCAGTTCTAATCTAATACTCACTGACCAGATCACCCTTTTAGTACTTTTAATGCTTTGCTATTTCTCTGGAAATATTAATTTTGTAAAAAAAAACAAAAAAAGACACAGAATGTCAAAACTGTTGCCATTTACTATTATAAATGGACCACCCATAGACTATATATGTGCAGGCGGTCTCTTTCTTCTTCTGCAAGGACACACGTGCTTGCAGTTTTAAGCAGCTGCATGAAATTGTGCAGCTGCAGAATCGGGGAGCCTACTGTTACTACAGCCAGAGCTCCATTAGAGAAGGCAGGGATGGTTTATTAATGTCCCTGCCTTCCCGATTGCTGTATACACATCACTCAATGAGCGTTGCATACACAGCTATGGGTCCCGCCATAATGCAGCTCCCCTCTGACTCGGCGGTCACATGATCCACTTGGGATCATAGACTGTTTCAGCTGCTGGGTCCTAGAGAACCTAGATCAGCTCAGCAGTCATGGACAACAGCTGGCATTCCTCCTGTAACTGTACTTAAAGGTTTCAGCCCCAGTTACAGGGGAAATCATCCCCCCACCAAAAAAAATAGTGTTCAGATGCCCCCATAAGGTCTATTATGACCTTATGGGGACACAATGTAAAAATAAATAAATAAATAGAAAAGTCAAAAATAAAAATTTAAGTAAAATAGTTTAAAAAAATTAAAAAAATAATACGCCAATACCACACTCACATCACAGATTCTAGCCCCACCCCTACGACACAATACAAAATAAAAATTACTGTAACGGAGAGGGAAAACTATTTTAAAAACCTTTTTAGTAGCACTTTGTGCTATTAAAAAAACAACATGAAATGTGAAAGACAGACACGTTTTCCCTACTCTTTTGTTTATATTTTTCCAGATATAAAAAAATAAAAAACAGCCAAAAATAACTTAAAAACAAAGCCCTGTGTGTCACTAAAAAAGATGCAAAAATTATTTGAATAACCCAAATAATAAAAATGTTTATAGCCCTCAAAATGCATATACAAAAAAACCCAAATTGTGTCTGGTCCTGAACCAGAGATGTTGACCCGGTACTGCAGTGTGCAGTAAAATGACTGGAAAAAACAGGGCAGGGGACAAGAAAAAAGAGGGGTAGGAGAGAACACTTATGCAAGTACTATCAATAAGAAAGTAGATGTCAATAGCAACACTAGTTCTGGACTTGACAGCCCCGCCAATATCCGCATTGTTGTTGTACTTACTGAGAATAATCGTTGATTATGTAGATAATCTGTTTTCCCTAAGTCCGAACAGCAGCAAAATATGGGGTATTTCTGCCCCTGTGTGCTGGTAGGACAGGAAGAATTTTTTATTTACATAATTAATTAAGCAATACTCCCCTATAAGAGGCAAAAGAGACCTCCCCCCACTGTGTTAGTTATAAAGAATAAAGAAAAAACAATAATCCTTCTTAAGGTGGGAGAAACTTGCGTTCAGACTTAGGTAAAACAGATTATCTACATAATCAATGATTCCCTTACATCCAACAGCAGCACAATATGGGGACGTTGCAAGTAGATCCCCTAGGGAGGGTTCTCTCACACTACAGTACAATATGAATGTCCAAAGGCAGTAGCCTCTGAACTACGGACATCTAACCGATAGTGTTTAACAAAGGTTAGTTGGAATGACCAAAAGCGGCTGTACAAAACTGCTCAAAAGGCAAAACCGACTCTCATCCCTGGAGGCCGACACAGCCCTGGTTGAATGGACTCTGATGAATTTGGGTGATGTTAACCCGAGCAAAAAGAAATTGCTTCCTTAATCCCTCTTGATAAAGAAGGTTTGGAAGCCGTGAGACCTTTGTCTCTACCATATATATCAATTAAGAGGTTCTCCAATCTTTTGAATGGCTGTGTATGCAGAAGATAAATTTTTGGAGACACCATACTGTATCCAGTGTATGGAGTTTTCCCCCCTTCTTGGAAGATGGAGCTGGGAAAGAAAACTGGTAAGGAGACCACCTGGTTGATATTAGCCCGAGAGGGCACCTTAGGGTTAAACCCAGGAAGAAATCTGAGTTGGACCCCAACGGAAAAAAATATATGGCTCTTCAGAAAAAAAGACTGCAACTCTCGTATTCTTTTTGCTGAGATGATAGCTAGCAAAAAAAGGTGGTGGTTTTGAGAGCCAGAAACGTAAGATCCACCCCCTCCAATGGTTCAAATGGCGGGTCGTAGAGTCCAGAAAGAACTGTGCATAGATCCCAGTGAAACGGGAGCTTCAACCACTGACCTAAATCTCATAGCAACCTTAAGAAATCTGGGAATTAATGGGTTCTGAGACAAACTTTTGCTTAAGCAGGTGGATAGGGCTGAAACCTGTACTTTAAGTGTGGCAGGCGAAAGACCCTTATCCAAGCCGTCCTGAAGAAAATTTAGAATCACTCTTGTAGATGGAGTCAAACTATTCACTTCCTTTTTTGGAACACCACTCCTTGAAGACATTACCTATCCTTAGGTAGCTTTTATTGGTGGACTCTGCTCTTGCGCAGGACAGGGTCTTCAGGACGACTTCTGACAGTCCACTAGATTTCCATAGGGACTGGGCAACCTTCAGGATGTCAGGTTGAATCTCCTCAGATCCTGGCACTTCTGAGTTCCTTGGAAAACCAGGTTCTAGATTGAGGGAAGCCTCCAATAGATCCCTCGACTCATGAGCATGAGTTGGGAACACCAAGCTCTTTTTGTTTATCACAGAGGCTTGGTCCTGTCTGACTTTCATCAATACATCAATACTCTTGGTATCATGGAAAGTGGACGGAAGATGTACGCCAGCCTGAACCTCCAAGGGATGGACAGGGCATCCACTGCCAAGGGATAGTCCTCCTGATACAGTGAGCAGAACGTCTCTACCTTGGAGTTGAGTCTGGTCGCCATAAGGTCTACTTCTGGAAAACTCCACTTTCGGGTGATCTGGTGGAACACTCTTGATTGAGAGACCATTCTCCTGATATGGTAAGATCCCGACTCAACTGATCCGCTACTATGTTCAAGGAGCCCTTGTTGTGAACTGTGGAGAGATTGGTCAGATTTTTCTCTGCCCAGGTGAAAACCAGACCTGCTTCCCTGAGGAGGGAGAATTATCTAGTACCTTCCTGTTTATTACGGTCACCAAGTTGACTGACCGAATCTTGACAGCTCTTCCTCTGAGAAGAGGAGAAGAATGGAGGAGTGTCAGGTAAACTGCTCTGAGTTCCCTCCAGATGGATGATGTCATCCTTTCTAGCCTGCTCCAGACTCCTTGTACGGTCTTCTCGTACAGATGGACTCTTCATCCTGAAAAGGATGCATCGGTCAACAGGGTCCAACGAGGTTGGACCGTGGACATCCGACTTTCAGGCGTATCCACAAGTTGAGAGAAAGACGGGTTCTGGTAGAAAATCTGATCCTCTTGTCAAGACTCAGAGGACCATGATTTCAGGCCCCCAGTACTTCAGACTGGAGGGGATGCATATGCCATAAAGCGCAAGGGACTGCATCAGCTGAGGCTGACATGAGGCCTAGGACTCTCCTAGTTGTTCTGATGAACATCTGAATTGTCTTGAGAAGATACTGAAGCGCTCTGATTATCTTTTCTCTCCTTGTCGGAGGTAAGAAATCTCTAGGATGACAGAGTCAGGCTGAACTTCAGGAACTTCTTTCGTGTGTTGAAGGAATCATCTCTGACTTCTCCCGGTTATTAGCCTAGATACTGGAGAAAGACACATTTGTCTGCAGGTGCTGGAGTAGGATGGATTTGTCATCGAAACCCAAACTGGGTTCAAAATTCTGATTGTCAAGTGGTGCCAAATTATTTATGGATATATATATTGTGAGCTTACAGAGAAAGAACCAGCCTGACACACTCAGTCGGTGTTAAGCAAGTTGTGTTTATTAAAAACATAGCATAAGCTTTTATACAGAACAGTAAATAATTATGACTTATAACAGAGCATGCGTGAAAACTGGTAAACCTGATTGACTATTGGCGGGAGGATGGTCTTGACACACCCCCTTACTCATGTCAATAATCAAAGTATATTAGTACTACGAGCTACGTAATGCAAAGCATGGCTGGGACCTGTTGTTCTACACTGCACCTTCGAGGGGAGAAATTGTACAGCTACGTGCTGGGGGCTGTTTGGGGGCTGTTTGCGTAAGCAGTGTTAATCTCCAGACTCTTCGAAGGAAAGCTCACAAAGTTTATAAACAAACAAGTCCACTAGGACATGCTGCCCTAGACTGGGTGTCTGGCCTTGCTCTCAGTGTATATCCTTATCATAGAAGGCTGTAAGCTTCTTCTACTAAATGCATTTCTATCATTTTTAAGAATAGCAAGCTAATGAGAAGTTAAAGAGACAGACATTTAATTTCTATAACATTTTCCCACCTCTTGTGATTTTTGACACAATACATGCCTGTACGTTCAGTATCTAGAACTGCTGGACTTTAATTCTCTTCACCAGATTCCAGGTCATGTGGACATACTATTGTGTCAAACATCACAAAATCCTGACTTCCTGAACACATTGAGTGGGATATACACGTCTGCAGTGGGGTCATATTCACATATGTCCCTTTCTTACAGGTAGTACATTTCTCTACAATACATATGATCAGTCTGTACATTGCATAGAAGCATATGGGTTATGGGTGCAAATCCATCAGTCCAATAGTCTTTAGGTTTTCTTATCAGGATCCATATCCTTTAGCAGTTTATTGTCCCATTTGTCTTTAAGAACATTATCCAGTGGGGACACCACCATGACAATAAGGTTTTCCTTGTAGTTTCACAGCTGTACTGGTTGTCACCAGGACCTGGAAGGGACCGTTGAATCGAGGACCTTCTCACGTGGCTCTTTATCACCATCCAATCTTTGGGTTATAGCTGTTCCTTCCACTAACTCAGGATCTGGAAGGAAGGAGGAAACTTGAGAGTGTACATTAGTCAAATGTTTTAGGCAATCAATCACATAGTCAGTCTGCACACCATACTACATCTGGAACAATTGTGAAAAATACAATCCAAATACTCTAGGGGCTGAGGCCAATCCTTCTGTCAGGAGTGTACCATACAGAAAGACAAATACAAGTGACAATATTCTCCACTTCTCTGGGGATGGTACGGGGTAAGGAACACTTGCTGTATCCCCACAGCCTTTTTCCAAGATGGCGCCGCTGGAGTGGCAGCCTGTTAGAGCAGCTCTGAGACTCTCTCTTATTTTTTTCTTTCTTTGTCTTGTTTTTTATCTCTCTACTTAAGGGACTTTTCACTATGAAGAAACACACAAAGACCTGGAATTGGACCTTTGTGATACTTTTTTGTTTTTATCTGTCTTTTTGTTCTGCTTGAAATGGGAACTTTTGTGTCTGCAGACAATTCCTTTGTGTACTCAAGAGAGAAACGTTTGCAGCTTAGAGACACAGCAGGGCTGCACACCATCTGCCCACACATCCCCCGAGACCTTTGGAGAAAGAAAAAGCGGGGGAGGGGCTGCAGAGCTGGAACTCTTCAGAGGATTAAAAAGAGGTGTTACCGACCAGCTCTTCCCTCCATCATTATGGGCAATGTGAAGTCTCTTCCAAACAAGATGGATGAACTAACAGCGCTCACCAGGCATCATCAGGAGTTTTGGGTGTGCAGCATGATGCTACTTACAGAGACTTGGCTCACTGAAGTTACCCCTGACCCCTTGGTCTCCTTGGATGGTTTTAAACTCCTTCGGGCAGACAGGACAAGGGAGAGCGATAAGAGGAAAGGTGGAGGGCTGGCAATGTTTGTGAATAATAGATGGTGTAATCCTAGGCACATTGTGATTAAGGAGCAAACTTTCTGTAAGGACATTGAACTATTAGCTGTGAGCATGAGACCTTTCTACCTACCAAGGGAACTATCACATGTCATCGTGATAGCTGCATATGTCCCCCCTCTGCGAAAGCTGATGCTGCCTGCAAGCTCCTACAAGCCACGCTGAGCCATTTACAGTTGAAACATCCCCAGGCTCTCTTTCTTGTGTCGGGTGATTTCAACCATGCCTCTCCATCATCCACACTGCCCAGTTTCACACAGTATGTAACCTGCCACACAAGAGACAACAAAACACTGGACTTGTTATTTGCCAACGCGAGGGAGGCATATAACTCATCTGCCCTACTGCCCCTGGGAAGATCGGATCACAACCTAGTGCATCTCCGACCTGTGTACAAGCCACTTGTACGTAGAGAACCAGCTGTCACCCACACAGTGAGGATATGGTCCGTGGAGAGTGATGAGGCTCTGAGAGATTGTTTTGACACAACCGCATGGGAAGTTATGCAGGATTCTTATAGAGAAAATATAGAAGGACTCACACACTGCATAACGGACTACATTAATTTTTGTGTGGACAACACAGTACCCACAAAAGTGGTGAGGTGCTTCTCCAACAACAAACTATGGATTAACTCTGATATAAAAACACTACTTAAGGAGAAAAAAATGGCATTTAGGACAAGAGATAAGGAGGGGTTGAGAGAAGTACAAAAGGAGCTGAGGCATCAAATCAGGCAGGGAAAAGCCAGTTATAAGGAAAAAATGGAAAAGCAAATGGAAAGAAAAGACATAAGGGGGGTCTGGGAGGGGCTTAAGTCAATTTCGGGTCATAAACAGTCTGTCTGCCAGATTGAGGCAGATGTTAATTGGCTTAATGAACTAAACCTATTCTTCAACAGATTTGATCACACACCAGCTCCTCGCACCCCAGCATGTCCTTCAGCTCCCCCCACCACAATGACTTCACCCCATGCGGCTACTCCCCAACAGACCAGTACATCCAGAAATCCATCTTTATCTGACCACAGTCTGACCTTCACACGGGCCCAGGTGAGGAAGGAGATGAAAAAGATCAAGGCGAGGAAAGCCGCAGGGCCAGATGACATCAGTGCAAGGCTAATTAAGACTTGCGGGGACCAGCTGTGTGGTATAATTACATATATGTATAATATGAGCCTGAAGCAGGAAATAGTCCCTGAATTATGGAAATCTTCTTGTGTGGTACCAGTTCCAAAGAAACCTCACCCTATGGACCTCAACGACTACAGACCTGTAGCACTGACATCCCACCTGATGAAGATCTTATAGAGATTGGTTCTCACACATCTCCGCCCTCTAGTGAGCCCCGCTATGGACCCTCTCCAGTTTGCTTATTGGCCGGGCATTGGGGTAGATGATGCCATCATCCACCTTCTGCACAGGGCTCTGTCTCACCTGGAGAAACCAGGGAACACAGTGAGAATAATGTTCTTTGATTTCTCCAGTGCTTTTAACACCATACAGCCCAGGTTATTGAGGGACAAGCTGGGCCTTGCTGGAGTGGACCACCACCTCTTCAACTGGATCCTAGACTACCTCACAAATCGACCTCAATACGTGAGAGCCCAAGACTGTGTGTCAGGTACCGTGATCTGTAATACGGGGGCACTTCAGGGTACGGTTCTCGCCCCTTTCCTCTTCACACTGTACACTGCAGATTTTAGGTGCAACTCATCTAGCTGCTACCTACAGAAGTATTCTGACGACTCTGCAATAGTAGGCCTCATCACAGACGATGATGACAGGGAGTACAGAGAACTGAACCGGGATTTTGTGGACTGGTGCCACCGGAACCACCTGAAGATTAACGCAGGGAAGACCAAGGAGATGGTGGTGGACTTCCGTAAAGGCAGATGCCCTCCTAAACCAGTGGACATCCAGGGGACGGGCATCGAGATTGTGAACACCTATAAGTACCTGGGTTTGCTCCTTAATAATAAGCTGGACTGGGCAGATCATATGGAGGCCCTGTACAGGAAGGGCCACAGCAGGCTCTACCTTCTTAGGAAGCTGAGAGCCTTTGGAATTCGGGGGGCACTTCTTAGGACTTTCTTCAACTCGGTAGTGGCATCAGCCATCTTCTTTGGCGTGGCCTGCTGGTGGGGCAGTATATCAACCAGGGACAGAAATAAACTTGACAAGCTGATTAGAAGGGCCAGCTCTGTCCTGGGGAGCCCACTGGACCCAGTGCAGGTGGTGGGTGACAAATGTATACTGTCAGTGGTGAGCTCCATGCGGGAGAAGAAGTCCCATCCCATGCATGAGACTGTGATCGCGCTGGGCAGTACTGTCAGTGACCGACTGCTCCACCCTAAGTGTGAGAAGGAGCGCTATCAGAAGTCTTTCCTCCCCACCGCGGTTAGGCTGTACAACCAACACCGACCTAAGCGGAGATCATTACACACAGAGAACTGAAACATCTCACTGTCTGTTAAATCCCCCCCCCTCCTCTGCTACTTCCTTTCTGTCTGTCTGCTATCAATGTAATGCCTCTTACCTTGGAACATTCCTGTACATGTTGTATTTGTATTTGTATCTGCTTATCTTTGCTGCTGTAACACACTGAATTTCCCCATTGTGGGACTATTAAAGGACTATTATTATTATTATTATTATTATTATTATTATTATTATTATTATTTCTCTCGTTACCTGTCCTGTATAGTGAGTTCCATTATCTCTTTGATGGTCTCGGGGATCTCATACCTACACACTACTTCTTTCAGTAGTTTATCTGCAGTTCCTTTTGCGGTGGCTTTCTGCACCAGAAATGCCTTAGGCAATTCTGAAAAGAGATCAATACACACAAGCACGTACTCACACCTTCCCACCTTTGGTAACTGTATATAGTTAACCCGCAATCTCTGAAACAGGTACAAGGGCTTCGGGCTGTGTTTCTAAGAAACCTTTCACCTTCTGGCCTACATAGTGTTTGACACATGTTATGCAGGCTTACACGTATCTGACTGCAGTGGTGTTAAATCCTGCAGCTACCCATCCTCTGTTCACCAGGTCACACATGGCTACTTTCGAGTGATGCACTTGAGCTGCTTGCGCCATCCTTGGGAACAATGCTCTCGGTAACATACTCTCTTACCACTGGCATCAGGACTTTTTCATCCTTTTTTCTTCCTCCTTGCAGTTTCCAAATCTTCTTTTCTTCTGGGCCATTTTGGTCCTGCAGTATTTTTAGAACCTGAAAAGAGAGCTGAGAGTTTTGGTCCAGTGTGGTGACCCCCTGTGCTGAGGCATGTTCCCTAGGCTTTTCTGCAGCTAGTTTGGTGCCAGCATCTGCCCACACGTTACCTCTACTTTCTTTTGTATCAGCCTTGGTGTGTGCCTTGACTTTGATTATACCCACTTGTTCGGGTAGCAGCAAGTCCTACATCACCTACTGAATTGTCTGGACATTCTTTTAGGCTTAACATTGGACGCTAGTCCTGTGCTAAACCAAAAGCCCATCAGGCTTACCCTCAGCCATTTTACACTGTTTCAGTGAGTGCTTTTAGGGGGATTCTGCTTGTTTCACCTCGTGTTCAGGGACCATGGCATAGAATAATGGTGTAGAATTTACCATCCTTCCCAAATCGAGAGACATCTATAAAAGAACTCAAAATCAAGGTTAGCAAAATCAAGGTTAGCAATAGGTTCATCAAAGTTTCTTGTGGCATAAAAAACATATTGTCAGCAGAAAATACTTGTGCCTTTCTCCCCCCCGAACCTATTGGTAACAGGTGAAAAGGGATTTTTAGTGACGTGCAGCGTGCAAAAGTGACATGAGGAGGCATAAGTAAGGCACACTGTATTCTGAATTGTCCAGCCACTGAAATATACTTAAGCTGGACCTGGGACACTCACAAGAATGAATTCATATTATAATCCAATATTACCAAAACTCAAAATCTGCATTAACAATGGTTCTTGGTCTTCCACATTTTTTTTTTTTAAACCTTGTTATAAACAATCTTCATGTATTAAATTACTTTGCGTTCTGACTCTCAAGGACAAAGTCAAGTTCTCTTATCATGCAAGCAGCAGTCCACGCACCGCTGCGCTGTTAAACTCTCCACTTCTCCCACTGTAGAACTACAAAATTCAGCAGAACCTGCAATACATAGTTTTTAAAGGGCCAGTGGCTTGTGTGTTTTTTTTTCTCCACAACTTTTTCACACTCCAGAATTACAAACAATTCAATAAGGTTAGTAAATTCTCAGAATATATCAACAGAGAAGGCAGAAGCCTTGAATAGTCGATCCCCTGTTCACATAACAAAAATTATACACAAAAAGACATTACAGCATAGCAGATATGTGAGTGACTTCTAATTCACTTAATTAGCGTTGAAACACAAAAATTTGTCCCTTTTTTTCCTTAAAAAAAAAAAACATTGTCACATAACAGTCTTTTGATTAAACAACGTACACATACATGTTCACAAATTTGGAAATATGGGGACGTTATTCGTTTTCTAAGCCTTCATGACAATCTTTCTACAATGGGGGACAATTGGGGCATGGTTCATAACAAAGTAACACAAAATGAAACAGATTTTACTGTCTACATCTAAGGCAGGCAGGTTCGGCCGGCTGGTTACCCGTCTATTTAAACAAAAGATGATGCTGAAGCGCTTCCTCCTGCATACAAAACAAACATTGGCACCAAATCCTTTATGTGTTCTCAATTGACTTAAATCAACCCTTGTCCTTTGAGGGACCACGGAAGGGTCGTCCATGTTACCACAGGGTAAAGACCAGCTCTTGGAGGATGCGGGTGTGGTTGGGGAACTCCACATGCTGAGCAGAATTTTCTCCAATCAGGGTTTTGTTGACCGCAATCTCTGCAGGTCCAACCTTCTAGACTGCTGTTTGCTGGTGTTTTCTCTGGGTACTTAGGAGATTTTACTACTTTTCGTTGCTCTTTCTGAATCACTTTTTCTGAATCGCTTTCTTCAACTCCTTCTCCTTAGAATCACTTTCCTCTTTTTCCCTACTATTCTCACCATCAAAGCACTCATAATAGTACTTATTACCTACTTCTGTCTCTCTATACCCTCCTTCCTGCACTTCCTCTGACACCTTCTGCCACATACATGCTCCATTTATTAACCCGTGGTCTCTTAACCTCTATGTTGTCTCTCTATCTTATCTCACTTTCTTGGTACCTCTCCATTGCATCAGCATCCTCTTTTACTCTTCCAAACTCTGTAACTGGAATTTCTCTATTCTTGGGATCAGCTCCACACCGCCCAGGCAAATCCTCACACACCGAGTGTTAATGAGTGCAGCTCCTTGTTCAGAACCTGGAAAGATATATCCCGGGCACAAACAGTAGCCCTGGGTTGCTACATTCTCCTCCACCACAATTTAGAGAAGACAGGCAGTGGGGCAACCTATCCTTCAAACTTTTCACATGATCCAGCACATTAATAAACCAATTGGGATGCCAAAAACACAGCACAAAATCTCTTATTGGTGTGGTTATACATTGCTGAAACAAAGAGAAGGGGCCATTAGTATAATTAACATAACATGATTGGGTATAAAGTTATAACATAAGTTTTAACACATAACTATTGGATAAAACACGAAGAAGTTTCAGAACATGATGGATAACAGTTTTCAGTAAAGGAGGGGGATGAGCTCGGGGCAGTGCCCGAGAATGGAGCTGCTAGTCAGATCCTGAGGACTTTTCCAGAAACTTCACCTCATTCCCCATGAATATGTTTATACCATTTACATACCTATCGGTCTAACACCCTTAGAGGCATGTCTTCACCATCACGTTTGGCAGTATAACCAACCACCATAGTCCCACTGTCCCAGGCTTGTGTCTCCTTCTAGCAAATGTCTTTGTAAACCAAATTATGTAGATAATACATGAACACATAGATACATAAACACAGCAATATTATTCAGAATATTCCCTGTAATATTCCCATAATCCCTTTGTGCCTTGAATTCTTGCACTAGGGATTAGGCACCTTAGAATAAAGACTCTCAAACCCTGGTGCTGTGGGCTGCTTTGGCGATGAAGTGGGTGAGGGGCCCTTCTCTCCCCTCCATGACCCGCCAGACCCACGCTGTGGAGATCCACAATCTTTCACTGCCACCTTTTTTGCTCTTTTAGCAGATACCTTATTTCAGGTGATAACAGGCAAGACAATAAATTCACATAACATAGTACAAGACATAATTTCATATGTTTGAATATTTTCTTGAATATTTTACACATATATATTACACAATATTATACACATATATATTGTCATTGTAGCTTACTTCTCCGTTTAACCATAGGCTAACACTTTTATCAAAATATTTTCCCTTTGGGCATAAACAGTCATCATACCCAGGCTGCGGACCCCGGTGGCCCAAAGCTAAGTTTCACTTAGTAATAATTGACATTTAGCATTATTGGGTAACACAGCATCATGTTCAGCTCATGATTTTCTGCATGTCCATCACATCAGATACAACGTCCTTGGAGTTACTTGGCAGTCAATTAATGTTTTGGTTATTCCCTGCAGAACGTCTGCACAGTGCTACAACAGAATACAGTAATACAATTCAAGCAGATAGCAGTTAATACTGACACCAAAATTACATATTACTATTTTTGTACAATTTTCAGATATTTTCCAAACCCCACCTTTTGTCATTACCACAGGTGTTCAAAACCCCTGAGTTGTACTTCAGGTTACCTTAAGGGCATACTGCCAGACTTTAGAATTTTCTTCACTGGATTCCAACCAAAAGTTGAACCCCTGTGGAACATCACAATATCCTAGTTTCTTCTTTGTAGGGGACATTTCCTGAAAGCGGATTTAATTTTACAAAAAGCATAAAAGTTGAATCCTGGCATTGATATAAACAGAATGAATATTACAAATACAGGTTGACATATATATATATATATATATATATATATAATGCATAATCCAATAAACATCATACCGATGGTGTACAGTTTTTCTCTTTGGACTATGTCAGATTCTCTGAGTGTTTTGTTAAGGTAAGTAATATTTCACACAGAACTGGGAGGTAAGATGGGTTATATTAAACAATAATACTGAGGAGGGTGACGTCCCCCTTCAAGCCTGATTCTCTGAGTGAGGTGGGAGTGATTCATTATTTCCTGAATTGTCATCCCCTTTGACTTTCCTTCTTGGAGCTCTGCACTGCCTTCTCACATGTCCTGGTTTCCCACAATTGAAGCAGTAGATCACCTTTCGATTACCCATCCCATAACAGGGGTCAATGCCAGCCACTGCAGGTTTGCGGGGTCTACTATACAATTCTAACCCCTGAGCAATTTTACACAAAGTGGCTGGATCCATTGTCCTCCATTCTGGCCTGGATTTTTGTATTGCATTTCTGACTTGCCTTACAAGCCCCTCCATGAAGGCAGAGGCTAACAACCTCACATGTATCTTATCTGCTTCATATCCCATATCTTTCCACGCAGTGTACACTCTGTTGTAGAATTTTTCTACACTTTCCCCTCTGTCCTGTGTCATGTCCGTCAAATTGACTGATAATTCACTTTGTCTGTCTCTTGCCCATTTCTCCCATTGAGCAACATAGTCTTGTCCTGAAACTTTAGTTGTCAAATAGTCCTTTTCCATTAACATAACATCACATAACATGGTACTAGTCATTTTAGCTTCAACCAACTTTTTCATGTCATTCCATGTGGCCCCATAACTTGTCTGTATTTGAGACAGTACTTTTACGAAGGGAAGGGGTCTAATTTGAGCAACCACATCATGTCAGTCGGGGACCATTTGTACACCTGATATTATCTCACTGGAGGCTGAGCCATTTTACACAAAGAGTCTGCAACCACATGTTTCATGTCCTTGCTCTCCCCTCCACTTCTATCAATTATTTCAGGTGACCCCGCTGACTCTTGAATCTCTCTGTTATCCATATTTGTCAGTTCACCTCTCAGTACAGAAAAAATCATCAGAAAACCTAGGTGATACATGTGTCTTAACCCTTTCTTTTTGGGGAGGTTTCATTTCAGTCTCTTGTGGAGAGTCAGAGAAATCAACCTTAATCCAGTCTGTCTGTCTTGTTGAGCTGTCTGGTCGTCTTTCCTCATGTCTGTCACAATTGTCACAAATGGGAACTTCTGTCACTATGATTTTCCCGTTCTTATCACTGCCAGACTTTCACTTAGTTCTGGTTGTCACTGTGGCCACTACACCTTGGGATGTTTGCTGAGGAGTCACAATAGGATTGTTGGGTGAATGTCACATCTGTGACAGGATGACCGAATTTATACAATTATCCCTCCAAATGGGATTCTGATTCTGCTGTCCACACACCAGACACACCCAACCTCCTGGATTATTTACTGAGGATGGTTCATCAATATCTACCTCTGATTCCTTGAACTCTTTAGACCACATCCTGGCTTGCCCATTCAAACCATTGTCTTTCAACCACCCCTTCTATTGCTTAACACTTTGCTCCCATTTCTCCGGGTAAAGTCTACCATCTTTTGGCATACCCAACCCCTTCATGAGCTTATGCATACTCTTTATGGCTTCTTTTTCCTCCCTCTGCATCACAATCTCTGCAGGGGTAAGCCTGGTTTGGGCTCACTACTGGAGGAACCCCCCCATCTTTGCTGCTTTTTTGTTTCTATACACAACCACACTCTGGCCAGAGAATTTTCCAGCAAAGGATACACGTTAAGGCCAGACCCAGGACCTAGATTCCTGAACTTTAGATTCCTAAACAATTAACTTTTGTCTGACCAAATATGGGGGTTCTCTCCCTCTCCTACTCTCTCCCAAGCCCAATACCACAAGACATGCAAAAATAAAATCAATTTCAACACTTCTTCCCAATATCTAAGGGTGTTTTCACACAAATAAATTCCCTTCTGGTTGTTTGGGTATGTGGTCTCTTCTGTTTACCAATTTCTCAAATGATGTTTCCGTCCAGTGTTCTGGGTGTGGTACAGCAGTATCAGCATTTAACACTACAAATATAATAAGTCCAATCATCAAAATGTGTTACTCCACCAGCTCAGGCACAGCACATATATAATTCATACATCTATCCAAAACAAGGAACATGGATCTTTAACAACCATTTGTTATACTCATGACCTTTTCTGACCAAAACAAACCACCTGACAATCACCTTTTTTCATATCTGAGGGAAAAAACAGAATTCTTTTTACAAAGGACCAACCAAATGTAACTTCCCTTTTACTTACCACCAACACCCAACATCTTGAGCTGACACACAACGGAAGGGACAGAATTTTATCAAGAAACACTCTTACCGTTTTGCAGCGCTGCTATTCTGATGTGCCAATAATCTCATGATAGATCTCGGGCTTGGTGGGTTGGTCATTGATCTCAGCAATGCCTCCATCTGTCATCGAAACCCAAACTGGGTTCAAAATTCTGATTGTCAAGTGGTGCCAAATTATTTATAATCCATATGGATATATATATTGTGAGCTCACAGAGAAAGAACCAGCCTGACACACTCAGTTGGTGTTAAGCAAGTTCTGTTTATTAAAAACATAGCATAAGCTTTTATACAGAACAGTAAATAATTATGACTTATAACAGAGCATACGTGAAAACTGGTAAACCTGATTGACCATTGGCGGGAGGAGGGTCTTGACACACCCCCTTACTCATCTCAATAATCAAAGTATATTAGTACTACGAGCTACGTAATGCAAAGCATGGCTGGGACCTGTTGTTCTACACTGCACCTTCGAGGGGAGAAATTGTACAGCTACGTGCTGGGGGCTGTTTGGGGGCTGTTTGCGTAAGCAGTGTTAATCTCCAGACTCTTTGAAGGACAGCTCACAGAAAGTTTATAAACAAGCAAGTCCACTAGGACATGCTGCCCTAGACTGGGTGTCTGGCCTTGCTCTCAGTGTATATCCTTATCATAGAAGGCTGTAAGCTTCTTCTACTAAATGCATTTCTATCATTTTTAAGAATAGCAAGCTAATGAGAAGTTAAAGAGACAAGCATTTAATTTCTATAACAGATTCTGACTAGGTTTTTATAAACCAGTCGTACAAATATGGCACTATGAACAGACCTTGAAGTTTGAGTGTGGCTGTTACTGGAATCACCACCTAGGTAAAGGAAATGCCGAAGGGCAGAGCCACAACTGGAAAAGTCACCTGTGGCCGGCAATTGATACAGCAATTCTCAGGTACCTTCTGTGAGTAGGATAACTGGAATATGTAAGTACGCATCCTCTAGGTCGAGAGTGACAAGAACATCGCTTTTCAGAAAAGTATGTGACCAACTTCCTGGTCTCCCTTCGGAAACGCTTCTCTCTAAGAAGAGACTTAGATATATTAGGACTATAATCATATATTGGTAGTAGGAAGTCTAGAGAATAGACCCCAAACCTTCTTCTGAGGGGGGAACTTTTTTCAAGGCCCCCTTGCACAGGTTTTCCAGAATGGAATTCTCCAGTATAACCTGCTTCAGTGCAGGAAGAAAGCAGGTTGCGATGAATCTGTCTTGTGGCGGGCAAAGAAAATCGTCCACATAACTCTGCTGTATTACTTGTAAGACCAAAGTTTTTGGATTGTCTCCTGCCAGAAGGAGAGAAATAAAGGGAGAGGCATCCTCCAACAGGAATATTTGCCGCTACAAGAGGCGAGAAGCTGGCGAAAACAGCCAGGCTTCTTTCTGTTCCCTTCCTTGGGGAACTTTACGTTTAGCCCCTCTGGACTGATATCTAGCATGCCTGATATTGGAGCGTAGATTGAGGTGGTTGCTGATAACTTCTGCTCCTGCCAGAAGGTCCTGCTTTCCCTCTAAAAGACTGTGGAAGGCATTTATCCTTTTTATCGCAAGACCTTCCATGATGTCGTCCAGGCCTCTGCTAAAATGTTTACACAGCTCAAAGGGTAGGGAGCATAAGTTATACTTGGACGCATTGTCCGCTCTCCAAATCTTCAACCATAATGGCCTTCTAGCAGCTGGAGAGAGGTTTTGGCGGCCATCTTGGCTTGGTGTACGGAAGCTTCCGCTAGATAGTCTGCCACCAAGGAAACTGAACCATAAAGGATAATAGATCGTCTGGAAACTCCGGAGTCAATGTCCCACTCCAGTTGGGCCAGATCAGAGCACAGCTTATTCGCTATCTTATTGGAGGCGATGCCCACAGAAGCCTGAGCAGAGGCTGAGGAATAAGCCCTTCTAAGGGTGCACTCCATGCGTCTATGTATAGAGACTTGGAGATTGGAGCCAACTTGTGCAGCGCAGTGGAGCAATTTAGCTACTGCCATATCCACCTTAGGCAGGGGACCCAACGATCCTACTAAGGTAAATAGGGTCCTAAACCTCCTAGATAAATAGGTTGCACTTTTTGGGATGTCTCCACTCCTCTGTCAAAGCTTTATCCAGTGTCACATCCCCTTGGAAGGCCCTAGGCCCCCTATTGGTAGAACTAGAGGCTTCCCCAAGTTCAACATCAAAGTCTCTGACCAGATGGAATTCAGCAGCCTAGACATCCTTACCAAGGAAAAAAAGAGGTCTGCTGGAATTTTCTGAAGTGTCTTCATCAGGCGAGTGTGTCTCATTGAATATGTGAAATTCCTCCTCTGATGGAACTGACTGAGAATGTCTCTCAGTACGAGGCTTCTTAGAGATCTGAGAAATCGAGTCCCGGATTTCTTTCACGCTCCTTGACCCACACAATTACGTCACAGATGGGTGGTTCCTCAGTTGGGGTCCCACTTCATTGGCGACAGTGAGTGTAGTCATACCATCAGGCAGATGGATGTCGCACTCTGTATAAGCGAAATGTTTCAGCTTAGAGGAGCTCTCCCTCCTGGAGTTGCCGCTGCCACCGGAAGCAGAGGAGGACATCAGTCAGAACAGTATCAGGAGATTTGAAAAAATGCAGACAGTAGCAAACAAAAGGAAGCGTACAGAGACCTCCCCTATATAAGAGACAACCATTGTCTCAGGAGGAAAGTTTAAATAGGTAGGGAGAAAATCATGCTTACCCATAAAATTTATATACCCAAACTCTTTTAGAGACCCTTAACAATGGGATCTTTAATACCGCTACAGTGGTAAAGAGAATGTCTTGAAACTAGTCCGGTAGTGCAATCCAGCAGTACAGAAAGTAGGCTGCAGAAGTGTAACAGAAAAAAACGGTCCCAGGAAAACAGGACCCGCAAAAAAGTTCCGGAGCTGACGTGACAACCTCACTTCCCCCGGCTTTAAAACCTTTCTCTTCCTCCTTGCTTTGATTCCACTGCTATAGCAAGTATGGTGTGTTTTTGTGGCAGTCTGGGATGGAACCATAACTGCATCAGAAGACAATGTAGGGAACTTGTGTCTGAGACGCTGTGATCTGTTGTAGCTGAGCACAAACACCTGAAGCATAAGCTCTGCTGAAGAGCTCAGCCAGGCCAGGAGCTGCATAGAGGTTTATATTAAGCCTGCTACACAGTCTCCAAGGCTCAGAAGCAGACACACACTGCATGCACAACCTGCCCAGCCGCAAACATCTCACCTGAGATCCGACAAGGGCAGGCACCCAGCTCAGAATGGCCATTGACAGAGAGTGCAGCAGGGAGAAACAAGGAAGCCTCAAGAGTAAAAAGCTCCCAAGGAAAGAGATGAACAGCAGAAGAAGAGGAAAGTTACTAAAATGTAGTTAACAATCCAAATCCTTTTTAGGAAAAAATGGGAGGACAAAGAGCCTCCCTCCACCAGTCCCACCACACAGGACAGAAAAAAACAAACACAGTGGGGGGAGGTCTCTTTTGCCTTTTATAGGGGAGTATTGCTTAATTAATTATGTAAATTAAAAATTCTGCCTGTCCTATCAGCACACAGGGGCAGAAATACTCCATATTGTGCAGCTGTTGGCCGTAAGGGAAAGTCATTTTTGAAAGCAGTGAACCACAAATGCTAAGTCAGAGTTCTGTGTGTTCCTCATCTATTGTAACACGCAATTTACCATGCTGTCTTTCTGTACTGTCAACCATGTCTTCTTCTTTATCTTCCTCTTCTTCCTCTTTTAGATGAGCAGCATGAAAACAGCCAGTGTTTTTTGTATGTAGAAGAGATAGAGATTAAAGACATGAGTGTTTGTGAAGATAGTAGCGGCAGGGGCTTTGCTACTGGTAGTTGTACTGGTAGGGGTATTATGGGGAAATCTGTTAGGAATTGTAAGAGCATATAGGAATCTCATTGCTATTATGAGTCACAAAAAAGTGGGGAAGATTCTATGGCAGATAAGACCTGGCAACCTTAGCAGGGTGACATCAGAAGGAGAGCTTGGTAGCAGCTGCAATAGTAAGAATTTGCAATCCAATGTGCAGCCCCAACATCCAAAAGATCTGCTTGGGGTAGGTCTAAGGCAAGCTCGGGTGATGGTGGCATTGGTAGACACGTTTCCACTGCTGATAGTTTTGGCAGCAGCAGCTACATGTGGTCATCCCCTGTCTGGGAATTTTTTTGTACATTACCAAATGACAAATCATTGCAAGATCTGCAAGCAGAAAATGAGACATGTGCGTACAGGCACACGTGTAGCTACTAGGTGTGTTTGCACTCACATGAAATGGCGTCACCAGCTCATTTTACAAAATACAATTGGCAGAGGCACCAAGTGAGCAAGACTGCTCTATTCCTTCTTCATATGATCTTCTTTGTAGACAGACCACCTCCACACCTAGCACATGTTAATGGTCAATGTCTTTATAATTTCTGCTTCTCCTCCACTGAGTTTCACCAACTGATAGCATATACACAGTCTCGATGGGCATTATCTAGCTGCCTTTATTTCTCTAGGAAAGCTGTCCCTACTTGATATCGCAATGTGGGCCTCTCCTTGTAAATATCCATGTGTGGAAAGGTGCATGCCACCATCAATACGTAGAGAAGCAATTATGGGCAGAGACAATACATAACTTTCATGGCCTACTGGGTCAATGTTTTGAGTGTCAGCAGCCACAGTATCGAAACACAGCAAGGGCAATTGCTTATATCATCTCATTAGGCACATTTTCAACACTAGGCTGGACCCATCTGCATCCTCCAGTTCCTCCACACTGGACCATTTCCCATCCACAACTTTATCGAGTCAAGTCATTGCTTACATTCTCCCTCCTGCATTTCATGGCTGTAAGCTGAAGTGCACATTGAGTGGCAGTGTGGCATATGCTGGAGCATCAGTTTAAGCAGTAGTATATAATGAATGATTAATGCATGAAGCAGACCACAGTCACAGACATAATGGAGTAGATAACTGAGAGAGGTAGAAGAAAAACAAAATCTACCTCATGGTTCCTTTTGGAAGATAGTTCAGCTTTTTCAGTTTACACGCTAGGCACACTGATGGTGGCTTTTTTCTACACTAAATTCTTTATGACTTTTCAACCAGCAGGCACACTTATGATGTACCACAAATTTTCTTGACATTCTTTAAACTTGGTCACTACTTGGTGCCACATGTGCACCTATAAAGGGGTCATTTTTGGTGACTTTCTTCTACACTCAGTTCTTTATTACTTTTCAACTGACATGCTCATAGGTGGTGTGCCATAAATTTGCCTTGACATTGTGTAAATTGTTACTTCGCCAACACAATGTTGAAATGGCATATGCTCCCATTTAAGGATCACCGGCAGGATAATCCAGGTTCTTTTCTGCCTCCCAAGTGTTGCTCTAATGGTCATAGAATCCTTTCCATTTCAGAGTATATTCTAGCTTTTTCAACTGGCAGGCCAGGCACACTGTCACAAATTTTTCTTCAGATTCTATAATTGTCACTCATTGGTGCAGTATTTGCTTCCATAAAGAGACAAATTTTGGTGGCTTTTTTATTGAGTTAATTTTTTATCACTTTACTTTTCAAGTGGCAGTCACGTTGCCAGGCCAGTGTGCCACATATTTTAATTCAGATTCTGTAGTTGCTAATCGTTGATTGTAATGTCAATCTGTATTCCCTTAGTCCAGACAGCAGCACAATATGGGGTATCTCTGCCCCTGTGTGTTGTTTAGGACAGGTGGAACCTTTAATTAGCACCAAAAAGGTGCCTCCTACTAGCCCTATAAGAGGGCACAAGAGACCTCCCTCCACTGTGTAAATTATAAAGTAACAGGAAACAAGCTTCTAGGGAGGGAAGCCTTGTGCTGCTGTCTGGACTAAGGGAATACAGATTGACATTACAATCAACGATTCCCCTTACGTCCGACAGCAGCACAATATGGGGAGATAGCAAGTAATTCCCCTAGGGAGGGTTTCATCGCCTTACAACGTCAAGGACTGACTGACCAAAGGCAGTTGTCTGGAAACTGCGGATGTCCAATGATAATGTTTAACAAAAGGTCAACTGAAAGACTATGATGCAGCCGCACAAATCTGGTCCAATGGTAAGGACCGATACTCAGCCAAAGAAGTCGACCACCCAGGTCGAGTGGCCGTAGAAAGACTGGAGGGAATAACTCCTGAATAAGAAAGGAAGACTTAATTGTCTCCTTGATCCATGTGGATAGAGTAGGCTTGGAAGCCTTGAGGCCTCTGTTTTTACACTGTATATCAATTAGTAGGCTTTCGGCCTTCTTAAGCGGTTGAGTGTGGAATAGGTAAATCCACAGACACCTTACCACATCTAAGGTGTTGAGCTTTTCTTCCTCCTCAGAGGTTGGAGAGGGGAAAAACACAGGTAACGAAATTAGCTGATTGCTATTATAGTATGAGGGGACCTTAGGGATAAACCCAGGCAAACCTAAGGTGCACCCTATCTGCAAAAACAAAATGTACGGTTCTCTAGAAGAGAGGGCCTGGAGTACCCCTACTCTTTGGCAGATATAATAGCCAACAAAAAAGTGGTTTGTAGGCTAAATATTTTATCCCCGTAGTCTCCAAGGGTCCAAATGGAGGACCGCACAGGCCTGTAATGACTACCGCAAGGTCCCACTGGGGATGATACTGAGGGCTTTAGCCTCATTGCCCCTTTAACCTTGCAACAAGAGGATCCTGAGACAGACGTCTGTTCAAATGAGCAGAGAGGGCCGCAATCTGCACTTTCAAAGTGGCAGGGGCAAGGCCCTTATCCAAACCGTCCTGAAGAAAATATCAGCCGTTGAAGGTTCTAGATTATTAATACCCTTCTTGGAGCACCACTCCATGAAAATCTTGGCTGTCCTCTGGTAGTTCTTATTGGTAGATTCTGCTCTTGCAGAATAAAGGGTCTTCAGGACGGCCTCTGACAGTCCTCTATCCTGCTGTAGGGACTGCTCAACCTCCAGGCTGTCAGGTTGAATCTCCAGAGATCCTGGCACTTCAGAGATCCTTGGAAAACCAGGTTCTGGATGGGGGGGAAGCCTCCAATATATCCCTCGACTCATCTCCATGAGTTGGGAAAAACCAAGCTCTTTTTGGCCAGAATGGAATGATGGCTATCACAGAGACTTGGTCCTGTCTGATTTTCATTAATACCTCTGGTATTATTAGAATTGGAGGGAAGATGTATGCCAGCCTGGACCTCCAAGGGATGGACAGGGCATCCACTGCCAAGGGATTGTCCTCCTGGTAAAGGGAACAGAACTTCTCCACCTTGGCGTTGAGTCGGGTTGCCATGAGGTCTATTTCTGGAAGACCCCTGTTCAGGGTAATCTGATGAAAGACTTCTGGATTGAGTGACCATTCTCCTGATATGGCATAACCCTGACTCAACCGATCCGCTACTATGTTCAGGGAGCCCTTGATGTGAACTGCGGATAAATGGGTTAGATTTTTCTCTGCCCATGTAAATATCAGATATGCCTCCCTAAGGAGGGTTGGTGATCTGGTGCCTCCCTGTCTGTTCACGTACAGCACTGTGGTCATGTTGTCTGACCGGATTTTGACTGCTCTTCCCTGGGAAGAGGCAAGCAATAGAGTAAGGCACGATATACGGCTCTGAGCTCCTTCCAGTTGGACGAGGTCCTTTTTTCAGGAGCGCTCCAGACTCCCTTTATGGAGTTTTCGTCCAATGGGCTCCCCATCCCGAGAGGGATGCATCTGTAGTCAACAGGGTCCAAGAAGGTTGGACCATGGACCTTCCGTCTTTCAGGTGCAACCACCACTTGAGGGAAAAAGACGGGTCCTGGGGGAGAGTCGAATCTTCTTGCTGAATGTAAGAAGGGAGCGATTCCAAGCCTCTAGTAACTCCTTCTGGAGGGGACGTAAGTGCCACAAGGCCCATGGGACTGCCTCCACTGAGGAAGACATCAAGCCCAAGATCTTCATCAATGTTCTGATGGAGGCTATCGGCTTTTTGAAGAGGTGCCGGACTGCCGCAACCAGCTTCTCCTTCCTTGCTGGTGTCAAGGAGATTTGCAGGCGGACTCAATCTAGGAAGTAGTTTTCTCAGAGGAACTTCCTTCGAGTTGAAGGGATCGTTTTTGACTTCTCCCAATTTATAAGCCATCACAGACTCTGAAGGCTGTCTGTAGGTACTGGAGCAGAACAGACTCTGACTGGGCCTTTATCAACCAGTCGTCTAGATAAGGCACCAAGAATATCCCCTGAAGCCTGAGGGTGGCCGTTATGGGGGCCACTACCTTTGTAAAGGTGTGGGAAGCAGAGGAGATCCCGAAGGGTAGTGCTGTGAATTGAAAGTGCTTCCTGTGGCCGGAAACTACTACGGCAATCTTTAGAAAAAAACCTTCTGTGTGGAGGTAAATAGAAATATGCAAATAGGCGTCTTTTATATCCAAAGTCACAAAAAACATCGCCTTACAGGAGAAAGGTGGTGACAGACTTTATGGTTTTCCTATGGAAGCGCTTCTTTTTGATGAAGCGGTTGAGGTACCTTAAGTCTATGATCATTCTCCACTTGTCTGCCGGTTTTGGCATCAGGAAGATGGGAGAATAGACACTGGATCCTTCTTCTAGAGAAGGGACTTCCACCAGGGCTCCCTTGTGAATGTACTCTCGGATGAAGCATTCCAGGGAGGCTGCGAGTTAACACAAACCGATCCTGAGGAGGACGGAGGAACTTCATTGCATAACCTCTTTGGATTACCTACCGGACCCATGGGTCTCGAATTTTTTCCTGCCCGCAGTTGAGAAAGTGGGAGACACGACCTCCGACAGGAATCTAGGCCACAGGAAAACGGCTTCTGATGTCAAAAGCTAGGCTTGACTTTTTTTATCATCAGACTTCGGAATCTCCGGCCGGCGCCTCTAGAGGAATAACTAGAGCCTCTCTGGACTGCCTTCCACGACGAGGCGGATAGCCTCTACCACGGCCAGAGCCAGACCTACCTCTGAAGGCCTGGGGTAAAGGTTTACCCTTCTTGTCGGCCAAGCCCTCTAGGATCTCGTCTAGGGCACAGCCAAAGACTCTACCCGGCTCAAAGGGTAATGCGCACAAATTATACTTTGAGGGGAACACCGCTCTCCAAGGTTTTAACCATAGAGGTCTTCCTGCTGCAGTGTTCTTGGTAAGTGCCAGGGATTTGGCCGCCAGCCTTAATTGATGGTGGGAGGCTTCCGTTAAATATTCAGCTGCCAGGGAAACTGAGCCTAGAAACCCTAGCAGCTCGTCTCTGGAGACTCCAGAGTCGGTCACTTTCGAGGTGGACCAGGTCAGTACATAATTTGGCTGACACTTCACAGGACGCAACCGCCACAGCGGTCTTGGGCGAGGCAGCTGAATAAGCCTTCTTGAAGGTATTGTCGAAGCGCCTGCCATGGCGTCGTGCAGATTTGCTCCATCATCTGATGGTACCTTAGTGCGGCAGGACAGTTTAGCCACCGCCATATCCACCTTGGGAGGAGGACCCCATTGATCCCATTGAGCAACTGGGAATAAAGCGCTGAACCTCCTAGGAACCACAAGAGGTTTTTCCGGACTTCTCCACTCTGAGGACATTAATTTTTGTAATGTCTGGTCCACTTGGAAGACCCTAGGCCCTCTATAGGTGGACGCGGAGGCTTCCCCCGTCAACATCACGATCCTTAGACCGGATGGACTTCAGCAGCCGGCTTAATTTTTCGAGTGGAAGCACGGCCTGCTGGGATCTTCAGTGGAATCGTCAGATGAGAGTGTCTCGTCCACTATCTGATAATCTTCATCAGAGATCCGTAAGGAAGATTGTGTCTCAATCTGCGGTCTCTTGGCAATCTGGGCGATGGAAGAACGAATCTCCTTTAAGAGACTCCTCATATAGTCCTTTACCCAAGTAACAACCTCTTATAGAAGGTACTTCCGGCAGGGTCCGCGACACTGGTGACAGCGGGTAAAATCATAGCCGTCAGGTAAAGGGGTATTGCAATCCAAACACATTAGGTGTTTCAAGTTTAGAGGAATTTTTCCTCCTAAGCGCATCGCCATTACGTGCTGCAGAAGATGACATCTGAAACATCAAACAGCCACGTGACACTGAAACAGGGAAGATCGCCAAGCATCGCATAAAAAACCAAGGGGTACCTCTTTTTTTTTTTTTTTTTGAATCGGTCACTTGAAGAGAGAAAAAAACCGTCAGAAAAAAAAAAAAACAGCCACCGCAACCCGCAGCAGAGGAGCTAGAAACCACTCACTCAACAAATAAAGGACTGCATTCAGACCTTTTAAATGTAATCCAGCAGCGAGGGGAGGAATCCAACAAAGAAACATTTATACAGCACCAAAACAAGTCAAACGCCATACTGGAACATAGAGGAGCATAAGCCTAAGCCAGAGGCTCAAAATACAAGCAGCAAAAATCAATTCTATATTTTGCCTTTAAATTTTAAATTTCCAAACTTACCGCACTTTTTCCGAGAAAACCGGAAGTAGGGCGCGGTGGTGCGCAAAGGCTTCCTTCCCCTGGGAACACGGAACCGGAGAAAAGTTCCGGCCGAGGAGGTTCCCCTCTTACTTCCGGGATCGCGCTGCCTGCAGATGGATGCCGGATAACGCTGCGCTGCGGTGCGAAGGCCCGAAGGACCGGAGGTTTTTTCTTTGGGACCGAGGTACCCCAAAAAGGTAAGCCAGGAGTAACTAAAACCCCTAGCAACGGGAGGTCACAAGAGACCTCCGTCCACCTGTTCCACACAGGACAGAAAAAAACACAGTGGAGGGAGGTCTCTTGTGCCCTCTTATAGGGCTAGTAGGAGGCACCTTTTTGGTGCTAATTAAAGGTTCCACCTGTCCTAAACACCACACAGGGGCAGAGATACCCCATATTGTGCTGCTGTCGGACGTAAGGGGAATTCCATTTGTCACTGCCACAATAACTGGCAAACTAACAAGAAGATAAAACAAACAACCTCACCGTTGCTTCTTCCAATACCAATACGATGGTGGTGTGGCATTCTGTACCCAAGGGATAATTTTTGGTGGCTTTTTTGAAAAGCCAGTTCTTCATCACTTACAACTAGGCACACAGCCAAAAATTTCTCTCCCAAATAACAACGAGCCTGTAGCACTTATAATTCATCAAAACTGGTTAATTTTTCTATAAAACGTTTGATTTTTGCAAGATAACCTCCATGTCTGTCTAAAAAACAATGTCAAGCACCTTTCCCCCCAAAAAAGGGTAATTTTTGTAGTGTTTTAAATGTTAAAATAGATAAAAAAGAGTGGCAGTGGAGTGTATAGTTAAACTAAGAGCCTGAATACTTTGCTTACCATTTGTTTTTCCATAGACATACATGTCACTTTTACTTTGACATAACTTCAGCTGTGTTTGCCTTAGAGAGCTAGAGCTAGATAAGTTCCTAGGAGCCCTAAGAGTGTTTGACACCATGTTTTAAGCCAATTTAAGGTATGGTTTGTACCAAACTTGTTCAACCCGAAACAAATCTTTGGACCAAACCACCCACACCTGAAACAAATCTCGAGAGGTTCGCCCATCTCTAGTTGCGATCAGAGGTTCTGCCCAGTCTCTCCTACATATAGACTACCAGTAGGACATTTGGTACATATAATTAAGTAGACCACATTTGGTGTGATATATTCTTTTTTTATTTTGTCAGTAGTCATTACATATGGGCAGGTTTTAATTTTTATTCTGGTTAGAAGGAAATGTTTTTTGTTTGTGGGGATAGTGAACCCCTGATGATGACTGAAATTAAGGAACTGCCTAGAGGGTCATTGACGGTCTGGAAATACTAATTTTAAATGGATATCTTTTTTTATAAAATTGGATGTAGTTTCATAGGTTGTGGTCTCATGAATGTTTCTTATAGGTTAATGTCATTCTACATCACTTAAAGAATGAGTCCTCAGACCTGGTAGGGACATTATAATCATGGATCAGATGTCCAACAAAGGACGATAAAACTTTCACTCTCCTTATCTTTGAACTGCACCAATATTTACTGCTTTAGCTGTTTACTCCTCTCCTTATATTTAGAGATGAGCGAATTGAAGCTGACGAAGTGGAATTTGATCCGAATTTCAGGAAATCTTCAATTCACATCAAATCCGGATTTCCTCACGCTTTGTGGTATCGAAACACATTTTTTCCTAAAATGGCTGCTGCACATGTTAGGACATGGGCAAGGAACTTTGGGAATGCGGGATCACCCACAATGCCATGCGTGAAGCCATTCAGCAGCCAGCCCTGTGATGTCACAACCCTATAAATACCCTCTACCATCTTAAGGTACAAGCATTTTCCATTGCACTTAGTGCAGGGAGAGATGTCAGCAGGTGCTAGGGAAAGTGGTAGAAAGACATGAAAACTCAATCAAAGTTCAGGGAAACATTAGAAGTGTAGGGAAACGATAGGGAGGAATTTATAGAAGAGTATTGAAGCAGAACAGGGTTCATTTGGGGTGTTTGCAGCCTGGGTAATAGGAACAATTATACTACACCTTGCTGCACTGACTCTGCAGTTATCTGTTATAAATCTCTGAAGTTATCTGTTATAACGCCTTTTCTGGACGTTTATGAGTGGGGAAAAAACTAAGGGGCTTATTCGCCGTTGTGTTTTGAAGGTAGAAAATTGCAGGCCTTTTTGTCGTGCAGTAGTGGCAAAAATAAAAAGGATTGTTATCCATTAATCTCCGCAGTTATCTGTTATAACGCCTTTTCTGGGGGTTTATTAGTAGGGAAAAAATAAGGGGCTTATTCGCCGTTGTGTTGAAGGGAGTAAATTACAGGCCTTTTTGCCCTGTATTATTTTCCTTTTTACTTACTTATTTACTTATTTGATGTAACAGTATGTTAGACAGAGAAGCGACAGGTCCTGCACAGGGGAGGGGCACAGGCCTAAATGTTTCTGGCATGGGCACAGGTCGCAGCAGAGTAAGGGGGCGTGACAGCAGGGGTCACTTGCAGAGGTCTGAGCTACCAGTGTCAGCTAGCGGTCGTGTCTTGACCAGCAACCCAGCAGTTCTAGAATCGTTCACTCTAGTGGTTTAACTAGGAATGGCTGGGCCTGACGGCGAACATTTGACATGAGGCCCCCCCGAACCACCGACCCCAAACCCCCCCACACACAAACCGCATTCCAGCGCACTTTATTATGTGCCATAGTGGCCCTACACACACTACTATGCCCCATAGTGGCCCCTGCAGACAGTATTATGCCCCACAGTGGCCCCTGCACACAGTATTATGCCCCATAGTGACCGCTGCACACACTAATATGTCCCATTGTGGACCACCCATGAACAATTATTATACTCTGGGGTCTTTGCAGACTCCAGAGTATAACGATTGGAGATCAGGGGGAGGATACAAACATAAAAAACAATGTTACTTACCTCTCCCTGGCTATGCCGCACTCCCCTCTACTTTGACCAGACCTCACGTGAGCCAGGCCGTCGTCGCGACGCATAATTATGTTGACTGACGTCTGGGACGTCACCAAACAGAACCGAAGCCTGCCGGAGCACATGAGAGGTAAGTAACAGTGTTTTTTATGTTCCTTCACCTCCCCTGAGCCTCCGATCATTATACTCTGGGGTCTGAAAAGACCCCAGAGTATAATGATAGCAGTGTTTGTGATGTTCAGCCCGCGGCCTTACTTACCGATCCCCACTCCTGCTCATAGCCATCTCCGCTTCCGCAGAAGGGGAAGCACAGGTGGCCGTGAGCAGGAGTGGGGATTGGTAAGTAAATAGGGCCCATTACCTGCTGGTGTTACTCCAGCAGGTGATGGCCTATTAAAAAAAAAAAAAAAAAAAAAAAAGCATCGAGGGCCCTCAGGGCCCCCTAATGTTCCGGACCCTGTGGCAGCTGCTGCCGCTGCTACCACGGTATTTACGCCCCTGGTTCATCCCGTCATATCAGACCCCCCTAGCCAAGAGTCGGTGGGTTCGACAGACACAACCCTTAGTTGGCATGGCCCGGGAGCAGACTCACCTGTCCTCAACCTGCCTCTCTCCTTTTCTGTTCCCTCATCCAGAGAAGTACTCTATGCTGTGGGCTCAGATCCACTATACAGTGAGGACGAGCTACTAGAGGACAGTAAGTAGCTACTGCCCAGCCAAGAGGAGACATCCACCGCTTCCTCCAGTAGGCGGGAAAGTAGTGATGAGGAGAGTGGTGTGGGAGCTGGTGTTGTGAGCGGTCAGGCTCCTGGCTCAGAGACCGTTGAGGAGGACATCAGTGATGTGCAGACAGTACTCAATGATGGTGTAGCCGGTCGCAATTGAGAGCTGGGTGACGAAGGGGCTTCATCATCATCGGGAGAAGAGGGTGGCAGCTTGCGCATAAGGCAGCGGTGGAGCCAGCAAGTCGGTAGCGTGGCCTGGAGTCTGCAGGGTGGCAGCAGTGGGAGGTGGGAGGTCTGGAGCCAAATGTGCCCGGGGTACACCATCCGCTTCACAGGAGCCTACCTGCCCGGAAAGCAGTGGTGCAGGGGTTCAGTGGGGGTAGCAGTCAGTCATTGCGGAGTGTTGGGGGTAAAATCACCTACTCGGTGATGTGGCAGTTTTTTGTTAAGCCACCGGGGAAGTTGAACATGGCCATATGTCGAATCTGTGGGCAGAAGGTGAAGCGTGGCCAGGGTGCCAATGTTGGCACCACAGCCCTGCGTTAACATATGCAGCGTCACCATAAAATGACCTGGGAGAACCGTGGCCCCATTTCAGGCAGTCGAGGCTCCACCACCTCACCCGAAGGAAGCTGTGTGTCCTTCCCATCATCTGCTAGTCCTGAAGCTCCTGCTCCTTCTCCTCCTATTCAGTCATTGCATCAGCAATCCATCACCGAAGCGATTTCGAAGAGACGACAGTATACGTGCACTCATCCAATGGTGCAGAAGCTGAACGTGCTCCTGTCCAAGTTGCTGGTGCTGCAGTCCCTCCCTTTCCAATTGGTGGACTCTGCACCTTTCAGAGAACTGATGGCTTGTGCAGAGCCAAGTGACCCAAGCCGTCATTTCTTTCCCAAAAGGCAGTACCAGCCCTGCACAAACATGTAGAACAGAAGGTGGGCCAGTCCTTGAGCCTGTCGGTGCCTGCCAAAGTGCCCAGTAGCGCCGACGTGTGGAGCTGTAACTACGGTCAAGGACAATATATGTCCCTTATGGCCCACTGGGTGAATGTGGTTCCTGCCCAGACACACCAGCAACTTGGCCAGGTGACGCCGCTTCCGCCTCCGCGTTCTCACGCCGTTTTTCCTGCAACAATGTCCGCCTCATCCTCCACTGTCTCCTCAGCCTCCACTGCAGGGACAATTCACAGTGCAACTCCAGCATGCCACATGTACAGGGCACGGTGGTGTCACGCTGTTCTACACCTCGTTTGCCTGGCCGAACGGAGTGACACAGGGGAGGAACTGCTCCATGTCCTTCATCAAGAAATCAAATCCTGGCTTTCTCTGCGACAACTAAAAATCAGCTCATGTGTTCAATCTGTTTGTCAAGCGTTTCCTTACGTCTTCCACCCATCTGCAAGACATCCTAAAAATGGCCAGGAAACTTTGCATGCACTTCAGCCACTCGTACACCACCAAGCACATCTTCCTTGAGCTGCAGCGGCAGAACGGCGTCCCCCAACATAGGCTGATATAATAATAATAATAGTCCTTTAATAGTCCCACAATGGGGAAATTCAGTGTGTTACAGCAGCAAAGATAAGATAAGCAGATTCAAATACAAATACAACATGTACAGGAATGTTCCAAGGCATTACATTGATAGTAGACAGACAGATAGGAAGTAGCAGAGGAGGGTGGGGTGGGGATTTAACAGGCAGAAAGACATTTCAGTTCTCTGTGTGTATTGATCTCCGCTTAGGTCGGTGTTGGTTGTACAGCCTAAGTGCGGTGGGGAGGAAAGACTTCTGATAGGGCTCCTTCTCACACTTAGGGTGGAGAAGTCGGTCACTGACAGTACTGCCCAGCGCTATCACAGTCTCATGCATGGGATGGGACTTCTTCTTCTGCATGGAGCTCACCACGGACAGTATCCTTTTGTCACCCACCACCTCCACTGGGTCCAGTGGGCTCCCCAGGACAGAGCTGGCCCTTCTAATCAGCTTGTCAAGTTTATATCTGTCCCTGGTTGATATACTGCTCCCCCAGCAGGCCACTCCAAAGAAGATGGCTGATGCCACTACCAAGTTGAAGAAAGTCCTAAGAAGTGCCCCCCGGATTCCAAAGGCTCTCAGCTTCCTAAGCAGGTAGAGCCTGCTGTGGCCCTTCCTGTACAGGACCTCCATATGATCTGCCCAGTCCAGCTTATTATTAAGGAGCAAACCCAGGTACTTATAGGTGTTCACAATCTCGATGCCCGTTCCCTGGATGTCCACTGGTTTAGGAGGGCATCTGCATTTACGGAAGTCCACCACCATCTCCTTGGTCTTCCCCGCGTTAATCTTCAGGTGGTTCCGCTGGCACCAGTCCACAAAATCCCGGTTCAGTTCTCTGTACTCCCTGTCATCATCATCTGTGATGAGACCTACTATTGCAGAGTCGTCAGAATACTTCTGTAGGTAGCAGCTAGATGAATTGCACCTAAAATCTGCAGTGTACGTTGTGAAGAGGAAAGGGGCGAGAACCGTACCCTGAGGTGCCGCCGTATTACAGATCACGGTATCTGACACACAGTGTTGGGCTCTCACGTATTGAGATCGATTTGTGAGGTAGTCTAGGATCCAGTTGGAGAGGTGGTGGTCCACTCCAGCAAGGCCCAGCTTGTCTCTCAGTAACCTGGGCTGTATGGTGTTAAAAGCACTGAAGAAATCAAAGAACATTATTCTCACCGTGTTCCCTGGTTTCTCAAGGTGAGATAGAGCGCTGTGCAGAAGGTGGATGATGGCATATGCGACGTTTCCACCCGTTGGAATTCCACCCTCCATATGTTGGACCAACTGTACGAACAGAGAAAGGCCATAAACAATTTCTTGATGATCGAAGCGGACAGAGGTAGTCCCCTGTGTAACTTTGATGTTAGCCAGTGGCAGCTCATGCGAGACATCTGCCACTTACTCGTGCCCTATGAGGAGGCCGCTTTATTTGTCAATCGCCAGGACTACGGGATGAACAACATCATTCCACTGATTCATAGCCTGGAAAAGATGCTGGTAAATCTGGCTGGTCAGGGGACTGGAGACATGGCGCCTACATCTCACGGCCACATGAGCCATGTAGGGGCTGAACTGGAGGAGGAGGAGGACATTGGAGCACAAGCAATGTTTAGCAAAATGGGTGGTTTTTCTACACAGGTGACAGGAAAGGAGGAGCAGGAGCAGCCAGAAGAGCAAGAGGGAGATGAGGAAGACGAGGCAGATGACCCAGACACACCATGGCAGTATGCAGTGGAGATGAATGCAGGGAGTCCCTCGGAGTCACTCGCGCAATGGCCCGATGCATGCTCGCTTGCTTGCATAGTGACTAGAGATGAGGGAGGTATTCAAAAATTTGATTTTCTCTATCTCTCTCTCTCTCTCTCTCTCTTTCCAGCACTGACAACTTTTATTCATGTAGAAAGATACGCCTACCCAATCACATCGCTAGAGAATATCATGTAACCGTCTGATGTCACAAAGGTCCTTGCTAAATATTCGTTACCGCGAAGCATCACGAAATCCGGATTCCATGTGAATCGAATATTTCCTGAAATTCGGATTCAATTCCACTTCTGCAGCTTCAATTCGCTCTTCTCTAATAGTGACAGCATTCACCAGCAGTGACCATTTGACAGAGGGATGACTACTGGCTCTTCGCCGTGTTAGACCCTCGCTACAGGTCAAAAATGGGGGCCTTTTTTACACCCGCTGATAGGGAGGACAAACTGAACTACTATAAAGACATCCTATGTAGTCAGTTGGCTGCTGCCTATCTGCGCCTTCGTCCATCCTCTCGCAGGTCTGACCGGGGGGGGGGGCCCTGGATTTGTGGCTGAAACTGGCCGAGTTTGCCCTGGAAAAGTTATCCTGCTCGGCCAGTAGTGTGGAATCAGAGCGGGTGTTTAGTGCAGCGGGGGCTATAGTTACCCCAAGGAGAACTCGCCTGTCCACCCAAAATATGGAGAGACTGACCTTTGTGAAGATGAATCAGGCGTGGATCAGCCACGATTACCACCCACCATTGCCTGATGCATCAGATTAATTCATCCTTGCTGCCTCACCTAAACCTTGACAAAAGAGACTGGTTTCCTCTGGCTACCTGCCTCATCTACTAATCTGATGCTGCCACACATCTGATGCAAAGTGCTCCTTCTTACAGCCACCATCGTCAGCGGGTACTGTTTGTGCCACCCACCTCCCCACTCTGTCACCAGGTCACACTATGGCCTCCTCATGCTGCTTACACCTCCACATTATGTCACCTTGCCACTCTGTGGCCTACTCATGCTGCTGCTACCTCCACATTATTTCACCTTGCCGCTCTGTGGCTTTGTCATGCTGATGCCACCGGGTCACTCTATGGCCTCCTCATGCTGCTGCCACCTCCACATTATGTCACCTTACCGCTCTGTGGCCTACTCATGCTGCTGCCAACTCCACATTATGTCATTATGTCACCTTTACACTCTGTGGCCTCCTCATGCTGCTGCCACAGGGTCACTCTATGGCCTCCTCATGCTGCTGCCACCTCCACATTATGTCACCTTGTCACTTTCTGGCCTACTCATGCTGCTGCCACTGGGTCACTCTATGGCCTTGTGATGATACGAAACTCAGATATGGATTTAATGTATTAATATTCACTCACATATTATGGTTCCTGTCTGTTATCAGCAATTTGGTTACAGGCTTGGGGGATGTGGTTCCTGGGATCCATAATCAACAACCCTTTGATCCCCAGAGAGTCACTGACATCTGTATCTGCATAAGACTGCAACCCCAATTAACCCAGCTGGGGGTCCTGCAGATAGGATGTGCTGGAGAAACTCCCTGCATACTATCTGCCGACCGGCCGGAGCCGACTCTACTTCAAAGGGATTAGGGTTTTATGACAATATCTGGCCTGGGGGGCATCTTACAGTTGCCCCGATAAATTCCCCAGATGCGTCAGGTCAAGTCGCACGCTCAGAATACACACATGTCACAGTTCAAAGTCCGGCAAAGGTCCAGTCACTGATCTCCTTACCCAAAGAGAGTTGGGGTGTCAACCTGGGAGTCTACGTGTTGGGGATCTCACCATGAACCCTATAATACAGCCGGCCCGACTCTACAGTCATCGGGCGAGGAATTATAAAAGGAGATATAATTCTAAGAGATGTAGAGAAGGGGGCGGGGCTTCTCCCCCTGGTGACCTCACTTAGGGAGGAGACCAGGGGAGGTAAAGATCTCAGTCCCGGTTGGGACGCTCTCTTTTGTCTTCTATCCTTTGTGACGGGTTGTTCCAGAAGGAGAGGTGTGGGGGGTCAAGTTGGAGACTTCAACCATATGGTCTCCATGAGACCTAAGCAGTGAGGCCTGAGACCATTTTGTCAACCTGAAGAGGTGTAACCGCATGTTGGAAACACATGCTTTGCTCAAGACTGTACCCTGAGCCAGCACATGGGCTCAGAGAAATGGACTATCTACTTGTTCTGGACAGGGTCTTCAGCCTTTTCCTCTACTGAAATTCATATGCTATTGGACTTTATAAGATACGTACCCTAAGCTCATCATCTACATCATCACCTGGAGCCAGAGAAACCATCACAATCTGGTGTTGGTAATAAGTTCTTTTCTTTCTGTTATCTCCCATTTTTATTTTGTGCACCGTGTCATGTTGCTTTCCACTTGTATTTTCTTGCTAATCGCTACATGTATTTTCTGTATGTGTTAAGTGTCTAGTGCCGACCCGTTTAGGGGTTGATAAATATATTAAATTAAGAAGGTTCGCCTTTCATATTATCCTTAGGGCCCAGAACACTCACTAGAGGTGGGTGTAAGGTAATTGAAGCGATCTCAGGTGTGCCGGAAGCGGGTTCCAGTAGGACGAGATCCTTCACAAGCCTCCTCATTTTGTTGCCACCGGGTCACTGTATGGCCTCCTCATGCTGCTGCCACCTCAACATTATGTCGCCTTGCCACTCTGTGGCCTACTCATGCTGCTGCCACCGGGTCACTCTATGGCCTCCTCATGCTGCTGTCACTGGGTCACTCTATGGCCTACTCATGCTACTGCCAACTCCACATTATGTCACCTTGCCACTCTGTGGCCTACTCCTTCCTGCTGCCACCGGATCACTCTATGGCCTCCTCATGGTACTGCCACCGGGTCACTCTATGGCCTCCTCATGCTGCTGCAAACTCCACATTATGTGGCCTTGCCACTCTTTGGCCTACTCATGCTGCTGCCAACTCCACATTATGTCGCCTTGCCACTCTGTGGCCTCCTAATGCTGCTGCCAACTCCACAATGTGTCGCCTTGCCACTCTGTGGCCTCCTCATGCTGCTGCCAACTCCACATTATGTCACCTTGCCACTCTGTGGCCTCCTAATGCTGCTGCCAACTCCACAATGTGTCGCCTTGCCTTTCTGTGGCCTCCTCATGCTGCTGCCAACTCCACATTATGTCATCTTGCCACTCTGTGGCCTCCTCATGCTGCTGTCAACTCCACATTATGTTGCCTTGCCACTCTGTGGCCCACTCATGCTGGTGCCACCTCCACATTATGTCGCCTTGCCACTCTGTGGCTTCCTCATGCTGCTGCCAACTCCACATTATATCGCCTCGCCACTCTGTGGCTTCCTCCTGCTGCTGCCAACTCCACATTACGTCACCTTGCCACTCTATAAACATCTATGTGGAATCAGCAGACGACGGTGAAAAAGGAATCCGCTCTTTCACGCTACAGTAGGATCTTGGGCCTCTGCATGGTTCTTTATACCTGGCACTAACATCGACCTGTAAGGCTGAGTTCACAATTGATCAGTTTTGGCCCCCTAACTGGCCAAATAAGTGAAGTGTGCAGTGGTTCTAAGAACGACACCTGTCATGTGCATGTCATACTGACTCACATACTTACAGTATTGTTTCACTACCACAGCAGACTCCCTATGCGTGTTTCTGCAAGGCACAGTGTTCTACACAACTATACAGGCTCTCTGCAGCCAGGAAATAGCTGTTTTTTAACGCGATTCGCCGCAAATTAATTCGGATCAAATCAAATCATTTTGGAAACTTCGGAGAATCGGTCGAACCGAGATTTTTGAAAAATTCACTCATCTCTACTTATATTGTTAGTTTTCCTTTACATCACTTTTCCCATTTACCACTCTGTCCCTATGTGTTTTTGCATATAAATATGTGACTTTTCAGATATTGTGTTATACTATGCCTGATGAAAAGACCTACAGTAAGTAGTCTTGAAAACTTGCTATTTCTCATAATTTTTTAAGTTACTCATTAAAATGTATAAATTACTGAAGACTCTTAATTTTATCTTTTATATCTACTGGCTAATACGGTACAAAAATATATTTTTGATATAGCGAATGAGTGAGCTTTACCATGCTGAAAAGAGGGGTTACACAGTAAAGTGTATTGCCAATTGAAGATGGGGGGTGTGCCAGAGATTTTGAAAGAGTTTTGGAAATCTGTAAACGTTTCACTTGCCCCTACATCTTTCTAAGGCTAAGGCCCCACATAGCGAGCCACAGCAAAAACTAAAAAAAAAAAGCTGCAGAACTCACATAAAGTGACATCCTCACATGCCCTACAGTGCCCTCCCTCCAACCTTCCATCTACCCCTCCACCCCATTTATCAACTGGGGGATGGAGCAGGCCATGCATCACAAGAACGGGACTGGGGTGTTATGTTGTTATGTTATGTTATTGTTTATTTATATAGCACCATTAATTCCATGATGCTTTACATTTGAGGGTTTTCATATGGTACACAAGATATACAAAACAGATAATACTAACAGTGACCAACTGGCATAGTGGGACAGAGGGCCCTGCCCGCAAGGGCTTACAATCTATGAGAGAAGAGGAATAGAGACAGAAGGTGAGGGTAGAGGCTGTTCAGGTGGTGTGGAGACAGTATTGTTATTGGAGGTTGTAGGCCTTCCTGAATAGGTGAGTCTTCAGGGCCTTCTTGAAGCTTGTGAGTCTGGGGGATTGTCTTAGGTGTCTTGGTCATGAGTTCCAGAGTATGGGGGATGCACAGGAGAAGTCTTGGAGACAATTGTGTGAAGATTGGTTAAGTGCAGAGCGGAGTAGGAGGTCTTTGGAGGATCAGAGGTTACGTGCGGGCAGGTAGCAGGAGATTAGGTTGGAGATATATGGGGGTAACAGGTTTTGGATGGCTTTGAATGTCAGCATTAGTAATTTGAACTCTATTCGCTGGGCAATGGGTAGCCAGTGAAGGAACTGGCAGAGGGGAGTGGCCGATGAAGAACGGGGGGAGAGGTGTATTAAGCGAGCAGCACAGTTTAAGGTGGACTGGAGGGGGGCAAAAGTGTTAGCTGGGGGGCCATGAAGAAGGGTGTTACAGTAGTCAAGGTGGGAGATTATGAGGGTGTGGACTAGCATCTTTGTAGTTTCAGGGGTGAGGAAGGAGAGGATTCGATGGATGTTCTTGAGTTGGAGGCGGCAGGAGGTGTTGAGGGTTTGAATATGCGGCTTGAAGGATAGGTTAGAGTCTAAGGTTATTCCAAGGCAGCGAGCCTGTGGGACAGGGGTGAGAGTGGTTCCATTAATTTTGATAGATGGGTCAGGTAAGGGTCAGCTCTCCTGCCACAAAGGGACAGGGTGGCACACGCACTGCACCTGCTCCAGATTCGACTCCTCTTCTGAGTCCGATACTACTGCGACACCGACATGTTGCCGAGACAAATTGGGAATCCTGACCAGACGCCCCCTCAACGCTGCTGACACCCCTCTTATGGCACAGTTACCACCGCCAGAGGTGGCGGTCCATGCTCTCCAGGGTCACCCAGAACTGCAGGCCTTACTTACTCTCTCTTACCCAGTAAGAGGAATATGGACAATCTAGCCACTTATTTGAAACAGGCCTGGCGATCTGAAAGTAGTGAAAACGGACATAGCTACTTTGCAACAACGGGTGGATGACCTTGAGCTGTTCCAGGCCATGGTAACAGATTCCATACAATCTCTGCAGAAAGCATCTTTCTCGACCACTGCTCAGCACCGCAAGTTAATGGCGCTCAACTCTCCAATCTCATTCTTACCAGCATCTTCAATATGCCCCTGAATCATCCAGTGGACACTCGCATCGGAATTGACTGGGCCCATGAACTCTGTGACCTCACAGCTCCGACCTGACGAAACCCGCAATGTTATTTGCAGAGTGCACTACTATGCTCTCAAGGAAGAGATAATCCAAAAAGCCAGAGAGTGGAAAACCAATGACTTTGACGGGGCCTCCCTGTCTTTGTTCCCAGACCTTTCATGATATACTCTGAGACAACGCACCGCTCTGAAGCCAGCTCTGTCCCTTCTTCAGGAGGGCAGATTCTCATACCACTGGGGATTTCCCTGCAGCATCCCAGAGTGCTCCTGCTTTAATTGTTTGTCTTTTGTACCTCTGGGTTGTGTTTGTATGTCCTGTGTTCTGTGTTCCATGGTACATGTACTTTATATTGTTTTGCAGCTTACCCCATGTTGTTTCCCTGGGGTTTCCTCTGTGATCCAAAAATCTGATACTTGGTTCAGTCCTGGCCTGTCACAGTCCACTGGGTGGGGTTTGGGAGATGAAAATCTCCAGGAGACCATTAGAACTCAGTCTAGAAGTTAGCAGTGGACAGTGTCAGCACTGTGCACTGAGGCTTAACGGGTTCCAACACAGCCCGAGGTGGAAGACTGAAGCCCAAGGCTCTACTAAAGACTGCCCTGAGACAGGGAATTCCAGCTGTCTACATTCTGGACATTGTGCCCTGAGAAGCAGTGGAATCCATTGACAGGAGGTGTTGTCCCGGCGCCTTCTATAAGGTAAGCAGACCCCTGTCAGGATTACCCTGTACTACAGCCCCCAGTTTCTGCAGCTGGAGGAGGCTGAGGAACGGAGTTAGTTTTGGAGTGGAGTACAGCACTAGAGCCTTAACATCACTGGGCATCCTACCAAAACCAAGGCTGGTGGGGAGGGAGTTGTACATTTGAGAACTACAACCCCTATTTGGAAGCCACTTGTTTTTTTGCTGTTCAGTTGCTGAGTAAAGTTTCAACCTGTTTCAACTTCACAACTGCCTTCCTTACCATCAGGGCCCTTCCGAATACCATCACACCGGCTCAGAGTAGAGAGGTCCCCTCTCCAACTGGAAGTGTCCCGGGGGAAGCTGGGGAGAGTGGTTGAGTTTGCTTGGCCTAGCTGGTGGCACATCATCCGCCACTACTACTCCCATCCTCCGGTTCCTTCCATCTGGGCTGCGGGATCCCTTCTCCTTGCAAATGTGTCTTCAGGATAGACTCTTGGTCCTTTCTTCCCCTGAAGATCTGCCAGACTTCCTGTGGTCCCTGGACCTGACCCCAATCCTCCTTCCTGACTGGGAGTCCCTGCTGTTAGACAACAAGAGACCTGACTCAACCTTTGCCCATCAGGAATCAGATGATGCTGCACAGACGCTGCACAGGATCAAACCGAGATTGCCATGCTTGAGAGATCTACAATCAGGTGATCTCTGCTTCATGGACTTTCATTTCTTGATTATGTTGCTTAATGGTTTGTTGTTACATTACCCTTGCTAATGCACTTGCCTTTACTCCTAACCTCTACACACTCTGTCTCCATTCTCCTACTCTCTATGGGCTTAGATGAAGCTCAACTGTTTCATCTCATATCTCTACCTCCTGCTCTTGTGCCCGCTTCCGTGACTATCACAACTCAACAAAGTTAGGTGACCGATATCTCAGGTTCACCATGAGACTTGTGCTCATCTTCTGTATCTGTCCTATTGGGCAGCTATCCTCTTTTAGCTCTCACTTCTCTTCCTTCTTCCCCCTCTCCTGCTCTCTACCTCTCTCTTGCTTACCTCTTTTGCCTCTCTGCATTCTACCTCCCTTGCCTACTCTACACACTCCCTCCTCATGGCGGACATTTCTGTGTTGTCCTTCAATGTAAAAGGCCTGAACACTCCCGAGGAACATTCTCAGATTCTCTATGATGCCCACAAATGCAAAGTTCACAAACCCTGTTTGCAGGAGACCCATTTTATTACATCTCCGACGATCAAGAACTGATACTACCTGGTCTGTTCCCAAAGTGGTAGTGTCCAGGGTAAAGACCAAAGGAGTAGCTACTTTCTTTCATAAAAATCTCCCCATTAAAGTTCTATTCTCCCAGGCAGATCCAGACTCCCGATTCCTCTTCCTAATATGCAAAGTCACCTATACCATTGCCAACCTATACTCCCCGAACACTGATCAGGTACCCTTCCTACTGGAGACAATGTCCCCGCTCCAGCCCTTTGCTCGCGACCACCTCATTCTATGTGAGAGCCTGAACTTGACAGTCAACCCCCACATAGACTCCTCCACAGGTAAGACCCATGTCCCATAATGCCCTTAACACGTTCTGTAAACTACTGCATTCTATGGTGTTGTGCGATGTTTGGTGCATCATAGACATTGATAAGAAAGATTACTCTTTCTACTCACATGCTCATAACTTGTACAGCAGACTGGATTACATATTCCTGTCTCATGCCTTGTTACTGCAGGTAACCACAGCCAATATTGGAAATACCTTTTTTTCCACCCACTCACTCGTCACATGTAAGGGATTTTGATAAAACACAGATCTAGACTCAAGCGTGGGGCTGGATTGAAACTCGGGTCCCTCCTTCAGACACTCAGCGCAACATAAACCCAACATAAACAGGCCCTGCAACAAACCACACTGACAGACTTGACGGCAACACGACATGAATTCCGATCTCTTTTAAAGCATAAGCAACAACGTCTCTGTCAACTTGGCCAGTGCACCTTCTACCAATGGGGCAACAAGGCAGGCCACCTACTAGCCAGAGCTGTGCAGGAACGACAGTCTGCTTCCCACTTTATGTCCATCAAAACACCCTCTGGTCAACCCACCCATCTTAATTCTGACATAGTGTAAGGGAATTGCCAGTTGAGCAATTCCCTAGTGCTGCTGCTAGAACAATGGGAGAAGGGGAATACAGACAGAGAGTTCTAAACTCGACCCAGCGCCTGTCCTAATGTCAGGAGCAGCTGGGCGGCAAAACCATTTCTAGAAATAAGTGGCACACAGAACAAGACAAGACAAACAACACAGAAGAAGAGTAAGCAAGCCAAAGGTCAAAGCCAGAGAGACAAGGCAGTACAAAATCGTAATTCAAGGAGTATTCACAAAGGAAGCTTAGGTCAGAGGAGAGTAATACAATATAATAGCAAAGGAACAGCTTAACAAGGGCAAGGTCACAGGACAGAGTCAAAATAGCCAGTGACCATGAGTGAGCTGATGTCCTGTTTATAACAAGTCCAGGACCTGCCCCAGACTTGATTGGTAGACAGGCTGTCAATCACACAGGCAAGGCTAAGATTAACTATTTGAGGAACAGAAAGAAACAAGGTGCAGGAGACAGTGTGGCTGAAATTCAATTACATAGTAGTAGTAATAGGACAGTGTTCAGACTGAGCAACAAGAATCTTAAGCAAGAAATCAAACTTAACATGGCTCCTGCACTGCAGCATGCGAGCGGAGGGTGGAGCAGAGACCCAAACAGGCATTACACATAGCCTTGACTTTCGGGGACTACTACGACGCTCATTATAATCTACATCCACCCCATACTATCAACCAGAAACCTGACCCCCCTCTCACCCTCCCTCAGTATATCTCAGACACTGCTTTACCCTCCCTCACACCAGATGAGACTACCCACTTAAATGTCCCATTTTCGCCAACGGAACTAAATAGAACTAGGCACATCCTGCACAAAAGCCCGGGCCCTGGCATAGCCCGCTTGTATAAAACCCTAAAAAACTGTCCCCCTTTATCATAGCCACCTTCAACACGGTCTCACATGACACCCCCTTCCCTCCCTTGTTTCTCCATGCCCACATTATGGTCATCCCCAAGGAGGGTAAGGATCCCCAACTCTGCCCCAATTACAGATCCAACTACTTTCCAACAGACTTAGTGCCCACATGCCCACCATGGTCCACCCGGACCAGGTTGGCTTTATCCTGCAGAGGGAGGCCCGGGATAACACCTTGAAGGCCTGCTCCGCCATCCACCATGCATGACAATCACAGACACAGATAATGCTTCGCTCCCTGGATGCAGAGAAAGCCTTCGACAGGGTGGACTGGGGCTTTCTTGAAGCAACTCTCCTTCAAATAGGATTGGGACTTATAATTCTTCAAAGCATTCGTCCTGTACACCTCTCCGCAGGCCCAAATCCAAGTAAACGGCACTGTCTCAACTCACAACGGCACATACCAGTAATATCGTCTCTCACCCATGCTATATGCCCTTGTCATGGAGCACCTATTAGTCACTATCTGGCGTAACGTGACATACAGGGCTTATGTAATTGAGATCTGCAGTTAGAGATTATGGCGTTCGCGAACGGTGTCCTGCTTTTTATCACCCAACCCCTGATGACACTCCCATCCCTACTCTGGGAGATTGAGAAATACAGCAACTATAAAATAACTGCTGCAAGAGTACGGCCCTTAACATCTCCCTGACAGATGCCCTAGTTTGCTCTCTATGTTCTACCTTCCCTTTCACCTGGTCCCTGAAGGCCATCAAATATATAGGGGTTCAGCTCCCTAGTGTCCTTTCTGTCCAATACCTTAAATTTCCAATTTCCTACCAATCCTAAGCACCCTTCACTCAGACCTGCACTGTTGAGGTACCAAAGGACTTTCACAGCATGGTCGCATCTACATTCTAAAAATGAACGTCCTCCCCAGACTCCTAGATCTCTTTCTCATATACAGTGCCTTGCGAAAGTATTTGGCCCCCTTGAACTTTTCAACCTTTTGCCACATTTAAGGCTTCAAACATAAAGATATAAAATTTTAATTTTTTGGTGAAGAATCAAGAACAAGTGGGACACAATTGTGAAGTGGAACGAAATTTATTGGTTATTTTAAACTTTTGTAAAAAATAAAAAACTGAAAAGTGGGGCGTGCAATATTATTCAGCCCCTTTACTTTCAGTGCAGCAAACTCACTCCAGAAGTTCAGTGAGGATCTCTGAATGATTCAATGTTGTCCTAAATGACTGATGATGATAAATATAATCCACCTGTGTGTAATCAAGTCTCCGTATAAATGCATCTGCTCTGTGATAATCTCAGGGTTCTGTTTAAAGCGCAGAGAGCATCATGAAGACCAAGGAACACACCAGGCAGGTCCGTGATACTTGTGTGGAGAAGTTTAAAGCCAGATTTGGATACAAAAAGATTTCCCAAACTTTAAACATCCCAAGGAGCACTGTGCAAGCAATCATATTGAAATGGAAGGAGTATCAGACCACTGCAAATCTACGAAGACCCGGGCGTCCCTCTAAACTTTCATCTCAAACAAGGAGAAGACTGATCAGAGATGCAGCCAAGAGGCCCATGATCACTCTGGATGAACTGCAGAGATCTACAGCTGAGGTGGGAGAGTCTGTCCATAGGACAACAATCAGTCGTACACTGCACAAATCTGGCCTTTATGGAAGAGTGGCAAGAAGAAAGCCATTTCTCAAAGATATCCATAAAAAGTCTCATTTAAAGTTTGCCACAAGCCACCTGGGAGACACACCAAACAAGTGGAAGAAGTTGCTCTGGTCAGATGAAACCAAAATCGAACTTTTTGGCCACAATGCAAAACGATATGTTTGGCGTAAAAGCAACACAGCTCATCACCCTGAACACACCATCCCCACTGTCAAACATGGTGGTGGCAGCATCATGGTTTGGCCATGCTTTTCTTCAGCAGGGACAGGGAAGATGGTTAAAATTGATGGGAAGATGGATGGAGCCAAATACAGGACCATTCTGGAAGAAAACCTGTTGGAGTCTGCAAAAGACCTGAGACTGAGACGGAAATTTATCTTCCAACAAGACAATGATCCCAAACATAAAGCAAAATCTACAATGGAAAGGTTCACAAATAAACGTATCCAGGTGTTAAAATGGCCAAGTCAAAGTCCAGACCTGAATCCAATTGAGAACGGGCAAGAATTTCAGTCTCTCGATGTGCAAAACTGATAGAGACATACCCCAAGCGACTTGCAGCTGTAATTGCAGCAAAAGGTGGCGCTACAAAGTATTAACTTAAGGGGGCCGAATAATATGGCATGCCCCACTTTTCAGTTTTTTATTTTTTACAAAAGTTTAAAATAACCAATAAATTTCGTTCCACTTCACAATTGTGTCCCACTTGTTGTTGATTCTTCACCAAAAAATTTAAATTTTATATCTTTATGTTTGAAGCCTGAAATGTGGCAAAAGGTTGAAAAGTTCAAGGGGGCCCGAATACTTTCGCAAGGCACTGTACCACACTGTCTACCAGCTTTTCACAACTGATGGACCACTGACTCCTACTGTATCTCGGGCAACTCATACTTTCTCACAACCCTCCAACCCTCCTTCATTGCCCACCCTGCCACTCATCTCCCAGTCACGTTCTCACAGGTTCTGACTCCTACCTCTCTCCTCCCTTACCCTGCTCTGGTTGCCCCAGAATTTAGGAACCTGACCTCTTACTGGCAGTATATTTGAAAACGCAGCATTTCCACTGCAGATTTTTTTCTGCAATGTGTGGGTGGGACTGGCCAAAACCCCATCCACTTTGTAGGTACTGTAAAATGCAGCGTTTTTTGCCGCTGCTTTTTCACAACTTGGGTCCCCGGCCTAAATGAGCATCTAGGTTTCCACATTCATGAGGGGGTGTTGTTATCGAGGGGTGAGTTATGCAAAATGAAAGTGAAGTTGCGTTCCAGCATAATTTATATATGAAATCTAGGTCAGTGTTCACTGGACTGATTTGTTTTCATTTATCCTGAAACCCACGAGAGAACCATATTTTTTATATACTCCAAAAGTATGCCTAGTGAGTTAGAGGAATTTGTAATGCAAGTACTGTATGTCATCAGAGAATGACAATAGTTGGTACTCAGAACCAGTAGTGATACCTTAAAAGGGTGTTATTCTTGGATACAGTATGCTGTAGAAAGTGATCTATTGATCATTTGAAATGAACATATGACAGTGGGTAATTCTTGTGTTCTTGTGTATGGAGATTGAATGCTGCTAGTTACAACCATTTTCTGTGAGTACATACTGAGTACTGAGTAAATCTAAAGAAAGTATCACTAAAGCCTTGATGTTAAACAACTATTTTGAAATATAACCATGAGAATGAGTAGCACAAGAAAGAAACTCACCGCCACTCTTTTCTTCAGTCCAATAGCAATTTTTTACTTTAATGAAAGAATAGCATTGCAAACAACCCTTTGCAGAATCTCAGACAACAGTTCTTTTTGTAATAAATGTACTTCATTGTGGCTCTACAGTACCACCTGCGCATATTGCTCTTTTAGTATAAATTATAATGGGAACACCCCTATTATCAATTAAAAATCAAGCAGTGTACAGGTACTTCAAACAGCATGCGTAGAAGACAATTCTACACTGAATACAAACCATCAAAAGAATAAAACTCATGACATTGTGGTTGTTAAGACCCAGGGGTCCTACAGCTTCTGCTCTTATTATCTAGTGAGCCTCTAAAAGGAGTTTTCCAGGCAAAAAATATATTTTCAAAAAAGGTCTGTTAGTGCTGTTAACCCCTTCAGGACACAGCCTAAAAGTAACTTAATGACCTTAAAGGCCTAATTTTTCAAAACTGGCATGTGACGCTTTAACTTACACAAGTGATTTTGAGATTGTTTTTTGTGACACATTGTACTTCATGTTAGTGGTAAGCATTGATAAATATTTTTGTATTTATTTATAAAAAAAATAAGAAATTTGATGGAAATTTGGAAAAAAATCGCAATTTTCAAAGTGTGAAATTCTCTGCTTTTCAGATAGATAGTTATACCACATAAATACATGAATAAATATTATCTACCTTATCTCTGCTTTATATTGGCATCATCTTTTAATCGTCCATTAATTTATTTTGGACGTTAGAAGGCTTACAAGTGTAACAACGATGTTCCAGATTTACGAGAAAATTTCCCAAACTAATTTTTTTTCGACCACTTCAGTTCTGAAGGGGATTTTAAAGGCCTATATATTAGAAATCATAAATGACCCCATTTTCAAAACTCCACCCCTCAAATAATTCAAAACAGCATTTGGGACGTTTGTTAACCCTTTAAGCATTTCACAGGATTAAAAACAATATGGAGGTGAAATTTAGACATTTCATTTTTTTTTAAATTCATTTAGCCATAAAATTAACACATTCACAAGGAGTTAAAGGAGAAAATACATCTTACAGTTTGTTATGCAATTTCTCCCAAGCACAGAAATGCCCTACATGTGGATGTAAACTGATGTTTGGAATGAGAAGGTGTGTCCAAACTTTTGGTCTGTACTGTATATGTATTATATGATGTACAAAGAATTAGATGGTTTATGGGAATATTAGAGGGAATATTCCAAACATTATTGTTGTTCTTATGTATCTATTAAATTATAAATTTTATAATCTGGTTTGCAAAGAAACGTAAACATGGGGCAACAGAACTTCAGGTTGTAAGGGTGATTCGGGCAAACTGACAAAAATGACAATGAAGGCATCCCTCTGAGTGTATTAGACCAAAAGGTATGTAAATGGCATAACATATCCATGGGGAATGGAATGAAATCCCAGGAAAAGTTCTGAGGATTTGAATAGCAGCTCCTAATGTACTCTGGGTATGGGTTATATAATTTACAAAAGGAGGGAAATGTGGAGGATGCCAGCTTGTGCCTGTCTCCATGTTACATTCTGTTCTAGGGTGTGGCTGTAGCCATCATACATTCCTTTCTTGGGCACAGTCCATTGAGCTCATCCTCCTAGAATCTATAATAGAATGGGGTTTCTTCTGTGCCTTATTCAATAGCTGTGTGCCAGAACTATGTTACAACTTAATTATGTTATGTTAATTATACTGATCCCACCTTCTCTTTGTCTATGCAATATATAACCACACCTACAATGTATTTAAACCTCACCCATCCCTCCATTAACCCCTTAAGGACCAAGCCAATTTTTGTTTTTGTGTATCAGTTTTTTCCTCCCCACCTTCCAAGAGCCATAATTTTTTTTTTCGGTCCACAGAGTCACATGATGGCTTATTTTTTTGCAGGACAAATTGTACTTTGTAATATCTCCATTCAATATCCTGTACAATGTACTGAGAAGCTGGAAAAAAATTCCAGAATTGGTGGAATTGGAAAAAAAACACATTTGCGACAAATTCTTATGGGTTTAATTTTTACGGCAATCACTATGTGGTAAAAATAACATGTTACCTGTATTCTGTAGGTCAGTATGATCACGGTGATACCAAATTTATATAGTATTTGCAATGTTTTGAAAAAATGAAAATCTTTTCAAAATAGAAAAAAAAAAATTGTGTCGCCATGTTCTGACACCTGTAACTTTTTAATATTTACAAGTATGGAGCTATGTATGGCATCTTTTTATGTGGGACAAGATGACGTTTTTATTGATACCATTTGGGGGAAGGTATGATAGTTTGATCACTTTTTATTCCATTTTTTTAGGAGGCAAAGTGTTGAAAAAAATCGCCATTTGGCCATTTTGATTTTTTTTCCCCTCTACGAAGTTCACCATATGGAATAAATATTTTTATATTTTAATAGTTTGGGCATTTTTGAGCACGGAGATGCCTAAAGTGTTTATGTTTACTTTTGTTTATTTTTATATGTGATCTAGGGAAAGGGGGTGATTTGAACTTTAGTTTTTTTGTGCTTTTTTAATACTTGTAAAAACTTTTCTTTTCTTCTTTTACTTTTATGATCAGACCCCCCGAATAGGGACCCTAAGGGACTAATGTATTGCAATGAATAGTAAAATCCATTCACTTCTATTACAGTGCATACAGTGCAGTGTGTAATAAAATCATACTAATGACAAGCCTTGGAGCCTTCAATAGGCTCCCGGCAGTTATGGTAACCGATTGCTGCTCTCTGAAGACGTTCCAGAGGGCGGTACTCTAGTAAAGATGGCGGTACCCATGGCACCTGCACACTTTAGATGCTGCGGTCACGTTTGGCCGCGACATCTAAAGTGTTAACAGCTGCGATCAGTGTCAGCACCAATTGCTGCTGTTAACGGCGGGTGCTGGCTGTATTATACAGCCGGCATCCACCATGTATGGAGAAAGCTCAGCTCCTGAGCCCTCTCCATACATCCCCATGTGACCAATGACGTACAAGTATGTCAATGGTAGTTAAGGGGTTAAACAGAATCCACTTAACACAACATGATGATGTGTGGTGTCTCGATTCTCTGAGCTAGCTCATATAACAATTATATATTAATTTGGACTTAGATTCGATTGTGCTCACAATGTCATCTGATATATTGTTTATGATATGTATGCCCTAGTTAGGGGTGTCAAGGCTTATGTATTTTCACAGGCAATGATCCAGTCCAATTATGCCATCTATCCTGCTCTTTTACTGTAGGTATGTGTCTACTACTGCCCTCTCCATATAGCCAGCTACATTATATAGCGGGCAACTGCCAGTTACAACCTTGAACAATGCCAGCACCATTCGTGGCTGTTAACCACTAAGATGAGACAAGCCAGTTATAATACCTTTAGTGAGCCCAGTAGGTGGATAATATACTCCAATACAGACCACATTCTGCATTACAGACAATATACTTCAATTCAGCACTCCATTCTTATTTCTGTATTGGCCTCCCATATGGAATATACTGTAAATGGTGGCATTAGTAATTACAATTTGTCCAGCAGGAAACAAGCCCTCAAACTAGCATGTGATATTTAACAATTGCCTCTGCAATTGGAAATTTAGGATGGAAAGAAGAAGTGTGCATTAAGGTTCTTTCACATTGACGATTTTTCTGCCCGAGAGCTGTCTGTGCAAAAAACAGACATCATACAGACACATCCCTTTTTATCATAGATCAAGAGACACTTTTTCCTCTTTTCTCTACATATCTTGTCCATACAAGTCTATGAAGTCTATGGAAAAAAAAGGAAAGCACTTGGACATCATCTGTGTGCCATCCATGTTTCATCCATTTTTCACATATCTATTGTTAAGTGATGTTTAAAAATTAAAAAGATAGCAACCATTTGTTTGCAGATGCAAAAATAAAAAGCCTGATGAAACATAGATAAAGCAGCTAAAACATGAATGGCATACAGATGAAAAACAGAAATACATTAGATTATATAATGTCTGTTTTCTAGAGCCCACAAAATGGATGGTTCATGTGAAAGTAGCCTTAGAGTGGTTGCATGGATTTAAGTTAAAGGGGTTCTATCATTGGGAAACCCATTTTTCACAAACACCACGTCGGAATAGTCTTTAGAAAGACTATTCTTCTCCTACCTTTATTTTTCTGCTATGCGCAGCCGTTTCTGAGAATTTTCATTTCTCTTCTTTATTCAAATGAGTCTTCAGACAGGACAGGGGGCACACAGCGGGAGTCCCCTGTGCTCAAAGAAGACACTCTTCCGGAGATCCAGCTCCGCCTCTCTCTTCTTCTGCTGACGCCTCTCCACCGCGTCACCAGCCCCCGTTTCTCTGTTCGCGAAATGGCAGAGCCGACTGAGCATGTACGGGATTTGAATCCTGAACAGAGACTCATCACTGTATTCAACTCATGTGTCCTCTCTGGACGCAGATGAGTTGAATTTCGGAACATACCGCCCGCCGACCGAATCCAGGACAGTTGGGAGGTATGCTGTTACCACTGGCTGCCTGAGTCGTGCCTGCATTACCATCAGGGCCCTTCCATCCACTATCACACCGGCTCAGAGAGGAGAGGTCCCCTCTCCAACTGGAAGCACCCCGGGGGAAACTACTACAACCACCATTCAGGTAGTGCTGCAGGACCCCCCTCAACGGTGTCCAGCCCAGGTATGGGGCTGAGGGCTTGGTTGGGTGTGCTTGGCCTAGAAGGTAGCTTATCATCTGCCACTACTACTCCCATCTTCTGGTTCCCTCCATCTGGGTTGCGGCAAATAGATAAAAATTTTAGGCCGGACAACCCCGTTAATGATTTTAAGATATGGGAATCTGTACAACAGAACCCCACCCAATTACCTTTAAGTGTGCCTATCTCACGTTTGATGGTGTTCCCTAGAGGAATACTATGTGTGAACAGGGCTGATTCTAACTTTTGTGCTGCCTGAGGTAAAAATAGAAATGTCATCCCCCAGCCTCAGTGCTCAGCTTAAAGAGGTTGTCAAAGGGCCCTCAGCAGGTGTTAGAAAAAATAAATAAAAAACATACTTACCTGTCTCTGTCGCTCCAGTGTCCCTGGAAGCCCTGCACCCCATGTGGCTGCTGAGGCCTAGCAGTTGCTGGAGAGGGACTGGTGATGTATGTGAGTGACATTACCAGTCCCTCTCCAGTGACTGCTGTGGCTGCTGAGTAGCCTCAGTGGACAGGTGAGATGCAGGACTTCCGAGGACCAAGGCATGTCGTGTGAGCGAACGGGCTGCGACTGGGGATTCAAGAACTTCTAGGACAGGTGAGCATGTTATTTATTTGTTTTTTATGTTACTCCTGCCCCTGCTCAAGAGTATAATAATAGCAGTTCTGTTTGATCTGGTCTGAATGAAACTGCTGAGTGGTTTGCGAGGTTCGCCCAATAAATACACTCAGTGCCGTCCCTCAAAGAACTGGCAATCTGAGGTGAGATGCCCATGTCGCCTAATTGCAGATGCGGCCTTGAGAGTGAATGTAGTTTACAATGGCATGTGAGGATTGAGAGTTGAGGTCCGTTACATTTCATGTGACAAATTTGCATGTGAGATACAGTATATGTTTTGGAATTCATTGTATGTTAATGAAGAAGTATTTTTCCTATTCTGTTGGGAGAATTCAGGATGAGACTCCTTATCCCACTATGCAAATACACCCAAAAGTAATAAGAAAAAAAGAGTGTGCGTTTGTTCAGTTAAGAAGCAGTCAAGAGGCAGTTGAAATCTGATAAAAAAGAGACAAGTAACATGAAGAAAAAAAAAACATTGAGCAAAAGAATTGAACTTTAGACATTAAAGGGGTTTTCCGGGATCAAATGATAATTTAACCCTAAACTAAACACCCTCCCCCGCTTAACTTCTAACTTACTTTAAAAAAAAATTTATGTCATTTGACCGCCCCAGGTACATTTTCTGATTTTCCGGTGACGTTCTGTTTCCCCGTTTCCGAAAATGGAACGTCACCAATACTACACACCCAACCTCATTATACTTACCTGTCTTCATGTCCTCTTCTTCTGGGCATGAAGTGTCACTTCCTTCATTTCTGCCGGCGCCTTCACAATAGAGCTGGAGTGTCGGCACTCCGGCTCTATTGCGCAGGCGCCAGCAGAAGTCAAAAGAAGAAGGACCCGGCGGCACAGAAGACTGTGATTTCCAGGATAGTAAAATAGGTATGATGGAGTGGGTGTGTGTGCTGAGTTAGTTAGTTAGGTAGGGCTAATAGTCCGTGGGCTAACTAGGGAAACAAGGAGGTGGTCTGAGAGAAGGGGGGAGGTAATGAGAGGAGGATCTGAGTGAAGAGTAATGCATCATGGTAGTTGTAGTATAAGAGAGCAGGAAGCTATCCATGTAAGCAAATGCAGAGGATGCCAGGAGCTCCCAGAGAAATCCAGAAATCACTCAAAACACTGCTTGCATTTGGGTGCACTTATTAACCCATTAATAGCACTAACCAACCTTTTTTTTAAAAAAAAGTTGTTTTTGCCCGGAAAACCCCTTTAAGTTAACATTTCAGTAGCATATAAATGTGGCATAAATTTCTTCCCAAATTTTTGTGTAAAAGGAAAATGCATTCTTCAGGGTTGGGAGAGAACGACATTTCCTTTCCAGGAGCATCTATAAGAAAGCATTTGAGTGCCTCAGTAATTCTGCATAGAAGGTGGGCCTGGATTGAGTAGTTTGAATTAAACATTTCAATCATGCAGGCATTGACAAATAAGACTGCAGGTCTTGCATTTAGCATGTTAGAATATTAATAGTTTTAGCTTTTCTGCTTTGTGTTCTTATTTTTGAAGGCACGCAAGACATTGTTTGACTGTCTAGCTGAACTAGTTTGCTATGACGGACCATGATATGGTATCTCACACTCCTTTCAAAGTTATGTGCTCTTTCTATAATCACTGACTCTCATTGACAATTCCTTCAGTATATCCTTTAGGATCATCTTAACATTTTGTTTGGTAATTTGTTCCAGTGGTAAATTATCAGAGTTCTGAATAAAGTACATTAGGTGGCAGGATGATTCTTCTGCCATAGTGAATGGTGGTAATCTTATTTTGGATTGGACTTTTGGGTATGGACAATTTTGATGGGGTGAGTTCCCCAGATGTGAATTCTGTGTTATGGTTGAATGAAAAGCCACAATAAAAGCAACAGCAAGAAATTGGCAGATAACTGCAAGCAGTAGAGACAGCTACAGTGCCTTGCGAAAGTATTCGGCCCCCTTGAACTTTTCAACCTTTTGCCACATTTCAGGCTTCAAACATAAGGATATAAAATTTTTATTTTTTGGTGAAGAACCAACAACAATTGGGACACAATTGTGAAGTGGAACGAAATTTATTGGATATTTTAAACTTTTGTAAAAAATAAAAAACTGAAAAGTGGGGCGAGCCAAATTATTCGGCCCCCTTAAGTTAATACTTTGTAGCGCCACCTTTTGCTGCGATTACAGCTGCATGTCGCTTGGGGTATGTCTCTATCAGTTTTGCACATCGAGAGACTGAAATTCTTGCCCATTCTTCCTTGGAAAACAGCTCCAGCTCAGTGAGGTTGGATGGAGAGCGTTTGTGAACAGCAGTTTTCAGCTCTTTCCACAGATTCTCGATTGGATTCAGGTCTGGACTTTGACTTGGCCATTCTAACACCTGGATACGTTTATTTGTGAACCATTCCATTGTAGATTTTGCTTTATGTTTGGGATCATTGTCTTGTTGGAAGATAAATCTCCGTCCCAGTCTCAGGTCTTTTGCAGACTCCAACAGGTTTTCTTCCAGAATGGTCCTGTATTTGGCTCCATCCATCTTCCCATCAATTTTAACCATCTTCCCTGTCCCTGCTGAAGAAAAGCATGGCCAAACCATGATGCTGCCACCACCATGTTTGACAGTGGGGATGGTGTGTTCAGGGTGATGAGCTGTGTTGCTTTTATGCCAAACATATCGTTTTGCATTGTGGCCAAAAGGTTCGATTTTGGTTTCATCTGACCAGAGCAACTTCTTCCACATGTTTGGTGTGTCTCCCAGGTGACTTGTGGCAAACTTTAAATGAGACTTTTTATGGATATCTTTGAGAAATGGCTTTCTTCTTGCCACTCTTCCATAAAGGCCAGATTTGTGCAGTGTACGACTGATTGTTGTCCTTTGGACAGACTCTCCCACCTCAGCTGTAGATCTCTGCAGTTCATCCAGAGTGATCATGGGCCTCTTGACTGCATCTCTGATCAGTCTTCTTCTTGTTTGAGATGAAAGTTTAGAGGGACGGCCGGGTCTTGGTAGATTTGCAGTGGTCTGATACTCCTTCCATTTCAATGTGATCGCTTGCACAGTGCTCCTTGGGATGTTTAAAGTTTGGGAAATCTTTTTGTATCCAAATCCAGCTTTAAACTTCTCCACAACAGTATCGCAGACCTGCCTGGTGTGTTCCTTGGTCTTCATGATGCTCTCTGCGCTTTAAACAGAGCCCTGAGACTATCACAGAGCAGGTGCATTTATACGGAGACTTGATTACACACAGGTGGATTATATTTATCATCATCAGTCATTTAGGACAACATTGGATCATTCAGAGATCCTCACTGAACTTCTGGAGTGAGTTTGCTGCACTGAAAGTAAAGGGGCTGAATAATATTGCACGCCCCACTTTTCAGTTTTTTATTTTTTACAAAAGTTTAAAATAACCAATAAATTTCGTTCCACTTCACAATTGTGTCCCACTTGTTGTTGATTCCTCACCAAAAAATTAAAATTTTATATCTTTATGTTTGAAGCCTGAAATGTGGCAAAAGGTTGAAAAGTTCAAGGGGGCCGAATACTTTCGCAAGGCACTGTATCTACAGTTAGCACACCTCTGTGGGCTAAGACAGACCGCCAGATGCCTTCACCAGAGCTCTCTGCAAGGAGAGATAGGCTTGAGCTGTATCTGGGGATCTGAATTGTCACCAAACAAATAAATGTACTAATAATAAATGCACTGCTGTAGAAACCAACACAAAGTCCAGTAAACTTACAAAGTGGCGTGGATGCAGAGAAGTCATACTAGCAGAGTCAAAAACTAGGAGAGAACGTAGTAAGCAGAGATGGGAGACAAAAGCAATATCCGGGAAACTAGCCAAGGGTTGCATATCCAGCCAGGAACATCTTTAACTGAGAGGTTTGGTTAAATGCTTTGTGTTTCTGGTGAAGGTAGAAGAACTACCTGTAGATATTTGTATATATTTGTTAAGTATCTTTTGAGTTGGAGAAGGAGAGATCAAAGTATAGTTGTGCCTGGGGAATGGTAGGATGTTGTAATTAAAAAATTCAATTGGTTATTGACAAGCTAGTCTTTCCTGCTACATGTCTTTAGGTAAACTGGTGATGATATTTTTGAATCTTGTTTAACAGTCAATTTTATTTATATCAAGCTGTATAGGGTCAACCTTTCTAATAAGTGTTTAAGGGGTTAAGTCTTGGCAATTCCTCATATCTGTGAGGGCAAGAGTAAAGTAGGGTCTTAGGGGTAAAATGAGGGAAGGTGTCTTTTCAAGCAAAGATAATGTTTTGGGATCACAAGAGAGAAGAGAAATCAGTGCCTCAGCTTCTTGTGTGAAGAGGTACAGTAGATGTATAATATATTATAATATATTGCCCCTCAATATTGTGTAATAAGGTCTCAGTCCTTGTCAGATCGTATTAACGAAGAGTTATTGGTTGTACTACTACACCCTAAGGAGTCAGCAAGAGTGCTGTGAACAAGAGGGCTACTATAATGGCAGGCAGCCTTAGAGCTATGCAGGACAGGGTGGTGTTTCTCCTCTGTTGTCCTTTTAATATGGCATTACAAGACTGTGTCAAAACATTAAGCTAGTTTACAGGCAGCAAGTTCCCAGACAGATCCCTGTGTTGGCAATTTGGGACAACATGTGGCTGCCAAGTTCTTCAAATTATATGGCAAAAGAAAAATAGACTGTAAAGCTGGAGACCTTAGCAGACAGTGGACCCCTTCAAAACAATAAGCAACAGTTGGGTCAGTGTATAAGGATGAAATGTGACAGAGTAGTCTAATTCTCCAAGCTGGAAGGCAGGGAAAAGGCAAAGTTTGATACTGGAGAATTGGTCAATCAGCATTTCCTTTCTGGAAAAAAGTGTCTACAAGGTTGATATAAAGTCATTGATGTAAAGTCTGCACTGGAAATCTGGGGCATGAATGTGTTGGCTCCCACATGTTGAAAGTTGGTGTGGAATGTCTCCACATTCATTTGTAAGCCCTCAAGTGTTGAATGGGCTAGATTGGGATGATTATGATGAATATTAGTTGAAGTGGTGTTAGCTATTGATGGATAAAGGTATTAGTGTAATATGGTTGAAATATGCCAAGGTTCAGAAAGAGTTAACTATTTTTAGTGTGTGATAAGAATAATATTGCTGAAATGCACTTCGCCCTGAATTTATTGGAGGCCCAGAGAGAGGTGAGACAATGTAGCGTAGGGTCCCATCTAAGGACGTTCCCTTGTCGTTGGCTGGGACTAGGGGGAAATATCTCCTATGTGTCTTAGCATATGGTCCAGAACAAGGGATACCAAGTGGAATATATCAAGCAGGGAGGAGGGAAGGAGAAAAGCTTATTACTTGCTTCAATTTGTGGAAAGAGTGATTATGTGGCTCTCTGGTGGATGCGTCTGCATTCGTGAGAACCACACCAGCACTCTTTCCACATCGTAAAGCAGGTAATAAGCTTTTCTCCTTACCCACCTTCTCACCTCAGAGTATTACTACCAAGCAGCAACCTTTGATATATTCCGTTTGTTATCCCCTGTTCTGGACTATCACCCCCTAGTTTAAAGAAGCAGAATAGAACCAGGTGTAAGTTTTTTCTCAGGACTCCTTCTGTAGGGAACTTGCTTCATTACTCATTACATCCTGCTCACCAAACTTCAATTGTTTAATTATGAAAAATAAAGCTTGTACAATGTTCAATGTCTCTCTAAGCATTAAGTAATTAAGTTTTTACATTCTGGTCTATTATTCCTTCCCAAAATGTAATTGATTAGGCTAAATCTAGGAACTGCAGGAAACAAATTTCAATATATGAGTAGTTCATCTGTCCAATGTATTGATGAAAATGAGGTATGAAGTGATGGAAGGAATATTAAGAAAGAAAAGGTAGAACCAATAGAGTAATCTAAAACAAAGACAGACGCATGCTAATAAGTAACAGCATCATAAAAAAAATGAAGCCAAAGATAAAGGAGAGAGAAAATAAAGTTATATATAAGAAAAAGAGAAGAGTACTTTGAAGTAGTTGAGCTGATTCTCACATCCTTGAATTTTCTCCTGAGGCTTTCGAGGAAACTAATGAATAAATCATGAATAGCTGAAATAATTTCAGGAAGTTGTTACCCCAAGGACTCCCTGTAATCAGAGCACTTTACTTCCTCCAGGCAGTGACACAATATAGCAGTTCTATGTGACACACATTATAGGACCATTGGGAATCCACCATCACTTATATTTATGGTTGATAGAAAGGAGGAGATTTAAGATTCTAGAATGAGATTGAGATGTTGTTGTATGATTTATATACTTTACTGATACAACATTTAGTTGTTCCCCTAAAAAAAAAAAAAAAAAAACATGGGAAGATTTAATTTCATGTCCTAAAATTGAAAAATTAGTTGATGTACATTTGCAAAACTAATGTGCCTACATTATCCTATGCATTATTACATTTGTGACTCTAAATTTAAGTCACAGTTTGCAGACGTTTTTTTTTTTTCTTTAAACTCGCATTACCAAGGGAGACAAATCTATATAACTCTTTCCTCTATGGGGCATTCTTGATTTTGGTAAAGGAAATATATAGGCAGAAAATTGTGTATTGTTTAAATCAAGGTTTTTATGTTTAAATGTATATTTTATTTGAAAAGATCTTCTAGGGGGCAGACTCATCAGTCCTCTCATACTATTCTAAGGATAGGATGAGCATGAAAGATAACCCCTCTTTATAAAGCTGGAGGCAGATAACACAGACTTCTTCAGTGACAATACAGTAGGTGATGGTCCTCCAAATGAATGCACACAAAATAAATAGTTAATAGCATTATTCAGTACATATTGAATTTTGAATGAAAGAAATATTGTAGCTTTACATTTACATGTATAAATTTATAATTTTAGCATAAAGTGTTTCCTCAAGTTTCAATATTAATTGGTTCAGGGAAGAACATTGTGAATTGAAACCATTGTAATTTGAGACCAAAACTCTGTAAAACTAGTAATTGTTTTAGTAATTGACCATAAAATGTCACCAAAAAAAATGGAGATTAAAGAAAAAAAAAAATCATCCAATAACTAATATAGCTATAGAAAGCCTTACACATAGAAGTAGAGATAGGTGAACCTCTAAAGATTTTTTTCAGGATAAGGTGGTTTGGTCCAAATATTTGTTTTGGTTCGAATAAGTTCAGTACAAAGCTTACATTAGCTTAAAATATTAAAATATAGTGTATGGCACTGTCAGGGCTCCTAGCACTTTATGGAGCCAATTTCTAGCTCTGTAAGGCAAACTCAGCCAAAGTTATGTCAAAGTGAAAGTGACATGTATATCTATGGCAAAACAGATGGCAAGCACTAAATACAAACTATTACTATTTAACCATACATTTTAACATTTAATGCTCCAAAAATTACCCTTTTTTGGGGGAAAGGTGCTTGCTCATGGTTTTTTTAAGGTTTTTATATAAAAATGTTCTTGTCTTGATTTCTAGTAAGTGCTACAGGCTGGAGACCTTTCTAATTTAACTTTGTTTTTTTTAATGCCAACACTGTGGCACCAACAGTGTGTCATAGTAGGACATGTCTAGGTGTAGCAGACAGCATTAGCAATACAGTAACATGTAAAATGATAGGTGGAAACAAAGGCAGATCTATTTGGTGTCATCAGACGGAGGTAGGTGAAAATCCTCACAGATCTATGCCTGCTTCATTTTGACTAAAATAATTTTTTCCACACTAGCGGTGGACAGTTTGGTCCACCTAGTTGTTACAATGCCTGTAAATCCTCTCAACCATTACTCTTGATGGTAGAAAAGATAAAACTCCCATGGCAAACTGGGCAAATTCCTGCTCTAACCTATTGGTCCAGAATTCCATAGGATTAAAGTTATCTGCTGGAATATAGGAGCAGTCTAGGTACAACAGTGGGTGACAGATGCTTGTTGTGGGTCTGGTTGGCACTGCAAGGTGAAAAAATTCTGGTTCATCATGTTCCATAGACTGTACTGATGGCTGATGATTTTACTGCTGCTTGTAGCTGTGGCACTGGCAGAGGAGATCAAGTGCTGACTGGAAGTGAACTGTGGCTACCTGGGCACACATATTATTGGTATTTGGTCTCCCTAAAAGCTACGGAAAGCTGGGTATACAGCCTATCCTGATATTATGCCAATTTTGCCTCCCTTTTGGGAGGCAGAGAAGAATTGCCCCATTTTGGCCTTATAGTGAGGGTCTAAAAGAAGGTTTGATCCAGTACACATCCCTCTTCTTGATTTTAATAATACAATTGTCACTGTTTTAACAGCAAAGCATGCAGCTTGCCCTGCTTCCAAGTTTGTGCGTGGATTCAGAGTCCTTCCATAGTTGGTCTTCTTGGCCAGAATGGCCATCATTATACATCATTATCAGCTTGAAATAAATAAGGGTCAGCATCCTACAATTGCTGTGACATACTAAGGGCCCAATCTGCTTCCAAACAAGAGTTATCCTCCTCCTCTTCCAGTCTAGGAGTCCGAGGTCCTTCATCATAATGATCCTAATCCAGTTCTTCAACCTCCTCCTGTTCAATCCTGGGCAATGATGGTGACCAAGAGGTGGAAGCTGTTCTTCTTCTTCCATCCCTCGCTGCATGAGTGTAAGGATTTCCTGTAAGATATATAATAAAGGGATGACATCACTGATGTTGCAGTTGTCCCTGCTGACAGATTTGGTGGCCACCTCAATGGGCTTCAGAAGGATACAAACTGCCCTCATGAACCTACAATGGTGGACCTCAAAATAAAACATTGTCCCTGTAGTCTGCTGTATGAAGTAATCATTCACCACGTTGGAGTTGGAATGTCTCAGATGAAGCAGTGCAAAGGCAGACTGTTTTATCGCTGAAAGTCCAGTAGGGTGTTTTTAGCCACATTAGAAAGGTTGAAATGCAGACACTTTTCTGGCTGTGAGCATCACCTCCTTTAAGCCATTATATACGTTAATAAAGATTGCACCACCAAAATCAGCACATGCACCATGCAGGAACAATGTGTTATTCAACCCAAGTGTAACAATATTGGTGCCATTGTCACAACACTGCCCTATTGTGGTTGGCAGGGAGCTATCTACTGTAGTGGGATACTTCCTGCATGATACGGTGGAGCAGCTCCTCTGCTGTCTGGCTCCTCTGACCCAATCTCATTAGCTGTAGAACTTCATGGCAGTGCTTCACCTAGCACCCATAAAACAAAGGAAGAGGAGAGGATGTATTGCCTTGCCCTGGTGAAGATGGAGACAGAAAACATAGCAGAGAGTAGGATCCAGAGGAGGTGAATGTGCCATGCATGGTGTTGGAGCTGGCCTGCACAAACAAGATGGAAATAGCACCTTGTGTTTTTGAACTGTGGCTACTGCCTCTCAAAACATGTATTGTCCTTGTCCGTAATCGCTACTCACATGTTGATAGTGGCATGCACCTTTTCACACACTGACATATCCAAAGTAAGACCGAAATTCTCCAATACATGGAGATATAAAGCTGGGACAGCTTGGCTAGAGAAATAGTGGGGACTAAGTATTCTTCATCAAGGTTGAGTGCATGTTGTCAGTTGGCAAAACACAGTGGAATACACTAAGGTTGTGTTCACACAGAGGAATTTGCTGCGGAATTGGGGGAGGATTTCGTCCCCGAATCCGGGGCAGATTCCTCCCGGAATCCGCCTCCCATTGTTTTCTTAAATTACTTCTTCCCTGTGCCAGTCTGGACTTTTCTGACCCATTGTCCCTGTGGTCTGCAGCATTCAGTAGTCATCCACCGCTTTCTGGTGTTTACACAGATTCTCCAGCATGCGTAACATAGAATTCCATCAAATTTGAACGTCCTAGATTAGGCTGTGCAAGGGCATTCTGATTTGTCCCTGCAAGTGCATCAGGGTGTTCTTAACTAAAATGGCTGAAATTTTTATAGCCATCAACAGTACCACATTTAAGCCACCATACAGTTATGCTAAAAAGTTTACATACTTCGGAATATTTTTTTTGTTTTTTGGCCTTTTTTCAGAGAATATGAATGATAACACAAAAACTTTTTCTCCACTCATGGTTAGTGGTTGGTTGAAGCCATTTATTGTCAAACTTCTGTGTTTTCTGACGTTTCTGGATTGTGAGTAATGGGGAAAGCAAAAGAATTATCCACGGATCTACGGGAAAAGGTAGTTGAACTGTATAAAACAGGAAAGGAATACAAAAAGATATCCAAGGAAGTGATAATGCCAGTCAGCAGTGTTCAAACTGTGATTAACAAATGGAAACTCAGGGGCTCTGTAAAAACCAAACCACGGTCAGGTAGACCAACCAAAATTTTGGCCACAACTGCCCAGAAAATTCAGGATGCAAAGAAAAACCCAAGGTAATTTGGAGTAATGAGACAAAAATCAAACTTTTTGACCACAACCATAAATGTTACATTTGGAGAGGTGTTAACAAGGCCTATGATGAAAGGAACACCATTCCTACTGTAAAGCACGGAGGTGGATCACTGATGATCTGGGGATGTGTGAGCTTCAAAGGCACAGGAAACCTGGTCAAAGTTGAAGGAAAGCTGAATGCAGCATGTTATCTGCAAATACTGGAGGCATATTTGCACTCATCAGCCAGGAAGCTGTGCATGGGACGTACTTGGACGTTCCAACATGACAACGATCCAAAAGACAAGGCCAAGTTGACCTGTCATTGGCTACAGAAGAAGAAAGTGAAGGTTCTGGAATAGCCATCTGAGTCTCCTGACCTCAATTTCATTGAGCCACTCTGGGGAGATCTCAAGCGAGCAGTATATGCAGGACAGCCCAGGAATTTATAGGAACTGGAGACTTTTTGCCAAGAAGAATGGACAGTTTTACCATCTGAGAAAATAAAGAGCCTCATCCACAACTACCACAAAAGACTTCAAGCTGTCATTGATGTTAGAGGGGGCAAAACACGGTTGTAAGGGTCTTGCCAAACGTAGCAACCCTGACACTACTGCAGAGGTCTGGGAGGAAGGACAGAGACAAGTGAGCCCTAATCTCACCCCAGCCACTGTCCCTTCCTACTTGTCTCACTGTCCTAATGACAGGAACAACTTGGAGCCGGTCCCTACTCTGAATAAGTGACAACACAGAACGTAGACAGGACGCACAAACAACAAAAGAGAGGTCAGGAAGCCAAGGGGTCAGTAACAAACGAGCAAAGCAGTACAAAGTCAAAATCCAAGAGAATAGTCAGGGGCAAGCCAAAGGGTCAGAGAATCAAGTAGCAAACGTATAAAGGAATAGTAAGAGAGCAGGCAAAACACAAGTGAAATAACCGGCAACTTGCTGAGAAATGACATCCTGTAAATAGAAAGTCTGGTCCCAGCCACAGATCTGATAGGAACACAGGCTGTCAATCAACAGGCCAGGAAGAGATTAACTCTATGCAGTTCAGAGAGAAATGTTCCTAATTACACGGGTGTGGCTTTACACAGCAAGGGAACTAGGACCATGTTCAGACTGAGCATCAAGAAACTTAAACAAAGAACCAAACTGAAGACGCCTCCTTCACCACAGCGTGCGATCGGAGGGCGGCGCCGAGACCCGAAACGGCAGAGACGTTACAGTACCCCCCCTTTATGAGGGGCCACCGGACCCTCACCAGATAAACCAGTTTTAGTAGGACCCAGTATTTTCTCTGCCTTCAATTCAGGGTCTTTTTGCACAAGCACAGACACTGGTGGGCCAGGCAAACATTTTTTATTCACCTGGCATTTCCCACCTTTTGCAGCCGAGACAGTCTCCTCAGTAACACAATTTAAGGTGTGCAAAACAATACAGTGGGATGAGCACTGATCTCCCCATTTTACCAACTCCCTTTTACCCCAATCAAAAATAGGGTTATGGAGGTTCAATAAGGGGAGCCCCAAAATAATATCGGAAGACAGATGCTCCATAACAAAAAAGCTCATGACCTCTGAATGAGCAGAACCAACTTGCAACGTTATTAAGGGGGTCTTGAATCGGACCTTACCCCTGGCCAGTGGGGCAAAATCCGCTCCAGTAACTGCCAGAAGAGTGTCAAGTGGCAAAAGCTCAATGCCTAAAGCTGAGACAAACGAGAATGTGACAAAGTTTGCCGCAGACCCAGAGTCAACTAAGGCCTGGCCAGAAACAGATCTGTCCCCAGAGGACAGAGACACAGATAACAACATCTTATTGTTATTACTGACAAATACCTGGTTGCCTGAGTGGTTCTTCTGATTACCACTCAGGCACTGAAGTTTTTCTGATGGTCTGCGGGGTCTGATCGAGCAGTCACTGATAAAATGACCGGAAGCACCACAGTACAGGCAGAGGTTGTTCCTGAGACGAAGCTCTCGTCGCGTCTTGGCATCCATAATTCCCAGTTGCATAGGTTCCTCACCAGGAGTCATGGGAGAAATAACAGGTTTCTCAGGAGAGAGTGAGGGAGAGACAGAAAACTTGGAAGAAGCAGACCCTATTCTCTCTTTAACATTTTCCTGGATCCTGCGGTCAATACGGACAGCCAAAGTCATGGCCTGCTCAAGAGTGGGAGGATCTGGGTGACCAACCCAGAGCTCCTTAACACGGTCACACAGGCCTTGTTTAAAGTGGGCCTTTAGAGCTGACTCACACCAACCTGCAGTCACGCTGCACTTGCGGAATTCTGCGCAATATTCCTCAGCAGAGCGTTTGCCCTGCCGCATGGTGAGGAGTTGCGATTCCGCAAGACCAATGTTGTCTGGCTCAGCATAGATAGACCCCAAAGACAAAAAAAATTTTTCAAAGTCAGTCCACTCCTCAGCCCCTGGAGGGAGTTTAAGGGCCCAAGCTTGTGGATCCCCCTGTAGGAGGGATATAACTACTCCCACCATTTGGGCCTGGGATGCATGTGGATTAATCCGGAAATACAAGCGACAAGACTCCCGGAAAGTCTCAAACCTTTCACGATCCCCTGAAAAACGGTCGGGGAGTAGCATCTTAACTCTAAAAGGGGCAGAAACAACTGGAGATGCTGCAGCGGCATCAGTAAGGGTCTGCACCTGTTTAGCAAGCTCATTTACCAGGACTGCCAAACCTTCCAACTTGGCTGCAAGGCCCTGAATAGGATCCATGCTGCCCCTATGGGAAGCAATGGCAGAATATATCGGCTGGTTATTCTGTAAGGGTCTTGCCAAACGTAGCAACCCTGACACTACTGCAGAGGTCTGGGAGGAAGGACAGAGACAAGTGAGCCTTAATCTCACCCAGCCACTGTCCCTTCCTACTTGTCTCACTGTCCTAATGACAGGAACAACTTGGAGCCGGTCCCTACTCTGAATAAGTGACAACACAGAACGTAGACAGGACGCACAAACAACAAAAGAGAGGTCAGGAAGCCAAGGGGTCAGTAACAAACGAGCAAAGCAGTACAAAGTCAAAATCCAAGAGAATAGTCAGGGGCAAGCCAAAGGGTCAGAGAATCAAGTAGCAAAGTATAAAGGAATAGTAAGAGAGCAGGCAAAACACAAGTGAAATAACCGGCAACTTGCTGAGAAATGACATCCTGTAAATAGAAAGTCTGGTCCCAGCCACAGATCTGATAGGAACACAGGCTGTCAATCAACAGGCCAGGAAGAGATTAACTCTATGCAGTTCAGAGAGAAATGTTCCTAATTACACGGGTGTGGCTTTACACAGCAAGGGAACTAGGACCATGTTCAGACTGAGCATCAAGAAACTTAAACAAAGAACCCAACTGAAGACGCCTCCTTCGCCACAGCGTGCGAGCGGAGGGCGGCGCCGAGATCCGAAACGGCAGAGACGTTACAACGGTATTAAGAAATGGGGTATGTGAACTTTTGAACATTTTGATGTTTTTGGTTGTCATTATGTTTTAAAAAGAAAAAACAGAAGTTTGACAATAAATGGCTTCAACCAACCACTAACCATGAGTGGAGAAAAAGTTTTTGTGTTATGATTCATATTCTCTGAAAAAAAGGCCTAAAAACCAAAAAATCTGTAGGGGTATGTAAACTTTTTAGCACAACTGTATATGTTTATAAAGTAGGATACCAATAAATTTATGTAAATTAAAAATGTAAAAGAAGTTTTCAGCTAACCACACTTGCTATCTTTTTTCCCCATCTGTGTACACTGCATCATGAGAGCTTTAAAACATCACCAAATATTCCAAATTCCAGCAGTCCAGCACTCCAAGAAGACAAATAAAATTATATTTTTTTTTTTTTATTGCTGATCACGTGAATTAAAATCCACACAGCTTAACCTCTTTATGACGCAGGGTAGTTTGTACGTTGGTATGTTAATGCTTGGCGACTTTTTTCATATTTTCCCTCCCCGTCTTCCAAAATTCATAACTTTTTTAATTTTCTGTCCTCAAGTGTGAGGATTTATTCTTTGCATGATGAGTTGTACTTTTATTTGCCATCATTTTAGGGTACAAATAATGTTTTGATTAGCTTTTATTTACTTTTTGGGGGTCCATGTGAAATAACACACAATTCTATCATAATTTTTTGCATTTTGTTTTTATGGCGTTCACTCTTAACTCAACACTCTTGACATTAAAAATGACATGGCAGCTTTGTCCGGTGGGTCATTCCGATTACGGCGATACTGTATTTATATTGTTTTTTTTATTACATTTTAGCTCTTTTACAAATAAAACATCACTTTTTGAAAATGAACGATTTTCCTGGGGTCACCGTATTCTGACGCCTGTAACTTTTTTACTGTACTGTTCACGGAGAAATGTAAAGAATCTTTATTTGCGGGGCAAGTTGTACTTTTTATTGGTACTAATGTTTGGTATGTATGACTTTTTAATCACTTTTTATTATTATAAAGCAAAGTGACCAAAATACGTTAATTTGTGCATTGCGGTGTATTTTTTTTTTTACGGTGTTCAGTATACAAGCTAATTAATGCTACCTAACTTTTTTTTATTTTTTTGTTTACATCATATATTTTTTAAATATAAAGGTGGGTTTTTTTTTACTTATTATTATTTGTTTATTTATTTTTGTGTGTTTTTACCTTGCGTGTGCATTTTTTCACTTTTTACATGTCCCACAAGGGGACTTGAAGCTGGGATCCCAGATACCCTGTTCATAGTTACATAGTTACATAGTAGATGAGGTTGGATGAAGACATCAGTCCATCAAGTCTAACCTATAACCCTACAGTACCTTACAGTGTTGATCCAGAGAAAGCCAAAAAACCCCATGAGGCTTTTGCCAATTGCCCCATTTCAGGGGAAAAAAATCCTTCCCAACTTCAATCTGGCAATCAGTATAAAACCCTGCATCAACTTGTTCTTAATTAAATCTAGAACCCATAACTACAGATGAGCGAATCGAAGTTGACGAAATGGAACTCAATCGGAATTTCAGGAAATATTCGATTCGCATCGAATCCGGATTTCCTCACACTTCGAGGTAATGAATCGCATTTTTTCCTAAAATGGCTGCTGCACATGTTAGGACATGGGGCAAGGAACTCTGGGAACACGGGATCACCCACAATGCCATACATGCAGCCAATCAGCAGCCAGCCAGCCTGTGATGTCACAGCCCTATAAATACCCTCCACCATCTTGGATTCAGTCATTTACCAGTGTACTTAGTGCAGGGAGAGACATCAGCAGGCGCTAGGGAAAGTGGTAGAAAAGACTTGAAAACTGATATTTTGCTCAATCAAAGTTCAGGGAAAAAGCGTTAGAAGTGTAGGAAAAGGATAGGGAGGAATTTATACAGAGTATTGAAGCAGAACAGGGTTTATTTGGGGTGTTTGCAGCCTGGGTAATAGGAACAATCCTACTACACCTTGCTGCACTGATTGCCATTATCCTGCTGCTCATTGCAGGTTAGCAATAGATCATACCTGTGTAATTCACATTTTTGGGGTCTTATTAGTCCTTGTGTGGTGCAGTTATACGTTGTAAAGCCTTTTGTTGGTGTTTATTAGTGGGGAAAAAATAAGTGGCTTATTAGTTGTGTGCTGAAGGGAGAAAATTACAGGCCTTTTTGCCACGCATTAGTGGCAAAAATAAAAGGATTGTTATCCATTAATCTCCACAGTTATCTGTTATAATGCCTTTCCTTGGCGTTTATTAGTGAGGAAAAAATAAGTGGCTTATTAGCCGTTGTATGTTGAAGGGAGAAAATTACAAACCTTTTTCCCCTTTATTAATTTCCTTTTCATTTACTTATTTGATCTAACAGTATGTCAGACAGAGAAGTGACAGGCCCTGCACAGGGAAGGTGCACAGGCCTAAATGTTTTCACAGGTTGCAGCAGAGTAAGGGGGCGCTTCCAGAGTAAGGGGACATGGCAGAAGGGAGGACAAACTGAACTACTATAAAGACATCCTATGTAGTTGGTTGGCCGCTTCCTATCTGCGCCATCCTCCGTCCTCTCGCAGGTCTGACCAGGGGATCCATGGGTGCTCACCTTTTACTGCCATGTCTGCTGTGAGGGGGTGGGGGGGCAGGAGCAGTATCAGCTCCATCAGCAGCAGCTGGAGCCTAGAGTCGCTGATGAGCAGCTTTCTTCACCTGCATAGTGAAGAAACTACTCACCAGCAGCTAGACATAGAGCAGACCCTGAACCAGCAGGTGGTGGCATACTTGGAGTGCACCCTGCCACCCATCATTGAACATCCGCTGGACTACTGGGCAGCCAAACTGGATTTGTGACTGCAACTTTCCGAGTTAGCCATGTTGGTTTTCTAAGGTTTCTGGCCCGTTTATTCCCATAAGGTATATGTTTTTAGTGGTCCTATTTAGAAGGCTTTCGAAAATGTCCCATTTTGTTTGTGTTCCGGTCACTTTGAGGACATTGTCCCAGTTTATTCTGCTAAGCTCCTCTCTCAGTTGGTTAAAATTGGCCTTCCTGAAGTTTAGTGTTTTTGTACCCCCTCTACTGAACATCTTTTTAATGTGTATAAGAAAATTTATGTTGTGGTCACGATTACCTAGCTGACCCTCAACCTCTACTTTCGACAATGTGTCAGGTTCATTTGTTAAAATTAAGTGCCTCGCCTCTTGCTGGGTCCTCGCACTGGTTGAGATTTTCTTTTATTACTGACTATAAACTGTTCCCTTTGTTGGACCTGCAGGTTTCTACCTCCCAGTTGATATCTGGGTAGTTGAAATCCCCCATAATAATGACTTTATTATGCTTTGTGGCCTCATCAATTTGTTTTATTAGTATATTTTTAGCTTCTTCCATTATATTTGGGTATTTATAACAAACCGTTATCAGTATTTTATTATTTGTTCCTCCCTAATTTCCACCCATAAGGACTCCACATATTCATTTTCCTCCCAGATGTCCTCACACAGCACTGGCTTAAGGCAGGATTTTACATATAAGCAAACACCTCCCCCTTTCCTATTGGTACGCTCCTTTCTAATCCTACTGTATCCCTGTATATTTACAGCTCAGTCATAGCTGGAGTCCAGTCATGTCTCACTTATCCCCACAATGTCATATTTTTTTCCAACATTATCACTTCTAGTTCCTCCATCTTGTTAGTGAGACTTCTGGCTTTAGTATACATACATTTAATGGATTTATCTTTATCCCTACTCTTCCACTTCCTACTAACTGTTCTAACCCCACCCCCCGATCCTTCCACAGTTAAAGTGTTTAGCCCTCTTTCCATTTCTACACTATCTTGCCCTCTACACCTGTTACCCTCCGCCAATCCCTAGTTTAAACACTCCTCCAACCGTCTAGCCATCTTCTCCCCCAGCACAGCTGCACCCTCCCCACTGAGTTGCAGCCCATCCCTACCATAGAACCTGTAGCCCACAGCAAAGTCAGCCCAGTTTTCCAGGAACCCAAACCCCTCCTTCCTACACCAGTTCTTGAGCCATTTGTTTACCTCCCTAATCTCCCGCTGCCTTTCCTGTGTGGCCCGTGGTATAGGTAGTATTTCTGAAAATACTACCTTTGAGGTCCTTGCCTTCAGCTTGTTCCATAGATCCCTGAAATCAAGGACCTTCTACCTACCGCTAACTTTGTCACTTGCGCCAACGTGCACCATGACTGCTGGATCGACACCAGCCCCATCCAGTAATCTATCAACCTGATCCTGCGATGTGTTGAACCACATACTCACCTGTCCCCAGCACTCTGGTATCCATCACCACAGCCCTTTATTGCCTCGTCCCCGGAAGGCCTGTGTGACCGAATGGCTGTGGTTGCGGACACTGGAGCAACAGGGAAGGGTGAAATTGTTTGTTTTGGAGTTTTTTTTGGAATTGGACAACCCCTTTAAGCTGAGCCTTGAGGATGGATGTACAGTACAGACCAAAAGTTTGGACACACCTTCTCATTCCAAGATTTTTCTGCATTTTCATGACTATAAAAATTGTAGATTCACACTGAAGGCATCAAAACTATGAATTAACACATGTGGAATTATAAACTTAACAAAAAACAGTGAAACAACTGAAAATATGTCTTATATTCTAGGTTCTTCAAAGTAGCCACCTTTTGCTTTGATTACTGCTTTGCACACTCTTGGCATTCTCTTGAAGAGCTTCAAGAGGTAGTCACCTGAAATGGTCTTCCAACAGTCTTGAAGGAGTTCCCAGAGATGCTTAGCACTTGTTGGCCCTTTTGCCTTCACTCTGCGGTCCAGCTCACCCCAAACCATCTCGATTGGGTTCAGGTCTGGTGACTGTGGAGGCCAGGTCATCTGGCGTAGCACCCCATCACTCTCCTTCTTGGTCAAATAGCTCTTACACAGTCTGGTGGTGTGTTTGGGGTCATTGTCCTGTTGAAAAATAAATGATGGTCCAACTAAACGCAAACGGGATGGAATAGCATGCCGCTGCAAGATGCTGTGGTAACCATGCTGGTTCAGTATTCCTTCAATTTTGAATAAATCCCCAACAGTGTCACCAGCAAAGCACCCCCACACCATCACACCTCCTCCATGCTTCACGGTGGGAACCAGGCATGTAGAGTCCATTCGTTCACCTTTTCTGCGTCGCACAAAGACACGGTGGTTGGAACCAAGATTTCAAATTTGGACTCATCAGACCAATGCACAGATTTTCACAGGTCTAATGTCCATTCCTTGTGTTCTTTAGCCCAAACAAGTCTCTTCTGCTTGTTGCCTGTCCTTAGCAGTGGTTTCCTAGCAGCTATTTTACCATGAAGGCCTGCTGCACACAGTCTCCTCTTAACAGTTGTTGTAGAGATGTGTCTGCTGCTAGAACTCTGTGTGGCATTGACCTGGTCTCTAATCTGAGCTGCTGTTAACCTGCGATTTCTGAGGCTGGTGACTCGGATGAACTTATCCTCCTCAGCAGTGGTGACTCTTAGTCTTCCTTTCCTGGGGCGGTCCTCATGTGAGCCAGTTTCTTTGTAGCGCTTGATGGTTTTGGCCACAGCACTTGGGGACACTTTCAAAGTTTTCCCAATTTTTCGGACTGACTGACCTTCATTTCTTAAAGTAATGATGGCCACTCGTTTTTCTTTACTTAGCTGCTTTTTTCTTGCCATAATACAAATTTTAACACTCCATTCAGTAGGACTATCAGCTGTGTATCCACCTGACTTCTGAACAACACAACTGATGGTCTCAACACCATTTATAAGGCAAGAAATCCCACTTATTAAACCTGACAGGGCACACCTGTGAAGTGAAAACCATTTCAGGTGACTACCTCTTGAAGCTCATCAAGAGAATGCCAAGAGTGTGCAAAGCAGTAATCAAAGCAAAAGGTGGCTACTTTGAAGAACCTAGAATATAAGACATATTTTCAGTTGTTTCACACTTTTTTGTTAAGTATATAATGCCACATGTGTTAATTCATAGTTTTGATGCCTTCAGTGTAAATCTACAATTTTTATAGTCATGAAAATACAGAAAACTCTTGGAATGAGAAGGTGTGTCCAAACTTTTGGTCTGTACTGTATGTCCATGGCTTTTTTCAGTCACTGCGCATGCACCAGGGGCTCAGTGACTGTCAGGTGTGCAGTAGTAGTCAAGCCTAATTTTCTGATTGGGGGGGATGGTCTCCATTTCAATTTTCACCTTAGGCAACAGAAAAGCAAGAATCGGTCCGGAATGCAAGTTATAGAGATGGATGGAATTGGAAAAGACTACACTAAAGTCCTGTTTGCACATCAATCCACAGTTAGCTTAGTGTAAAGGTGACATGGCATTACAAGATATTCCAACAGCATGTGCCATAAATGCTTCACATGCTAGGACTGCACATTTAAGTGCACTTTTGCAACATTTTTTATTGCTGAGATGCAACTAGCATAACTACTGTTATGTGTTTCCATAGTTACAGACAACAAAAAAAAAAGCACATTCAAGTCACTTCCATTTCTTCTACTATTTGTATAGGTAGGATCAGGTACCAATAACTTTTTCTTATAGTTAGTACTGTAACTTTGGAGACATATTGGGGTATTCTGTTAGAATTTGTGCCAAAAATCTGTCTGCCCCCCGCGTGGGTCTTCCCCCTGCCGTATGGGATAGGTCTTTCCTGTTTGCACATAAGCTCCTGTTGCCTTGCGGTGCACAAGAAAAGAATTTCAAAATTCTGTCTCGGTGGTATCGGTGTCCTGACTTCCTCCACAGAATCTATCCTGCTGTGACTGACTGGTGTTGGTGCTGTGGTTCTGAGAAAGGTAGCCTATATCACATCTGGTGGGAGCGTGACGTTCTTAGGCCCTTCTGGGATGCTGGGTTTGCTTTTTATACTAAGGTGTGTGGTCGCACCATCGCAGTAACTCTCCAACTGGCCCTTCTTTCAGCTATTCCTGGCAGGATTTCTGCAGTAAAGAAGGATCTCCTGCGACACTTTCTCACGGCTGCTAGAACCGTAATTCCCATAGCGCCCTCCCTGGTTGAGTTTCTACAGGAGCTTCTCTTAATAAGGAGAATGGAGGCACTGGTGGCGGAGGATTCTCCTGATACTTCCAAATTTGATGCTATCTGGCGGCCTTGGGTGATGTTTCAGGATTCGGCTGAGTTCTCCTCTTTCTTCTCCTGATTCAGAATTGCCTTGCTATTCTTCTTTCCCTTCCCTCTTAGGAGGTTACTGGTTGTTTTACTCTCCCCCTGTTGTCCCCCCCTCCCCCTCTCTCTCTCCCATATGTGTCCTCTTGATTGCTGTTTCCATTGTTTGTTTGTCTCCCATTTATTTGAAGCCGTTGTTTTTATGGCCCTATATACCTGGGCTTCCATTTCTTTGTTATTGCATTGTGTCCCAAAGCGTTGGGCGGGGTTCTCCTAGCCTTTTTTATACAGGTCTGCGTGCCTTTGCACCACTTGTTTGTTTACATTTTTCATGTCCCTTTTCTATTGTATTTGAAAAATCTGTCATAAACAGAGTGTTTTTGCAAATCGCAGCATGTCAATTATAACTACAGGAACGCTGGTGTTTTCCATATAGGTATAATGGAAGCAGATTTTCTGTGAATCTGCTGCAGAAAAAAATGTGATGCGTTTCCGCCATGTTTTTTTTCTGCAGTGTTTTTTTGGCTGCAGATCGTTATGTGGCACTTTACACTTGTATGAAAAGAGAGCGTGATTTAATTGAAAAGTGGCAGAGTTTAAGATGTAATGCCGTGAGCCAAGAAAGGCACCAAATATGAGCCAAAATTATTAAGCCGACTAGACTAAATAGCCTAACAATACGCTAGATTTATCAGAATCTGACCCTTTGATAAATCTTGTGCAGATTAAGACTGTCTAGTCTAAATCTGCACTGTCTAAAACTTAGACACTATTAATAAACCTGTCTTATTATTCTGTGTAAAAGCTGTATTTAAAAAGGATATTTTTAATCAAGGCATTTTGCTAAATTACTAATTTGTTACTTACAATTCAATGGAACATTAAAAAGTTGCAAAACTATATATCTTTTGTACTGTAATAAAAATATTTACAAACATTGCATTGCCTTGTTCACTAAATGTTCATGTAAAGATTTCAACTCAATTAGAGTTCAGTCATCTGTGAAATAGAAAACATAGTTCAAGAGTCTTACTACTTCTAGCTACCACGACGCATAATTTCTAAATGAAAACAACTAATAGAAAACTTAATGGCAATTAGCAATTAAAAGGGATTGGGGTCTGAGCACTTGCTTGAAATAACTTTTTATATAAAAATACAAATATACTAAAAAAAAAAAGCAGCATTGACTTTTAACCATATTCTCAAGGCGGAGCAATGCTATGGATCCTTTCATTGTTACCTTAGTACCTAAGTATTCAGTTGACTATTCAGGATGGGCTAATGTGTGTGTGTGTGTGTGTGTGTGTGTGTGTGTGTGATGTGATGAATAACACTATTTCTGGCCATTATATGATTTGTATTCTGCATTTTAACAGCTTTTCCCTTTGCAAACTTGATCTCTGTTTCTCATCTGTCCCTAAGCTAGTGGATAGAGACTAGCTGCTACAACTTCTTCCATAAACCAATGTTGGATTTTGATGTGGACAATTTGGGAAAAGTTCGGGGCCCAAGGCTCCCAGATGACCTATGGCTGCCCATTCCACCCGTCATGTTAGATGGGTTTTCCCACTACAGCAACTTCCACAGGATAGTGAGGCCAGAGATGTCTAATATATACAAGATATATAAGATTGTCTCCACATAGTCCCTGTATCCAACAATATATTGCACAACTCCTAATATGTAATGTATTCAGAAATGGTACTGAGGAAAGCAGTTAAAGGAGTTGTCTCACAGCTACTCTTTATTTTTCAGCTGTTTGCTGTACTATCCCTCTGCAGCCTGTAATAGAAGGGCTGCAATTTTACAATGCATGGTAATTCATTAGTATTGCAATGCATTGTTTTAGTGAACAGACCTCTAGGCTTTAAGATCCCTAGGGGGTCTAAAAATTACAGTAAAAAAAAGGGGGGACGTGTCCTGGCACGCTGAGGAACAGACATGTGTGAAGCTTGCTCCATCTCCAGCCTAAACACAGGGGGTCCCTCCTCATCTCAGGCACCTGAGGTGCCAATTTCTAATTTCTTTCTCCTACTGGGAGAGCTCTGACAGTCCGTTGAGAGCGATAACTGCTCAGAGGCTCCTGCCTTACCCCTACTTTCTGGTGACCCTGCATTGCAGGCTTCAGCAGACAAGAATGCTTCCCAGCAATCTACAGAGGAGCTCTCTCAACCTCCCGCAACGCCTGAGGACACCATCAAAGATGCTCGGACCCCAGTGAGTCCTCCTTGCATACCTGCACTGTCATCTGCTCCATTGCCGTTGCTGGTGGGACATCACCGGTCTTCTTGAGACAATGAATGTACGCTGGTAATGGCGCCAGATGCACAGGTACTACGACTATGCTCCGACTACACCAAGTGACACCTCTCCTCTTCCTCAGTCCAGCACTGCCTCCTGACAGGCCCCTGCACCACTACAATACCGTATATAAAGCTCCCATGGGTTCCCAGAACTGGTTATGCAAGGGATTCTGATTGGGGCAAAAGAAATCACTTTTCCAGTCCCCAGTAACTAAGGGACGCTCTGCTAGACACCAATTACCTCCTCAGGATACAGATCTTTCCTCCAAAGAAGACCACACTCTCTCCATCATTTGCCACTGAATTAGACATGTCGTGTTTCTAGCGCATTCTGGCCGGCAGTGGTCTCTTTTCCTGTACTGCATCTATGACCACCAGACAAACCCTCCAGGGACATCCTGGGTTACAGATGGTCCTTGACCTTCTTTCTAGTAAAAAGGATATGGACAATCTTGCTTTTGAATTGAAAAGTGCTAGCCTATAAGACCTTAGAGTGGTTAAAACAGATATAGCCAATCTGCAACAGCGAGTTTCTGCGTCGATACAATCACTACAACAGTCGTCTTCGGCTACTACTGTCCAGTATTGCAAATTGGTGGCACATGTTGCCGACGTTGAAAACCGCAACCAATGTAATAATATCAGGATCCACGGCCTGCCAGAAGCCACACCACCATCCAATCTCATTCCCTCTCTCACTGGAATATTTAACATGCTGCTTGGCTGATACCGGCATTGAGACTGACCATGCTCATCGTCCACCCAGATCTCGCAGTTCTGTCCCGACGAAGCCTCGTGATGTCATCTGTAGGGTACACTACTATGCCTAAATAGAAAGCAATGATGCAAACAATAATAAAACTTAGCATTTATTAATAAATTTAAAATGAAGAGGTCCCTAAATCTGAATCAACCATCATACATTTGCCACTCTATAGAGTATCATGTTATAGCAGGTACATATAAAATCACCACCATAGAAAGTTGTATATTATGGAAGCTATATAAATAAATAATGAAACTATCTTACCAATATCTGAAGACGGGAGTAAAACAACAGGTGAGGGCACGTCACAGGAGGAAGAACCACAGTCCCTATTCCTCCCCCTAAAACACTTACCCTTACAAACAAAATGACTCCCGCCCTAACAAGGGCAGTACCAAGCTGACCCTAAAATTGACCCTAGTTATCCTTAGTTCCTACGCGTTTCCTGGTACAGTAACGCACCAATCATCAGGGGACTTTCTAGACTACTCATAAACTCCAATATTCTTGGTCAAAGAAAATGTATAAATGCTGCCTACAGTGGTAAAGCAAAACCAATCAAATTAAACCCCACAATGGAGGAAAAGAGCTATCTGACTCCATGTAGTGACAATGGTAGCAAGATCCCTATATCTTAGGACATGTTATATAGTAAAGGGCTCCACCCCCTAACTCAGGTGTGCCCAAACTCACATGGATGATGTTCAAGATTCGCGCCAAAACCGGCACACAATGATGACGTCACTCGCGGGACCGCGTCATCTCTATAATACTGAAATCGATACATCCATTTCATCGCTGTGCACACGTATGAAATAGAAATATCGCGCATGCGCACATTCTACCGATCTCGGACCAATCATAACACATTGGAAATGAGCATGCGCAATGAGGTGATCTATTGGCCACACCCCTCATATGCGCGTCGGCCAGGAGGATTGTTCAATTACCTCCTCCTAGCACTGACACATACCTAAATCCAAAGACGCGTCCTACAGTCACCCAGCAGCAAACCAGTTGCTAGGTAACAAAAACGCTTAAGGATAATACACCAAAAGCACCTGGACAGGCCCAATCAGCCTACCATCCAGATCAGTAAGCTCCAGAACATTAAAAGCTCGACTTTATCAGAAAAATGACAGCCCAGAATAATATAAAATAAGCATTCTTTGAGGTTCAAAAATGGCTAACAAGCAAAATGAAAAAGCATATGCATCAGGAAGAAATATTCCACTAAATTCAAAATCGCAAAACTGACAAAATACCATAAGGCATATACATATAACCAAAGGATCTCTCTTTATGTAAAATAGAAAGAAGATTTTTAATATGTGCTTTCAAAATGCAAAACTTTTTTTATTTATTTTATTTTATTCCATTCTATGGGAAAAAGGAGGAGGGAAGAAAGTTGGGGAAAGAAGAGGGAGGAATTAGCAAAGGACAATCAAATGTAACAGCAAAAATTTAGCCACTCATTAAGCCCATCTGGAATCTCAGTTTTTAATTTAAATATCCACTTTGCCTAACGCTGTAAAGTCATCTTATCCGAGATGTCTCCCGTCAGGTGACCTCCAAACCATGGACTGTCCTCTTTCTCTGTTTTGTTACATTACTAGTTTAATACTTGTTGCCCTTGATTACTTTCTTACCTCTCTCGCACTCTCCTGCTCATTCGGACTCTCATCTTTTCACCTTTATGGATTGGGACAGACGCTGCTATACAATTCTTTCTGTACTAACACAACCATGATTCCTTCTGTGCCTATCACGACCCCACATAGTTTGGTGACCAATATCAGGGCCTACCTCGAGACTTGTGCTCACCTATTGTGCCTCCCCCCTTGTGGTTACTGCCCCTTTCCTTGCCCATCTCCTTCACTTTTATCTTTTCCTCCTTCTCCTCCTAACTCAACCCCACAGCATCATGATTTCCCTAGCCCTTTCTCCTCTCCTCCTCTCCTAATGGAGGACATCATAGTATCATCCTTCAATGTCAAAGGTCTAAACACTCCTGAAAAACATTCTCAAGTTCTCAGATCCTTATTTTGCGTCTACAAGAGTCCAACTTCCTTACCTCCCATATGCCAGTGATTAAAAATCACTACTATCTAGTTTGGTCCCATAGTAGCAGTGCCCAGGGGAAAACTTATGGTGTGGCCATCTTCTTCCACAAAAACCTCCCTCTCAAAATACTTGACTCCCTCTCTGATCCTGAGGTTCATTTCCTTTTTGTAGTATATAATATTTACGGGACTACCTACACTATAGCTAACATCTACTTACCTAAATTTATTCTCATGCCCATAACTTGTACAGCAGACTGGATTATATATTTGTCCCCCACCGCCCTCCTGCTGCAAGTGACTGCAGCTAATATTGGTTCCGCCTTGCTCTCTGATCATGCCCCTGTTACCTGCTCCCGCAGTCTTCATCCCCCACTAGGTGCTCAAACTCTTGGAGGCTAAATGAGTCGCTCTTGCGTGATGCTCAATGCCTGTCCGATTTTAAACTCTTCATCACTAACTTCGCACACGACCATCTACAGGATGATACCTCTCCGCTTATTCAGTGGGAGGCCTTGAAATTTGTCTTGAGGGGGTCTTGATAAGACATAGTGCCAGGATTAAACGAGAGGCCGGTGCAAAGTACCATCCCAACTGTGAAACACGAGGGTGGCAGCATCATGTTGTAAGGTTGTTTTGCTGCAGGAGGGACTGGTGCACTTCACAAAATAGATGGCATCATGAGGAAAGAACATTATGTGGCAATACTGAAGCAACATCTCAAGACATCAGCCAGGAAGTTAAAGCTTGGGTGCAAATGGGTCTTCCAAATGGACAATGGCCCGAAGCATACTGCCAAACTGGTTACAAAGTGGCTTAAGGATAACAAAGTCAATGTTTTGGAGTGGCCATCACAAAGCCCTGATCCCAATCCTATTGAAAATTTATGAGCAAAGCTGAAAAGGCAGGTGCGAGCAAGGAGGCCTACAAACATGGCTCAGTTATACCAGTTCTGTCAGGAGGAATGGGTCCAAATTCCTACCAACTATTGAGAGAAGTTTGTGGAAGGATATCCAAAACGTTTGACCCAAATCATACAGTTTAAGGGCAATAGTACCAAATACTAATGAAATATATGTAAACTTTTGACCTTACAGAAAGTGATAAAAATTCCTTAAAAATTCTCTCTCTCTCTCATTATTCTGGAATTTGGCAAATATTAATAATTTTGGTAATCCTAATTTGACCTAAAACGGGAAAGGTTTATTCTGATTTCTTGTCAGATAGTGAGAAAAACATGCAGATGTGTCTTTTTATATAGTGTATGTAAACTTCTGGTTTGAACTGTACCTTTTCTTCTCCCTTCACGTCTTGACTACTCCTCATGTGATATGTCATCCCACTCTCCCTCATCCCTTGATCCCCACCCCACCACTGTTATGTAATATAAAGAAAAAAATAAATCTAAGGTGAAATAAAAATTAAAATCACCCCCACCTTTCCCTAGAACACATATAAAAGTAAAAAAATACATTGAAACACATACACATATATATATACAAGTATATACTGTACATGTCTGAAAATGCCCAGTCTGTAAACTTAAAAATAAAAATATTTTTCTCATACAGTGAACAGTTTCGCCTCCCTTAAAAATTTGGTTAAACATAAAAATCAAAGCAGGGGGGCGTGGCCTGGCTATGGAGGAGTGAAGCTGTGTCCTCTTCAGCTCTTGCCCTTGATGTCTCCTGAGCCCATGTTTAAGCAGTTGATCGGTCTTCTGAACTGCCACAGGATGAGTAAAATGAAAAAAGGACCCTCCTGGTTCTCCTCTACTCCCCTGAATATAACTCCCAGCTAGGCACTTCACAAGTTTTTCAGTGGGCACAGAGCGCAACGAGGGTGAGTCCAAGATTGTGCTGGATTATCCTTGTGCCTTCTCCCTGCTCTCTCCTGCACTCACCACCATCCCTGTCACCCTGCAGCCTCCTCCTCTGGAATACCAGCACAACCCGGCCACACTACCCCTCTCACCTGTCTATTGAACCCTGATGCTCCATATGTGTATATTTATATGTGTATAATTCCACTAGCGACTGCGGTAGCATGCGATCGCAAATCCCTATGTGCCTCTTGTCCGTCGATGCTGAAAAAGCCTTTGACCATGTGAATTGGTTCTTCCTGCAGGCTACACTTGAACAGGTGGGGATAGGCCCTGAGTTTCTGGGGAAGATCCTGTCCTTCTTCTTCTTATTATTATTTAATTATTTATTTATATAGCACCATTAATTCCATGGTGCTTTACATTTGAGGGTTTACATATAGTACACAAAATATACAAAACAAACCTAATACTGACAGTGACCAACTGGCACAGTGGGATACAGGGCTCTGCTCGCAAGGGCTTACAATCTATATTGTATATTACATTCCCCAAATAGGTATACATAAAAAGTATATCTGGATCTGCAAAAAAAAAAAAGACGCCTTATGCATTCCTGTACACAGAAATATAAAAAAGTTCCAGGTGTCAGAATATGGCGACTCCAAGAATTTTAAGGGTTAAAAAAATATACCTGGAATCATACCGACCTATAGAATATAGATGACATGTCATTTTTAGCTGCACAGCAAATGACATGAAGACAAAGCCTGTAAAAAGGCTGAGAGTCAAAAATTAAAATAACAAAACATGGTAGCAGCGGGAATGGGTTAAAACAATCATGTTATCCTGCAAAGACCAAGCCTTCATATGGCTACCTCACCAGAAAAATAAAAAATTATAATTTGTAAATTATAGCTTTACAATGTGACAACAAAACAAACAAAAATTGCCACATCTTTAGGGCAAATCTAGCTACAGCAGGAAGGGAAATATGTAAACTGTGTGAGCATACATCAGGATGCTTCCCTGGTTTAAAAGGGAAATATACCAGAAGTGACCCCTCAGAATGAACCCCCAATGATAAGAGATAATGGTAAAATAGTAGAGAATTTGGTGTGCCTAATATATTCCACACAGCTTACATAGTCACTTCTTATCATCTGCTTTTTTTTTTTTTACCACCCAAATATTGCCTTACTTTATTTTCCAGAAATGAATGCTCAGCTGATGGTGAAAAGTCCCATTTTAAGATAAGATAAGATAATCCTTTAATAGTCCCACCATGGGGAAATTCTATGCTACAGCAGCATAGATAATACAAATACAAAAGCTCCAAGGTAGAGGCATTACAGTGACAGTAGGTACAGATAAAAAAAGGTAAATGTAAAAATGTAGTAGAAGGGATATCACAATGGGGAGGAAAGACTTCCGATAGTGCTCCTTCTGACACTAAGGGTGAAGCAGTCGGTCACTAACAGTACTGCTCAGTGCTATCACGGTCTCATGCATATGGTGGGAGTTATTCTCCAGCATGGAGCTCACCACGGACAGTATCCTTCTGTCACCTACCACCTGCACTGGTCCAGGAGGTCATTTATGTGTTATATGTCATTTCAGTATACAATAAATTGTGCACACGTAGTGGAAACAAAGGATCCAAAAGCTGTTGCACCCGGGATAACCTGCTTAACAGTTTTTGAAGTGTGTCTCTGCTGACACAAGCTGGGCATAATATATTGGACATTGAAATGGCATATCTCTGGAAAAATTGGAGTTTTAACTTTTCACCTTTCATCAGCTGCACATTCATTTTTGGAAAATAAATTAATGCAACATTCAAGGTCTAACTCCTTAAAGAGCCAATTTCCGTTTTTGGATTTCCGTCTTTCCCTCCCCACATTCCAATAACTTTTTCAGTTTTCAGTTCACAGAGTCACATGATGGCTTATTGTTTGCAAAAGAAATTGTACTTTGTAATGGTACCATTCAATATCCTGCACAATGTACTGGGAAACTGGAAAAAAAAACATAATGAGGTGGAATTGGAAAAAATTGGGTTTAATTTTTACGGCGTTTACTGTGTAGTAAAAATTACATGTTACCTGTATTCTGTGGGTCAGTAGGATGACGGTGATACCAAATTTATATAGTATTTGTAATATTTTAATACCTTTTAAAAAATGAAAAAATTTTCAAATAGAAAAAAAATGTTGTGTCTCCATGTTCTGACACCTGTAACTTGTTCATATTTCCAAATATGGAGCTGGGTATGGCGTCATTTTATGCGGGACAAGATGACAGTTTTGCTGATACCATTTAGGGTTTAATCTCTCTTTGTTTAATTTTTTTTTAGGAGGCAAAGTCTTGAAAAAAACACCATTTGGCTATTTTGATTTTTTTTCCCGCTATGCCATTCACTGTATGGGATAAATATTTTACTAGTTCAGGCATTTTTGAGCACGGGGATATCTAAAGTGTTCATGTTTACTTTTTTTTATTTATTTTTATATGTGATCTAGCGAAAGGGGGGACTGGTTTGAATCTTTGTGTTTTTTGTGCTTTTTTAACACTTGTAAAAGCTTTTTTTTTTTCTACTTTGATTTTTATGTTCAGACCCCCTAGGGACCTTGAACCCTAGAGGGTCTGATTGCTCATACAATTCACTGCAATACTAATGTATTGCAGTGAATAGTAAAATCCATTTACTTCTATTACACGTTGCCTATGGCAGTGTGTAATAGAACTATGAGAATGACAAGGCTGGGGGCCTTCAATAGGCTCCTGGCTTTCATGGCAACGGATCGCCACCCTCCGATGACGATCCGGAGGGCAGCAATCAGTCAAAGATGGTGGCACCCGTTGCATTTAACCGCAGCATCTAAAGTGTTAATAGCTGCGATTGGTGTTGTCACCGATCGCAGCTGTTAGCAGCGGGTCCTGACTGTATTATACAGTCGGCATCTGACATGCATGGAGAGAGCTCAGTTCCTGAGCCCTCTCCATACATCCCCATGCGACCAAGGACATACTATTACACCCTTGGCCGTTAAGGGGTTAAAAAGCTTCGCTACCAACCATGATAAATTCCATAAGGGGTGTAGGGGGGGCCCCATGTCAAATGTTCGCCCTGGGGCCCAGCCATTCCTAGTTAGGCCACTGCACTAACATGAAGTATTATGTGTCACAAAAAGCTTTTTCAAAATTTTCTGGCTTAGGTTAAAGCATCCCAAAGTTATCACAAATTCTTTAGGCTAAGGCCTCATGTTGTAGGAAACGCAGCCTTTCTAGTTACTGCGGAAACACAGCGGGATAAAAGACTATGATTTACAATACCAGCAAAGTGAATGAGATTTTGGTTAATCTCATACACGCATTGTGAGAATAAAAAAAGCTGCAGTAAGGCTGAGGCCCCACGTTGCGGAAACGCAGCTTTTTTGTTGCATGTTTAGCTGTGTTTTTTGAGCCAAAGCCAGGAGTGGATTGAGCACAAGGTAGAAGTATAAGTTCTTCCTATATATTTCCCATTCCTTTGGTAGCCATTCTTGGCTTTGGCTGAATAAAACGCAGCACAATCTGCAGCAAAAAACACTGCTTGTTTCTGCAACTCAGAAGAGACCCCAGAGTATAATACATTGGCCATTTTAGTTCATCCGCGATGAATATCCATTTGTTCGGTTTCGTTAAGAAAAATTCACCCATCTCTTGTCCTGGCCCAGAAAAACTAGGCCACAGATTAGTCTAAACTGCAAGCTATTTCATGATGGGCATTGTTTAATGTATGTCTGTCTTAGAAATCAAAATTATTTCTGAAAGAATACATTTAGCAAATATAATACAGACTTTCAACTTTGCAGTACAATTTTTATAAGATAATTAGAATCGGTTAGATAAGGCTTATGGGACAAATTAACATGGTTGGACTTATTAAACTATAAAAAGACAATAGCTATATAGCTTCATCCAAAATGTGACCTTGTACTTCATATTTACATAAAAGAGTGAACTGGTTAAAGTAACTGAGTGTTAAAATGTGATGTTTTTATCTTAAAGTGAAAGGACTTTGTTGTCACGTGTACATAAACGGTTGTATGGGGATATAGTATATAAAATATATAATAGTCCAGTACCAAAAGAGAAACGGACAACTGAAAAAAACAGTTGTGCATAAATGTGTAGAAGAAAATCCTGCTAAAGTGCTACTACCGGCAGGGGTGTAACTACTGGGGTAGTAGCGGTAGCGGCTGCCACAGGGCCCAGGACATTCAGAGGCCCGAACCGATGCTTTTTTTTTTTTTTTTTTTTAATAGGCCATTACCTGCTGGAGTAACCCCAGCAGGTAACGGGCCCTATTTACTTACCAATCCCGCTCCTGCTCACGGCCGCCTGCGCTTCCCATTCTGTGGAGGTGGAGGTGACTGTGAGCAGGAGAATGGAACAGTAAGTGAGGCCGCGGACCGCAAACCCCTCAAACACTGCTATCATTGTACTCGGGGGTCTTTTTAGACCCCCGGCTATAATGATCGGAGACCAAGGGGAGGTGAGGGAACATAAAAACACTGCTACTTACCTCTCCTACGCTCAGCAAGCTTTGGGCCTGTTTGGTGATGTCAAGAGGGCCTGGCCTGCGTCATTATGCGTCGCGACGCCGGCCCGGCTCATGCAAAATCTGGCCCAACATTGAAGATGGCAGAAGTATCGGGGAGTGCGCCAGAGCCAGGGAGAGGTAAGTGACATTGTTTTTTTTGTTTGTATCCTTCCCTGGGTCTCCGATCATTATACTCTGGGGTCTGAATGGTCCACAATGGGGCATAATACTGTGTGCAGGGGCCAATATGGGACATAATACTGTGTGCAGGGGCCACTATGGGGCATAATACTGTGTGCAGGGGCCACTATGGGACATAATACTGTGTGCAGGGGCCACTAAGGGGCATAATACTGTGTGCAGGGGCCACTATGGGACATAATACTGTGTGCAGGGGCCACTATGGGGCATAATAGTGTATGTAGGGGCCACTATGGTGCATTATAGTGTGTACAGGAATGCGGTTTGTGCGGGGGGGGTTGGAGGGGGCGGTCCGGACATTTTTTTTTTATAAACAAATCATGAAAGGATCAGTTTTGATATTGTTACACATACAGTTGTGCTAAAAAGTTTACATACCCCGGAAGATTTTTTGGTTTTTTGGCCTTTTTTCAGAGAATATGAATGATAACACAAAAACTTTTTTCTCCACTCATGGTTAGTGGTTGGTTGAAGCCATTTATTGTCAAACTTTTGTGTTTTCTCTTTTTAAATCATAATGACAACCAAAAACATCAAAATGACCCTGCTCAAAGGTTCACATACCCCAGTTCTTAATACCGTGTATTACCCCCTCTAACATCAATGACAGCTTGAAGTCTTTTGTGGTAGTTGTGGAGGAGGCTCTTTATTTTCTCAGATGGTAAAACTGCCCATTCTTCTTGGCAAAAAGTCTCCAGTTCCTGTAAATTCCTGGGCTGTCTTGCATGTACTACGTGCTTGAGATCTCCCCAGAGTGGCTCAATGATATTGAGGTCAGGAGACTGAGATGGCCACTACAGAACCTTCACTTTCTTCTGCTGTAGCCAATGACAGGTCAGCTTGGCCTTGTCTTTTGGATCGTTGTCATGTTGGAACGTCCAAGTACATCCGATGCGCAGCTTCCTGGCTGAGTGCAAATTTGCCTCCAGTATTTGCAGATAACATGCTGCATTCATCTTTCCTTCAACTTTGACCAAGTTTCCTGTGCGTTTGAAGCTCACACATCCCCACATCATCAGTGATCCACCTCCGTGCTTTACAGTAGGAATGGTGTTCCTTTCATCATAGGCCTTGTTGACACCTCTCCAAACGTAACGTTTATGGTTGTGGTCAAAAAGTTCGATTTTTGTCTCATCACTCCAAATTACCTTGTTCCAGAAGTTTTGAGGCTTGTCTCTGTGCTGTTTGGTGTATTGAAGGCGAGATTCTTTGTGGCATTTGCGCAGTAATGGTTTTCTTCTGGCAACTCGACCATGCAGCCCATTTTTCTTCAAGTGCCTCCTTATTGTGCATCTTGAAACAGCCACTCTGATAGTTTTCAGAGAGTTCTGTATTTCAGCTGGTGTTATGTGTGGGTTTTTCTTTGCATCCCGAACAATTTTCCAAGCAGTTGTGGCCAAAATTTGGTTTGGTTTTTACAGAGCCCCTGAGTTTCCACTTGTTAATCACAGTTTGAACACTGCTGATTGGCATTATTAATTCCTTGGATATCTTTTTGTGTCCCTTTCCTGTTTTATACAATTCAACTACCTTTTCCCGTAGATCCGTGGACAATTCTTTTGCTTTCCCCATGATTTACAATCCAGAAACGTCAGTGGCTGGAGGAAAGATGCAACTGCCTGTCTGGATCCCAGAAACTCACTCAGGTTTTATGCACACATACTGATTACAAGCAAACAGGTCACAGGTGAGGATGTTACCTTTAGTAGCCATTCAAACCCCTTTGTGTCAACTTCTGGGCATGTTATCAGGCCAAAATCACCAGGGTATGTGAACTTTTGAACAGGGTAATTTTGATGTTTTTGGTTGTCATTATGATTTAAAAAGAAAAAACACAGAAGTTTGACAATAAATGGCTTCTACCAACCACTAACCATGAGTGGAGAAAAAGTTTTTGTGTTATCATTCATATTCTCTGAAAAAAGGCCAAAAAACAAAAAAAATTTCCAGGGGTATGTAAACTTTTTAGCACAACTGTATATACATAAATCATGTGAAATAAAATGTAAATAAGGGAGCACGACTACAGTAGATGCACTACCACAATGCTTTATGCAAAAATGCAACAATTTTTTTTTAAGAGTGAAAGTTGTGCTTGAAACCATCCTAGGGTCTTTTTAATATGGCTGAGTTCTATGTAGTAGATAATAATTATATGTGATTCAGATAGTATTGATATGGTGCACAGAAAGGGACTCTATCCATAATCAAGTAGCAAAATAATTCTGCCACTTGTGTAGAAGATAGGTGAATGAACTCCAAACTTTGTTAGCAATCCTAAAAAATAAATTCAATGAAGCATTTCGGTCTACATGACCTTCATTTCAGTCTACATGACCTTCATCTGTAAAATGAGCAACATAAACTAATAAACACACACAGTGTATATATATATATATATATATATATAGTGAGTATGTGAGCCAGAGGGCGCTGTTGAGCGACCCAGGCCCAGCCCTGAAAAGGCTCTCAGCCACGTGGGGGCGTGTAGCTCCAGTAGTCTGGAGTATCCTGCAGGGAGCAGGAGATGGTGGACCCACCTGGACAGATAGACGGTCTGTGCCAGAAGTGCTCGGGTCTACAGGGGACTGTTGCTGCAGCTGAGCAATAGTCAGGACCAGCGAGGACAGAGAGAGAGGCTCTGTCCAAGAGGGCTGGATCCAGAGAGGACTTACAGAGACTAAGTCAAGCTCTTATTGCCCCCCCCAGAGGCTAGTTAGGGACTCAAGGAGTGAGTTAGGCCCTAACTGTGGCATAGGTTTTTTTGTTGTTTTTGTTATGTTGCAGTTAAGCTGAATAAAGCCACGTTTTATTTTACACTTGGACCATCTGAAAGCTATCTTTCTGGCGCCCAGTACCACGAACCACCGCTGTCCAGACCAGGACAAGCCGCCATTTTGAGTGTAATTCCCCTAAGTTGTCACATATGGTGGAGAATGCGGGCACAAAGAGATCCACGCAAGTCCTGGAAGACAAGTGGTTTGTGATTGCAGTACTGCAAAGTGTGCATTGTGGCCTACAGCAGGAAGAAATCTGTGATTTCACCTGAAGAAACCCAGGAGGGGTGAGTGAATTGCAACATAGCAATGGGTTTATAAAACCTGGTGAAAGTAAAAACTCTAGATGAGGAATCTAGGGAATGGACTTTGTGTATACTGTGGCACAGAAGTCTGTGAAATGTTTGCTGATGGCAAGAAAGTAAGCAATGTGTGTAGAAGCTGGATATTGCAAACAGTCTATGTGAAAGGCTATGGTGCCATGTTGATGTTTTCTGTGGAAGACAGAAGAAAATGCTGGTTGTTGTAGTGCCACATAAGTTAACTGTTTGAATACATGTGACTGCAGAAGATAGCAAGAAAAAAAGTTGCTGCCGGTTGAACCCAAGGTTGCGGTGGAATATTGTGTAATCTTGTTAGTAAACCATGGGCAAGAAAAAGAGAATTTCAACTTGTAAAAAAGCAGAGAAGTTATGCACAGGTTTATTAGTGCAACAGTCTGAATGCAGAGAGACGCAAAACCCGGAACAGATCAGGTGGAATGCAAGTAAAGATAATGGGTTGCATGAAAGTGACACAGTTTGTCTAAAGCACCTCTGTTCTATGATTGAATATGTCCCTGATGATTGTATGTCTCATATTGGAGTGCGTCAAAGCACCAAAGATGAAAATATTATGGTGCAGCAGCTTCAAGTTGAGATTAAAGCCAACAGGTTCTTGTATGAAGCTGAAATATCTGATTGGAAATGGCAACTTGAGGTATCAGAGAAAGAAAACCTTTGGTTGAAGAAAGAGCTTGAGACTATAAAGAGTTTATATCCTAGTCATTGTGAAAATGTGGTACTGGGTTTGCCTGGAATAGACTGTGTCACTAAGAAGGAGTTTGCTGATATGAAATGTGCTCTATCTAATAAAGTTGTACAGAGTGTAGAGCAAAAGCAAGTGCTTGAGAAGCAATTGCAGGATTTAAAGGAGCAGCATGAACAAGACTCCATTGCCAAAGAGAGTGTCATTGAAAAATTAAGAAATGACCTTGAAACTGCTAAACGTGAGAGAAGTGAATTTTTGCAGACATTGCAGTCAGAGCAAAACTTGCATCAGGTTCGCTTAAATAGTGAAATCCACGAATGGCAAAGTAGAGCTGGAGTTCTGGAACAAAGAGAAAGGGAACTCAAAGCTAGAGTATGTAGCCTGGAGAGGGTGCTGTCAGGATTTTGTGAAGATAATGAGACGTTGTCTGTTTTGGTGCAAAATAAAGACGAAGAATTGGATAATGTCACAGGGCTTCTTTCTCAAGCAGACAGCAAGTTTATCAAACTTTCCAAAGATTTTTCTACACTAGAATCGCAGCTTCAGGACACTCAGGAACTTTTGCAAGAAGAAACCCGGCAGAAGCTTGACCTTAGTACAAAACTAAAACAAATGGAAGATGAGAAAAATGGTTTCCTTGAGCAACTAGAGGAAGAAGAGATCGCAAAAAGAGATTTGACAAAGCGGATTTCAACACTACAGGCTCAGGCCACTGATATGAAGAAAAAAATAGAGGATAGTATTGGGTCCTTGGACTCTGTTGAAGAACTAAAGGAAAAGTTGCAAAAGGAGCTAGAAGCTACAAATCAACGGTTTGAGGAGAAGGTTGCTGCTTATGACAAACTTGAGAAGATGAAAATTAGACTGCAGCAGGAACTAGAAGATGTAGGTGTAGATCTTGATCATCAACGTCGGATGGTGTCAAATTTGGAAAGGAAGCAGAAAAAGTTTGATCAGCTCCTTGGTGAAGAGAAGACTCTTTCTGCTAGATATGCAGAGGAACGTGACCGTGCTGAAGCAGAGGCTCGTGGAAAAGAGACCAAAGCTCTTGCCTTGGCTCACTCCCTAGAAGAGGCCCTTGAATTGAAGACCGAGTTAGAGAGGCTCAACAAGCAACTGCGCACTGAAATGGAGGATTTGGTTAGCTCCAAGGATGAAGTTGAGAAAAACCTGGAATCTGTGCAGATATTGTATGAGAACAAAGCTAATGCTTATGACAAGCTGGAAAAGGCCAAGAGAGAATTGGACCTCCAGATAAAAGACATGAAGATTCAGTTTGAGGGAAATCTGTCTAATTTGTCTGCTGAGATTGTAGATCTAAAAATGCTTGTTGCTAAACTAAAGGTGCAAGTGAACAAGCAGGAGGAAATCAAGAAACAGCTGGGGTTTCAGATGAAACAGTTGAAAGCCAAAGTGGAATCTAAAAGAGAAGAATTGGATCGATTGCAGCAGTCTTTATCCAATACTGAACATTCGGCATCTGCCCTATCTTCAAAGCTGGCAGCACTAGAAGCTGAGAAGGACTCGCTGCAGAGCCTGTTAACCTCTAAAGAATTAGAGCTGTTATCCCTGAAAAATATGATTCAAGAACTAGAGTCTTTATTCAACCAAGAGCAAGATAAGAGAGCCACTGAGATACGGGACTTGAATGAAAGACTTGACAAAAAGTCTGCAGATGAGCAGAAGCTTTATCAGAAGATGTTGGAGGATCAATTTAATATAATTCAGGGAACAGTAAGGGAAGCAGAAAATATCATCCAGGATGCTGACCTGACAAATGTTAGAAGAACGCTGCAGAATATCCTAGAATTAGGATACATAGTGGATAAAGAGATGGCATCTACATCTGCTGCCATAGAAGGTGTCAGGAAGATTGAGGAAGTTCTGCAAGTTGCAATAGTAAAAACTGAGATGGAGGCTGCTCAGAAAAATGTGGCAGTTCTGGAGCTGGAATCAGAGATTTGTGCGCTACAGAAGGCGTTAGAATTAGAGAAAGCTGCCGGCATAGATACCAATGATCAGATTATGATGAAACCACGTGATTCTGTAAAACGTCAAGTAGATGGTATAGTTCCCCAGGAAGATGCTGCTAAAGGTGGACTTCCTGAAAATTGTGAGGAGGCCAAAGAAGGTCCAACAGAAGAAGAAACTGTGATTGGTCACACACTGCCTGTGACAGAGTGGGTCCAGCTTCAAACCAATGAGGTCCAAAGCCTAGAGGGCTGTGAGATGGTAAATAAGGTGAAGGGTCACCAAAAGTGTGGAACAAGAGTCCGTAAGAAGACTGACCACGCATATGTTGTCCCAACAGCTAAAGTGTCTGAAGCCATTGTGGATAAAGGTGTTGCTGTGCCTGTCTCTAGCCACATCTCGGGTGGACAACTGGTGAAAAATGACTCCATGTTGTCTGTGAAGGGGGAGTCAGGAAATAATATAGTCAACCCAAAAAGAGGAGAAGAGGCAGAAGTTGTTTTACCGCCTGATGCTAATAGCAACAAGAAGAGGCTGAGATACAATGTTACTATGTCCCTAACTAATGAAAGTAACCGTGGTAGAGGTTCTAATGCAGAGACTGAGCAGCCGTCATTTGCATGTAGAAGTAAGAGATGGTTACATGTCACCAAGGATGTGATAGTTGTTAAAGACATACCAGAAAATGTATTTCAGCGTGATCTATTATCTGAGGGTGTACGGTATGGCCCTGGTGCAGAAGGAGAAGATATTGCAGTACAGAGCTTGTGTATCTCAAACAAAGAAGAGAGCAAGCGGCCTATGTCTCCTAAACTTCTAAGCCTTGATGGTGATGACAAAGTTTGCTTTGGAATGAAGGTTATGGAAAAAGTACCCGTGGAACAGTTATACTCTAAAGACATTGATGTGCATGAAGTACGTGTTAGTTGGTCTCTGAGTTCCTGTGGATTCATGATAGGTAAAGATGAAGATTCTTACGGCTATTCACTAAAGGGATCAAGGTCATGCAATGAGATGGCTGAAGAGTACGGTGAGAAATGTGATGAAAATGATGTGATCCCTTGTATGGCGAATTTTGAAGGTGATGAAGGAGAACTTGCCTTTGTACAGAATGGCCAGGATCTTGGCGTAGCATTTAAAGTGCTGAAAAAACGGAAAACTCGACTGAGCGGAATTTGGAAGAAGAGACCGCAAGATTGGGACTTTAAAGTGATGAGAAAACGGAGAACTCGACGGAGCAGTATTTGGAAGAAAAGACCGCCTGACTGGGACTTCTGGAGAGACACTGAACAGGCATATTTGGTTGAAGAGGGACTTCGTCATAGGATGTCTCGTCCCATTGTGGCTCACCCCATGGGTAGTGAGCTGAGGGGGGAGGGTATGTGAGTATGTGAGCCAGAGGGTGCTGTTGAGCGACCCAGGCCCAGCCCTGAAAAGGCTCTCAGCCACGCCTTTGAGGGGGGCGTCTAGCTCCAGTAGTCTGGAGTATCCTGCAGGGAGCAGGAGATGGTGGACCCACCTGGACAGATAGACGGTCTGTGCCAGAAGTGCTCGGGTCTACAGGGGACTGTTGCTGGAGCTGAGCAATAGTCAGGACCAGCGAGGACAGAGAGAGAGGCTCTGTCCAAGAGGGCTGGATCCAGAGAGGACTTACAGAGACTAAGTCAAGCTCTTATTGCCCCCCCCCAGAGGCTAGTTAGGGACTCAAGGAGTGAGTTAGGCCCTAACTATGGCATAGGTTTTTTTGTTGTTTTTGTTATGTTGCAGTTAAGCTGAATAAAGCCACGTTTTATTTTACACTTGGACCGTCTGAAAGCTATCTTTCCGGCGCCCAGTACCACGAACCACCGCTGTCCGGACCAGGACAAGCCGCCATTTTGAGTGTAATTCCCCTAAGCTGTCACAATATATATACAATATATTGTAAGCCGATGACTGTTTGAACTTGTTCCTATTCTAGGTGAGGTAACCTATTTCTGTTTAGTTAGAGCCCAGACGGGCAGGTATTTATTTTTTCAGTTTCTGTTATGTTGCATGTACCAAGGAGTGTTTTGAGTGAATAAAACTCAATACTTGGACTAATGCCAGTAATTCAATTCATAATCAGCAGTCTTCCATGATTATGATTATTGGTCGGTCCAATAGTCAAGTCAGCTAGAGGTCACCAATATATCCTGGTTGTTTTAGATTATGCTACTTGCTATCCTGAGACGGTTCCTTTGCGTAATACTGCATCAAAGAGTATTGCCCATGAGTTGTTCTATATGTTTTCAAGAACAGGCATACCTAAAGAAATACTGACCGACCAGGGCACACCATTCATGTCAAAGGTGATGAAAGAGCTGTGCACGCTATTTAAAATTGCCCACATACGGACCTCTGTGTATCATCACCAGACAGATGTGTTAGTGGAACGCTTTAACAAAACTCTTAAACACATGCTTAAAAAAGTGGTAGAAAAAGATGGTCGTGATTGGGACTGCCTGTTGCCATATCTGATGTTCTCTATTAGAGAAGTTTCACAAGCTTCTACAGGTTTTTCCCCTTTTGAGTTAGTTTATGGTAGACACCCCAGAGGCTTACTAGATATAGCAAAGGAAACATGGGAAACTGAGGCTTTCCCCTACAAAAGTGTCATAGAGCATGTAGCTCAAATGCAAGACTGTATTGCAACAGTCATGCCAGTGGTAAAAGAACATCTGCAAAAAGCACAAGAGGCCCAAAACAGAATTTACAATCGTTCTGCCAGAATCCGAGAATTTAACCCAGGGGATAGAGTACTTATATTGGTGCCGACAGTGGAAAGTAAATTTACTTACATACATAGTGCCAACATAGGTACAATATGTACATAACTCACTAGCTGAGTGATCTAGTACACATGGATGAGAACACCCTGCCTGCATGGGCCTCCAATCTTTAGGCCAATGTTTTACTGTGTTATAGTCAGTGGCCTTGCCTTTTATTGTAATCCTGTAGGGCATGGTTCCTTAGGATTGGGATGCGTACACAATGTCCTCATGCCTCCAAGCCAGTGTTTAACTGCTGCTGGTTTGGTATACACTAACAACCTATTTTGCCATTTCTTGACTGAACGCGGTTCATAGAATGTAATGTATTTATTTACTGATGTGTTGTCTTAATACTTTAGCTTAAATATAATCCTACACTATAGCTATTGCTGTGCATTATAATTTGCACTATTTAAAACAAATATATATATTTATATATTTTGTTTTATGGGTCCTTGAAGTTATGTATAATTTGGCCATTAATGAGCAACCATCTCAGGTGTAGCCCAGTGCAGGGGTAACCAGCAGAGGTATGGCCCCCTGGTGTGGAGGGTTGACCATCGGAGGTATGGCCCCCTGGTGTGGAAGGGTGACCATCCGAGGTATGGCCCCCTGGTGTGGAGGGGTGACCATCGAGTGTTTGGCTCCCTGGTGTGGAGGGGTGACCATTGGAGGTATGGCCCCCTGGTGTGGAGGGGTGACCATCGAGGGTTTGGCCCCCTGGTGTGAAGGGGTGACCATCGGAGGTATGGCCCCCTGGTGTGGAGGGGTGACCATCGAGGGTTTGGCCCCCTGGTGTGGAGGGGTGACCATCGGAGGTATGGCCCCCTGGTGTGGAGGGTTGACCATCGAGGGTTTGGCCCCTTGGTGCAGAGGGGTAACCATTGGAGGTATGGCCCCCTGGTGCGGAGGGGGGACCATCGGAGGTACAGTGGGGAAAAAAAGGATTTAGTCAGCCACCAATTATGCAAGTTCTCCCACTTAAAAACATGAGAGAGGCCTGTAATTGACATCATAGGTAGACCTCAATTATGAGAGACAAAATGAGAAAACATATCTAGAAAATCACCTTGAAATGCTTCTTACGAAGCCACTCCTTCGTTGCCCTGGCAGTATGCTTGGGATCATTGTCATGCTGAAAGACCCAGCCACGTTTCATCTTCGATGCCCTTGCTGATGGAAGGAGGATTGCACTCAAAATATCACAATACATGGCTCCATTCATTCTTTCATGTACACGGATCAGTCGTCCTGGTCCCTTTGCAGAGAAACAGCCCCAAAGCATGATGTTGCCAACCCCATGCTTCACAGTAGGTATGGTGTTCTTTGGATACAACTCAGCATTCACTCTCCTCCAAACACGACGAGTTGTGTTTCTACCAAACAGTTCTACTTTGGTTTCATCTGACCATATGACATTCTCCCAATACTCTCCTGGAACATCCAAATGCTCTCTAGCAAACTTCAGACGGGTCCGGATATGTACTGGCTTAAGCAGGGGGACACGTCTGTCACTGCAGGATCTGAGTCCCTGGCGGCGTAGTGTGTTACTGACGGTAGCCTTTGTTACATTAGTCCCAGCTTTCTCCAGGTCATTCACTAGGTCCCCCCCGTGTGGTTCTAGGATTTTTGCTCACCGTTCTTGTGATCATATTGACCCCATGGGGTGAGATCTTGTGTGGATCCCCTGATCGAGGGAGATTATCAGTGGTCTTGTATGTCTTCCATTTTCTAATTATTGCTCCCACTGTTGATTTTTTTCACACCAAGCTGCTTGCCTATTACAGATTCAGTCTTCCCAGCCTGGTGCAGGTCTATCATTTTGTTTCTGGTGTCCTTCCACAGTTCTTTGGTCTTCACCATAGTAGAGTTTGGAGTGTGACTGTTTGAGGTTGTGGACAGGTGTCTTTTATACTGATAACAATGTCAAACAGGAGCCATTACTACAGGTAATGAGTGGAGGACAGAGGAGCCTCTTAAAGAAGAAGTTACAGGTATGTGAGAGCCAGAAATCTTGCTTGTTTGTAGGTGATCAAATACTTATTTTCCACCATAATTTGCAAATAAATTTTTAAAAAATCAGACAATGTGATTTTCTGGATTTGTTTTCTCATTTTGTCTCTCATAGTTGAGGTCTACCCATAATGTCAATTATAGGCCTCTCTCATCTTTTTAAGTGGGAGAACTTGCAGAATTGGTGGATGACTAAATACTTTTTTTCTCCACTGTATGGCCCCCCTGGTGCGGAGGGGTAACCTTCGGAGGTATGGACCCCCTGGTTTCTGCAAACCAATTATTCATTTTAAAAAAGGCCCTGTTAGGGTAAGTCCCTATGGTCATGGTTATCAGTTTTCACATGCCTGTGCAATAAATTGAGCCCTCCGAGCTGGTGGTGGCTACGGCTGGAGGGAGAGAAAAACAAACGGGCATGTTTTGATAAAAATCTATAGCTTCAAGGACCCTTTCTGTTGACTTGTAATTTTTCTTAGTGAAGATATATGACCTTTAATTGACCAACTCATATTTCTCTTAAGGATGCCGACAGTGTGATACAGCCATAGCTGCAGTAGAGTGTCTATTGCAACCTATTGCAACCGGCTAGCGAATGGAGCCCAGCACTGCTTATCATGATAACCCCATGCTCTGCATGCAAGAGCTACAGTATATAGTCCTGTAACTCCCTAGCGGAACGGGCAGCATCAGGATGGTGATGGACCATGTCCAGCAAAGAAGAGAATTTTCATCTTCAAATTTCAATCTGGGTCCCCTTGGGTCGGTGTGTGTGTGGCTAAGGGTAAAGGTCATCAAGTGCTCTGAAACTGATTGAGAGATGACAGGAGAGGATCTCTCAATTCCTTCAAAGACTCCTGTAAATCAAGCAGATCATGGGCTTATTCTCATCATTATAAGTATCATTTAATGGCTTATTTTACTGTTGATGTGGTTGGGACCCATCAAACAACAATGGTGAGGTTTTGCACTACAATAAGTGCTCGGTGGTTGCTCTAGAACTGGAGAAGCTGACACACAGCAAGCACTTTTCTCTTCCCTTCTTTATACTCTCTATGTCTTTCCTGGCAGTGTAAGTGGGTATAGGGTTACCAATGAATATAAATGGACAGTTCTAGTTTTTAGTGGCAGAGGTATTTCTTGAAGAGGTGTTATCTCATACATAGTATATACATCTCTATCATTTGTTTACAGTTACCACCATAAGTGGGACCCCACATCACATAAGTGGGAAATATATACTTATATGCATAAATGGTTGGCAATTACTTGTTTGTGATATAGCAGAATTCCCCATGTATACTGATTTATGGTAATTTCAGTATTATAGTCTATTTCTCTTTACTAGTTTCTAACTACAGCTAGATCACTTTAGCTGCATTTTCAGCAACATTCATAGCTTAGTTGATCTGGCTTAACAATTTTCTTTATCCATCACTGGTTACGTTATATCGTAGAGAAGATGATATGGGACTTGTAGTATAAAAATTTTCTAGAGGGCTATTGCATTCCTAATCAGTATGGTGGCAGTCGAGTCCATTTAAGGTGTCAAATGGCCTCTTCTGTGGCGGTTGAGCAGTCAGGTGGAAGTTGCAGGCAAGTTATTGTGGACTTATTTTAACTAATAGAGGAGGTTAAACCTCATGGTGGTGAACAGGCTGAGCTTTGGAAATGGCCAGCCTGAACGCCATCCAGGGACGGGCACAGTGGTTAAGCACAGGGTCGTTGGTGCCCTTAAAGTGTACTGGCTCTGCTAGAATTGCAAGCCAGAGCGTGCCGCCCCTTTATTGATGTCTGGCCGGGTACTGTATGTCAGACAGCTGGGGATCTCACTGCATTCGTCAATCACAATGGTCTAGCATTTCACCTGACTCCTTCTGTGATTATTTTAGTTCTGTGATTAAAATAAAACTGTGGCCATTTTTACACCAAAATAAAGTATTTTGTGTGTTTATTCCAAAGTCAGTGTTTACTGTAGTTTGAGTGGTTTTAGGAAGGAGTGAGGGTCCATCCAATATCCAAAATTCATGGCCTGTGAAAAAAGAATAATGTAAGGAACAGAAAGCAAACAATTTGTTGTATGATTCATTGGACACCAGAGGCCTCCTAGTTAGCAGTTACTAGTAACATCTGATCGATATTTTTGTATTTATTTAAAAAAAAATAGGAATTTTGATGGAAATTTGGAAAAAAAAAAATCACAATTTTCTAAATGTGAAATGCTCTGCTTTTCAAACAGATAGTCATACCACCCAAATGAATTCATAAATATTATCTACCATATCTCTGCTTTATATTGGCATCATCTTTTAGTTGTCCTTTAATTTATTTTGGACATTAAAAGGCTTACAAGTGTAAGGAGGCGTTCACACTACTGTTGGTGATCATCAGTAGTGTCCGTTGCTATTGTCCGTTACAAGATTTTAGCATCGGACACTAGCTGAACTGTCAGAAATCCGTTAAAATTTCCATTAATTTCAATGGGTTTTTATATTGTGACCGTTTACACCCAATCCGTCAGAAGACCGTTTTTTTTTCCGCGGACAAAAAATCCTACATTCAGGACTTTTTTGTCCGTTTGGAAAAACGGATTCTTGACGGACAGCAAGTGTCTGTTATTTTTTTAACATTGAAGTCTATGGGTAACGGACTTATAACGGACAGTAACTGATGCTAGCTGATGCTAATATTTCCGTATTTTTTAAATGATCCATTAATTGGATCAGTTAAAAAAAACCAACACATTAACATAAGTTAGTGTCCGTTAATGTCTGTTATGATAGGTGTCCGTTTTTTTTTTTTGTTAATGGACACCTTCATAACGGAATCAAACGGTAGTGTGAACCCTGCCTAACAGCAATTTTCCAGAGTTACATGAAAAATAACCAAACAAATTTTTTAGGGACTACTTCAGTTCTGAAGGGGATTATAAAGACCTATAAATTACCACCATAGATCACCCCATTTTCAAAACTGCACCCCTCAAATAATTAAAAATAGCATTTGGGAAGTTTGGAAACCCTTTAAGCATTTCACGGGAATTAAAGCAATATGGAGGTGAAATTTAGACATTTCATTTTTTTTCAATAATACATTCATTTAGCCCTAAAATTAACACGTTCACAAGGGGTTAAAGGATAAAATGCATCTCACAGTTTGTTATGCAATTTCTCCCCAGCACAAAAATATCCCACATAAGATGTAAACAGATGTTTGGGCACACGGCAGCGCATGGAAGGGAAGGAGCACCACTGGACATTTGGAAAGCAGATTTTGCTGGAATAGTTTTCTTTGCCATGTCTCATTTGCAGAGCCCCTAGAGTAACAATACAATGGAAACCACCAAAAAGTGACCCCATTTTGGAAACTACAACCCTGACAGAATTTATCAAGGGGTATAGTGAGCATTTTGACACCACAGCTGTTTCACAGATTTTATTAACATTGAGATGTGTAAATGAAAAGTTACTAAAACGTCACTTTATCCCCAAAGTTTTCATTTTCACAAGGGGTTAAAGGAGAAAAAGCATTCCACAGTTTGTTAAACAATTGCTTCTGGATGTGGCAGTACCCCATATGTGGTCGTACCCTGCTGTATGTTTACAGGGTGGGGTTCAGAATGGAAAGAGTGCTATTTGACTTTTGGAGGGCAGATTTTCCTGGAATAGTTTTCAGGTGCCATGTCGCATTTGCAGAGCCTCTAAAGTACGAGTACAATGGAAACCCCCAAAATTGACTCTGTTTTGGAAACTACACACCTCACAGTACATATCAAGGGGTATAGTGATAATTTTGACTCTACAGCTGTTCCACAGATTTTATTAATATTGGGACATGAAAATGAAAAATTACTTTTTCCAATAAACCATCAAATTAGCCCCAAATTTTTCATTTTCACAAGAGGATAAAGGAGAAAAAGCTCCTGTAATTTGATTACACAATTTCTCCTGAATACAGCAATACTCCATATCTGGTTGTAATCTGCTGTATGGGTACATAGCAGAACTCATAATGGAAAGAGCGCTATTTAGCTTTTGGAAGGTAGATTTTGCTGGAATAGTTTTCTGGTGCCATGTGATATTTGCAGAGCTCCTAAAGTACCAGTACAATGGAAACCCCCAAAGAGTGACTCCATTTTGGAAAATACACCCCTCGTAGAATTTATCAAGGGGTATAGTCAGCATTTTGACCTCACAGCTGTTTTACTGATTTTATTAACATTGGGGCAAGAAAATAAAAAATTCCTTTTTTTTTCCAATAGACCGTTCATTCAGCACCAATTTTTTCATTTTTACAAGGGGTTAAAGAAGAAAACACACACCACAGTTTGTTACACAATTTCTCCTGAACACAGAAATGCACCATTTATGTGGTTGGGTACATGGGCTCAGAATGGAAAGAGCGCTGTTTAGATTTGGAGTGCAGATTTCGCTGGATTTTCTCTTCCAGTGTTGTGCTGAAGCCGCTGATTGACAGTCACGTGACCACTGAGGCCAATCAGTGGCTGCAGCACAACTCCGGAAGAGACCCACCGGAGCAGATGAACCGGGAGGCGCGGGAGGAGATCGTGAGTATATATTTTTTTTTTACTTTTTTCACTGCCTCCAACTTATTTAAACGTTAAAAGTTGTTGTCCATTTTTGCCTGGACAACCCCACCCCCATCAATCTTAGGAGCTACTGGGGAAATAGTAATGAATTTGGTGTACCCAATGTACTCTGCACAGCCTACTTATTCACTTTTCACCATCCGCTGTGTATTCACGTCTCAGATACTAAAGCTCATTGCACCCCTTAATAAATTATTTGAGGGGTGCAGTTTTCAAAATGGGGTCACTCCTTGGGGGATTCCACTTAACATGCAAACATGACATGGCGTCCAGATACCAAAGATCTAAATCTGGGCTCCAAAATCCACATAGCGCTCCTTCAATTCTGTTCCCTGCTGTGTACCCAAACTGAAGTTTCTGCCCACATGTATGACATTGTTGTACCCAGGATAACATACTTAAAGGGGGTCACTTCTGGTTTCTTTTCCCTTGTAAGCTCTAAATCTGGGGTATCCCCTGATATACGCTCGCACAACTTCGCATACCTTCCCTTCATGCTGCAGCCACTGTTGTGTTCTAGTGATTTGGCGATTTTTTTTAATTTTTTTTATATTTTTTCAATTTTTCTGGTGATGTAGCCATATGAGGGCTTGTTTTTTGCAGTATGATATATATTTTGTAATAACTCCATTTTTGGGTGCCTATAACTTATTGACTAAATTTTATTAACTCTTTCTTCGTGGATTAATAAAATAAAATATCTAGAATAGCTTTTTACCTTTTAGTTTTATTTCCACACAGCGTAGAGCATAAGTAGCATGTTACCTTTTTTTCTATGGGTTGGTACAATTACAACTATACCCAATTTATAGTTTTTTTATGCGTTACTAATTTTGCAGAACAAAAACCCATTTGGGGACATCAATCAACTATTTTTGCATCACCATCTTCTGAGATACGTAACATTTTTATTTTTCAGTTGACAGAGTTTTTTGTGGGGGGGGGGGACATTTGTATGGCGGAACCCCCAATCGGAGCTGACTTGGGGTTATGGAGCAGGGTGTTAGCTGTCAGTTACAGCTAACACCTGCTCCCGATGCCACCTGCTCAGATTCTAAGCGGGCTGGAGGCTGCCCCCATAACAGTACAGCGGCTATCCTCAAGAACTAGGTGGCAGTACAGCGCTCATTGCCTAGGGGTTAAAATATATACTCACGGTGTCCTCCCGTGTCTCCCGGTTCATCTGCTCCAGTGGGTCTCTTCCGGAGTAGTGCTGCAGCCGCTGATTGGCCTCAGCGGTCACGTGACTGTCAATCAGCGGCTTCAGCACAACACTGGAAGAGAAAATCCAGCGAAATCTGCACTCCAAAGCTAAACAGCGCTTCTTCCATTCTGAGCCCACCATGTACCCATACAGCAGTTTACAACCACATAGATGGTGCATTTCTGTGTTCAGGAGAAATTGTGTAACAAAGTGTGGTGTGTGTTTTCTTCTTTAACCCCTTGTAAAAATGAAAAAATTGGTGCTGAATGTAATGGTACTGAGAAATATTAGTTAAGCCTATGAATATCGTAGTCTCTGTTAAGACCTCTAGGGTCCAAGGTTTGGAATGTATGGATTCAAAATGCTACCCTTAGCTTAAAGAGGTTGTACAGGCTTAAATTTTATTTTTTAAGTAGGCTGGGGAGGTGAAAATTTTTTTAACAAAAAACATATTCACCTGTCTCCTGGGCTCAAGGATGTTACACTCTGAATTGTAAGCAGAGTGTAACATTCTTGCCCATTTGGACTTTGGCGCCGTTCTCCAGCTGCATGCTACGGCACAGGAGACATGTCTGGATATGATTCCTTGCTTTAGCATCTTGTCTGAACACTGCTGTATTCCCTTACCTCTGTAATTGATTTTCCACCACACCCATCTCTCACACTTTTGTTCTCCTCTCATCCTCAAATAGTTAATCTCAGCCTTACTTGGGTGATTGACATCTTTTCTTCCAATCAAGTCTGGGGCGGGTTCTTCCTATGTATGGTTTTTCAACATTCACCTTAGCGCTTGCTATTGCCTTTTCTATGCATGTTGGCTTTATATTGTTCCTGTTTGTATTTACATTTCTGACCTTTGGCTATTCTTGTGACTACTCTCTTTGGATTCTGATTCTGTACTGCGTTGTTCGACTGGTTCCGACCCCTTGGCTAGCTGACCTTCCATTTGTTGTTGTCTTTTCTGTGTTCTGTGTTAATGATAAAGAATTGGCTTTTCCAAAAAAAAGCCACCAAATATTATGCTGTAGTGGGAACAGATGTAAAATCTAAATTGTTTTGTTTATATTTATACCAACACTGTGGCAGTGACACCAACAGTGTGCTGTAGTGGACTGTGATGTTGGACAAGGCTGCAGTACATGTCTGGCTGAGTGGTGGTAGCTGCGGCTTTCCTCGAAAAATAATTTGGCTAGGCATTCCCCACTGAAGTAACAGAGATTCTTTTTTTAAATTAGCGAAGGGTGCACTACTAGTACCACCCCTACTACTGTACTTGTGCATCCAGAGAAACTCTTAAAATATTTTGTTCAGATTAACAACAATGCTCCTTCACATTGTGTATGGGTCAGACCAGACCAGAGTGGAGAAAAAGCACGTACAATTCACAGTTTTTTTTAACCCTGCTGTTCTGTTCGGTTCTACTATACACATATAATGTTCCGGTCATTTTTGACCGGGCCTATTAAAGTCTGGATTTTTAACTAATTTAAGTGTTTTATTTGAATTTCTTTTGCATTATTATACTTTATGTGAACATGGTTGTTCATAAAAAAATGAAAAATGAAATCAAAAACTTAATTTTAATTTTTTTTGTGTCAAAAAATGTTACATGGCCTTATTGCATTATTCATGCATATTGCACATTTGCACAAAAAAAAATCTTTATAAAACTGTAAACTATAACTAATAACATCAAACTGTATGTAAATATATTTTTTTTAAAAAAAGCAAAAAAATAAAGTCTAGTTTTTTCTATATAAAATGTGAAATAAGGTTCAAGGTGCTAAATTTACTGTTTGCATTCGTCACAAGTATAATTTACATGTCTTTTGCATAAGTACTTTGCACATTTGCAACATATCACATTTGATTTGTGATTACTTGATGTTGGACAGAAGGCACATCGTTTCTGTTTTAGGCTGGTTGCACTGCTGGTGGAGGCCGTGGGTATCGTCGCAGTGCTAGCGGAAGCCCTTGGTTCACTTTCTTCAGCATGCTGTTGGATCCTGTGGACAATGGCTGCAGCTCCATCATCTCTGGGTGTTACTTTTCTTTGTTCAATATATGGGCTAACCAGTGATTTTCCCAACTCCTCTAAAAAAAAATTATTCTTTTATATCTTCTCCTCCTGTAGTCAGGTAGATCTCCACACAGTGGTACAGTATTGAGGACCTGCAGGCTATGTGGTCAGGTCCTTCATCCCTCTCCTATGTGTGCAGGAAGCTGCTGGCAAGTCCTTCTCCTCTGTTCCTCTTCTGCTACATATATGTAAAGATGAGTTTTCAGAGCTGTCTCATGTGTGCTCTCTCTCTCTATGTTCTCTCAAGTTGTATTGAAAGTGAAGTAACTGTATAGAATAGTATTGTACTTGTCTACTGATAAGCTAAAACACCCCCTTTAGCAGCCCAAAGTAAAACAAACACATTTTGTCAGACAGAATTTATTAGTGCTCTTTTCAGGTCATCATTAGATAATAGAACCAGCTAATACAAGGAACCAGCTAAGACAAATAATGACAAATAATCTACCTGGACCCCACGCCCTGGAGCTAATGCAGCACTGGATAAATATATTGACTGTTTCAGAAGCAAAGTAAAATCAGAAATCCTGGAGAAACAAAAGAAACAGGTGCATAACCTAACCCTGCAGGAACAGAAGGCTATTACATCATTGAAAGAAAATCAGGATATAATAATAAAACCAGCTGACAAAGGGGGCGCAATAGTCATAATGAACACCTCAGACTATATCCAGGAAGCAAACAGGCAACTGTCAAATCCCATCCATTACTCCAAACTTGCAAGTGATCCCACAGAGGCCTATATGAAAGAACTAAAGAGTATGATCAAGGAGTTTCCAGTCCAGATCCAGAATCAGGTAAAAGGACTTATCCCCCAAGATCCCAGGCCGGGCTGCTTCTATATGCTCCCAAAGATACACAAAGATGGCAACCCTGGGAGGCCTATCATTTCTGGCATTGGGACACTGACAGAAAACATCTCAGGTTGGGTGGAAAATCTCCTAAAACCCCTTGTCAGGGATACTCCAAGCTATATCCAGGACACCACTGACCTTCTTAACAAACTGAATGCCCTGGGCCCTCTACCTGAGGGTACCATTTTGGCCACCATGGATGTGGAATCCCTGTATACTAACATTCCCCACAAGGATGGAGTTGCAGCATGTCGGGTACACCTGGCAAAACAAAACCTCCCAACAGAACCAGTAACACAGCTCATACAATTCATCCTTAGCCACAACCATTTTACCTTTGGAGAGGATCTATATCTACAGCGAATGGGAACTTCAATGGGGACCAGATGTGCACCCCAATATGCAAATCTCTTTATGGCAGAAATGGAAGGAACATATTTATCAACATGCACCACCAAACCTATGATTTACCTTCGTTATATCGATGATATCCTTGTCATCTGGACTGCAGGTGAGGAGGCCCTACTTCAATTCCATAATGACTTCAATGACTTTCACCCGACCATCAACCTTAAACTTAGCTATTCAGGGAGTGAAATTCACTTTCTGGATACCACAATATACATTAAAGACCACCGGCTACTCACATCAATATACCACAAACCCACAGACAGAACGGCCTACCTGAGAAACGACAGCTTCCACCCCAAGCACACAAGACAATCTATAATCTACAGCCAGGCTATACGATACAATCGTATTTGCTCCGACAAAACAGACCTGGACAAGCACCTCCTGGATCTGAGGATGAAATTTCTCAGATTGGGATACAAACCAAAAGTGACAGACAACCAATTAAACAAAGCAGCAGCCATTAACAGAGACAGTCTGCTCACATATAGAGAGACCCAGAAAGAAGCCCGAGTGCCCCTAGTTGTCACCTACAACCCACAGCTGGAGATCCTACGAAGGATTGCCAAGGAGCTCCAACCTGTACTACATAGGGACAACAGACTCAAGGACATATTTCCAGTCCCCCCTCTCCTCTCCTTTCGACAACCACCAAACCTGAGGCGCATTATCGTCCGGAGTGCCCTGAAGGCCCCAACTGAAAATGGCACCTCACCTTGCCTACATAAACGGTGCATGACCTGCAAGCACATCCACACCGCTGACAGTGTACCTATCCCACAGTCACAACAGGTGCACAGAATTAGGGGGACATTTTCCTGCAGGTCTTCCAATGTGGTGTACCTCATAATGTGTGTTCAATGTCCCACCACAGGCCTCTATGTGGGGGAAACAGGGCAGAGACTCAGTCAACGAATGAACTCACACAGATCCACCATTAATAACAGCAGAACCGATCTCCCAGTGGCCGCACATTTCTCCGGAGAAAACCACTCTATTGAAGATTTGCGGGTTGTGGTTTTAATGGGACATTTTAAGACACAGGAGAAAAGAAAAGAAATGGAGTACAAATTTATGCAAAAATTTCAAACTCTGCAATTTGGACTTAATATTCATGCCAGCTTCATGTCACACTATGTTTGAACCTTGAACTGAACTCAATATTCATGCCAGCTTCAAATCACACTATGTGTGACCTGTGAGGGTCACAAATCACCTCCTGATAACAAACAGATAACAGCAAGAATTACTGATCCCTCCGTCACGCACCACAAGTTTCCAGACTGTTTTTTTTGACCTGTTGTAAATAACTTCTCTACTTAGATTGCAATTTTTTTTAAGGACTCTAAAATGCTTTGAAAACCATGTGTATAAAAATCTGTTAATTTTCAGTTCTTGTATCACACCATGTCTGATGAAGGGAGCGAATACTCCTGAAAGCTTACTTATAAATATACTCAGTTAGCCTCTAAAAGGTATCGCCTGATTTCTTCACTCTTCCAAGACAAATAATTCACATTTACCATGTGAAAGGTTGACAACTGAATTGAACCATTTCTATAAGAACAGCACATAACTATACTGGAAAGGAATCCATCTGCAGTATCATAATTTGAAAATGTATGTATGTATATGTAACTCTGCATGGACCAAAAGGACCTAGATAAATTGATAAATAGTAGTAGATGAACTATATAGACCAAAATTAGATTATAACTCCTTTATTTTTTTTTAAAAATGGCTGGAGATTAGTATAAAAGGCTATCGGTCATTTTTGACCGAACAGTACAAGTGTAAAAAAAGACGTGGAGCAAAAAGTAAACAAAAAATAAATAAATAAAAACTGCTATTAGTAAGAACCCCTCAAATGAGGAAAAGTCAATGAACCACAAGTTTCAGAACCGCATCATGAATATTTTAAAAAATATCAAATTTCAAATTCGGTCATTTTTGACCGAACAGAACAGCAGGGTTAAGATTAGCGCAGGCTAGACTGTTTTGGGTGAACACACAAAAAAGAAATGCTGAAATAACAAAGATTGCTTTTTTACATGCACTAATTGTATCACGGCCACCACTACATCTGTACTACTGTGTGTGATGTATATCTAGAATTATATATGCGCACTTGCGCATACAGAGAAAAGCTTCAAATATTTTGTTCAGATTAATAACAATGCTCCTTCACACTGTGTGTGGGTCAGACCAGACTGGAGCGAAAAAAAAAAAAACACAAGAAATTCCAAATGTTTTTTTTAAGATTAGCGTAGGCTAGACTGTATTATGTGAACACACCAAAAAAATAAAAAAAAAACGCTGAAATAATGGAGATTCTTTTTTTACATTAGCGAAGGATGCACTATTAGTATAAAAACCACCACTACTGTACAGTATTTCTGTGTGTGACATATATCTACAATTATATATGCATACTTGCACATACAGAGAAACACTTAAAAGAAAGACTGTGTATGGGTCAGACAACAGATCAGACCAGAAAGAAAGATTTTTTTTCTTAAGATTTGCGCAGTTCAATTGGGTGAACATTCCAACAACAAGAAACCATATGTATATAATGGTAAGATTTCCACAGATCTGTGTATTGGTTGAGCAACAAAAAAATGCTTGTATAGTTATTTTTTTTTTTTTAAGATTTGCGCAAAATCAGCAGTACCTTTTTGTTAAAACAGCAGTATGTGTTTAATAAAAAATGTTAATTCTTGCCCAAAAAAGTTGTTAAAATATTTTCACTAACAGGATTGTCTTCAGTACAAATGTATGTTTAAAGAATGTGTATAGAGATGAAATTGCTCTATTGCAGCCAGTACTGTCAGACAATATAGAATATTGCCTGGCAATGAAATGGCTAACTGTCTGAAGCAGCAGAGATTACAGGCAGGCAGCAGACTTACTCACTGAACCTGTGCTATATATGTCCATCTATAAAATTCTATTCTAGCGCTACTAATTCACCTGAGTATAATTATTGTTTGATTCACTAAGTATTACTATTGTTCAATGTTCTGACTTGTGCTGCCTATAGCCTGATGAATAGCTATGCGATGCAACAAAATAGAACACAGATGTGTTTACTTGTCCAATTTTACAGCAACTAAGGCTGATCCTTATGACATAAGTACTGTAAGGTCCACCTACCACTATGTATTGGCTGAGAGACTGTCAGATGTTGCTATCATGAGATATGTCACTCCACAAATGACATTGTCTGCTCTGTATTTCCTGGTCAAACATGTGTCGACGACCATTTTATTATAGTGCAGCCATTTTTGTTCATCCAAAGTAAATTGCCATTTTTATTTGGTTTAGTTAAAAAACGGACAGCTTGGAATATTTTGGACAAACCCAGCTAGTTAAAAACCGATTCAACCATTTCTATTAAAGGTCTTCTATGTAAACCTTATTATATCTGGCTCTGAAGCTGTAGGCACCTTCTGGATGTTGTTCTTGGGCACTGCACTAATACTGTTTTGGTCAGTCTATCCCTTACATAAGCAGATTCTTGGACTACCCTTTATTGTATCCCTAAGTCATCATTAGATTGAATAGATCAAATGTATTTTATGTTCTTGTTAAATTATTCCTAAAGGAAAAGCATACAGTAAGGAAAATCCATTAAAACACAATTGTTACCTCAGAATGAAATTAATCATAAAATTGATTTGACCACACAACTATACTTACAATAAAGAAAACTCAACGTACTATAGTCTATAAATGTAATAATTCTATCTAATTGAGCCAACAGTAAAGATAATGGCATACAAGCACTACCTATGAAACCAATATTCTACTTTACTTTGAAATCATCTATAAATCATTCAAATGTTAGATGCTTGCTGTCAAATTGAAATCAATTATCTACTGAAGCAATGGCCACACCAGCTAGTCTGGCAAAGTAAAGTTAGCCAAGTAAACTCCTTTTCAACCTCCCAACAAATGCACCTTATTTACTATTCAGAACACTGCAATTCATAAGGGGGCCCATGTATCATAAAGTATCAATTCTCTTGTCCAAACACTATAGTACAGATGTCTCATTAAGGATTTGCTTTCTTCCTTCCCACTTTGACTTCATATGCCACTGTGCACAACTGTATGCTGTGTACACACACACATACACGTACAGTATGTATATAGATAGATAGATAGAGATTATATATAGTCATGAGAAAAACAGCTTGTAGAACCACTTTTAGCAGAAATAACTTGGTTTCCTATATGACTTTTTCAGTCTCTCACATCATTCTGGAGGAATTTTGGCCCACTGTTTTTTTTTTTGTTTAAATGTTATTGATAAATCACAACAAAATATACAATACAAAAAAATCATAGCGAATACCCCCAACACCCCAATGTAGCTAGAGAGACAAGGGAAAAAAATATTTAAATTAACACAAAGTTTTTCATATGATATTTTCTTGAAATTACTTAAAGTTTTCCTAACTCAGCTTCCCTAGACATAACATAGCTTTTTTTTTTTAGGTAAATGAAGATTTAAATCTTCCCCTAGTAAACATAATCTTAAATTAAATAATTAGAAGTGCATTATAATTGGAAGTATCCTAAATGTTTTCTAACATATACTAAACATGATAAGGATACTTATATAACCACTTCCGTACCGCCCACAGACTATATATGTCCAAGGGGTGGTTGCCAAGCAGAATTCAGCAACTGAACAAAATTGTGCAGCTGCTGAAACTGGGAGCCAGCTGTAACTTCAACCGGAGCTCTGAGAGAAGGCTGAGAAGGTTTATTACTGAATGAATGAGCGCTGTATACATCGCTATGGGCGCCGCCATCTTTCGGCTGCCCTCTGACCCGGCGGTCACGTGATCCGCCAGGAGCAGCGTCTTTAAGAGCTGCTGGGTACTACAGGACCCAATTCAGCTCTATTGTAATATTCAAGTTATGGGCAGGAGCCTCCCCAACAACAAAAAAAAGTCATCAGATGCACCCAAAGGTCTATTATGACCTTATGGGGACACAATGTAAAAAAAAAAAAAAAAAAAAAAAATTAACAAAAAAAAATAAAAAGAAAAGTAAAAAAAAAAAAAAAGTAAATAAAATTATTTAAAAAATAAATGAAATAATACGGCAATAACACGCCCTTATTAAAGGTTATAGCCCCACCCGTAATGGAGAGTAAAAACTATTTTAAAAAGTTTTTAGTAGCACTTTGTGTTATTAAATAAAAAAAATGAAAAGTGAAAAACAGATTTTCCTGGATATAAAAAAAATTTAAACAAATGCAAAAATAAAAACAGCATAAAAATAAAGCCCTATGTTTCACTGAAAAAAGACGCAGAAATTAGTTGAATAATGCATATGATAAAAATGTTTCAGCCCTCAAAACTGCACATACAAAAAACCCAAAAATGTATCTGGTCTGGAAGGGGGGTAAAGCATCTGGTATGGAAGTGGATAATTTGACACCTGAGACAATATAAGAGTAATTTCTTAAAGGGGTTGTTCAGATATTGGAGCAACCCAGCCAGGGGCCAAGGGAGGAGTAAAGTGAAAAAAAAAAATAAAGCATGCTCAACTGTCACCTGTGCTCCATTATCCGCTGTCAGTGTCAATTCTCAGAAGTCCTCTGCATGACACAAAAAAAAAAAAATTTATATTTTTTTAAAAAAAAAAAAAAAAAAATAACACAATTTTTTTGGTTTTTTTTTGAAAAAAAATTTTTTTAAAAACCTTTTTGGGGGGGGGGGGCGGAGCCTGACTGTGGGACGGAATGGCCGCATAGTTGTACTGCTCCAGGACTGAGTCTCAGACAGCGACAACCACAGCGACGTGCCCGTGGATTACATCGATCCAAACAGCGATAGGAAAGTTTCCTACATCCAGGGATGCCGGGGAAGAAAAAATCTGCGGTAAAACCGCAGAGAATCTCCGATTTTTATTTCCCACATGGCGGAGGAGCAGACCAAAATGGCGACGGATCGCGCTCCGGCGCGGTCTCCGGGGCCTCAACTCCACCTCGAGGCCCTCCGGAGGAAGCGCTCACCTTGTCAGCGCAGCGGAGAACCCTTTCAGCGCCGTCGATACCGCAGCTGTTGGAATGCGGGGGTGCGGGAGCGCCGGAGCCTTCTCCCCGGCGGGCCAGGGCGAATGCGGTTCCGGGGCCTGCACTTGCCGACGCACCGAGGCCTGAAGGCCTAAACAGCGCAGGAACAACCCACTCACCCAGCGCAAGCCCGGTCAAACAGAAACCCAGGCCCCAGAACACCGAATCTCAAGAAGGGGAGGTGACCGATACTACACACACACAAACAAACACCAGAAAAAAAAGGACCCCACCCCGCCGGCAGGGGGGGCGGAAACAAAAAACACCCCCCCCCCCCCCCCCCCCCGCCCCCGCCCCCCCCCCCCCCCCCCCCCCCCACCCCCCCCCCCCCCCCGGGGGGGGGGGCAACACAAAAAAGGAAGGCGCCCCCCCCCCCCCCCCCCCCCCCCCCCCCCCCCCCCGGGGGTGGGGCGCCCCCCCCCCATGAGCCCGGCGCAAAAAAAAAAAAAAAAAAAAAAAAAAAAAAAACCTTCCCCCCCCGGGGGGGGGGCCACAAAAAAAAAAAAAAACTCCCACCACAAAAAAAAAGGGGGCCCCACGCCACACACCAAACCCCGGCGGGGGGGGGGGGGAAAAAAAAAAGGGGCCCCCCCCCCCCCCCCCCCCCAGCACCCCCCCCCCCCCCCCCCCCCCCCCCCTTTCCCCCCAAAGGGGGGCCCCCCCCCAAAAACAAACACAAAAAACCCCCCCCCCCCCATATGGGCCCCCGAACCCCCCGGCTCCCGGGGCCCAACACCCGGGGGCGGGGGAACCCCCCCCGCCCCCCCCCCCCCCCCCGCCCCCCGGAAACCCCCCAAGGGGCCCCCGCCCCCCAAATTCCCCCCCCCCCCCCCCCCCCCCCCAAAAGAAAAGGCCCCCCCCCCCCCCCGCCGGGGCCCCCCCCCACCGGGGGCCGGACCCCCCAAAAACCGGGAGTATGCCCCCCCCCCACCCTCCCTGGCCCTGTCTAGGACTTGAGATTCCTGCACTAAACTCACTGCTTTCTTCACAGGACATCACACTTATCTCCTCACCTCCTCCTCCTAACACTCCACACTTCTCACTCCTCACACGCAGGACCTTCCTGCAGGGGTGTTACCATGGGGACCCAGTGATCAGCTGACTCCTCCCCTTTTCCCAGGCGATGTCCACCCATTGGACATTTGGTTACTATTCAATCCTATGGGAGGTGTAATGCATGTGTGAGGCTCACTAGGTGGCGCTGTGTTGTGTGAGACTCAGGACCCCCTGCTATGTCACACAGGCTATGAAGCAACAGGAAATAATACAATGCACAGAGATCACCCTCAGCCCAGCCATAGCCAGCTCTGGGATGCCACACATACAGCCATCCGCTGATTTTTTTGCAGATATTCCGGCAACAGAAAATTTACTTACTGAGGCCTCCATGAAAAATATGCTCATGGCCTTCTGTAAATCACTGACGACAGATATGTCTTTAATGGTTAAACCGCTAGAGATCTTCAGGAATTGCAGAAACGCATTGTTCATGTGGAATCTAAAATGGCGGAATTTGCTGCGTCACACAACGCTCTTATTGATGCGCACGATGAAGTAGAAAAAGATGTGTCATTTTTAAAAGCTAAAATAGCAGACTTGGAAGATCGCTCACGGTGCAACAATCTGAAGTTTACAGGGATTCCAGAGTCAGTACCTGCAAGTAATTTAACTGTTTTCCTCCAAGATCTAATACGCACGCTAATACCAAATCTCTCGATAATGGATTTAACTATTGATAGAGCACATAGAGTCCCAAGGCTTTCACACCTGGATGAAGCCGTACCCAGAGATGTCTTAGCAAAGATCAACTTTTACCGTACCAAAGAGCTGATGCTTCTGACCTCACGGAAAATTGGCTGTTTACCTGACCCATACCATAAAATATCCATATACTCCGATCTTTCGGCCGCAACACTACAATTACGAAGGCAATTCATCCCTATTACTACAGCTTTACGCCAACATAATATCCTATATAAATGGGGATTCCTGGTCCGAGTGATCTTATCCAAGGACAACCTCACCTATGTCCTTAAATCTCCGGAAGACGGCAAAAAATTGCTAACTAAATGGGACATTCCTATCATTGAACCAACACCCTAACCACCACCTGGCCCTGTGTCTGATGGCTGGCAACGATCGAAAACCACAAGGTGTCCACCAAAAGGGCTGCACAGCTAGAGACTCACCTTACAATGGATTTCGTATGTCCACGACTGCTGAACTTATCCCCCCAAGATTACAACAGCCGCTGGTCCGCTGTACTACACTTCTTTTCTTTGTTTTGTTTAGATGGCTTAACCACTGGTTTCATTGCTTCTATAGTTTGTTTTCTTCTCGGTTCTGGCACAAGGGGCGACGTGACTACAATAGGCGGAGACGATTCTGTTTCCTACTGCTACTGGTAACTTCCGCTGCGGGTGGTCGTGATAAGATCTTTGAAGCATCACTAACTGTAAGTTATGGTACTTAAAATTATGACTATGAATGTCAGAGGTCTGAACTACCCTCAAAAGAGCCAATCTGTGGCGAGAGGTCCAAGTTCAGGGTTGTGACATTCTCGCAATTCAGGAAACACATCTTTTGAAGGTAGATGCCACTCGCGTCAGACATTCATCATACCCCCATATATTTCATGCCCACTACTCCTCCAAACGTAGGGGAACATTAATTGGGATCAGGGATTCAGTAGCATTTCAGATGTTGTCCCATTACGCTGACCCGGGAGGGCGATTTGTCATATTAGTTTGTATCCTTAATAATGTCACCTACACGCTGGTTTCGGTATACGCCCCAAACAAAAGACAGGTGTCATTCTTGGGAAGACTCATGAGAGCAGTGGAGTGAAGAAAGCAAGGATGCTTAGTATTAATGGGAGACTTTAACATGGCTCCAGACACAGTGGTAGACACTACTTCTGGCATAGCGAATCGTTATCCTTCATTTTCGCAAGCTATATGGCGCCACGATTTGTTAGATGTTTGCCGCATCCTTCATAATACCGAAAAAGATTACACCTACTATTCTACTGTACACAACAGCTATTCACGAATAGATTTATTTTTAGTAGAACAAGCTAGCATTCCCCTTGCCATGACGTCGGATATCTCACAAATAACGTGGTCAGACCATGCAGCAACAACCTTGACCCTAAGGGAAAAATATGAATGCCCTAAAGCGTACGTGTGGAGGTGCAATGAATTCTTAATGTCACAGCCAAAATATAAAACAATTCTGGAGAATGAGCTGAAAGAATTTTTTCAGATCAATGCTCCCTCTGCTTCTAGCCCTGACATATTGTGGAATTCTCATAAAGCTTTTATCAGAGGAACATATATCCGCTTGGGACACATAGAAAAGAAAACTAGATTAGCAGAAATTGATCGACTATTGCACCAAATACAATCTATCGATAACAGTAACAAAAAATCTCCTTCCCCCTCCAATGCGGAAAAGTTGGTGACACTACGTCACCAACTGACAGCCTGTCTACTGTTTAAATATGAGAAAAATTTGAAAAAGATGAAAGCGACTTATTATTCCCAATCTAACAAGGCAGGTAAGCTTCTAGCGTCCAAGCTTAAACAAAAACATGCAAAGTCTAAAATCCCGTTTCTTCAGAGTAAAGATGGCACATACAAAATTTATGATCCTAATGGCATCGCTAATGCCTTTAAAACTTTCTATGAAGGTTTATACAATATTAGAGAGGACTCCTCTGTAACACCTCCAACGAAACAAGACATTGCCAATTTTCTTGCAAGTACTCAACTGCCCACACTCTCAGAAACACAACTGGACTCTTTGAATGAGCCCATTACATCAACAGAATTACTGTCAGTAATCAAGTCGCTGCCATCTCGAAAGTCCCCATTCCCAGATGGCAAAAAGTTTTTTCCTATTCTGTTGGATCCGCTGTTGTCATTTTTAACAGCTGTGGTAGACTCTGGCATTATTCCGAGGGAGAATCAGGAGGCACTGGTGGTGACGCTGCCTAAACTGGGCAAGCCTGCCACCAGCCCCTAAAACTTCCGACCAATATCCCTATTAAACTCAGATTTAAAAATTTACGCCAAAATTAAAGCAAATAGAGTAGCAGCTTGCCTCCCGAGCCTAATAAATCAAGACCAAGTGGGTTTCGTGAAAGGAAGGCAAGCATATGATAATACTAGACGCATTTTGAATATTACTCACTACATTAATTCAAGAAAGATGGAGGCGGTGATTCTTGCACTGGATGCCGAAAAGGCGTTCGACCGCATTTGCTGGTCATATGCCTTCTTGGTGCTTAGAAATATGGGGTTCGCTGGAGCTATTTTAAGAGCAATTGAGGCGCTATACTCTGCACCGTCTGCAAGAGTATTCACTAATGGGGTAGTGTCGGATCCCTTTTTAATAACGAACGGGACTAGACAGGGGTGCCCCCTGTCGCCGTTGATATTTGTCCTCTCGATGGAACCACTGGCCCAGATACTTAGACTAGATCCAGGGATAGGTGGCATTGATATAAGAGAAAAAACTCATCTTATATCATTATATGCAGATGATATCATTCTTACTCTGTCCAAACCACAAGAGTCTATTCCCTGACTTATGGAGATTATTGCCAATTTTGGGCATTTATCGTTTTATAAATTAAATATGGCCAAATCACAGGCCTTACCTTTGCATATCCCTCTCTCATTGCTACAATCCCTGCAATCGACATATGACTTTGACTGGAAGAGCGAGGGCGTTCAATATTTGGGAATACAGGTGACACCCTCCCCAGGGGCCCTATACAGAAATAATTATACACCTATGTTGAAAGAACTGCAGGATGAGATGGAGCGAATGTCTAAAATAGACGTGTCTTGGATAGGACGGGTCGCGGCCTTTAAGATGTTATTATTGCCTAAACTCCTGTACCTGTTTCGCACACTCCCGATATCCGTCCCGGTTTCGTTTTTCGAAACCATGCAAAGGATGATCTCAAAATACATATGGAATGGAAAGAGACCAAGAATCAATAAAAGCTTCCTATTTAAACAAAAAGAGGCGGGAGGATTGGGAGTACCAGTGGTAAGGAATTATTACATAGCGTCATTAGTTACACAATGTGTTAGATGGAGATCAGCTGATACCTCGGTTCCTTGGATTCATATTGAACAATCGTTCATACACCCCTTAAAATTGGCAGATACCTTATGGGCGCCTTTTTGGAACACTCCTATACCTGAGTCCTTATCCCCAATTATGCGCGCAGCATTGATCGCATGGAAACTAATTCATGGGAAAGCAAACCCCAAGAGTCACTTTGATATCTCAGAGATGCCCTTGTCACTTATGGCCTGGGCAATAGAGGACCTAGTAGTTTCGGAGTGGGAATTGAAGGGGATTACACAGATCTCCCATTTACAGTCCGAGTCCAAGCAATTTTTATCGTTTACAGATCTAACAAAGAAGTACGGAATTCACTGTAGTGACTTCCTCAAATACTCTCAAATAAAGCATTTTATGTCTAAGAACCCGGTATCGAAAATACCCCACAGCAATTCGATATTTACTTGGTTGTCAACTAAGATGAGGGGATTAAGGTTTCTATATGATAAAATGGATGGAATGTCGACCTTTACCAGATCTACACCATTCCGTTGCTGGGAACGGGATTTGAGAAGAACCATTACTTCGGACGAATGGGAACAAGCAATCAAATTAAGTCACTCATCCTTAAAATGTAGCACTCACATAGAAACAGCTATGAAAATTACTTTAAGATGGTACTGAACTCCATCCACTTTACAAATGATATACCCTTCCGTTTCTGGGAATTGCTGGAGAGGATGTGGAGGGAGAGGAACCCTTCTCCATATTTTGGGACAATGCCCCATAATTTATGGATATTGGAATAGGGTCTTTGACATGCTATCAGAAATATTTAATTTCCACCTCTCCTATACCCCACCACTGGCTATCCTATTAATTGGAATTCCCGAAGACCTGACCAAATATAAAAAACTCCTGTGTAAAATCCTGACTATAGCCAAACTGCTGTTGGTGCAGAGATGGAGGTCAGTGACCCCCCCCCCGTCCGACTCCACCTTGTTGCAAACTATTAATAATTCATATGTATACGAGAGGGTAATTGCATTAGGACTCATATCATAGCTTTGTAAAGGTATGGGACGCGTGGATTAACTCTTGATTTGTAGCATAAGTGGAAGCCACGGAATCATATGGAATCCGGTCTTGGGAATCGCAGAAGGAGTGGAGATGTTGGGAATGGAAGCGGGAAGGAGCATGGGAGAAATCGTTTCTGGGATGTCTCACATTAACCCTGAAAAGTGCCCAAAGGTTATTGTTATTGTTACTGTTTACTGTATATTCAATCTTTATATTCTGTCTCATTGATGTACAATTCAAAGAATATACCCTGTACAACTTTATATCAGATTGTAAACAACAATGTATGTCAATATTTGTTTCTTACATGTATTCTAAAACCCAAATAAAAATTATTGAAACTAAAAACCTATGTAGCGAATACCCCTCTTTCTCTCAACAAACACATAATTTCCATTTTAATCCTTGGCAATTTCCCTTGCCACAAGAAATCAGAAATCATGCATCTTAAGGACCTGAATATTTCAGTCGGTATGATAAAAGGAAAGTTATTAAGTAAGTAAAGCAGCTTTGGTAATACAAATATTTTAATCAAATCGGCCTTTGCACTAATTGTGATTGGGGGATGACACAAAACAAAAAGTAAACTCTAATCTTTCTCAATAAACGACACACATTGAGCTCCACGTATTACAACACATCCTTAAACACAATAATACCCAAATATTTCAAATGGTAGAAGAAATGAAGCCCAGACAATCCTCCACAGGCGACATCTCGTGATCCAAAAAGACATAGGCCTACTTGTTCCTTATACTAGTTATACTAATACTTTTCCTCCATGAAGCCAACCCAGAACGCCTCATTATCTGGATGAGATCTAATATACGCAGCCAGAGCCTCCATAATAAATGAAAATAAAAGAGGAGACAGAGGTCAAACCTCTCTTATTCCCTTTTACAGAGAAAAATAATCTGATGCTCTACGATTTATCCGGAAACAGCGCTGTATGCAGATAAGTGAAATTTGCTTGGCTAAAATCCCTTTTGCTGTCTCAAGGCTCGGTGAGTCAAAAGCAAATTGAGGATCTGTTACATCCAACAGAGGGCGCATGAGCTCCCCAGCTCCTTTCCCATAATGCCTTGTGATATGTAGATGCTAAGTAGAGGGCAAAAGGCAATTAAAATCTCTACACACCTTCACTGGTGCTCTCCTCAATGTGAGAGATTCTTGTCCCTAACCCACTCATTGCCTCCCACTAAGCCAGCCAATTCACTTTGCTCTGTACTGATGAAGGACAATAATCCGGAAACAGCGCTGTATGCAGATAAGTGAAATTGGCTTGGCTAAAATCCCTTTTGCTGTCTCAAGGCTCGGTGAGTCAAAAGCAAATTGAGGATCTGTTACATCCAACAGAGGGCGCATGAGCTCCCCAGCTCCTTTCCCATAATGCCTTGTGATATGTAGATGCTAAGTAGAGGGCAAAAGGCAATTAAAATCTCTACACACCTTCACTGGTGCTCTCCTCAATGTGAGAGATTCTTGTTCCCTACGATTTATACTCAATCTAGCTTTTGCCCCTTATAAGGCAGTTCACTCAATCTAAGAAAGCATGACAGAAACCCAATTTATAGCAGGACCACTTCTAAATATTTCCTCTCAACATAGTTCAAAGGCACAATCAACAGCATTATCATGCAAAACTTGCATATTCCAGCATAATCTCCTTATATTATCAGAGATTGCTTTCCAAGGTCTAAAATCCGCCTGATCCAAATGCACTAAAAAGGAATTACAGTTGACAATATCTTCGCCAAAACTTTCACTAATAACTTATAATCAAAATTAAGACGTGAAATAGGGCCATACTATCCCAACTCTGATGGATCTTTACCTTATTCAAAAGAATAATGTTAGACTTGTATTAGTATAGGCGAATAATAATAATAATAACTTTATTTATATAGTGCAAAAATATTCTGTAGCACTTTACAAATCAGAGGACACATGAACAGACAATATGAGACATTACAATGTGACAAAGAAATAAACATATCAAACAATAAGAATGAGGGTCCTGCTCGCAAGAGCTTACATTCTATGAGGAAATAGGGAGACGCATGGTAAGATAGGCAAATGCCAAACAGACAAATTGCTCCCCATAACCAATAACAGAAAGCATTTATCACATACCCTAACTCCTATGTTGTAATATCTCCTGCCATAGTGTAGATGGGGTCCCCAAAATAAGGCCACAGTATTTAAGTCCCATCTCAATGCATTTCACATCAGGAGATGTGTTTGGCAGTTTGTTTGGCATTTGTTATTTTCTATATGGGACAACTATTTGGATTGCTATATGGGATAACTATTTGTAGTGTTACTATCAAATATGATAGTATTTGCCATACTGGACAATAATATGTATAGCTAAATACTAAACAGTATTAGACATTTGTTGTTTTTGGAGATATTATCTCTCTAATACAGAGAATTATCGATTGTACACTATGCTGTTATATCTTTAGCCTGCTTTCTGAACATACTAAGCTGTATTAGCACTACTTATGCATTAGTGCCTGCCATTAACGTTAATATTTATCACTTTGGACTTAATATATTATTTGTTCCCAATTTTCTGTACAATGGCCTTGTCAACTGGCTGCAGCTGTTTTTTTTTTAATCATTTTTACCTTGTGTTGCTATTTTGTAATAGCTGTGATGGCTTTTACTAATCTTTGGCATTAGTAAAATATTATATTTTTTGAATGTGCCTGTATTGTGTTCTTTTGACTGTTTTTATAGTGTTTAAGTACCCATCATTTCCTTGCCATACAACAAATAAATAGGCAGTATTTTGTGAATACTATTTTATTGTTCACCATGTACAAATATGTTTAAAGACAGCATTTTCTATGTGTGCAATAACATTTAATATTATTACTTTTCCAGTAACACAAAACAAAAGAAGATATTATATGTGTCACAACCAATTTAGGAGGCAGTTGAAGGAGAAAGGAAAAAGTGGCTTTGGGAGAGCTACAAAACGACTCTACATTTATACTCATCAGATCATGTTTCTGAGGGACGTTATGGAAGTTGAGTTGTAAGTACACGTATTTAATTTGTTGTCAGGGGCAATAGCGTTACTATTTGGGACATTAAATTTTTATAATCATATTCTTACTGGTCTATACTTTTATTCACATAGGACATAGGACATAGGACACAGGATAATTTAGAGGAGCAGGAGCAGGCAGAGGAGATGGAGGATCCGTACATGAAAAATCTCTCCAGAGACATCCTCGGCTGTGGCTATCTCCCTGACTCCTCTCTTGGTTGAAGACACGCCAACCTGCATGTCATGCAAGAGAAATCAAACCCAACAGCCTCCTGACTCGAGCTCTGATAGACGCTCAAGTTCTGGCGAATCTCAAATGGAGGGGTGAAGAGTGCCCAGAGGAACACTTTGCTCACGCGGTGGGTGAATAACTCAAGAAGGTACCTTAGGAGAAGAGGTTTTGCTGTCAAGTGGCTATCCTGGAGATCCTTGAAGTATTGACCTCTCTCCAAATGCTGACACCAGTGAGCTGTATACTGCCATAGAGTTGCAGCGCAGTAGGCTTGATGGGCCTCCTCCATTTTCGGACATTCAGTCGTGCCTCCACCTTGTAGGCCACATTTTTATCCCATGATGTACCAGCAGGAACATTACTTGGGCCATTACCCCTCTATCTCCACAGCTGGCCCTTATCATGTTGGATCATCTGCCAGCCCAGCTACCTATAGGCCTCTGTCACCCACCTTCACACCTGGATCATATAAATAGTTTTATAACTATCATGTTTCCTCAAATTATATCTTTTAGAGACCCATATTGTTTGATAATGGATGTGAGACATATATGGGATGTATTTTGCTTTTAATTATGTGTAGCTAAGCATAATGTGGTATGATATTTGTTGAATGTTATTGGTAGATAAATGTTGAAGCTTTTGTAATCAACTTACATTGGGTAGGTCTCTACTTTTGAAAAATGACAGATGAGTGAATGTCAAGTTATAAAGATGTGGAACTGGAAAATACAAAAAAAAATGTATATACACATAAATGCTTAAGCTTGCAACCCACGGCAAGGGTCCTCATTCTCTTGCGAGTTCCTACACTAAACTAACAGGACGAACTAACTAAACAAAAACAACAGTCCAGAATCTGTAATCTGTGTCACATTGTAAGGATGCATTTGAAGAGGGGTCTGGAACACCCAACACTTGCTACTAAGAATCCCGAAGGCACACACAACATGCTGCCTCGATCTTGTAAGACAGTAGTTAAATATACGTCTACATTCGTCCAAACCACGCCAAGGGTATGGCTGCAACACATGGGTGGATAGTCTAAATCCTTCATCAGCCACGATGACGAATGGTGCTGGAGGTCCTGATGATCCAGGCAGTTGCCTTGGTTCTGGAAGGGCAAGCTGATTGGACCAAAGCCATTCACCCATTCTGGAAGTTCTGAATGCCACCATCAGCAGAGCTACCATTCGCCCTTACATCAACAATTAGAAACCGATAGTTGCTGTCAGCCAAGGCCAACAACACTACTGAGAAATACTGTTTGTAATTGAAATATAGGGAGGTGGATTCTTCACACGAATGTGTTTTCCATCCAGCGTACCAGCACAGTTGGGAAACTTTGTAAAGTTGTAAAAACCCTCAGTAATCTGAATCTAATCTTCTGCCTTGGGCTGTGGCATCACTGCTACTCTCAGGTGCTTCCAGATCGCTTTACAGGTCATGCTGACAATCTGAAAAAATGGTCAAGCAACCCATCAGAAACTCAAAGTGAAGAGAAGCAAATGGATTCCCTGTTGCCTGAAATCTGAGAATTGAAAAAAAAGGGAAAACAATTTTAGAATAACACTAGCAGGTGTGTGACAGGGGCAATGACTGAACACAGGGCGACAAGGTAAAGGGACAATGATATTAGCAAGATGTGAAAGGTTACAAGGCCTTAGTACTGAATGGGTTTAGTCCAAATATACCAGCAGGGTGAAAGGAGAAAGCACTAGCAGGGTGGGTAACAGGGGACAATGACTGAACACAGGGTGACAAGGTAAAGGGACAATGATATTAGCAAGTCCTTAGTACTGAAAAGGTGAAAGGAGAAAAGTTGCTTACACTAGCAGGGTGGGTGAAGGACAAGGACTACAGGGAAATCACAGCATGAAGGGGCAAAATTGAACAGTATTGTTATTACCTGAGGGTGAGGGTGACAATTAGCCGTTCCTGCACCGTCGCATGTTAGTGTCCTGAAAAGAGAGCCCAGGATGCAGGTTCAATAGATGATGGTCAAACGTCGGGATGGTCATGGTCAAGCCAGAGTACATGGTGTGAAAATGACCCTTCCTGTGCTGTTGAGAGACAATGGGGTGAACCCAATACCTACTTCTCAACTGCGGTTCCTCTTCCAGCATTGGTTGTTGCTTTCCAAATCGCCGATAGACAAGTCAGCACAGGAAAGCATCATCCACACGAGAAAAAGGCATCTTCGCCGAGAGAAACACAAAAAACCAAAGCATGATCAGCCAAGGAATCCAACACACCTTTCAGCAAGCAAAAATGCAAGTGACAATGGCTTCTGGTCTATCATGTGACCTATTCAGAGGGTTGGGACTAGTTAGTGACATCATTTATAGCCATCCGTGTTTTTTTTCCCTCTGCAACTGTGGATGACTACAGATGCACTACAGTCCGTAATTGCGGACCTTGCGACACGGATGCCGATGACTTGTCGAAGACCATTGGTCTGCAAATGCAGACAACTTTATCTGCAATTTGCAGACAGTAATTTCACTTAGATGTAACTCTTTGGTTTGTTTGCCATTTCTCAGAGCAATGCACAGTCTTACCTTGGAGTGAATTTAGTGGGATGTCCTGAAAGATTAATTGTCTTGAATATTTTCCTTTTGTGGATAATCTTTCTCACTGTACAGTCATGGCCAAAAGTTTTGAGAATGATACAAATATTAATTTTTACAAAGTCTACTGCTTCAGTTTTTCTAATGGCAATTTGCATATACTCCAGAATGTTATAAAGAGTGATCAGCTTAACAGCAATTACTTGCAAAGTCAATATTTGCCTAGAAAATGAACTTTATCCCCCAAAACACATTTCAACATCATTGCAGCCCTGCCTTAAAAGGACCACCTAACATCGTTTCAGTGATTGCTCCATTAACACAGGTGTGGGTGTTGATGAGGACAGGGCTGGAGATCAATCTGTCATGAATAAGTAAGAATGACACCACTGGACACTTTAAAAGGAGGCTGGTGCTTGCCATCATTGTTTCTCTTCTGTTAACCATGGTTATCTCTAAAGAAACACGTGCAGTCATCATTGCACTGCACAAAAATGGCCTAACTGGGAAGAGTATTGCAGCTAGAAAGATTGCACCTCAGTCAACAATCTATCGCATCATCAAGAACTTCAAGGAGAGAGGTTCCATTGGTGCCAAAAAGGCTCCAGGGCGCCCAAGAAAGACCAGCAAGCGGCAGGACCGTCTCTTAAAAGTGTTTCAGCTGCGGGATCGGGCTACCAGCAGTGCAGAGCTTGCTGAGGAATGGCAGCAGGCAGGTGTGAGTGCATCTGCACGCACTGTGAGGCGGAGACTCTTGGAGCAAGGCCTGGTCTCAAGGAGGGCAGCAAAGAAGCCACTTCTCTCCAGAAAAAACATCAGGGACAGACTGATATTCTGCAAAAGGTACAGGGAGTGGACTGCTGAGGACTGGGGTAAAGTCATTTTCTCTGATGAATCCCCTTTTCGATTGTTTGGAACATCTGGAAAACAGCTTATTCGGAGAAGAAGAGGTGAGCGCTACCACCAGTCTTGTCTCATGCCAACTGTAAAGCATCCTGAAACCATTCATGTGTGGGGTTGCTTCTCAGCCAAGGGAATCGGCTCTCTCACAGTCTTGCCTAAAAACACAGCCATGAATAAAGAATGGTACCAGAATGTCCTCCAAGAGCAACTTCTCCCAACCGTCCAAGAGCAGTTTGGCGCTCAACAATGCCTTTTCCAGCATGATGGAGCACCTTGCCATAAAGCAAAGGTGATAACTAAATGGCTCAGGGAACAAAACATAGAGATTTTGGGTCCATGGCCTGGAAACTCCCCAGATCTTAATCCCATTGAGAACTTGGGGTCAATCATCAAGAGACGGGTGGACAAACAAAAACCAACAAATTCAGACAAAATTAAAGCATTGATTCTGCAAGAATGGACTGCTATCAGTCAGGATTTGGTCCAGAAGTTGATTGAGAGCATGCCAGGGAGAATTGCAGAGGTCCTGAACAAGAAGGGTCAACACTGCAAATATTGACTTGCTGCATTAACTCATTCTAACTGTCAATATAAGCTTCTGTTACTCATAATATGAATGCAATTATATTTCTGTATGTGATAAAAACATCTGACAAACACACATAAAAACCAGAGGGCAGCAGATCATGTGAAAATATAATATTTGTGTCATTCTCAAAACTTTTGGCCATGACTGTAGAATGATGGACTTCAAATTGGTTGTAAATGGCTTATATCCCTTTCCACATTGATAGGCATCAACAATTGCCTTTGCTAAATCATTGCTTATGTCTGCTTTTATAGATGGGTCAAATTTGCTGAAGATTAATTAATCAAGGGAATTTGATCTTTAGGCCTGACTGCTACTTACCCTCTTAGCCTAGTTGCAGACGACTGTGTGTATATTGCGATCCACAAACTAGTAATCAATCTTCCTTTTTTGCGGACCGTGTGTCATCAATGTTTCTTCAGCATCAGTGCTGTATGTCTGCAAAAACGGACTGTGTGTCATCTTCTCTTCCCGGGCGAAACGGCACAAAAGGTCAGTTCGGCTCTTTTGATTTTTTTTTTCCTGCTACGGCGTTCACTGTATAGGAAAAATATTTTTATAAGTTTGTAGACCGGACGTTTTTAGACACAGGGATAGCTATTTTTGAACTTTTACATGTGTTCTAGGGAAAGGGAGGGGTTATTTAAATTTTTATTTCTTTTTTATATATTTTTTTAAAACTTTTTTTTACAGTAATAATTAGACCCCCTAGAGGTCTTGAACCCCAGGGGGTCTAATCACTAATGCAATGTATTCAAATGGATGCAAGTTTCTGAGGTTAGACAAAAACAAGGTACAGAAAAAAGGAAGCAGCACTACAATGTAAATCAAATCCAAGAAAAAAAGATTTTATTCACCCAGTGTACAGCAATGTTTGAATTCCTCTATTCATCTATTGCTTGAAAATGGTTCCATAGAGGAATTGAAATCTTACTGTACACCGGGTGAATAAAAACTTTTCCTTGGATTTGCTTCACATGGGTTTACTGCTTTCTCATTTATGTAGCTGGTACTGGTGAGTGACTGTGCTCTGTACAGGCTGCAGCTTCAGTATAATGCTTTTTTTATGTTGCCACCTTACGCCTCCACAAAGCCAAGTACACCTGCCACAACCCAGATGGAGGGAACCTGAGGATGGGAGTAGTAGTGGCAATAACTATGTCACCAGATAGTGCAGCATCCCAGAGTGCTACTGCTTTAAGTGTTTGTCTTTTGTGCCTCTGTGTTATGTTGGTATGTCCTGTCCTCTATTGCTAGGTTCACACCTGCGTTCTGATTTCCGCTCGGGGGGTTCCGCTTGGGGACCCTCCTAATCCGCTTAAAAAATCGGTTACCCGCTATGGGGTTCGTCCAGTTTCTGTCCAGGTTTCCACCCGAAAAGGGCGAAAAATGCGGAGAGAAAAGCACTGCTTGCATTTTCTAAATGGGCTTGGGGACAGAATCCCCGAACGTAGTACAAGCGCTGGTGTGAACCCAGCCTTAGTTCTATGTCACTGTATATACACTGTTTGCTTTCCTTTGTTATTTTCCCCCTCAGTGTTCAAACCTTTCCCTTGCTTCAGCCCTGGCCAATCACAGGCCACTGGGCGGGGTTATAGGAGACCTTGGTCTCCAGGGCAACTGTTGACAGCTCAGTCTAGTCTACAGCCAGTCTAGTGCCAGACCAGTTTCCTGTCTAGCTCTGGACAGTTGTACTTGCCAGCACTGAGACTGGACTTCAACGGCTGTCCATACAGCCTCTAGGAGGATAAAGACTTGCCCTAGGCTCATCCAGAGACAGCCCTGAGAAGGGAGTGCAGCTGTCAGGTGGAGCAGTGAAGGACACTGACAGGAGGAGTTCACTCGGGCCTAAGCAAAGGTAACCAGATCCCTGTCAGGACTCCCTGCACTACTGTCCCCAGTATCCCTATCTGGGAGTGGGACAAGAGGAGTTTTAGAGCCTGTATCATCTTGGGCACCCTTTCTAATTCCAAGGCTGGGGGAATTGAACACTGAGATACTACTACCCCCATTGTTGGAAGCTGATGATTGTACCTGTCTTCAGTTGCTGAATAAAACCGTTATCCTGTTTAACTGCATCTGCTGGCTGCCTGAGTCATGCCTGCCTTACCATCAGGGCCCTTCGAACACCATCACACCAGCTCAGAGAGGAGAGATCCCCTCTCTAACTGGAAGTGCCCCGTGGGAAACTACTACTACCACCATCAGGAAGTGCTGCAGGACCCCCCTCAGCAGTGTCCGGCCCAGGAGCTGGGCTGGGGTGCGTTGGTTGATTGTACTTGGCCTAGCAGGTGGCACTACTCTGGTTCCCTCCATCTGGATTGCAGCAATAGGCCATGTACTTTCAACCGATATCCTCCAGCACACCTTCTAAGCCGGAAAATGATGAGGGGGCCTACTGGATGGTGGTGGTAGTAGTTTCCTTCGGGGGGGCTTTCCAGTTGGAGAGGAGTCCTCTCTTACCCTGAGCTGTTTAATGCTGTTCGGAAGGGCCTTGATGGTAATTGCAGGAATGACTCAGGAGGCAGTAATGCAGTGAAACAGAATAACTTTACTGTGGCAAGCTGTAAAACTATGAACAGGTGCAGCTTCTGGATGGGGGTAGTAGCCTCCCGACTGTCAGGTTCACCCAGGCTTGGGGGTGAGGGATGCCCAAACCAAATGGTAGGTAGGTGCTTTGTTTTTCACTCAAGCAACTCTATATCAAGCCTAGCCTCAGCCAGTAGATGGGGCTGAAGACTGGCAGCAAGGAAGTCCCCTTGGGCCCATATACCTTATGAAGTGGGTCCCGGAATACAGTTCCTGGCAAATGGGACTCCTTCTCTCCTCCTGGCACATGATCTGTACCGAAGACAGACTGATGATTCCTGTCTCAGGGCTGTCTCTGGCAGAACTTGGGCTGTATATCTCCTCTCCCTCAGTGGCTGTTATGAACATGATAGAGCTGGATGGTAACAGTGCCAACACTCACTGCTAACTAAACAAACGCTAACGGTCCTGCAGAGCCTTGAGTCTCCAAAAACCCCTTCCAATGGCCTGTGATTAGCCAGGGGTGTACCAAGTGCAGGGGTGACTAACAGTAGGGTAAACCAAAAGGGATAATACAATAGGAAGCTGCAAATACATACACAGATATAATACATACATATAACACAACCAGAGTCATATAAAATAAAAACAGTATAAGCAATGACACCCTGGGATGCTGAGCACCAACTATCTTTTTTTTCTGTCATCCCCATAGAGCCTCTGCATGGTTGCCTCTTCCCTCTCACCTCCCTTTGCCCCTGTCATTTTCCATTCCACCAATATCCCCCCCCCCCCCGCACAACACACAGCCCTGTCAACTAACCCTCCCCCTTGCCCCCACACTGGAGTCCATACCAACCTACTCTTCTTACTCTTTTGCATCTCACCCCTGTTCCCTGTAATTGAGGGGGCCCCATACTTCTTGGCTATATGTGGCCAAGAAATTTAATGTTGGTTCTCAACAGACCATCATAATTACTGTCCTGAAAAACCCTTTTAAGGCTAAGGCCCTACTTGGCAAGCCACAGCCGAAAAACGCGTTTTTCACAGAAAGTCAGAAGAGTTTTACACTGTGAACTTTCTGCTTCTATTATACCTATACGGAAACCACCAGCGTTTCTGTGATTTGCAAAAACACTCGCATTTTTTAAATTGCAGCATTTCCGCTGCAGATTTTTTTTCTGCAATGTGTGGATGGGATTAACCAGAAACCCATCCACTTTGCAGATAGTGTAAAACACTGTGTTTTCTCAACGAGGGGCCCCAGCCTTAATCTCAACTATTTTCTCTGTCAAGGGAACCACTTTGGAGATTCCTTTTAGCAACTGTCAGTGACCCATATCACTGGCTACATATTGTACATATAACAAACGAAATAGCTGTGGTCACCAATAGGTAGGTAATAATAGTAAAGTCATGTGAGGTCATACACAGGCAAACTAAAAACAAAAAAAATACCCCTATTTTAAAATTTATATTTAAAAACTGCTAGTGAAGAAGGAATGGAGAAAAGCCAGACAAAACAAAAAGTAAAATATAACAAAATTAGTTTATTAATATCAGATTCTGAACAAGATTTTGGTTTTCTTTCTAGGAAGAATATATTTGATCATGCTTCCCAGGTGTATCAGGAGGCTGAAAAATGGAAAATGTTGCATGCATTTCATTGACAGTTCAAATACTGCAGGATAATGACAACTGTCATTCTTCATGTTATTCTGGAGGGAGGAATCTGTGCTTTCACAGGAAGGTGGGCCATAGTAATCTTACATTTCATGCATACCATATTAGCTTGTTAGATACATTGCTCTCTTTACAATTTTTACAAAATACTTTTTTTTTTTTTTGGTCTATTTTTCACAATGCATAACACCGCATTTAAACACAATGTCAAGATCATTCCATCTTGTGAGCAGTTTTACATACCATAAAAAGTTCCCAGTGCGAAGGTTAAAAAATTCTAAAACACTTGCTATTTAAATTGGGACTCAAAAGGATCCTTAGGTTTTCTTAGGTCATTGGTTATGACAACAGAAAACAGCATGGAACCTTTTGACAGCAGTGTGGTAATATGACAAATTTAACAATATGTTAATGTTGGTGAAGGTCACAGAGGGGAAGCCCACACCTCTCCTCTGTTACCCAAGCATTACATATGAGAGTATGAGAGTTGAGATTAGGAAGAGGCAGCAGTACAGTAGGCATCTGGCTTGTGTGCTACCTCAAGTAGGAAGGAGGGGGCACAGCCAAGGATTTACCATCAGAGGCACTGTATGGTAATGCAGAGACATTGCTATCCTGTGTGCCCCATTAGTAATAATACTCCCCCAGTGTGCCCTGTAAGTAATAGTGCCACATAGGTTGGCGCACAGGCACAACCCATTGCAGTGCACCTGAACTGGTGGTAGATCCAACCCTTAAATAAAATGTTTCCTTTGATTGATATTACGATATATACTTACGATAGGTTCTCAACATTTTTAGCCTGGAAAACTTGTTCTGCAATAATTATGAGGGAATATCAGTTGAGGGAAATAGAGTCTACACAATTGGTAGAGCTAAATTATTCATTTGTGTAATAGTTGCAAATTGAACAAGTAGATGGGATCATTTATGATTGGTTATTGGAATCTATACAATATATATGTCACTAATGTACACAGTGTTTGTGCTTGATAAAGGCTCATGTGTGGGCCAAAGCATCACACTATTTTTGATGATGTGGGAACAATAAAACACTTATGATTTTACTCTTGGATCAATGTGGCTACCTTTCCTCAGCATTGGTCAAGGCATCTGGAAGCTTCATCACTATATTAATAATGCTGAATCAGGGCTTTTTCTACCTTTCCAACAATGAAAAGGCAGTTCAAACTTTCACTTGCTTCTATATCATTTATCCAAAAGAGCGGATATTTGCTGTCTTTGGTGTCCTGTGAACACTTATGACTCTTCCAGCATGGAAGCATGCAACTAGCAATAAGAACCAACATACCTTACCACAGGACAAAGTAATATTACTGTATATTCTTTCCCATGATTTGTTCATTTAAAAAAAAAAAATATGTTGGCCAAAGCTGGCATGGGGTTAACAATTGTCTCTTTTCCATATTCTTCCTCGCTTGCCATATAGAGATGGGCGAACAAATTCAAAAGATTCAAAAGCAAAACCTCTGCAATTCATCTTGTATGAACTAGTATGGTCGTTGTGACATTCATTGCATAGTTATAATACAGAGAAGAATGATCACACACGTCTGTCATGTTATCTGACTTCTGGCATCACCTGACAACCTTTCAGCCTATAATGAAATAATGAGTGGTAGGTGGAGACCTTATAGTGCTGCTGTCACAGACACAATATAAGATTTTAATAAAGATACTTGAGTCATTGTGGTATATGTTCAAGCTGAGAGAAACTTGTGCTATCATCATCACTGCATGAGCCAAAGCAATAGCTGCAATTTGCTACTGGAAAAAAACAGCAACATTACAATAGAACTACAGAGAAATAGCATGATTACTTATGGAGTGAAGTTTACTTACATTTAATCAATTTTAGGCAGAGAAATCATAGGAGTGGGAGGGCGGAACATTTCTGCACTGTGCTGTGAGCCTATGACTGCAGTTTTCGCATACACTGGACAGCTCACCCTTTCATTGCCAATAGTCTAATTTTGTTAAGCTTGTTTTTATACATGAGCGAATTTTTGCAAAAATTCGATTTGGCTGGTTCGCCGAATTTTCTGAAACAATTTGATTCAATCCGAATTAATTTGCGAATATTGTTAAAAAACAGCTATTTCCTGGCTGCAGAGTGACGGTATAGTGGTGTAGAACACTGTGCCTTGCAGTAACACGAATAGGGAGTCTGCTGTGGTAGTGAAATAATACTGTGAGTCAGTATGACACGCACATGACAGGCGTCGCTCTTAGAACCACTGCACACTTCACTTATTTGGCCATTTAGGGGGCCAAAACTGACCAACTAACTCAAGTATGAACTCAGCTTTACAGGTCGATGTTAGTGCTAAGTATAAAGAACCGTGCAGAGGCCCAAGTTCCTACTGTAGCATGAAAGAGCGCACTCCTTTTACACCGTCGTCTGCTGATTCCATATAGATGTCTACAGAACCTGTTCTATTAAACGCTTATACAAGTAAAGCCTCCCTGACAGAGTGGAGAGGGTGTCAGCAGTAAGTTTGTGTTGACGTCACTGATTATTTGCCCTTCCTCTAATCTGTCAGAACAATAACCCCCAAAAACAATGCATCCTGTCTGTTGAGCATCCTCCTTCACTCGGTCAGGATTTGATCAGTAATCCATCAGTATTGCTGATGCCAAAAAAACCAGGAGTGGATCTAAAACAAAGGTGACACGTGAATGGAATATTTGCATGTCTTCTGTGTTTTGTACCCACTCCTGTTTTTGGCTACTAAATCATAAGCCAATTCTGATGGGACCATACAGGCCTTACAGCTGCTACACAGACAGGATCTGTTGTCGTCTCATTTTTCCTTCCTTCTGACAGATCAGAGGAAGGGTCAAATAAATGATGATGTCAACCAGGCCAAAAAGGCAAAATAGTGGCCCAGTCATGGCGTGGGGAGGGTGGGAACAGCATGAGAAGTGACATAGTGTTGAGTAAGCAGAAGCATGAGGAGGTCACAGAGTGGCAAGGTGACATAATATGGAGGTGGCAGCAGCATGAGGAGGCCACAGAGTGGCAAGGTGACATAATGTAGAGGTGGCAGCAGCATGAGTAGGCCACAGAGTGGCAAGGTGACATAATGTGGAGGTAGCAGCAGCATGAGTAGGCCACAGAGTGTTAAGGTGAGATAATGTGGAAGTGGCAGCAGCAAGAGGAGGCCATGGAGTGACCCAGTGACAGAGTGGGGAGGTGGGTGGCACAAACAGTACCCGCTGATGATGATGGCAGTAAAAAGGAGCACTTTGCATCAGATGTGTGGCATGAAGCGGGTGGTAGCATCAGAACAGTAGCTGAGGCAGGTAGTCAGAAGAAACCAGTCCCTTTTGTCAAGGTTTGAGTGAGGCAGCATGGATGATTTAATGTGATGCATCCGTCATTGGTGCGTGGAAATCGTGGCTGATCCACGCCTGATTCATCTTCACAAAGTTCAGTCTCTCCACATTTTGGGTGGACAGGCGAGTTCTCCTTGGTGTAACTATGGCCCCTGCTGCACTAAATACCCGCTCTGATGCCACACTACTGGCCAGGCAGGACAGCTTCTCCAGGGCAAACTGGGCCAGTTGAAGCCACAGATCAGGTTTGGCTGCCCAGTAGTCCAGACGGGTGGCAGGGTGCACTCCAAGTATGTCACCACCTGCTGGTTCAGGTTCTGCTCTATGTCTAGCTGCTGGTGAGTAGTTTCTTCACTATGTGGGTGAAGAAAACTGCTCATTAGCGGCTCAGGCTGCTGCTTATGGAGCTGATGCTGCACCTGCTCCCCCATCCCCCCACAGCAGCCATGGCAGTGCAAGGTGAGCACCCAGGGCCCCCCTGTCAGACCTGCAAGAGGAAAGACGATGGCGCAGATAGGCAGTGGCCAACTGACTGCATAGGATGTCTCTATAGTAGTTCAGTTTGTCCTCCCTCTCAGCGGGTGCTAAAAAGGCTCCCATTTTTGACCAGAAGCGAGGGTCTAACATGGTGGAGAGCCAATAGTCATCCCTCTAACGAATGGTGACAATTCGGGTGTCACTACACAAGCAAGTGAGCATACGTCGGGCCATTTGCGCAAGTGACTCGGAGGGACTCCCTGTATCCATCTCCACTGCATACTGCAACTGTGTGTCTGGGTCATCTGCCTCGTCTTCCTCATGTCCTTCTTGCTCTTCTGGCTGCTCCTGCTCCTCCTCTCCTGTCACCTGTGTAGAAAAACCACCCATTTTGCTACACATTGCTTGTGCTCCAATGTCCTCCTTCTCCTCCTCCTCCAGTTCAGCCCCCACAGGGCTCATGTGGCCGTGAGATGTAGGAGCCATGTCTCCAGTCCCCTGACCAGCCAAATTTACCAGCCTCTTTTCCAGGATATGAATCAGTGGAATGACGTTGTTCATCCCGTAGTCCTGGCAACTGACAAATAAAGTGGCCTCCTCAAAAGGCACAAGCAAACGGCAGGTGTCACGTGGTCACGATGCTGACATTTGTGTTATCGTTTTAAACAGCAGTTGTTACTGATTTTTTGGGGGGTTTTTTTGTGGTATTTCTTTAAGCCCCTGATGAATTATAATGAGGAAACGCGTAGGGTTGCTTTTTGCAGTAAAGGAAGATACATGTTAGTGGACATTGCTATTGTGGTCATCCTTTTGTAATAAGGGTGGGTCGTCTCCTTTCCGATCACTGTTGATGTGGCATTAGGCCAGTAGTCTCAGGGTAGGGGAGGAGACATCTCCCTGCATTTACTTTTCAACCACAGTATCTTATGGATGACTACATTGGAATGTTCAGTGACGTGCATATATTGGAGAGGAAGTTGAGATAGTAATAAAAATTAAAGCATTTTTCATTCATCTGTTGCTCTGCTCATGATTACTTATTACTTTCAGACTCCCCCAAGACATTCTAGGTCGTGCTATTTTGGCATGTTTTGCATGTCTTCATCTGATATACTGCTGGTATCAGGAGGTATTTGTGTTACCAGTGAGACTTTCAATTTAGGTTGTTTTCTTTTCTTTTTGCCCAGGAGTTTTTCTTTTACTTTTTATTACAATAAAAGTGAAGTTTTAAATGAATTTACGAATTAGTGTCTCCATTGAGAATCTTTCAGTGAATAGTGTATAAATCTGGAGACTTCTCATCCAAAGTTTCTGTGAATACTATTGCAGATCTGCAATGAGCAGAAGTATAATGACAGTCAGTACAGCAAGGTGTAGTAGGATTGTTCCTATTACCCAGGCTGCAAACACCAGAAATGAACCCTGTTCTGCTTCAATACTCTGTATAAATTCCTCCTTATCCTTTCCCTACACTTCTAATGCTTCAATTGAGCAAAATATAAGTTTTCAAGTCTTTTCTACCACTTTCCCTAGCGCCTGCTGATGTCTCTCTCTGCACTAAGTACACTGGAATATGCCTGAATCCAAGATGGCGGAGGGTATTTATAGGGCTGTGACATAACAGGGCTGGCTGGCTGCTGATTGGCTGCATGCATGGCATTGAGGGTGATCCTGCCCCAGAGTTCCTTGCCCCATGTCAGTGGCGTAACTAGGAATGGCTGGGTCCCAAGGCGAACATTTGACATGCCCCCCCCCCCCCGAACCGCCGCCACCCCAACCCCCCACCGGACCGCCCCCTCCAACCCCCCCCCCCCACACAAACCACATTCCTGCGCATACTATTATGCCACATAGTGGCCCCTGCACACAGTATTATGCCTCATAGTGGCCCTTGCACACAATATTATGTCCCAGGGGCCCCCCCCCCCCCCCTTTTCCCGCCTAGGGGCCCCCCCCCCCCCCCTTTTCCCCCCCCGGGGCCCCCGCCCCCCCTTTTAAGGGTGTCCCCTTCCTCCCTTCTCTTTTGTTGAACATAACTTTTTTGGGAGTTGCAGGGCTCTGTATATGGTCTGCATTTGTTATAGGTTCCCCCCCCCCCCACCCCACCCCACCAAACCCCCCCCTTTTCATTCCCCCCCCAAACACATATAAAATATTTTATTTTTTTTTTCTCTTCCCCCCCCCCCCTCCAACCCCCCCCCCCGAGGTCCCTTAAACCCCCCCCCCCCCACCAAAAAAAAAAAAAAAAATTTTTTTCCCCCCCTTCTCCCCCTTTTAGGTGTTCCCACAAACCCTTTATGGGGCTTCCCCCTCCCAAAAACCCCCAACAACCAACAAAAATTTCTTGCGCCCCCTTTTTTTAATTCCCCTTTTTTTTTTTTTTCCCACCCCCCCAAATTTTTTTTTTTACTCTTTACAAAAAAAAAAAAAAAAAAAAATATTTTTTATTATAATAAAATTTTTCCCACTTTTTGTATTTCTCCATGTTTTTTTTTCCCCTCTTCTGGACTCAGCAGTAACTGTCATGTCCCAGGACTTGGTTTAATTCACTGACATGTATCTGTGATACTGTTTGTCTTTGTAGTTTGTCCCTTTTCTCTCTCTGTATCCTTAGCTGTGATGCTGTAGCTCCTCCTCTCTCTCTCTCTCAGTTTAGTTTCACTTCTTTGTAAGCAACATGTCTGCTCAGCTCCTGGTATTTCATCATTTTTCACCTACTGCTGTATGAGGTTCTACAAGATTTACTTGGATTAAAGCATCTGGAATCTTATCTACGCCTCCTCAGTTGAGTTGAACACTATCTGATAGATATCTTGGTGTAAATTGCTGGTTAGCATAGAGACTACAGGACACTCTCACAACCTCACACTTGCAGCCAAGCTATTGAGTCAGAACAGTGAAAAATGATGCATAAAGACTGCCAGATACGGCTGTAAGACAGTTCACCAACTTCTGACATACAGTCAGTCACAGCAAGTTACCTGAAGCCAGAAGGAATCAGCATTGTGTAAGTTGCATCTGCAGCTCAGACTCCCTCAGCATAAGAAGATTCTAGCAAGCAGCCATCTTACTCCAGCAAAGTTATATTTATCCTGTTTGTGTTGCATCATGGCTGAAGGGCACCCTGAAGCACAAAGTAGCATGGACCTCAGTCTGCAGCCCAGTGAGAAGGCTAGACGCTCAATTAAACAGGTTAGAGACAATCTAGAAGGTTTAAAGCATGAACTTTCCTGTGAACTCTCAAAATGGTGGCAGGAAATACAGACTAAGATATCTGCCATGTGCTTGCCTGCATACCATATATCACCACTAGAGGGAGCTCTGCGACAGCTTTGTTCTATGCATGGACATTATAAAATGAAAGCTGAGGAGTATGAAAGCATATTGAGGAAACTTCATACAGACGATTCCTTAGTTGAATTGCAAAGCTTCCAGCATCTCAATTCAGAACGAGACAGCTTAGTACATGAAACTAAGTTAAGGACAGAGGCAAGAATTGCGCAACTGCAGGAAATGGCATCCCATGTTTCTGAGTCTACCAAGCGTTCAAAGTGTACATCTAAGTCACGTTCCTCAAAATTTTCCACACTCAGTGAGCAACTTATAAAAGCACGTGCAGAGGCGGAAGCTACTAAGATACAGGCAGCCTTTGCACAACAGAAAGCAGAAATGGAAGCTAATGCAGCAGAAATGGAAGCTAAGGTAGCTCAACAGAAAGCAGCGATGGAAGCTAAGGCAGCTCAACAGAAAGCAGAAATGGAAGCTAATGCAGCAGCAATGGAAGCTAATGCAGCTCAAAAAAGGGCAGAACTAGAGGCTCTAGAGAAACAGTATGAGCATGCTGCAGCCATGGCAAGGTTAAGCATTTTAGAACAAGCCATCAGTGGAAGTGAAAGAGACAGCACCAGTTTGTGTGATGTGGAAACAGAGGATCCCCTCAAGCGCACAAGAGACTATGTACTAAGCCAAAGCAGTGAATCCCTATTTGCCACAAATGTTCCTGTCAGGGACAACATTTCTCCAGAGCAACAGGGCACAGTATCTTCTGCAGCACACCGCATTCAAGGTCAGTACAATGCCCTGCCTGTCCAGCATCCAGTTTCTTCTTCCTTCATGGATTCCCAAAGCCTTGCACCTCAGCAAATGCAATATACTGATACTCAGGTAAACACCAATGTGACACCATACTACCAGACTGCAAACAACCGTCCAGTCTCACATCCATATGTGGCTAAACCTATGGACTTTAAGCTAGCTCCTAGGCTGAATGCCTACGCAGCCCCTACACTACCTACCTCTGTTAACCAGAACCCCACTAACAACGTAATCACCGCTACTCAGCCAGCAACTCAATATTTAAAGTCAGAGAGAACAGACATGTCAGAGTTTGCAAGGTACATGGTTCGCCGTGAGCTTACTAAGACTGGACTCACAAGGTTCGATGACCAACCTGAGAACTACAGAGGCTGGAAATGTGCCTTCAAAACTGCAATTAGTGACCTTGGCATTACTGCAACTGAAGAATTAGATTTGCTTATCCGGTGGCTTGGCCCACAGTCCACAGAACGTGCTAAAAGACTCAGATCCGTCCACATTTACAACCCCATAGCAGGCCTTACCGCTGCTTGGGAAAGACTGGAGAAAACCTATGGCAGTCCTGAAGCAATAGAGAATGCTCTGTTCAAACGGTTGCAAGGGTTTCCAAAGATATCTGGTAAGGATCATCAGAAATTTCAAGAACTTAGTGACCTACTCATGGAGCTCCTACTGGCTAAGGCGGACACTCTCCTACCGGGCCTCAGTTACCTGGACACTGCTCGTGGGGTAAACCCGATAGTCTCCAAGTTGCCATATAATATTCAAGAAAGGTGGACCACAGTTGGGTCAAGATACAAAAATGAGAATCAAGTCTCCTTTCCTCCATTTTCCTACTTCTGTGAGTTTATCAAGAACATTGCAGAATCCAAGAATGACCCAAGCTTTTCCTATGGGGATCCCAGTGTTCCTGGTTCACCTCCTATTAAGTATGACAGCTCACATTCTAACTACAGAAACCGCAGAGGCCCAGTTTCGGTGAAAAAGACTGATATTCTTCCTATACCTACATCAGCACCAGAAGAAAGCAGTTGCAACAGCAACCAAGACGAAAAGGTAGAAAATCCTAACCGTCTGTGTCCTATTCACAAGAAGCCTCATCCCCTCAAGAAGTGTATTGGCTTCAGGAGGAAACCAATCCAGGAACGTAAAGAGCTTCTAAAGAAACTAGGGATATGTTTCAAATGTTGTGCCTCTACTGAACATGTTGCTAGAGACTGTAAAATTGCTATTAAGTGTATAGAGTGTGGCAGTGAGAACCATGTACAAGCTCTTCATCCATCCCAGCCTAGTGCCACACCACCTAGAGGTTCCCCTTCCCCAACTAAGCATGGCGGGGAGAACACAGATCAAGCAGCAAATACTACCACAGTATCTTCCTCATGTACAGAAGTCTGCGGAGAAGACCTTTGTGACAAGTCCTGTGCAAGGATATGCCTAGTCAATATATACCCCAAGGGCCAACCAGAAAGGGCTCTGAGGGTGTACGCCATCTTGGACGACCAGAGCAACCACTCACTTGCAAGGTCAGAACTCTTTGATCTGTTTAACTTAAAGGGTGATACTTATCCGTATACCTTGGGTACTTGTAGTGGCATATCAGAGGTTTCTGGAAGAAGGGCCAGTGGTCTCGTAATAGCTTCTCTCAAGGGCAATTTGGAGATACCTTTGCCCACACTTGTTGAGTGCAACCAGATACCATCAAACAGAGAAGAGATACCCACACCAGAGGCGGCTTTCCAGCACCCTCATCTAAGGGCTATAGCCAGTGAAATACCATCCCTTGACAAAAATGCAGACATTCTAGTTCTGCTAGGTAGAGACATTCTCAGACTGCACAAAATACACCAGCAAATTAATGGACCGCAAGATGCACCATTTGCCCAGCGCCTCGATCTAGGATGGGTTATCATTGGCAACGTCTGCATAGGTAGGATGAAAAGGCCCACCAATATTTCTTCATTTAAGACGCATATGTTACCAAATGGTCGCAGCACTTGTTTTCAGCCATGTCCACATCACTACCAAGTGAAAGAGAAGATAAGCAACAGTAAGTGGCTGCATAATCACCGAGACAATGTGAATACTTTCCTGCCTGGGGACGACACCCTTGGATTAACAGTGTTCAATACAACAAGTGATGACAACAAGCTGGCACCGGCTATAGCTGATAAAGAATTTCTCAAACTTATGGACAAGGAATTCATTCAAGATGACTCCAACAGCTGGGTAGCACCCTTACCTTTCCGCTCCCCGAGATCAAAACTACCAAACAATCTGAAGCAAGCAGTTTCTAGATTTTCCTCTTTAAAACGTACCCTCAAGAGGAAACCAGAGATGGAGAAACACTTTGTAGGTTTCATGCAGAAGGTTTTTGAGAGAGATCATGCAGAACCTGCACCTCCACTAAAGGAAGGAGAAGAATGCTGGTATCTTCCATCATTTGGCGTGTATCACCCTCGCAAACCTGACCAAATCAGGGTCGTGTTCGATTCTAGTGCTCAGTATGAAGGCGTCTCTCTCAACAACCTGCTCCTCACTGGTCCTAACCTAAACAACAGCCTCATAGGAGTCTTAATCCGTTTCAGACAGGAACCAGTTGCAGTGATGGCCGACATCCAACAGATGTTTCATTGCTTCATTGTTAAGGATGATGACAGAAACTATCTCAGGTTCCTATGGCATAAGGACAATGATGTCAACAATGAAGTCATAGATTACCGGATGAAGGTACATGTCTTTGGCAATAGCCCATCTCCTGCAGTAGCGATCTATGGACTGAGAAGGACCGCCCATGAAGGTGAGAAAGAGTATGGCTCTGATGCTCGTCAGTTTGTTGAGAGGAATTTCTATGTTGATGATGGTCTTAAATCCTTACCTGCAAGTGAAGAAGTGATTGATCTCCTCTCTAGAACACAGGAAATGCTGTCTGTAGCTAACCTCAGACTTCACAAGATCATCTCCAACAATATGGAGGTAATGAAGGCATTTCCCTCTGATGATCATGCAATCAACTTGAAGGATCTTGATCTCAGTTCTGATGCTCCTCCTATGCAACGCAGCCTAGGATTGCTATGGAACACTGAACAAGACACATTCACATTCCAAGTGTCTTCTTGTGACAAACCTTTCACCAAACGAGGAGTTTTATCTGTTGTGAACAGCATTTATGATCCTCTTGGTTTCATTGCTCCCATCACCATTCAAGGCAAGCTACTACTAAGACAGCTTACCACTGAGAACATGGACTGGAACACTCCACTGCCTGCTGAGAAACAACTGAGGTCTGACTGTGGCACTAACTTCGTTGGAGCCTGCAAAGAACTGCAGTTAGACAACTTCTTATCCAACAATGGGTGCACTTGGACGTTTAACCCTCCACATTCATCCCATATGGGAGGTTCCTGGGAACGTATGATTGGGATCACACGCAGAATCCTTGACTCTATGTTGATGGACCACAAGTCGACACTGCTTACCCATGAGACGTTAATAACCTTTCTTGCTGAAGTGTCTGCGATAATCAATGCAAGGCCACTTGTCCCAGTATCTTCAGACCCTGAATCTCCAATTATCTTAACCCCAGCAACGCTTCTTACTCAGAAAATTGGTACTGCTGCTACTTCTCCACGTACCTTAGATCACAGTGACATTTACAGACGCCAATGGAAACAAGTTCAACACCTGTCCAATGTGTTCTGGCACCGCTGGAAAACAGAGTACCTCCACATGCTACAGAGCCGTCACAAATGGCAGACCTCAAAACCTAATCTCCAGGTGGGTGACCTCGTCCTTCTAAGGGATAAAGAAGTCCATCGGAATGAATGGCCTATGGGTCTCATCACTAAAGTTGTCCCTAGTGATGATGGGAAGACTCGGAAAGTGGAGGTCAAGGTAACCAAGGGAGGCTCAGTGCGAGTTTTCTTCCGCCCAATTAATGAACTGGTGCTTCTTCTTCCAAGAGGAGACGTCACATAAAAGAAGATAAGGACACCATTCACAGCTCATGGCGGGGAGCTTCCTTCCATGAACTAAAACCGTGTTCTTGTGGATTACAGTGTGGGTCGGTGGAGGTGTTGGCAAATTGCGGCTTCCCGACCTGAAGATTGGTTTATTTGGACTAACTGTTGATTATTGTTTGTTGTGCATGTTTCTTTTTTGTTTTTCAGGTTTGAAGAGGACCTTATGGACATCTCAGGACATTTAATGTTTGTTTTCATTGAAATCTAAAGATTTCAGGCGGGGAGTGTCATGTCCCAGGACTTGGTTTAATTCACTGACATGTATCTGTGATACTGTTTGTCTTTGTAGTTTGTCCCTTTTCTCTCTCTGTATCCTTAGCTGTGATGCTGTAGCTCATCCTCTCTCTCTCTCTCAGTTTAGTTTCACTTCTTTGTAAGCAACATGTCTGCTCAGCTCCTGGTATTTCATCATTTTTCACCTACTGCTGTATGAGGTTCTACAAGATTTACTTGGATTAAAGCATCTGGAATCTTATCTACGCCTCCTCAGTTGAGTTGAACACTATCTGATAGATATCTTGGTGTAAATTGCTGGTTAGCATAGAGACTACAGGACACTCTCACAACCTCACACTTGCAGCCAAGATAAAAAAAAAAAAAAAAAAAAATCTTTTTTTTTTTTTTAAAAAAAAAAAAAAAAAAAAACACCTCTTTTTTTAAAAACCCCCCCAAAAAAAATTTTTTTTTTTCTCCCACATATATAAATTTTTTAAAAAAATAAATAAAAAATAAAAAAAAAAGAAAAAAAAATATTAAATAAAAAATTATTTTTAAAAAAAAAAGCCCCACCCCCCACAACAAAAAAAAAAAAGGGGGCCCTTCCAAAAAAAAAAAAAAAAAAAAAAAAAAAAAAAACAACATTCTTCTTTATACACCACATATAAAAAAAAAAAAACCACTCGTCCCTCCCCCTCGGGGGGGGGGGGAAGAAAAAAAAAAAAAAAAAAAAACAACAACCCCCCACCACCAAAAAAAAATTTTTAAAAAAAGGGTCCTTTTTTTTTTTTCCTAAATCACTGTTCATGGGGGCCGCCGAAATGCTTTCTCCCCCCTTTGTTAAAGGTAATGAACATTCAAACAAAGGACCCCCATTCATTTCTGTGAAACAATTTTAAGGCGGTTAAAGGGCCCCACCCCAGACGAAGGAGACCAGAGGATGGGAGTAGTAGTGGCGGATGCTGTGCCACCTAGCAGGCCGAGCACACTCATCATCCACTCCAGTTCCACTCCTGGGCCGGACAAAGTCGAGGGGGGGGGTCCTGCAGCACTACAAGATGGAGGTGGTAGTAGTTCTTTTCCCCGGGGACGCTTCCTGTTGGAGGGGGGACCTCTCCTCTCTGAGCCGCTGTGATGGAAGTCGAAAGGGCCCTGGTGGTGATGCAGGCACGACTCAGGAGTCAGCAGTGCAAGTAAACAAAGAACAGCCTTTATTCAGCAACTGAACAGAAGTAATGGCAGCTTGTGAATGGGGGTAGTAGTCCAGCAGTGTCCAACCCCCAGCCTTGGTTCTAGGAGGGTGGCCAGGGATGTTACAGGCTCTGCAGTAAAGTTTTCCATTACTCCTACTCTGGTGCCTCTCCCAGCTAGGTATCTCGGGGATGGAGTTACAGGGAGTCCTGACAGGGATCTGGTTACCTGGAGACTAGGCCCGAAAATAATTCTCCTGTCAGGGTCCTCTCCTGCTCCTCCTGGCACGGCAACAAAAGTGTCTGAAAGATCTGACAGCACTTCTCCCTTGCTCTGGGCTGTCTTGAGATGAGCCTGGGGCTGATGATATCCCTCCTGGGCCTGCGAAAGCGACTGTTGACCCTCAGTCCAGAGGCAGTGGCAGGAAGGCTCTGCACACCTTCCCTCGTTAACTGCATGCACTAGACTGAAGACCAACAGTTTCCCTACAACCCCGCCCAGTGGCCTGTGATAGGCCAGGACTGAACCAAGTCTAGGTTTTGAACACGGCAGGGGGAATAATACCGAGGGAAAAGCTGCAATAATACACTTAACATAAAATGGGACGTACCAACACAAAACCCAGAGGCACAGAAACAAACACTAAAAAACAGCAGCCTCTGGGATGCTGAAAAAGGATCATAATTCTATTATGTTGGATGGTAATACTATAAAACTTTTTCAAGACATACGTATCAGGTGCGGCTAATGTATGGAAGTGTTAAAAGACAGTTTCGGCAAAAAAAATATAAAATATGCTTTGCTCTACCCAGCAAAGTTAAAGGTTTTTTTCAGAACACGGGTTTAATTAATTTTTTTCATCCGCTAAGGAAGTGGAAACATGGATGGAGAATAAAGGCCTTGATATATAATATTAAGAGGAACTGAAAATGAGGGAAAATTTATAAATGAGTACAAGGCAAAAGGTTTCAGGCATACCAGAAGGAAAACTAACTAGTACATGTGGAGCAGTAAATAAATCACGCACCTGCACAATTATACTCTTTTTGCCGCTATTACGGCTTTCAAACAGGTGGACCTGAAGGAAAACTGGCCACATCACTGAATGCGAGTATGCATAATGCGCATATCACATTAGCGCAGCGACGCACCAGAAAGAGAACTTCCAATTATTTTAACTAGCATGACCTAAATATTTGAATGTTTTAATACTAAAAATGAATTTAAATTTAAATGGGCCAAGACTTAGTCTCCATTCTGGTCCGACTTTTCACTATATTTCTATTGGAGAATAAGTTAACCATACTCTGAGAACCTATTCAGGTTCTCTTTCTGGTCCAATGTGTCTGGGAGGTGTGGTTTTTTCTGTGGGAGTGGAGGGTGGGTAGCATCTGATTGGTTGCATCCGCCCTTCCCCCACAGATACCCATATGATTGGCTGTAGTTTTTGGAGGGAGATTCATATAAAATGCTTGTGGTTTTAAACATAATGGTGGCATCCTGAGGCTTGAAAAAGCGTATGTGCGCGAAACGACTCGTTGCTTTGCCTTTAGGGCGTCTTCCTCTCTCCCATTGATATGGATGTTTTTATGGATGTTCTTTGACTAAAAGTCTACCTTTTTATACAAGTCCGGATGAGTGCCCCCTATTTTTTGCCATTATACATGTATTGTAATTATTTGTGGTAAATGTAAGTGTAACACCCCTTTTGCCACCCGTCTTGCCTGGGGTGTACGTGCTTGTTCTCACCTCTCTATAGCGCAGTGCCTCCACCCAAATCTTGCTTGAAGCTCTCCGGGAATGCAGGCAGTTGTAGTACTTCTGCCAGGGGCTGACTTGGGAAACCCCTGCCCGAGCTTAGTACACACTCCCCCAACTTGAGGATGACACAGGTATGCAACCAGTTTACACAAAATATTAAAGTTTAATACTAATGCAGAAATATAAACAATTATAGTGCTGATACCCTCCCCCTAGTGGTCTTGCTGCAAATGACAGGCCACACTTATCACAGAATATCTGTAAGTGACTCACTCTCTCTCTAGCTAGCTATCTGCAGTACTGAGGGGGGTGGCCACCATGTAATGTCACAGTTCAATCGTTGGGGCCCAATCGTTGATGCACATAAACGGTATGAACGTATTACTCCTCACAGCAACAGTTCAGTCACTAATACTGGAACAACCACAACAAAGTTCCCGGGGGTACTCACTACCTTGGATCTTTAGCTCACAGGAATCCATGCAGGAGCATTCACATTAAGGAGAGGAAGGGAGCATGGAGGTGCTGGCAGTCTCCTTCTGTGTGGATGCAACTGTAGTCTCTCACAGTTCTGGTTGGTCTGCAGACAAGATGCTGGAACAGTAGTCACCTCTCTCTCCACCAGATGCACAGATGATTCTGCAGCAGGATCAGTCAGTCTCTGAAGACACACAAGCCTCTCACTTTTTTCTCTCTCTGGCCAAGATGTCTCCCATACTACCTTCTTTTCCCTCTCCTGCTTCTCTTCCTGTGTCCGCCCTGCCTCTTGCCCCCTTGATGTCATACAGCCTGTGCTGTGAGTTAAAGAGGAGTTCCTGTAGGCGGCACTGTTCATCTGTGGAAGATATAGAGGAATGCGTGATTGTGCTCTGTCCATAGCATCCACAACACACAAAGTGTCCCCTGTGGGGGTTACACTCTCCCCCTGGTGAGTCCCAGCAAATGTCCCATCATGACGTACAGACTCACCACCTGAAATAAAAGTTTGGGTTAAGGCATCCTGACATATACCATAACCATTCACATAGAGATCACTCCCATGCCATATGGGAACAGGATGAAAATATGGCCACAATGTATTAAAATAGGGCCGTGCTACTCTTGGGACCTCAGTGGTATGCCCCATTCTATCATAGGTTAGCATCATGGGTGGCCTGGTGTCTCGCTTGGGACGAGTGTGTACTGCAGGAGCCCCCTCCTCAACCCCTGGCTCTCGACTTTCAGGCTCAGGCCTCCCACTGTTTGCTTCTTCATTGGACATTACAACTGTCTCTACGTTCTCCCCCATCTGAGGACGTAGCCTGCTTGTCTCAGTGTTGGACTCTTCACGAGTGTCCATCTCAAATTGATGATCGGCATGGTTTTGGTCAAGAGGACATGGATCACTTATCCAGCAGTATTCAGACTCCCGTTCATCACTAGACTCACTCTCACTCCCCTGTGAAGTGGCCACAGGCCTAGCAGGTTGTCTGTGCCGACGGCTCCTTCGGGGAGGCTGAGAGGTTGCTTGGCTTCCAATGTTTTGTTGCTGTTGCAGTTGCACCTGGTGTCCTATGGGCAGTAGATGTTGACGGTGATAGGTCTTGACAACTCCACCCCCAGTCTCGGGCTTCACTCTGTAGGCTGGGACACCAGGTAATTTCTCCACCACTACATAGGGCTCTGGCCGCCACCTATCAGCAAGTTTGTGTTTTCCATGTAGGCCCAACTGCCGAATGAGGACTCTATCCCCAGGTTGCAGGATTTGTTCTCGGACTCTGCGGTCATAACGAGCCTTATTTCTCCTCCCGGACTCACCCGAGGCCTGATCAGCCAATCGGTAAGCTTCTCTTAATTCTTCTTTCAGCTGGGACACATACCTCAAGTAGGTCTTCCCAGATGACCGATCAGATGAGACTCCAAAACTGATGTCCACTGGTAGCCGCGCTTCCCTACCAAACATTAGGAAGTAGGGGGGATAACCTGTTGATTCATTCTTAGTACAATTGTAGGCATGTACCAGCTGACTTATGTGTCTGCTCCAGCGTGCTTTCTGCTTGGGATCCAAAGTGCCCAGCATGTTTAGGAGAGTGCGATTGAACCTCTCTGGTTGAGGATCACCTTGAGGGTGAAATGGGGTGGTTCTAGATTTCTTGATCCCGCAGATCTCACACAGCTCCTTGATCAACCGACTTTCAAAGTCTCTTCCCTGGTCAGTATGGATACAGGCTGGCAACCCATAATGCACAAAAAACTTTTCCCACAAGATTCTTGCCACTGTGGTTGCCCTCTGGTCTTTGGTGGAGTAGGCTTGGGCATATCGGGTGAAATGGTCAGTGGCCACTAACACATTACTGACATTTCCCTCATCAGGCTCAATGGATAGGAAGTCAATACACACCAGATCTAGTGGGCCATCGCTTGTGATGTTGACAAGTGGAGCTGATTGAGTAGGCAAAGTCTTCTGCAGGATACACCTGGCACAGGACTTGCAGTAATCCTCAATGTCTGGGTCCATTCTTGGCCAGTAGAATCGGTCTCTGATGAGACCTGTCGTCTTTTCAACACCAAGGTGCCCATGGTCGTCATGCAGAGCTCCCAAGACAGTCTTCCGAAACTGGCTGGGTAATACCAGCTGTCTGCGAATTTCTCCTCTTTTCCGCTTGACTTCTCTGTAGAGAATCCCATCTCTTACAACTAACATCTCTACTTGGCGGGCCAGCAAGACAGACTCCTCTGTTTTCAGAGCATTCCTCTCAGGCCTCCGGCCTCTCTTGACAGACCATCGCACCACTCCCACTGATGGATCTTCTTGTTGAGCCCTTTCAACTTGACTTCGGGTTAGCTGTGGCAGACAGTCAGAGTTTACCCTAGTTAACTGGCAGAACAGAGGTGGAAGTGCTTCTTCTGAGACTCCCAAGAATCGGGCACAACCCTGGGGAGGAACAGCCTTAGCTTGTTGATTGTGACACACAGCTTTCACCGCAGGTGCAGGTACCTCTATCCAGCCCTCTTCTTCATCAGCCCACTTCTGTTGGGGAAGACGGGAAAGTGTGTCAGCATCAATGTTACTAGTGCCAGGTCGGTACTTTAGACTGAAATCGTACACTGCCAATGCTGCTAGCCATCGGTGTCCTGTGGCATCAAGCTTAGCTGTGGTTTTCACGTAGGTGAGTGGATTGTTGTCAGTGTGAACTTCAAAATGCACTCCATAGAGGTAGTCATGCAGCACGTCCACCACAGCCCACTTCAACGCTAAGAACTCAAGCTTATGCACAGGGTAGTTGCGCTCACTGGGAGTCAATCCTCTACTGATGTAATAGACCGGTCTCAAGGCTCCATCATGATCTTGATACAAGACTGCTCCAAGCCCCTTGAAGGAAGCATCCACATGCAGTACATATGGCTTACTAGGGTCTGCATAGGCCAACACTGGAGCCTGTGTCAGACAGGATTTCAGCTTCTCAAATGCATCATCGCATGCAGAAGTCCACCTTTCCCCAAAGGGCTCATTCACTTTGTAATAGGACTTATTTGCAGGTTTCTTTGAGCGAGCTGTCCCTCGTGGAGGTGGATACCCCTGGGTGAGGGCTGTCAGAGGCTTTGCAATTTTTGAATACTGTGGCACAAATCTTCTGTAGTACCCACAAAATCCTAGAAATGACCGGAGTTCTCCCAACTTGGTGGGCTTGGGCCACTTGACCACTGCTTCCACTTTGACTGGGTCAGTGGAAATCCCTTCACGACTGACAATGTGCCCCACATATTTTACTGACTTGTGGCAGAACCGGCACTTGTCAAGGGATAACTTCAGTCCAGCCTTCTCCAGTCGATCCAACACCTTGAACAACCTCTGGTTGTGTTCTGCCAAGTTGTGTCCAAAAATAATCAAGTCGTCTAGGTAAACCAGCACCTCCCAGTAGTTCATGTCTCCCACCACCTTATCCATGCATCTCTGGAATGTTGCAGGGGCTCCCGTCACTCCCTGAGGCATTCTTTGATACTGAAAGAACCCAAGAGGGCAAATGAGCGCTGTCTTCTCCTGATCTTCCTTGGACATGGGTATCTGGTAATAGCCACTTCGGAGATCTAACACAGAAAACCATTGGCTCCCTTGAAGGCAGTCCAAAGCTTCATCAATTTTGGGCACAGTGTATTGGTCAGGCACTGTCCGGCGGTTTAATGTACGGTAGTCCACACACATCCTAATATCCCCATTCTTCTTCCGAGCTATCACGATGGGAGAGGCATACGGACTGTTGGACTCTATGATGACTCCAGTATCCAGCAGACCACGCAGGTGCTGTCTAACATCCTCAACGTCGGCTGGGGCCAACCTTCGGGACCTCTCTCGGAAAGGTTTATCATCAGTCAACCGGATGTGGTGCTCCACTCCATGTGCCCGGCCTAGATCCCATTCGCCTAATGAAAAGGCCGCAGCATGAATCATCATACCTTGAATTACCGACTTCTTCTCTTCCTCACTCAGATCGCTGTCTTCAAAACAGGGATCGAAACATTCGGGATGTAACTCTCTCTTCTCTTTCTCTTTTTTCACATATGCTGCGAGACAGACTGGGTGAATAGTGAGGGTCTGTGAATAGTTGTCACCACCGACTTCTTGGCACCACTCAGCTAGAGTGCGGAAGATGTTGGCATTCGTCCCAACTATAACAGGAATCTGTCTCTGGTCCCCCTCAGCGTCTGGGCAGACTAGGGCTATGATGGGTATCTCTTTTTCTACTCCAGCCACGGTCTTTGGGAACCGCAGTGTGACTGACACATATCCTCTGTAGGGGTAGCTATGTTCACTTAGCCCCAGACCACAAGTCCTGATAGAGGTCGCAGTGGCACATCTGACAGGTATTTCTTGTACCATCTTTCAAAAATTATGGACACTTGAGACCCGCTATCTAACAACACAGTGCAGGGTTGATTGTTGATACACGCTGGTACATGGGGAGCTGGTCCCACTAGACCTTCAGGAAACTGTCCCAATGGAGAAAGAGTAGCTGGAGCTGTAGAGTATACCTTGGATGCTGAGGGGGGGCCAGTATGGGACTCTACTGGCCCCCTTTCCCGTTTCCCCGACGGCTTATCCTTCTGGTGGGGGAAAGATAGGGACTTCTGTGAATTCCATCTCTTTGGGCACTGTCGAGCCATATGGCTGGTATTCCCACAGACAAAACATCCTTCTGTCTTCATATCTCTCTCTTTAAACTGACCATCACTGGACTTCCCAGATGTTGGCGGTCGTCTCTCCGGGGTTGCCTCAGCAGCCTGTTTCAGACGCTCTACTTCCTTAGCCTGAGCGCTCAAAAGTTGGGCAATGTGCTCCCCCTGCTTTTCAATGATTTTCAGAAGCTCTTCCTCACGATGACTTGAGTCTGGCTTAAGGCAACTGCAGCCACCCTATGTGGTGTTTGCTCTCTAGCTGCCAAGGTAGCTTCCTCTTGTCGCACATCCTTTAGTAACTGATGAAAGGAGCGAGGGATCTTCTCTTTATCACTGCATCTCAGTCTCTGAGCAATGGGGTCTTGAGTCAAGGCACCTCTTAGTACCTGTTCCAGACGACACTGATCGACTTCAGTGGGTTTAAGCCCACCCTTGGACACTTTCTGTGGACCAGCTTATCTAGTCGATAGAGATAGTCAGACATCTTCTCCCCAGGGGCTTGGTAGGTGGTGCGTAGTTTGTAAAATAGGTCTGTTGCATCCTCCGGGGGCCCAAAAGCATCTTCTAAAGCAATCATATAGTCTTGGTAAGTTGCCTGAGGTTGGCTCCGCCACGCAGCTTGTACCACCTCCATAGCGGGACCCTTTAAACTCTCCACTATTCTCTGCTTCTTCACAGCATCCGTGCACTGCCACTCTTCCAGATACTGTACGGCAACATCTCTCCATGTCTCATACCCTTCTTCACCAGTTTGGGTAGGCAGGATGCCTGAAAACACCCTCAGATGGCGATAACTCCCTTCAGGCTGCAGCCTTGTAAATTGGCTGACTAACCTCTCCATGGCTATCATAAGCACATCAGCTGTAGAAGTAGTTTCTTTAATATTGGCTGAGTGGGGGGTAGGGGGTAAGCGTCTATTGGGCCCCCCATGCTGTGGAGTTGACTCTTGAAGCAAAGTCTCTGGTGCTGACCTCATGGGCCAGATGATCTTCCACTGTTGGCCACATTCTAGTGGTACTGCTAGGACTAACGGGAAATATTCCCTCTCCAATGCCTTGTCAGTAGAGATTAAAGCTGCTGACAACTGCCTTCCTTCATTACTCTGACGATCAACCACTTTGGGGCGGATAATTTCATGTAGCCGGCTCACCACCTGCAGTATCTCTTCATTAGATGTATCAGAAATCGCACCCCATACAACAAAGCTGCGTTCTTCTATCACGCCCACCTCTTCACACCAAGCAGACACTTCCTTCTCTGTTAAGGTCTCCATGGCGACTGTTTTTTTCTCTGCTCGATCTCAGCAGTGCCTCCAAATGTAACACCCCTTTTGCCACCCGTCTTGCCTGGGGTGTACGTGCTTGTTCTCACCTCTCTATAGCGCAGTGCCTCCACCCAAATCTTGCTTGAAGCTCTCCGGGAGTGCAGGCAGTTGTAGTACTTCTGCCAGGGGCTGACTTGGGAAACCCCTGCCCGAGCTTAGTACACACTCCCCCAACTTGAGGATGACACAGGTATGCAACCAGTTTACACAAAATATTAAAGTTTAATACTAATGCAGAAATATAAACAATTATAGTGCTGATACCCTCCCCCTAGTGGTCTTGCTGCAAATGACAGGCCACACTTATCACAGAATGTCTGTAAGTGACTCACTCTCTCTCTAGCTAGCTATCCCCTGTGGGGGTTACATAAGGGTTGTAAGATGGCGTTGGTTGCAATACACTGTGTTCCAAATTATTATGCTAATAATAATTTCTCATATTTTCCAAAATTACCTATATGAATTGCAGTCATTGTAATTTTCCAGTCATCAACTATTCGAGTATAATTGAAAGGTTTTTGAACAAACTGCCTATGATAACAGTATATTTAAAAAAAAAAAAAAATAAACACTCAAAATGCATGTTTTAAATTATTATGCACAGCAGAATTTGCAACCTTTTCATTTTTATTAAGAACAAAAAAATGGTCATTGTGAAATTATAAGCATTAGCAGGTTATTACAAACTAAAATCAAACAGTTTTCAAGCCAAAACTTTATTTGAGGTGATGTTACATTTGCACATAGGACCCCTTGTTTGAAAAAAGCTTCTGAACTCTCTCGTCCATTGAATTTGTCAGTTTTTGGATGGTTTCTGCTTCAATTGTTTTGCATGAGGACAGAATACCCTCCCAGAGCTGTTGCTTAGATGTGAACTGCCTCCCGCCATCATAGACACTCCTTTTGATGATGCTCCAGAGGTTCTCAATGGGGTTGAGGTCAGGGGAGCATGGGGGGCCACACCATAAGTTTGTCCCCTTTTATGCCCATAGCAGCCAGAGATGCAGATGTGTTATTTGCAGCATGAGACGGTGCATTATCATGCATGAAAATGATCTTTCTGAGGAATGCATGGTTCTTCTTCTTGAACCATGGCAGGAAGTGCTGTTTGAGAAACTCCACATACATTATGGAGTTCATCTTTACCCCTTCAGGGATCCTAAAGGGGCCGAAAATCTCTCTCCCCATGATTCCAGCCCAAAACATTACTCCACCTCCTCCTTGTTGGCGCCGTAACCGTGTTTGCATGGGGTGTCCATCAACAAGCCATCCTCCACTCCATCCATCTGGACCATCGAGCGTTGCACGGCACTCATCGGTGAACAAAACAGTTTTGAAGTCAGTCTTCATGTATTGTTTGGCCCACTGGAGCCGTTTCTGCTTGTGTGCAGTGGATAGAAGAGGTCGACAGGATGGCTTACGCACAGCTGCAAACCTCTGAAGGACCCTGCATCTTGTTGTTCAGGGGACGTTGAAGGCACCAGCAGCTTCAAAAACTTGTCTGCTGCTATGACAAGGCATTTTTGAAGCTGCTCTTTTAACCTGACGTAATTGCCTGTTGGAAAGAGTCCTCGATTTTCCCTTATCAGCACGCACACGTGTGTGCTGTGAATCAGCTACATACTTCTTGATTGTGCAATGATCACGATGAAGTGTCTTGGCAATTTTGATTGTAGTCATGCCTTGACCTAAACACTCCACAATTTGTTGCTTCTCAGCAGCCAACACATCCTTTTTCTTTCCCATTTTGGCTGAAAATGTAGGCTGCTTAATAATGTGGGACAGCCTTCTTAAGTAGTCTTGCCTTTAATTGGACACACCTGCCAAACTAATTAGCACAGGTGTCTGCAATTGCTTTCAGTGATATAAAGAGCCCTGACACACATCACCATCAATGAGTTTAACTGACAAACAAAAAAATTCTTACCTTATCACTCCTAAACACTTTTTGCATAATAATTTGGAACACAGTGTACATATCCCTCCTCCGTTTTCTTCAGAAATACTGGGATTAATATATAATATATTGTTAGATCTGATTATCCATTTTACTGATGGAGGACATGAATGTTTTGCCAGTCCAAACTTGGACAGGCTAGGTCAGGTAAATAAAACATGTTTATCAGTGTATTCTGAGATATTGGAGCAACTCATTTGGATGGTTAAAAACGCTAATAAAAAGGTTTATACATTTTTCAAAAACAAATAACTCATTGTCAAGAATTGATAGACAATAGATAAATGCATGGCATCTAAGATAACAAGGGTTATTTATGAGACAAGAAGTTTATCAGATCATTCACCTTTACTTTGTGATCTCCACTCTAATATAGAAAATACATTTCAAATGTTAAGGATGTCTCTGTATTGGATTCAGCTATGTGGAAGCTCACTAGGAAAGGAAATGATTACATAGATGATAATATGCGTTCAGCAGGAAAATAGATTATTTGGAATACCTTCAAGTGCTATATTTGGGGTCTATATGTTAAAGGAATATCTCACTTTAAAAAAGAACAAGAACAAATGGTATTTGACTTAAAGAAGGAGGTGGACACAAGGGAAGAGGATTTTGTCATTTAAAGATTAAGAAGGATAGGGATGCATGGTATAAAGCTCATGAAATTTACAATGGGCAATTATTAAAGATGGCAGAGAAGAGGAAGGAAGTAGCTAAGTTAAACTTTATAACATATTCCCAAGATGTCAAACCTGGAAAGTTTTTGTCAACACTGTTGGGTAACCACTTGTCTTAAAAAATAATTAGCAACCTAAAAGATAGTTTGGGTGGTATAATAAATAATATGGAATTGAATAGACAGAAATTTAAATTGTATTATTGGGATATTGGGATAACTTTTCCATCATCAAGTCCTTTGGTACCTCTACCTATTATAAAGGTACCATTTGAAAGAGTGGCCATGGACCTGGTAGGTCCTGTTATTAAAGTCTGCTAGGGGGCATCAGCATATTCTGTGGCCTTGACACATACTTTGGCTAAGTTATTTTGAAAAGGAGCATTTTTAATATGTTCTCCCGCATAGGCATACCTAAATAGATCCTGACAGACCAAGGAACTTTATGTCCAATGTAATTAAAGAGATGTGTATGCTCCTAAAAATTAAACACCTTTGAACCTCTGTGGATCACCCCCAGAAAGATGTCTTTGTTTAGAGGTTCAATAAAACCCTTAAGGGCATTTTAAAGAGGGTGGTTAGCAAGGATGGCAAAGATTAGGATTGCCTACTGCCTTATTTATGCAATCCAGGAGGTACCCCAGTCCTCCACAGGTTTGTCTCCATTTGAGTTGGTGCCTGGAAGAAACCCACATGGTCTCCTAGACATTGCTAAGGAAACCTGGGAACAGGAACTAACTCCTTACAGAAGTGTAATTGAACATATTACCCTTATGCAAGACAGAATTGCCAGTAATGCCGATTGTAAAGGAACATACAGAGCAGGCCCTAATGGCTCAGAGCCGTGTCTATAACAGAAGGTCTAAATTCAGAACCTTTAATCCAGTTGATTGAGTATTGGTGCTGGTACCTACTGTAGAAAGTACATTTTTGGCCAAATGGCAAAGGCTATATGAAATTATTGAAAGGGTGGGTGAAGTAAACTATAAGGTATACTAGCTAGGAAAGAGAAAGCCCAAACAAATATACCAATGAAATTTACTAAAACCTTGGAAGGACAGAGAGTCACTGACAGCAGTAAGTACCTCTAGCAAAGTTGGTAAACACTCCTGGTAAGACTTCACCCCAGGTACAAATATCAGAGTCCCTATCTAGGGTACAGGTACAGGAGACAAAATAATTTGTACTTAGAAATAGTGATGTGTAGTGATGTGTTTTCTGAATTGCCTGGATACACCATAATGATAGAACATTACATTGTCACTGTGCCGCGTGTAGGAGTTTAAAACCGTATCGGGTATCTGAAGCTCGTAGACAAGTCATAACGGAAGTGGTCAAGAATATGTTAGTTCTTGGGGTAATTGAGGAGTCCAGGAGTGACTGGTCAAATCCCATAATCCTGATTCCTAAACCAAACAGTATTATAAGGTTCTGTAATGATTTTCGTTAATTAAATGAAGTATTGAAGTTTGACGTATACCCGATGCCCAGAGTCAATGAGTTAATTGAGAGGTTGGGACATGCTAGGTATTTCTCTACCCTTGACCTAACCAAAGGGTACTGGCAGGTACCTCTCAATAAAAGGGCTAGAGAAAAAACTGCATTTGTCACTCTAGACGGTCTCTTTCAGTATGTGACCATACCATTTGGTTTACATGGAGCTCCAGTAACTTTCCAGAGGTTGATGGATAGAGTCCTTAAGCCCCATTGTGAGTACACTTCAGCTGATCTAGATGACATTGTCATCTTTAGTGCAGACCGGGAAAGTCATCTGCCAAAGGTACAAGCCATACTAGATTCCATCTGGGCTGCAGGTTTAACGGCCAACCCAAAAAAATGTGCTTTGGGTCTGTAGGAGGCCCAATATCTGGGGTACATGATAGGAAGAGGAGTAATAAAGGCACAGGTTAATAAGGTAGAAGCCATCCAAAATTGGCCCCATCCCCTAAATAAATAGATAGCTTTTGGGGAATTGTTGGGTATTATCGTCAATTCATACCAAATTTTGCAACAGTTGCAGCTCCTCTGACAGACCTCACTAAGGCAACTAGTTCAGTTATGGTCAAGTGGATTAAAGAGGCTTAGGGAGCATTCCAAGAGTTAAAGTCTGTCCTATGTAAACAACCGATTTTCGTACATCAGACTTTACCAAAGAGTTTATTGTCCAGACTGATGCCTCTGTTGTAGGGTTAGACACATTACTGTCACAAGTGGTTGTTGGTGAAGAACACCCAGTCATGTATCTGAGAAGAAAGCTTTCACCCCCTGAGAAGAACTACAGCATTGTGGAGAAGGAGTGCTTGGCCATTAAGTGGGCCCAAAAAACTCTAAAATACTATTTGATGGGCCAAAACTTCAAGCTGGTTATGGATCACTCCCCTTTCACATGGATTTGCCAGGCTAAGGAGAGAAACACCAGAGTCACCAGATGGTTTCTCACCTTGCAAAATTTTAAGTTCACAATAGAGCACAGGTCTGGAAAATTACAGGGGAATGCAGATGTCCTATCTAGGACCCATTGTATGGTGGCCAAAGGTGTCCGCCCCCACAGAATTGAACAAAGGGGGGATTATGTTAGAAGGTGACAGGCAGGGTTCTGGAGGGTCGCTACATATCCCCCAGGTTTCGCATGTATGTAGGGTCCAGGTCGGCTATTGGGAATGCCTCAGCACAGCTGAGAGAGCTTTTGCTGGCTCAGAAAAGGCTGCAGTACATGAACTTCAGTGCAGATCCTGGGAGTGAGAGATGGCGCCTGGGTCTGTCCTGGAGTGCTAGAGTCTGGTGAGATCTGTGTGCTAGTTTGTTTTTTTGTGTGTGCCTGAAGCAAGCCACACGTACAGGTGCATCTCAATAAATTAAAATATTTTTTAAATATTTATTTATTTCAGTAATTAAATTAAAAAAGTGACCTCCTATATTTTCTAGATTCTTTACACACAGAGTGTTCTATTTCAAGTGTTCTATTTCTGTAAATATTGATTATGGATTACAGATAATGAAAACCCAAATCTAAGAAAATTTGAATATTGTAAAAAAGTTCAGTATTGTAAATTCAGTGTGTCACCTGCCAAGGTTTCCTAAGCCTTTAAATGGTCTCTCAGTCTGGTTCAGTAGGACACACAATCATGGAAGACTGCTGAGTATGAATTGAATTACTGAATTACTGAAATGAATTAACATTTTGAAGATATTCTAATTTATTGAGATGCACCTGTATAGTTAGGACTGGATTCTGTTTAGTTAGAAGCTCAGAGAAGCAAGTTTTCGTGCCTGCCTGAAGTTAAGGTTTATTTATTTTTTATTTTCATATTGTGACAATTTGGGGGGATTAGTCTCAATGGCGGCAGACTCCCGGTCCCGATATTGGTGTTCGTGGTACTGGGCGCTGGAGAGACAGCGTTCAGACGGTGCCAATTCAAACAAAAATGGCTTTTATTCAGCTTCGGTGCAACATAACAAAACAAAAACAGCCTGGGCCACAGTTAGGGCACTAACTGACTCCTTGACCCCTATCTAGCCTGACTAATGCTCAGCTCAAGCAAAAGTCCCCCTTGGACCTCAGCCCTCCTGGGACAGACCGCCTCTCTGTCCTTGGCTGGTTCCACGATTTCCTGCTTCCTGCAGGTTTCTCCAGCCTTCTGGAGTTACGCCCCCCCAAAGGTGTGGCTGAGGGCTTTTTCAGGCCTGGTCCTGTGTCGCTCAATAGCGCCCTCTGGGTTCACATACTCACAATATATACAAACAAATTATTATAATATCCCCCAATTATAATCATAGGGTAACCCAAATTATGTTTATACACAGGTTATATTATACTTCTAAATTAAAAAAATAGGGAAAAGAGCAAACGACAACTGTCTGAAATGTAAAAGTCCATCAGCAGGCTGGTATCATCTAACATAGAATTGCCACAAACTACATAGCTAATCGGAGAGGATTTGTAATTTTATGCAGGTTGTACATGTAAATGTGTGTTATGCAAGGTTATGTTTATTGAGGATATTATGGATCTCAATTGTCTAAACCAATATATTCATCTGATACTCCAAACTCTCTTTTTGGCTTGGAAACTGTTGGTAAGATATTGGTTATCCAAACAAACTTTAACAGTAAAAGAGTGGAAAACTGTAGTGAATAAATGGCTCTATTATGAAGAGATTAGAGCCTGATTGAAGGGCGGGAAGAAGGATTTGCAATGTTGGGATAAGTGGCTAAAATTTAATGATTAAAATGTAGGGATTGTGTTTTTTTCCCCTCTGGGCTCCTGGGGAGTAAGAGGGTTTATAGGATTATTATTGGTATTTGGGGTATATTTTTCTATGTATGTTTTATTTTCAAATTAAAATAAACAAATTAAAAACAAAAGAAAAAAAAAAACATCATGAAAAGGCACACTATCTATCCGAGCTTTATCTATACATTACAAATGTTCAATGTGATTTCCACTGGTGACACGACAGATGTCTGGGTGGTAGTCCAGTTCTCTACAGGTATGTCTCAGCATATCCACAAGGACTCCACTATGTCAGTGACAGGTTGCCTCAGGTTGTTCAGATCCTGTAGTTGGAGGGCAGATACATTGAGTCCTTGATGAAAGCCCACAGAAAAAATTCATGGGGTGTTATGTCTGGTGATTGTAAAGGTCAGTGCGCCATTGGTGAATTGTTGTTTACAGCGCAGCCAATCCAACATTGATACAGCTTTATTTAGATATCAGTAAGCGTTGAAATTGAAATGCTGAGGTCCATCATTCTGGTGATAGAGGAAGATCTGCCAAATGTAGTGGTCAGTAACAGTATCCTTGACAAAAAAGAAGATACTATAGACCTTGTGCCTGCTCATTGCACAGAATGTGTTTAATTTGGGTGACTCCCTCATGTGCCTAATATATAAAAACATGGTTTTTCTGAGCCACAAATTTTAACAATGTGATGATTGACACTGCGGAGATAAGTAGCCTCATTGCTGAATACCAACCTGTCAGTGAATTTGTCCTTCTCTGATTGTCCCTGCAAGATAATACAAAAGTCAGTGTCACCTGGCTTCAACTCCCAAAGAAAATACTATCTGCATGGCTTACAATGCAGAAATGTTTGTAAGATACACCATACTGTGGTTTGTGGTACCTGTAGTTCCATACTAGTCAGTCTGGTCAACTTTCTAGGGCTTCTAGGACTACACTTGTACATAGATTGAATCATGTTCACTGTCTCTTGCAAAGTCTTTGGGTGACCTGGACTTTTCCCATGATATAAACACCTAGTGGTTTTGAATTGCTTCATACAATGCAAAATGCAGTCTCTATGAGAAGCACATTTGCCAATTTTTTTCCTGAAAGTTTCACTGTACTATCAAAACAGAACCTGTTCTTGCAAATTCAATGAGAAAAAAGCTTTTTCTTGCTTTAATGTCAACTCCAATGTATGTTTCACGATCAATGTAGAGAAGCAAGGAAGAAAAGGATTAGGTGTGTTGAAAGAAAAATGTTCTTGAGGTCTTCAGATCAGTGCTTCAAACAGATCAGAATTTTTGAGCACACCATCCGCTTATGATCTTTGGTTAAATTATGTCATTGATGAGTGGAAGACAAATATAGCCTAAGAAGATATACTGTAGAAGAAGCTAAAACAAGTACTAAGACATAAGTCATGAATAATATATACATTCTCTTGATGGTCAAAGTGTGCATCAAATATTCTGTTCTGTAAAGATTTTGAATTCAATTAATGGAAGTCTTAAAACATAACAAATGCAGAATAAAAAGCCTTGAAAGTGTTGGTGATTCAGTGTACAGAAGCAAATCTATTGTGTCATATGATAAGAGGCTAAAGATTTTCATAAGCTTATTCTACAAAACTCACAAATTTACCAGCTCAATTGTTATGTTTATTAGTTAATGTTTGGTTTCTAGTTATATTAATGATGTAAAGTGCCTAAACATGTATGTGGATTATACAAAGCAAAATCTGCAGCCTTTTCAAGACATTACCTTGGCGACCGGCACAAGGCTAATTATAGTAAGCATGATTTATTATAGGTGCAATAAAATTAATCAGACATTTGAAGATTGATGATAGCATGAGATTGCATGTTCAACTTTAGCAGCATGTACCCAAAGGGAATCTTTCACTCCAGAAGCCCTCCCCCGTCCAACTTACTGTAATAGCTGAATTGGTGAAAAGGTTCTGATTTAGAATATGTATTTTTTTTAGCTTAATACTCAGTGGCATTCTCCTGAAGTGAGCATGCAAAAGCGCCTTACTCAATAATGCATACTCGGACTCCTAAGGAGGACTGCAGGCTGACTGAATTGGTGAAACGACACAAATTCTAAATACGTCATTTGTATTTTGGTACTCATTGGCATTCCTCTGCAGTCATTCAAGCAGTTGTGAGGGTAAAACACAGTGGCAGATGCCTTTAACCCATTAGCGACCGACATATAGACTTTGTAAAATCATAATAAAATATTAATCCCCCATCCCAAATAGTAAATAATAAAAGGGTAGGGAAGGATTCATCTCACTGCTTGATACAGAAAGCAGTGAGTTCTGAAAAACATACAATTTGCAATAGACCTAAAAAATCTTAGGAATAGGACAGTTTGGACTTAATTACAGGCAGATTAGTGATAAAAATCATAGACAGAACAAAGTGAGGGAAAATGTCTGAACTGTTGTGAGCCTAATACACAGACAAAGGGCAATTAACCCTTTCATTGCCAATAATTTTCTAATTTTGTGCATAGATTTTACTGACAGTCAGTCCTGTTAGTGAAAAATCTTTTCTTAAGGGTTTTTTTGGGGGGCAAGAGTTTATATTTTTTTTTCATTAAATACATAGAAACTGCTGTTTTAACAGCAAACTGCTGATTCTGCCTGTGCTAATCTAACAAAAATCTCTGTTATTTAAGCAGTTTATTTGTTGTTGCAATCAGAGGAATCAGTGGCAGCTTTTTCTGCAACTTGGAGCAGTTTTAAAAGCTAAATATAAAGCGAGTGTGTGAGCTGGCGAGTGTGGTTTGATTCTAAGTGTGTTTGATCTAAGTGTGACTTAAGATTAAGTGACAAGTATACGTGGTTAGTGTGTGCATTTGAGACCATAACTTTTATTGTACATTGCATAGCAAGAGATAAAAGTACTACAGATTATACAAGTATCTACTGTATATCCTTCCTCTAGTGTTAGCTTTCTGTTACTCTTTCTTATGTTAACGGGTCGGTTTTGACCCGTGTCTTAAATCACCCCTAGGATACCCTAAAAACAGTTATTTATGATCCAATTTGTTTCTTACCTCTTAGTTACCTTGTTAGGGTTTCTCATCCATGGAAGGATTGATTTTAATATTTTTGTTGTGGCCCCCTGGGCCTTTCATTTGAGAGCGTACCCTTCATTTTCAATATAAAAATATTGTCAAATGAACCTCAAGAGAATAATATAAACTTAAAAAAGTTTGTTATATTACCTGACTATTACTGAAGGGTTTTAGAACACATTTCTTAAATGTAAAAAAAATATACATATATATATTTTATATTAATAACTCTAGTAACATCTATGGTGTTACGGGTCAATTTTGACCCATATCTAACTACTTTATGAAAAAGGCAAAAAACAGATTTTTTTTTTTTATAGAACTTTAATACAAATAAAAGATGAAAATTATATTAACATTAATAGCAATAATAATAAAAAGTAGCTTTTCTAGCTCAAACAAACAAACAACAATCAATCAAGCAAATCAAATCAACAGAAATCAAGTGCTAGTTTTTAGATGCATTAGTATTTAGATGCATGAGTGGCAAAAAGTGACACTTTTTGTGTGTTCTTTGCAGAGGTATTTTTTGCAGGCGAAGCACGATGTGTTTGTCTTTCTGTCCTTATTGCTAGGGCAGACCTGACACCTCTTTCTTTTAGAATCAGGTGGTCTCACTGGGGTTGTGGCTGTTGTGGTTGATGTTGAGGCAGGGCTGGTTGAGGAGGATGCTGGTGATGATGCTCTTTGTGTTGCTGTGGGTGTGGGCGAAGCACTTGTTGAGCTCTGGAGTTGTCGGACCAAGGCTGCAGCGGCTGGGTCTCGGGGCACCCGTTCCCTTTGGTCAATGTGCGCCTTGACAAGGGATCTTCCTAGTTCCTCAAGAAACATTCTCCGCTTGTTTTTTTACTTTGAATTCCATCCTTGGTGAATGTGGGTCCACAACACAAATGCATTGTATGCTGACACATCAAGGATGTTGGAAAATACAACCATTGGCCATCTCCTAGTCATTCTCTGGCAAGTGTAGGTGGCAGTCAGCTTGTCCAGGTTGTCCACTCCTCCTTTGTTTTTGTTATAGTCCAGGATGATTCTGGGCTTTTTGTCACTTCCTGATGACACAGCTGCATCTTTGTGAAGTGTGGACATCAGTACCACATTCCGTCGTTTTTTGGGGCAGTATGAAACAGCAGTGGTGGTGTCTGTAAAAACAAACTTTGAGGAAAGTGGAGCCCTGTCCTTCATCTGCAACAATTCAGCAGGCAGCTCAGGTTTGTTTTTTTTCACTGTGCCCACCATGGTGATTTTCCTCCTGAGAAGTTCTTGTCCAAGGTCATAGCTGGTAAAAAAATTGTCACAAGTAATGTTGTGACCCTGTAGTCCAGTAGTCATATCGAGGACTACACGTTTTCCTTGTTTTTCAGGGATGCCGCTTGCAGACTTGCCTGTGTAAATCTGTAGATTCCATACATAGCTAGTTTTTGCATCACAGGCTGCCCAGATTTTTATGCCGTATTTGCCTGGCTTACTTGGCATGTATTGCCGGAAGGGGCATTTTCCGCGGAAAGGGAGAAAACGTTCGTCTACTGTCACCTCTGGCCCTGGGTTGAACATCAGTAGAAGGAGCTGCACCCATTTCTCCCAAACATCCCTGATGGGAGCAAGTTTGTCAGATTTTGTTCTGGTGTCTCTATTCTCAAATCTGAGGACTCTTGATATCATTTGAAACTTTTGAAGTGACATTGTTGCCCGGAAAATATTCCTGCCTGTCGATGCGTCCCAGAGTCTATCAGTGGCCTCATTGCAGGATTTGTACACTCCATCAAGGAGAAGAACACCAATGTAGGCATCCAGGTCATCATCATGAAGGTCATTCCACATGTTGCCGTGGACTTTTTTTCCTTCAAGGTTTGTCATTGCAATAATGACTTTTTTTATTGACAATGGCATAAACAGATCAAAACATGTCTTGATGTCACTTACTCTTGTCACAGCAAACCTTGTGATCCCAGGGGTCATTTTTATGACATTTGCAGCATCTGCCCTGCCATGTACATCTGGAGGTACTGAGCTCCAAATGATCTTGCCACTTTTGGATTTGAATCTTTCAGCGGGAGCAGCTTCAGCACCGGTGACCTCCTCATGAGACTGATCAGAACTGTCTGTGTCTTCCGGTTGATACACCACATCATCTTCCTCCTCAGAAACCAGTTCATCTGTATCAGTTTGCTGCTGTGTGTCCTCTGATTCATTATCATCCAAGATATAATCCAGAATTTGGCTTGCATCTAATCTTCTCCTCATTGTTGCATGGTGTAAACTGAAGATGTATACTCTGCAAAGTACCAACTGTAAGCTGATTTGGCCATACATGCCTGGACATGTCCCTAACTCAAGTTGTTGGAGGTAGAGCTGGCTGTGGGCTGTTGGTTTATATTGTGTTTATGAGTTCAGTTTTGGGACTTATTATTGTTTTTTTACTCTTATATTAGACCTGAGTCGAAATTGACCCCAACAACACAAATGTTATAATTTTAATAAGAGCATTTTACAATTTAGTAAAATAGTTTTATTTTATTGTATTTTGTTTAAAAATAAGTTCCTGAAAAAGTCAAAAAGTCTTGATGCAATAAACAAATGTATGTAGAATTTGTATGTATTTAAAACCTAAAACGGGTCGGTCACGACCCTAACACTAGAGGAAGGATATATATATATACAGTGCTGGACAAAAGTATTGGCACCCCTGCAATTCTGTCAGCTAATACTCAATTTCTTCCAGAAAATGATTGCAATCACAAATGCTTTGGTAATAACATCTACATTTAATTTGTCTTCAATGGAAAACCAAAAAAAGAATTGTCAAAAAGCCAAATTGGATATAATTCCACACCAAACATAAAAAAGGGGGTGGACAAAAGTATTGGCACCCTTTGAAAAATCAGGTGATGCTTCTCTAATTTGTGTAATTAACAGCACCTGTTACTTACCTGTGGCACATAACAGGTGGTGGCAATAACTAAATCACACTTGCAGCCAGTTGAAATGGATTAAAGTTGACTCAACCTCTGTCCTGTGTCCTTGTGTGTACCACATTGAGCATGGAGAAAAGAAAGAAGACCAAAGAACTGTCTGAGGACTTGAGAAGCAAAATTGTGAGGAAGCATGAGCAATCTCATGGCTACAAGTCCATTTCCAAAGACCTGAATGTTCCTGTGTCTACCGTGCGCAGTGTCATCAAGAAGTTTAAAGCCCATGGCACTGTGGCTAACCTCCCTAGATGTGGACGGAAAAGAAAAATTGACGAGAGATTTCAACGAAAGATTGTGCGGATGGTGGCTAAAGAACCTCGACTAACATCCAAACAAGTTCTAGCTGCCCTGCAGTCCGAGGGTACAACAGTGTCAACCCGTACTATCCGTCGGCGTCTGAATGAAAAGGAACTCTATGGTAGGATACCCAGGAAGACCCCACTTCTGACCCAGAGACATAAAAAAGCCAGGCTGGAGTTTGCCAAAACTTACCTGAGAAAGCCAAAAACTGGTCATCTCTGGTCAGTAGAGCTTTTTGGGAAAAGGCATCAACATAGAGTTTACAGGAAAAAAAAAGAGGCCTTCAAAGAAAAGAACACGGTCCCTACAGTCAAACATGGCGGAGGTTCCCTGATGTTTTGGGGTTGCTTTGCTGCCTCTGGCACTGGACTGCTTGACCGTGTGCATGGCATTATGAAGTCTGAAGACTACCAACAAATTTTGCAGCATAATGTAGGGCCCAGTGTGAGAAAGCTGGGTCTCCCTCAGAGGTCATGTGTCTTCCAGCAGGACAATGACCCAAAACACACTTCAAAAAGCACTAGAAAATGGTTTGAGAGAAAGCAGTGGAGACTTCTAAAGTGGCCAGCAATGGGTCCAGACCTGAATCCCATAGAACACCTGTGGAGAGATCTCAAAATGGCAGTTTGGAGAAGGCACCCTTCAAATCTCAGGGACCTGGAGAAATTTGCCAAAGAAGAATGGTCTAAAATTCCAGCAGAGCATTGTAAGAAACTCATTGATGGTTACTGGAAGCGGTTGTTCGCAGTTATTTTGTCTAAAGGTTGTGCTACCAAGTATTAGGCTGAGGGTGCCAATACTTTTGTCCGGCCTATTTTTGGAGTTTTGTGTAAAATGATCAATGATTTGACTTTTTTTTTTCATTCTCTTTTGTGTTTTTTCATTGCAAGCAAAATAAATGAAGATATTATTACCAAAGCATTTGTGATTGCAATCATTTTCTGGAAGAAATTGAGTATTATCTGACAGAATTGCAGGGGTGCCAATACTTTTGGCCAGCACTGTATATATATATATATATATATATATTTATTTTAAGATTAACTATACTGTGTTCAGGGGTGTATAGAGGGGTATTGTTACTTTTATAATCATATAAGTTTATTTTTTGTTTAGGGGAAAGTCTCCAGTGTGCTACACAGGTAACCAGCTGTAGCTGGCTACCTAATTAAGAGGGGGTAAATTGCTGCTGTTTACTGTGTGCATTCCCTTTGCAATCAGAGGAATCAGTGGCAGCTTTTTCTGCAACTTGGAGCAGCTTTAAAAGCTAAGTACAAAGCGAGTGTGTGAGCTGGCAAGTGTGGTTTGATCCCAAGTGTGTTTGATCTAAGTGTGACTTAAGATTAAGTGACTTTAGATTCAGGGACTTTACAAAAAAAAAAAAAAAATCCTCATCAGGTAAGATGTGCTCCATGCTTACCAATGCAGTCCAGTGTACATCTTGCAGCATGTATTCTCTGCTTGAGCAGCCGCTTGAGGGGGCATACTGCTGTTCAAGATGTAAGCACGTTGCACATTTGGAAGCCCAGATCATGGATCTAAATGAGCAAATTGCAAGACTGAGATCCATTGATAACTTGGAAAGAAGTTGTTGCTCACAGAGCAGGAACTTGCTGGGGTAAGTGCAGAGGGGGATGGTAGCATGGAGGTGCAGGAACATGAGGCAGCTAGCTGGGTGACAGTTAGAAAGCAGCGGGGTGGAGGGAAGTGTGCCAGGGAGGTTAGTCCAGAACTGGCACAGCCCAACAAGTTTGCTAAATTGGCAGATGAGGGGGATGTTAGTACAGGGGTAACACTGCTGCAACAAGACACTTCCTTTGACCGCCAGGGAAATATCTGCTCCAGTAAGAAGGGGGATAGGAGTGCAGAGAAGCCTAGACAGGTGCTGGTAGTGGGGGATTCAATTATTAGGGAAACAGACAGGGCAATGTGTCACAAAGACCGGGATCGTCGTACGGTGTGTTGCCTTCCTGGTGCTCGAGTTCGACACATGATGTATCGGGTTGATAGATTACTCGCTGGGGATGGTGTGGATCCAGCGGTCATGGTGTACATTGGCACAAATGACAAAGCTAGCGATAGGTGGAAGGTCCTTAAAAATGATTTCAAGGATCTAGGGAGAAAGCTGAAGGCAAGGACCTCCAAGGTAATATTTTCAGAAATACTACCTGTACCGCGAGCCACACAGGAAAGGCAGCGGGAGATTAGGGAGGTAAACAAGTTGCTCAAGAGCTGGTGTAGGAAGGAGGGGTTTGGGTTCCTGGAGAACTAGGCTGACTTTGCTGTGGGCTACAGGTTCTATGGTAGGGATGGCTGCATCTCAATGGGGAGTATGCAGCTGTGCTGGGGGAGAAGATGGCTAGATGGTTGGAGGAGTGTTTTAACTAGGGACTGGGGGGGAGGGTAACAGATGTAGAGGGCAAGATAACGTAGAAATGGAAAGAGGGCTAAATAATGTAAATGGGGGCAGAGCGGGGGGTGGGGTTAGAACAGTCAGTAGGCAGTGGAAGAGTAGGGATAATGATAAATCCTTGAAATGTATGCATACTAACGCTAGAAGTCTCACTAAGTAGATGGAGGAACTAGAAGTGATAATGTTGGAAGAGAAATATGACATGGTGGGGATAAGTGAGACATGGCTGGACTCCAGTTATGAATGGGCTGTAAATATACAGGGGTACAGTATGTTTAGAAAGGAGCGTACCAATAAATAAGGGGGAGGGGTTTGCTTATACGTAAAATCCTGCCTTAAGCCAGTTCTGCATGAGGACATCTGGTAGGAAAATGAATATGTGGAGTACTTATGGGTGGAAATTAAGGGATGAACAAAGAATAATAAAATACTGATAGGGGTTTGTTATAAATCTCCAAATATAATGGAAGAAGCTGAAAATGTACTAATAGATGAGGCCACAAAGCACAATAAAGTCATTATTATGGGGGATTTCAACTACCCAGATATCAACTGGGAGGCAGAAACCTGCAGGTCCAACAAAGGGACATAACATAATAGGTTTTCTTGTACACACTAAAAAAAATGTTCAGTAGAGGGGGAAAAAAAAACACTAAACTTCAGGAAGGCCAATTTTAACCAGCTGAGAGAGGAGATTAACAATATAAACTGGGACAATGTCCTCAAAGTGCCCGGAACACAAACAAAATGGGACATTTTCAAAAGCCTTCTAAATAGGACCACTAAAAAACATATCCCTTTTGGGAATAAGCAGGCCAGAAATCATAGAAAACCAATGAGGCTAATTAAAACGGTTAGGAGTGCAATGAGGGATAAAAAGGAAGCATTTAAAGTGCTAAAAAAAGAAAGTAGTGACACAGCATTAAAAAACTATAAAGAGAAAAATAAATTGTGTAAAAGAGAAATAAAGGAGGCAAAGATTGAGGCTGAGAGAAAAATTGCCAAGGAAAGTAAAAATAATCCAAAATTATTCTTCAATTACTTAAATAACAAGAGAATAAAAACTGACAATGTGGGCCCTCTCAAAAATAATCTGGGTGTAATGGTGGAGGAGGATGAGGAAAAAACACAACTATTAAATGCCTTCTTCTCTACGGTGTTTACACAAGAAAATCCAATGGCCAGCAACATGATTAGGGGTAATGTTAACTCTCCAATAAATATCACCTGTGTAACCCAGGAGGAAGTGCGGTGCTGCCTTCAAAACACTAAAATAGAGAAATCACCAGGTCCAGATGGCATAAACCCCCGAGTTCTGAGGGAATTATGCACGGTGATAGACAGACACTTATATCTAATATTTAAGGATTCAGTAATGACTGGGTCTGTTCCACTTGATTGGCGCATAGCAAATGTGGTGCCAATTTTCAAAAAGGGGTCTAAAAAGTGAGCCTGGAAATTATAGGCCAGTAAGTTTGACTTCTGTGGTGGGTAAGATATTTGAGAGCTTTCTAAGAGATGCTATCCTGGAGTACCTCAATGTAAATAATCTTATAACACCCAATCAGTATGAGGAATCAGTCCTGTCAGACTAATCTGATCAGCTTCTATGAAGAAGTAAGTTCAAGACTAGACATGGGTAATGCAGTGGATGTGGTGTATCTGGACTTTTCAAAGGCTTTTCATACTGTACCACATAAAAGGTTGGTATGCAAAATGAGAATGTTGGGACTGGGGGAAAACATATGCATTTGGGTTCGCAACTGGCTCACTGATAGGAAACAGAGGGGGCTTATTAATGGTAAATATTCAGACTGGGTCACAGTCACCAGTGAGGTGCCACAGGGGTCAATATTGGGCCCTCTCCTGTTTAATATCTTTATTAATGACCTGGTAGACGGTTTGCAAAGCAGGGTGTCCATATTTGCAGATGATACTAAAGTTTGTAAGGTAATCAAAAATGAGGAGGATAGTAGAATATTACAAGGGGATCTAAGGAAGCTAGAAGCATGGGCCGAGACTTGGCAAATGAAGTTTAATATTGACAAATGTAAGGTTACACATTTGGACGACAAAATAAAATGTATGATTATGTACTTAATAATAAATTACTGCGTAAGACTGCCAATGAAAAAGACTTGGGGTGGACAATAAGCTTACCTTTAGTGACCAGTGGCAGGCAGCTGCTGCCAAGGCAAATAAAATTATGGGATGCATCAAAAGAGGTATAGATTCTCATGACAAGAACATAGTTATGCCTCTATACAAATCACTGGTATGGCCACACTTAGACTATTGTGCACAATTTTGGGCCCCAGTATACAAGAAAGACATAATCGAACTAGAAAGAGTGCAAAGAAGGGCAACCAAAATTATTAGGGGAATGGGTGGATTGGAGTACAACGATAGATTAACAAACTTGGGGTTATTCAGTTTAGAGGAAAGACGTCTACGGGGAGATCTAATAGCAATGTACAAATACATGAAGGGACAGCACAAAGAACTTTCTAATGATCTTTTTACCCCTAGGCCAGTGACAGTGACAATGGGACATCCTCTACGTCTGGAGGAGAGAAACTTTCACCAGCAACATAGAAGAGAATTCTTTACAGTAAGAACAACAAAGCTATGGAACTCTCTGCCCCAAGAAGTGGCGATGGTGGATTAATTGAACAAGTTCAAAGAGGGCCTGGATGCCTTTCTCGAACTGAACAATATTACGGGTTATGGGTTCTAGATTTTAAGGTCATGTTGATCCAGGGTTTTATACTGATTGCTAGATTGGAGTCGGGAAGAAATTTTTTCCCATGAAATGGGGCAATTGGCATAAGTCTCATGATTTTTTTTGCCTTCCTCTGGATCAACACTGTAGGGGACTGTGGGGTTATAGGTCGGACTTGATGGACTGATGTCTTCATCCAACCTCATCTACTATGTAACTAAGCAACAATAAACAGTGCTATGGGAGAGTATGCTAATCTGAAAAAAATATTCATTTTCTAAACTTTTTTTTTGTTGTTGCTCATCCACTATAGTTTTACAGCATGAGCTAATCTGAAAATAAATTTTCTATTATTTAAGGGGATTTTTTCTGTGTTCCTCCAATAAACAGTGTGATGCAGCAAGCTAATCTGAAAAAAATCTCTGTTAGTTAAAGGTTTATTTTTTTAGTTACCTAATATACATACAAACTGCTACCATTTTAGCAGAAAAAAATATACAGGGCAGGTAACAGACAGAAGGAGGGGGAGGAGGAAACACTTGTGCAAGTAGTAACAATAAGAATGTGGATGGCAACAGCAACTCTACTTCTGGCCTTGACAGCCCCACCAGCAGCCACCGTGTTGTTGTACTTCCTGAAAATAAAGACAAAACTGAAAGCAGTGAACCACAAGTCAGGGTTCTGTGTGTTCCTCCTCCTCCTCTGCTGTAACATGTAATTTACCACGCTGTCTTTCTGTACTGTCAACCATGTCTTCTTCATTGACACAGATCACAGATCTTTTGGTAGTCATGTTGATTTGAGCACTAAGATAGATATAAGATTGATCTAAGGCAAGCGTTGATGGTGGTGGCAGTGGCAGACACATTTCTACTGTTGCTGGTTTTGGCGGCAGCAGCTATGTTCAGTAATCTCCTGTATGGGAATTTTTGTACGATTATTGTAATCGATGGCAAGGTACAAGAAAATAATTAGCTATGGGCATGCAGGCACAGGTCTAGGAACTATGTCTCTCCATACTCACATAAACTGAAAGGGAAAAAATAGCACGGGTGCTCCCTTATGTAGAAACTTCTACATGGTAGATAAAGAAGTAATACACACACGTACCCTTATGGGTGGGTTATTACCTTTTGATGTTGTATGTATGTATATATAATACACACATGTTCGTGAGGTGCTACAGGGTTGCTATACGTTCCCTTGTCCATGGCATAGACCTAAGAATTTTCAATGGAAGATAGCACAAAAAATATATACCATAGAGAACTGAGACCACATCCACACCTAGCACATGATCATCATCATTGTCATCTTCATCTGCTTCTCCTCCAAGCCAATGTCAGTCATCATCCATAAAGGAATGTGTGGTGTGTCAAGTAAACAGCAATCTGTGCCCAGTAATCTGGTTGGTCTGCAACTTTAACTCGCACCTGGCCAAGCTAATGGCAGTACAGTCTCTGCTGTCCCACTAAATGGACAGCCAACAGATGGCAATGCACAGTCTTATTGGAAAATACATAGTCACCATTATTTCTTAGGAAAACTGCTTGATATCACCATGTGGGCCATTCCTTGTAAATGTCCATGTGGGGAAAGGTGGACACCACCGTCAATACATGAATCAGCAATTATGGACAGTATTCATAGCTTTCATGGCTAAAAAACTTGCCCACTGGGATAATGGAGTGGATAACTGTGATCACTTTTGGAAGCTAGTCCATCATTTTCAGCTGGCAAGATAGGCACATTAATGGTGTGCCCAAAATTTTTCTTGAAACTGTGAAAATTGTCACTCCTTAGGGCCACACATGTACCTATAAAGGGGTCTTTTTTGTTGACTTTTTTCTACATTCAGTTATTTCTTTTTAAAATGACAGGTACACTGATGATATACCACAAATTTTTTTTCTTGAAATTGCCACTTCCCCAACTCAATGTTGATGTGGCATTTGGTCCCATTCAGGGATAATCGGCAGGATAATCCAGATTCTTTTTTGGCTTCCAAGTACTGTTCTCATGGTCATTAAAATCCTTTCTATTTCAGAAGATATTCTAGTTTTTTCCAATGGAAATCCTGTTTGATTAAGTAAATTTTCAAGTGGCAGGAGCACTAACAGTATGCCATAAATTTTTCTTCAAATTTAGTTGCCAGTGCCAATCGCCAGTGGCACTATGTTGACATAATAATAAGAAAATAAAACAAACAACCCCACCATTGCTTCTTCCAATACCAACGCTATGTCGGTTTGGCATTATGCTCCCATAAAGGGATAATTTTTGGTGGCTTTTTTCTTTGACAAGCCAATTCTTCATCACTTTTTAACTAGGCTCACAGCCACATATTTGTCTCCCAAATTACAACAAGCCTGTAGCATTTACAAGTCATCAAAACTGGAAAGAAAACTCCTTTCCAAAAAGTTAACTGACTTTTTCTCCGTACCTCTGCCAACTCAAAATGTCGTTGACTCGAGTTTCTCCTCAACCCAGCCTTCTGCAATTGCTGTGATTCACAATGCTTTGCTGGCTTCTCAGAGAATTACCACCTCACAACAGTCTTCTCCTCACACTTCCTCCTTGGTAGACAACGCCGATAACTTCCAGGCGCCGAACCTGTCTCCACCGGCTAACTCCTCACAGAAAAGAAGTTTAAATCATGTGCCTATATTCTCATCTCTAAGCGGCCATGATATAGAGGTAGGAAAGACTACCTCCTCTACATTCCAGGGCATTATTACCCCTTCTCAAAGTCCTGCAAAGCAGAGAATGAAATGGGACACTACTTCTGATTTTTGATGTTGCTGGCACACTAGTCCAGAAGGAACCACAGACCATGTTTAATATTTCCGCTAGTAAGGACTCTTGCGGAAAAAGAGCTAACCATGTAGAAGGGAAATTGGGTGATTTCGCTCATAATTCCCGAGGATAATTCGATCTTGAGGATAAAGTTGAGCTGAAAATAGCAGATATTGAGGATATACAGCAATTTCATATCTACAGCAACAAATAAAAGCTGTTCTCCCTCAGAACTCTGATAGTGACTTGATCTTAGATAGAACACATCATCTGCCAAAACCTAAGACACTATACCACAGAATGCCATCTTGAGGCCACTTAATGATGGCCTCAAGATGGATGGGCACTCTGCCCGATCCTTTTACTAACGTTAAACTCTTCACTGATTTGTCCCAAACTACCATTGCAACTAGGAAAAAGCTGCCATCACAGCAGAGCAACACCACATCCCATATAAATGAAACTAAGATCATTGTTTCCAGGAATGGGATTACACACTCCTTCAGTTCATATGAAAAGGGAAAGGAGCTCCTTCAACACTAAGACACTGCAGCCTCAGCAAGTCAAATTAGGAACGAAAGCTTCACCATCATTAAAGGTCGATCCTTCCTGGTGTTTCTCTTCTACAGACAAGTGAGGACATTCCATGATACCTAGTGGTGCAAAATTCATGTACATGTTTTTTCCCACAAACTGTACCCCAAGTTTGCACAGTATAACCTACTGCACAGTGTAATGAGACTTTGGTTTATACTTTTTTCTAAGTTTTGGTTTATTACCATTCATTTGCATTTGGTAACCCTTCCATTTACCTTACAACTAGGCCTACCTGAGAATCATCATGCTAAATTACAAATAGCTATTTTTGCTAACTTTTTTGGAACTGTAGTTAAGCTAATACCTTACCGATATGGCTATCAATATCTTATCCTATAATGTTAAGGGCCTGAATAGCCCATACAAGGAATCATTGCTCTGGAGGGAACCACTCTGTGTTAAAGCAGATGTGTATTCAAGAATTGCATTTTAGCGAAACGTCCCCTCCAAAATTCTCCCACAAACTATATCCCCATATATATTGCTCTAATGCACAGAAGAACTTAGCAGGTGTCATAATAGCTAAAAATTATGTTCCTTTTCAAATGATGGAATTAATAACCCAGGGGAAGATTTATAGCACTGGTGTGTACTATCAATAATACTAGTTTTACTATTCAAAATGTATATTGACCGAACTCCTGACAAATATCCTTCCTAAACTCTGTGATGAGGAAACTCACAAACCATATCAAGGGCAAACTGCTCCTCTGTGGAAATTTCAACATTATCCATGATGCCTCATTAGACACATCTTACAGGGACAACAACCCTACCCCACAACTGAGCCCATGCCTTCAGCAGGAAGACCTCTATGATGTGTGGCGGTGCCTTCATACTTCTGAAAAGGATTACATTTTTTTCTGCTCTGAAGACATGCATAAGAATTGACATGTTTATAGTAGATAAAGAGCTTCTCTCAGATCACACATTACGATGTTATCTGCAACCATTGTCACTCTCCCAAAACCTGGTAAAGAAGTTACCTCCCCTAGCAATTATTACCCAATATCACTATTAAAGCAAAGGAAACCATCAACAAAGGTGACCAGGTGAGTTTCACCAAGGAGAGACAGGCACCTGATGGAACAAGACGCGTTATATCTCTTATAGCTGCAACCCGTTTCACTCAAACACCTTCTCTGCTCCTCTTTTTGGATGAGGAGAAGTTGTTCAACAGATTTAATTGGGGCTACCTTTATGTGATACTAAGCCGGTTTATTTTATCCAATCCTATCCTCACAGCCATTACGGCCTTTTATACTTCTCTTTCCCAAGTCTTAAGCCCAAGTCTTAACAAGTGGTGTATAATCTAAGACGTTCAAAATAACAAAGGGCACTCATGAAGAGTGTCCCCTTTCCCCTTCTTCAATGGCTATGGAAAAATTGGCTGAGGCCATCAAATCCCACCCCATGGTTACAGGTAGAGATGAGCGAATTGGTTCATAACAAACCGGATTCGAGCAGAATATTACAAATTGTTCGTTTTTTGATGAACCCAAACAATTAGGGATTCGTTTTGGACAAACTAAAATGGACGCCGCAAATAGATAACAGATGGACCACAGCAGCTATTATCAGCAGTAGTCCCTCTATCACAGAAGAGCCACTGTTGCTATTGAATTTAATAGTGGTAAGAGCTCTCCTGTGATAACGGGATTACCGATGATAATAGCGGCAGTGGTACCGCTATAATCTATTCCTGAGCTGTGACACTATGATGTCACAGCACAGGGATAGTAAAAAAAAAAATTGGCGGCAGTGGGTAAAAAAACAAAAATCATAGTAGAGCTGGATCTGCTATTGCTGTTGGTGGCTCCACTATGAATATACATGTTGGCAATTTGAATTAAGCACCAAAGCACCTGCTCTGTTACCAATTCAAATTTGCCAATCACAGGAGAGCCAAGTTTCTCCAGTAGCCCTGAGAGTGCTCAAGACAATATTTTAATCTAATTGATTCATAACAAACTTGTTCATCCCAAAGTGAATCAAGAACCCAAACCAGACAAACCAGAAACAAAACGAATCTTGAGGGGTTCACCAATCTCTAGTTACAGGGTTTCGGTTTGGAGCACAAGATCATAGAATAAACTTATTAGCTGATGATGTTATTTTACAGTGACAGAGCTGCCTTCCTATTGTTTCCAAGATCCTATCCAAATTTGGCAATATCTCATCCTATAAATTGAGTCCAAATCACAAATTTTGGGAATGAACCTCTCTGCTAAGACGAAACAATGCCTATGTGATAATACTCCCTTTCAATGGAGCCTACATTCAATGCCTTACTTTGTTAAATAACCTTACCCCTAACTCTCTTGATCTAGTCAAAGTAAACTTCCCACCCTAATCTTATGAGATACATAGGCTTTTCATAGATTGAACATAGCTGGATGGGCAGGATAGTGTTGTATAAAATGTTAATCCTCCCCCCGCACATTATGCTATCTGAGAACTTTGATAGTTTTGATTCCTCACTACATCTTTTGTGATTTTCATAAGCAATTGAACGCTTTTATTTGGCACTCGAAACTAAGAGTAGCCAAATTAGTCGCTAATGACTAAAAAAGGGATCCGTGGGAGCCTTAATCACTATAAATAGCTATAGATTTAGACCAAATTAAATTCTGGAACTTCTTTAATCATGGAAAGACATGGCCCTCTACAGGCCCATTTAAGCCAGGTTAGCAATTGGAGGTATCTCCTGGTGTCCCCACCTCCATTGAAAAACGTTCCAACCTCAACCTCCCTACACCCCCTGGCATACTGGCTGCTCGGCTGACAGGTCCCCTCCTACTCTCTCTTCATTAAATATACCCTTGATGTCCTTACAATTTCACATACCTCATTTGTCCATACTGAGTTGGGAAGATAGAGTCTTTGTCAGGATTCTCAATTTAGCTGCTTGTCTAATTAGCAACAGAGTAGGACTATATAAGACTCCTCCCTCCTGACCCATGTGCCTGCTAATTTAGTTTTGTAGTTAGGCTGTGAACCTGATCGTGTGTATGGGATTGCTTTTCTGATCCCCGGCTTGTTCTCTGGTTATTTGGTTGCTTGCTGATACTGCCATTAACATAGCTGTTTGGATTTGACCCTTGGCCTTCTATTGGATGTCGCTTTAGTCTCATGATTCTGCCTCTGATGTCTTCTCCTGGTTTTGACCCTTTTGCCAGGACGATTATTCTCCTATTTCTGGTCTGCCCTATAAGTCAATTGTGGGTTCTGGTTTAGTGGAGCATTTATTTTCTGTACAGTTACTGATGGTGACAATTCAGACCGTCAAATTCTGCAAAGTCCATCTGGCCTTGCAGCTAGTGCTGGTGAAAATGTTTGGGGGTCTGTCTCTGGCTTGCAGTGCTGTACTGGTTTTAAATAGCTTGTTCTTCTTCTCACTGTTATCATCCAGTTTCTGCTTTTGCTGTCATTTGCCCTTGCATCTCAACCATAGCAGGTTTACAATATATTTCAGACTTGATCTTGATCTTCCAGATTGACAGTATAGTTTTGTGGTAATATCTCCAGACTACATACAAGCTACCTATACTTATGCCTGCGTAACATCCTATCTTCGTAAATTCCCCTCTCACTCTCATCCCATTTCCCTACCAGCAGAGTTTGGAGATTTACTACAGCCATCAGCTATATTACAAAGTAGTAAAGTCAAATCTCTCTATCATATGCTATCCTCTGACTTAAAAAGACCATACAATTCTTGAACTTGGAAAAGGACTTATGTCAAAGGTTTGGAGAAGTGAAATGGAGATCAGCGAAAAGTGGGCATGAAAATTGACTACTTGCTCCATTGGGAGCAGTATTATAAATTACTATTACGCTGGTTTTACACTCCTTATTTATTTATTTTGCTTAGTTATATAGCACTAACATATTCTGCAGTGCTTTACAGATTGGAATCCATTTATCTCAACATCTCATCACATTGCTGGAAAGGTTGTGGTGAAATTGATTCATTTCTACATGTCTTTTGGAAATGTCCAAATATCACATTTTATATCTCACAATTTTGGGCTTCTGTTTTCTCCCTGCTAAACCAGCAAATCTGCCTCCACATAAAAGAGGCACCCTCTATGGTGCTTTTGTTATTTTGCATTCATGATCTCCCAGCTCAAGATAGAACTATTTCTTACCATATCCTCCATGGAGCCTGTCTCCTTATAGCTCGTAGATGGAAATCTCCAGCCATCTCATCCCTAACTGAATTAATATCCATGGTTATTGCAAACTGTCAATATGAACAAATCTATGCCAGCCAGAAAGAAACATTATGTCTCTCGTACATTATGTCTTTCATGACTCTTGGGCAAAGTGGATTGAGCTGTACTCCCATCCTAATCTCTAGTGTTTTGCTTCTCTGTATTAGGCATTCAGCATATTCTATTTAGCATTAACACTTGGCCCTGTTGCAATCTTCATTATTCTAAGGGGACCCATGGTCTATCTATTTCTTTAAGCAAAAAAGCTCTGGGGCCATCCCCGACCTTGGTGCAGTCCTCTGGTCCTCTGGCCTGGAGTGCACATTGAAGTAAGGGGGTATGGCTTTCCTTGTATTTGTTTGATTCTATGTTGACATGTCTTCAATGTTAATTTATAGTATTACTTTGAAATTCTGTAACTGTCACTTTCTTTCAAAATTCGTTAAAAATGTAATGTTAAAAAAGGCAGAATTGCTTTATGTGTGGAAAATGAAGATTTTCTGTCCCAGTATTTAGGGCATTGTCTCTTATAATTTAGCATGTATTTTTCCAAACGGATACTAAAAATCTTAGTATGGTTGATTCACTATAAAATAATATAATTCTTGATAATGTTTTAATACCATCACATTCTTTACCAGCTTTCTTCCTCTCTGCATCCTAACCATTGTCGCTTTCACCTATAACTGCATTCTCATCTCTCTTTTTCAACCCTCTGCAGAGCTACAGTATATTCTGCTTTTACGAATTCATTCTTTGTAAAGCTTTCATAGATATTTACTAGAGAATGTGAAGTTCCGGATTCTAGTAAGATTTAAACAATGGAATCATTCTAAATCTATTAACTCTTATATTCCTCAACTGTCTACAGTACAGACCAAAAGTTTGGACACACCTTCTTATTCCAAGAGTTTTCTGTATTTTCATGACTATAAAAATTGTAGATTCACATTGAAGGCATCAAAACTATGAATTAACACATGTGGAATTATATACTTAACAAAAAAGTGTGAAACAACTGAAAATATGTCTTATATTCTAGGTTCTTCAAAGTAGCCACCTTTTGCTTTGATTACTGCTTTGCACACTCTTGGCATTCTCTTGATGAGCTTCAAGAGTTAGTCACCTGAAATGGTCTTCCAACAGTCTTGAAGGAGTTCCCAGAGATGCTTAGCACTTGTTGGCCCTTTTGCCTTCACTCTGCGGTTCAGCTCACCCCAAACCATCTTGATTGGGTTCAGGTCTGGTGTCTGTGGAGGCCAGGTCATCTGGCGTAGCACCCCATCACTCTCCTTCTTGGTCAAATAGCCCTTACGCAGTCTGGTGGTGTGTTTGGGGTCATTGTCCTGTTGAAAAATAAATGATGGTCCAACTAAACGCAAACCGGAAGGAATAGCATGCCGCTGCAAGATGCTGTGGTAACCATGCTGGTTCAGTATTCCTTCAATTTGGAATAAATCCCCAACAGTGTTACCAGCAAAGCACCCCCACACCATCACACCTCCTCCTCCATGCTTCACGGTGGGAACCAGGCATATAGAGTTCATTTGTTCACCTTTTCTGCGTCGCACAAAGACATGGTGGTTGGAACCAAAGATATCAAATTTGGACTCATCAGACCAAAGAACAGATTTCCACAGGTCTAATGTCCATTCCTTGTGTTCTTTAACCCAAACAAGTCTCTTCTGCTTGTTGCCTGTCCTTAGCAGTGGTTTCCTAGCAGCTATTTTACCATGAAGGCCTGCTGCACACAGTCTCCTCTTAACAGTTGTTGTAGAGATGTGTCTGCTGCTAGAACTCTGTGTGGCATTGACCTGGTCTCTAATCTGAGCTGCTGTTAACCTGCGATTTCTGAGGCTGGTGACTTGGATGAACTTATCCTCTGCAGCAGAGGTGATCTTCTGCAGCAGAGGTGACTCTTGGTCTTCCTGTCCTGGGGCGTTCCTCATGTGAGCCAGTTTCTTTGTAGCGCTTGATGGTTTTGGCCACTGCACTTGGGGACACTTTCAAAGTTTTCCCAATTTTTCGGACTGACTGACCTTTATTTCTTAAAGTAATGATGGCCACTTGTTTTTCTTTACTTAGCTGCTTTTTTCTTGCCATGATACAAATTTTAACACTCCATTCAGTAGGACTATCAGCTGTGTATCCACCTGACTTCTGAACAACAGAACTGATGGTCCCAACCCTATTTATAAGGCAAGAAATCCCACTTATTAAACCTGACAGGGCACACATGTGAAGTGAAAACCATTTCAGGTGACTACCTCTTGAAGCTCATCAAGAGAATGCCAAGAGCGTGCAAAGCAGTAATCAAAGCAAAAGGTAACTACTTTGAAGAACCTAGAATATAAGACATATTTTCAGTTGTTTCACACTTTTTTGTTAAGTATATAATTCCACATGTGTTAATTCATAGTTTTGATGCCTTCACTGTGAATCTACAATTTTTATAGTCATCAAAATGCAGAAAATTCTTGGAATGAGAAGGTGTGTCCAAACTTTTGGTCTGTACTGTATATGTAAAATTATGTCAGTTACTGATACTAAAATACCAAATAAATCTTTTACCCAGATAAGACCTTTATTTTCTCAGTCATTTAAGATCTTTAGCAAAATCTTAAATACTATACTATTTTCTAATCTGGTGCCACAGATTAGAAAATAGTAAATATAACCATCATATGACTTTTTCGTGCTATAGTTTTCAAATTAGCATGTACCACCAGTGTACAGCAAGAAAGTGAAAAAGCACCTTCTTGCCAAAAACAAAAAACATTAAAATGCCAATAGGCCTAAACAAGCCCAGCTGCAACCAGAACCATAAGCTACATTTTAATAATGACTATATTTGTGACTCTCAGTCACAACTCTATATGAAATTGACTGATCTTACCAGTATTCTAGAAGTGTAGCGTGATCAAAAGACCAGAGTCAGGGTATTGATACTTTTGTCTCTTTACAGCAGTGTCAGCCAAAACTGGCATACAATCCTGGGAACATATACCTCAGTAATAGATCCTTGTCCACTCACCCTATTCTAGAGCTGAGCCCATCCCTAAACCCTCAGATGCAAAAGACACCTGCCTTTGTAGTAAGAGCAGTACCTAGGAGAATGCTCTAATCCTATGCCTAGGATTTAAAAGTCAAGATTCTGTATCCCATCTAAGCATCTGAGCATCTAAGCATCTTGTCTCCTTCATCACATTGTGTATGGGAGGATACAGAATGTTGACTACAGCACCAGCACTCAAAGGCATGGGGGTCTGACTACGATTACAGGGGGGAGAGGTGTGCCACATACGTAAGGATCTGAATTTCAGAGTCACTCACGCGTATAAAACAAGGCAAACTTCTGCATACACTGGCTGTATAGACAGAGCATGGGAACACAGATATCAAGAGATTTCACCTCTCATAAGGAACCTAATTAAACTGTACATTAATCATCACTAGTGGTTGTCAGTGAACAATAAAGGGTACATATTAAAGAGCAGGAGTGGGGGAATTGTACAGGTAACAACCTGTTAGGGTCTTGCCAGACATAGCAATACCCTCACACTACTGCAGGGGTCTGGGAGGAAGGACAGAGACAAGTGAGCCCTAATCTCACCCCAGCCACTGTCCCTTCCTATTGCCTCAGTTTGCCCTAAACGGTAAAAGGACAACTCAAAGACGAGCCCTATACTGAGTAAAGTGACACACAGAACAAGACAAACAACATAGAAGAATGGTAAACAAGCCAGGGGTCACAACCTGAGAAGCAAAAGTGGTACCAAATCGAAATCCAAGAGAGTAGTCACAAGGCAAGCCAAAGATCAGAGATCTTTGCAAGGTAGAGGTCTAGCAAGGTAAATATCAAAGGTACATCAATATCATATACATACAATATCAAAGGTAAATATCAAAGGTACAAAGTCAGTGCAATAACCGGCAACTTGCTTTGAAAGTGACATTCTGTATATAGAAAGTCTGGGTCCAGCCCCAGACCTGATAGGCACACAGGCTGTCAATCACACAGGCAAGGAAAAGATTAACTCTATGCGGTCCAGAGAGAAACATTGCTCAGAACACGGGTGTGGCTGGAAATCCATTACACAGCAAGGGAACTAGGACCGTGTTCAGACTAAGCATCCAGAATCCTAAGCAAAGAATCAAACTGAGGACGCCTCCTACGCCGCAGCGTGCAAGCAGAGGGTGGCGCAGAGACCCGAACAGGCAGAGACCTAACACAACCATTGTCAATTAAAGGGTCAAAAAAACCACACCTTCCACCGTAATAACAGTCTACAATTTTTTGATCCATCCATATTCTACCTGTAGTTGGTGAACAAAATTGACTTTTTACAAGTCTCTTCAATCTCCCTCAATTGCAGTAGGTCACTTCTCTCCCTTCTCCTGTCTGCCTGGTAGGCACTTCTCAGGAGCCTATCGGGGTACCCTCTCTTCTTAAAGCTTGCCCTAAGCTCATTAGCTCAGGTTTTGTACTCTGAACTTGGAGATATTTGCAAATTTTACTTTTTGATATCTTTCAGTTTTAATATTAAAATTAGTGCCTGTAATGGATATAATAAACGTGTAAAGCTAATCATTTTTTAAGTTGTACTCTCGCAAATAATGTAATAGGATGGTCTTTTTTTTACCTCAATAGTTCCTTTTTGATTTTCTCAATTACACATTGAAAATTATAGTCATATATATATTTTTAGAACAAGCTATGACAATACATAGGTATGCAAATTTATAACTGTTTTTTACTGTTTATTTCCAGATCTCAAAGACAGTTTCTAACCCCTTCTGTTCTTTAAACAGAAAAATCTTACTTTTTGTTCTATTGATCTTATAGCCTGAACAGGTACTGAAATCTTTGAATATATGCAAAATACCTCTCAATGAAAGACCCATAACCTTGCTTAGCTGCAATGTTACACATATAGTTATATGATCAGGAAAGCCCAAGAGAGCTTGAAAATCCAGGGCACAATCGTAAAATGTGTACAGGAGCATTTATTTACCCTGTGCCATTTACAATATTCATAATATTGATGTCACCTTATGTGGCAGTGGGGCTTTAGACTGCCCCTTGCTACAAGGGTGGGGTGCAGACAGAGTATTGACACCCTATTTTCTCAAATCATCACAAGGACAGACCTTTATATTGCATCTATTTTAAGCAGACTACACAAAACTAAGGAGTAAAACAAGAAATTTGGCTAATGTTTCTACATACAGATCTTTGAGCATGTATAGTCCAAAGAGAGTAAAAGCAATTCAATACCATCTCATTCAGTCACGAATGAGATTTTAAAGAAGAAACATTAAAGCGCCTCAATGTCTTTTATTACTGCTTTTCCACTTCATTCTGCTTATTTTACAGTTCACTGCATTTGTATTCACAATTTACCCGCACTGAGAAACTCAGTTGTATTTTAAGTCAACCCATTACACAGCAATTGCATTTAGTTGTGAAGGCTTGAAAAATTAATTTACTTTCTTGGACTTAAGTTTAAAACATATTTAAATCAAATCTCATTAAAAATAATACAATAGTGTGTGTCTAATTCTGATTTTTGCCGACAATGTAAGTTTATGCTCATCATCCATTATGCAGGCAAAACTGGTTACTTGCACAATTTTTCAATTATTTCTTCAAGTTAACTTGTTTTCATAAGTGATTTACACTTTATATGCTTTATATGCTCTCAGATGTTGCACCAGATAAATTTACCCAAGCACTAGATACAATCTGAAAATTGGCCTTCCTAATATAGCTATGATGCAAAAGCACCAAGTTTAGAATTAACATGTGATTCATAACATCTCTGGAATTCCCTTTATTCTCTGGCACTATTCCCTAGTATCACCTGATTGCTTGATGATCAAATGAGAGAGACATATGACGTGTTTACCTGTTGTCTATGTGTATTGATAAATTTTCTGTCATGTGCAGTATGTGTTATGGGACTTCGAAATCTCAGTCCTATGGGATATGTTCTTCTTATAAGAGGGTGAGTTAGAGTTGTGGTTTATTATTATTGGTTTATTCCCTTTGAGGCTAAGGCTCCACGTTACGGAACGCAGATAAAAACTCAGCAGTAAAAAGCACAGTGGAAACACATTGTTTTTAAATGTTTATGCTGCGTTTTTCAAAAATGCAGCTTTTCTGCAAGAATTTTTTTTTCCGCAATGTGTGAATGGAATTAGCCAGAATCTCATTCATTTTGCTGATACTGTAAAACACAGTGTTTTTTTCTGCTCCATTTCTGCAAAAATGCAATCAAAATTCTGCAGAAAAAAAACGTGATGCATTTCCGCTGCGTTTTTCTGTTGTGTTTTTTAGCTGCGATTCACTATGTGAGGCCTTTTTTTGAGCCAAAGCCAGGAGTGGATTGACAAGAAGGGAGAAGAAGAAGAGCTTCCTAGATTTTTCCTATTCCTTTTGTAGCTATTCTTGTCTTTGGCTCAAAAAAATACAGCAAAATCAAATCTGTACTGCAGTTTTTTCACTGTGTTTTATACAATTTTTGCGATTCATGGTTGATACAGATTTTATAATGTATTTTTGATTGTGGTATTACGCATGATACGTGCAGTTTTTTATGGATTTAAAACTAATAAGATGTAATACATTTAATTGCACCAATTATCACAATGTGGCAATACTGTCAGTGACACGCATTGTTTGAAAATGTCTTCAATGAGAAGATTAAAGATTGCTGCTGTGAGCATTGGGTGAATAAATCTTTGTTTTTTCTTTTGGAGTGTTGCTTCCTTTTCTGGATTTCTGTGATATATGGTGAAGTGGTCCTTTACCTTGAAGCTGGGCATCAACTTGACAAGCTTTTTTTTCACAGTGCTGCTATATGATTTTGTTGTTCTAATAAACGTGGCAGAAATTTTTGGTGCAAATCGAGTCAGAATTCTGGTACATTTGACATAGTACAGTCATGGCCAAAAGTTTTGAGAATGACACAAATATTCTATTTTCACATGATCTGCTTCCCTCTGGTTTTTATGTGTGTTTGTCAGATGTTTTTATCACATACAGAAATAGAATTGCATTCATATTATGAGTAACAGAAGCTTATATTGACAGTTAGAATGAGTTAATGCAGCAAGTCAATATTTGCAGTGTTGACCCTTCTTCTTCAGGACCTCTGCAATTCTCCCTGGCATGCTCTCAATCAACTTCTGGACCAAATCCTGACTGATAGCAGTCCATTCTTGCAGAATCAATGCTTTAATTTTGTCTGAATTTGTTGGTTTTTGTTTGTCCACCCGTCTCTTGATGATTGACCACAAGTTCTCAATGGGATTAAGATCTGGGGAGTTTCCAGGCCATGGACCCAAAATCTCTATGTTTTGTTCCCTGAGCCATTTAGTTATCACCTTTGCTTTATGGCAAGGTGCTCCATCATGCTGGAAAAGGCATTGTTGAGCGCCAAACTGCTCTTGGACGGTTGGGAGAAGTTGCTCTTGGAGGACATTCTGGTACCATTCTTTATTCATGGCTGTGTTTTTAGGCAAGACTGTGAGAGAGCCGATTCCCTTGGCTGAGAAGCAACCCCACACATGAATGGTTTCAGGATGCTTTACAGTTGGCATGAGACAAGACTGGTGGTAGCGCTCACCTCTTCTTCTCCGAATAAGCTGTTTTCCAGATGTTCCAAACAATCGAAAAGGGGATTCATCAGAGAAAATGACTTTACCCCAGTCCTCAGCAGTCCACTCCCTGTACCTTTTGCAGAATATCAGTCTGTCCCTGATGTTTTTTCTGGAGAGAAGTGGCTTCTTTGCTGCCCTCCTTGAGACCAGGCCTTGCTCCAAGAGTCTCCGCCTCACAGTGCGTGCAGATGCACTCACACCTGCCTGCTGCCATTCCTCAGCAAGCTCTGCACTGCTGGTAGCCCGATCCCGCAGCTGAAACACTTTTAAGAGACGGTCCTGCCGCTTGCTGGTCTTTCTTGGGCGCCCTGGAGCCTTTTTGGCACCAATGGAACCTCTCTCCTTGAAGTTCTTGATGATGCGATAGATTGTTGACTGAGGTGCAATCTTTCTAGCTGCAATACTCTTCCCAGTTAGGCCATTTTTGTGCAGTGCAATGATGACTGCACGTGTTTCTTTAGAGATAACCATGGTTAACAGAAGAGAAACAATGATGGCAAGCACCAGCCTCCTTTTAAAGTGTCCAGTGGTGTCATTCTTACTTAATCATGACAGATTGATCTCCAGCCCTGTCCTCATCAACACCCACACCTGTGTTAATGGAGCAATCACTGAAATGATGTTAGGTGGTCCTTTTAAGGCAGGGCTGCAATGATGTTGAAATGTGTTTTGGGGGATAAAGTTCATTTTCTAGGCAAATATTGACTTTGCAAGTAATTGCTGTTAAGCTGATCACTCTTTATAACATTCTGGAGTATATGCAAATTGCCATTAGAAAAACTGAAGCAGTAGACTTTGTAAAAATTAATATTTGTATCATTCTCAAAACTTTTGGCCATGACTGTACACCTCTTCCCTTGTTTTAACAATCATAATTTCATGTTAGAAATCATCTCATCATGAATATAATGGATATGCCAGTAGTAGATAACAGCAAACATGAATTACTGCCATGTGTGTATTGTCAATGCCTGAAATAAAAGCTATTAATAATAACTGATTCTCTAATATCAGACCATCTTTCAAAGAATATTAGTTTGAACTGTTGGGTCTCATTGATCTTTCATACATTAGTAAGATCTAACAGATGAATTCTTAATAAGGTGGCCAGCTGACGTACAGAAGGGTTCATTTACATGAGAAGAACTAGCAGATGTTCATTTCTGGACTTTTTACTAATGTCTTTCAATATATCCTTCAGAATATGCCATTATAAAGATAGCCTTACAGACGCCCCAGTAATTAGAAGGGCGAATCTTTGATCCATCCAGCCTGTAATGATTAGAGTTAAGAAGAACATACAACATAGGGACCCAATGTACAGAATTAGCTGCAGAAAGAAACTATGCCCCTGAATTATCTGTCTGCAACTGTCATTTGTAACCTGTTTCCATAACACTGACCCAGATGGCTGATACAGGCTCTCCTAGCATGCTACACAGATTTTTATGACACAGAATTAGTCTTATTGAAAAATGGAAAATTGTGTAAGCTGCATAAAATATCTATTACATTTCCTTTGGCATCGGGAGTGGTGCTTTGTTATATGCCAAATGCTAATTATTATAGTAATTAAATTGCTTTTAACACTAGAATGAAATGGAATGACTTTTATGAAAGGTTGAAAATATAGCTCAATATTAAATGATGCAACTTCATCAAATTCATGCAAATACATCTTCCAATTACTTGTTTATATAATACATATTGGGTTGGTTTGACGTCATGCTTTGCCTTACTGCTCTCAGTTTCAAGCAATATCACAGCTTATGCTTCTACTAAGTTGTCACTCATCTTTTCACTGCAACAATCAGATTTGGGGATTCCAAGAGGCATTGGGAGAATGAAGAGCTGCATTTCTTCTGGCTTCAGGAAAACTGAAATGGCAATGTTTACTGACTACTTAAAGAAGCTATCTGACCTTAATCCGTTATTTCATGGTCCATTTTCAAATGAGTGAGAACGAGTGTCCATATCACAACTTATAATGTTTTGTATAATTATATCTTCATAGACTACATATATCAAAACTTTTTTTTCAATGGTTTTGTTGTCCATGTGCAGTGGAGGATTGATAGTATGTGTTCTTATATGCTAGGTGGTCTTATAGGTCTTATATACTGTGTATTTATATTCATTTTTTCTAATAAGGGTCAAGCACTGTAAACTGTAGTTTTCGGGCTATAAGACATGTCTGACTATAAGATGCATTCCAAGTTTAGGTAAACAAAAGTAGGAAAAATCCTTTAATACTGTTTAAACCTTCCTTGATGAGCAAAGGGAATGAAGTGATCAGTGTCACTTACTGTACTTTGGTATTCTAGGGTATAGAAATTAGGTTATTAGCTAAGCGTCTGCTCCACTTGCACACATGGAAGACATATACAAACAGCTCTGCTGCACACACCCTACACATGCATACAGAGCTCTTTTTCACACCCATTATATATTGTGACAATTTGGGGTGATCAGTCTCAAATGGCGGCAGACTCCTGGTCCCGACAGCAGTGGTTCGTGGTACTGGGCGCCGGAGAGACAGCGTTCAGAAGGTGCCAATTTAAAACAAAAATGGCTTTTTATTCAGCTTAAGTGCAACATAACAAAACAAAAAAAACAGCCTGGGCCACAGTTAGGGCACTGACTCACTGCTTGACCCCTATCTATCCTAGGGGCAACAAGCAGCCTGGCTTATGCTCCGCTTGAGCCAAAAAGTCCTCTTTTGTACCCTAGCCCTCCTGGGACAGACCGCCTGTCTGTCCTTGGCTGGTTCCAAAGTCCCTGCTTCCTGCAGGCCTTGACAGCAGCTCTGCCGCTGTAACCACTCCCCCTTGGAGTTACGCCCCCACCCATTGGTGTGGCTGAGGGCCTTTTCAGGGCTGGCCTTGGGTCGCTCCCTAGCACCCTCTAGGTTCATACTCTCACAATATATACGGATACACACAAAGTTCTGTTGAACACATACAGTGGTAGCAGAGTTAACCCATCTTTCTGCAGTTGGATAAATTGCCACAGCGTGATATCTTATCACAGAAGACAACAAAAGACAATGAAAAAGATTTTTCAATGACTTTTCTATTGTGATAAGATATCAAGATGTGGTAATTTATTCCACTCCAGAAAGTTGGGTTAACTCTGCTACATATGTAGCGCACATACCCAAACAGCTCTATTGCACACACATTATATATACACATACAGCTCTACTGTACACATTCCACACATACACACATACTACTTGCACACACAGCGCTCATACACAAACACCTCTGCTGCATACACAGCAGGAACACATAGCCCTATTATAAACGGGAACATGTTAAAGAGGATGTCCAGTTCATAATTTTATTGTTTAATAGGGCTGCTACCTGGGATATAAACATAAAAGTACTCATCTGTTCCCGGGCCTCATCTGTTGGTTTGTATACCGTTCCCATTCTGTTTGTTTGAGGGGACCGCTACAGCCAATCACAGTTCTGAGGTGACATCAGCCAGGGAACTTGTATACAGGCCAACTTAGCCTCCGCTGTTCAAAATAGAGGCATGGAGGGAGGTGAGTACTGGTTTATGTTCATATCAGCAATAGCAGCACTATTAAATCATAACAATATTAACTGGGCAACCCCTTTCATTTCATTATTGACTGTACATCCCTGGTCACAAGCTCATGACATCATGAAAGATCCATCAGACTATGATCTTTCATATCTTTTTACTGCTGACTGAGCTGCCAAGTTAAAGAGGGCTGTGTTTCTCAAGCAGTTCTCTCCCTGTCGAAAAAAGATCATTCAACCTTCTCACCTCTTCTGCTCTGCACTGATCTGACAGGTCGGTGTTAGACAAGGAGAGAGAGAAATGTCAGTTGAACAGCTTTATCTGTGAACAGGCAAAGCGCTTTGTCGGTGCTTTTCCCAATCATTAAAAAAGCAGTCGGGTTCTGGCACTGCTGGAAGTAAGCATATTTTAAGCAAGATTTTTTTTTTCCATGCATCTTATTGAAGAGACAATACAGTAAATGAAAATATCTTTATAATATTACACTTGTATATAGAAAGGAGAGACAGAGGCTTAAACTTTATTTACAGGTCAGTTCTTCTGTAACGTCCCTGCCTGTTTGGGTTTCTGCGCCACCTTCCATTTGAAGGCATGTCAGTTTTGATTCCTTGCTTAAGGTTCTTGTTGCTCTGTCAGAACACTGCTCTATTACTTCTGTAATTGATTTAATACCACACCTATCTCCTACACCTTTGTTTCCCTCCGCTCCACAAATAGTTAATCTTAGCCTTATCTGTGTGATTGACAGCCTATCTACCAATCAAGTCTGGGGCGGTTCTGGACTTCCTATAACTGGTCATCTGCCCACACATGTTGGCTGGTTATTGTGACTTTGTCCTTGCTAAGTTTTCTTTGTCCTTGCTAAGTTTTCTACTCACTCTTATTGTATTGTACTTTCTGACTTCTGACCTTTGGCTTTCTTGTGACTACTCTTTTTGATTGCGATTTGGTACTGCTTGTCTCTCTGGCTTTGACCCTTGGCTTGCTGACTCCACTTCTGTGTTGTGTTGTCTTGTCCGCATTTAGGGTTTACACTTGTATAGAGAAGGGAATGTCACCCAGTTGTCGTCTGTCGCCTAGGGCAGTTCTTGCAAGTAGGCAGGGACGGGGGAAGGGGGGTTCAGCTTAGGACTTGCTGTCTTTGTCATTCCCTTCCTCCCAGGTTTCAGCAGCGGCACTGGGGAATTGCTCAACTGGTAATTCCCTTACATCTTCCCTATATATGTTATGCATTATCCTGAGGATGCTTCTGTGTCTGAGAGAGACAATTGCAGTCTCCACCCACCAGCTCAGAGAGAAATGCAGTCTCCAGATTGAACCTGCAGAGGGGTAAACGACTAAATAATCCATCATCTAAATCATATAATGTTCAGAAATTGTGTGAAGTACAGACACTGAGCAGCTTTTTCTGAAGAGACACCTGAAACAACAAGTACGCCTTAACCAAATTTCCAGTTTCCAGCTTTTCCAGTTACTCTTCTATGTAATTTTTGTTTGTGTGGATATTCATAATTATAAGGACAACTGGACATAGTATTAACTATAGGTATGCTGACTTCTAATAGGTTTAGTATTTAAAAGCCAAAAAGTGGAGTGGACAATAAGGAAAGAAAATGCATAAGGGATAGATTTATATCCCTTTCCAGGGAAAACAATGTCACATTGCTATAATGGTGCTGAGGGTAGTGGGTGATTGTTTTCTTTCCTGGAAATTGGTGTCCATTGTAAGATTGCAGCATTACATGTGCTTGCTAAGAAATGAAACAAAAGAATTTGCTGTGTTTGTAACAACATGTACAGTAAAACTGAAACATTATTTAACCTCCACGGTGAACATTGTGAAAAAAATGGAAAAAAAGCCGGAAGTAATGATTTTTTGCTGTCTCGCCTCACAAAATATTGTATAAAAAGTGATCAAAAAGTCATATGTACCCCAAAACAGTACCAATTAATATTACAGCTTGTTCCACAGAAAATTTTCTGCATCTCAGAAGATGGCAATTCAAAAACAATTAGTAATGCATCAAAACAATGTAAATTAGGTACCACTGTGATTGTACCAACCCACAGAATAAAGCATGTTACTTATACTATACACTGCATGGCAAAAATCTTAAAAGGTAAAAAGCAATGCCAGAAGTGATTTTTTTTTTTTTTTTTTAAATCAACTAAGAAAGAGTTCAATAAGTAGTTCAAAAAATAGTCAATAAGTTATAGGCTCCCTTAAATGCATTTCATCCTACAAAAAACAAGCCCTCATATGGCTACATCACCAGAAAAATTAAAAAAAAAAACATAGTTTTCACTAAGGGAAGGGAATGTATAAGCTGTGCAAGCATAGATCAGGGTACACCCTAGATTTAGAATTTACAAGGGAAAATACAACAGAAGTGACCACCCAATATACTCCGCTTTCTATCATCTGCTTTGCATTCTTATCTGGGAACACTAATGCTCACTACACCCCTTGATAAATTCTTTGAGGTGTACAGTTTTCAAAATGAGTTCACTCAAGGGCTTCCACTTTCTTGGCACCTTGGGGTCTCTGCAAACAAGACATGGCATCCAAATACCAAACATCTATTATGAGTTCTGCATTAATTTCTGGAAACAAAATTGATGCAACACTAAAGGGTAAAAAATACTCATTACACGGCCTGATAAACCCCTTCAGTGATGTAGTTTGGTGTGTCTGTGGATTCCACTTTACTTCTATTTCAGGGGCTCTGCAAAAGTGGCATGGAGTACGAAAACCAAACTCTGCTCCAAAAACCAAATAGCGTTTCTTCCCTTCTGTACCTGGCTGTGTACCCAAACAGCAATTTATACCCACATATTATGTTGATAAGTATGTTATCCTGGGTACAAAATTGTCATACATATGGGCACACAGTAGGGTGTAGATGTGAAGGAGCGCTATGTGGCTTTTGGAGCATTGGTTTAGATCATTTGTTTGTTTTTTGGAAGCAATTACAGATGAGCGAATTTCTCAAAAGTTCGATTTGGCAGTTCGATTCGAAGTTCCAAAAAAATTTGCTTCGATCCGAATTACTTTGCAGCGAATATCGCTAAAAAACACCTAATTCCTAGCTTCAGAGAGCCTGTATAGTGGTGTAGAACACTGTGCCTTGCAGTAACACGCATAGGGAGCCTACTGTAGTAGTCAAGCAATACTGTGAATCTGAATGACATACACATGACAGGCGTCGCTCTAAGAATCGATGCACACTTCACTTATTTGGACAGTTACGAGGCCGAAACTGACCATCTAACTCAAGTGTGAACCCAGCCTTACAGGTTCATGTTAGTGCCAGGTAAAAAGAACCTAGTAGAGACCCAACATCCTACTGTAGAGTGAAAGAGCGCACTCCTTTTACACCTTCGTCTGTCTACAGAGTGGCAAGGCGACATAATGTGGAGGTGGCAGCAGCATGAGGAGGCCATACAGTGACCCATTGGCAGAGGTGGAGGTAGTGTCAGCCTTAGGCGGGCATACAGTGACCCAGTGGCTGCGCCATGAGGCGGGCATACAGTGACTCAGTGGCTGCAGCATGAGGAGGAAACAGAGTGACCCAGTGGAAACAGCATGAGGCTGCCATACAGTGATCCAGTGGCAGCAGCATGAGGAGGCCATACAGTGACCCTGTGGCAGTGGCATGAGGAGGGCATACAGTGACCCAGTGGCTGTGGCATGTGGAGGGCATACAGTGACCCAGTGGCTGTGGCATGTGGAGGCCATACAGTGACCTGGTGGCAGCAGCATGAGGAGGACGCAGAGTGACCCAGTGGCAATGGCATGAGGAGGGCATACAGTGACCCAGTGGCAGTGGCATGAGGAGGGCATACAGTGACCCGGTGGCTGCGGCATGAGGAAGGCATACAGTGACCCAGTGGCAGCAGCATGAGGAGGGCATACAGTGACCCAGTGGCAGCGGCATGAGGAGTACACAGAGTGACCCAGTGGAAGCGGCAAGATGAGGACATACAGCGACCCAGTTCCTCCCCCGTGTGACTTTGTTTGCCCAGGCAAACGAGGTGTAGAACAGTGTGACACAGTTGTGCCCTACACATGTGGTATGCTGGAGGAGCACTGTGAATTGTCCCTGCAGTGGAGGCTGAGGAAACAGTGGAGGATGAGGTGGACATTGTTGCAGGACCAACGGTGTCAGAACGTGGAAGCAGAAGCGGCGCCACCTGGCCAAGTTGCTGGTGACAAGTTGACAATATGAAGTTGGCAGCAGCATGAGGAGAGCATACAGTGACCCAGTGGCTGTGCCATGAGGAGGCCATACAGTGACCCGGTGGCAGCGGCATGAGGAGGGCATACAGTGACCCAGTGGCAGCAGCATGAGGATTACACAGAGTGACCCAGTGGAAACAGCATGAGGAAGCCATGCAGTGACCCAGTGGCAGCGGCATGAGGAGACCATACAGTGACCCAGTGGAAACAGCTTGAGGAGGGCATACAGTGACCCAGTGGCAGTGGTAGGAGAAGGCCATACAGCGACCAAGTGGCTGGAACATGAAGAGGCCATACAGTGACCCAGTGGCAGCAACATGAGGAGGGCATACAGTGACCAAGTGGCAGCAACATGAGGAGGCCATACAATGACCAAGTGGCAGCAACATGAGGAGGCCATACAATGACCAAGTGGCAGCAACATGAGGAGGCCATACAGTGACCCAGTGGAAACGGCTTGAGGAGGGCATACAGTGACCAAGTGGCAGCAACATGAAGAGGCCATACAGTGACCCAGTGGCAGCAACATGAAGAGGGCATACAATGACCAAGTGGCAGCTGCATGAGGAGGCCATACAGTGACCAAGTGGCAGCAACATGAGAAGGCCATACAGTGACCCAGTGGCAGCGGCATGAGGAGGGTATACAGTGACCCAGTGGAAATGGCTTGAGGAGGGCATACAGTGACCTGGTGGCAGCGGTATGAGGAGGCCATACAGTGACCAAGTGGCAGCAACATGAGGAGGCCATACAGTGACCCAGTGGCAGCAACATGAGGAGGCCATACAGTGACCCAGTGGCAGCAACATGAGGAGGCCATACAGTGACCAAGTGGCAGCAACATGAGGAGGCCATACAGTGACCCAGTGGCAGCGGCATAAGGAGGCCATATAGTGATCCGGTGGCAGCAGCATGAGGAGGCCATACAGTGACCCGGTGGCAGCAGCATGAGGAGGCCATACAGTGACCAATTGGCAGCAGCATGAGGAGGCCATACAGTGACCCGGTGGCAGCGGCATGAGGAGGGCATACAGTGACCCAGTGGAAACGGCTTGAGGAGGGCATACAGTGACCCAGTGGCAGCGGCATGAGGAGGCCATCCAGTGACCCAGTGGCAGCAACAATAGGAGGGCATACAGTGACCAAGTGGCAGTGGCATGAGGAGGCCATACAGTGATCAAGTGGCAGCAACATGAGGAGGGCATACAGTGACCCAGTGGCAGCGGCATGAGGAGTACACAGAGTGACCCAGTGGAAGTGGCATGAAGAGGCCATACAGTGACCCGTTGGCAGCAGTATGAGGAAGGCATACAGTGACCCAGAGGAAGCGACATGAGAAGGCCATACAGTGACCCAGTGACATTGTGGAGGTGTGAGCAGCCTTAGTAGGCCATACAGTAACCTGGTAAGAGAGTGTGGAGGTGTCAGCAGCCTTAGTAGGCCATACAGTGACCCAGTAAGAGAGTGTGGAGGTGTCAGCAGCCTTAGTAGGCCATACAGTGACCCAGTAGCAGAGTGAGGAGTTGGCAGCAGTGTGAGAAGGCTATATAGTCACCCAGTGGCAGAGGCGGAGGTGGCAGCAGCGTGAGGAGGCCATACAGTCACTCAGTGGCAGAGGCGGAGGTGGCAGCAGAGGTCAGTCTCTCCAAATTTTGGGTGGACAAGCGAGTTCTCCTTGCGGTAACTATGGCCCCCGCCGCACTAAATACCCGCTCTGATGCCGGGAAGGACAGCTTTTCCAGGGCAAACTCAGCCAGTTGCGGCCACAAATCCAGTTTGGCTCCCCAGTAGTCCAGCGGATCTTTGATGACGAGTGGCAGAGTGCACTCTAAGTATGCCACCACTTGCTGGTTCAAGTTCTGCTCTGTGTCTAGCTGCTGATGAGCAGCTTCTTCACTATGCGGCTGAAGAAAGCTGCTCATCAGCGACTTTAGGCTCAGGCTGCTGCTAATGGAGCTGATACTGCTCCTGCCACCCCCACTCCCTCCCACAGCTGCCATGCCAGTTCAAGTTGAGCGCTCAGGGCCCCCCAGTCGGACATGCGAGAGGATGGATGATGGCGCAGGTAGGCAGCGGCCAACTTGCTACATAGCATGTCTCTATAGTAGTTCAGTTTGTCCTCCCTCTCAGCGGGTGTAAAAAAGGCCCCCATTTTTCCCCGGTAGCGAGGGTCTAACATTGTGGAGAGCCAGTAGTCATCCCTCTGCCGAATGGTGACAATTCAGCTGTCACTGCGCAAGGAAGTCAGCATGCATAGAGCCATTTGCACAAGTGACTCCGAGGGTCTCTCTGCATCCATCTCCACTGCTTACTGCCACAGTGTGTCTGGGTCATCTGCCTCATCTCCCTCTGGCTGTTCTGGATGCTCCTGCTCCTCCTCTCCACCCCTTTAGACTACACATTGTTTGTGCTCCATTGTCCTCCTCATTCTCCTCCTCCTCCAGTTCAGCCCCCACAGGGCTCATGTGGCCTTGAGATGTAAACGCTACATCTCTAGTCCCCTGAACAGCCAGATTTATAAGCATCTTTTCCAGGATGTGAATCAGTGGAATGACATTGTTCATCCCGTAGTCCTGGCGACTGACTAACAAAGTGGCCTCCTCAAAGGGAACTAATAAACGGCAGGTGTCATGCATGAGCTGCCACTGGCTAGCGTTAAAGTTACACAGGGGAGTACCTCTATCCGCTTGGATCATCAAGAAATCGTTTATGGCTTTTCTCTGTTCATATAGTCGATCCAACATATGGAGGGTTGAATTCCAACGGGTGGAACATCGCATATCAGCCTATGTTGAGAAGGCCGTTCTGTCGCTGCAGCTCAAGGATGGTGTGCTTGGCGGTGTACGAGTGGCTGAAGTGCATGCAAAGTTTCCTTGACATTTTTAGGATGTCTTGCAGATGGGTGGAACACTTAAGGAAATGCTTGACAACCAGATTGAACACATGCGCCATGCAGGGCGCATGGCTCAGCCCTCCTTGACGCAGGGCCGACACCATGTTCTTCCCGTTGTCGGTCACCATTGTTCTGATTTTAAGTTCTCTTGGAGAAAGCCAGGATTTGATTTCTTGATTGAGGACTCGGAGCAGTTCCTCCCCTGTGTGACTTTGTTTGCCCGGTCAAATGAGGTGTAGAACAGCGTGACACTGCTGTGCCCTGAACATGTGGCATGCTGGAGGAGCACTGGGAATTGCTCCTGCAGTGGAGGCTGAGGAGACAGTGGAGGATGAGGTGGACATTGTTGCAGGACAACGGCGTGAGAATGTGGAGGCAGAAGCTGCATCACCTGTCCAAGTTGCTGGTGTTTTGTCTGGGCAGGGATTACATTAACCCAGTGGGCCATAAATGACATATATTGTCCTTGAACGTACTTACAGCTTCACACATCGGCGCTGCCGTGCACTTTGGCAGACACCGACAGACTCAAGGACTGGCTCACCTTCTCTTCTACATATTTGAGCAGGGCTGGTACTGCCTTCTTGGCAAAGAAATGACGGCTTGGGACTCTCCACCTCGGCTCGGCGCAAGCCATCAGTTCTCTGAAAGATGCAGAGTCCACCAAGTGGAAAGGGAGTGACTGCAGCACCAGCAACTTGGACAGGAGCGCGTTCAGCTTCTGCACTGTTGGATGAGTGCACGCATACTGTTGTCTCTTAGATATAGATTCTGTGATCTATTGCTGACGCAATGACTGACTAGGAGGAGGAGAAGGAGCAGGAGCATCACGACCAGCAGATGATGGGAAGGACACACAGCTTCCTTCAGCTGAGGTAGTGGACCCTTGACTGCCTGAAATGGGGTGCGTGCCACTGGGTGCTGCAGCGGTTACTGCGACAGGCTGGACCACCACGTTGGAGCCACGGCTCTCTCAGGCCACTTTATGGTGACTCTGCATACGTTAGCGCAGGGCTGTGGTGCTAACATTGGCACCCTGGCAACGCTTCACCTTCTGCCAACAGATTGAACATACGGCCATGTTGACCTCCCCCGGCGGCTTTACAAAAAACTGCCACACCGCCGAGTAGGTGATTTTACCCCCAACACTCCTCAATAACTGACTGCTACCGCCACTGCCTCCGTGAACCCCTGCACCACTGCTTTCCAGGCAGGTAAGCTGCTGCGCAGCTGGTGGTCTACCCCGGGCACATTTAGCTCCAGACCTCACACCTCACAGCTGCCACCCTGCTGACTCCCCCGCTGCTTCATGTGCAAGCTGCAACCCTCTTCTCCTGATGACGACGAAGCCCCTTCGTCACCTGGCTCCCATTTGTGATCAGCTACATCGTCATTCACTACTGTCTGCAGGTCACTGATGTCCTCCTCAACACCAGCTCCCATGCAGCTCTCCTCATCATTACTTGCCCATCCTACCGCAGGAAGTGGCGGATGTCACCTACACATCTTGGCTGAGCAGTAGCTGCTGACTGTCCTCTAGTACCTCCTCCTCATTGTACAGTGGATATGAGCCCACAGCATAGAGTAGTTCTCTAGCTGAGGGAACAGAAAAGGATAGAGGCAGGTTGAGGACAGGTGAGGGCACAGGACTTGCTGCCGGGCCATGCCAACTAAGGGTTGTGTCTGACGAACCCACCGACTCTTGGCTGGGGGTGTCTGATGTGACTTGGGATGAAGTAGATGACCGAGTCAATGAGTCTACAACCGTTGGGTTGCTGGTCAAGAAACGACCACTACTTGACACTGGGATCTCAGGCCTCTGTAACTGACCCCTGCTGCCATGCCCCCTTACTCTGCTGCAACCTGTGCCTGCGCCAGAAACATTTAGACCTGTGGCCCTCCCCTGTACATGGCCGCTCGCTTCTCTGTCTGACATACTGTTCGATGAAAAAACTTAATTGTAAAGGGCAAAAAGGCCTGTTATTTTCTACTTTGAAGAGAACGGCAAATATGCCCCTTATTTCTTCACCCACTAATGAACACCAATAAAAAAAAGCATGATAAAGGCAGAGATTTGTGGCTCAGAATTATTGAATTATTGACAATACTATTTATAAATGGCCAACAACTTTATACTGGTAACAAAATGGCGAATTTGGTCCTTTTTATGTGTTTTGACACTAATAAACACCTTTAAATAAGTGATAACCGCTAAGAATTATTGAATTAATATTGACAATACTGTATTGAAACATGGCCTGCAACTTTATACTGGTAACAAAATGGCGAATATGGTCCTTTTTATGTGTTGTGACACTAATAAACACCTTTAAATAAGTGATAACCGCTAAGAATTATTGAATTATTGAATTTTTATTGACAATACTGTTTTAAAATATTGCCTGCAACTTTATACTGGTAGCAACATGGTGAATATGGTCCTTTTTATGTGTTTTGACACTAAGAAACACCTTTAAATAAGTGATAACCGCTAAAAATGATTGAATTATTGAATTAATATTGACAATACTGTATTGAAAAATGGCCTGCAATTTTATACTGGTAACAAAATGGCGAATATGGTCCTTTTTATGTGTTTTGACACTAATAAACACCTTTAAATAAGTGATAGCCACTAAGAATTATTGAATTATTGAATATTTATTGACAATACTGTTTTAAAATATTGCCTGCAACTTTATACTGGTAACAAAATGGCGAATATGGTCGTTATGAGCAGCAGTATAACGGCAGTGAGTGCTGCAATGTGCATTATTCTGCAAATTCTTGCTGTAAATGAGCCTGCAACCAGCCCAAATTCTTCTCTCAATTCCTCCCTATGCTTTCCCTACAGTTTTAAGGCTCAGCCTCTTTCCCTGAGCTTCTATATGTTTTCTAAGTCTTTCCCTAGCTCCTGCTGACATCTTTCCCTACAGTAAGAGCGATGTGGAATGACTGTACCTAAAATGGCCGAGGGTTTTTATAGGGCTGTGACATCACAGGTCCTGCTGGCTGCTGATTAGCTGCACGCTTAACATTGTGGGTGATCCCGCGCTCCCAGTGTCCCTTCCCCCTTGCCCTAACATGTGTGGCAGCCATTTTCTAAAAAAAAAATTAAAAAAATGTGATTCGATGCATCGAAGTGTGAGGAAATCTCGAATCGTGGCGAATCGAAGATTTCCTGAAATTCGGATCAATTTCCACTTCTGCAGAATCGATTCGCTCATCTCTATAAGCAATGTCACGCATAGACCATAAAATTGCCCCTACAAAATGGGGTCACTTTTTGGGGGAATTCCAATTTACTGGCACCTCTGTGGCTCTGAAAACACAATATGGCGTCCAGAAACCAGTTTCTCTAAATCTACTCCAAAAGAAAACCACTATACATCAGCACCGGGCTTTTCACCTTATGTATGGAGAGATTTTCATTGTACTACTGTGGGGTAGCTAAGTAGAATTATCAAGTGTTGAGCCAGGGGCTCCAATATTTTAGATATCGAGTATGTGTACGATTCATCTAACTTATAAGTTCCTCAAATCTAGCTATCTGCTTAATTTTATTTCTTCACTGAGAGATCGTAGGAGGTGTAGTTTGGGGCCACAAGAGTGGAATCATATGAATATAGAGCCAGTCAGGGGTCCTGTACCATCTGGACAGAAACTTGTAGTGAATTTCTTGAAGCCGAACACATGGTGAAAAACCATGTAAGTGGGACAACACTACTTTAAGTTCCTGATCACTCAGGGCAATTTGGAGCTCCTTCTCCCAGCTTCTGATGAAAAAGGCTTTGGTTAGGGATGTAGAATGAAAATGGCTGCAGAGTAGGTAACAAGTCTATGTTGTCAAGGCTGTTTTAGCTGCGATAATGTAACATCCGCACCTGTTCAGACTTCTGCGCTATCCTCTGGCTGCATGGTGTGGAGCGGGAGGTGTGTCCACTTATGATCCCCTGCTCCTGAGCATCTTTTTGTATTCTGTTTTAGCACAGCTGAGAGTTTGCTTCTGTCTATCAGTCCAGCCAGTTCCCTCTGTTTCGGGAAGAGTTAACGTTTGTTGCTTTATGATTGACATCTTACCTTCCAATCACGTCTGGGGCGGACTCTGATCTTCCCATATACAGGCTATTAGTACACACATGGGTGCTTGCTATTAGTCTCTTAGAGCGTGCTAGAGTATTACTATTTATCTTATATACTGTATTCTGACTTTCGCTTTGACCTCTTGACTTTTCCTTTGGATTCCGATTTTGTACCTAGTTGCTCGTCTGGTTCCGACCCCTTGGCTAGTTTGACCTCTCGTTCTTGTTGTTTGTCTTGTCTGCATTCAGTGTTTCACTTGTGACATAGGAAGGGACCATCCACCCGTTGTCCTCTACTGCTTAGGCTAGCTGAAGCAAGCAGATAGGGTCTTTGGGGTGGGTCTAGCATCAGAGCTCTCTGTCTCTGTCTTCCCCCTTCCTCTCAGGTTCCAGCAGCAGCTACTAGGGAATTGCTTAATTGGCAATTCCCTAACAGATAAGTCTTTCAAAATCTGTGTACGATCTATTCAATTGATATCTTGAAGAAAAGCTTAGTCTGAATTTATCATAATGAGCTACCTGTAGAAACTTCAGTCTGGACAGTAGCGGAATTTTACCTAAGGCATCCGCTTCTGGCAATACAGTATTCTCCTAGGGAGAGCAGGAGAAGCTGATCCCAGAAGTCTTGAGGCATATGTTGAAGTTCCAGGAGAAGATGAGGCAATAAGCCTACTGGTGGACAGAGGGACAGAGTAGGAGCTAGTCATGATTTCAATAGGTTCCACACTTCACACACTCCATGATTAAGAGGACTGCATTGAGAAGATCGAAAGGACTTTGGTTCTGGGAGTCACAGATCTCTTAATAAGCATGGCCCATGTCACCAAGGCTATCGATAGGAGGGTTGTAGACTTCAGTGGTGTAGTGAGATCTAGCCAGAGTTGGAGTTTCACCGTCTCATAGTATTTCTATATTTCTGGAAGGTCGATGTCTCGAACAGTCTTAGGGCATATCAGGGTGCATGTGCCAAACGTTGTCTTTCCTGTTTGGAAAAGAAAGCTCAAATTGATTTGAAGAAGGACTTAGGGAGGTGTATTGGAAGCATTTGCAACTTATACAATATTTTATGAACAATATACATTTGAATTAGATTCTTACTGCCCAGCCAGGATAGGAAGGGGAGATCATACGAGCATAGTAGGTCAGTAATCTTTTGCAGAAAAGGTGCAAAATTAATATCAAAAAGCTGGTCTAACTGGTTTGAGAGTTTGGTCCCCAAGTAGGTGGTGGAACTCACTGACAAAGCAAAGTGTACTTTTTAAATCCTTAACTACAGAGCAAGGGAGCAAAATTGGTAGTACTTCAGATTTGTCTAAATTCATTTTATAATTGGAAACAAAGCCATATTGGGTTATAATCTCTATAAGTCTATGCAGTCTTTCTTCAGGGTACATAGTCTTTTTTTTGGTGCATAGAATAGGACATTGTTTGCAAAATCAGCCTAATGAAGTATGGTCTTCCCTAGTTTGAGCCCTTTGATTTCTGTATAATGCCTTATCACTTATAATAAAAGGCATCCATGGTGAGTGCCATTGGTTATGGAGAAGGGAGGAGAGAGAGTGCCATTGATTTTGAGTCTCGCATGAGGATGCAAATATAATGTGAAAATAGCAGATAAAGTCCTGGGGGAGACTATACTTTTGCAGCGCAGCAGCCATGAAGGTCCAACTCACTCTATCAAAGGACTAATGGGGCATTAGTACCCCTAACAAAGCTGATGGCATGTAGGAGCCACATTGAGTTGTCTTTACCTTCTCTGTTTTTCACAAATCCAGTCTGTTCCTCGTTAATTAAGGCAGGACTTGGCGGTTACAGTCTCAGAACTTGTAACTTTGCCCAGAAGTTTAAGTCTAAGTTTAGCAGGGAAATTGACCTGTAGTTGCCACAAAGAGTTGGATCTTCCCCTTCTTTGGCTATCAGGTCATATGAGCTTCTTGAGTTTGTTTCGGAGGTTCCTTTCCCTGAAGTAGAGCATTAAAGTTCAACAGCATGTGAGGAAGCAAGGTTTACAGAAAAGTTTTGTAATACCTTATGGGAAAAGAATACGGTCACCCGCTCTTGTTGGGGAAGGCAACTAAGTCTTCCAGAGTTCATCGGTTGTGATAGGATTTAGGAGCTGGATCGCTTGTTGCGAATCATTATGTGCAAGGTTAAGAGGAGCAAGGAAGTTGGCAATCCATTACTCCATGTTTGTTGGGTCTATTGATGAGTTCAATCTATTAAGATTATACAAATTGTAAAACGCTTGGAAAGCTTCCACTATTTTCATAGTTGCTGAGTGGAAACATGATCACTGCAATATGGGTCCTGGTCTTGGCCTCCTTAATTAAGTAGGACATCAACTTTCTATCCTTGTTACCATGTGCATATATTTTATGCTGGTAGTAAAGCAGGTGTTTAGCGGCTCAGGTGTTGAGGATGTCTCTTAGCTTCTCTCTCAGTGTCAGAAGTTGTGCTTATGTCTCTGGAATGTTTATTCAATCTCTCCAGAAGTGAAATCTGCTCTAGAATAGAGTCAATTTCAGACTGTTTTTGTTTTTTAAGTCTTGTGCAAATGGATATCAAAATGCCTCTTATATAGGTTTTGTGCATTTCCCATATAATAGCAGGGTTCAGATCAGGAGTAGCATTAATCTAAAAAAAATCCTGTAGGTGTCTCAGAACTTTTAGATACACAGAGGTAGAGGAAGAAGGGAAATAGTGACTGAGATAGGGGCATGGTCAGATATAGAGATGGAACTGATGGTCGGTTTCTTGGTAAGTGGAAGTGATATCTTAGACATGAGGATATAATCCACATGCTGAAAAGACTGTCTGGGGTTGGAGAAGAATGAAAAGTCCTTAGCAGAAGGGTTATTTGTACAACAGACATTAGTCAGTTGGAGTTCTTGGAGTTTGGTGTAGAATTTGCAGAGAGCTGCCTGCGAAAGTGTTTTTCCAGATGAGGTGCCTAATAAGGGATTGATGACTTGATTTAGGTCTCCTCATAGAACTACTGTACCCTCTGCAAATAAACTTAAATCATCAGGGTCTTCAGTAGCCAGGGAATTTGGTTGGACTTTGGGAATACAAGTTGACTAAGGTACATCCTACATGTTGGTGTGTGCATTGAAATGGTAGTGAATGATATATTACCGTGCAAACTCCTTTCGAAAGAAGAGGAACTGCAATTGTGGGCCTGTTTTGAAACGGGTCTCTTGAAGAAAAAGATTCTTTGACTGCATTTTCCATACTAATAACAGTAGACTGTGACGCTTCTGAGGGGCATTGAGGCCATGGATGTAGAAGGTAGTAACAACTGCTGAGATCATCTTTGCCTCCCATATAGTTGATGGGCTATCACTGAGTTTTTGGTCCAGTGGGGTGGAGGTTTAGATAGGGAGACCTGGAGGGGGTGGGGTGTACGGAATATGAGAGGGAAAAAAAAAGACTAGATGATAGGTATTAGAAAAAGATAAAGAGGGGGAGGGTAGACAAAAAAAAAAAACTGTATAATCAACAAATGAGACAGGTAATGTTAACGCTGTGAGTTGAGAGTGTCTTGCCAGGAGAACATACAACTATGGGCCAGTTAATGCAAGGACAAGTTTAAAATGCAATATATATGAAAAACATAAAGCACCAGTGTAAACTCTTCTGAAAGTCCGTTCAGAAGATAATATGGTGTCTTCAACATAGCATATTTGAAGGATGAGTCTGTTGTGGGAGGAAAAAAAAACAATACTATTTGGCAAAATACCAATGCCTGTTGGCAAAACTGCTCTGGGTTATGGACTAATACAAAGAAGATGGTAGGGGAAGTCCATTATACAATCGGATGCCCATACAATCGTACCTTCCGAACTATGGGTAAATCGACAGTTTAACAGAGTATAATATAATACGACCAAAACACATGAATCATAGCATACTATACATAAATTGAAGCAGGTTCTTACATTCCCCAGAGAGCTCATATCAGCACACTTATGGGGAGTCCGTACAGGAGACAAAGATGTTGAACAGTTCAGTCCACAGTGAATAAAGAAATGATATAGAAGCAATATCAAACTGAACTAGTAACTAAGGAATCATTAACGGGTACATGGAGATGATAGCTCCGTTACACCATCTCTGAGAACTAACTGATTCTCCTTCTACGAAGGGGTACTGGGTGTCCACTAAGGCCTTGCTGTATCCTGTTTCTGCAAGGCGCATCTGGTAATGGGTGACTTGAGCTTCTGTTACCACTTCCAGTGGCTGCATTTGGAGATGGGAGGTAGCGACTCCAGTGCTGGAGTAGGCAACCAGCATAGGATTTCCGCTGGAGGAATAATTAAAACTTCCCAGATGTTCTCCAGGTCTGCTGGGGTGTGGATCAGTATGCTTTCGACCACCATGAGAGAAATAGTTCCCAAAAGGAATAGCCACGCATATTGGATGTTCCTTTGTCCAACAGGGATTTTAGTTGTCTCCTTTTAGCTAGACTTGATGCGGCCAAATCCTCTTAAAAGGTTAGGAATGCATCCCCATATTTAATGTCCCTTCTTTCCTTAGTCACTGAAAGGACATCTATAGTGTCCACATTAGACACCAGACCACAAATAATATCCTTAAGGGAGTCTCCATGCTTGGGCCTAGGACGAAGGGCCCTATGCACCCTCTCAACAGGTACTGTGGCAGCCCTCTCTTGACCCAATAGATCTGTGAAGAACTCACTCGTAACTTTGCGGAGCATGTCTGGAGTCCCTTGATTCTTACATTTTTCCTGCTATGATTCTCCTGGTCTTCCAGCAACATGAGTGGTCGATCAATTTGCTCTTTCTGTAAGACTGTCTGAGCTGCAAGCGCAGTTGAAAACCGAGCTAAGTCCAAGCAGGTTCCCTCAGTTGTTTCTACTCTACGGCCCACTTGTGTCACTTCTGATTTGATGTCTTCTAGATCGGAGAGTATTGATTACAGGGCCAGAGAGAGGGCTTTCCTAAGGAAGTGTTTTGATACAGGCACAGGAGATTGGTCCATGTTGTCCTCCTCAGTGGTGCTATCTGGGTCTGAATCCTCCAGCTTTCCTTTTGTACGTGCTCCGAGCAATCTTGGCCAAGTTGTGCAATGAATGAGGGCTACTTTTACACAGGAACTTCTGCATGTTCGACAGTAGACGTGCCGTTTTTGGAGCACCAGGTGGTTCACTGGCCCTGTCCCTTCCAATCTTTCAGGAATCGCTGCAGGGAGCTTTTTGTTGCCCTAAGTGATGGAGATGCAGGGTGAGCACACGAACACAATTGGTGATTAGACTCTGCCCCCACCCCTTGATAAATTCTGTGGAGGTTTCTATTGTACTGGTTCTTTAGGGGCTCTACAAATGCAACATGGCAACCAAAAACTGTTCCACTAAAATCTGCCCTCAAAAAGCCAAATAACGTTCTTACCATTCTGAGCCCTGCCATGTATCTATACATTAGTCTATGACTACATATGAGGCATTGCTGTAGGGAGCTTTTTCTACTTTAACCCCTTGTAAAAATGAAAAATTTGGAACTAAATTGACTGTTTATTGGAAAAAATTTGTTTTTACATTTTCACATCCCAATGTTAATAAAATCTGAGAAACAGCTTTGGGGTAAAAATGTGCGCTACACCCCTTGATAAATTGTGAGAGGGGTGTAGTTTATAAAATGGGGTCACTTTTGGAGGGTTTCCACTGTACTTGTATTTTAGGGGCTCTGCAAAAGAGACATGACACCTAAAAACTATTTCATCAAAATCTGCTTTTTAAACGCCCAGTGCCACTCCTTCCCTTTGGTGCGCTGCCATGTGCTCAAACATCATTTTACATCCACATATGGGTTATTTCTGTGCTCATGAGAAGTTGCAAAACAAATTATGAGCCACACTAATATTGCGTTGGTATTGGAAGACACAATGGTGGGTTTGTTTGTTTTATTTTCTTGTTATTATGCCAACAGTGTGGCAGTGGCAAGTGATGCTGGCATCTACAGCATTTGAAGAAAAATTCCTGGCCATAATGTTTTGTATCCACTGCTTACCATCTGTTTTCCATTAGACATACATGTCATTTTCACTTTGACATAACTTTGGCTAGCCTTCACACCACGCAGAAGCAAGATGGTGCCTTTCCTTTCCATAGGAGTCCATCCCACAATTTGTACTCTGCAAAGCCTGCCTGCACTAACCACATTTTTAAAGCTTGTGATTTGTACTTAGCATTATATTGTAGTGTTCAGCTCTATTGTGCAGTAGTATTTATTATTTATTTATTTTGCTTACTTATATAGCACCATGATAATCTGCAGTGCTTTACAGAGCGTACCAAGAGGAAACCCACGCAAACACAGGGAGAATAAACTCCTTGCAGATGTTGTCCTTGGCTGGATTCGAACCCAGGACTCCAGTGCTGCAAAGCATCAGTGCTAGCTGATGCTCTTCTTGGCACAATAAAGAGCATAATGCATTATTTGGTGACATGTTGCTAGCATATTGGCAACACAAACAAATGTATTAGGGCTGATTTTGTTATTCAACACAACTCATAGGGTTTGCAAGTAAATCTGTGAGTAATCAAGGTGCACAACAGGTACAGTTCAATGATTCTCTCACATGTATATAGTAGCTCCGAAAGGTAAGGAGTGCATTCAAAAGAAATGAGAAAGACAAAGGAATTATATCCTTTCTGCTAAATCCATTTCCGACTTTGGTTTAAAAAAACTACCATAAAAATTGCACTTGAAACTGTATGTCCAGGCAGCCAGATATAAGTAAGCAGTTTTCAACTACAGTTTTTTAGCAGTTTTCTGAGTCAAACAGAAGAGTGGATCCAAAAACTAGAAAAAGTTTAGATGGAAGAGCGATACTTCTCTTCTCTTGAACTCATGCCTGATTTTTTTGATTGTAACTACAGATGACAACAAACTGCATATGCATTTACAACTAGCTGGTATCTTCTGTATCTGTGTTATTAGGGTTAGTACATCCAACTCTAAATATTCTTACTATGGGTTCTGAATATGTGTGTACAGTAGTTCTTCAGTCTATCTCAAGTGAATACAGTAGGCAAAGATGTAAAAAACAAATTAACCTTATTTAGTATCATCTCTATAAACTTTTTGTAAACGTATAAATTCAAGATGCTCAATATAAAGGTAATGTTTCTTTGTAACTTAGTACTAGGGATCTGTCACCAGTTTATTGGGTCTAATTTTTATCATTTTTAGCAACTTTTTTTTACTTCTCTTTATGTCATTTTTCATTTAAAAGTGAATGGAGGGGAGATTAAGGAAAAAATAGCAGTTTTGTTGCATGACTGTTTTTGCTTCAAAAACTATGATTTGGGGTAGTTTTGCCATGTCACACTCCGCTTTTGTGAAAAATGGATGTGTTATGGTAGGGCTAAGGAGGATGGAATGTGGCCTCAAGCATATATGGCTGGCAGCTTGTTTAGATTAGAGTGAAAATTTACAGTTTGTAATGTAAATTATAATGAATCAAATTAATTCAGTTTCTGGAGCACAGAGAGCCAGCAGTGCACCTAATTTATTAAGAGAGATGAGACTCTTAGTGTAATGTAAGGGATTTGTGTGTTTTGCCGTATAAAAAATAAAATGATCACTTTATGCATCAATTTGTCTTTTTCTGTCTTTTCAGAATTAGGCTAGGTTCACACTACAGAATATGGTGAAGAGTTTGAGGTGGACTTCCACTTCAAATTCCACTTCAAACAGACCTTTGTCTTGATGCCTGCAGCTTTGTTCGCTAATTAGCCCCAGACAAAATGGGGCTAATCAGCCAGTGCCTTGCACCCCAGGTTATGTGACTGAATCAGGCAAGGAATCCACAAACAGATTAAGCAGGATGCTTCTTTTTTCAACGTCATGAAGAAAGAAGCATCCACGCTGCCTCCCATAGAAAACAATGGGAGATAGAATCTGAATTAGGAGCCTCAGGCAAAGGCCACACGTTGCGGAAATTCTGCTTCATTTGTTGCAGATTTTGCTGCATTTTTTTGAGCCAAAGTCAGGAGTGGATTTAACAGAAGGGAAACATCTAAGTGTTTCCTTTATATTTCCCATTCCTTTTCAAGTCACTTCTGACATTGGTTCAAAAAAACACAGCAAAATCTGTAACAAAAAAAGCAGCTTTTCCAGCTGCTGTATATTCACTTGTATAAACCTAACCTTAGCTGCGGAAATGCAGCTTTTTTTGTTGCAAATTTTGCAGCGTTTTTTTTGAGCCAAAGCCAAGAATGGCTACAAAAGGAATGGGAAATTTTAACACATTTGTGGGCCCAGTGCAAAGGTTTCATAAGTGCCCCCCCCCCCCAAAATCACCACCCGCTATTATACCCATCTGAAAACTTTAAATGGTGACATTCAATGGGTGAAAATGTGTTATTTGACTAATGGAACTTTTCCGCCTGTCAGAAGTTTTTTATACATTAATCTCTAGTGATATTCATTATTGCTATTATTTTAGTGTTTAACAGATATCACTAGAGAGGCTGTCGGCGTGTTTTACTCTATAAAGGTCAGGTATGGACAGTATAGGGACAGTGAAAAAATGTAAACTTAATTGATGACTATGAGAATGTGTTGTATAAGTGTTTGTGATTAGGCTCAGAAGGGTATTATATTACAGGGATATTATGTGACAATCACACAGCAAAAGTTTAGTATGCTCTCTGATTGATAGGAGAGGGGATAACATGGACAGAAGTCCTCGCTACCCCCCTCACATATAGGTTATGCACAGACAATGACGATTTCTCATTGCCTCTGCAGTGTGCAGCTTCCCCCCTCCTTCCTTCTTCAGCAGCTCTAAGATGCTGCCTGAGGCAGGAGGGGGGGGGACACTTTAGAGCCCCATATCTCAGGATCTGTTAGGGCTATGAAGATGAGCTTGGATTCATTTTAAAGATGAGAATCATGATAGCCCTTACAGATTCAGAGCAATTCACTGTTAAAAACAGGAATTGAGATCTGCATTGGGATCTCAATGCAGAACATCCTTTTCACCAGCGATTCACTCCTGATCTGTAAGAGCTATCATGATGATCTTGATATCATTTTAAAGATTAGTTTCTCTTCTTTAAAATGAATCCAAGCTCATCTTCATAGTGCTGTAGTTGTCCCCACAGTTTAATGTCCCTCTCCTACCACACAACAAAAAAAACAAAAAAAAAAAAAAAAAAACACCAATACTAACCTCTCCTCTCTCCCCTGCTGTCTTGGTCTGGAGTCTTCAGGGAGCTGCAGGTGCGCTGTATGTGACATCATCACATTGCACCTGCAGCTTCCAGGGAAGAATGATAAAGCAGAGAGAGGACGGCTTTTCATTTCAATTATCTTCACTTTTACACAAAAATATGATGTAAAAATTGTGACAAACAGTGCAGATTTTTCACAAGGTGTGGCTTTAAGTCTAACGGCTGTTAAAAACAGATGTACTTGTCTCTTTTTAACAACCATTTTGCATTCATTGCGTTCCATTTTTCCATTTTGGATGGCCAAGTGTCATCAGTTTTTAACTGTCAGTGAAAACAAATTATGAATTTCATTGGTCTTTGTTTTTCTTGCCCCAACCCACCAAACTGTTTTTAACAAACATAAAATGGACTTCAAAACAATTTACATCCGTTAAAAATGTTCTGCGAAAACGGACAACAATAGAGCATGCCAGGTTTTTTTGGCGGCCGTTAAAAATGGTCAGTCAAAAAAACCCACATGTGAATGGACTCATTTTGGGTTATTTATCAAATGCACCTCCTTTCAGCTAAATTTGGCGCAGTTGCGCCTCTTGTGCACCCTTTCAATTTCTGGCATGATTTACTAATCGGGCGCAAGCTGTTGATAAATTCCATGCACATGTCATCGCCATGTGTATTGCGCATTTTTTTTTTTTTTTTATAGGTGTTCAGAATGCATCGAATTTATTAAAAAGATGCAACTACATAATAAAAGCAGCACAGACACAGAACAGAATGGTATTTAAAGAAGCAGAAACAACTTACTTCTCTGGATCTGCAAAGATAGTTTCAAATCCATTCAGCTTGAAGAGAGCTCCTCTGATTTTTCTGTCTCAGAGCAAACTTTGCTCACAAAATTCAAAAATTTAAAGAAACACTTAAAAGAAGAGTGTGGTCTGGTCTGCTGCACCCTCTGCCCCCCGATAGCTACTTCTCTGCTCTGCATTCTTGATGCAACCTGCAGCAATGTAATTATGCATTTGAGTTGGCAATGCATTTAAGGATTTCACACAAGCAATTGAATATGATTTTTATAATTGTTTTAAATGTTAAGTCTGCTAACTTTGCATAGTTTTGTGTGTGTGTGTTATGCTTGTACAATTGAGTCCTGTAGACTTCACTGTTTTTTACGTGTCTCCTACAGGTATCAGGAGTGGATTTGTGCCTATGTTTGCGCCTTTTTAAAAAGATGCAAATAATAAATCTGGCGGCCACATGTTCTCCTGAGCATCCATGCCTACTTTTCTCGCCAAAATCACAAAGTATCGGAAAGGGAATTCACATAGAAAAAAGGCGCAAATCTGACATATCAGCAAGAAAGGTGCAGCACACACCAAATTCAGGAGCAAACATGTTGATAAATGTGCCCCATTGAAATCAATGTGTTCTCAAAATGTCTGTGTGATGGACATTGTAAAAAACGGCCATCACACAGCTGTTTTTCACTCTCATATGAATAAGCCTTTACTCTAATAAGTGCTGATCATATCCACTTTATGTGTACATTTTTACAGCAGTTACCAATGTTATTGATGCATGCACCCTTCCCATATGGGCACCCTTCCTATTTGGGTATGTTTGCATGTGCAGATATATGTGCAAAATAAAACTTACTTGCGAGACACCAAGTGACAATTTGTGAAACCTGATACTTATAGGAGACATTACACATCACTAAGGTATGATGTTTCAATCATGCCGTGACACAGTGTTAATACATGTTAAAAGAGTATATACAAGTGCATTTACCAGAATATTTCAAAGTGAATGGAATCATTCTCCTGCTTCATTTCCCACTTGAAATGATTTCTTCTCCAACATCCACATAAGAGCCATCTGCTACTGCACTTATTTATATTATTTGCATCTTTTGAGCACTACATTTCTTTGAAGTGTTATAGTAGCTAAAAATATATTACTGTAGCACATGTCTGGAGACACCATTCCCAGCTACATCATTTAACCGAATTTACAAGGTTTCAACTAGTGTCAAGAAAAACTAACTGGCTACTGGAGGTTTGGCAGAGAGTGCTTTTAGCATTGGTTGCCTGTATACTGGATCACAGACTGTATACAGCACCGGCATTAGGGGGGGGGGGGGGGGGGGCAAACTGGGCAATTGCCCAGGGCCCCATCCCCAAAGGGGCTCCTGGGATCTGAAGCCTGGTGACTCCGGATCCCGGAGTCAGGCCCGGCCATATCAATAACAGAAAGGGACCCAGCATCATGTGCCGCAGGGCCCCTTTCCGAGATGAATAAAAAACAAACAATTTTACTCACCTGTCCTAGGCATCCGACGTCATCTTCTGGCGTTCCAGACGTCACCACTGAGGCCTGGCCGTCACGTGGGGCATGCTAACAGCGTGCCTCATGTCACCGCTGAGACCTGGCCGACACGTGGGGTGTGCTAACAGCGTGCCTCATGTCACCACTGAGGCCTGTTAATGGGCTTCAGCGATGACGTCCACAATGCGTGACTTCAGCCGCAAACACGAGGAAGCCAGCGCCGGCGGGGATAGCGGAGCAGTGCGAGGAGGCCCATTAGAGGTAAGGCAAGGTAAGTACAACTGTTTGTTATTTTCCCTCACCTTCCCCGGGCCTTCGATTATTATACTCTGGGGTCTGAAGAGACCCCAGAGTATAATATAATAATAGCACTAAGGGAGTCTGTAGGGCCACTGGGAAGCATTATACTGGGGAGGGGGCCCTCTGGATAGCATATTATACTGTGTGGGGCCACTGTGGAGCATTATACTGGGGGGGGGGTCCCCTCTGGATAGCATATTTTACTGTGTGGGGCCACTGTGGAGCATTATACCGGGGAGGGGGCCCTCTGGATAGCATATTATACTGTGTGGGGCCACTGTGAAGCATTATACTGGGAGGGCCCCTCTGGATAGCATAATTCTCCACAGTGGCCCCACAAAGTATAATATGCTATCAAGAGGGCCCATTCCCCAGTATAATGCTCCAAAGTGGCCTCATAGAATATAACATGCTCTCCAGAGCCCCCCACATTATAATGCTCCACAGAGGCCCCACAGAATATAATATGCTCATCAGAGGGCCTCCTCCCCCAATATAATGCTCCACAGTGGCCCCACACAGTATAATATGCTATACAGAGGGGCCCCCAATATATTATACTGTGTATGGCCACTGTGGAGCATTATATTGGGGGAGGAGGCCCTCTGGAGAGCATGTTATATTCTGTGGGGCCTCTGTGGAGCATTATAATGTGGGGGGGGGGCTCTGGAGAGCATGTTATATTCTATAAGGCCACTTTGGAGCATTATATTGGGGGGACCTCTGGAGAGCATATTATACTGTTTTGGGCCACTATGGAGCATTATAGTGGGGGAACCTCTTTGGGCAGTATATTATACTGTGTGGAGGCCATTCTGGAGCATGTTATACTGTGTGGGGTCACTGTGGAGCACTATTCTGGGGGGGGGCATCTGCAGAGCATATTATATTGCGTGGTGCAACTGTGGGGCATTATTCGGGGGGGACTAGGGGGCCCTCTGGGGAGCATATTATACTGCATGGGGCCTACCGTGGAGCATTATACTGAGTGACGTTCTGGAGAGCATAATATATTGCGGGGGCACTGTGGAGCATTATACTAGGGGGGCCCTCTGGGGAGCATTATACTATGGGCCACTGTGGAGCTTTATACTGGAGGCGAAGGGGCAGTGTAGGGAGCCTGTTATACTGTGTGGGGCCACTGTGGAGTGTATTATACTGTGTGGGGCTTCTCAGGAGCATATTATACTCTGTGGGGCCAATGTCGAGCATTATACTGGGGGGAAATGTGGGGAGCATATTATACTGGTGGGGACCACTGTGGAGCATTATACTGGAGGAACCCCTCTGGGAAGTATATTATACTGTGTGAAGGCCATTGTGGAGCATGTTATACTGTGTTAGGCCACTCTGGAGCATTATACTGGAGGGGCACTGTGGATTGCATATTATACTGTATGGAGCATATTATATTGTGTGGGGCTGCTGGGGAGCATATTGTACTGTCTGGGGCCACTAAGGGGTAGTATACTGTGTGGGCCACTGTGGAGTATTATACTGTGTGGAGCCTTATTTACCATGTGGGGCCACTATGGGGATTCAGGGGAGCGTTTTAGACTGTGTGGGGCCACTGTGGAGCATTATATACCATGTGGGGAAACTGGAGGGCTCAGGGGAGCATTTTATACTGTGGAGCATTATATACCATGTGGAGCGTTACACTGTGGGGGGGGGGCTAAAAATTCTTGCTGGCAGCCCTGTGTGCTATGTCTGCATCACAGCTCCCTCACTATAATCTTGCACATACGTGTAGTGCTCCATAGCCATGTCATTCCCCATACAGTACTGTGCATGAACTGGCCATGGAGTTATTTGGGCCTGCACAGTACTATAGGGGCTGACTATACTGGGAACATACTCAGTAACACCAGATAGTCAGCACATATGTAAGACTTCAGTGAAGGAGCCGTGGTGTAGGCTATTAGCAGGAAGCTGTTTGGTGGGGCCCCAGAACAAGTTCCTCTGGTGGATGTAAGGCCCTTCAGTCCGACACTGTATAACAGACAACTAGTATATATAAGGGAGCTCTTATTTACAGTGCTGGCCAAAAGTATTGGCACCCATGCAATTCTGTCAGATAATACTCAATTTCTTCCAGAAAATGATTGCAATAACAAATGCTTTGGTAATAATATCTTCATTTATTTTGCTTGCAATGAAAAAACACAAAAAAGAATGAAAAAAAAGTCAAATCATTGATCATTTTACACAAAACTCCAAAAATGGGCCGGACAAAAGTATTGGCACCCTCAGCCTAATACTTGGTAGCACAACCTTTAGACAAAATAACTGCGAACAACCGCTTCCGGTAACCATCAATGAGTTTCTTACAATGCTCTGCTGGAATTTTAGACCATTCTTCTTTGGCAAATTTCTCCAGGTCCCTGAGATTTGAAGGGTGCCTTCTCCAAACTGCCATTTTGAGATCTCTCCACAGGTGTTCTATGGGATTCAGGTCTGGACTCATTGCTGGCCACTTTAGAAGTCTTCAGTGCTTTCTCTCAAACCATTTTCTAGTGCTTTTTGAAGTGTGTTTTGGGTCATTGTCCTGCTGGAAGACCCATGACCTCTGAGGGAGACCCAGCTTTCTCACACTGGGCCCTACATTATGCTGCAAAATTTGTTGGTATTCTTCAGACTTCATAATGCCATGCACACGGTCAAGCAGTCCAGTGCCAGAGGCAGGAAAGCAACCCCAAAACATCAGGGAACCTCCGCCATGTTTGACTGTAGGGACCGTGTACTTTTCTTTGAAGGCCTCTTTTTTTTTCCTGTAAACTCTATGTTGATGCCTTTTCCCAAAAAGCTGTACTTTTGTCTCATCTGACCAGAGAACATTCTTCCAAAAAGTTTTTGGCTTTCTCAGGTAAGTTTTGGCAAACTCCAGCCTGGCTTTTTTATGTCTCTGGGTCAGAAGTGGGGTCTTCCTGGGTATCCTACCATAGAGTCCCTTTTCATTCAGACGCCAACGGATAGTACGGGTTGACACTGCTGTACCCTCGGACTGCAGGGCAGCTAGAACTTGTTTGGATGTTAGTCGAGGTTCTTTAGCCACCATCCGCACAATCTTTCGTTGAAATCTTTCGTCAATTTTTCTTTTCCGTCCACATCTAGGGAGGTTAGCCACAGTGCCATGGGCTTTAAACTTCTTGATGACACTACACATTGTAGTGGAAGAGTGAAGAAATCAGGCGATACCTTTTAGAGGCTAACTGAGTATATTTATAAGTAAGCTTTCAGGAGTACTTGCTCCCTTCATCAGACATGGTGTGATACAAGAACTGAAAATTAACAGATTTTTATACACATGGTTTTCAAAGCATTTTAGAGTCCTTAAAAAAAATTGCAATCTAAGTAGAGAAGTTATTTACAACAGGTCAAAAAAAACAGTCTGGAAACTTGTGGTGCGTGACGGAGGGATCAGTAATTCTTGCTGTTATCTGTTTGCTATCAGGAGGTGATTTGTGACCCTCACAGGTCACACATAGTGTGATTTGAAGCTGGCATGAATATTGAGTTCAGTTCATGGTTCAAACATAGTGTGACATGAAGCTGGCATGAATATTAAGTCCAAATTGCAGAGTTTGAAATTTTTGCATAAATTTATACTCCATTTCTTTTCTTTTCTCCTGTGTCTTAAAATGTCCCATTAAAACCACAACCCGCAAATCTTCAATAGAGTGGTTTTCTCCGGAGAAATGTGCGGCCACTGGGAGATCGGTTCTGCTGTTATTAATGGTGGATCTGTGTGAGTTCATTCGTTGACTGAGTCTCTGCCCTGTTTCCCCCACATAGAGGCCTGTGGTGGGACATTGCACACACATTATGAGGTACACCACATTGGAAGACCTGCAGGAAAATGTCCCCCTAATTCTGTGCACCTGTTGTGACTGTGGGATAGGTACACTGTCAGCGGTGTGGATGTGCTTGCAGGTCATGCACCTTTTATGTAGGCAAGGTGAGGTGCCATTTTCAGTTGGGGCCTTCAGGGCACTCCGGACGATAATGCGCCTCAGGTTTGGTGGTTGTCGAAAGGAAAGGAGAGGGGGGACTGGAAATATGTCCTTGAGTCTGTTGTCCCTATGTAGTACAGGTTGGAGCTCCTTGGCAATCCTTCGTAGGATCTCCAGCTGTGGGTTGTAGGTGACAACTAGGGGCACTCGGGCTTCTTTCTGGGTCTCTCTATATGTGAGCAGACTGTCTCTGTTAATGGCTGCTGCTTTGTTTAATTGGTTGTCTGTCACTTTTGGTTTGTATCCCAATCTGAGAAATTTCAACCTCAGATCCAGGAGGTGCTTGTCCAGGTCTGTTTTGTCGGAGCAAATACGATTGTATCGTATAGCCTGGCTGTAGATTATAGATTGTCTTGTGTGCTTGGGGTGGAAGCTGTCGTTTCTCAGGTAGGCCGTTCTGTCTGTGGGTTTGTGGTATATTGATGTGAGTAGCCGGTGGTCTTTAATGTATATTGTGGTATCCAGAAAGTGAATTTCACTCCCTGAATAGCTAAGTTTAAGGTTGATGGTCGGGTGAAAGTCATTATGGAATTGAAGTAGGGCCTCCTCACCTGCAGTCCAGATGACAAGGATATCATCGATATAACGAAGGTAAATCATAGGTTTGGTGGTGCATGTTGATAAATATGTTCCTTCCATTTCTGCCATAAAGAGATTTGCATATTGGGGTGCACATCTGGTCCCCATTGAAGTTCCCATTCGCTGTAGATATAGATCCTCTCCAAAGGTAAAATGGTTGTGGCTAAGGATGAATTGTATGAGCTGCGTTACTGGTTCTGTTGGGAGGTTTTGTTTTGCCAGGTGTACCCGACATGCTGCAACTCCATCCTTGTGGGGAATGTTAGTATACAGGGATTCCACATCCATGGTGGCCAAAATGGTACCCTCAGGTAGAGGGCCCAGGGCATTCAGTTTGTTAAGAAGGTCAGTGGTGTCCTGGATATAGCTTGGAGTATCCCTGACAAGGGGTTTTAGGAGATTTTCCACCCAACCTGAGATGTTTTCTGTCAGTGTCCCAATGCCAGAAATGATAGGCCTCCCAGGGTTGCCATCTTTGTGTATCTTTGGGAGCATATAGAAGCAGCCCGGCCTGGGATCTTGGGGGATAAGTCCTTTTACCTGATTCTGGATCTGGACTGGAAACTCCTTGATCATACTCTTTAGTTCTTTCATATAGGCCTCTGTGGGATCACTTCCAAGTTTGGAGTAATGGATGGGATTTGACAGTTGCCTGTTTGCTTCCTGGATATAGTCTGAGGTATTCATTATGACTATTGCGCCCCCTTTGTCAGCTGGTTTTATTATTATATCCTGATTTTCTTTCAGTGATGTAATAGCCTTCTGTTCCTGCAGGGTTAGGTTATGCACCTGTTTCTTTTGTTTTTCCAGGATTTCTGATTTTACTTTGCTTCTGAAACAGTCAATATATTTATCCAGTGCTGCATTAGCTCCAGGGCGTGGGGTCCAGGTAGATTTTTTGGTAGGATTCCTTATGGGCTGTTCCATCTCAGAGTCACTGCTGTATGGAGGGTCTTTGTCATAAAAATATTCCCTTAATCTCATTTTTCTGAAAAACTCCTCCATATCATTGCAGAGTTGGATATGGTCAGTGTGTGCCGAGGGGCAGAAGGAGAGACCTTTGGAGAGAACTGACATTTCGTGTTTGTTTGGCTCATAAGAGGAAAGATTCACAACACAGCTTTGCTGAGCTGGGCTAGTACTTGCGGTTGTAGTAATGAGGCCTTTTTGTCTCAGTCTGTGGAGCTTTTTCTTTTTGTTGTTAATAAGCATATCCTGAAGTTTCCAGTAGTATGTGTGGAGTCTGGCCTTCATTTCCTCTGTGTCATTAGCCAATGATGATTTCAAGGCCTGTATCTCATCCTGTGTTCTTTTTTTGTTGTTATAGGAAATTTTTATCATATTGTTCCGCAGCCTTTCAGATGTCCGAATACATAGTTGTTCTGCATATAGGCTGTTGTAGGTGTTCCGGGTTGGGTTACGTAAATTGAAGCCTTTTGGGATGAGTCTCTCCTTTTTCCATTTTGTTAAGAAGAAGATGTCGCTGTTGAGTTGTGCAAGTTTCTTAAGCCGGTTTTTCAGTTCCATTCTTTTGCGGTACATTGTGGTATCTTTCAAGTTGATAGTAGTATAATGTTGTACCGTGTTAGCCATTGAAAGTAGTGGAAGAGTGAAGAAATCAGGCGATACCTTTTAGAGGCTAACTGAGTATATTTATAAGTAAGCTTTCAGGAGTACTTGCTCCCTTCATCAGACATGGTGTGATACAAGAACTGAAAATTAACAGATTTTTATACACATGGTTTTCAAAGCATTTTAGAGTCCTTAAAAAAAATTGCAATCTAAGTAGAGAAGTTATTTACAACAGGTCAAAAAAAACAGTCTGGAAACTTGTGGTGCGTGACGGAGGGATCAGTAATTCTTGCTGTTATCTGTTTGCTATCAGGAGGTGATTTGTGACCCTCACAGGTCACACATAGTGTGATTTGAAGCTGGCATGAATATTGAGTTCAGTTCATGGTTCAAACATAGTGTGACATGAAGCTGGCATGAATATTAAGTCCAAATTGCAGAGTTTGAAATTTTTGCATACATTTATACTCCATTTCTTTTCTTTTCTCCTGTGTCTTAAAATGTCCCATTAAAACCACAACCCGCAAATCTTCAATAGAGTGGTTTTCTCCGGAGAAATGTGCGGCCACTGGGAGATCGGTTCTGCTGTTATTAATGGTGGATCTGTGTGAGTTCATTCGTTGACTGAGTCTCTGCCCTGTTTCCCCCACATAGAGGCCTGTGGTGGGACATTGCACACACATTATGAGGTACACCACATTGGAAGACCTGCAGGAAAATGTCCCCCTAATTCTGTGCACCTGTTGTGACTGTGGGATAGGTACACTGTCAGCGGTGTGGATGTGCTTGCAGGTCATGCACCTTTTATGTAGGCAAGGTGAGGTGCCATTTTCAGTTGGGGCCTTCAGGGCACTCCGGACGATAATGCGCCTCAGGTTTGGTGACGGCCTACCTGAGAAACGACAGCTTCCACCCCAAGCACACAAGACAATCTATAATCTACAGCCAGGCTATACGATACAATCGTATTTGCTCCGACAAAACAGACCTGGACAAGCACCTCCTGGATCTGAGGTTGAAATTTCTCAGATTGGGATACAAACCAAAAGTGACAGACAACCAATTAAACAAAGCAGCAGCCATTAACAGAGACAGTCTGCTCACATATAGAGAGACCCAGAAAGAAGCCCGAGTGCCCCTAGTTGTCACCTACAACCCACAGCTGGAGATCCTACGAAGGATTGCCAAGGAGCTCCAACCTGTACTACATAGGGACAACAGACTCAAGGACATATTTCCAGTCCCCCCTCTCCTTTCCTTTCGACAACCACCAAACCTGAGGCGCATTATCGTCCGGAGTGCCCTGAAGGCCCCAACTGAAAATGGCACCTCACCTTGCCTACATAAAAGGTGCATGACCTGCAAGCACATCCACACCGCTGACAGTGTACCTATCCCACAGTCACAACAGGTGCACAGAATTAGGGGGACATTTTCCTGCAGGTCTTCCAATGTGGTGTACCTCATAATGTGTGTGCAATGTCCCACCACAGGCCTCTATGTGGGGGAAACAGGGCAGAGACTCAGTCAACGAATGAACTCACACAGATCCACCATTAATAACAGCAGAACCGATCTCCCAGTGGCCGCACATTTCTCCGGAGAAAACCACTCTATTGAAGATTTGCGGGTTGTGGTTTTAATGGGACATTTTAAGACACAGGAGAAAAGAAAAGAAATGGAGTATAAATTTATGCAAAAATTTCTAACTCTGCAATTTGGACTTAATATTCATGCCAGCTTCATGTCACACTATGTTTGAACCATGAACTGAACTCAATATTCATGCCAGCTTCAAATCACACTATGTGTGACCTGTGAGGGTCACAAATCACCTCCTGATAGCAAACAGATAACAGCAAGAATTACTGATCCCTCCGTCACGCACCACAAGTTTCCAGACTGTTTTTTTTGACCTGTTGTAAATAACTTCTCTACTTAGATTGCAATTTTTTTTTAAGGACTCTAAAATGCTTTGAAAACCATGTGTATAAAAATCTGTTAATTTTCAGTTCTTGTATCACACCATGTCTGATGAAGGGAGCAAGTACTCCTGAAAGCTTACTTATAAATATACTCAGTTAGCCTCTAAAAGGTATCGCCTGATTTCTTCACTCTTCCACTACTTTCAATGGCTAACACGGTACAACATTATACTGCGCATTGTAGACACAGGAACATTCAGGTCTTTGGAGATGGACTTGTAGCCTTGAGATTGCACATACTTCCTCACAATTTTGCTTCTCAAGTCCTCAGACAGTTCTTTGGTCTTCTTTCTTTTCTCCATGCTCAATGTGGTACACACAAGGACACAGGACAGAGGTTGATTCAACTTTAATCCATTTCAACTGCCTGCAAGTATGATTTAGTTATTGCCACCACCTGTTATGTGCCACAGGTAAGTAACAGGTGCTGTTAATTACACAAATTAGAGAAGCATCACCTGATTTTTCAAAGGGTGCCAATACTTTTGTCCACCCCCTTTTTATGTTTGGTGTGGAATTATATCCAATTTGGCTTTTTGACAATTCTTTTCCATTGAAGACAAATTAAATGAAGATATTATTACCAAAGCATTTGTGATTGCAATCATTTTCTGGAAGAAATTGAGTATTATCTGACAGAATTGCAGGGGTGCCAATACTTTTGGCCAGCACTGTATAAGGGAGGAACTATTATATATATGGCTGGGTTACTATATATAATTGGGAAACTTAAATATGAGGGGGCTATTATACGGGGGAACTATTATTTATAAGATGGGCTATTATTTATAAGGGTCGAATTATTATATATAAGGCATCCATTATAAGGGGGAGCTATTATTTATAAGAGGGGAACTGTTTATAAGGGGGGTATAATTGTTAAGTGGGCTTATTTATAATGGGGACTATCATTTATAAGGGTAACTATTATTTATGAGAGGGCTATTATTAATAAGGGAGCAATATTATTTTTACAGAGTGACTGTTACTGATAAGGAGAAATATTACTGATACAGGGCACTATTTATCATTTATAAGAGAGCTACACATGTGGACAAAATTATTGGTACCCCTCGTTTAATGAAAGAAAAACCCACAATGGTCACAGAAATAACTTGAATCTGACAAAAGTAATAATATATAAAAATTCAATGAAAATGAACAAATGAAAGTCAGACATTGCTTTTCAACCATGCTTCAACAGAATTTTTTAAAAAAGAAAACTCATGAAACAGGCCTGGACAGAAATTATGGTACCCTTAACTTAATATTTTGTTGCACAACCTTTTGAGGCAATCACTGCAATCAAACGATTCCTGTAACTGTCAATGAGACTTCTGCACGCCTCAACAAGTATTTTGGCCCACTCTTGATGAGCAAACTGCTCCAGTTGTCTCGGGTTTGAAGGGTGCCTTTTCCAGACGGCATGTTTCAGCGCCTTCCAAAGATGCTCAATAGGATATAGGTCAGGGCTCATAGAAGGCCACTTCAAAATAGTCCAATATTTTCCTCTTAGCCATTCTTAGGTGTTTTTAGCTGTGTGTTTTGGGTCATTATCCTGTTGCAAGACCCATGACGTGCGACTGAGACCAAGCTTTCTGACACTGGGCAGCACATTTCTCTCTAGAATCCCTTGATAATCTTGAGATTTTATTGTACCCTGCACAGATTCAAGACACCCTGTGCCAGATGCAGCAAAGCAGCCCCAGAACATAATAGAGCCTCCTCCATGTTTCACAGTGTTCTTTTCAAGATATGCTTCATTTTTCCATCTGTGAACATAGAGCTGATGTGCCTTGCCAAAAATTTAGATTTTTGTCTCATCTGTCCATAAGACATTTGTTATGCCAAGGGAAAAGATTCTTTGGATTCCGTGTTATAGAACAAAGTTATAGAATAAAACACTGGACTATCAACAATAGCATAACATTTTATTAAGAAGAGTATAAGAAGATATCAAAAAGGTCTTACAACAAGGAAAAGTATAAAAGATATTAGAATGTAATTAAATCAACACTTCCAACACTTAAAAGTATATCAGAAGGTATATCAAATTTAATCAACAGGTAATCAAATCAACACTTCCAACACTTAAAAATATATCAGAAGGTATATCAAATCAACACTTACAACACTGCCAAGCTTCATTGATGAATTCCGATAAGGGTAGCTTCAGGAAATATCACCAAGCCATTGTGACAGGTATCATTACGCAGCATTAGGCGTCCCCAATTACTGCTATCAGGATTGCAACACCAGCCAGGAGATTTAACCATCTTATATACCCTTTGTGTGCGTTATAGGAGTGGGCGGTTACAGAAGTGTTTACACCTCTGTAAGGCTTTACTTGTCTCCAAGCTCACATTCCTGAGAAAGGGGCCAACTTCCACTGGAATGTTTCATGGGACACATGCACCTCATACAGAGTTAAACTTTAAGCTGGCTTGATGTCCATGTAAACATTACAGTGTTGAACTTTGAGCTGGCTTTATGTCTATCTAGACATAACCTCATACAGCGTTAAACTTTAAGCTGGCTTGATGTCCATGTAAACATTACAGAGTTGAACTTTAAGCTGTCCATGTAGACATTACCTCATACAGAGTTGAAATTAAGGTTACTATGAGCTGGCTTTATGTTCATCTTGTCAGGGGCAGCCATTTTATCAAGGGCAGCCATTTTGGTTTTTTGCATTACATTCCACCCTAGACAGGTCAAGTAACCTTATATGCACGACAAGCTACTTTTATTGTTTGGTGCCTAGTGGGTTTTAACATAGTGTATAAGGATGGAATGCATTGCAGACAGCAACAGCTCATAATTAAAAGAGCTATTACACAAAGGATGACTCCGACAATTTGTCTAAGATATCCAAAATCGGGTAGGAAGGCTAATAGCCAATCCCACCACCCTTGATTTATATCTTGTTTAATGTGAGTAATCATTTCCTGCAGTTGCTGCAACTTGTCATGAACATCTTCTGAATGATCAGACAAATTGAAGCAACACATTCCTGCAAAGCTGTTACATCCATAACCATGCTTAAGTAATAAGTAATCTATAGCAGCTCTATTCTGTAATATTGTTTTCTTATATGATTGTAAATCTAACAAAACATCCTTTATAATGGCACTAGTAATATTTATATTCTTTATCATAAAGCAAGCCATACGTGATATAGTTTAATGATTATATACTGCTAAGCCTGGTATTCCTACCAGTGATACAGCCATACTTATATATATACACATGTTCTGATGTTTGCACAGGCTGCTGTGCAGGTGTGTGCTGAAATTTTTCATTACAACCAGGAATATAAGTTTTATTACATGTGAATTCAAAGCATAATTCTGCTTCTGTTACTGCCCCAGTTGATATTTTGATCATATTTTCCTCTAGATCTGTATAAGTAGGGCAGTTCAGACAAGCATAATAAGGACTTATCCAATCCACATGGAAATGTAGATCGGCTTCCTGTAAGTCAGTATCATTAAACTGAATTCATAACAGTTTAGTCCATACTGCAACAGGAGTTGGTACAGTGACCAAACAAGTTTCCAGGACATTGCTGGAATATGCATTTTTCAGGCAAAAGTCTGTCATATTCAGTACTCGAGCTAAGTACAGCCACATATTTTCTTTTGTTCTCCACAGTTCTCTCTCCAACTCCCTCACTCCCCGATTTGGATTGTCCTCTGACCCGCGGTGGTCTTGATAATGCTTGTGCCAAATCCATAAGAACACTACCAGAAGGCATCCACTGAGGGCTAACAAAATCCAAACCTGAGAGGGAACACAAATTACTCACGTAAATGCACATTATTGGCTCGAGTGTACTGATATTGAGTTGTACCAGGAGTCATAGTAACTAGCACATTGTCAGTCCCCTTTGCAATCACTTCAGCTGGTGTGGGAGGACCTTGTGGCTGTTTTACCCACACCTTGGCCCCATCTGAGTGTCCAAAACCACCAGGGCCTTGTACAGTCAGCTGTGTAGGAGCCTCTCCTTTGGCTAATGTGATTAGTAAATATAACAGGACTAACAATTGTGCTAGTTTTTCTCCCTCCTGTATTCCCAATGCTTCTGCTCCAGCATTGTGTAAAATCACTTTAATTTCACCTTGGTAATCAGGATTAATTACCTCATTAGTTACCTGTACACCAAGTAAACCCAAACTCGGTTGCCCCAGGATTAACCCAAAATGTGCTGGAGGGAAGATTATTCCCAATCCAGTACCTAAGATTTTAATTTCTCCAGGCATAATGGTCTCAGCCTGGGTACAACACAGATCTAACCCTACTGATTGTGGTGTAGCCTGCAATGGAGATTTGGCAGTATCAGTAATTTTCCAATATGTCACTGTCTGTTGATTCAGACCTGCTTTTAGGGGCATTACCTGCAGGTTTGGGGTAATCATTCGCATCAGCGGAGTCTCTTGCTCAGCTATTGGTCTATTATTCAATATGGTGACTGCTTCAATTAACACTTTCCTCCAATTTCCCCATGCCCCATCAGTTAGCTTTTGCAATTGTTGTTTTAGCATCCCATTCATCCGCTCAAGTAAGCCTGCAGCTTGGGGGTAATAGGGGATATGAAATATCCACTCTATGTTGTGTTCTTGGGCAAATTGCTGTACTCTGTTGTTTTTAAAATGGCTACCATTATCTGATTGCATTTGCAAAGGTATGCCATAATACAGCACTATATTTTCTAGCAGGCGGATGGTGGAATTAGCATTGGAAAACTTACAGGGGTGTACCATCAGTACACCTGAATATGTATCCACTGCTGTGCAGGCATATTTACATCCTTGTGACTCAGTTAATGGTCCACTGAAGTCTATCTGCCAAATCTGGCCAGGCAATGTGCTTCGCAAGATATGTCCCTTTACCACCCTGGGCACTACCCTGTGTTGTGAATGTTGACACACGGGACACTGTTGTATTATTGTTTTTATAACCTCTAACCTGAAGGGAACACCTCTGGTCTGCCCCCACTGGAAGGTGGCTTTTTGGCAATCTTTGATTGTTCATCAGCTATGCTGTTGTAAAGTCTGTCAAGAGAATTGATATTAGTATGAGCATCCACATAAAAAACAGTCACATTCTTTTTATGACATATTTCCCATCTTTCTTTCTACAATTCACCTCCCCATACTTCCTTGGTCCCTATTTTCCAATCATGAGAATGCCAGGTGGGCATCCAGTTTACCAACCCGTTTGCCACAGACCATGAATTGTTTTTGTGGCTCTGGGAATCTCAACAGGTTTCATTTTTAATTTCCCTATCAAAACAGGATTAATTTGCACAGATTTTACTCCAAAAGAATACTTACCATCAGGCAAATGTAACTGCATTCCCTTCAAAATGTCTATACCAATGATATATTCAGGCACTGGAACTACAATTACACTGTACTGCCTAACAGGAAGGTTTCCTATTCTCAGCCAAATTTGCTTATTTGGGTTCCCATAAATGAGTGTAGCCTCCGCCCCCGTCTCTACTAATGCGGTTATATTTTGTACATTTTTGTGTTTCCATTCAATTCTCAAATTTACATGGGGTCGGGCATCTACACGGTGGGCTTGGCTAATCTGTCAATCATATTGTTCCCAGGAAGAATCTCCCCGAAACATTCCTCCTCTCTCTTGTGCTTTGCGTTCTAATAACAATGCCTTCACCTCTTTGAATAAATCTGTGAATTCTGCAGAGGGAAGGGCTGTCTGCTCCCGTCTGATGATGGGTTTAGCATTTACTTGGGGAGGATCTATGGTTGGGTCAGAGGGATCTTCCCAATCATCATCCCCCTCAGAATCACCTGGGTGGTCTTCATCGGTGGAGGAGAACACCGAGGCATCAATTTGTGACGGGTCCCAGTTAACCCCTGCACATGAGACTGCCAGAGCGACCCGCTTCTTATTAATTTTCCCTCTCCTCTTCCAATATTTATATTGAGCAATCCTAACCGCTGCTCGTTCAGCATAATTCTTGTACTGAACAACTTTATCAGCTAAAATCTGCTTTTGACATTTATTCATAGTTTCCTGAGAATGGAGGGTTAACAATTGCTGTTCTAAATCACTGACATGGTTCAGTAACAACATTTGTTCCTCATTTTGTTGTCTGTAGGCGGATAGCAAAATCCACCCCCTCCTCCTGCACATAGCAACATATTCATTCCCTTTGTTTACCAACCCCCTTTCTAAACATTGCACTACATCTGCCGGGCTGCCAGTTCCCAATTGATCTTTCCAATTTACCCCCAGCCCCGTAAATTTAACCCATTCCTGAGCTAGAATCGAGTAAGGAGCCTGCTCCCAACCCGGAATAACATCAGGAGATACTTTAGAACTAGCTTGTGTTTTACACTTAAACATTTTATTCTATAAATGAAATCCTGCCGACTACGCCAAAAATGTTATGCCAAGGGAAAAGAATCTTTGGATTCCGTGTTATAGAACAAAGTTATAGAATAAAACACTGGACTATCAACAATAGCTTAACATTTTATTAAGAAGAGTATAAGAAGATATCAAAAAGGTCTTACAACAAGGAAAAGTATAAAAGATATTAGAATGTAATTAAATCAACACTTCCAACACTTAAAAGTATATCAGAAGGTATATCAAAGTTAATCAACAGGTAATCAAATCAACACTTACAACACTTAAAAATATATCAGAAGGTATATCAAATTTAATCAACAGGTAATCAAATCAACACTTCCAACACTTAAAAATATATCAGAAGGTATATGAAATCAACACTTACAACACTGCCAAGCTTCATTGATGAATTCCGATAAGGGTAGCTTCGGAAATATCACCAAGCCATTGTGACAGATACCATTATGCAGCGTTAGGCGTCCCCAATTACTGCTATCAGGATTGCAACACCGGCCAGGAGATTTAACCATCTTATATACCTTTTGTGTGCGTTATAGGAGTGGGCGGTTACAGAAGTGTTTACACCTCTGTAAGGCTTTACTAGTCTCCAAGCTCACATTCCTGTGAAAGGGGCCAACTTCCACTGGAATGTTTCATGGGACACGTGCACCTCATACAGAGTAAAACTTTACGCTGGCTTGATGTCCATGTAAACATTACAGTGTTGAACTTTGAGCTGGCTTTATGTCTATCTAGACATAACCTCATACAGCGTTAAACTTTAAGCTGGCTTGATGTCCATGTAAACATTACAGAGTTGAACTTTAAGCTGTCCATGTAGACATTACCTCATACAGAATTGAAATTAAGGTTACTATGAGCTGGCTTTATGTTCATCTTGTCAGGGGCAGCCATTTTATCAAGGGCAGCCATTTTAGTTTTTTGCATTACAGACATTCTCCGAGAAGCTTTGTGGCTTGTCAACATGTAGTTTGGCAAATTATTTTTGTCAGATTCAAGTTATTTCTGTGACCATTGTGGGTTGTTCTTTCATTAAAGGTACCAACAATTTTGTCCATGTGTGTATTACTAATAAAGGTGTAATATTAATTAAAAGCAGGGACTATTATTTATAAGGAGGTGCTATAATAAATGATGAATGGGTGCAAAAATCTATTAGACAGTACAAAGGTACTTATTTGAATTGTGTGTGGTAAAATGGGGCTTGTTATTACTTCTTTGTAGGCAGAAAGGAGGCGTTATTATAGGGATTGCCACTGGAAGACTATGGTGTTGTTTTTATATCAGCATTTGGGGCCCCACTTTTAATTTTGCCCTGGGCCCCACTTTATTTGACTGGTTACCTCACTGAAAAACACAGTCTGTAGACCACCTGTTTCCCCAGTATACAATACATCAGATTAAAAAAAAAAAAAATCACAATAAAATGTTGCACTACCCCTAAATAATGCTTGTTCCAAGAAGTGATGAAAAGACAGGAGAAACCCACAGAAGAGCAAAGGTATAGCAGGGCATTTATGTGGTTCATGAATGTCTCCTGACCAGCAGATATTTCAATTAAGCCATTTTAGTAATAGATTTTATTAAAATGGCCTTCGCAAAACATAGTAAGTCACAGACAAATTTAGTTTTGTTGAAGCTTTTACAAATCACACAATAAAATTAATACAATATTTATCATATTGATCACTATATGGCATAATTTAAATGGCACAATTGTTTATTTTATTTGGGTCTACTACTATTATTATTATTATTATTATTATATGGGTCTGAATGAATATATGTAGCTAGCAACTTGAAAAGGACACTCCTACTTTTACCGTGATCTGCCATTCGTAAACCACCCTATGAAGGGCTGTCCTAGGTTGACATCTCTGTGAATAGAAGGATATTCATTATGGTCTTTGTCTTTCACCTAAATATGATGTCCTATGCATCTTATATGAAAAGGTCCATTCTTATGCTTTCATACTAGTCAGATTGTACAATACTTTTTGTGCAGTTTTGGTAAATAGGAAAGGGCTGAATATCTACAGTGGGAGATATATAAAATTTAAATAAGATATATTGAATACATATAGCTATCTTCATATGGAAACTAAGGTAATGGCATTTCAATTAAGTTTTATTTTTTTTATAAAAAGAACAGTAAATACATCTATGTTGTTTTAAAGAAACTTTAAATCGATTATTTTAAGTTTGATACTTTTTGATCACATATAATTTGACAGTGTAATGGATTTTAGCAGTTGAATAGTTATACTATGTGGGAGTAAAATGTTTTATTATACAGTGTCCTCTTGTGATTATGGTTTTATATCAGAGATTATTAACTCATTGTGCATTGCATCATGGTGCCCACTATTACCTTAGTATGATATGAATGATTTGCGTGGGGTTATTATTTACTTGGCATTAAAGTGCAGAAAAAATTATTTTGGCATAGAATACATTGTTCATTCCTCTTGCAAAGTCCATATTTTAGATGTAAAACTAGAACAGTCTTTGTCTTGTTAATTAATATTGTGCCTTTTACTCAGTTTCAGATTACACTGGACAATAAAGATTTTGCTTCCTGAACACTTTTTTTTTTTTTTTTCCAATAGTTTTTTATTGAAATTTTTACATGAATACATTACAAGTTGTAAACACAGCAAGGAACAAAGGGCACAGTTATGACCTCACATACATTGTAATCAAAGTATAATACAATAGACTCAAGTGAGGTACATCAATGATTAGAATACATATAACAATACATAATAAGAGCATGTAAGTCTTTCCAAACATATGATAAACCTAAGACGGTAAGGCCGTATGGACCAACAATCGAGTCTTGCCATGAGGAGGAGGGGGAGGGGATCGGGACAGTGGAGAATAAGGCGGAGAACGAAGGGCCAAATGACAAAAGAACATAAAACATAGTACATAGTACAGGCCTAGAGAACGAATAAGATCGGATCACACCCATCAGCCCACAAAGCAGATAGCCCGCCCTGCAGACAAAAGGTGCAGACCCATCTGCTACCAGACATCAACTTTCAAATTAATTAATTAGATAGCATATAGGTGTTCCAGGAGTAACAAAGCAGAGTGACCCCAAGAGGCTACAGAAGTAAAGTAAAATGCAATACTCATAGTGTCAGGAAAGGCCAAGGCGTATAGGCCGTCAATGGGTGTACGGTGGGGGGAATGATGCTGCCCACGGCTCCCAATGTGTCCTGAATCTGCCCAGGCCTCCACCACTGCATGCATAAATACGCTCATATTGATAATTCAATGACACCACTGAAATCAGCTCTGTCAGTGTCGGACATGAAGTAGACTTCCATCTACGTGCAATGAGTAGGCGGGCAGCCCAGAGTACCTGACATATAACTGTCCTATATCTACCCGGTATCATGTGGATGCCCAGCAGGAGGAGTGCCAGTTCAGGTGTATACCCCACCACTCCACCACACAGGCTATTAATCAAGGAAAATACAGAAACCCAAAAGGACTGATTGAGTGGACAGTGCCAGAACACATGGAACAAAGAGCCATTCTCTCCGCATCCCCTCCAACAGCAAGGTGAACACGATGGGTAGAACTTAGCTAGGCGTAGAAGAGGGTAATACCAGCGTAAAAATAGCTTGCTATATTGCTCCCAATGTGAGGCACGTACTGTGGATCGCTTAGCCCATCTGATCACCTCCCGCCAGTGACCGGCCTCAAATCTACGGCCTATGTCGTCTTCCCAAAGGCACATGTGTTTAGTCTTACGAAAGGTGCAATCCATATTTAAAGTTCGATACAGAGTTTTAGTGTTATAAGCCGCTGGGGAAGTCTGTGGGTGCAAGAGGTCAGTGGCCGGCTGCGGCAAGCGCAGTTGAGCCGAGGTAGTGTCAGACAAGTATGAAGTCAATCTAGTATAGGTGTATGCCTCCTTTGCGGGTAGATTGTATGTCTCCTTCAGCACGGAGAAGGGCGCTATAGTACCGCCCCTATACAGGTCAGAAACATACCTTATCCCACAGCTACGCCACACGTCTTGGGATAAATGCGGTATCTCGTGAGGGAGCGTCGTAAGGGGTAGGTTCAGTGTGACCCCAGGGGTATTCCCGCCCGAAATAGCACAGAAGGCATGCCATACCCCAATCGTAGCCTGTACAGCCGGTGGAGCATATATGGGAAAACCGCTCCTGGGTCCTGACACTAGCAGGAATCCCTCCCAATTGGCAGTCTGAGCCATTTGGGCCTCCATAGCTGGCCACAGTTTGTCATGGTTTGTTGTAAACCAAAATTGAAGTTGACCCAAAATTATGGCTAGATAGTAATGGTACAAATTTGGTACACCCATACCTCCATTATCTCTTGCCTTAAACAGTGTATGTAGAGCTACTCTGGGTTTATAACCATTCCATATAAAGGACATCATTTGTTTTTGGAAACTCAGGAAGGTGGACTTGGGTATCGGGATCACTAATGTTCTTAAATAGTAAAGTATCCTGGGAAGAATCAACATTTTGTACAAGACTATTCTCCCCATCCAACTATGCTCAAATTTGGTTAACACGTCAAGCTCCTTCTGAAGGGTAGCCAGCAAACCTGGAAAATTGGCCTTAACCAAATCTTTTGGGTTTGGGGTGAGCCGATAGGGTATAGATTGCGAGCACCATTGATAGGGCGATGTGTTTTTGATATGGTATATATTGTTTTGAGTCAGACAAATTCCCAAGATCTGAGACTTGGATTCATTAACTTTGTAGTATGACAACGCTCAAAAAACTTTCAGAATTTGAGATGCAGTACAAAGCATGTTATTAGAGTAGGAAAGGGACAGAATCACATCATCCGCAAATAAATTAATTCTATGGTCTGTCCGACCCAACTTGATACCAATCAGGCCCGGATGCGACCTGATCGTTTCAGCCAAAGGCTCCATCACTAACGAGAATATCAAAGGGGACAATGGGCACCCCTGTCTCGTGCCATTGGTAATGGCGAAGGGGCGGGACAGGACTCCATTCGCCAACACTCGTGCGGATGGGTTAGAGTAGAGTGCAGAAATTGCAGTAGCTATGGGGCCAGAAAAACCAAATTTATGGAGAACCTCAAAAAGATACCCCCAATGTACCCTATCGAATGTCTTCTCCGCATCCAAGGACAGGAGCAGAGAAGGCACTCCCCGAGCCCGGGCCGCCGCAACCAGCGCGACCACACGTCTCGTGCCGTCTGGGGCCTGCCTCCCCTTAGTAAATCCCACCTGATCTCCGCCTATCAATGTGGGCATGACATCGAGGAGTCTGTTCGCAAGTACCTTCGCAAACAACTTGACATCCGCATTTAATAGTGATATGGGCCGGTAGTTAGAGGGTCGGGAGGGGTCCTTGCCTGGTTTGGGCAGCGTCACAATCATTGTAAATAGCATCTCAAGGGGAAATTTTACTGTCACCATTGCTAAATTAAACACCTCAGTAAGGTGAGCGAGAATAAGTGGCTTGAACAGCTTGTAGTATTCCCCAGAAAACCCATCTGGACCTGGAGATTTATTGAGTTTTAAGCCATCTATCGCCTTAGCCACTTCCTGGGTGGAAATAGAAACATTTAAAGACTGCAGCTGTGCAGGGGTAACAGAGGGAAGGTGCAAGAAGCATAAGAATCGGTTAATATCTGTCCTCGAAGGTTGCGCGGTATCCGAGTCATCCCTCAAGTTATACAAGTCCTGATAATATTTACTGAATTCATCAGCTATTTGTTGAGGGTGGAAGATTTTTGCTGTGGTCGATTTAGAAACAAGAAATGGAATTTTAGATTTAATCCTTGCTGCCTTGACTCTTTGTGCCATTAATTTGCTGGCTTTATTGTACGACCGGTAATAAGAGGCTTTCAAGTGTTTAGAGTGTTTTTCAAAGTCCACCAGTAGGTGGGCGCTCAAGTCATCCCTAGCTTTCCGCAAAGCAGTCAATAGGACAGGATTAGGGTCAGTTTTATGTTTCTGCTCTAGAGTTGCAATGGAAGTAAGTAGCTCCTTCATCGTTTACAATCTTTTGCGCTTAAAGCGCGAGGTATTCTGAATCATTAGGCCCCTAACAAATGCCTTATGTGAATTCCAGAGGCAAAACTTATCATCTACTGAGGGGGAGTTAATGTTAAAGAATTCAGCAATGTCAGTGCTCAATTTCTCGGTTACCGATTTCAGAGACATGACATATGTATTAATATCTAAAATATAACCTTTAATAATCTGATTAAAAAGTGTACAATGCACTACAAAGAAAATGATGTCTGTAGTGTTGCTGCATGTAGCATTAAGCAGACAACCGCACATAAGTAGCTTTCACAATGTCCATAAAGCCTCTGTTTGAAAAACAGCTAAACTAAGTGCTCAATAATCAGCAGCATGTGAGTGGCTTTATCACAAGGTCAAAAGAGCCCCTGTTTGAATAGATCTATCTTAAGAGGCTTAACAAAATGTAAACACAGCCCTTGTTTGTATAAAGCTATCCTCTAAGAGGTTTATAACAATGTCCACACAGCCCCTGTTTGTATATAGCTATCCTCTAAGAGGCTTATCTCAAAATCAACACAGCCCCTGTTTGTATAAAGCTATCCTCTAAGAGGCTTTAGCAATGTAAACAGAGCCCCTATTTGTATAAAACTATCCTCAACGCGTTTCCCCCAGAGATAAGCAGGGTTCATCAGGAGAAGGTAAAGATATAGATAATATCAAGCTTACTGAGATAATTTGCAGTAATAACTGCAGTTCCCAGTGTCCTGATGGTGGACACTGGTACTAAGAGAGCCGACGCCATTCACTGTGTCCCGCCAGGTTAATAAACCCATAGCTCCGCCCCCATGACACTCCCCCCTCATGACGTCATCGGACCGAGGCTCCACCCACCTTGCCCAGAGGTTTGTCATACAGGGGAAAACAGGTTTCCATGGAGAGGAGACGCTGAACAATCAATGTAAAAAAGAGAAAATGGTGAATGAAAACAAGACTGCAATAAAGTAAATAGAAAAGAACCTTTCAAGATCACAATCAGATTTACTTAAGATAACAAATGCAAAATACAAGTATAAGTCTGTAAGAACGGGTAAATGACTGGACTAGGGAAACATTGATATGTACACTAATATGTACTAAAGTGGCAAAGATAAACCAGCCACCACAGCAGTGCATAAAGTTATGTACTGTTTTAATTGTTATATCCCATCAATATAGAGAAATAACCAAAGATGTAAAACATCAGTAAAATAAACAAAAGATATTTGGGTAAAGCATAATAATAAACCATAGAGTTGAATGAAAACTATTATTGCTATACAAACAGACTAAATAGATGTAAAATGCAGATGAAACCATAATTATATAAATGATGCAAAAGAGAGTGAATCATTCAGGCCTTTAGGTTTCACACTCTGAAATTGAAAAATATGCCTGGTCTCATGTTGTAGGATCAACCGATCCCAGTTACCACCTCTCATTGGGGGACATACTCGTTCTATACCTTGAAAGGTCAGAGACTTAGGGTCACCTCCATGATATTCCCATACATGGGTAGAGAGGGTGCGATCTTCTCTCCGTGTGATATAGCCTACATGGTCAAGTATTCTGCGTCTAAATTCTCGTATAGTTTTACCTACGTAATTTAACGGACAGGGGCATGTGGCCACATAGATCACAACAGTGGTCCTACAGTTGATGAACTGTTTAGTAAGATGTTTCTTACCAGTAGAGACAATAGGAATAGTGTCCCCTTTCAAGATGTAGTCACATGCCTTGGATGAGCCACATTTGAAGGTCCCAACAGGGACACTTTTATCCAGCCAAGTGCTAGCCGCAGAGCGGGGTGTAAAGTGGCTATGTGTTAGCAAATTACCCAAATTCTGACCTCTGCGATAAGTAACAGAGGGATGTTGACTAATTAATTCTCTTACATCTGGATCAATTGTTAATATGTTCCAATAGGATTTGAGTATTTCCATGACACCCTTAGCTCCACGGTCATAATTCCCTATCAGGCGGATAGCATGTATATCCTTTGGTTTAATCTTAGGGGTGAGTAAAGTGGTACGATCACTAAGAGCTGCCATCTCTTTGGCTTCTTTGAGGACAGACGTTGGATATCCTCGTTCGTAAAACCTACCCTCTAGCTCTTTAGCTTTGACATGAAAATCATCCAAATTAGAACAATTCCTACGTATACGAAGGAATTGACCCTTAGGTATTCCCCGCCTGAGGGGGGCTGGATGGAAACTATCCCATTTTAATAAGTTGTTTGTAGCTGTCTCTTTACGGTATAAAGAGGTTTCCAAATCCCCCTGTCCGTTAATAATAATGCGAAGGTCCAAAAATGTAATTGAGTGAGAATCTATTGACGCAGTAAATTTCATATTGATGTCATTTTCATTGAGGGCCTCAACAAAGCCCCAGAACTCTTCTTTGGGGCCTGTCTTTACCATCAGGACACTGGGAACTGCAGTTATTACTGCAAATTATCTCAGTAAGCTTGATATTATCTATATCTTTACCTTCTCCTGATGAACCCTGCTTATCTCTGGGGGAAACGCGTTGAGGATAGTTTTATACAAATAGGGGCTCTGTTTACATTGCTAAAGCCTCTTAGAGGATAGCTTTATACAAACAGGGGCTGTGTTGATTTTGAGATAAGCCTCTTAGAGGATAGCTATATACAAACAGGGGCTGTGTGGACATTGTTATAAACCTCTTAGAGGATAGCTTTATACAAACAAGGGCTGTGTTTACATTTTGTTAAGCCTCTTAAGATAGATCTATTCAAACAGGGGCTCTATTGACCTTGTGATAAAGCCACTCACATGCTGCTGATTATTGAGCACTTAGTTTAGCTGTTTTTCAAACAGAGGCTTTATGGACATTGTGAAAGCTACTTATGTGCGGTTGTCTGCTTAATGCCACATGCAGTAACACTACAGACGTCATTTTCTTTGTAGTGCATTGTACACTTTTTAATCAGATTATTAAAGGTTATATGTTAGGTATTAGTGCTAGTTTGTTGTTTTTTCTCTTTGATAGTATATTTGAGCACGATTAGTTACTCTACATTTGTTTACTATGACATATGTATTGTTTCGCCATGACACGGGAGGAGCTATTGTACCAACTAAGTGGATGCTAAGTATAATAGGTGCGTGGTCCGACCATGTGATATTTCCTATTTCACAACATTGTACTCTAAGGAGCATATCACTCTGGACTAGGAACATGTCTATTCTGGAGTAGGATTGGTGCCTAGCAGAATAATATGTATAATCCTTCTCAGAGGAATGGAAGCACCGCCAAATATCATGAAGCTCCGCCTGCCGGAGCCAAGGTCCTAATTGTTGAGGTGGATGCTTGCCACGATAAGTGGAATCAGCAGCAGCATCATGTACAATATTGAAATCACCGCATAATATAACCTGGCCCTGAGCACGCTTCCTACACTTCTTCAATACCGAGTTTAAAAAGGAAATCTGAGATGTGTTAGGGCAGTATACGTTTACAATAGCAAGGGGGCAATTGTCAAGCAAACAAATTAGCGCTACATAACGGCCCTTGGGATCTGAAATGACATGTATTAGCTGAAAGGACACTGTGAGCTTTATCGCTATGAGAACGCCCGCAACCTTCTTGGCGGCATTGGAGCAGAAAACATGAGGGAACAATTTGTGAGAAAACTTTGGCGGACAAGAGTCACAGAAATGCGTCTCCTGTATGCAAATTACATCTGCTGCAGATCTGAGAGCCTCTTTCCACAGCAATGAACGCTTAAAGGGACTGTTTAGTCCCCTCGCGTTAAGTGACAGTAATTTGACACCCATTAATATATTCAAGAGTTAGCAATATAGACCGGTAGCAGAAAGGGTTAGGTATGAGAGTAACACAAAAAGGAAATCTCTTAGGCCTAGAGGGGAACAACTCATTAATAACAGTGTTCAGCATATAACTACTCAACAGTAAGGGAAAAGAAAATAGTTTTACACAACCGGGCAGTATAAGGGGAAGTTTGCCATAAAATAGGAGTTACAAAACACGCCACAGGTGACTCACAGTACGTCCATACTGAGCTATTCACTCGGCGGAGGTGGTAGATTTCCACGGAGGATCCAACTTATGGGACTCGGCCCTTGAAGATTTCTGGATATTAGGCGCAGGTGGTGGCAGGTTCCACTGGAGCAGCAGACTTCTCCCGGTGTCAAAGGAGTTAAATGTATAAGTCACTACATTTCTGATAACGATGACTTTAGTTGGAAATCCCCACTTGTAGGGAACATTGTGTTGACGGAAGACCGCTGTAACAAGAGCCAGCTCTCTTCTGGCAGCAATGGTAGCCTGAGAAAGGTCTGTATATAGTTGGATTTCTTTAAACAGCTCAGGCAAAGATGATCTTTTCCTTGACTCAAGCATGAGACGATCTTTGACATGGTAGAAGTATATGCGGGCGAGGGTGTCCCTGGGAATATGATCAGGCATCCCTTTCGGCTTCGGCAAGCGGTGGGCCCTGTCTATTATAAGATCCGCATCAGAGCATTATGGCAGGGTTGCTTTCATTAATCGTTGCAGATAACAAATCAAGTCCCTGGCAGCGACTGACTCTGGTATGCCACGAAACTTAACATTATTCCATCTATTCCTATCTTCCATGTCAGCAAGTTTAAGTTTTCTTCCTCAAGGTCATTATGGGCATCCACTATAGTATTGTGTGCCGCAGCAAATTCACTCATTTTATTCTCAACGTGGTCAATCCTGTTGCCAAGAGAGTCAACCGTGGAGGATACAGACGTAATCGCCTTAGTGATATCCTTCTGAATAGATCTATGCAAGCTAGCATTATATCCTTAAGAAGGACTCAGAAGCAGATTGGGTACCTGCAGGGATAGCCTGGAGCACATCCGAATCGCCTAGTTGGGGATCTTCTGTAGCCGGGCGAGATTCAAAACAAAACGTGGTGTCCCATCTCATCTTTTGCTTTACAGGGCTTTGTGTGGGAGTAATGCTTTCTGCCTGGGAGGATGCTACCGCAGGAGGCACCACAGGTTGGCCGACAAGAGCTGGAGTGGGCGAAGATGGGGGATGTAGTCCCTTCTTGTGAGCTTGCTGCTGGCCTTCTGTAGCCCTTTTCTGACTTTCCTAGGAGTCAGTACTGTCACCGGAGGACTCCAGATGTGATGGGGTGAGCTGATATGACTTCTCCGCTGAAGTGCCATTATATTTCGCGCGGGAGCGGCCCGCCGCTTGCTGCAGCGGGAGAAGGGGGAGCCTCACCGGCGCCATCTTGGGCCGAGGCCGGTGCAGCAAAGAAGTCCGTTAGCCGCTTCGGGGGGCCTTTCTTCCTCCGTTTCGCCATATCCCCGCAGTCTACAGCAGCAGAGGACCTTCCTGTACACTATTTGCCTGGTATCGCCGGCGCCGAGTTGCCGCTTTGAGCCGCTGTAGGCATGTGAGGCCTCGGAGCTCTACAGAGCAGCGGCCATCAAGGTCGACGTCAAGCCACGCCCCCCTTCCTGAACACTTTTGAGTGTTTCTTATGTAATTTGAGCTGCTGATCATGAACATCACCTCGAAATTTTCCTGTCACGTACAGTTTTTCAGAAATCTTCTGTTTTAGCAATGTTTTTTCATATTTTCATGCTGTTCAAGAATTATCCTCAATATAATGAATGAATTCCTTGCATTTCATTGAAGTTGAAAAACTTCAGTGGAATTGTTACAGACTAGGCACACCTACAAACGTCTAGACATGTCTGGTCGCTGTCTGCAGAGGCTGTAATATCTGCTTGCAAAGATTCTGCAGGTTATTTAAAATCTAAGCAGCTATAAACTACTCCAGTACGATCTTATATAGCTAAAATGTCTCGTCAGTGTCATAACAGTCACAATACCTTCTGTTACATTTGTGGTGAGTACATGCTTAAGCCTCAAAGATGCACAATGACAGCTCTTATCATGAAAGCCTAGAGCTGAACTTTGGATGAAAGATTGGTAATCAAGACAAATCCTGGGCTCCTCACATCTGTTGTGCAAGATGTGCTGTTGATCTTAGAGGTTGGCTGAGAGGTTCTCGCAAGTCAATCCCGTTTGCTGTCCCAATGATATGGCGGGAACTGAAGGATCATGTGACCGACTGGTACTTCTGTCTAACCAATGTCTCTGGTTTCTCTGCTAAGAATAAAAAATGCATTGAATATTCCAATCTTCCTTCAACTATTATTATTACTATTATTTATTTATATAGCACCATTTATTCCTTGGTGCTTTACAAACACAATGCTAACAGTGTCCAACTGGCACAGTGGGATAGAGGGCTCTGCCTGCAAGGGCTTACAATCTATGAAGACCTATGAGACCAGTGCCACATGATGACACTCTTCCAGTGCTAAAGCCACCAGAGACATGGAGCCTAGAGGAGGCAGCCAATGAAGATGTTGCAGTCCATAGGTCAGTTATGGGGAGTGACGCTGATTCAGACTTTGAGCCATGTATGTCTGGTGAGCCTCATCTTATAACACAGCCAGAACTGAATGACTTGGTCCAGGACTTACGTCTGTCAAAAGCAAACACAGAATTACTGGCTTCAAGACTTCAACGATGGCATTTGATGTCAAATGGTACAAAAGTTTCTGTCTTTCGAGGCCGCCAAGATGACTTAACACAGTTTTTTGAACAGGTTGACAAACTGTGTTTCTGTCATTGTTGTTTGCAGCTTTGGGTTGTGTGCATGAGCCGAATAAGTGGCATCTCTTTCATGCACACATGAAAGAAACCAGCTTAGTTGCTGGCTCCCTTCATTGATTCACAAAGATCAGGTGGGGTTCGTCCGGTGCAGCCAGGTGGAAGACAACACTCACAAGGTTGTGTGTGAATCTAATGGAAGTGGCCAACCAAGACCATATAGAAGCGCTTTTGTTTAGCCTAGATGTGGAGAAGGCCTTTGACCATCTCTCCTGGCCATTTATGTTCTCCACTTTACACCATTTTGGTTTTAATGGGCCTTTTTCTCTTTTTCTTGGGGGGGGTCTGTACTCCTTACCTGAGGCACTGGTCCCTCTACTTCACGCCCACTCATGTACCTTTCCCATATGGAACAGGACCCGGCAGGGCTGCCCTATTTCCCCGCTGCTATATGTTTTAAGCATAGAGTCTTTGGCAGTGTGCATTAGAGCAGACCCTAATATTTCCAGAATCATTGTTAGAGATAAACAATTTAAGATCTCCATGTTTTCTGACAATGTCCTCTTAACACTTACAAACTTTAGAGTCACTCTACCTAATCTCCACAGACCTATAGACCAATGTAGCCAACTCTGACGCTACAAAAGTAACTCCTCTAAAACCGAGACCCTCTCACTTAATGTCCCGACATCCACACTGTCTGCCCTTAAAGGGCAGGAGAAAATTTAAAAATACTGGGTTTTTAGCAATGCGCTGCTGACAGATAGATTAAATATGATTCCTTTATTTAAAAAACGGCACTTGTTTCAACACCTTAGACTGGTGTCTTCTTCAGGCCAACTGTACAGATACATAATAAAACAACAAAGGAGTATAATAAATAAGAATACAAGGGATAAACATAAATAACAAATATAAAACACCTATTTCATAACTAAACGATAGAATATAAATACCGTAAAGAACATATATATATATATATATATAGTGGGGAAAAAAAGTATTTAGTCAGCCATCAATTGTGCAAGTTCTCCCACTTAAAAAGATGAGAGAGGCCTGTAATTGACATCATAGTTAGACCTCAACTATGAGAGACAAAATGAGAAAACATATCTAGAAAATCACATTGTCTGATTTTTTAAGAATTTATTTGCAAATTATGGTGGAAAATAAGTATTTGGTCACCTACAAACAAGTAAAATTTCTGGCTCTCACAGACCTGTAACATCTTCTTTAAGAGGCTCCTTCGTCCTCCACTCATTATCTGTAGTAAAGGCACCTGTTTGATATTGTTATCAGTATAAAAGACACCTGTCCACAACCTCAAACAGTCACACTCCAAACTCCACTATGGTGAAGACCAAAGAGCTGTGGAAGGACACCAGAAACAAAATTGTAGACCTGCACCAGGCTGGGAAGACTGAATCTGCAATAGGCAAGCAGCTTGATGTGAAGAAATCAACTCTGTGAGCAATAATTAGAAAATGGAAGACATACAAGACCACTGATAATCTCCCTCAATCATGGGCTCCACGCAAGATCTCACCCCATGGGGTCAAAATGATCACAAGAACGATGAGCAAAAATCCCAGAACCACACAGGGGGACCTAGTGAATGACCTGCAGAAAGCTAGGACTAACGTAACAAAGGCTACCGTCAGTAACACACTACGCGGCCAGGGACTCAGATCCTGCAGTGCCAGATGTGTCCCCCTGCTTAAGCCAGTACATATCCGGGCCCGTCTGATGTTTGCTAGAGAGCATTTGGATGTTCCAGAAGAGTATTGGGAGAATGTAATATGGTCAGATGAAACCAAAGTAGAACTATTTGGTAGAAACACAACTCGTTGTGTTTGGAGGAGAGTGAATGCTGAGTTTCATCCAAAGAACACCATACCTACTGTGAAGCATGGGGGTGGCAACATCATGCTTTGGGGCTGTTTCTCTGCAAAGGGACCAGGACGACTGATCCGTGTACATGAAAGAATGAATGGGGCCATGTATCGTGAAATTTTGAGTGTAAACCTCTTTCCATCAGCAAGGGCATTGAAGATGAACTGTGGCTGGGTCTTTCAGCATGACAATGATCCCAAGCACACCACCAGGGCAACGAAGGAGTGGCTTCGTAAGAAGCATTTCATGGTCCTGGAGTGGCCTAGCCAGTCTCCAGATCTCAACCCCATAGAAAACCTTTGGAAGGAGTTAAAAGTCCGTGTTGCCCAGCGACAGCCCCAAAACATCATTGCTCTAGAGGAGATCTGCATGGAGGAATGGGCCAACATACCAACAACAGTGTGTGCCAACCTTGTGAAGACTTACAGAAAACGTTTGACCTCTGTCGTTGCCAACAAAAGATATATGACAAAGTATTGAGCTTTTGTTATTGACCAAATACTTATTTTCCACCATAATTTGCAAATAAATTCTTTAAACATCAGACAATGTGATTTTATGGATTTGTTTTCTCATTTTGTCTCTCATAGTTGAGGTCTACGTATGATGTCAATTACAGGCCAGCCTCATCTTTTTAAGTGGGAGAACTTGCACAATTGGTGGCTGACTAAATACTTTTTTTCCCCACTGTATATATATATATATATATATATATATATATATATGTGTGTGTGTGTGTGTGTGTGTGTGTGTGTAGGTGTATTGATCCATAAATAGATCTAGGGATATATAGATGAATAGCTGGTTGTGTACATAAGTACATAAATAGATGTAAAAGAAGGGGGAGGGGGGACTTCAAATAAATAAATAAATAAATAAATAAATAAGTGGGTTCTTAAATAAATGGCTGAATGCATAAATAAATAAATAAAAAAATATATTGGGCACAACTTCAGAAATATCTGTTTGTAATAATGATGCATCAAAGGGGGCAAATAGATAGTTGACTAAATGCATATATAGGTAAATAAATACATAGATATAAATAGACAGCAAATGTCAGATGTGGTTATAGTGATATATAATGATGGAGAATAGAAGGGGGGATGTGGATGAAGAGAAGGAGACTTTAACAATGGCAGAATAAACGAGGCTGTGAGAAAGAAAAAAAGAAGAAAAAAAGAGAGATGGAATGTTGGGGACTTACCCTGCGTGGTCAGAGGATGCCGAATGAATGAATAGGAGAACCAGTTAGGCGGGAAGATTAAATAGATAGACGCCGGCATCTGCATGTAAGCAGGTGCTGGGAAAAACATGTGGTGTTTACTGTGCGTGCGCGAGCTGGTTAGAGCTCGCGCTTCTAAGGATAGGAAAAGAGGAGTCGGCAATGTGCGAGTGCCGTCGAGGTCGAATGACCAGACTGAGCGTGCGCGAGATGAAAGGGGATCGAGAAGCTAAAGGTGGAGAGAGAAGTATGTGCAGCCAGAGGAGATGTCAACCGTGGATAAGAATGTGTCGGTAAGGGTTGATAGAGCGTGCGTGGGTCGCGCAGAAAGGAAGAGTGGGCATGATGATAAAAAGTTGAGAAAGAGCAGTGGTGATGGGAGATGTGAAGAGGATGGGGAAGAGAATTTACATATATATACACACGTGGACAAAATTGTTGGTACCCCTCATTTAATGAAAGAAAAACCCACAATGGTCACAGAAATAACTTGAATCTGACAAAAGTAATTTGCCAAACTACATGTTGACAAGCCACAAAACTTCTCGGAGAATGTCCTATGGACAGATGAGACAAAAATCAAAATTTTTGGCAAGGCACATCAGCTCTATGTTCACAGATGGAAAAATGAAGCATATCTTGAAAAGAACACTGTCCCTACTGTGAAACATGGAGGAGGCTCTGTTATGTTCTGGGGTTGCTTTGCTGCATCTGGCACAGAGTGTCTTGAATCTGTGCAGGGTACAATGAAATCTCAAGATTATCAAGGGATTCTAGAGAGAAATGTGGTGCCCTGTGTCAGAAAACTTGGTCTCAGTCGCAGGTCACGGGTCTTGCAACAGGATAATGACCCAAAACACACAGCTAAAAACACCCAAGAATGGCTAAGAGGAAAGCATTGGACTATTCTGAAGTGGTCTTCTATGAGCCCTTACCTAAATCCTATTGAGCATCTTTGGAAGGAGCTGAAACATGCCGTCTGGAAAAGGCACCCCTCAAACCCGAGACAACTGGGGCAGTTTGCTCATGAGGAGTGGGCCAAAATACCTGTTGAGAGGTGCAGAAGTCTCATTGACAGTTACAGGAATCATTTGATTGCAGTGATTGCCTCAAAAGGTTTTGCAACAAAATATTAAGTTAAGGGTACCATCATTTCTGTTTAGGCTTTTTTCATGAGTTTTCTTTTTTTAAAAATTCTGTTGAAGCATGGTTGAAAAGCAATTTCTGACTTTCATTTGTTCATTTTCATAGAATTTTTATATATTATTACTTTCGTCCAATTCAAGTTATTTCTGTGACCGTTGTGGGTTTTTCTTTCATATATATATATATATATATATATATATATATATATATATAGAGACAGAAAGAAAAAAAAAAGAGAGAAAATAAGGAATTGGTTATGTTGGTCTTGTATGCAATGAGGAAGGAGATATGTGACAGTTTAAAAATGATAAACAAAAACATAAAGAGGTAATACTTTAAAACAACATTAAGAACAAGAAGTATATTAAAGAATGATCAAAATGATGATTCCACTGTATCGTTGAGGCCGTTTGGGTGTAGAGTTACCAACTTATATAGCCAAAAGGCCTCACGCTGAGGGAGTTTCAAAAAAAGATTGGGGCTAGAAACAGGAATTTGCTATATTGGCATAATAGAAATGTCTTTGAAATCACAATTATGCATTAACGAACAATGTTGGGATAAACTGTGTTTTTGAAACCCCTTATTTACATTCGAACGGTGGCCGTTCATTCTCTTGTGTAATGCTTGTATGGTTCTTCCAACATATTGCAAATTGCAAGGACATTCGAAATTGCCAAACCTAATAGTACCACTGTAAACTTCACTGACCACATAGCCGAGGCCTTTCATGACTTCTACCACAACCTTTACAACTTAGCTCAGCCCCCAGAAAACCAAGCCAACTACCCTAAAACCAACAAACAGGATCTAATTAACTCCTTCCTTGACTCCATTTCCCTGCCACAACTCAGCAGAGAGGAAGGGCTATCCCTGTTGCATCTCTTTACAACTGAAGAGTTGGAGGAAGTGTTATCTTCCATTCAGTAGGAAAAAAGCACAGGCCCTGATGGACTACCCATCATATACTATAAAACATTCAATACAGTTTTGCTCCCACATTTCACTTCCCTGTGTAACTCACTCCTGAACGGTTACAAGCTCCCACCCCAGTCCCTTGAAGCTTTCATAACCATTTTCCCCAAAGAAGGCAAGGATCTTAAACAATGTGGCAGCTATAGACCCATTTCATTGCTTAACGCAGATCTCAAATGGTGGGCAAAGGTGCTAGCGCGTACCCTCCATAGTTGGGAAAGAACAGGTGAGATTTGTGAGCAACCAACAGGGAAGAGATAAAACTTGGAGGGTGATCACATTGATCGAACATGCCAAATCCACCAACATCCTTCTGGTGTTGTTAAGCACAGATGAGGAAAAAGCATTTGATAGGGTGGTCTGGCAATATCTTACCTCCACACTTAACAGATTTGGCATCCCTCCCATCTTCATACTGACACTTTATCAAAATCCCAGCTCAAGAATTAGAGTGAATGGCACTTTATCAAAACCTTTCCAGATCAGCAATGGAACGAGGCAGGGATGCCCCCTTTCTCCCACACTCTTTATTATGGTCATGGAAACACTCATATAAAAAATTTGGCAAGATCAGACAGAACAGGAGATTACGGTTGGAAATTTTACTCATAAAACATCAGCATTAGTGGATGTTCTTATGGTCCTCACCACTAACCCCGCTCGCTCGATGCCCCACCTCACTGAACTATTTTCAGGATTCGGCTCAGTTTCAAATTTCAAAGTGAACTTCCACAAGTCTGGAATTCTTAATATCTGAGAGAGAAAGCATAATTTCTCAATTAAAAAGACAATAACCCTATCACTGCTCAAAGAAGACATCAAGTACCTGGGTGTATGAATCCCACAGGATTTGGCAAACATCTTTACACTCAATTATCACCCCCTTCTAAGAAATATACAAAAATCAAACCTCCACATCCCATATATCTCTTGGCTACGCCGCAAAAAACTTATTAAAAATGCACATCCTCCCCAAATTGCTATATCTCCTACGAACTCTCCCAATAAATCTCCCTAGATCCTTCTTTGATAAATTCAGACGCCTAACAACCAACTTTCTCTGGCGCCAGAAACAACCCAGAATCAGATACTCACAACTCATACAGCCAACTAACCAAGGAGGAGCAGGACTCCCGGAATTACACCCCTACTATCACGCCCTCCAACTGGAGCGCTGGACCCTCCTGATGCCAGACTCCACTGACAACCTAGCAATCCAACTGGAGACCTACCTGATGTCACTAACTGATAGACTAGCACTCTGGGGGTTACTGCCCCCAACGTCCTCGGACAGGACCTTACTACATGGTGTCACTAAGACCTGGCACACACTACATACAAAACACTCACTCCTCTCGGGCCAACGACCCACACTTCCGCTGGACCTGCTACCCTATCTAATTAAACCCAAGAGATTTGTGCAACCCACGTTCTGGGATAAGCTCAGTCACCACACTCTATCCCCCTTTTTTGTTAAAGGTGAACCCCCGACTACCTCTTGTTTGCTACACGAGACAGGAATAGAACTGAGAGACTTTATCCAGTAATGAGATTTCACTATGACATGTGAGTCATACATATCAAAATACCTAGCTGAACAGCCGTTGTCCTGGATAGAATCCTATACTCCGAATAACATGCAGGAGGAGGAGTTAGGAATCACTCTGTCACTCTGTCGAGCAGTGACTGGAAGAAGGTCATGGCCAACGCGCACGGCTTCTCAAGGTGTGTGTGGATACAAGAAAATTCCTTTAAACTTCTCACCCGCTGGTATAAAACACTGGCATGGCTACATAGTATTAGTCCCTCTATACCGGACAACTGCTGGAGATGTCAAAGGGAGCCGGGGACCATCTTACATATCTGGTGGCAATGCCCACTGGTACGCTCCTTCTGGGACAAAATTATCACCACTATTAAGAGAATTAGCGATGTACAGATCCCCCCGGCTCCTGAACACATCCTACTATGGTTACCCCATGCAGATTTCCGCCCTAAAAGAAAAGATCTAACTACCCATCTTATAACTGCAGCGAAACTCCTAATATCGGCCCACTGGAGAAATACCTCTCCCCCCTCTATAACACAATGGGTTTCCAAAGTTAACAATATATGTCGGATGGAGGAATTGGTACACTGGGATAAAATGAATAGAAATATCTACCTAAAAACATGGACACCCTTGTTTGAATTTTAGACAGACACAGGATCTTAGAATATATACGCCTACGCCCCACAATAGGTTGATACTTATTCCTTTACAGAATTTCCATTGCAACTGCAATTCAAGTTGTCCAGTATCTATGACTTATTCCACTTATACCAATATTCTGGTTGAACCCAGTTTGTGTCGAATTGGTTTGCCCATCTATAAGTGGGGACACTATTTTTGAGTGGTAAAAGCATCTTCTTTTGTGGTAACTGAAAACTGCTGTCCATGTGACCTGTCAGACTTTCTGTTTTGATGGCAGCTCTGGTCGGTGACCACAAAAAAAGGGGTGCCCCAGCAGGTGTGACCCTGCCCTGAGTGAACCGAACAGTTCATCTGCATATGGAATAAAAGTTGAATTTCTCAGCAGCAAGATTGCACTTTAACACAACCCCTACAAGAGAATATAAATAATAATAATAATAATACATTTTATTTACATAGCGCCAACATATTCTGCAGCACTTTACAAATTGTAGGGTTCAAGTACAGACAAAAAGATACTGTAAGGGAATTGCTAGAGGAGCAATTCCCCAGTAGCTGCTGGTGAACCCTGGGGGGAGGGGCACAACAAGACAGTAAACCCTAAGCTGAACCCCCCCACTGTCCCTGGCTACTTGCCTGATCTGTCCTAGGCGACAGCCAGCAACTGGTAGACGGTCCCTTCTTAATATAAGTGACAACACAGAACACAGACAGGAAAACAACAACAAAAGGGAGGTCAGCTAGCCAAGGGGTCGGTAACAGTCGAGCAATGCAGTACAGAATCAAAATCCAAGAGAATAGTCAAAGGTAAGCCAGAGGTCAGGAAAGAATACAGGTAACAAAACAGCAAGGAGTAATAGCCAGTACGCACGAGGCAATAGCAAGCGCCAATGTGAATGTTAGCAAACAATAAATAGGAAGGAAGAACCCGACCCAGACTTGATAAGACGATAGGCTGTCAATCACACAGGCAAGGCTAAGATTAACTATTTGAGGAGCAGAAAGAAACAAGGTGCAGGAGATGGGTGTGGCTGAAATTCAATTACATAGTAGTAGTACTAGGACAGTGTTCAGACTGAGCAACAAGAACCTTAAGCAAAGAATCAAACTGAATACGCCTCCTGCACCGCAGCGTGCGAGCAGAGGGTGGTGCAGAGACGTTACATATACATTACAGAGTAATCGTCAATTCACACAATGGGACTGAGGGCCCTGCTCACAAGAGCTTACAATCTATGAGGTAGAGGGGTTGACACAAGAGGTAGAAGGAGCGGCATAGGAGGAAGCATTGCTTATACACTGGTCCAGACGTTTTTGTGATAGAGGTTACTTTCATTACACATAAATAAAGCTGTATAAGCCTTCACCAGTCAGTGTCGTTTAATGTGCAGATGATGAGTGGACATAAAAAGTTAGTCCGATATCATATCCTGTAGGCTAATGTGGGAGCGTGAACAGAGGAGGGTTCATGTTAGGTATTCTAACTATGGAAGGGTTTAGATTTGGAATTGTGATAGGCCTGTATTAAAAGATGTGTCTTTAGTTTGCACTTGAAGCTGGAGAAATTGGGAGTTAATCTGATTGTCCGGGGTATAGCGTGCAACTCAGAAGAAGTTTTGGATAGGGGAGCAGGAGGTTCTGATAATAGAGGATGTTAGTCTTAGGTCATTGAGTGACTGGAGAGCACGGGTTGAGCCTTGTGAATGAGGGTGATAAGTTTATATTGTATTCTGTATTGAATAGGCAGTCAATGTAATGACCAGCACAGACCAGATGCATCGCTGTAGTGTCTAGACTAATAGATGAGCTTGGCTGCCGCATTCAGAATAGATTGTAGAGGGGAGAGTTTAGTAAGGGGAAGACCGATTAGTAAGGAGTTACAGTAGTCAAGTTAGTGAATCAGGACGACAATAAGGGTCTTTAACTGGTTAAGAACCCAGCCTAAAAGTCTTGATGACCATACCTCATTTTTCAAAACTGACATGTGTCACTTTATAAGACAATAACTTTAAGACACTTTAACTTACTCAAGTGATTTTGAGTTTGTTTTGTCTTGACACATTCTACTTCATGTTAGTGGTAAACATTGATCAATATTTTTGTATTTATTTATAAAAAAAAAAGAGGAAATTTGATGGAAATTTGGAAAAAAATTGCAATTTTTAAAACGTGAAATGCTCTGCTTTTCAGATAGGTATGCATACCACCCAAATACATTAATAAATATTATCAACCATATCTCTGCTTTATATTGTCATCATCTTTTTTATTTTGGACGTTAGAAGGCTTACAAGTGTAACAGCGATTTTCCAGATTTACAAGAAAATTTCCCAAACTAATTTTTTAGGGACCACATCAGTTTTGAAGGAGATCATAAAGGCCTATATATTAGAAACCCCCATAAATCACCCCATTTTCAAAACTGTACCCCTCAAATAATTCAAAACAGCATTTAGGAAATTTGTTAACCCTTTAAGCATTTCACAGTAATTAAAACAATATGGAGGTGAAATTTAGACATTTCATTTTTATCCAATAATTCATTTAGCTCTAAAATTAACACTTTCACAAAGGGTTAAATGAGAGAATGCATGTCACAGATTGTTATGCAATTTCTCCCGAGCACAGAAATACCCCAAATGTGGGTGTAAACTGATGTTTGGGCACACATCAGCGCACAGAAGGGAAGGAGTGTCACTGGGTGTTTGAAAAGCAGATTTTGCTGGAATAGATTTCAGGTGCCAGGTCTCATTTGCAGAGCCCCTAGAGTTCCAAAACAATGGAAACCCCCCAAAATTGGCCCCATTTTGGAAACTATACCCCTGACAGAATTTATCAAGGAGTATAGTGAGCTTTTCGACATCACAGTCGTTTCACCGATTTTATTAACATTCGGATGTGTAAGTGAAAAATTACTAAAACGTCACTTTATCCCCAAAGTTTTCATTTAAACAAAGAGTTAAAGGAGAAAAAGCACTCCACAGTTTGTTAAACAATTGCTCCTGAATACAGCAATACCCCATATGTGGTTGTAATCTGCTATATGGCTTTATGGGGGGGCTCGGAATGGAAAGAGCGCTATTTAGTTTTTGAAGTGCAGATTTTGCTGGAATAGTTTTCAGGTGCCATTTCGCATTTGCAGAGCCCCTAGAGTCCAAATACAATGGAAATCTCCAAAAGTGATCCCGTTTTGGAAACTATAGCCCTGATACAACATATCAAGGGGTATAGTCAGCATTTTGACCCTACAGTTTCACAGATTTTATTAACATTGGGACATGAAAATGAAAAATTATTTTCTTTCCAATAAACCGTCAATTTAGCCCCAATTTTTTCATTTTCACAAGAGGATAAAGGAGAAAAAGCTCCCCAAAGTTTGTTACACAATTTCTCCTGAATACGGCAATACCCTATATGGTCGTAAACTGCCGTATGGGTACATGGCGGTGTTCAGAATGGAAAGAACGCTATTTGGCTTTTGGAGGGCAGATTTTGCTAGAATAGTTTTCAGGTGCCATGTCATTTACAGAGCCCCTAAAGTACCAGTACAATGGAAACCCCCAAAAGTGACCCCATTTTGGAAACTACACCCCTCAAGGAATTTCTCAAGGGGTACTCTGAGCATTTTGACCCTATAGCTGTTTCACAGATTTTATTAGCATTGGGACGTAAAAATTAAAAATTAGTTTTTTTTCCAATAAATTGTCCATTTTCCACCATGTTTAATTTTTCCAAGGGGTTAAAGAGGAAAAAACACCCCTGCAGCTGATAATGAAAAGTGAAAATTGCAATTTTTCCAGAGATAGAGCCATTTCAGTGCCCGAAATGTTGCGCCCAGTTTGTTTCAGCAGAGATACACACTCCAAAAACTGTTAAGTGGTGTGAGAAGGTGACTGGCAGAGTACTGGAGTCTCGCTATGTTAGCCCCCGGTTTTTAACATATATCTGGTCCAGGGCAGGTTTTGAGTAGGCCTAAACCCAGGTGTAAGTCCTAGGCCTCATTACTGGCCCATAAAAGCCTACAGAGCCTGCACTTCAAGGCAGACCCTGGAAGAGAGTGGAGGCGTCTGGGTCTGTCTGGAGCTGAGAGTCTGGTGAGACCTGTGCCTTGTTGCTGTTTTGTTTTGTTCTGTTCGTGTGGCTGGAGCAAGCCACACGTATAGCCAGTATTATTTCTATTCAGTTAGAGGCTCAGACGAGTAGGATTTTGTTTTCTTATTTGCCTGAAGTTAAGGCTGTGTTTACTTTGCCTGTTTTACCTGACATAAGGTTTATTTATTTTTGCAATTTTTTTTTTTAATAAACCTGTTGTACCAGAACTTTGTGTCCCTGTCTCTGACTGTTTGGGTCCGTACCTGTGCTGCTACCAAGCTACCTTCCCCACATATGGTGCTTCGGATGCAGGCAAGCCCAATTTTAAAACAGTCTTAAAGAGACACACACCCATTTTTTTTGTTTTCTCTATGTCCTGGGTGAAGGCTGCAGGAGAGATTAAAAAGGAGACCGCCAGCATGGAGGGCTTTATGAAATAGCTGGGTCAGGTCCTCCTACAGCAGCAGCAAACCCAGGCACAGCAGCAGCAACCCCAGATGGATGCTGAGAGGCGACAGCAGGAGATGAACTTGCTGATAATGGAGAAGCTGACGCTGCTCAGCCAGGCCTTGATTGACCAGAGGACGGCAGGAGAGGGTGCTGGTGCCAGAGAGACCCAGAAGGTATAGACCGCTGCTCGAGACGCTGTGCAGAGTTCCCTACAAAAGATGACGTCCACAGACGACGTGGAGGCATATCTTCAGGTTTTTGAGCGAGTGGCCGAGCGGGGAGAGACTGCCTAAGGATGAGTGGGCCGATGTTGTGGCGCCCTTTCTCACCGGGGAACCTCAGAAGGCCTACTATGACCTGTGTGAACAGGAGGCTAAGGACTACTCCAAGCTGAGAGGTGAAATCTTGGCAAGTCTCGGTGTGAACATGCATGTACGTGCTGGGAGAGTGCACCACTGGACTTTCTCTGAGAGTATCCCACCCCGATCCCAGATGCATGATCTGATATATCTAGTAAAGTGACTTCAGCCTGAGGAGGCCACTCCGACACAGATTGTGGAGAGAGTGGTACTTGACAAGTACACCAGATCGCTGACACCTCAGATTCAGCACTGGGTTGGACAAGCAGGACCTACCACAGCTGACCAGCTTGTGTGTTTGGTGGAACGGTACCAAGCCACTGAGGAGCTACTACAGATGTCTCCCAGACCTGATAACCCCAAGAAGGGTAAGACTGTACCAACTACTTTGGGGGTGAGTAAGGTTGTGAGGGGAGGATGCTCAGAGGGGGAACAGGCAGCAGGGACTGTGGACTCTAAGCCCAGGTCTCAAAATGGAGACCCATACCGTCTCAGATGTTGGTGGTGCCATGAACTAGGTCATGTTGCTGCATACTGTCCCCTGACGACTGAGCCCATGGACTGCAACAGCTCTAGGCAGGTTTCCATGTTTGCTCAACCTGCTTGTTCAGCAGAAACCGTGACTGAACCACAGATGTGCACGGTGACAATAGCAGAGCGTGCTGTACTGGCTCTCCTGGACTCAGGGAGCCTGGTAACCATAGTGCACCATGAACTGGTTGACCCTGCACTGTACAGTGGACAGACTATTGGGGTCTTATGTAAACATGATGAAACTAGGGAGTACCCTATTGCAGAGGTCACCATAAAAACTGCCTCTGGCTCCGCCTCTCACAAAGTGGGTGTGGTTAAATCCCTGTTCCATAGTGTGATCGTAGGGAGGGATTTTCCTTTGTTTTGGGATATGTGGAAAAAACAGGGGCTGCCATGTCCTAAAAATGTTAATATTGATGATGTCTTGCCTGAGGTTAACTCTGAACCCTATGATCCTGACAGGTAAACACCAGCCGTAGGGGTGAACCAAGATGGTAATGATTTTCCCCTGTCTGTGTTAGCTGGTGATACTGAAGGTCAGAAGGATGTTCCCGAGATGCCTGAACTCGAGGTGTCCCGTGACAATTTTGGGACTGCTCAAATTAGAGACCCTAATGTGGTCTCATGCTCGGGAAAATGTCAAGGTGGTAAATGGTGAACCTCAGTATCCAGGGGCTGACAAGGAGTTCCCCTATATGTCCATGAATCAGGTCCTACTGTATAGGGTAAACCAGATACGGGGAGAAATTGTTGAACAATTGGTGGTGCCCCGGCCCTATCAAAGAGTGGTTCTAGATTTGGCACATAAGCATGTGTTAGGAGGACACCTGGGGTACGAAAAGACCAAAGAGCGCATTCTACAGTGTTTCTATTGGCCAGGAATTGATAAGCACATTCAAGAGTATTGTAACTCCTGCCCAGAGTGTCAACTAACCACTCCTGTGTCACATTTCAGGAGTCCTTTGGTACCCCTACCCATTATAGAGTTACCCTTTGAAAGAGTGGCCATGGACTTGGTAGGTCCTGTTGTAAAGTCTGCCAGGGGGCATCAGCATTTACTAGTGTTGTTAGATTATGCTACACGATACCCTGAAGCCGTGCCTTTGAGACATACTTCGGCTAAGCTAATTGCCAAGGAGCTTTTTTATATGTTCTATCGGACAGGTATACCCAAGGAGATCCTAACTAACCAAGGGACTCCTTTTATGTCCAAGGTAATGAAAGAAATGTGTAAGCTCCTGAAAATCAAACACCTGAGAACCTCTGTGTATCACCCCCAGACAGATGGCCTAGTGGAGAGGTTCAATAAAACCCTCAAGGGCATGTTAAAAAGGGTGGTTAGCAAGGATGGCAAAAATTGGGATTGCCTATTGCCCTATTTAATGTTTGCAATCCGGAAGGTACCCCAGTCCTCCACAGGTTTTTCTCCATTTGAGTTGGTGTATGGTAGACACCTACGTGGTCTCCTAGACATAGCTAAGGAAACCTGGGAACAAGAGCAAACTCCTTACAGGAGTGTAATTGAACACATTACCCTGATGCAGGACAGAATTGCAGCAGTAATGCCTATTGTAAAAGAACATATGGAGCAGGCCCAAATGGCTTCGAGCCGTGTCTATAACAGAACGGCTAAACTTAGGACCTTTAGTCCAGGTGATCGGGTGTTGGTATTGGTTCCCACGGTAGAAAGTAAGTTTCTGGCCAAGTGGCAAGGGCCATATGAAGTTATTGAAAGAGTGGGAGAGGTGAACTATAAGGTATACCAGCCGGGCAAGAGGAAGTCCGAACAAATATACCATATAAATTTACTAAAACCCTGGAAGGACAGGGAAACATTGACAGTAATAGGTACCCCTGGCAAGGCTACTACTGAAAGGGTAAAGACTCCTGGTAAAGCTTCACCCGAGGTGCAAATATCAGAGTCCCTATCTAAGGCACAGAAACAGGAGTCAAAAGAGTTTGTACAGAAAAATAATGATGTGTTTTCTGAGTTGCTTGGACAAACTAATGTGATAGAACATGACATTGTCACTGAGCCGCAGGTACGGGTTAATCTAAAACCATATCGGATACCTGAAGCTCGTAGACAAGCCATATCTGAAGAGGTTAAAGATATGTTGGCACTTGGGGTAATTAAGGAGTCCAAGAGTGACTGGTCCAATCCCATTGTTTTGATTCCTAAGCCAGACGGTACCATCAGGTTCTGTAATGACTTTCGGAAGCTGAATGAAGTATCAAAATTTGATGCCTACCTGATGCCCAGAGTTGATGAGTTAATAGAGAGGTTGGGACATGCTAGGTATTTCTCAACCCTCGACTTAACCAAAGGGTACTGGCACGATGCCGTTTGGGTTACATGGGGCTCCAGCAACTTTCCAGAGGTTGATGGACAGGGTTCTTAAGCCCCATCGAAGATATGCTTCAGCATATCTAGATGACATTGTCGTCTTTAGTACGGACTGGGAAAGTCACTTGCCAAAAGTTCAGGCTGTACTAAATTCCCTTCACGCAGCTGGTTTAACTGCCAACCCAAAAAAGTGTGCTTTGGGTCTGGAAGAGGCCAAATACCTGGGGTATATAATAGGAAGAGGGGTAATAAAACCCCAGGTTAATAAAGTGGAGGCCATTCAAAATTGGCCCTGACCCCTGAATAAAAAGCAATTGTCGGGTATTATCGTAGGTTCATCCCTAACTTTGGGACTATTGCAGCCCCACTGACAGACCTGACTGAGGGAACTAACTCCGTAATGGTTAAGTGGAGTGAAGAGGCTGAAGGGACCTTTCAGGAGTTGAAGTCAGTTCTCTGCAAACAGCCGGTGTTGGTTACACCCGACTTTACAAAAGAGTTTGTGGTTCAGACTGACGCCTCTGATTTGGGGTTAGGCGCAGTGCTGTTCCAAAGGGTGGGTGGAGAAGAACACCCAGTCACCTACCTAAGCAGGAAGTTGACACCACCAGAAAAAAACTATAGCATTGTGGAGAGGGAGTGTTTAGCCATTAAGTGAGCCCTGGAATCCCTGAGGTACTATTTGCTGGGCCGACATTTTAAGCTGGTCACTGATCACTCCCCTCTGACATGGATGTGCCGCCCCAAGGAGAGAAATGCCAGAGTGACCAGATGGTTTCTAACCCTGCAAAATTTAAATTTTAAATTCACTGTGGAACACAGGGCAGGCAAGCTGCAGTGAAATGCTGATACACTGTCCAGGACCCATTGTATGATGGTCAGAAGTGTCCGCCCCGACAGGTCCGAACAAAGGGGCGGGGGTATGTGAGAAGGTGACTGGCAGAGTACTGGAGTCTCGCTATGTTAGCCCCCGGTTTTTAACATATGTCTGGTCCAGGGCAAGTTTTGAGTAGGCCTCAACCCAGGTGTAAGTCCTAGGCCTCATTACTGGCCCATAAAAGCCTACAGAGCCTGCACTTCAAGGCACACCCTGGAAGAGAGTGGAGGCGTCTGGGTCTGTCTGGAGCTGAGAGTCTGGTGAGACCTGTGCCTTGTTGCTGTTTTGTTTTGTTCGTGTGGCTGGAGCAAGCCACACGTATAGCTAGTATTATTTCTGTTCAGTTAGAGGCTCAGACGAGCAGGATTTTGTTTTCTTATTTGCCTGAAGTTAAGGCTGTGTTTACTTTGCCTGTTTTACCTGTTTTTTTTAATAAACCTGTTGCACCAGAACTTTGAGTCCCTGTCTCTGACTGTTTGGGTCCGTACCTGTGCAGCTACAAAGCTACCTCCCCCCACAGTGGGTATCCTGGGCACAACAGCTTTTGGAGCATTTCTCTCTAATACAAGCTGGGCACAACATTTTACACACTGAAATTACATATTCCAGAAAAAAATTGTCATTTTCACCATCATCTACGTATTAATTTATGGATAATAAATTAATGCAACACTTGGGGGTTAAAAATGCTCACTGTACCCCTGGATAAATTCCTTCAGGGGTGTAGTTTCCAAAATGGGGTCACATGTCAGAGGATTCCACTTTACTGGTATTTCAGGAGCTCTGCAAAAGTGTAATGGCATCCAAAAACTAAACTGTCTAAATCTGTGCTTCAAAAAACAAAATAGCGCTCCTTCCCTTCTGTGCCCAGCTGTGCCCAAACCACAGTTTATACCCACATATCACATTAATTACATTATCCTGGGTACACCAGTGTCATACATGTGGGCATAAATTGCAGTTTGGGTACACAGCAGAGCAAAGAAGGATAGGAGCGTTATGTGGCTTTTGGATCGCAGATTTAGATGTTTGGTATCTGGATGCCATGTCATGTTTGCAGAGCCTCTAAGGTACCAGAAAAGTGGAATCCCCTAGGGAGTGACCCCATTTTGAAAAGTGCACCCCTCAAAGAATTTATCAAGGGGTGTAGTGAGCATTAGTATCCCAGACGTGACTGCGCAACGAATAATGAAAAGTGAATACGTAAGCTGTGCGGAGTACATTGGGAACACCAAATTCCCTACTATATCCCCAGTAGCTCCTATGATTGGGGAGGTCACTGTGGGGGTCACTTTTGGTTTATTTTCTCTTGTAATCTCTAAAATTGTAGCGTCCCCTGATATGTGCTCGCACCGCTTATACATTCTCTTCCTGCCGCAGCCAGTTTTGTTGTAATGATTTGGCGATTTTTGGGATTTTTGTCTACAGATTGTACAATCTATATTTTCTTTATTTTTCTGGTGATGCCATATAAGGGCATGTTTTTTTGCATTTTTTTAATGACACCACGTGTATTACAGTCTATGGAGGAAGACAGTCTATGCAGACGCATAGGCTGACTTCCTCAGTTCTCGGCAGGATCAACCATGTACTGGGGGCTCCTAGCAGCCCGGGGTCATTGGCCAGACCCCGGGCTGCAGAAAATAAGTAACGAAGGACATTGACATGGCAGAACCACAGTCATCTTTAACTGCGGCATCCAAGGGGTTAAAAACACCAATAGGAGCTGAGCTCTGACTGGGGGTTAATGGAGCAGGGTGTTAGCTGTCAGCCACTGCTAACACCCACTCCCGATGACATCAGTGATTGTTGTGACCTGCTGTCACAGCAATCACATGACCAGGGACCACACACATTGGTCCCCAGCCTCTGCCCGATGTCCAGGGCTGTTACAGCCCTGGGACGGAGATCAGTGAGATTGATTGCTCTCACAGTGTCTCTGAAGTGCCAGCCGTAAATTTACTATTCGGTGGACTTCAGAGACCAGGACCGCTGGCCATAAATTATGGCCGGCGATCCTTAACCGGTTAATGTTTCCATAGTAAGAAAAGGGCGGATTCTGGAGATGTTTTTGAGGTGGAGATGACATGAAAGTGAGAGTGATTGGGTATGGGGGATGAAGGAAAGGTCTGAGTCAAACATAGCCCCGAGGCAACCGGCATACTGCCTAGGAGTTATGGTAAGGCTAGAGATGGAAATGGAAATATTAGAGTTAGGTCTGTTAGATGGTGGAAACAGCAGTAGTTCAATCTTTGAGAGACTCAGTTTCAGATAAAGTAAAGATATGATATTTGAGACAGTAGAGAGACAGCCACTGGTGTTCTGTATTAGTGCAGGGGTGATGTCACGGGATGAGATATATAGTTGGGTGTCGTCAGCATAAGCCAAAAGCAAAATCTGGTGATGATTTGTCCAATAAGGGCTGTATAGAGAGAGAAGAACAGGGGGTCTAGGACTGAGCTGTGAGGAACCCCAACGGCAAGGGAAGAAGGGAAGAGACAGAAACCGCAAATGATACACTGAAAGTGTGGTCTGAGAGATAAGAGGAAAAGCAAGTTTGGTAGTGGTTAGAGATGAGCGAATCGATTCTGCAGAAGTGGAATTCGATCCGAATTTCAAGAAATCTTCGATTCACCACAATTCCGGATTTCCTCACGCTTTGATGCATCAAATCGCATTTTTTTTTTAATAAAATGGCCACCGCACATGTTAGGACAAGGAGGAAGGGACTCTGGGAGCATGGGATCACCCACAATGCCAAGCGTGCAGCTAATCAGCAGCCAGCAGGACCTGTGATGTTACAGCCCTATAAAAACCCTCGGAGATTTTAGGTACAGTCATTCCACATCGCTCTTACTGTAGGGACAGACATCCCTAATAGTAATAATAATAATTCAATAATTTTTAGTGGTTATCACTTATTTAAAGGTGTTCAATAGTGTCTAAACCCATAAAAAGGACCATATTCGCCATTTTGGTACCAGTATAAAGTTGCAGGTCATTTTTAAAACAGTATTGTTAATTATAATTCAATAATTCAATAATTCTTAGCGGTTATTATCACTTATATAAAGGTCTTTATTGGTGTCTAAACCCATAAGGAGGACCATATTTGCCATTTTGTTACCAGTATAAAGTTGCAGACCATTTTTAAAAACAGAATTGTCAATAATAATTCAATAATTCTTAGCAGTTATCATCACTTATTTAAAGGTGTTTATTAGTATCTAAACCCATAAAAAGGACCATATTCACCATGTTGTTCCCAGTATAAAGTTGCTGGCCATTTATAAATACAGTATTGTCAATAGTAATTCAATAATTCTTAGCGGTTATCACTTATTTAAAGGTGTTCATAGTGTCTAAACCCATAAAAAGGACCATATTCGCCATTTTGTTACCAGTATAAAGTTGCAGTCCTTAATAATAATAATAATAATAAAAATACATTTTATTTATATAGCGCCAACATATTCCACAGCACTGTACAACTTGTAGGGTTCAAGTACTGACAAAAAAGATACATTACAAAAAAATAGTCAATTCACACACTGGGACTGAGGGCCCTGCTCGCAAGAGCTTACAATCTATGCCTTACTGTAGGGACAGACGTCGACAGGAGCTAGGGAAAGACTTAGAAAACATATAGAAGTTCAGGGAAAGAGGTTGAGCCTTAGAACTGTAGGGAAAGCATAGGGAGGAATTGAGAGAAGAATTTGGGGTGGTTGCAGTGTCATTTACAGCAAGAATTTGCAGTATAATTCACATTGCAGCACTCACTGCTGTTATACTGCTGCTCATTACTCATATCCGTCTCTTCAAGATGGAACACAACAAGCCTTTTGCAGTGCAGTACAGCAAAAAACAGTGAATTATCATACACTAATATATGCACGTATCTGTAAAAAAACGCCTTTCTAAAGGCGTTTATTATAAGGGGCTTAGTCACTGTTCTTCCAAAGCATAAAATTAGTCAGTACTATTGTGCCAAAGAAAACTGAATTATCATCCAATAATATCTGCACGTATCTGGAAAAAAAAGCCTTTAACATGGGGAAAGACATAACGACTATATTTGCCATTTTGTTACCAGTATAAAGTTGTAGGTCATTTTTGAAAACAGAATTGTCAATAATAATTCAATAATTCTTAGTGGTTATCACTTATTTAAAGGTGTTCATTAGTGTCTAAACCCATAAAAAGGACCATATTCGCCATTTTGTTACCAGTATAAAGTTGCAGGCCATTTTTAAAACAGTATTGTCAATAATAATTCAATAATTCTTAGCGGTTATTATCACTTATTTATTATTATCTAATTGCATAAGGAGGACCATATTCGCCATTTTGCTCCCATTGTGCTGATGGAGCCGACACTGCTCCTGCCACCCCCACCCGCTCCCACAGCTGCCATGCCAGTGCAAGTTGAGCTCTCAGGGCCCCCCCGGTCAGACATGCGAGAGGATGGATGATGGCGCAGATAGGCAACGGCCAACTTGCTACATAGAATGTCTCTATAATGTGTAGGTAGTAACAGCCTTAGGAGGCCATACAGTGAACCAGTGGCAGAGTGTGGTGAGGCAGCATGGATCATTTAATCTGCTGCATCAGGCATTGGTGGGTGGAAATCCTGGCTGATCCACGCCTGATTCAGCTTCACAAAGGTCAGTCTCTCCAAATTTTGGGTGGACAGGCGAGTTCTCCTTGGGGTAACTATGGCCCCCACCGCACTAAACACCCACTCTGATGCCACAACATGACAACGATCCAAAACACAAGCCCAAGTCGACCTGTCATTGGCTACAGCAGAAGAAAGTGAAGGTTCTGGAGTGGCCATCTCAGTCTCCTGACCTCAATATCATTGAGACACTCTGGAGAGATCTCAAGTGCGCAGTACATGCACAACAGCCCAGGAATTTACAGGAACTGGAGACTTTTTGCCAAGAAGAATGGGCAGTTTTTCCATCTGAGAAAATAAAGAGCCTCATCCACAACTACCACAAAAGACTTCAAGCTGTAATTGATGTTAGAGGGTGCAATACACGATATTAAGAACTGGGGTATGTGAACTTTTGAACAGGGTCATTTTGATGTTTTTGATTGTCATTATGATTTAAAAAGAGAAAACACAGAAATTTGACAATAAATGGCTTTTTGTGTTATCATTCATATTCTCTGAAAAAAGGCCAAAAAACAAAAAAATCTGCCTGGGTATGTAAACTTTTTAGCACAACTGTACACAGGGGAGTACCCCTGTCCGCTTGGATCATAAAGAAATCGTTTATGGCTTTTCTCTGTTCATATAGTCAATCCAACATATCGAGGGTTGAATTCCAACGGGTGGAAACATCGCATATCAGCCTATGTTGTGGGAGGCCGTTCTGCTGCTGCAGCTCAAGGAGGGTGTGCTTGGCAGTGTACGAGTGGCTGAAGTGCATGCAACATTTCCTTGACATTTTTAGGGTGTCTTGCAGATGGGTGGAACACTTAAGGAAACGCTTGACAACCAGATTGAACACGTGCGCCATGCAGGGCGCATGGCTCAGCCCTCCTTGACGAAGCGTCGACACCATGTTCTTCCTGTTGTCGGTCACCATGGTTCTGATTTTGAGGTGTTGCGGAGAAAGCCAGGATTCAATTTCTTGAGAAAGGACACAGAGCAGTTCCTCCCCTGTGTGACTCCGTTCGCCCAGGCAAACGAGGTGTAGAACAGCGTGACACCGCTGTGCCCTGCACATGTGGTATTCTGGAGGAGCACTGTGAATTGTCCCTGCAGTGGAGGCTGAGGAGACAGTGGAGGATGAGGGTGACATTGTTGCAGGACCAACGGCGTGAGAACATGGAGGCTGGAGCTGCGTCACCTATCCAAGTTGCTGGTGTGTCTGGGCAAGCACCACATTAACACAGTGGGCCGTAAATGACATATATTGTCCTTGAACGCAGTTACAGCTCCACACGTCGGTGCTGCCGTGCATTTTGGCAGACACCGACAGGCTCAAGGACTGTCCCACCTTCTCTTTTAAATATTTGTGCAGGGCTGGTACTGACTTTTTGGCAAAGAAATGACGGCTTGGGACTCTCCACCTCGGCTCGGAACAAGCCATGAGTTGCAAAGGAAAGGGAGGGACTGCAGCACTAGCAACTTGGACAGGAGCACGTTCAGCTTCTGCACTGTTGTATGAGTGCACGCATACTGTTGTCTCTTCGAAATCGCTTCTGTGATGGATTGCTGATGCAATGACTGACTAGGAGGAGGAGGAACAGGAGCATCATGACCAGCAGATGATGGGAAGGACACACAGCTTCCTTTGGCTGAGATGGTGGAGCCTTGACTGCCTGAAATGGTGTGCGTGCCTCTGGGTGCTGCAGCGGTTGCTGTGGCAGGCTGGACCACCACATTGGAGCCACGGCTCTCCCAGGCCACTTTATGGTGACGCTGCATTTGTTGACGCAGGGATGTGGTGCCAACATTGGCACCCTGGCCACGCTTCACCTTCTGCCCACAGATTGAACATATGGCCATGTTGACCAACCCTGGCGGATTTTACAAAAAACTGCCACTGCCTCCGTGAACCCCTGCACCACTGCTTTCCGGGCAGGTAGGCTGCTGCGAAGCGGGTGGCATACCCCCGGGCACTTTTAGCTCCCGACCTCCCACTGCTGACTCCACCGCTGCCTCATGCGCAAGCTGCAACCCTCTTCTCCTGATGACGATGAAGCCCCTCCCAATTATGATTGGCTACATCGTCATCCACTACAGTCTGCAGTTCACTGATGTCCTCCTCAACACCAGCTCCCATGCCACTCTCCTCATCACTACTTGCCCGCTTACCGGAGGAAGCGGCGGATGTCTTCTTCAGATCTTGGCTGAGCAGTAGCTGCTGACTGTCCGCAACACTTACCCTAGTCCCATGGGTCCGCTGCCTTGGGATAACCTTAGACTCTGACCTATCCTTCAAGCCGCACATCCAAACCCTCAACACTTCCTGCCGCCTCTAACTCAAAAACATCCATCGAATCCGCGCCTTCCTCACCCCAGAAACTACAAAGATGCTAGTCCACACCCTCATAATATCCCGCTTAGACTACTGTAACACCCTTCTCCATGGCCTCCCAGCAAATACTCTCACCCCCCTCCAGTCCACCTTAAATTGCGCCGCTCCCTTAATACACCTCTCCCCCCCCGTTCTTCAGCCGCTCCCCTCTGCCAATCTCTTCACTGGCTACCCGTTGCCCAGCGAATAGAGTTCAAATTACTAACACTGACATACAAAGCCATCCACAACCTGTCCCCTCCATATATCTCCAACCTAATTTCCCACTACCTGCCCGCACGTAAACTCCGATCCTCCAAAGACCTCCTACTCCGCTCTGCTCTTATCCGCTCTTCACCCAACTGTCTCCAAGACCTCTCCTGTGCATCCCCCGTACTCTGGAACTCATTACCAAGACACATAAGACTGACCCCCACAATCACAAGCTTCAAGAAGGCCCTAAAGACTCACCTTTTCAGGAAGGCCTACAACCCCCAATAACGCTATTGTCTCCATACCACCACCTGAACAGCCTTTACCCCCACCTTCTGTTTCTATCCCTCTTCCCTCATAGATTGTAAGCCCTTGCGGGCAGGGCCCTGTATCCCACTGTGCCAGTTGGTCACTGTTAGTATTATCTGTTTTGTATATCTTGTGTTCCGTATGTTAACCCTCAAAAGTAAAGCACCATGGAATTAATGGTGCTATATAAATAAACAATAATAATAAATAATAATACCTAATCCTCACTGTACAGTGGATCTGAGCCCACAGCATAGAGTACTTCTCTAGCTGAGGGAACAGAAAAGGACAGAGGCAGGTTGAGGACAGGTGAGGGCACAGGGCCTGCTGCTGGGCCATGCCAACTAAGGGTTGTGTCTGACGAGCCCACCGACTCCTGGCTGGGGGTGTCTGATGTGACTTGGGATGAATTGGATGACCGAGTCAACCAGTCTACAACTGTTGGGTTGCTGATCAAGACACGAACGCTACTTAACACTGGGAGCTCAGGCCTCTGTAACTGACCCCTGCTGCCATGCCCCCTTACTCTGCTGCGACCTGTGCCTGCGTCAGAAACATTTAAGCCTGTGGCACTCCCTTGTGCATGGCCTCTCGCTTCTCTGTCTGACATACTGTTCGATGAAAAAACGTAATTGCAAAGGGCAAAAAGGCCTGTTATTTTCTACTTTGAAGAGAAATGCCCCTTATTTCTTTCCCCACTAATGAACACCTATAACAAAAGCGTGATAAAGGCAGAGATTTGTGGCTCCGAATTATTGAATTTTTGACAATACTGTATTAAAAAATGGCATGCAACTTTATACTGGGAACAAAATGGCAAATATGGTCCTCCTTATGGGTTTCCACACTAATAAACACCTTTAAATAAGGTGTATACTCCTCCAGCATACCACATGTGCAGGGCACAGTGGTTTCATGCTGTTCTACACCTCGTTTGCCTGGGCAAACAAAGTCACACAGGGGAGGAACTGAGTCACTGTATGTCCTCCTCATGCTGCTTCCCACTGGGTCACTCTGTGTACTCCTCATGCCGCTGCCACTGGGTCACTGTATGCCCTCCTCATGCCGCAGCCACTGGGTCACTGTATGCCCTCCTCATGCCGCAGCCACTGGGTCACTGTATGCCCTCCTAAGGCTGCTACTACCTCCACCTCTGCAACTGGGTCACTGTATGTCCTCCTCATGCCGCTGCCACTGCTGGGTCACTGTATGTCCTCCTAATTCCGCTGCCACTGGGTCACTGTATGGTATCCTCATGCTGCTGCCAACTCCACATTATGTCGCCTTGCCACTCTGTAGACATCTATGTCGAATCTGCAGACAAGGTTGTAAATGGAGTGCGCTCTTTCACTCTATAGTAGGATGTTGGGTCTCTGCACGGTTCTTTCTACCTGGCACTAACATGGACCTGTAAGGCTGGGTTCACACTTGAGTTAGTTGGTCAGTTTTGACCCCGTAACTGTCCAAATAAGTGAAGTGTGCAGCAGTTCTAAGAGCGACGCCTGTCATGTGTGTGTCATTCTGACTCACTGTATTGTTTGACTACCACAGTAGGCTCCCTATGCGTGTTACTGCAAGGCACAGTGTTCTACACCACTATACAGGCTCTCTGAAGCTAGGAATTAGGTGTTTTTTAGCGATATTCGCTGCAAAGTAATTCGGATCGAAGCAAATTTTTTTGGAACTTCGAATCGAACTGCCGAATCGAACTTTTGAGAAATTCGCTCATCTCTAGTAGTTCTAAACTATCTTTAAGAGAAGCTAGCAACATTCAATAATAATTTGAAGTTTCAAAGCCAAAGGAAACCTAACTAATATTAGCTTTAACTAGGTGGCATTTCAGAGAGTTGCTGCCATATTTCAAAGAACTGGCAGTGTAAGATCATCAGTCAGTACCGGGTGCCAACTGATATCTTGGGACTTAAGACAAGTATTAATATGTATATTTTAAAGAACATATGCAATAACAATGTAGATAAAATAGTTTTCATATACTGTGTGATGTCATTTTCATAACATTGTTTATATCACATCTCAATAGTTGTTTTTTGTTTTACATTCCATAGAAATGAAAAAAAAAAAATACATAAAATGTGGTCTCTAAGCCTTGCTGCCTCAGGCACATAGCTCATTTGACTGCATGTAATATTAAAATTAATTCTCAATTCTGTTAATTCTTCCAAATACAATATCATGCCTTACTTGGTAGTGCAGCTCAGTCGCATTCACTTAAGTATAGTTGATCTGCAATGCCATACACAATGCATGGATAGTTTGTATACTGTAGACAAGAAACTGAAAATTGTGTAAAATTTTCTTCCACTGATACTTGCCAATCCGATAGTACACCTATTTATCTATTTCTGGGATTTTAATTAAACAGGATTATGCAAATTACATCCGTTACATTTATTTCTGCAATATACTGTATAAGTCTTTCATTATCTGCAACTGCAGTCACAAATTGAGACCACACAAAGACAAAAATGTGTAGTTAATTAATTTTAGAGGGAAAAACCAGAGATTAAAAACCTGCCTCTGCTAAATGAAACAATTTTTTCTGAAATTCTGCACAAGCAGCTACATGTAAGAATTCAGCACATTGAAAGCATAGAAAATTATACACGATGTCAGTATGTAACCTATTGCTGCTAAAGCCAAAAATAAATCCACTTTTCTCAGCTTTTCTGTGACATGGAAGAGCAGAGTTTCAAAGAAAAGCAGGACACTTTCATTTTGCTGCTGAATGGATTGGGGTTAGAATAATGTGGGAAGATTTCTCAGTACAGAGGTTTAGTCAATCGTGTGCCAATCTTAGGCAAAAATATCATCTCAAATGTTCAACAACTTTAGAACTTTAGCACTTGTAAAATGGTTACATCATATAATTTTATTTCATTTTTTTGTATGAGAAGGGTGTGATTATTTCATGACCTTTACTGTATTTGTTTTCGTAAATTAAAAAAAAAAAGCTACTAATCTTCTGAAGAGAGGATGTAGTTCACTCAATATTCAATTCATAAAGACAGCAAAAGTGAACTTATTAAAACGGGGGTGGGGCTAAAACCTGTAATAAGGGCGTGCTATTGGCATATTATTGTATGTATTTTTTAAATTATTTTATGTTTAATCAATGTTTATTAAAAAAAACTTTAAATACAATACAAAAGGGGAGAAAAAAACAAAATAATATAAATAATATTATAAACAAGCAAGAGGTGCAAAGGCACGCAGGCCTCGCCTTTTCATAAGAAGCTAGGGGAGAACCCCACCCACAGTTTGAAGACACAATGTACTAACAAAGGTGCAAAGCCCCAGGTATATGGAATCTGAATAACATTGTCTGCGGAGAAATGAGGGACAGACAGACAAACAAGGGGAACACACAGCAGGAACAACACACAGGTAGACACAGGTGGGGAAATCAGGAATGGAGGCATAAGGGGGAGGGTAAAACGACCAGTAACCTCTTAAGAGGAAAGCGAAAGGAGAATAGTAAAGTAGTTCCGGATCAGGAGAAGAAAGAGGAGAACTCAGTCGACTCCTGAAACACCACCCAAGGCCACCAGAGAGAGTCAAATTTGGAGGGATCAGAGGAATCCTCCGCCACCAGGGCCTCCATTCTCCTTATTAGGAGAAGCTCCTGTAGGAATTCAACCAAGGAGGGTGCAGCAGTGCTCTGCTAGTGCCTGGGGATGACAGTTCTGGCAGCCGTGAGAAAGTGTTGCAGAAGATCCTTCATTATCACAGAAATCCTGCCAGGGATAACCGAAAAAAGGGCCAGTTGGGGAGTTGCTGTGACGGAGCGACCACACACCTTAGCATACAGGTTGAACACAGCTTCCCAGAAGGGCCTAGGAAAGTCACACTCCCACTAGATGTGACACAGGGTACCTTTCTCAGTGCCACAGCGCCAACACCGGTCAGTCACAGCAGAACAGATTCTATGGAGGAAGTCAGGACACCTGTATCTCCGAGACAGAATTTTTAAATTCTTTTCTTGCTCACTGTAAGGCAACGGAAGCTTATGTGCGAACAGGAAAGACCTATCCCGCGCGGAGGGTTTTCGTGCAGCAGCTGATAACTGCAAGGACATTCTGATGCATCTTTGCAGAACAAGGCAACCACTTCCGGACTTATATAGTCTATGGACGGTCCGGAAGTGGTTAAACCAATGCACAGTGTGAAAATAAATAATAAATATATATATTGGACCTGAAATTGAATCCGGCGTATGTTTAGGAGAAACACTGCTTCTTTAATGAATGCAATATAATGTGGTACACATACTGTGCTTATATTAACCCTTACATGATGCAGACATTTCTGATTTTTGTGCTTTAGTTTTTTACTTACTGCATTCCAGAAGCCATAACTTTCTAATTTTTCTGTTTGTGTGGTCATGTGAGAGCTTTATTTTTGTGTGACAAGTTGAACTTCAAAATGGTACTATTTATTATTCTGTACAATGTACTGGGAAGCAGGAAAAAAAATTCTGCATGAGGTGGAATTGAAAAAAAAATGCAGTACCGCCATTTTGTTATGGGTTTTGTTTTTACGGCTTCCACTGTGCAGTAAAAATACTATGTTAGCTTTATTCTCCGGGTCTGTATGATCACAGAGATACCAAATTTATATAGTTTTTTTTTTTCATGTTTTAATAACTTTACAAAAATTCAAAATTTTAAAGAAAATTTTTTTTTTTCAAATAACCATATTCTGACACCTGTAACTCTTATGTAATACCTTACAAAGGAAAAAATGTAGCTTTTTATTGATACCATATTAGGAAATGTATGATGTTTTGATCACTTTTTATAAAAAAATTTTTATGGAGACAAAGGAAAAAGTAGGTCCTTGTAGACTCAGAGTTGCTGGCTACAGTGGGGGAAAAAAGTATTTAGTCAGCCACCAATTGTGCAAGTTCTCCCACTTAGAAAGATGAGAGTTGCCTGTAATTGACATCATAGGTAGACCTCAACTATGAGAGACAAAATGAGAAAACAAATCCAGAAAATCACATTGTCTGATTTTTAAAGAATTTATTTGCAAATTATGGTGGAAAATAAGTATTTGGTCAATAACAAAAGTTCATCTCAATACTTTGTTATATATCCTCTGTTGGCAATGACAGAGGTCAAACGTTTTCTGTAAGTTTTCACAAGGTTGGCACACACTGTTGTTGGTATGTTGGCCCATTCCTCCAAGCAGATTTACTCTAGAGCAGTGATGTTTTGGGGCTGTCGCTGGGCAACACGGACTTTCAACTCCCTCTAAAAGTTTTCTATGCGGTTGAGGTTTGGAGATTGGCTAGGCCACTCCAGGACCTTGAAATGCTTCTTACGAAGCCACTCCTTCGTTGCCCTGGCGGTGTGCTTGGGATCATTGTCATGCTGAAAGACCTAGCCATGTTTCATCTTCAATGCCCTTGCTGATGGAAGGAAGTTTGCACTCAAAATCTCACGATACATGGCCCCATTCATTCTTTCATGTACACGGATCAGTCATCCTAGTCTCTTTGTAGAGAAACAGCCCCAAAGCATGATGTTGCCAGCTCCATGCTTCACAGTAGGTATGGTGTTCTTTGGATGCAACTCAGCATTCACTCTCCTCCAAACACGATGAGTTGTGTTTCTACCAAATAGTTCTACTTTGGTTTCATTTGACCATATGACATTCTCCCAATACTCTTTTGGAACATCCAAATGCTCTCTAGCAAACTTCAGATGGGTCCAGATATTTACTAGCTTAAGCAGGGGGACACGTCTGGCACTGCAGGATCTGAGTCCCTGGCGGTGTAGTGTGTTACTGACGGTAGCCTTTGTTACGTTAGTCCCTGCTTTCTGCAGGTCATTCACTAGGTCCCCCTGTGTGGTTCTGGGATTTTTGCTCACCGCTCTTGTGATCATTTTGACCCCACGGGGTGAGATCTTGCCTAGAGCCCCTGATTGAGGGAGATTATCAGTGGTCTTGTATGTCTTCCATTTTCTATATTATTGCTCCCACAGTTGATTTCTTCACACCAAGCTGCTTGCCTATTGCAGATTCAGTCTTCTCAGCCTGGTGCAGGTCTACAATTTTGTTTCTGGTGTCCTTCCACAGCTCTTTGGTCTTCACTATAGTGGAGTTTGGAGTGTGACTGTTTGAGGCTGTGGATAGGTGTCTTTTATACTAATAACAATTTCAAACAGTTGCCATTACTACAGATAATGAGTGGAGGACAGAGGAGCCTTTTAAAGAAGAGAGCCCCGAAATCTTGCTTGTTTGTAGGTGAACAAATATTTATTGTTCACCTATCACTTACTTATTTTGAGGTCTACCTATGATGTCAATTACAGGCCTCTCTCATCTTTTTTAGTGGGAGAACTTGCACAATTCATGGCTGACTAAATACTTTTTTTTCCCCACTGTAGTCAGCAAAGCTGAGTCTACAAGGACCTCCAATGTTAGATGCCAAAGGGAGCCATGGAGACCTCCACCTCCAGCCCCAACGCGCGTTTTGTGTCCTCAAAATCAAGGTTTATAAAGAACGACTTATATGTGTGTCAGATCACCCTAATAGGAAAGGGAAGCAGCGCCGCCTCCCCTGAGATATCCCCTGAGAGATCACAAGTCACCACCGCAACTGTAATCTGTAATCCCGATGGTACACGTCACTGTTCCGATCCTGTGCATGCACAGTAATTAACTGGAAGCCGGTGGCCATCTTGGAATGGGTAAATATCGGCAATGCAGTATACAATACAGCCAGTAAATGTAAATGCTTTAGAACCAGTTTGTAAAGGATGCTATCACATTGTAAATAGCAAATATGTATATACAGTGGGTACGGAAAGTATTCAGACCCCTTTAAATTTTTCACTTTTTGTTTCATTGCAGCCATTTGCTAAAAGCAAAAAAGTTCATTTTATTTCTCATTAATGTACACTCAGCACCCCATCTTGACAGAAGAAAAACAGAAATGTAGATATTTTCGCAAATTTATTAAAAAAGAAAAACTGAAATATCACATGGTCATAAGTATTCAGACCCTTTGCTCAGTATTGAGTAGAAGCACCCTTTTGAGCTAGTACAGCCATGAGTCTTCTTGGGAATGATGCAACAAGTTTTTCACATCTGGATTTGGGGATCCTCTGCCATTCTTCCTTGCAGATCCTCTCCAGTTCAATCAGATTGGATGGTGAACGTTGATGGACAGCCATTTTTAGGTCTCTCCAGAGATGCTCAATTGGGTTGAGGTCAGGGCTCTGGCTGGGCCAGTCAAGAATGGTCACAGAGTTGTTCCGAAGCCACTCCTTTGTTATTTTAGCTGTGTGCTTAGGGTCATTGTCTTGTTGGAAGGTGAACCTTCGGCCCAGTCTGAGGTCCAGAGCACTCTGGAAGAGGTTTTCTTCCAGGATATCTCTGTACTTGGCCAGATTCATCTTTCCTTCAATTGCAACCAGTCGTCCTGTCCCTGCAGCTGAAAAACACCCCATAGCATGATGCTGCCACCACCATGTTTCACTGTTGGGATTGTATTGGGCAGGTGATGAGCAGTGCCTGGTTTTCTCCACACATACCGCTTAGAATTAACGCCAAAAAGTTCAATCTTCGTCTCATCAGACAAGAGAATCTTATTTCTCAAAGTCTGGGAGTCCTTCATGTGTTTTTTTGCAAACTCTATGCGGGCTTTTATATGTCTTGCACTGAGGAGAGGCTTCCTTCGGGCCACTCTGCCATAAAGCCTCGACTGGTGGAGGGCTGCATTGATAGTTGACTTTGTGGAACTTTCTCCCATCTCCCTACTGCATCTCTGGAGCTCAGCCACAGTGATCTTTGGGTTCTTCTTTACCTCTCTCACCAAGGCTCTTCTCCCACAATTCTCAGTTTGGCTGGACATGCCAGGTCTAGGAAGAGTTCTGGTCGTCCCAAACTTCTTCCATTTAAGGATTATGGAGGCCACTGTGCTCTTAGGAACCTTGAGTGCTGCAGAAATTCTTTTGTAACCTTGGCGAGATCTGCGCCTTACAATCAAGCAAAAACAGCTGATACAATACTGTGTCAGCAGGAAACGTCCAAGAAAAAATGTATTACCAGCAAGGACGTATAATATACTAAAACATAACTTTTAATAAATAGAGAATAAAAATTATACCACTTCTCAAAGAAATTCAAAATTGCCAAGATGAATACCACCAATAACATTACATATAGACCTCTAGTTCATCGGATCTTATGTAAAAAAGTATTATATTTCAATACCATATATTTCATATATTATACCAAACAATTTAGCATTAGCAGAGAATAGTGACAATTTTTAATAACACAAATAAATCAGTTTGATCTCACCACTCCGCTGGTTCATGTAGTTCGCCTGTATGTCAGGAGGTCAGTCAAAATGTTTGCTGGGTCCCGTGCATACCCTAACTCACCCTTAATTCTCACCTCTAACCCCCATAACTCCCGCCCTAACAAGGGCAGTACCATGTAACTGTCCCTAAAAAATTGTCCCTAAATGTTCCTACGTACGTTTCACGGTGAAGAAACCGTTCATCAGGGGACCTATCTCCTAAGGAACTAGTAGAAAAAAATCTATATAGGGTAAATCTCAATACTCCAGTGATGGAGGAGAAACGGATATACTGGTCATCACAACATGTAGGCCAATTCACAGACAAAAAACAGCAGCCTCCTGATCAATACAGTGGTAAGGTCAGCAGCTGAGCTACTCTGGTTCTAAAAAACGTTGGTGGTAAAGTTACCTGTCATCTGACATGTTTAAATACACCCCCTTATGATTTCATTACTGTACACCTGCACGTTCCACAGGTTAAATGGGGAGTGAGTGGCAATATCCACCCACGTGTACTGTATATGATACTGGCGTCCATAGTTACCAATAGCGCATGCGTGATTGCGTGATAACGTCAGTAGCATGCGTGAATACATAATGACTTTACCCCATTTGTCATAATGTCTTAAGTATCTAGTTAGGTATAAAACTTCAACTAACCCACTGAGCATGTCTGAATGCGCAAGTGCGTGATTACGTCAATAGTATGTGTTCGTGCGTAATGACGTTATCCCGTTATCCATAGTATCTCAAACGTCTGCTTAGAAATAGAGACTTTATTTGTACACTGCGCACGTCCAAAAGACCTCCAAATTGACGCCACCGCGTCTGCACAGCACCATTTCCAATCTAAACTTCATAAAATGCATTTCAAGGCAGCATTCACAATAAAACTACCCCGCATGCGTTATTCAAATATAGGTAATTAATGTCAAAACACTATCTCTAAAAGGGGAATACAGTGCCTTGCGAAATTATTCGGCCCCCTTGAACTTTTCAACCTTTTGCCACATTTCAGGCTTCAAACATAAGGATAGAAAATTTAAATTTTTTGGTGAAGAATCAACAACAAGTGGGACACAATTGTGAAGTGAAACGAAATTTATTGGATATTTTAAACTTTTGTAAAAAATAAAAAACTGAAAAGTGGGTCGTGCAATATTATTCGGCCCCTTTACTTTCAGTGCAGCAAACTCACTCCAGAAGTTCAGTGAGGATCTCTGAATGATCCAATGTTGTCCTAAATGACTCATGATGATAAATATAATCCACCTGTGTGTAATCAAGTCTCCGTATAAATGCACCTGCTCTGTGATAGTCTCAGGGTCCTGTCTAAAGCGCAGAGAGCATCATTAAGACCAAGGAACACACCAGGCAGGTCCGTGATACTGTTGGGGAGAAGTTTAAAGCCGGATTTGGATACAAAAAGATTTCCCAAACTTTAAACATCCCAAGGAGCACTGTGCAAGCGATCATATTGAAATGGAAGGAGTATCAGACCACTGCAAATCTACCAAGACCCTGCCGTCCCTCTAAACTTTCATCTCAAACAAGGAGAAGACTGATCAGAGATGCAGCCAAGAGGCTTGAAAATGAGCCTACGTCATGAAAGTGGTGTATGCTTTGTACAGGTACAGTATACTTTATGCAGACCTATAAAGGAGGCAATATATTGTATGGTGGCAATATACTATGTGGGGGGGTTAGTAAAATGGCCAATATAGTGTCTGTCGCACAATTTGCCGAGCAAGGCGTGGATCTGGGCTTGTGGTACAATTTTGGTGCAACCCAGGAATTAATGCAGAGACATCTTAAAAACAGTAAAATAGACAAATCAACAACAGGTCCTGATGGTATTCACCCACAGGTTCTAAAGGAATTAAATATGATAATATACAGACCACTGTATGTAATATTTCAGGACTCTCTAGAAACAGGGTCCCACAAGACTAACACATAGCAAATGTTGTGCCAATATACAAAAAGGGGTCAGAAGTGATCCTGGAAACTACAAGCCAGTAAGTCTAACCTCAGTGGTGGATAAAATATTTCAAGGTTTTCTAAGAGATGCTATCCTGGGATATCTCAATGTAAATAATCTTATGACACCCAATCAGCATGGGTTTATGAGGAATCGGTCCTGTCAGACTAATCTGATCAGCTTCTATTAAGACGTCATTTCTAGACTGGACATGGGTAATACGGTAGATATAGTATATGGACTTTTCAAATGGTTGGCATACAAAATGAGAATATTGGGACTGGGGGAAAATGCATTTGGGCTCACAACTGGATCAGTGATAGGAAACAGTGGGTGCTTGTTAATGGGAAATAGATTGGGCAACAGTCACCAAAGGAGGTACCCCAGGGGTCAGTATTTGGTCCACTCCTTTTTAATATGTTTATTAATGACCTGGTAGAGGGTTACCATATTTGCAGATGAAACTAAAATCTGTAACGTAATCAAAACTGAGCAGGATAGTAGTATATTACAGGGGGAACTATGGAAGCTGAAATTGCTGGATTAACCCAGTGTCTTTCCAGAATTTTTTTTAACATCCCTAGCACCATTATCAAAGGTTGCTATTAATCTGACCTCATTTGTTTCCCCTAGATTTTTCTCCTTTTTGGCCAGTAGGGTAACCCTGTCTTTTCTACAAGTTTCTTGATATGCATTTTTCAAAATGGTATCTGGGTAACCCCTCTGTTGAAAACGGGATCTTAAATCATCCGCCTGTGCAATAAAATGTTCATTAGAACTACAGTTTCTCTTAATCCTAAAGTATTGTCCTTTTGGTATGCCTTTTTTTGAGGGGCAAGGGATGATGACTTTCCCAGCAGAGGAGGGAATTTGTCGCCGTTGGTTTTCTAAAAACTTTTGTTTTCAGACATCCTAGACCATCCCTTGAGATCAAAACATCAAGAAATGGTAAATCCTTTTCTCCAATTTCAAAGGTAAAGGATAAACCAATATCATTGGAGTTTAAACTATCGACGAATGATTTAAAAGATTCTTTATTACCTCTCCAAAGAACCAAAATATCGTCAATGTATCTCACCAACAACTCAATCTGTGATGGCCCTAGGCCCCTTGTGTCTGCAAAAACGATGACCTCCTCCCACCAGCCCAGGAGCAAGTTGGCATAAGTGGGCGCACAGGGATTCCCCATGGCCGTGCCCCTGAGCTGGTGGTAATGGCGGCCATCAAACAGGAAAAAGTTGTGGGTGAGTAAGAACTCCAATAAATACAATATAAATTTATTATGGGCTTGATATTGTATGCCCCGTGATCTCAAGAAATGATCAATGGCTCTTAAACCTGCTTCATGCGGGATTGAAGAATAAAGAGCCTCTACATCAATAGAACAAAGTAAAATTTCCTCCTCCACTGGGACCCCCTCTAATTTCCTCAAAAGATCTGAAGTGTCTTGAACAAATGAAGGTAATGTTGAAACAAATGGACGTAATATATGATCCAAATAAATACCTATATTTTGACTAAGACTGTTTATCCCCGACACTATAGGTCTCCCCATTAAAGGGACCAGCCCTTTATGAATCTTAGGAAGACTATAGAAGGTGGCCTCCATCGGAAAATCTGGAAGTAGAAATTCAGACTCCTGAGATGATATTAAACCTTCATCTTTTGCCTGTACAAGGATTCGTTTTAATTGATCCTTAAATACAATAGTGGGATTAGATTCTAAAATTCTATAGTTAGCTCTTTATCCAAGAATATTATTACATATTATAGAACATTATTTTATATTGATCAATATTCATTATGACCTTATTTCCTCCCTTTTCAGAAGGTTTTATTACTAGGTCCTTTCTAGTTTCAAGATGCTTAAGGGCAACATTTCATTCTTGGACAAATTGTAAGGACAGAACTCATTTGTCATTTTACTGAGGTCTTTTGTAACCTGATTAATGAAAGCATCAATACATAATATCTCTGAGGAGGGTGGAGTTTTAGTACTAGGATTTTTTAGCATGGTAAAAGGTCCAGTACCTTCAACTTTTATGTTCTCATCACTTAGACCAACCAATAGTTGTACATCACTCAGCATGTCAGATGACAGGTAACTTTACCACCAACGTTTTTTAGTACCAGAGTAGCTCAACTGCTGACCTTACCACTGTATTGATCAGGAGGCTGCTGTTTTTTGTCTGTGAATTGGTCTACATGTTGTGATGACCAGTATATCCGTTTCTCCTCCATCACTGGAGTATTGAGATTTACCCTATATAGATTTTTTTCTACTAGTTCCTTAGGAGATAGGTCCCCTGATGAACGGTTTCTCCACCGTGAAACGTACATAGGGACATTTAGGGACAATTTTTTAGGGACAGTTACATGGTACTGCCCTTGTTAGGGTGGGAGTTATGGGGGTTAGAGGTGAGAATTAAGGGTGAGTTAGGGTATGCACGGGACCCAGCACCCATTTTGACTGACCTCCTGACATACAGGCGAACTACATGAACCAGCGGAGTGGTGAGATCAAACTGATTTATTTGTGTTATTAAAAATTTTCACTATTCTCTGCTAATGCTAAATTGTTTGGTATAATATATTAAATATATGGCATTGAAATATAATACTTTTTTACATAAGATCCGATGAACTAGAGGTCTATATGTAATGTTATTGGTGGTATTCATCTTGGCACTTTTGAATTTCTTAGAGAAGTGGTATAATTTTTATTCTTTATTTATTAAAAGTTATGTTTTAGTATATTATATGTCTTTGCTGGTAATACAGATCTGTGCCTTGCAACAATTCTGTCTCTGAGCTCCTTGGGCAGTTCCTTTGACCTCATGATTCTTATTTTCTCTGACATGCACCGTGAGCTGTGAGGACTTATATAGACAGGTGTGTGCCTTTCCTAATCAAGTCCAATCAGTTTAATTAAACACAGCTGGACTCCAATAAAGGAGTAGAATCATCTCAAGGAGGATCAGAAGGAAATGGACAGCATGTGAGTTAAATATGAGTGTCACAGCGAAGGATCTGAATATTTATGACCATGTGATATTTCAGTTTTTCTTTTTTAATAAATTTGCAAAAATATCTACATTTCTATTTTTTTTTCTGTCAAGATGGGGTGCTGAATGTACATTAATGAGAAATTACCAATTGCTAAGATGCCAAAAAACTGCTATGCTGCCTATCAGCGCACACCGCAGGTCCCAAATAAATCTGAAATACATAGAAATCCTATTAGTGGACACACCCAAACAAAACAACTGTCTCTGTGTCAAAGGGTATTTTACATAGACATAAAAAAAATAAAATTAAACATATTACAAAACTCGACTAAATGTAGATTTATTGTTACTTAAGAGAGACATTTGTGGTTGTGAGCCACTTGAAAAGTGATGAAGAATTAGTTTTTCAAAAAACATGCAACCAAAAATTATCCCATGATGGGAATAGATGTGAAATCAAAATAGTTTAGATTTTTTTTTCTATACCAACACTGTGTCAGTGGCACCAACAGTGTGCTAAAGTGGACTGTGATGGTGGACCAGGATGCAGGACATGTCTGTGGTAGCAGTGGTGGTAGGCACTAGACAGCTGTAGCTACAAGTGTGGCAATGCAGCAGGGCATATTATGATGGACCAGGCCCCAGAACATGCCAGAATGAGTGGTGTCAGTGGCGGTTGGAACTGGGAAGTTGTGACAACATGTGTGGCAGTGCAGCAGGGCATAATATGATGGACCAGGCCACAGGGCATGTCTTCCTGAGTGGTGGCAAGCACTAGGAAGCTGTGGCCACGTGTGGTAGGGCAGCAGGGCATAATATGATGGAGAGGGCCGCAGAACATGTCTGACTGAGTGGTGGCAATGGTGGTAGGCACTGGGCAGTTGTGGAAACATGTGTGACAGTGCATCAGGGCATAATATGATAGACCAGGGCTTTGAGAGGTAGGCAAATACACCACACTTACCCATGTTTGACAACTTGTATATTTTGAATGAGTACCCTGAAGTTTAGTGGAAGAGTGAAGAAATCAGGTGATACCTTTTAGAGGCTAACTGAGTATATTTGATAGTAAGCTTTAGTTGCACATTATATTGTGTGGACTAATGCCCGCAGTGTTGCCCTTTGGCCACAAGATGCCACTGTTCCCCCCTGCTGTTCCTCCACAGACTTTGATAGAGACCTGTTGGTAGGAAAAAGTGCTACACAGGAAGCTCTGATGTGGCCATTTTAGTTAGACTCCAAGCATCTGTGAAAGGCAAAGAACCGAGAGCTGCACTGGGTGAACAGACGTGACCTCTTCTACACTCCTCACCTTAGATGGGAGAAGATCGTTCAGGAGAGCGCCACTGGGGAGCGACGAAAGCCGGGCCTTGTGAGGAGCTACATAGGGAACTGCAACTGAATGTATGACGGTCCAGAGGCAGTGCCACTTGCAGTGGAGGAGATCCCACATCAACAGCAGCTATTTCAGCTGGAAAGGTCCACGACCCGGGTCGGTAAGCCTGAGCTCAGGTCCGCTGCATGGCGGTGGTCTACAACATGCATGCAACAATGGTTAGCTTTAGCGCCAAAGTGCAGGATTAGGGTGTTAGCACTTTCTATTGACACTCAGTTCGGCTTGTTGCTGTCAGTTAAATACATCTAGAGTTAATTATTTGCATTATTAAGGACTCTGGATTCTTCCTGTTGCAACCTAACCTCAGAGGATCTGAGATATTACCAAGTTTATCAAATTGCCTGTTTTCCACTTGCTCAGGACTGGATACTGATATTCACTAGGGGTGACTAGGGAGGTCTGGGTTTAGAGGTTTCTATAAGTTTGTTAGCCCCCGTGCTGCATCACCGGTAAGCCGGCTTTACACACAAAACACTTTCTTCTTTATTAGTGGTATTAATAGGTAATTGGGGAGGCCATCCTAGACGGACCCATTGGTAGGCAAACTATAGTGAAGTAGTTTGGACATATAGAGCCTACCAGGTTATGCAGCATAGGGGTCTTGGCTACCCAGTCGAGTGTGTGTGAAATTCTGTGTGGTTCTTTTATCGTGGCCTTAGTAAAAATACGTTTTTAGCTGAACTGGTATTGAGTTGTCCTTCTCGTCTGTGACTTCGCTGCATTCTGGGGAGCCCACCCCTGTCACACCTTATATGTCTACCTGAGTGGTGGAAGTGGTAGCAGGCACTAGGCAGATGTGTCCACAAGTGTGGCAATGCGATAGGACTTAATATGATGGACAAGGCCATGGACATGTCTGACTGAGTGGTGGCAGTGGTGGTATCTATTTAGGAGTAGTAGCAACCAAAATCAGCAGAAATACAGTAGATGGAAGATGATGATAAAAAGAGACGGTGGCACCACTATTCAGAGGCATCAGCCGGAGGTGTTTGAAAATTCTTACTGATCCATGCCTGATTCATTTTGATAAAAGTAATTTTTTCCACTCTAGCTGTGAACATTTTCATCACTGAACACCCTCTAGGCCATAACACTGGAGCCCAGATAAGATAAAACTCCCATGGAAAAATGGACCAGCTCCTTACACTGCTAAAACCTATTGGCTCACAATTCCATGGGTTCAGAGTTATCTTCTGGACTGCAGGTGCACTTTAAGCATGAGTGTACCTGCTGGTGGAGCTGGTGAGTGTCAGTTGCCTGTTGTGGCTCAGGTTGGTGCTGTAAGCTGAAATATTTTTGGCTCCTCATCTTCCAAATACTGTACTGGGCCTGACTGCTGCTGCTTTTACTCCTCCTTGTGGCACTGTCAGAGGAGGTGGAGCACTGGTTGAGTGAGGTGGACTTTGGAGCAGGCAGAGGCCACCTAGGAACACGTGTGAATGGCAGTTGCAGTGCTCTCCATAAATGCTGTGGCAAGCTGGATATACAGCCTATCCTAATAATACTCTAGTTTTTCTTTCCTTTGGGAAGCATGGAAGAATTCCCCCATTTTGTCTCAGCGAGGATCTAAAAGCATTGTCATCCAATACTCCTCCCTCTGCTTGATGATAATAATACACTTGCTGTACACAGTGGCGCATACAACCTGCAATGCTTACCAATGTATGCACGGACCTAGGTGCCTATCATAGTTGGTGTTCTTGGCAAGTCAGAGACCAGACTAGAGCAGAATAAAAACCTAGCAAATTCCTATTTTTTTTTTTCTAAGATTAGCATAGGTTAGACTGTATATATGGTGAACACACCCCAGACCTCCAAAAAATGCTGAAATAACAGAGATTCTTTTTATTTACATAGTGAAGGATGCACTACTACCACTACTACTACTGCTGTGTGTAATGTGTATATATATAATTAAATATGCAAACTTGGGAATACAGAGAAATGCTTAATATGTTTTGTTCAGATTAATAACAATGCGGTAGTGCAAAACGGCCATTGCCCTAATAGGTTGTATCTATGGCATACTGCTATTTTTTGTCCTGCCATAAGCTACCAATAAAGCAAGAGAAAGTTTTAGAGAATCGTGAGTGCCGCTTCGCTTTTTTCTACAATGTTTACGATCTAATAATAATGCATATACAGGTGCATCTCAATAAATTAGAATATTTTTGAAGCGCTCATTCATTATAGTAATTCAGTAATACAATTCATAATCAGCGTCTTTCATGATTGTTTGTCCTACTGAACCAGACTGAGGGACCACTTAAAGGCTTAGGAAACCTTGGCAGGTGACACACTGAATTTACAATACTGAACTTTTTTACAATATTCTAATTTTCTTAGATTTTGGTTTTCATTACCTGTAATCCATAATCAACATTTACAAAAATAAAACACTTGAAATAGAACACGCTGTGTGTAAAGAAAATATAGGAGGTCACTTTTTAATTTAATTACTGAAATAAATAAACATTTCAAAGATATTCTAATTTATAGAGATGCACCTGTCCTTAAATACCACAGCAGATCTTCAGAGTTGGAAGATGATCACTCCATCAAAGGTAGCTGAATTAGAAGTACACACGTGGACAAAATTGTTGGTACCCCTCGTTTACTGAAAGAAAAACCCACAATGTAGTTTGGCAAATTCTAGTCTGGCTTTTTTATGATTTGTTGACAACTACATGTTGACAAGCCACAAAGCTTCTGGGAGAATGTCCTATGGACAGATGAGACAAAAATGGAAATTTTTGGCAAGGCACATCAGCTTTATGTTCACAGACGGAAAGATGAAGCATATCTTGAAAAGAACACTGTCCCTACTGTGAACATGGAGGAGGCTCTGTTATGTTCTGGGGCTGCTTTGCTGCATCTGGCACAGGGTGTCTTGATTCTGTGCAGGGTACAATGAAATCTCAAGACTATCAAGGGATTCTATAGAGACATGTTCTGCCCAGTGTCAGAAAGCTTGGTCTCAGTCGCAGGTCATGGGTCTTGCAACAGGATAATGACCCAAAACACACAGCTAAAAACACCCAAGAATGGCTAAGAGGAAAACATTGGACTATTCTGAAGTGGCCTTCTATGAGCCCTGACCTAAATCCTATTGAGCATCTTTGGAAGGAGCTGAAACATGCCATCTGGAAAAGGCACCCTTCAAACCCGAGACAACTGGAGCAGTTTGCTCATGAGGAGTGGGCCAAAATACCTGTTGAGAGGTGCAGAAGTCTCATTGACAGTTACAGGAATCGTTTGATTGCAGTGATTGCCTCAAAAGGTTGTGTAACAAAATATTAAGTTGAGGGTACCATCATTTCTGTCCAGGGCTGTTTCATGAGTTTTCTTTTTTTTTTTTAATTCTGTTAAGCATGGTTGAAAAGCAATGTCTGACTTTCATTTGTTCATTTTCATAGAATTTTTATATATTATTACTTTTGTCAGATTCAAGTTATTTCTGTGACCATTGTGGGTTTTTCCTTCATTAAATGAGGGGTACCAACAATTTTGTCCACATGTGTACTTCCACTGACTCACAGACAAGTGGGGAACTCCAGGGTTAGATTTGATGTTGAACAGAGTCAAGACTTCCAGTGTTATTTATGAGAAGTCCTCCAATAATACTCTATGGGTCACGTGTGGGTAAGAATTATATTAACTACATAATCAACCCAAGTATACCATATTTTACAAGTACAACACTTTTCCTTTGGTTTTTTTTTAACCAAAATTTATGGCACACATCTAAAAATGATATATTTATGAATAAACAAAAGGAGCACTGTGTATGATAAACACACATATGACTCATATGAGTAAAACAATAAATGTTTATGCTAGACGGTGGGCTGCGCTGTTTTGGAAAGGTCAATATTTTTTCAATATATTTGCTAATTGAACATTATTTTGTTCAATGCCACGCATACACTTCCACCTTTGAAACAAGGTTGCTGAGTACATGTATACAGTATGTAACAGTATGTCTACACTGTTATCCTAATATGGATAGTAGTATAATGTTGTACCGTGTTAGCCATTGAAAGTAGTGGAAGAGTGAAGAAATCAGGCAATACCTTTTAGAGGCTAACTGAGTATATTTATAAGTAAGCTAATATTCATCCTAATATGGAATCTTCGATGCAGTGTAAGAAGATATGGGAACAATGGGCTTGTAGGGGGAGAAGGCTAAAGTGGAAGGGCTAATCTTTTACAGCTAATACAAGATACAATTATGCCCTGTGCTGGTGGGTGAGCACAGCTGCATAAAATGCCATACCGTCCCCTAACCATCCTATAATCTATAGAGAAATATATGTGTGTCATAGGTTACTTTATGGTAGGGGTAACTACAAATGTGAAAGATGCGAACATCCATGGCAGAGGATGTGTTCTCAAAGTCCTAATACCATGCATGACAGTAGAGGTTTATATGTCTTATTTTGTGTTCTTCCCTACATATATCGATTCATGTGCCTTTATAGAATTCCTCTAGGCCTGTATAGATTATCAAAACGTAACAGGAACATAAGCCCATTTATCTCTCCCCTAAAATACTGCCATCTAATTGACCAGGGCACCCCGGGGTAGGCTCCATGGAATAATACCGGGTGGAGACTCAGACAAAAGAGATAGTATGGCTTCTGAATGAGACATTGATGTAATGCGGGGATTTATTCCTCACATCTGTGATAGTACCTCTCTCGTGTGGTAGTGTTATTATGTTTATCTCATAAATTGGAAACGTTCCCATTAGGATAATATATGTATATGAGTATACCATACATCTACATTATGTCCCTGATAACTATACCATATCTTCACATGAAACTCATAATAAGACATGGTTAAATGGTAAACAAATGATAGTGTGGAAGCTTATTTTAAAGTAGGTTTCCCCCAGAAGCAAACACTGGTTCATAAATGAGTGCACCAATGTGTGGAAAAGTTCAATAAAGCAGGTATAGGATATGGACTCATTAAAATCCCATGGATTGATTGTCTGCATGGTAAATATCCATCTGGCTTCACATTGGAAAATTTTTTGGTCTAAGTCTTCTCCCCTTTGCATAGGTTTGATATTTTCAATACCTTGAATTTTTAAGACTTTTGTCTCGCCTTCATGTTTTTCCCACATGTGTGTTGCTATGGGGGTATCTTCTCTCCACAGTATGTCATTGATTTGGTCTCATATGCGAATTCTGAACTCTCTAATCAACTTACTGATATATTGAAGACTGCATATACTGTACAGGTGGTTAAATAAACCATACCTGTGATTTTGCAGCTCATAAAACTTCTTCTTGCATGTTTTTCCGGTCGAAGTACTTTTGAAGGTCTTACTGACTTCGATGTTCTGACATGTCAAACAAATTCCACATATGTAAGTACTCTTCCTTGTATTAGTCAGCCAGTTTTCAGGAGATGGACTACTAAGATGGTCAAATTTGGCCCTCTTCGATATGTTATCGTTTTGAACCAACTAGGTCAACCAAATCATGATCCAATTTGAGGTTGTTCCAGTATTTTTGGAGGATGTTTTGAACTTGTTTGTGCTGATCATCATATGTTGCAATAATGCGACAAGTATTGGTGTTTTCCTCTCTGGGTCTCGGAGTCAGCAGTTCTATTCTATTTGTAACCAAGGCGTTTTGGTATGCTGTTTGTAGAATCCATCCTGGATAACCATGGTTTTCAAACCTGCATCTCAAATCTGCTGAGCATTTTATTAAATCGCTCATATTGGAATAGCTCCTCTTAATCCATAAAATATTGCCTATCTCAGATTGTCGCAGTGGGTTTCCTGTGCACTGCTGTTTGTAGTCTTCCTGATGGTGACTTGGTAATGTTAAGGTCCAAAAATGTGATTGTGTGTTCTTGTATTTCTGACATAAAAAACAGATCAATGGAATTTTTATTGAGGGTTCATACAAAGTTGGAAAAGTCTTGTGATGTACCGTTCCACAGTATTAGTACATCATTGATGTACCTGAGCCATAATGCCATGGCAGAGGTCTACATGTCCATATTATACTGAAAAACAATCTCGCTCTCCCATCAGCCCCGGAAGAAGTTGGTATAGGTCAACACGGATAGGCTCCCCATAGCCACTCCCTGAGCTGGTGGAAAAACTTCCAATCAAACAGAAAAAAGTTGTGCATCAAAACATACTGCAGGAGGTCTAGGACCAATTTGTCATGTGCCCTATATTGTATTTCTCTTGTCCTAAGGAAGCTCTTTACAGCTATGTATCCCTGGTTTTGTGGGATGGAGCTGTAGAGAGCTTCCACGTCCAGACTTGCCATAAAGGTGTCACCTGTCACCTGAACATCCTCAAGTCTCCTGAGAACGTCCATGGTGTCCCTAATGTTTTTCTATATTGGAGGGGATATGTCAGTCTCCTATGATATGCACCCATCAGACCGTTTGAAGGTTGTATACTGTCTTGTGCTGCCTTGGACTATTTTTTTCCTATATTCCTATATTCAGGATTGGAGATTTAGTGGAATTGACTTTATAATAAGAGATGTCTCCAAATTTTGTAAAACTGTTTGTGGGACGGGGATGGAGGAAAGGGGATTTGTAATAGTGACAATAACATCATCAGCATAACGGCCTATTTTATGAGACACCTCCCACAGATATACCTGAAATGCGGGCATCTTTACAGATTGTTTCTGTCGAGGGCTCCATAACTAAAACAAAGATTATTGGGGATAAAGGGCACCCCTGACGCGTACCGTTGGAAATGTGAAACCGTTCAGAGAGAAAGCCAGAAGCCAATACCTTTGAAAAGGATGTTGAATATAGTGCTAATATAGTGAATTTAATATGACCCTGGAATCCGAACTTATCCAATATGCTAGATAAATACCCCAGTGCACGCTATCGAACACCTTCTTTGCATCCAGAGCAAGGTTGATGAACCTTCTGGTCCCACCCAGAGCCTGATGCCCAACCACGAACCCCACCTGGTCCGATTGAACCAAGGTAGGTATAATGGAGTATAGGCAGTCTGCTAAAACTTTTGCATAGATTTTAATATCACTATTTAAAAGAGAGATTGGGAGAAAATTAAGGGGGGGGGGTGCGATCCTTCCCTGATTTTACAATGGTGGCCTTCCACATTTCCTGTGGAAAGCATCCCTCTGTCGCTGCCTTATTAAAAGTGGCCACAAGGTAAGGGGTCAACATCATATTAATTATGGGTAAATCCATCTGGTCCTGGAGCTTTATGGTACTTCAGGTAGGAGATTGTGGCTATTATTTCCCGTGTTGTGAAGGAAGCAGAGAGAGTTTGTAAATAGGTTTGGGATACCATAGGAAAAAAGATATATTCTGCAGGAAGCCGACTATAGCAACATTGGAAGATTGGGGGGTTTGAGGGTCTTAAATAATATTATAAAAAGACCCATAATATGACCAAAATTGCAAACCTTTCAATTTTGTTGCTGTGCATGATAGGTCCTGTCAACACATACAACAGGTGATGATGATCATCCCACTGTTTTGCACTCCCAGGCAAGTTGTTTGGGAGAGCAGCGTTCTTTAGGTTTGCTTGCAGAGTCCAGTGAGACTAGGTTCAAAGACTTGAGCAGTTGAAGACCACCGTACACTGATGTGATGACTGTAGAAATTTTGTTGTGATCGATGCCCCAATCATATTTGATGTTGTGATCTCTGAGAGGTTTAGTTGTGGTGAAAAGTCCCTTCGAGCCTGCAAGGTAGCCACAGAAAGGTCTGGGAACAGAGATATGACTGAATAAGGATCTAGAAGTGTCTTCAGTTTCTTGGAGGCGAGCATAATAATTTCTTTAACCCCTTGCCACCGCAGGCATTTTTTTTAATTTTCACCTCTCAAACTTTATAACTTTTTTATTTTTCTTTTCACAGAGCCATACGGGGGCTTAATGTTTGCAGGACAAATAGTTTTTTATAATGGTACCATTTAATATTCTGTACAATGTACTGGGAAGCTGGAAATAAATTCAGAAAGGGATAGAATTGGAAAAAAGTGCATTTGTGTCTTTCTTACAGGCTTCGTTTTTATGATGTTCACTGTGCACCAAAATGACATGTCACATGTATTCTATGGGTTGATACAATTCCAGGGATACCAAATTTATATAGTTTCACTTATGTTTTAACCCCTTAAAATAATCCAAAACTTTGCAAAATAATTTTTTTTTCTTAGAGTTTCCATATTCTGACCCCTGTAACTTTTTTATATTTCCATATATGGAGATGCAAAGGCCTTCTTTTTTTGAGGGGTCAGATGTAGTTTTAAGTTATACCATTTTGGAGAATGTCTATTGCTTTGATCACTTTTTATTCAAATTTTTATCAGAGGGAAAACAGCAAAAAAAAAAAAAAAAAAAAAGCGGTTTGGCTTTTTGATTTTTTTTTTCCCGCTACAGCGTTCATCTTATTGGGAAAATAGATTTTTTTTTTTTATCCTTCATTTAATAGACCCCCTAGGGGTTTTGGACTCCAGGGGGTCTGATCACTAATGCAATGCATTACAATGCTAATGCATTGCAATGAATTGCAAAATACCGGCACTTCTATTACAAGCTGCATAGAGCAGCCTGTAACAGAAGAAATGCCAAGAAAAGCCTGGGAGTCTTCAATAAGCTCCCGGCTCTCATTGCAAGGGATCAAGAGCCCCAGATCTCATTCCAGGGACCAGCGATCCTCTCCACAATGGCAGGGCCCATGCACCACCACCGCTGGAGACCTTAATGCCCACGATCAATGCTGCTATATTTATATACCTGACATCCGCTGTAAAAGTACGACAGATGTTGGGAAAGGGTTAATGTGATAGAAATAAATTCTGATTAAAGTGTCTCTAGGAGAGTTTTCCAGTGCAGCCTTAGACTTAGGCAGTCTATGAGCTTGGTCTAGGGTAAAATACATTTCCGATAAGGATGGAACTATAGTCAAGAACAGTTGTTTGAGATAGCTAGGGAGATCTGCGGGAGACACGTCTTCTAGAACTGCTCTAATTTTAATGTTATTCTGCCTTGATCTATCTTCGGCATCTGTGGCTTTATCTTTCAGCCATTTAACATCTTCCTCCACTTTGTCCATGTGGGCTCCCAGTTCCTGGAAATTAGATTTTATGTTCTTAAGCAAAGAAGTGATGCTGTGGTTGATACTATTCTGGAGCACCACAAGTATTTCTTTAAGGGTATCCCAAGTAATCGGATCAATGTTTGATAGAAATAAAGACAAGTCATATTGTGGGTTCAGTAAAATACGGGAAAAATACTGGTTCTCCTCTGATTCTGCCTTTTTAGGTGCTGGGTCTTTACTGGTAGGAGAGGCAGTGGGTGTAAGGTCAAAGTTCCACTTTCCGTTATGGCTGGATCACCTACCTTGCTAGGTGAATGAGGAGCAAAGCTGAGAGCAGGTATGGAGTTATGATGCGTGTCATCATGTAAGGAGGAGAGGTGTGTGTAGCAGAAGATGCTACAGAGTCCTGGAAGTTATAATCCTCTACTAAGGTCTCCTGAGGACCAAAGAACTCAGTAAGCTTACTAGGAACCACTGATTTGGTTCTTCTCTTCTTTATCCTGAGGATCAATATTATGCACTATGGATTAAAAAGCAAGTCCCAACAATGGCTATAGCCATCAGTAGTAGATGGGTGCCAAAAACTGGGTGTCCAAAAACAAGCGACCCCAAAAGCAAACGCACATACAATATATAGAGACATCCCGGGCCTTCTGCTCCACACTGGACACATACCTTCTGAGGGTCATATTTCTTCACATCCTGTATCCTTAGAGGTTGGGGGTTGGGCTAATGGCTATGTGAAGTGGTTAGTCTCTGGAGACAATTAACTCCTTGCTACTTGTGCAAATACCCCTTTTTAGTGCTTTCTAAACCACTTCTAGTTACCTTGCAACTCATTGGGGCAAATTCATCATTCCTGGTGTAAAGGGATTATATTGAGGCACACGTTTGGCGCATGACCCTTTCTTTCACCAAATGTGCACCTCAAGCCCCAATCCGTGCCTCTCACCTGCTATGCCTCCTAACTAGCATAGATTTCCATTTTGGCGCAGGGGTGACAGACAGATTTTTGAAGAGACCGCAACCTCTTCATAAATCTCTCAGTCCCTGCGCCAGTCGGCCCACTTATTAAGACTGGCATACAACATAAATTTGCCTCATAAATTATTTGTTATGAATTATGTATATATGTTGTATTTTGAGATGGGCAAGCGTCTCATTTTGTTGTGGGTTCAGCTTGCTTCGGTAGCTGATTTGTTTCAGGTCAAACAAGTTCAGTACGAACCACACCTTTAATTGGCTTAAAACTGTACTAGGCCTGAATGTTGCCTCTGCTTTTACTCCTCCTGACCCTTATGGCATTGGCAGAACAGGTGGAGCACTGGCTGAGTGTGGTGTACTAGCAGAGGCCATCTGGGTACATTTGTGACTGGCCGTTGCAGTGGTCTCCCTGCAGTAGCTCCAATAAGCTGGGTATTCAGCCTGTCTTGATAATATTCCAATTTTTCTTCCCTTTGGAAGAAAAAGCAGGGAAGAATTCCTCCATTTTGGCTTTATAACGAGGATCTAAGAGAATTGCCATCTAATACTCATCCCTCTGCTTGATGCTAATATTACTCTTGTCACTGTCAAAGAAACAGAGAATACAGCCTGCCATGCTTACCAGGGGCCTTTCATGGTTGGTGTTCTTGGCCAGAGTGGTTGTCATCAGTATCATTGTCTTGGAAAAAATAAGGGTCAACCTCCTCCCCTGGCTGTGCTGTGCAAAGGCTCCCTCTGCATTCAAGGGAGAGTTTTCCTCCTCTGACGGATCTTGGCTGTTTTTTATGTGTGATCACCTCCCTTGGGCCTCCAAACATTATACTAATATAATAATAATATAATAATAGTTCTTGGATGGTGAATTTTGGGACATAATACTGTGTTCAGGGGCCACTATGTGACATGAAGCTGTGTGCAGGCGCTGCTATGGGACATTATACTGTGTGCAGGGGCCACTGTGGCACATTATACTGTGTACAGGGGCCAATATGGGACATTATACTGTGTGTAGAGGATGCTATGGAACATTATACTGTGTGGAGGGGCCACTATGGGATATTATACTGTGTAGAGGTGCCGCTATGTAACATTATACTGTGTACAGGTACCAATATGGGACATTATACTGTGTATAGGGCTGCTATAGGACATTATACTGTATGCAGGGGCTGGTATGGGACATTATACTGTGTGCAGGGGCCAGTATGGGAAATTATACTGTGTGGAAGGGTGCTATGGGAGTTTATACTGTGTGCAGGGGCCACTATGTGACATTATACTGTGCGGTGGGGCCACTATGGAACTTTATACTATGTGGAGGGGCCACTAAGTACATTATACATAAATACAGATGAAAGCGTTCACTGCATTAACAGTATCAGACCCTGTTCACACAGTGGAATCTGGCGCTGATTTTGCAGTGGATTTTGCCACTAAATCAGCAGAATATTCTTCCCCCATTCTTCCTCCCATTGAAACCAATTGGAGCAGGATGTTGTAAAAAAAAAAAACGTCATGCTTGATCTTGCCGCAGATTCTGAAGCTAATTCTGAGGCTGCGGCTTGAGACTCCCCACTGGTTAGACTCACTGTACCACTAAGACCAGCAGTAGTGTTGCTGTTTCCACCAACATTCTTATAGTTAGTAAATGCAAATGTGTTTCCTCACCTCCCCTTCTTTTGCCTGTCACCTGTCCTGTTTTTTTCCACTCATTTTTCTGCACACTGTTTAATTATAATAGTGATTGGCAACAATTCTGGCTCTGTGTGTAAGTGTTTTTTCTTTGTTTTTGTTGGCTTTTTTCACTTCACTTCAAGAATTTTTTTAGATTAGAGCAGGTTATTAAAATGTATATTGGCTGAACAAAAACAAAAAAAAGGGTTAAGTAACAGATTTTTTTTTTTTTAAATTTGCACAGGCAGCAATACTGTATATATGACTTTGAACAGCAACAACAAAAAAACACTCAAGAAGCAAATACTTTTTTCAGATTAAACACTACCTCACTCTGTGTATTGGTGAGCAGAAATAACATTAAATAACATAAAAACGAGTTGTTGTTTTTTCAGCTTAGCACAGGCTGTATATTGGGTAAAAAAAAATAGTTATATAACATATTTTTTTAGATTTGTGCAGGCAGAATCAGTGCTTTGATATTAGCTACAGCAGTTGTTTAAACTTTTGCCCCAAAAAACTTTAACAAAAGATCGTTAGGAGCTGCAGGATGTACTGTCAGTAAAAAGCATGTTTAAACACGCTTTATACAGCAGCACAAATCTGCTCCCTCTCTCCTATCTATGATTTCTATCACTAATCTGCCTGTAAATTGCTTATATCTGTCTAAATTCTCCTTCTATTCCTAATTATTGCTTACAATTGTAAGTTTCTCAGAACTGAGTGGTCTGTATGATGCAGTGAGATAAAACACAAACCCTACACTATCTACATCATTATTGTAAATGCCTTTGATCATGCTTACTACACATTATATAGTATATATGACATCAGCAGTGTAAAGTGTCCTATAGTGTCCATATTAGGACATCCTCAGATATCAGAGTCAAACATCAGATTAATGGCAGTTTACAACTGTGATACCTGACTTTGATACCTGACTCTGACACCTGACTTTGATACCTGACTCTGACACCTGACTTTGATACCTGACTCTGACACCTGACTCTGATACCTAACTTTGACTCTGACACCTGACTCTGACACCTGACTTATTATACATGACACCTGACTTTATGCAGTTTCTGGACTGGTTGAAAAACTCAGATGACTTCTGTCTTTCATCTGTGACTGAGTCACAAGTCTCTGTGTGCCTCCTAATGATTGTCCAGGATGACTGCCCTCTGAGTGAACTTACTGCTCAGACTCAGGAGTAGAAGATACATTGTATAAGGCTGCAGGCTGAGAAGCTGCATGAGGTCTGATAAAAAGAGGTCTGACACAAAGTTGTCTGATACCTGATACCTGACTCAGAGATGAAAGTCAGAAGTCATCTGAGTTTTTCAACCAGCCCACAGACTGCACAATGTGAATGGGACCTGTTTAGATGCCATTCATTATGCTGTACCAGTAAATTGCCACAAGTTAGTCACTGGCAAATTTGTAGATAGCCCAGGGGGATTTCACTGGGATTTGATAAGTTGTCCATTAATGTTCTTTTTCACCAAATCTATCACATGTCCGTTTTTTTTAGTGGACAGAATTGTTGCAGAGTGTGATTGCTGGATGTGGCAGAGTCAAAACCAGATAGACATTTGTATATAACAGGAACAGACTTTAGTGAAACATGATTGCAGTAAGAGAAAGTCCACCTCACATGGTGAATAACAGATCTAGTACATCACACACACTAACACAAAAACAGGATGTGTATATCAACCAGCATCAAAAACAACAAAGTACAGAGTGTCTACAGATAAACATTTAGTAACAGCTACATCTAGTGTCATAAATGTGAACTGCAGTCAATCCAGCAATTATAGAGACAAAGCTGGCTGTTGCATATCTCCAACAAGAATAACGCGGGGTGCAGGCATTAACCATCCATTATTTTTAACATTAATGTCTATGGCTAACGGACAGTAATGGACGGTCGTCCGTTATACTGTTGGGTTTTTTATGCGTATGCTCAGAAAGAAGAACAAAAAAATAAGCAAAACATACAGTCTAAAAAACGGACACATTAACATCAGTTACTGTCTGTTATGATAGGTGTCCATTTTTTTTAACGGACCCTATCAGAACAGACATACAACAGTAGTGTGAATGCCCCCTAAGGGAGCAGTAAAAAGGAAGTATTATTTAGGATAAGTAAAAGTCAGAAATGTCTGTGCCTATTTATGCACTGAAATGATTCTTCTGCCACTATTGTGAGGAATGAGGTCTGAAGAGTCTGAAGCCCCTGTAAAGTACAGTTATATAGGGGGCGGACCTCATCTGTTGGCCAATCAGAAACTGCATATAGTCAGGTATAATAAGTCAGGTGTCAGAGTCAGGTGTCAAAGTCAAAGTCAGGTATCAAAGTCAGGTGTCAGAGTCAGGTATCAAAGTCAGGTATCAGAGTCAGGTATCAAAGTCATGTGTCAGAGTCAAGTGTCAGAGTCAGATATCACAGTTGTAAACTGCCATTAATCTGATGTTTGACTCAGATATCTGAGGATGTCCTAATATGGACACTGTACAGTTCAGGCATTTCTAGTCGTATTGTGCCTCGTTATTGTTTTAGTTTATTGTTGTAGTTATGTCTGGTTTTAAAGGGATTCTATCATTTACCTCAAGCACATTCAACTATCGCCACCATGTTACAGAGCACATTACACTGACAAACACAGTTGTACTGTTTGCTTGAATGTATCTGTTTTTCCTTTGTAACTGTAAGCTCTATACTTTTTATGCATATTAAATCTTAAAATTTAATATGTGCTTGGATCTAAAACATTCCCACAGTCCTGAAGAGGGAAAATTCTGCTTAACTTTGTTACGCAGGGCAGCACGGTGGCTCAGTGGTTAACACTGCGGCCTTGCAGCGCTGGAGTCCTGGATTCAATTCCTGCCATGGACAACATCTGTAAGAAGTTTGTATGTTCTTTCCATGTTTGCGTGGGTTTCCTCCCACACTCCAAAGACATACTGATAGGGAAATGTAGACCATGAGCTCTATATGGGACAGTGACTGACAATGTCTGTAAAGTACTGTGGAATATGATGGCATACAAGTAAGCATAAATAAATTACCTTTATCATACAGGGGTGAACCTAGCCTCTCTGCTGCCTAAGGCAACTATAGAAAGGCACCTGCCCCCCCCCCCCCAAAAAAAAGATACCCACCTGGCTATCTTTGGTTGCGTAATGGGGCTCCCCATTGGCAGATCAAAAAATCCACTTATTTGGCCACCACATAGTATAACACCCCTTTTTTTGTCCCACACATGATATACAACCCCCTTTTTTTTGCCCTACCACACGATACATGACCCCCTTTTTTCCCCACAACATGATACTTGACCTCCTTTTTCTGGCCCCCCCACATGGTATATAACTTCCCTTTTCTGGCCCTTCACATGGTATATGACCCCCTCTTTTTTCCCCCACACAGTATATGACCCCTTTTTTTGCCCCACATGGTATATAACCCCTTTTTTGCCCCCTACCCAGTATCTGACCCCTTTTTATGGCCCACACACAGTATATGATCACTTTTTATGGCCCCCACACAGTTTCTGACACCTTTTTATGGCCACCACATAGTATCTGACCCCCTTTTATGGCCCTCACACAGTATCTGACCCCTTTTTATAGCCCCACACAGTAAATGACCCCTTTTTATGACCCCACACAGTATATGATCCCCTTTTTTTTAATCCTCCACACACAGCAGATGATCCTCTATTTATGGCCCCCACACTGTTTAAGACTCCCTTTTATACACCCCACAGTGTATGACCCCTTTTTTTTACACACACCTCACCAACAGGACCCCCTTTTTTCCCCCATCACCACACAGAGTAGTGGCCAATAATTTTTACTCAACAGGTCCACGTTCCTGTCTATCCGCCCTCCCCCTGCCAGGGTTCGTTGTAGCCTCATAGTCGCCTCATGGAAGGTGCACCCCTGTTTGTATGCCACTGTGCTAGAGGTTCACTGTGTAATGCCAGGAGGCTCAGGTCTGGGTGGTTTAAGTATGTTGGTATCTTATCTACTGTAACTGGTGGGTGGTGTCAGCTATTTATGTGGATGTTGGGGGTCACTTCCCTACTTTGTAACCTAGTGTGAAATTGTGAAAGTGAGAGGGGAATTCATATCATACTTTCCCTGACGTGACATGTTTTGCAAGCATTCTGGTGTCATCAGGGATATGGGCTTGTGACCCTGCTTTTGCACTAATAGGTTCCCTAATGTGAACAAAGCCTGATAGAAACCACCATTTATAAAAAAAATATTGTAAGTTTAATATTTGTGTTCAAAATAAGAGGACTTTAATACAGTACCTGTCAAAAGTTTCAGTCAGGCAAAGAATACTTTTTGTTAAAAACAGCCTGCGTGTGGGCAGAATATGAATCATGAAACCATCTTGGTCGTATCTTGAGCATTTAAGATAAAGTAATTCCTTTCGTTGTGGAAACAGATCACAAAGATAACAATTACTATTGTATTCTGCACCCAAGTAATAGCTGCACAGAGCTTCAGAACTCCTGTCTTTTTTTTTCTAAAAGTGGGTTCTTTTAACATCCAGTGCAACCTGATGTATGATTAATATTGTCTGACAAGAGATGATGCCTTTGTCATGCTTTACTGATCTTAATGCCTATTATAGCAGTGTTATGATGGCACTTCTGTTAAAAAAATAAGATGTTTGGTCCTTTTTTGGTATGGAATAATAAAGTCATTGCTTAATACACGCATAGAAAAAGCACACATTCAAAAATCATTATAATTTACATTGTCTTGTAACTTACTGTAAAACAGTAAACAGAACAGTAAAGCTGTGGTTAGTCTGAACTGTAGGAATGATCTGACACCACAGGAAACACTATCCTAATAATATCCTTTCTTAAACCACATAATGGTTATAATGTCCAGTGAATAAACAACAGGTTTTTTCTTATTTGTTAATCTATATTAGAGAAGACTGAAAATCATGAATCATCACAGCAATATCCCTTAAGAGGTTTTCTGACTGCATGTATGAAAAAGCTTAAAACATTTAGAAACATCATTTGAAAGTCAATTTTGCACCTAAAAATGTTCAGTCTGATGTTGTTCTATTTGTACTTCATTTTTTTCTGTATTCTGTAAAATGTGATGTACAGTAGGTTGGTTGGTGGTAACATAAATGGGTATTCTCATTCAACAAATCTTTGCCACACTGTTTCCCTAACTTCCACAGAAGTGAGTCGGAAATACAAAAACAGCGAGTTTGACTGTTTCTGTTATCCCAGTCACCTCTGTCTGCCGCATCCAGGAAGGATCAGGTTAAGACACTCCCATTTGAGTGATAGGTGTGACTCCTAGAGATCTGTCATACATATATGGCTTCTAAAACAAGAGCAGAGGCAGTTTTATCTCCTCTACTGAAAAAAGGGATGAAAAAGGGATCCCTAAAACAGATAAAAGAGATTATAAAATAGATAGTTATTTGTTCTTTCCTGGTGTGTTGAACAAAAGCGTCAAAAAGAATAGCTGTGGGAGATTATGGAGTCCTGGCAGAAATATTTAAAGAAATAATAAAGCTCTGGTTAGTATTGTGACCCAGATTGGGGAAATATAAGTTATAATACAAAGCAATGTGAATAAAATCAGAGAGAGAGAATTAAAGGGAGTCTATCATTTACAAAACTCAATTTTGTGTAGGGTGCTTGAGTAGGATGGAAATGAAGATGGCCAACGGAGCATGCACTGTCAGCTCTGCCCGAACCCAAAGTGGCAGAACTGACAGCGCATGCGCAGGATTACGATTTCTCTGAAGATAGATACTGATGATGATGCAGTGAAGAGGAGGAAGAAGAACAGAGTGCATCATCGGATGGGACATGCATAGAATTGTCAGGAGGAGGGAGAGAACAGACAGAAGGGTATGATGCTGCAGTGCTCCATGCACAGGCGAAATGCCCCCTGTGCTCCGTGATCTTCATTTGCATATCAGCAAATATTGCTTTTATTCAAAAACGACTGCCTGCAAAACAAAAATAAAGGCTATTCCAACATGGGGTTAGTGAAAATTGAGTTTTGTGAATGATAGACTCCCTTTAATGAATTAATGAATTAAAGAGTAAGTGTTCTAGAAGGCAAGCTCAATGAAGTAAGAAAGGAGTTAAAAGAGGTGAAAGTGGCATAAGATAGTGGAGATGGAAGATAGAAGTTGTCAGGCAAAATATAATATTCAATGGCTTTCCTGAAAGCAATGAAGAGATTGTAAAGAAAAAGGTGTGCCCACCCTAAATAAATGTTAAAAACATCACATTTTATTGAGTAACATTAAAAACTGACTGATAAGCCGATAAGCACCATGCTCAATTAAAAACTGGTATCCAAAACTGCAAAATTACATCTATCCTAAGGTATGGGTCAGTGCTGCCACACTATGTACTGTACATATTAAACCTGTGAGAAGCAAATACACACCCACCTATAAAGTTTTCCCTAAGCTTAATCTATTAACAGTACTTGACTCAATTTCTATCCCTATATTTCAGTATATTCTAATTGAACTAGCTGCTAGTCCACAGCTGAACTAGAGTATGGGAAGGTTCTACCACACTACCTGAATGTTAAACCAGTGAGAAACACCTATACTCCCGCTTTTAGAGCTTTCCATGAACAAAATCACAGTGTGGACTACTCTCCACTTTTCTTTTACCATGTTGAGTGACCCACAAGGATGGCTAGGAGGCACAAGTTTGGCCCTGGGGTCATTATGGGACATTTTATTGGGTCTTTATTCTTACCTGTTTGTCCGACTTTGGTTGACCTGAGAGGATGACCATCATTTTGATTATGGTTTGGAAGTCATGTGGAGGAGGTCATATGAGGTCTTATATTGACCCCAGTGACCTATTGCTATACAGTGTAAGGACCCAATAAGTTTAAATAGGGTGAATTGCATTTACCCATCTACTAGAGTGATCTAACTATACTGCATTCTTGGAATCGTTATGTACGATCCAATATTTCTCAGTTCGAGGAGTAAAAACAATGTTATTAAGTCAATTATTGACTGTCTCTTCTCAACTGTAAACTCTTCCATTTGTTTGAACATATCGGCATAAGCTCGCATTTCCTCTCATTTCTATAAGGAACTCAATCAGTGGCATCACAGTCAAGGCATATGTATCTGTCCTACATACTTCTCTTCGGTCTCCTTCAGCTACAATCAGGGATTTCAGTGTCTTGTTACCTTAGAGACTTCCCCTGCCTACCAGTATTACGTCACTAAATGGCGCCCCCTCTGAATCAGCTGGAGGGGTGTATCCGAATGACATGGATGGTTGGGAAGGGTTTCCAATGAAGTCCGGCCTACTTACACTGGCAGCTGGACGGCAATCGGTGTCAGAACATCTGAGTACCAAAGCCCACCATCAGGGCTCAGGGAACTGCAGTTTTCACAGCAAATCATCACAGCCAGTGGCATAGGTAACGGGGGGGAGGGGGGCCAGAAGGGGTGACAGGCCGCAGCAAAAAAACACTGCAGGCAAAACCGCGGCAGTAACACATTGTGGTTTTTCCCGCAGTACTTTTCACAGAAGGTCCACAGAGGTTTCCTCTGCAGACTTTCTGCTTCCATTTTACCTATAGGTAAACCGCCAGTGTTTCCATAGGTACAGGTGCAGCTCAATAAATTAGAATATCTTTGAAACGTTTATTTCTTTCAGTAATTACATTAAAAAAGTGACCTCCTATATTTTCTAGATTCTTTACACACAGAGTGTTCTATTTCAAGTGTTTTATTTATGTAAATGTTGATTATGGATTACAGCTAATGAAAACCCAAATCTAAGAAAATTAGAATATTTTGAAAAAGTTCAGTATTGTAAATTCAGTGTGTCACCTGCCAAGGTTTCCTAAGACTTTAAATGGTGCCTCAGTCTGGTTCAGTAGGACAAACAATCATGGAAGACGCTGATTATGAATTGTATTACTGAATTACTGAAATGAATGAACGTTTCAAAAATATTCTAATTTATTGAGATGCACATATATAATTGACATGCTGAGATTTCTAAAACCGCAACAGTTTTGGAAATCGCAGCATGTCTGCTGCATGTATTTTTCTGCAATGATTTGCTAGAATCCCATCCACTTTGCAGGAACTGTAAAATGCCGGATTTTTTCCCATGGCGTTTTCGCCATGTGGGGCCCCATCCCATTCCCACTTTGCGGTAAAATACGCGCAGCGGAGACGCTGCGATTTCCAAAAGAGTCGCGGTTTTGGAAATCGCAGCATACCTACAGAGACACCGGTGGTTTAGATATAATTGAAGCAGAAAGTCAGCAGAGGAAACTTCTGCAAACTTTCTGTGCAAAGGGCTGCAGGAGAAACGCGATGCGTCGCCACCTCGATTTTTCCCGCAGTGCTTTCTTGCTGCAGGACGCCATGTGGGGCCTTAGCCTTAAGGAGTTTTCCAGCTCATTTTTATTGCTGATCTATCCTCAAAATAGATCATCAATAAGAGATAAGTGATTCCCCACTGATCAGCTGTATGAAGGGGCCATGGCACCTGTTTATATCACACGCTGTCTGTTTATAATGACCATGTGATGTAATTACAGCCCTGTCTCATAGATGTGTATAGGACGAGGCTGTAGTTACATTACATGGCCGCTATCTGATTAATGACACTATGTAAACAGAGAAGGGGTCACGGCACTTACACAGGTACCATGGCTCATTCAAACAGCTGATCCTGGGGTTCCCAGATATTGGAACCCCACTAATTTTTTTTATCTTTTGTTTACCTTTTAGTTAGGAAATGTCTGGGGAATTATTAATAAGGGGCACTATTTAAAGGGGGTACACAGGGAAGTTATAAATTTAAAGATGCACTTGGGGGTATTATTCATTATGGGTTGGTCATATTATATATTTTATAGTTGGGGTAGCAGAAGGATGGGTGTGCAGGTGAGGACAATGTGGGTCAGGTGCTTGGAAAAGTAAGGAGCCAAAGATGTCTGTGCTGCCAACTTTACAGAGACTGGAAGAAGTGGTCATGGTGGTCCAGATGGAAGAGACGGGGAATATGAACGATAAGTCAGAGACGTCAACTTTAAGTCACTAAATGTTACTGCCCTGTATTCACCTAAATCGTCTGCAGAGCCCTGTGTAGAGACGATATACCACTATATGGTCTATAGTGATAATAATTGGTATACCTAAGTTGGGGGCCCACTTGGACATGTTCGTACCCCCCCCCCGTGCTGAACCCCTAGATACGCCGCTGTTGTTTATTTACAAGTCTGTAATGGTTGGGCCGTTCTCTTGATGAGCCCCTGAAGTGATTAGGTGTGAAACGCGTAAAGAAGAAACCGAGAGAGGGCTCTGGCTGTGTGACTGGGATTCATTATCCCACCTAACACAAAACTGTTACAGGGAATATATACTTGTAGTAATGAGGGATAGAGTTAGGCTCATCTATTATTAGAATCTGAATCCACAGTATACATTAAGACTAGTGGATGTTCAAGGTATGAACCAATTCAGTAATTTTACAGCCAGTGGTTGTAGAGTGCAGTAAACTAGTTGACTTCAGCATCTCAGCCGGTCTGGCAGTAGTAGCGTTGCAGTTTTGTTCCTCTATCAGGAAGGATACTAGATATCATTTTACACTCAGCCGTATACTTTTTAGGGGCTGCTTTATAGCCCTATATCTTTTAAGTAGTATCTACATTAAAAGTTAAATTTTATTTAATTTTTTTTTGTTTCCCTACATTTCTGTGATTTTTTTGTAGAGCTTTCCGTAAAGGGGTATTCCCATGAACATAATCATATCTATATTTGTAGATAATTAAAAGTTAAACATTTTTGCAAATATAAGTAGTTAAAAATTCTTCAGCGTTTTAAAGATTTTCTCTAACTACAGTCATATGAAAAAGTTTGGGCACCCCTATTAATCTTAATCATTTTTAGTTCTAAATATTTGGGTGTTTGCAACAACCATTTCAATTTGATATATCTAATAACTGATGGACACAGTAATATTTCAGGATTGAAATGAGGTTTATTGTACTAACAGAAAATGTGCAATATGCATTAAACCAAAATTTGACCGATGCAAAAATTTGGGTACCCTTATCATTTTATTGATTTGAATACTCCTAACTACTTTTTACTGACTTACTGAAGCACAAAATTGGTTTTGTAACCTCACTGAGCTTTGAACTTCATAGCCAGGTGTATCCAATCATGAGAAAAGGTATTTAAGGTGGCCAATTGCAAGTTGTTCTCCTATTTGAATCTCCTCTGAAGAGTGGCATCATGGGCTCCTCAAAACAACTCTCAAATGATCTGAAAACAAAGACTGTTCAACATAGTTGTTCAGGGGAAGGATACAAAAAGTTTTTTTCAGGGATTTTATCTTTTTGTTTTCCCTGTGGGGGACAAAATAAGGGAATGGGAGCCCACAGGGGCCGTTCTTGTTAAGCCCCGAAGTGGCGGGCCAAGAAAAATATCAGAAAGGCAGAGAAGAAGAATGGTGAGAACAGTCAAGGACAATCCACAGACCACCTCCAAAGAGCTGCAGCATCATCTTGCTGCAGATGGTGTCACTGTGCATCGGTCAACAATACAGCACACTTTGCACAAGGAGAAGCTGTATGGGAGAGTGATGCGAAAGAAGCCGTTTCTGAAAGCACGCCACAAACAGAGTCGCCTGAGGTATGCAAAAGCACATTTGGACAAGCCAGCTTCATTTTGGAAGAAGGTCCTGTGGACTGATGAAACAAAGATTGAGTTGTTTGGTCATACAAAAAGGCGTCATGCATGGCGTCAAAAAAACACAGCATTCCAAGAAAAACACTTGCTACCCACTGTAAAATTTGGTGGAGGTTCCATCATGCTTTGGGGCTGTGTGGCCAATGCCGGCACCGGGAATCTTGTTAAAGTTGAGGGTCGCATGGATTCAACTCAGTATCAGCAGATTCTTGAGAATAATGTACAAGAATCAGTGACGAATTTGAAGTTACGCCGGGGATGGATATTTCAGCAAGACAATGATCCAAAACACAGCTCCAAATCTACTCAGGCATTCATGCAGAGGAACAATTACAATGTTCTGGAATGGCCATCCCAGTCCCCAGACCTGAATATCATTGAACATCTGTGGGATAATTTGAAGCGGGCTGTCCATGCTCAGCGACCATCAAACTTAACTGAACTGGAATTGTTTTGTAAAGAGGAATGGTCAAAAATACCTTCATCCAGGATCCAGGAACTGATTAAAAGCTACAGGAAGCGACTAGAGGCTGTTATTTTTGCAAAAGGAGGATCTACTAAATATTAATGTCACTTTTCTGTTGAGGTGCCCATACTTTTGCACCGGTCAAATTTTGGTTTAATGCATATTTTACATTTTCTGTTAGTACAATAAACCTCATTTCAATCCTGAAATATTACTGTGTCCATCAGTTATTAGATATATCAAATTGAAATGGCTGTTGCAAACACCCAAATATTTAGAACTAAAAATGATTAAGATTAATAGGGGTGCCCAAACTTTTTCATATGACTGTATCTTAGTGCTGACATCTGTTGTCTTGATCGGTTGCCAATGGATACGACCACGAATGCAGAAACTTTCTATGGTCTGGGACATGACAGGAACCTAGCCATGATTTTATTATTGTAGCTAGGTTATCAGGCAGGGACATTACATGTATCAGAAGATATTCTGGCCACAATCAGGAAATCATGGCTGATTTTCTGACCTTAGAAAGGTGCTGCATTGATGGTCATATCCACTGGCAACCGATCAAGACAACAACTTGTGACCACAAGATATTTAGAGAAAATCTTTAAAACGCTGCAAAATGTTTAATTACTTATATTTGCAAAAATGTTTAACTTTTAATTATCTACAAATTTAAAAAAGGTTATGTTCGTGGGAATCCCCCTTTAAGTATCAGCTATTAGCAGTAACTATTACTACAGCAGCATAACACGTTGCTGTTTCATCAGTTAAGATTTATAATATAGAGTCACAAGACAACACAGTAGCGTGCATCATATTCCCCCTCCTTTCCCCATATTCTGGCACTAATGCATGGCCGTGTGATGGGATTGCATCTTTTCCCCACAGAAATGGATTGGATAATGTTAGTAAAAATGTAGTAACACATCTTTTTTGTACAGAGGGGGCCTATAGGGTCCCCATGTGATATGAACATTGTAGTAAGGATAAAATGCAATTTTGGGGAGGCTTCAGGTAATGGAATTTGTGGAGATGAATGGATCTAATATATTTGTTTTCTCAGATTACTCTGTAGCATCTCAAAAAGAGAGAGTGAACTTTGTTGATGTGAAAAATCAATTGAGAAATACAAATATGAAATACTTAATGACTTATCCAGCTAAGCTAAGAGTTGTCGATCAAGAGCAAACAAGGTTTTTGAATTGCCTAAAGCAGCAAGTAAGTGACTAGATGCCAGGGGAGTGAGGAAGAGTAAGGATAGTGATTAAGGGAAGCGTCGGGGAGGAACAATGTAGCACCAGGTGTCGTGGCATTGGATAACCTTTTTAGTTTGTTTGTTTTGTTTTTTTGCACTACTGCAATCTGGGTGTAACATTTATAGACTGGACTGGAAGCTATTATATGTTAAGCAGACAGCCAGTATCTCTTTTAATGAATGTTCAGGGGAGATCATGTTGAAAAGGGATATGAGACAGGGATATCCTGTCTCATGTGATGGAGGGGATTATTGAGTTTTAGAAGTTCTCAAGTTTAAAAATAAATTGCCAGAAATCAACTATATTAATATTGGATCCTAGGATCAATCTTGGTAATGTAAAGACTCAAACAGTTGATAATGATGGATATGGTAAATACTTAGTTAGAATGTAGAGATGGGAGAACTGCTTTGTCATAAACCGGGTGCATTCTGAATATTCTAAATTGTTAGTCTTTTTAAACTAAACTAAACAAGAGGCGATTCATCTGGAATGAACAAAAATAGACGCCACTATGTGAAAATGGCTGCTGCCCCTTATTTGACCAAGAAATACAAAGGAGACACATGTGTATGACACTGTGACGTTGTAGCATCACCAGTCTCTCAGCCAATAGACAAGGGTAGGTGGACACCTTACAGTGCTCATGTCATATGCACTATATAATGTTGTGCACTCGTGATCAGCCTTTATTTGCTGTAATGGTGGACATACGAATGCATCTATGATCCATCTCCCTGCATCATACATGACACCAGTCTGAAAAAGCTTGCTTGCAGCAAGCAATAGTGACAGGACTAGGAGAACTTAGATTCAAGCAATTATACAGGTAGATTATTGCTAGAAATTGATAAGATAGGATCATAGGACTGAGGGCATAGCAGTGCTGCTACCACAGACAGACAGACACACACACACACACACACAAGGATAGTTAACAATTTAATTGCCAATAATCTAATGTTGTCTGTCTGTTGTGCAATAGAGGAGCTTCATCTATGTACTCGGTCTTTAAACATATTTCTTACTGACAAGATAATCCTCTTAGTGAAAAATGTTTTGTTAATGAGTTTTTTGGGCAAGAGTTTACATTTTTTTTATTAAATACATACTTCTGTTCAGACAGCACAGTGCTGAGTCCACATACACAAATATATAAAAAAAAGAATCTCTGTTATTTCAGGACACCGTGTCCATCACATTGCACTATACCATACTGTTGGTGCCACAGTGTTGGCATAAACAAAAACTAAACAATTTTGATTTCACGTGTTGATTTTTTTTTTTTTAAAGCCAATTCTTCATCACTTTTCAACTACGCTGACAGCCACAAATTTTTCTCCCAAATAACAATAAGCCTTTAGCACTTACAAGCCATCAAAACAGACAAATTTTTCTACAAAATCATAGTTTTTTGTAATATAACTGCCAAATGTGTCTAAAAAAACCACGGACAAGCACTTTTTTCCCAAAAGAACTGTCATTTTTGGAGCATTTTAAATGTTAAAATGCATAGAAGTGAGTAGCAGCACAGTGTATGGTTAAATTTGGAGTTTGTATCCACTGCTTACTATTTGTTTTTCCATAGACATACAGTACATTCAGGGCAGGTTTTAGACAAAGTGGGGCCCTGGGCAAGTATACAAGTGGAGCACTAAATTCTAAGACATATCCAGTGGTGGAACTGGAGGGGCCACTATGGGACATTATACTGTGTGAAGGGGCTGCCATGGAACATTAACCCCTTAATGAGATTGGACGTACTATTACATCCTGCGCGCTTGGTACTTCGCACAACAGAGCATAATAGTATGCCCAAGGGTGCCCTCTCACTATCTGGCATCGAAACCAAGTGTTAGCTGTAACTGACAGCTAACCCTCTGCTCCATAAACCCCAGTCGGAGCTGGGCTCCGGTCAGTGGTTTTAACCCCTTGGATGCCGTGGTCAAACATGACCATGACATTCAAGGGTTTACGCCATGTTGCCGCTCCCCTTGGCACCCCCCCGCAGCGAGATCGGGGGGATGCCGATATCTATAATCTGAAGCCCGGGGTCTGGCCAGTGACCCCAGGCTGTGTGGAGCCCCCAGTACCTGGTTGATCCTGCGGACCTCCGGAAGTCATCCTCTGCGTCTGCAAAGGCTGACTTCCTGTATAGACTGCAAGACACATATATGCTTGTGTCTTGCAATCTATAATACTGAGCTAGCGATCAAAGCATTGCTGGCTCAGGTGTCCTAATGGGACACATGAAAAAAATTTAAGAAAGTGAAAAAAAATAAAAATAAAGTGTGTGAAAAAAATAATAAAAGAATAAAACCCCGAAAATTCCCTTTTCCTATATAAAATGAATTATATAAAAAAAACTAAAATTTTATAAAAACATATGCATATTTGGTATAAACGCGTCCATAACAACCTATACAATAAAACTGAAACAATATTTAACATACACGGTGAACATCGGGAAAAAAAACCGGAAAAAAACGACGTAATGATTTTTCGCCATCTCACCTTATAAAATATGCCATAAAAAGTGATCAAAAAGTCATATGTACCCCAAAACAGTACCAATAAAAAGCACAGGTTGTCCCGCAAAAAAAGGCCCTCAAATAACTCTGTAACCCGCAAAATAAAAATGTTACGCATCTTAGAAGATGGTGATGCAAAACCAATTCATTTACACACGTGGACAAATTTGTTGGTACCCCTTGTTTAATGAAAGAAAAACCCACAGTGATCACAGAAATAACTTGAATCTGACAAAAGTAATAATATATAAAAATTCTATGAAAAAGAACAAATGAAAGTCAGACATTGTTTTTCAACTTTGCTTCAAAAGAATTTTTTTTAAAAAGTAAACTCATGAAACAGGCCTGGACAGAAATTATGGTACCCTTAACTTAATATTTTGTTGCACAACCTTTTGAGGCAATCACTGAAATCAAACAAATCCTGTAACTGTCAATGAGACTTCTGCACCTCTCAACAGGTATTTTGGTCCACTCCTCATGAGCAAACTGCTCCAGTTGTCTCGGGTTTGAAGGGTGCCTTTTCCAGACGGCATGTTTCAGCTCCTTCCAAAGATGCTCAATAGGATTTAGGTCAGGGCTCATAGAAGGCCACTTCAGAAAAGTCCAATGTTTTCCTCTTAGCCATTCTTGGGTGTTTTTAGCTGTGTGTTTTGGGTCATTATCCTGTTGCAAGACCCATGACCTGCGACTGAGACCAAGCTTTCTGAAACTGGGCAGCACATTTCTCTCTAGAATCCCTTGATAGTCTTGAGATTTCATTGTACCCTGCACAGATTCAAGACAAGATTCAAGTCAATCTGTGCCAGATGCAGAAAAGCAGCCCCAGAATATAACAAAGCCTCCTCCATGTTTCACAGTAGGGACAGTGTTCTTTTCAAGATATGCTTCATTTTTCCATCTGTGAACATAGAGCTGATGTGCCTTGCAAAAATTTTGATTTTTGTCTCATCTGTCCATAGGACATTCTCCCAGAAGCTTTGTGGCTTGTCAACATGTAGTTTGGCAAATTCCAGTCTGGCTTTTTTATGATTTGCTTTCAACAATGGTGTCCTCCTTGGTTGTTTTCCATGAAGTCCACTTTGGCTCAAACCACGACGGATGGTGCCATTTGACACTGATGTTCCTTGAGCTTGAAGTTCACCTTTAATCTCTTTAGAAGTTTTTCTGGGCTCTTTTGTTATCATTCATATTATTCTTCTCTTTGATTTGTCATCAATTGTCCTCCTGTGTCCACGTCCCGTGGATCTTAAATTTCTGAATAATATGTGCAACTACAGTCACAGGAATATGAAGCTGCTTGGAGATGGTCTTATAACCTTTGACTTTGACATGCTTATCTGTAATTTTCTTCCTAAGCTCCTCAGACAACTCTTTCCTTCGCCTCCTCTGGTCCATGTTGAGTGTGGTACTCACCATGTCACCAAACAGCACAGTGAGTATCTGTAGCCCTATATACAGGCCCACTGACTGATTACAAGATTCTAGACACCTGTGATGCTAATTAGTGGACACACCTTGATTTAACATGTCCCTTTGGTCACATTATTTTCAGGGGTACCTTCATTTCTGTCCAGGCCTGCTTCATGAGTTTTCTTTTATAAAAAAATTCTGTTGAAGCATGGTTGAAAAGCAATGTCTGACTTTCATTTGTTAATTTTCATAGAATATTTATATATTATTACTTTTGTCAGATTCAAGTTATTTCTGTGACCATTGTGGGTTTTTCTTTCATTAAACTAGGGGTACCAACAATTTTGTCCACGTGTGTATGTCCCCAAATGGGTTTTTGTTCTGCAAAATTAGTATCACATAAAAAAACAATATAAATGAGGTATTTCCGTAATCGTACCGACCCGTAGAATAAAGGTAACATGTTACTTATGCTTTATGCTGCATGGTGAAAAATTCAAAAGGTAAAACACAATGCCAGAATTGATGGGGTTTTTTTTTTAAACCACCAAGAAAGAGTTAATAAAATTGATTCAATAAGTTATAGGCACCCAAAGATGATGTCACCCCGCAAACAACAATCCCTCATATGGCTACATCACCAGAGAAATAAAAAAAATATAGCTTGTACAATATGAAGACAAAAAAAAACAAAAATCAACAAATCATTAGAACAAAACTGGCTGTGGCAGGAAGGGAATGTATAAGCTGTGCGAGCATATATTAGGGTACACCCCAGATTTAGAGCTTACGAGGGAAAATAAACCAGAAGGGACCCCCAGAGTGATCCCCCCCAATAATAGGATATACTGGGGAAATAGTAGGGAATTTGGTGTTCCCAATGTTCTCCGTACAGCTTAAATATTCACTTTTCCCCATCCACTGTGTATTCATGCCTGGGATACTAATGTTCACTACACCCCTTGATAAATTCTTTGAGGGGTGCACTTTTCAAAATGGGGTCACTCCTTTAGGGAATCCACTTTTATGGTACCTTACAGGCTCTGCAAACATGACATGGCATCCAGATACTAAACATCTGAATCTGCACTCCAAAAGCCACATAATGCTACTTCCCTTCTGTGCCCTGCTGTGAGTACAAACTGCAGTTTATGCCTACATGTATGACACTGGTGTACCCAGGGTAACGTACTTAATGTCATATGTGGGTATAAAGTGCTGTTTGGGCACAGCCGGGTACAGAAGGGAAGGAGCACTATTTGGTTTTTGGAGCACAGACTTGGACGGTTTGGTTTTTGGACGCCATTGCACTTTTGCAGAGCTGAAATGCCAGTAAAGTGGAATCCCCTGACATGTAACCCCATTTTGGAAACTACACCTCTAAAGTAATTTATCCAGGGGTACAGTGAACATTTCTAAGCCCCAAGTGTTGCTATAATTTATTATCCATAAATGAATACGCAGCAGATGGTGAAAAGTAAAAATGACAATTTTTCCAGGAATACGTCATTCCAGTGCGTAATATGTTGTGCCTGGCTTGTATCAGAGGAGAAAGCTCCAAAAGCTGTTGTGCCCGGGATACCCGCTTAACAGTTTTTTGAGTGTGTGTCTGTGCAGATATAAGCTGGGCACAACATATTGGGCACTTAAATGGCATATCATGGCATATCTCTGGAAAAATTTTATTTTTAACTTTTCATTATCAGCTGTGCATTGATTTCTGGAAATTAAAAGAATGCAACACTTAAGGGTTAATAATGCTCGCTACACCACTTGATAAATCCCTTAAAGGGTGTAGTTTCCAAAATGGGATGACATGTCTGCGGATTCCACTTTACTGGCAATTCAGGGGCTCTGGAAAATAGCATGGTGTCCAAAAACCAAACTGTGCTCCAAAAACCAAAATAGCACTCCTTCCATTCTGTGCCCGGTTGTGCCCAAAGAGCAGTTTATACCCACATATGGTGTTGTTAAGTACATTATCCTGGGTACACCAGTGTCATACATGTGGGCATAAACTGCCATTTGGGCACACAGCAGGGTGCAGATGTGAAGGAGCACTATGTGCTTTTGGAGCGCAGATTTAGATTGTTGGTTTTTGGACCCCATGTCACATTTGCAGAGACCCTAAAATTGCCCCTACAAAATGGGGTCACTTCTTGGGGAATTCCAGTTTACTGGCACCTCTATGGCTCTGCAAAAACAACATGGCATCCAGAAAGTCCCTCTAAATCAGTACTCCAAAAGCTAAAAAAACACAGTGCTCCTTCCCTTCTGAGCCCCGCTGTGTGCCCCAGCAGCAGTTTATAACCACGTATATAATTTTTTTGTCTCTGGGATAGCCCACTTAATAGTTTTAGGAGTGCATGTCTCTGATGCCACAAAGTGGCCGCAACATATTAGGCTCTGCAATTGGATATTTCTTCAAAAACTAAAATTTTCACTTTGTACATAAATTTTTGGGAAGCATTTTTAGACTCAAAATGATAATACCCCTTGATATATTCCTAGAGGGGTGTAGTTTCTAAAATGGGGTCACTTTTGAGGGGTTTCCATTGTATTGGTACTTTAGGGGCTCTGCAAATGCGACATGGCACCTGAAAACTATTCCAGCAAAATCTGTCCTCCCAAAGTTAAATAGCGCTCTTTCCATTCTGAGCCCCACCATGTTCCTATACAGCAGATTATAGTCACATATGGGACATTTCTGTGTTCAGGAGAAATTATGTAACAAAATTTGGGGAGCTTTTTCTCCTTTGTTCCCTTGTGAAAATGAAAAATTTGGAGCTACATTGATGTTTTATTGGAAAAAAAGTAATTTTTCATTTTCATGTCCCAATGTTAATAAAATCTGTGAAACAGCTCTAGGGTCAAAATGCTCACATACCCCTTGATATGTTCTGTGAGGGGTGTAGTTTCTAAAATGGGGTCACTTTTAGGGGGTTTCCACTGTACTGGTACTTTGGGGGGTCTGCAAATGCAACATGGCATCTGAAAACTATTCCAGCAAAATATGCCCTCCAAAAGCAAAATAGCACTCTTTCCATTCCAAGCCCCACCATGTACCCATTCAGCAGTTTACGACCACATATGGGGTATTGCCATGTTCAGGAGAAATTGTTTAACAAACTGTGGGGTGCTTTTTCTCCTTTAACCCCTTGTGAAAATGAAAACTTTGGGGATAAAATGACGTTTTAGTAATTTTTCATTTATATATCTCAATGTTAGTAAAATCTGTGAAACGACTGTGGTGTCAAAATGCTCACTATACCCCTTAATGAATTCTGTGAGGGGTGTAGTTTCCAAAATGGGATCACTTTTAGGGGGTTTACATTGTTTTGGTACTCTAGGGGCTTTGCAAATGAGACATGGCACCTGAAAACTATTCCAGCAAAATCTGCTTTTCAAACGTCCAGTGTCACTCCTTCCCTTCCGTGCACTGCCATGTGCCCAAAGATCAGTTTACACCTACATGCGTGGTATTTCTGTCCTTGGGAGAAATTGCATAACAAACTGTGAAAGTTATTTTCTCCTTTAACCCTTTGTGAATGTGTTAATTTTAGAGCTAAATGAAGAGATTAGTGAAACAAAATGAAACGTCTAAATTTCACCTCGATATCGTTTTAATTCTTGTGAAAGGCTTAAAGGATTAACAAACTTCACAAATGCTGTTTTGAATTATTTCAGGGGTGCAGTTTTGAAAATGGGGTGATTCATGGAGGTTTCAAATATATAGGCCTTTATAATCCTCTTCAGAACTGAAGTGGTCCCTAAAAAAATTAGTTTGGGAAATTTTCTTGTAAATCTGGAAAATCGCTGTTACACTTGTAAGCCTTCTAACATCCAAAATAAAGGATGATTAAAAGATGATGCCAATATAAAGCAGAGATATGGTAGATAATATTTATTAATGTATTTGGGTGGTATGACTATCTGTCTGAAAAGCAGAGCATTTCACATTTTGAAAATTGCGATTTTTATTTCCAAATTTCCATCAAATTTCCTAATTTTTAATAAAAACAATAATATTGATTTGTGTTTACCACTAACATGAATTACAATGTGTCATGAAAAAACAATCTCCAAATCACTTAAAGCGTCTCAAAGTTCTTGCCATATAAAATGACACGTCAGTTTTGATAAACAAGGCCTGGTTAAGCTACAGTGGGGAAAAAAAGTATTTAGTCAGCCACCAATTGGGCAAGTTCTCCCACTTAAAAAGATGAGAGAGGCCTGTAATTGACATCATAGGTAGACCTCAACTATGAGAGACAAAATGAGAAAACAAATCTAGAAAATCACATTGTCTGATTTTTTTTTAAGAATTTATTTGCAAATTATGGTGGAAAATAAGTATTTGGTCACCTACAAACAAGCAAGATTTCTGGCTCTCACAAACCTGTAACTTCTTCTTTAAGAGGCTCCTCTGTCCGCCACTCATTACCTGTAGTAATGGCACCTGTTTGACATTGTTATCAGTATAAAAGACACCTTTCCACAACCTCAAACAGTCACACTCCATTATCAGTGGTCTTGTATGTCTTCCATTTTCTAATTATTGCTCCCACAGTTGATTTCTTCACACCAAGCTGCTTGCCTATTGCAGATTCAGTCTTCCCAGCCTGGTGCAGGTCTACAATTTTGTTTCTGGTGTCCTTCCACAGCTCTTTGGTCTTCACCATAGTGGAGTTTGGAGTGTGACTGTTTGAGGTTGTGGACAGGTGACTTTTATACTGATAACAATGTCAAACAGGAGCCATTACTACAGGTAATGAGTGGAGGACAGAGGAGCCTCTTAAAGAAGAAGTTACAGGTCTGTGAGTGCCAGAAATCTTGCTTGTTTGTATGTGACCAAATACTTATTTTCCACCATAATTTGCAAATAAATTCTTAAAAAATCAGACAATGTGATTTTCTAGATATGTTTTCTCATTTTGTCTCTCATAGTTGAGGTGTACCTATGATGACAATTATAGGCCTCGCTCATCTTTTTAAGTGGGAGAACTTGCACAATTGGTGGCTGACTAAATACTTTTTTTCCCCACTGTATGTGGGTATAAATGGCTGTTTGGGCACAGCCGGGCACAGAAGTGAAGGAGCGCTATTATGGTTTTTGGAGCACAGACGTAGACGGTTTGGTTTTTGGACACCATGACACTTTTTCAGAGCTCCTGAAATGCCAGTAAAGTGGAATCCCCTGACATGTCACCCCATTTTGGAAACTACACCCCTGAAGGAATTTATCCAGGGGTACAGTGAGAATTTTTAACCCCCAAGTGTTGCCTTAATTAATTTTCCAGAAATGAATACGCAGCAGATGGTGGAAGATGAAAATGACATTTTTTTCCAGGAATACGTAATTTCAGTGTGTAATATGTTGTGCCCGGCTTGTATCAGAAAGGAATGCTCCAAAAGCTGTTGTGCCCAGGACAAGTTGGGTACAACATATCGGCACTGAAATGGCGTATCTATGGAAAAATTGTAATTTTCACTTTTCATTATCAGCTGCACATTCATTTCTGGAAATGAAATTAATGCAACACTCAAAGTTTAAAAATGCTCGCTATACCACTTGATAAATGCCTTCAGGGGTGTGGTTTCCAAAGTGAGATCACATTTCAGCGGGTTCTACTTTATTGCCAATTCAGGGGCTCTGCAAAAGTGGCATGACATCGAAAAACCAAACTGTGCTCCAAAAACCAAAATAGCGCTCCTTCCCTTCTGTGCCCAAACATCAATTTATACCCACATATGACATTAAGTACGTTATCCTGGGTACACCAGTGTCATACATGTGGGCATAAACTGCTGCTTGGGCACACAGGAGGGTGCAGATAAGAAGGAGCGCTATGTGCTTTTAGACCACTGATTTAGTTTGTTGATTTTTGGACGCCATGTCACATTTATAGAGACTCTAAAATTGCCCCTACAAAATGGGGTCATTTCTTGGGAATTCCAATTTACTGGCACCACCAGGGCTCTGCAAAAACAACATGGCGTCCAGAAAATTCCTCCAAATCTGTACACCAAAAGCTAAAAAGCGCACTGCTCCATCCCTTCTGAGCCCTGCTGTGTAACCAAGCAGCAGTTTACACCTACATATACAACTTCTTTCTACTTGGGATAGCCCAGTTAATAGTTTTAGGAGTGCGTGTCTCTGATGACACAAAGTGGGTACAACGTATTGAGTACTGACATGGCATTTTTCTTTAAAAATTAAAATTTTCACTTTGTACATTAATTTTCAGGCAGCACTCTTAGGGTCAAAATTATAATACCCCTTGATAAATTCCTTGAGGGGTGTAGTTTCTAAAATGGAGTCACTTTTTGGGGGTTTCCATTGTATTGGTACTTTAGGGGCCCTGGAAATGCGACATGGCATCTGAAAACTATTCCAGCAAAATCTGCCCTCCAAAACCAAATAGCGCTCTTTCCATTCCGAGCACCACCATGTACCCATACAGCACATTATAACCACATATGGGGTATTCCCATGTTCAGGAGAAATTGTGTAACAAACCTTGGGGAGCTTTTTCTCCTTTACCCTCTTGTAAAAATAAAAAAAATTTGAACTAAATTGACGGTTTATTGAAAAAAAACTAATTTTTCATTTTCACGTCCCGATGTTAATAAAATCTGTGAAAAAGCTGTAGAGTCAAACTGTTCATTATATCCCTTGATATGTTCTGTGAGGGGTGTAGTTTCCAAAATGGGGTCACTTTTGAAGGTTTCCATTGTATTGGTACTTTAGGGGCTCTGCTAATGCGACATGGCACCCGCAATCTAATCCAGCAAAATCTTCCCTCCAAAAACCAAATAGCGCTCTTTCCATTCTGAGCCTCACCATGTACCCATACAGCAGATTATGACAACATATGGGGTATTGCCGTGTCCAGGAGAAATTGTGTAACAAACCTTGGGGAGCTTTTTCTCCTTTATCCTCTTGTAAAAATAAAAATGTTTGAACTAAATTGACAGTTTATTAGAAAAAAGGAATTTTTCATTTCCACGTCCCAATGTTAATAAAATCTGTGAAACAGCTGTAGGGTCAAACTGCTCATTATGTCCCTTTATATGTTCTGTGAGGGGTGTAGTTTCCAAAACGGGGTTACTTTTGAAGGTTTCCATTGTACTGGTACTGTAGGGGCTCTGCAAATGCGACATGGCACCTGAAAACTATTCCAGCAAAATCTGCCCTCCAAAAGCCAAATAGCGCTCTTTCCATTCCAAGCCCCACCATGTACCCATACAGCAGATTATGACCACATATGGGGTATTGCCACGTTCATGAAAAATTGTTTAACAAACTGTGGGGTGTTTTTTCTTCTTTAACCCCTCGTGAAAGTGAAAAATTTGGGGAAAAAGTGACATTCTAGTAATTTTTCATTTACACATTCCAATGTTAATAAAATCTGTGAAAAGTCTGTTGGGTCAAAATGCTCACTATACCCCATGATAAATTCTGTGAAGGGTGTAGTTTCCAAAATGGGGTATTTTTGGGGGCTTTCCTTTGTACTGGTGCTTTAGGGGTTCTGCAAATGAGACATGGCACCGAAAACTATTCAGGCAAAATCTGTTTTTCAAATACCCATTGTCGCTCCTTCCCTTCTGTGCACTGCCGTGTCCCCAAACATCAGTTTACACGCACATGTAGGGTATTTCTGTGCTCGGGAGAAATTGCATAACAAACTGTGAGATGCATTTTTCCTTTAACCCTTTGTGAAGGTGTTAATTTTAGGGCTAAATGAATGTGTTACTGAAAAAAAATGTCTAAATTTCACCTCCATATTGTTTTAATTTCTGTGATATCCTTAATGGGTTAACAAACTTCCCAAATGCTGTTTTGAATTATTTGAGGGGTGCAGTTTTGAAAATGGGGTGATTTATGGGGGGTTTCTAATATATAGGCCTTCATAATTCCCTTCAGAACAGAAGTGGTCCCTAAAAAATTAGTTTGAGAAATTTTCTTGTAAATCTGGAAAATCGCTGTTACACTTGTAAGCCTTCTAACATCCAAAATAAATGAAAGGATGATTAAAAGATGATGACGATATAAAGCAGAGATATGGTAGATAATATTTATTAATGTATTTGTGTGATATGACTATGTGTTTGAAAAGCAGAGCATTTCATATTTTGAAAATTGCGATTTTCTCCAAATTTCCATCAAATTTCCTATTTTTTTATAAGTAAATCTAAAAATATTGATCAATATTTACCACTAACATGAAGTACAATGTGTCATGAAAAAACAATCTCAAAATCACTTATGTAAGTTAAATCGTCTCAAATTATTGCCATATAAAGTGACACATGTCACAGGCCTGGTCACGAAGGCACTTTTAGGCTGTGTCCCGAAAAGGTTAAAATTACAGTATTTATCTGGCCTTCATCATTTACATATATAGCAAGAATCTTAGGAACTCTAGTGCTGATCATCCTACAAATGTAATGCAAAACTGCAGTAAATACTACTGGCAAACAAAGCAAATATATATGAAATTCTGGTTCAAGTTTTGGATACCATAGGGAATCTTTATTACTACACATACACACACACACACACACACACACACACACACACACACACAGAACATGTACACACAGACAGAACATATACACACACAGACACAAGACAGAACATGTACACACACACAGACACAAGGCAGAACATGTTCACACACAGATACAAGACAGAACATGTACACACCCACACACACAGACACAAGACAAAACGTGTATACACACACGCATGGAAACACATACATGTACACACACACAAGACAGAACATGTACACATGCACAGACACAAGACAAAACAGGTTGTGTATACACACATACACACATAGAACATGTAAACACACAGACACAGGACAGAACATGTACACATGTACACAGAAACAAGACAGAACATGCGCGCACACACACACACACACACACACACGGACACAAGACAAAACATGCTGTGTATACACACATACACACACATAGACACACATAGAACATGTACATACACACACACACGTACATACACACACACAGAAGACAGCATATACCTGGAGCCAGATCAGGGATTGATTACTCTGGGCTGCAGCAGCCTAATGTAATGGATCATCCCCTGCAGTGGAAGACTCCAGGAGGAGGAGGAGGAGGAGCTGTCAGCCTGCGGCGACATTTGGTAAATGAGAGAGGGGAGAGAGACAGTCAGCACCCAGTAGCCCAATGGGCCCCATCAGGCGCTTGGGGCCCCGTGTGCTGATTCACAACTTATGCTGTTGGAGTGAGGGGGCCCCTTAAGTTGTGGGGGCCCTGAGAGATTGCCCAGCTTGCTCTCCCTAATGCTGGCCCTGCCTCTGTGTGAGCAAATGCCACATCAACATTGTGTTGGCGCAATGATAATTGACAGAATTTGAAAAAAAATTGGGGCACATGAACAGCACGCCTGGTTTGCCAGTTGAAAAAGCTGGCCTATGTTCAAAAGTGATCATTGTGTCTGTGGTTTTTGCTGCTATGGGTGCAAGTGCAACACCAACTAATGTAGTGACTGAGTGACAATTGATATACTTTCAAGAAAAATTTGGGACACCCTATCAGTTTACCTGCTGCATACATAAATGTGTTCCTGCACAACCCTGGCTAATTATATGTTTGCAGATCTTGCATTTTGCCATTGATTTGTCATTTGGTAATGCCCAAAAAATTCCCATACAGGGGATACTGCTGCCGCCAAAACCAGAAATGCGTCTGTGAGTGCCACCACCAACCGTGCTTGCCTTAGATCTACCCCAGGCAGGCCCTTTGGACATTGTAGTTGCACATCAGGCAAAATTCTTATTATTGCAGCTGCCACCACCCTCTTTCTGTGTATTGTTACTCTGTCACGCTGACCCGGTTGCCAGGTTTTTATCTGTAATTGAATCATCATTAGATTCCGAAATGTCATCACCTTCCCCACTTTTTTGTGACTCTTCATGGTAATAGCACTCCTGTATGTCCTCACAATTCCTTACATATATCCCCCTACTGTTCCTACCTGCATGACTACCAGTAGTCTACCCCTCATCTGCTACTTTGGTATTCTTGGGCTATGAGGGATATCTCTTTCAGCAGATACCACTTGACTACTAGAGAATGGAATCTGTATCAGTGAAGAAGACAGCATGGTAAATTACAAGTTACAAGAGAGGAGGAGCACACAGAACCCTGACTCAAAGTCAACATTTGTGGTTCACTGTTTTCAAAAACATCTTTTTTTCTCAGGAAGTTCGACAACAATGCGGCTACTGGCAGGGATGTCAAGACCAGAAGTAGTGTTGCTGTTTCCATCCACATTTGTATTGTTAGTAGTAATACAACCCCAATTTCAATGAAATTGGGACATTGTGTAAAACCTAAATAAAAACAGAATACGATGATTTGCAAATCCTTTTCAACCTATATTGAAGTGAATACACTACAAAGACAAGATACTTAATGTTCAAACGGATAAACTTTATTTGTTTTTTGCAAATGTTCACTCATTTTGAATTTTATGCCTGCAACATGTTCCAAAACAGCTGGAACAGGGGCAACAAAAGACTGGGCCAGGACCATGTTTACCACTGTGTTACATCACCTTTCCTTTTAACAACACTCAATAAGCATTTGGGAACTGAGGACACTTATTGTTGAAGCTTAGTAGGTGGAATTCTTTCCCATTCTTGCTTGATGTACAACTTCATTTGTCATATTTTGCGCTTCATAATGCACCACACATTTTCAATGGAAGACAGGTCTGGACTGCAGGCAGGCCTGTCTACTACCTGCACTCTTTTACTACGAAGCCACGCTGTTGTAACACGTGCAGAATGTGGCTTGGCATTGCCTTGCTGAAATAAGCAGAGACATCCCTGAAAAAGACTTCGCCTGGATGGCAGCATATGTCACTCCAAACCCTGAATGTACCTTTCAGCATTAATGGTGCCTTCAGAGATGTGCAATTACCCATGTCATGGGCACTAACACACCCCCATATCATGAGAGATGCTGGCTTTTGAATTTTGTGCTGATAACAATCTGGACAGTCCTTTTCCGCTTTGGCCCGGAGGACACAACGTCCATGATTTCCAAAAACAATTTGAAATGTGGACACGTCAGACAACAGGACACGTTTCCACTTTGTGTCAGTCCATCTCAGATGAGCTCGGGCCCAGAGAAGTCGGCGGTGTTGTTGATATATGGGTGTTTCTGGGTGTTGTTGATATATGGCTTTCACTTTGCAAGGTAGAGTTTTAACTTGCACTTGTAGATGTAGCGACAAACTGTGTTCACTGACCATGGTTTTCTGAAATGTTCCTGAGCCCATGTGGTAATATTTGTTACAGAATGATGTCGGTTTTTAATGCAGTGCCGCCTGAGGGATTGTGGTCAAGGGCATTCAATGTTGGTTTTCAGACTTGCCGCTTACTTGCAGAGATTTGTCCAGATTCTCTGAATCTTTTGATGATATTATGGACTGTAGATGTTGAAATCCCTAAATTACATTGAGAAACATTGTTCTTAAACTGTTGGACTATTTTCTCAGGCAGTTGTTCACAAAGTGGTGAACCTCGCCCCATCCTTGCTTGTGAATGACTGAGCCTTTCGGGGATGCTCCCTTTATACCCAATCATGACACTCACCTGTTTCCAATTAACCCATTCACCTGTGAAAGCTCCAAACAGGTGTGTTTTGAGGATTCCTAAACTTTCCCAGTCTTTTGTTGCCCCTGTCCCAGCTTTTTTGGAATGTGTTGCAGGTGTCAAACTCAAAATGAGTAAATATTAGCAAAAAAACAATAAAGTTTGAACTTTAAATATCTTGTCTTTATAATGTATTCAATTGATTATAGGTTGAAAAGGATTTGCAAATCATTGTATTCTGTCTTTATTTATGTTTTACACAACATCCCAACTTCATTGGAATTGAGGTTGTACTTGCAGAAGTGTTTCTTCCTCCCCCTCCTTTTGCCTGTCCTATGCCGTTTTTCTCCATATCACAAGGCATTATGGGAAAAGGAGCTGTTTTTCTCCAGTCACTTTACTGCACACAGCTTAATGATTTGGCAACAATTCTGACAGTGTGTCATTTTTTTTTAACAAAAAACATTTCAGAAAAATAGCAAAGCACTAAAAGGGTCAAATGGTCAGTGAGTATTAGACTAGTACTGTGTCATTCGGCTTATATTAAATAGCAAAGAGATTTTTTTCAGATTAGCACAGGCTACACTGTATATTGGGTAGACTGTAAAATGCTTAAATAATGGAGATTAGTTTTCTAGATTAGTGGAGGCTGCACTACTGTGTCTATATGCACACTTGCGCAGCAAAAAAAAAAAAATGCTTGAGCAATTAATATTTTTTCAGATTAACCCCTACACGCACCAGGGGTGCATATGGAGGCCGCTCTGATGCAGTACAGCCACACTAGATGCCAGGTATGTCCTTTTTCATAAAGCATATGTGCTTTTTCATACAGCACAGACCCAGCAGCATTTAACCACTTAGATGCTGTGATCAAATGTGACCATGGCACCTGAGTGGTTTATTTCACTTTCCATTTCAAGTTTGGTAATGAGACGGCTTTCCTGTGGTGCAATCATGGGACCTGTCCACATTGCCATGGAAGATGGGAGCCATCTGAAGACTCCCAGCCCTGCCATAGTATTGTAACTACTGAAGCCTGCCTACAGCAGGCTTCAATAGTTACAGTGCTTTGCGAAAGTATTCGGCCCCCTTGAACTTTTCAACCTTTTGCCACATTTCAGGCTTCAAACATAAGGATATAAAATTTTTATTTTTTGGTGAAGAGTGAACAACAAGTGGGACACAATCGTGAAGTGGAACGAAATTTAGTGGATATTTTAAACTTTTGTAAAAAATAAAAAACTGAAAAATGGGACGTGCCAAATTATTCGGCCCCCTTAAGTTAATACTTTGTAGCGCCACCTTTTGCTGCGATTACAGCTGCAAGTCGCCTGGGGTATGTCTCTATCAGTTTTGCACATCGAGAGACTGAAATTCTTGCCCATTCTTCCTTGGAAAACAGCTGGAGCTCAGTGAGGTTGGATGGAGAACGTTTGTGAACAGCAGTTTTCAGCTCTTTCCACAGATTCTCGATTGGATTCAGGTCTGGACTTTGACTTGGCCATTCTAACATCTGGATTCGTTTATTTGTGAACCATTCCATTGTAGATTTTGCTTTATGTTTGGGATCATTGTCTTGTTGGAAGATAAATCTCTGTCCCAGTCTCAGGTCTTTTGCAGACTCCAACAGGTTTTCTTCCAGAATGGTCCTGCATTTGGCTCCATCTATCTTCCCATCAATTTTAACCATCTTCCTTGTCCCTGCTGAAGAAAAGCAGGCCCAAACCATGATGCTGCCACCACCATGTTTGACAGTGGGGATGGTGTGTTCAGGGTGATGAGCTGTGTTGCTTTTACGCCAAACATATCGTTTTGCATTGTGGCCAAAAAGTTCGATTTTGGTTTCATCTGACCAGAGAACCTTCTTCCACATGTTTGGTGTGTCTCCCAGGTGGCTTGTGGCAAACTTTAAACAAGACTTTTTATGGATATCTTTGAGAAATGGCTTTCTTCTTGCCACTCTTCCATAAAGGCCAGATTTGTGCAGTGTATGACTGATTGTTGTTCTATGGACAGACTCTCCCACCTCAGCTGTAGATCTTTGCAGTTCATCCAGAGTGATCATGGGCCTCTTGGCTGCATCTCTGATGAGTCTTCTCCTTGACTGAGATGAAAGTTTAGAGGGACGGCCGGGTCTTGGTAGATTTGCAGTGGTCTGATACTCCTTCCATTTCAATATGATCGCTTGCACAGTGCTCCTTGGGATGTTTAAAGTTTGGGAAATCTTTTTGTATCCAAATCCGGCTTTAAACTTCTCCACAACAGTATCACGGACCTGCCTGGTGTGTTCCTTGGTCTTCATGATGCTCTCTGCGCTTTAAACAGAACCCTGAGACTATCACAGAGCAGGTGCATTTATATGGAGACTTGATTACACACAGGTGGATTATATTTATCATCATCAGTCATTTAGACAACATTGGATCATTCAGAGATCCTCATTGAACTTCTGGAGTGAGTTTGCTGCACTGAAAGTAAAGGGGCCGAATAATATTGCACGCCCCACTTTTCAGTTTTTTATTTTTTACAAAAGTTTAAAATAACCAATAAATTTCGTTCCACTTCACAATTGTGTCCCACTTGTTGATTCTTCACCAAAAAATTAAAATTTTATATCTTTATGTTTGAAGCCTGAAATGTGGCAAAAGGTTGAAAAGTTCAAGGGGGCCGAATACTTTCGCAAGGCACTGTACATAGTGAATTTGCCATACACTAACTAGTATTGTAATCTATGTCTCAAGTGATCTGAAAATCACATGTTCAAGACGCCTAGGGGAGCTAAAAAAAAATAAAAGTTTTTAAAAAAATAAAAAAATTAAAAAAAAAAGCTAAAAGTTTAAATCACCCCTTGTTCCCTAGATCACATATAAATGTAAACAAATAAAAGTAAACATAAATACATTAGGCATCCCTAAGTCTGAAAATGCCTAAACTATAAAAATATTTAAAAAATGTGTCCCATAAGGTAAATGCCGTAGCAGGAAAAAAAAAATCAAAATGGCTGATATGTCGTTTTTTTTGCTGATTTGCCTCCCGAAAAAAAAATGGAATAAAAAAGTGATCAAAACCTCATACAGTCATGGCCAAAAGTTTTGAGAATGACACAAATATTATATTTTCACATGATCTGCTGCCCTCTGGTTTTTATGTGTGTTTGTCAGATGTTTTTATCACATACAGAAATATAATTGCATTCATATTATGAGTAACAGAAGCTTATATTGACAGTTAGAATGAGTTAATGCAGCAAGTCAATATTTGCAGTGTTGACCCTTCTTCTTCAGGACCTCTGCAATTCTCCCTGGCATGCTCTCAATCAACTTCTGGACCAAATCCTGACTGATAGCAGTCCATTCTTGCAGAATCAATGCTTTAATTTTGTCTGAATTTGTTGGTTTTTGTTTGTCCACCCGTCTCTTGATGATTGACCACAAGTTCTCAATGGGATTAAGATCTGGGGAGTTTCCAGGCCATGGACCCAAAATCTCTATGTTTTGTTCCCTGAGCCATTTAGTTATCACCTTTGCTTTATGGCAAGGTGCTCCATCATGCTGGAAAAGGCATTGTTGAGCGCCAAACTGCTCTTGGACGGTTGGGAGAAGTTGCTCTTGGAGGACATTCTGGTACCATTCTTTATTCATGGCTGTGTTTTTAGGCAAGACTGTGAGAGAGCCGATTCCCTTGGCTGAGAAGCAATCCCACACATGAATGGTTTCAGGATGCTTTACAGTTGGCATGAGACAAGACTGGTGGTAGCGCTCACCTCTTCTTCTCTGAATAAGCTGTTTTCCAGATGTTCCAAACAATCGAAAAGGGGAATCATCAGAGAAAATGACTTTACCCCAGTCCTCAGCAGTCCACTCCCTGTACCTTTTGCAGAATATCAGTCTGTCCCTGATGTTTTTTCTGGAGAGAAGTGGCTTCTTTGCTGCCCTCCTTGAGACCAGGCCTTGCTCCAAGAGTCTCCGCCTCACAGTGCTTGCAGATGCACTCACACCTGCCTGCTGCCATTCCTCAGCAAGCTCTGCACTGCTGGTAGCCCGATCCCGCAGCTGAAACACTTTTAAGAGACGGTCCTGCCGCTTGCTGGTCTTTCTTGGGCGCCCTGGAGCCTTTTTGGCACCAATGGAACCTCTCTCCTTGAAGTTCTTGATGATGCGATAGATTGTTGACTGAGGTGCAATCTTTCTAGCTGCAATACTCTTCCCAGTTAGGCCATTTTTGTGCAGTGCAATGATGACTGCACGTGTTTCTTTAGAGATAACCATGGTTAACAGAAGAGAAACAATGATGGCAAGCACCAGCCTTCTTTTAAAGTGTCCAGTGGTGTCATTCTTACTTAATCATGACAGATTGCTCTCCAGCCCTGCCCTCATCAACACCCACACCTGTGTTAATGGAGCAATCACTGAAACGATGTTAGGTGGTCCTTTTAAGGCAGGGCTGCAATGATGTTGAAATGTGTTTTGGGGGATAAAGTTCATTTTCTAGGCAAATATTGACTTTGCAAGTAATTGCTGTTAAGCTGATCACTCTTTATAACATTCTGGAGTATATGCAAATTGCCATTAGAAAAACTGAAGCAGTAGACTTTGTAAAAATTAATATTTGTATCATTCTCAAAACTTTTGGCCATGACTGTACATTCCCCAACATGATATCAATAAAAATTACATATTGTCCTGCAAAAAAAAAGACACCTTACACAGCTCCATACACTAAAAAAGTTACAGGTGTCAGAATATGGCAATTTAAAAAAATAGTTTTTTCTTCAAAATTTTTTTGCTAAGTTATTAAAACATGAAAAAGAACTATACAAATTTGGTATCACTGTGATTGTACTAACCAAGAGAATAAAGCTAACATAGCATTTTTCCACAGAATGGAAAAACAAAACCGTAAGAAAATGGCTGTACTGCATTTTTTTCAATTCCACCCCATTCTAAATTTTTTTCCTGCTTCCCAGTACATTGTATAGAATAATAAATGGTACCATTTTACGTAAACATAAAAATTAAAAAGTTATGGCTTTTGGAATGCAGGGAGTAAAAAATTAAAACACAAAAATGAAAAATTTCTGCATTACGTAAGAGTTGATAAATACTCTATTACGCTCGGAGGTGGGAACGATACTGCACATTTTCTGGGAGTGTGCTGGGCTGAGGAACTTTTGGGACAGGGTTCACTGGGTGATATGTAAGGTACACAAAGTTGCCCCCCCCCCCCAAGACTCCTGTTTCTATCTGCTCCACCTCTATGACTACTCCCTTTGTGCGTATTGTAAGTCTTCTCTGAAACATTTGGTTAACGCGGCCAGGACCTGCATTTCCGTGCACTGGAAGTCTTCCACCCCCCCCCTTCCTCACTCCTTCATTGGGTTTGGAGGAAACCCAGGGCACGGAGGATCTCACTGCATGCCTCCAGAACATACTTCATTTCGGCTTGGACACCATGGATGCTTTTCCCACCTTCTGAAGATAATACAGTCATATGAAAAAGTTTGAGCACCCCTATTAATCTTAATCATTTTTAGTTCTAAATATTTGGGTGTTTGCAACAGCCATTTCAATTTGATATATCTAATAACTGATGGACACAGTAATATTTCAGGATTGAAATGAGGTTTATTGTACTAACAGAAAATGTGCAATATGCATTAAACCAAAATTTGACCGGTGCAAAAATTTGGGTACCCTTATCATTTTATTGATTTGAATACTCCTAACTACTTTTTACTGAGTTACTGAAGCACAACATTGGTTTTACTGAGCTTTGAACTTCATAGCCAGGTGTATCCAATCATGAGAAAAGGTATTTAAGGTGGCCAATTGCAAGTTGTTCTCCTATTTGAATCTCCTCTGAAGAGTGGCATCATGGGCTCCTCAAAACAACTCTCAAATGATCTGAAAACAAAGATTGTTCAACATAGTTGTTCAGGGGAAGGATACAAAAAGTTGTCTCAGAGATTTAACCTGTCAGTTTCCACTGTGAGGAACATAGTAAGGAAATGGAAGACCACAGGGACAGTTCTTGTTAAGCCCAGAAGTGGCAGGCCAAGAAAAATATCAGAAAGGCAGAGAAGAAGAATGGTGAGAACAGTCAAGGACAATCCACAGACCACCTCCAAAGAGCTGCAGCATCATCTTGCTGCAGATGGTGTCACTGTGCATCGGTCAACAATACAGCACACTTTGCACAAGGAGAAGCTGTATGGGAGAGTGATGCGAAAGAAGCCGTTTCTGAAAGCACGCCACAAACAGAGTCGCCTGAGGTATGAAGGTCCTGTGGACTGATGAAACAAAGATTGAGTTGTTTGGTCATACAAAAAGGCGTTATGCATGGCGTCAAAAAAACACAGCATTCCAAGAAAAACACTTGCTACCCACTGTAAAATTTGGTGGAGGTTCCATCATGCTTTGGGGCTGTGTGGCCAATGCCGGCACCGGGAATCTTGTTAAAGTTGAGGGTCGCATGGATTCAACTCAGTATCAGCAGATTCTTGAGAATAATGTACAAGAATCAGTGACGAATTTGAAGTTACGCCGGGGATGGATATTTCAGCAAGACAATGATCCAAAACACAGCTCCAAATCTACTCAGGCATTCATGCAGAGGAACAATTACAATGTTCTGGAATGGCCATCCCAGTCCCCAGACCTGAATATCATTGAACATCTGTGGGATAATTTGAAGCGTGCTGTCCATGCTCGGCGACCATCAAACTTAACTGAACTGGAATTGTTTTGTAAAGAGGAATGGTCAAAAATACCTTCATCCAGGATCCAGGAACTGATTAAAAGCTACAGGAAGCGACTAGAGGCTGTTATTTTTGCAAAAGGAGGATCTACTAAATATTAATGTCACTTTTCTGTTGAGGTGCCCATACTTTTGCACCGGTCAAATTTTGGTTTAATGCATATTGCACATTTTATGTTAGTACAATAAACCTCATTTCAATCCTGAAATATTACTGTGTCCATCAGTTATTAGATATATCAAATTGAAATGGCTGTGGCAAACACCCAAATATTTAGAACTAAAAATGATTAAGATTAATAGGGGTGCCCAAACTTTTTCATATGACTGTAAGGACCTTGTGCACTAGGCTGTGCCTTTTTGGACACTGCCTACGGTGGTGGGGCTTCTGGAACTCCTGCCCCCCCTTTTTTTTCTCCCTTCCCCTTTCCTTCATCTTCTTCCTTCCCCTTTCCACTCTACCACCTGCTTTTCCATTTACTTCTCATTAAGAGTATTAATGCAGGTACTCACACCTGGTCTTCCTATTTGTTATTGACCCTAATTTGGTTTGATTACAGACTCCTGTCTGTTTGGATGTCAGTTTTACATGGTTTGTATTTCCTTTGTCTTTGACTGTTTTATTGGATATACAGGTGCATCTCAATAAATTAGATTATCTTTGAAACGTTTATTTATTTCAGTAGTTAAATTAAAAAAGTGACCTTCTATATTTTCTAGATTCTTTACACACAGAGTGTTCTATTTCAAGTGTTTTATTTCTGTAAATGTTGATTATGGATTGGTAATGAAAAGGTAATGAAAACCCAAATCTAAGAAAATTAGAATATTGTAAAAAAGTTCAGAATTGTAAATTCAGTGTGTCACCTGCCAAGGTTTCCTAAGCCTTTATATGGTCCCACAGGATGGTTCAGTAGGACACACAATCATGGAAGACGCTGATTATGAATTGTATTACTGAATTACTGAAATGAATGAACGTTTCAAAAATATTCTAATTTATTGAGATGCACCTGTAAATAAAGAATTTATAAAAAAAAAACAAAAAAACAAAACAAAACAAAACAATACTCTGTTACACTGTGTATTTGGTGACCAGAGCATTAAAAACCTATGAAATTAAAAGAGTTTTTTTTTTTCAGATTAGCGCCGACGGAATCAGAACTTTGCTTTCAGAACAGCTGTATGTATTTAATGAAAAAAAAAGTAAACTCTTGCCCAAAAACGTCCTTAACCCCTTAACGACCCAGGACGTAATAGTATGTCCTGAGTCGCATGACGATGTATGGAGAGCGCTCAGGAGCTGAGCGCTCTCCATACACCGCGGGTGCCGGCTGTATAATACAGCCAGGACCCGCAGCTAACAGCAGCAATCGGTGCCTGCACCGATCGCGGCTGTTAACCCTTTAGATACCGCGGTCAAACGCGACCGCGGCGTCTAAATTGCGGAGCCGACAATTGCGGCGCTTGGTTGCCATGACAGCCGGGAGCCTATTGAAGGCTCCCAGGCCTGTCATTTCAGTATAGCTATTACGCGATGCCAGAGGCATCGTCTAATAGCAGTGAAGGCATTTTGCTATTCACTGCGATACAGTAGTATCGCAGTGAATAGTATGAGCGATCAGACTCCCTAGGTTTCAAGGTCCCTAGGGAGTCTGATCATACAAGTAAAAGTATAAAAAAAAAAGTTTTTAAAAGTATGTAAAAATAAAAAAAAACACAAAAGTTCAAATCACCCCCCTTTCCCTAGATCAGATATAAAAGTAAATAAACAAAAGTAAACATAAACACTTTAGGTATCCCTGCGCTCCAAAATGCCCGAACTATTAAAATATTAAAATATTTATCCCATACGGTGAACGGCGTAGCGGGGAAAAAAAAATCAAAATGGCCAAATAGCGTTTTTTTCAACACTTTGTCTCCTATAAAAAATTGAATAAAAAGTGATCAAACCATCAGATCTTTCCCCAAGTGGTATCAATAAAAACGTCATGTTGTCCCGCATAAAAAGACGCCTTACCCAGCTCCATACATGTAAATATGAAAAAGTTACAGGTGACACAATATGGCGACGCAAAATTTTTTTTTCTATTTAGCAAAGTTTTGAATTTTCTAAAAGGTATCAAAACATTACAAATACTATATAAATTTGGTATCACCGTGTTCGTACTGACCCACAGAATACAGGTAACATGTCATTTTTACCACACAGTGAATGGTGTAAAAATTAAACCCATATGAATTTGGCGCAAATGCAGTTTTTCTCCAATTGCACCTCATTCTGAATTTTTTTCCAGCTTCCCAGTACATTGCACAGAATATTGAATAGTGACATTACAAAGTACAATTTGTTTCGCAAACAATAAGCCATCATGTGACTCTGTGAACTGAAAAATGAAAAAGTTATGGCTCTTGGAATGTGGGGAGGGAAAAACGGAAATGCAAAAACAAAAAATGGCCGGGTCATTAAGGGGTTAAAGGGTTATTCCCACCAACATAGCCATTTTTAAGTTTGTAGATAATTAAAAGTTAAACATTTTTACAAGTATAATTAAACATTTTGCAGAGTTTTAAAGATTTTCTGTAAATATCTTGTGATCACAGTCTTGTTGTCTTGATTGGTTGCCAATGGATACAACCATGAATGCAAGATCTTTCTAAGGTCAGAAAATCAGCAATGGTTTCCTTATCGTGGCGGGGATATCTTCTCATACAAGTAGTGTCCCTGCCTGATAACCCAGCTACAATAAGAAAACCATGGCTGGGTTTTTGACAGGTCCCAGACCATATAAAGGTTCTGCATTTGTGGTCGTATCCATTGGCAACCGATCAAGACAACAGACTGTCACCACTAAGATAGTTAGAGGAAATCTTTAAAACTCTGCAGAATTTTTAACTACTTATATTTGCAAAAATGTTTAACTTTTAATTATCCACAAATATAGATATGATTATGATCACAGGAATACCCCTTTAAGGCTTGGGCTCCACATGATGTTTATAAATCTGATCAGTTCTTTTTGCTCTCCGGTCAGGTCATACTCTAGTTCCACATTAGTTTTCTTAGGAAATGCCATGGAAAAAAATCACAGCGTTTTACAGTCACTTTGTAGTGGATGGAACTCTAGCGCCTCCCATCCCAACAGTGCGGTAAAATAAGTGTCCGCTGCGATTTCCAGAACCATTGCGGTTTTGAAAATCCAGACATGTCAATTATACCTAAGGAAACATCGGCTTATAATAAGGTAAAATTGAAGCAGGAAGTCCACAGAGGAAAGCTCTGCGAACTTTCTGTGAAAAGTGCTGCAGGAAAAACTGCGATGCGTTGCCGCCACAGTTTTTGGGCGCTACGTGGGGCCTTAGCCTTACAAAAGATTTTTCATTAACAGGATTGTCTTGTCAGTAAAAAGTATGTTTAAAGACTGTGTATATATACACACACATATATCTCTTATATATATAAAAATGAGTTTCTGTCTGTCTGTCTGTCGTCACCAAATTTGGCACACATGTACATCAGGTGTCCGGGAATATTTTAGACTGGGTCTCAGCTCTAAAGGATGTACTGTTCCTGAGATACAGTATTCCCCAAAAAATTACCAGCATTAGCTAATACAAGCCTGCAATTCTTTCACTCATATTCCAACTGCCATACACACGGTCACATGTCCCTTATCAGCCAATAGAAGCTAGCAGGCGCTTAGTCAGGCACACAGGTTTCCATAGCAACCAAGCTATTTATGACCTGTATTTGTCAATAGCAGTTCGCAGGTCCTTAACTATTCAGTCATATCATGTGTATCAGCCAATATAAGTTCACATTTAATTTACCAGGTTTCCATATCAACACAGCCATAAATAGACTGTACCTATACTGGACTCAGTGGCGTATCTAGGAATGGCTGGGCCCCAAGATGAACATTTGACATGGGACCCCCCCCCCGGCAACCACCCCCCCACACAAACTGCATTCCTACACACACTATTATGCCCCATAGTGGCCCCTGCACACACTATAATGCCCCATAGTGGCCCTTACTCACAGTATTCTGCCCCATAGTGGCCCCTGCACACAGTATTATGCTCCATAGTGGCCCCTTCATATAGTATTATGCGCACTTCCCACTACCTCTTCAATGTTGGACCAGATGTCACGTGAGCCAGGCATGCATCATGACGCATAATGATGTTGGACTGGCCCAAAGACGTCTGGGACGTCACCAAGTAGGACTGTAGCCTGCTGGAGGTAAGTAACAGTGTTTTTTATGTTCCCTCAACTCCTCGGGGCCTCCGATCATTATACTCTGGGGTATTAAAAAAAAAAAAACATCAGGGGCCTGCCGGGACCCCTAATGTCCACGACCCTGTGGCAGCCACTACCGCTGCTACCCCGGTATTTACGCCACTGACTGGACTGCCATACTGGATTTCAGCATTCTTATGAATTGAAACGTTTTTAAACTACTCATGCCCCCTGCAGCAAAACGCATGGCTGCTACTTGAGCTAATGAAAACTCTCAGCAGACCCAAGCCCGTCTCCAATCTAAAAAGTTATGTCACAGACAACAGCGAGCTGCTGAAACAACCCAGCAGACCCAAGCCCGTCTCCAATCTGACAAAGCATTGTCAGCCACATGCACACAGCTGCACTCCATGTTTCCATAACAACCCAGACATTTTTATGCACTGCTGTAGGTCAGCTTTAAAAGGGCAGGGTACTGTGGATGACACTGTTACACAAGGTTACGTACACACAGCTTTACTCCAAGTTTTCCATAACAACCGATTGCAGGTCTTTCACTGATATCCAAACTAAGATACACATGATCACATGACGCTTATGGACCAATGGAAAATCGCAGGTTCTTCAGTCTTGACATACATACAGCTTTACACCAGGTTTCCATAGCAACCAAGCTATTTATGACCTGTATGAGTCCATAGCAGTTCGCAGGTCCTTAAATATTCAGTCATATGACGTGCATCAGCCAATATAAGTTCACATTTCGTTTACCAGGTTTCCATAGCAACACAGCCATAAATAGACTATACCTATACTGGACTGCCATACTGGATGTCAAGTGCAAAACTGTCCAATTTTAATGGGGCCACTACACAAACAAAAAATGAAATGTGCCCGTGCGAAGCCAAGTCCTTCTGCTAGTGTATATATATACTGTATATATATATATATATATATATATATATATATATATATATATATAGAAACTGCTCTATTATACAACTGACAGACAAAATTAGATTATTGGCAATGAAAGGGATAACTATCCCGTGTGTTGCTGTGTAATTCTATATTTAAAGCAGAAATGTAGCAACAGCAGCAGCACAACTATGACCTCACTCCTAGTCCAGATTAGTGTTAGAAATATATTGATTTCTATCACTAATCTGCCTGTGTAATTGCTTGAGTCTAACTAAACTCTCCTAGTCCTTTAACTATTGCTTTAATTCCTATTGTTCCTATATGTCATCAGCACTGTTGCCTACCATTGTCTATTGGCTGAGAGACTGTTAGGTGATGCTACAATGTCACAGACAGTGTCTCAGTAATACACAATGGTCTCCTCTGTATTTCCTGGTCAAACACGTAGTGGTGGCCATTTTCATGTAACAGCAGGCATTTTTGTTTGTCAGACCAACTGCCATTTGTTTGTTTCATCTATCTCTAGTTATTAGTTAGGTTCCTGTGTGCTGTTCATATCCATTAGTTTGCTATACTCCTAACCTTGGCTTATTTACTGGACATCCACGTGCTTAATAATTAAGCTTTGACTGAGAACTTTCAGATTGACCTTGGTTTATATAAGCTTATTATTTTGGTTCTGCTCAACCTAGTTTGACCTGTCTTGTGAGTTTTTACTTGGTTCCTGGTTTGATTGCAGTTTGTAGTGCATCTATTTTCTACACTAGTTTCTGGGGAAATAACATGGGTCCACATCCAGCCAAGACCAACTAGGCTCACGATGGGTTCTGGTGAAGAATGTCTGGGGTCCCTTAGACTCAGTGTCGGACTGGGATGTCTAGGGCCCACCAGTGGAATTGTTTCTAGGGGCCCACCATCAGGACCCCTGCAGATCAGCGGTACCAAAACATGTTGGGAGCCATGCTGCTCACCCACCATATGATGTGCACTACTGCACTACCTAAACCCACTGCTACACCCTGTATGGCAAGTAAACAGCATGGCTCCTAGAATTGTTACAATTACCTGTAGCCACACTGTCCTGGAAAAACTGATCTGCAGAGGTCCTGGCTGTTGTATCATCGCAGATGTAATATTGAGGCCTATCTTAAGGACAGGCCATCAATATTAGAAAGATGGATAAATCCTTTAAAGAGGTTGTGCAGGAATTGGACCAACCCATGTGCCGTGCAGGAGGTGTAAAATAAATAAATAAAAAAGCATACTCACCTGTCTCTGGTGTTCCATTGTCCACTGCGAGTGTCCATTCAGACTCGTGCTACTTGCTGGGAGTCCTGCACCTCATGTGACCACTAAGACCAATTAGGTACAGGATTTCCAGAAATGAGGCACCGCCATGAGATCGAACAGACACAGGCAGACTTTTTTTTAATTGACTGCTCTGTATATGGAGCGGCTGCAGCAGTGACGTCAAGTTAACAGGACCGCTACAGGCAATCCCTGTGCTCAGCAGTACAGCAGTATACAGTGTTTGGCTGCTTATGGTCTTATTGACATCACTGCTGCAGCTGCTCTGTATACATACAAGGTGACAGCCAACCTAGCGCCGGTAAGGAGGGGAAGATGCATTATAACCCTCCCCTACTGTCTGCATTAAAAGTTTAAACCTTTAAATTAAGAGTGCTCATTAATTAATAATGCCCCTTGTGTTCTCCCTAATAATAATAATACTCCTGTATATCCCCTTAAAGGGTTTGTCCAGGCAAAAATGGACTCAAATATTATTTTTTTAAATCAGCCGGGGGTGGTGTAAAAAAAACAAAAAAAAAACATGCTCCCCTGTCCCTAATACTCCGGTGTCTCCCTGTGCGGTCCGGTCCTGCTGCTCTGTTGTTGTACCTGCCGCACGTGACCGCTGAGGGAACATCACAGCCGGCGACAAATTCCACAGCAAGAAAGCAGTCAAGCTGCAGGACTGGACCACCCTGGGAGGACACCAGAGCACCGGGACAGGTGAGTATGTTTTTTTTTTTTTCACCTCCCCTGGCCTAATTAGAAATTTATGTTTAGCCTGGACAACCTCTTTAAGGCTAAGGCCCCACACTGCGAAAACGCAGCTTTTTTTTGTTGCAGATTTTGCTGCAGTTTTTTGAGCCAAAGCCAAGCATGTCTACAATAGGAATGGGAAATATTTAGGAAGCTCTTATACTTCTACCTTCTGTTCAATCCACTCCTGACTTTGGCTCAAAAAAATGCAACAAAATCTGCAACAAAAAAAGCTGTGTTTCCGCATTGTGGGGCCACAGCCTAAACAGTCCAGGAATTGCAGCGAGGATACCGAGGAAGGTGAAACATTTAAAAAAAAAAATCATATTCACCTGACACCAGTGTCTGCCGCCACTGTCTGGTCCAGCATGTGCTATTCGTTCTGTTCTGCCGGCAAAGTGACATCATCAATTCTTTTCCTGTGGTCACTGATTCGCCCCAGCAGTCATGTGTGGCAAAGGGGCTTCCACTGGCAAAGCCGCGGTTTGCGCTAGACCAGTCAGTGGTGGCAAACACTGAGGACAGTTTAGTTTTTTGGGGGGTTTTTTTATGTTTAAGTTTATGTCTCCTCCCTGACTTCTGCCCCCAGTTTAATGTCCCCTTCCAACTTGCCCCAGTTTAATGTCATGCTCTATCTGCCACCCTCCATCTGTCCCAAGTTTAATGCCCCTTCCATCTGCCACCAGTTTAATGTCCCCGTTCATCTGCCACCAATTGAATGACCCCCTCCATCTGCCCCCAGTTTAATGTCCCCTTTTCATCTGCCCCGAGTTAAATGTTCCCCCTTCCTTTTGCCCCCACAGTTGAACATAATAAAACACTGATACTTACCTCTCCTCGCATCCCTGCTGCTCTGTCTGAGGTCTGCCTCTCTGTACTGTTGAGGGAGCTACATGCACGATGTGAGTGACGTCATCACATCGCGCCTACAGCTCTTAGGGCCGGTGCATACAGTAGCTCAGTGATGAAGCAGAGGCTGTCCGCTCCTGCTTCATCGCTGTATTCTCTGGATGAATGAGTTGAATTCGGGACATACCTAATGCCGACCGAGACCGCGGGACAAGACCCAGACTGTCTCGCCGAATCCGGGACAGTTGGAAGGTATGGTATTAGTCCTCATTTTGCCAGTGCAAATGCATTGGTCAGGGGCACGATCGGGATGGTGAGGGGCCTAGCCCCTGACCTTCCCGATCAGGCCCCTGACCAATGCATCTGCATTGGCAAAATGAGGACTAATAGTTGGGGTCAACGGGGGATTCATCGGTTTCCCGGTGGGCCAGTCCGACCCTTCTTAGACTCCCAGCGCAGTGTGAGATTTAAGTTGCTTGTTCTACTGCTCTTTGTTATCTGTCAATTCCTACAGTTATATTATAGTTTATACCACCTGTTAGTTAAAAATCACTTCCTATGTCTGTTTTGCGATGAAGCAGTTTGATCTACTCAGAGTGTTTTGCATTGTTTTGTTTTGTTTTTTTTTCAATTCAAATGTTTTATTGATTTTCACAAATAAAACAACATAAAACAACATAAACCAAAACAGACCATAAATGCAACCATGCAAGCGCTGCGGACTAGAAGCCACCAAAGGGGGAAACCCCAAGATGGCAACAGCCAGCAAGGGCAACCTATACATGAACAAGAAGAAAAAGAAAGAAAAAGAGAATGGAGAGAGAAGGAGCAGAGAGAAGAGGAAAAAAAGGGCGGTAGAGTAAACAGGAGGAAATAGGGGAGCATTCTATGTGAGGGCCCTGGCAGAGGCCCAGGAGACCATGCGTGTCAGTTCCTTAAAGATAGGAACTATGTGAGAACAGATAAAGATACAATGGTAGGACATATGTAAGCAGAGAGACACGAGCACAGAGCCCAGTGGTTCAAGTCCGGGAGGGGGGCTCAGAGTCCAGAAGTATCTGATACTCTCCAGAACGATGGAATTCCAACCAGTAAAACCAGGTTTTGTTAAAGTCTTCAACTGTGTCATGCAGGAAGGAAGTGAGGTTTTCCATGCGCATAATCTCATTGACCTTCAAAATCCAGAGGTTTTGCATTGTTTTAACTTACAAAGTCAATCCTGTTGACTTTTTTTTTTTTTAATTTTTTTTCGTTAAATACATACAAACTTCTAGAGAACAAACAAGGGTGTATCTAGTGCTCAAAGAGCAACATAAACAAAAAATAGCACCAAAATAAATTATACAGTCATATGAAAAAGTTTGGGCACCCCTATTAATCTTAATCATTTTTAGTTCTAAATATTTGGGTGTTTGCAACAGCCATTTCAATTTGATATATCTAATAACTGATGGACACAGTAATATTTCAGGATTGAAATGAGGTTTATTGTACTAACAGAAAATGTAAAATATGCATTAAACCAAAATTTGACCTGTGCAAAAGTATGGGCACCTCAACAGAAAAGTGACATTAATATTTAGTAGATCCTACTTTTGCAAAAATAACAGCCTCTAGTCGCTTCCTGTAGCTTTTAATCAGTTCCTGGATCCTGGATGAAGGTATTTTTGACCATTCCTCTTTACAAAACAATTCCAGTTCAGTTAAGTTTGATGGTTGCCGAGCATGGACAGCCCGCTTCAAATTATCCCACAGATGTTCAATGATATTCAGGTCTGGGGACTGGGATGACCATTCCAGAACATTGTAATTGTTCCTCTGCATGAATGCCTGAGTAGATTTGGAGCTGTGTTTTGGATCATTGTCTTGCTGAAATATCCATCCCCGGCGTAACTTCAAATTCGTCACTGATTCTTGTACATTATTCTCAAGAATCTGCTGATACTGAGTTGAATCCATGCGACCCTCAACTTTAACAAGATTCCCGGTGCCGGCATTGGCCACACAGCCCCAAAGCATGATGGCACCTCCACCAAATTTTACAGTGGGTAGCAAGTGTTTTTCTTGGAATGCTGTGTTTTTTTGACGCCATGCATAACGCCTTTTTGTATGACCAAACAACTCAATCTTTGTTTCATCAGTCCACAGGACCTTCTTCCAAAATGAAGCTGGCTTGTCCAAATGTGCTTTTGCATACCTCAGGCGACTCTGTTTGTGGCGTGCTTTCAGAAACGGCTTCTTTCGCATCACTCTCCCATACAGCTTCTCCTTGTGCAAAGTGTGCTGTATTGTTGACCGATGCACAGTGACACCATCTGCAGCAAGATGATGCTGCAGCTCTTTGGAGGTGGTCTGTGGATTGTCCTTGACTGTTCTCACCATTCTTCTTCTCTGCCTTTCTGATATTTTTCTTGGCCTGCCACTTCTGGGCTTAACAAGAACTGTCCCTGTGGTCTTCCATTTCCTTACTATGTTCCTCACAGTGGAAACTGACAGGTTAAATCTCTGAGACAACTTTTTGTATCCTTCCCCTGAACAACTATGTTGAACAATCTTTGTTTTCAGATCATTTGAGAGTTGTTTTGAGGAGCCCATGATGCCACTCTTCAGAGGAGATTCAAATAGGAGAACAACTTGCAATTGGCCACCTTAAATACCTTTTCTCATGATTGGATACACCTGGCTATGAAGTTCAAAGCTCAGTGAGGTTACAAAACCAATTTTGTGCTTCAGTAAGTCAGTAAAAAGTAGTTAGGAGTATTCAAATCAATAAAATGATAAGGGTACCCAAATTTTTGCACCGGTCAAATTTTGGTTTAATGCATATTGCACATTTTCTGTTAGTACAATAAACCTCATTTCAATCCTGAAATATTACTGTGTCCATCAGTTATTAGATATATCAAATTGAAATGGCTGTTGCAAACACCCAAATATTTAGAACTAAAAATGATTAAGATTAATAGGGGTGCCCAAACTTTTTCATATGACTGTATCTTGTATTGATATTTTTAAACCTACAGTACATCGGTGTAGACTACAACATATAAGCCAGGGTTCACACTATCGTTGGATTCCATTATGAAGGTGTCCGTTAAAAAAAAAAAAATGGACACCTACCATAACAGACATTAACGAACACTAACTGATGTTAATGTGTCCGTTTTTTTTAACTGATCCATTAAATGCATCTTACTGACTATATAACTTCTTTTTTTCCCCTTATACTATCCTCCTTGTTTACAAACTTATGTCTCTTAACACATGTTCTTAAATATATGCCTTTTACTTAGTATGTCCCCCTTTTTGTACCATCAATCTATTTTTTTCTTTTTCTTTTTCTTCCACTTCCCCCCCCCCCTCTGCTAACCACGTAATTATTTTCGAGCTTTATTTTTCATTTTTTACCATGTCCATTCTCTGCAATCTGTTATACGTATTGTGAGAGTGTGAACCCAGAGGGCGCTAGTGAGCGACCCAAAACCAGGATTGAAAAGCTCCTCAGCCACACCCATAGGTGGCGTGCACCAACGCCAGATGGAGTGTCTGCAGCAGGAGAGAGTGCTGTGGAGACCTGCAGGAAGCAGTGAGATGGGGAACCAGTCGGAGACGGACAGGCGGTCTGTCCCAAGAGGACTGGGGTCCTGAAAGGACTGACTGAGCCAGGCTGTTTGTTATTTTTTGTTCCATGTGTAAGCTGAATAAAAACCATTTTACTTTGGATTAGCACCGTCTGAATGCTGCTTCTCCGGCACCCAGTACCACCTACACCGCTGTCGAGTCCAGAAGGCTGCCGCCTTTGAGGCTAAATCCCCCCAAATTGGCACATATGGTGCTTCGGATGCGGGCATAAAGAAATCCACGCAAGTCCTGGAAGACAAGTGTTTGGTGACTGCAGTACTGCTAAGTGTGCATTGTGGCCTACAGCTGGAAGAAATCTGTGATTTCAACTGACAAACCCAGGAGGGGGTGAGTGGAACTGCAAAATAGCAAATTGTGTGCAAAAACTGGTGAAAGTAAAACTCTGGAAGAGGAATCCAGGGAATGGTCTTTGTGTATACTGTGGCACAGAAGTCTGAAAAGTACTTGCTGATGGCAAGAAAGTAAGCCATGTGTGTAGAAGCTGGATATTGCAAACAGTCTATGTGAAAGGCTATGGTGCCATGTTTGTGTTTTCTGTGAAAGACAGAAGAAAATTCTGGTTGTTGTAGTGCCAGACAAGTTAACTGTTGGTGAATACATGTGACTGCAGAAGATAGTAAAAAGTTGCTGCCGGTTGAACCCAAGGTTTCTGGTGAATATTGTGTACTCTTGTTATTAAACCATGGGCAAGAAAAAGAAAATTTCAGCTTGCAAGAAAACAGAGAAGCTGTGCACATGTGTATTACTGCAGCAGTCTCAAGGCAGAGAGACACAAAACCTGGAACAGAGCATGTGGAGTGCAAGTAAAGATAATGGATTGCATGACGGTGACTCAGTTTTTCTGAAGCACCTTTGTTCTATGAAGGAATATATCCCTGCCGACTGTATGTCTCATACTGGAGTGCATGAAAGTGCCAAAGATGAAAATATTAGGGTGCAGCAGCTTCAAGATGAGATTAAAACTATCAGGTTCATTGATGAGGATGAAATATCTGATTGGAAACAGCAACTTTTGGTATCAGAAAAAGAGAACCTTAAGTTGAAGAAAGAGCTTGACTCTATGAAGAGTTCATATCCTAGTCATTGTGATAATGTGGTGCTGGGTTTGCCTGGAATGGACTGTGTCACTAAGAAGGAGTTTGCAGAAATGAAATGTGGTCTATCTAATAAAGTCCTACAGAGTGTGGAACAAAAAGCAAGTGTTTGAGAAACAATTGTAGGATTTAAAGGAGCAGCATGTCCAAGACTCCATTGCCAAAGAGAGTGTCATTGAAAAATTAAGAGATGTCCTTGAAACTGCTAAACGTGAGAGAAGTGAATTTTTGCAGTGCCAGTCAGAATGTTAGAATGACCAAGTCAGGAAGTGTGAAAAACTTTCGGCTGCGTTAACTGATAAAGAAAATGAACTTGTAGAGCTGAGGAAGTATGTGTCTGACCGACAGAGTGATTTAGAATCTGTGGTGCAGACATTGCAGTCTGAGCAAAACTTGCATGAACTAAAGCAGTTTCGCCTAAACAATGAAGTAAAGGAATGGCGGAGCAGAGCTGGAGTTCTGGAACAAAGAGAAATGGAACTCAAAGCTAGAATATGTAGCCTGGAGAGGGCACTGTCAGGATCTTGTGAAGATAATGAGAAATTGTCTGTTTTGGTGAAAAATAAAGACAAAGAATTGATGGAGATGTTATCTGTCCATGCTCAGAAATTACAAACCTTACAGGAGAGTCACAAAGAAGTGGAGAAAAACCAGGAATCTGTGCAGATATTGTATGAGGACAAAGCCAATGCCTATGACAAGCTGGAAAAGGCCAAGAGAGAATTGGACCTCCAGATAGAAGACATGAGGATTCAGTCTGAGGAAAACATGTCTAATTTATCTGCTCAGATTATAGATATAAAAATGCTTATTGCTAAACTGAAGGTGCAAGTGGACAAACAGGAGGAAGTTGCACGCATCAAGGAACAGCTGGAGTTTCAGATGGATCAAGTGAAGCGTGAGTCAGAAATAAAGTTGGAAGAGCACACTTTTCAGATAGAACAGTTGAAAACCGAAGTTGAATCTAAAAGAGAAGTGGATCGATTGCAGCAGTCTTTATCCAATACTGAACAGTCGGCATCTGCACTATCTTCAAAGCTGGCAGCACTAGAAGCTGAGAAGGACTCGCTGCAGAGCCTGTTAACCTCTAAAGAATCAGAGCTGCTATCCGTGAAAAACGTGCCTCAAGAGTCTTTATTCAATCAAGAGCAAGATAGGAGAGCCACTGAGATGCGGGACTTGAATGAAAGACTTGACAAAAAGTTTTCAGATGAGCAGAAGCTTTATCAGAAGATGTTGGAGGATCAGTTCAATATAATTCAGGGAGCAGTGAGGGAAGCAGAAAATATCATCCAGGATGCAGTTGCTAAACTTGATGGTCCTCTACATATCCGCTGCACTAGTTCACCAGATTACCTGGTAAACCAAGCAAAAGTTGCTATAGACTCATTAACCTCCCTCTCGAATGGGCACTCCAAATACATACAGAATATGACAGATGCCTCTGACTTAATTGTACCTAGGATCATGCATGATGAAGTTCAAATTTCAGAACGAAAAGTTGCACTTTTCTTTTGATCCTACAATAGTTTATATCTAAAATTACATGGCGCTATGATATATGGAATGACTTATCCAAACTGTGTAAAAAACGGAAAATAAATGTTTACACTTCTTCACTAAAAGAACTATACGGTGTGTGCAGTGATTTGGAAACATTATGGAACGGGTTGGAGAACCCCTCAACTAGCACCACCACCACCCATATTAGTGTGCTGTGCCAGCGAATTACATATACGACTCTCTCACTCTAGACCAGCACCTTAAGTCATGCTGATGTCTTCCAACATGTTCTCTTATAACTTGGAAGAGGCAACAAGAATAATTGACAATGTACCTACTACTAACCAATTCCTGCAAATTCCAGCTGCAGAACTACGCAGATCTAGAGTGGGAAAATAAGAAGTTAACTTCGTACGAATCACATTGTGGGACTCTAACTGAATACTACAAAGTACAAAGGATCCCTTGGGGCCTGCGCAGCAGTCTATGCCCCACCATTTTTAGTGAGGACCCGGAATATTGCAAGAATTTTGAGAATATTCTCAACAAGTGCTCTTTTGATCTTATCTTATTGATGGTCGAAACATTACAAATCAAAATCAGTGAACTACAAGTTAAGATAAAGAAGAACAACTCACTAATTCCCTCTCAGGCCACGAATGGTTGAAACTTAAGAACAACATTGATACCAACATCAAAGAATTCAAAAACACCAACGAAAAGAAAAAAAAAAAAAAAAGAGACAAGTTTATCTGGGATACGGACGAATATTTACAAAACAGAGTCTATAGGTAGCAAGAACCTAATAGAGGAAACAGATTTTGCCTGGACAATAGAGATTATCCCTCCAGTTCCGGTAGTGACACATTCAGAGGCTCAGAGAGATCTCATTTTTTTAGGAAATCGACCACGCAATCAGAGATACGGACCACGACCAGGAAATCCATCAACAGATACAAACCCACCAGGAGGGGCAGAGGCAAGAGGCACAGAAGACCGAATCCTGACTCGTTCCCAGGTGAGTCGAAACTGGTACTAAATATATTCTCACAGACATTGTCCGCACCACAAATGTCGGTCCTAAGTAAAGGACTATCATTTTGCCCAACCAAGCAATTTGATACCTTCTCACTGGAGGAAGATTGCCATTGCTTCTTCCGACTTCTAAGACTTAAAACCCATTTTGGGGATAACCCTCTTAGTCCCCCCATGGATAACCTCAACACAGTTCAATCTTCTTGATCAACAATCTGGGCCTGAGAAACAGAAGCTCCTTTGTTCCACCTAGATGTAATCATCTGGTGGAGGCATACGTGACCCTAGTCCAAAGAAACCTTACTACATGAAATCTCACTAGGTCATCTTAAATGCCATAGTAACATTACACTAGAAGAAAAACAAGCTTTACAAGAACTTAAAAATAACTCTGATATCATAATCAAGCCTGTGGATAAGTAATGGACAAAAAGGATTATACAGTGCTTGCCAAAAGTATTGGCACCCCTGCAATTCTGTCAGATAATACTCAATTTCTTCCAGAAAATGATTGCAATCACAAGTGCTTTGGTAATAATATCTTCATTTATTTTGCTTGCAATGAAAAAACACAAAAGAGAATGAAAAAAAAGTCAAATCATTGATCATTTTATACAAAACTCCAAAAATGGCCCGGACAAAAGTATTGGCACCCTCAGCCTAATACTTGGTAGCACAACCTTTAGACAAAATAACTGCGAACAACCGCTTCCGGTAACCATCAATGAGTTTCTTACAATGCTCTGCTGGAATTTTAGACCATTCTTCTTTGGCAAATTTCTCCAGGTCCCTGAGATTTGAAGGGTGCCTTCTCCAAACTGCCATTTTGAGATCTCTCCACAGGTGTTCTATGGGATTCAGGTCTGGACTCATTGCTGGCCACTTTAGAAGTCTCCAGTGCTTTCTCTCAAACCATTTTCTAGTGCTTTTTGAAGTGTGTTTTGGGTCATTGTCCTGCTGGAAGACCCATGATCTCTGAGGGAGACCCAGCTTTCTCACACTGGGCCCTACATTATGCTGCAAAATTTGTTGGTAGTCTTCAGACTTCATAATGCCATGCACACGGTCAAGCAGTCCAGTGCCAGAGGCAGCAAAGCAACCCCAAAACATCAGGGAACCTCCGCCATGTTTGACTGTAGGGACCGTGTTCTTTTCTTTGAAGGCCTCTTTTTTTCCCTGTAAACTCTATGTTGATGCCTTTTCCCAAAAAGCTCTACTTTTGTCTCATCTGACCAGAGAACATTCTTCCAAAAAGTTTTTGGCTTTCTCAGGTAAGTTTTGGCAAACTCCAGCCTGGCTTTTTTACGTCTCTGGGTCAGAAGTGGGGTCTTCCTGGGTATCCTACCATAGAGTCCCTTTTCATTCAGACGTCAACGGATAGTACGGGTTGACACTGCTGTACCCTCGGACTGCAGGGCAGCTAGAACTTGTTTGGATGTTAGTCGAGGTTCTTTAGCCACCATCCGCACAATCTTTCGTTGAAATCTCTCGTCAATTTTTCTTTTCCGTCCACATCTAGGGAGGTTAGCCACAGTGCCATGGGATTTAAACTTCTTGATGCCACTGCGCACGGTAGACACAGGAACATTCAGGTCTTTGGAGATGGACTTGTAGCCTTGAGATTGCTCATGCTTCCTCACAATTTTGCTTCTCAAGTCCTCAGACAGTTCTTTGGTCTTCTTTCTTTTCTCCATGCTCAATGTGGTACACACAAGGACACAGGACAGAGGTTGAGTCAACTTTAATCCATTTCAACTGGCTGCAAGTGTGATTTAGTTATTGCCACCGCCTGTTATGTGCCACAGGTAAGTTACAGGTGCTGTTAATTACACAAATTAGAGAAGCATCACCTGATTTTTCAAAGGGTGCCAATACTTTTGTCCACCCCCTTTTTATGTTTGGTGTGGAATTATATCCAATTTGGCTTTTTGACAATTCTTTTTGTGGTTTTCCATTGAAGGCAAATTAAATGAAGATATTATTACCAAAGCATTTGTGATTGCAATCATTTTCGGGAAGAAATTGAGTATTATCTGACAGAATTGCAGGGGTGCCAATACTTTTGGCCAGCACTGTATTGAGAAGATTCAGAGACAGTTACATGACACTACTACCACCACTTACTAGAAACCCAGTATTCACGATCTCTCAGACAATACAAAGAACACTAGAACATTACTTTACGAAAGGTATCATCGATTCAAAAAACTATGGAATTCCTGACAAATCATCATCCTATCACCCCTGTCTTCTATATTTTACCTAAAATACACAAACAACTATACAAAGCACCTGGACGTCTTATTGTAGCAAGCACTGACTCCATTTTAGCTCCTCTTGCCATCCTATTAGAAAAAATATTAACCCCTCTGGTTCGTACCGCTACATCATTCTTATTGGATACATCACACTTTATTAACTCTATGAAAGAGATTTCCCCATGCCCACCAGTAAGCATGTTAGTGACCTGGGATGTGTGTAGTCTGTACACTTCAATAGAACATCAGAAGGGTATTGGTGCTATGCACAAATTCCTCTCCGACCATGATATAACAGGAGACTAACAGAAATTCTGTATTGATATATTGCACATTATACTTCACAATAATTACTTTTTGTTTGGATATGATCTATATTTACAAATACAAGGTACAGCCATGGGGTCCAATGTGGCCCCCTATACGCAAATATCTACATGTCCAATTTCGAAGATACATATGTGTACCCCAATACCAACTTTCAAACGCACTTGTTGTATTCGTAACAATACATTAACGATATATTTTGCGTGTGGTCAGGCCCAGTGGACTCCCTGTTACAATTTCACTCAACCCTCAACAGCATCACCCCAGAACTACAATTCACTCTACATTACAACCAGGAATGAATGAACTTTCTTGATACCTGGATCCTGAAAGATACACAGGGCATGATAAATTTTGATTTATACACCTAACCCATGGATAGGAATAGTCTCCTATTCTACACAAGTAATCATCCACCCAACACATAGAAGTCCCTCCCCAATTCTCAGTTTCAACGTGTTAAAAAAATAGTGTCAAACCCTGAGACTCAACATTTACGTCTCACAGAAATGAATTCTCGATTTATAGAAAGAGGTTAACCCAGGGACATACTAACACACACTAGGGACATCGACAATTCAATAGAAAGAAAAAGCAAGGGACCCTTTTGTTCACAAATACCATCAATTCTCCCCTAAACTTAATTACATTATGAGAAAACACTGGCCGGTACTGCAGCGAGCATTTCCTAACAGAAGAATTCAAAAACCCTCCATTAATGTGTTATAAAAGAGCTAAAAATATAAGAGATACACTTGTACGTGCAGACATCGGCCACATACACAGAATACCCAAACAAACCTTCCTGGCCACCCCTAAAAGGGGCACCTTTCCCTGCTTACACTGTATTCAGTGTTCATCAGTTATAAAATTAGAACATTTTTTCCACCCACATGCAGGGAGAAAATTTCCAATATGAGACTATTTTACATGTGAAACTTCATTTGTTGTTTACTTCATTAAATGTCCGTGCGGTCTCGTATATGTTGGGGAAACTTCCCAGCATATACGGGACCGCATATCCAAACACAAGTCCACTATTCGCAATAACCTCAATGTTCTCCCAATTCCGGCACATTTCAATCAACATAAGCACAACATATCACAATTAAGGTTCCAGTTTATAGAACACATTCCACAACCCAGGAGAGGAGGCAATTGGATTGCCCTCCTAAAGAAAAGAGAAGCTTTCTGGATACATACCTTGCATACGATTGAACCAGCAGGCCTAACAAGGCATATGACTGTAACGTCTCTGCCTGGTCGGGGCTCTGTGCCACCCTCCACTCACATGCTGCGGCGAAGGAGGCGTGTTCAGTTTGGTTCCTTGTGTAGGTTTCTTGTTGCTCAGTCTGAACATGGTCCTAGACAATGTAATGGATTTCCAGCCACACCCGTGTTCTGAGCATTTCTCTCTGGACAGCATATAGTTAATCTCAGCCTTGCCTGTGTGATTGACAGCCTGTCTACCAATCCAGTCTGGGGCTTGCCCAGACTTTCTATAAACAGGTTGTCAGCCCTCACATGGTCGCCGGTTATTGCACTGTCTTTGCCTGCTCTCTTTGTTATATCTTTTGCTGCTTTGTTACCTGATTCTCTGACCTTTGGCTTGCCTTGTGACTATTCTTTTGGATTTTGATTCTGTACTGCATTGCTCGTCTGTTACTGAACCCTTGGCTTCCTGACCTCTCTTTTTGTCGTTTGTTTTGTCTGTGTTCTGTGTTGTCACTTACTCAGAATAGGGCTCGTCTTCAGGTTGTCCTTTTACTGTTTAGGGTAACTGAGGCAATAGGAAGTGACAGTCGCTGGGGTGAGATTAGGGCTCACTTGTCTCTGTCCTTCCTCCCAGACCGCTGCAGTAGTGTAGGGTATTGCTACACCTGGCAAGACCCTAACAGAATAACCGGCCCATAACCTTCTGCCATTGCTTCCCCTAGGGCAGGGGTGTCAAACTCATTTTCACCGGGGGCCAGTTCAGCCTCACGGGGTACCTTGAAGGGCCAAGATTATTTTACACGTGTATAAAAGTGACTTCTCCTTAACAGTTAAGTGAGCTATTAGACAGCGCATAATATAAACAGGCGCCATAGCCCCTAATTATAGCGCCTCATTTACACACACTATAATGTTCCACAGCAGTCCCTGCACACTGTATTATGACTCGCAGCTGCCCCTGCACACGGTATTATGCATGGTATTATGCTCCACAGTGGCCACTGCACACGGTATTAGGCTCCATAGTGGCCCCTGTACTGGTATTATGCGCCACAGTGGTCCCTGCACAGGGTATTATGCCCCAGACCCCAGAGTATAATGAACGGAGACCCAGGGGAGGTGACAAACATAAAAACCTGTGTTACTTACCTATCCTGGACACCGGTGCACTCCTTGCAGCTTTCGGCCCTGTTTAATTGCGCACACACGTCACGTGATCAGGCCGGCAACGCGACCTGATGATGTCACCAGAGGCCTCAAGCCTGCTCGGAGTAACACCGATCGCAGGAGAGGTAAGTAGGATATGTTTTTATGTTCCCTCACCTCCCCTGGGCCACCGATTATTATACTCCGGGGTCTGAAAAGACCCCGGAGTATAATAATAGTAGTGTTTGCAGCCCGCGGCCTCACATACGATGCCCGCGGCTGCTCATAGCGGCATCCACTTCCCTTTTTGCGTCCCATAGCAGAAGGGGAAGCGGAGGCGGCCATGAGCAGACGCGGGGTAGGTAAATAAATAGGCCATGACCTGCTGGTGATACTCCAGCAGGTCACGGCCTATTTATATATAAAAAAAGTTATACTCACCTTCGATGCCTTGATGTAGCCGCTGCCGCCTCTTCTTGTCCGCGACGTCTGTGTCTCAGCGTAGACGGCGCGATGACGTCATTGTATCACCGCCTGCGCTGAGATGCGACGTCTCTTAAACCAGCCCAGGACAGGCCCCGCTCAGCTCTGTTTTTTTTTTTTTAAGCGGCCTGTCTTGGGCTGGTTACATTGAATAGAAAAATGCCGTCCCCCAGACAGTGAGGGACAGTGCCGCCTGAGGCAATAAAGATGGCGGCCGCCCAGAGGCGCACCGCTAATGAGGCAAAGTGAGGCGGCTGCCATCTTTATTGCTCTTGTATTGCGTGAGGCTGGGCTGGATAACAGAAGGCAGCGGGCTGGATTCGGCCCGGGAGCCTTGTGTTTGACACCTGTGGTGTAGATGGAGAACAGGAGGGGTCCTAGGACGGAACCTTAGGGGATACCTACAGAAAGAGGGCATGGCGTTGAGGTGATGTGCGAGTGGGAGATGCTGAATGTGCAGTTGGTGAGGTATGAGAAGATTCAGGAAAGAGCCAGGTCTGAGATGCCAAGGGATGAGAACGTTTCTAACAGGAGGGAATGGTCGACTGTGTCAAAGGAAGAGGAGAGGTCGAGGAGGAGGAGGAGGAGGACAGAGTAGTGATGTTTGGCTTTGGCAGTTTCTGTGGTGTGATGGGATCTTAAACCTAACTGTAGTCTGTCAAAGAGCACATTGGACGAGAGATAGGAGGATAGTTTGGAGTGGACGTGTTGCTTCAGCAATTTAGAGGCGTACGGGAGCAGTGAGAAGGGGCGATAGTTGGCTGGAGAGGATGGGTCAAGGGAGGATTTCTTAAGTATAGGTGTGACGGTAGCACGTTTGAAGGTGGAAGGGAAGAATCCATTGGTTAGGGATAGGTTAAAGAGATGGGTTAGGGCAGGAGCAATGACTTCAGAGAGTTTGGGGATGAGATGTGACTGGATCGGGTCAAGCGCGCAGGAGGTGAGGCGGGATTTACAGATTAGGGTGGAGAGAGTTTCATCAGTGACAGTGGAGAAACAGGTTAGAGATAAAGAGCACAGGACAGTTGGGTGGGGTGGTTGTCGGGGGTGTAGGGTGAGACTGTCTCTGATGGTGTCAATTTTGCTTTTGTAATAAGAGGCGAAGTCATCAGCTGTTATAAGTGATGTTGGAGGGGGTGCAGGAGGACGAAGAAGGGAGTTGAAGATAGTGAATAGCTGTTTGGGGTTGCGGGATAGGGCAGATATTAGTGTGGAGAAGTACACCTGCTTTGCAGAGGTGAGTACATTCTTGAGTGTGAGAACTGCCTCTTTATACCTAAGGAAGTCCTCCTGGGAGTGGCTTTTCTTCCAGAGGCGTTCTGCAACCAGTGAGGCAAGTCTCAGTTTTTAAGTCAGGTCAGTGTACCAGGGTTGCCTATTTATCGGTCGGGCTCTGGTGTTAGTGAAGGGGGCCACAGAGTCAAGGGCTGAAGTGAAGCAATTTTCCTCTGACTGAGAACATACAGCATTGTCTGCAAGTAGAGGAAGAAGACAAGACTGTTGCTAATGGAGGTAGTAGTGGCAGGGGGTGTGGTACTCCTACTTGTAGTCATTCTGGTAGGGGAACAAGGAGGCCCAAAAAAGGTGAGTATAAATGTTTTTTTTTTTTTTTTTTTTTTACACCTCCATGGAAGAGATCCTAGAATATAATAATTTCACTTTCTGGTTCGTACTGAACTTGTTTGTCCTGAAACGAATCTGGACCCCTGGCCACCCTAACTTGAAACGAATCTTGAGGGGTTCACCCATCTCTACTATTCACCTAACTTTCGGCTGTAAAATTGTGAGTTCTTTTCACCATTTACAACTGTCTCCTGACTCGTCAATTTAGCACCAGCATCAATGGGTACCCCAACCACAATTATGAAGTACCCCAGATAATTCTAGTACCATGAACATTCACCACAGGCCCAGACATGTTATCTCTCCTGGTTTTCAAGTCCCCTCACCAAATTAGTATTCACTTTCACCATCCACTATCTATTTAAAGTTTTATTCTATTAACTTTTTAATTGCATACATCATCATACCTAGTGATGCCACTGCCTCTGTTACTATCAGTAGTTTTTTTCCCCTTAAAAAACTTCAATATTATTTTTCTTTCCTTGAATAATATTGAAAAAAACACCCATTCAAATTGATAAAGGTAGTGACTCAAGTGGTAAAATGGCATCCTTGTATATATCTTCATTATGCGTGATCTTAGGTTCAAAAACTGGATTACACCTAATGAAAAAATAAACTGAATACAACTTTAAACAGAAGGGGGGGTATATCAGTAACATAGACATTTTTGGCATTGTGATAACTGTTATGAACCGCACAATAATATTAACACAATATTTATTATTGTTAGTAACATAATATTTATTTGATCACTAAATGGCATAAGTAAAAATGGTACAATTGTTTATTTTATTTAGCCAGTAGCAATCTGTGGTCCAATATTATTATATGGGTCTGATTATACATAGCAGTGCCCTTTTATAGTTTCAAAGGTATTTATTGAATGAACTCAAAAATAGAACATAAGAGCAAATATATGAACATCCATAAAATCAGTTCAAAAAGCCGAATAAAGTGAATACAATACAAGGAAATAACTACAAATCCATAGTTATCGCGCCTGTAGAATAAAAAGGGTAACAATAATAATAATTGGTAAGGGCTTGGTAAGGATATCTGCTGTCATATCCTCAGTCGGGCAATAAAGTAACTCAAGAAGTCCCTGCTCTTGAAGATCCCTCAGAAAATGGTACTTCACATCAATATGCTTGGTTCTCGAGCTCTTTCCATCTGCGCAAGTGCAAGACATCCTTGATTGTCCTCAAAGATTCTCGTTGCTTTCATCTGTAGTTGACCCAAGTCTTTTAATAGTTGTCTCAACCATATGACTTCTTGACTTGCCTGTGCTGCTGCAACATACTCTGCTTCAATAGATGATAGTGTAACAGAAAGTTGCTTTCTGCTAGTCCAACAGATAGCACCTCCTGATAGAAGAAACAGGTACCCACTTGTAGATTTTCTGTCACTGGTATCTCCGGCCCAGTCGGCATCCACATATCCTGTCAGGGTGCTTTCGTCAATTGCTGGTAACTTTAGCTTGTAGCGTAAAGTCCCTTTAAGATAGTGAATGACTCACTTCACAGCATTCCAGTCCATCTAAATTGGTGTTGAAGTCTTTCTGCATAGGATTCCAACTGCTGCTGCAATATCAGGCCTTGTAGCGGTGCTAATGTACAGCAATTTCCCTATTGTTTTCCTGTACTGTGTGTTAGTTGGTAGTGGTGAATCTTGGCTGTCTATCTTCTTCAGGTAGTTGGTTTCCATGGGAGATTTTACTGGTTTTGCATCTTCCATTCCAAATGTCTCAATTATCTCTTGTATTTTGTGCTTTTGGTTCCGAAGGAAGCTACCATCTTACTCTCTCTCAATCTGAATGCCAAGATAATTATTTACGTTGCCGAGATCTTTGGTCTCAAAGTGCTGATTTAGGGTTTGGAGTATTTCTCCTTTATCCCCTTCTCGCTTGAAACAAATCAGAATATCGTCCACATAAATGAGTACATAGATCCACCTGTCTGCCAATTTCTTTGTGTATAAACAGGGGTCTGCTTTACTCCTCTGAAAGTCCTCATATGTAAGCACTTCATTTATTCTCATATTCCATGCTCTGGCGGCTTGCTTTAGACCATATATACTCCTCTGTAGTTTGCATACTAGGTCTGGCCTTTGCTCATCTTTGAATCCTGGTGGTTGTTCCATGTAGATATCTTCTGCTAACTCGCCATGTAGAAACGCTGTTTTTACATCAAAGTGTCTTACTTGCATTTTCCTTATTGCGGCTACTGTCAGCAAAGATCTTATTGAAGCATGTTTGACTACTGGCGCAAATGTCTCATCATAGTCATCTCCATATTTTTGAGAATATCCCTTGGCTACGAGTCTTGCTTTGTATCGCTCCACTGTACCATCTGCGTTGTATTTTACTTTGAAAGTCCATTTACAACCTATGGATTTCCTTCCAGGTGGTAGTTCTGTAAGTGTTCATGTTTTAGTGTCATGCATGGATTTTATCTCTTCCTTTGCAGCCTTTATCCATTTACTGGCTTCTCCTTCTGAAAGTTGAGATATGTGTTCCCAAGTTGCAGGTTCATTAGCACTGGCAGTGCTTGCCTTGTATGAGAGACGTACAAGTGGTTTACCTTTATTCTCTCTCATCGAGCGTCTTGGTTCTGTGTGTGAGCTTGGTTGTGTCTGTTCTTCATTACTGATGGATTCTGCGCTCACTTCAACTGTTTGTTCAGAAGTTACAGATGTTGGCTCATCAGTGTCAGTTTTCTCTTTTGTTCTTACTTCCTCTGTTGTCATTACATTGTCTCTCAGATCTTCAACAAAAGTTATGCTGTTGCTAATGGTAACGTTGTCAGTTTTGGGATTTAGGATTCTGTAACCCTTAACATTGTCACAATAGCCAACAAAGACACCTTCAATTGCTCTGTTTTGAAGTTTGGTGCGTTTTTCTTCTGGAATGTAGATGAACGCCTTGCATCCAAAAACTCTTAGATGTTTTACACTTGGCTTCTCATTGTGCCACAGTTCATATGAAGTTTTCTCCATTGTTCTAAAAAATAATCTGTTTTGCAGATAAGTGGCTGTCATTGCTGCTTCACCCCAATATTTTTGTGTTAAAGGCGAAGAGAAGTGACAAACATAAAAAAAAACGATGTACTCACTATTCCACGCTCCGCAGCCACTCTGTTCTCTTCGGGCGCTTCTGCGCAGGAAAAGGTGAGTTAACATTGTTTTTTATGTCTGATCACCTCCCCGGGGGCTCCACTTATTATACTGTGGGGTCTGAAGAGACCCCACAGTATAATAATAGCAGTTTCGTTTCGGCCGTGTTTGGTCCGATCGAAGCTTCTGGGTGAGGACTTGGGCTGCCGTGCCAGGGAAATATGCCCGTGCCGGGGGTTACCGACCCCTGATATAGGGAATAGAAGGAAGCACAAAACACTCCTTCAGGATCTGTTATCATATACAATATGACTGCTGGAAACCAGTGAATCTCAGAAGGGGAAATACCACCATAGTACCATAGCAAAAAGAAGCATAATAACAGACAACTCTAAAACAACTCGATAAGTTACACGAATACTCGCTCATGCAAATGTCAATCAGAGAGTGTGAAACAAAACAAAGAATATAGAAATGAATGAGGCCCATAAGGACCACATCAAGGGTGGTGAAATGGGGAAGTGAAGGGAAGAACAAAAGGGGATAAAAAGTATAACTTAATGAATACCAAACCCTCCAGTTAAAGGTCTATCCCTCTATTCATATAATCCCCCAAATAAATAAATCATGTAAAAAAGCCCCACAGAAGAAAACCCCAATATTGTAATATATAGTTGTGAGCACTGTAAATATCAGATCAAAAGGTAACATGTTTGACCAATGAAGCGTGTAAATTCAAGTTGTTCATTCAACACAAATGGTTGTATAGAATTAAGACGATAAATCCATTGGGTTTCCTTTCGCAGGATAAAATTATCCCAATCTCCTTCTCTTAATGGGGGTCTAACGTGTTCAATGACTCTAAATTTGAGCCCATCTGTCTGACCATCATGGTATTGCCAGAAGTGTCGTGCGATGGGGGTATCTCGTGTGTTATTAATATCACAAACGTGATCACGGATTCTCCTCCTCAGCTGCCTCCTTGTCTTCCCCACATAATTGTAAGTACAAGGGCAACTGAGGAGGTAAATAACTGCCCTGCGTGTATTTCTTTCCTCAATTGAGGGGGATGACAGCTACCCCATTGGAGGAAGCTGCTTGTGGCAGTTTTCTTCCGATAAATGGAGGTGGATATTTTACCATCAGTTGATTTTCATAGATTAAGATCCAGGAAAGCCAGGGAGTCTGTGTGCATTTCAAATGTGAATTTTAACCCCAAGTCATTAACATTAAGGGTATTCACAAAATTCCGAACCCCTTCTTGGATCCTTTCCACATAATCAAAACATTGTCTATGTAACTGTTAGGGTCTTGCCAACCGTAGCAATACCCTACACTACTGCAGGGGTCTGTGAGGAAGGACAGAGACAAGTGAGCCCTAATCTCATCCCAGCCACTGTCCCTTCCTATTGCCTCAGTTACCCTAAACGGTAAAAGGACAACCAGAAGACAAGCCCTATACTGGGCAAGTGACACACAGAACACGACAAGACAAAACAAACGACAAAAAGAGAGGTCAGGAAGCCAAGGGGTCGGTAACAAACGAGCGATGCAGTACAGAATCAAAATCCAAGAGAATAGTCAAAAGGCAATCCAGAGGTCAGAGAAATAGTACAGTCAATATCAAGGGCACAAAGAGAGCAGGTAAAGTCAGAGCAATAACCGGCGACCATGTGAGGGCTGACAACCTGTTTATAGAAAGTCTGGGACCAGCCCCAGACCTGATAGGTACACAGGCTGTCAATCACACAGGCAGGAAGAGATTAACTCCATGCAGTCCAGAGAGAAATGCTCAGAACACGGGTGTGGCCGGAAATCCATTAAATTGTCTAGGACCATGTTCAGACTGAGCAACAAGAAACCTATGCAAGGAATCAAACTGAACACGCCTCCTTCGCCACAGCGTGCGAGCGGAGGGTGGCGCAGAGACCCGAACAGGCAGAGATGCTACAGTAACGTATCCATAATTTGATACGTGAGGTCCAAGTGGAGTTTTCATCTGAGAAGACAATGGACTCCTCCCACCAGCCGAGGTACAGATTAGCATAAGTGGGGGCCACCAGGCTCCCCATAGCGGTACCCTTCATCTGGTAGAAGTTCCTCCCCTCAAAGATGAAAACATTCCTCTCCAGCACAAATCCCAGGAGATTTAAAACCAAGTTGTTATGTGGTTGTAAATAAACCCCCTAGAATGCAAATAATTTTCAATCGCCAGGTAACCTATATAACGAGGGACTGACAAATAGAGAGCCTCTATGTCTATACTTGCCATCAATACATCATCTTCAAGGGTGATCCCCTCTATTTCATTCAGGACGTCCATAGTGTCTCCCGCATATGATAAAAGGCCCAGAAAAATAGGTCTTAAAATATTGTCATGATAAATGTTAAATGTGCCTCCCACTCCCATTTAAAGAAGACCTTTCACAAGCTCCACCAATTCAAGTTCTTAGCATCTGTTAATAGGTGTCTTTCCACTGATTCCAGCACAGTTGGAATTTTCTCTCTAACTTTCACCATTACTGAGCAACAAGAGCAGTTTATTCTGATGCCTGATGTGCTATTTGAGTTTTGTAATGTGGAAAAGATCCAATGAGGAGTTCAGGAATTTTGTGGATACCCTTAAATTGAATGACTTGGGGTTAAAATTCACATTTGAAATACAAACATACTCCCTGGCCTTCCTGGATCTTTATCTAAGAAAATCGCCTGATGGCAAAATATCCACCTCCATCTATCAGTAGAAAACTGCCAAAAACAGCTTCCTCCAATGGGGTAGCTGTCATCCCCCTCAACTGAGGAAAGGAATATCCACAGGGCAATTCCTGAGAGTTAGACGCAATTGCTCATCATTCAGAGATTTTGAAATTCAATCGAAGGATCTATCCAGACGTTTAGATGAACGCAGATTCCCTTCAGTAGTGGTGGAGAGGGCATATCATAATTCTCAGGCCACGGATAGAAACACGCTTCTGGTCCCGAAATAAAGAGTATTGGATAAGCAACCTATGAGGGTGATAGAGACATATGATGCCAAAAACCAGGATGTATTTAACATATTGAAGAGACACTGGCGTATCCTTCAGGCTGATCAGGATTTCGTCACTGATATTGGCAAGAAACTCTTGGTGACGTACTGCAGGGAGAAAAACCTGAAGGATCGCCTGGTACATAGTTGCCTGCCCCTTTTGGTGGGCCCATCCGCCTGGTTGCCTAGTAAGCCTGTGGGCACATTTAAATGTGGTACTTGTACTGCATGCCCTTATATCAAGCAAAGCAAAAGCTTTGTATGCATATCAATGGGTCAAATCTACAAATGTATAGAATTTGTGAACTGTGCTACGATGAAAGCCCTTGTCCTTACAATTATGTGGGGAAGACAAGGAGGCAGCTGAGGAGGAGAATTTTTGATCACGTTTGTGATATTAATAACGCACGAGGTACCCCCATCGCATGACACTTCTAGCAATACCATGATGGTCGGACAGAAGGGCTCAAATTTAGAGCCATTGAACATGTTAGACCTCCATTAAGAGGAGGAGATTGGGATAATTTTATCCTGCGAAAGGAAATCCAATGGATTTATCTTAATTCCATACAACCATTTGGTTTGAATGAACAACTTGAATTTACATGCTTCATTAGTTAAACATTTTAGCTTTTGATCTGATATTTACAGTGCTCACAACTATATATTACAATATTGGGGTTTACTTCTGTGGGGCTTTTTTACATGATTTATTTATTTGGGGGATTATTTGAATAGAGAGATAGACCCTTCACTGTAGAGTTTGGTATTCATTAAGCTATACTTTTTTTTATCCCCTTTTGTTCTTCCCTTCACTTCCCCATTTTACCTCCCTTGATGTGGTCCTTATGGGTCTCATTAATTTCTATATTCTTTTGCATTTGCATTTGCTTAAGCCTTGGAAACATCTTCTGCTGACTCCAACTGAGATTGTCATTATCAGGGAGATTAGCTGGTCAGGAGCATAATTCAGGTGTTGGGATCTATTTCAGTGTGGCCTTACATGATTGATTGGATCTTGGGGCACCATTACCAATTGGACCACTTGTAGCTCTTAGGATCTCCTTTGATTTATTAGCCTGATACTTGGGTGGAAATTTTGGTTTTATTTGGCCCTTGAGGACTTGTTTTCTTTTTAACTTTTTTTTTTATTAAAGATTAAGTTTTATATAATTATCAGTGTCTTCATACCTGACGTCTTTGAATATATGTTTACGTTGGAGTCTAAAACATTTTCTATGTCTGTGAATAAGAGAAATGTTTGTGCCAACGAAGTTTTCGGACAAACAAATTAATAGCTTTAACCCAATTAAATAGGTTAAATTTATTCATCAGCACAAATGAAAGACCTTTCTTAAATAATTAAATCTGTGAATCTGTTAGTGGTTTGTTGAAAAGATTCACAACTTGAGCCTCTATGGGCGCTGTTGCTAAAAATTCTCAGTTAAGTTGGAAAAAATGGAAGGACCTTTCCTACGATTCCTGTTTTTATTTTTAACAGGTATCTGAGTCAGAAATTTCAGTCTCTGAGGGTGAAATATCCATATCAATCGTGTTTCAAGCCTGAACACCAATGAACGAGTATACTGTACTTTGTTATCCCTAAAATCCACTAAATTGCAGACAAATTGACAATGCTTCCTTTCTTTAAGATGAAATTGGAAGCGTTCGCCATTTGTTGTAAAACTCATTCCTGGAAAATTCGGGCTCAGTGGAGAATTTTTCTACAAGCTCAATGTGTTCTTTCAGTTTCCAGTTTAATCATTCCAAATTCATTTTCTCCTCTTCTAGAAAAAGCATGAAATAGAGGGAGCTAATAGTTGCCTCCCGCTCCCATTTAAAGAAGACCTTTCACAAGCTCCACCAATTCAAGTTCTTAGCATCTGTTAATAGGTGTCTCTCCACTGATTCCAGCACAGTTGGAATTTTCTCTCTAACTTTCACCATTACTGAGCAACAAAAGCAGTTAATTCTGATGCCTGATGTGCTATTTGAGTTTTGTAATGTCAAAAGGGCAATGCCAGGAAGAGGCATGTGATTCAGAGCTCCAATCAGAGGTATGCAGTATCAAAGCTCAGAATCACACCCATTGTCTGCTCCTGTCTGACACCGCCATCTTGACAGCACAGAGCCTAAATAGCATATCAGGCACCAAAAATAACAGCCTTGATAGCTTGGGAGTGGTGGGGTTTTACATTTTGGACCACTTTTTGGAATTATTTGATTATAGGTCAGAGGCGTAGCTAGCGGGGGAGGCAGAGGGGGCGGCGGCCCCGGGCCCAATGACTTTGTGGGGCCCACTCCGGGGCCGCCGCAAGTGCACATAAAAATTTCAACTGCATCGGCCCGGGGCCGCCGCAAGTGCACATAAAAATTTCAACTGCATCGGCACAGGACACCGATGCAGTTGAAATACATGACTGAGGAGAAAGCTATTAGCTTTCAGTTCTGCCATTCTATAACCTGTACATGTAGCAGTGATGGGATGAGCAGGACCTCCACCTGTACACAGCCTGTGCGCATCTACTATTTTCTTTCTAGTGGTACCATAGAATAGGGGGTCAAGGTTCCTGGAGGAAAGTAGAAGATGTGCACAGGCTGTGTGCACGAGGAGATCCCGCCCGGAACCTTGACCGCTATTCTACGTTTCCAGTGGGAAGAAAATAGTAGATGCGCACAGGCTGTGTGCAAGCGAAGGCTCCGCCCACCCCATCACTGCTCTGTAAGTACATTAAAGCTATATAGGGCAAGTGTATATGGAATGGTATGTGGGGGAGGGGGACTATAACCTGTGTGGGGGGGAGTGGGTTACTCTTAGCTCACTATTACAGTAATAGTGACCCCCCCAAAGATAACTATTACTGTAATAGTGCTCCCCATAAGTAACATCATTACTTATGTGGAGGAGGGAACTATTACCTTTGGGGGGGTGCTATTAGAGCACTATTACAGTAATAGTGCCCCCCACAGGTAATAGCATTACTTATGTGAGGAGGCTATTACCCGTGGAGGGGGGCACTATTAGATGTGGGGTGGCCCTGCAACACCCTCCACCTCCCCACCCCCCACCGGGCTGCGGAAAACTGGTTCTTGGTGCGAAAAAGGTTGGGGGCCACAGGCTTATAGTGGATTGCGGCTTAGGGTGGGTTCACGCTTGTGCCGGAGTCCGTCCTCAGCAAATCTAAAAATCTCAGGAAACTGTATAGGGACTGGATAACGAAAGGTTAGCGACGCATTGCTTAAAAACCCATTCATTTGAATGGATTTTTAAAGCAAAGCGTCGGTGTGCGCTACACCCTTTGTGCCGCGAATCCAGTTTTTTTTCCGATAGAAACAAAGTCCTACATGTCCGACTTTGTTTCCAGCGAAAAAATCTGGATTCGCGGCGCAGAGTGTGTAAGCGCACACCCACGCATTGCTTTAAAAACCCATTCAAGTGAATAGGTTTTTAAGCAATGCATCGCTAACCTTTCGCTATCCAGTGCCTATACAGTTTCCCGAGATTTTCAGTTGGATATGTGGCAGACGGACTCCGGCGCAAGTGTGAACCCACCCTTACACAGGTTCCCTAGCGACAATTAAGACGTCAGTGTCCTGGCAAAAGCGGGCGTAATGACATCACTACATAACGCCGCCTGTGCTCAGACACAGACGTCCTGTGGTAACGGTATCTTGTAGGCTGCAGGATACAGCAAGGAGAGTCAGCGGTGGCAAGTTCAAGCAGGGGAATTGGAGGCAGGTGAGTATTATTGGTGTTTTTTTTTGGGGGGGGAGGTAGGAAGCCTTAAAAATATTAAGGGCCAATAACCATAAGGGGTCATTAGGGCAAGCAGGGGCATTATTAATATAAGGGGGCTATTGGGAGGCAGTATTTATGTAACAGTGTAAGAGGGTATTGGGTTATACTAATTTAAGGTGGGCATTTTTGATTTAAAGGGGTTGTCCAGGAATTACAGTAATTGGGCAGGAGGCCGGGGAAGGTGAAACATAAAAAAAACAACATATTCAACAGTCCCAAGCGCTCCGATGTTCCCCCACCATTGTCTGGTCGATCACTGCCTAGGGGCTTGTTCTGGCAGAAGTCCTCGCCACATGTGACTGCAGAGGCCAACTTGTGGCCTCAGTGGTCACAAAAAAGGACCCAGGAGGTCACCAGTGACGTATGCGAGTGACATCCCTGGTCCTTTCCTGTGACCGCTGAGGCCATGTGCAGCAAGGACTTTCACCAGAACAAGCCCCCAGGCGACGCTGGACCTGACAGCAATGGGGGGCACCAAAGTGCCGGAGACTGGAGAGTATGTTTTGTTTTTGTTTTTTTTATATTTCACCTTCCCCGGCCTCCTGCACCAGTTCTGCATTTCCTGGACAAACCCTTTAAGGGAATATACAGGAGAACTGTTAATTAAGGGGCATTATTAGCTGGGGCATTAACAGGCATACAGGAGTATTTTTTTTTGGGGGGCACAGGGGGCATTATTGATTTAAGGGGGCATACAGGAGTATTATTAATTGGGGGGAGAACAGGGGCATTATTGATTTATGGGGGCATACAGGTGTATTATTAATTGGGGGGGCACAGGGGCATTATTAATTGAGGGGACACTATTAATTTAAAGGGTTGTACTATCATACATTTTAAAGCAGGCAGCAGGCAAGCATTATAATGTACTTTCCCCCCTTTACTTGAACTGGGCTGTCTGTCACCTTTGCTTGTATACAGAGAGGCTGCAGCGAGATGTCACAACAGTGGAACCGCAGCGGCCCAACACTATACACTGCTGTACGGTAGAGAATGGTGATTGGCTGCAGCGGTCCTGTCAACTTGACATCAGTGCTGTAGCCGCGCCGTATACAAATAGTGCAGTGAAGGTGATGGCTGGCCCAGGGCATGGACAGAGGGGGATGGATGGAGATAAGTGTCAGTGCATTTTTATTTACAACCCTGTCCTGCTGCCTGCATTAATATTTCTGATCCCGAACAATCCCTTTAAGGGGGCACACAGGAGGAATTAATTAAGGGGCACAAAGGGGCATTGTTAATTTAAGGTACATATGGGGGTTTCATATGTTTACAGGGGATTTTTATATTATGTATTTTCTAATTGGGGGTAGCAGCAGGATGGAGACTTTGTATAGGCAAGGAAAATGTGGGTCACATGTGTGGAAAAGTGAGGAGCCAAAAATGTCTGTGTTGCAAACTTTACAGAGACAAGTTGCGAATGGAAGAAGTGGTCATGGCGGTCCAGATGGAAAAGACGAGAAATGTGAAAGATTACAGTCAGAGACGTCACCTGTAAATAACAACATTTTCCTGTACTGTATTTACTTAAACTGTATGCAGAGCCCTGTGTACAGCCAGTATCTGTGGTCACCATATAGTGATAACATCGGTATACCCATGTAGGGGCCCACTTGGATATGTTTGCCCCTCTGTGCCGAACCCCTAGCTACACCTCTGTTATAGGTATATTATATTATACTATTATAATAGTATTATAGGTGATTTCATTGATTTTCTATCTTCTATTGTAGTACTATTGGATTTGTGTAATCTCTGAGACAATATATTATTTAAATAAACACATTGAGATCATTCCTATTATTAAGGCCAAGGGGACCTAATGCCTGTGTTTCCTTAATAGAAACTACCTCTTTCTGTAAAAGTAATTATGTCAAAGCCCTCCAGATATAGGTTGCTTTAATACAAATAAACCAGCAAAGCATAAGGCTCTTGGGTAAGAGCTATGAGACAACCGTACATGCTCTATCAATCTCGAAGACCCTCAAAAACACACACTAAGGTGTATGTTTCATATCTAATTCCTTACAGTTTTATTTAAGGATACATCTCCCCATATATATATCAACCATATATATATATATATATAATATTGTACTATGTAAGGATGTTTATCTCCTCACTTATATCCCTCCTATATGTAATTGTACTGCTGTATGTAACTGTACCTCTCCCTTATAACAATAATAATACAGGAAAGCTGCTGACTAAGGATGGAAAATTGATTCGGATCGAAGCAGATTCGACCCGAGCCCAAAACTTTTGGGGTTTGTCACCCACAAAACACTATTATACTCTGGGGCCTCTGCAGACCCCAGAGTATAATAGGTGGAGGTCTAGGGGAGATGAGTAAAAATATCCCCTGCCGTCCTCTTCAGGCCTCTTCCAGCTTCTGGCTCACCTTTTCTGGGCCTCAACTTATTATACTCCAGGGTCTGAATAATAGCACTTCCTGTTTGTGCCAAACAAGTTTGACCCAAAATAAACCAAAAGGTTAAAACTCATGAATATACATCAAAACAAATCTCATGAGGTTCACCCATCTCTATCGCTCACCCATCAAAAGGATGCCAGAATAGGGATTAAGAGCTAGGTAATAAGTCTCTACTATGCACAGATACAGTGGGGAAAAAAGTATTTAGTCAGCCACCAATTGTGCAAGTTCTCCCACTTAAAAAGATGCGAGAGGCCTGTAATTGTCATCATAATTAGACCTCAACTATGAGAGACAAAATGAGAAAACATATCTAGAAAATCACATTGTCTGATTTTTTAAGAATTTATTTGCAAATTATGGTGGAAAATAAGTATTTGGTCACCTACAAACAAGCAAGATTTCTAGCTCTCACAGACCTGTAACTTCTTATTTAAGAGGCTCCTCTGTCCTCCACTCATTACCTGTAGTAATGGCACCTGTTTGAAATTGTTATCAGTATAAAAGACACCTGTCCACAACCTCAAACAGTCATACTCCAAACTCCACTATGGTGAAGACCAAAGAGCTGTGGAAGGACACCAGAAACAAAATTGTAGACCTGCACCAGGCTGGGAAGACTGAATCTGCAATGCATCTACTTCGATCAGGGGCTCCACGCAAGATCTCACCTCATGGGGTCAAAATGATCACAAGAACGGTGAATAAAAATCCCAGAACCACACGGGGGGACCTAGTGAATGACCTGCAGAAAGCTGGGACTAACGTAACAAAGGCTACCGTCAGTAACACACTACGCCGCCAGGGACTCTCAGAACCTGCAGTGCCAGACGTGTCCCCCTGTTTAAGCCAGTACATATCCGGGCCCGTCTGAAGTTTGCTAGAGAGAATTTGGATGTTCCTGAAGAGTATTGGGAGAATGTCATATGGTCAGATGAAACCAAAGTAGAACTGTTTGGTAGAAACACAACTCGTCGTGTTTGGAGGAGAGTGAATGCTGAGTTGCATGCAAAGAATACCATACCTACTGTGAAGCATGGGGGTGGCAACATCATGCTTTGGGGCTGTTTCTCTGTAAAGGGACCAAGACAACTAATCCGTGTACATGAAAGAATGAATGGGGCCATGTATCATGAGAGTTTGAATGCAAACCTCCTTCCATCAGCAAGGGCATTGAAGATGAAACGTGGCTGGGTCTTTCAGCATGACAATGATCCCAAGCACACCGCCAGTCTCCAGATCTCAACCCCATAGAAAACCTTGGGAGGGTGTTGAAAGTCCGTGTTGCCCAGCGACAGCCCCAAAACATCACTGCTCTAGAGGAGATCTGCATGGAGGAACAGTGTGTGCCAATCTTGTGAAGACTTACAGAAAACGTTTGACCTTTGTCATTGCCAACAAAGGATATATAACAAAGTATTGAGATGAACTTTTGTTATTGACCAAATACTTATTTTCCACCATAATTTGCAAATACATTCTTTAAAAATCAGACAATGTGATTTTCTGGATTTGCTTTCTCATTCATAGTTGAGGTCTACCTATGATGTCAATTACAGACCTCTCTCATCTTTTTAAGTGGGAGAACTTGCACAATTGGTGGCTGACTAAATACTTTTTTTCCTCACTGTATCATAAATCAGGGGAAAATAAAAAATAAAAATATTACCCACTCTCAAAACTACGTATATAATCACTTTGCTGCACATACAGTATCACAAATAAAAGCATTCAGATCAATTGTAATAGGGATACAACACAAAAAAAAATAGTATGTTAAAATAAAATAAAAATAAACACTGAATAATTCCAATGGATCCAGGCACATCCAAATAAAAACTGCAAAGATGGGGCGTGGCCTACAACTGCATGTAGCCGGATGCACATAACCGCAGCTCCTGCCCTGCCCACCTGTAAAAGCACCAAAATAAGCTTTTGTTTCCCCCCCATGGGGAAAAAAACTACCATGTTGAGGACTTGGATAATAGAGGTAGGGGCTGCCTGAGGCTACTCGTGAGGAGGACCTACATGTCACTTTGGAGGCAATCTTTAATTCCATTTTGCAGGAGCCTCCCACCCATAAGATAAAGCTGGAACGTGCGCTCAGAGCATTGCGTCCTAAAGGGGCTGGGCCTAACCCACGGGACGTTATCTGCTATGTACATGACTTTTCCTTGAAGGAAGCGATCTTGTTCAGGGCCAGAACCCTCAGGGACATTGACTTTGATGGGGCCAAGATACAACTTTATCAAGACCTTTCCTGGATTACCCTGCAGAAACGGAGACATCTGCGTCCTCTCCTTCAGTTGTTACATGAACGTCAGATTCCATACCGGTAGGGCTTCCCCTTTGCCCTGACTGCTAGACTCAATGGACGCTCAGCCAACCTACGATTCTCTGCAGACTTGCAATCATTCTACTCCGCTATGGACATTGCTCCCCCCTGGACATGCCTGATTGGGAACTGGCTGTTCCCCCTCCATCTCTACCTCCGTTGTGGTCTCAACAGAAGCCGAAACACCGACACCTGCCCTCTCCTGGTGCTGTCCCCAGACGACAGCGGGTGGACCTGCCACCCCCGTGATTGCACTGACTTTTTTCTTTCCTTCCCTGTTTTCCCTAGGTCCTGGATTGGAGCCTGTCTCCTCAGCTTCTGTCGGATACCAGAGAACTGTACAGTTTCTTCTAATGCTCACTGACATAAGATTGGTGTTTACTGGTTTTTTTTGTTTTGTTTTGTTTCTTTCCTTTCGTTTTTAACTTGTTTTTCCTTCTAGCAGTCTCCCGTTTTCCCTGGTGGGCAGGGTAGGAGGTTACTCTCCCTCCTACCTTTATAGTTCTCTTCCTTCCTCTAGTAATTTTTGTTGGTACCTTCTATTGTACTCAGCTGGTCTGTCTACTGATAAAAACTGCAAATACAGGGCGTGGCCTGCGACTGCATGTAGCCAGATGCACATCACTGCAGCTCCTGCCCTGCCCGCCTGTAAAAGCACCAAAATAAGCTTTTGTTTCCACCCCATGAGGAAAAAAACTACCAGGACCTCTGCCCCAAGAACCCTACATCTACCGGCCACTCTGGACAACCCAGGATCACCTCCTACCTTGTCCCATCGTCAGCTCCTACTCGGCCTCCCTCTCCGGCTTCCCTCCTGCCATCCTCTGTGTCGCTGGCGACTGTTCCGCTCACTCCGGGAATGTCTACCGCCTCTCCGCTGCCTGCTTCTCTGGATCAGCACACCCAGGTGGGTCCCCAACATCTCTCACCTGCACCTATGGCCGGCGGGGTCCCTGCCTCCGCTCCCTGCTCCATTCCCACTTCCCCACTGTGGGGGCTGTTTCCAGCTAGGGGTTCCAACTTTAAACCCCTTTGGTTAGTTTGCTTACAACTGCTTTGTCATTTGCTTTTTGCCTCTGGTCAGGAGATTTAGTCTTGCCCATGACACGACTTTTTCTTGTATTGTTTGTTTGTTTTTTGTTTGTTCTCTTTCCTTCCCCCTCTTCCCACCCCGTCTTTTTCCTTAGGTTTGCAGTTCCAGAGTCTAACTACTAAGACCTTTGGCAAGCGTCCCTCCATGATGCACTCCCTTCCTCGAGGTTGGGTGAGATCTGCCTGTGCATGTTCTCTTATTCATCTTCTGGTGCCTCTTTGATGTTTCCTTATGGCTAAGTGTGTCACGTTGAATGTTAAGGGCCTGTGCTCCAACTCTAAGCGGCACATGGTTCTGCACGAGATTTGATCCCTCCGGGCGGACGTGGCTTTCCTTCAGGAAACCCACTTCAATCACACCAGTTCATTTCATTTTGCCCGTCACTACTTCCCTGTCACCTACTCTGCCTACAATACACGCAGACGAGGGGGGGTAGCTATTCTGCTTTCCCGTTCCTGTCCTATCTCTATCTCTGCCTCCCACCTAGACCCTGAGGGGGTGCTACATAATTTTAGAGGGGCTTCTGCACGGTCAGCCCATCGTTCTCTGTAACTTGTATGCCCCAACTCGTCCCAACTCCCTTTTGTTAAGAAAGTATTGCGACGGCTGACTCTGGCTCGGCACTATTATTGGGAGGTGACTTTAATATGGTCTTCTCTGACCGCATGGACAAATTGTCCTTATCTGATGGGCCCACAGGCGCCCCCCTACTCCGCCTAGCCAGAGAATTCCGTTGGCTCATTAGGTCCGCTGCCCTTTATGACCTCTGGCGTGCCCATAACCCTACTGCTCAGACTTTTATCTTCTACTCCCACCCCCACAAGACGCACTCTAGAATAGATTACTTCTTTGGTAATACATTGGCCCTTAGATTACTCACTGATGCAGACATTGGCCCTATCTCCTGGTCCGACCATGCTCCTGTTTTGATTACGCTGTCCCCCCATCCTGTCCTGACAAAACGTCACTGGCAGTTAAATGAGTCCCTTCTTCATTCTCCGACATCCTGTGTTACCCTCCGTACCCAGCTCATAGAGTACTTTAGTCATTATGTACATTCTGTCTCCACTGATTCCAGCCTCTGGGAAGCTCGTAAGGCTGTCATGAGTGACCACTGTATAGCCTTATCTACTTATTTTAAAAAAGATCGTGAGGCTAGGGAGGTCGCTCTATTGACTTGGATTCGATCTCTATCGGACCGTTTAGCTCAGGCCCCTTCAGTCCCCATCCTCCGCCAACTGGTAGCTGACAGAGCGGATCTTCGTGATCTCGCCACCCAGGCAACCCAGCGTCTCCTCCTCTATAGTCACCAACGTTACTATGAGAGGGGCAACAAAGTCCATACTCTGCTTGCTAAGATGCTGAGCGACCACCAGGCTGCTTCCTCCCCACACGTGATTCGGGACCCTCATGGCACCCTGCACCACCACCCTGATTCTATTGCATCCCTGTTCCGGGACTACTATACTAAGCTGTATAACCTTCCCCCCTGTGTGGGTTCAGATCAGACGCAGCCCTGCGTTCTTATCTTGATTCCTGCCCTCTTCCTAAGCTCCCAACCTCAGCACTTGTTAGCTTGAATGCTCCGATTACGGAGGAGGAGCTTGATGTAACCCTAGGGGCTCTCCCAGGTGGCAAGGTGGCGGGCCCAGACGGGTTCACCTATCTCTGCTATGACTTTCCACTCTGACCTGCTTCCACACATGTGTCGCCTCTTCAACTCCTTTTTAGACGGTGCCCCTATCCCTCCGTTCATGCTTCATTCCCACTTGACTCTAGTTCCTAAACCCTGTAAGAACCATCAGGACTACACTAATTACCGCCCCATTGCCCTCCTCAATACTGATTTAAAACTTTTCACTAAGATCCGGGCTAAAAGGCTTAACGCTTGGCTCCTGTCCCTTATCCATAAGGACTTGGTGAGTTTCTTTCCTTGCCGTCAAGGGGGAGACAACACCAGGAGGACTGTGGATCCAATAGATGATGCCAACTGTTCCACCGTGCCCACTCTCCTTCTGAGCCTTGATGCTGAAAAGGCCTTTGACCTCCTCAACTGGGGTTTTCTGGAACATTTCTTACGGTGGTTAAAACGCTTTATTCTCGGCCTTCGGGGGCGGTCAAATTGCCTAACTCCTTTTCATCCTCGTTCTCCATCCGCAATATAATGCATCAAGGCTGTCCTTTATCCCCTCTCATATTTACCTTGTGTATTGAGCCCTTAGCTTCCCAAGTCCGGTCCAATCCTAATATTACTGGGGTAGCAGTTCGTGATAGAGACTTTAGGATAGGCCTGTTTGCAGACTCTTCTTTTGACTCTCACCAATCCTCACACTTCTCTTCCTAACCTTCTTCAAGTGCTGAAGGAATATGGTGATCTCTCCGGATATAAAGTTAACCCCACTAAGATAGTGGCATTACCCCTTAGTATTCCTGACCCCACCCTGCAGCTCCTTCGGTCTAACTTTGACTTTCAGTGGAGGGCGCGCACCCTCCGCTATTTAGAAATTCAGTTGTCTGTCTCTTACTCCTCCCTCTATTCAGTCAACTACTCTGGTCTCTTTAATGAACTTCACTCTCTCTTAGACAAATGGTGCCCTCTCCACATATCCCTCATAGGTCGCATCACGGCTGTTAAAATGACCCTCCTCCAGAAGCTACATTACATTTTGAAATGGTCCTGGTCGCCTTGCCCTGTTCAGAGTTACGGTCCCTCCAAAAATCGATTTTCCAGTTTATCTGGAATGGTAAACACCATCGTATCCCTCGTTCGGTAATGTTATTGGGCAAAAATGAGGGGGAGCTTGCAGTCCCGCATATCCTGCATTATTACTGGGCAACTCATTTGCGTTGTCTCCTGTTTTGGGCCGCGCCACCAGCTTTCACTAAGTGGGTTGAGATTGAGAAGCTCTGGCTAGCCCTGATCCACCCTAATGCCCTTCTGTGATCCCGCTCCCCTCCCCTCCCTGCTGCCCCTCTCCTCGGGCCCATTCGTTTCACCCGTGCCATATGGATGACTTGCTCTAAACTTTTCTCTCTAGCCTCCCCTCACTCCTCCATGATCTCCTTCCTGTACAACCCGCTCCTCCCGGAGGGATTTACGAGGGCTATGGTGCGACCCTGGAGTAGATTGGGCCTTTTTCACATTGCTGATCTGGTGGACTCATCGACCTTGGAGCTCAGGCCCTTTGATTATTTTACCTCTGTTCTACACTTACCCACCTCTGAATGGTTACACTACCAGAAGATTGCTCATTTTGTGTTCTCTCAGTTCGGTTCCCTGAAGGTCTCGCTTCCTACAGCTTTTGAAAGAGTTTGTCAAGTGGGCACTTCCACAAGAGGTTTCATATCAGGTATTTACCTCTCTCTTGTCCTCTCCAGAGGGAAGGACCTCCCTCTCTCATAAATATATGGTTAGGTGGTCGGGGGCCCTGAATAGGAAGATCTCGCCTGGAAAATGGCAGATTATCTGGTCTCGAGCGGACAAGTCCTCGACATGTGTGACTTTTCGGGAGACTCAATATAAATTGCTCATGCATTGGTACCACACTCCTGCCTTGCTTCATTTTCTCAATCCCAGCATTCCTTCCCATTGCTGACATTGCCAGGCGAGAGTGGGTACACTGTACCACATTTTCTGGGAGTGCCCACAGATTGGTCCCTTCTGGATTGAGGTCGAACGCCTCACTGATGCCCTATTTGTGGAAGGTGTGCCCTTAGATCCCTTCATTTACTTGCTTAACCTTCCTCCCAGACATTTAGGCAAACTGACCTCCAAATTATTTTTGCTCCTCTGCACTGCCGCTAAAACATTAATCGCTCTCCATTGGAGGAAATCCTCCCCCTCCAACTGGTCCCGAACTCATCGCTCGTATGAAGGACGTTCGTAGAATGGAGTTCCTGACTGCCTCTCTTAATCATACAGTGAAAGCTCTTGATGCTGCGTGGTCATCCTGGGATCCTTATTGTACTCTACAAGGTCTCTGACTCTCTTCCCTCCCCTTGCACTTCCCTCCTCTCCCCTTCTCCCTCGTTGTCTCTCTCCTATCACTTTTCCAGTGTTGTTGATTGCTATTTTCTGATATGCACTTTTTCATGATTTTTTTTTTTTATATGGTTTAGTGTGGCAGCCGCATGTTGTGGTGGTATGCCCTTGTTCATTCATTTTACTATTGTTTCTTGCCATTGTTTTCCACCTTTATTTTCAATGTTGTTTGTTCTGTTAATAAATGTAATAAAAACTACAGTTAAAAAAAAAAAAACTGCAAAGACAAGTCAGATGAGTTTACCACCATCAAATCCAAGCAGATAAATCTACAGAAAGAACAATAGAAATATAACAGAATCAAATATGATTTATTTCCTTATATAACACAAATGTCATGAAAGCAAAGGAAGTACTCTGCACAAGCCCTAACCACTTGAAAGATAAATGAACTCCTCACATGGATCATTCAGCAGCTGTTTATAAGGAGGTTTGTCAACACATCTCCTGTGATTACCATATTAGCGATTCCAGCATCTGCTCTGATTTTGCTTGTTGATTAATTACTTCTTATTTATATTCATCATGATTAAACATGAGCAATAATTCTGCCAGCTAAGTTTCAGGTTTAATACGAGATGATGTAAAACTAAAAGGCTTGATCTTCATTCTACAGCTTAAATGGCTGTTTAAGAATTGTTAACCATTATGAAAAATGTTACATATTATGTAAATTGCTTCAATTGTATAAAAAACGTTCTCTGCCATTGATACTAAATTTACAAGTGGATAGCAACCTATAGAAGAACAATATTCTGGATTTGACCAGGTAATAGAATCCTATGTCTTTCTGCAACAATAATATAGCTACAGTCATGGCCGTATTTTTTCCAGAAAATTTTTGGAATTACACATGTTTTGTTATACACATTTTAATTTCCTTTCTGTATATTGGAACAACACAAAAAACAGAGAAAAAAAATGTCAAAAATTATATAATTTCACGCAAACTTCAAAAATGGGCCGGACAAAATTACCTGCATCCTCAACTTAATATTTGGTTGTGTACACTTTGGAAAAATCAATCACTTCCTATAGCCATAAACAAGTTTCTTAGACCTCTCAACTGAAATTTTGGACCACTCTTCTTTTGTAAACTGTTCCAGGTCTCTCATATTTGAAGGGTGCCTTCTCCCTACAGCAATTTTAAGATCTCTCCACAGGTGTTCAATGGGATTAGATCCGGACACATTGCTGGCCACTTCAGAACTCTCTAGCACTTTGTTTCCATCCATTTCTGGGTGCTTTTTGAAGTATGTTTGGGTTCATTGTCCTACTTGAAGACCCATGACCTAGGATGCAAACACAGCTTTTTGACAATGGGCCCTACACTATAGACCCAAAATCCTTTGGTAATCTTCAGATTTCATGATGCCTTGGATACAGTCAAGGCACCCAGTGGCAGAGGCAGCAAAAGAACCCCCAAACATCTTTCAACCTCCACCATATTTGACTCTTGGTACTGTGTTCTTTTCTTTGTAGGTCTCATTCCTTTTTCAGTAAGCAGTAGAAGGATGTGCTTTACCAAAAGATGTTTTCCCAGAAGGATTTTGGCTTACTCACGTACTCCACAGGGGTCCTCCTGGGACTTCTGCCATAACGTTTCATTTCATTCAAATGTCAATGGATAGTTTGTGCTGACACTTATGCACCCTGAGCTTGCAGATCAGCTTGAATTTCTTTGGAACTTGATTGGGGCTACTTATTCACCATCTGGACCATCCTGCAATGCAACCTTTTCTTTTACGTCCACGTCCAGGGAGATTAGCTACAGTGCCATGGCTAGTAAACTTCTTGATTATGTCTCCATGGACAAAGGAACATCAAGATCTCTGGAGATGGAATTGTAACCTTGAGATTGTTGATATTTGTCCACAATTTTAGTTCTCAAGTCCTCAGACAGTTCACTTCTCCTCTTTCTGTTCTCCATGCTTAGTGTGACACACACAGACACACAATGAAAAGATTGAGTCAACTTCTCTCCATTTTATCTGGTTTCAGGTGTGATTTTTTTATATTGCCCACACCTGTTACTTGCCACAAGTGAGTTTGAATGAGCATCACATGCTTGAAACAAAGTTATTTACCCACAATTTTGAAAAGGTGCCAACAATTTTGTCTGACCCATTTTTGGAGTTTTGTGTGAAATTAAGTCCAGTTTGCCTTTTTTTCTCTGCCTTTTGTGTGTAATTGCATGTGTAATTGCAATAATTTTCTGGTAAAAATACTTTTTTTCGGCAACAATTTCAGGGGTGCCAACACTGTGTATGTGGAAAGAGAAAATCTTATCCACACTTTAGTATTGTGGACCCATATAAATGACATGTCACCTGTATTCTGTAGGTCAGTACGATTAAGACTATACCAAATTTTAAAAATCCAAAATTTACTTTTTATTTATACCATTTCTTTTTATCCAAATATTTATAAGAGCCTAAAAAAGTTCAGTTCTTTTGATTTTTTCCCCGCTACAGCATTCACCGTATATCTAATGTCTATGTGTTTCACTTTACTTTTATAAGTGTTCTAGGGAAAGGGGGGTGATTTGAACTTTTAATTCTTAATTTTTCTAAGTTAGGCCAAGACGTTATGGAAGGATGTTTGAAAGTAGGCGGAATAGTAGAAGATATTCCATAAAAGTCAGACTTTTTGGTGGGAGCTGTCTTCCGATTTGAGTTCTGTGAATAGGTCCTCCGTGCATCGTTCATGCAGGATCTCTTGGAGCCAATCTGAAAAGGATGGGGCTGAAGTAGACTTCCAGAGTCTGGGGATGATGGTCCTGGCCGCTACTAGCAGAAAGTCTACCAATTTATGTATGTGTATTTGGTTCCGATGAGGGAAAATGGATTGGAGGAGGGAGGCTGGGTCATCTCTCAGTGCAATGCCAGTGACCTTCTTGATGACCCTGCAGACCTCATGCCAGAATTGATGTAAGTGTGGGCAGTTCCACCAGGCATGTAACATCATGCCCATGTCAGCTGTGTATCTCCAACAAAGATCTGGCGTAGTAGCAGAGGCGTAGCTAGGGGTTCAGCACAGGGGGGGCGAACAAGTCCAAGTGGGCCCCCAACTTAGGTATACCGATATTATCACTATACAGTGACCGTATAGTGGTATATATCGGATCTACACAGGGCTCTGCAGATGATTTAGGCAAGTATAGGGCAGTATCATTTAGTGACTTACCGGTGACGACTCTGACTAATCGTTCACATTCCCCATCTCTTTCATCTGGACCGCCATGGCCACTTCTTTCAGTCTCTGTAAAGTTTGCAACACAGACATCTTTGGCTCCTCATTTTTCCAGGCACCTGACCCACATTGTCCTCACCTGCACCCCCATCCTGCTGCTACCGCAGTTATAAAATATATGATATAACCCCCCATAATGAATAACCCCCAAGTGCATCTTTAAATTAATAACTTCCCTATGTACCCCCTTTAAATAGTGCCCCTTATTAATAATGCCCCAGGTGTTTCCTAATTAAAAAGTAAACAAAAGGTAAAATTAATTAGTGGGGTTCTAATAATTGGGACCCCCAGGATCAGCCGTTTGAATGAACCGTGGTACCTGTGTAAGCGCCGTGACCCCTTCTCTGTTTACATAGTGTCATTCTTTTCATAGCGGCCATGTCATATACAGCCTCGTCCTATACACATCTATGTGGCAAGGCTGGAATTACATCACGCGGTCACTATAAACAGACAGCATGTGATATAAACAGGCGCCATAGCCCCTTCATACAGCTGATCAGTGGGGAATCACTTTTCTCTTATTGATGATTTATTCTGAGGATAGACCATCAATAAAAATGAGCTGGAAAACTCTTTAAGGCCAAGGCCCCACATGGCGTCCTGCAGCAAAAAAGCGCTGTTCTTCCTGCTGCGCTTTGCACAGAGAGTTTGCAGAGGTTTCCTCTGCGGACTTTCTGCTTCAATTATATCTAGAGGGAAACTGGGAGCATTTCCATAGGAATGCTGCAATTTCCAAAACCACGACTATTTTGGAAATCGCAGCGTGTCCACTGCGCATATTTTACCACAAAGTGGGGATGGGATGGGGCCCCACGTGGCAAAAATGCCACGGGAAAAAAAATGCGGCATTTTACAGTTCCTGCAAAGTGGATGGGATTCTAGCAAATCCCATCCACACATTGTAGAAAAATGCGTGCAGTGGACACTCTGCGATTTCCAAATCCGTTGCGGTTTTGGAAATCGCAGCATGTCAATTATACCTACGGAAATGCTGGCGGTTTCCCTATAGTTATAATGGAAGCAGAAAGTTTGCAGAGGAAAAATCTGTGGCCCTTCTGTGAAAAGCGCTGCGGGAAAAACCACAATGTTACTGCCGCGCTTTTTTCTGAAGCACTTTTTTGCTGCGGTCCATTACGTGGGGCTTTAGTCTTAATAAAGCCCATGTGTCACTTTAATTAAGTTAACTGCCCCCTCATATTATGCTCCTGATTCCCCCTGACATAAATACTACACCCCTAATACCTCTTATATCGATGACCACCCCCTTATGTTCATAATGACCCCTAATATAAATAACCTCCCCCCTTGTACCCCGTAATAACCCTTATATAAATGACCCCCCTTATTTTGATAACGCCCCCTCCCTTATAGTTATAATTCCCCCTCCTAACAACCCCTTATACTATTAAAATACCCACAACTAAGCTAAAACAAAACAAATATAAGTTATACTCACCTACCAGCGACCATGACGAACGGAGCCGCCGCTTTCTCTTCTTGACCTGTGCTCTGTGCGCAGGGTCCAAGCACAGGAAGTCAACGTCTCAGCGTAGGAGGCGCGATGTTGTGACGTCATCGCGCCACCTATGCCCATGATTGTGTTCTCGTTGTCATGTAAACCGCAGGCCTAAAGTGTCTTGCGGTTTACAAGACAGCAAGTTGCAGGAAGCGTTTTAACTAGATCGGTGTCTGCAGACACCGATCTAGTTAAAAGTAAAAGGTGTATTTATAGCGGCCCCAGGGAGGGCCCTAAAATGTCAGTGGGCCCGGGGCAGCCGCCCCCTCTGCCCCCCCCGCTAGCTACGCCTCTGCGTAGTAGGGAAGATCTCATGGAGGACAGAGGGAACTCTGCTTTGCAGGAGATCGAGAATTTGTGTCATGCCTGGAAAGCAGAAAGTCATACATCTGGTGGCGAGTTCCCTCTCCCAGCTTGTGTTAAAAGATGGAAGCAGATCATGTTTGTCTTCTGTAAACAGGCTATAGATGGTTGAAATAGTTCGTATTGGCATGGAAAGGGAGATACAGATGCGTTCAAATGGGGATAGGGATCTGTGGAGGTTTTGCATTTTTTTTAAAGTGTTGTAGAAATGGTGTAATTATGGAGTAATTATGGATACTTCCAGTGGGTGTGTAAGTTTCTAGATTCCAAAAGAATCAGGGTGAAGTAAAGGAGGAGGGAGGATTAGGACAGTACTTTTAAGAATGTGAGAGGGGTCTGACCAGTGGAGCGGGCAACGAGGGCTGTGAGAAAGTCTGAGTTGACCAAGATAGGAGTCCATCATTAGTGAAAAGTTGTGAGATGGAATGCCATGTTTGACACAACATTAGGACTTGTTGGGCATTGTAGGGGAGAGGAGCTTTACTTTACGTTTGTCCAAGAAAAGGTTTTATTCTCATATGTAAATGATGCTCAGGGAGCACAGGAGGCGTTCCCCCTGTGCTCCAAGCACACCCGCGTCATTGCCGTAACCCGCCTCCCGTGCTGCTTTTTCACACCCCCTGCATCTTTTTCTGTTCATCTTGCATCTGCTTCTTGCTCTGTCGGCCATTTTTCTGGAGTATGCTGGTGTAAGAAACTAAACAAAAATGGCCGACGGAGAATGCTCTGTCGGCCCTGCCACTTCGAGTTCAGGCAGAGCTGACTGAGCATGTTCTGTGGGCCATAGGAAGATATAGTCCAGTCATGCATTTTCGGGTGCATGATGCGCCAAACGTCACACAGCAGCATGAAGTTTAAAAGTTTGTGAAACCTGTTGAGGGCATTGTAGGAGATCTGAGACTTACCCTTGCAGGAGTCTATGAGTGGGTTGATTGTTAAGTTCAGATCTCTGCGGAGTATAAGGTGGCCACAGGTGAAGGAACAGTACATTGCCTGTATTCAGAGAATAGAGGTTAGCAATGGTGTATGTGACCCCAAAGATTTTGCATATTAGGAAAGGATATCGAGCATCAGGATCTATGAGGGAATCAAGGATTTTGAGAGGGAGGTTTTTGTGTCACTCCTTTGTTCTTACCCTGGGAGCTGCTACTATGGGAACAGACTGGGTAGTATCGGTTTTTGATCTTTGAGGTATGGTAGGCAAATGGGTCTCCTGTAGACATAATATGTCCACCCTGCATTTATGGGCGTCATAGAGTACCTGGGAACATTTCTCTGAGGTGTTTAAACCTTTTACATTTAAGGACAACAAAGTAATGTCCGCCATTTAAGGGAGAAGAGGAGGAGTAAGAGCTGGGAGAACGAGGAGGGAAGGAGAGGGAGCGGTAGAGAAAATTGGTAAAAGAGGAGGAGGAGAAGAGAGAAGTGTAGAGTAAATAAAAGGAGTGCAGAATCTGCCCTAGGTAGAAACTATAGCGTGTGAGCTCAAGTTTCAGGGTATACCGGAGGCCTAGGTTACCAAACTGTGTGGGGTTGTGGTGGTTACAGAGGACAAAAATATGAGAGGGAGGTGTATGAAATTGCACAATCTAGTTGTATCCTAGCCCTTAGAAAGCAAGGAGGGAGCTACAGAGTGAAGTGGGGAGTGAGGTAATGTTAAATAAGAACTTGAGGGCAATGAACTACAAAACCAGAAAAACAGTGGAACCAATAAAGGACAGTCCAGTATATGGAGGTCACGTAGTGGTAGACATCTCAGACAGGATAGTTATGGATCCGTGTAGTGCGACGTCTGCAGCGGGAAAAGCTGAGGTCTTGGGGAGCCTCGATGACGGCTGTCATCAGTGTCGCCCTAAGTGATATGTTGAGCAGATGTCTTGTCGTTTCCCAGAAGTAGTTCCCAGTCAGGAAGGAAGAGTGGAAGAAGGTCAAGTGACTGTAGGAAGGCAGATAAATCTTCTGGAGATGAGAAAAGTCTGTCTTTTAGTCAGACTTGGAGGGAGAAAGGGAAGCCCCATCGATACGGGATCCTGCTTTCCTGGAGGATGGATAGTAGCATTTTTAAAGCATTGCATTGTCTCAGGGTATGATGAGACAGGTCCAGGAAGAGGGATAGGAATGCCCTATCAAAGTCAATGGTTTTACGTTCTCTGGCTTTAAGCATTATTTCTTGTTTGATGGTGTAGTAGTTTACACTGCAGATTACGTTGCGGGGCTTCACTGGATCTGAGCTACGGGGCTTGAGTGCACGATGGGCCCTGTCAATTTTGATGTGGGTAGTTGAGGGGCGACCTAGCAGCAAGATGCCAGTGAGTGTGGGAATTGTGTCGGAGGAAGGAGTGGCCTCGGGAAAACAGCGTATCCTGATGTTGTTGAGGTGGTTGCGATTTTCAATATCATCAACATGCAGCATCCCAGAGTGCTACTGCTTTTATTGTTTGTCACTTGTGCCTATCACAGGACACTGGGCAGGGTGTGGGAGACTTAGGTCTCCTGAGGGATGAGGGAACTGTTAGAGTCTAGTCTAGAGTGTGGCAGTTGACAGTGAACACTGCATGCCAGCACTGACACTGAGGCCTAACAGTTTCCAGACATCCCCTAGGAGGAAGATTGCTCATCTAGAGACAGTCCTGAGCAAGGGAGTTCAGCTGTCAAGAGTTTGGACTTTGGGCCAGGCGGAGCAGTGGAGTACCGTGACAGCAGTAGTTGGCTTGGCACCTTATGTAAGGTAACCAGTTCCCTGTCAGGACTACCCTGCACTACAGCCCTCAGTATATACTGCTAGGAGAGTCGGAGGACAGTTGGAGTTGGAATGGAGTTTATCCATAGAGCCTTAAACATTCCTGGGTACCCTTCCTAAGACCAAGGCTGGGGAGTTGGACACTGGAGAACTACTACCCCCATTTGGAAGCTGCTTGTTGTTTACCTGTTCAGTTGCTGAGTAAAGCATCACCCTGTTTCAACTGCACATCTGGCTGCCTGAGTCTTTCCTGCTTTACCATGAGGGCCCGTCCGACTTCCATCACACTGGCTCAGAGTAGAGAGAGGTCCCCTCTCTAACTGAAAGCACCCCAGGGGAATACAACTACCACCACCATCAGGTAGTGCTGCAGGACTCCCCTCAGCGTTGTCCGGCCTAGGAGCAGAGCTGGGGAGTGTGGTTGAGTGTGCTTGGCCTAGCTGGTCTTCCTCCACTACTACTCCCATCCTCTGATTCTCTCCATCTGGGTTGTGGCAAACATGTGACAGTAGTTTGCGGTACTGAACAGTGGCAGAGGATGAGGCTTTTTGCAGGGATTATATGGAGTCTGACACCGAGGCCTGGAACAGTTCCAGATCATTCACCCATTGCTGCAAAGTTGCTATATCCATCTTCACCGCTTTAAATCTCGGCGCCAGGCCTTCTTTAAGTCAGCCGCTAGTTTGTCCATATCTCTCTTGCTAGTCAAGAGTTCAAATAGGGCCTGTAGCTCTGGGTGGCCTTGAAGGGCATGAGCGGCCACTTCAGGCGGTGGTAGCTGTGGCATAAAGGTAGAGCCTGCTGCATGGTAGGGGGCTTTGGTAGGCGCCCCTGTCTTTCCTCTGCGACATGTAAGAGTGGGGGGGTGATATCCTCCTCTGAAGAACTATCAGGGTCCTGGCCTGTACAGGAAAACAGCTTTTAATGACTACTGCTGTACCTGAAAACTACTTTAATAAAGTACTATTTGACAACGCAATCTGCAAGTTGTGTGTATATCTATTTAATCTAACTTCTTTAAGCAGTGCTGAATGGTGAGCCGGTTGCACTGTACATTCCATTGGGTCGGCTGTTGTAACGGGCAGAGCAGTTATTCCATTTGGATGTTTCTTTGGATTGTGAAATCAGCATTGAAAATCTGCATTTCCACAAGATTAGTGGACTGAAGATTTGAGAATCCACAGCATTTTATTCATATACACATGTTTGCCTACACACAATGCACATATGTACAGTATACAAGAGATTGCTGATATTTCTTTATATGAAATGTACCCCAAAAACTCCTAACATTAAACAGTTGTCCAGTTGTCCATTAAAGCAGAAAATATAATAAAATAACAAAAATGACTACTACTCATCTGGTAAGACCCCTGCCTTTCTGTAGCTTCTCTGGTGCCTCTGGTAGCCTGATCTCTTTCCTATGTTTAGGAACCACACCATACAGTGGGAAAAAAAAGTATTTAATCAGCCACCAATTGTGCAAGTTCTCCCACTTAAAAAGATGAGAGAGGCCTGTAATTGACATCATAGGTAGACCTCAACTATGAGAGACAAAATGAGAAAACATATCTAGAAAATCACATTATCTGATTTTTTAAGAATTTATTTGCAAGTTATGGTGGAAAATAAGTCAAAGTCACACTCCAAACTCCAGTATCTGCAATAGGCAAGCAGCTTGGTGTGAAGAAATCAACCGTGGGAGCAATAATTAGAAAATGGAAGACATACAAGACCACTGATAATCTCCTTTGATCAGGGGCTGCATGCAAGATCTCACCTCGTGGGGTCAAAATGATCACAAGAATGGTGAGCAAAAATCCCAGAACCACACGGGGGGACCTAGTGAATGACCTGCAGAAAGCTGGGACTAACGTAACAAAGGCTATCGTCAGTAACACACTACGCCGCCAGGGACTCAGCTCCTGCAGTGCCAGACGTGTCCCCCTGCTTAAGCCAGTACATATCCGGGCCCGTCTGAAGTTTGCTGGAGAACATTTGGATGTTCCAGAAGAGTACTGGGAGAATGTCATATGATCAGATGAAACCAAAGTAGAACTGTTTGGTAGAAACACAACTCGTCGTGTTTGGAGGAGAGTGAATGCTGAGTTGCATCCAAAGAACACAATACCTACTGTGAAGTATGGGGATGGCAACATCATGCTTTGGGGCTGTTTATCTGCAAAGGGACCAGGACAACTGATCCGTGTACATGAAAGAATGAATGGGGCCATGTATCGTGAGATTTTGAGTGCAAACCTCCTTCCATCAGCAAGGGCATTGAAGATGAAATGTGGCTGGGTCTTTCAGCATGACAATGATCCCAAGCACACCACCAGGGCAACAAAGTAGTGGCTTCGTAAGAAACATTTCAAGGTCCTGGAGTGGCCTAGCCAGTCTCCAGATCTCAACTCCATAGAAAACCTTTGGAGGGAGTTTAAAGTCTGTGTTGCCCAGCGACAGCCCCAAAACATCACTGCATAATGCATTCATATTCTATATACACATGGGTAATTATGTTATGTCAGGGAAAATATTAGCGCTGTTTTTCATCTAATACAATCCAGTCATTTTCCTATAATTTTGTTAAAACTATTTTAATAGGGGTTTAAGCTCCATATCTGCTGCCTCCATAAAACTTCTAAAAAAGCTAGCATATCTTCTGAAATGGAAAAGATTTATGACCACAAAAACAGTGCTTGAGAGCTAGAAAAGAACCTGGATTGTCATGTCACTTATCCGTGTATGGAAGTAAATGCCACATGAACATTGTGTTGGTGGAATGACATTTTACAGAATTTCAAGAAAAATTGTGACATATCATCATTATGACTAGCCAGCCAGCTGAAAAAGCTGGACTATCTTCCAAAAGTTATCATGATGTGGAAGAAGTTGTTTTTCTTCCTCTCATAGTTATCTGCTCCATTGTTTCTGTGGGTTGCTGCATACACTTCTGCTCAAATGGATGCTGCAGCATATGCCAGTGCCAACTCAATGTGCACTTCACTTTACAGCCATGAACTGAGGAAGAGGAAGGGTAAGAAATGGCTTATTCTGGTGAAGTTGGGGGCAGGAAATAGCCCAGTGTGGAGGAACTTGAGGAGATGGATGGGTTAACCTGGTGTTGAAATTGGGCCTGCACCCATGATGATTTCAGTGCTAGAAAGCATGTGGCCTTGCTGCATTTCTAGACCGTGGCCATTGATGCTCCAAACATTGACCTAGTGGACCATGAAAGCTTTGTATTGTCCCTGCCCATAATTGCTGCTCCACTTGTTGATGGTGGCGTGCACATTTCGCCACATGGACATTTAGAAATATAGGCCCAGCAGGGAGCTTTCCTATAGAAATAAGGGCAGCTATGTAATCTCCATTGAGACTGTGCACATGTCATCACTCGGAAAAACGCAGTAGAATACACTAAGTGGCACGGTAGCAAATGCACCTCTAGTAACTTGGCCAGGTGGGAATTAAAGTGTACCTCCAGGTATAAACAACTTTTCAGAAATGAATAGTGCATTTAAATATAAGAAACTTTGTAATATAACTAATTTCTGTTTCTTTTTCCACTTTTTAAGCTGTTCTCCTGCTCCTTATTTTCAGTCTGACTGCTTAGTTTACATTATATCTGCCCCATATTCAACCTCATACATACAAGACTATGGAGCTGGGAGGGGCACAGCAGAGTTCTCCTGCTGGCTGGTTAATTGATTTATTGCCTCATTTTGTGTGCTATCAGCTTGTTATCTATAACCTAGCAGTGTTTAAAAAGAAAGGAACAGCAAAGTCTAAAGGCAGCAATTATTTGAGTGCCTTTTCTATATCCCCTCCTCTCTCTATAGACTACTATTGAGAGAGTAACTGCCTAAAAAGTGGAATAGAAAACATATTTCTTTAATAAGATGCATTACAAAGTTTATTATTTTCACCTAAATGGAGATACACTTTAAAATTGCAAACCAGCTGGATGACTGGATGCATATTGCTGTTTACTGGACAAATGACGATGACCATGTACTAGATGTGGATTTGGCCTGCCTTCTAAGAAGATCATGAGAAGAAGGAATATAACCTTCTCGCTCACTTTGCCTGTCGATGCCACAGCCAATTCTATTTTGCCAAATGAGCTGGTGACGCATATCATGTGAGTATAGAGAGACATGTGTGCCTGCATGCCCACAGCTAATTTTTTGCTTGCGGATGTTGCACCTCGCCATCGATTTGTCATTCAGTAATGTACAAAAAAATTCCCATATGGGAGATGGCCGCAGATAGTGATGCCACTGCCACAACCACCCAAAATTACCTTAAACCTATGCCAGGCAGGTTTTTTGGATGTTGGAACTGCACATAGGATTGGATTCTTATTGCTGCTGTCACCACCCTTTTCCTCTGAGATCATCCTGACTCGGTTGCCAGGTCTTATCTGCAATAGAATCATCAGATTCAATAATTTCATCATCTTCCCCACTTTTATGTGATTCATAATGGCAATAGGATTCCTCTATGCTCTTACAATTCCTAAAAAAATCCCCCTAGTGTCCCCCAGCATGACTACCAGTAGCACACCCCATGCCACTACTACCTCCACCAACAGTCATATCTTCAACCTCTAACTCCAAAAAACAGTTTGTTCTCATCCAACTCATCAAGAAGAGGAAGTCTTAGTCTATGATGTATATCTTTCTCAGCAGATGCCACATGACTACTAGGGAATCTGTGTCAGTAAAGATAAAGAAGACATGGCTAACAGTACAGAAAGATAGCAGAGGAGGAGGAACACACAGAATGCTGACTCAACATTTGTGTTTCACTGCTTTCAAAACTTCTTTATTCTCAGAAAGCATGACAATCCTGCAGCTACTGGCAGGGATGTCAACACCAGAAGCAGTGTTGCTGCTGCCACCCACATTCTTATTGTTAGTACTTGCATGAGTGTTTACTCCCCCTTCTTTTCCCTGTCCCCTTCCCTGTTTTTTTTCAGTCATTTTACTGCACATTGCTTAATTATAATAGTGATTGGCAACAATTCTGACACTGTGTGTATGTCTTTTTTTTTTTTTTTTTTTTTTTTTACAGAAAACTATTTCAAGAAAAAGCACTAATAGTACTAAAATGGTGACCTGGTCAGTGAGTATTAGAGTAAAACACAGTGCATCAGTCAGCTTGTTTTTTGTTTGTATGTATACTGGGTAACAAAAAAAAGCTCTTAAAAGGAGTTTTTTCAGTGTTTCAGTGTTAGAACGGCTGTTTGTATATATATTTGGTAACCAACAAACTTAAGAAACAGAGATTTTATTAGGTTAGCAGAGTCTGAAACAGTGTTTTGCTGTTAGAATGGCAGTTTGTATTTATTTAACAAAAAATAAACTCTTGCCTAAAAAAAAACCCTTAACAAAAGATTTTTCACTAACAGGGCTGACTTTAGGACCTGCTCCATTATTTGCGGATAGCTTCTACGGCCTGGACATAGTTCTGTAAAAACTACGGATGTGTGTATGGTGCTATAGAAATGAATAGGTCAGTATGTAACGCAGTGTGGGTAGTAGTAAATCTACTACCTCGGCTCCTTTGAATTTATGTCCTAAGGTAAAGATCTTTGTTGATTTGGTGTCAAGTGACATTGTAAGGAAATTGCTAGAAGAGCAATTCCCCAGTAGCTGCTGGTGAACCCTGTAAGGAGTGGAATGAAAAAACAGTGAGTCCTAAACTGAACCCCTCCCCTGTCCCTGCCTACTTGCCTCAATGCCCTAGGTGGTAGAGGACAACTGGGTGGCAGTCCCTTCGTATGATATGGGTGATAACACAGAATGCAGACAAGACAAACAACAACAAATGGGAGGTCAGCTAGTCAAGGGGTCGGAACCAGTTGAGCAACGCAGTACAGAATGAGAATTCAAGAGTAGTCACTAGAAAAGCCAAAGGTCAGAAATGTAAATACAAACAGGAACAGTATAAAGCCAGCACGCACAGAAAAGGCAATAGCAAGCACAAAGGTGAAAGTGGAAAAACCATAAATAGGAAGAACGATCCCGCCCCAGACTTGATTGGAAGAAAAGATGTCAATCACCCAAGTAAGGCTGAGATTAACTATTTGAGGATCAGAGGGGAACAAAGGTGTAAGAGATGAGTGTGGTGGAAAATCAATTACAGAGGTAAAGGAATAGAGCAGTGTTCAGACAAGAAGCTAAAGCAAGGAATCATAGCCGGACACGTCTCCTGCTCTGTAGCATGTGGCCGGAGAATGGCGCCGAAGTCCGAATGGGCAAGGATGTTACAGATATCCAGGAGTCGGATAGTTCTTTCAATTTAACTGAGCAAGATAGAGTGTCTTTGAGAGAATAAAAATTGTGGAATTATGTATTATTAAACAATTTGACAAGGGGGGAAACAGTAATTTGGCCAACAGATTTGTATAGAAAACGACAAACAACAATTGTATGATAAGACATTCTGTAGAAATAATCCACTGAACAATTTTTACAGGATTATTGCCATTTTATTCAAGAAGGTTGTGAAGAATGACCTATAACACCAAATGAATTTGAGCCTTTCTTAGTGAGGCATCACAGTATTGCAACATTTTATATGTTTCCTAAAGTGCATAAGAACTTAATATGTCCTCCTGGCAGACCAGTAGTGTCAGGCCTGACTGTACAATGTAATAAATGGTTGGATTACAAATTGGAGATGATTTGATGCACTATACCCCAAATGTCACGATGTCAAAAAGGTATATTGATGACATTGTGTTCATCTGGAAGGGGTCTAAAAAGTTCTCAGAACAGATAGGAGCATTTCACTGAGACCTAAGAATAAAAATATGAATAAAAGACAACCTGTGAGATTTATAATTACATTACATAACAATTGGAATGAGATGATTACTATCATTAATCGCCATTGGCACATTTTATTGGCAGATCCTGATTTATCACAACATTTGGACACTAGAGCCTCAGTGGGCTATTGAAAAACCAACAGTATTTAAAATCATATTGTTTGCAGTCATTTTTCTAGATTAAATCCATTGGGTATCAGAAGTAAAGATAAATATGCAGGCTTTTATGCATGCAGCAAGTGTACAGCATGCAAAATTTTAAAGAATCAAAAAAGCTTCACTAATGGCCTGCATGACTTCAGGTGTAATATATTTTTTGAAATGCATGTATAACTTATACTATGTAGGTAAAACGCATTGTGTATTAAGTACAAGAATCACAGAAAAAAATTGCAAAAAATTGGAGGCTGAGGCCCAGAGAGATGATAAACCTTTCTAACTGCCATTTTTTTCAGACACATCATTTAAATTTGGATGACTTATAAGGTTGGAGAGTACGACATATAAAATTAGATATAAGAGGCAGCAATTTTGATATTAAACTCCTTAAGGACAAAAGTAGGTGGATATATATAGAATGCAATCTGTAAATCCTGGGGTTTAAATTACTCTTTCAATTTGCTAGCTTTTTGTAGAGTATTTGTTCTTTTTTTTTTTTTTTTAAATGTAAAAGCAAATTTCATTTTTTTTTCCTTTTCTTTTGAGGTATAGATTCTCTGCATTATAGATGCCAATAATTAATAATTCAATAATGAATTATATTGTGTATTACATATACAGTTGGGGAAAAAAGTATTTAGTCAGCCACCAATTGTGCAAGTTCTCCAACTTAAAAAGATGAGAGGCCTGTAATTGTCATCATAGGTAGACCTTAACTATGAGAGACAAAATGAGAAAACATCTAGAAAATCACACTGTCTGATTTTTTAAGAATTTACTTGCAAATTATGGTGGAAAATCGTTGATTGTAATGTCAATCTGTATTCCCTTAGTCCAGACAGCAGCACAATATGGGGTATCTCTGCCCCTGTGTGTTGTTTAGGACAGGTGGAACCTTTAATTAGCACCAAAAAGGTGCCTCCTACTAGCCCTATAAGAGGGCACAAGAGACCTCCCTCCACTGTGTAAATTATAAAGTAACAGGAAACAAGCTTCTAGGGAGGGAAGCCTTGTGCTGCTGTCTGGACTAAGGGAATACAGATTGACATTACAATCAACGATTCCCCTTACGTCCGACAGCAGCACAATATGGGGAGATAGCAAGTAATTCCCCTAGGGAGGGTTTCCTCGCCTTACAATGTCAAGGACTGACTGACCAAAGGCAGTTGTCTGAAAACTGCGGATGTCCAATGATAATGTTTAACAAAAGGTCAACTGAGATGACTATGATGCAGCCGCACAAATCTGGTCCAATGGTAAGGACCGATACTCAGCCAAAGAAGTCGACAACCCAGGTTGAGTGGCCGTAGAAAAACTGGAGGGAATAACTCCTGAATAAGAAAGGAAGACTTAATTGTCTCCTTGATCCATGTGGATAGAGTAGGCTTGGAAGCCTTGAGGCCTCTGTTTTTACACTGCATATCAATTAGTAGGCTTTCGGCCTTCTTAAGCGGTTGAGTGTGGAAAAGGTAAATCCACAGACACCTTACCACATCTAAGGTGTTGAGCTTTTCTTCCTCCTCAGAGGTTGGAGAGGGGAAAAACACAGGTAACGAAATTAGCTGATTGCTATTATAGTATGAGGGGACCTTAGGGATAAACCCAGGTAAACCTAAGGTGCACCCTATCTGCAAAAACAAAATGTACGGTTCTCTAGAAGAGAGGGCCTGGAGCACTCCTACTCTTTGGCAGATATAATAGCCAACAAAAAAGTGGTTTTGTAGGCTAAATATTTTATCTCCGTAGTCTCCAAGGGTCCAAATGGAGGACCGCACAGGCCTGTAATGACTACCGCAAGGTCCCACTGGGGATGATACTGAGGGCTTTAGCCTCATTGCCCCTTTAAGGAACCTTGCAACCAGAGGATCCTGAGACAGACGTCTGTTCAAATGAGCGGAGAGGGCCGCAATCTGCACTTTCAAAGTGGCAGGGGCAAGGCCCTTATCCAAACCGTCCTGAAGAAAATATCAGCCGTTGAAGGTTCTAGATTATTAATACCCTTCTTGGAGCACCACTCCATGAAAATCTTGGCTGTCCTCTGGTAGTTCTTATTGGTAGATTCTGCTCTTGCAGAATAAAGGGTCTTCAGGACGGCCTCTGACAGTCCTCTATCCTGCTGTAGGGACTGCTCAACCTCCAGGCTGTCAGGTTGAATCTCCAGAGATCCTGGCACTTCAGAGATCCTTCGGAAACCAGGTTCTGGATGGGGGGAAGCCTCCAATATATCCCTCGACTCATCTCCATGAGTTGGGAAAAACCAAGCTCTTTTTGGCCAGAATGGAATGATGGCTATCACAGAGACTTGGTCCTGTCTGATTTTCATTAATACCTTTGGTATTATTGGAATTGGAGGGAAGATGTATGCCAGCCTGGACCTCCAAGGGATGGACAGGGCATCCACTGCCAAGGGATTGTCTTCCTGGTAAAGGGAACAGAACTTCTCCACCTTGGCGTTGAGTCGGGTTGCCATGAGGTCTATTTCTGCAAGACCCCTGTTCAAGGTAATCTGATGAAAGACTTCTGGATTGAGTGACCATTCTCCTGATACGGCATAACCCCGACTCAACCGATCCGCTACTATGTTCAGGGAGCCCTTGATGTGAACTGTGGATAAATGGGTTAGATTTTTCTCTGCCCATGTAAATATCAGATCTGCCTCTCTAAGGAGGGTTGGTGATCTGGTGCCTCCCTGTCTGTTCACGTACAGCACTGTGGTCATGTTGTCTGACCGGATTTTGACTGCTCTTCCCCTGGGAAGAGGCAAGCAATAGAGTAAGGCACAATATACGGCTCTGAGCTCCTTCCAGTTGGACGAGGTCCTTTTTTCAGGAGCGCTCCAGACTCCCTTTATGGAGTTTTCGTCCAATGGGCTCCCCGAGGGGGATGCATCTGTAGTCAACAGGGTCCAAGAAGGTTGGACCGTGGACCTTCCGTCTTTCAGGTGCAACCACCACTTGAGGGAAAGACGGGTCCTGGGGGAGAGTCGAATCTTCTTGCTGAATGTAAGAAGGGAGCGATCCCAAGCCTCTAGTAACTCCTTCTGGAGGGGACGTAAGTGCCACAAGGCCCATGGGACTGCCTCCACTGAGGAAGACATCAAGCCCAGGATCTTCATCAATGTTCTGATGGAGGCTATCGGCTTTTTAAAGAGGTGCCGGACTGCCGCAACCAGCTTCTCCTTCCTTGCTGGTGTCAAGGAGATTTGCAGGCGGACTGAATCTAGGAAGTAGTTTTCTCAGAGGAACTTCCTTCGAGTTGAAGGGATCGTTTTTGATTTCTCCCAATTTATAAGCCATCACAGACTCTGAAGGCTGTCTGTAGGTACTGGAGCAGAACAGACTCTGACTGGGCCTTTATCAACCAGTCGTCTAGATAAGGCACCAAGAATATCCCCTGAAGCCTGAGGGCGGCCGTTATGGGGGCCACTACCTTTGTAAAGGTGTGGGAAGCAGAGGAGATCCCGAAGGGTAGTGCTGTGAATTGAAAGTGCTTCCTGTGGCCGGAAACTACTACGGCAATCCTTAGAAAAAAACCTTCTGCGTGGAGGTAAATAGAAATATGCAAATAGGCGACTTTTATATCCAAAGTCACAAAAAACATCGCCTTAGAGGAGAAAGGTGGTGACAGACTTTATGGTTTTCCTATGGAAGCGCTTCTTTTTGATGAAGCGGTTGAGGTACCTTAAGTCTATGATCATTCTCCACTTGTCTGCCGGTTTTGGCATCAGGAAGACGGGAGAATAGACACTGGATCCTTCTTCTAGAGAAGGGACTTCCACCAGGGCTCCCTTGTGAATGTACTCTCGGATGGAGCATTCCAATGTAGTCTGCTGCATTGTAGGGAGGCTGCGAGTTAACACAAACCGATCCTGAGGAGGACGGAGGAACTTGATTGCATAACCTCTTTGGATTACCTACCGGACCCATGGGTCTCGAATTTTTCCCTGCCCGCAGTTGAGAAAGTGGGAGACACGACCTCCGACAAGAATCTCGGCCACAGGAAAACTGCTTCTGATGTCAAAAGCTAGGCTTGACTTTTTTATCATCAGACTTCGGAATCTCAGGCCGGCGTCTCTAGAGGAATAACTAGAGCCGCTCTGGACTTCCTTCCACGACGAGGCGGATAGCCTCTACCACGGCCAGAGCAAGACCTACCTCTGAAGGCCTGGGGTAAAGTTTTACCCTTCTTGTCGGCCAAGCCCTCTAGGATCTCGTCTAGGGCACAGCCAAAGACTCTACCCGGCTCAAAGGGTAATGCGCACAAATTATACTTTGAGGGGAACACAGCTCTCCAAGGTTTTAACCATAGAGGTCTTCCTGCTGCAGTGTTCTTGGTAAGTGCCAGGGATTTGGCCGCCAGCCTTAATTGATGGTGGGAGGCTTCCGTTAAATATTCAGCTGCTAGGGAAACTGAGCCTAGAAACCCTAGCAGCTCGTCTCTGGAGACTTCCAAAGTTGGTCACTTTCGAGGTGGACAAGGTCAGTACATAATTTGGCTGACACTTCACAGGACGCAACCGCCACAGCGGTCTTGGGCGAGGCAGCTGAATAAGCCTTCTTGAAGGTATTGTCGAAGCGCCTGCCATGGCGTCGTGCAGATTTCCTCCATCATCTGATGGTACCTTAGTGCGGCAGGACAGTTTAACCACCGCCATATCCACCTTGGGAGGAGGACCCCATTGATCCCATTGAGCAACAGGGAATAAAGCGCCGAACCTCCTAGGAACCACAAGAGGTTTTTCAGGACTTCTCCACTCTGAGGACATTAATTTTTGTAATGTCTGGTCCACTTGGAAGACCCTAGGCCCTCTATAGGTGGACGCGGAGGCTTCCCCGTCAACATCACGATCCTTAGACCGGATGGACTTCAGCAGCCGGCTTAATTTTTCGAGTGGAAGCACGGCCTGCTGGGATCTTCAGTGGAATCGTCAGATGAGAGTGTCTCGTCCACTAACTGATAATCTTCATCAGAGATCCGTAAGGAAGATTGTGTCTCAATCTACGGTCTCTTGGCAATCTGGGCGATGGAAGAATGAATCTCCTTTAAGAGACTCTTCATATAGTCCTTTACCCAAGTAACAACCTCTTATAGAAGGTACTTCCGGCGGAGGTCCGCGACACTGGTGACAGCGGGTAAAATCATAGCCGTCAGGTAAAGGGGTATTGCAATCCAAACACATTAGGTGTTTCAAGTTTAGAGGAATTTTTCCTCCTAAGCGCATCGCCATTACGTGATGCAGAAGATGACATCTGAAACATCAAACAGCCACGTGACACTGAAACAGGGAAGATCGCCAAGCATCGCATAAAAACCCAAGGGGTACCTTTTTTTTTTTTTTTTTTTTTTGAATCGGTCACTTGAAGAGAGAAAAAAACCGTCAGAAAAAAACCAGCCACCGCAACCCGCAGCAGAGGAGCTAGAAACCACTAACTCAACAAATAAAGGACTGCATTCAGACCTTTTAAATGTAATCCAGCAGCGAGGGGAGGAAGCCAACAAAGAAACATTTATACAGCACCAAAACAAGTCAAACGCCATAATGGAACATAGAGGAGCATAAACCTAAGCCAGAGGCTCAAAATACAAGCAGCAAAAATCAATTCTATATTTTGCCTTTAAATTTTACATTTCCAAACTTACCGCACTTTTTCCGAGAAAACCGGAAGTAGGGCGCGGTGGTGCGCAAAGGCTTCCTTCCCCTGGGAACACGGGACCGGAGAAAAGTTCCGGCCGAGGAGGTTCCCCGCTTACTTCCGGGATCGCGCTGCCTGCAGATGGATGCCGGATAACGCTGCGCTGCGGTGCGAAGGCCCGAAGGCCCGAAGGACCGGAGGTTTTCTCTTTGGGACCGAGGTACCCCAAAAAGGTAAGCCAGGAGTAAATAAAACCCCTAGCAACGGGAGGTCACAAGAGACCTCCGTCCACCTGTTCCACACAGGACAGAAAAAAACACAGTGGAGGGAGGTCTCTTGTGCCCTCTTATAGGGCTAGTAGGAGGCACCTTTTTGGTGCTAATTAAAGGTTCCACCTGTCCTAAACAACACACAGGGGCAGAGATACCCCATATTGTGCTGCTGTCGGACGTAAGGGGAATAAGTATTTGGTCAATAACAAAAGTTCATCTCAATACTTTTTTATATATCCTTTGTTGGCAATGACAGAGGTCAAACTTTTTCTGTAAGTCTTCACAAGGTTGGCACACACTGTTGCTGGTATGTTGGCTCATTCCTCCATGTAGATCTCCTCTAGAGCTGGAAAAAGCAGTAACGTACAAACTACCCTGCGTCCTTAAAGGGTTAACATTGGGCAATATATCTTCACATACAGATTTAAAAAAAAATTGTCCTGTCTATTTATGTTAAGTACTAACAATTAAAAAAATTCTATGACAATGGCTAAAACATTATATAAAAATCTAAAGCTACAAAGGGCTGAACAAAATTTGAACTAGTTGAAACAAAATGTTACTGGGCCTGTGGGGGTTGTGAATAAAAATTCAAGACTTACCACAGAGATACCATAATGTGAACACGTTGATGGTAAAAGAATCCAGCACACATACTTATTTATAAAAATTAACTTTTAATGGGCTATTTTAAAAATGAAAACAAAAAAGCCCCATGGCTAAAATGAAACAGAAACCTGCGTTTCAGAGCAGGTACACTCCTTAGTCATAGCATGTTCAAAAATGAATTAACCAGACAATAAATAATGGAAAAGGTGGTTCACACCCAAAACCACCTGATAAAATTAACCCCCACAGTGGAATCACAGAAGTAGGTTCCTACGATACTCTCAATAAATTAAAATCGTTGATTGTAATGTCAATCTGTATTCCCTTAGTCCAGACAGCAGCACAATATGGGGTATCTCTGCCCCTGTGTGTTGTTTAGGACAGGTGGAACCTTTAATTAGCACCAAAAAGGTGCCTCCTACTAGCCCTATAAGAGGGCACAAGAGACCTCCCTCCACTGTGTAAATTATAAAGTAACAGGAAACAAGCTTCTAGGGAGGGAAGCCTTGTGCTGCTGTCTGGACTAAGGGAATACAGATTGACATTACAATCAACGATTCCCCTTACGTCCAACAGCAGCACAATATGGGGAGATAGCAAGTAATTCCCCTAAGGAGGGTTTCCTCGCCTTACAACATCAAGGACTGACTGACCAAAGGCAGTTGTCTGGAAACTGCGGATGTCCAATGATAATGTTTAACAAAAGGTCAACTGAGATGACTATGATGCAGCCGCACAAATCTGGTCCAATGGTAAGGACCGATACTCAGCCAAAGAAGTCGACAACCCAGGTCGAGTGGCCGTAGAAAGACTGGAGGGAATAACTCCTGAATAAGAAAGGAAGACTTAATTGTCTCCTTGGTCCATGTGGATAGAGTAGGCTTGGAAGCCTTGAGGCCTCTGTTTTTACACTGCATATCAATTAGTAGGCTTTCGGCCTTCTTAAGCGGTTGAGTGTGGAATAGGTAAATCCACAGACACCTTACCACATCTAAGGTGTTGAGCTTTTCTTCCTCCTCAGAGGTTGGAGAGGGGAAAAACACAGGTAATGAAATTAGCTGATTGCTATTATAGTATGAGGGGACCTTAGGGATAAACCCAGGCAAACCTAAGGTGCACCCTATCTGCAAAAACAAAATGTACGGTTCTCTAGAAGAGAGGGCCTGGAGCACTCCTACTCTTTGGCAGATATAATAGCCAACAAAAAAGTGGTTTTGTAGGCTAAATATTTTATCTCCGTAGTCTCCAAGGGTCCAAATGGAGGACCGCACAAGCCTGTAATGACTACCGCAAGGTCCCACTGGGGATGATACTGAGGGCTTTAGCCTCATTGCCCCTTTAAGGAACCTTGCAACCAGAGGATCCTGAGACAGACGTAAATATCAGATCTGCCTCTCTAAGGAGGGTTGGTGATCTGGTGCCTCCCTGTCTGTTCACGTAAAGCACTGTGGTCATGTTGTCTGACCGGATTTTGACTGCTCTTCCCCTGGGAAGAGGCAAGCAATAGAGTAAGGCACAATATACGGCTCTGAGCTCCTTCCAGTTGGACGAGGTCCTTTTTTCAGGAGCGCTCCAGTCTCCCTTTATGGAGTTTTCGTCCAATGGGCTCCCCATCCCGAGGGGGATGCATCTGTAGTCAACAGGGTCCAAGAAGGTTGGACCGTGGACCTTCCGTCTTTCAGGTGCAACCACCACTTGAGGGAAAAAGACGGGTCCTGGGGGAGAGTCGAATCTTCTTGCTGAATGTAAGAAGGGAGCGATCCCAAGCCTCTAGTAACTCCTTCTGGAGGGGACGTAAGTGCCACAAGGCCCATGGGACTGCCTCCACTGAGGAAGACATCAAGCCCAGGATCTTCATCAATGTTCTGATGGAGGCTATTGGCTTTTTAAAGAGGTGCCGGACTGCCGCAACCAGCTTCTCCTTCCTTGCTGGTGTCAAGGAGATTTGCAGGCGGACTGAATCTAGGAAGTAGTTTTCTCAGAGGAACTTCCTTCGAGTTGAAGGGATCGTTTTTGATTTCTCCCAATTTATAAGCCATCACAGACTCTGAAGGCTGTCTGTAGGTACTGGAGCAGAACAGACTCTGACTGAGCCTTTATCAACCAGTCGTCTAGATAAGGCACCAAGAATATCCCCTGAAGCCTGAGGGCGGCCGTTATGGGGGCCACTACCTTTGTAAAGGTGTGGGAAGCAGAGGAGATCCCGAAGGGTAGTGCTGTGAATTGAAAGTGCTTCCTGTGGCCGGAAACTACTACGGCAATCCTTAGAAAAAAACCTTCTGCGTGGAGGTAAATAGAAATATGCAAATAGGCGTCTTTTATATCCAAAGTCACAAAAAACATCGCCTTAGAGGAGAAAGGTGGTGACAGACTTTATGGTTTTCCTATGGAAGCGCTTCTTTTTGATGAAGCGGTTGAGGTACCTTAAGTCTATGATCATTCTCCACTTTCCTGCCGGTTTTGGCATCAGGAAGACGGGAGAATAGACACTGGATCCTTCTTCTAGAGAAGGGACTTCCACCAGGGCTCCCTTGTGAATGTACTCTCGGATGGAGCATTCCAATGTAGTCTGCTGCATTGTAGGGAGGCTGCGAGTTAACACAAACCGATCCTGAGGAGGACGGAGGAACTTGATTGCATAACCTCTTTGGATTACCTACCGGACCCATGGGTCTCGAATTTTTCCCTGCCCGCAGTTGAGAAAGTGGGAGACACGACCTCCGACAAGAATCTCGGCCACAGGAAAACTGCTTCTGATGTCAAAAGCTAGGCTTGACTTTTTTATCATCAGACTTCGGAATCTCAGGCCGGCGTCTCTAGAGGAATAACTAGAGCCGCTCTGGACTGCCTTCCACGACGAGGCGGATAGCCTCTACCACGGCCAGAGCCAGACCTACCTCTGAAGGCCTGGGGTAAAGTTTTACCCTTCTTGTCGGCCAAGCCCTCTAGGATCTCGTCTAGGGCACAGCCAAAGACTCTACCCGGCTCAAAGGGTAATGCGCACAAATTATACTTTGAGGGGAACACAGCTCTCCAAGGTTTTAACCATAGAGGTCTTCCTGCTGCAGTGTTCTTGGTAAGTGCCAGGGATTTGGCCGCCAGCCTTAATTGATGGTGGGAGGCTTCCGTTAAATATTCAGCTGCTAGGGAAACTGAGCCTAGAAACCCTAGCAGCTCGTCTCTGGAGACTTCCAAAGTCGGTCACTTTCGAGGTGGACAAGGTCAGTACATAATTTGGCTGACACTTCACAGGACGCAACCGCCACAGCGGTCTTGGGCGAGGCAGCTGAATAAGCCTTCTTGAAGGTATTGTCGAAGCGCCTGCCATGGCGTCGTGCAGATTTCCTCCATCATCTGATGGTACCTTAGTGCGGCAGGACAGTTTAACCACCGCCATATCCACCTTGGGAGGAGGACCCCATTGATCCCATTGAGCAACAGGGAATAAAGCGCCGAACCTCCTAGGAACCACAAGAGGTTTTTCAGGACTTCTCCACTCTGAGGACATTAATTTTTGTAATGTCTGGTCCACTTGGAAGACCCTAGGCCCTCTATAGGTGGACGCGGAGGCTTCCCCGTCAACATCACGATCCTTAGACCGGATGGACTTCAGCAGCCGGCTTAATTTTTCGAGTGGAAGCACGGCCTGCTGGGATCTTCAGTGGAATCGTCAGATGAGAGTGTCTCGTCCACTAACTGATAATCTTCATCAGAGATCCGTAAGGAAGATTGTGTCTCAATCTGCGGTCTCTTGGCAATCTGGGCGATGGAAGAACGAATCTCCTTTAAGAGACTCCTCATATAGTCCTTTACCCAAGTAACAACCTCTTATAGAAGGTACTTCCGGCGGAGGTCCGCGACACTGGTGACAGCGGGTAAAATCATAGCCGTCAGGTAAAGGGGTATTGCAATCCAAACACATTAGGTGTTTCAAGTTTAGAGGAATTTTTCCTCCTAAGCGCATCGCCATTACGTGATGCAGAAGATGACATCTGAAACATCAAACAGCCACGTGACACTGAAACAGGGAAGATCGCCAAGCATCGCATAAAAACCCAAGGGGTACCTTTTTTTTTTTTTTTTTTTTTGAATCGGTCACTTGAAGAGAGAAAAAAACCGTCAGAAAAAAACCAGCCACCGCAACCCGCAGCAGAGGAGCTAGAAACCACTAACTCAACAAATAAAGGACTGCATTCAGACCTTTTAAATGTAATCCAGCAGCGAGGGGAGGAAGCCAACAAAGAAACATTTATACAGCACCAAAACAAGTCAAACGCCATAATGGAACATAGAGGAGCATAAACCTAAGCCAGAGGCTCAAAATACAAGCAGCAAAAATCAATTCTATATTTTGCCTTTAAATTTTACATTTCCAAACTTACCGCACTTTTTCCGAGAAAACCGGAAGTAGGGCGCGGTGGTGCGCAAAGGCTTCCTTCCCCTGGGAACACGGGACCGGAGAAAAGTTCCGGCCGAGGAGGTTCCCCGCTTACTTCCGGGATCGCGCTGCCTGCAGATGGATGCCGGATAACGCTGCGCTGCGGTGCGAAGGCCCGAAGGCCCGAAGGACCGGAGGTTTTCTCTTTGGGACCGAGGTACCCCAAAAAGGTAAGCCAGGAGTAAATAAAACCCCTAGCAACGGGAGGTCACAAGAGACCTCCGTCCACCTGTTCCACACAGGACAGAAAAAAACACAGTGGAGGGAGGTCTCTTGTGCCCTCTTATAGGGCTAGTAGGAGGCACCTTTTTGGTGCTAATTAAAGGTTCCACCTGTCCTAAACAACACACAGGGGCAGAGATACCCCATATTGTGCTGCTGTCGGACGTAAGGGGAATAAGTATTTGGTCAATAACAAAAGTTCATCTCAATACTTTTTTATATATCCTTTGTTGGCAATGACAGAGGTCAAACTTTTTCTGTAAGTCTTCACAAGGTTGGCACACACTGTTGCTGGTATGTTGGCTCATTCCTCCATGTAGATCTCCTCTAGAGCTGGAAAAAGCAGTAACGTACAAACTACCCTGCGTCCTTAAAGGGTTAACATTGGGCAATATATCTTCACATACAGATTTAAAAAAAAAAATTGTCCTGTCTATTTATGTTAAGTACTAACAATTAAAAAAATTCTATGACAATGGCTAAAACATTATATAAAAATCTAAAGCTACAAAGGGCTGAACAAAATTTGAACTAGTTGAAACAAAATGTTACTGGGCCTGTGGGGGTTGTGAATAAAAATTCAAGACTTACCACAGAGATACCATAATGTGAACACGTTGATGGTAAAAGAATCCAGCACACATACTTATTTATAAAAATTAACTTTTAATGGGCTATTTTAAAAATGAAAACAAAAAAGCCCCATGGCTAAAATGAAACAGAAACCTGCGTTTCAGAGCAGGTACACTCCTTAGTCATAGCATGTTCAAAAATGAATTAACCAGACAATAAATAATGGAAAAGGTGGTTCACACCCAAAACCACCTGATAAAATTAACCCCCACAGTGGAATCACAGAAGTAGGTTCCTACGATACTCTCAATAAATTAAAATCGTTGATTGTAATGTCAATCTGTATTCCCTTAGTCCAGACAGCAGCACAATATGGGGTATCTCTGCCCCTGTGTGTTGTTTAGGACAGGTGGAACCTTTAATTAGCACCAAAAAGGTGCCTCCTACTAGCCCTATAAGAGGGCACAAGAGACCTCCCTCCACTGTGTAAATTATAAAGTAACAGGAAACAAGCTTCTAGGGAGGGAAGCCTTGTGCTGCTGTCTGGACTAAGGGAATACAGATTGACATTACAATCAACGATTCCCCTTACGTCCAACAGCAGCACAATATGGGGAGATAGCAAGTAATTCCCCTAAGGAGGGTTTCCTCGCCTTACAACATCAAGGACTGACTGACCAAAGGCAGTTGTCTGGAAACTGCGGATGTCCAATGATAATGTTTAACAAAAGGTCAACTGAGATGACTATGATGCAGCCGCACAAATCTGGTCCAATGGTAAGGACCGATACTCAGCCAAAGAAGTCGACAACCCAGGTCGAGTGGCCGTAGAAAGACTGGAGGGAATAACTCCTGAATAAGAAAGGAAGACTTAATTGTCTCCTTGGTCCATGTGGATAGAGTAGGCTTGGAAGCCTTGAGGCCTCTGTTTTTACACTGCATATCAATTAGTAGGCTTTCGGCCTTCTTAAGCGGTTGAGTGTGGAATAGGTAAATCCACAGACACCTTACCACATCTAAGGTGTTGAGCTTTTCTTCCTTCCTCCTCAGAGGTTGGAGAGGGGAAAAACACAGGTAATGAAATTAGCTGATTGCTATTATAGTATGAGGGGACCTTAGGGATAAACCCAGGCAAACCTAAGGTGCACCCTATCTGCAAAAACAAAATGTACGGTTCTCTAGAAGAGAGGGCCTGGAGTACCCCTACTCTTTGGCAGATATAATAACCAACAAAAAAGTGGTTTGTAGGCTAAATATTTTATCCCCGTAGTCTCCAAGGGTCCAAATGGAGGACCGCACAGGCCTGTAATGACTACCGCAAGGTCCCACTGGGGATGATACTGAGGGCTTTAGCCTCATTGCCCCTTTAAGGAACCTTGCAACCAGAGGATCCTGAGACAGACGTCTGTTCAAATGAGCGGAGAGGGCCGCAATCTGCACTTTCAAAGTGGCAGGGGCAAGGCCCTTATCCAAACCGTCCTGAAGAAAATATCAGCCGTTGAAGGTTCTAGATTATTAATACCCTTCTTGGAGCACCACTCCATGAAAATCTTGGCTGTCCTCTGGAAGTTCTTATTGGTAGATTCTGCTCTTGCAGAATAAAGGGTCTTCAGGACGGCCTCTGACAGTCCTCTATCCTGCTGTAGGGACTGCTCAACCTCCAGGCTGTCAGGTTGAATCTCCAGAGATCCTGGCACTTCAGAGATCCTTGGGAAACCAGGTTCTGGATGGGGGGGGAAGCCTCCAATATATCCCTCGACTCATCTCCATGAGTTGGGAAAAACCAAGCTCTTTTTGGCCAGAATGGAATGATGGCTATCACAGAGACTTGGTCCTGTCTGATTTTCATTAATACCTTTGGTATTATTGGAATTGGAGGGAAGATGTATGCCAGCCTGTGTGGCATCCCAGAGCTGGCTATGGCTGGGCTGAGGGTGATCTCTGTGCATTGTATTATTTCCTGTTGCTTCATAGCCTGTGTGACATAGTAGGGGGTCCTGAGTCTCACACAACACAGCGCCACCTAGTGAGCCTCACACATGCATTACACCTCCCATAGGATTGAATAGTAACCAAATGTCCAATGGGAGGACATCGCCTGGGAAAAGGGGAGGAGTCAGATGATCACTGGGTCCCCATGGTAACACCCCTGCAGGAAGGTCCTGCGTGTGAGGAGTTAGAAGTGTGGAGTGTTAGGAGGAGGAGGTGAGGAGATAAGTGTGATGTCCTGTGAAGAAAGCAGTGAGTTTAGTGCAGGAATCTCAAGTCCTAGACAGGCCCAGGAAGGTTGGAGAGCTGACATACTCCAGCTATTCAGAAGATCCTGTCCCCTGTCTGCCTAGCCATCGCCCTGAAGGAAGTCAAGCATCATTATCTTGTCAGCCTGAGACTGTGGAGAGAACATTCTGGAACACGTGCTCCATAGCAAGTATCACAGGATCCAGGGGCCAAGGCCAGACCTGTGGAATATCCCGCCACCCTGACTATTGCACCCCGAAACTCTGAGCTATCAGGTCACATAACGTGAGTGGGGAATATTATGTACTAGTATCATGGTGGGCATCCTCCTATGAGCCAAATAGGAGCCCAGACGCACCTTAGGGCTGTAACACTGAAGTATAAGGGGCTAGGAACACCTTTCATCAAGTCTACCCTGCACCCCAGGACTTTGCTGTGTCACCAGGCGTACCCCGTTGTTTTGTATTGAAGAAACTGTTTAAGCATTTGTGCCTCCACACCCATGGAAGTAAAAGTTCAACTTTACAACCGTTTCTGTGTCTGACTCTGCACCGACAACATCAGGGCGCCCCAAACACCACCAGTCGGCACAGTATAGGGGAAGCGCCCCGGGGGAACAATCACCACCAACATTTGTGCAGCCCCCTCATCACCGGTATCAGTGGTGGTAACGTGGGACAGCACCAGCGCTGCGCCCTCGTGCCCAGAGACCGTGACAAGTCTGCGCTGTTTGCACCCCGCAATCCCAACTGCAGCGTTACCTTCCATCTGGTCACTGCAAGAAAAACTGGCGTCACGAACAGGATACGGGTGTGTGCCATTTTGAGAAAGTCGCCACGAAAAGTGCGCCAAATTGTCTCCAGAGCATCGGTCTTTATTGTGGACTTTGCTAAGATCAAGTTTATTCCCTGAGAGTGCTTGCCACGAAGAGGGGGAGCCCTATACCCCTGAAGTAAGCCCTAAAGACTGTCCTCTCAGTGTGTTGCAGCCCTGGAAGAGTTAAAACGCCCAGGACTTGTTTGCTGCACCACATCGCTGTGTAAGAACGCCCACAAAGGGTTAACTGTACCTTGCAAAAGTGCGGGAGATTTTTAGCACTGCCCATGAGGCCAGGAGACCCATCTGCCACCATCTTAGGAGAGCCCAGAATGCTGAGCGCAATGCTCCAGCGCACCCATACAAGAAAGTGAAAGGCGAACGTGCCGGCGCCATTTCTGACTCTCCGGTGCCACATCACCGTCCCTGCTGTGCACCACTGATCTCTGGTCCACGCTGCAGTTGCTGTCAGTGAGTACTGTGCCTCCCTGTCCTTGTCTTCAGTCCTCCCACGGCCCCAGCGAGTGTTTTCCGTGTACAGTGTCCGTGGGGAGTGCCACCATTAAAGAGGGGGAGCACACCGTCAGCCTGCATCACAGTGACTCTGTTAATAGCTACAGCATTCTTAAAGGGACAGCATTCCAAGTTGTAGTCTCCATTCCCTGCCAGCAAGCAGTTGAGTTTCTTAAAGAGACGGCGACCTAATTTCAGTCATACCTGCAAACAACATGACTGAGCAAAGTGACATTGTGGCATCTGTTTCTAGTGATCCAGCAGTGCCCATGGCGAGCAGCCTACCATTCTCCATGCCATTTTACCCTGGCGCACCATGGCTGCCGCGCTACAAAGGGGAGGCACATACCCTCAGGGACTTTCGTGAGAAGATGCTGTCTCTCTTCCAGTTGTATCCTCTGAATACAGAACAGCAGATACAGATCCTGCTGGGCCAGCTTGAGGGTGCTGCAGCTAGGGAGGTCAAATCCTGGCCTGCCTCTGACAAAAGAACCCCTGGGCAAATTCTGGACAAACTCCATGTGAACTTTGACGTGCGATCTGTCTCCAAGGTAAAGATGCGCTTCTTTTCCAGATGACAACTACCTGGTGAGACCCTGCGGGACTATGCTTTATCCCTCCAAGAGGCGTTCAGAGCTGTGGTGCAAGTGGATCCACGTGAAAATGTGGACTCTGATAAAATCTTGCTTGACCGCTTCATAGAAGGGGCGGATACCACATTGCTCCAGAGTCAGTTGCGAATGCTTGCTGCACAACATCCCAGCATCACGTTTGCTGACTTCAAGGCCCTTGCCATCCAGGTCTTGGGACAGGAGCAGCCCCAGCCGAGCCCAGTCATCTGTGCTCCCTCACCTGGACCCTCAACAAGCATTGCTCCCGTTGTCCTGCCACTACCTCTGGGTACCTCACCTGCTGCCCAAACTGCGCAGACTACACCAGCAGACTCCAGAGATGACCTTCTGGCCCGAGTGGATCATCTGACCCGTGCCATGGAACAGATCACCGTCCGTCTAGATCGTCTGACCCAGCCGTCTTCATCGTCCAGTGATCCTTTGCGAAGTCTCAACATCTCACCTGAGTCGCCACCCAGACGTCCGTCTTCAGTGAAACCTCCGCAGAGTGAGAGGCCATACTGTACCTATTGCCATAGATATGGACACAACAGGCCTCAGTGTTTTCAGTTAAACGGGCCACCCCCGAGGCAGCGGGCCGCCCCTCGGGAGGAAAGAAGAAGGGCCCAGGTGAATCTTCAGTGCCATTGTCACGCTTCGTCTCAGCCTGCCCACACATCACAATCCGGGTGAACGGCGTCCCTCTGACAGCGTTGGTGGACACTGGATCTCAGGTAACAACCCTGCGCAAGCAGGTGTTCCTTGAACATTGGGACTTAGGTGTGTTGAATAGAACACCTGACACATGGATAAATCTGTGTGCCAGCAATGGACAGCCCATACCACAGCAGGGTTATTGGGAACCCACTATCCAGATTGGGGACTTGAAACTGCCTAGACAGGGTGTAATTGTCACTGATGTAGAGGATGATAGGTTTGCAGTTGTAATATTAGGCATGAATGTTTTACGCCATTGCTTTGCAGAAGTGTTGGATGCCTTGCATGCCTCTCTCCTTACAGCTTCTCCCAGTGACCAGCAGACCATTCAGCGGGCCATTCGTGTACTCAATGCCCAGCACAAGTTCGCCAACAAACAAGGTGAAATTGGTCGAGTCCGGATCCAAGATACCCGTCCAGTAACCCTACAGCCTGGAACAGAAACTATGGTGTGGTGCCGTGCCCGTCCGGGCATAGAAAATCAGGACTACGAGGCCTTGCTACAACCCATACAGATAGATGGCCAACCACTTGTCATGGCTGCCCGCAGCCTTGTCACAGTTTCCAATGGACGTGTTCCTGTCCGCTTAGTCAACTTGGGCGATGCTCCAGTGAACCTCCACAAGTTCCACTCTGTGGCCCTGCTACACCGGTTAGCACCAGAAGACATTCTCTCTGGTGATTCTACCGCCACACAGCATTCCACCCAAGCTGCTGAGAACATTCAGAATGGAGCCACGAAGTCCTGGTGGGATGAATTGAACGTGGAAGACGCCAATACCCCTATAGAGCACATCAATGGGGTTCGCAATGTGGCCAAGCGTTACCAACAGGCATTCAGCAAACACCCATTGGACTTTGGTAAGACCACGACCATACAACATCGTATTCTGACTAGCGACCACTATCCAATCAAGGAGCGTCACTGTCCAATACCACCAGCGATGTACCAACCGGTGAAAAAGTTGATCCAAGAGATGCGAGATGCTGATGTCATCCGGGAGAGTAACAGCCCCTGGGCAGCCCCGCTAGTCCTTGTCAAGAAGAAAGACGGAACCCTACGATTTTGTGTGGACTATCGTAAACTCAACAACGTCACGCACAAAGACGCATACCCATTGCCGCGGATTGAGGAATCTCTAACGGCTTTGGGATCAGCTACCTGTTTCTCGACCCTGGACTTAACCAGTGGATACTGGCAAGTCCCTATGGCGCCTGTAGATCGTGAAAAGACTGCGTTTACGACCCCGATGGGACTCTTTGAATTCAATAGTATGCCATTTGGGCTATGTAATGCCCCAGCCACATTCCAACGGCTTATGGAGAGGTGCCTCGGCCATGAGAATTTCCAGAGTGTGCTACTGTACCTGGACGATGTTATTGTATTCTCCCCGGACATACCAAGAACACCTTCGTCACCTGTCCGAGGTATTCAAGGTACTTATACAGCACGGCCTAAAGGTGAAGCCCTCCAAGTGCTACCTGTTGAAACCCCAAGTTCGCTACCTTGGGCATGTCGTGAGCGCACAAGGCGTCCAACCTGATCCTGAAAAGATCACTGCAGTCCAGAACTGGCGAAGACCAACTACCGTCAAAGAAGTCCGAAGCTTCCTTGGATTCGCAGGTTACTACCGGCATTTCATACCACACTTCGCCCAAGTAGCCGAGCCTCTGAACGAGTTGTTGCGCGGTTGTCCCAGAGAAAACTACAACCGAAAGCTTCCGGTAGACTGGACAGCGTGTCAAGAGGAAGCCTTTCAAGCGCTTAAAGCACTTCTGACGCAACCACCAATTCTAGCCTATCCCGACTACAGTCAGCCATTCCGCTTGTACACAGATGCAAGTCACCAAGGTTTGGGTGCAGTGTTGTCCCAGGTTCAGGACAACAAAGAGCGAGTCATCGCCTACGCCAGCAGGAGTCTGAGAGGTGCGGAGAAGAACGACCAGAACTATAGTTCTTTCAAACTCGAACTTCTGGCGCTTGTCTGGGCCGTGACAGAGAAGTTTAAAGACTACCTGGCTGCTACACCCTTTACCGTGTACACAGATAACAATCCGTTGGCGCATCTGGACACTGCTCGACTGGGAGCCCTTGAACAACGGTGGGCCTCAAGACTCGCAAATTACAAGTTCTCTGTCAAGTATCGCAGTGGCAAGTCCAACGCTAACGCTGATGCACTCTCAAGGTTGCCTGTGGGAAAAGAACCACCCCGAGAAGACATCTGGGAAGAGGTGGAGATGCCACCATTCTACAACAAGTTTGCCCAACAGGTTGCTATTGGTGTCCCTGTAGAAGGAGAATCTCTGGCGAAAACAGCTACCGAATCCCTCCAGGAGCCATCTCTGTGGAAAACGTTCCAAGAAGAGAGCAGAGTTTTAGGAGAATTGTCAGATTTCCTGCTTACAGGAAGAATACCAACCCGTGTAAAGAGAGGTCTTCATGACGTGGAATTAAAACGCCTTTGGCGACAGAGGAAGCGCCTGTTTGTCCAACGAGGCCTTCTACATAGAAACACTCTTGATCCTGTCACAGGTGAAAGGCTTCATCAGATCCTCGTACCAAGAAGAGACGCACAGATGATACTTGAGGCGTATCATGACAGATCTGGTCACTTCGGGGTACAAAAGACCGAAGCTACCATCCGTCGTCGCTTCTATTGGGTTGGGATGAGGAGTGACATTGAGAGTTGGTGCCGAGAGTGTCCCGCCTGTAGTATCACCAAGGAAGGTCGAAGAGATCAGAAGGCCCCTCTACATCCAATTAAGACTCAAAAGCCGTGTGAAATTGTTGCTCTGGACCATGTGAAGTTGGGTCCCACACGTTCCGGCTTCAGCTACGCTCTGACAATGGTGGATCATTACTCCAAGTTCCTTGTCATCGTGCCTGTCAGAGATCTTACAGCAAGAACTACGGCTGAGACCTTCTACGCAGAGTTTGTCCGCCATTACGGTTGTCCTGAGCATATCCTCACCGACCATGGATCAGCGTTTGAATCCCAATTGTTCCGTGAGCTGTGTCAGTTCCAAGACTGCAAGAAGTTGCGAACCACAGCGTATCACCCTCAAGGGAATGGTATGTGCGAGAAGGCAAATCAAGTGATCATCGGCATGCTAAGAAAAGCCGCAGTTACACCTGGTGTTGAGTGGCCTGAGCGTATCAAGGACTTGGCCTATATTTACAACAACACACCCCAAACATCTACGGGATACGCACCATTTTATCTAATGTTTGGAAGACAAGGTCAACTTCCTTCAGACTTAACCCTTGGTGTGAAGGTCCCTGACATCATCAATCCACTACCCATAACAGACTGGGTTGTTGAACACCGCCGACGTATGGAGGAAGCTAAAGAGATAGTTGAAACGCGCATGGATGAGGTTCGTAGGAGACAACAGGAGGATTACAACCGTCACGCCCATGCAGCGCCCCTGAAAGTTGGCGACCGTGTATGGTTAAGGAATAACCATCGGAATGGGAAATTGGATCCATTCTGGGAGAAAGAACCATACAGTGTCATCTCCATACCATATCCTGAATCCGACGTGTATGAGATCTCTAAACCTGGGAGACAGCCCCAAGTAGTACACCGAAACCGTCTGAAGCTGTGCCTTAAAGAAGGACTACCCACAGAGGTGACCCCAGCTGAGACAACGAGTACAGAGATCTTGTCACCTTCTGAAGCAAAAGAGAGACCCCCAACGTTAACTGAGCTTATGTGGGCGCCTAAACTACTACCATTTAGCTGCTATCCACCAATTGCTCTAGTGCAAGAGAACCCTTCGACAGATGATTTAATTGATTTCAGTGACTCTGTTCCTGATCCAAATCTCGTTCCACTTAGGCGTTCTGAGCGTACCACAAAAGGCGTACCTCCAACACGCTATAGTGATGCCATGGCTGTCCTTGGGTAAAAGAGGTTAACTGTCTCTGCTTCTGTATATATGTTATTCCTGCTCTGATTACATTAATGTTTTTCCTGTGTGTATATACAGTATATATATAATATCTTGCCATGTAATATAGTATTTACATTTATATGCAACAATCCAAGCCATAGTGCCTGGCTCACCGAGCCAAGGAAGTTCTGTTACCCCATTGCGGTATGGACATTGGTGCTAGAGTGCCTACTCTTCCTTACAGAAAGGACTGTTTATTGTTTCTCAGAGAGACTCTCATGATAATGGACACTCACGAAATTTGTGCCAGAGAGCCTCTGGACCCATTTGCACTACTGTTGTTTCTATATGGACTGTCTGATGGTACCGCCAAAAGGTTCCATAAGTCTGAGTTTAATTATCTCTCCGTTACCCTTCAGACTTCTCATGGACATTCCAGGACTATGCCGGGAGGTCTTACCTCAAGTTTCTAGGTATTATATTTTTCTAAACTGTTAGTGACATTTGCACTTTATTCGTATTTATTAACGTTATGTTACATTTCTCACCTTCACCCCAGCCCGTCGCCGAGGTCGGCTCAGTGAAAGAGGGGGGAGTATGTGGCATCCCAGAGCTGGCTATGGCTGGGCTGAGGGTGATCTCTGTGCATTGTATTATTTCCTGTTGCTTCATAGCCTGTGTGACATAGTAGGGGGTCCTGAGTCTCACACAACACAGCGCCACCTAGTGAGCCTCACACATGCATTACACCTCCCATAGGATTGAATAGTAACCAAATGTCCAATGGGAGGACATCGCCTGGGAAAAGGGGAGGAGTCAGATGATCACTGGGTCCCCATGGTAACACCCCTGCAGGAAGGTCCTGCGTGTGAGGAGTTAGAAGTGTGGAGTGTTAGGAGGAGGAGGTGAGGAGATAAGTGTGATGTCCTGTGAAGAAAGCAGTGAGTTTAGTGCAGGAATCTCAAGTCCTAGACAGACCCAGGAAGGTTGGAGAGCTGACATACTCCAGCTATTCAGAAGATCCTGTCCCCTGTCTGCCTAGCCATCGCCCTGAAGGAAGTCAAGCATCATTATCTTGTCAGCCTGAGACTGTGGAGAGAACATTCTGGAACACGTGCTCCATAGCAAGTATCACAGGATCCAGGGGCCAAGGCCAGACCTGTGGAATATCCCGCCACCCTGACTATTGCACCCCGAAACTCTGAGCTATCAGGACCACATAACGTGAGTGGGGAATATTATGTACTAGTATCATGGTGGGCATCCTCCTATGAGCCAAATAGGAGCCCAGACGCACCTTAGGGCTGTAACACTGAAGTATAAGGGGCTAGGAACACCTTTCATCAAGTCTACCCTGCACCCCAGGACTTTGCTGTGTCACCAGGCGTACCCCGTTGTTTTGTATTGAAGAAACTGTTTAAGCATTTGTGCCTCCACACCCATGGAAGTAAAAGTTCAACTTTACAACCGTTTCTGTGTCTGACTCTGCACCGACAACATCAGGGCGCCCCAAACACCACCAGTCGGCACAGTATAGGGGAAGCGCCCCGGGGGAACAATCACCACCAACATTTGTGCAGCCCCCTCATCACCGGTATCAGTGGTGGTAACGTGGGACAGCACCAGCGCTGCGCCCTCGTGCCCAGAGACCATGACAAGTCTGCGCTGTTTGCACCCCGCAATCCCAACTGCAGCGTTACCTTCCATCTGGTCACTGCACCTGGACCTCCAAGGGATGGACAGGGCATCCACTGCCAAGGGATTGTCCTCCTGGTAAAGGGAACAGAACTTCTCCACCTTGGCGTTGAGTCAGGTTGCCATGAGGTCTATTTCTGGAAGACCCCTGTTCAGGGTAATCTGATGAAAGACTTCTGGATTGAGTGACCATTCTTCTGATACGGCATAACCCCAACTCAACCGATCCGCTACTATGTTCAGGGAGCCCTTGATGTGAACTGCGGATAAATGGGTTAGATTTTTCTCTGCCCATGTAAATATCAGATCTGCCTCCCTAAGGAGGGTTGGTGATTTGGTGCCTCCCTGTCTGTTCACGTACAGCACTGTGGTCATGTTGTCTGACCGGATTTTGACTGCTCTTCCCTGGGAAGAGGCAAGCAATAGAGTAAGGCACGATATACGGCTCTGAGCTCCTTCCAGTTGGACGAGGTCCTTTTTTCAGGAGCGCTCCAGTCTCCCTTTATGGAGTTTTCGTCCAATGGGCTCCCCATCCCGAGAGGGATGCATCTGTAGTCAACAGGGTCCAAGAAGGTTGGACCGTGGACCTTCCGTCTTTCAGGTGCAACCACCACTTGAGGGAAAAAGACGGGTCCTGGGGGAGAGTCGAATCTTCTTGCTGAATGTAAGAAGGGAGCGATCCCAAGCCTCTAGTAACTCCTTCTGGAGGGGACGTAAGTGCCACAAGGCCCATGGGACTGCCTCCACTGCGGAAGACATCAAGCCCAGGATCTTCATCAATGTTCTGATGGAGGCTATCGGCTTTTTGAAGAGGTGCCGGACTGCCGCAACCAGCTTCTCCTTCCTTGCTGGTGTCAAGGAGATTTGCAGGCGGACTCAATCTAGGAAGTAGTTTTCTCAGAGGAACTTGCTTCGAGTTGAAGGGATCGTTTTTGACTTCTCCCAATTTATAAGCCATCACAGACTCTGAAGGCTGTCTGTAGGTACTGGAGCAGAACAGACTCTGACTGGGCCTTTATCAACCAGTCGTCTAGATAAGGCACCAAGAATATCCCCTGAAGCCTGAGGGCGGCCGTTATGGGGGCCACTACCTTTGTAAAGGTGTGGGAAGCAGAGGAGATCCCGAAGGGTAGTGCTGTGAATTGAAAGTGCTTCCTGTGGCCGGAAACTACTACGGCAATCCTTAGAAAAAAAACCTTCTGTGTGGAGGTAAATAGAAATATGCAAATAGGCGTCTTTTATATCCAAAGTCACAAAAAACATCGCCTTAGAGGAGAAAGGTGGTGACAGACTTTATGGTTTTCCTATGGAAGCGCTTCTTTTTGATGAAGCGGTTGAGGTACCTTAAGTCTATGATCATTCTCCACTTGTCTGCCAGTTTTGGCATCAGGAAAACGGGAGAATAGACACTGGATCCTTCTTCTAGAGAAGGGACTTCCACCAGGGCTCCCTTGTGAATGTACTCTCGGATGAAGCATTCCAGGGAGGCTGCGAGTTAACACAAACCGATCCTGAGGAGGACGGAGGAACTTCATTGCATAACCTCTTTGGATTACCTACCGGACCCATGGGTCTCGAATTTTTTCCTGCCCGCAGTTGAGAAAGTGGGAGACACGACCTCCGACAGGAATCTCGGCCACAGGAAAACTGCTTCTGATGTCAAAAGCTAGGCTTGACTTTTTTATCATCAGACTTCGGAATCTCCGTCCAGCGCCTCTAGAGGAATAACTAGAGCCTCTCTGGACTGCCTTCCACGACGAGGCGGATAGCCTCTACCACGGCCAGAGCCAGACCTACCTCTGAAGGCCTGGGGTAAAGGTTTACCCTTCTTGTCGGCCAAGCCCTCTAGGATCTCGTCTAGGGCACAGCCAAAGACTCTACCCGGCTCAAAGGGTAATGCGCACAAATTATAATTTGAGGGGAACACAGCTCTCCAAGGTTTTAACCATAGAGGTCTTGCTGCTGCAGTGTTCTTGGTAAGTGCCAGGGATTTGGCCGCCAGCCTTAATTGATGGTGGGAGGCTTCCGTTAAATATTCAGCTGCCAGGGAAACTGAGCCTAGAAACCCTAGCAGCTCGTCTCTGGAGACTCCAGAGTCGGTCACTTTTGAGGTGGACCAGGTCAGTACATAATTTGGCTGACACTTCACAGGACGCAACCGCACAGCGGTCTTGGGCGAGGCAGCTGAATAAGCCTTCTTGAAGGTATTGTCGAAGCGCCTGCCATGGCGTCGTGCAGATTTGCTCCATCATCTGATGGTACCTTAGTGCGGCAGGACAGTTTAGCCACCGCCATATCCACCTTGGGAGGAGGACCCCATTGATCCCATTGAGCAACTGGGAATAAAGCGCTGAACCTCCTAGGAACCACAAGAGGTTTTTCAAGACTTCTCCACTCTGAGGACATTAATTTTTGTAATGTCTGGTCCACTTGGAAGACCCTAGGCCCTCTATAGGTGGACGCGGAGGCTTCCCCATCAACATCACGATCCTTAGACCGGATGGACTTCAGCAGCCAGCTTAATTTTTCGAGTGGAAGCACGGCCTGCTGGGATCTTCAGTGGAATCGTCAGATGAGAGTGTCTCGTCCACTATCTGATAATCTTCATCAGAGATCCGTAAGGAAGATTGTGTCTCAATCTGCGGTCTCTTGGCAATCTGGGCGATGGAAGAACGAATCTCCTTTAAGAGACTCCTCATAAAGTCCTTTACCCAAGTAACAACCTCTTATAGAAGGTACTTCCGGCAGGGTCCGCGACACTGGTGACAGCGGGTAAAATCATAGCCGTCAGGTAAAGGGGTATTGCAATCCAAACACATTAGGTGTTTCAAGTTTAGAGGAATTTTTCCTCCTAAGCGCATCGCCATTACGTGATGCAGAAGATGACATCTGAAACATCAAACAGCCACGTGACACTGAAACAGGGAAGATCGCCAAGCATCGCATAAAAACCCAAGGGGTACCTTTTTTTTTTTTTTTTTTTTTTTTGAATCGGTCACTTGAAGAGAGAAAAAAACCGTCAGAAAAAAACCAGCCACCACAACCCGCAGCAGAGGAGCTAGAAACCACTAACTCAACAAATAAAGGACTGCATTCAGACCTTTTAAATGTAATCCAGCAGCGAGGGGAGGAAGCCAACAAAGAAACATTTATACAGCACCAAAACAAGTCAAACGCCATAATGGAACATAGAGGAGCATAAGCCTAAGCCAGAGGCTCAAAATACAAGCAGCAAAAATCAATTCTATATTTTGCCTTTAAATTTTACATTTCCAAACTTACCGCACTTTTTCCGAGAAAACCGGAAGTAGGGCGCGGTGGTGCGCAAAGGCTTCCTTCCCCTGGGAACACGGGACCGGAGAAAAGTTCCGGCCGAGGAGGTTCCCCGCTTACTTCCGGGATCGCGCTGCCTGCAGATGGATGCCGGATAACGCTGCGCTGCGGTGCGAAGGCCCGAAGGACCGGAGGTTTTCTCTTTGGGACCGAGGTACCCCAAAAAGGTAAGCCAGGAGTAAATAAAACCCCTAGCAACGGGAGGTCACAAGAGACCTCCGTCCACCTGTTCCACACAGGACAGAAAAAAACACAGTGGAGGGAGGTCTCTTGTGCCCTCTTATAGGGCTAGTAGGAGGCACCTCTTTGGTGCTAATTAAAGGTTCCACCTGTCCTAAACAACACACAGGGGCAGAGATACCCCATATTGTGCTGCTGTCGGACGTAAGGGGAATAAGTATTTGGTCAATAACAAAAGTTCATCTCAATACTTTTTTATATATCCTTTGTTGGCAATGACAGAGGTCAAACTTTTTCTGTAAGTCTTCACAAGGTTGGCACACACTGTTGCTGGTATGTTGGCTCATTCCTCCATGTAGATCTCCTCTAGAGCTGGAAAAAGCAGTAACGTACAAACTACCCTGCGTCCTTAAAGGGTTAACATTGGGCAATATATCTTCACATACAGATTTAAAAAAAAAATTGTCCTGTCTATTTATGTTAAGTACTAACAATTAAAAAAATTCTATGACAATGGCTAAAACATTATATAAAAATCTAAAGCTACAAAGGGCTGAACAAAATTTGAACTAGTTGAAACAAAATGTTACTGGGCCTGTGGGGGTTGTGAATAAAAATTCAAGACTTACCACAGAGATACCATAATGTGAACACGTTGATGGTAAAAGAATCCAGCACACATACTTATTTATAAAAATTAACTTTTAATGGGCTATTTTAAAAATGAAAACAAAAAAGCCCCATGGCTAAAATGAAACAGAAACCTGCGTTTCAGAGCAGGTACACTCCTTAGTCATAGCATGTTCAAAAATGAATTAACCAGACAATAAATAATGGAAAAGGTGGTTCACACCCAAAACCACCTGATAAAATTAACCCCCACAGTGGAATCACAGAAGTAGGTTCCTACGATACTCTCAATAAATTAAAATCGTTGATTGTAATGTCAATCTGTATTCCCTTAGTCCAGACAGCAGCACAATATGGGGTATCTCTGCCCCTGTGTGTTGTTTAGGACAGGTGGAACCTTTAATTAGCACCAAAAAGGTGCCTCCTACTAGCCCTATAAGAGGGCACAAGAGACCTCCCTCCACTGTGTAAATTATAAAGTAACAGGAAACAAGCTTCTAGGGAGGGAAGACTTGTGCTGCTGTCTGGACTAAGGGAATACAGATTGACATTACAATCAACGATTCCCCTTACGTCCGACAGCAGCACAATATGGGGAGATAGCAAGTAATTCCCCTAGGGAGGGTTTCCTCGCCTTACAATGTCAAGGACTGACTGACCAAAGGCAGTTGTCTGGAAACTGCGGATGTCCAATGATAATGTTTAACAAAAGGTCAACTGAGATGACTATGATGCAGCCGCACAAATCTGGTCCAATGGTAAGGACCGATACTCAGCCAAAGAAGTCGACAACCCAGGTCGAATGGCCGTAGAAAGACTGGAGGGAATAACTCCTGAATAAGAAAGGAAGACTTAATTGTCTCCTTGGTCCATGTAGATAGAGTAGGCTTGGAAGCCTTGAGGCCTCTGTTTTTACACTGCATATCAATTAGTAGGCTTTCGGCCTTCTTAAGCGGTTGAGTGTGGAATAGGTAAATCCACAGACACCTTACCACATCTAAGGTGTTGAGCTTTTCTTCCTCCTCAGAGGTTGGAGAGGGGAAAAACACAGGTAACGAAATTAGCTGATTGCTATTATAGTATGAGGGGATCTTAGGGATAAACCCAGGCAAACCTAAGGTGCACCCTATCTGCAAAAACAAAATGTACGGTTCTCTAGAAGAGAGGGCCTGGAGTACCCCTACTCTTTGGCAGATATAATAGCCAACAAAAAAGTGGTTTGTAGGCTAAATATTTTATCCCCGTAGTCTCCAAGGGTCCAAATGGAGGACCGCACAGGCCTGTAATGACTACCGCAAGGTCCCACTGGGGATGATACTGAGGGCTTTAGCCTCATTGCCCCTTTAAGGAACCTTGCAACCAGAGGATCCTGAGACAGACGTCTGTTCAAATGAGCAGAGAGGGCTGCAATCTGCACTTTCAAAGTGGCAGGGGCAAGGCCCTTATCCAAACCGTCCTGAAGAAAATATCAGCCGTTGAAGGTTCTAGATTATTAATACCCTTCTTGGAGCACCACTCCATGAAAATCTTGGCTGTCCTCTGGTAGTTCTTATTGGTAGATTCTGCTCTTGCAGAATAAAGGGTCTTCAGGACGGCCTCTGACAGTCCTCTATCCTGCTGTAGGGACTGCTCAACCTCCAGGCTGTCAGGTTGAATCTCCAGAGATCCTGGCACTTCAGAGATCCTTGGGAAACCAGGTTCTGGATGGGGGGAAGCCTCCATTATATCCCTCGACTCATCTCCATGAGTTGGGAAAAACCAAGCTCTTTTTGGCCAGAATGGAATGATGGCTATCACAGAGACTTGGTCCTGTCTGATTTTCATTAATACCTTTGGTATTATTGGAATTGGAGGGAAGATGTATGCCAGCCTGGACCTCCAAGGGATGGACAGGGCATCCACTGCCAAGGGATTGTCCTCCTGGTAAAGGGAACAGAACTTCTCCACCTTGGCGTTGAGTCAGGTTGCCATGAGGTCTATTTCTGGAAGACCCCTGTTCAGGGTAATCTGATGAAAGACTTCTGGATTGAGTGACCATTCTCCTGATACGGCATAACCCCAACTCAACCGATCCGCTACTATGTTCAGGGAGCCCTTGATGTGAACTGCGGATAAATGGGTTAGATTTTTCTCTGCCCATGTAAATATCAGATCTGCCTCCCTAAGGAGGGTTGGTGATTTGGTGCCTCCCTGTCTGTTCACGTACAGCACTGTGGTCATGTTGTCTGACCGGATTTTGACTGCTCTTCCCTGGGAAGAGGCAAGCAATAGAGTAAGGCACGATATACGGCTCTGAGCTCCTTCCAGTTGGACGAGGTCCTTTTTTCAGGAGCGCTCCAGTCTCCCTTTATGGAGTTTTCGTCCAATGGGCTCCCCATCCCGAGAGGGATGCATCTGTAGTCAACAGGGTCCAAGAAGGTTGGACCGTGGACCTTCCGTCTTTCAGGTGCAACCACCACTTGAGGGAAAAAGACGGGTCCTGGGGGAGAGTCGAATCTTCTTGCTGAATGTAAGAAGGGAGCGATCCCAAGCCTCTAGTAACTCCTTCTGGAGGGGACGTAAGTGCCACAAGGCCCATGGGACTGCCTCCACTGCGGAAGACATCAAGCCCAGGATCTTCATCAATGTTCTGATGGAGGCTATCGGCTTTTTGAAGAGGTGCCGGACTGCCGCAACCAGCTTCTCCTTCCTTGCTGGTGTCAAGGAGATTTGCAGGCGGACTCAATCTAGGAAGTAGTTTTCTCAGAGGAACTTCCTTCGAGTTGAAGGGATCGTTTTTGACTTCTCCCAATTTATAAGCCATCACAGACTCTGAAGGCTGTCTGTAGGTACTGGAGCAGAACAGACTCTGACTGGGCCTTTATCAACCAGTCGTCTAGATAAGGCACCAAGAATATCCCCTGAAGCCTGAGGGCGGCCGTTATGGGGGCCACTACCTTTGTAAAGGTGTGGGAAGCAGAGGAGATCCCGAAGGGTAGTGCTGTGAATTGAAAGTGCTTCCTGTGGCCGGAAACTACTACGGCAATCCTTAGAAAAAAACCTTCTGTGTGGAGGTAAATAGAAATATGCAAATAGGCGTCTTTTATATCCAAAGTCACAAAAAACATCGCCTTAGAGGAGAAAGGTGGTGACAGACTTTATGGTTTTCCTATGGAAGCGCTTCTTTTTGATGAAGCGGTTGAGGTACCTTAAGTCTATGATCATTCTCCACTTGTCTGCCAGTTTTGGCATCAGGAAAACGGGAGAATAGACACTGGATCCTTCTTCTAGAGAAGGGACTTCCACCAGGGCTCCCTTGTGAATGTACTCTCGGATGAAGCATTCCAGGGAGGCTGCGAGTTAACACAAACCGATCCTGAGGAGGACGGAGGAACTTCATTGCATAACCTCTTTGGATTACCTACCGGACCCATGGGTCTCGAATTTTTTCCTGCCCGCAGTTGAGAAAGTGGGAGACACGACCTCCGACAGGAATCTCGGCCACAGGAAAACTGCTTCTGATGTCAAAAGCTAGGCTTGACTTTTTTATCATCAGACTTCGGAATCTCCGTCCAGCGCCTCTAGAGGAATAACTAGAGCCTCTCTGGACTGCCTTCCACGACGAGGCGGATAGCCTCTACCACGGCCAGAGCCAGACCTACCTCTGAAGGCCTGGGGTAAAGGTTTACCCTTCTTGTCGGCCAAGCCCTCTAGGATCTCGTCTAGGGCACAGCCAAAGACTCTACCCGGCTCAAAGGGTAATGCGCACAAATTATACTTTGAGGGGAACACCGCTCTCCAAGGTTTTAACCATAGAGGTCTTGCTGCTGCAGTGTTCTTGGTAAGTGCCAGGGATTTGGCCGCCAGCCTTAATTGATGGTGGGAGGCTTCCGTTAAATATTCAGCTGCCAGGGAAACTGAGCCTAGAAACCCTAGCAGCTCGTCTCTGGAGACTCCAGAGTCGGTCACTTTTGAGGTGGACCAGGTCAGTACATAATTTGGCTGACACTTCACAGGACGCAACCGCACAGCGGTCTTGGGCGAGGCAGCTGAATAAGCCTTCTTGAAGGTATTGTCGAAGCGCCTGCCATGGCGTCGTGCAGATTTGCTCCATCATCTGATGGTACCTTAGTGCGGCAGGACAGTTTAGCCACCGCCATATCCACCTTGGGAGGAGGACCCCATTGATCCCATTGAGCAACTGGGAATAAAGCGCTGAACCTCCTAGGAACCACAAGAGGTTTTTCAGGACTTCTCCACTCTGAGGACATTAATTTTTGTAATGTCTGGTCCACTTGGAAGACCCTAGGCCCTCTATAGGTGGACGCGGAGGCTTCCCCGTCAACATCACGATCCTTAGACCGGATGGACTTCAGCAGCCGGCTTAATTTTTCGAGTGGAAGCACGGCCTGCTGGGATCTTCAGTGGAATCGTCAGATGAGAGTGTCTCGTCCACTATCTGATAATCTTCATCAGAGATCCGTAAGGAAGATTGTGTCTCAATCTGCGGTCTCTTGGCAATCTGGGCGATGGAAGAACGAATCTCCTTTAAGAGACTCCTCATAAAGTCCTTTACCCAAGTAACAACCTCTTATAGAAGGTACTTCCGGCAGGGTCCGTGACACTGGTGACAGCGGGTAAAATCATAGCCGTCAGGTAAAGGGGTATTGCAATCCAAACACATTAGGTGTTTCAAGTTTAGAGGAATTTTTCCTCCTAAGCGCATCGCCATTACGTGATGCAGAAGATGACATCTGAAACATCAAACAGCCACGTGACACTGAAACAGGGAAGATCGCCAAGCATCGCATAAAAACCCAAGGGGTACCTTTTTTTTTTTTTTTTTTTTTTTGAATCGGTCACTTGAAGAGAGAAAAAAACCGTCAGAAAAAAACCAGCCACCGCAACCCGCAGCAGAGGAGCTAGAAACCACTCACTCAACAAATAAAGGACTGCATTCAGACCTTTTAAATGTAATCCAGCAGCGAGGGGAGGAAGCCAACAAAGAAACATTTATACAGCACCAAAACAAGTCAAACGCCATAATGGAACATAGAGGAGCATAAGCCTAAGCCAGAGGCTCAAAATACAAGCAGCAAAAATCAATTCTATATTTTGCCTTTAAATTTTACATTTCCAAACTTACCGCACTTTTTCCGAGAAAACCGGAAGTAGGGCGCGGTGGTGCGCAAAGGCTTCCTTCCCCTGGGAACACGGAACCGGAGAAAAGTTCCGGCCGAGGAGGTTCCCCGCTTACTTCCGGGATCGCGCTGCCTGCAGATGGATGCCGGATAACGCTGCGCTGCGGTGCGAAGGCCCGAAGGACCGGAGGTTTTTTCTTTGGGACCGAGGTACCCCAAGAAGGTAAGCCAGGAGTAACTAAAACCCCTAGCAACGGGAGGTCACAAGAGACCTCCGTCCACCTGTTCCACACAGGACAGAAAAAAACACAGTGGAGGGAGGTCTCTTGTGCCCTCTTATAGGGCTAGTAGGAGGCACCTTTTTGGTGCTAATTAAAGGTTCCACCTGTCCTAAACAACACACAGGGGCAGAGATACCCCATATTGTGCTGCTGTCGGACGTAAGGGGAATATAACTTTTATTAACACACAATAAAAACATAGGACAGACATCAACTAAACATATAGTATAGGGAATATCTCATCTATCCCAAATATAAAAAATGGATTTCCCTATAATAAAAGGCCCCTAATCCCTAACCCCAGATAGATAAGACAGCAATATATAAACTGATGAAAAACCCATACATCCAAATTGTGAGATGATGAGTATCAAAAATAGGATTGTTTATACCATCTCCAAACACTATCTGAGCCAGGTAAATGGGGAACTGATAATTCTCCTCTCAGTAGATGTACTAGATATAAAGTAACATATATCCTGGTGTATGGTGTAACCAAAAGCCAGTGAGTTAACAGTGCATAAAGAGGTGAAAGATGTGGTCCAAACAGGGGCGTAACTATCGGGGTAGCAGCGGTAGAAGCTGCCACAGGGCCCGGGACATTACGGGGCCCCGCGGGCCCCCGATGCTTTTTTTTTTTTTTTTTAATAGGCCCTTACCTGCCGGAGTAACCCCAGCAGGTAACAGGCCCTATATACTTACCGTTACCCGGGGTCCCGCTCATGGCCACCTGCGCTTCCGATCCTGCAGAGACGGCTGTGAGCAGGAGTGGGGATCGGTATGTGAGGCCGCGGGCCGAACCCCACAAACACTGCTATCATTATACTCCAGGGTCTTTGAAAAGACCCTGGAGAATAATAATCAGAGGCCCAGGGCAGATGAGGGAACATAAAAAACAATGTACTTACCTCTCCTACGCTTCTCCAGGCTTCGGGCCTGTTTGGTGACGTCCCAGACGTCAGCCGACGTCATTTTGCGTCGCGACACCGGCCCGCATCACGTGACGCCGGCCTGGTCCAACATTGAAGAAGGCCGAAGTGGCCGGGAGTGGACAGGAGCGAGGAACACGTAAGCAACGTTGTTTTTTATGTTTCTATCCTCCCCTGGGTCTTCGATCATTATACTCTGGGGTCTGAAAAGAATCCAGAGTATAATAATTGTTCATGGGTGGTCCACAATGGGACATATAATAGTGTGTGCAGGGGCCACTATGGGGCAAAATACTCAGTGCAGGGGCCACTATGGGGCAAAATACTCAGTGCAGGGGCCACTATGGGGAATAATAGTGTGTGCAGGGGCCACTATGGGATATAATACTGTGTGCAGGGGCCACTATGGGATATAATACTGTGTGCAGGGGCCACTATGGGGAATGATACTGTGTGCAGGGGCCACTATGGGGCATGATACTGTGTGCAGGGGCCACTATGAGGAATGATACTGTGTGCAGGGGCCACTATGGGACATGATACTGTGTGCAGGAGCCACTATGGGGCATGACACTGTGTGCAGGGGCCACTATGGGGCATAATACTGTGTGCAGGGGCCACTATGGGGCATGATACTGTGTGTAGGGGCCACTATGGGGCATGATACTGTGTGCAGGGGCCACTATGGGGCATAATACTGTGTGCAGGAGCCACTATGGGGCATAATACTGTGTGCAGGAGCCACTATGGCACATAATAGTGTGCGCAGGAATGCGGGTTTTTTTTGGGGGGGGGGGGTTGGAGGGGGCAGTCCGGAGGAGGTCGATTGGGGGCAGTGGTTCGGGGCGAGCCCCATGTCAAATGTTCGCCTTGGGGCCCAGCCATTCCTAGTTACGCCACTGAGTCCAAACACAGCTAAATGGTATGGAGATATTATGTCGGCTCTCTCCCACTAGCTAGGGACATAAAACCACCCCACCCACTGCTGAAGTACACACCTACACCATCTACTATGTTAGCAGGTCAATACCTAGATATTACATAGATATTAAATAAATAAAGCATGGTGGGTCTGAACCTGCATAGTGTTCCATAGGTAAATACATCTGCCAGTGACCTAGGTGAGACTAAGTACACACCTACACTGTCCACTATATTAGCAGGTCAAAGCCTAGATCTTGTTAAATAAGTAAAACATAGCGGATCTAAACCTACATAGTGTCCCATAAAAAAGAACATCTATCGGTAACCTAAATAAACTCAACGCGTTTCCCTTGCACTTAATATCAACAAGTTCATCAGGAGTAGATATATAGTATGAGCGAGGAATAGTGCGGTAGCAACCGCAGTTCCCAGAGCCCTGTTGGTGGGCTCCGGTACTTAGAATAGCCGACATAAACCCCACAGTGCCACAAAAGAAAAAGAGAAAAAAAACATATATATAGAAAAAAAAACACATAAAAAAAAAAAAAATTACTAAATAAATAAACAAACAAAAACATATATAAATCATACAAATATATAACATAAATAACATATCAAACAACGAAACCGGAAAAACAGCACCCAAATGACAACTTCCTGTAATCCTATGATCGTATGTTGCAGTCACATAAGTCACATGAGAATCACGTAATAAGACGCGCAATTTCAAATATCGCACCAAGATGACAGCTTCCTGCAATCCTACGATCGTATGTTGCAGTCACATGATAAGTCACATGAGAATCACGTAATAAGATGTGGCAATTTCAAATAATAAACAATCCCCACCAAATAGAGTAAACAACTTCATATCCATTGGTGCGAGAGTCATGCGGTCTCGTGATCAATCTCGGACAAATCATGTGATATAGTGCGGCAATTTCAAAAATAAAACATCAAACTACAAAAATAATCTAAAACTATATAACTATGAATTACACAGATAAACTATAACAAATGAACAAAAATAATTACAATAATAAGAGTAATCTTCCAAGAATATAACGATCCCGGTAAATATCTAAATTTAATAAATTAAAGCTAAATCAGATTTAATATTCAAACCACACGGAAATCTAGAATTAAGTTTTAGGATCCAAAACGCTTCCCTTTTAAGTAAAATTTTACGCCAATCTCCTCAACGTATTTGCCTGGAAACCTATTCAATTGCAAAAAAAGAAAAAGAAGCAGTGTTGCCATTCAGGTATCCACTGTGTAACCGTTTGGTTATCAGTTCTTGGAGTAATCCGTTTTTTTTTTCTTTTCAAATCGTTTGTCAGCAGACAGATACCAGCCACAAGTGTGATCCTAGCTTCAGTGGAATGTGATTAGAATATGTTTTTCAAGAACATTCATATTTCCAAGTCCTGAATGGTTTACAAATGACAAGACCCAACTATTCTCAACATTCAGCTCAGTCTCGAATTTCAAAGTGAACTTCCACAAGTCCGAAATTCTAAATATCTCTGAGAGAGAATGCATAATTTCACAATTAAAAAGACACTTGCCCTACCACTGGCCCAAAGAAGACATCAAGTACTTGGGTGTAAGAATACCCCGAGACTTGGCGAACATCATTCCATTTAATTATCACCTCTTACTTAGAAATATCCAAAAACAATTAGCAAACCTCCACATTCCATATGTCTCTTGGCTAGGCCGTAAAAACTTATTAAAAACATATATCCTCCCCAAACTGCTATATCTTCTACGCAAACTCCCAGTGAATCTCCCTAGGTCCATCTTTGATAAATTCAGGCGCATAACCGCTGAATTTTTATGGCAGCAGAAGCGATCCAGAATCAAATATTCACAACTTATACAACCGACTAACCAGGGGGCAGCAGGTCTCCCAGACTAACTCACCTACTTGCACTGGATCCTCCTGACGCAAGACACCACAGACAACCTAGCAATCCAATTGGAAACCTCCCTAATGTCACTGACTGATAGACTGTCACTCTGGGGGATTCTACCCCTGACGCCCTCGAGCGGGATCCTGCTACATGGTGTCACAAAAACATGGCACCTGCTGCCTAAAAAACGTACACTCCTCTTGGGCCCACGACACACACTCCCCCTGGATCTGCTACCTTATTTGGTTAAGCCTGGGAGATTTGTGCAACCCACGTTCTGGAATAATCTCCGCCACCATACTCTGTCCTCATTTTTTGTGAAGGACCCCCCTGACTACCTCTTGGTTGTTACGAGAGATGGGACTAGAACTAAGAGACTTTATTCTACAATGAGATTTCATTATGACATGTAACTCTTACATATCAAAACATTTAACTGAGCAGCCGATAACCTGGCTAGAATCCCTTACTACTAACAACACATGACAGAAAGGGGTTTGTTCAAAAAGTTACAAATTCCTTTTATCACAGTTTAGCAATAATCATCCAAGGTATATCCAACGCTGGGAGGAAGAGTTGGGAATCACTCTGTCGAGCAGTGACTGGAAGAAGGTCCTGGCCAACGCACACAGCTTCTCAAAGTGTGTGCGGATACAAGAAAATTACTTTAAACTTCTCACCCGCTGGTATAAAACGCTGGCATGGCTGGACAGCACAAATTCCTCCATCCCAGACACATGCTGGAGGTGTCAGAGAGAACTGGGGACCTTATTACATATACTGTATGGTGGAAATGCCCACTGATACACCTCTTCTGCAACATACAGATCCCCCCCATCTCCTGAACACAACCTGCTATGGTTGTGCCACGTTGATTTTCACCCTAAAAGAGAAGACCTAACCACCCATCTAATAACCGCAGTGAAACTACTAATTCCTACCCACTGGAGTAACACCACACCCCCCTCTCTGTCACAATGGGTTTCCAAAGTTAAAGATATATGCTGGATGGAGGAATTGGTACATTGGACTAAAATGTCCAGAAACACCTACCTAAAAATTTGAACACCCTGGCTGATCTTTAGACAGACACTCACATAAATACAGAACATACCCATCTACGCTCCGCCATACCATGACAACCCTTCCCTTTTACAGAATTTACCTTGCTGTCACACCTCAAGCTGTCCAGTAGCTCAGACCCATACTATTACTTTGAGATTCCCTACAGTGTTATAATTTTTACATATTGTTAAACAATTTGTTACTATGCACATATTGCATCACTTTTTGTACCCTGTGTTGTTTGAGATAAGACTTTGTATTATTAATAACAGCAATTTGTAGACTATGTATGTTTACAATGTTTAAATTTAATAAAAACAGAATTTAAAACAAAACAAACAAACAAATGACCAGACCCAGCAGAGCATTCCATCTAGTTGAATCTTCTACAAACTGGGCTATAAAATTGGCCCGCAATAAATTGAGAAATTTCCTTCCCCTTAACAGAACCATGACGCCAGTCAATATCCAGGTAGTTAAAATCTCTCTGTGCACTACTGTGCCACCCACTCAATTTGCTTATACAATTGCCCTTCTACAGTGGGGAAAATACAGGCGCATCTGAATAAATTAGAATATCTTTGAAACGTTTATTTCTTTCAGTAATTAAGTTAAAAAAGTGACCTCCTATATTTTCTAGTTTCTTTACACACAGAGTGTTCTATTTCAAGTGTTTTATTTCTGTAAATGTTGATTATGGATTACAGGTAATGAAGACCAAAATCTAAGAAAATTAGAATATTGTGAAAAAGTTCAGTATTGTAAATTCAGTGTGTCACCTGACAAGGTTTCCTAAGCCTTTAAATGGTCCCTCAGTCTGGTTCAGTAGGACACAAAATCATGGAAGACGCTGATTATAAATTGTATTACTGAATTACTGAAATGAATGAACGTTTCAAAAATATTCTAATTTATTGAGATGCACCTGTAACTATTTGATTCATTGGCAATTTTGCAGGTTTTCCCACCTACAAAGAATGGAGAGGTCTGTAATTTGTATTGTAGGTACACTTCAACTGTGAGAGACAGAATCTAAAAAAAAAAATCCAGAAAATCACATTGTATGATTTTTAAATAATTAATTTTCATTTTATTGCAGGAAATAAGTATTTGATCACCAACCAACCTGCAAGAATTCAGGCTCTCACAGACCTGTCTAAAGACACCAAGGACACAATTGTAGACCTGCACACAGCTGGGATGGGCTATAGGACAATAGTCTAGCAGCTTGGTGAGAAGGCAACAACTGTTGGCACAATTATTAGAAAATGGAAGAAACACAAGATGACTGTCAATCTTCCCCGTTTTGGGGCTCCATGCAAGATCTCGCCTCATGGGGTAAGGGTGATTCTGAGAAAGGTCAGGAATCAGTCCAGAACTACATGGTAGGACCTGGTCAATGACCTGAAGAGAGCTGGGAACACAGTGTCCAAGATTACCGTTAGTAACACACTACGCCGTCATAGATTAAAATCCTGCAGGGCACACAAGGTCCCCCTGCTCATGCCAGCACATGTCCAGGCCTGTTTGAAGTTCGCCAATAACCACCTGGATGAGGCAGAGGAGGAGGCATGGGAGAAGGTCACCGTCGCAACCATAAAGCATGGGGGTGCTTTTCTTCAAAGGGGACAGGACAGCTGCACCGTATTGTAGAGAGGATGGATTGGGCCATGTATCGCGAAATATGAGCCAACAACCTCCTTCCCTCAGTAAGAGCATTATTGAAGATGGGTCGTGGCTGGGTCTTCCAGCATGACAATGATCCGAAACACACAGCCAGGGCAACTAAGGAGTGACTCTGTAAGAAGCATTTCAAGGTCCTGGAGTGGCCTAGCCAGTCTCCAGACCTGAAACAAATCAAAAATCTTTGGAGGGAGCTGAAACTCAATGTAGCCCAGCGACAGCCCCAAAACCTGAAATATGTGGAGAAAACCTGTATGGAGGAGTGGGCCAAAATCCTTGCTGCAGTGTGTACAAACTTGGTCAAGAACTACAGGAAACGTCTGACCTCAGTAATTGCAAACAACGCTTTCTGTACCAAATATTAAGTTCTGTTTTTCTATTGTATAAAATTTATTCAATCAAATATTTATTTAATGTAATCAAAATTAATTATTTAAAAATCATACAATGTGATTTTCTGGATTTTTTTTAGATTCTGTCTCTCACAGTTGAAGTATACCTGTGTAAAAGGGATTTAAGTTTTATGTCTTATTTCAGTATAATATGGCTTATATACACATATGATATTTAGTTTTATGCATATATTCAAGTATATACATTTATGTGATTGTTGTCTATATGTGTGTGTGAGGGTTGGGGGTCATTTGATTTGTTGACTGTGCTTCAGCAATCTTGCCCACGTTTTATGGTCGTCTTCCTGTTGAACTGGTTTTCACACTTTGTCTTGGGGATATTCTTATATTTATTGCCCCATTGAAAGTGTAATTCACATTCCTTGGAACCAGGGGTAATTCTTTCAAGGTGCTCTTTGATGTGGAGATTCCTTTTATTTAGCTGAAGGCAGAGACAGTTGAAGCCACTTGGAGTGAGATAAGACAGGTGTCCTCCCCCAGTTCATATTGATATAAAGATGTTGGGAGTGTATTAGTTATTAACTCAAAACTGGACAGAACACATACAATATCTGCTGTGTCCAGGGACTGCTGTTTCTATTTCTGGGCCACTAGAAGGTGGATTGAGCTCCCCAGACTGTGATTTGAACTATTTTCTTCACCGAAACTAAGGATAATAAAGTTTTCTACTTTTTCTATTACTTGTGTGTGTGTGAGTCTTTCATTATACAGTATATCCCTTTATTCAAAATCATATTTGAATACACTTGGTATCAGCAGTGGGATCTAGTACTGTATAATGAAATCTTTATAATTAAATGTATTTGTGGGAAGTAGGATTGTTAGTTATAGTTGCTTTATTGTATTTGTTTGTTGGGCGTTGTGCATATGGTCCAGTTCAAGTGATCAAGGGTGTAGCTAGGACATAATGTTTGCTAAGTTTTGAAAAAGAGAAAGAATCAGCATGCAGGCCCATTCCCTTCATGGGTACTTAGCTCTGGAAACTGGGATCCCATCGCCTGCGAATGTAACAAATATGTTGCGCCATTGCACTTGGCTGATCTCTGCCAAGCAGCTTTGGGTTTGGATTTGTCCCTATTTAATCCTTCTGAGCAGAAGGCTGCAGCAAGTGTGGCATGGATTTGCTTGCAGGCGCTACAGGAGGAGACAGTGAAGCGAGAGGTAGATTAACAGAAGCTGCAGGAAGCTACTGATCAACTGACTCTTTTGCGGACCTGTTTGAGGGACATTGAAAACATAATGGGGAATAAGAAAAGCAATTCTCCAATTATGTAGTGCGTACTGTACAAAAACACAGACGCAGAAAGAAAAGACCACACCCAGGCGATGGAAGTTCAAACAGAGTGAGAGCTTTGATTCAGAAGAGTGACTGGGATGTAGTCAGGGATGGTCAGGCACTTTCCACTTCAGATGAGGAGATAGAAATAGAAGAGGAAGAAGTGCGTCTCATTGTAACAACAAAATCAAAAAAAGAAATGTCTCAGAGAGCTACAACTTCTTGGGATCATGATTATAGTCATGGAGCTGAGCAAAATTACATAGAGGAGACACGTACTTATACTGCAGTTGAGCTGGGTAATTAGTACAAACAGAGACAGGGTGAGGGATTGTTCTCATGGGTTTTGAGAGTATGGGATCTAGGAGGGGATGGTGTAAAGCTGACTAACAGAGAAGCGATAGGTTTGGGTAGTCTGTGCTTAGATGCCAGGGATAGACTTCAAATGCGCAGAGCACGAACTACTGGCTATACCTTTTCTTTGTTACATCTGATAAGGGATTCCATAGTGCATGTACATGAGACCCCTTCTGAACTCATTGATGTTTCACCCTGGCATACCTTATCTGAAGGGATTACCAGGCTCAGAGAAATAGGTTGTATAGGAGATCTGATTAGGGACCTGTTACCTGATGGGAATCTGTACAGTATACCAGCTCTATGGAACGGACCTGATATGGAAAAATTCACCCCGTTAATGAAACAAAAGATTTTAATGTGTGCTACTTCTCACCTAATAGCAGATTTATTTACTATGCTGAGTGCCATAGATGCTAGGAAAGATACTGTGTATGAAGCAGCAGCACTTTTGGGACAGTTGGGTGAGTTGGAGAAAGGACATGAGACACCCAAATATAGGAAGATTGAGGAACAGATGCAAGCAGGAAAGAGAGAGTCAGGATTGGTAGGAGACAATTGTTCTTTGATCTCTTGAATAGTGGAGTAAGCAAGGAGGACATAGATGGTATACCAACACCTGACTTGTTGAAATTCTGGAAGGAACTAAAGAAAAAAAGGAAGTTACAAATAGCCAGACCCAAGAAGGCAGGGTCGGGTGATTTAAGGGGGGACAACTCACCTTCTGGGAAAAAAAGGGGAAAATCCCAACCCATATGATGATGCACGAGTAGCTCTCTCAGAGCATTCAAATCAGGAAAGGAAGTAGTGGGAGGTACCCCAGCCATATGATTGACAGGAGGGTGGGTCCCCTGTCATCATCAGGAGGGTGGGTGTGATGAAACCAGGGGATCGGTGCCCACATGCTTCAGTTGAAAAATACTCCACAAAGGGTTACTGCTTTGCTGGATACAGGGGCCACTTGGAGTGAGACAGCTGTCCTCCCTCAGTTCCGATTGATATAAATATGTTGGTAGTGTATTAGTTAGCTCAAAACTGGACAGAACACATACAATATCTGCTGTGTCCAGGGACTGCTGTTTCTATCTCTGGGCCACAAGAAGGTGGATTGAGCTCCCAGGACTGTGATTTGAACTATTTTCTTCACCGAAGCTAAGTATATCCCTTTATTCAAAATCATATTTGAATACAACCTACGATAAAAAATACAGACCTCTCTATTCTTTATAGGTGGGAAAACTTGCAAAATTGCCAGTTTATCAAATACTTATTTTCCCCACTGTAACTCCATAGTTATGTTAGATTATAGCAAAATGTATGTAATCAGTAGTTATATACTTATGCAAGGATCGTGCACAAACACAAAAAGTTCTAATTTCTACTGTATATAAAAATTAGGTTCTTGGCACATGTTGATCAAATTATATAAGCCCATCCTCCACTGACTATCCACTAAGTGGTATGGTAGTGACCACACCACCAGCAACTTGACCAGGTGCAAGTTAAGTTGTAGAAACACTGGATGACTGGCTGCATATTTCTGGTTCATTGACATACATTCCTTTATGGATGTCTGATATTGGAATGGAGAAGGGTCAGGAGAAGCAGAAGGTTTACAATGATGATAACAACAACCATATGCTACACTGGGTGTGGATGTGCCTTGCCCACATGGCACTAAAAGGGTGACCTTGCCAGTGAAAACTCTTAGCATTACTTCATCACCATCAGACTGTATTGAGTGAGTGATGGTGGCAGTTTTCATATATTTTTTTACAAAAAAATCTTAATAAAATTAAATTTGGAACTCAAAGGGTGACTTTGAAACACTGTGGACAGTCACAGATTATAGTGCAACACTGATGGTAGATCTGTTGCTGCATTTTTTTTTTTTTATAAAAATAACTCTGTTGCAAAGAAATGCTTAACAAAATGAGATTTGGCACTCAAAGGATGATCTGAGCAGTGTATGTGTAACACAGTAGACACTACAGTCACAGTACAGAGCAGCAGAGCTTCTCCCTTGTTTGTATTGACATAAAATTGCAATCACAAATCACAATCTAGACTTGCCATCACACATTGCTACAAAGATAATATTTTTATACTATATATATTAAAGAAAAAAATTTAATTGAATATCACCTCATGCATCTTTTCTGGTTTGGGTTGAATGCAATATGCATGTAGTGAGCCTGGCTTGTTTATTTCATTTTCTGTAGAAAATCAGAAACCTAAACCAATTGATAAACTTTTGGAAAACCAGAAAATGGGAATTAAAATATAGATCTGTACAGTATGTACACCTCATTTTACTGTACATCACCTTAATCATTTGAAGTATAGAAGCCAATAGAAAAAAATTCTCAAATTGTAGCTTAGGTAAAGGGCACAAAGGATAAATTTTCAGGTTTCGAAGCAATAATTATTTAAAGGTATGCATGAGCACACAGCTGTATCAAGGTAGATAGAAATGTAGTTTACAACAAATGTAATTACACAATCACTTTGGCAGCGTCTTCTTGGAATCACATCAGGCTGATTTTCAGATGCCGAACATTTCCACTAAATGCATTTTATGTAGTTTTCTTTCCTTAATACATGTTTACAGATGAACCTGAAAGGATTGTGAGTTCACAGACTGGTAAAGTAGAGACAGTTGCTAAAACGAATTTGTGCTTTGAGCGTAGGTGTACTTAAAACACGATTTGAAGCATATGCTGCAAATGCACCTACAGCAAATAAGATTTATTTATGTATGTCGCTTACAAATGCTGATAATGCACTTGGTATGTATCGGAGAACAGCTGTAAACTGTAAATGCCTACTATAATTCCAAAGAAACAAAGTCAAAATTAAAACTTGCTGATGCCATTTTGCTCACAAATAGTGTACAACACCCACACATGCATATCAGCTAGTTTAGTATAAAGAGTCTCACTAGAGACAGTACTAAGTATTCCCTTGATAGAGATTTGAGAAAACATTGTCAATGGCTCATTTGACAGAGCTTTTCTGTTAATGTATATAAGGATTCAGCTCTTAAAAGATTTCAATATGAAATGTTCCATAAATGCTTTTCAATACACACTTTTAAATCTTTTGGTTAGTCTTTTCAATTTATTCCTAAAGTGCCCAACAGTTCAAGTCTTTCTTCATTAATACTGTATAATGCATCATTACTGCAAAGGTATATGTAAAAAGATCAGCATTTATACACATGAATAGTTATAATGCATACAATTGTTAGCAGACATTTTAGAAAAAACGCTTTTATCCTTTAAGCCCCTTGCAGATGACTGTGGGCGATATCAGTGTGCTATCCGTGTTTTTCCCGGATAGGACACTGACCCATTCATTTCTATGGGCCCATGCACACGACTGTGATTTCCACGGATTAGTATGCGGGCCATGAGTCTGCACCGCAAAATATGGAGCAGATCCTATTCTGTTCAGTGTTTGCGGCACGTACTCGCCCATAGAAGCCTATGGGAGACTAAAGACCACGGAAGACACATGTATGTACTCCGTGTGTCATTAGTGTGCCGTCTGTATTTGTGGACAAGCTAGGGATATCATTAGATGTCTCCTGTGGTTTTTTTTTGCGGATCTGCAAACTCGGATCGCACACTGATGACACACCGATGACACACTGTCTGTTTTTGTGAACCTACGGCACTGATGCTGAAGACACACTGATGACACAAGGTCGGCAAAAAAGGAACACTGATTACTAGTTTGCAGACCATAAAATACACACGGACATCTGCAACTAGGTTTATGCTAGGTTCACACCTGCGTCTGGTTTCCGTCTGATTGCAAACAGTTTTAAAAGAAAAACGCTTTGGTACAAAAAGGATTCCAAATGGTTACACAGCGGATACCTGAATCCATTTTTTTAGACGGTTTAGTCAATGGGTGTCCATTCAAAATAACTGACCGTTTGAGTCAGTTTGTGTTCGTTTGTGATCTGTGTCCATTTTTGACCAATCTGTTTTCTTTTTCCCCTTCTTCATTCTGAGCATGCGCTGAGGGAAAAACGATTGCAAAACGGACACAAACTGATTGCTTTCCATTTGTAATCCATTTGTAATCCGCTTTTCATAGATGTCAATGTAAAAAAAAACAAAAACGGATTGGTTGCTGTCTGTCTGGTATCCTTATTTTTTGAACAAGAAAAAGTCCTGCAAGTCCAGCTTTTTTTTTTCTCCACTCAAAAGAGCGGATACCAGATGGAAATGCTCCAAACGCTCACCTGCGGATGGTTTTTAAAATGGGTTTTAAAACGAACCGTTTGAAATCAGCTTTTGAGGATTTTGAGACGGTTTCAAAAACTGATTTCATACGGAGAGCCAAACCCAGCCTTAATGAGTTGTACATTCTATAAAATTGGATATGCATTTAAATGACTCACGACATTGGTTCAATGTACCTCCACGGATCTTTTTTTTTACATGGCTGCAGCAATTACATATTGTCACAGAATATGGCAACATCCAATAATTTTCCACACCTCCACACCTTTCCATTAGTAAGATCAGCCTGTCACCTGTGGCCAGTTATTGGTAGCCATGGTATAGTCAATACATTAATATGAACAAAATAAAAAAATTGAGACACATTTAATATTGTGGTTGTGCCTTTATTATTTTGGCTTAATTTCACTTTGTAATATAAAACATTTGTGTCATAAAATCTTGCACATTATTTTAGACATATCAATTAAATAAATGCACTGAAGAGAAAATGATTTTGAACACTTGACTCTTTCCAAATGAACAAAAAATAAGCACTGGGCAGCACAAACTTTACAGGGTAGCCTTCACTTTGTTGCAAAGGCGCTGACTCACTCTCTGATCCAGAGAAAGAAAAAGAAAAACCAAAAAAGTTAAAATTTTATATCCTTATGTTTGAAGCCTGAAATGTGGCAAAAGGTTGAAAAGTTCAAGGGGGCCGAATACTTTGCAAGACACTGTATGTAATAATACCACACAGCTGGTCCCCGCAAGTCTTAAGTAGCCTGGCATTGATGCCATCTGGCCCTGCGGCCTTCCCCATCTTGATGTTTCTCAGTTCCTTTCTCACCTGGGCACACGTGAAGATCAGACTGTAGCCAGATGACTGATTGCTAGATTTACTGATTTACTGATTTAGTGAGAACTAACAGCAGGAGGTGAGGTCAGTGTGGGAGAGAGGATTGAATGACATGCTGGGGTGGGAGGAGCTGGTGTGTGATCAAATCTATTGAAGAATAGATTTAGTTCGTTAAGCCACTTAGCATCTACTTCTACCTGGGAGACGGCTGTCTGTGACCAGATATTGACTTAAGACCTTTCCAGACTACACTGATGTTTTTGCTTTTCATTTTCTCTTCCATTTTTCTCTTATTATTGGCTTTTCCCTCCCGGATTTGAAACCTCAGCTCTTTTTGTACATCCCTTAGTCCTTCCTTGTCTCCTGATCTAAATACCTTCTTCTTCTCTTTGAGAAGAGTTTTTATATTAGGTTTAATCCATGGTTTGTTGTTAGAGAAGCACCTCATCACTTTTGTGGGTACCGTGGTGTCCACACAAAAATAAATGTAGTCCGTTATGCAGTGTGTGAGACCTTCCATATCCCTCCTGCAGCTCTTCCCATGCGATTGTGTCAACAGAATCCCTCAGAGCCTCATTACTCTCCTTGGACCTTATCCTCACTGTGCAGGTGACAGCTGGTTATCTACGGACAAGTGGCTTGTACACAGGTCGAAGATGTACCAGGTTGTGATTTGATCTTCCCAGGGGCGGTAGGGCTGATGAGTTATATGCCTCCCTCGCATTGACATAGAACAAGTCCAATGTTTTGTTGTCTCTTGTGTGGCAGGTTACATATTGTGTGAAACTGGGCAGTGTGGATGATGGAGAGACATGGTTGAAATCTACAGACACAAGAAGGAGGGCCTGGGGGTGTAGCATCTGCAACTGGCTCACCGTGGTTTGTAGGACCTCCCAGGCAGCCTCAACTTTCACAGAGGGGGGACATATGCAGCTATCACGATGACATGCGATAGTTCCCTCTGTAAATAGAAAGGTCTCATGCTCGCAGCTAATAGTTCAATGTCTTTACAACAAGTTTGATCCGTAATCACAATGTGCCTAGAGTTACACCATCTATCATTCACAAATATCGCCAGCCTTCCTCCTTTTCTCTTCCCTTGTCCTGTCTGCCCGAAGGAGTTTAAAGCCATCCAAGGAGAAAAGAGTGTCCGGAGTAACTTCGGTAAGCCAAGTCTGTAAACAGCATCATGCTGCACTCCCAAAACTCCTGTTGATGCCTGGTCATCACCGCCAGTTCTACACCATCTTCTCTTCTTCTTCCTTAGTTCCTGGGGGATGTCTGGTCTAGGAGCATGCAGCCCTGCTGTGTCCCTAAGCTGCAGCAGCTTGACCCTGGAGTACACAATAGAATCCTGGCCACAAGCAGGATCTCCTGACACAATAGTTCCCAGTGAAAACACAACAAAAAGTATTACAAAGGTCCAAGTCCTCATATGGTTATTGATAGTGCGATGCCCCTTAAGTAGAGTAATAAGACAAAAAAAAAGAAAGGAAAAGAAGAGAAAGCTCAAGGTGAGCTCAGGCTGACACTCCAGCGGCGCCATCTTAAAATAAATAAATAAATAAATAAATAAATATGAGTTCAGATTGTATGATAGTATTTGGTTGGTCTATAGGTGTACCTGATGATCAAGCATCAGCCACCATGATAACTGTCACATTTTCAGACTCCCTGTCTAAATTTACACTGTCATTGCTACACTGACTGTGCGGTGTCATACAGCACATCATTGTAAGCATCCTCCTAAAGTTCTACTTTCATAAACCCTACTAGACAAGAGACCTTTTTAACTTATATCCATTACTATCCTGATGTTCTTCTTTCCTAGTTATGTTTTTTTTTCTATTACAAGGGAACTAAAACATGAGCTTAACAACTCATAAATCTGGTTTTGCTTGTTTGATTTTTTTTATTACATAGTACTGCAGATTTTGTTTAATAATCTTAAACTTTACATAATATAAATCATTTAATGCTCCTTGAAAGTCTCTCATGAGAAAGATAATTCAAATGTCTTCTGTACTCTCAAGTCTCTATTTGAAGTCCTGAACTAAAACATATTGAATATTCATTAAATAATGCAATTACCTAAGCATTTTCATCAGTACTTTAGAGGATGTTCAAACTCTTTCTTCTTAAATTCTGGTAAAGTTACTATGCATTCATATAGTATACTGCAAATTGCCTTCTCAGTTTTCAGGATGACCTGTATATCATTCCCATATGCTGCAGTTTAAGAGATAAGTTACGGAGATAAGTCCTCCGAGTGATTTACACTATGAAATCTGTCCCTCCATGGCATGCACACTCAGTCGTGTGGACGTAGCCTAACAGCCAGAGTACCTCTCTAAATTGTATTGTCTCCCTAACGCTAGGTTCCCACTAGCATTCGAACAAAAAGACGGAAACCCAATCCGATAGACTATAATCAGGTCCGCCGGGTTTCTGACAATTTTATACTGAAATTTTAAGTAGAATCTGGAATGGAGATCCTGAACACTAGTGTGAACCTAGCACTAACAAAACTACTTTTTGTATGGATGGGTTTTTTTTCTACCACAGGTTAAGCAGTCCTTCGCTGGCTTCCAGGGTCCCAGCTTTAGAAGCAAAAATCTGGAGTTTTGGGTGCTGTTCTATTGTTCTCACTGCCCCTTTTAGTGGCAGAGAGGATGTTAAGGATAACAACTTTTTATAGTAGTAATACTAATGTGATTAACAAACTGCAGGTTAATAGACTTAGAGGGCAACATTTTGGCTGCTTTGCGATAGGGCACTCTGTGGTCACTAAGGCTCTATGTTGGGTGGCTAAAAACTTTTGTAAACACTGAATAGCTGTGGGTAAATTTTGCACTCTGGAAATTAGAATTTTGGGTGCTATATGACTATTTGGGCAAAGTGTTGTTTTGCATTATACAGTTCATACTAGCTAGAACAGAGCAGAGGGGCCGCCACAGCGTAGCAATTTCAATCATATCATTGTCGGCAAGATACTAATATATTTAAATTACATGGTAGAGGAGGAAGACAATGGCCAAGGAGGAGAATAGGTGGAACACTCAGACTGTGTACTAGTGCAGCTTTTGGGCACCGCATCAGTCATCAGAAACTTGATAGTAGTGCAGGGGTACTGAAGGTATGTGGGGAAGGGTACTAACTACCCCACACATAACTAATTAAGTTATAGTATTACTTATGTGGAGGGGTTAGTATTACCTGGGGGGTATCATTACAGTAATAGTGACCACCACAAGTAATTATCCCTTCTCACCTAAGCAATACTATTACTTAATTACTTACATGGGAGGACTATTACCTGTGTGTGTGGAGGGTTAATACCAGTGGGGGGGCACTATTACTGTAATAGTGCCCCCCCCCCAGGTAACAGTCCACTCCCACATAGGTCATATTCCCTCCAGGTAATAGCTACCGTCCACATTATGTAGAGATGACTATTACCTGTGGGCAGTGGCGTAACTAAACTCTTCTGGGCCCTGCTGCAAACTTTACGGGGGCCCCCTCCCTACAGTGTATTCTTGATAGCGAAGGATATGGGTGCTGCAATAAGTGTTAGGAATGTTTTTGTATTACATTATATCATATAATTATGTGTAGTGATTGATATAAAGGATTAGAATGAGTCAGTAATAATCAGTCTGACAAAGGATGGAAGACTCCCCTGATCTCTGTAGACTTAGTTGTGTGATTTATGCACTGAACTGTGTGTAAAAGATAAGAGTTAGATCTCATTAAAAATGTTTTATGGGACATTCAAGGTTTTATGACCAGATGAGCTAATCTGGTCAGATGCTTAATTAAACATCTAAGATGGCGGACATCAGATGTCCACGTGCTAGCCATGCAGAACACCCACTTATTTTTGACCAATTGTATTTCATGTTTTATTTATGATGTCAGCATATGTTTTTGTATATTGTGAAAAAGCCAACCCATAAAATCATGTGACTTGTAAGGTACAAAAATCTGTGTCTATTGGAAGTCATTGGACAGACACACTATAGCTTGTATGCTATATGTGTGTGTGTGTGTTCCTATTTTTAACAAATAAAACTAACCTTATTTTGTTTCAGACGATCAGTGATGTCATGATTTGATAAGGATTTTGAATTTTCCCCACATTGTTGGTCCTTTGAGCCAGAATTCAATATCTCCTGAACAATCCTAGACTGGACTGAAGGTGCACTGGAGATCAGGTAATAAACACCTAGGACTTCATGTATTAAAAGACCTCTGGCTGAATTGCCATAAAAAGAGGCCAGTCCAACAGGATTGGGATGGAGTGACGAATTCTGAATAGTCACTGGGAAATTCTGGACATCTGGGTCATCTGAATCAAGGTAAAATATATGTTCGAGTTTGTATATAACTTATGGGACTATAATTTTATTTGTAGGGTCCATAGAGTTAACACTGGGGCGGTATCCCAGGAGTCTTGGGTTAGAGTCCCAAGACTAAGTCCAAAGCCATTGTGAGAAAGGCTACAGGAAATAATTTTGGCTCCATGCTAGCATGTAGAAGATAGTACTGTTGGATAAGACCTATGATCTGTAATTACATGTCTGTCTGTTTGGCTTTCTTAATGATGCTTGTGTGAAGTTCTAATTTTTGGTTCTTCTTTTCAATACCATATGCAGTGTCACTTTATCTAGAGACACCAGGAAGTGTTATTCATGGTTTGTTTCCATTTTATTATTATTATGATATTCTAAATTCTGAACAAGGTAGATATTACCTTAGAGAAATTAAGAAAGTTTATTTACATGCTGTACCTCATTTTTAGAATTCATAATAATCTTGCTATTTTTTGTATATTACACTTCTATAGAGTATAAGAATTACTATAAGTTGTTACTAATGTGAGCTTTAGTGTGGAAGTGGGCAGTTTCCACACGATCCCCTCGTCATGGCCAGCCTGGCTGGGTGACTTCTGTCCTTGGGCTGCGTTTACCGGCTAGCAATTGTTGGGCATCCAGCAGCAACAGCGAGTATTGTCAGCCTCCATAACTGTACTAACCATAGTGATACTGTGTGACTGAAGGAAACAAGAATCCCTGATTGTTGTGTGTGTCTGGGCCCTGGAGTTTATGAATTGATTGTATAAGGGATTCAAACTAGGTATGGGCTCCAAAGCAAAACCTTGCGGTCATTCTCATAAGTGTCCCAGGGACAATAGAGTGTGCTAGAATATAAAGAAAGGTTGAATCTCAAGGTAGAATTTACCTTCTGTGACAGGCGAACACTTTGTGTTCTGATAAAGGAACTCTCTGAGAAGAGAGGTGTCATAAGACTTTATCCTGAAACTAATTCCTGCCAGCGCTGTGTGATTGTCATTAATTATAATTAATAGAATTATATGCCGTGTCCACAATATATTTGCAGTGTTACTCTTACTAGAGATGCAAGAAAAGAATACATTCCTGGTATATTTATGTTTTATAATATAGTTCCAATTTGGACTTTTTATAGAGGACACAGATATCTTAAAGTGATCCATTTATATGATTTTCCTCATCCTCAGTACTTTAATTTTCTGTGGGAAGATATTGAGGAAGATAAGCATTATATACCAAGATCTGTGAGATCATTAAGTTGTTCCATTAGCACTTATGCAGTGGACGAAGGTATTGATATAGGTTAATACATTAATGAATTATCCTTATAGTCCATGTCCTCAGTGTATTACAGCTGTCACCTTAGACAAAGTACATAATTTTAGACATTTTTGGAGATTACATAGGCTACATAGGAGGTTAATTCCTCTTATTATTATCTTATATTTTAGGGACAACTTTGAATGTAAAAGATTACATGTATATTGTCTACTAGATATATTAGATGATTTTTGGGACGATATTGTCTTAGATAAGAGATCTATACCGGTTATATTTGAAGAACTTGAGTATTTAAATGGTTGTTTGCTAACTTCACAAGATGAAGGCATAGATGTATAATACATAATGGATATTCATTTCTGTAAAATGGGTGGGGTGTATTTGTTATTGCACTAAGTCCGCAGAGGGACGAGCATACCAGCTGAGTGGAGACGCTAAATATATGCATCAACAAAATCCCGATAATACCTAATTTTTACAGAAATGGAAAAACAAGTGTTTTTAATGGTAAATTAATGATGTGGACCGTGGTAGCAAATTAGTAAAAGATATAGAAAAATGTGGAGGAATTAAATTACATAATAAAAATGGGCTGAAGAGTGACTGCAATAAGCAATAAGAGGAAAGAGGATTCATTGAGGATTCCTGACATGGTCAACAATAAAATTGAAATTATTGTCATTGTTATGGGATTAATAATTGTCATTATATTCCTTATTTGGTTATTAAGACAGACTGTTCTTGATCAAAGGAAAGGATATCCTTGTGCACATTTAGTGTAGTTCTTGAATATCCTGTCTACACTGTGTGTTTTTTGATTATTGTTTACCATATCAGCTGAAGGCTGTGTTAAGTTTGAGTTAAATTATTTTTACAGAGTGAAATAGGTTATTGTTGTACTGAATTAGGACATTTTTGTTCTATTTAGACTAAATTGCCATACTATTCCTTGTGTACCAATAAATATAGAGTATTGGGATGTATTGAACAATATCTCTTTGTACTTAAAAACAGAATCTTCAGGTGTCTTTTAAGTAGACATACATACTACAGGGTGAGATGCAGGGGGTGAGAGCCAACACAGCTATGTGTCCGATGAGTAGCTGCTTGTAAGATGAGAGAAAAAAAAACCACTGTCCTTGGTGAGTAAACTTGTTTCTACTCTCTATATACTGTATATATTCAGCAAGGGGGAGTCCTGGCCACAGAATGCAAAGTAATTTAATACACAAATATGAAGAACCATTGTTAATGCAGATTTTGAGTTTTGGAAATACTGAACTGTACCCCATGATACAAGTTTCAAACCCCTTATCTGGGAACATGGTGGCAGATTGTCAAAGAGTAGGTCCTACTATGTATGAAAGAGTAGGTCCTACTATGTATGTCTACAGGCCCTGGACAAATGATGATGTTAAAAAGGAAGAGGGCATTAGGTCTCTGATACAAGTGGTTTTATCTATAAATAATATAAAGGTAAGCAGAAAATACTTCTTCCCAGTTTGGTTCTTCCTAGGTATGCTGAAAGCCTTTCACTATTTCCATGTAGTGAATGGACACATCGGCTCTCTTGATTACTGGTGTTAGAATTAAGACGCCATCTTGTATCACTTGACTTCATTTTGTCTGCCCTCCACCATGTTTAAACTACAAATGACTTTTTGCTTGTATTTACTAATTAGAAACTCTGCTGACATACGAAGAAGGGTGCAGGTTTTGGCCCAACACTGGTAAGTCAGCTGATGATATCTGGTGTGTTATTCTGTACATACAAGACTGGGGTGTCTGTATATAACCATACTTGACTTAAAAAGGAAGAATTTATCCACACAGTTGTATCTAATATTATGTGAACTCCATTTTTGGAGCCTCAGTATTTGTTCTTAACTGTTGATGTACAAACCTGTATGTCTAATGAGAGTATGGATGTGTACAGTATCGATACAGCTATACATGAGACTACAGTGTTTTATTGTCTGTATAGTGTCTGAATATATAAGATAGTTATGTGTTGTGTCTAACAATAGATTCATAGTTTAAGGTTGGAGCCAACTGGCCAGGGGCTTCCATACCTTTAGACCTATCTGTGCCAGGGTCTTCCATACCTGTAGACCTATCTGTGCCAGGGTCTTTCATACCTGTAGACCTATCTGTGCCAGGGGCTTCCATACCTCTAGACCTATCTGTGCCAGGGCTTCCATACCTGCAGACTTACATCTGTGTTTTTGAATCATACAATGTGTTAATGGGTTTTAGTAACATATAAGATGGAGGTAAACAGTGAACTTCATTGAACTGTTTAGGTGTGAGCACAGGTGGAGGAGCGTGTCCTTCCCAGGACTGTCAGACTGTGATAAGTTTACATGAAATAGGAAATAATAACAGTTTTTGTTTTATTTTTACTATGGCTCTAGACTCTATGATGAGCAGGGCTCCCTCACACATCCTATGTAGTTGTGGATAACCAGGCTGTAGTGATGGTGGCCACTTACCTAACCTGCATTCAGCTCAAGTTACTGAGTTGATCATTGTTATTGAACATTTACACAGACTTATGTTTAACATAAAGGGAATGTGTTTGCTAGTGAGAGAGTAAAGAGAGTTGTGTCACATGCTCAAACTATTGGAGGAGAAGTTTTGTTTTCTCCTTGTTATACAGGATGTAACTCAGCATCTCCAGTTATCTACCTTGGCAGAATAATGTAGATCATGAGTACAGGAGGGCTGTTTTCCCTCAGACTTATGTGAGACCTCAGTATGACGATGTGCAGTGGGGCGCTCTGTTGCTCCCAGGTCAAAAAGAGGGATGATTGAGTTAAGATGGTGTCCTGGGTTTACCTACTTTGCAACCACTTATTGTCAATTATGTTTGACATGATGAAAGTTTAATGCTAGAAAATCTGTGAAAGCTCCTCAACAACACATGCCAAACGCTTAGTATCCATTTAAAAATGGTTGGCTAAAGGAACCACTCTAAACAATGATGTCCATACAAGAGTTGAAGGAAAACCAATTCTACCGTCCACCCTGTTTGAAAGAAGCTGTTGTAGTGAGCCATGAGGAACTCATGTCTCAACAGGAGGGATAGGAATGGTAGAGCTAATATCCAGAGTGTTTACTAACTATTCTAAAAAAAATTGTTCATCCTGCATCATATAAAGGAAGTAATACCTAGATTTGGGATACCTGAAGGAATATACAATGATAATGACCAGGAAGGACTGTAATGCATTTTACAGCTGTATAAGAAATCTTTTGTATCTTCTAGTGAAAAATGTAAAACACTCTCCTTATTGTATCCTCCAGTACAGAATGGATATCTACCCCCACTAGTTACAGCCTATGCAGGTAACTACACTTGTTTGGTTCAATACCTATTGTTCGAGTAGAATAAAGATCTCAGACTCATCACAAAATTATTCATAAGAATTGGTCACAAATCATGAACAAGCAAGAGCAGATATTTGGTGGTTGTGTGGAGATAAGAAATTGAGTCCTAGACTCCCCCTTAAATGGAAGGGTGAGTGTGCCTTGGTTCAAATCATAATGCATTTCCACCTGTTCTCATATGCAGAATCAGATAAGATGTTTAAAGAAGATCCTCAGGAGTGGCATAGAGCCAAAAGAGAAATCCACGGGTAGGGTCTTTTGAAGCTAAGATCTATATTGATGAAATAGGAGCTCCAAGGGGAGTACCTAATGAATTTAAGGCACATAACCAGATTTCTGCGGAGTTTGAGTCTTTTCTCATGTGGTGGATAACAGTAAATAAGAATGTTGATTGGATAAATTATTTATATTATAACCAGCAGAGACTTGTTAACTATATTAGGGATGCTGTAAAGCGTATTGCAGAACAACTAGGTCCTACCTCTTTAATGGCCTGACAAAATAGAATGGTCTTAGACATGATATTAGCAAAAGAAGGAGGTGTTTGTAAAATGTTTGGAACTTACTGTTGTACTTTTATTCCCAATAATACTGCACCAGATGGGAGCATTATGATGGGGCTGAAGGGACTTACATCGTTGTCAGAAGAATTGGCAAAGAATTCTGGGATAAATGATCCTTTTACTGATTGGCTAGAAGGCTGGTTTGGAAAATGGAGCAGACTCATTACATCACTTCTGATATCTTTATCTGTTGTAATTGGTATTTTGGCAACTTGTGGATGCTGTTGTATACCTTGCATATGAGGACTGGTACAAAGATTTATTGATACAGCCATAACAAAGACTATGCGTTATGAACTACAACCAGATGATGGCGAAAAATTGGAAGAAGTTTCTGTTACATGATGAGACTTGTGAAAATGTGTAAACAAGAACAAGAGCTCTGATGTAAACTACAGAAATATGATATTATGATAAACGGAGGGAATGTTAGGAATGTTTTTGTATTACATTATTTCATATAATTATATGTAGTGATTGATATTAAGGATTAGAATGAGACAGTAATTAATCATTCTGACAGAGGACTCTCCTCATCTCTGTAGACTTACAGTGGGGAAAAAAAGTATTTAGTCAGCAACCAATTGTGCAAGTTCTCCCACTTAAAAAGATGAGAGAGGCCTGTAATTGACATCATAGGTAGACCTCAACTATGAGAGACAAAATGAGAAAACATATGTAGAAAATCACATTGTCTGATTTTTTAAAGTATTTATTTGCAAATTTTGGTGGAAAATAAGTACAGTGCCTTGTAAAAGTATTCATACCCCAGGAACTTTTTCACATTTTATCACCTTACAACCACAAACTTAAATGCATTTTATTGAGATTTTAAGTGATAGACCAACACAAAGTAGCAGATAATTGTGAAGTGGAAGGAAAATGATACACGCTTTTCAAAATTTTAATCCAATAAAAATCTGAAAAGTGTGTCGTGCAAAAGTATTCAGCCCCCAATAGCAATACTTTGTAGAGACACCTTTCGCTGAAATTACAGCTGCAAGTCTTTTGGGGGTATGTCTCTACAAGCTTTGCGCATCTAGAGACTGAGATTTTTGCCCATTCTTCTTTGCAAATTAGCTCAAGCTCAGCCAGATGGGATGGAGAGTGTCTGTGAACAGCAATTTTCATGTCTTGCCACAGAGGCTCAATGGGATTTAGGTCTAGACTTTGACTGGGCTATTCTAACACATGAATATTCTTTGATCTAAACCATTCCACTGTAGCTCTGGCTGTATGTTTAGGGTCATTATCTTGCTGGAAGGTGAATCTCCTTCTCAGTCTCAAGTCTTTTGCAGCCTCCAACAGGTTTTCTTCCAGGATTTCCCTGTATTTAGCTTCATCCATCTTCCCATCAACTCTGACCAGCTTCCCTGTCCCTGCTGAAGAAAAGCATCCCAACACCATGATGGTGCCACCACCATGTTTCACAGTGGGGATGATGTGTACAGGGGAATGAGCAGGGCTACTTTTCCATCACACATAGTGCTTTGCATTTAGGTCAAAAAGTTCAACTTTGGTCTCATTTGACCAGAGCACCTTCTTCCACATGTTTGCTGTGTCCCCTATATGGCTTATGGCAAACTATAAATGGCACTTCTTATGTCTTTCTTTCAACAATGGTTTTCTTCTTGCCACTCTTCCATGTAGGCCAGATTTGTGGAGTGCACGACTTATAATTGTCCTGTGGACAGATTCTCCCCACCTGAGCTGTGGATTTCTGTAGCTCTTCCAGAGTGACCATGGGCCTCTTGGCTGCTTCTCTGACCAGTGCTCTCCTTGCTCGACCTGTCAGTTTAGGTGGATGGCCATGTCTTGGTAGGTTTGCAGTTGTAGAATACTTTTTCCATTTTTGGATGATGGATTGAACAGTGCTCCTTGGGATGTTCAAAGCTTGGGATATGTTTTTATAACCTAACCCTGCTTTAAACTTCTCCACAACTTTATCTCTGACCTGTCTGGTGAGTTCCTTGGTCTTCATGATGCTGTTTGTTCACTAGTGTTCTCTAACAAACCACTGAGGCCTTCACAGAACAGGTGTATTTATACTGAGACTAAATTACACACAGTTGGACTCTATTAACTAATTAAGTGAATTCTGAAGGCAATTGATTGCACTGGATTTTATTTAGGGATATCAGAGTACAGGGGGCTGAATACTTTTGCACATCACACTTTTCAGATTTTTATTTGATTCAAATTTTGAAAACCATGTATCATTTCCATTCCACTTCATAATTATATACTACTTTGTGTTGGTCTATCAGTTAAAATACCAATAAAATACAAATAAGTTTGTGGTTGTAAGGTGACAAAATGTGAAAAGGTTCAAGGGGTATGAATACTTTTGCAAGGCACTGTATTTGGTCACCTACAAACAAGCAAGATTTCTGGCTCTCTCAGACCTGTAACTTCTTCTTTAAGAGACTCCTCTGTCCTCTACTCATTACCAGGCTGGTGTGAAGAAATCAACTGTGGGAGCAATAATTAGAAAATGGAAGACATACAAGATCATTGATAATCTCCCTCAATCAGGGGTTCCATGCAAGATCTCACCCCGTGGGGTCAAAATGATCACAAAAACAGTGAGTAAAAATCCAAGAACCACACGGGGAAGGGGGGACCTAGTGAATGACCTGCAGAAAGCTGGGACTAACATAACAAAGGCTACCGTCAGTAACACACTATGCCGCCAGAGACTCAGATCCTGCTGTTCCAGACGTGTCCCCCTGCTTAAGCCAGTACATATCTGAGCCTGTCTGAAGTTTGCTAGAGAGCATTTGGATGTTCCAGAAGAGTACTGGGAGAATGTTATATGGTCAGATGAAACCAAAATAGAACTGTTTGGTAGAAACACAAGTCATTGTGTTTGGAGGAGAGTGAATTCTGAGTTGCATCCAAAGAACACCATACCTACTGTGAAGCATGGTGGTGGCAACATCATGCTTTGGGGCTGTTTCTCTGCAAAGGGACCAGGACGACTGATCCATGTACATGAAAGAATGAATGGGGCCATGTATCGTGAGATTTTGAGTGCAAACCTTCTTCCATCAGCAAGGGCATTGAAGATGAAATGTGGCTGGGTCTTCCAGCATGACAATGATCCCAAGCACACCGCCAGGGCAACGAAGGAGTGGCTTCGTAAGAAGAATTTCAAGGTCTTCAACCCCATAGAAAACCTTTGGATGGAGGTGAAAGTCCGTGTTGCCCAGTGACAGCCCCAAAACATCACTGCTCTAGAGGAGATCTGCATGGAGGAATGGGCCAACATACCAGCAACAGTGTGTGCCAACCTTGTGAAGACTTACAGAAAACGTTTGACCTCTGTCATTGCCAACAAAGGATATATAACAAAGTATTGAGATGAACTTTTGTTATTGACCAAATACTTATTTTCCACCATAATTTGCAAATAAATTCTTTAAAAATCAGACTGTGATTTTCTGGATTTGTTTTCTCATTTTGTCTCTCATAGTTGAGGTCTACCTATGATGTCAATTATAGGCCTCTCTCATCTTTTTAAGTGGGAGAACTTGCACAATTGGTGGCTGACTAGATACTTTTTTTTCCCCACTATATAGAACTTCATGATGGCTACCATATTATCAGCCCTATAGACATACCCATACTGTTCAAATGGTACATTCATTCTGTTAGATAAGTACAGTGTTTTGTACCAGTTCTGTATCCTATTTCACTTGTCCAGTTCAATGTTGGTGATTGGTAGTTTAACCACACAAAAATAGTTAGCACTGCAAACAATATGAATTGTATTTGCAGATGCACGTTGCCCTCGCTGCACCTGCACATATAATTCATATTCTTTGACAGTGGTGCCTATTTTTGTGTATTTGATGCATTGTACATTTAGGAGTGTGGCTGAGTCAATTTTGATCATGCGCATCACTCATTTGCCCAAGGCTGATTTTAATCACAGCATGATATGGTTGAACTACACTCCCCCCTAAATTTATTTAGAGGCTCAGAGAGGAGACTATTTATGGTGTATTGCATAATATGGCTGAAATACACTTGCCCTAAATTCATTGGGCCTAGACGGAGAGTGGTGAGTAGGGATGGTGAACCTCTGAAGATTAGTTTTGTGTTTTGGGTTCTGCAGCTCAGGTCCCAAGTACGTTTTGGGGCAAAGAAGTTCTGTATGAACCACCTAGGAACCTATCTATCCAATATCTAGCTCCCTAAGGCAAACACAACCAAAGTTATGTCAAAGTAAAAAGTGACATTATTAGACCCCAGAGGCCTCTCTTGAGCCTCCTTGCAGTGTCTGACGCTTTCCTTGTGATGTCTGGTTCTCTTATGTGATTTCATTGGCCTGAGGATCACAGCTGAGCATATAATAGGTGGAGGCCCTGGCGAGGTGACAAAAACATAAAAAAAATACCACTCATACTCTCCTTCCGTTACCTCTCTTCTTGCGGCGTCCGGTGCCCTTCTGTGATGTCATCAGCACAGGTTCAGTGCTGAGGCCTGTTATTAGGCCACCAGCGGTCACATTGTTACACCAAGTGTCATGTCATGATGCTTGGCATGCCCAGGTCAATGCTGTGGCCCAATCACAGGCCTCAGCACTGAACCTGGGTGGATGACCTCACATAAGAGCGCCGGGTGCCACGAGGAGGTCCAAGAGAGGTAATGGAAGTTGAGTGTGAATTTTTATTTTTTTATTTTTGTTACCTCCCCTCGGCCTCCACCTATTATACTCTGCGGTCTGAAGAAACCTCAGAGTATAATGTGGTGGCCATTTTAGTTGAAGATGAATCTCCATTTGTTCGGTTTTGTAAAAAAATTTAAAATTTTGAATATTTGAGACAAACCTAGATCATTACCATCTTTAGTGGTGAGTCATTTTTGTGTAGGATCCCATCTAAAGATGGGTTGCCTTGTTGCTGGCTGGTGGGTTTATACAATTTGATTAAAATGTTAACCAAGAACCTCATGTTCATGCATTTTTATAAACAGTAAGTATTAGCAGTAGCACTCTTGGTGCTAGCAGAGTGCTGTTGCAACTTTTTTTTATGGTATTTTCATCATTTTGAGTTTGATCTCACTTCTTACAACATACTAGGCTCACAAAAAATAGAAACAACAATAAAGATATGAACATACTAGAATCTGCAGAGAACCTTGTCAGAGTTATTAACCTTGTAGGCAAGGTTAACAATTCTGATTCTTTTCTACTGGCAGGTGACATGGTTTATTGAGTTCTACTGTGCATGTAGATAGTCAGGTTTCATGAATTACAATGATATATTATACATATGTCCTTACTGTAACATATAAAGACAGCAGAAACTATTAAAATTAGTGCTTATTGTATAATAATAACAATAAAGATCTGCAAATGGTATGACCTATAATAAATGATGGTCCCTCTTGAGCTATGACTCCAGGGCTTCCAGTTCATAGTCTACTTCTGTTTGTTTGGTCTTCTATGGATTGTTCCTTGCTGTCTGAAGATCTAATACCATAACTGATAGCATATGCATGGCAAAAATACACACTACTGTAGCTATATAATCTTGATTTTGTATTCCTGAAATATTTCAATTTAAAGTGTATTTCTATATGTGCTCCTAAAGGAATGCAAACATTCAATCTCTTATGCAGTACCAATGATTAGGGGACTGAACCCATTACAGCCAGCTGTTAAGATCAAACACACATTATGTTAAATAAGGGAAAGTTAATTTAGGGACAAATGGTCACAGTGATAGAATTTGTGCATTAGTTCCTGGATCAATTATATTGAAAACAGGTATTAGCAACTAAATAATGGTGGGAGACAAGCAGTGATGTCTACCATCCAATTAGCCAGTGCACTGCATAAATTTTGCTTTACACAGTTGAGCATTTTAAACCTTTATTTATTCCCATCAAGATACATTTTTTCTGACTCTACATAATCCAAGCATTTGCCATTAATACAATTTCTTTATTAAACATTTATTGAGATTCTCAGAGAAACATGAAGAACCTGTGCCCCAAAGGGAAAACAAGTGGCCCAGCTGTCTTATGCCATTTCTTATTTAGCATTGCAGCTCCATTTTCAAGAAAATTGAATTGTATTCATATGCAAATGAGGTCAAATGTGCTTTGGGGTATGTCTTATCCTCCCTGGACTTCACTTTCATTTATCTGCTGCCCAACCCCACTCTTTTAGATGATTGAAATCATTTTATATTCATGATTGATGGATATCCATTGATGAACTGAAACAAAGTTTCAGAATATTCTTTAACATGATATAGGGATTACCAGTCCACAAGTTTTGAATTAATTTTCATCAGTGCGTTCTGCTTTTTAGTAGCCACAAGATTTCACTATGATATCACATTGCTTAAAATAAGCTTGTATCCGTAAAGGGGTTGGCCACTTTCAGACCAATATTGAGAGACCAATGTTATTGTTTGTATAATAAAAAGTTGTACAATATTCCAATATACTTTCTGTATCAATTTCTCACAGTTTTCTAGATATTTGCTTGCTGTCATTTATTCTGCTTACTCCCAGTGGATAAAGATCAGTCCATGGTCATGTGATATATGGTCCATGGTCATGTGATATACAGTCCATGGTCATGTGATGGACACCCAGGTGCACAGCTTGTTATAGTCACAGCACAGTAATTAGACATCTGCTGTTGTGCACCTCTGTTCATCACATGACCATGATGTGAGTTTTATCCACTGGGAGTAAGCAGAATGAATGAACTTTTTTTCATTAGAAAATTTGTATTAAGTTTTACAAAGTTAAGGCAGAACATCATAAACAAAAACTGTTGCCAGACGATCCAGTCAAATGGGGGAGAGGGATAGATTTAGGAGTAGCTGCGGGGACAACAGTAGGAGAGTCCAGGGAAGATAAGGGTAAAAACGAGTGAGAAGGGGGCATGGAAGTGCTCCTGACACATCAGGGTGTAAAGCATAACATATATACCAATAACAATAGAACAGTATCACTATTACAAAGCATATAGGAGAAAGGAGAGAACATTAAAGGGGTTGTCCGGGATAAAAACAAATTTCTACAATAAACTAAACACCCCCCATGCCTACTTTATAAATTGCTTCATTTAGCAAAAATGTATAATTATCATTATCACCAGCGCAGTCACGTGACCACCCCAGACACATTTTCCTATTATCCAGTGACGTTCCACTTCGCCGCTTCCGGAAACGGAACGTTTCATACACAATCCACGTTCCCTCCCATGAGTAATTAGAGTGCTGACAGTTGCCTACCCCCGGGCTATGGACTCCAATCCAATAAATCCAACATTTTTTCAAATGCCCATTTTTTTACAGTTGTGAAGGTCTAGGAAAAGTTGGATGGATTTGTGTGGTATAGCCATTCAAAGGTAGAGCCCTCATCCCTTTTCCCTCCTTATAAAACATCCTTGCTAATAATTAGTTTTCTAGACAATTTATTAAACATATGCAATCAAAATATGCCTCTCTTATTCAGCATTATAGCTAATTTTTCATGAAAATCACCTTTCTATACACATGAAAATCACCTTTCTATACACATGCAAATTAGGTGAAAAAGATTCTTTATTCTCCCCAAGGTTAGCTTTCCTCTATAGATTATCTATTGTATCTATAGATTATCTTCCCTAGCTACCCTCCTCATTCGTTGATTGACAGCCCGTTATGACGTTAGGGTACAACCGGAAGAGCATGAGGATGATTTCACATGGAACTATACAACAATTATTATTTTATTTATTTATTATGCTTACTTATATAGCACCATCATATTACACAGCGCTTTACAGACATTGACAGTCACTGTCCCATATAGGGCTCACAATCTACATTCCCTATCAGTATGTCTTTGGAGTGTGGGAGGAAATCGGAGTACCCGGAGGAAACCCACGCAAACACAGGGATAACATACAAACACCTTGCAGATGTTGTCCTTGGCAGGATTCGAACCCAGGACTCCAGCGCTGCAAGGCTGCATGATGCAGATGATGAGTGCATGTGTGAGATTCTGTGCTGAGAAGTAATCACTGCGCTGGAAATTACTATCATTACCCCTGAATTGCTGTCGCTGCTCAGCAAAAATGTTTTTGAGAACTTACTGCCTGTACCTGCCCAGCTTAGCAACTTTGAAACTTTATTTGACCAAGAATTGTTTGCTACACCACCGGTGTGCTGTGAAATCACACAGAGTATAATAATAGCACCAGTTCTATAGAGAAGGCACTTTTTTTTAAAATATTTTTTATTTTTGTCCCCATAGGGGATTGAAGCAGCGATATTCTGATCGCTGCTTCAATAGGTATATGCTGCAGTACACATGTATTGCAGTGCATAGGAGGCTGTCAGCCCGTGCAGACACATAGGCTGACAGTCTCCATTCAAGGCAGGATCAATCAGGTATGTGGAGGGACAGCAATGGGACAGACCTGGGGTCACTGGTCAGACCCCGGGCTGCTGAATAGGAGCAGCAGCAGCCCCCGAAAATGTCACAGGGGGGCCGATCGGGACCCCAATATATAGTAAAACCCCTGAGATGCTGCGGTCATGTGTGACCGCGGCATCTCAGGGATTAACACCTGCGATCGGAGCTCAGCTCCGACTGGGGGTGTTAGAGAACAGTGTCACCCGTTACATACGGCTGACACCCGCAAAGCAGGGTGCGCACACAGTTTCTGCGTGCTCACCATGCTTCCGCCGTGGTTTGCGGGAAGTCCTTCCCGGTAGTGCCTTACTATTAAGGTGGATGTCGGGAAGGGGTTAACGTGATTCACCACAAATTAATTTGGATTGAATCAAATTGTTATGGAAACTTCGGAGAATCGGTCGAATGGAATTTTTGAAAAATTTGCTCATCTCTACTCATAACCTAATCAGGTGCTCTTTTCTCTTCTAAAGTTGAGCAGGGATTATTCCTATCTACTGATTGCTGAATGAAACTTAACTGTTTTAGCTGGTTTTCCTCCAGTCTAGCTAGGGTTCTGGGTCAGTCTCTCAGCTTCTCCTCAACTCCCTCCTTCTTCTGAGGACAAGGGATTATCTCCTACTCCTCCTCGCAGAATTCCCTTTGTCTAGGTCATACCATCAACTTAGAACCCATCTTTCCTAGGCGTCAGCAGCAACTAATCGACAGGCCCTACCTAAAATAGGTGACAACACAGAACGCAGACATGACAAACGACAAAAAGGGAGGTCAGAAAGCCAAGGGTTCAGTAACAGACGAGCAATGCAGTACAGAATCAAAATCCAAGAGAATAGTCAAAAGTCAATGCCAGAGGTCAGGATTAGGAATACAGGTAACAAAAACAGCAAGGAGTAATAGCCAGAACACACAAAGCAATAACCAGCCCCAATGTGAATGTGAGCAAAGAATAAATAGGAAGAAAGAACCCGCCCCAGACTTGATAAAAGGAAAGGCTGTCAATCACACAGGCAAGGCCAAAATTAACTATTAGTGGAGCAGAGGAAAAGCAAGGTGAAGTAGACAGGTGTGGCAGAAAATCAATTAAATAGTCTAGGACAGTGTTCAGACGAAGCAACAAGAATCTTAAACAAGGAATCAAGCTGAGCACTCCTCCTGCGCCGCTGCGTGCGGGCGGAGAGTGGTGCAGTGACCTGAACAGGGAGAGACGTTACACCCAAGCCCTCACAACTGAGCTTAGGCATTCCCCATACCTGCCCCGGACCACACATATGTAAGGAATCTTGGGGAAATATACCGACCATCAAGCCTATCTCCTTCTCACAATATACATACAGTAACAGTGCAAACATGGTTTAACAAAGGTATATCAATATGCAAACCTTTTTGTAGTGCTCTCAGTGGGATACCGCACAAGTTGGAGATTTTTGAATGTAGTGTGTGCAACAGAGATTGTGAGAAAAATTTTTTGGATGGACCTCACTAAGTACAGTTGTGCTAAAAAGTTTACATACCCCGGCAGATTTCTTGGTTTTTTTGGCCTTTTTTCAGAGAATATGAATAACACAAAAACTTTTTCTCCACTCATGGTTAGTGGTTGGTTGAAGCCATTTATTGTCAAACCTCTGTGTTTTCTCTTTTTAAATCATAATGACAACCAAAAACATCAAAATGACCCTGCTCAAAAGTTCACATACCCCAGTTCTTAATACCATGTATTGCCCCCTCTAACATCAATGACAGCTTGAAGTCTTTTGTGGTAGTTGTGGATGAGGCTCTTTATTTTCTCACATGGTAAAAGTACCTATTCTTCTTGGCAAAAAGTCTTCAGTTCCTGTAAATTCCTGGGCTGTCTTCCATGTACTGCGTGCTTGAGATCTCCCCAGAGTGGCTCAATGATATTGAGGTTAGGAGACTGAGATGGCCACTCCAGAACCTTCACTTTCTTCTGCTGTAGCCAATGACAGGTCGACTTGGTCTTGTGTTTTGGATCGTTGTAATGTTGGAACGTCCAAGTACGTCCCATGCGCAGCTTCCTGGCTGATGAGTGCAAATTTGCCTCCAGTATTTGCTGATAATGTGCTGCATTTATCTTTCCTTCAACTTTGACCAAGTTTCCTGTGCCTTTGAAGCTCACACATCCCCACATCATCAGTGATCCACCTCCGTGCTTTACAGTAGGAATGATGTTCCTTTCATCATAGGCCTTGTTGATACCTCTCCAAATGTAACGTTTATAGTTGTGGCCAAAAAGTTCGATTTTTGTCTCATCACTCCAAATTACCTTGCTCCAGAAGTTTTGAGGCTTGTCTCTGTGCTGTTTGGCGTATTGAAGGTGAGATTCTTTGTGGCATTTGCGCAGTAATGGATTTCTTCTGGCAACTCGACCATGCAGCCTATTTTTCTTCAAGTGCCTCCTTATTGTGCATTTTGAAACAGCCACACCGATAGTTTTCAGAGAGTCCTGTATTTCAGATGATGTTATGTGTGGGTTTTTCTTTGCATCCTGAACAATTTTCTGGGCAGTTGTGGCCGAAATTTTGGTTAGTCTACCTGACCGTGGTTTGGTTTTTACAGAGCCCCTGAGTTTCCATTTGTTAATCACAGTTTGAACACTGCTGAATGGCATTATCAATTCCTTGTATATCTTTGGTATCCCTTTCCTGTTTTATACAGTTCAACTACCTTTTCCCGTAGATCCGTGGACACTTCTTTTGCTTTCCCCATGACTCACAATCCAGAAACGTCATTGGCTGGAGGAAAGATGCAGCAGTCTGTCTGGATCCCAGAAACTCACTCAGGTTTTATGCACACACACTGATTACAAGCAAACAGGTCACAGGTGAGGATGTTACCTTTAGTAGCCATTCAAACCCCTTTGTGTCAACTTCTGGGCATGTTCTCAGGTCAAAATCACCAGGGTATGTGAACTTTTGAACAGGGTCATTTTGATGTTTTTGGTTGTCATTATGATTTAAAAAGATAAAACACAGAATTTTGACAATAAATGGCTTCAAGCAACCAATAACCATGAGTGGAGAAAAAGGTTTTGTGCTATCATTCATATTCTCTGAAAAATCTGCCGGGGTATGTAAACTTTTTAGCACCACTGTAGCTAAGATCAGGACCTATGAGCCTCTGGCCAGGACTGGCAACCTTCAGGAGCCTGCATTCTGCAGTGTGGGGATTTACAGTATTTGTTTTTTTTTGTGCAACCTTTAAAAGAGACTGCCAGAATCAGAAAGATACTGACTAACACCAGAAAGAACCATGTAAAAGCCTCAGCTCCAGCCCAGTTGCATCAGTGTAGCACCAGTCACTGTGGAGTACCACAGGGTTAGTGAGCTGACTACAGCCACTGTAAGCCCAACCTTGACCTACTACTACTCTAATCCTCCCTGTCTTCCTCTAATGCAGAGGTCAGCAACCTTCGGCACTCCAGCTGCTTTGAAACTACAACTCCCAACATGCTCTACTCACTTCCATGGGAGTTCCAAGAACTACAGAGCAAGTGTGCATGCTGGGAGTTGTAGCTGGAGTGCCGAAGGTTGCCTACCCCTGCTCTAATGGATTCCTGCACAATGAACAGCAGGAGGTTCAGGTGTTACGTCCATTATTCAGGAGCAATAAATCACCCATATTATGCCCATTTGAAAGTGACTTTTGGGTATCACATTATTTATGTTTAGTATTTATAGTTACTGATTAAGATTATAGGTTTATATATGGAAAATTATATACCTATATAAAACCAAAATATAATCTGGATGCAAAAGTTGGATGTCAGATTTGTGCTATTTCTTTGATGTGCCTTTGAATCTGTGTGGCACATATTGATTCCATAAATCTTGCAGTTTTTGACAAATTTTGATCGCATATCAATTGCACCTTTTCAGAAAAATTGCATGAAAATGATTGTGTGCATTCATTATTAAAGTTGTATAGTCTGTGTGCTCAAAAATGTAGTTTATGGTGGCATATTAGTTGTTCGCCGTGTGCAGCATATATTGTTAGCTCATTTGTGGATGACAGCTAAATATTGCATGGCCACTGTTTCAGACTCTTGTTAATGGAGACACCTTTGGTAACTTTGTATAACTATATCAGTTATTTTACATTGTTATACTGTGTATAGACATCAGCTTGGATGTGAGTTTTAAATGCAAGTATATGTTTTAATGCATTTAATAAATAATCTTGCTTGTTAAAAAGTTTAAATGAAGTTGGATATAGTGAATTACCCATCAAGACAACTGCAAATTCCAGGTTGTTTGCTATAAGGAAATAAATAGGGTACTTGCTTTTGAAGGTGTGTGATCCCTGTATTTATATCTTTGCAGAGATCCACCTTGGCTTTTGGCACCAACTCCTCTTCTAGGCCCTCTTCCTCTTCTCTGCATCACCAGCAGCAAGTATCTTCTGTGGGGATCCAAATCCCTTGCATGTGCAATACATTCCTGTAGTTCTAAGTAGTACTCCAGGAGCGTACTGTACCTGCAAGGGATTTGGATCACCGCAGAAGATACTTGCTGCTGGTGACACAGAGAAGAGGAAGAAGAGGAGGACTCGTTTTGAAAGGGGGCGTTTCTGAAAACAGGAGGAAGTGGAACGCTACTGATGACGGTGTTGTGCTCGGCACAGAATTTGCATATCAGAAAAAAGATTTTTATTCAGAAATGGCTTACAAGAAAAGAGGAAGAAAGGTAAGACTAGAAGAGCCTTAGAGACAGTCAGAGACAGTCTCACCCTACACCCCCGCCAACCACTCTATCCAACTGCTCGGTGCTCTTCATCTTTAACCTCTTTTTCAACAGTCACTGATGAAAAGCTCTCCACCCTAATCTCTATATCCCACCTCATCTCCTGCACACTCGACCCGTTCCAGTCACATCTCATCCCCAAACTCTCTGAAGTCATTACTCCTGCCCTAACCCATCTCTTCAACCTATCCCTAACCAATGGATCTTTCCCTTCCGCCTTCAAACATGCTACCGTCACACCTATACTTAAGAAATTCTCCCTCGACCTGTCCTCTGCAGCCAACTATCGCCCCATCTCACTGCTCCCATACGCCTCAAAATTGCTGGAGCAACACGTCCACTCTGAACTGTCCTCCTATCTCTCGTCCAATATGCTCTTTGACAGACTACAGTCAGGCTTCAGACCTCATCATTCCACAGAAACTGCCCTAACCAAGGTCACTAATGACCTTCTAACTGCCAAAGCTTCGTCCTAGGACCCCTCCTGTTCTCCATCTACAGCCTAAGCCTTGGCTAACTCATAGAATCCCATGGTTTCCATTACCATTGCTATGCTGACGACACCCAAATTTATCTCTCTGGACCAGACATTACCTCTCTGTTGTCCAGAGTCCCAGAATGTCTAGCAGCCATAGCCTCCTTTCTCTCCTTCTGCTTTCTCAAACTCAACATGGAGAAAACGGAGTTCATAATCTTCATCCCTCCACGCACGACCCCCCCCACCTGACCTATCTATCAAAATTAATGGAACCACTCTCACCCCAATCCCACAGGCCTGCTTCCTTGGGATAACCTTAGACTCTGTCCTGTCCTTCAAGACGCATATTCAAACCCTCAACTCCTACTGCCGCCTCCAACTCAAGAACATCCATCGAATCCGCTCCTTCCTCACCCCTGAAACTACAAAGATGCTAGTCCATGCCCTCACACTCTCCCGCCTTGACTACTGTAACACCCTTCTCCATGGGCTCCCAGCTAACACTCTCGCCCCCATCCAGTCCACCTTAAACTGTACTGCTCTCCTAATACACCTCTCCCCCCTTTCTTCATCGGCCGCTCCCCTCTGCCAATCCCCTAACTGGCTACCCGTTGCCCAGTGAATAGAGTTCAAACTACCAACACTGACATAAAAAGCCATCCACAACCTGTCCCCTCCATATATCTCCGACCTAATCACCTGCTACCTCCCCACATGTAAACTCCGATCCACCAAAGATCTCCTACTCCTCTCTGCTCTTATCCGCTCTTCACACAATCGTTTCCAAGACTTCTCCTGTGCGTCCCCCATACTCTGGAACTCATTACCAAGACACATAAGACTGTCCCCCACAATCACAAGCTTCAAGAAGGCCCTGAAGACTCACCTATTCAGGAAGGCCTACAACCTCCAATAACGCTACTGTCTCCACACCACCACCTGAACGGCCTCTACCCCCACCTTCTGTCTCTATCCCTCTTCCCTCATAGATTGTAAGCCCTTGCGGGCAGGGCCCTTCATCCCACTGTGCCAGTTGGTCACTGTTAGTATTATCTGTTTTGTATATCCTGTGTACCATATGTAAACCCTCAAATGTAAAGCACCATGGTGCTTTATAAAAAAAAAAAAAAAAAAAAAAAAATATATATATATATATATATATATATATATATATATATATATATAATAATAATAATAGCCTTTGTAAATGCTATTCTGACATGCTTAGTGAAGTTAAACCTGTGGTTTATTTAAGAGGAACCAAGTGAGGTCATGATGTTGTGGCTAGGACTGGCTCCAGTTTTATGTGGGCCCTTGGGTGATAGAGTCCCATTGGGTCCTTTTGTCGAACAATTCATATGTTAATGTGTTTCTTTTATGTGTTCTGTGTTCTACCTGTGCATTGCAATGGTTGAAAACCGTGGATAAGATCTGCAGCTATAATTGACATGTAGTGGGTTTAAAACAGCTGTGATTTTAGTTGTGTTTTGGTCACCTCGCCTCCCCAAAAATAGCAATGAAAAGTGATCAAAAAGTCATACATACCAAAAATTGGAACCAATATAAACTACAACTTGCCCCACATATAATAAGCCATGACATAGCACCATCAACAAAACAGTAAAAAAGTTATAGACGTCAGAATTCAGTAATCCCAGACATATAGTTTATTTTAGAGAAATAAAGTTTTATTTAATAAAAGCGGTAAAACATAATAAAACCAATATAAATATGGAATCGTCGTAATCATAATGACCCGCCGGACAAATTTGATATGTCATTTTTAATACAGAGTTGCTGCCATAAAAAATTATGATAGAATTGTAGGTTTTTTCACATGGACCCCCCCCAAAAACATTAATAAAAGCTGACCAAAATATTATATGTACCCAAAAACGGTGCCAACTGAAAGTACAACTTGTCACACAGACAATAAACCCTCACACTGCTATGACAACAGGAAAATTTAAAAGTTTAATTAAGGGGTTATTGGTAATGTAATGCATTTTCATATTTATTCTAATTTTTTGCATTTGCAGTTCTAATTGCATCCTACAATTTTGAAAACCGTAGATAGAGTAGTACCAAAAAAAAAAAAAAAAAATGCAAGCATCGATTCAACATATATTATATTGTTTATAAAATAAGATTTTATTTATTTTTAAATTATTTTCTTTTTTTTCTTTGCTGCTAATATCATAACATGAACCCAAACAAAGAAAATGTAAGTATTAGAGATGGGTAAACTGATTTGTTACAAACCAGGTTCAACCAAAATATTCCAAATTGTTCGATTTTTAACAAAACTGAAATGGCCACTTCCATATGTATTATGCAGGATAGATACAGAAGAGACAAGTGTTTTGTGAGTTATTGTGATGTTGTAGCACAACCTGACATCAGCTGACAGCCTCTTAGCCAATAAACAGTGGTAGGTGGACCCCTTACAGTGCTGATATCATATACACATAAGATGCTGCAAACATGATCACGAGGCATTTGCAGTTATGGTGGAGATAGGGAAGGATCTGTGCTTCATCTCACTGCATCATACAGAGCACAGTTCTGAAAAGCTTACAAATTTGAAAGCAATAGCTAGGAATAGAAGAGTTTTGTCAGATTTAAGCAATTATATGCAGATAGTGATACAATTCATAGATAGGAAGGAGTGAGGGGGCATTTCTGGGCTGTTTGACCTTGAGACTGCTGCATTCCTATTCTAATACAGAATTTCAGACACACAAACAGCACAGTTAATCATTTAATTGCCAATAATCTGATTTTGTCTAGTTTCATCTGTATACATAGTGTTTAAACCTAATTTTTACTGAAAGTCAGTCTTGCTAGTTAAAAATCTTTTGTTAAGGGTTTAATGGGGCAAAAGTTTACATTTTTTTTCATTACATACATATAAACTGCTGTTTAACAGCAAAGCGCTGATTCTGCCTGTGATAATCTGAAAAAAATTTCCATTATTTAAGCATAGTTTTTGTTGTTCAGCCAATATACAGTTTAAATTCTGTAATGTAATGTTTTTTTTTCTGCTCTGCTCATCCAATAAATAGTGTAATGGAGTTTTAATCTGAAAATATATTTGTTTCTTAAGTGTGTTTTTTTGTTGTTACTCATACAGTATTTACAGCTTTCACAGCTTGCAATCTAAAAAAACTCTGTAATTTAACCCCTTTTGAGAATGTTTTTTGTGACACATTGTACTTCATGCTAGTGGTAAACACTAATCAAGATTTGATATCAGAATTTATTTATAAAAAAAAATAGGAAATTTGATAGAAATCTGTAAAAAAAAAATTACAATTTTCAAAATGTAAATGCTCTGCTTTTCAGACAGATAGTCATACCACTCAAATACATTAATAAATATTTTCTATCATATCTCTGCGTTATATTGGCATCATCTTTTAATCGTCCTTTATTGATTTCGGAAGTTAGAAGCCTTACAAGTGTAACAGCGATTTTCCAGATTTACAAGAAAATTTTTTTAGGGACCACTTCAGTTCTGCAGGGTAAAGGCATTTCATTTTTTTTTCAAGAATACATTCATTTAGCCCTAAAATTAACACTTTCGCAAGAGGTTAAAGGAGAAAATGCACCTCACAATATGTTATGCAATTTCTCCCAAGCACAGAAATACCCTACATATGGATATAAACTTATGTTTGGGCACAGGGCAGCGCGTGGAAGGGAAGGAGCCCATTTGCAGAGCCCCTAGGTATCAATACAATGGAATCCATCCAAAAGTGACCCCATTTTGGAAACTACACCCTCACAGAATTTATCAAGGGGTATAGTGAGCATTTTGACCCCACAGCCATTTGACAGATTTTATTAGCATTAGGACATAAAAATTAAAAATCATTTCTTTTTTTCCAATAAATCGTCCATTTAGCACCAAACTTTTCATTTTTAATTGTTAAATAACAAAAATCACACAACAGTTTGTTACAGAATTTCTCTTGAACACGGGACCACCCCATATGTGGTCTTAAACGGCTGTATGGGTACATGGTGGCACTCAGAATGTAAAAAGTGCTATTTGGCTTTCAGAGGGTAGATTTTGTTGGAATAATTTTCAGGTGCTGTGTCACGTTTGCAGTGCTCCTAAAGAACCAGTACAATTCAAACCCCCAAAAGTGAACCCATTTTTGGAATTTCTCAAGGGGTAATAATAATAATAATACATTTTATTTATATAGTGCAAACATATTTCGCAGCACTGTAGAATTTGTAGGGTTCAAGTACAGACAAAAAAGATACATTACAAAGAAATAGTCAATTCACACGATGGGACTGAGGGCCCTGCTCGCAAGAGCTTACAATCTATGAGGTAGAGGGGGTGACACAAGAGGTAGCAGGGGCGGCATTGGAGGTAACATTGCTTATACAATGGTCAGACAATTTTGTAATAGTGGTTACTGTCATTACACATATATAAAGCTGTATGAGCCGTCACCAGTCGTGTCCTTTAATGTGCAGATGGTGCCTGGACATATAGAGTTAGTTTGAAACGGCATCATATCCTGTGGGGTAATGTGGGAGCGTGAACAGAGGGTACGTTTTAGGGAATCTAACTACGGAAGGGTTTACATTAGGAGTTGTGATAGGCCTGTCTGAAAAGATATGTCTTTAGTTTGCGCTTGAAGCTGTAAAAATTGGGGGTTAATCTGATAGTCCAGGATAGAGCATTCCAGAGAAGTGGTGCAACTCGGGAGAAGTCTTGTATACGAGCATGGGAGGTTCTGATAATAGAGGATTTTTAGTCTTCAGTTATTGAGTGAACGGAGAGCACGGGTTGGGCGATAGACAGAGATGAGGGAGGAAATGTAGGGAGGTGCAGCATTATGGAGAGCCTTGTGGATGAGGGTGATAAGTTTATATTGTATTCTGTATTGAATAGGCAGCCAATGTAGTGACCGTCACAGACCAGAGGCATCACTGTAGTGTCTAACCTGATAGATGAGTCTGGCCGCTGCATTCAGTATAGATTATAGAGGGGAGAGTTTAGTAAGGGGAAGACTGATAAGTAAGGACTTACAGTAGTAAAGGCGAGATTGAATCAGGGCAACAATAAGTGTCTTTAGTGTATCTCTGGTAAGGAAAGGGCGTATTCTGGAGATGTTTTTGAGGTGGAGATGACATGGGTATGCGAGTCACAATTTTGAGCCCAAAAGCACTTCCAAAAAATGAATGTACAAAATGAAAATTGAAATTTGCCATTTCAGTGCCCAATATGTTGTGCCTACTTTGTATCATTAGTCTCACACCCAAAAAACTATTTAGTGGGCTATCCCGGATACAAAAAAGTTGTATATATGGGCGTAAACTGTAGCTTGGGCACAAAGCAGGGCTCAGAAGGGATGAGCACTGCGTTTTTTAGCTTTTGGAGTATAGATTTAGAGGGACTGTCTGTACGCCGGGTTGTTTTTGCAGAGCCCTTGAAGTGCCAGTAAATTGGAATTCCCCAATAAGTGACCCCATTTTGTAGGAGCAATTCTGGGGTCTCTGCAAATGTGAAATTGTGTCCAAAAACCAACAATCTAAATCTGCGCTCCAAAAGTAAATAATGCTCCTTTACATCTGTGTTCTGCTATGTGCCAAAACTGCAGTTAATACCCACATGCATAACGCTGTTGTATCCTGTATAACGTACTTATCAATGACATATGTGAGTATAAACTGCTGTTTGGGCACAGCCGGGCACAGAAGGGAAGCAGCGCTATTTAGGTTTTTGGAGCACATTTTGGTGCCACTTTTGCAGAGCCTCTGAATTGCCAGTAAAGTGGAATATACGGGACTTGCAATCAAATGCACTCAAATACTATTTTATTAGTGGAGTTAATAAAATAGTAAGAGAAAAAAAAAACAAAAAAAAACAACTTAAAATAAATAAATAAAAAAATAAAAGTTTAAATCACCTCCCTTTCCCCATTCCCTAGAATACAAATTACAGTGAAACACATACACATTAGGTATCCCTGTGTCTGAAGCCATCTGGTCTACAAACATGTAAAGATATTTTTCTTATACAGTAAACGCCGTAGCAGTAAAAAAAAAAATCAAAAGTGCCAATGCAATAATCGTTCACTGCCTTCTGCTGCTTACATAGATACTTCAGCATGCTTAAAGTTGGAGATCCACCAAGTTGGAATGTTGCAGATAAGGCGGTGCAAAGGTAGATCGTTTTGTTACTGCAAATTGATCGGGGTATTTTTTGCAACATAAGAACGGTTGAAATGCGCAGAGATTTTTGTGGCCATGAGAAGCATCTATTTAAGCCACTATAGAAGGTTAATAAAGCCGCGAACCACCAGATTAAAGACATGTGTCTTACAGGGACAATGCATTATTCACCCTAACTGCAGCTGGCAACACTGCCCAGTTGGAGTTGGCGGGAAGCCATCCAGCGGGAGCTGAGCTCTCTCTATACCTGGCAGATACCGGCTGTATAATACAGCCGGCACCTGTCGCTAACAGCTGTGATCAGTGCCGACAACGATCACAGCTGTTAACACTTTAGATGCCCCTGTTAAACGTGGCCATGACATCTAAAGTGCCAGAGGCAGCGTGTAATAGATGTTAATGGATTTTACTATTCATTGCAATATATTAGTATTACAGTGAATAGTATGAACAATCATACCCCCTAGGGTTCAAGGTCCCTAGGGGGTCTGAAAATAAAAGTAAAAGAATAAATAAAAAGGGTTTTAAAAGTATAAAAAAAAAAACCCACAAAAAATATAAAAGTTCAAATCACCCCCCTTTCCCTAGATCACATATAAAAATAAATAAACAATAATAAACAAACACTTTAGGTATCCTCGTGCTCCAAAATGTCCGAACTATTAAAATTCAAAAATATTTATCCCATATGTTGAATGGCGTAGCGGAGAAAAAAAAATTAAAATGGCCAAATGGTGATTTTTTTTCAACACTTTGCCTCCTATAAAAAATGGAATAAAAATAGATCAAACCATCAGAACTTCCCCAAAATGCTATCAATAAAAACGCCATCTTGTCCCGCATAAAAAGACGCCTTACCTAGCTCCATACACATAAACATAAAAAAGTTACAGGTGTCACAACATGGTGACACAAAATTTTTTCTCTATTGCAAAGTTTAACATTTTTTTAAAAGGTATCAAAACATTACAAATACATAAACATAAATTTTGTATCACTTTGATCATACTGACCCGCAGAATACAGGCAACATGTTATTTATGACGTAGAAATTAAACCCATAAGAAGTTGGTGCAAATGCATTTTTTTTCCATTTCCACTTTATTCTGAATTTGTTTCCTGCTTCTCAGTACATTGCACGGGATATTGAATGGTGCCATTACAAAGTACAATTTGTCCGGCAAAGAATAAGCCATCATGTGACTCTGTGAACTAAAAAATGAAAAAATTATGCCTCTTGGAATGGGGAGAGGGAAAAATGGAAATGCAAAAACAAAAATTTGACAGAGGCATGAAAGGGTTAAACAACACTCCATCTTACTGTGTATCTGGTGACCAGATTAGCACTGGCGGAATCCTTGTTTTTCTGCTAGAACAGAAGTATGTATTTAATGAAAAAATATAAACTCTTTCCCAAAAAATATTTAACAAAAGATTTTTCACTAACAGAATTGTCTTGTCAGTAAAAATTATGTTTAAAGACTGTGTATATAGATCAAACTGCTGAATTGCACACCAGACAGACAAAATTACATTATTGGCAAAAAAAAAAAAAAAAAAGGTTTTATTGGCCTTTCTGTGTAATTCTATATTTAAAGCAGGAATGTAGCCACAGCAACACAGCTATGTCCTAAGCACCATTTTCCTATCCTATCTCTTGATTTCTAGCACTAATCTGCCTGCATAATTCCTTGATTCTGATCACTTTCCTCTAGTCCTCTAACTATTGCTTGAATTCCTATTGCTTTTTCAGAAATGTGCTCTCGATCATAGATGCATTCATATATGTACCTTGCATAGTACATATGCATCAGCACTGTAAAGGTGTCCACCTACCACTGTCTATTGGCTGGGAGACTTTCAGGTGTTGCTACAACATCACAGACAGTGTTCGAATTATGCATACGTGTCTCCTCTGTATTTTCTAGTCAAATTTTTGCTCATCCAAGACGAATTGCCATTTATTTGGTTTAGCTAAAAACAGAACAATTTAGAATATTCGGTACGAACCCAGCTTGTTACAAAGGGGTGCTACCAATAATCTTGAATTTATTTTATGCAGCATAAAAGATGCAATAGCTGACACACAAGCATTTGATGGATTATCTGCTGATTGGGTAGACATTTAAACAGACCAATTATCAGGGATAAAAGGAGCCAATAATTTTTATCCCTGCATTGTGGATGTTTAATGTGCTCACTAAAATGTGTAAACATTTCAGTCATTTGGGGGTTACTAGTTCAGTAAGATTGTGTTTGTCTATAATTGAGATTAATATTTTATTATTAATCAATGGAGAAATCCAGGTATTTCCAAATGACTCACCTAGATTTTCTTGTAATGTATAAATAGAATGGATAGAGACTGAGTTCCAATTACCAGTGAGTCTTGTGGCCACAAAGGTTAGTTTCTGTTCCTAATAAAGGTTCTATCTGAAAGACTAATTTTAAAGAGCTTTTGAAATATCTGAAAATCTGAATAAAGGCCCTTTAAAGGTTTGGACATTGGTATGAAGGCAATCATCTAAAAGAACCAAAAATACTAAATAACAAAAATAAGTTGTAAATACCCAAAATCAATAATGGAAAATATGGGATGTCTCACTATCCTAATAAGGTATATTTAAAATATATAAGTCTTTATTGAATCAAAGTTAAAATAATAAATCTGTCACTTCAAACATATAAAATAGCACTAATCCGTTGCCTGTATATCCGCTGTAAAAAATAGGCCAAGGTCATTAGTGTTGAGTGATCTAACAAACTACATATTGGTCCTTCGTACCACTCCATAGCACCAACACATCATCTATAAGTCTAATCCACATCAGAATCATTGATGACCATTGTTCCATCATCTCTGAAAAGACCACCTCCCTCTCCCACCAGCCCAGATATAAATTTGCGTACGTAGGCGCACATGGACTCCCCATGGCTACGCCTCTGAGCCCGTGGAAGAAGTGCTGGTCAAATAAAAACGTGTTGTTAGAGAGCACAAAATCAAGAAGCTCCAAAACAAATCCATTATGGGCCACTAAGTGGTTACCCCTCGTTTTTAAGAAGTCCCCCACAGCTCCACACCCCATTGCGGTGACCAGATGGGGGGTAACGCTGCAGTTGGGATTGCGGGGGTGCAAACAGCGCAGACTTGTCACGGTCTCTGGGCACAAGGGCGCAGCGCTGGTGCTGTCCCACATTACCACCACTGGTACCGGTGATGAGGGGGCTGCCCTAAGGTGCGTCTGGGCTCCTATTTGGTTCATTGGAGGATGCCCACCACCATACTAGCACATAATATTCCCCACTCACGATTAGATTTATAGTAGTAGTTTGTTACAGCCCAGAAGGAGAGGTGATAAAAATGAGTTACGAATTATTGGTACCTATGATAGGGCTCATTGTGAAGTTAGACATATATTACAAGAATTCTGGAGTATATTAAGATCAGATCCTGATGTTGGACCTAGTTTAAATCCTAAACCATCCATTTCTTATCGCAGAGGACCAAATGTCCGTGATAGGCTAGTACGTAGCCATTTTAAATAATTGAAACCGGATAATAGGCTACAAAAACAAGCTGGTGAAATGGTTGGTACATATCGTTGTGGCAAGTGTCGGGCATGTGACTTTGTGCATGTTAGTAAAACCTTCTCAAGCACCAACACTAAAAGGGAATATCGCAATAAGAATTTTATCAATTTTAAATCCCAGGGAATAGTTTATTTGGCTACCTGCTCCTGTGGTACCCAGAATGTGGGGAAAACAGTGAGGAAATTCCGCAGAAGGATCCGTAACCATGTAAATGACATTGTGAGACAGGAGGATACTCCCATTGCTAGACACATTTGGAGTGCTCATGGAGGAGAAGCCTCTAATATGAAATTTCAGGGCATTGAACTTGTGTATCCATCTCCTAGGGGAGGTGATTTTGATCGTAAAGTTTTACAACGAGAGGCACGATGGATTTTTTATTTAAAAACAGTGAAACCTCTAGGGCTTACTGACACTATTTCTTATACTTCATTCATTTAGTGTCATGTGTTATACTGTATATTTTGCTGGGCTCTTCTTTTGTCTAGTGGCCATAGATATAGGTTCTCATTGTTTCTTTGGCTAGAATTCATTTTTGTCTCGATGTGTGTTTAAGCCAACATGTGGGTCCCCTTTTAACATCGGTATCAATCTGTGTCTTCCTATTTGCCCCTACATTTGTACCTCATTTCGTTTTGTTTTTTGGGTCCTAATTATATAGTTTTTGTACCTGCAATCGGTGTCCCTGCAGCAATAGTGTGTTGCTATTGTTTACATATTGTTGACGGGCAGGCTCCTATGATGTCATTAGTGGGCGAAGCCGCGCGATTGGTGGTTTACTGCGCATGCGCGAATGGGCGCATCGCATGACACTCGTGGTCTCTTTGGTGATAGGCTTATCGATGTGGCGCCCTTTGATTCGCTGTTGTAGACTGGAGGAGGCGTGTCTTTTACTTTAAGAGGCTGGTGCCCGCGCTCCCATGTTACGGCCATATATCAAAGCCGACGGGGAGCGGGGGGAACTATAGCTCTTCAAAAACACTGCTACACAGTTTTCTATTGCCAAAAATGGTGCTATATTAGTTTGTTGAATTTTACACCTCTGATGACAGAAATAGGGAGCAGGAAGAACTATAGCTCTTTAAACAAAAACGCTGCTATATAGTTTCCTACTCCCAAAAAATGGTGCTATATTAGTTTAGTGAATTTTACACCTCTGATGACAGGATAGAAATTATTTTTATTCTAGAAACGCGTCATGTGTTTTATGATAGATGTAAAGTGTTCCTTGACAGACATACGCTATTTATGAGTGCCATATAGGTTATATTTAGGCACCCTTTTTTTAGCGCCGTCCATTTTTCAGTCAGTTATCTTATGATACATGAAAAATAAATTAGAAGGATCGGGGGAATCCTCCGCCACCAGGGCCTCCATTCTCCTTATAAGGAGAAGCTCCTGGAGAAATTCAACCAAGGAGGGCGCAACAGTGCTCCGCCAATGCCTGGGAATGACGGTTCTAGCGGCCGTGAGAAAGTGTCGCAGGAGATCCTTCTTTACCGCGGAAATCCTGCCAGGAATAACCGAAAGAAGGGTCAGTTGGGGAGTGGCAGCAATGGTGCGACCATACACTTTAGCATACAGAGCGAACACAGCATCCCAGAATGGCCGAAGAACATCACATTCCCACCAGATATGATATAAGTTACCTTTCTCAGAACCACAGCGCCAACACCGGTAAGTCACAGCAGGATAGATTCTGTGGAGGAAGTCAGGACACCGGTACCACCGAGACAGGATCTTGAAGTTCTTTTCTTGCGCACTGCAAGGCAACGGGAGCTTATGTGCGAACAGGAAAGAACTATCCCAGTCAGCAGGGGAAAGACTCACAGGAAGGTCTGACACCCAGGGGCCTGTATAAGAGGGGGGACCCAGGAGTGGCGTCTCGGGGGAAGTATACTATAAAGAACCGAGAGCGCACATGGGCTGGAGTCAGCGTGGCAAAAGACGGACTCAAGTCAGTTATAGTAGACGAAAGAAGAGAGGACAAGAAGAATTTCCACAGAAAGGCCGTAAGTTGGCTGTACTCTAGCCAGGATAAATGAAGGTTCAGATAGGAAGCGTTCAGCTGGGCCAATGAAGCAAGGGAAGGGTCCCCAGCGACTTGCTTAAGTCTAAAGTCATCACCGTGTCACCAACAAAGGAATCTATCAGTGCAGCAATCTGGGGGAAACATAGGATTGCGAAAGAGAGGATTTAGGGGGCCAGGAACTCTAGCCACGCTCCCACCAGAGCACACTGAATTCCAGGTCTTAAGGAAGTGTGATGAGAGGAATAAGTGCCTGATAGATCACGGGCGGAAATGAGCCGGAATCCATGGCAGTGAGCGGAGGGGAACCAAGAGCAGGTCAGCCTCGATAGAAACCCATTGATTGTCTATGCTATGATAGCGCCAGTTGAAAAGTCTAGGATCCGGCAGTCCCGCACCCCCACATCCTTGCGGCAGATCAACGTCTGATATTTTATCCTACTCCACGCCGAACCCCATACAAACCTCCCAAAAAGGAACTGAACTCTAGTGAAAAAGGTACGCGGGAGGTGAATGGGAAGTGCCTGGAATAGATACAAGAGCCAAGGGACCACGTCCATCTTGAGGGCACGGATACGGCCGAACCAAGTAAGGGCACATGTGCCATATCTTCGTAGGTCCGTCGCGAGTGTCTCAAGCAATGGGAGATAATTAAGACGATACAAGTGGGAAGGGTCAGGAGGGATATGGATCCCAAGGTATTTTAGGGAAGTGGTCCATCACTTAAACGGGAAGTTGCCTGCATGGTGGGTGACCTCTGTGTGGGGTATCATGATGTTTAGGGCCTCACTTTTGGAAAGATTTACTTTAACGTTACTCAGGTGGCCAAAGCGACTGAACTCAAGTAAGATAGACGGGAAGGACACACATGTCTGAGAAACATAAAGAAGGAGGTCGTCTGCATACAGCGCCGCCTTAACCTGGCGACTGTCCATCTGAAGGCCATGAATATCTGGACACCGCCGTATCACCACTGCCAGATGCTCCAGGACATACAGCAGCGGCGACAGAGGGCAGCCTTGCTGAGTGCCATTCCGTACCGGGAAAGGATCTGAAAGTAATCCGTTGGCCTGAACTGTTGCCGTCGCATCGCCATAAAGGGAAAACACCTTGATCAAGAAAACGGGACCCACTCCCACCGGCTGAAGTGTCGCATGCAGAAAGCCCCAGTGTACCCTGTCGAACGCTTTTTCGGCGTTGATGGAGAGCAGGCACATAGGAGAGTTGTTAGAACGAGCCAGGGAAATTGCCAGCAGGGTTTTACATACGTTGTCCCGGGCCTCGCGACCCTGATAAAGCCGACCTGATCAGTGTGGATCAGGCCTGGTATCAAGGGGGACAAGCGACTGGCCAATAATTTAGAAAACAGTTTGACATCAATATTAATACGGGAGATCGGGCAATAACTGATAAAGCAAGTCGGGTCTTTGCCCGGCTTGGGGAGGACCGTGGTCAGAGCCGAGAGGGACTGCGCCGCAAAAGGGGAAGAGTCGTCTATGCTATTAAATACCCGAGCCATGGTGGGGGAAAGGAGATCTCTAAAAGATTTGTAAAAGCGGGTAGTAAACCTGCCTGGACCAGGAGACTTGCCCATTAGGGAGGACTGGATGACTAGGGAGACTCCCTCTTGGGAAAAAGGTGCGTCAAAGAGAACTTTGTTGGAGTCTGCAAGGGTAGGAAGAGATGTGTCAGTGACATACTCATGTATTTTATCGCGGAGAGATTCTGAGATGAGATCGGTGTACTGCTCGCGAATGTTGTATAAGTCACAGTAAAAAGAGCAGAACGCCGCAGCTATATCAGTTTGGTTATGGACCATACTACCCGTCCCGTCATGCAACCGGGGGATATATACGTGAGATTGCGACGAGCAAGGTAGCAGCCACACTTATCCGCGAACTCGTAGTAATGTTTCCAAATGTGTTCTCTAGAATGTAAATACATTTAGTCAAAATGAGAACACAATTCCTCCCTAGCATTAAGGAGTTCGGTAAATACCTCATAAGAACGGGTCCGTTTGTGAGTAAACTCGAGGGAGTGAATTTGCACAAGATGCCCAGCGACCCAAGAGGCGCGTTCCTTTTTAAGGCGCGCCCCGTGTTTTATCAATACACCACGGATCAGACATTTTAAAGACACCCTATGTAGTGGGAGAGGAGTGGAGTCATGAGCATGGTTGAGGCCGAAGTCCCTAATTTTTGCACTAATGTCTGCCTTACATGCGGCGTCTTTCAGAAGGCTATTAGTTAATCGCCACGTGAAGGGGCTACGTGCTAAACTCGGGACCTCAAGGGACAAAAACACAACATGGTCAGACCAGAGGGCCGAGTCAATACGGGTGGTAGGAGACCAGCTGTGGGCATGATGGCTGACAAGGAAAAAGTCTATACGGCTATAAGAATTATGTGCAGGAGAATGGAAAGTATAGTCCCGGTCATGAAGGTGCAGGATGCGCCACATGTCAACTAGCTGAAAGTTATGGAGAGTAGTCACTAAACGTCGCAGGTGCCACTGGGTGTGTGGGGGGGGGGGGGGGAAGGGGAGGAGCCAAGGGATGGATCCAAAACAAAGTTAAAGTCACCCCCCAAGTATCACTACTCCCTCGCTAAGGTCTGTCAACCTGCCAACTAAGTTCTTGCAATACAATAACTGCCCCTAGTTCGGGAGATTACAGCCAGCTACAGTGAGCACAGTGCCCGCAATGTGCAATTTAAGAAACACGAATCTGCCCTCGGGGTCAATCAGGGTGTCTAGTACCTTGTGCTGTAGAGATCTGTGGAGACCGATGGAAACTCCCTTGGACTTGGTGACTGGGTTGACGCTGTGGAACCAGACCAGGTAGTAACGGTTGTGCATATCCGGAACATGGACCTTCTTAAAGTGATTCTCCTGCAAGATAAGAACATGAGAACGTTTCCTATGAAGCTGATATAGAATTTGGTTACACTTCTGAGGGACATTAAGCTCCCGAGTAATGAGAGTGCAAATATTAAGGGAGGTCATACAGTGCTGGCCAAAAGTATTGGCACCCCTGCAATTCTGTCAGATAATACTCAATTTCTTCCAGAAAATGATTGCAATCACAAATGCTTTGGTAATAATATCTTCATTTAAATTGTCTTCAATGGAAAACCACAAAAAGAATTGTCAAAAAGCCAAATTGGATATAATTCTACACCAAACATAAAAAAGGTGGTGGACAAAAGTATTGGCACCCTTTGAAAAATCATGTGATGCTTCTCTAATTTGTGTAATTAACAGCACCTGTTACTTACCTGTGGCACATAACAGGTGGTGGCAATAACTTAATCACACTTGCAGTCAGTTGAAATGGATTAGAGTTGACTCAACCTCTGTCCTGTGTCCTTGTGTGTACCACATTGAGCATGGAGAAAAGAAAGAAGACCAAAGAACTGTCTGAGGACTTGAGAAGCAAAATTGTGAGGAAGCATGAGCAATCTCAAGGCTACAAGTCCATCTCCAAAGACCTGACTGTTCCTGTGTCTACCGTGCGCAGTGTCATCAAGAAGTTTAAAGCCCATGGCACTGTGGCTAACCTCCCTAGATGTGGACGGAAAAGAAAAATTGATGAGAGATTTCAACGAAAGATTGTGCGGATGGTGGCTAAAGAACCTCAACTAACATCCAAACAAGTTCTAGCTGCCCTGCAGTCCGAGGGTACAACAGTGTCAACCCGTACTATCCGTCGGCGTCTGAATGAAAAGGGACTCTATGGTAGGATACCCAGGAAGACCCCACTTCTGACCCAGAGACATAAAAAAGCCAGGCTGGAGTGTGCCAAAACTTACCTGAGAAAGCCAAAAACTTTTTGGAAGAATGTTCTCTGGTCAGATGAGACAAAAGTAGAGCTTTTTGGGAAAATGCATCAACATAGAGTTTACAGGAAAAAAAAAAGAGGCCTTCAAAGAAAAGAACACGGTCCCTACAGTCAAACATGGCGGAGGTTCCCTGATGTTTTGGGGTTGCTTTGCTGCCTCTGGCACTGGACTGCTTGACCGTGTGCATGGCATTATGAAGTCTGAAGACTACCAACAAATTTTGCAGCATAATGTAGGGCCCAGTGTGAGAAAGCTGGGTCTCCCTCAGAGGTCATGGGTCTTCCAGCAGGACAATGACCCAAAACACACTTCAAAAAGCACTAGAAAATGGTTTGAGAGAAAGCACTGGAGACTTCTAAAGTGGCCAGCAATGAGTCCAGACCTGAATCCCATAGAACACCTGTGGAGAGATCTCAAAATGGCAGTTTGGAGAAGGCACCCTTCAAATCTCAGGGACCTGGAGAAATTTGCCAAAGAAGAATGGTCTAAAATTCCAGCAGAGCATTGTAAGAAACCAATTGATGGTTACCGGAAGCGGTTGTTCGCAGTTATTTTGTCTAAAGGTTGTGCTACCAAGTATTAGGCTGAGGGTGCCAATACTTTTGTCCGGCCCATTTTTGGAGTTTTGTGTAAAATGATCAATGATTTGACTTTTTTTTCATTCTCTTTTGTGTTTTTTCATTGCAAGCAAAATAAATGAAGATATTATTAACAAAGCATTTGTGATTGCAATCATTTTCTGGAAGAAATTGAGTATTATCTGACAGAATTGCAGGGGTGCCAATACTTTTGGCCATCACTGTAGTCAGGAGGAGGGAGGGGAGGAAGGATGACACAGGAGGAACAAACAATAGGAAGGAGAGGACAGACCAGTACATGGAAACTAAGATGAACAGGGACTACAAGCAACAAGGAAAAAAAAAGAGAAAACAAAAAACCCCCACAAATATGGGGTGGAGAAAATAACCTCCACCCCATATTTCAGCTAAACAAGCAAACAAACAAACAAAATGAAGAGAATCTAAGCAAATGGAAGGAAGAGACATGGAAACCAGAGCTAAGAGAAGAAAGGAAAAGAATAGGAGGGAAAGGGAGAAAGAAAAAGAAAGGAGGGAGAGGAGGAAGAAGAGGAAAGGGGGAAACGGTGTGGTCCCTGAGGGTGCGCTGAGGCCCGACAAGTGGGCCTTACTCGTGATACACCGCGGCCCCACAAGGAGAGCTACAACCACAGAAGGTACGGCTAATCAGTAGTTGAGCAATCAAATATCACAAGGTACACAGCATCAAGTTGGAGGAGCCTGACTGGAACTTGGCTGAGCATCTGAAGCGGGAGCTCCTAGGGCGACGTTAGGGCTAGGCTGGTGGAACAGGAGCAGGGGTGCCAGACAGACAAGGCTAGTCAAAGACAGATGCTGGAGGCAATCCGAGGGCCACCGTGAAAGCTGGAATGTCATCTGGATGCGTTAAGGCAAGTGCGGCCCCCATGATGAACCCATAGGTGGAAGGGGAAGCCCCACGAGTACGGCATTTGGTGTTGAATGAGCAAGTCCAAGAGTGGCTTCAAGGCACGCCACTTAGCAAGAGTAATCCGAGATAAGTCCAGGAGCAAGTTGATGGGAATATCCTGGAACATAACCTGATGAGACTCTCTGGCTTTACGCATGATGGCTTCCTTCAGCTGATACCTGTGCACTCTACAAATGACGTTTCTGGGGTTTGCAGAGTCTAGAGGACGGGGGCACAGGGAGCAGTGTGCACGGTCGAGTTCAAGCGGAGACCCTTGCGGAACCCCAGCAATGAGTTGAAGATTAGGCATAAGGTAGCGTCCACTTGCTGGGGCTCAATAGATTCAGGGAGACCCCGAACCCTGATGTTGTTGCGCCTGTTCCTGTTTTCAAGGTTGTGAAGGAGGTCCACCAAATACTGTAGCTGGTGAGTGTGAGAAGAAATGGCGGAATCATGGGCAGAGAGTTGAGATGCAGAGGAAGCCGAAGAGGACTCTAGGTTGTCCACCCTCTCCTCCAGACACTACACAGTAGAGCGGACAGCAGTGAGCTCAGACTTGTAAGACTGTTCCAGCCAGGACACATACGCCTCCATATCAACTTAGTCGGAATGGCAGCAAGGCAGACACTCAAGTGACAGAGTTCGTCCAGGGTATCAGAAGCAAACGCAGGGGATGAGAGAGAACCGATAGCAGCATCCTCAGGTCCGCCCCAGCACCTAATTCCAAGAGGAGCCAATCCTGTGCCAGGAAGAATTGTCACAGGATCACGAGGGCGTGATAGCTGGCATGGTTGCAGCAGGGGTGCAGGGCCATCAGGTGGAGAGGCAGAGTGGCAACCAGAGGCAGGACCATGCAAAGTGGCAGCAGAATGCCCCCCTGTGTCAGGAGGAGCAGACTGAGTGTCTGCAGGCTGAGGAGTCAGGCTGGCAGGGGAGTTGGAGAGATGAGCTATCCAGGGACCAGGGGAGCTATGCACAGTTCCAGAAGGTCCGTTCTCAGCCTGCAGAGGCCACAGAGAAGGCTGCGGGGCTCACAACACCGGGCGATGTAGCAGGAGCGCTAGTGAGGAGGCAGGAGATGGCAGCAGTGAGGGCCAGTCCCCCTCCGATGCTCTCGTTGACAGGGAAGAGGAGGGGGCCAAGTGGTACCCGGATCTTCCCGTGGCCCACATTGAAGGGTACTGGGCACAAGCGGAGCCTCCGCATGAGGGAGGGGTGAGGCTCCAGGGCTTCCAAGAGAGTCAGGTTCCGGGGTAGCAACAACCGCCGGTGGTGAGGAGACCGGAGAGCTTCAGGAAGGCAGAGCAGCGTCGGGCGCCAGCTTGGGGGCCACCATGCTGGGATCATCTGCATGCGGGCCCCAAAAGAAGCATGCTATGGAGGCCTATCGCGGGACACCCTGTGGGGTTGAAGAGGACCGCTGCGGCATCCTGCAGGATTTGCCCATCTCCAGGACTGGTGAGTAGGTGCCGGTCAGCACTTGTAGTGTGATCCTAGGCCGCCCAGGAAAGGAGCTGAGTCGAACGTGTCCTCACTCCTCCATAGCCAAGCCACGCCCTTTTTTTTTTTTTTTTTTAATAAAGATATATATACACAGTTGAAACCAGAAGTTTACATACACTATATAAAAAGACACATATGCATGTTTTTCTCACTATCTGACATGAAATCAGAATAAACCTTTCCCGTTTTAGGTCAATTAGGATGACTAAAATTATTAATATTTGCCAAATGCCAGAATAATGAGAGAGAGAGAGAGAGAGAGAGAGAGAGAGAGAGAGAGAGAGAGAGAGAGAGAGAGAGAGAGGAGAGAGAGAGAGAGAGAGAGAGAGAGAGAGAGAGAGAATTTTTGAAGGAATTTTTATTACTTTCTGCATAGTCAAAAGTTTACATACACTAAGATTACTATGCCTTTAAACAATTTGGAACAGCCCATATGATGATGATGTCATGTCTTTGGAAGCTTCAGTTTTTTTGGAAACTACTCCTTTACCCAACTTACATGTAAAAATAATACTAAAAATGATTAGGTATCACCACAGCCAAATTATTAAAGTATAAATGTATTTATCCCATACAGTGAACATAACTGAGAAAAAAAAATCACCAGTTTCTGCTCACCTCTACCTTGAAAAAATGGTATAAAAATGCTTAAAAAAAGCAAACAAAAAAAAAAACTACAACTCAGCCAGCAAGAAAACTGAGCTGGAATATGGCAATGCAAAGAATTTTTTTTTTTTTTCAAAGTATTTTTAAAAAGAGCAGAGAAAAAAAAAAAGCTATATTTATGTATTCTCTCTCTAATGGTAGTGACCCTATTCTGAAATTGCCAGAGAAGCAATTTCCAAAAAGTGCAGAAACTGTCAGATACCAGAGAGCAGTAGAACAAGCTACCTAAATCTCACACTGGACTGGGAGATAGGACTAAGGCAACCCAAACATCTTCACCAGAGCCAGTCCCAAAGCCGGTTGGATTTGAGAAGGATTTAGATCCAGAATATCACCCCAGAAGCTTAGTGTAAGAAATAGATGCTGTACAATTTGAAATCAAATATGACCCACAGCAATTCTCACAGTGCAGTTCAAACCAGGAGAGCAGAATCAAAGGGATAAACACGTTCAAGCTAAGATTAAATCCAAGAGAATTAGTCAAAGTTCAAATCAATAAACAAGCCAAGGTCAGAAATTCATCAATCCAACAGAAACAATTAGGGGGCGTTCACACTACCGTTGGTGACCGTCAGTAGTGTCCGTTGCTATTGTCCGTTACAAGATTTTAGCATCGGACACTAGCTGAACCATCAGAAATCCCTTAAAATTTCCATTCATTTCAATGGGTTTTTATATTGTGTCCGTTAGTGTCCATTTGTGTCCGTTTACACCAAATCCGTCAGAAGTCCGTTTTTTTTTCGTGGACAAAAAATTCTACATGCAGGACTTTTTTGTCCGTTTGGAAAAATGGATTCTTGACAGACTGCAAGTGTTATTTAAAAAAAAAAAAAAAAAAAAAAAAGGTTTGCACTCCTGTGCACTGTAAAAAAAAAAACAAGTTATGCCCTGTACCTCCACCACTCAGTCTGAAAATCTACCTCAACTGTTTCGCTATTTATATGTTTAATTAAATTTATTTTTCATGACAGTGATTTTTGAAGATAACTTTATATACAATAAAATATTTTAATAATTTTTTTTTTTTTATTAAAACAAATGTGTTTTTTTATTCACAAATTACAAACAGAGCCAAAAGGATGAACAAACACACTTTCTTTGAAGGCGGTGTCAGGGGAGGGACCCTCGGTGGACAAAGTGTATGTTTACACTTTGTCCACTGAGGGCCACCCCCCATGACACCACCCTTAAGAAAGCATGTGCATAAGACAAGCTCAGGCAAAAGGATGAACAAACACGCTTTCTTTAAAGGCGGTGTCAGGGGAGGGACCCTCGGTGGAAAAAGTGTATATTTACACTTTGTCCACTGAGGGCCACCCCCCATGACACCACCCTTAAGAAAGCATGTGCAAAAGACAAGCTCAGGCAAAAGAATGAACAAACACGCTTTCTTTAACCCCTTCACGCATTCTCACGTACATGTACGTGGGAGAATGTGGTTAGTTACCGCATCCCCACGTACAGGTACGTGATGGTGATCGAGCGGGCTCAGAAGCAGAGCCCGTGCGATCACCGCGGGAGCCCGGCTGTATTTGACAGCCAGGCTCCCGCTGCAACAGTGATAACACCGATCCCCGCTGTTTAACCCTTAAGATGCCGTGGTCAATAGCGACCGCGGCATTTTAAGTGTTTGCTAGCGGCACTGAGTGCCGCGGGCGGCATCGGGAGAGGGTGTTAGCTGTAACTGACAGCTAACATCCTGCTCCTTAACCTCCGATCGGCGCTCAACGCCGATCGGGGTTTTTAACCCCTTGGATGCCGCTGTCAAACATGGCCGGCCGCCCGCTCACTATGTAACTGACAGCTAACACCCTACTCCATAACCCCCGGTTGGAACTGAGTTCCGATTGGAGGTTTTAACCCCTTGGATGCCGCGGTCAAACATGACCACGGCATTCAAGGGGTTCCGCCATCTTGCCCCCCCTGACACCCCCCGCGTCGAGATCGGGGGGCGCCGATATCTATAATCTGCAGCCTGGGGTCTGCCAAGTGACCCCAGGCTGCCTGGAGACCCCACTACCTGGTTGATCCTGCCGAGACCTGCGGAAGTCAGCGCTGTGTTTTCATAGCGCTGACTTCCTGTATAGACTGCAAGACACTTGCATGCTTGTGTCTTGCAGTCTATAGTACTGAGCCAGAGATCAAAGTATCTCTGGCTCAGGTGTCCTAATGGGACACATGAAAAAGTAAAAAAAAGTGAAAAATAAATAAATAAAGTATGTGAAAAAAAATTTATAAAAGAATAAAGCCCCAAAAATTCCCTTTTCCTATATAAAATGAATTATATAAAAAATAAACCTAAAAATGAATAAAAACAATACATATTTGGTATTGCCGCATCCGTAACAACCTGTACAATAAAACTGAAACCATATTTATTGTACACGGTGAACGTCGGGGAAAAAAAAACGCAAAAAAAGCGCCAAAAGTAATGATTTTTCGCCATCTCACCTTACAAAACATGCCATAAAAAGTGATAAAAAAGTCATATGTACCCCAAAACAGTACCAATAAAAAGCACAGGTTGTCCCGCAAAAAATAAGCCCTAAACCAACTCTCTAAACTGAAAGATAAAAATGCTACGCATCTTAGAAGATGGTGATGCAAAAAAAATTGATTTATGTCCCCAAATGGGTTTTTGTTCTGCAAAATTGGTATTGCATAAAAAAACAGTATAAATGAGGTATCGCCGTAATCGTACCGACCCGCAGAATAAAGATAACATGTTACTTACACTCTACGCTGCATGGTGAAAAATTTAAAAGGTAAAATGCAGTGCCAGAATTGATGGGGTTGTTTTTCAATCCACCAAGAAAGAGTTAATAAAATTTATTTAATAAGTTGTAAGCACCTAAAAATTATGTCATTAAAAAATACATCTCATACTGCAAACAACAAGCCCTCATATGGCTACATCAACGGAGAAATAGAGAAAATATAGCTCGTAAAATGTGAAGACAAAAACCCCAAAAAATCGCCAAATCATTAGAACATAACTGGCTGCGGCAGGAAGGGAATGTATAAACTGTGCGAGCATATTTGAGGGTACAAACCAGATTTAGAGCTTACGAGGGATAATAAACCAGAAGTGACCCCCAGAGTGACCTCCCCAATAATAGGAACTACTGGGGAAATAGTAGGGAATTTAGTGTACCCAATTTTCTACGCACAGCTTACATATTCACTTTTCCCCATCTGCTGTGCAGTCACGTCTGGGATACTAATGCTCGTTACACCCCTTGATAAATTCTTTGAGGGGTGCACTTTTCTAAATGGGGTCATTCCCTAGGGGATTACACTTTACTGGTACTTTAGAGGCTCTGCAAACATGACATGGCATCCAGATCCCAAACATCTGAATCTGCGCTCCAAAAGCCACATAGCGCTCCTTCCCTTCTGTGCCCTACTGTATTCCCAAACTGCAGTTTATACCCACATGTATTACACTTGTCGTACCCAGAATAACATACTTAATGTCATATGTGGGTATAAACTGCTGTTTGGGCACAGCCGAGCACAGAAGGGAAGGAGCGCTATTTGGTTTTTGGACGCCATTGCACTTTTGCAGAGCTGAAATGCCAGTACAGTGGAATCCCCTGACATGTCACCCATTTTGGAAACTACACCCCTGAAGGAATTTATCCTGGGGTACAGTGAGCATTTTTAACCCCCAAGTGTTGCTATAATTTATTATCCATAAATGAATACGCAGCTGATGGTGAAAGGTGAAAATGACAATTTATCCAGGAATATGACATTTCAGTGCGTAATATGTTATGCCCGGCTTGTATCAGAGATGAACGCTCCAAAAGCTGTTGTGCCCGGGATACCCGCTCACCAGTTTTTGGAGTGTGTGTCTGTGCAGACATAAACTGGGCACAACATATTGGGCACTGAAATGGCGTATCTATAGAAACATTTCATTTTTAACTTTTCATTATCAGCTGCGCATTCATTTCTGGAAATTAAAAGAATGCAACACTTAAGGGTTAATAATGCTCGCTACCCCACTTGATAAATCCCTTGAAGGGTATAGTTTCCAAAATGGGGTGACATGTCTGCGGATTCCACTTTACTGGCAATTCATGGGCTCTGCAAAAGTGCCATGGTGTCCAAAAAGCAAACTGTGCTCCAAAAACCAAAATAGCACTCCTTCCCTTCTGTGCCCGGCTGTGCCCAAACAGCAGTTTATATCCACATATGGCATTAAGTACGTTATCGTGGGTACACCAGTGTCATACATGTGGGCATAAACTGTCATTTGGGCACACAGCAGGGAGCAAATGTGAAGGAGCGCTATGTGCTTTTGGAGCGCATATTTAGATTGTTGTTTTTTTGGACGCCATGTCACATTTGCAGAGACCCTAAAATTGCCCCTACAAAATGGGGGTCACTTCTTGGGGAATTCCAATTTACTGGCACCTCCAGGGCTCTGCAAAAACAACATGGCGACGAGAAAGTACTCCAAAAGCTAAAAAAAAACACAGTGCTCCTTCCCTTCTGAGCCCTGCTGTGTGCCCAAGCAGCAGTTTATACCCACATATTTAAATTTTTTGTCCCCAGGATAGCCCACTTAATAGTTTTAGGAGTTTATGTCTCTGATGCCACAAAGTGGCCGCAACGTATTAGGCACTGAAATTGGATATTTCTTTAACAACTTTAATTTTCACTTTGTACATTAATTTTTGGGAAGCATTTTTAGGCTCAAAATCATAATATCCCTTGATACATTCCTTGAGGGGTGTAGTTTCTAAAATGGGGTCACTTTTAGGGGGTTTCCATTGTACTGGTACTTTAGGGGCTCTGCAAATGCAGCATGGCATCTGAAAACTATTCCAGCCACATCTGCCCTCCAAAAGCCAAATAGCGCTCTTTCCATTCTGAGCCCCACCATGTACCCATACAGCAGATTACAACCACATATGGGGCATTTCTGTGTTCAGAAGAAATTGTGTAACAAACTGTGGGGTGTTTTTTCTTCTTTAACCACTTGCAAAAATTAAAAATATGTCGCTAAATGGACGGTTTATTGGAAAAAAAGTAATTTTACATTTTTACGTCCCTAAATCAATAAAATCTGTGAAACAGCTGTGAGGTCAAAATGCTCACTATACCCCTAGATAAATTCTATGAGGGGTGTAGTTTTAAAAATGGGGTAACTTTTTGGGGGTTTCCATTGTATTGGTACTTTAGGGGCTCTGCAAATGTGACATGGCACCTGAAAACTATTCCAGCAAAATCTGCCCTCCAAAAGCTAAATAGCGCTCTTTCCATTTTGAGCCCTGCCATGTACCTATGCAGCAGATTACAACCACATATGGGACATTTCTGTGTTCAGGAGAAATTGTGTAATGAACTTTGGGGAGCTTTTTCTCCTTTGTCCTCTTGTGAAAATAAAAAATTTGGGGCTAAATTGACGGTTTATTGGAAAAAAAGTAATTTTTCATTTTAATGTCCCAATGTTAATAAAATTTGTGAAACAGCTGTAGGGTCAAAATGCTCACTATACCCCTTGATATGTTCTGTGAGGGGTGTAGTTTTCAAAATGGGGTCACTTTTAGGGGGCTTCCACTGTATTGGTACTTTGAGGGCTCTGCAAATGCGACATGGTACCTGAAAACTATTCCACTAAAATCTGCCTTCCAAAAGCCAAATAGCGCTCTTTCCATTCTGAGCCCTGCCATGTACCCATACAGCAGATTACGACCACATACGGGGTATTGCCGTGTTCAGGAGCAATTGTTTTGCAAACTGTGGGGTGCTTTTTCTCCTTTAACCCCTTGTGAAAATGAAAACTTTGGGGATAAAGTGACATTTTAGTAATGTTTCATTTATACATCCCAGTGTTAGCAAAATCTGTGAAACAGCTGTAAGGTCAAAATACTCACTATACCCCTTGATGAATTCTGTGAGGGGTGTAGTTTCCAAAATGGGGTCACTTTTTGGTGTTTTCCTTTGTACTGGTACTCTAGGGGCTTTGCAAATGAGACATGGCACCTGAAAACTATTCCAGCAAAATCTGCTTTTCAGACGCCCAGTATGACTCCTTCCCTTCCGTGCGCTGCCATTCACCCAAACATCAGTTTACACCCACTTATGGGGTATTTCCGTGCTCGGGAGAAATTGCATAACAAACTGTGAGATGCATTTTCTCCTTTAACCCTTTGTGAATATGTTAATTTTAGGGCTAAATTAAGGAATTAGTGGGAAAAAATTAAATGTCTAAATTTCACCTCCATATTGTTTTAATTCCAGTGAAATGCTTAAAGGGTTAACAAACTTCCCAAATGTTATTTTGAATTATTTGAGGGGTGCAGTTTTGAAAATGGGGTCATTTATGGAAGTTTCTAATATATAGGCCATTATAATCCTCTTCAGAACTGAAGTGGTCCCTAAAAAATTAGTTTGGGAAATTTTCTTGTAAATCTGCAAAATCGCTGTTACACTTGTAAGCCTTCTAACATCCAAAATAAATAACAGGACGATTAAAAGATGATGCCGATATATAGCAGAGATATGGTAGATGATATGTATTAATGTATTTGGGTGGTATGACTATCTGTCTGAAAAGCAGAGCATTTCACATTTTGAAAATTGCGATTTTTTTTCCAAATTTCCATCAAATTTCCTATTTTTTTATAAATAAATACAAAAATATTCATTAGTGTTTACCACTAACATGAAGTACAATGTGTCACGAAAAAACAATCTCAAAATCACTTGTGTAAGTTAAGTTGTCTCAAAGTTATTGCCATATAAAGTGACACATGTCCCCCTCCAGCTACCCCCCAGGGTTTAATGTCCTCCTTCAGTTGCCCCCAGTTTAATGTCACCCTCCATCTACCCCCAGTTTAATGTCCCCCTTTATCTGCCACCATCTTAATGTCCCCCTTTCATCTGCCACCAATTTAATGTCCCCCCTTCATCTGTCATTAGCAAAAGCGAGTGTAATTGTACCATCAGGCAGAGGGATGTCGTACTCTATATAAGCGAAATGTTTCATCTTAGAGGACCTTTCCCTCATTAAGTCGCCGCTGCCACTGAAAGTAGTCAGAACAGTATCAAACAAAAATGTACAGCCTATCAGAGACACAAACTTAGGAAAAAGGTTTAAATAAGTAGGGAGAAGACCATACTTACCAACAGTGTCTTTAATACCGCTACAGCGGTATAGAGAATGGCCTATACTAGTCAGTCTGTGCAATCCAGTGCTACTGGAAAAAGGCTACAGAAGTGTAACAGAAAAAAGGGATCCAGGAAACAGGACCTGCAAAAAAGGTTCTGGAACCTGAAGTGACAAAATCACTTCCCCCGGATTAAAAAACCTTTCTCTCCCTCTTCGCTTTAATTCCACTGCTATAGGAAGTGTGGTGTGTCTTTGTGGCAGACTGGAATAGAACCATAACTGCAACAGAATGGCAATGTGGGGAATTTGTGTCTGAGACGCTGTCATCAGTTTAAACTGAGCATAAACACCTGAAGCATAAGCTCTGCTGAAGAGCTCAGCCAGGCAGGAGATGTATAGAGGTTTATATTAACCCTGCAATACAGCCTCCAAGTTCAGAAACTTGTGAACCGAGAGCAAGGCAGGTGGTTTGGTCTCCGCAACCAGAAATGAACGCACACGCGGTAGTTCAAGAAAAGAATATATATTTACTATAAGTTAATAAAGGCTATTTGAAGGTAAAATGACAGGGATAAAGACAAGCAAAATATACAATAAAGCATGAACAATTTCAAGGCAAATTCTGCAATGGTTTCTACTTTTACTCTGTCCAATTCTGCAGTATGGACACTGAATGAACAATATACTCAAAACTATCCCTAACTGACCCTGACATCACATTTGGGTGCACCCCCTTTTCCCCAGTGGTCCAGGTGGACCGCTTACAGTCTGTAGAAGCGCGCGGTGGGGCCCAAAGTCGTTCCTTTCTTTTATAGTGAAACGTCCTCTCCTCACTGTTATCAGGATCTTGGGAGAAATGAAGTCCTCTTTAACAGGGAAACCCAATGAATGCAATGTAATCCAACAGCAGATTCCACTCAGCACACTGACAGTCCTGCCGAATCCATACACTGAGCTGGGATGTAAGCGGGGGTTTAGCAGGTGCTGTCCAGTACATCAACAGCACTGCGAGTCTCTATCTGTGGTATCCATATACACAGTCACAATGTCAGCCTCACTGATCAGCCACTGAGTACAGTTCCTTTCACGTGGACTCACTAGTCCTGTTGTCTCTTTACACTCTGTTTGTCTATGGACAAAAATACAGCTTAGCTGTACAGAAAAATCTCCACACCAGTTCAATACAACACTTGCTAAGATGCCTGCTGCTCTCTGTCTCGTCACTTCCTGCTTCTCTGCTCACATTCTGTCTGCAGAACAGGCAAGCTGACATAAAAGGGGGGTGAGTCACTCCAGCACCCCAAACACAACAAAAAAAGGGGCCGCTTTAAAAAAAAAAAAAAAAAAAAAAAAAATTTAAACAATAAAATTTTTTAAAAAAAAAAAAAGCTTGGGACAACATTGGCTGTCTCTTACAAACTGACACATAATGAATGCACAGCCTGCCCAGCCGCAAACATCTCACCTGAGATCAGACAAGGGCAGGCACACCCAGCCCAGAATGGCCACAGTGCAGCAGGGAGAAACAAGGAAACCTTAGGAGTAAAAAAACTCCCAAGGAAAAAGATGAACAGCTAAAAGAGGAGAAAAAACTTACAAAAATGTAGTTAACCCCCAAATCCTTAGGAAAAAATGGGAGGACAAAGAGCCTCCCTCCACCTGTACAACACACAGGACAGAAAAAAAAACACAGTGAGGGAAGGTCTCCTTGGCCTCTTAAAGGGGAGTATCTTTTAATTAATTATGTAAATTAAAAATTCTGCCTGTCCTACCAGCACACAGGGGCAGAGATACCCCATATTGTGCTGCTGTTCGGACATAAGGGGAATGCCTCTTACTTTGGAACATTCCTGTACATGTTGTATTTGTATCTGCTTATCTTTGCTGCTGTAACATACTGAATTTTCCCATGGTGGGACTATTATTATTATTATTATTATTATTAAAAAGAGTGGTGCTCCTTCCCTTCTGAGCCCTCCTATGTGCTCAAAAAGGAGTTTACGCCCATTTAATAGTTTTAGGAGTGCATGTCTCTGATGACAGAAAGTGGGTGCAACACATTGGGCACTGAAATTGCATATTTGTTTAAAAATTTCAATTTTTACTTTTTACATGTAATGTAATGTTTGTGAAGCACTCTTGGGCACAAAATGATAATACCCCTTGAGAAATTCCATGACGGGTGTAGTTTCTAAAATATCACTTTTGGGGGTTTCTATTGTATTGGTACTTTAGGGGCTCTGCAAATGAAACATGGCACCTGAAAACTATTCCAGCAAAATCTTCCCTCTGAAAGCCAAATAGCACTCTTTCCATTCCGAGCCCCCCAATTATCCATACAGCGGATTACGACCACATATTGGGTATTGCCGTGTTCAGGAGCAATTGTTTTTTTTCTTTAACCCCTTGTGAAAATGAAAACTTTGGAGATAAAGGGACGTTTTTCATTTACACATAATAATAATAATAGTCCTTTAATAGTCCCACAGTGGGGAAATTCAGTGTGTTACAGCAGCAAAGATAAGATAAGCAGATACAAATACAAATACAACATGTACAGGAATGTTCCAAGGTGAGAGGCATTACATTAATAGCAGACAGACAGATAGGAAGTAGCAGGGGGGGGGGGGGGGATTTAACAGGCAGAGAGATATTTCAGTTCTCTGTATGTAATGATCTCCGCTTAGGTCGGTGTTGGTTGTACAGCCTAACCGCGGTGGGGAGGAAAGACTTCCGATAGCGCTCCTTCTCACACCTAGGGTGGAGCAGTCGGTCACTGACAGTACTGCCCAGCGCAATCACAGTCTCATGCATAGGATGGGAGTTATTCTCCCGCATGGAGCTCACCACGGACAGTATCCTTCTGTCACCCACCACCTGCACTGGGTCCAGTGGGCTCCCCAGGACAGAGCTGGCCCTTCTAATCAGCTTGTCAAGTTTATTTCTGTCCCTGGTTGATATACTGCTCCCCCAGCAGGCCACTCCAAAGAAGATGGCTGATGCCACTACCGAGTTGAAGAAAGTCCTAAGAAGTGCCCCCCGGATTCCAAAGGCTCTCAGCTTCCTAAGCAGGTAGAGCCTGCTGTGGCCCTTCCTGTACAGGGCCTCCATATGATCTGCCCAGTCCAGCTTATTATTAAGGAGCAGACCCAGGTACTTATAGGTGTTCACAATCTCGATGCCTGTCCCCAGGATGTCCACTGGTTTTGGAGGGCATCTGCCTTTACGGAAGTCTACCACCATCTCCTTGGTCTTCCCCGCGTTAATCTTCAGGTGGTTCCGGTGGCACCAGTCCACAAAAAACCGGTTCATCCCAATGTTAATAAAATCTGTGAAACAGCTGTGGGATCAAAATGCTCACTTTACCTCCCGATGAATTCTGTCAGAGGTGTAGTTTCCAAAATAGAGTCCCTTTTGGGGGGTTTCCATTGTATTGGTACTCTAGGGGCTCTGCAAATGCGACATAGCACCTGAAAACTATTCCAGCAAAATCTGCTTTTGAAATGCCAAGTGTCGCTCCTTCCCTTCTGTGCGCTGCCATTCGCTCAAACATCAGTTTATACCACACATGTGCTTGGGAGAAATTGTATAACAAATTGTGTAATGCATTTTCTCCTGTAACCCTTTGTGAATGTGTTAATTTTAAGGCTAAATGAATGTATTATTGAAAAAAAAACTGAAATATCTAAATTTCACCTCCATATTGTTTTAATTCCCGTGACATGCTAAAAGGGTTAACAAACTTCCAAAATGCTGTTTTGAATTATTTAAGGGGTGCAGTTTTGAAAATGGGGTCATTTATGGGGGATTTCTAATATACAGACCTTCATAACTGAAGTGGTCCCTAAAAAATTAGTTTGGGAAAATCTGTTGTAAATCTGGAAAATCGCTGTTACACTTGTAAACCTTCTAACGTCCAAAATAATTTAAAGGACAATTAAAAGATGATGCCAATATAAAGCAGAGATATGGTAGATAATATTTATTAATGTATTTGGGTGGTCTTAAGACAGAGCATTTCACATTTTGCAACTTTCCATCAAATTTACTGTTTGTTTGTTTTTTTTTATAAATAAATACAAAAATATTGATCAATCCCTAGGAACTTGTTTTTGTCAGTCATTGGACCATTTTTTTCATTCTTCAGGTTCTGAATGGCACAGATGTGAACGCACCCTAAAATAATAAATGGAATGTTTTAACAAAAAGCTGATCTCATACTGCCACATATGGACTGTCCTAGCACATGATGTGGGTGCTGCTGTCAGGGGTTAATTCACTCCACTTACTCAATCTTGCACTCATCCTTTACTCAGGCTACAAATTGAGTATAAATCACACCCAAACATTGCTACCACTACTAATTTTGATGGGTTAAAAGCAACCCACACACAGATACACAGATCTCTCTACAGTCAGACACAAACACGACAGTGCCTATTTAAATTTTCAGGGACCACTGCTCTACTACCTCTCTTACTATCCTCTTGGTAACTGAAAGCACCAAACTGACTTATGGATCACCTTAAAATAATCTTCCTAAATATAACAGCTACTTTTAGAAGCACGAATGAGAGTCTACAGTGTGAAGAGATCCTGCTGGTTCCAACAATAGGGTCTCTAAATAAGTTATAATTGGGGCATGGACAAGGGTCTGTTCTTATAACACCATCCACAGATGAGTATTCAGCTTCTGGAAAGTGTTCTCTTTATTATCACAACGCCCAAGATATGTTATTGCATTTTGTGTGAAAAATTGTCTTTAAAAGTAAAATGACCTAATTATAGTGACCTGATTGTTGATGAAAGGGCTCTGATAATTCAGCTAATTATATTGCTTTTACTTTTGGTCAATAAAACTATAATAACAATTTGATTTGTGACAGGGAGTTTACTAAAAACAACTACTGTATACACAGCAAGGTTCATACTAGATTCCTGCCTTTAAAATAGCTGTGAATTATTACTGACATTGCAGTTAGCTATTGTATACCACATTACCATAATACAAAAATGCACACACTAAACAAAAGTCACAATAATATATATTTATGTCAGATAAATTGAGTTATTAAGCCTATTGTTCTAGGATTTTGTGCTACAACATCAGCAACTTTTCTGTGGAATGTTTAAGTGTCACGAAGAATTACCATAATCAAGTAAGGAAAAAGACATTAAATACACAGAATGTGATGATACAGAAAGAAAGATGAGAGTAGCACTGTGAACATTACCTGAACGGATTATTACAACCAACAGAAGGACTAAGTATCAGTTCATTCCATATTGTATAGTATTTAATAGCAATATAGATAAATATATATTTACTATTATATTAAAAAAACTGTAGTCAAGCATGGCTATTTTTAGGAATTTAATGGAATTTAATGTGGACCATCTTAAGCATAAGTCCCTAATGTTTTGAACCTGTAAAACAATTATTTTTCCATTGCTACTTATGAGCCACATTCAGTTACAGAAGACACGTTGATTAATTATGGAATATAACTGTTAATATAATTACAAATGCAACATCCTGGCAGACACTCTTTAAATTGTTTTATTTTATTTTATATCATGTCTGTGTCAGGCTTCAGATTCAGACTTTGTCTTGGATCCAGCAGGCTTTAGCATATAATTAGCAGGCAAACTCAGCTCTGCTTCATCGAAACTGAACTCTGCTATGCTGTCAAGCTGACTATATCTTTGTTTCTTCGGTGAGCTGCACTTCTGTCTGTAGTCTGACTCTCGGTTGTGCCAGGGAACTTGACTCCTGGCAGATCCAAGAAGGCGTCTCCATCAGAACTAGAACTAGAACTCGACTGGTTCTAACTGGTCCCCACCTTAGCTGCAGGGGACAGGGCTACTCTACTTCTCTCTAGAGGGGGATTTTTAATGGAATGGAAGATTTTATTCCATCTAAGATAACTCTGCCAGTTTGCTGCCACCTGATTGTGAACCAGGCACACTACATGTAATACACTTACATAACATTATAGTGAATGCACATTGGTGGAGGACCTGAAAAGAAAGTAAATAAGATGACATTGGATTAGCAGATAAAGATAGCAGTAAGGTATAGGAGTGGTAACACCACTCTGGGGTGTTACAGTTCAACTGGAACTGCTATCTCATGAGTCATTACGGTGTAAGGGCCCTTCTAACCACCATCACCTGGCTTTGCGACTGTAGAGGACTCCCTGTAACTGGAAGTTCCCCTTGGGGAACTGCCACCAGCATCAGGTACACCACAGGCCTCCTCAACACTATCCCAACTTGGGAGGTTGGCTGGAGGAGTTGGTTGAGTGTACCTAGCAAGTGTGCACTAGTTGCTGCCAAAGCAGCGCCAAGTTGGGTTACTGCATAGACTGTGCAAAATAAGAGTACATAAATAGCACTGTGTGATCTGAAAACCCTATTAAACCTGACTCTCTTTGTGCAATTTGACTCCTAACTGCCTTTTGTGGAGTAAACTGAGGACTTATATGTTCCTGTGTACATTGATGAGCAAAGGGGTAACAATATTCTGAACTTGTGACTTTCAGGCTCCATATCTCACCATCCACTACAGCTTCAAACGTGAGACTAACATAATTTTATAGACAATCATCTTGGCTATCTCATACAACTATTTAGCATATGATTAGTTATGCAGATTCTTGTCATGTAACTGCATTGTTACTGTTATACTCGTCAGTGTATAATTGACAGCTTTGAGAGGATTATTACAGCATGAATTATTACACTGTTAGTGTGAATTGTTCCAACTGGCTTGGCTAAGTTGTGTGCCACATTGCATATTCAGAGACTGTCGGCCATTCCTGGATTTTTAAACAAATACTGGATATACACCAGGCACTCCATCTATAGGTAAGAGGTGCTTTTGGGGGTCTCCATTCCAATTTGTCAAAGTAGATATGCAGCGGTGACACAAGTTGGGATCACAGGCCAGCTATTGCCCATTACTGAGTAAGGTCTGATTTGCGACCAAAATGTCTATGTATGGGCGAAAAATATACTGTACAATATATATGATGCAATTGATGCAGTTGATGTTTGTGGCATACTGCAATTTGATGATCAACATTTGTTGCTAATAAATACAGCTGTGCTTAAAAGTTTACATACCCCGGCAGATTTTTTGTTTTTTTGGCCTTTTTTTCAGAGAATATGAATGATAACACAAACCCTTTTTCTCCACTCATGGTTAGTGGTTGGTTGAAGCCATTTATTTTCAAACTTCTGTGTTTTCTCTTTTTAAATCATAATGACAACCAAAAACACCAAAATGACCCTGTTCAAAAGTTCACATACCCTGGTGATTTTGACCTGATAACATGCCCAGAAGTTGACACAAAGGGGTTTGAATGGCTACTAAAGGTATCATCCTCATCTGTGACCTGTTTGCTTGTAATCAGTGTGTGCGCATAAAAGTTGACTGAATTTCTGGGACCCAGACAGACTGTTGCATCTTTCCTCCAGCCAATGACATTTCTGGATTGTGAGTCATGGGGAAAGCAAAAGAATTGTCCACGGATCTACGGGAAAAGGTAGTTGAACTGTATAACACAGGAAAGGGATACAAAAAGATATCCAAGGAATTGATAATGCCAGTCAGCAGTGTTCAAACTGTGATTAACAAATGGAAACTCAGGGGCTCTGTAAAAACCAAACCACGGTCAGGTAGACTAACCAAAATTTCGGCCACAACTGCCCGGAAAATTGTTCGGGATGCAAAGAAAAAAACACACATAACATCAGCTGAAATACAGGACTCTCAGAAAACTATCGGTGTGGCTGTTTCAAGATGTACAATAAGGAGGCACTTGAAGAAAAATGGGCTGCATGGTCGAGTTGCCAGAAGAAAGCCTTTACTGCACAAATGCCACAAAGAATCTCGCCTTCAATACGCCAAACAGCACAGAGACGAGCCTCAAAACTTCTGGAATAATGGAATTTGGAGTGATGAGACAAAAATCGAACTTTTTGGCCACAACCATAAACGTTACATTTGGAGAGGTGTCAACAAGGCCTATGATGAAAGGAACACCATTCCTGCTGTAAAGCACGGAGGTGGATCAATGATGATGTGGGGATATGTGAGCTTCAAAGGCACAGGAAATTTGGTCAAAGTTGAAGGAAAGATGAATGCAGCACGTTATCAGCAAATACTGGAGGCAAATTTGCACTCATCAGCCAGGAAGCTGCGCATGGGATGTACTTGGACTTTCCAACATGACAACAATCCAAAACACAAGGCCAAGTCGACCTGTCATTGGCTACAGCAGAAGAAAGTGAAGGTTCTGGAGTGGCCATCTCAGTCTCCTGACCTCAATATCATTGAGCCACTCTTGAGAGTGTTGTGGAAATCTACTTTATTCCTGGATTATTTATTTGTATGCTGCAACATTTCTGGGCACAACTGCCCTAAAAGAGTTAAAGTCAGTTGAAATTGTCACTGTCAAACAAGATTCTCTACAGCTCTGCAGATGTTAACAATAGCCTCTTCAACTAATGCTACTTTTGTTTTTTGCAGATTTTGCTGCATTTTTTGAGCCAAGCCTTGTAGTGGCACAGAAGGAATGGGAAATATCTAGGAAGCACTTATACTTCTCCCTTCTGCTCAATCCATTACTAGCTTTGGCTCAAAGAACCGCACCTAAATCTGCATCACGCGATAGCAATATCTGACAGTCTCAGCCAATAGATAGTGGTAGGTGGACCTTACAGTACTGATGTCTTACAGGACTACATAAGCTTGTGCAATAATGACCAGCCATTAGCTGGTTTAATGGTGGAAACGTACACACATCTGAATTCTATCTCACTGCATCTCATAGCTATCCTATTAGCTAGGTTATAGGCAGCACAAATCAGAATTGAAAACTGAACAATCGTTATAGGAGTACTTAGAGAGAATGAAGAATGTTGATGACTTTTTTGATTATTTAACTAGCTCATCTCACAAGAGGATATTGTATTAGAGAGTGATGTGTTCTTGAGTCAGGTTTTTGTGTGTTTCTTCTCCTACATAATACATAATACACAGCTGGTGCATTCTGGATCTCCTTCACTGACACAAGTCCCTAGTAGTGATATGGCACCTGCTGAGCAATCTATTTCTTCTAGTCAAAACAGTCTTCCTCCTCTATTTGATGAGCTGGATGAGAACAGTCAGCATTGTGTGCAAGCAGAGGAAGAAGACATGATGACTGTTGGAGTTGGAGGAGGTAGTAGTGGCAGGAAGTGTGGTACTACTACTACTGGTAGTCATTCTGTTAGGGGAGCTAAGGGGATATCTGGAGGTGAAAATTGTAAGGGTGTGCATGGCCATGATCATGTGTTAGAAAAAAGTGGGGAAGATGATGATGATATTGCCATTGATTATTCTCTTGCAGATAAGACCTGGTGACCAGGTCAGGGTGGCAAGGTGACATCAGAAGAAGAGGGTGGTGAAAGTGGTGATAGTAGTAATTTCAGCCATTGCGCAGGCCCAACATCCCAAAAACTTGCCCGGGGCAGATCTAGTGGAACCTCAGGGTGCGGGTGGTAGCACTGGTGGTGCTAGTGGCAGACTTATTCCCACTGCTGCTGGCGACAGCAAGTACACACGGTCTTCTCATGTAGGAATTTTTTTGTACATTGCCAAACGATAAATCCATGGTGATATGCAAGATTTGCAAGCAGAAACTTAGCCGTGGTTGCGCAGGAACAAATGTAGTAATGACATCTCTACGTACTCACATGAAAAGGCATTGCTCTCTTATTTTGAAAAATAAAATTGGCAATGGAAATGGCAAGGGAAGTAAGCAAGTCTGTTCTTTTACTCTTCCCTGTGATCTTCCTGGTAGGCAGGCCATATCTAACCATAGCACTAGCACATGGTCATCATCAACATTATCACCAACAGTTTCTCCTCCTCCTCTTCCATAAGTGAATGTGTGGCCAGGAGATAGCAATATGCGCCCAGTCAAATGGCAGTTAGCTCACACCTGGCCAAGCTGCTGCTGTGCCACTTAGTTGATTTCACTGCAATTCAACAACTGATGGCATATGTTCAACCATGATAGAGGATACCTAGCCGTCATTTTTTTTTTAGGAAATCTGTCCATGACTTATATCTCCATGTGGTAAGGATATTCACGGCTCTCCAAGAAAATTCAGGAGCTCATGGAAAGGTTTCACCCCACAATTATCCAAAAAGAGAATCCAGGCACTCAAAAGGGATTATCATGTGCAATTCTTTTATTAAATAGGAAGTGCAATCCAAAACAGTGTGTGAAATGTTTTTCGGTCCTATATTGGACCTTCATCAGACCCTAATTCAAGATATAACACAAATATAGATATATAAACCTTTGCATTGGCGATAGAGCCTCTTGCTATTATCCTTAGGACGGACCCGGTTTACAAGGGAGTGATTATTGGCACTAAGGAGGAACGGACAGCCCTTTATGCAGACCACCTCCTATTATTTATGTCTGACCCTGCTCATACACTCCCTAGAGCTATGGCAATAATCGATAAATTTGGTATATACTCTGGTCTACGGATAAATTGGGCCAAATCATCATATATGCCCCTTTTTAGATAATCACTGGGAAATATGGGAGAATATATTTGTGGCCTGAAGGTTGTAGATGCCTGTAAATACTTAGGGATCCATATTTCCAATGATCATAGACAATTCCTGAGTTTAAATATATATCCACTGCTTGGTCATTTTTGGGCTAAATTTAGGGTGTGGGGGGCTTTACCCCTGTCCGTTGCAGGGCGGATTAATCTTATTAAAATGGTGGTCCTCCCCAAATGTTTGTATATTTTAGAACATGTGGCTGTGTCAGTACCACAGAAGTTCTTTAAGCGATTGGATTCCATACTTATTCCCTTTATATGGGGCAGTTCGAGGTCTAAATTACGTTTCTCCACATTGCAGCGACCTAAAGCTATGGGCGGGATGGCTCTTCCGGATATATTTTTATATTATCTTGCTGGTCAACTTCGATATCTTAGGTCCTGGTTGTTGGCGGATCCTCTGCCTGGCCCTGAGGCACATTTAGCATATCATCTACATATACCCAACCTATGGCCGGTTTTGGAACACCCACACCTGTATAGAGGTAGCTTGCTCCCAATCCATACATTGGCAATACAGGTCTGGCAGCGAGCTAAGCGGGTGGCGGCTTATACTGGAGTCTCTACTGAAACTCCGATATGGGATAACCCAGGTTTGACCGAATTATATGCCCTTCCGGATGCACGGAGTTGGAAACAGTTTGGAGTTACGTCCCTGGCTGATATTTATGATCAGGGCGTATTCCGCTCTTTCGACTCTTTGAGTACCCAATTTGGTATCCCTCGAACTCAATTTTTCAGGTTTCTCCAAATTAGACACGCCATGTCCACACAGTTTCCTCCACCGGCTGTCAGCATTTCCACATATCCCCTTATAGGGGTGCTCAGGTCTCAAGGTCCCCAGGGCCTTATCTCAGCATTGTATGCCCATCTTATACAGGTCAGGATGTCTCGTCTGGAAGCTCCGGCTCTAACGAAATGGCGCACTCTTATCCCTGCTCTCACAGACGAGACATTTTCTGACCTTTTGGAGTCGGCACAGTTTGTCTCCCCAGCCGCTAATAATAAGCTTATACAAGTAAACATTTTGAATCAAAGTTACTTGACCCCTGCACGTCTGCATAAAATGGGACGGCTACAACATCCTGGATGTTTACGGTGCACTGCTAGATATTGTGATTTTTGGCATATGATATGGGAGTGTCCTATAATTAAAGCATTTTGGACTGAGGTCGTGAACTTATTATCAGACATACAGTCATGTCCAAAAGTTTTGAGAATGATACAAATATTAATTTTTACAAAGTCTACTGCTTCAGTTTTTCTAATGGCAATTTGCATATACTCCAGAATGTTATAAAGAGTGATCAGCTTAACAGCAATTACTTGCAAAGTCAATATTTGCCTAGAAAATGAACTTCATCCCCAAAAACACATTTCAACATCATTGCAGCCCTGCCTTAAAAGGACCACCTAACATCGTTTCAGTGATTGCTCCATTAACACAGGTGTGGGTGTTGATGAGGGCAGGGCTGGAGATCAATCTGTCATGATTAAGTAAGAATGACACCACTGGACACTTTAAAAGGAGGCTGGTGCTTGCCATCATTGTTTCTCTTCTGTTAACCATGGTTATCTCTAAAGAAACACGTGCAGTCATCATTGCACTGCACAAAAATGGCCTAACTGGGAAGAGTATTGCAGCTAGAAAGATTGCACCTCAGTCAACAATCTATCGCATCATCAAGAACTTCAAGGAGAGAGGTTCCATTGGTGCCAAAAAGGCTCCAGGGTGCCCAAGAAAGACCAGCAAGCGGCAGGACCGTCTCTTAAAAGTGTTTCAGCTGCGGGATCGGGCTACCAGCAGTGCAGAGCTTGCTGAGGAATGGCAGCAGGCAGGTGTGAGTGCATCTGCACGCACTGTGAGGCGGAGACTCTTGGAGCAAGGCCTGGTCTCAAGGAGGGCAGCAAAGAAGCCACTTCTCTCCAGAAAAAACATCAGGGACAGACTGATATTCTGCAAAAGGTGCAGGGAGTGGACTGCTGAGGACTGGGGTAAAGTCATTTTCTCTGATGAATCCCCTTTTCGATTGTTTGGAACATCTGGAAAACAGCTTATTCGGAGAAGAAGAGGTGAGCGCTACCACCAGTCTTGTCTCATGCCAACTGTAAAGCATCCTGAAACTATTCATGTGTGGGGTTGCTTCTCAGCCAAGGGAATCGGCTCTCTCACAGTCTTGCCTAAAAACACAGCCATGAATAAAGAATGGTACCAGAATGTCCTCCAAGAGCAACTTCTCCCAACCGTCCAAGAGCAGTTTGGCGCTCAACAATGCCTTTTCCAGCATGATGGAGCACCTTGCCATAAAGCAAAGGTGATAACTAAATGGCTCAGGGAACAAAACATAGAGATTTTGGGTCCATGGCCTGGAAACTCCCCAGATCTTAATCCCATTGAGAACTTGTGGTCAATCATCAAGAGACGGGTGGACAAACAAAAACCAACAAATTCAGACAAAATTAAAGCATTGATTCTGCAAGAATGGACTGCTATCAGTCAGGATTTGGTCCAGAAGTTGATTGAGAGCATGCCAGGGAGAATTGCAGAGGTCCTGAAGAAGAAGGGTCAACACTGCAAATATTGACTTGCTGCATTAACTCATTCTAACTGTCAATATAAGCTTCTGTTACTCATAATATGAATGCAATTATATTTCTGTATGTGATAAAAACATCTGACAAACACACATAAAAACCAGAGGGCAGCAGATCATGTGAAAATATAATATTTGTGTCATTCTCAAAACTTTTGGCCATGACTGTACAGGTTGATTTGGACTCTGTGTTTCTTTCGGCTCCCTTGCCTGGATTCTCTCCTGGACGATTTGTATCTGATATTTACATCTACCATGGACTATGCAGCACTGTTTTGTTTTTTTTTGTCTAGTTTCTGATATGTCTTTGTACAACTTTTAGAATATGTCCTTTGTTATTCCTTTTTAAGCTTGTACTATTGATGTGTAATTTGTTGTACGATTGTTCAATAAACCGAGTTTAAAAAAAAAAAAAAAGATATATAAACAAATAGCAAGTAATCTATGTACATTATTATACAAGGAATGCTATTATACTCCCTCAAAACTTTCTTTGGTTTCCTTAATTCCATTTGGCCAGAACTTTACCATGCATAATAATGAGAATCAGATCAGCTTTTTGGACACAATGGTACATAAGCACTCAGACGGTACACTTTGGATGGATCTTTTCACCAAACCAAATGATAGGAACACACTCCTTCATTATGACAGGTGTCACCCATCCTCACCAAAAAGGTTGCTACCATCATCCCAGTTTGACAGAGTCAAAAGAATCACAACAGGTCCGACACTTAACACCCGTATTGACGAAAAAAAAATTTCTTGATAGGGGATATCCCCCCAATGTGTTGCATAGATGTTTACAGGAAAACAGGACAACATGGGACAAGGGCAGAAGCCAAAACAGGATTCCTTTAGTTCACACTTACCACCCTTATACTTACAAGGTACATAACATCATAAGGAAACATTGGCCCCTGTTACACAAGGGATATCCAAATGTAGTAGAATTTTCAAGACCTTTTCTGCCTTGCTGCTGCCGCCCAAGGAACCTTAAGGATAAATTGGTATGAGCTGATATAGGCTCTAATCTTAAATTATCTCACCAATTTTTCCTACGGACTCCCAAACAAGGGACCTTTCCTTGTCTACATTGCCCTCAGTGCAATAATGTTTTGAAGGGAGGGATTGTACATCATCCCCACACTGGCAGAGCCATTAAAATCAATGGGGTTTTCTCTTGTGACTCATCCTTTGTGGTGTACATGATCAAGTGTCCTTGTGCCTTGATTTAAGTTGGTGAAACGACTCAACCAATAAGGGATAGAATCTCCAAACACAAATCCACGATATGTACAAAAAACCTTCTGTTACCGCTTCCTTTTCACTTCCATAACGCTAATCATCGGGTTTCTCAGTTACAATTCCAAGTACTGGAACAAATTCCCGTCTCCCGGAGAGGAGGCGATCATATTCAGAGTTTGAAAATTAGAGAAGCCTTTTGGATCCATCAACTTCAAATCTTACAGCCAAAGGGTCTGAATAGAGATTACGAACCTCACAGCTTCTTGTAATTATTCTAGTTCTCTTACAGTATGCCTATGATTCATGTAATCATTACTAATAATTTTTTTCTTTTAATTTCAGAACCAATAATTTTCTGAAGAACAAGAATGACACCCCAGCTCCGGATTGCCTATTATTTCTCCTTTATTTCTTCTAACTTTTCTTTCTCACCCAAAATGGCGCTGTATTTCTGTTATTACTATGACCACTGACAGTTGCCAGTATATTATTTGGCTAACCTCATCCAAAATGGCACGGTCTGACAGTCATGTGATCATGGCCTTCCCTATGTTTATGCCCACTGATCTTTTTAACCGCTACCTTCAATGATCTTCTACTCTCCCCTCTGCTAATAAGAATAGGCCTGGTTATGTTCAATATTAAGCCAGCAGCTATATACCCACAGCCCTATTTGTGCATGGCCAGAATTGATCTCCATTTAGTATGGCTTAGCAGTCTCTAGTGACGAACCTGTGATCATGTGACCTCGGCCCTACCTGAGCATGCTCATAACACACACGCCCAGTGTAGACTCACTTGTACAGCAACCTCTAGTGACGAGGTATGAGCATGCTCAGTATACTTTTAGCTTCCTTCATTCAACAGAATGTCTCACAGCTATGAGATCACTTTCTTGGCGCCTTAATCAGTGTCTTTATCCTATACACACTGGTTACTCCTAGCTATTTAAGGCTCTCTCCTCCACATGTCTTCAAGCAGCATTTTCCTCTTAACAGTGCTACTGGTTTTTCTCTCAAGTTCTGCTTCATATTTCTCTGCAGTATTCCTAGGCAATCCGGTGAGTATAACATCAATATACAATATACTATAGTGCACTTAGCAGATGTTCATTACCTGTATTAGAAATCTGGGATCGTTCTTCTCCTATTTTTATTTTATATATATACAGTGCCTTGCGAAAGTATTTGGCCCCCTTGAACTTTTCAACCTTTTGCCAGATTTCAAGCTTCAAACATAAGGATATAAAATTTTAATTTTTTTGGTGAAGAATCAACAAGTGGGACACAATTGTGAAGGGGAATGAAATTTATTAGATATTTTAAACTTTTGTAAAAAATAAAAAAAACTGAAAAGTGGGGCATGCCAAATTATTCGGCCCCCTTAAGTTAATACTTTGTAGCGCCACCTTTTGCTGTGATTACAGCTGCAAGTCGCTTGGGGTATGTCTCTATCAGTTTTGCACATCGAGAGACTGAAATTCTTGCCCATTCTTCCTTGGAAAACAGCTGGAGCTCAGTGAGGTTGGATGGAGAGCATTTGTGAACAGCAGTTTTCAGCTCTCTCCACAGATTCTCGATTGGATTCAGGTCTGGACTTTGACTTGGCCATTCTAACACCTGGATACGTTTATTTGTGAACCATTCCATTGTAGATTTTGCTTTATGTTTGGGATCATTGTCTTGTTGGAAGATAAATCTCCGCCCCAGTCTCAGGTCTTTTGCAGACTCCAACAGGTTTTCTTCCAGAATGGTCCTGTATTTGGCTCCATCCATCTTCCCATCAATTTTAACCATCTTCCCTGTCCCTGCTGAAGAAAAGCAGGCCCAAACCATGATGCTGCCACCACCATGTTTGACAGTGGGGATGGTGTGTTCAGGGTGATGAGCTGTGTTGCTTTTACGTCAAACATATCGTTTTGTATTGTGGCTAAAAAGTTCGATTTTGGTTTCATCTGACCAGAGCACCTTCTTCCACATGTTTGGTGTGTCTCCCAGGTGGCTTGTGGCAAACTTTAAACAAGACTTTTTATAGATATCTTTGAGAAATGGCTTTCTTTTTGCCACACTTCCATAAAGGCCAGATTTGTGCAGTGTACGACTGATTGTTGTCCTATGGACAGACTCTCCCACCTCAGCTGTAGATCTCTGCAGTTCATCCAGAGTGATCATGGGCCTCTTGGCTGCATCTCTGATCAGTCTTCTCCTTGTTTGAGATGAAAGTTTAGAGGGATGGCCGGGTCTTGGTAGATTTGCAGTGGTCTGATACTCCTTCCATTTCAATATGATTGCTTGCACAGTGCTCATTGGGATGTTTAAAGTTTGGGAATTCTTTTTGTATCCAAATCCAGCTTTAAACTTCTCCACAACAGTATCACGGACCTGCCTGGTGTGTTCCTTGGTCTTGATGATGCTCTCTGCGCTTTAAACAGAACCCTGAGACTATCACAGAGCAGGTGCATTTATACGGAGACTTGATTACACACAGGTGGATTATATTTAGCATCATCTGTCATTTAGGACAACATTGGATCATTCAGAGATCCTCACTGAACTTCTGGAGTGAGTTTGCTGCACTGAAAGTAAAGGGGCCGAATAATATTGCACGCCCCACTTTTCAGTTTTTTTATTTTTTACAAAAGTTTAAAATAACCAATAAATTTTGTTCCACTTCACAATTGTGTCCCACTTGTTGTTGATTGTTCACCAAAAAATTTAAATTTTATATCCTTATGTTTGAAGCCTGAAATGTGGCAAAAGGTTGAAAAGTTCAAGAGGGCCAAATACTTTCGCAAGGCACTGTATTTAATATTAACTAACTGACAGACTAGATCACTAGAACTGTAATACTCACTAACCAGGAGGTGACCCTTTTAGTGTTAGTCAGAATTGTTGCCAAATCTCTAAGTGATGTTCAGTAAAATGACTGGAAAAAAAAAAACAGGGCAGGGGACAGGAGAAAGGAGGGGGAGAAGGAAAAACTTGTGCTACTACTACTAACAATAAGAATGTGGATAGCAACACTACTTCTGGTCTTGACAGCCCTGTCAGTAGCCACAGTGTTTTCATACTATCTGGGAATAAAGACTTTTTTGAAAGCAGTGAACCACAAATATTGAGTGAGAGTTTTGTGTTCCTCCTCAAGATGTAATTTACCAGGCTTACTTTCTGTACTGTCAACCATGTCTTCTCCTTTATCTTTAATGACATAAATAACATTCTCTAGTATTCATGTGGCATCTGCTGAGAGAGATATTCCTGCTAGTCCAAGACTTTCTTTTCTTCCTCCTCTTTTCGATGACTTGGATGAGAACTGCCATTGTATTTCTGATGTAGAGGAGCTATAGATGGAAGAAATCAGTGTTGACGGAGATAGTAGTGTCAGTGGGTGTGCTACTGGTGGTAGTGCTTGTAGGGGCAATCGGGAGAAATCTGTTAGGAATTATAAAGGCATAGAGAAATCCCATTGCATGATGAGTCACAAAAAAGTGAGGAAGGTGATAAGGAATCTGATTATGATTCTATTACAGATAAGGTCTGGGAAACTGGTTCAGGGTGACAGGGTAACACAGGAAGAGCGTAGTGACAGCTGCCATAGTTCCACTGGATTTGAGGCCCCACATCCAAAAGACCTGTCTGGGGTAGATTTAAGGCAGTCTCGGGTGGTGATAGCACTGGCAAACACATTTCTGGTTTAGGAACTAGGTCTCTCCATACTTACAGTGCTGGCCAAAAGTATTGGCACCCCTGCAATTCTGTCAGATAATACTCAATTTCTTCCAGAAAATGATTGCAATCACAAATGCTTTGGTAATAATATCTTCATTTAATTTGTCGTCAATGGAAAACCACAAAAAGAATTGTCAAAAAGCCAAATTGGATATAATTCCACACCAAACATAAAAAAGGGGGTGGACAAAAGTATTGGCACCCTTTGAAAAATCATGTGATGCTTCTCTAATTTGTGTAATTAACAGCACCTGTTACTTACCTGTGGCACATAACAGGTGGTGGCAATAACTAAATCACACTTGCAGCCAGTTGAATTGGATTAAAGTTGACTCAACCTCTGTCCTGTGTCCTTGTGTGTACCACATTGAGCATGGAGAAAAGAAAGAAGACCAAAGAACTGTCTGAGGACTTGAGAAGCAAAATTGTGAGGAAGCATGAGCAATCTCAAGGCTACAAGTCCATCTCCAAAGACCTGAATGTTCCTGTGTCTACCTTGCGCAGTGTCATCAAGAAGTTTAAAGCCCATGGCACTGTGGCTAACCTCCCTAGATGTGGACAGAAAAGAAAAATTGACGAGAGATTTCAATGAAAGATTGTGTGGATGGTGGCTAAAGAACCTCGACTAACATCCAAACAAGTTCTAGCTGCCCTGCAGTCCGAGGGTACAACAGTGTCAACCCGTACTATCCGTCTGCGTCTGAATGAAAAGGGACTCTATGGTAGGATACCCAGGAAGACCCCACTTCTGACCCAGAGACATAAAAAAGCCAGGCTGGAGTTTGCCAAAACTTACCTGAGAAAGCCAAAAACTTTTTGGAAGAATGTTCTCTGGTCAGATGAGACAAAAGTAGAGCTTTTTGGGAAAAGGCATCAACATAGAGTTTACAGGAAAAAAAAAAAAAAAGAGGCCTTCAAAGAAAAGAACACGGTCCCTACAGTCAAACATGGCGGAGGTTCCCTGATGTTTTGGGGTTGCTTTGCTGCCTCTGGCACTGGACTGCTTGACCGTGTGCATGGCATTATGAAGTCTGAAGACTACCAACAAATTTTGCAGCATAATGTAGGGCCCAGTGTGAGAAAGCTGGGTCTCCCTCAGAGGTCATGGGTCTTCCAGCAGGACAATGACTCAAAACACACTTCAAAAAGCACTAGAAAATGGTTTGAGAGAAAGCACTGGAGACTTCTAAAGTGGCCAGCAATGAGTCCAGACCTGAATCCCATAGAACACCTGTGGAGAGATCTCAAAATGGCAGTTTGGAGAAGGCACCCTTCAAATCTCAGGGACCTGGAGAAATTTGCCAAAGAAGAATGGTCTAAAATTCCAGCAGAGCATTGTAAGAAACTCATTGATGGTTACCGGAAGTGGTTGTTCGCAGTTATTTTGTCTAAAGGTTGTGCTACCAAGTATTAGGCTGAGGGTGCCAATACTTTTGTCTGGCCCATTTTTGGAGTTTTGTGTAAAATGATCAATGATTTGACTTTTTTTTTCATTCTCTTTTGTGTTTTTTCATTGCAAGCAAAATAAATGAAGATATTATTACCAAATCATTTGTGATTGCAATCATTTTCTGGAAGAAATTGAGTATTATCTGACAGAATTGCAGGGGTGCCAATACTTTTGGCCAGCACTATACATGAAATGGCACCATTATATCTTGTAAAAAATAGTCCCTACTTGATGGCCATGTGGGTAAAGGTGCACACCACCTTCAACTTGGGGAGCAGCAATTCTGGGCAGGGGACAATACATTAGCTGTAATAACCCACTGGCTCAATGTTTTGAACGTCGGAGGCCACAGTCTAGAAAAGCAGCCAGGCTCAGTGCTTTCTAGTACTGATTTCAGCTCATGGTGCAGCGCAGGCACAGTTTCAACACCAGGCTGCCACCCATCCGCTCCCTCCAGTTCCTACACACTAGACCATTTCCCAGCCCCAACTTCACCAGGTCAAGCCATTGGTTACACTCCCCCTCCCTCGTTTCATGGTAGTAAGGTGAAGCTCACATTGAGTGGCACTTTTTGCACATGCTGGAGTATCAGTTTCAGCGGCAGTATATGAATATTGCATACAACAAACCACAGACACAATAATCACTTTTGGAAGATAGTCCAGCTCCTTCAGCTGGCAGCCAGGCCAAGCATGCCAATAGTGCGCCCCAGATTTTTCTGGAAATTTTGTCAATTGTCACTCCAACAACACAATGTTGATGTGGCATTTGTTCCCATACAGGGATAACTGGAAAGGTCATTCAGGTTCTTTTCTGCCTCCCAAGTGTTGTTCCTTTCCATTCCAGAAGATCTTCTAGCTTTTTCAGCTGCCAGGCCAGGCATGTCTCCCTGCTGCAACCCAGAAGGAGGAGACCGGAGGATGGGAGTAATAGTGGTGGATGCTTTGCCACCTAGCAGGCCGAGCACACTCACCAACCACTCCAGTCCCACTCCTGGGCTGGACAAAGTTGAGGGGGGTCCTGCAGCACTGTTGCATGGTGGTGGTAGTAGTTCTTTTTCTTGGGGAGCTTCCAGTTGGAGAGGGGACCTCTCTGTTCTGAGCCATCTTTGGTTCCAACCACCGTGTCTTTGTGCGACGCAGAAAAGGTGAATGAATGGACTCTACATGCCTGGTTCCCACCGAGAAAGATGGAGGAGGAGGTGTGATGGTGTGGGGGTGCTTTGCTGGTGACACTGTTGGGGATTTATTCAAAATTGAAGGAATACTGAACCAGCATGGTTACCACAGCATCTTGCAGCGGCATGCTATTCCATCCGGTTTGCGTTTAGTTGGACCATCATTTATTTTTCAATAGGACAATGACCCCAAACACACCTCCAGACTGTGTAAGGGCTATTTGACCAAGAAGGAGAGTGATGGGGTGCTACGCCAGATGACCTGGCCTCCACAGTCACCAGACCTGAACCCAATTGAGATGGTTTGGGGTGAGCTGGACCGCAGAGTGAAGGCAAAAGAGCCAAGTACTAAGCATCTCTGGGAACTCCTTCAAGACTGTTGGAAGACCATTTCAGGTGACTACCTCTTGAAGCTCATCAAGAGAATGCCAAGAGTGTGCAAAGCAGTAATCAAAGCAAAAGGTGGCTACTTTGAAGAACCTAGAATATAAGACATATTTTCAGTTGTTTCACACTTTTTTGTTAAGTATATAATTCCACATGTGTTAATTCATAGTTTTGATGCCTTCAGTGTGAATCTACAATTTTTATAGTCATGAAAATACAGAAAACTCTTGGAATGAGAAGGTGTGTCCAAACTTTTGGTCTGTACTGTATTTATATATATATATATATATATATATATATATATGTAGTATAACATAGATGCCAAGTCCCAAAATAAGGGCTGAATATTGATGAGCACTGGTATTAGGTGGTGCTATAACCCACATGAATAGCCAACTGTGGGATCCCAAGATGCCCCACCTCATCACAATAAAGCATAGCTCCCCCAATAGTACAATGAAAAACTACTCCTAATAGAAGAGTGAAAAGCAGGGTAGGTATAATTCAATTGCTAGTCACTCCTAGCCACCATAGCGGTATGTACAGATAGAAGACACAGTAATCACACACACTAACTAGAGGGTCAGTAAAACACCAACCCAGGTGCTGACTATCCACTACCTGGAGAGCTTACATTACACTCTCCCAAAGCTAGCTAGTAACACAAACAGCATACATCCATAACAGCCCATAAACCAGCTGACGCGTTTCTGCTGGTAAAAAGAAACCAGCTCATCAGAGGCAGTCAAAAAACTAGGGCAGAGAAGAAACCCCCATTGAGAGGTTTAAAAACGAAAAGAATTCAGACATAGAGCGTTTCCGGCCGGCCATGATGTCTGGCCGCAAATGAAGCAGAGAGGAGACATGGTATATCAACCTATAGCCATGCCCCACACAAATCGCGTCACCCGGAGGCGTGCCCTATCAACTCACGGGACACCTCCGGGGGCGCGTATCAGCTGGACGCGCATAGCGTCCTTAGTTACATCCGGACCGCACATCGCAGTCATGTGACTGGAGGGGGAAGGTTTATCATCACATGACCTAAGAAAACAACAAAGGAAAAGAACGCCCACAGCAAATAGAACGAAGAGAAACCTAGTGCCTACTCAACTAATGCAAATATGCATACACCATTGTAACAAAGGAGGAAAAACGGAGGGGGAGTAAAAATAAATAAGAACTTAATAGATGGGGACAAACACAAAGGAGGAATGGGGTATGATAAACTACCTCTAATTAGCATACTATAAAATATATAATAGCTAGGATCTAAATGAATAGACCTAAGAGGATAGAAGAGGAAAAAAGGGGATATTAGAAGATACATCTACTCTCTTATATATATAAAAATGAGTTTCTGTCTATCTGTCTGTCTGTCTGTCTGTCTGTTCTTTATGCGCGACCAAACGACTGGACCGATCCTCACCAAATTTGGCACACATGTACATCAGGTGTCCGGGAATATTATAGACTGGGTCTCAGATCTCTTGGACGTACCGTTCCTGAGATACAGTATTCCCAAAAAATGACCAACATTAGGTAATACAAGCCTGCAAGTCTTTCACTCATATTCCAACTGCCATACACACGGTCACATGTCCCTTATCAGCCAATAAGAGCTCGCAGGCGCTTACTCTCCTCAGGCACACAGATTTCCATAGCAACCAAGCTATTTTTGACCTGTATTAGTCAATAGCAGTTTGCAGGTCCTTAAATATTCAGTCATATCACATGTATCAGCCAATACAAGTTCACATTTAATTTACCAGGTTTCCATAACAACACAGCCATAAATAGACTGTACCTATACTGGACTCAGTGACGTAACTAGGAATGGCTGGGTCCCAAGGCGAACATTTGACATGGGACCACCCTTGGCAACTGCCCCCCCCCCCGCACAAACTGCATTCCTGCACACAGTATTCTGTCCCATAGTGGCCCCTGCACACAGTATCATAGTGGCCCCTTCATATAGTATTATGCGCACTCCCCGCTACCTCTTCAATGTTGGACAAGATGTCACGTGAGCCAGGCATGCATCGCAACGCATAATGACGCATAATGGCCCCCCGACGTCTGGGACATCACCAAGGATGCCCGAAGCCTGCTGAAAAGACCCCAGAGTATAATGATAGTGCGTCGCCCCAGCCCGGCCTTGGCGAGTTCACGGTGCGAATAGGCCCGGTACTGGGGTCGACAGCACCTTGAAAGGGAATAAAATAAATGTTTATCGTGACGCCAGTTGGGGTTTTAGCTTGCGATGGAGGCAAGCCCGGCACTGCTGGTTGGGCCTCTGGGAATAGGTAGTGATAGAGTGCCAGATATTGTACCCTCCCCAACTAGGGCAGATCCCAGGGCCAACTGATATATGAGGAAGAGCTGGTGTGCAGGCAGAGGAGCAGTGAAGAGGCGATTAATAAGAAATACAGTCCAGTCAGGGGTTAACCAAACACTTATGGTTTACTTCTGTAGTCAGCAAGGAATAACAGATCTTACAGGAGAATTCACCTTGCTCTGGTATAGTGAGAAGCCAGTTTAACCACATGGGTAATTCTGCCTTCCAATGCTGCTGTACCTCTAATAGATTTCCCCTGATTCTGGATTCCAGAAGCTCAGAGGTCAGATATAACCAGATCTGTGGCTCTTCCAGACGGCAGGTAACGCGAGTTCTGTCGGGTGCTGGGTACGCACACTCACCCTAACGCTATGTGTTACTGAGCCTCCAGGAAATCTGCACTACTGGACCTGGATCCAGTAATTCTCTCGATGTTCTAAGTGTGGCAGACACTTAGCTAGGAATCGATGGTCCTTACTCTGCAGCTCCTTGTTTGATAGATACTTGTTCTCATCAAAACGCTGGACTCCTGTGCTGTCTCATTACCCTCTCTGCAGACTGTTGAATCACCAGCTCCGCGCCCTGCCTCATGGATCCCCTCTCAAAAATGAAACTAAAACACTTCTAGGCAGTAGCTCCACCCCTTTTTAAAGAGGCAGTCACTGGGGATTTGTCTAATGCTAACAGGTTAACTGGTTCTCACTATACCTTCACAGTACACAGTAGAGATCACGTGAGGTGACATTTATAGCGACCCACTCTGTGGGGCGCTACATCAGCAGTGTTTGTGGGGTTCACGGCCCGCAGGCCTTACTTACTGATCCCCGCCCGCTCCTGCTCAAAGCCGCCTCTGTAGAAGGTGAAGCACAGGCGGCCATGAGCAGGAGTGGGGATCGGTAAGTAAATAGGGCCCGTTACCTGCTGGTGTTACACCAGCAGGTAACGGCCTATTAAAAAAAAAAAAAAAAAAAAAAAAAACATCAAGGGCCTGCTGGGACCCATAATGTCCCGGGCCCTGTGGCAGCCGCTACCAGTGCTGCTCCGGTATTTACGCCACTGACTGGACTGCCGTACTGGATTTCAGCATTCCTATAAATTGAAACGTTTTTAAACTACTCATGCCTCCTGCAGCAAAACGCATGGCTGCTGCACGAGCTAATGAAAACTCTCATCAGACCCAAACCTGTCTCTAATCTGACAAGATATGTCACAGACAACAGCGAGCTGCTGAAACAACCCAGCAGACGCAAGCCTGTCTCCAATATGACAAGGCTTTGTCAGCCACATGCACACAGCTGCACTCCATGTTTCCATAACAACCCAGCCATTTTTCTTCACTGCTGTAGGTCAGCTTTAAAGGGGCAGGGCGTTGTGGATGACACTTTTACACAAGGTCACATACACACAGCTTTACTCCAGGTTTTCCATAACAACCGATCGCAGGTCTTTCACTGATATCCAAACTGAGATACACATGATCACATGACACTTATGGACCAATGGAAAATCACAGGTTCTTCAGACTTGACATACACACAGCTTTACACCAGGTTTCCATAGCAACCAAACTATTTATAACCTGTATGAGTCAATAGCAGTTCTCAGGTCTTTAAATATTCAGTCATATGACGTGTATCAGCCAATATAAATTCACATTTCATTACCAGGTTTCCATAGCAACACAGCAATAAATAGACTGTACCTATACTGGACTGCCATACTGGATGTGAAGTGTAAAACTGGCCAATTCTTATGGGGTCACCACACAAACAAAAAATGAAATATACCCGTGCGAAGCCGGGTCCTTCTGCTAGTAACCTATAATAATAGGGCATATGAAGTCATCATAATCCAACATAATATAAGGACGTCAGTAAGGGTAGTAGGATACATCGTAGAGGATAAATGCCCAGGGGGTGACTAGCTAATAATGAAAATTATGAGATAGTGGAAATTGAAAAAAGAGAGGAAAATCACATATTAGCTATAGAAGACGAAGGAGATGAGCTCAGCTATTAAATGAACGAGGAATAAAAAATAAACTCGTTCAGTCCATTAGGTTGTACAGTATCTAACAGAAACGTCCATCGAGCCTCGCGTTGAAGGACTTTCCTGTCAAAATCTCCCCCTCTAGGGTTTTGTAGGACAAGTTCAATGCCTTGGAAACTAAGAGACCCTGCGTCCCCAGCATGCTTGTCCCAAACATGGCGCGGTATTGAAGTAACCTCCTTTCTTATAATGTCATTAATGTGTTCCCTAATACGCCTGCAGAACTCCCTGATGGTTTTACGAACATACTGGAGTCCGCAGGCGCATGTAATAAGGTAAACAATACCACTTGATTCACAGTTGATGAGCTGGTTTCTTTTTACCAGCAGAAACGTGTCAGGTTGGTTTATGGGCTGTTATGGATTTCATAGATTGTAAGCCCTTGCGGGCAGGGCACTCTATCCCACTGTGCCAGTTGGTCACTGTTTGTATTATCTGTTTTGTATATCTGGTGTACTGTATGTAAATCCACAAATGTAAAGCACCATGGAATTAATGATGCTATATAAATACACAATAATAATAATAATAATAATAATATGTATGCTGTTTGTGTTACTAGCTAGCTTTGGGAGAGTGTAATGTAAGCTCTCCAGTTAGTGGATAGTCAACACCAGGGTTGGTCTTTTACTGACCCCCTAGTTAGTGTGTGTGTGTGTGATTACTGCTTTTCACTCTTCTATTAGGAGCAGTTTTTCATTGTACTATTGGGGGAGCTATGCTTTATTGTGATGAGGTGGAGCATCTTGGGATCCCACAGTTGGCTACTCATGTGGGTTATAGAACCACCTAATACCAGTGCTCATAGATATTGAGCCCTTATTTTGGGACTTGGCATCTATGTTATACTATATATATATATATATATATATATATATACAGTCATATGAAAAAGTTTGGGCACCCCTATTAATCTTAATCATTTTTAGTTCTAAATATTTGGGTGTTTGCAACAGCCATTTCAATTTGATATATCTAATAACTGATGGACACAGTAATATTTCAGGATTGAAATGAGGTTTATTGTACTATCAGAAAATGTGCAATATGCATTAAACCAAAATTTGACCGGTGCAAAAGCATGGGCACCTCAACAGAAAAGTGACATTAATATTTAGTAGATCCTCCTTTTGCAAAAATAACAGCCTCTAGTCGTTTCCTGTAGCTTTTAATCAGTTCCTGGATCCTGGATGAAGGTATTTTTGACCATTCCTCTTTACAAAACAATTCCAGTTCAGTTAAGTTTGATGGTCTCCGAGCATGGACAGCCCGCTTCAAATTATCCCACAGATGTTCAATGATATTCAGGTCTGGGGACTGGGATGGCCATTCCAGAACATTGTAATTGTTCCTCTGCATGAATGCCTGAGTAGATTTGGAGCTGTGTTTTGGATCATTGTCTTGCTGAAATATCCATCCCCGGCGTAACTTCAAATTCGTCACTGATTCTTGTACATTATTCTCAAGAATCTGCTGATACTGAGTTGAATCTATGCGACCCTCAACTTTAACAAGATTCCCGGTGCCGGCATTGGCCACACAGCCCCAAAGCATGATGGAACCTCCACCAAATTTTACAGTGGGTAGCAAGTGTTTTTCTTGGAATGCTGTGTTTTTTTGACGCCATGCATAACGCCTTTTTGTATGACCAAACAACTCAATTTTTGTTTCATCAGTCCACAGGACCTTCTTCCAAAATGAAGCTGGCTTGTCCAAATGTGCTTTTGCATACCTCAGGCGACTCTGTTTGTGGCATGCTTTCAGAAACGGCTTCTTTCGCATCACTCTCCCATACAGCTTCTCCTTGTGCAAAGTGTGCTGTATTGTTGACCTATGCACAGTGACACCATCTGCAGCAAGATGATGCTGCAGCTCTTTGGAGGTGGTCTGTGGATTGTCCTTGACTGTTCTCACCATTCTTCTTCTCTGCCTTTCTGATATTTTTCTTGGCCTGCCACTTCTGGGCTTAACAAGAACTGTCCCTGTGGTCTTCCATTTCCTTACTATGTTCCTCACAGTGGAAACTGACAGGTTAAATCTCTGAGACAACTTTTTGTATCCTTCCCCTGAACAACTATGTTGAACAATCTTTGTTTTCAGATCATTTGAGAGTTGTTTTGAGGAGCCCATGATGCCACTCTTCAGAGGAGATTCAAATAGGAGAACAACTTGCAATTGGCCACCTTAAATACCTTTTCTCATGATTGGATACACCTGGCTATGAAGTTCAAAGCTCAGTGAGGTTACAAAACCAATTTTGTGCTTCAGTAACTCAGTAAAAAGTAGTTAGGAGTATTCAAATCAATAAAATGATAAGGGTACCCAAATTTTTGCACCGGTCAAATTTTGGTTTAATGCATATTGCACATTTTCTGTTAGTACAATAAACCTCATTTCAATCCTGAAATATTACTGTGTCCATCAGTTATTAGATATATCAAATTGAAATGGCTGTTGCAAACACCCAAATATTTAGAACTAAAAATGATTAAGATTAATAGGGGTGCCCAAACTTTTTCATATGACTGTATATACAGTCCCTGACAAGTTCTGTCGCTTATCCATGTTGTGGAATCAAATGCTTATAACCTGACTTTAAATTTATCCATTGGTTTTAGAAATGACTCATATGAAAGCTGAAACCCTCCCAAATGATTTTTTGGTTAAGAAAATAAATTGGCTTCACTGCTGAAATACTCATCATTTAATGAACACAGAAAGGTCAGATTTTGGCAAGACAAAAGTTTTGTCGCCTTCTCATATAATGCACCCAATCCTAGTTTAAAGCCTCACCTGTGCTCACTAATTGATTGGTTAATTAGTGGGTGTGTATAAAAAGAACTCCAGCACCCCAGACCTTCACTTGAACTGCAACTTCACCTCTGACAACATGCCAAAAATCAACCCTGCGACCAAAGCCTTGATTATAAGAGGCTGAAGACCAGATCCACTGCAGAGGTGGCTGGCACCTTTAATGTTGTAAGAGACAGCCAATGTTGTCTTAAGCTTCATTTGTCTGTATAAACTGTTAATGTTGAATGTATTTCTGTGATTCTGTTCCTTTAAGACAGCAGCCATTGTAATTGTGACATGATGCTGGAGTGAGACCCCCCCCTTTTATGTCAGCCTGCCTGTTCTGCAGACAGAGTGTGAGCAGAGAAGCAGGAAGTGACGAGACAGAGAGCAGCAGCCATCTTGGCAAGTGTTGTATTGAACTGGTGTGGAGATTTTTCTGTACAGCTAAGCTGTATCTTGGTCCAGAGACAAACAGAGTGTAAAGAGACAACAGGACTAGTGAGTCCACGTGAAAGGAACTGTGCTCAGTGGCTGATCAGTGAGACTGACATTGTGACTGTGTATATGGATACCACAGATAGAGACTCGCAGGGCTGTTGATGTACTGGACGGCACCTGCTAAATCCCGGCTTACATCCCAGCTCAGTGTATGGATTCGGCAGGACTGTCAGTGTGCTGAGTGGAATCTGCTGTTGGATTACATTGCATTCAGTTGGTTTCCCTGTCTGTTAAAGAGGACTTCATTTCTCCCAAGATCCTGATAACCGTCAGGAGAGGACGCTTCACTATAAAAGAAAGGACCGACTTTGGGCCCCACCGCGCGCTTCTACGGACTGTAAGCGGTCCACCTGGACCACTGGGGAAAAGGGGGTGCACCCAAATGTGAAGGCAGGGTCAGTTAGGGATAGTTTTGAGTATATTGTTCATTCAGTGTCCATACTGCAGAAGTGGACAGAGTAAAAGTAGAAACCATTGCAGAATTTGCCTTGAAATTGTTCATGCTATATTGTATATTTTGCTTGTCTTTAGCCCTGTCATTTTACCTTTAACTAGCCTTTATTAACTTATAGAAAATATATATTTTTTTTCTTGAACTACCGCGTGTGCGTTCATTTCTGGTTGCGGAGTCCAAACCACCTGCCTTGCTCTCGGTTCACAAATTGGCGTAGTCGGCAGGATCCGCTTACCAGAATGGACGGTGACGCACCCGTTCGGGAGAATGGTGCTGGAGGAAGAATGCCAGCAGGGGCTATAATGAGTCAGTTAGCTAAATTTGATGGCAATAATATGTCAGTGAGTATGTGGGTGGAACAGATACGAATGATACAGCGAATGTACCAGACCGCACCAGAAGTACTAGTAGAGCTAGCAATATTGACATTACAAGGGGATGCTAAGACCACGGTGATACTGAGGCCATTTGAACAAAGGCAGACATTTGAGCAAGTAGTCCAGATTCTAGAAACCATCTATGGAGAAACTGCATTGCTGGGGTCTCTGCAGGCTCGGTTCTTCCAGAGGGTACAACAGGAGAATGAAAGCCTTCCCCAATATGCAAATGCCCTACAAGAACTGCTCCGAGATATTCAAAGGAAGGAAAGAGGGGGCTCGCCAGCCTTCTGTAACCCTGATCGGACTCTCCGTGACCAGTTTGTCCTGGGGATACGTGACGGCAGTTTAACTGTGACTATGCAGGATTTTATACGACGAGAGACTGATGCTAAATTCCATGATGTACAGGTAGAAGCCATCTCCCGTGCCAATAGTATGGTCCCGAGGCCGCAGACCGCAGTTGGAGTTACTTTGTCACAGGGGGCTAGTTCTGGCTCAGAGACAGTAGAAAAAGGGACGGTTAAAGAAATTCTCACAGTAATGCAGAAACTGCAAGAACAAATGGAACACTTGCACACTCGTTGTGATGAGCAGTCTATGAAAATTGCAGACTTCCAGAAGACTGGAGATGAAAGGGTGAGCCATCCACACCCAGCAAGTCAGAATCACCCACCACCCCGCTGGAGGGGTGAGGATAGGACCTACCGAAGGGGTCCAAATCATTTAGTGCAGTGCTCAGGAGAAATCGAAGGGGCTTACCGAAGGGGCCCAAACAGATGGCCAGAACGACGGGGGATACGCTGCTGGGAGTGTGGACGGATGGGCCACGTTGCTGCTAGATGTCCAGAGCAGCGACAAACTTATGAGAGACCGCCGTTAAACTGAAGTCCCCTGCTGCTGAAGGGCGTGTAGTAGGGGAGACTGACAAGGAGACTATGTGGGGGAGAATGCCCTGATGATGACCTGATCGCTGCAAGTCCTGTCATACAGGTGGAAATGGAGGGTATTCCGGTTACCGGGATGATTGACACGGGTTCCCAAGTAACGACCTTGAGTAGAGACTGTTATGAACGGTACTTCCGGCAACATGTGAAATATGATCCCCATACATTCGTACGAGTGGTCGCAGCTAACCAGTTACCAGTTCCGGTCGTGGGAGTGGCCTGGATGAATGTCCGGGTATGTGGCCAAGATCTAGGTAGGAAAGGCATTGTGGTGGTACAGGAGTCACATGAAGTAAAGGTCCCTGTCATTTTGGGGATGAATGTGTTAAAAGAATTAGATCGGATCCTCTTTGAAAAGAAAGGTCACGGTTATTGGAAAGAAACCACCACCCATCGGCCTACTCAAACAGCTTTCCAGCGGCTGATCCGGACATGTGGCTTACAGAAAAGTTCAGATGCACAGCGTCCTCTGGCTCGAATTTCAGTTCCTTTGCATACAAAAGTTACACTGCCACCCAGTCGGGAGACAATAGTGTCCATGCCCGTAGGCACCTGTCGGAAACTAGAGGGCATAGCTGTGTTGGTAGAACCACTGCAGGCAGCCGAAGGAGGTGTTGATCCGCTAGTGGCCCGTTCCTTGGCAATAGTTCGCAATGGAAGAGTACCACTTCGATGTGTAAACACTCAGGACCAGAGTGTGGACCTGACCCCAGGGAGGCTGCTGGCTAACATCTATGTGACTCCGGAGGAAGTAAGGAAAGTAACTCCAATGCAGCTGAAGCCGACTGAAAGGGATGAGTGGACCGTAACTGTGCCAGGGGAAGATGAGGACCCACCTCTGTGGTGGCTGTGCCGAGAACGATGAGATGGTGGTTCTGTTCCTGGTGGGTGGAGATGAGCTTTTGTGGGAGAACCAAGCCACCTTTGCACGGTATGCTGAAGATTTTGGATGTACCACAGGGATCTACCATGAGATTCCCACAGGAGACACCCCTCCAATGAGAGAGCGCTACCGACAAATTCCTCCACAGTTGTATCAGGAAGTGAAAGAACTGTTAGCTAAGATGCTACAGGGTGGGATCATCCAAGAAAGCCAGAGTCCCTGGGCGGCTCCTGTGGTGTTAGTAAGAAAAAAAGATGGGTCCATCCGATTTTGCGTAGACTATCGGAAGTTAAACGCTTGCACCGTACGAGATTCCTACCCCTTGCCACGGATTGAGGAGTCCCTCTCAGCGCTAGGGAGAGCCCGGTACTTCTCCTCACTAGATCTGGCTAGTGGGTATTGGCAGGTGCCGATGGCCACAAAAGACAGGGAGAAGACGGCATTCATCTTGCCCATGGGACTATACGAATTTAACCGGATGCCCTTCGGGTTGACAAATGCACCCGGAACGTTTCAGCGGTTGATGGAGAAATGTCTTGGTGACTTCAACTTTGAGTTCACTCTCATCTACTTGGATGACATTATAGTGTATTCTGCGACCTTTGAAGACCATCTCCACCAGTTGGGGCAAGTATTTCGAAGATTGCGGGAACATGGGCTCAAATTGAAACCCAGTAAATGTCGGTTGTTCCAATCTGAAATTGATTACTTGGGTCACCGCGTATCAGGAGAAGGGGTGAGACCATCAAGAGACAAGATAGCGGCTGTTCAAGATTGGCCGATACCGACTACCCTGCGAGAAGTGAGGGCGTTCCTTGGAGTAGCCGGTTACTATCGACGGTTTATTAAGGATTTCGCCAAGGTAGCAGCACCACTTAATGCTCTCCTACGAGGCACATCCCGTGGTCCAAAGAACCGGTCCGTGAAGTGGGGACCTGAACAGGAACAAGCCTTCCAGGCATTGAAGGATGCACTGACAACAGCCCCAATCTTGGCATATGCTGATTACCACTTGCCGTTCCAGCTATATACAGATGCAAGCCTGTATGGTCTTGGAGCAGTGCTTTCCCAGCTTCAGGATGGCCAGGAGAGGGTCATAGCGTACGGCAGCCGGTCTTTGAGAGATTCTGAAAGAAACCCCGAGAATTATAGTTCATTTAAATTGGAGCTGTTGGCACTGGTATGGGCCATGACCGAGAAATTCTCTGAATATTTGACCGGTGCTGAAGTTTTAGTACTGACTGACAACAACCCACTAGCTCACCTGGAAAATGCCAAGCTTGGGGCGTTAGAGCAGAGGTGGATAGCCCGAATGTCTACATTCAATTACCGCATTAAGTATCGGTCCAAGACAGAGAACCAGAATGCTGACGGACTTTCTAGGGTAACTGCCCAGACCCCCACAGAAGACGTGGATCATGAGTTGGAGCATGTGGAGGTGCCCGATTTCAGCAGATTTTCACAGGCCTTGACCGCCACTAATCAGTTTGAGATGGAGGGGACTGAAATGGCTCCTTTCTTTGGTCCCTCACGACAGGAATGGGCACAGATACAACAGACCCATGAGGGGCTGGCGCAGATGATCAAGTGTGTTGAGAAAGGCCAGAAGCCCTGTAGAGAGGAAAGAGAACGACTGACACGTGAGATATTATCTGTTTTGAGTCAGTGGGAAAAGTTGGAGATGAAAAATGGAGTGCTATGCCGAAAGGTCTATTTATCTTCTGAGATCGACATTCGATACCAAATTGTGGTGCCTAGTGAACTGGCTCGCTCCTTGGCAGTTGAGGCTCATAATAAGAATGGACATTTTGGTCATGAGAAGACCTTTCGTTGGTTACAGCGACTGATTTACTGCCCTGGTCTTCGTCAAATGGTCGAAGAAGTATGCCGCAGCTGTCGAACTTGTGAGATCCATAAGGCAATAGAACAGAGAGCTCCCCTGCAAACCATCGTGACCCAGGAACCTTTAGAAATCGTCATGATAGACTATCTAATGGTGGGCCCATCCAATAGCGGACACCAGTATTGCCTCGTAATGGTGGATCACTTCACCAAATTTGCGGTGGTAACCGCCACCAAGGACCAGACAGCTGAGTCAGCAGCTCGTGCTCTGTGCCAAGATTTCATTCGAGTATATGGGTGCCCCCAACGCATCCACTCCGACCAGGGCTCCTGCTTTGAGGGACACGTAATGAAAGAAGTTCAACGTATCTACGGGATAAAGAAGTCGCACACGACTCCATACCACCCTCAGGGAAATGGGGCCTGTGAAAGATTCAACAGAACTCTGCTACAGATGCTGCGGACTCTGGAGGAAGACAAGAAGTTACAGTGGCCTCAGTTCTTGTCTGAAATGGTGTGGGCCTATAACAATCAGGTCCATTCTACAACGGGGTACTCTCCTTATACACTTCTCTTTGGGCGGTCTGGGCGAAGTATAGGAGAATTACAGTTGAATGATGTGGATGGGTTCCCTCCGAGGGATCCAACCTCTTGGGTGCGGGCGCATCGGCAGAGACTTGAGACGATCCATCGATTGGTGCGGCAGCGCCTGCAAGAACATCCCCATCCTGATAAGACCCCAGTGCAAGAAGCACCATTGCAACCAGGCGACCTGGTGCTAGTTCGTGTCAAGAAACCCCAAGGGAAATTGGAAAGCAGATGGGAGGCTTTGCCGTATCGTGTTGTTGGCCGCAAGTATGCGAATGGGCCAGTGTACCAGGTCCAGAAAGAAGGAACTGATTGTGTTCGAGTACTTCACCGAAATATGTTGCGCCTGTGTCATTCTGAAGGGACAAATCACGATGGGCCTGCCAATGTGAATGAGCTCCCACAGTCAGAGAATGGAGGTGCGGAATGGGCCTCCGACGAGGAGGATGATTGTTGGCCGATCCCTGCTCCTGGGGATGTTCCACCTGTGACTACTGTATCTCCGGCCTGTGCCCCCTCTGGTGCGGAATCCGCTGGTCCTTCTCAGCCCATAGCTGCAGCACCCCATAATATACCACCGGTCCTCAGACGGACCACTAGGCCAAATGCTGGTATTCCCCCTGTTCGGTATGCGCAGGATGAGTTTGTTTGGCCTGCCATACATCGGTATACTACCACCCTGTGCATAAAAGTACAACCCTCTGGATATACAGTCATAGGCAGGGACTGCCAATCTTAAAGTGGGGGGGGAATATGTAAGAGACAGCCAATGTTGTCTTAAGCTTCATTTGTCTGTATAAACTGTTAATGTTGAATGTATTTCTGTGATTCTGTTCCTTTAAGACAGCAGCCATTGTAATTGTGACATGATGCTGGAGTGAGACCCCCCCCTTTTATGTCAGCCTGCCTGTTCTGCAGACAGAGTGTGAGCAGAGAAGCAGGAAGTGACGAGACAGAGAGCAGCAGCCATCTTGGCAAGTGTTGTATTGAACTGGTGTGGAGATTTTTCTGTACAGCTAAGCTGTATCTTGGTCCAGAGACAAACAGAGTGTAAAGAGACAACAGGACTAGTGAGTCCACGTGAAAGGAACTGTGCTCAGTGGCTGATCAGTGAGACTGACATTGTGACTGTGTATATGGATACCACAGATAGAGACTCGCAGGGCTGTTGATGTACTGGACGGCACCTGCTAAATCCCGGCTTACATCCCAGCTCAGTGTATGGATTCGGCAGGACTGTCAGTGTGCTGAGTGGAATCTGCTGTTGGATTACATTGCATTCAGTTGGTTTCCCTGTCTGTTAAAGAGGACTTCATTTCTCCCAAGATCCTGATAACCGTCAGGAGAGGACGCTTCACTATAAAAGAAAGGACCGACTTTGGGCCCCACCGCGCGCTTCTACGGACTGTAAGCGGTCCACCTGGACCACTGGGGAAAAGGGGGTGCACCCAAATGTGAAGGCAGGGTCAGTTAGGGATAGTTTTGAGTATATTGTTCATTCAGTGTCCATACTGCAGAAGTGGACAGAGTAAAAGTAGAAACCATTGCAGAATTTGCCTTGAAATTGTTCATGCTATATTGTATATTTTGCTTGTCTTTAGCCCTGTCATTTTACCTTTAACTAGCCTTTATTAACTTATAGAAAATATATATTTTTTTTTTAAAAAAACGACTGGGGGGGGTTTTTTTTTTGTTGGGGGGAAAAAACCACCCCCCTTCTCCTCGCACAAAAAGGGGCGCCAAGGAGAAAAAAAAAAAAAAAAAAAATTTAAAAAAACGGGGGGGGTTTTTTTTAAAAAAGGGGGGGGCGGCCCCCCACAAAAAAAAACGAGGGAGGGAGGTTTGTTTGTTTGAAAATAAAAAGCCCCCCCCCTTTTCCCCCCGCGCAAGGCCCCACCGGGCCCGGCCCCCACAACCCCCTGGGCAAAAAAGAAGTTTTTGTAGGGTTCTGTCTAGAAATGGCCCCCATGGGCGAAAAAGGGCCCCAAAACCCCCACAAAAAAAAAAGGAAAAAAAAAAACGTGTGGCATTTGCCAAGGCCCACAGCCTGCTAAACGGATGGACGCTGGAAAAGTGGCAGAAGGTGGATTTCTCAGATGAATCTTCAGTTGAATTACACCACAGCCGCCGCAAATACTGCAGGAGACCTACTGGAGCCCGTATGGAACCAAGATACACCCAGAAAACAGTTAAGTTTGGTGGTGGACAGATCATGGTCTGGGGTTACATTCAGTATGGGGGTGTGCGAAACATTTGCAAGGTGGAAGGCAATATCAATAGCCTAAAATATCAAGAAGTACTAGCTTCCGCTTACATTCCCATTCATAAAAGGGGTCAAATTTTGCAGCAGGATGGTGCTCCATCTCATACATCCATCTCTACATTAAAGTTCCTCAATGCAAAGAAGATCAAGGTGCTCCAGGACTGGCCAGCCCAGTCACCAGACATGAACATCATTGAGCATGTTTGGGGTAGGATGAAAGAGGAAGCTTGGCAGACAAAACCAAAGAATCTTGATGAACTCTGGGAGGCATGTAAGACTGCATTCTTTGCTATTCCTGATGACTTCATCAATAAATTGTATGAATCATTGTTGAAACGCATGGATGCAGTCCTTCAAGCTCATGGAAGTCACACAAAATATTAAATATGGCTTTAATAGCACCACAACTTCATTCACCAATGTTATGAAACATATCTTTATTTTTGAACAGAATTATTGGTTTGATTTTCACATTACTTTATGTGTGCGACAAAACTTTTGTCTTGCCAAAATCTGACCTTTCTGTGTTCATTAAATGATGAATATTTCAGCAGTGAAGCCAATTTAATTTCTTAACCAAAAAATCATTTGGGAGGGCTTACCAATGGATGAATTTAAAGTCAGGTTATAAGCTTTTGATTCCACAACATGGATAAGCGACAGAACTTCTGTCAGGGACTGTATATATATATATATATTGGCCTCCTGGGTGCTCGTCTATTGGTACAATTCAGACTTTAGGCCTCTGGCCTTTTTGTTTCTAATGCTACTTTTAGAATTATTATTAAAAGTTAGGTTTTAGTGCATTTTTTCTTTTGTTTTTTTTTGGGATTCTCTAATTTGATGCACGTATATTATCTTCTAGCTTTTTGTATATTTTGGTTAATTATAGTTTTCTTGGCAGGTTTCTTGTCGGGGGAAATTAATCATGAGAGGTGGCTGAACGACACAAAGGAAGCCTTTTCTGAGGCTGACTTGCCTATTCAAACACACGCCCTTAGTATTTCGGCAGCCTTTAGACAACTTACTCGAGTGTATAAGGAAAATCTGCGGTCCTTTTGGGAGGTATATACAATAGAGTCATACCTTAAACATCGTATTGTACCTAGGGGTCTCTGAATTAATCTTGTCCCATCAGCCAGACTACGTACTCTGGCTCTTGTGGCTAAATGGGAACATCTTAACAACTACCTCACAGTCCCTTAAGGAGAATATAGAGTCAATCAAAAAATTTAGCTCTAATCCTGATTTTGAGTTTAAGGAATTAGTGTTACAACAGACAGTGGAAAAATTTGTGTCTTTTACAAAGGAACGGAAACACTTTCAGTTTAGGCGGGATTTAGCTGATTTTAAGGAAGGGGGTGTGTTTGATTATCTTGGGAAGGATACCTCGGGTAGGAGAAATCTTGAGACTCAGGTTTCTTCATCTGAGGGTGAAGGTTTTGATAGTGACACACGTAGGAATTTTTCTAGTATGGGTAGATCTGCTGCTGCTATACCCTCAGGTATAAATAGATCCCCAGACAGTCCACAGAGAGGTGGATATAGGGGTAGAAGAGATTTTAACACACGAAATAGGAGAGGTTTTTTATCTCAGGGCTGTTAGGGTCTTGCCAACCGTAGCAATACCCTACACTACTGCAGGGGTCTGGGAGGAAGGACAGAGACAAGTGAGCCCTAATCTCACCCCAGCCACTGTCCCTTCCTATTGCCTCAGTTACCCTAAATGGTAAAAGGACAACCAGAAGACAAGCCCTACACTGGGTAAGTGACACACAGAACAGGACAAGACAAACGACAAAAAGAGAGGTCAGGAAGCCAAAGGGTTGGTAACAAACGAGCGATACAGTACAGAATCAAAATCCAAGAGAATAGTCAAAAGGCAAGCCAGAGGTCAGAGAAATAGTACAGTCAATATCAAGGGCACAAAGAGAGCAGGTAAAGTCAGAGCAATAACCGGCGACCATGTGAGGGCTGACAACCTGTTTATAGAAAGTCTGGGACCAGCCCCAGACCTGATAGGTACACAGGCTGTCAGTCACACAGGCAGGAAGAGATTAACTCCATGCAGTCCAGAGAGAAATGCTCAGAACACGGGTGTGGCCGGAAATCCATTAAATTGTCTAGGACCATGTTCTGACTGAGCAACAAGAAACCTACGCAAGGAATCAAACTGAACATGCCTCCTTTGCCACAGCGTGCGAGCGGAGGGTGGCGCCGAGACCCGGACAGGCAGAGACGTTACAAGGGCCCTCCGATTTCGGATTATCTGTTGAGGAATCAGAAATAGACACACAACTCAAATGTGAGAAAATAATGATGAATGCAGGAGGTGATGATATGCAAATTGTCAATTTATCAAAAAAAGTTCTTACCAGGGATGAATGTGTCTTATTGAGAAAAGGCCTCTCCTTTAATCCCTTCACATGGATTAAGGATCTTAATTTGTTCTGCAGGAGACTTAAGTGGAAAAAATTTTTTAGGTCAGCAGACAAAAGAAAATGTGAAGACTTGGGGATCACAGAGGAGGATCTACCATCACTTGGGTTGCTGGGTGACTTGTGGGAGGAGGGTCAGAGGGGTCTTGGAGAGGGACCATTCTCTGTTCGGTGTCTCCCCTCTAAGAAATATCCACCTGTGGGCTATAAATACATTCCTGTGTGTAGTCACGAAAAGATTGCTGAATTTAAAAACATCGATTTTTGGGAGAAATCGTAATCTTACCCCACAAGAAACTGTAGCCATGAGAAATTTGGAGGAGGATGCCAACATTGTCATCAAACCCTCAGACAAGGGGGGTAACTTTGTCATACTCGATCGCACACAATACATACAAATGTGTAACGATATTCTGCACAATTCTGAATGTTATGAAGTTGTGAGGAGTGAAACCCTTTTGGGCTACCATGAGGAGCTCTGGAGGATTTTAGATAGAGCTAGGAGCAAAAACCTCAGCAGTAAGACCGAATATGAATTTTTGCTACCCCCTATTCCATACGGGCCACATTTTATGCCTTACCAAAGATTCATAAGGGGCTTTCCCCTTAGAAGGGACATTCCATTGTAGCAGGGATAGGCTCCATCACTCAGAACATCAGTTTATATATAGATGACATGTTGCGTCCCTTTGTGGTTAGCCTACCCTCTTACGTGAGGGACACTATGGATGTCCTCCGTAGGCTGGAAGACATCAAGGTGTCGCCAGATGTTATTCTCACTAATCTGAACGTCGAAGCCTTATACAGCTCCATACCGCATGCTAAGGGGTATGGGGCTGTGGGCGAATTTCTTAGAACGTGAGGCAACCACATGAGTGAACACAATGATTTTGGAACTTTTGACATTTGTTCTAGAACGTAACTGCTTCCTCTTTGATGGGAGGATCTTCCACCAGCTCAGGGGGGTAGTGATGGGGAGCCCTTGTGCCCCCACATATTCTAACCTCTACTTGGGCTGGTGGGAGAAAGAAAGGGTCTTTGCGGAGGAGATGGACTGATGGACTCAGAGAATTCTCCTCTGGGTCAGATATATAGATGATGTCTTCATCCTGTGGTATGGACCCAAGGGAGAGTTTTTATCCTTTGTCCAGGAGTTGAACTGCAATGACCTTGGTCTTTTCCTTACATCAGAAATTCAGGAGGAAAAGATGACCTTTCTTGATCTGGTCATTTCTAAGGAACCATCTGGCAGGATACGTACTTGTGTTCACAGGAAAGAAACTGCAACTAATTTTCTTTTGCAGTGGGGAAGTTGGCAACTTCCGTCCCTACGGGCAGGAATACCGAAGGGGCAGTATCTTCGGATGCGAAGAAACTGTTCTACACTGTCTGATTTTAGGATTATGGCTAAAGATCTTAAACAGAGATTTTTGAAGAGAGGCTACCAATGGAGTGTTGCGGAAAGCCTACCATAACGCACTGGTAGTTAACATGGTACAACTTTTGAACCCTCGGGTTCGTGATAATCAAATGGGTGATACTCGGATCATTGCCACATATGATGTGACAGCAAAGGAGATTTGACAGATCATTGGTTCCTTTTGGAATATTTTAAAAACAACTGCAACAGAAACAACGCAACCTTGTGGGGAATTTTCCGTGTGGAAGTTGTAAATCATGTACTTTTATTAAAAGGGGGAAGGAATTCAAGAGTGAAAGGACTGGCAAATTTTATAAGATTTCGAAGTTTATCAACTGTAAATCAAGTGGTATTGTGTACCTTATTACATGCACCTGCGGACTCCAGTATGTTGGTAAAACCATCAGGGAGTTCTGCAGGCGCATTAGGGAACACATTAATGACATTATAAGAAAGGAGGTTACTTCAGTATCACGCCATGTTTGGGACAAGCATGCAGGGGACGCAGGGTCTCTTAGTTTCCAAAGCATTGAGATTGTCCTACAACACCCTAGAGGGGGAGATTTTGACAGGAAAGTCCTTCAACGCGAGGCTCGATGGATGTTTCTGTTAGATACTGTACAACCTAATGGACTGAACAAGTTTATTTTTTATTCCTCGTTCATTTAATAGCTGAGCTCATCTCCTTCGTCTTTTATAGGTAATATGTGATTTTCCTCTCTTTTTTTTCAATTTCCACTATCTCATAATTTTCATTATTAGCTAGTCACCCCCTGGGCATTTATCCTCTACGATGTATCCTACTACCCTTACTGACACCCTTATATTATGTTGGATTATGATGGCTTCATCTGCCCTATTATTATAGGTTATTAGATGTATCTTCTAATACCCCCTTTTTCCTCTTCTCTCCTCTTAGGTCTATTCATTTAGATCCTAGCTATTATATATTTTATAATATGCTAATTAGAGGTAGTTTATCATACCCCATTCCTCCTTTGTGTTTGTCCCCATATATTAAGTTCTTATTTATTTTTACTCCCCCTCCGTTTGTCCTCCTTTGTTACAATGGTGTATGCATATTTGCGTTAGTTGAGTAGGCACTAGGTTTCTCTTCGTTCTGTTTGCTTTTGCTGTGGGCGTTCTTTTCCTTTGTTGTTTTCTTAGGTCATGTGATGATAAGCCTTCCCCCCTCCAGTCACATGACTGCGATGTGCGGTCCAGATGTAACTAAGAACGCTATGCGCATCCAGCTGATACGCGCCCCCGGAGGTGTCCCATGAGTTGATTGGGCACGCCTCCGGGTGACACGATTTGTGTGGGGCGTGGCAATAGGGTGATATACTGTGCCTCCGCTCGGCTTCATTTGCGGCCAGACATCACGGCCAGACAGAAACGCTCTATGTGTGAATTATTTTCATTTTTAAACCTCTCAATGGGATTTTTTTCTCTGCCCTAGTTTTTTGACTGCCTCTGATGAGCTGGTTTCTTTTTACCAGTAGAAACGAGTCAGCCTGGTTTATGGGCTGTTATGGATGTATGCTGTTTGTGTTACTAGCTAGCTTTGGGAGAGTGTAATGTAAGCGCTCCAGTTAGTGGATAGTCAGCACCTGGGTTGGTCTTTTACTGACCCTCTAGTTAGTGTGTGTGATTACTGTGTCTTCTATCTGTACATGCCACTATAGTGGCTAGGAGTGACTAGCAATTGAACTATACCTACCCTGCTTTTCACTCTTCTATTAGGAGTAGTTTTTCATTGTACTACTGGGGGAGCTATGCTTTATTGTGATGAGGTGGGGCATCTTGGGATCCCACAGTTGGCTACTCATGTGGGTTATAGAACCACCTAATACCAGTGCTCATAGATATTGAGCCCTTATTTTGGGACTCGACATCTATGTTATACTACATATATATATATATATATATATATATATATATCTCAAAAAAAAAGCATTTGTAGCAACACCAGCAAATCTGGGTATCGTCCCATAAATTGCACGGCAGGAACCCCTCTCCAGCCAGAAGGGTTCCTAATAGAAAAAACAATCCAGTCTGCCAACAACTTGTAGAGATGGAAAATGTCCTTTTATTGGAAAAGCAATACACTTGTATGTAAAAGGACATTTTCCATCTTTACAAGTTGCTGGCAGACTGGATTGTTTTATATATATATATATATATATATATATATATATATATATTTAGGCCTCCTGGGTGCTCGTCTATTGGTACAATTCAGACTTTAGGCCTCTGGCCTTTTTGTTTCTAATAATACTTTTAGAATTATTATTAAAAGTTAGGTTTAGTTTTTCTTTTGTTTTTTTGGCTGTCTCTAGTTGAGCTTGGGGCTGATGTTATCCCTCCTGGGGCTGTGAAGGCGACTGTTGACCCTCAGTCCATAGGCTGTGGCAGGCAAGCTCTGCACACCTTCTCCAGTCAACTGCACACACTAGACTCAGGAGACCAACCGTCGATGGGGAGAGGAGGCCTCCCTACAACCCTGCCCAGTGGCCTGTGATAGGCCAGGGCTGAACCAAGGCAAGGTTTTGAACACTGCAGGGAGAAATAATGCCGAGGAAAAGCTGCAACAATACACTTAACATAGAACGGACGTACCATCACAAAACCCAGAGGCTCAAAGACAAACAATAAAAAGCAGCAGCCTCTGGGATGCTGCATCCTTTTATCATCATCTTCCATTTACTGTATTGATGCTGATGCTGGCTGCTACTTCTAAACAGCTACCACTACTGTCACCACTCAGGTAGACATTTCCTGTGGCCTGGTCCATCATATTATGCCCTACTGCACTGCCATACATGTTGCCACAGCTGCCTAGTGCCTACCACCATTGCCACTACTCAGGGAGACATGTCTTGCAGTCTGGTCAATCATTTTATGCCATGCTGCACTACCAGACACATTGCCACAAGCTGCCTAGTGCCTACCATCGCTGCCATTATTCACAGCCACAAATTTGTTTCCCAAATATCTATCCCAAATAATAATTAGTCTGTAGCACAAGTTATCAAAATGAGCAAATTTTTCTACAAAACCATTGCTTTTTGTAATATAATCATCCATCTAAAAAACCATGGGCAAGCACCTTTTCCCCAAGAAAGTTGGAGTTTGTATTCACTGCTTTTCATTTGTTTTTGCATACACATACCTGTCACTTGAACTTTGACATAACTTTGGCTGTGTTTGCCTTAGAGAGCTAGATATTGGATAGATAGGTTCCTAGGAGACCTAAGATTGTTATACATTATGTTTTAAGACAATTGAAGTTGTGGTTCGTACCAAACTTTGTTGACCCAAAACGAATCTTGGACCCGAGCCACCTGAAACAGAACGAATCTTAATCTGTTTGCCCGTCTCTAGTTATAACCTAACAGATATATAGCAGACAAGTGTAGGGGATCATTAAAGTCTTTTTTGCAGATCCGTGTTTGACTGGAAGTGCCCCGGAGTAATAACTAGTACCACTACCAACAGGTAGAACAGCAGGCCCCCCTATCGGTAGCCAGACTAGGAGTTGAGCTGGGGAGAGTGGTTGCGGGCACTCGGCCTATCCTCTGACCCAGCATCTGCCACTACTACTCCCATCCTCAGGTTCATTTAATCTGGGCTGCAGCATACACAGGAAGTAAGCCTATGCAGACGCATAGGCTGATTTCATCACTGATGGGCAGGATCAATCAGGTATGTGGCTCAATAAGCGCTGTATACAGCTCTATGGACGCCGCCATGTTGCGGCTCCCTTCTGATCCGGCAGTCACGTGATCTGCCGGAATCAGAGTCTGTTAGAGCTGCTGGGTCCTACAGGACCCAGATCAGCTCTATAGTAACGTTCAGGAGGCTGTATTCCTCCTGCAACTGGGGCTAAGTGTACCAGCCCCAGTTACAGGGGAAATCAGCCCCCCCCCCCAAAAAAAAAAAAAAAGTGATCAGATGTCCCCAGTGGTCTATTATGACCTTATGGGGATACAAGTTAAAAAATATAAAATAAAATAAAAAAAAATAGAAAAGTAAAATATATATATATATATATATATATATATATATATATATAAAAAAAATAATTTAAAAAATTAATAAAATAATACGCCCATAACACGCCCTTATTAAAGGTTATAGCTCCACCTCCGATGACACCACACAAAATAAAAATTACCATTATGGAGAGTAAAAACTATTTTAAAAAGTTTTTAGTATCACTTTGTGTTATTAAATGAAAAAAAAATGAAAAGTGAAAAACAGATACGTTTTCCATCTTCTTTTGTTTATATTTTTCCGTATATAAGAAAAATTAAAACACATGCAAAAATAAAAACAGAAAAATAAAGCTCTATGTGACACCGAAAAAAAGACGCAGAAATTAGTTGAATAACCCAAATGATAAAAATGTTACAGCCCTCAAAACCGCACATACAAAAAACCCGAAAATGTGTCTGGTTCTGAACAAGAAATTGGCCCAGTACTGAAGTGGTTAATGCTGCGGTCATGTTTGACCACAGCATTTAAGGGGTTAACACCCATGATCAGAGATCAGCTCTAACACGGGGTGCTGGAGCAGGGTGTTAGCTGTAAGTTACAGCTAATACCCACTCCAGAGGCTGTTCAAACAAACACTCAGACTGTAATAGTATAGCAGAATGCATTAATTCCTGGACGACAGAGCTGTAATATTACAGTAGCGTTTCATTAAGGGATTAACCAAATTGAAGATTAGTTATGTGTGACACATCTGTAGCTATTGCCTATCTTCAATAATACAATAGATGTGAATAGAGGACAACAGGCATCCATTCTAGCAGAGACATACAGGACCCTTGTTCTTGAGATCATTAGGAGTCCCAACAGCCATTCCCTACCAATCTGTTAGAGAATAAAGGTATGTAGTTACACAACCCCTTTAAAGGCAAAAAATAATATGGCCTATAATCTCTTCCCAAATCTGTTGTTCATGTACGGCAGTTATCAGTATATTAAATATGGCATGCACTCAGTAGCTGAGGGGGATACCATAGGAGCAGTTATTTTACACAGCAGAGACCTGGCTGCAATGACCGCACTCAGAGACTGCCCGTAATCTGATTGGGGATAAATTTCATTTCAGATGAGTCATCTGAAGAACGGCTGTCCACGAGTGCTGCCATGTTGACTGGGATAGCCAATTAGTTAATATGTTGACTAAGGGCAAAGATCCATGCCAACCGAGAGCATATTGCAAACCCCCTTGTCTGTCATTACTGTGCTTCTATTATAGAAATCAATGGATTTTACAATATACTGCTATAAATTAGTATAGTATCAAATTTGTATGGGTGATCAGACCCCCTGGGACTCAAAAGTAAAAAAAAAATAAAAAATTAAGTTTTAAAAAAATAAAAGAACAAATTTCAATTCACCCCTTTTCCCTAGATAGATAAATAAACAATAACAAATGTAAATGCTTTAGGTATCCTCATGTCCAAAAATGCCAAACATGCAGTTTGAAAATATTTAGACTGTATGGTGAAAACCGTGGCTGGAAATAAAATGACCGAATCACATTTGTCACAGCATTGAAAGTGATCAAAGCATCAAAAATTACCAAAATGGTATAAATAAAAACTACAACTTAGGCTAGCTTCACATCTGCACCGGTCTCTCCATCATTCAGTGGTCTAACATCAGAGAGTTGGACCACTGTTTTAGCAGTTACAGTGGGGAAAAAAAGTATTTAGTCAGCCACCAATTGTGCAAGTTCTCCCACTTAAAAAGATGAGAGAGGCCTGTAATTGTCATCATAGGTAGACCTCAACTATGAGAGACAAAATGAGAAAACAAATCCAGAAAATCACGTTGTCTGATTTTTTTAAGAATTTATTTGCAAATTATGGTGGAAAATAAGTATTTGATCAAATACAAACAAGCAAGATTTCTGGCTCTCACAGACCTGTAACTTCTTCTTTAAGAGGCTCCTCTGTCCTCCACTCATCACCTGTAGTAATGGCACCTGTTTGAAATTGTTATCAGTATAAAAGACACCTGTCCACAACCTCAAACAGTCACACCCCAAACTCCACTATGGTGAAGACCAAAGAGCTGTGGAAGGACGCCAGAAACAAAATTGTAGACCTGCACCAGGCTGGGAAGACTGAATCTGCAATAGGAAAGCAGCTTGGTGTGAAGAAATCAACTGTCGGAGCAATAATTAGAAAATGGAAGACATACAAGACCACTGATAATCTCCCTCCATCAGGGGTTCCACGCAAGATCTCACCCCTTGGGGTCAAAATTATCACAAGAAAGGTGAGCAAATATCCCAGAACCACACGGGGGGACTTAGTGAATGACCTGCAGAAAGCTGGGACTAACATAACAAAGGCTACCGTCAGTAACACACTACGCCGCCAGGGACTCAGATCCTGCAGTGCCAGATGTGTCCCCCTGCTTAAGCCAGTAAATATGCGGGTACGTCTGAAGTTTGTTCTAGAACAGTATTGGGAGAATGTCATGGTCAGATGAAACCAAAGTAGAACTGTTTGGTAGAAACACAACTCGTCGTGTTTGGAGGAGAGTGAATGCTGAGTTGCATCCAAAGTATACCATACCTACTGTGAAGCATGGGGGTGGCAACATCATGCTTTGGGGCTGTTTCACTGCAAAGGGACCAGGACGACTGATCCGTGTACATGAAAGAATGAATGGGGCCATGTATCGTGAGATTTTGAGTGCAAACCTCCTTCCATCATCAAGGGCATTGGAGATGAAACGTGGCTGGGTCTTTCAGCATGACAATGATCCCAAGCACACCGCCAGGGCAACGAAGGAGTGGCTTCGTAAGAAGCATTTCAAGGTCCTGGAATGGCCTAGCCAGTCTCCAGATCTCAACCCTATAGAAAACCTTTGGAAGGAGTTAAAAGTCCGTGTTGCCCAGCGACAGCCCCAAAACATCACTGCTCTAGAGGAGATCTGCATGGAGGAATGGGCCAACATACCAGCAGCAGTGTGTGCCAACCTTGTGAAGACTTACAGAAATGTTTGACCTCTGTCATTGCCAACAAAGGATATATAACAAAGTATTGAGATGAACTTTTGTTATTGACCAAATACTTATTTTCCACCATAATTTACAAATAAATTCTTTAAAAATCAGACAATGTGATTTTCTGGATTTGTTTTCTCATTTTGTCTCTCATAGTTGAGGTCTACCTATGATGTCAATTACAGGCCTCTCTCATCTTTTTAAGTGGGAGAATTGCACAATTGGTGGCTGACTAAATACTTTTTTTCCCCACTGTACATACAGACACTGGTGGACCCCATTGACTATAAAGGGGTCCGCCGGGTGTTCAACATTTCAAAACTGAAACCGGTGAAGACCGGTGTAGAACTTTTCTCTCTACCGATTTTTAGCAGTTTCTGTGGCAGAGAAAAAAGAAAAAAAGACAGATTTACACAGCTCCATACATGGAAATATACAAAGTTACAAGTGGCAGAATATGGTGACTTTTGGAAAACTCATTTCATATTTATAGCAAGATTATGTAACCTTATGGGGTTATACAGTATTTATTTGTTTATCTGCTTATACGGCTTCCATCTTATATATGTTTGTATACCAATAAGGAGAACAATGCTGTCATTATTTGATGCCATCAGCTATTGATACTTTAGTACATTTTGCTTCCCATACATATCTTGTTTATTTTTGTGACTGGTATATTACTTTATGATTATTATTTGATACTTTGTAATCTGTTTTTAAGATTCTGTTACTGTAGTATCAGCTGTTTTAGAGTTGTAAGCATAAGAAATTGTGGTTAGCTGGTCAGGCTGATGGTAGCATTTTGAATCTATTATTGTCTATTTAATATTTTTCATTTTGTTCATCTCTGAAGACCTCTGAATACCAGCAGGGGGGAACACGCCCAATGCTGATTTACATTTTTTTGGTTTTAACTGCATCGATTGGTTGTAATTAGAGATGGGCAAATTGGTTTGTAATAAACCGGATGCGTCCTGAATATTGTTCGTTTTTTTTTTGTTGTTGTTTTTTCCATTTAAAGTTTTTATTAAAGTTTTGCACAAAAGTAGAAAAGCAACATAAATCACAACTGATTACGGGGGAGGGGGAGGAAGAGAGGGAGAAGGGCAGCAGAGGGACATTGGGGGTTACAGGTGCTGGGATGATAAGCGGGGGGGAGTGGGGAATGTGACAAGCAAATACTCTGATGCAGCAGAGTAATACAATATATCAAAAAATGAAACAATCGAAACAAGGGATGAACAGTAGAAGGAGTGTAATCCAACTACTGTTGTAGTCCTAGAGTCCGGGGGGCTACCGGAGAATAGGAAAGAGTAAGAAACAGAAGGCATAGGAACAATATAAGAGGGAGGAAAGGAGGAGCTGCTGAGGGTATCATGAGGGAGGGGGGTCAAAGACCCCAGAGTATAATAATTTCACTTCCTATCAGAACAAAATCGAACCCGGAGGATCGCTTTGTCAAAATCCAGGATGAAATGAATCTTCAGGGGTTTGCTCATCTCTAGTTGTAAGACATTGGTCACGTTGTCACTGGGGGAGTTGTCCAACATTTGTGGATATTTTGAGGTTTTTAGAGTTTTAATAAAAGTTAAGTTTCATATGGAGGTAGTTCCCTTTTTCTCTGTAATTTCTCTTGATTGGAATTGCCTGTAACATCCTTTCTGCTGTAGGTTGAGTCTGTTGATACTATGTATTGCAGTAAATTGCATTGGGGATCAGAGATACCAGGTTCAAGTTCGCCTGTGGGACAGTAAAAAATTTAGAAAAATAAATAAAATAATCAAATAATAAAAAGTTAAAAAAACACCCTTATGTTTAAAAAACACATAACATAAACAAAAAAAGAAACAAACATGTTACCTATCCCTATGTGCATATAAGTCCCCACTATCCAAAAATAGCACAAAAAACATGCGCTAATTAACATATTTTGGTCACCCCCAAAAATAGCAATAAAAAGTGATCAAAAAGTCATACATACCAAACATTGGTAGCAATAAAAAGTACAACTTGCCCTGCAAATAAAGAGCTCTGACATATCTCCATCAACAAAACAGTAAAAAAAGGTATAGGCATCAGAATACGGTGACCCCAGGAAAATCGTTCATTTTCAAAAAGTGATGTTTTATTTGTAAGAGCAGTAAAATACAATAAAACAAATATAAATATGGTATGACCCACTGGACAAAGCTGTCATGTTATTTTTAATGCAGAGTGAACGCCGTAAAAACAAAATGCAATAAATTATGATAGAATTGTGTGTTTTTTCTCATGGACCCCCAAAAAAGAAAATAAAAGCTAACTGATATGTTCCCCAAAATTGTGCCAAATGAAAGTACAACTTGTCATGCAAAGAATAAGCCCTCAGCTATGTTGACATAAAAAATAAAAAAGTTATGAATTTTGAAAGGTGGGAATGAAAATATAAAAAAGTCGCTGAGCATTAACGTACAATCTACCTTGAGTCCTTAAAGGATTGAATCATAAATTAAAAACCTATTTTTTAACATTTTTTTTTGTGATTCTGTTTTTAATTTTCCATTTTATTATCAATATATATTTTTTTTAATTCCTAAAAAATCTTGGAATTCTAACTCTTGCCACTAAACCTAAAATAGTTTGGTCTTCTGGAGATGGATCATGGGCCCTAAACACAATGGTCTTGAGCAGACACTATTGGCTTCTATGGGAGAGTTTTCTAAGCATGTGACCTCTACAGAGATCATTGCATAGGGGGAGGGGGCATTAATAAGCAGTGAAATTACCTATTGTGACTAGTGGATTCTGTGTCTTATCTACATATACATGATAGCTGTGATCATCAGTGTGCTGATAAGTGCTGCATAGGTGCTGCAGCAAAGAATTCTCCTACAGAAAACAGGAAACCTTCACCAAAAATTTTTAAAACATAGTTTAACATAAAACTTGATTAAAAAAGTCATTTGACACATTCACTTTAACACCTGACACCTACATGAATGTTATCCCTAATGCAGGAGCATGCCACAGTCAATAGCAACTGCACCCTGTGAATACCAGAAAGAAGAAAAATGTTATGGCTCTTGGAATGTGATTATGAAAAACAACAAATAAAAAGTTTGGTCATTAAGAGGTTAAAAACATCCCCTCAATTATCAACAGTATGTTGTGATTAAACAGTTAATCTTAAACTGGAAATTGTGAAGCAGTAACCAAAATTCATAAAGATATAACACATTTTGTATACAAAGTTTTTCACAAAAAGTTGGTGAGTCAAGAAATCCTCAAGGTTGATATATATGAGATTTATTGATAATGGAGCAAACTTTATTTTACCCTAGGGAAATAGGGAAAAATAACCTCTGACCTAGAGAATCCAAAAGTGACTGCCATTCCATCAACATATTTATTAAGTGCTCAAGCTCTAATATTAATAATAATAAATTACAGCTTATGCACATATAGACGTAATTTACTGTATCTCCTTAACTTAGATGACATAAATGTCATACTGTAAATGCAAAATTTAGAAAACATTTTTGCTTCAAATGTTACTATGACAAAACGTGGTAGTGTTACAAACAATTCATTCACACTCATTTTCAACACTGTATCAAAAAGAGAAATATTGAATTTAACAGATAACTTAAAATAGAGACAGTACAGTAGGAAATAACTAGCATTATAATAAAATCTATGACCATTTATATGTTCGATAAGATAACTATTTTAGCACTTATTGTTTTTTTAAGAATGCTAAATAAGTTTGGTTTGTTGGGTTGTATGTAAAAGGGAAAGGGCACACGGGCAATAGAGAAGGGATATACAGTATGGGAGCACTATTAAAGAGAAAGGGCATTATTAGAGAGAAGGGGCACCATTAAAGAATGTGGGCACTTATGTGGGCACTTTTAATAAGTGAGGGTATATTGGGGGCATTATCTATGAGCTGGGAAATGAGGGGAAAAAAAGGAGCATCAGTATTGACTGGAGACATTATTGTTGGCGTTTTTGGGGGAGGCATTAATACTGAGTGGAGTCAGAACTGAAGAGCTCAGAAGGACTATTACTGTATGGGGGCACTAGAAATTGCACTTACTGTGAGGAGAGTAAAGTGAACACTATATTGTATGGGGAGTGAAAAGTGACACTTATTCTACAATTGTGGAATTATTAACATGTACCTGTTTGTTTTTCAGCATACAGTTGCTCACATTCAAAATCTATTTTCCGATTGGCTTTGGCAACCATATAAACCATAATTCATACATGACCCTATTGTGAGAGATCTTCAAAGTTTATCAATAGCTCAAACTGTAATATAATGTCCCTCAAGCTACAGAAATATCAGTCAACAGAATTTCTACCTGCTTCCACATGTCCTTCAACAATTCCTATCTGTTGAGATATAAAACATTTTCAATAATTACCAGAGTTTGCATTATGCAGCCATTGATATAGTTTCTTTGTGCATATTGTGAGTCATATTTGGCCAAGGTTGAATTTTAAGCGTGCTTTGTTTCAGCAATTGGATTGGATTCTGAAAAGCGAAAGGCAAATAGAATCTTACTGGCACTTGATCCTTTGGAAATCCTTGGAGCCTGGAGGATGGCTTTGTCCAAACCCAGGACGAAATTAATCTTCAGGGGTTTGCCCATCTCTAATTGTAAGACATTGGTCACGTTTTCACTGGGAGAGTTGTCCAACATTTGTGGATATTTTGAGGGTTTTAGAGTTTTAATAAAAGTTAAGTTTCATATGGAGGTAGTTCCCTTTTTTCTCTGTAATTTCTCTTGATTGGAATTACCTGTAACATCCTTTCTGCTGTAGGTTGATTCTGTTGATACTATGTATTTCAGTAAATTGCATTGGGGATCAGCGATCACACGGTCAAGTTCCTTTGTGGGACAGTAGAAAGTTTAGAAAAATAAATATAATAATCAAGTAATAAAAAGTTAAAAAAAACACCCTTATGTTTAAAAAACACATAAAGTAAACAAAAAAGAAACAAACATGTTACCTATCCCCATGTGCATATAAGTCCCCACTATCAAAAAATAGTGCAAAAAATAAGCGCAAATTAACGTTTTGGTCAACCCCAAAAATAGCAATAACAAGTGATCAAAAAGTCATACATAACAAACATTGGTACCAATAAAAAGTGCAACTTGCCCTGCGAATAAAGAGCTCTTACATATCTCCGTCAACAAAACAGTAAAAAAAGTTATATGCATCAGAATATGGTGACCCCAGGAAAATCGTTCATTTTCAAAAAGTGATGTTCTATTTGTTAGAGCAGTAAAACATAATAAAATGAATATAAATATGGTATGACCCACTGGACAAAGCTGCCATGTTATTTTTAATGGACTCTGAAAAGTGAAAGGCAAATAGAATCTTATAGAATCTTACTGGCACTTGATCCTTTGGAAATACTTTTGGTCTGGCATCACTACTAAGCAGCTCAATGGTCTCTGCAAGTGGAGTGGAGAGTGGAAACTGCAAGACACATAGACACACTAAGAAGCCTATATGGCAATGTTGAACTTGTAATCAGATCTGATATTTGGAAATACATCTATTAGCATATTACACCAGTGACAGCTTCCACCAGACCATGTTGCTTACAGCATATTTTCTGTTACTCTGAATTACTGCAATCCAATAGTTAGAGAAGGGTCCACATATACTGTAGGACCAAAAACGTCATGTGTTTATTCTGTGGATTGCAGAAAACATATTTTTCTAAACTTGAGCATTCTTTAATAGGGCATTGTGGCTGGTTCTGTTATGAAGCACTATGGCAGTCATTGGAATGGACAGTGTGGCTAGAACTTACAGTGATGGCCAAAAGTATTGGCACCCCTGCAATTCTGTCAGATAATACTCAATTTCTTCCAGAAAATGATTGCAATCACAAATGCTTTGTTAATAATATCTTCATTTATTTTGCTTGCAATGAAAAAACACAAAAGAGAATGAAAAAAAAGTCAAATCATTGATCATTTTACACAAAACTCCAAAAATGGGCCGGACAAAAGTATTGGCACCCTCAGCCTAATACTTGGTAGCACAACCTTTAGACAAAATAACTGCGAACAACCGCTTCCGGTAACCATCAATTGGTTATTTTAGACCATTCTTCTTTGGCAAATTTCTCCAGGTCCCTGAGATTTGAAGGGTGCCTTCTCCAAACTGCCATTTTGAGATCTCTCCACAGGTGTTCTATGGGATTCAGGTCTGGACTCATTGCTGGCCACTTTAGAAGTCTCCAGTGCTTTCTCTCAAACCATTTTCTAGTGCTTTTTGAAGTGTGTTTTGGGTCATTGTCCTGCTGGAAGACCCATGACCTCTGAGGGAGACCCAGCTTTCTCACACTGGGCCCTACATTATGCTGCAACATTTGTTGGTAGTCTTCAGACTTCATAATGCCATGCACACGGTCAAGCAGTCCAGTGCCAGAGGCAGCAAAGCAACCCCAAAACATCAGGAAACCTCCGCCATGTTTGACTGTAGGGACCGTGTTCTTTTCTTTGAAGGCCTCTTTTTTTTTTCCTGTAAACTCTATGTTGATGCATTTTCCCAAAAAGCTCTACTTTTGTCTCATCTGACCAGAGAACATTCTTCCAAAAAGTTTTTGGCTTTCTCAGGTAAGTTTTGGCACACTCCAGCCTGGCTTTTTTATGTCTCTGGGTCAGAAGTGGGGTCTTCCTGGGTATCCTACCATAGAGTCCCTTTTCATTCAGACGCCGACGGATAGTACGGGTTGACACTGTTGTACCCTCGGACTGCAGGGCAGCTAGAACTTGTTTGGATATTAGTTGAGGTTCTTTAGCCACCATCCGCACAATCTTTCGTTGAAATCTCTCGTCAATTTTTCTTTTCCGTCCACATCTAGGGAGGTTAGCCACAGTGCCATGGGCTTTAAACTTCTTGATGACACTGCGCACGGTAGACACAGGAACATTCAGGTCTTTGGAGATGGACTTGTAGCCTTGAGATTGCTCATGCTTCCTCACAATTTTGCTTCTCAAGTCCTCAGACAGTTCTTTGGTCTTCTTTCTTTTCTCCATGCTCAATGTGGTACACACAAGGACACAGGACAGAGGTTGAGTCAACTTTAATCCATTTCAACTGACTGCAAGTGTGATTTAGTTATTGCCACCACCTGTTATGTGCCACAGGTAAGTAACAGGTGCTGTTAATTACACAAATTAGAGAAGCATCACATGATTTTTCAAAGGGTGCCAATACTTTTGTCCACCCCCTTTTTATGTTTGGTGTGAAATTATATCCAATTTGGCTTTTTGACAATTCTTTTTGTGGTTTTCCATTGAAGACAATTTAAATGAAGATATTATTACCAAAGCATTTGTGATTGCAATCATTTTCTGGAAGAAATTGAGTATTATCTGACAGAATTGCAGGGGTGCCAATACTTTTGGCCAGCACTGTATATACATACATGTAGTGACAACTGTGCAAATTGGTTGTGGAGGGGAGGTATATTTCTCCCAGGTTCCTCTCCAATGTGAAATAGAAGGCAGAGTCCCTTACCTGCTTATTAACTAATTAGTTAGTTCAGAAAAGGGGGGTATTTAAGAGAAGTTAGGGGGGAGAACTCTCTCTCTCTCTCTCTCTCTCTGCCTAGGGACACAGCTGACCACAATAATAAAAGCCACAAATAAAAACTGCCAAATCCTACAGGAGGTAGTGCAGTGTGTGGCAAATCTTCCCGTGGTTTAACTAGAGACAGAGCAACAATTGATTCATGTAAGCCATTTTTTTTTGCAGAGAATGATGTGGAAGCATTCTTTGCAGCATTTGAAAGGACGGCAGTGGGAGAAGCATGGCTCTGGCATGATGGGCAGACTTGCCTGCCCCATTTCTTTTAGGGGAAGCAAAAAAACCTACCGCCCAGGACTGAAATCAGAGATTTTTGCTCATTTGGGTGTAAGCCTAGTTATCAGAGCCAAGAGATTACATCAGTGGAAATTCAGGGCACATAAACCACCATGTTCTCAGATGTTCAACATTATTTCTCTGACCAGGAAATGGCTACAACTAGAGGTTTTGTCAGTGCCTGAGGTGGCACAAGTCGTCATGGACAGGTACCTAAGGCACTGGCCCCATCACTGAGGAAGTGGGTAAGCCATGGCGTACCCAAAACAGTGGATCAGCTTGTTGATCTGGCGGAAAGGTACTCTACAGCTGATGAGCTATTTAACCCCTTAGCGACACATGACGTAATAGTACGTCCTAGATGCCAAGGTGTTGCTGCATCTGGACATACTATTACGTTCTGTGCCAGCCACCCGCTCAGACAGCTTAGTTTTGGGTGCCCTTGCTCTGACCAATGACCTCGGGCTGCCAGGACACCACATGCCTGGTTGATCCTGTCGAGTTAAATGGAAGTCAGCCTATGCGTCTGCATAGGCTGACTTCCTGTATACACTGCAATAAACGTGTATTGAGGTGTATACATTTGAAACAGCGATCTGAACATCACTGGTTCAGGTCCCCTAGTGGGACATGAAAAATACATAACAAAAAGTGCAACAAAAATAAAGTGCGTTAAAAAAATGAATATATGTATAAATCCCCCCCAAAATGCCCCTTTCCTATATAAAATTAATAATATAATAATATATAAAAAAAAATTAACAATACGTATTGGTATTGCCGAATCTGTGGAAACCTGCGCAATAAAACTGAAACATTATTTAACCTGCATAGTGAATGTTGTGAAAAAAATGAACTGAAAAAATTCTCACCTCACAAAATGTGGTATAAAAAGTGATCAAAAAGTCATATGTACCCCAAACAGTACCGAAAAAAGCACAGCTCACTCAGCAAATAATAAGCCCTTAAGCATTTCTGTCAACCGAAAAATAAATTGTTGCGCCTCTCAGAAAAATAGGTTGTTGTTCTGCAAAATTAGCAATGCATAAAAAATATAAATTAAGTATTGCTGTAATCGTACTGATGCATAGAATAAAGGTAACATGTTACTTAAAAGTTAATAAAATTTAATCAAGTTATAGGCACCCCAAAATGGTGTCATTACAAAATGCATCTCATCCCACAAAAAAACAGCCCTCATATAGCTGCAGCACCAGACAAATTAAAAAAAAACATAGACTGCACAGTGTGAAGACAAAAAACCCCCAAAATTGCCAACTCAACAAAACTAGCAGCGGCAAGAAGGGAATGTGTAAGCTGTGCGAGCGTATATCAGGGTATACCCCAGATTTAGAGCTTACGAGGGAAAAGAAAACAGAAGTGACCCCCAGAGTGATTCCCCCCCCCCCAATCATAGGAGCTACTAGGAAAATAGGGAATTTGGTATACTTAATGTATGACGCACAGCTTACATTTTCACATTTCACCATCTGCTGTAGATTCACATCTGGGAAACTAATGCTCACTACAACTTTTGATTAATTTTTTGAGGTGTGCAGTTTTCAATATAGGTCCTTAGGGTTTCTGCAAACATGACATGGTGTCCATATAAGAAAAATTTATATTTGTGTTCCAAAAGCCACAAAGTGCTCCTTCACATCTGCACCCTGGTGTGTACCCAAACTGCAGTTTATGCCCACCTGTATGACATTGTTGTACCCAGAATAATGTACTTAACCCCTTAGCAACCCAGGACGTAATAGTACGTCCTGAGTCGCATGACGATGTATGGAGAGAGCTCAGGAGCTGAGCTCTCTCCATACATTGCGGGTGCCAGCTGTATAATACAGCGAGGACCCGCAGCTAACAGCAGCTATCGGTGCCTGCACCGATTGCGGCTGTTAACCCTTTAGATGTCGCAGTCAAACGGGACTGCGGCGTCTAAATTGCGCAGGAGAATGGGCGCTGCCATTTTTCCCTGATCGCCGCCCTCCAGAATGTCATCGGAGGGCGGCGATCGGTTGCCATGACAGCCGGGAGCCTATTGAAGGCTCCCAGGCTTGTCATTACATTAGATCTATTACGCGATGGCAGAGGCATCGTCTAATAGAAGTAAAGACATTTTGCTGTTCACTGCAATACAGTAGTATTGCAGTGGATAGAATGAGCGATCAGGTCCCTAGGGAGTCTGATCATACAAGTAAAAGTAGAAAAAAAGTTTTTAAAAGTATAAAAGAAATAAAAAAAAACACAAAAGTTCAAATCACCCCCCTTTCCCTAGATCAGATATAAAAGTAAATAAACACAACTAAACATAAACACATTAGTTATCCCCACACTCCAAAATGCCCGAACTATTAAAATATTAAAATATTTATCCCATACGGTGAACGGCGTAGCAGCGAAAAAAAATCAAAATGGCCAAATAGCGTTTTTTTTTCAACACTTTGCCTTCTATAAAAAATTGAATAAAAAGTGATCAAACCATCAGATCTTTCCCCAAATGGTATCAATAAAAATGTTATGTTGTCCCGCATAAAAAGGCGCCATACCCAGCTCCATACATGTAAATGTGAAAAAGTTACAGGTGTCACAATATGGTGACACAAAATACTATATAAATTTGGTATCGCCGTGTTCGTACTGACCTGCAGAATACAGGTACCATGTCATTTTTACCACACAGTGAATGCCGTAAAAATTAAACCCATATGAAATTGGCACAAATGCAGTTTTTCTCCAATTGCACCTCATTCTGAATTGTTTTCCAGCTTCCCAGTACATTGCACAGCATATTGAATGGTGCCATTGCAAAGTACAATTTGTTTCGCAAACAATAAGCCATCATGTGACTCTGTGAACTAAGAAATGAAAAAGTTATGGCTCTTGAAATGTGGGGAGGGAAAAACGAAAATGCAAAAATCAAAAAGGGCCGGGTCTTTAAGGGGTTAATGTCATATGTGTGTATAAACTGCTGTTTGGGCACACAGCTGGGCACAGAAGGGCAGGAGCGCTATTTGGAGCACAGATTTAGGTGGTTTGGTTTTTGGATGTCATGCCATTTTTGTGTGACAAACTGTGAGGTGCTTTTTCTCCTTTATCCTCTTGTGAAAATGAAAAATTTAGGGCTAAATGGTTTACATCCCAACTCTAATAAAATCTGTGAAACAGCTGTTTGGTCAAAATGCTCACCATACCCCTTGATAAATTCTATGAGGGGTGTAGTTTCCAAAATGGGGTAAATTGTTTGGGGTTTCCATTGTATTGGTACTCTAGGGGCTCTGCAAATGAGACATGGCACTAGAAAACTATTCCAACAAAATCTACTTTTCAAATGCTCCTTCCGTTTGGCGTGCTGCCCTGTACCCAAACAGCAGTTTACATCCACATGTGGGGTATTACTGTGCTCAGGAGAAATTGCATAACAAACTGTGAGATGCATTTTCTCCTTTAACCCCCTTGTGAATGTTTTAATTTTAGGGCTAAATAAACGTATTATTGAAAAAAAATGAAATGCCTATATTTTACCTCCATATTGTTTTAATTCCCATGAAACGCTTAAAGAGTTAACAAACTTCCAAAATGCTGTTTTGAATTATTTAAGGGGTGCAGTTTTGAAAATGGGGTGATTTGTGGGTTTTTTTTAAAAATCTGAAAAATCGCTGTTACACTTGTAAGCCTTCTAATGTCCAAAATGAATTAGAGGACATTTAAAAGATGATGCCAATATAAAGCAGAGCTATGATAGATAATATTTATTAATGTATTTCGGTGGTATGACTGAAAAGCAGAACATTTCACATTTTGAAAATTGCTAATTTTTTGAAATTTCTATCAAATGTCCTATTTTTTTTTAAATAAATGAATACAAAAATATTGATCAATGTTTACCACTAACATGAAGTACAATGTGTCACAAAAAACAATAATAAAATCACTCGGTAAGTAAAGCGTCTCAAAGTTATTGCCATATAAATTGACACATGTCAGTTTTGAAAATTAGGCCATGTCTTTAAAGGGACTGTCCAGTATAAAATTTTGTTTTATATTAGGCTGGTCACCTGTCCCTGACGGTCCAGTCCTACTGCTCCGTTGATTTCTTGTGGTGGAAATCTCAGCTTCCGCCGGAAGAAAACACTGGAGCAGCAGGAACGAACTGTGCTGGGTGGGGGCTTCCGCTGCAAGAAAACAACAGAGCAGCAGGACCGCACTGGTGGTAGGCTGGACCGCTGGACAACTTCTTTAAGATACTTTTAGGCTGAGGCCCCATTTTGCAGAAAAACAGCTTTTTTTTTTTTTGCAGATTTTGCTGCGTTTTTTTGAGCCAAAACCAAGAATGACTACAAAGGGAATAGGAAATATATAGTAAACACTTATACTTCTACCTTCTGCTCAATCTGCAACAAAAAAAAATCTGTGCTTCCACAATGTGGGTCGTCAGCCTTAGACTGTGTCCTTAAGGGGTTAAGGACACACAAGCACCAGCTCTCAACCCCTCATATGACGAAATCTCTTGTAACTATCTAGTAAGACTGTTCTGGGGTTTAAGGGATCTTTGAAGAATGTAAAGATTTTGGATGTAGAAGATAATGAGACTGTGGGCCCTGGAAAATTGAAAGGGTTTACTTATGGACTAAGCAAGGGACTGATAAGTTTCTGTTGCTGTGCATTTTGTCAAACTGCCCTATGACTTTGTGAACCTATGCAATGTGATACTTCTTTTTTGCAGAAACGTATGTCTATGTTTGCTCAAATAGTGTGTACTGCTGCATACTCAGAGAATTCTCAAATACGATTGTGTGAAATGACAGTGGATGGTAAAAATGTGATTGCATTGCCAGAAAGTGTGGCAATGCTGGTACCTTATTGGTTCCCCTAATGGTCAGACAGATATTTTTTCAGTAACTTGTGTGCATGGAAACACCTATGAATACCATATTACCATTATTTGCATTACAAATAATGACACCCCCACCATCATCATGGGTGATTTCAACATCCCCATTAACACATACCACCCCCCCCCCCCCCCGCTTCCAGTCTCCTGTCACTCACCGTCTTCTTTGGTCTCTCTCAATGGTCCTCCTCTGCCACCCACACAAAGGGACACACGTTGGACCTCATATTCACCCGCCTCTGCGCTCTAGTCAACCTCTCTAACTCTCTGACCACAACCTGCTGACATTCTCTGCCCTCTCCTCTGTAATAGACCCCCCAACCCCTAAACCTACACCCCCCCGCAGGAACTTTAATTGCCTTGACATCCGCACGCTCTCTCAGACTCTCTCCTACCTCTCGCTGACATATCCTCACTCCAGGACGCAGATACCGCTGCTGACTTCTACAGTACCACCATCACTTCAGCCCTTGATTCTGTGGCCCCTTCACTAACACCAGAGCCCGACTGATCAATAGGCAACCCTGGCACACTGACCTGACTAAAAAACTGAGACGTGCCTCACGGATTGTAGAACGCCTCTGGAAGAAAAGCCTCTCCCAGAAGGACTTCATCAGGTCCAAAGAGGCAGTACTCACATTCAAGAACGCACTCACCTCTGCAAAGCAGGTCTACTTCTCCACACTAATATCTGCCCTATCCCACAACCCCAAGCAGCTATTCACTACCTTCAACTCCCTTCTCCGTCCTCCTGCGCCCCCTCCGACATCACTTATCACAGCTGATGACTTTGCCTCTTATTTCAAAAGCAAAATTGACACCATCAGAGACAGTCTCACCTTACACCCCCGACAACCACCCCACCCAACTGTCCTGTGCTCTTCATCTCTAACCTGTTTCTCCACCGTCACTGATGAAACGCTCTCCACCCTAATCTCTAAATCCCACCTCACCTCCCGTCTTGACTACTGTAACACCCTTCTCCATGGCCTCCCAGATAACACTCTCGCCCTTCTCCAGTCCACCTTTAAACTGTGCTGCTCGCTTAATATACCTCTCTCCCCGTTCTTCATCGGCTGCTCCCCTCTGCCAATCCCTTCACTGGCTACCTATTGCCCAGCGAATAGAGTTCAAATTACTAACACTAACATACAAAGCCATCCACAACCTGTCCCCTCCATATATCTCCGACCTAATCTCCCACTACCTGCCCGCACATAACCTTCGATCCTTCAAAGACTTCCTACTTCCTACTCTTAATAAACATTATACATATTTGCTATTTCCATTAATAATTGTACAACCCATACGATAAAACTGAAACATTATTTAGCCTGCATGGTGAAAATATGCGATAAAAAATTATCAAAAAGTCATATGTACCCTAAACAATAACAATAAAAAGCACAGGTTGTCCAGCAAAAAATAAGCCCTCAGCCAACTCTATCAGTTGGTTGAAAAAATAAAATTGTTTGTTTGGCAATGGAAAAATAATTGCTTTATGTCCCCAAATGGGTTTTTGTTCTGCAAAATTAGTAACACATAAAAAACCAATATACAGTGGCTTGCAAAAGTATTCATACTCCTTGAACTTTTTCACGTTTTGTCACCTTACAAACCTAAATGTATTTTATTGAGATTTTAAGTAATAGACCAATACAAAGTAGCACATAATTGTGAAGTGGAACAAAAATGATACATGGTTTTCAAAATGTTATCCAAATAAAAATCTGAAAAGTGTGACGTGCAAAAGTATTCAGCCCCCTATACTCCGATACCCCTAAATAAAATCTAGTGCAATCAATTGCCTTCAGAAGTCACTTAATTAGTTAATAAGAAGGTGCTCTGGTCAGATGAGGGCACGGTTGAACTTTTGGCCTGAATGTAAAGCGCTATGTGTGGCGGAAAAGTATCACTGCTCATCACCCTGAACACACCATCCCCACTGTGAAACATGGTGGTGGCAGCATCATGCTGTGAGGATGCTTTTCTTCAGCAGGGACATGTTAGCTGTGTCCAATATATGGCTTGTGGCAAACTGCAAACGGCACTTCTTATGTCTTTCGTTCAACAATTGTTTTCTTCTTGCCACTGTTCCATAAAAGCCAGATTTGTGGAGTGGACAACTTATAGTTGTCCTGTGGACAGATTCTCCCACCTGAGCTGTAGATTTCTTCAGCTCCTCCAGAGGGACCATGGGACTCTTGGCTGCTTCTATGACCAGTGCTCTACAGGCTCAATCTGTTAGTTTAGGTGGATGGCCATGTCTTGGTAGGTTTGCAGTTGTAGAATACTTTTTACATTTTTGGATGATGGATTGAACAGTGCTCCTTGGGATCCTCAAAGCTTGGGATATGTTTTTAAAACCTAACCCTGCTTTAAACTTCTCCACAACTTTATCTCTGACCTGTGTGGTGAGTTTCTTGGTCTTCATGATGCTGTTTGTTCACTAGTGTTCTCTAACAAACCACCTTCTGTCTCTGTTCATTTTGCTCCTCCTAGCTGCTGGGGACATCTCTCCAAACCCTAGCCCTCCTTCTTTCCCTAATTTTTTCTCTTCCTGCAACGATAGAAATCCTACAAACCTCATCAATATTTACCATGTTCCCTCTCCTTATCATTCTCCTGTCTCTTTTAACTGTTCTCTCTGGAACGCCCGCTTAGTGTGTAACAAACTAGAATATATTAATGATTTATTCCTCAGTAAATCTCTTAACCTGCTCGCCCTTACTGAAACCTGGATCCAGTAGTCTGATCCAGCCTCCCCTGCTGCTCTGTCTCATGGTGGCCTACAATTCTCACACACTTCTAGGCCTGACAACAGGAAGGGTGGAGGGGTAGGGATACTTCTGTCATTTTTAAGGCCATCCCACCGGTACCCTCACTCACATTCCCCTCATCTAAAGTCCATGCCATCAGACTTTTCCGCCCACTCTCCTTACGTGTAGCTCTGATCCACCTGGCTCACCCTACCAATTTCTGGATCACTTCGATTCTTGGCTTCCACTCTTTTTATCCAGTGAAATTCCCACCCTCATCATGGGTGACTTTAACATCCCCACTGACACCCCTGTCTCCCCAGCTGCCTCACAATTTCTCTCAATAACCACTTCTTCTGGTCTTTCACAACTTTCCTCTTCTGCCACACATTTAGATGGCAACACCATTGATCTTGTCTTTCATCGACTCCTCACAGTTTCTAAATGTACTAACTCTTCTCTGCCACTCTCTGACCATAACCTTCTGTCTCTCACCATCAGTGCTTTCTCTCCTTCACAGGACACACCTACTCATCATACACATAGGAATTTATGTCCTATTAATACCCAGCATCTCTCAGATACTCTACAGTCCTCTTTGTCCCCCATCTCTTCACTCTCCTGCCCCAATTTGGCCACCAGGCACTATAATGAAACCCTTAAGAGTGCATTGGATGAGGCGGCTCCCCCCTCCACTCAAAAAGTTAGACGCAGGAGGCAGCAGCCCTGGCACATGCCACAGACACATTTTCTTCAGCGGTGCTCTAGGTATACTGAACGTCTGTGGAGAAAATCACGTACACCTGCAGATTTCCTCCACTTTAAATTTATGCTTAAAACCTATAGCTCTGTCTTTCACCTTGCCAAACAAGTCTATCTCACCACTCTCATCTCTTCTCTCTGCTGTAACCCTAAGAGGCTCTTTGAAATGTTTCACTCCTTACTCACCCCTAAGGTGCAGGCGCCATTCACAGACCTTAGTGCAGATAACCTTAAAAACTTATTTCCATGACAAAATTGATAACATCCATCAGGAAATAACTGCCCAATCCCCAGGTGGCATTGACCCCCTCACCAACCGCACTTCAGACTGTTCATTCTCATCTTTTGAACCTGTTACAGAGGAGGAAGTATCTCAGCTACTTTCTTCTTCTCGCCCTACGACCTGCAGTAGTGACCCTTTCTCCTCACACATTCTCCAGTCTCTGTCTCCTGCTGTCACTACTTACATTACTAAAATATTTAACCTCTCTCTCTTTTCTAGAATTTTCCAGTCCTCTTTCAAACATCCTGTCATAACCCCGCTACTGAAGAAATCCTCCCTTGACCCGTCCTGTGCTGCTATCGGCCTGTCTCTAACCTCCCTTTCATCTCCAAAATCTTGGAACGCTTAGTCTATTCTCGTTTAATTCGCTATCTTTTTGCTAACTCTCTTCTTGACCCCTTACAATCTGGCTTCCGCACTCTGCACTCTACTGAAATGGCCCTCACAAAAGTTACCAATGATCTACTGACGGCTAAATCCAAAGGTGAATACTCTCTTCTTATTCTTCTAGATCTCTCAGCAGCATTTGACACTGTTGACCATCAAATCCTCCTCACTATGCTCCTCTCTGTTGGCCTCACGGACTCCGCGCTGTCCTGGCTCTCCTCGTATTTCTCTGACCGCACTTTCTGTGTATCATTTGCTGGCTCTGTTTCCCCCTTCCTATTGCTGTTGGGGTTCCACAGGGCTCTGTCCTAGGCCCCCTGCTCTTCTCCCTCTACATGGCCCCCATTGGACAAACCATCACTAGATTTGGCTTCCGGTACCATTTTTATGCTGATGATACCCAATTATATATCTCATCCCGTGACATCACCCCTGCACTAATACAGAACACCAGTGACTGTCTCTCTGCTGTCTCAAATATCATGTCTTCACTCTATCTGAAACTGAATCTCTCAAAGACTGAACTACTGCTGTTTCCACCATGCAATAGATTGGTCCCTGATATCTCCATTGCAGTCTTTGGCCTTACCTTAACTCCTAGGCAGTATGCCCGCTGCCTCTTGGTTATGTTTGACTCAGACCTTTTCTTCACCCCCCATATCCAATCACTCACACGCTCATGTCATCGCCACCTCAAAAACATCTCCAGAATCCGCCCTTTCCTTACCACAGATACACTAAAGACACTTATTGTTGCAGTGATTCACTCTCACCTTTACTACTGTAACTCCTTACCAAACTCTCCCCTCTACAATCTATTCTGAATGCGGCGGCCAGGCTCATCTATCAGGCTAGACGCTACAGCGATGCCTCTGGTCTGTGCCGGTCACTACATTGGCTGCCTATTCAATACAGAATACAATATAAACTTATCACCCTCATCCACAAGGCTCTCCATAATGCTGCAACTCCCTACATTTCCTCCCTCATCTTTGTCTATCACCCAACCCGTGCTCCGAGTTGAACCACTTCTCTGGAATGCTCTGTCCCGGACTATCAGATTAACCCCCAATTTCCACAGCTTCAAGTGCAAACTAAAGCCATATCTTTTCAGACAGGCCTATCACAACTCCTAATGTAAACCCTTCCATAGTTAGAATCCCTAAAACGAACCCTCCTCTGTTTATTTAATGTATCTTTTTGTCTGTACTTGATTCCTACAAATTGTACAGTGCTGTGGAATATGTAGGCGCTATATAAATAAAATGTATTATTATTATTATATTCCTGGAAAAATTGTCATTTTCACCTTTCACCATCAGCTGTGTATACATTTCTGGAAAATTAATCAATGCAACACTTGGGGGATAAACATGCTCACTCTATCATTGGATAAAATCCTTCAGGGGTGTAGTTTCCAGAATGGGGTCACATGTCAGGGGATTCCACTTTACTGGCATTTCAGGGTTCTGCAAAAGTATAATGGCATCCAAAAACCAAACCGTCTAAATCTGTGCTCCAAAAAAACCAAAGTAGCGCTCCTTCCCTTCTGTGCCCAGCTGTGCCCAAACAGCAGTTTATACCCTATATAACATTAAGTATGTTATCCATACATGTTGGCCTAAACTGCAGTTTGGGCACACAGTAGGGCACAGAAGAGAAGGAGTGATATGTGGCTTTTGAAGTGTATATTTAGATTTTTGGTATCTGGACGCCATGTCATGTTTGCACAGCCTTTAAAGCACAGGTGTCAAACACAAGGCCCGCGGGCCGAATCCGGCCTGCTGCCTTCTGTTATCCGGCCCGGCACTTATCTGGCCCGCAGGGGCGCAGCATTTTTTATTGTCTATGTAATGTAAACCAGCCCAGGACAGGTCGCTTAAAAAAATAAATAAATAAATAAAGCTGCGCTATACCTGTCCTGGGCTGGTTTACGAGACCTCTGCATGTCAGCGCAGTCGGCGATACAATGACGTCATTGCGCCTCCTACGCTGACATGCAGACGTCGCGGACAAGAAGAGGAGGAGGCGGCGGCTGCATCAAGGCATCGGAGGTAGGTGAAATAAGTTTTTTTATATATATAAATAGGCCGTTGCCTGTTGGAGTATCCCCGGCACGTATTTACTTATCGATCCCCGCTGCTGGTTGTGACCCCCCGCTTCCCCTTCTGCTATGGGACGCAGAAGCGGTTGTTTGCAGGAGTGGAGATGGTAAGTGAGGCCGCGGCCCGCGAACCCCATCAAATACTACTATTATTATACTCCGGGGTCTTTTCAGACCCCGGAGTATAATAATCGGAGACCCAGGGGAGGTGATAAACATAAAAACCAGAGTTACTCACCTCTCCGGCGATCTGATGTTACTCCCAGCAGGCTTCGGCCTTCTTTGGTGACGTCGCAGGCGTCACGTGAGCCGGGCCGACGTCATTATGTCGCGACGCCGGTCTGTGCGACATTGAAGAGGGCCGAACGCAGGGAGAGCACCGGAGCCCAGGTAAGTAACACTGGTTTTATGTTTGTATTCTCCCCTGCGTCTCCGATCATTATACTCTGGGGTCTGAAAAGACCCCAGAGTATAATAATAGTTCATGGGTGGGGGGTCACTATGGAACATAATACCATGTGCAGGGGCCACTATGAAGCATAATACCGTGTGCAGGGGCCACTATGGAGCATAATACCATTTGCAGGGGTAAACGGTATTTGTATATTGCTTAATTTTTGATATATTCAGAAAAGGATGAGGATAGTATGTAACATTCCAATGTCTTAGGTTTTAACAATACATTATGTTCTTCCTGGTTGCCCTCAAAGGGCTGATCGTAACAGTAGTAATGTACAAATGTAACTATTCCTTAATAGCTCGCTTAACTGTTAAGGAGAAGTTACTTTTATACATGTGTAAAATAATCTTGGCCCTTCAAGGTACCCCGTGAGGCTGAAGTGGCCCCCAGTGAAAATGAGTTTGACACCCCTGCTTTAAAGTATCAGTAAAGTGGAATCGCCTAGGCAGTGACCCCATTTTGAAAACTGCACCCCTCAAAGAATTTATCAAAGGGTGTAGGAGCATTAGTATGCCAGAGGTGAATGCACAGCGGATGGTGAACAGTGAATATGTAAGCTATGCGGAGTACATTGGGAACACCAAATTCCCTACTATATCCCCAGTAGGGGACCACTTTTGGTGTCTTTACCCTTGTAAGCTCTAAATTTGGGGTGTACCCTGATATATGCTTGCACAGCTTATACATTCATTCCCTTCCTGCCGCAGCCAGTTTTATTCTAATGATTTGGCGATTTTTGTCTTCACATTGTACAAGCTATATTTTTTTATTTTTCTGGTGATGTAGTCATATGAGGGCTTGTTGTTTGTGGTATTAGATGTATTTTGTAATGACAATATTTCTGGGTGCCTATAACTTATAGAATACATTTTATTAACTCTTTCTTGGTGGATTAAAAAAAAACCCCCAAAAACAGCAATTCTGGTATTGCTTTTTACCTTTTATTTTTTTTTCCACACAGCAGACAGCATAAGTAACATGTTACCTTTATTCTGCAGGTCGGTATGATTACGGCGATACCTAATTTATATTGTTTTTTTATGCATTACTAGTTTTGCAGAACAAAAAACCATTGGGGAAAGAAATCAATTTTTTTTGCATCGCCATCTTCTGAGATGTGTACCAATTTTTTTTTTTTCAGTTGACAGAGTTGGTTGAGGGCTTATTTTTTGCGGGACGATCTGTGCTTTTTATTGGTACTGTTTTGGGGTGCATATGACTTTTTGATCACGTTTTATAGCATTTTTTCTAAGGCAAGATAGCAAAAAAAATCATTATTTCCTTGCTTTATTAATTTATTTTTTCATACACTTCACTTATTTTTTTTTCAACTTTTTTTTTTTTTTTTTTTACTTTTTAGTGATGTTCTACTATGGGACCTGAACCAGCGATGCTCTGATCGTTGGTTCAGCACTATAGATTGCAATACACATATTGATGCATAGGCTGACTTCCTCAGTTCTCGAAGGGATCAACAAGCTACTGGGGGCTCCAGGTAGCCTGGGGTCACTTGCCAGACCCCAGGCTGCAGAAGTTACATATGGGCACCCCCCAATCTCGGCACAGGTGGTGCCGAGGGGGACATTTGGCATGGCGGAACCCCTTGGATGCCGCGGTCATGTTTGAGCGGTCATGTTTAACCCCAAGGGGTTAAAACTCCCAATTGGAGCTCAGTTCCAATCAGGGGTTAAGGAGCAAGGTGTTAGCTGTCAGTTACAGCTAACACCCGCTCTCAATGCCGCCTGCGGCATTAACTTTCACTGAGAAACATCTAAGATCCCGCGGTGACTATTGACTGTGGTATCTTAAGGGTTAAGCGGTGGGGATTGGTGTTATCACTGTCCCCACTGTTGCAGTGGGAGCCTGGCTGTCAGATACAGTTGGGCTCCCACGGTGATTACACTGGCTCTGCTTCTGAGCCTGCTTGATCACCATCATGTACATTTATGTGGGGATGCGGTAACTAACCACATTCCCTGATGTTAATGTACATGAAAATGCATTAAGGGGTTAAGGAGGACCTTTCATGTCCTCAGGCATATGCGGTTTTATATACCGCTAAAAAGCCAGAAGTGCGCTGAATTCAGCACATTGTCAGCTTTCCTCTTATGTGCCCCGGGGCTGGAGATATCACCCCCATTGACAGTACTTGTCCATAACCCTGTACTATCAGAGGGGGTGTTCCTTACCGCCCAGCAACGACGCTAAGCTGTGAGGAACGCCCCCCCAGTACAAGTCTATGGACGAGTATTGTCAAGGGGGTGTTCCTCACAGCCCAGCTAGACTGTCAGGAACGCCCTTCTGACAGTGGGCAGAGATCGGGGACGAAACTAACGGCACTGATATCTCCAGCCCCGTGGCACATAACAGGAAAGCCTACAGTGCGCTGAATTCAGCGCACTGTCGGCTTTCTAGCGGTATATAAAACCGCATGTGCCTGAGTACATGAAAGGTCCTCTTTAAGCACTGCTGCAGCTGGGTACATGCTGTAGTCCTTCTTCATCTAGATCAAGCATGCAAAGTTTTTCTTTTATTTACCTATAGCTCTATTTTATATCAAGGCTACATCATCATGTGTGTAACCAGTGGTGTAAAGATCGCGGTTGCAGGGGCTGTGACCACGACCGAGAACGGGCCTGGCAGGGTATGGGGCCCGCGGCCAGCTGGAGATGGCCGGGCCCCGGACCATTATGATAGCGGTCGGGGAAAGCCTGGTTCCCCAACCGCTATACATACTGTTATTGGAAAGGGGCCCTGACATCAGTGGGCCCCCACGTGACCGCTGAGGCCCAATCACAGGCCTCAGCAGCGACGTCGGAAGAGGGCCTGAAGATGGCAGGATGGAGCGAGGATGCTAAGGAAAGGTAAGGCAAGGTGAGTATAAGAGTTTGTTATTTTTAATCACCTTCCCTGGGCCTCCGATTATTATACTCTGGGGTCTGAGGAGACCCCAGAGTATAATAGCACCGAAGCGGAGGGGGGGCTGTTGGGAGCATATAATACTGTGTGGGGGCCCCTGTGGAGCATATAATACTGGGTGCGGGCCACTGTAGAGCATATAATACTGGGTGGGGGACACTGTGGAGCATATAATACTGGATGGCGGGCACTGTGGAGCATATACTACTGGGTGGGGGCCACTGTAGAGCATACACTACTGGGTGGGGGTCTCTGTGGAGCATATACTACTGGGTGGGGGCCACTGTGGAGTATATACTACTGGGTGGGGCCCACTGTGGGGAGCATATAATACTAGGTGGGCCCCACTGTGGGGAGCATATAATACTGGGTGGGGGCCACTGTGGAGCATATAATACTATATGGGGCCACTGTCGAGCATATTATACTGTTTGGGGCGCCCATAACCATCACTATCAAGAATTTGCTGTAGGGAGGGGGTAGGGGGCCCCGGACAAAAGTTTGCACCGGGGCCCACAAGACTATAGTTACGCCACTGCGTGTAACGTCCTAATAGATGGAGCATGTGCAGTTCATGAATAATTCCTGTTTAAAGAGGAATGGCTAGTGCTGCAGTTATGAGGTGTATAGAGCAAGAAAATGAGAAATGTAGTTTCTTTAGTGAAGCAGACACTCACATGCTCCATAGTAAGGACCACCCACTCGTAGGCTGAAAGGGTAATGAGGATGAATTATCCATATGGTTGCAGAAGTTTAAAAAAATAAAATGTATGTTGAGAGAACCCCTTTAACCCTTACACGCACCAGGATGTACATATACAGAGCGGCCACACTAGCTACCTGGCAGCATTGTCTGTGATCAGAGATGACTCTCATCATGGGTATTTAACCACTCAGATGCCGTGGTGTAGTGTTAGTAAAATTGATGGCTATTTGAAGCATATTCTAGTTTCCATTTTGTATTATAGACTCCATTTTGTGCCTTAAGCAGAATTTCTCATTGCTGTGTGAACTCTGTTATTCAATATAATTGCACAGGCTTGCATACCTTTGATATTTTAGTTATTTTTGTTTATTTCACAGATCCGTGTGAACAAATGTATGAGATCTTTCTCACCCAGGAGCCTATTATCATTTTCTGAAGGTTGTTTTGGCTACCTTATCTTAGGCTTTGGAACTGGCCACTCCATGGTACAGGATTAGGTAGACAAATAGCACCTGCGCAGTTCAGGCTTATGCAACAGCAGGTTGTATGAGCCATTTTGTTTAATAGGTATAAGAAGTTGTGGGAGCACTGATGAAGTCAGAAGCTTTGTACCCGTGTGTAGAGGAAGCTCCTCATGGTGTTGTTTTCCAATGGTTCTCTGCCTTCACCGGTCGCTTCCACGGTTGATGATTTTCTTTTCCAAGCAGATGATGATGTAAGCTCTTGGTGATGATTCTGTATCTTAATCTTTGTACCCTTATCTTTGTATATTAATCTTTGTATCTAGCATTTTACAAAACTGTACGCAATATCACACTATTTCTTGTAATCAATTTATTATATGACTTGTATACTATACTATATACTATACTATATATATTTTACCATAATTGATTTGTTATTATACTAGTTTAAATAAAATTGCTTTATATCCTAATTGCCTTCTTTAAAGTGTATCTAGAACCTGTGTTGATAAAACTTGGCAAAACACGTGGTCAAATGGACCACACCATCTGAGTGGCTACTTTCACTTTCCGTTTAATGTTTCCCTAGATCACATATAAATATAAACAAATAAAAGTAAACATAAACACATTAGGCATCCCTAGGTCTGAAAATGCCCAAACTATTAAAATATAAAAACAGTTGTCCCATACCGTAAATGCTGTAGCAAGGAAAAAATCAAAATGGCTGATTTGGCGTTTTTTTGCCAAATTGCCTTCCTAAAAAAATGGAATAAAAATTGATCAAAACATCATACATTCCCCAACATGGTATCAATAAAAACTACACATTGTCCCCCAAAAAGACACTTTACAAAGCTCTGTACACTGAAATATAAAAAAGTTACAAGTGTCAGAATATGGTGATTCAAAGAGTTATTTTTTTTCTTAAAAATTTAGAATTTTTGTAAAGTTATTAAAGCATGAAAAAAACTATATACATTTTGTATCACCGTGATCGTACAGACCTGCAGAATAAAGCCAACATAGGATTTTTACCACAGAGTGGAAGCGTAAAAACAGAACCATAAGAAAATGTCGGTACTGCGTTTTATTCTCAATTCCACCTCATTCTGAATTTTTTTTTCACACTTCACAGTACATTGTACAGAAAAATGAATGGTACCATTTCGAAGTACAACTTGTCTCACAAAAATAAAGCCCTCGTATGACTACGTAAACGGAAAAATGAGAAAGTTATGCAGGGAGTAAAAAACGAAAACACAAAAATGAAAAATGTCTGTGTCACATAAGAGTTAAGACACCTGGACATACAGTTACATCCTGGTGATCGCAGGGGTACAGAACAATCATCAGAGGAGCCTGGAAGTGATTGATAGCTGGACCTCTGCTGTAATAGCTACTATCAGTAATAACACTGACAGCAGCCATTTAATCCTTTAGATTTGCGGCATCTGATGAGTATACAGAAGGACTGGGTTCCTTCATCCACATCAGCACTCTCTCATTGCTGACGGCAAGGCCAGTTTTAGACAAAGCATGGCCCTGGGCAAAATTAATGCTAACAATAACATTATATTAAGTCAATTCAGAAGGCAGTGCTGCACTTCCAGGGTAGGGTCTTAAAAGGTCAGGGGAACAAAAAAAAAAATGAGAGAGAGAGTTATGATATAATACCACGATACAAAGTATCATTAAATGCCACGGTGGGGAGCTACTACTTCCATTACCACTACATTACAAAGACAATAGTATTGTACAACAAAATAAAAGTGCTACCTTATGTACACCAAAAAATAACCTCACATTCACACACGAGTTTGTCTTGGGACACCTAGCATTATAGTTATCTGCTCCCATACTATATTCACTACAGAACAGTATATCACTCAAATAAAAAATAAAAAATAAAAAAATTAAAAAAGTGATCTTTTATAGCTCCCTCTTATAAATAACCCGCCTTATAAAATGTACCCCTTAATAGCTCCTACCCCTTAATTTCCCCACTGGTCTTATTAATAGTTCCTCCATATAAATAGCCCCCTTATCTAAATAATAGTTCCCCCAGTCTTATTATTAATTTCTCTTCATTTATAAGGGGACCGGGGGCTATTTAGAAGGAAGAACCATTAATAATAAAAATGGGGGAACTAATATTTATAAGGGGGAGATTTATAATAATTCCTACTTATAAAAATAACCCCCTTGTAAATAATAGTTCCCCCAGCTTTATTATTAATAGTTCCTCCTTATATATAGCCCCCCCTTATAAACTATTAATAATATGGCTGGGGGAGATATTATATATAAGGGGGGCGATTTATAAGGATGAACTATTAATAGTGCCTTAGCTTTAAAATAAAGTTTGAGTCCGGGGCCTCACGTAGTGTAAATGATGCAATTTTGCCACAGAAAAAACTATGGCATTTACCTGCAAAATGGATGGGATTCTGGCTAATCCCATCCACACATTGCAGAAAAATATCCACAGCGGAGATGCTGTAATTTCAAAAACGTATTTTTGTAAATCGCAACATGTCAGTTATACCTATGGAAATGCTGGTGTTTCCCATATAGGTGTAATAAAAGCAGAAAGTCCACAGAGGCTCGCTACATGGGGCCTTAGTATAAATATTATTAAGAGCGATTAGCACAAATTTTAAAACACCAAAATAATGGCAGAATTGTGTTTTATTTTTGTTCCCAAAAAAAAAAAAAACCATGTTAGGAGTTTGGGAAGTTGACAAACAAAAAACGCTTGGTCCTACTAAAAAATGGGCCAATCTTGAAGGGGTTAAAATGTGCTGCGCTGTATAGTATTATAAATTGTACAAAGCAGATAGGAAGGTGGGTTGGGCAAAAGAAAGTACCTTATTATGTATGTGCAGCCTACCTTAATCCTTTATAGTATAGAAAATGACCAAGTGGATTAGCTAGTTTACAACCAGAACTACTCTATCAACTCTAATGTAATGGAAATAATAGGGGAACTAGTTTGATTGTTACTCTGCTGTGTTATTGCTTAGCTAAATAAAACCATTACCAAGATAGAATGTTTGATTTGCTGTTATTGCTCTACACCATTAACCCCTTGGCGTCGCAGCCAGTTTTGGACTTTGACAGCCCCATTTTTCAATTATGACATGAGTCACCTTATGTGGTGATAACTTTGGAATGCTTTAACTTTTCCAGGTGATTTTGAGAATGTTTTTTCATGACACATTGTACTTCGTCATTGATGTAAATTTGGGTCAATATGTTTTGTGTTTATTTATGAAAAAATAGGAAATTTTGCGAAAATTTAGATAAAAGTTTGAAATTAAGAGATATAGTGAGCACTTTGATGCCACAGCTGTTTCACAGTATTTACTACCATTGGGACATGAAAAGGAAACATTACTCTATTTCCAGTAAAATGTCTCTTTAGCCCCAAATTTCTCATTTTCACAAGGGGTTAAGAGAAAAAATGAACCCCACAGTTCATTACACAATTTCTCCTGAATGTAGCAGTACCCTATATGTGGTTATAATCTGCTGTATGGGTACATGGCAGATCTTGGAACAGAGAGAGTGCTGTTTGGCTGTTGGAGGGCAGATTTTGATGGAATTGTTTTCAGGTACCGTGTCGCATTTGCAGAGCCCCTGAGGTGCAAGAACAGTGGAAACCCCCAAAATATGACCCCATTTTGGAAACTAGTCCCCTCAAGAAATTTATCAAGGGCTTTAATGAGTATTTTGACCCTACAGATGTTTCACAGAATTGAGCTGTGAAAATAGAAGATTACATTTTTTTCCGTTAAAATGTTGTTTTAACCACAAACTACTGGAAGTCCAGGAGTTTTGTTTGTACTGTGGGTTAAAAAAGCAAACAAAAAAACCCCCCCGCTATTATAACCATCTGAAAGCTGCCAAAAACTGGGATTAAATGGGTGTAAATGTGTTATCTGACTGATGGAACTTTCCGCCTGTCAGAAGTGTTTTATGCATTCATCTCTAGTAATAATCGCTACTGCTATTATTTTAACATGTAACGGATATCACTAGAGAGGCGGTCAGCGTATTATACTCTATAAAGATCAGGTATGGACAGGGACAGGGACAGTGAAAAAACGTAAACTTCATTGCTGACTTTGCAAATGTGTTGTGTGTTTGGTGCAACACTTTTGGCGCTGTGACCTCGACAATGGTAAATGTCTGGGTCACAGCAGCAATAAACTTCCTGGTTAGGTTATGTTCAGAGGGGTATTACAGAAGACTACCTCTCTAATAAGGCTCAGAGGGATATTACATTATCCCTCTATGTGACAATCAGAGGGCAAAAGTACAGTATGCTCTCCAATTAATATGAGAGGGGATAACATGGACAGAAGCCCATGCTACCCCCCCTGGAGTGACATACAGGTTATGCACAGATGATGATGATGATCCTTCCCCCCCCCCCCTTCTTCCTCCTTCACTCCTTCAGCAGCTGGCTAAGATGGCTGGACACTTTAGAGCCCCATATCTCAGAATCCATTAGGGCTATCACCATGGATTCATTTAAAAGATGAGATTCTCCTCTTTAAAATGATACCAAGATCTTCATAATAGTCCTTACAGATCTGGAGCGATCTGCTGTTTAAAAACACTGTCGGGAATTGAGATCTGAATTAGAATCTCTATACCCAATAGCGTTTTCAGCAGGGAATTGCTCCGGATCTATCATGAAGATCTTGGAATCATTTTAAAGAGGAGAAGCTCATCTTTAAAATGAATCCATGGTGATCTTCATAGCCATAAAGGATCCTGAGAGAATGAAAAAAAACCTAATACTCACCTCTCCTTTCCCGTGATGTCTGGCTGCCCTTTGTGGATGGTGATCGCCGGCAAGTAGAGGCTGCCACAGGTCCCTTTTCAGTCAGATTGGAGTATCAGATGCAGCTGATGCTCCGATTTCCCTGTCCCGGGGTGCTATCAGTTATGACAGTAAGCCCCGGGATCAGTACTGCGCATAGCTGCATTGTGAATGGTGGGTCTGGAGAGGGGAGGCTTCTAGTGGTCCCACTTCATTCACAGGGGAGTCTCAGCTGCCGGCAACAACTGAGCTCCCGATACCCAGCCATACTCCCTGCTAAATAAAAGCCCTGGGACGTAACTGTATGTCCTGGTGCGCAAATGAAGCTCTCTCCAGGACGTACAGTTACGTTGTGGTGTGCATAGGAATTAAACAGAAAAAAATTGTATGAATATTGCTCATTCCAGTCTAGAAACTCAGAAACTCATATCACTTTATGCATGAATACATCTTCATTAACAATTGGAAAAAAAAAAAAAAAAAATTAGTAATTGGAAAGATGATAAATGTACAGCTATAGCTACATACTTATGGGCTATTATATTCACTGCAAAATAAATAAATAGACTTTACATTATCTCTCATGTGTCTATACTCCATGCACAGTTGCTGTTTCAGGTTCACCCTTTATTTTCTGTTTATTTATAGATAATGTAATGACATGGCATGTCCTTGAAGGAGTTTTTGAGGAATCAATGCGTGATTGATAGGGGTCCAATCCAAAGGTCAACAGCAAACTATGCAAGGTGCCTGGAAAAACATTGCTACTGAAGCACTGCAGCAATTGTAGTGGCTTCTTCATTCATTGTAGATTGGAATTGGACCCTGACCTCATTCATTCATTGAATACAGTCAGAGTCAAACCTCTTCTCAGCTTTTTCTGGGAGACAGCATGGCCAGCCGTTCTAATCTATAGCTTTCCAAGTGACTTCCTGAAAAAAGAAGAGCAGCCAGGTAAAGCCAGATGTGACATTCTGCTTCCCTATTGCACTGCCACTTAACTGAGCTGTCTCATTTGCTTGAAAAAGGGGTATACAAACCCCTAAACACATATCATGGAGCCCCCTCCCCAATAAAGGGACAACTGCTGATATTGATAGTTTCCCCCTTCCCTGACGCCCTGAAGTTTATACTGGGAATCCTCGGTCAGCCTACTTCCACTTTATTCTGTTGACATGTTCTGACTCAAATGAGACATTGGTGGCATAGCTTAGTGACATATCTGTGATTAGACAACCCCCAATTTGTGCCCCCACACTCCAGACACTTATCCCCTATCCACAGGATACAGGTTAAGTGCCATTAATGACAAAACCCCTTTAAAGACAATCAAGCAGTTATAAAGGGATTTCTACGAATAAAAAACAAGCACTTTCTTTGTGTGTAGTTTCAGATTTTGCACTTTCATTCACTGAGAAGTGGTTAATCCACTGTGCTGATGTGAGCAGAATAACTCCTCCCATAGCTTATACTGTGAATCCTACATCAATATATTCTGGAGACAGCTCGAAGCTTCAGTCACAAACACTGCTCTGTTCCACTTTTAAGAAACCTTTCTTGGATGGACCTTAGTGCAGCACTGAGTAGGTCCCAGACTTCTCCATTCCTAACAAGACACACATTTTAGGATATAAACCAGAACAGAAGAATGAGGATTTTCAGTTTACACTCCTAGCTGCCTGAATGTGGAATACAATTATTAGCACCAAGCAGAAGAAGAGTCTATGGATTTATTTCTTAGAAAACCAATGTAACATGGTTAATATATATTGCCTCCTTCTCCTTGCTAATGAAATGTGAATGTTTCTGGCTCCTGGCAGAGCTTTGTACATAGCAATTCTTGTATGTAGTGGAGCATACTTTTAGCTTGCTAAAATCTGACAGGAAATCTCTTTTTTTGCATTTGCACATTCATCCATTTGAAAACTGGTGAGTAACTCCACATTTTTCTATATATTTTACAATTCTTTACAAAATTTATATTAATTACAATATGTTTTATTACCCCAGAATGCTAACACATATGGGATCTGCAATATTTCCTAAGACAAGTTAATAAAGATTAGGCATTCTTTCATTCAGCTGTTTCTATTGTGTGCCCTTATACAGCGATGAGTTAACATACTGTAACTCATCAATTATCCTATTCAGTCCTATGTAAAAGCACTGATAACACATTAAGATAGCACAGTACATTGTGCAGAATGGCAAACTCAGCTTTGCTGTATCTGCATTTTCACTGTACTGTTATGTTATTTCATTAACAATGCCTATATGAGGGTGAATATAATGCAGAACTTTTCACAGTGATGTCTTTAACTGCAAAGCCAGCTCATTGAGGTACTCTTAAAATATATATTATATAATATGTGTATATATAATATCATTTCATTTTGAAACTTGCCATGTTTGTATGCAGTTATAGAAGCTAAGTTTATCAGTTGGGTAAGGATCCTTCAAGAACAGTTAACATCCATCACAGATTGCTTCTTGAATCCATTTACCAGTCCCTGTGTTTGACTAGATTAAACATTCCAAATTGTCTTTCTTTCAAGTTTAATTGATGAATTAACCTATGTTTCTAGACTTAAACAGTTTGTTTTTTTCAGTACTCTCTTCCAGTCAAAACTTACCTAAGGATCGCTTGATGAATACACTGCAATACTGTATACAGGTTCATCTCAATAAATTAGAATATCTTTGAAAACGTTCATTCATTTCAGTAATTCAGTAATACAATTCATACTCAGCGTCTTCCATGATTGTGTGTCCTACTGAACCAGACTGAGGGACCATTTAAAGGCTTAGGAAACCTTGGCAGGTGACACTCTGAATTTACAATACTGAACTTTTTTACAATATTCTAATTTTCTTAGATTTGGGTTTTCATTACCTGCAATCCATAATCAACATTTACAGAAATAAAACACTTGAAATAGAACACTCTGTGTGTAAAGAATCTAGAAAATATAGGAGGTCACTTTTTTAATTTAATTACTGAAAGAAATAAACGTTTCAAAGATATTCTAATTTATTGAGATGCATTTGTATATGCTGCGTTGTATGTACACACTTACAGCATTCAATATAAAATGGGGGAAAAAAATAGATGGACATTTTCATTGTAATTTAAACAAAGAGCACAATGTTACCATCTGAGGGTTACAGAAGAGTTATTAAAGGAAAATACTGGAAATGCAACTAGAGATGAAAGGGAAGGTGTACAGAAGGTAAAATAAGTGTGTCAGGTAGCTAGAGAAGGGGGTTAAAAGGTGAGGATATGTGAGGCAATTTTGGTTTTGATTATTCCTTTTTCTCAGCATACTTGTATACAGCCACAGTCTTAGTACGCGGTATGCTCAAAGTAGCTGGAAATGCAGGCAACTTAGAAATGTCTTTACATATATTGTTCTATTATTTACTTTTAATATCTAACTTTCTTGTCTTTCACTTTTTCTAGTAACATCACCTGATGATAATTTGGAAGTAGTTACCATTTCTTAGAAAATCAATCAGTTATCTTTATGTGAAAAGGATCAAATAAGACTTGCTATTGCTTTATAAAGACAAATAAGAAATATACAATCACTCTTATAGCATCTAGAAGACATCCTTAAAATATTATAAGATATATTAGGTAGATCTCCTCCACCCTGTCAGTCTCACTGTTTCAAGAAACAATACTATTTTGGCTCCTACAAGCTGATGCAATATATAACATTTGCTGTGTCTTGTGAATGGTTTGTTCCCAACACTGTAAAAAAAAAGTGGTTTGGAAAAAATTTATGAAATCTGTCCATTAAGTTCACCCTCAGATGATTGAGAGGAAAGCAAAAACCACACTTAAAAGCCTAGTCCAGTTTTAGAATGAGAAAAATCAGTCCTGACCTCCTACTGACAATTGAACAGATTTCTGGATCAATAGTCTGCACTGAGGATAGTCAGCTAAATGCCTTTTGAGAAACAGAATAGTGACTAACTGAATTTAAAGGCGTTGCTCAGTTTATAAAATATATGTACAAATACCCTATAAAAGGAATTATTTGTGAATAAAGGGGGTCCTCTGTTCAGAGTTCCAAATAAATTGAAAGCAGTTACAAAGAAAGTCTCTCACTCTGGAGGTTCTGTCCTGTCTCGCATTACACAAATAGCTAATAGATTTGAATTGGCAATGTGTAATACTTAATTTCCCTGTGGTGGTGCTCAAGGAAAACTGAACACTAAGGCTAGGTTCACATCTGTGTTTGAAAAAAAGTCCTGCATGGAGGACTTTTCTCTCCCCCGGTTTCAATATAAAACTGGTGGAAATGGACACCCGACGGACCCCATTATAGTCTATTGGGTCCACGGGTAACCGCTTTTTTAGTGCACAGGCTCGCCGTCTTTTGGGTCCCCATGCGGACCCGAACAATGGAGAGATGAACGCTAGTGTGGATCTAGTGTTACTGTATTTCCAGGTTTCCCTGAAAATTACAGTTGATAGCAGTGGAAGACTGAGATCAGCTTAATGTCAAGGGACTCTTAACAAGTAGGGATTATTCAAAGCGAAGAATTCCTTTAAAGGAGCTTGCATGTAAACATATAAATATAACATATATATTATGCATGAGAAAGGAAGCAGAATCCCCTGAACAATCGCAACACAGAGAAGGTTTGTATGGACACAGCTTTCTCTGCTACTGTATAAAATTTAGACTATGGAATTTAAAGCTGGAAATAAAGGCTGTGGATTGTTTCCTTCAGAATTCAAGTGTTATAAGCAAGAGTGTAACGACTGTGGGTGCAGAAGGGTGATTGGTCCCAGAGTGGTAGGGTGCCGACAGCTTCATGACAGTGGAAAGGAAAGCCTGATTCCCCAACAGCAGTCAACAATGTAAAGCTAATGCACCTCCTGCAGCAGAGATCAACATTCATCCCTGTTTCCTGTGGAGGTCACTGTACTGAACTCTTCAGGCAGCAGAGAGCAGTGCTGATCTCTGCTGCCAGAAGTGTATTAGCTTTATATAGGAAACAATGGTCTGGGTATCAGGCTTTCCCTGAATACTGTCATGAAGTTGGAGTAGTGAACCCTCTAAAGGGGCACTTCAGTTGCTTTTTAATGATGATCTATCCTCAGTTGATAGATAAGAGAATTAGTCAGGGTCCCTGCTGATCAGCTGAAAGAAGGTACAAGGCTTTTGAGTGAGCGCCATGACCCCTTCACTATTTACATTGTACACCATCTGTTGTATAGTGGCCGCTACTACAGTCTCTAATTATATTGAATGGTTACTATAAAACAGATAATATGCAATGTAAACTGTGACAATTGTCGCAGTCCCTTTAAACAGCTGATCAGCAGGGGTCCACGGTTTTGTACCCCACTGATCTCTTCTTGTTGATTTGTCCTAAGGATAGGTCAATGTCACAAATCTCACTCAATGCCAACAAATTCTGTCGGGTATCCGTACACCTTACTCACTACACATGCACTTTTGACCCTGTATGCGACCATAAAAGGGAGCTCAGCTTCCACACTCCCTTACAACTCACCTACCACACTAGGCTACACAGGAGTGACGCACCCTCTACAATCAATCACAAATCCACACAAATAGCTGACACTACCTGCCACTTGACGGTAGGAGAGACATCACTATACTGAAACCATGCACAAATAGCAACCAAAAAGGTAACAAGCCCAAGTAGTATTTACTTTCTTCAGAATTGTGGGGATGTTTAGAGCCAAGGACAACTATTAAGTTTTAGATTTAATATAACCAAAAAAGTACAGTTCTTAAAAAGAACAGATGTAACAAAAGAGACATATACGTGCAAACAATGTATATTAAAAAGAATTTAACAGACCTGTTTGTAAGCCTGGAGGTGGAGCGCTACAGAAGAAATGGACAAACTACATGCTAAGCTGTGGTTCCAAAGAATATGACACTGAGCTCATGTACAGTACATCGTCACTTTTTATGGACCCCTCATCCCAACCTACTTCCTGGAACCTCCTACATTTGACTGGAATGTCATTTTTTTTTTTTTTTGCTTGATATACAGAGTTGGCTTGCAGACTGAAAACTGGAGTCAGGACATGTGGATCACAAGTCACACACACAAAGCTTGCTTATTAGTGGCTGTCTGTTTTGAATTCACATCCTGCTTAAACAATCATCTGTATCCTGTGTTATTGGTTGTAATTACCATACAAATTACACAGGAGCTGTGCTGACACATTGAAGCGAATTCCTACTACAACTACACAAAAGTTGCAAATGACTAGAGAGTATAACATATATAAAGTCATCAATACATGTAAATCAAATAACCCTTTAACCCCTTAACAATGACAAAATAGTACGTCATGGGAAGGTATATCTTCCCGCATCATGACATACTATTTCGTCCTAATACTGCATCCAGAGCTGAGCTCCGATCATGGATGTTAATCCCTAGATGCCCCGATCAATCATGACCACGGCATCTAAGGGGTTTCCCTAGCAACCTGGTACCTCTACGCCCCCCTCTTTTTTGTCTCCGGGGGGGAAAGAAGCCTGTTATCCTTATTCGGCAGCTCGGGGTCTGTTCCATGGCCCTGGATCTGCGATCTGCACATCAGGTCTTCTGATCCTGTGTGCAGGATCAACTATGCAGGCCTGTCAGCCTATGCATAGGCTGACAGCTGTTATACACTCCAATACTTCTGTAATGTAGTGATTAAAAGTTTGCTGGTTCAAGTCTCCTATTGGGACAAATAAAATATATATATATAAAAAAAAAAATGCAACTTATACAGTATAAAAACACACAATACAGTATAGCACAATACATATTTGGTATCACTGCGTCTGTAACAAACTGTACAATAAAAGTAAACCATTAGTTAACACACACAATAAACGTCGAGAAAAAAAAAATAATCAAAAAATGCTAGAAGTTACAATAGAAGTAACAATAAATAAAAAACATAAATAAAAAAATGCTAGAAGTAACAATAGAAGTAACAATAAATAAATAAATAAATAAATAAATGCTAGAAGTAACAATAGAAGTAACAATAAATAAAAAAAAAAATAAAAAAAATGCTAGAAGTAACAATAGAAGTAACAATAAATAAAATAAATAAATAAATAAACAATGCTAGAAGTAACAGTAGAAGTAACAATAAAAAAAAAAAAAAAATGGTAGAAGTAACAATAGAAGTAACAATAAATAAATAAATAAATAAAAATGCTAGAAGTAACAATTTTTGCATCTCGCCTCGGATAATACGGAATAAAAAGTGATCAAAAGTTATATAGCCCAAACTGGTACCAATAAAAAGTACAATTTTACCGCAAAAAAATAAGCCCTCAACCACCTCCGTCAATAGAAAAATAAAAATGTTATGCCTCTCAGAAGATGGCGATGGAAAAATTGATTTTTTTCCCCAAATGGATTTTTATTCTGCAATATTAGGAACACATAAAAAAACACTATATAAATTGGGTATCACCGTAATCGTACCCACCCATTGAATAAAGGTAACATTATTTAATTTTGCAAGGTGAAGAGCAAAAAATTTTAAATGTTAAAAAGCATTGCCATAATTGATTTTTTTTAATCCAACCAAAAAACAAGCCCTTATATGGCCATATCCCAAGAAAAAAAAAATTATAGCTTGTATAATGTGACGACAACCCCCCCCAAAAAAAAAATTGTCATATCTTTAGGACAAAACTGGCTACGACAGGAAGGTAATATATAAGCTGTGCAATTGTGTATCAGGGTACACCCCAGATTTACAGCTTACAAGGGAAAAGACACCAGAAAATAGTAGGGAATTTGGTGTTCCCAATGTACGCCACACAGCTTACATATTCAATTTTTCACTAACCACTGTGCATTCATGTCTGGGGAAACTAATGCTCACAAAACCCAGTGATAAATTTTTGGAGAGGTTCAGTTTTCAAAATGGGGTCACTCCTTAGGGTATTCTGCTTTAATGGTACCTTAGAGGCTCTGCAAACATGACATCTAAAAACATCTAAATCTGCGATCCAAAAGTCACATAGCGCTCCAATCACATCTGCGCCTTGATGTGTGCCCAAAATGAAGTTTATGCCCACATGTATGACACTGTTGTACCCAGGATAACGTACTTAATGTCATATGTGGGTATAAACTGCTGTTTGGACAGAGCCGGGCACAGAAGGGAAGGAGCACTACTTGGTTTTTGAAGCACAGTTTGGTTTTCGGACACCATGGCACTTTTGAAGAGCTCCTGAAATGCCAGTAAAGTGGACATGTGACCCCATTTTGGAAGATATATCCCTGAAGGAATTTATCCAGGGGTACAGTGAATATTTTTAACCCAAGTGTTGTATTAATTTATCTTCCAGACATGAATGCGCAGCTGATGGTGAAAGGAGAGAATGGCAATTTTTCCAGGAATATGTCATTTGGTGCGCAATATGTTGTTCCCGGATTGTATCAGAGACAAACGCTGCAAATGCTGTTGTGCCTGGAATACCTACTTACCAGTTTTTGGAGTGTGGTTCTCTGCTGACACAAGTTGGGTGTAACATGTTGGGCACTGAAATGGTGTATCTCTGGAAAAATTGCAATGTTCACTTCTCAATTCAGGGGCTTTGCAAAAGTGGCATGACGTCCAAAGAGCAAATTGTGCTCCATAAACCAAAATAGCGCTCCTTCCCTTCTGTGTCCAAACAGCAGTTTGTATGCACATATGACATTAAATACGTTATCCTGGATACAATGTCATACATGTGGGTGTAAACTGCTGTTTGCGCACTCAGCAGGGCCCAGAAGGGAAGGACCACTGCACTTTTTAGCTTTTGGAGTACTGATTTACAGGGACTTTCTTGATGTTATGTTTTTGCAGAGCCCTGTAGGTTCCAGTAAATTGGAATTCCCCAAGAAGTGACTCCATTTTGTAGAGGCAATTGTAGGATCTCTGCAAATGTGACATGGTGTCCAAAAACCAACAATCTAAATCTGCGGTCCAAAAGCACATAGCAGGGTGCAGATAACCCACTTAATCGTTTTTGCAGTGCATGTCTCTGATGACAAGTGGGCACAATGTATTGGGCACTGAAATGGCATATTTGTCTAAAAATTTCATTTCTCACTTTGTACATTCATTTTTGGGAAGCACTATTGATCACAAAATGATAATACCCCTTGAGAAATTCCTTGAGGGGTGTAGATTCTAAAAGGGGTTTACTTTTGAGGGGTTTCCATTGTACTGGTACTTTTGGAGCCCTGCAAATGTGACATGGCACCTGACAACTATTCCAGCAAAATCTACCCTCCAAAATCCAAATAGTGCTCTTTCTATTCCTAACCACCGCCATGTACCCATACAACATTTTATGACCCCATATGGGGTATTCCAGTGTTCAGAAGAAATTATGCTTTATCGTCCTTAATCCCCTGAAAAAACCGCTTGATAAATTCCTTGAGGGTAGTAGTTACTAAAATGGGGTCACTTTTTGGGGGTTTCCATTGTATTGGTACTCTAGGGGCTCTGCAAATGAGACATGGCACCTGAAAACTATTCCAGTAAAATCTGCTTTTCAAAACAATGTCATTCCTTACTTTCCACACACTACCGTGTGCCCAAACATCAGTTTACATCCACATATGGGGTATTTCTATGCTCGGGAGAAATTGTGTAACAAACTGAGATCATTTTCTCCCTTAACCATTTGTGAATGTTAATTGTAGAACTAATTGAACGCATTATTGAAAAAAAAAAATCAAATTTGTAAATTTCACTTCCATATTGTTTTAATTTCAGTGAAATGCTCAAAGGGTTAAATTTCCCAAATGATGTTTTGAATTATTTGAGGGGTGCAGATTTAAAAATGAGGTGATTTATGGGGGTTTCTAATATATAGGCCTTTAATATCCCCTTCAGAACTGAAGTGGTCCCTAACAAATGGGTTTGGGAAATTTTCTTGTAAATCTGGAAAATTGCTGTTACATTTATAAACCTTCTAACATCCAAAATAAATCAAAGGACGATTAAAAAATGATGCCAGTATAAAGCAGAGATATGGTAGATAATAATTATTAATGTGGTGGTATGACTGAAAATGCAAAAAAACATTGATCAATGTTTACCACTAACATGAAGTACAATGTGTCACGAAAAAAACAAAATCTCAAATTTATTGCCACATAGTGACACGTCAATTCTCAAAAATGAGGCCTGGTCATTAAGGTACTTTTAGGCCTGGTCCTTAAGGTCCTTAAGGGGTGAAAGGGACTAACCCCTGCAAATCAGCTGTTTCCCAGAGTATGCAACCCCCAGCATTGTTTAAATACATGCTCATTCACCATATTCTTGATAACAGCAGTTGTGGGTATTATAGTTGTATCCCCTTCAAGTATCTGGGATACCGCTGCAGTGCCCCTTAACCGCCAGTATTTATTATGCTTACTTATATAGCACCATCATATTCCGCAGCTCTTTACAGACATTGACAGTCACTGTTCCATATAGGGCTCATAATCTACATTCCCTATCAGTATGTCTTTGGAGTGTAGGAGGAAACCCACACAAACACGGGGAGAACATACAAACACCTTGCAGATGTTGTCCTTGGCAGGATTTGAACTCAGGACTCCAGCACTGCAAGGCTGCAGTGCTCAAGACTGAGCCACCGTGCTAGCAAGAATACACTGTAGAAATAAGATAGGGGGTCAAAGTTAGCACTGGAGCACACAAGACTTTAGTTACACCACTTGTTATGAGTACTGATCTTGATGCTAGGTTCACAGTAGCACCAGGCTTGACCGGACTGCTAAAACAGCAGTTACACACAGAGACCGCTGGACCACATTGACTATAACAGGGTCTACCAGGTGTCTGCCGTTTCAAAACTGAAAGTGGCAGAGAAAAAAAAGTCCCCTGGGCAGGACCTCTCTCCTAGCAGATTTTCGGCGGTTTCTGTGATGAAGACTCCGGTACAGATGTAAACCCAGCCTGAATTATAATTAATCCTTAGTTTAAATCCTGTATTAACAATCCTACTAAAATAACAGAATATAACGGTGAGGAGAGACTCAGATGTGGGCACTTATTATGTCTGTTTTACACCAAGTCACCACCCCTCAAGTGCTGGTCAACAAGAAAACACATTGAGGCTAAGGCTCCAACATAACGAGCCACTGCAGGAAAAACCGCAGCGGAAACGCATTGCAGCTTTTCCCACAGTGCTTTTTAAAGAAAGTCTGCAAAGTTTTCCTCTGAGGACTTTCTGCTTCAATTAGAGCTATACAGAAAACACCAGCATTTCCATAAGTATAATTTACATGCTGCGATTTACAAGGATATTTTTCTGCAACGTGTAGATGAGATGAGCCAGAATCCCATTCACTTTTCAGGTACTGTAAAACATTTACGCTGTGTGGGATGTCGACCTGATAGGCACTAGCAGCATCAGAAAGAGATCCAGGGATGTCACAGGTAGTGATGTCACGAGTCCTTCACTGAGGCTTCTGTTTGGCAGGTGGAACTTCCGCCAGATAATAACAATGGACTGGCAGGACTGGATCGTGCTGGAGGCACTGGAGCACCAGGGAAAAGAGAGTATGATTATTTTTTTTCTTTACCTCCCCCAGCCTATTTAAAATATCATTTTTTGCCTGGACAACCCCTGTTATGTTTTGACGATGACCTACATCCTTTGTCCTACATAAAAGATGCAATCAACTGACCCTCAAGCATTTGCTCACTAGTCAGCTGATCAGCTGCATTGTACAGGACTATTATAGGCCAAAAGTGTTCCGAAGAGCACTTGTTGCAGGTAATAGCCCTGAATATCGGTTCATCTAATAGGGCCTTTAGTTTATTTGCTAGACTACTGACACTGTAGCCACTTTGTTTGCAAATACACATTTGCCTATAATACAACACACCTATCTAAGCTATTCAGTTCTTTAACAGTAGTTTATCAGAAGCTACTCATTATCTTTACTTACCTTTCCCTATGCTAATGTCTGCAGTTAATGTGCACTATTGAGGAAGACAAACCTAGCCATATACTAGGAGTTTAAATAGTTTGTCCAACTCCTTTTTATGACCAATACTCAGAATACATCATAAGTAAGAGATCAAAGGGTGACACCTAGAACCCCGTGATCTCTTCACACTGTACGCTGTTTGTTTAATAGTGGCTCTGTGATATAAATAGAACCTCATCCCATTCATTTCTATGAGACAAGGTTATAATTACATCACACAGCCACTACGAAACAAACGGCATGTGATTTATACAGTGAAGGTATTAGTACTAGCACCATGGCCACTTCCAACAGCTGATCAGCAGTGGTTCAGGGTGTTGGACCTTCATTGATCTTTTATGAATGAGTGACAGGAATCCTGAAAGGTCTTAACCCCTTCCCGCTGCTGGCATTTTTTTGGTATTCGTTTTTGACTCGCCGTCTTCTAAATGTAACACCTCTTTGGGCTGACCTCTGTAGGCAGGGTTTGTTGTAGTTCTCACCTCACTATGGCGCAGTGCCTCCACCCGAATCTTGCTAGGAGCTCTATAGGAATTCAGGAGGGTCTTCCTCTTCTGCTAGGGGTCGACTCGGGAAACCCCCACCTAAGCTCAGTACAAACTCACAAAAGTTGAGGGTAAAACTACTTGACTGGTTTATTATGGGAAGGGTAAACAACAGCAAACTTAATAAAATGTGCACAGAGAAATGTTTCAGTAATTCACATGATAATGCACAGGTACATTCTATAGTATTAACCCCCTAGTGGTAGGAATGGACTTTGTGCCAGCCCTGGCGGGTATAATAAACTATAGGGAATAGCACAGGGTTAAGATAGTGACCCACAGATTATAGTCATCACACACATACACTCATACTGCAGGTAACAGATTGCACTCCTACATAACAGCACACAATGCAGAATTACTAATGGCCGCAGCAATAAACAGAACAGTCCATCCGTTGGGTCCCAGTTGCCGCAGACGATGGCGCGCATTCAGGAAACGTTGGTGCACTATAGACACAGCAGATCCTTTCTACCACAGTTCACATAAACTTTCTAACAGCAGTACAGTAAATTCCAGCAAAGTCTACTCACTAACTATTGCAGGGAATCTGGTGCCAGCCTGGAGTATCACTGGGTGCAGCAGCTTTCAGATGACAGGATACTAATGGAGTATGAGGCAGGAGTCTTCTTGGATGCAGCTCTGGGTACCTTTTGGGAGTCTGGTCAATCTGGACAGGTGGTACTGCTGCTGCAGGGATGCTACTTCTTCCCTCAGAGTGATCTGGTGGGCTGGCAGGACTGTCTCTATGTCCTGGGTTACCCAGTGCCAAGCTATGTGCTCCCTGGCAATTGCTGGAAGAAAGTTTCTCTGCAGTCCATGTGGCTGTCTTCTCTCTTTCCTGTGCAAACCTTTCCCATAATTTCCTGCTCAGCCAATCAATCCCTGTCTCTGATACTCCTCCCCCTGGAGTAAGGGGTGTAGGGAAATGCAATATGTATTCTAGGGAAAGGGGGTGTTTGAATTTTTAAATTCCTAATTTTTTTTTTTAACTTTTTTATTTTTATTGTATTTATTAGACCCTCCTAGGGTCTTGAACCTCAGGGGGTCTGATCACTAATGCAATTCTTAGAGCTAATGCAATGCATAGAGCAGCCTGTCATACAAATTAATGCCAGACAAGCCTGGGAACCTTCAATAGTCTCCCAGCTGTCATGGTAACTGATTGCTGGCCCCGCATCTCGTTCTGATCAACAAAATGGTGGCCCCATGCGCTTTCACAAAAATGACGCCTCGGTCAGCTTTGACCGAGGTCTAAATGCCTGTGATCAGTGCAGGTGCTGATCGCAGGTGTTAGCACAGGGTCTCTGCTGTATAATATAGCAGAGACCTGGGGGCTATGGCAGTCGTTTAGGAGCTGAGCGGCCGCCATAGCTGCCAGGTCTCCGCTATATTATACAGTAGAGACCCTGTGCTAAATGTTTAAATACACAACATCCACCATAATAGTACAGCGGATGTCAGGAAGGGGTTAATTAGAGAGAAGAGAACACATTTGTTATGAACCAGTTTGTTTGGTTTGACCCAAATATTCCAAATTGTTCAGCTTCTAACAAAAGCGAACAAATGCCAATTTGACGAACTAAAATAGCCGCTGCCACATGTATTGCACAGGAAAAATATAGAAGAAACACGTGTGTTTTGAGTCTGCTGACAGACTCTCAGCCAGTAGACAGTTGTAGGTGGACACATTGCAGTGCTGATGTCACATATACGATATATGCTCTAAGCTTCAACATGATACATTGCTGTAATGGAAGTAGGGAAGGTTCTCTTAAATAACCCAATTATTTAAAGCTGACTGAGGCAGTTCTAGTTTAAATAGTGACTGAACACACATCCCTTTTAGTGCTTTGCTAATTTTCTTGAAATAGTTTGAAAAATAAATAAATACACACAGTATCAGAATTGTTGCCAATCTCTATGATAATTAATAGAGCTGAGCGAATTTCTCAAAAGTTCGATTCTGCAGTTTGATTCTGATTTTAAAAAAAAATTTGCTTTGATCTGGATTAATTTGCGGCAAAAACCGTTAAAAAACACCTATTTCCGGGCTTCGGAGAGCCTGTATAGTGGTGTAGAATACTGTGCCTTGCAGTAACACACATAGGGAATCTGCTGTGGCATTAAAACAATACTGTGAGTCAATATGACACGCACATGACAGGCGTCGCTCTTAGAACCACTGCACACTTCACTTATTTGGCCAGTTACGGGGCCAAAACTGACCAACTAACTCAAGTGTGAACTCAGTCTTCCAGGTCGATGTTAGTGCCAGGTAGAAAGAACTGTGCAGAGGCCCAAGATCCTACTGTAGAGTGAAAGAGCGCACTCCTTTTACACCGTCGTCTGCCGATTCCACATTGATGTCTACAGAGTGGCAAGGCAACATAATGTGGAGTTGGCAGCAGCATAAGGAGGCCACAGGGTGGCAAGGCAACATAATGTTGAGGTGGCAGCGGCATGAGGAGGCCATACAGTGACCCAGTGGCAGCAGCATGAGGAGGACATAGAGTGACCCGGTGGCAGCGGCATGAGGAGGACATACAGTGACCCAGCAGTGGCAGCAGCATGAGGAGGCCGTACAGTCACCCAGTGGAAGCGGCATGAGGAGGTCATACAGTGACCCAGTAGCAGCGGCATGAGGAGGACAAAGAGTGACCCAGTGGAAGCGGCATGAAGAGGGCATACAGTGACCCAGTGGAAGCGGCATGAGGAGGCCAAACAGTGATACAGTGGAAGCGGCATGAGCAGTACACAGAGTAACCCAGTGGAAGCAGCATGAGGAGGCCATAGAGTGACCCAGTGGCAGCAGCATGAGGAGGCCGTACAGTCACCCAGTGGAAGCGGCATGAGGAGGCCATACAGTGACCCGGTGGCAGCAGCATGAGGAGGGCATACAGTGACCCAGTGGAAGTGGCATGATGAGCACATATAGTGACCTGGTGGCAGCAGTATGAGGAGGTCATACAGTGACCCAGTGGCAGCGGCATGAGGAGAACATACAGTGACCCGGTGGCAACGGCATGAGGAGTACACAGAGTGACCCAATGGAAGCGGCATGAGGAGTACACAGAGTGACCCAGTGGAAGCAGCATGAGGAGGCCATACAGTGACCGAGTGGCAGTGGCATGAGGAGGCCATACAGTGACCCAGTGGAAGAGGCATGAGGAGGACATACAGTGACCCAGTGGCAACGGCATGAGGAGGACACAGAGTGACCCAGTGGAAGCAGCATGAGGAGGCCATACAGTGACCGAGTGGCAGTGGCATGAGGAGGCCATACAGTGACCCAGTAGAAGCGGCATGAGGAGGCCATACAGTGAGCCAGTGGCAGCGGTATGAGGAGGGTATACAGTGACCCAGTGGCAGCAGCATGAGGAGTACACAGTGTGACCCAGTGGAAGTAACATGAAGAGGTCATATAGTGACCCAGTGGCAATGGCATGAGGAGGACATACAGTGGGAGCAGCATGAGGAGGACACAGAGTGACCAAGTGGAAGCGGCTTGAGGAGGACATACAGTGACCCAGTGGCAGCAGCATGAGGAGGCCATATAGTGACCCAGTGGCAGCAGCATGAGGAGGACATACACTGAACCAGGGGCAGAGTGAGGAGGTGGCAGCAGCGTGAGGAGGCCACAGAGTGGCAAGGTGATATGATGTGTAGGTAGCAACAGCCTTAGGAGGCCATACAGTGCACCAGTGGCAGAGTGAGGAGGTGGCAGCAGCGTGTGGAGGCTGTACAGTCACCCAGTGGCAGAGTGCAGAGGTGACAGCAGAGTGAGTAAGCCACAGAGTGGTAAGATGATATAATGTGTAGGTAGCAACAGCCTTAGGTGGCCATACAGTGAACCAGTGGCAGAGTGTGGTGAGGCAACATGGATCATTTAATCTGCTGCATCAAGCATTGGTGGGTGGAAATCCTGGCTGATCCACGCCTGATTCATCTTCACAAAGGTCAGTCTCTCCAAATTTTGGGTGGACAGGCGAGTTCTCCTTGGAGTAACTATGGCCCCCGCTGCACTAAACACCTGCTCTGATGCCACACTACTGGCCAGGCAGGACAGCTTTTCCAGGTCAAACTCAGCCAGTTGAGGCCACAAATCCAGTTTGGCTGCCCAGTGGTCCAGTGGATCTTCGATGATGGGTGGCTGGGTGCACACTAAGTATGTCCCACCTGCTGGTTCAAGTTCTGCTCTGTGTCTAGCTGCTGCTGAGCAGCTTCTTCACTATGCAGCTGAAGAAAGCTGCTCATCAACGATTCTAGGTTCAGGCTACTGCTGATGGAGCCAATACTACTCCTGCCACCCCCCACCCCCTCCCACAGCTGCCATGCCAATGAAAGTTGAGCGTTCAGGGCCCCCCCGGTCGGACATGTGAGAGGATGGACGATGGTGCAGATAGGCAGCGGCCAACTTGTTACATAGCATGTCTCTATAGCAGTTCAGTTTGTCCTCCCTCTCAGCGGGTGTATAAAAGGCCCCCATTTTTCCCTGGTAGCGAGGGTCTAACATGGTGGAGAGCCAGTAGTCATCCCTCTGCCGAATGGTGGCAATTCGGCTGTCACTGCACAAGGAGGTGAGCATGCATTGGGCCATTTGTGCAAGTGACTCCGAGGGACTACCTGTATCCATCTCCACTGCATACTGCCACGGTGTGTATGGGTCATCTGCCTCGTCCTCCTCATCTCCCTCTGGCTGTTCCGGTTGCTCCTGCTCCTCCTCTCCACCCATTTGGCTACACATTTATTGCTTGTGCTCCAATGTCCTCCTTATCCTCCTCCTCCAGTTCAACCCCCACAGGGCTCATGTGTCCATGAGATGTAGACACCGCATCTCCAGTCAACTGACCGGCCAGATTGAAAAGCATCTTTTCCAGGATGTGAATCAGTGGAATGACGTTGTTCATCCCGTAGTCCTGGCGACTGACTAACAAAGTGGCCTCCTCAAAGGGAACTAACAAACGGCAGGTGTCACGCATGAGCTTCCACTGGCTAACGTTAAAGTTACACAGTGAAGTACCTCTGTCCACTTGGATCATCAAGAAATCATTTATGGCTTTTCTCTGTTCATATAGTTGATCCAACATATGGAGGGTTAAATTCCAACGGGTGGAAACATTGCATATCAGCCTATGTTGTGGTAGGCCGTTCTGTCGCTGTAGCTCAAGCAGGGTGTGCTTGGTGGTGTACTGGCTGAAGTGCATGCAAAGTTTCCTTGACATTTTTAGGATGTCTTGCAGATGGGTGGAACACTTAAGGAAATGCTTGACAACCAGATTGAACACGTGTGCCATGCAGACTGCATGGCTCATCCCTCCCTGACGCAGGGTAGACACCATGTTTTTCCCGTTGTCGGTCACCAATGTTCCGATTTTAAGTTCTCTTGGAGAAAGCCAGGATTTGATTTCTTGATTGAGGACATGGACCAGTTCCTCCCCTGTGTGACTTCGTTCACCCAGGCAAACGAGGTGTAGAACAGCGTGACACCGCTGTGCCCTGCACATGTGCTATGCTAGAGGAGCACTTCGAATTGGCCCTGCAGTGGAGGCTGAGGACACAGTGAAGGATGAGGCGGACATTGTTGCAGGACCAACAACGTAAAAACGTGGAGGCAGAAGCTGCGTGACCTGTCCAAGTTGCTGGTGTGCCTTGGCAGGCACCACAATAACCCAGTGGGCCGTAAATGACATATATTGTCTTTGACCGTAATTACAGCTCCACACATCGGCGCTGATATGCACTTTGACAGACACCGACAGGCTCAAGGACTGGTCCATCTTCTGTTCTACATTTTTGTGCAGGGCTGGTACTGCCTTCTTGCCAAAGAAATGACGGCTTGGGACTCTCCACCTCGGCTCGGCACAAGCCATCAGTTCTCTGAAAGGTGCAGAGTCCACCAATTGGAAAGGGAGTGACAACTTGGACAGGAGCACATTCAGCTTCTGCACCGTTGGATGAGTGCACACAATGTTGTCTCTTAGATATAGCTTCTGTAATCGATTGCTGACACAATGACTGACTAGGAGGAGGAGGAGCAGGAGCATCACGACCAGCAGATGATGGGAAGGACACACAGCTTCCTTTGGCTGAGGTGGTGGAGCCTTGACTGTCTGAAATGGGGTGCATGCCACTGGGTGATGCAACGGTTTCTGCGGCAGGCTAGACCACCACATTGGAGCCACGGCTCTCCCAGGCCACTTTATGGTGCCGCTGCATATGTTGACGCAGGACTGTGGTGCCAACATTGGCCCCCTGGCCACGCTTCACCTTTTGCCCACAGATTGAACATATGTCCATGTTCACCTCCCCCCGGCGGCTTAACAAAAAACTGCCACACCGCCGAGTAGGTGATTTTACCCCCAACACTCCGCACTAACTGACTGCTACTGCCAATGCCTCCGTGAACCTCTGCACCACCGCTATCCTGGCAGGTAGGCTGCTACTAAGCAGGTACTCTACCCCTGGCATGTTTGGCTCCCGAACTCCCACTGCTGCTACCCTGCTGACGCCGCCGCTGCCTCATGCGCAAGCTGCCACCCTCTTCTCCCGATGATGATGAAGCCCCTTCGTCACCCGGCTCCCAATTGCGATCGGCTACATCGTCATCCACTACTGTTTGCAGGTCACTGATGTCCTCCTCAAAGGTCTCTGAGCCAGGAGACTGACCGCTCGCAACACCAGCTCCCACACCACTCTCCTCATCACTACTTGCCCACTGATGTCTCCTCCACATCTTGGCTGGGCACTAGCTGCTAACTGTCCTCTAGTAACTCCTCCTCACTTTATAGTGGATCTGAGCCCACAGCATAGAGTACTTCTCTAGCTGAGGTAACAGAAAAGGACAGAGGCAGGTTGAGGACAGGTGAGGGCGCATGGTCTGCTCCCGGGCCTTGCCAACTAAGGGTTGTGTCTGACGAACCAACTGACTCTTGGCTGGGGGTGTCTGATGTGACTTGGGATAAAGTGGATGACTGAGTCAACCATTCTACAATCATTGGGTTGTTGATCGAGACACGACCGCTAGCTGATACTGGGAGCTCAGGCCTCTGTAAGTGACCCCTGCTGCCACGCCCCCTTACTCTGATGCGACCTATGCCTGTGCCAGAAACATTTAGGCTTGTGGCCCTCCCCTGTGCATGGCCTCTCGCTTCTCTGTCTGACATACTGTTAGATGAAAAAACGTAATTGCAAAGGAAATAAATACAGGGCAAAAAGGCCTGTAATTTTCTACTTTGAAGAGAACGGCGAATATGCTCCTTATTTCTTTCCCCACTAATGAAGACCTTTAAAAAAAAGCATGATAAAGGCAGAGATTACTGGATAAGAATTATGATTTTTGGCAGTACTGTACTGCAAAATGGACTTTAATTTTATACTTGGAACACAATGGTGAATATGCCCCTTGTTTCCACACTAATAAACACCTTTAAATAAGTGTTAGAATAACAGCTAACTGCAAAGATCAGTGGCTATTATTGATTTTGCCACTTCTATATTGAGAAATGGCCTGTAATTTTATATTCTGAACAAAATGGCGAATATACCCCTTGTTTCCACACTAATAAACACCTTGATAGAGGCGTTAGAACAGATGACTGTAGTTTTCTTTGGCACAGTAGTACTGACAAATGGCCTGCAATGTTATGCTTTGGAAGAACAGTGAATAAGCCCCTTCTAATTAATGCCTTGAAATGCCTAGAACAAATAACTGCTGATATTAGTGGATGATAATTCCCTGTTTTTTGCTGTACTGCACTGCAAAAGGCTTGTTGTGTCCCACGTTGAAGACACAGGTATGAGTAATGAGCAGCACTATAACGGCAGTGAGTGCTGTAATGTATATTAAAATTCTTGCTGTTAATGACGCTGCAACCACCCCAAATTCTTCTTTCAATTCCTCCCTATGCTTTCCCTACAGTTCTAAGGCTCTTTACCTGAACTTCTATCTGTTTTCTAAGTCTTTCCCTAGCTCCTACTGATGTCTGTCCCTACAGTAAGAGTAATGTGAAATGACTGTACCTAAAATGGCCGAGGGTTTTTATAGGGCTGTGACATCATAGGGCCGGTTGGCTGCTGATTAGCTGCTTGCTCGGCATTGTGGGTGATCCCTCGTTCCCAGAGTCTCTTGCCCCTTGTCCTAACATGTGCAGCAGCCATTTTATAAAAAAATATGATTCAATGCATCGAAGTGTGAGGAAATTCGTAATCGAGGCAAATCGAAGATTTCCTGAAATTCGGATCGAATTCCACTTCTGCAGCTTCGATTTGCTCATCTCTAATAATTAACCCCTTAATGCTATTTCATGTACGTCAGGGAATGTGGTTAGTTACTGCATCCCCACTTACAGGTACGTGACGGTGATCGAGCGGGTTCAGAAGCAGAGCCAGTTTAACTTTTAAGATGCCGCAGTCAATAGCGATCGGGGAATCTTAAATGAGAGTGAAAGTAATTGGCACGGGCGGCATTGGGTGCGGGTGTTAGCTTTATGCTAACACCATGCTCCTTAACCCCCAATCGAAGCTGAGCTTCGATTGGGTGTTTTAACTCCCTGGATGCCGCGGTCAAACATGACTTCCACCACCAAGCCAAATGTCCCCGGGCACCCCCCACAGCGAGATCAGGGTGCCCCTATGTATTTTCTGCAGCCTGTGGTCTGGCCAGTGACCCCAGGCTGCCTGGAGCCCCCATGACCTGGTTGATCCTTCAGGGACCTCTGCAAGTCAGCCTATGCATCTGCTTAGACTGACTTCCTATATAGACTGCAATACACGTATGTGCAATGCACATATAAAAAAGTAAAATAAAGTTGGAAAAAAGTGAACTGTATGAAAAAATAAATAAATAAAGCAGGGAAATAATGATTTTTCGCCATCTCGCCTTAAAAAAAATGCTATAAAAAATTATCAAAAAGTCATATGTACCCCAAAGCAATACCAATAAAAAGGACAGATCATCCCACAAAAAATAAGCTCTCAACCAACTCCGTTAACTGAAAAAAAAAATTGCTACACATCTCAGAAGATGGCGATGCAAAAATAATTGATTTCTTTCACTAAATGGGTTTTTGTTCTGCAAAACTAGTAATGCATAAAAAAACAATATAAATGAGGTATCGCCGTAATTGTACTGACCCGCAGAATAAAAGTAATATGTTACTTATGCTGTACGCTGCGTAGAAAAAAAATTAAAAGCTAAAAAGCAATACCAGAATTGATGGGGTTTTTTTTAATCCACCAAGAAAGAGTTAATAACATTCTAAAGATATAGGCACCCAAAAATGTTGTCATTACAAAATACATCGCACACCGCAAACAACAAGCCCTCATATGGGTGTGTAAGCCGTGTACCGGGATGGGCTCCCCAGGATACAGCGAAGTCACGAACAAAGGAAGCGACTCCAAATCAATTTAGTAAAAACAAGATTTTACTTTGTGTAGTAACACCTATTTTCCAAAAAAACACTCCCAATTATTTACATACATTCAGTCTCATGTGCAGCTCCAAAACACTCCAAGCTTTTACCTATCTGCAGGCTGTAACTAACCAGCCGCTTGTTACCTTTTTATCACCCTAGTCACAGGAACAATTCAGTGAGTGTGATAGGGGCACCGGCAGTATAATACAAGAGCTTACAAACTTATCAAAATACCCCTATTCCCCCCAAACAAAGTATAACCAAAGTATAATAGTAGGTCAGCTTGCAAGCCAAAGAAATGTGACAATGTATAAAATGTCGCTTCTAGACTTCCTCAGAAGCGCCTCACTGAGAGTTACAAGTCTATAGAATCCTCTGAGTATTAGTCCTTACTACCGAATAGGTAGATAATTCACCAGTAGTGTGGCCTGTGAAGATGAGTATGCCTAACTAGTCTAACTACAGGCCCTTACTCAGTCCCAAGCAATTGGTGCCAAAAATGTAATGCGGTGTGTGCACGATTATTCCTCTTACTGATCCAGGTCTGTTGCGTACCTTTTAGCCTTTGTCTGGAACAGCTGAAAGCGGGGCTCATCCAGAAAACATGCGATCTCACTGACAGGGCCACTTCTCAGCCAGGTCCTTGATAGCAATCTTCAACTTAGGATGCTGTCTGAACAAACCCTGGAACAGTCTCTGCTTCAGCTCCACCTTACTATATTTCAGATTCCTTCTTCTTCTAAAAGCTCAAAGCACACTCCTAAGATGTCTGCCACACACACTTTGCTCCTTCTTGTAGTTACACCTCTGCAGAACAGGGTCTCCACGTCACTACTCCAGGGAATTCCAGAATTACAGTCTTTTCCCATTTTTGAGGTAACAGTGTCCTCTTGTGGTCAAACAAACAAATGTCAGTTTATAAAAAAATAAACTTATTTATAGAAACAGGTACATTCATAACATGAGGGATGTTTCCCCATCTTACAGGTGCATCACCAGAAAAATAATGAAAATATAGCTTGTACAATGTGAAGACAAAACCCCAAAAATCGCCAAATCATTAGAACACAACTGGCTGCAGCAGGAAGGGAATGTATAAGCTGTGCGAGTCTATATTAGGGTATTAGGGTACACCCCAAATTTAGAGCTTACAAGGGAAACGACACCAGAAGTGACCCCGAGAATGACCCCCCCAAATCATAGGAGCTACTGGGGATATAGTAGGGAATTTAGTGTACCCAATGTGCTCCGTACAGCTTACATATTCACTGTTCACCATCCGCTGTGCATTCACGTCTAGGATACTAATGCTCACTACACCTCCTGATAAATTCTTTGAGGGGTGCAGTTTTCAAAATGGGGTCACTCCCTAGGGGATTTCACTTTAAAGGTACTTTAGAGGCTCTGCAAACATGACATGGCGTCCAGATACCAAACATCTACTGTAAATATATACTTCAAAAGCCAAATAGAACTTCTTCCCTTCTGCGCCCTACTGTGTGCCCAAATTGCAGTTTATGCCCACATGTATGACACTGGTGTACCCAGGATAACGTACTTAATGTCATATGTGATATAAACTGCTGTGATATAAACAGCTGGGCACAGAAGGGAAGTAGCTCTATTTTGGATTGTGAAGCACAGATTTAGACAGTTTTGTTTTTGGACGTCATTACGCTTTTGCAGAACCCTGAAACGCCAGTAAAGTGGAGTCCCTTGACATGTGACCCCATTTTGGAAACTATGCCCCTGAAGGAATTTTTCCAGGGTGTGAAAGATCCTCAGTGCGCCAACACCGAGCTGGCCCACACCTGAGTCTTCTTTCATATAAAACCACACTCACCACCAGTGAGTGCCGGGTTCACAAGATAAATACAAGACAAGCTTTCTAAATTTTATATATTTATTAACCCCTAAATGGGTCGGTATTAACATCTAACACATACAGTTCAGAACAGATATGCAGATATATGCAAGCATTAACAGTTACTAGTTACAAGATACAGTGCAATTAAATAAAAGGGCATAAAAGTGAAATAGTTACTTTACCACACAGCTCCTTGATGTGGTTCTGTAGTCCAACATTCACACATGCTCTGATATGTGTGAATAACCAGTGGAGGCTTCTTAGCATGTGGCATCAATACAACAATCCAGCCTGCATGCTCTTCACAGTGGTCTGTCTGTAATCTCCTGTAGTCTGCCTGTAAAAACTCTCCCACTGGCCTCTTACCTCATCTTTTATACCCTTAATGACACCACCCAGAATGAGGTCATCAACAACAGCAAGTCTGATTGATTAATGCACTCAAGTCCAGATTCTTTGTAAAGAGCTGAGACCAAGTGGAATGATACAATGTTATCAACCATGTCTGATCTACCAGCCCAGACTGATCAATGCATGATTCTTTGATCACTCAGGGCTGTGTATGAATTCAATGGAGCCCTGCTGGGATGGATACAAAGCCCTATTGTTCCAGTCCGGCCACTATTGGCAATATACCTATGAGTAGGCTGTGCACATTATGAATAAATGCAAGTAAGAAGGGAGATACTATACCCAGAGATCAAAATAGAGCTTTGAGTTATAGCCATATTTAAGCGGAATCATCACACAGGGGTACAGTGAGCATGTTTAACCCCCAAGTGTTGCATTAATTAATTTTCCAGAAATGAATACGCAGCTGATGGTGAAAGGTGAAAAAGAGGGACCGCAGCAACACGTAGTTGCCGCGGAGGGACCATGACTGGGGCGGGCAGTGGAGGGAGCCATTAGAGGGTGGGGGTAAGGAGAGGAAGCGGCGGAGCTTCGCGGCACCGCTTTTTTCATAGCGGTAAGCCCGCAAAACGCCATTCCAGGCAGGCATCGAACAGGTGAGGTTGTCCCGCCTGCATCTCCCTGTCCACGATAAGTCACGGCCTCCCTAGACGCGCTACTGGGGCAGCTTCGGGCTGCCGCCGGCGACAGGGGGGAGACCTGGCTCAGGGATCAAGTGGTGGGGCTGCTCCAGAATGCCCCTCCACCTTCACTGCCGAGACCAGCCGTAGCGCCCGGTCGGCGACCTAGGAGGACCAGACCGCCGGAGCGCTTGAGCCCCGACCTAGTGCCGCATAGGAGTCCCTCTAGGGCCCCTCCAGGCCGGGTTCCTCGCCCCACTGAACAGGGGCGCAGGTCCCGGCCTGGGAGGAATCCAACGAGGCGACCGTGCCTCGCGGGCGCGACGGGCAGCCACGTGGAAAATATAACAGCCCCCGCTGCGCCCAGCTTTCCCACTCCATGTGGTGCACAGCCCTCGGTCCCCTCCTGTGATGTTCCGGTAGGAGGGGGACCTGACCAGCTATCTCAAGGCTTCCTGGAGCTCCTGGTACTGAGACAAGCCGGTGGTGTGTCCAACAGAGGGCAGCAAGGCGCTGGCCTTCACCTTCATGCGGCTCATTCCAGGCCTGAGCTACATCCCATGCTCTCCAGAGGTTACGCAGGTGCAAGCCAGATGCCCGGATCATCCACCTCCTGCTGCAGCTGCCGTCAGGAAGACCCACATCCATCCCCTGAGGCAAGCATCCTCCTATACAGCGAATCGGGTCCACAGGATACCGGAATTCCGACTGGCGAGAACACAGCACCTGCGCAGTCTGGTGAGTATCCATCTCTGTCTTGTCTGTTTCCCCCTATGCTTATGTCTCAGGGTATAGCGAGTGAACCTGTAGTGTCCCCTGGAAATAGCAGAATAGCTGGGGAGGGGATTAGGGAACTCTTAGGTAGTGTAAGGGATTTGCTGGCTAGGTGTGAACAGAGTGTAGGTGGCTCCCCGGTGTCAGCGTGGGTTCCCCCGGCTCTGCCTACTGTCGTGGCGGTGTCTACAGCGGTGGGAGGGGCGACGGGGGTGACAGTGTCAGTCCAAACGGAAAAGGAAAAGGTGGATTCGGTCCATTTAGACGATAGGGCCCGGGGGGGAAGTTTATGTTTGTTTCGAAGGCCCGCTGGGGGCGCATTTGAAGAAGGAGGCCAGGGAAAAGATCTGGAAGGATGAATACGTGGAGATCTTTTCCTTGCTTCCTTTGGCTAAGTTTAACCTGGATAAGAGTAAGAAGGAGGACAGTAAGAAAGAGGAGGAAGAAAAGCGGAGGTGGCGGCTTATACCGCAGACCTTCACTAACTGGTTACAAGCCTTTTCTATTTTAGCCAGCGTAATAGGCGAGAAGGCCCCGGATAATTGCTTGTGCCTTTTCTGTTATATGGACTCGATAGGGGAGGCATATAGGTTTTATGGGGGTCAGACATGGCTCAGGTACGATGAGCAATTTCAACAGCGAAAGGCGGTTAGGCCCAGTATCAGGTGGGATCAGAAGGACATAGGGCTTTGGTTGAGAGTGATGGCGCCGACACGTTTCGGACAGCCCTTTCCCGGGTTGGCCGGGGGAGCCAGCCAGGGAGGTACAGGCGGATTCCCAGGGGGTTCAGGCCAGCAGACATCACAGCGTTTTGGGTCGTGCTGGCAGTTCAATGAACGCCTGTGCAGGTTCGGGTTGGGATGTAAATTTAAACACGTGTGCTCCTTCTGCGGAGGCGCATCGCATGGGGCATCCTGGTGTTTGCGAAAGCAGAAGGGAAGGGGGGCTCCAGCAGGTGGGCAAGGGCAGGACCCCAGTGAGCCTGGAAGCAATGCTTCCGTATCTAAATAAATACGGGGATGGGGTGGCAGCCCGTTTTTTGTTGGAAGGTTTTCGGGACGGTTTTAGTATCTCACCCCCCCCCCCCCCGAGCATGTTGTTCCCTTTACCATAAAAAATTTGAGATCTGCTCTAGAACATAGCGACGTGGTGAGTAAAAAACTAGGCAAGGAGGTGGGTTTAGGCCGCATGGCAGGCCCCTTCCCGCCGCCGCCACTGGAGGATCTCATAGTATACCGGCTGGGGGTTGTCCCCGAAAAAGAGCCGAATCAGTTTCGGCTCATCCACCACCTGTCGTATCCAAAAGGGGTGTCGGTCAATGATGGGATAGCGCCGGAACTTTGTTCCGTCGTGTATACTTCGTTTGACGCGGCCATTCATTGGCTGCGGCGGAGTGGTCGGGGGGCCCTTATGGCCAAGACTGACCTAGAGGCAGCCTTTTGGCTCCTGCCAGTTCACCCTGATAGTATTCGTTTGTTAGGTTGCTTTTGGGAAGGGAGTTATTATGTAGATCGGTGTTTGCCTATGGGCTGCTCGATCTCATGCGCGTATTTTGAGACCTTTAGTTCTTTTTTGGAAGCCGTTATTCGGGACGTGTCCGGGGTTGACTCTGTGATTCATTACCTGGACGACTTCCTGTGTTTAGGCCCTGCCGGGTACGGGGTCTGCGCTGCCCTGCTGGCCACGACCTAGTGGGTGGCAAGGAGATTTGGCGTTCCTTTGGCGCCAGAAAAGACTGAGGGTCAGTGCACAAGGTTGAGTTTCTTGGGTATTGAACTAGATTCGGTAGCTATGGAATTCCGCTTGCCTAGTGACAAATTTATTGATTTAAAGGAACAGGTTATTAGGGCAAGACACCTCAGGAAGATACCGCTGAGGGATTTGCAGTCGGTCCTGGGTAAGCTGAATTTCGCCTGCAGGGTCATGCCCATGGGGAGGGTTTTTTGTCTGCATTTAGTGAGGGCTACAGCGGGGGTGTCTAACCCGCGCCATTTTGTGCGTTTGACGGCGGAGCATAGGGATGATTTACTGGTGTGGGCATTGTTTCTGGAGCAGTATAACGGGCGCTCATTGTTGCAGGGGGAGGTAGTTGATGTATTTGACTGTGAATTGTTTACCGATGCAACGGGGGGTGGGTTTTGGGGCGTATTATGGGGGCAAATGGTGTGTAGCTCCATGGCCCAAAGCATGGTTTGAATTAGGCCTTACGTGCAATCTGACCTTGTTGGAGTTGTTCCCTATAGTGGTAGCGGTGTCCATATGGGGTGAAGCGTTTAAAGACCGGAAAGTTCGTTTCCATTGTGACAACCAATCGGTAGTGTCCGCCATCAACAATACTACAGCTTCTTCACGCCCTGTAGTTAGGTTGCTGCGTAGACTTGTGTTGTGCTGTCTTCGTCTGAATGTGTGGGTGGTAGCGGTTCATGTCCGGGAGTCAAGAATGACCTCGCTGACGCGTTGTCTCGTTTCCAGTGGGACCAATTCCATTCACTGGCTCCGGAGGCGGAGAGGGAGGGAAGGCCGTGTCCCTCAGACTTATGGAACTTGGTCTACGAGATGCCGGGTCCTTAATACGGGCGGCGTTGGCTCCAGGGACGTGGAACCGTATGAGAAGGCATGGTCTGTATGGGAGGCCTGGGTACAGCGCCTAGGGCCAGTCTGTAGCGGGGAGGACAGGGTAGGTGTGCTGTTACACTTGTTGGGTCAGTGGTCTGCAGAGGGTTGTTCCGTGTCAAAGGTGGATGGGTTTATAGCGGGTCTTTCGTTTGGTTTTCAATTCAAGGGAATGCTTGATGTCACAAAGTATTTTTTGTTGAAGCGGGCGCTGAGGGGTTTTAGGAGGGGTCGGAAGTGCCTGGATGGAAGACAACCGGTGTCTTTTATGCATTTAGAGCGCCTTGGTGTGGAATTGGGTAATTGTTGTAACTCGAGTTATGAGATTGCACTTTTTCATTTTGCTTTTTCTTTGGCATTTTTTGGTGCTTTCAGGGTTGGAGAGTTGGTGTCCCCGGCGGTAAAACGTGCAGGTGGTATCAGTGTGGGTGATGTCTGTTTAGTGGATGGATGTTTAGAAATTTGGATACGTCGCTCTAAGACGGACCAAGGGGGTAGGGGAAGGATGCTTCGACTGGGGCCAGTGGAGGGCTCTGCTATGTGTCCTTTGCATTGTTGGGCTGTTTTTTGTAGCGCGGGTGGGCCCTCTCATCCTGGCCCTCTCCTCTGACACCAGGACGGGTCTTTCCTCTCTAGACTTCAGTTCACCTCGATTTTTAGGCAGTGCCTCCGGGCGGCCGGTCGGGACGATAGCTCTTACGCCCCACATTCGTTCCAGATAGGGGCAGCTACAGAGGCAGCAGGTTGGGGGTTGAGTCCAGAGGTGGTCCGCAGGATTGGGAGATGGGAATCCGATAGGTACCACCTGTATGTGCGCCCTCAGTTAGCGGAGATGTAACCTGTTTTTGTTGACCTGTTGTGCCTTGTGTTTTCCTTTATAGTTCGGGATTGCTGCCTTGTATGGATCTTTGGTCACTTTTTATTTTTATTTTGGGGTGCGCGGAGGGCTGATGTGCGCAGGGACGGCCGGCAGCTGGGCATTCCCCAAGAAATCGCAATCGTGTGTTGAATCGGGATCAGAGGTATGGTCTGGGGTAGGGTACTGCCGGAGCTGAACAAGTTTGCTATGCTGGACCGGGCCCCTGATGTGTTGGTCATTCACGCAGGTGGGAATGACCTTGGTGTCCACCCTTTCCGTGAAATAATTAGAGACATCAAAAACGATTTGCTGCGTTTGTGGTCACTGTTTCCGGGGTTGATACTGGTGTGGTCAGACATTGTGCCTAGAAAATCATGGCGATCGGCCAGGTCAGTTGATAGGTTGAACAAGGCCAGGGTCAAGGTCAATCGGGCGGTGGCGGGGTTTGTTGCCAGGAATGGGGGTGTGTGCATTCGGCATAGGGAGCTGGAACCGGGTGAAGGGGAGTTCTGGTTAAGGGATGGGGTGCATTTGAATGCGGTTGGCATCGACCTGTGGGCACTGGGCTTACAGGAAGGCGTGGAGAGGGCCCTGGAATTATGGCGGTTCTCTCACGCTTAAGGTTTTAAGGCGTGTCACAGTTCATTAGTGATTTGGTGGCTTACCTGGTGTGGTGGGGGACGGTTACAGGGTTCAATGCCCTGTGAACTGGTATGTGGTAATGGGGTCATTTTACAATCATGGTGCCGCTGAGCCGTTGGAACGGCTAGCAGTAAGTTCATGTGGTAACGCCAGGATTGAACTCGTTTTGGTTAGTAGCTCCAAGGACTCGGGCCCTTTTTTTTCTGTACTTTACGGGTATTGTTAGGTTACGGTTATTTATGATAATTTATACAGTATAAAGTTAATATATTTTAATATGTTTTTATATGTTAATCGTTTAATAAACACGGCTGCTGTGACCGATTTTATCCAACTCCTGTCTTTGTGTTTGTTTTGCGGAGCGGGTGTGGGGAATATAAGAGGAGTACAGGAGGGGATACGGCCAGGCAGCGGTGAATAAGTAGGTAAGAAATACGGCACCTGCTAATCTGCATTGCCTAGTCATGACAATTTTTCCAGGAATACGTCATTTCAGTGTGTAATATGTTGTACCCGGCTTGTATCAGAGATGAATGCTCCAAAGGCTGTTGTTCCCGGGATCCCCGCTTAACAGTTTTTGGAGTGTGTGTCTTTGCTGACAGAAGTTGGGCACAACATACTGGGCACTGTATTGGCGTATCTCTGGAAAAATTGCAATTTTCACTTTTCATTATCAGCTGCGCATTCCTTTCTGGAAGTTAAATGAATGCAAAGCTCAAGGGTTAAAAATGCTTGCTACCCCACTTGATAAATCCCTTGAGGGGTGTACTTTCCAAAGTGGGGTTATGTGTCTGCAGGTTCCACTTTACGGCCAATTCAGGGGCTCTGCAAAAGTGGCATGACTTCCAAAAACCAAACTGTGCTCCAAAAACCAAAATACCGCTCCTTCCCTTCTGTGCCAGGCTGTTCCAAAACAGCAGTTTATACCAACATATGGCATTGTTAAGTGCATTATCCTGGGTACACCAGTGTCATACATGTGGGCATAAACTGCCGTTTGGACACACAAGAGAGCGCAGATGTCAAGGAGCACTATGTGTTTTTGAGCGCAGATTTAGACTGTTGGTTTTTGGACGCCATGTCAAATTTGTAGAGACTCTAAAAATGCCCCTACAAAATGGGGTCATTTCTTGGGGAATTCCAATTTACTGGCACCTCCAGGGCACCGCAAAAACAACATGGCGTCCAGAAAATCCCTCTAAATCTGTATTTCAAATTTTCAATTTTTACATTAATTTTGGGAAGCACATTTGGGCTCAAAATGATAATACCCCTTGATAAATTCCTTGAGAGGTGTAGTTACTAAAATGGGGTCACTTTTTGGGGGTTCCCATTATATTGATACCTTAGGGGCTCTGCTAATGTGTCATGGCACCTGAAAACTATTCCAGCAAAATCTGCCCTCCAAAACCCAAATAGCGCTCTTTTCATTCTGAGCCCCACCATCTACCCATACAGCAGTTTACAACCACATGGGGCGTATTGCCGTGTTCAGGAGAAATTGTGTAACAAAGTTTGGGGAGCTTTTTCTCCTTTATCCTCTTGTGAAAATAAAACAATTGGAACTATATTGACGGTTTATTGGAAAAAAAAAATATTTTCATTTTCACGTCCCAATGTTAATAAAAACTGTGACACAGCTGTAGGGTCAAACTTCTCATTGTATCCCTTGATACAGTGGGGAAAAAAAGTATTTAGTCAGCCACCAATTGTGCAAGTTCTCCCACTTAAAAAGATGAGAGAGGCCTGTTATTGACATCATAGGTAGGTAAATTATGGTGGAAAATAAGTATTTGGTCACGTACAAACAAGCAAGATTTCTGGCTCTCACAGACCTGTAACTTCTTCTTTAAGAGGCTCCTCTGTCCTCCACTCATTACCTGTAGTAATGGCACCTGTTTGACATTGTTATCAGTATAAAAGACACCTGTCCATAACCTCAAACAGTCACACTCCAAACTCCACTATGGTGAAGACCAAAGAGCAGTGGAAGGACACCAGAAACAAAATTGTAGACCTGCACCAGGCTGGGAAGACTGAATCTGCAATAGGCAAGTAGCTTGGTGTGAAGAAATCAACTGTGGGGGCAATAATTAGAAAATGGAAGACATACAAGACCACTGATAATCTCCCTCGATCAGGGGCTCCACGCAAGATCTCACCCCGTGGGGTCAAAAAGATCACAAGAACGGTAAGCAAAAATCCCAGAACCACACAGGGGGACGTAGTGAATGACCTACAGAAAGCTGGGACTAACGTAACAAAGACTACCGTCAGTAACACACTACGCCGCCAGGGACTCAGATCCTGCAGTGCCAGACGTGTCCCCCTGCTTAAGCCAGTACATATCCGGGCCAGTCTGAAGTTTGCTAGAGAGCATTTGGATGTTCCAGAAGAGTATTGGGAGAATGTCATATGGTCAGATGAAACCAAAGTAGAACTGTTTGGTAGAAACACAACTCGACGTGTTTGGAGGAGAGTGGATGCTGAGTTGCATCCAAAGAACAATATACCTACTGTGAAGCATGTGGGTGGCAACATCATGCTTTGGGGCTGTTACTCTGCAAAGGCACCAGGATGACTGATCCGTGTATATGAAAGAATGAATGGGGCCATGTATCGTGAGATTTTGAGTACAAACCTCCTTCCATCAGCTAGGGCATTGAAAATGAAACATGGCGGGGTCTTTCAGCATGACAATGTACTCAAGCACACCGCCAGGGCAGCAAAGGAGTGGCTTCGTAAGAAGCATTTCAAGGTCCTGGAGTGGCCTAACCAGTCTCCAGATCTCAACCCCATAGAAAACCTTTGGAGGGAGTTGAAAGTCCGTGTTGCCCAGCGACAGCCCCAAAACATCACTACTCTAGAGGAGATCTGCATGGAGGAATGGGCCAACATACCAGCAACAGTGTGTGCCAACCTTCTGAAGACTTACAGAAAACGTTTGACCTCTGTCATTGCCAACAAAGGATATATAACAAAGTATTGAGATGAACTTTTGTTATTGACCAAATACTTATTTTCCACCATAATTTACAAATAAATTCTTTAAAAATCAGACAATGTGATTTTCTGGATTTGTTTTCTCATTTTGTCTCTCATAGTTGAGGTCTACCTATGATGTCAATTACAGGCCTCTCTCATCTTTTTAAGTGGGAGAACTTGCACAATTAGTGGCTGACTAAATACTTTTTTTCTCCACTGTATGTTCTGTAAGGGGTGCAGTTTTCAAAATGGGGTCACATGTCTGCGGATTTTTATTGTATTGGTACTCTAAGGGCTCTGCAAATGCGATATGGCACCCAAAATCTAATGCAGCAAAATCTGCCCTCCTAAAGCCAAATAGCACTCTTTCCATTCTGAGCCCCGCCATGTACCCAAACAGCAGATTATGACCACATATGGGGTATTGCCGTGTTTAGGAGAAATTGTGAAACAAACTTTGGGGAGCATTTTCTTTTTTATCTTCTTGTGACAATAAAAAATTCGGGACTAAATTGACAGTTTATTGGAAAAAAACTTACTTTTTAATTTTTACGTACCAATGTTAAAATCTGTGAAACAGCTGTGAGGTCAAACTGCTCATTATATCCCTTGATATGTTCTGTGAGAGGTGTAATTTCCTAAATGAGGTCACTTTTGGGGGTGTCCATTGTATTGGTACTCTAGTTGCTCTGCAAATGCAACATGGCAAAACTATTCCAGCCAAATCTGCCCTCCAAAAGCCAAATAGCGCTCTTTCCATTCCAAGCCCCACCATGTACCCATACAGCAGATTATGACCACATATGGGGTATTGCCGAGCTCAGGAGAAATTGTGTAACAAACTGTGGGACACTTTTGCTTTTTTAACCCCTTGTGAAAATGAAAACTTTGGGGATAAAGTGACATTTTAGTAATTTTTCATTTACACATCCCAATGTTAATAAAATCTGTGAAAAAGCTGGTCAAAATGCTCACTATACCCCTTGATAAATTCTGAGAAGGGTGTAGTTTCCAAAATGGGGTCACTTTTTGGGGGTTTCCTTTGTACTGATACTCTAGGGCAGGGGTAGGCAACCTTTTTTGTTCGGCGTGCCAATTTTAATTAAAAAATCAAAAATGAGGTACTCGGAGTGCCGGTCAATAATTGTAAGTCTGATGACCCCTAAACTAAAGTCATATACCACAAACCATAATACAGAAGTGCTTCCACCAGATGTTTTAGGACACATACATTTACTACTATTTCCTGGGACGCTCCTGTACTTTCTTATTAGAAGCAATGAAAGTCCATGTGCAGCCCCCAATTAATAGTAAATGTATATGTCCAGGAGCACAGTATGACAGCAGTCTTATGGTGAAAACATACTATGTATCTAGATGTAGCTATATTCTTAGACCACTGGAACTTTTAGCTTGATGTAAATCTGCGTTCACATGGTGCGGCCCCTGCACACCGTATTATGTCCCATAGCAGCCCCTGCACACCGTATTATGTCCCATAGCGGCCCCTGCACATGGTATTATGTCCCATAGCGGCCCCTGCAGATGGTATTATGTCCCATAGTGGCCCCTGCACATGATATTATGTCCCATAGCAGCCCCTGCACATGGTATTATGTCCCATAGTGACCCCTGCACACAGTATTATGCCCCATAGTGGTCCCTGCACACCGTATTATGTCTCATAGTGGCCCCTGCACACGGTATAAGATTCTAACTTTTATAATTTTCACCACTCACTAGCTATAATTATACTATGGGGTCTTTTCAGACCCCACAGTATAATAGGCGGAGGGCCAAGAGAGGTGACAAACATTAAAAAAAATGTACTTACCTTTTCCTGCGCTCCGAAGCCGCTGTGTTCTCTTTGGGCGCTTCTGCCTGTAGTCAGCGACCGCTGATTGGTTCTCAGAGGTCACGTCACGTCATTATGCGTAATGACGTTGGACTTGACCCCAGAGGTTCTGTCAGCGGTCTCTTACATCAGACAGAAGCACCTGAACAGCAGATAGCGGCTGCGAAGTGCAAGAAAAGGTAAGTACATTTTTTTTTTATGTTTTATCACTTCTCCTGAGCCTCCACTTATTATACTCGGGGGTCTGAAGAGATCCCCGAGTATAATAACAGCAATTTCGTTTTGGCCGTGCTTGGTCTGATCGAAACTGCTGGGTGAGGACTCGGGTCGCCGTGCCAGGGAAATATGCCTCGCGTGCCGCTCTTGACACACGTGCTAGGGGTTGCCGACCCCTGCTCTAGGGGCTCTGCAAATGAGACATGGCACCCGAAAACTATTTCAGCAAAATCTGCTTTTCAAACATCCAGTGTCACTCCTTCCCTTCTGTGTACTGCCATGTGCCCAAACATCAGTTTATACCCACATATAGGGTATTTCTGTGCTTGGGAGAAATTGCATAACAAACAGTGAGATGCATTTTCTCCTTTAACCTTTTGTGAGTGTGTTAATTTTAGGGTTAAATGAATATATTATTGAAAAAAGATGAAATGTTTAAATTTCATCTCCATATTTTTTTAATATTTCCGTTTTAATTTCCGTGAAATGCTTAAAAGGTTAACAAACTTCTCAAATGCTGTTTTGAATTATTTGAGGGGTGCAGTTTTGAAAATGGGGTGATTCATGGAGGTTTCTAATATATAGGCCTTTATAATCCCCTTCAGAACTGAAGTGGTCCCTAAAAAATTAGTTTGAGAAATTTTCTTGTAAATCTGTTGCTGTTACACTTGTGAGCCTTCTAATGTCCAAAATACATTAAAGGACAATTAAAAGATGATGCCGTTATAAAGCAGAGATATGGTAGATAATATTTATTAATGTATTTGTGTGATATGACTATCTGTTTGAAAAGCAGATAATTTCACATTTTGAAAATTGAGATTTTTTTCCAAATTTCCATCAAATTTAGTATTTTTTTTTAACATTAAAAGTTTTATTGAAGTTTTTCCAAGAACTCAAAAATAAGTCAAACAGGGTATCAACAAAGAGAAAAAGGAAGACAGAAAAAACAAAACGAAACAAGGGGGGTACACTTGGTGGATAGAGGGTTAGGGAACGGAGAGGATGGTAGGGAAAACAAGAAGTGATAGGTGGGGAGCAGGGAGGAACATAGGGGGGGAGGGGGGGAAACAATATCTCTGTCGCAGCAGAGTCAGTTACTTAAATCAGAAACAATAACAATGTTAATCATATCTCGTGTCAGTTTGAGGCTAAGGCCCAATGATGCGGAAACACAGCTTTTTTTGATGCAGGTTTTGTTGTGGTTTTATGAGCCAAAGCCAGGTGCGGATTGAGTAGAAGATACAAATATAAGAGCTTCCTATGTATTTCCCATTCCTTTTATAGCCATTCTTGGGTTTGGCTCAAAAAAATGCAACAAAATCTGCAACTAAAAAAGCTGCGTTTCTGCAACGTGGGGGAAAGGATAACTCAAGAGGACACAGAGGAGAATTCAGCAGAGTAATAAAAGTGATTCCACAGGAGCCACGTGTGCTGGTGGGCTCTATCTGCAAGCAGGTTTTCCATGCTACGTTTGCATAGGATCTCCTGTAGCCACAACAGTAGACAGGGAAGCGTCGGGGATCTTGCCGCTACCAATTAAAAACCTAACAGCTTGCGGGTGTGCTAGTTAAACTTACACAGGAAGATAGAGAGGAGCAGGGGAGCAGGGTCATCTTCCAAAGCAATGCCAGTGACCACCCAAATAATGCGGCGGACATCTGCCCAAAAGGGTCGCAGGAGTGTACATCCCCACCAGACATGTGTCATCTTGCCCTGGTAAATGTTACATCTCCAACAGCGATCTGAAGTGGAGGAGTAAATCTCATGAAGGACAGAGGGAACTCTGTACCATCTGGATAGGATCTTATAGTTCGTCTCTTGCGCTCTGCAAGATATAGAGAATTTGTGACACGCTTGGAAAGCTGAAGACCATGCGTCTGGCGAGAACAAGACCCTCAGTTCCCTTTCCCAATTACCCGTGAACGCTTGTAGACTGTTGGCGGAATCTTCCAAGAGCATGCCATAGATAAGTGAGATAGTATGGGTCGGAGCAGTAGGTGAGAGGCACAAACGCTCAAAAGGCAACAAAGCCCTGTGAAGATTATGAAATGTCTTAAGAATACTATAAAAATGGTTAAGCTGGGCATACTAACAGTGAGAGGCAACTGAGTCAGGGTTTGGGGTTGTAGCGAGTAGCTGAGATCGGGGGAGAAGGGAAGAGGCTGACATTACCCCATGGAATCTAAGGGTAGGTTGACCCACAGTGTGGGAGAGGAAAGAGGAGTGAAGTGCAGCAGGGAAGTCTGGGTTGCCTGAGATCAGGGTCATAGGGCCATCATTTCGGAAAAGTATCTATACAGAACCATAGAGTCGGCAAGACCCGAGCCTCTGGCACGTGACAAAAGGGAGCACATGATTCTTACTGCCCAACCAATAACGCTTATGAAGTCATGAGAGAGCAGTGAGGGGGAATGGGTCTAACAAGAGTGCTTTTCGTTATCCGTGGGGGCTTCGACGCCCAGATAAACCTAGTAAAGGTCTTCTGGACCGTAGTAAAAAAATGTTTAGGTAGAATTTCAGGGACACTTTGGAAGAGGTAGAGAAGGAGAGAGAGTACATTCATTTTCAGCAGGTTAATACGACCTAGCAAGGAAAACCCCTTGGTATCCCAGCGCGCGAGATCAGTCTGAAGAGTGCACAAAATCAGGAGGAAATTCAGCGAGTATGTATCAAGTAGATTAGTAGGGAGCTGCACACCCAGGTATTTTATTGATTTCGAGGACCATGTAAAGGGAAAGGCGGATCAGAGACTACCGAGCAAGGGCGTGGGTAACGAAATGTTAGGGGCAGTGCTTTTGGATAGATTAATTTTATAATTACTATAGCAACTATAGGTGCCAATTTCACGGAGAAGAGAAGGGGTAGTCGTGAGTGGTTGTGTAACAAAGAGTAGAACATCATTTGCAAATGCTGATATTTTCAGGTGTAGATCACGCACACGGAGACCCTGGATATCTGGGTTACCCCTAATGGCCACTAGCAGATGTTCAATCACTAATGCGTATAGTAACGGGGATAAGGGACAGCCTTGCCGAGTACCATTATGAATAGTAAGAGGGGAGGAGAGTGTACTGTTCACTCGTATTTGCGCTTGTGGGGAGTTATACAGAGAGCGAATACGAGTGAGCATAGTAGGGCCAAGACCAATCTGTGTAAGGGTAGCCTCCAGAAACCTCCAGTCCACTCTATCAAAGGCCCTCTTTGCATCCAAGGAAAGCATCATCATGGGAGTTCGAGAGTCCTGAGCGTGATGGATCACCGAGAAGGACTTTAGCGTATTGTCCCGCGCCTCCCTACGAGGGATGAACCCCACCTGATCTAGATGTACAAGGTTCTCCATGTGGGGGCTCAATCGATTGGCTAAAAATTTGGCATTGAGCTTCGTATCAGTGTTTATTAGGGAAATCGGCCTGTAACTAGGGCAGATCAGGTGGTCTTTAACCTCCTTAGGGATAACCGTGAGCATGTAGGAAGGATGGGGGTGAAGGGAGCATCAGGCAAGATGGAGTTGAAGGATTTAAACAAGAGGTGTGCTAGGTCTGATTGCAAAGTCTTATAGAACCGGGCTGTGAGGCTCCTTATCCCCGGTAAGGATGAAATGCCCAGGTCAAGATCTTGTACCGAAAACGGGGACTCAAGAAGAGCAACATCTTCGGACCCAAGCGAGGGGAGAGCCGTGCTAGCTATATACTGGGGAAGAGTGAGCGGTGGGTCACGCGCCAGATTTACGGTGTGCGGGGGAAGGAGATTGTAGAGGGTTTCATAATAATCACGGAATTCAGTAGCAATATCCGCGGTAAGGTGGGTGAGAAGTTGTGCCCGAGGAACCCTTAAAGTCCATAATATGAGAAGCGGCAGTCCTGTCCCTCACCAAGCAGGCCAGTAGACGACCCGCCTTGCTACCCTATTCATAAAATGAGCGCTTACCCAGCTGTTGGAGTCTGTTGCTTGTGCTCAAGCAAGGACCTTATCTCCTGACGCCATCAGAGAAGCTAGAGTAGACTGCTGAAGGGTTTGCTTATGCTGCGCCTCCAGAGTGGCCAGAGCTTGAAGGAGGGAGTGGAATTTCAAGCTGGATTCCCTCTTAAGTTGAGCTCCATGCTTCATCAAGACCCCACAAAGCACACATTTTAGGGCTTCCCACTGCATCGGCGGGGTAGTGATATAACAGGCATGGTCCTGCACAAAGTTAGAGATAGAGAGTTTGAGATCTGCCAAGCATTGACCATCAAGCAAGAGTGACTCATTTAGTCTCCAGATGCTAGAACGTGGTCCAGGAGGCAGAAGATGGATAGAGCAGGAGACAGGGGAATGGTCAGAAAGGAAGGCCGTGTCAATCCTAGCCGCAGTCACTTGGGGGAGGAGAGCATGGGATATGAATATGTAGTCGATCCTGCAATAGGCGTTGTGAGCATGCGAGAAGAAAGAATAGTCCTTGTCAGCTGGATGATCCGCTAAGCGTCATGTAGGAGCTTGCGTATTTTGTTTAGAGCGCTATAGGGGATCTGGGACCTACCAGCTGAGGTGTCAATTAAAGGGTTTATAGGGAGGTTAAAGTTGCCACATAAGATGAGGTGGCCCTTAGCAAAATACTGGAGGGCAGTCAGAGCAGAGATGAGGAAAGGTACCTGATTGCAGTTGGGCGCATACAGGTTTGCTATGGTGTACACTGCTCCATATATTTCACAGATGAGATATAGGTATCTAGCATCCCAGTCTTTCAGGGAGTCCAATATCTTAACTGGGAGATTCTTATGAAAAAAAGTGGCTACCCCTTTAGTCTAACCCTGTACACTACTGCTATGTGACCACAGAGGGAAATAGCAGTTTTTGATCGAAGGTATACGATCGGCTAGGAAGTTCATTTCTTGTAGACAGAGTATCTGTATTTTGCGCTTATGAGTGTCATACAAGACCTGAGAGCATTTCTCAGGGACAGTCAGTCCCTTAACATTGAAAGACGTTAAAGATATGTCTGCCATGTGGAGGGGAGGGGGGAGAGACAGGCAAGGAAGGAAATTACAGAAATGGGAATAGCAGGGAGCATAGAGAAAAAAAAAAACACGGGGGGGAAGCTATGGAGAGGAGCTAAGGATCAGGAAGGTATAGGGGTGTGAGAGTGAAAGAGGAACAAGGGCTGGGCCCACAGGTTCAGCAGGTACACGATGCCACACAGACACACACACCGTTTTAATTCCCAGAACAATGTTTACTGAGTAAAGCAATGAAGAGAGATCTGGGAAAATATGCATCAAGGTATAAACAGAGAGAAAAATACAAAATGCTATGGAACAGATTGTTGCAGCAAACCAATACTATACCCCTTAGTTCCCACAATTACTTAAACAGGTAATGGATTCAAGTCCTTAAAGAACGTGGTTTTCCTGGATCGGTCCCTCGTCGGGGTGCACCCTAAGTATTGCGCTATACTATTTGTAATCCAATGGTTAAATTGTAATCGACAGGCAAATGCTGTCCTCCCCTTCAAGTACAGTTACAGGCCTTGCTCCAGCTCCCTGTAGTGCAACACTTAAAAGATAGGCCAGTCTCTCCAATGATAAGGTGTCAGAGTAAGAGTTCCTTATATAACAACCACCACGTGGTCTATGTAGATGCGGCCAAGCCGTACTCACAAGTCCTTGAGGCCTTTACTTTGTGTAGCCACTTTATCTTCTGTGCTTCAGGGGTGTCTTGACTCCGTCCTCAGCCAGCACCACGGTCACTGTGTCCTAGAACTCAGTCCTCTGCCAGCACTAAGACTTCACCTGCAGTCAGCTCAGCTCAGGCCTCCATCCAACACAAAGCTTTCCCCAGCAGCCCAGAACATCACACCTCAGGCTTCCAGTTCCAGATCCTTCTCCCTACCACCTCTCCCTTCCTGTTTCCTGCTGGGTGATGATGCAGTTCCCTGTCTCCAGTGGGAGGCATCAAAACTGCAATCCTAGTGCACTGCCATACTTGTAGAAGTCCAACACGTTCCAGTAATTATCTATAATCAGACTTTGAATCCTAGAACAATATTTACATTAATTACATTAATACTTATGAGCAGTTTATTACTTTGCTGCCACCTACTGACCAAAGTTAGTTACTGCAGATGTATTGCTTCACAACCTTACAAGAGGATCAGACAAGTGGGAGAGGGCGTATAGAACACCCTCAAAGGGTCTAGGTGGGAGCACAAGTCTCCAAGTGGTCCCGCACAGCAGGTCCCTAGCTATGTGGGAGCGAAGAGGGGAGAGCACGAGCCAAAGTAGCAGCCGGTGTGAAGCAGAAGAAAGAGAGAATATAGAGCCATTCCGGCCCCTATAAAGAAAGAGATGGAGAAGGACAGGAATATGTTTGGGTGTCTAACAAGAGATGCAAATATGTGAAAACGGGCATAAATGAGCTTATTAAACAGAATCATAACAAAAAGAGGTTAGAGAGTCCAGCAGGAAGTAACCTAACGAGAGAGTTCATAGAGGGAGATCTCGATCTGGCACCATTCTCCATCTGCGACGTGGTCTTTGAGAGCGCGGGGGACTCATATCATGATTTACTGCAGTATCCACAGGTGGCTGGAGAGGTCCAGGATGGTCAGGGTCATTAAGAAGTAGGTCCCAAGCAGGCAGCCGAAGTGGCGGTAGGCCAAGTGAGCGAAGAAAGTCCAACAACTCCTCCGGGAAGGCCAGGGAAAACAGGCGGTCCTTTATGCATACCTGAAGTGCAAATGGGAAACCCCAAAGATAGGGAATTCCACGTTTCTGGAGCAGAGTGAGCAAGGGCTTCAGGGCCACTCTCTGGTGCAGAGTATGCCTGGAGAGGTCTGGGAAAATGGAGAGAGAGGCACCATCAAAGTCTATAGTTTTACGGTCCCAGGCCTTGAGCATAATTTCTTCCTTGATAGCGTAGAAGTGGATCCGGTATATAACATCCCGCGGTTTAGCAGGGTCAGCACTGCGGGGTTGGAGGGCACGGTGTGCACAGTCCATTTCAATGCGGGTCTCAGGTGGGCAACCCAGAAAGAAAATTGAAAATGCCAGTAAGTGTAGGCACCAGGTCAGCCATCTGGGTAGCTTCCAGAAGGCCGCAAATCCATATATTATTGTGGCGGTTGCGATTCTCTATGTCATCCATATCGGAGAAGAGCTTGCGGTAGTGAGAAGTATGAACTGCGAATGCCTGGTCTAGAGTGTGGAACGAGGCTGTCACTGAGGACTGACATTGTTCCAGGGTAGCCACTCTTTACTGCAAATCAGAAATGTCAGATTTAACTACTTGTAAGTCCTGGCGCCATGCGCGCTTAAGGTCAGTAGCTAGGCTGTCCATGTCTCTCCTACTTAGGGCAAGTAGAGCCTGTAGTTCTGGATGTTTCTGGAGAGTAAGAGCCGCTTCTTCAGGTGGAGGTAGGTGAGATACAAAAGAAGGCATTTCAGTACGGCGAGCAACATGTACACCATTGCCACTCAGTTTTTTCTTACAGTTGACAAGTGGGTTAGCTTCCTCTTCAGATGAGAGGTCTGAGGCTGAAGGGGGAGACGGAGTCGCAGATAACCGCTGAGCTGGTCTGGAAGAGGGAAATAGAGATTTCTTGGAGGAAGGGCTGACACCCCATTCAGAGTGTCTAGCATGGGCAGAGAGTTGGGAGCCTCCCTGCTTTAGTGATGGAGGGGTCAGAAGAAATCCCTGGGACGACCAGCCAGCCTCTCCAAAGGTACCAGCAGCAGTCAGCGGCGTCGCTGTTGCTTCCGATCCCTCCAGAGGAGCAGATAGAAAACCAGATGGAGTTATGCAACGGTCCTGGGGTGAGCTGTAGCAGCAGGGCAGGAGGTTGAGCCACGGGGAACAGCGCTGGAGAGCTGGAGCCAACTGCAGAGGAGGATTGCTGCCTGCCAGTATGCTGCAAGTCAGGGATGCCGCTCAGCGCACCATCAGAACGCACACACGTGGGTAAAGATGGCGGTGCCGGCGCCTCCATGCCGGCGTCACTGTCAGAGGACTGGCGTCTGTCTCCCAGCGGGAGAAAATAGTTTGAAATTGGCACCTCCAGGGGCAGGGAAAAAGGGGGATCCACTGCAGGACGTCTGGACCTCGTCTTGCCCATTTGTGCGCAATAAAACACCCTAGTTCAGTGGGACACGGAACGGAGTTCTCACAAAATGCGACTGCTCGTGTGCATGTCAAGCCATGCCCCTTCCAAATTTCATATTTTTTTTTATAAATAAATACAAAAATATTGATTAATGTTTACCACTAACATGAAGTACAATGTGTGACAAAAAAAACAATCTCAAAATCACTTGTGCAAGTTAAAGCATCTCAAAGTTATTGCCATATAAAGTGACACATGTGTTACGTCCGCACCCGTTCGAACTTCTGTGCCATCCGGCTGCATGCTATTATTGCCTCATGCGTACTGGCTATTACTCCTTGCTGTTTTGTTACCTGTATTCTTATTCCTGACCTCTGGCTTACCTGTGACTATTCTTTTGGATTTTGATTCTGTACTGCATTGCTCGATTGTTACCGACCCCTTGGCTAGCTGACCTCCCTTTTGTTGTTGTTTGTCCTGTATGCGTTCTGTGTTATCACTTATATCAAGAAGGGATTGACGACCAGTTGCCGGCTGTCGCCTTGGACAGTTCAGACAAGTAGGCAGGCCAGTGGGGGGGTTCAGTTTAGGGCTCACTATCTTGTCGTGCCCCTTCCCCCAGGGTTCCAGCAGCTACTGGGGAATCGCACCTCTAGCAATTCCCTTACAGAATAGCAAGCCCTAAAAATACTTTCTGCCATTAGCATGGGTTCTATTCAAGAACTTGCAACCTGGATGGAGGCTGTGACAGGCCTGGTAGATTACTTGGCTAACCAGGTTCATACCCTTACCCAGAACCAAGCTGAGGCTGCTACGTCACCAACTGCTGTTATTTCTACTCCTAGGGTTAAGATGTTACTCCCGGATCGTTTTTCGGGGGACCGAGAAAAATTTCGGGAGTCATATCATTTATGTTTTTGAGTTAACCCTCATGCGTCTTAGTCCCAGATGGTAGGTGTGGTCATTTCTCTCTTGCAGGGGGATCCACACGCTTGGGCCCTTAAACTTCCTCCTGGGACAGAGGAGTGGACAGATTTAGAAAGAATTTTCAAGTCTCTGGGCGCTATTTATGCAGAGTCTGACAACATTGGACTTGTCGAGTCGCAACTCCTTGCTAGTCGGCAGGGCGAATGCTCTACTGAGATTTATTGCTCTGAATTTCTTAAATATAGCATAACGACAGGTTGATGTAAGTCAGCTTTGAGGGCTCTTTTTAAACAGGGTCTTAATGATTCAGTGATGTCTTAATGATTCGGTGGGTCACTCAGATCCTCCTACCTTAGAGCAGGCCATGGCCTTAGCTGTTCGCATTGACCGGAGGCTCTGGGGCGAGTAGGGCCTGATTCCTCTCAATTTTCTGTTTGTCCTTCTCTCTCTCATATGAAGTCTGTTTTCCGTCACCAGTGATGAACCTATGCAGCTGGGAGTGTTGGATGCCAAGGCTAGATGAAAATATCGTCCTCAGAATAACCTCTGCCTGTATTGTGGTAAACCCAGGTCATTTCATCCAAGACTGCTCCTTAAATCCCAGCACACCAGCGGAAAAACTTCAGTGCCTGAGTGGTATTGAGAATAAGCACTCAGGCAATCAGGTACCTTCTGAAAGTTACCATAAGGCAAGGGTACCAGTATCTCTGTCCTATGAGGATCAGTCTGTATCTGGCCAGGCTCTTGTAGATTCGGGAGCTGGAGCTAATTTTGTTAATTTGTCATTTATTTCTGCCTTGGGTTTAGATCTGTTATTGTTACACACTCCATTGTCAGTTATTGGAGCAGATTCTACCCCATTGGCCAGGGGTGGAGTCCGATACAGGACCCCTCTAATCAGTCTTCAAGTAGGCTCTATTCATTCAGAGGTCATAAGTTTTCTGTTTATGGAGGGTCTGGCTTCAGATATGATTTTGGGCCTTCCCTGGTTAGTCCTCCATAACCCCATTTTTGATTGGTCTAGGAGTGAGTTGGTGAAATGGTCGGATCAGTGTTCTTCCCATTGTATAGCCTTGCATATATCAGATTGTGTCGCTGAGGAAACGCTCTTACCTGACTTCCTGTCTGATTTTTTGGATGTGTTTGATCAAAAATCTGCTGACAGTTTACCCCCGCATAGACCTTATGACTGTAGTATTGATCTCCTTCCTGATTCCAAATTTCCCAGGGGAAGGATCTTCAATCTCTGAGCTCCTGAACGTGTGGCTATGCAGGGGTATATCCATGACAGTCTCTTGAAAGGGCATATCCGGCCATCTAATTCTCCCATGGAAACTGGTTTCTTTTTTGTTGATAAAAAAGATGGGGCTTTGCGTCCGTGCATTGATTACCATGAACTAAATAAGATTACTGTCAGGAACCAATACCCTCTTCCTCTGATTCCTGATCTCTTCAATCAGATTGTGGGTGCCCACTGGTTTTCCAAGATTGATCTCCAGGGGGCCTACAATCTGATCCAGATTAGGGGGGAGATGAATGGAAAACTGCATTTAACACCCTGGAGGGTCACTTTGAGTATCTGGTTATGCCCTTTGGGTTGTGTAATGCACCACAGTTTTCCAACATTTTATCAATGATTTATTCAGACCTGCTGGGCTGTTATGTGGTTGTCTATCTCAATGATATCCTGGTTTTCTCTCCGGATTAGGCTACACATGTTGAACACGTTAGGAATGTTTTGCTGCGGTTACGCCAAATAATCTTTTTGCCAAAATGTCCAAATGCCTGTTCGGAGTCCAAAGAGTCACTTTCCTGGGTTATGTCATTACCCCCGAATCTTTTGGTATGGATCCACTCAAGGTCACGGTTATAAAAAATGGGAATACACTTATAGTCTTAAGGCGCTGCAAAGCTTCCTGGGTTTTTCCAATTATTATCGGAAATTTATCAAAAATGTCTCTATCATTGCTAAGCCATTGATGGATCTCACTAAGAAAGGTGCCGATTTGACCAAGTGGACTCTTGATGCTGAACAGGCATTTGAGGAACTTAAGACATGTTTTGTTGAAGCTCCTGTCTTAGTACCACCAGACTTGGATCAACCATTTATTGTGGAGGTTAATGCTTCAGAAGTGGGGGTTGGTACAGTGTTGTCTCAGGGCCCAGAGACCCTCACACATTTGCGACCTGTGGCCTTTTTCTCGAGGAAGTTCTCCCCTTCAGACGCAATTATGACATGGGTAATTGTGAAATCTTAGCTATTAAGTGGGCGTTCGAAGAATGGAGACACTTTCTTGAAGGGGCAAAGCATAAAATCACAGTCATTACCGATCATAAGAATCTATTGTATTTGGATGGGGCTAAGCAACTATCTCCTAGGCAGGCTCACTGGGCCTTGTTCTTCATGCGTTTTAACTTTCTTGTAACCTATCGTCCAGGTATTAAAAACGTGCGAGCCAATGCTCTTTCTCACAGTTTTTGTGCCAGTTATGCTCCAGGAAACGTCCCGGAAAAAATCCTGGCCCCTGGAATGGTAGTTGCCATTATAAATCCTGATCTTGCCACGTCTATGGTTAATCCGCAAGATCTTGCTCCCAGAAATACTCCCACTGGGAAATTATTTGTACCCCCCAACCTTCGTCTTCGTGTGTTGGAGGAAATTCACTGTTCCTCTTTAGCAGGACATCCTGGCATCACTGGTACCAAATATCTACTCTCTCGCTCAACCTGGTGGCCTAGTTGGCCCCGAAATGTACATGAGTTTGTTTCAGCCTGTGAAGTATGTGCTAGGATGAAGATGCCTAGAAGGTTACCAGAGGGCCTTCTTCATCCTCTTCCTATACCTCAAAAACCATGGTCCCATCTTTCGATGGACTTCATTACAGATCTGCCTGTTTCTCAAGGGAAGACTGTGGTATGGGTGGTGGTGGATAGATTCTTTAAAATGTGCCATTTCATACCGCTAAAAAAGCTTCCTAGTGCTCGACACTTAGCCTCTCTGTTCATTAACCATATACTTCATTTGCATGGGGGACCAGAGAATATTGTGTCTGATCGGGGAGTACAATTTGTTTCCAAGTTTTGGAGGGAATTTTGTGGTCATCTGGGGGTCTCTTTGTCTTTTTCTTCCGCATTCTATCCGGAGAACCATGGACAGACGGAGAGACTCAACCAGTCTCTTGAACAATACCTGAGGTGTTTTTTGTCTGATGCCCAGGAACAGTGGAGGAAGTTCCTTCCGTTAACGGAGTTTGTGATAAATAATAGAAGGAACTCCACAACTAAGATGTCTCCATTTTACTGTAACTATGGTTTTAACCCTAGATACTCGTCTTTTCGTAGCAGTGAATCTATAAATCCTACTGTCAAACAGACTATGCACAGTATGGGCCGAGGCTCTGCAGAACCTGGTAAAAGCCCAAGAAAATAAAAAAAAGTCAGGCAAATAAGAGACGCTTACTGGATCCTGATTACAATGTGGGAGATTGGGTTTGGCTGTCCAAAAAAAATTTGCACCTCAGGGTTTCATCTGCAAAATTTGCTCTGCGTTGCATTGGGCCGTACACCATCATTGATGTTATTAATCTGGTGTCATTTAATCTACAACTGCCTAAGTCTTTCCGCATTCACAACATGTTCCATAAATCTCTTTTGAAAAAGTACATTACGCCTGTCATTCCTTCATCCACTCCACCTGAGACTGTGATAATTCAGGGGGGAACTGGAATATGAGGTCGAAAAAAATTCTAGATTCACTGTTGGGTATGGAACTCCGTCCAGTACCTGGTACATTGGAAGGGTTATGGCCCTGAGGAGCTTACGTGGGTCCCTGGCAAGAACCTTCATGCTCCACGTCTCATTAGGCTGTTTCATCAGCAGAACCCTTCTAAACCTGGGTTGTCTGATGAGCGTCTGGTGGCCCCTCATAAAAGGGGAGGTACTGTTACGTCCACACCCGTTCGAACTTCTGCGCCATCCGGCCGCATGCTGTGGAGCATGAGGCGGGTCCAGCTGTCATTCTTTCCTTTGGGTTTTTCTTGTATTGTCTGAATACTGTACTATTCCCTCACCTCCTTAATTGATTTTCCACCACACCCATTTCCTTTACCTTCGTTTCCCTCTGCTCCAATAATAGTTAATTTTAGCCTTACCTGTGTGATTGACAGCCTATCGTCCTATCAAGTCTGGGGCAGGTTCTTCCTTCCTATACATTGTTTGCTCACATTCACATTGGCGCTTGCTATTGCCTCGTGCATACTGGCTATTACTCCTTGCTGTTTTGTTACCTGTATTCTTATTCCTGGCCTCTAGCTTACCTTTAACTATGCAGCATCCCAGAGGCTACTGCTTTTCATTGTTTGTTTTTTGTGCCTCTGGGATTGTGTTAGTATGTTCCATTCTGTGTTAAATGTAATTGTTATGCAGCTATCCTCTGTATTCCCCCCCCCCCCTGCATTGTTCAAACCTTGCCTTGGTTCAGCCCTGGCCTATCACAGGCCACTGGACGGGGTTGTAAGGAGACCTAGTCTCCCCGGCGACCCGGTCTTCAGTCAAGTGTGTGCAGTTAGCTGGAGAAGGTGTGCAGAGTTTCCCTGCAACCAGCTACTGGACTGGGGCCCAATGGTCAGCCTACAGCCCCAGGAGGGATAACATCAGCCCCAGGCTCATCCAGAGACAGCCCTGAGCAAGGGAGAGAAGCTGTCTAAGCTGTTGGACATTTTCAGTGCCGTGCCAGGAGGAGCAGGAGAGGACCCTGACAGGAGTACCACGTTCGGGCCTAGTCTTCAGGTAACCAGATCCCTGTCAGGACTCCCTGTGACTCCATCCCCAGTATACCCTGCTGGGAGAGGCATGAGAGGAGGCGTAGTGGTGGATTATTTTGTGGAGCCTGTAACATCCCTGAACATCCTCCTAGAACCAAGGCTGGGGGGAAATTGGACATTGTACTACTACCCCCATTCAGAAGCTGCTGTTACCTGTTTCCACTTGTTTCAATAAAACTGTTTCCCTGGTTCAACTGCACTGCTGACTCCTGAGTCGTGCTTGCTATAACATCAGGGCCCTTCCGATTTCCACCACAACGGCTCAGAGAGGAGAGGTCCCCTCTCCAACTGGAAGCACCCTGGGGGAAAGAACTACTACCACCACCATCTGGTAGTGCTTCAGGACCCCACTCGACTTTGTGTGGCCCAGGAGTGGGGCTGGAGTGGTTGGTGAGTGAACTCGGCCTAGTAGCTGGCACATCCTCAGCCACTACAACTCCCATCCTCCGGTCTCCCCCATCTGGGTTGTGGAAACTATGCTCTTGGATTTTGATTCTGTACTGCATTGCTCAACTGTTACCGATCCCTGGAAAATGACTGGAAAAAAAGGGCAGGCACAGGCAAAAGCAGGGGAGGAAAAATGACTCATGCAAGAACAATGTGGGTGGCACAGCAACACTACTTCTGGTTTTGGTGACACCAGCAGTAGTCGCAGGATTGTTGTACTTCCAAAGAATGAAGATGAAGTTTTTGATTACTTAACTCGCTCATCTCAGTCACAGGAGGATATTACATCCACTACAGCTTCGAACGTGAGACTACCATCATTTTATAGACAATCATTTTGGCTATCTCTTAAATCTGACTTGCAACTATTTAGCATATGATTAGTACTTGTTTTTTTTTTTTTTTGGGCCACTACTCCAGACTTGTGTAACGTGCGTTCTCGTATGGACATCTGTGATCTCACTATTACAAAGCATACAAAACCCTTGTGTTTGTTGCGCCAGAACTGATAGACCTTGTGATGAGCTGACTTGTTGACTCCAATATTTTGACTGGACATCCACCTCTTGGCTTTTTAATGGATTTACATACTTTATTTCGTATTCTAAATGTCATAGCACTCACATGATGCAGTTTTCTTGGCGAGACCGCTATCGATGAGCTGGATGATGCTGTTTCTCTTTTCTTGGGAAATCTTCATGGTTGATCTTCGATTTGAGCCAATGACCTTTTGCTTGGGAGTCAACCTAATAACACACTGAGCTATTAGGGAATGTGATAATAGGTTGTAATTGTAATGTGTAGTATACAAGAAGAAAAAGATCTTCCCGGTACCAGGAGCAAAATAGGAACAATGTAGTTACATGACAAGAATCTGTATAACTAATCATATGCTAAATAGTTGCAAGTCAAATTCATGTATGAGTTAGCAAAGGTGATTGTCTATAAAATGATGGTAGTCTCACCTTGGAAGCTGTAGTGGATGGTGAAATATGGAGCCTGAAATACTAAAGCTCAAAACATTGTTACCCTTTTGCTTGTCAGTGTAATTTACCACAGGGCCTTTCTGAACTGTCAACTAGGTCTCCTTCACTGACACAGAACCCTGGTAGTGATGTGGCACCTGCTGAGCAATCAATTTCTTCTAATCAGAGCAATCTTTTTCCTCTTTTTGATGAGCAGGTTGAGAACAATTAGCATTGTGTACAAGCAGAGGAAGACCTGACTGTTGGTTATGGTCATCCATAAGGGAATGTGTCCAGGAAACAGCAATATGTGTCCAGTTATCTGGCAGTTGTGCAATTTAACTTGCACCTTGCCAAGATACTCGCGGTGCAGTTGCTGTAGTACCAGTTAGTGTATTCCACCGTATTTTGCCAACTCATGGCATGTGCTCAACTTTGTTGAAGGATACCTAGTGGCCATTATTTCTCTAGGAACACCGTCCCTGCTTTATATCACCATGTGTTGGAGAATATGGGCCTTTCCTTGGCTATGTCAGAGTGGGCAAAGATGTAAGCCCTTGTCAACACGTGGAGCAGCAATTATGGATAAGGACAATACATGGCTTTCACAACCCACCGGGTCATTGTTTCGTTCAGCATCAGCTACAGTCCAGAAGTGCAACAAGGCCAGGTGCTAGTTTCACCCAATTTGTGCAGGCCCAGTTCCAACACCATACATGGTCCATCCACCTTCTCTATGTTCTCCTTTCTGGAACGTTTCCTGTCACCATCTTCTAAAGGACAAGGTGTTGCTTTCACTGCTTTCACAAGTTGTTGCTTTCACAAGGTGTTGCAACTGCCAGTCACACACATACCCAGGTGGCCTCTGCCCATTCCCAGCCCATCTCACTCTGCCAGTGCCACAGCATAAAGCATCAGGAGTAAAAGCAGCAGCAGCCAGTACAGTATCGAGAACATGATGAACCAGAATTTTTTCAGCTCATGGAACCACAACAGGCAACTGAGACCCACCGGTTGTACCGTTAGGTTAGAGCAGTGGAAGGAGCTGGCCCAGTTTGCCATGGGAGTTTTATCTTGAACAGCCTCAAGTGTAAGGGCCAATAATTTGCTCAGTGCTGCTGTTGGCATTGTAACACCTAGGAGGACAAAATTTTCCACAGCTAGCATTGAAAAAAATTACTTTGTTTTCACACACCTCCAACTGATGCCTCCAAATAGTGGTGGCACTGTCTCCCTGTATCATTACTGTTGATGCCTGCCACTGCTAAACAGCTACCACCAACTGCCATCATTCAGTACAGCATGGACTGATATGATAGTCTGTCTCTATTGTTGATACACCAAACACCACTGCCACCACTCAGCCATACATATCCTGCAGTCTGGTCTATCACATTCCACTATAGCACACTGTTGGTACCACAATGATGGCATAAAAAAAAAAAAAAAAAAAAAAAGTTAAAACACACACTATGATTTCACATTTGCTCCCATGACGGGATAATTTTTGGTGGGGGTTAGAGGCCTATCGGGCATTTTTGTAGGACCTCATCGGTGGTATGGAGATCCTGGTGGGGAATGTGAAAGCCTGAGAAATCCCCTAGTTGGGCTTTTGTCCCTTTGGGGGGGTCAGGTTTGTGGTCATACAAATGGTTAAAGGTCTGCCCGACGTGGTTTTTTTTGCACCTGGGCAGATTCGTGTTGGTGCCTATCCCCATGGTGGGGTGGGTTGTGAAATAAGCACTTTAAAATGGTGCTAATTTTGATACAGTTGTTAAGGTTAAGTATTTGTTTGTATTTAGTTATTTATATGTTTTAATAAATCGGCCTGAACAGGCCAATTTAAATCCAAAGAGGTGGTCCGAGTCTTTATTGGGAAGGTGTGAGGGTAAGACAGGAAGAGTTCCGGACATTGGTAAATCAGTCGGAGTGAGGCTATATTCCTCCTCCCCGAGTCATGTATTGAGCGCTGTACCCTGCTTCTTTCTTATGGGCTTGTGTGTAATGCAGATTAGAGGATGGGAAGGTTAACTTCAAACAGCTATGTTGGGCAATATAAGACTTAGAAACTTGCTTCTAGATATTGAGGATCTATGTGTATTATTTCCAGAGATATCACTGGTTGAAAACATAGTCAAGATTTAGATATTTATAAGCAGTTGCAGCTACTTCAAATCCTGACTATGTTTTAACTGATAATATTCTGCAAATAATAGAGGAAGAACTGCTTTGTGTCATATGAAAGATGAGAATCTCCTCTTTCATACAACCACAGAAGCACGTTTGTACATTATATACTGCGAGAATATACAGCCCACAGTGAGAACCAGGATACAGCTCACAATAGAGAAGTAAGGGAAAGAGTAAAAGAATGCAGGATTTCACAGAAAGGAGCCTGTGATTGTCATCAATCGGTTGCCATGACAGCCGTGTATAAAGTATATTTAAAAAAAAACAAAAAAAAAAAAACTAAACACACACACACACAAAACATAAAAGTTCAAATCAACCCCCTTTCCCTAGATCACATATAAAAATAAACAAAAGTAAACAAACACTTTAGGGATCCCCATGCTTAAAAATGCACAAACTATTAAAATATAAAAATATTTATCCCATACAGGGTACACCGTTGCAGGGGGAAAAAATCAAAATGGCCAAATGACTGTTTTTTCAACACTTTGATCCCTTTGTATTCCTTTTTTTTTTTTTTTTTTTATAGGAAGCAAACCATCAGATCAATAAAAACATTATCTTGTCCCACATAAAAAGACGCCATACCCAGCTCCATATGAAAAAAAAAGTTACAGATGTCACAATATGGCGACACAAATATTTTTCTATTTTGCAAAGTTTGTAATGTTTTGATACCTTTAAAAAATTAAAAATACTATAGAAATTTGGTATTGCTGTGATCATACTGACTGACAGAATACAGGTAAGGCTAGGTTCACACTAGCTCTGCATGGGGATCCATAGAATGGAAACTCTGACTGCCTAAAGAATGCTGTTACCCGCGGAAACCCGCAAACCCCATAGACTGGGCTCCGCCAGGTTTCTGCCAATTTTATACTGAAATCGGCGGAGAAAAGTCAAAGAGACCCCAGAGTATAATAATAGCAGTCCTCCATGCAGGACTTTTCTCTCCTCTGATTTTAGGCGGATTCTTCGACAGAGAATCCAACGCAGATGTAAACCTAGCCTTAGGTGTTGAAAAACAGGAAGGGTTGTTTTTAAATTACTTTTCTTATTAGTATAAGATATTAGTTCCCTGACAGCTATGATTTTCTCTGTGTTTTTCATACCTGACCACTCTACGAGCACACATTTTTTTTAGCTTTCTATATCCTAGGTCATCAACCTGTAGTGTGAAAAGTCATAGATTAAAACCTAAATTTCTGATTTAGACAAGGCAGTATTTATGTTTTTTCCCACTCTTGAGCCTTGCAAAATGCCCTCAAAACACTTCCAGGACAATTTTGACATTGACAAATTTAACTTGACAGACTTAAAGGGGTTGTCCGGGATAATCTGATCTTTCTACTCTAAGCTACACCCCCCCCCCCCCCATCTTCTAAATTACTTAGTTTACTATAGCTAAATCTATACCTATATTTTCAGAATTACCGGAGACTTCCCGTTTGCGGAAGGGGGAAACAGAACGTCACCTATACTATCCCACCACCCCATCATACTTACCTGTCTTTTGGTCAGGACCTTTTGGGCACAGGATGTCACTGCTTCTTCGCCACTCCTACTCTATTGCGCATAAGAAGTGACGTGCCGTGCCCAGAAGGTCCAGATCAGAAGACAATTAAGTATGATGGGGTGGGGGGTTGAGTTAGGAAGGGCTAGTAGTGGGCAGGCTAGGAGGGGAGGGAGTCAGCTCTGAGTGGCCCAAGGCATCATCTGACAGGTTTCCTTTAAAGTCATGTTGCTTAGATTATCTTTGGCATTAATACTTGGGCTCAACATTGTGAGATCACAGTTTGAGAGGACTTAAGATGTGGCCTTTTAACATTCTATTTACATTTTTGCATAGTCTCCCATAATTAACAGGAATAATACTGCAGTGCTATTCTTACTGTCAAAATAACAGTAAACAAAACTTCAAGGCCTCAATTACAAGCCAGTGGGGTCACTAGTGTCTGTTAGAGATGGACGAACCTCTGAAGATTCATTTTGTTTTGGGTTTAGATGGGTCAGTCCAATGATTTGTATTGGGTCGAATATGTTTATCAAGAACCAGAACTTAAAGGGATTCTATCATTGGAAAAATCGATTTTTAGATAACAGCACATTATAATAGCCTTTAAAAAGGCTATTAGTCTCCTACCTTTCATTTCTTCATCCGCGCCGCTGTTTTCTTCATTTTTCATATTTTCTGATTATGCTAATCAGTCTTCTGGATGCACAGGGGGCGTTCCACTGGTCTGCAAAATACATGGCGGGCATCCCCTGTGCATACGTCACACGCAGATTTCAAAATCCAGGGCCGCCTCTCTCATCGCCTTCTGACGCCGCTCCGCATTGTTCACCTGAAACAGCGCATGTCCATCGGCCATTTTCATGTGGCCTCTTACAAGGCGCAGTACGGCTCTTGTAAGTTGCCACATGAAAATGGCTGATGGACATGCGCAGTTTCCATGGAGTTGGTATTGGAAGAAGCAATGGTGGAGTTGTTTCTTTTATTTTATGATTAATCCAACAGTGTGGCAGTGGCATGTCACAACTGCAGAATTTGATGCACATTGTCATTGTGACTGCCAGGTGAAAGTTGATAAAGAATTTACTTTTTTATTTTTAATATAAAAAGCCAGGAGGGGATCTTTTTAAATCTACTGTTGAACAGTTGAATGTGAAGGACCAGGCCACAGGAAATGTCTGGCTGAGTGGAGGAAGTGGTGGTAGCTATGGCAACATGAGTGGCAATACAGTATGAAATACTGTGATGGACCAGCCTGCAAAAGATGATATCCAGCTGCTTACTTTATTGCTGATGCTGCCAGCTACTCCTAAATGGAACAGGGAGGCAAAGGTAGATCTATTCAGTGGCATCAGCTAGAGATGTGTGAAAATCTTCACAGATCCATGCCCAATTCATTTTGCTGAAGGTAATTTTTCCCCACACTTGTGGTGGATAGTTTGGTCTGCTTAGGTGTTATAATGCCACTGGCTGCACTAAAACCCTCTCAGCCATTACACTTAAGGCTGGACAAGGTAAAACTCCCAGGGAAAACTGGGCCAGCTCCTTTCACTACTCTAACCTATTGGCCCAGTATCCCACGGGGTGAAAGTCATCTGCTGGACTACAGGTGAACTCTAGGTATGACCATATCTGCTCAGTTAACACTCTGCTCCATAACCAATTTGGGGTTTTAACACCTTGGATGCAGCGGTCAAACATGCCGTGAGCGCTCGCGAAGGGGTTAAAGGGCTGTGACATTGTAGAGCTGGCTGCTGATTGGTTCCACACATGGCATTGTGGGTGATCCCGCATTCCCAGAGTTCCTTGCCCCATGTCCTAACATGTACAGCAGCCATTTTGAACAAAATGCGATTCGTTGCCACGAAGTGTGAGGAAATTCGGATTCGATGCAAATCAAATATTTCCTGAAATTTGGATCGAATTCCACTTCGTCAGCTTCAATACGCTCATCTCTAGTGATAATTTATCCTGATAACATGGCAATTTTGCCTCCCTGTTGGTGCAGGGAAGAATTCCCTCATTTTGGCTTTACAGTGTCTAAAAGCGAGGTGATACAGCATCCTTCATGTGAATAATACATTTGTCACTATGTATGCAGCAAAGCATACAAGCCTGCCTTGTGTATGGACTGTGGGGCCTTCCATGGTTGGTCTTCTTGGCTATCATGGTCATCGCCATCAGCATAATTTTAAAGCAAATAACGGTCAGCTACCTTCCCACGCTGTGACATATCAAGGCCACCCTTTGCATCCAAAGGAGAGTCTAACTCTTTTCCTTTTACAGTCTAGGAGTCCCAGATCCACCATTATGACCTTGACCCAGTTCTTCATACTCCTCCAGTTCCTTTTGCATCAACTCAGGGCTATGACAGTGACCAAGAGGTAAAAGCAGTTCTCCATGGTCACTTGCATGAGTGCAAGTGTTTCCTGTAGGACAGAAGTGTCAAACTCATTTTCACCATAGGCCACTTATGGTTGTCTTGAAAGGGCTGTTAGTAATTTGGCAACTGTATAAATGTACAGTGATTCACCTTCCAGCTAGACAATGACCCTAAACATACAGCCAGAGCTACAGTGGAATGGTTTAGATCAAAGAATATTTATGTGTTAGAATGGCCCAGTCAAAGTCCAGACCTAAATCACATTAATAATCTGTGGCAAGACATGAAAATTGCTGTTCACAGACACTCTCCATCCAATCTGGTTGAGCTTGAGCGATTTTGCAAAGAAGAATGGGCAAAAATCTCAGTCTCCAGATGTGCAAAGCTGGTAGAGACATAGCCCAAAAGACTTGCAGCTGTAATTGCAGCGAAAGGTGGCTCTACAAAGTATTGATATAGGAGGGCTGACTACTTTTGCACGTCACACTTTTCAGATTTTTATTTGATTAAAATGTTGAAAACCATGTATCATTTTCGTTTCACTTCACAATTATGTGCTACTTTGTATTGGTCTATCAGTTAAAATCTCAATGAAATATATTTAAGTATGTGGTTGTAAGGTGACAAAATGTGAAAAAGTTCAAGGAGTATGAATACTTTTGCAACTGTAGGTATGCCAGTTAGGTGTAGTTACAGTTATTTATTTTTTTGTAAATTCTTTATTTATAACATTTTCAAACAAGAAAAATAAAATACACAATCACGCATACAGGCAAAAATATCACTCCACGCACGGAGGATCAGCGTGAGGTGGGCCAGCCTGAGGACAAGCCCATCCACACAAGTGAATGTCAATAACCAGAATATAAATGAAAGTAAGGGGGAGAGGTAAAAGAAGTTTAAAAAAAGTGAGAAGGAATGGATGAGAGAGGGGGAAGAGAAAAAAAAAAGGGGACGGGAGAATTGCAATGGACACTGGCAACCTGATGGGAAACCCCCCACGACAATGACTGACATCAGGATTGGCTCTAATCATACAAAGGAGGGTGTTCAAGAGTGAAAGTGAAAATGAAAATGAGCAGGGAGAGAGGTCAACCCTGACTGTACTGTAAGTAATGGGAAAGGGGTCTAACAACAGACCGTTCACTCTCAATGAAGCCAAGGGGCAGGAGTAGAAACTGGCAATCCAGGAGCACATATGCGGACCTAGGCCAATATGAGAGAGGGTGCAAGAGAGAAAGCTCCAGTACACATGATCAAAAGCCTTCTCAGCGTTGGTAGAGAGAAGGGGGGGGGATCAGGATGGATTTGGACATGACATAATGAAGGAGGTTAATCGCCCGTGTAGTGTTATCCCTCACCTCTCTATGGATGATGGTTTGCAAAAGAGGGGTCATACACATGGCCAGGACTTTGGCGAAGAGCTTCAAATCCACATTAAGAAGGATATAGAGCAGTAGTTGGAGGGATCCTTACCTTGGGGATTACAGTTACAGTGGGGAAAAAAAAGTATTTAGTCAGCCTCCAATTGTGAAAGTTCTCCCACTTAAAAAGATGAGAGAGGTCTGTAATTGACATCATAGGTAGACCTCAGCTATGAGAGACAAAATGAGAAAGCAAATCCAGAAAATCACATTGTCTGATTTTTAAAGAATTTATTTGCAAATTATGGTGGAAAATAAGTATTTGGTCACCTACAAATAAGCAAGATTTCTGGCTCTCACAGACCTGTAACTTCTTCTGTAGTAATAGCACCTGTTTGACATTGTTATCAGTATAAAAGACACCTGTCCACAACCTCAAACAGTCACACTCCAAACTCCACTATGGTGAAGACCAAAGACCTGTGGAAGGACACCAGAAACAAAATTGTAGACCTGCACCAGGTTGGGAAGACTGAATCTGCAATAGGCAAGCAGCTTGGTGTGAATAAATGAACTGTGGGAGCAATAATTAGAAAATGGAGGACATACAAGACCACTGATAATCTCCCTCGATCAGGGGCTCCACTCAAGATCTCACCCCGTGGGGTCAAAATGATCACAAGAATGGTGAGCAAAAATCCCAGAACCACACGGGGAGACCTAGTGAATGAACTGCAGAAAGCTGGGACTAACGTAACAAAGGCTACTGTCAGTAACACACTACGCCGCCAAGGACTCAGATCCTGCAGTTCCAGACGTGTCCCCCTGCTTAACCTTCCTCTAGTGTTAGGTTCGTGACCGACCCGTTTTAGGTTTTAAATGCATACAAATTCTACATACATTTGTTTATTGCATCAAGACTTTTTGACTTTTTCAGGAACTTATTTTTAAACAAAATACAATAAAATAAAACTATTTTACTAAATTGTAAAATGCTCTTATTAAAATTATAACATTTGTGTTTCGACCCAGGTCTAATATAAGAGTAAAAAAACAATAATAAGTCCCAAAACTGAACTCATAAACACAATATAAACCAACAGCCCACAGCCAGCTCTACCTCCAACAACTTGAGTTAGGGACATGTCCAGGCATGTATGGCCAAATCAGCTTACAGTTGGTACTTTGCAGAGTATACATCTTCAGTTTACACCATGCAACAATGAGGAGAAGATTAGATGCAAGCCAAATTCTGGATTATATCTTGGATGATAATGAATCAGAGGACACACAGCAGCAAACTGATACAGATGAACTGGTTTCTGAGGAGGAAGATGATGTGGAGTATCAACCGGAAGACACAGACAGTTCTGATCAGTCTGATGAGGAGGTCACCGGTGATGAAGCTGCTCCCGCTGAAAGATTCAAATCCAAAAGTGGCAAGATCATTTGGAGCTCAGTACCTCCAGATGTACATGGCAGGGCAGATGCTGCAAATGTCATAAAAATGACCCCTGGGATCACAAGGTTTGCTGTGACAAGAGTAAGTGACATCAAGACATGTTTTGATCTGTTTATGCCATTGTCAATTAAAAAAGTCATTATTGCTATGACAAACCTTGAAGGAAAAAAAAGTCCACGGCAACATGTGGAATGACCTTCATGATGATGACCTGGATGCCTACATTGGTGTTCTTCTCCTTGCTGGAGTGTACAAATCCTGCAATGAGGCCACTGATAGTCTCTGGGACGCATCGACAGGCAGGAATATTTTCCGGGCAACAATGTCACTTCAAAAGTTTCAAATGATATCAAGAGTCCTCAGATTTGACAACAGAGACACCAGAACATAATCTGACAAACTTGCTCCCATCAGGGATGTTTGGGAGAAATGGGTGCAGCTCCTTCCACTGATGTTCAACCCAGGGCCAGAGGTGACAGTAGACGAACGTTTTCTCCCTTTCTGCGGAAAATGCCCCTTCCGGCAATACATGCCAAGTAAGCCAGGCAAATACGGCATAAAAATCTGGGCAGCCTGTGATGCAAAAACTAGCTATGCATGAAATCTACAGATTTACACAGGCAAGTCTGCAAGCGGCATCCCTGAAAAAAACCAAGGAAAACGTGTAGTCCTCGATATGACTACTGGACTGCAGAGTCACAACATTACTTGTGACAATTTTTTTACCAGCTATGACCTTGGACAAGAACTTCTCAGGAGGAAAATCACCATGGTAGGCACAGTGAAAAAAAACAAACCTGACCTGCCCGCTGAATTGTTGCAGATGAAGGACAGGGTTCCACTTTCCTCAAAGTTTGTTTTTACAGACACCACCACTGCTGTTTCATACTGCCCCAAAAAACGACGGAATGTGGTACTGATGTCCACACTTCACAAAGATGCAGCTGTGTCATCAGGAAGTGACAAAAAGCCCAGAATCATCCTGGACTATAACAAAAACAAAGGAGGAGTGGACAACCTGGACAAGCTGACTGCCACCTACACTTGCCAGCGAATGACTAGGAGATGGCCAATGGTTGTATTTTCCAACATCCTTGATGTGTCAGCATACAATGCATTTGTGTTGTGGACCCACATTCACCAAGGATGGAATTCAAAGAAAAAAAACAAGCGGAGGATGTTTCTTGAGGAACTAGGTAGATCCCTTGTCAAGGCGCACATTGACCAAAGGGAACGGGTGCCCTGAGACGCAGCCGCTGCAGCCTTGGTCCGACAACTCCAGAGCTCAACAAGTGCTTCGCCCACACCCACAGCAACACAAAGAGCATCATCACCAGCATCCTCCTCAACCAGCCCTGCCTCAACATCAACCACAACAGCCACAACCCCAGTGAGACCACCTGATTCTAAAAGAAAGAGGTGTCAGGTCTGCCCTAGCAATAAGGACAGAAAGACAAACACATCGTGCTTTGCCTGCAAAAAATACCTCTGCAAAGAACACACAAAAAGTGTCACTTTTTGCCACACATGCATCTAAATACTAATGCATCTAAAAACTAGTACTTGATTTCTGTTGATTTGATTTGCTTGATTGATTGTTTGTTTGTTTGACCTAGAAAAGCTACTTTTATTATTATTGCTATTAATGTTAATATAATTTTCATCTTTTATTTGTATTAAAGTTCTATAAAAAAAAAAATCTGTTTTTTGCCTTTTTCATAAAGTAGTTAGATATGGGTCAAAATTGACCTGTAACACCATAGATGTTACTAGAGTTAATAATATAAAATATATATATATGTATATTTTTTTTACATTTAAGAAATGTGTTCTAAAACCCTTCAGTAATAGTCAGGTAATATAACAAACTTTTTTAAGTTTATATTATTCTCTTGAGGTTCATTTGACAATATTTTTATATTGAAAATGAAGGGTACGCTCTCAAATGAAAGGCCCAGGGGGCCACAACAAAAATATTAAAATCAATCCTTCCATGGATGAGAAACCCTAACAAGGTAACTAAGAGGTAAGAAACAAATTGGATCATAAATAACTGTTTTTAGGGTATCCTAGGGGTGATTTAAGACACGGGTCAAAACCGACCCGTTAACATAAGAAAGAGTAACAGAAGGCTAACACTAGAGGAAGGTTAAGCCAGTACATATCCGGGCCCGCTGAAGTTTGCTAGAGAGCATTTGGATGTTCCAGAAGAGTATTGGGAGAATGTCATATGGTCAGATGAAGCCAAAGTAGAACTCTTTGGTAGAAACACAACTCATCGTGTTTGGAGGATAGTGAATGCTGAGTTGCATCCAAAGAACACCATACCTACTGTAAAGCATGTGGGTGGCAACATCATGCTTTGGGGCTGTTATTCTGCAAAGGGACCAGGATGAATGAACCGTGTACATGAAAGAATGAATGGGGCCATGTATCGTGAGATTTTGAGTGCAAACCTCCTTCCATCAGCAAGGGCATTGAAAATGAAACGTGGCTGGGTCTTTCAGCATAACAATGATCCCAAGCACACCGCCAGGGCAACGAAGGAGTGGCTTTGTAAGAAGCATTTCAAGGTCCTGGAGTGGCCTAGCCAGTCTCCAGATCTCAACCCCATAGAAAACCTTTGGAAGGAGTTGAAAGTCCGCGTTGCCCAGCGACAGCCCCAAAACATCACTGCTCTAGAGGAGATCTGCATGGAAGAATGGGCCAACATACCAGCAACAGTGTGTACCAACCTTGTGAAGATTTACAGAAAATGTTTGATCTCTGTCATTGCCAACAAAGGATATATAGCTAAGTATTGAGATGAACTTTTGTTATTGACCAAATACTTATTGTACTAAGGTACAACGGCATTTAGCTAAAGAGGCTAGTGCATGAGAGAGGTTAAGGGATTTAAGCTCCTGCCTGATGGAGGTCTCTAAGAGAAGGATACAAGCCACCATAGAGGCACTGCCTGCACTAGGTGCCTTCTTAAGCAAGCGGATAAAGGACCCACGGATGACGCATTTGTGAAATTCCCATAGGGTAGTGCAAGATGTATCTGGAAGGTCATTATGTAAGAAGTAGTTAGAGAGCTCCCTACTGACCTCCTCAACCACTGCAGGGTTAAGGAACAGGCCATCATTAAATCTCCAATGGCAGGTATGGGGCTTGGAGGACAGCACGGACAGTACGATAGAGATCAAGGCATGGTCTGAGAACACAATTGAATTGATAAAAGCTGTGTAGGGGAGAGAGAGGTGGCGATGAAAAAGACAAAGGTAGTCTAGGCTGGAGTAGGTGTTGTGATGATGAGAATAGAATGTATAGTTCCTACCCTATGGGTTCAAGAAACACCAAGAATCGGTATATTGAAAGGAGCGGAGGGAGCACTGAGCTCTACGGAGTGTGGCGTATGAGAGGGCGGAAGAACTGCAGGAAGTGTCAGACAGAGGGTCAAGAGCCATGTTGAGCCCCCCCCCCCCAAAAAAAAAAAAAAAAAAAATTATATCCTCAACTTCCCCCAGGATAGAGTCTAGATTGGAGATACTCTGTGCCCAGGGTGAAGGTCGCTATCTTACCTTTAACAAAGAGGTAGTGATCTGAATCATCCGAACGACTGTCCAGAAATTGCCATGCAACTGTGCGTGGAATAATTATAGCAATGCCTCTAGTCTTTGAGTCCAGCATGCAGCCGTGGTAGATGTCTGAAAAACAGGAGTTGGAGAGTCTGGGAATCTGATCTCTACAGAAATGGGTTTCCTTCAAAAAAAGCTATAGGGGGCACGTTTACTCCAGAGCAGTCGTAGCAGAGAAGAACGTTTCTCAGGGATGTTTAACCAGTTTAGTAGTGTGGTAAGGGGGCCTATGAACCATAGGGGCCCAGTCCTAAGTGCAATCCATGTGACCCCTATAGCTGTTTGTCCTGTCTTTGCCTGTGAGGTCCACAGCATTCCCCTGCTATACAATGCTGGGGACCTTCAAGACCAAGACAGAACAAACAGTGACACAGCTGTAGGGGGCCAATGCAGCGCCACCATTGAAAAAACCCTGGGCCAAGGGCCACAAAACACAAGGCCAAACTACACAGACACTTTTCTGGCCATGAGCAGCATCTCCTTTAAGATACTATATATGTTAATAAAACGGTGCACCAGCAAATTTAGCACATGCCTTTCAGTGACAATATGGGTTATCCTACCCAACTACAGAGCAGCCACAATATTTGTGCCATTGTCACTGGCAACATTGTCCAGTTGTAGTTGACAAGGAATCATCCAAAGGGATACAGTGGGTATGGAAAGTATTCAGACCCCTTTAAATTTTTCACTCTTTGTTTCATTGCAGCCATTTGCTAAAAGCAAAAAAGTTCATTTTATTTCTCATTAATGTACACTCAGCACCCCATCTTGACAGAAAAAAAAACAGAAATGTAGATATTTTTGCAAATTTATTAAAAAAGAGAAACTGAAATATCACATGGTCATAAGTATTTAGACCCTTTGCTGTGACACTCATGTTTACCTCACATGCTGTCCATTTCCTTCTGATCCTCCTTGAAATGGTTCTACTCCTTCATTGGAGTCTAACTGTGTTTAATTAAACTGATTGGACTTGAATAGGAAAGTCACACACCTGTCTACATAAGACCTCACAGCTCACAGTGCATGTCAGAGCAAATGAGAATAATGAGGTCAAATGAACTGCCCAAGGAGCTCAGAGACAATTGTGCAAGGCACAGTTCTGGCCAAGGTTACAAAAGAATTTCTGCAGCACTCAAGGATCGTAAGAGCACAGTGGCCTCCATAATCCTTAAATGGAAGAAGTTTGGGACGACCAGAACTCTTCCTAGACCTGGCACATCCAGCCAAACTGAGAATCGTGGGAGAAGAGCCTTGGTGAGAGAGGTAAAGAAGAACCCAAAGATCACTGTGGCTGAGCTCCAGAGATGCAGTAGGGAGATGGGAGAAAGTTCCACAAAGTCAACTATTGCTGCAGCCCTCCACCAGTCGGGGCTTTATGACAGAGTGACACGAAGGAAGCCTCTCCTCAGTGCAATACATATGAAAGCCCGCATAGAGTTTGCCAAAAAACACATGAAGGACTACCAGACTTTAAGAAATAAGATTCTCTGGTCTGATGAGACGAAGATTGAACTTTTTGGAGTTAATTCTATGCGGTATGTGTGGAGAAAACAAGGCACTGCTCATCACTTGCCCAATACAATCCCAACAGTAAAGCATGGTGGTGGCAGCATCATGCTATGGGGGTGTTTTTCAGATGCAGGGACAGGACGACTGGTTGCAATTGAAGGAAAGATGAATGCGGCCAAGTACAGAGATATCCTGGAAGAAAACCTCTTCCAGAGTGATCTGGACCTCAGACTGGAACGAAGGTTCACCTTCCAACAAGATAATGACCCTAAGCACACAGCTAAAATAACAAAGGAGTGGCTTCAGAACAACTCTGTGATCATTCTTGACTGGCCCAGCCAGAGCCCTGACCTCAACTAAATTGAGCATCTCTGGAGAGACCTGAAAATGGCTGTCCACCAACGTTCACCATCCAACCTGACGGAACTGGAGAGGATCTGCAAGGAAGAATGGCAGAGGATCCCTAAATCCAGATGTGAAAAACTTGTTGCATCATTCCCAAGAAGACTCATGGCTGTACTAGCTCAAAAGGAGGCTTCTACTCAATACTGAGTAAAGGGTCTGAATAGTTATGACCATGTGATTCAGTATTTTTTTTTTTTATAAATTTGCAAAAATATCTACATTTCTGTTTTTTTTTTTTTTTGTCAAGATGAGGTGCTGAGTGTACATTAATGAGAAATAAAATGAACTTTTTTGCTTTTAGCAAATGGCTGCAATGAAACAAAGAGTGAAAAATTTAAAGGGGTCTGAATACTTTCCGTACCCACTGTATATACTGCTGGATACAGCAGAGCAGCTCCTCCGCTGTGTGGCTTCTGTGATCCAGTCTCATTAGCTATAAATCCACCTTATATCCTTCAAATGAAAGAGAGGAAGTGGAAGCAACAGTAATAGTAATGGCACATCTAACACTATTAAAACAAAATATATATCTCTATTGCAAAAAAAAAGACTTAAAAATGAGATTATTGGCAATAAAAGGCTGACCAGTGTATATGTAACAGTGAACACTGCAGTCACAGCTTCTTCAACCACTCCTATGATTTTTCTGACTGTCAAAATTGATTAACTCTAACTAAACTGTGCTCCACTAGTTGTTTTCTTATAATTCTGTAGTTCTTCTACAATGTTGGTGTTTTATTAGCAGTCATTGCTTTGGATCATGCAGTGATAAAACTTTCCCCTAGGCTACTCTGCCCACAGTATATTATATTCTACATGAGAAACTGTGGAATTCCAACCTAATGATTTGCTGAGAAGCTTTCAGGTAATGCCAGATGCCTGCCTATGTCAAAGAAACCAAGTAATTCTCCTTCTCTGTTTTTCTACCTAGTCTTATGTGTGGTGGTAGCCATTTTAGTTTGCCTGAGACGAATCGCAAAAGTTTCGGTTTCATCAAAAAATTAAACATTTGAAAAATTTGTGTCAAATCCGATCCATTATGAATCAGTTCGCCAATCTCTATTGTCGGTCATATTTTTTTTTCCTTTTTGCTTCTCTGACTAAACATAAAAACATAAATTTTGACAGAAATGTGAAAAGATCCAAAATGACCTTTAGTATATAGATTAACTTGGTGCTTGAATGAGTCAGTGGTATACTTCAATTTTGACATACAGTGAATATGTATGTGAAGTCTATGGGAGATTATCTACATTACTATTGAGGCTAATCATAGACCAGCCTCAATAGTAATATTCCTAAAACAGGCTTGGGAACCTTCATAAGACTCCTATCTGTCAAAGGAACAGGTCGACTCCCGTGATCTCGCCCTGCGAGAGCTGGCCTGCAATGAGAAAGGTACGGGGCCTATGGTGACCGGCCCCGGGGACATTTGTTCTACTTTGGGGGGGGGGGGGGGCACGGACTGGCCCTGGGAATTTACAATACTTTGGGCTTTGGGGGGGGAAGTGTCACGTTCAACAATGCCAGCGATCAGAGTCCACTCTGATCGCGGGCATTAGCTCTGAGTCTCCACTGTACATTACAGTGGAGAGCCGGTACAGTAGCTATGGTAGCGGCACGGCAGATGTCGGGAAGGAGCTTATTTTTGGAGTAGGGCTTATTTTTCAAGCCTACTCCAAAAAACCTGGAAAATCTAGCTAGGTCTTATTTTTGGGGAAACACGGTAGTATAAGTCTTTATCTCTTTGGGCCCTGAAACAAATACATGAAAAACATAAAAACCTAGTGGGATAGCACTAACATTTAGTAATTTTTTTACCTTATGTAAATCATTTTATAGTATTTGTTAGACTTTTCAATGCACAGCTAAATTGTTCAGTACATTTATATATTAAAATGGTGGTTACAAAGCTAACTAAAAATTTAAAATATATTGCTTAAAATTAGGGTTTTTAATTAAATAAAATACATATGGCTATTCTCTATAGAAAATGCTTCAGCTTCCATCCTTGCAGCTGAAATCCAATGCATCTGATGGCTCACTAGGGATATAGGGTTAGTTTGTGTTTAGCTGTACCTATGTACTAATCAAACACCAGAATGTCACTACCCCTCACTAGCTAGGGGGTGGGGGTGATGTTCAGGTATTTGATTAATACATATTTAATGAACACTATAGTAGAGCACCCAACCCATTGTAATATCTAGTGCATTGGGTTTGTGCAGGGAGCATGTTGAAGTTTCCCAGCATAGATGGAAGTCAAATTCAACATCTGCAGATAATGCAGACTTTATCTAGCATCAGGAAGCAGCTGATAGGGTGGTGGAGTTCCCCTTTAGGACTCCATAAGTACCCATTAATTTTAATGAATTTATGCTAATGACCTTTTTTTTCACTGATGCATCACATCAAGGACCCAGAGACTTTCAAAATTAGACCAATTTATAATTGACACCATCTACAAATGAGCAGGGTGTAGAGTGCTGTCTGTGAAAATTTTCAGTTATGCAGAGAGAAATCGAGCTTTCCTGCGCATAATTCCTGCACTGGAAAAGTTTGGTTTTATTTGTAATATATGAATAGTTCTCCTAGAGTCCCAATGATTAGCCTCGCAGAGTGCAGCAACATATTGATGGGATGAATGGGGGCAGAAAAAAAAGAAAAAAAGCAATTCTATTTATTCAATTTTTATATTGTATCATCATGACAGGTTTACTTAGTTTTGCAGGTTGATACAATTACAGCACTACCAAATAATTTATACTTAGTCAAAATGACACAAAAATATTACCAAATATTTAATAAGAGAATTGATCTTTGCCAGTAATAGGCTGACCTTACACAGGGCGGCATATTCAGGTTACAATTTTGCAATTCCACTTTTACTACAAATAAAATAGCTGTTTTGTAATGGCATTCATATGTACTAATTGAATCAATAAAATTATATTCCTATATAAACAACTAATGGATTGCATTTATAATACATGAAGTCCCCTGAGTAAAGCAATTGGATATACTGTAGGTATAGTATTTGGTTTCAGTACAAAGATAAAAGTTATTAATTATTAAAACAGGTTTTGGTCTGATTGATTTAATAAAGAAACGTATTGCATTTTAAAATAGTTTCTAAAAGAGTAATGGATACTTCTGAACATTATTTATCAAAATGTGTAGCTAAAGTGTATACCTAGCTTATCTTTATTATCATAATGTTACTGTATATAGTACACATACAGTAGAGAGGTGTTCTCCCTAGCCTGTTCTGTTATATATGTCAATTGTCCTATTTGTGTCTATTGGTGAACACCAATAGTTGTGAAATTGTGTTAAATTTTTTACAAAACAAATTGGAGATCAGTTAATGGAGTTATCCTGGATCTGAATTTTATCTATTTTTGGCTGCCATGAACATTGAGTTTTTGCGCCGATTCGACCGATCACATGTTTAGAATCCACATACTCCACCTGACAAACTCCTTCTCTTCCTGCTCATTGCTATTACATACAACCAAAATTCCAATGAAGTTGGGACATTGTGTAAAACATAAATAAAATCAGAATATGATGATTTGCAAATCCTTTTCAACCTATATTCAAGTGAATACACTACAAAAACAAGATAATGTTCAAACAGATAAACTTTATTTGTTTTTTTGCAAACATTCACTCATTTTGAATTTGATGCCTGCAACACATTCCAAAACATCTGGGACAGGGGCAACAAAAAGGGGCAGGGCCATGTTTACCACTGTGTTACATAACCTTTCCTGTTAACAACACTCAATAAGTATTTGGGAACTGAGGACACTTATTGTTGAAGCTTTGTAGGTGGAATTTTTTCCCATTCTTGCTTGATGTACAACTTCAGTTGTCGTATTTTGCGCTTTATAATGCGCCACGCATTTTCAAAGGGAGACAGGTCTGGACTGCAGGCAGGCCAGTCTAGTACCCGCACTCTTTTACTATGAAGCCATGCTGTTGTAACACGTGCAGAATGTGGCTTGGCATTGTCTTGCTGAAATAAGCAGGGACATCCCTGAAAAAGACGTCGCTTGGATGGCAGCATATGTTGCTCCAAAACCTGTATGTACCTTTCAGCATTAATGGTGCCTTCAGAGATGTGCAAGTTACCCATGCCATGGACACTAACACTCCCCCATACCATCAGAGATTCTGGCTTTTGAACTTTGTGCTGATAACAAACCAGACAGTCCTTTTCCTCTTTGACCCGGAGGACACAACATCCATGATTTCCAAAAACAATTTGAAATGTCGACACGTCAGACTACAGGACACTTTTCCACTTTGCATCAGTCCATCTCAGATGAGCTCTAGCCCAGAGAAGCCAGCGGCGTTTCTGGGTGTTGTTGATATATGGCTTTCACTTTGCATGGTAGAGTTTTAACTTGCACTTGTAGATATAGCGACGAACTGTGTTCACTGACAATGGTTTTCTGAAGTGTTTCTGAGCCCGTGTGGTAATATCCATTACAGAATGATGTTGGTTTTTAATGCAGTGCCACTTGAAGGATCGAAGGATCGAAGGTCACGGTTCAATGAACTGTTTGAAGTGGCAGCAGTGCTCTGAGTGCCACTTCTGCTTCACAGATCATGTGACATACAGTGGCTTGCAAAAGTATTCATACCCCTTGAACTTTTTCACATTTTGTCACTTTTCAAACACAAACTTAAATGTATTTTATTGAGATTTTAAGTGATAGACCAACACAAAGTAGCAGATAATTGTGAAGTGGAAGGAAAATGATACATGGTTTTCAAAATTTTAATCAAATAAAAATCTGAAAAGTGTGACGTGTAAAAGTATTCTGCCCCCTGTACTCTGATACCCCTAAATAAAATCCTGTGCGCACAATTGCCTTCAGAAGTCACTTAATGAGTCCAGCTGTGTGTAATTTAGTCTCAGTATAAATACACCTGTTCTGTGAAAGCCTCAGTGGTTTATTAGAGAACACTAGTGAACAATCAGCACCATGAAGACCAAGGAACTCACCAGACTGGTCAGAGTTGTGGAGAAGCTTAAATCAGGGTTAGGTTATAAAAACATATCCAAAGCTTTAAGCATCCCAAGGAGCACTGTTCGATCCATCATCCAAAAATGGAAAAAGTATTCTGCAACTACAAATCTACCAAGACATGGCCGTCCACCTAAACTGACAGATCGAGCAAGGAGAGCACTGGTTAGAGAAGCAGCCAAGAGGTCCATGGCTACAGGACAACTATAAGTTGTGCACTCCACAAATCTGGCCTTCATGGAAGAGTGGCAAGAAGAAAACCATTGTTGAAAGAAAGACATAAGAAGTACCGTTTGCAGTTTGCCACAAGACATATAGGGGACAAAGTAAACATGTGGAAGAAGGTGCTCTGGTCAGATGAAACCAAAGTTGAACATTTTGGCCTAAATGCAAAGCGCTATGTGTGGTGGAAAAGTAACACTGCTCATCATCCTGAACACACCATCCCCACTGTGACACAAGCTGGTCAGAGTTGATGGAAAGATGGATGGAGCTAAATACAGGGCAATCCAGGAAGAAAACCTGTTGGAGGCTGCAAAAGACTTGAGACTGGGAAGGAGATTCACCATCCAGCAAGAAAATGACCCTAAACATACAGCAAGAGCTACAGTGGAATGGTTTAGATAAAAGAATATTCAAGTGTCCCCCTAATGTCTCGGGCCCTGTGGCAGCCACTCCCGCTTCTACCCCCGGTATTTACGCCACTGGATACAGCACTTTGCCAGTGTGTGAAGTCTCTGCCGCTGACAGTACAGATTGGTGGCACTTTATTATGGCCCACAAACTCTCTGCTTTAACTTGAAAACAAATCAGAAGGTGATCCATTTACAGAAGGCTCCTAGTCAGAAGTAGTCACTGGACAGAGAGAGGGGGTAGAACCATTTTGCAGAGTGAGGTGTGGATCCAGGTGGGCTTACCCTCTAGCTTGACTGCTGTGGATGTCATCAGCAATACCTGGAAAGACCCCTCCCATATAGGTTGCAAGAACTTGACAAGATGTCATCGGACCACCACACAATCACCAGCATGTACATAGTTTTGCAGATGCACAGTGTTTGTGTCAGGAAGTGAAATGAAGACCTTCTTATGTAAATCAGTTAGTATCCAAGGTAACTGCACAACATGCTCAAAGGTCCATGTGCTGAAGACAACTGAGACTCAAGAACAAAATATAATCCAGTTTTAGGGGCTGAAGAGTGTTAGTGGAGGGGGGAGGGGTCAGATGTTAGTAGCAGAAATAGCTCTTCAGTCCATTTTAACCCTGTCTGCCTGATCACTGTCTATCATCTCTGGGACTCCAAACCTCTGCAATAAATAAATAATAAAACATAAACACACACGCACAGACACACGCATGAAATCAATTTGTAACCTCTGAAATGGAAACCGATCTTTTAGCAAGAGTTTTTGAGCAGTTTTCCAGATTTTCCAGCAAACATGATCAACAGAATGTGGTTGGAAATGAGATAAAGCCAGTTTCATACCAATGACACTGTATAAACTCAATGCATCCATGTCACTCCATGAAACATAGCACGTCATCATACAGAGTTCCCAAACAAGCCTGAGGGGGAATCACCCCTCCTTTTCCCATGATCTACATTTAACTGGCAGGGCAGATGACTGGAGATCAGAAAGGAGGATCTCAAGAGAGAAGGTATGCTGAATTACATCCTATATAGCAAGGGGAAGACATCATTAGCAAACACATTCCCTTTAATGAAAAACATAAGTCTGTATGCATGTTCAACTCAGTAACTTGAGCTGAAAGCCAGCAAGGTAGTTATCCACCTACAATACAGCCTGGTCATTCACAAATACATAAGCTGTGTGACGGGTGCCTTGTTAATACTAAAAATATCATTTCAGAATTAACTATAAGATCATCTGAGAGGTGTGTGAAAATAAGGAACATTTTAATAATTTAATAGATGTCAAATTAAAAAAAAAAATGGCAAGTAAATTTGGTCAAGCAGAAAAATTCAGCTTCAAATTCCTAAAACTAAAACAAATCCACCATGTGAACATACAGTTCTATGAAGGACATCCCCCCCCCCCCCCGAAATTCCATTTCATTATAAGTTATCAGTGTACAATTAACCATAACAGCGTTCTATGGTTCTTTCACTCTCTAGACTTTCTTCCATACTCACTGACATATATTTCTCACAGGTAGGGGCCCTTGTAATCTCTATTCCTATCCATCTCTACTCCTAGAGTTATTTACACACTCAAATACCAGATTTGAGAAATGACAGATTAGAAAGACCGAACAATAGTTCACTCTGTATCTAGTTGTCCTCAATCACTGAAGCCACTTTTTACAATCATACTGATCTACAGAAACTATCCACACACAAGATGTAGGTACACGTCACATTTAAAAATAACAAACCATTCTATAAGGTTCACTGTTATCCTCTATTCTATATGCAACACAACTACATTGAATGATTTAAAAGTATACAGAAAGGTATATGGAAACCCTTGGCGCCAACCTTAAACTACTAATCTGTTATAAACACAACCATCTTGTATGAGCAAACATCATGCAGATAATACAATGCTTATACTCATGTGTGGTAACCAGGGGCAACGGGTAGTGTAGTGTCACTTGGCTCGAGGGGTAGTCCCGGTGTAGTCCCTGATTCTCCACTCCCTTTCACTCATCTGTGTTACCCAGGTGCAGTGTGCAGGAACATCGACCACACAGAGTTAGGATAACCAGGTAAAGTCTTTACTTAGTGCAAAAGTCAGTTTACAACAATACAGTGCTTCAGCAGCTTGTCAAGTAGTGCAAAACCTTATGCAGTTCAAGGCACGTTCAAGTATGTGATTCACCAATGCACCAAGTCTATAATTCCCCTTAAGGTAGATGTTGGGGGCAGTAGTTGGACGGTTGCCAATAGCAACGACAGAGTTGAGAGTCTATTAGGAGATTGAAAATAGAAGAAAAACAGACTTCCGGCCCTTGTGGGTTACAACAAGCGTGAGGCTTCGTGGTTTGGCTCGCCACGGGAAAATGGACTTACGGTTTTGCGCAGAGTCCTTGGGGGTGCGGTAGCTGAGTGACTCATTAAAGGCTACCAGCTTGCAGGGAGGCCCAGAAGAAGTAGTGTAATCCTCTCTGTCTGCGGAAGGAAACCTTTGGAAGGCAGGTAGAAGGTTCTGGAAGAGATAATCCTCAGCTTGCGGGGCTAGAGTAGATACTTGGACAGGCCCTTGGTGGAGTGCAGGCACTTCAGTACGGTTGCCCTGGCGGGATACAGCTTCCTGGCCCAAGGTACAACTGGAAACCAGACCTCAACTGAGACCTGGAAGGGACCTGCAGCTTCTGGATTGAAGAAGAACGCTCAGAAAGGATGATGAGAGCAGTAGTAGTAGTTTTGGGGCCTGTACAGGCCTGAGAGCAGAGTACAGGATGTGTCCTCCTTGGACTCTTGGACTCTAGGTCTCCACACACACACACACACACACACACACACACACACACACACACACACACAACAGGGGGAGACTAGCTCCTCCCTAGGGGTGGAGATAGACTGGTGATTGGTGGAACCAACTTAAGGTAGCAATGTACAATATCACATGTGAAATTCTTAAGGAGGAAATGCAGTATCAACCATTTAGTACATGTAATACACAATATACTTCAGAACCCAGAAAATGACGGAGAAACATAGGGGAAGTGCTGTTGGCAGCGCCCAGGTGGAAGTCCATGGCCACAGGAGCAGGAGGGCCCTAGATTAACCCTCAGTGGCCGCTCTGGGTCACTGCACATGTATAACTATAGAGCAGGGGCGTAATGATTGCGGTCACAGGTGATGCAACCGGAGGGGTATGGGGCTCGCTGGAGATGGCCAGGGCCCCAGACCACCATGATAGCTATTGGGGAAAGCCTTGTTCACTAACCGCTATACATATTGTTAATGGGAAGGGGCCCGGCAACATGCTTTACAATGGGAGGTGGCTAAAAACAAATATTTATACTCACTTCTCCTGGGCTTCTGACAGCCCTCAGCATCCTCTCCAAGGCTCTTCTGGCCTGTGACTGAGGTCACGTGCCCTAGACTTCACTGCTGGTGCAGCTCCTGCTTTAATGCTCTTTGTCTTTGTGCCTCTGGGTGTGTTTTGCATGTCTTGTCTATATGTTCCATGTGATTCATTGTTTTGCAGCTTTCGCCTATGTATACCCTGTTTAGTTTCCCCACTGTCTAGTTCCTCCCACTCTTGGTACAGCCCTGGCTTATCACATGCCACTGGGTGGGGTCTGGGAGACTTGTCTCCAGGAAACTGTTACGGCCTCAGTCTAGGTCTAGTGGAGACAGAGTAAGTTGGCTATGTGGCTTTGAGACCCAAAGCTTCCCATAGTGCCCCTGAGGGAAAAGACTGGGAGGATTGCTGTCCAGCATTCTCACACAGTGCCAGGAGGAGAGAAGGAGTCATGCCTGTCAGGAGGAGTCATCCAGGACCTGTCTCAAAAAGGTAACCAGGCCCAACAGAGACAGAGAGAGTTATTGGAGTGGCGTACACGGCACTGAAGCCTTATCACACCTAGACACCCCCCAATACCAAGTATGGACATACTTAACAGTGGAATACTACTACCCTCATTGGGAAGCTGCAAGGTTTACAGTTACAGTTGGCAAGTAAAGTTCAACCAGTTTCACTGCATTACTGAGTCGTTTCTGCTGTAACATCAGGGCCCTTCCCAACAACATCACACCAGCTCAGGGTAAGATAGGACCCCTCTCCAACTGGAAGTGCCCTGGGGGAATTACTACCACCACCATCCAGTAGCACAGCAGACCCCCTTGTCAGTGTCCGGCTTAGGAGGTGCGCTGGGGAGATAGGCAAGTGTGCTCAAACAATCTGGGGGCACATTCAACGCCACTACTACTCCCATTCTCTGGTTCCCTCAATCTGGGCGGCAGCACTGGGGATTTGGACCAGTGCTAACACGGGGTGTAATGGCGTAATGACGTCAGCACGCCCCACGTGACCGCTGAGGCCCAATCACAGGCCCCAGCAGTGACATCTGGAGTGCGTGACCTCAGTCGCAGGCAGAAGAGAAGAGAAGAAGATGCTGAAGAGAGCCGGATGGAGCGAGGATGCCCAGGAGAGGTGATGCAAGGTGAGTATAAGTGTTTGTTATTTGTACTCACTTCCCGTGGGCCTCTACTTATACCCTACGGTCTCCTCAGACCCCAGAGTATAATAACAGCTCTGGGGGGGGGGGGCTCTCTTGGGATCATTTTATATTGTGTGGGGGCCACTAGGGAGCATATTATATTGTGTGGGGGCCCTTCACTACACATCACACGCCATCTGTTTTATAGCAGCCGTGCACTATTATTACAGGGTGTTTTAAATTGCATAGAGATTATAAAACAGATACTGTGCAATGTAAATAGCAAAGGAGTCACAGTGCTCGTTTGTCTCTCAATTGGCTATCAGTATTTACCAGACTATCAATTATAGGAACCTATTTTATCATCTATTTCAGGGGTGTCAAATTCATTTTTGCAGAGGGCCACATTAGTCTTATGATTGTGTTTAAAGGGCTGTTCAAAATTTTGTGACTGTATAAATGTAGCTATACTAGTTAGGTGTAGTTATATTTATACCCCGTTGAAGACAACCTTAAGAGTGCCCCCCCATGTAATACTATTAACTATAGGTGGGCACAATTACAGTAATAGCGCCACTACAGTCCCCCCCCCCACATAAGCAATGCTATTACCTATGGGTTACACTATTACTGTAATAGTGCCCTAATAACACACCTCAAAAGGTAATAGTTCCCCCACACATAAGTAATGCTATTATTTGTGGGGAGAGCACTATTACAGTAATAATGGCATAATATTATCCCTCACAGGTAATAGTGCCCCTCCCCACATACTATTTGATTATCTGTATCACAGTATAATGATATTATACCTACAGGGCAGTGATACAGGGGGCACTTAGGGAGATTTAAAGGCCACAACAGACAGTAGAGCAGCTTTGTGATCACTGTATGCACCCTAACTGCTTGCCAGTGCCACCCCCTTAAGGATTCCCCTGCTGGTGTGCCATAAAACACAAGACTTTGGGCTGGATTTGGCCCCTGGGCCTTGTGTATGACTATTCGTCTATTTGAATCATGATTTTAATCAGAATTTAGATTGATCTTTTAAAATTCCCCTGTGATATCTTCTCTTCCATCTCCCTTCCCTAACTCTAATCCTAGTCTTTATGCCTGACAGTTATAAATGGAACAGTCTTCTGGTCTGACAAATGACTATAGGAAAACTATGTGGGCACCAAGTTAATCATATTACCGAAGAGACACTATATGTGTCTTCATATGTATGAACCATGCATTGCATTAGTGTTTTCCTGTTGAGTTAGCCTTCACCTTGGGAACACTGCATTATCTCTTGAAGACTAACAATGTTAGTTAGCATTTGAGAAGGATTGACTACCATTTAACAGAATTACATGCAAATGGGCCAATAGAAATATAATAACACTTCATGTCAAGGGCAAGCAATAAAATACCAATTAAAGAAAACATGCCCACACATAGGTAAAATGTGTTCATAATTTATTAATTATAATAAAATACATACAAAATTACACATACGGGGGAAAAAAGAAGGGGGAATACCAACAAAAATCACCACTAAGGGGGCATACATGGGGGAAAAGTGATTAGCATACAAGGTTAACCAGAAAAAGTTAGAATAATACATGCATAGGGATAACCATATTATATGCACGTGATAGAGCAAAAAGTATATAACTAAAAGTCAGTGAAAGGTACCACGAATAATGCATGTAACATACTAAAAGGATAATAATATAAAGATAATATGTGAACACCCTATGTAAACCCACCTAGTGAGGAGACCCATTAGAGTTTTCACATATTATCACGTAGTCTCACAATAGGAATGCCAGAGATGCCTAGTCAGGGCCGGCGTTGGGGGGGGCAAACTGGGCAATTGCCCAGGGCCCCGTCCCCAAAGGGGCCCCCGGGATCCGGAACCTGATGACTCCGGATCCCGGAGTCAGGCCCGGCCAAATCAATAACAGAAAGGGACCGCAGGGCCCCTTTCCGAGGGTGAGTAAAAATAACAAACATTTTTACTCACCTGTCCTTGGCGTCCGACGTCATCTACTGGCGTTGCGGACATCACCGCTGAGGCCAGGCCTCAGCCTTAGAGATCACGTGGGGCGTGCTGACAGCTTGCCTCACGTAATCGCTGAGGCCCAATCACAACGCGTGACGTCAGCCGCAGAGAAGAAGAAGCCAGCGCCGGCGGGGATAGCGGAGCAGCGCGAGGAGGCCCAGGAGAGGTAAGACAAGGTGAGTATACGTAACTATTTGTTATTTTACCTTACTTACCCCGGGCCTTCGATTATTATACTCTGGGGCTGAAGAGACCCCAGAATATAATAATAGCACTGTAGGACCCCTGTGGAACATTATACTGGGGGCCCCCTCTGGATAGCATATTATACTGTGTGGGGCCACTGTGGAGCATTATACTGGGGAAGGGGCCCTCTGGATAGCATGTTATATTCTGTGGGGCCTCTGTGGAAAATTATAATGTGGGGGAGGGCTCTGGAGATAATGTTATATTATGTGGGGCCACTTTGGAGCATTATGCTCTCCAGAGAGGCCCCCCCAGTATAATGCTCCAAAGTGGCCCCACAGAATATAACATGCTCTCCAGAGCCCGCCCACTTTATAATACTCCATAGAGGCCCCACAGAATATAACATGTTCTCCAGAGTGCCCCCTCCCCAGTATAATGCTCCACAGTGGCCCCACACAGTATAATATGCTCTCCAGAGCCCCCCCAGTATAATGCTCCACGGTTTCCCCACACAGTATAATATACTCTCCAGAGGGGCCCCCAATATATTATACTGTGTGGGGCCACTGTGGAGCATTATACTGGGGGGGGGCTCTGGAGAGCATGTTATACTGTTTTGGGTTACTGTGGAGCATTATACTGGTGGGGGCTCTGGAGAGCATATTATACTGTTTTGGGCCGCTGTGGAGTATTATACTGGGGAAACCTCTCTGGGCAGTATATTATACTGTGTGGAGGCCATTTCTGGAGCATGTTATACTGAGTGGGGTCACTGTGGAGCATTATTCTGGGGGGGCCATCAGAAGAGCATATTATATTGCGTGGCGCCACTGTGGGGCATTATTCGGGGGGACTAATGAGCATTATACTAGGGGGAACTGGGGATCATATTATACTGCGTGGGGCCTACTGTGGAACATTATACTGGGGGGACGCTCTGGGGAGCATAATATATTGCGTGGGGCCACTGTGGAGCAAAATACTGGAGGGGGCACTGTGGAGCATTATACTAGCGGGGGCCCTCTGGGGAGCATATTATACTATGGACCACTGTGGAGCTTTATACTGGGGGAAAGGACAGTGTGGGGAGCCTGTTATACTGTGTAGGGCCACAGTGGAGTGTATTATATTGTGTGGGGCTTTTCGGGAGCATATGATACTCTGTGGGGCCATTGTAGAGCATTATACTGGGGGGGACTGTGGGGAACATATTATACTGTGGGGGACCACTGTGGAGCATTATACTGGGGGAACCCCTCTGGGGAGTATATTATACTGTGTTTAGGTCATTATGGAGCATGTTATACTGTGTTAGGCCACTGGAGCATTATACTGGGGGGGCGTTGTGGGGTGCATATTATACTGTATGGAGCATATTATATTGTGTGGGGCTGCTGGGGAGCATATTGCACTGTCTGGGGCCACTAAGGGGTAGTATACTGTGTGGGCCACTGTGGAGTATTATACTGTGTGGAGCCTTACATACCATGTGGGGCCACTATGGGGGGCTCAGGGGAGCATTTTATACTGTGTAGAGACACTGTGGAGCATTATATACCATGTGGGGAAACTGGAGGGCTCAGGAGAGCATTTTATACTGTGGAGCATTATATACCATGTGGAGCATTATACTGTGGGGGGGGGCTCACAATTCCTGCTTGCAGCCCTGTGTGCTATGTCTGCATCACAGCTCCCTCACTATAATCTTGCACATACGTGTAGTGCCCCATGGCTATGTCATGCCCCATACAGTACTGTGCATGAGCTGGCCATGGAGTTATTGGGGCCTGCACAGTACTATAGGGGATGACTATACTGGGAACATGCTCAGTAACAGCAGATAGTCAGCACATATGTAAGACATATGTGAAGGAGCTGAGGTGTAGGCTATTAGCAGGAAGCTGTGGAGTGGGGCCCCAGAACAAGTTCCTCTGGTGGGCCTAAGGCCCCGCTTTTAATTTTGCCCAGGGCCCCACTTTGTCTAAAACCGGCCCTGCACCTAGTCCCCTGTATCTGGCTAGCAGAGCAATTGGTGTGGTCATCAGTCAGAGCAGAAGGGTATGGTTTGAATGATGCTGTAGTGTGATTGACCATACATGGCTCTCTCCATATGTAAAGGGGGGGGGGATTTAAACAAAAAAAAAAGTGTTGCAAAAATGAAAACTGACTAAATCTCTATTTTGAATGAAACAGTTCTCACATGTGAAATAAGACTAAATATACTTGTAAAATGGAAATAGTATTATTGCTGCTGGCTATTTTACTCATAGTACTGCAGTATAGTCATTGATGCTGTATTCGGATGCAAATTAAATCCTCCACCCACAATCTATTAACAGTTAATGCTATACAAACAACAAAAGCATTAATTTACAGTTTCAGGGAATATTAAGAGAAATGTTATTGTTAGTATAATGAAAAATTCTACAATTTTCTAATATACTTTTCATATCATTTCCTTCCCGGTTTTCTAGATCTTTGCTTGCTGTCATTCACTCTGCTTACTGCCAGTCGATCAGTCCATGGTCATGAGATGTACACAGTTGCACAGCTTGTTATAGTCACAGCTCAGTAATCAGATATCTATCTTGTAACAAGCTGTGTTCATCACGTGACCATGGACCATATATCACATGACCAGTTATTGATTTTTATCCACTGGGAGTAAGCAGAATGAATGACAATGACAACTATCTAGAGAAACTGAGGGATTGATACAGAAAGTATATTGGAAAATTGTATAATTATTCATTATACGAGCAACAACATTTGTCTGTTTATATTGGTCTGAAACTGAACAACCCCTTAAATTCCTAGGAACTAGGCCGGGGATACAGGAACGTTGATTTTAGCTATTGACTGCAACTGCAAAGGAATGCATTGAGTTATATGCAATCTTGTGGACTGCAGCTGGCATTTCATAGATAAAAATATTAGTAGTACTATAAAATGTCTGAGTGTATCCCAAGCCTTAATGGAAGTGCGATCTAAAACGTACTCTTACAAGAAGCAAACCCAGTAATATTGTTTAACCTGCAGTATTCAGGGATGAGAGTACACCAAGAATCCATCGACTACATGGCAGAGTGCTTTATGTTTTACATGAATAGAATTGTGAAGTAAATTCACAAATGCATTTTAACCCCTAACAGTCTCATTAAGGCCAGGGCCCCACGTAATGGGGCGTAAATGCTGCGATTTGGCCGGGGCGTTCTACATTACCTGCAAAGTGGATGGGATTCTGGCAAATCCTTCCACACATTACAGAAAAATGCCCTCCAACCATTTCCCCCATGTTTTTCCCACAGCACTTTTTGGGCCCAGCTCACTTGTCTAAAATGGCAAAAACCCTCCTGGAAAATGCTTTTTGTTTTTGACAGGTGAGATGATTTGTTCTGCCATCTGCCATGGTTTATGACATTTATCATGTAGAATACATAACATACCAATTTTATTTTAGTAGTTATTATGGATGTTGAAGGTGTGTTTTTATTTTTTTCACTAACAAAGGAAAAAATTACTATTTTGTTTTTTTATATTTCTGTAAAACGACTTAGGTGGTAGCAATGGTGGTAGAAATGACTACAACATCTAAGAGTTTAAATGGCAAAATGATTGATGATGAGGGGGTTATCTGAAGTCACAGGGACAGAAGAATGAGGAATCATTCTCTTTTCCTTGAAGCTGTACGAGTTCCCTTGCACACTGGTTGAACTGAAAGCTGCAAGTATATGTAACTCCACTTTAACCAGTGTTATCTCAGAATCTACTGAGGATACAGGCTTTAACACAAGATCAAGATCATGGCTCTAGCCCTCAAAGCTCCAGAGTTTGGGCTGTTTAAGTTACTGCTGCCTCACTGAACATGTCCTGCTTGGGGTAAACTGTAACATTAAAAACTGTTAGAGTTAGAGAGTGATTCATATTAGTTAGAAAATTCATAATAGTTAATTCTTATTACCTTTTTAAAGATTGTTGTCAAAATATTGTAAGTAGACATAAAATTCATGGTGAAAAAAATTAAATTTGCTGCGAACAGTTTGCACAATTTTGCTCAGTTTGCATGTTTTTTTGTTTGTTTGTTTTTAAATAGTACATTCAATAAATGTCCCTGAGTATGTCCACCTAATGTTACTTGCCAACTCACAAATGCTTAGAAAAGTATTCTACATTTATGGCATTTCTCACAGAATTTACACTGGCATCCCCTGTGCTTTTTGTACTTAATACAAAAGCTCCCTCAAGTGGTCAAATATGAAAACATCATGCAATAAAAATACAGAAAGAAACCAAGAATGTATTTATAATGTTCCACTGGAATCCCAGCTCTTACAGGTGTATCTCAATAAATTAGAATATCTTTGAAACGTTTATTTCTTTCAGTAATTGAAATAAAAAAGTGACCTCCTATATTTTCTAGATTCTTTACACACAGAGTGTTCTATTTCAAGTGTTTTATTTCTGTAAATGTTGATTATGGATTACAGGTAATGAAAACCCAAATATAAGAAAATTAGAATATTGTAAAAAAGTTCAGCATTGTAAATTCAGTGTGTCACCTGTCAAGGTTTCCTAGGCCTTTAAATGGTCCCTCAGTCTGGTTCAGTAGGACACACAATCATGGAAGACGCTGATTATGAATTGAATTACTGAATTACTGAAATGAATGAACGTTTCAAAGATATTCTAATTCATTGAGATGCACCTGTGCCACCTCAGCCACTGGGACCAATACAGGCTGCACTGTAGGTTTTAAAAACAGGAGTGGAAGCAATGGAAATCACTTCTGTCTTCTCTTCTAGAGGCTTGACAACCTCTGACTCTATGCACCTTAACTTTGGCTGCTCACTTGCACTGCCAACTTAAACGCATCGTGTAAATATGAAATAGCACAGATTTAGGGATCCTTATGTACCAGGTTTGTCAACCATTCGTAAACTGCTGGAAAGCTTGTAAAAATGGGACACTTTTTTTTTCCAGTTTCCAAAAAAATAAAAAAATAAAAAATTGATGTGTCTTGCTGTTGTGCAACTGGAGGAGCTTGTGAAGGTTATAACTGCCACTATCATCATTTACAGGTCATAGTAATTCTGCTAATGACTTATATCAGTATTTTCAGCTATAGAATGGTATTAAAAAAAATATATAGAGGTGTTCAATAAGTTATCTTCTTAAATATGAAAACTAAATTTTCTGAGAAAATTGAACTTTCTACTTTTCAGTGTAATACAGTCATGGCCAAAAGTTTTGAGAATGATACAAATATTAATTTTTACAAAGTCTACTGCTTCAGTTTTTCTAATGGCAATTTGCATATACTCCAGAATGTTATAAAGAGTGATCAGCTTAACAGCAATTACTTGCAAAGTCAATATTTGCCTAGAAAATGAACTTTATCCCCCAAAACACATTTCAACATCATTGCAGCCCTGCCTTAAAAGGACCACCTAACATCGTTTGAGTGATTGCTCCATTAACACAGGTGTGGGTGTTGATGAGGACAGGGCTGGAGATCAATCTGTCATGATTAAGTAAGAATGACACCACTGGACACTTTAAAAGGAGGCTGGTGCTTGCCATCATTGTTTCTCTTCTGTTAACCATGGTTATCTCTAAAGAAACACGTGCAGTCATCATTGCACTGCACAAAAATGGCCTAACTGGGAAGAGTATTGCAGCTAGAAATATTGCACCTCAGTCAACAATCTATCGCATCATCAAGAACTTCAAGGAGAGAGGTTCCATTGGTGCCAAAAAGGCTCCAGGGCGCCCAAGAAAGACCAGCAAGCGGCAGGACCGTCTCTTAAAAGTGTTTCAGCTGCGGGATCGGGCTACCAGCAGTGCAGAGCTTGCTGAGGAATGGCAGCAGGCAGGTGTGAGTGCATCTGCACGCACTGTGAGGCGAGACTCTTGGAGCAAGGCCTGGTCTCAAGGAGGGCAGCAAAGAAGCCACTTCTCTCCAGAAAAAACATCAGGGACAGACTGATATTCTGCAAAAGGTACAGGGAGTGGACTGCTGAGGACTGGGGTAAAGTCATTTTCTCTGATGAATCCCCTTTTCGATTGTTTGGAACATCTGGAAAACAGCTTATTCGGAGAAGAAGAGGTGAGCGCTACCACCAGTCTTGTCTCATGCCAACTGTAAAGCATCCTGAAACCATTCATGTGTGGGGTTGCTTCTCAGCCAAGGGAATCGGCTCTCTCACAGTCTTGCCTAAAAACACAGCCATGAATAAAGAATGGTACCAGAATGTCCTCCAAGAGCAACTTCTCCCAACCGTCCAAGAGCAGTTTGGCGCTCAACAATGCCTTTTCCAGCATGATGGAGCACCTTGCCATAAAGCAAAGGTGATAACTAAATGGCTCAGGGAACAAAACATAGAGATTTTGGGTCCATGGCCTGGAAACTCCCCAGATCTTAATCCCATTGAGAACTTGTGGTCAATCATCAAGAGACGGGTGGACAAACAAAAACCAACAAATTCAGACAAAATTAAAGCATTGATTCTGCAAGAATGGACTGCTATCAGTCAGGATTTGGTCCAGAAGCTGATTGAGAGCATGCCAGGGAGAATTGCAGAGGTCCTGAAGAAGAAGGGTCAACACTGCAAATATTGACTTGCTGCATTAACTCATTCTAACTGTCAATATAAGCTTCTATTACTCATAATATGAATGCAATTATATTTCTGTATGTGATAAAAACATCTGACAAACACACATAAAAACCAGAGGGCAGCAGATCATGTGAAAATATAATATTTGTGTCATTCTCAAAATTTTTGGCCATGACTGTACACTTTGACTTTGCGCTAATTCCACTTTGCCACCAGTGATTATTCTGAAGGCACCCAGATAGACTTCTTGCTGAAGCAGGAACCCTGTTATCACCTCTGACTGCATTATCATCAGGAAATCGTTCCCCACGCAGAAAGAGAAAGTAATCACTAGGAGCCAGGTCTGGACTGTAGGGTGGACGGTTAAGCTCCAGGAAGCCACTCACCGCAACACACCAGGCACACAACTTCCCATGGCATTTCTCTTTGATTGCCTCACATAATGCATTCGTTGTCTCCAGTAATTGTCGTCTTGTTTGGCATGAATTCTAGTAATAAAACACCTTCTGTATCCCAAATAACTATTGACATGACCTTCCCAGCTGACTGCTGCACATGAATTTTCTTTGGAGTTGGTGACCACTTTTGTTTCCATTGCATTGTTTCCATCCCATGCATTTGGTCTCAGGATCATGGCAGTGGACTCATGTTTCATCACCTGTAACAGAGAATAGAAGTCTCCTAGAGTTTCTCTAAGCAGGTCCAAATTCTCTTGGCTAAATTGCTGGAGACATGTACTTTGCTCAGGCATCAACATTGGTGGCACCCAACGGGAACTGACTTGTGACATCATCAAAACATCAAGAATGATACTGGAATTCGTGCCAACTGTAATGCCCATTTCATAAGCTATAACACTGACTTTGACCCAATGATCTTCCAAAATCATGGCCTCCACTTTATTGCAAATTTTCTCTGAAGATGCTTCAGCAAGTCACCCTGAGATAGATAATTTATTGAAAACCCTTTGTATGAACAATAACACCACATGTTCAGTTACTGTAAAGCGCTGTTTTCCCCCCAAACTCTAGTCACTTACCTCACATCAACCATTTTACCAACTGCCTGTTTACACTGTACGAAGGAGTTTGTCACATCTGTAAGTTGGAGATATGTGTCGGAAATTATCTTAATGTATACCTCGAGCATAAGGCTCCTAAATCTAGTGTGAACAGAGCCTAACCTGTACACATATAAATAGTACTCCTAACTATACATACACACGTAGTGCCACTAACAGTATATTTATATAGTTCTGCTATATAAAAAATATGCACACATATATAAATACATATATACACATTAGACATATATGCACACATTATAGTACACATTCCATAATATAATGCATTGCTAATATATCCAATATATAGATTACATGCAACTATGGTTTTCCCACTATAAATGCATATCTCCTGTCCACAGCACATGGCATAATTGTTGAATTGCTGGGGGTATGACCGCTGGGGCTGGCTATCAGGAGAACAGTTGCTGCCAAGTACCTCATGTGAATGAAGTGGTTTGCGGACCGATCTCTTTCAGCCTCATAGTAGTGAATAGAACAGTGACCATAGATGGATACCACTCAATTTTAGGAGGCACTAAAGCATCACTGTTCTTGTCATTGCTGGGGGTCCCAGCAGCCATACACTGAACAATCAGAAATGTATTCCCTGCCAGGCCGGCGAGCTTAAGTACAACGGAGCAGCAGTGGCCATGTTTCCAGATTTCTCAGCGGCTCTCCAGAAGACCCGAGCATCCTTCGTGGCCGTTAAGAGGCGGTTGAGAGAAAAGGCTATACAATACTCCATGATTTACCCAGCACGTCTTCGGGTCGTCCATGACGGCAGGTCCCTTTTCTTTACTTCACCGAGGGATGTGGAGGACTGGCTACCTCTTCTTCCTCGATCTCCAAGACGATGATCCTGACGGCGTGTGGTGAGAGGTCCGATCGGACCATACATAAGGACTTATGTATTACGGGATGCTCTTGTTTATTGCATAAGTAGTTTTATGAAAAGTGCGGTTCTGTTATTATAGTATCCTGTAGTCTTATAGTTACCTGGGCTGGCGACCCCCGGGGCGCCGGTGTATCTCATTTACTCATGTGAACCTGGCTCTGTTGAATAGTATATCTCCTAGCCTAGTGATTATCCATACCTTTAAGACAGTGCCCCGTATACCAACCACTGTGGGTGCACTTCTTCCCCCGTTAATTGTAGCCACGGTTAATTTAACAAATATTGTTTGTTTATGCCAGTAATATGTCTCACACCCTTTAGGGGTGTAATGGTTCATTTCGTTTGTATATGGTTCTTAGGTTGCTGCACACCACTTTGTGTTTCACTCAGCCACGCGCTACACACTCATAGGCGGGTCACTTTTGGGGTCCTGAATTGCCATGATTACATTACATTCTTAGACGACCATGGCGTCCTTTAGTGTACTATCTTGGAATGTGAGGGGCCTGGGTAGCCCACGAAAGAGGTCGTTGGTTTTCTCTCAGATTAGGAGGGCTGACCCACACCTCATATGCCTTCAGGAAACTCATTTGGTTCCAGACAATTCCAGGCGACTTCAGAAGCCATGGGTTCAGTGGGCGGCTCACTCTACACACACTTCCTATTCCAGGGGGGTGTCCATCTTGGTGCATCGTAGACTCAGGTGGGAGCCAGGCCTCATTGTAAGGGACCCCGAGGGACGATACGTTTTTGTCCAGGCCTGGGTTGACTCTGTCCTGTATGTTATCCTGGGTGTGTACTTGCCACCGGCGTCTGATCTTGCTGTGCTCCAGCAGGCTGCGCAGTATGCGACCCGATTCCCTGGGGCTATTGCATTATGTTTGGGTGACTTTAACAAAGTTATGGATATTGCATTGGATCGGTTCTCCGCGGAGCCAGGTTCCCCCTCTCTGCCTCTCCCTACTACAATGGCCGGAGTGATCCGTGAATTGGGGTGGTTGGATTTGTGGCGGGTCCGGTTTCCGGAGGCCCGCACCTTTTCCTGTCACTCTGCCAACAGACATACTCTGTCCAGGATTGACCATGCTTTTGGAAATACTAAAGCATATTCTTTGTTGCAGACCATATCCTATTTACCCAGGGCAGTGTCTGATCATTCCCCGTTGTTGGTCCAATTAAATAGTAGTACGGCTGCTAAGCCACGACAGGGTTGGCGAATCCACCCATTTTGGTTGAAACTATTTGTACCACATGATCGAATACCTGATCAACTTCAGACGTTTTTGACCATTAATTCCCCAAACACTTCTCCGCTCCTCTTATGGGAAACTATGAAGGCATATCTTAGGGGTTGTATTAAGTCCTCCATTTCCTTTGTAAAGAGGGAATCCTCGCTGATGGAGACCACTTTGGCGACCCAGTGTGCCTCGCTCGAAGCCGCATACGTGGCTAATCCAACTGATGAGGCTAGGTCTCAATGGTTGCAGACGGGTAGACAATATCTGCATATACTGCATGACAAGGCACGTAGGTCTCTGTTTTTTAGCAAACAGAACTCGGCAGCTTTCTAGCTCAACTGATACATCAAAACACAGCCTCACCTGCAATACTACGAGTACATTCAGAGACGGGGGAGGTACTGTCCAATAGCTTGGCCATTAGTGACAGATTTTATAGGTATTACAGTGAGTTATACCTCTCCAAGCTTAGAGTCACTGACGGAGAGCTTGCCACCTATTTGGGCTTGATCCCCCTTCCTACATTGTCAGAAGACCAACGTGAATTTTTAGATTCCCCTTTTACGCTAGAGGAGCTATCGGGAGCCCTGGCAGATATGGCAAGGGGAAAATCGCCTGGTCCGGACGGCATCCCGGTGGAGGTTTATGCCCAGTATGGGGGCCTGCTTCTCCCGGTGTTGCTTGACTGTTATAACGCTGCCTTTGTGGGTCGCAGTCTCCCGGAGTCCTTTTATGACGCCACCATTATCCTGTTACTTAAGCCTGACAAGGATCCGCTGGACTGTGGCTCATATAGGCCTATATCACTGCTTAATATAGATTATAAACTCCTTACTAAAATGTTGGCGAAAAGGCTAAATTCTGTTGTTCTCGACCTTGTCCATCCGGATCAGACAGGCTTTATGCCTGGAAAATCCACATCGGATAATCTTAGAAGGGCTCAGGTGATAACTCAGATTGGGGCATCATCCTCACATGACTGGGCGATGGCTTCTTTAGATGCAACAAAGGCGTTCGACTCTGTCGAGTGGCCTTTTCTATTGCAGGTGTTGCGAGGATACGGATTTGGAGAGGGGTTTGTTACCTGGATTTCCCTTCTATACTGTTCCCCTAGAGCGGCGCTGTCCATTAATGGCGCGTTGTCTTCCTACTTTCCTTTGGGTAGGGGTACAAGACAAGGATGTCCATTGTCACCGCTACTGTTTGCTCTGGCGGTGGAACCCTTGGCAATACTGCTTCGGAATGACCCCATATATAAAGGCATAGTGATAGGCACCCGGGAGGAGAGAACAGCACTATATGCCGATGACTTACTCCTGTTTATGAGCGACCCCTCCCGGTCTCTGCCCAGAGCCATGGCTATAATTGACGAATTTGGTAATTATTCTGGCCTACGGACCAATTGGACTAAGTCCTCATACATGCATATTGGCCGTGCGTCAAGTGTAGCTGAGGGGAATGTGGTATGTGGATTGACTACAGTCTCAACCTGCAAATATCTGGGCATCTTTATATCTAGGGACCATAGGTGTTTTTTGGAACAGAACATCTTTCCGCTCATCTCGCACTTTAGGGTTAAGTTTAATCTTTGGGCTACACTGCCTTTGTCGGTGGCTGGTAGAATCAACCTAGTTAAAATGATAGTACTACCCAAATGTCTATATGCTATAAGCCATTCTGCTGTGTCCGTGCCCCTTAGATTTTTTAAACAAATGGACTCCCTCATTATCTCCTTTATATGGGGAAACTCTAGATCTAAGCTTAGGTTGTCATCTCTACAACGACCAAAGCAGCTCGGGGGTACATCACTCCCTGATCTGTTTCTTTACTACCTGGCAGGACAGCTCCGTTTTATTAGGAAGTGGCTCTCATCTGATCCCCTACCGAGGTCCGAGGCACATCTGGCTCACCACCTGGGTCTGCATAATCTGTGGCCGGTGTTGGAACACCCGGCCTTGTTTAGGGGGAAATTGTTGCCCATCCATGTCCTGGCGGGACAGGTCTGGCGTCAGGCGAAAAAGGTGTCCGCTTATTCTGATATACCTGCGGAGACCCCGCTTTGGCACAACCTTGGTCTGCCGACGTTATTTGCCCTGCCTGGCGCCCGGGCCTGGTCGCAGTATGGCGTGTCCTCTCTTAGTGACCTGTACATACAAGGGGTTTTTAAAACGTTTGACTCGCTAAGCTCCTCCTATGGCATCCCTAGAACGCAGTTCTTTAGATATCTACAGATTAGACATGCACTTTCTTCTCAGTTCCCGGATCGATTGGACAATATATCTGAGTATCCGCTTATCGGCATACTTCGCTCACAGGGCCCTGGGGGTTTGATATCTACTTTATATGCACATCTGATACAGGCCAAGGTGTCCACTTTGGACGCCCCGGCCTTGACGCGATGGAGCATAAATATCCCAACTCTCACAGATGAGATGTTTCAAGATATCCTTGAATCTCCTCAACATGTGTCACCTTCAGCTAACAACAAACTGATTCAAACATATATTCTACACCAATGTTACTTGACACCTTCCCGTCTATACAAAATGGGACGTCTGTCCAACCCCGGATGCCTTAGGTGTCTTTGTCCACAGGCAGACTTTTGGCATATGATTTGGGAATGTCCGATCATACAATGTTTTTGGAAAGGGGTCGTGGATCTCCTGGCGGAAGTTCTGGCTAAACCTATACCATTAACCCCAGAGATATGCCTTTTCGGCGTATTAGATGAAGAAATATGGCAACACCATGTTAGAATCCTTTTGAGGGAGTCTTTATTTTATGCTAGGAAAGCTATCACACTGCGATGGATGGCTCCGAAACCCCCATCAGTATCTCAGTGGAAGAAACTTGTTAATTCTGTTCTTCCTTATAACCAGATTGTGTATAAAGGGAGAGGGTGCCCTCAGAAATTCCATAAGGTGTGGGGAACATGGTGCAATTCTCCGGTAACCCAATATACGGCTCCCTCATTGCGCTCTGCCATTAATTTACTCATGCCGTGAGGGGTGCGAGACACCGGGAGTATCCACGACCTCTCATTTTGGAGTGTATCCTTGTTGTTACCCTTGACTTATTGACTGCATGTTTTGTACATGATAACTGATGTATACAGTATTACGCATGTCCTGATTATATTCTTTCTGTACCGAGTCTACGTTATATGGTCCGGATGGGACGAGGGCCTGGCGAGGTGGGATGTGGTGCGTTGAGTGAATTTACATTGAAATTCTTGTTTTTTGGTGCGCAACATGTTATGTATTTGTTTTGATTCCTTTTCTTGTGTCTGATACGCAATTTTCAATAAAACGAGTTTAAAAAAAAGAAGAAATGTATTCCCTATAATGTGCCATAGATAATTATATGTACACCATGCCCAAGAGAGTTATAAATGCCATGCTCAAGACAATTATATATATTATACCCTTCAGAATGATATATAATACACTGTGTCTTGGTTAATACAGTGAGGAAAAAAAAGTATTTAGTCAGCCACCAATTGTGCAAGTTCTCCCACTTAAAAAGATGAGGCCGGCCTGTAATTGACATCATAGGTAGACCTCAACTATGAGAGACAAAATGAGAAAACAAATCCAGAAAATCTCATTGTCTGATTTTTTAAGAATTTATTTGCAAATTATGGTGGAAAATAAATATTTGGTCAATACCAAAAGTTCATCTCAATACTTTGTTATATATCCTTTGTTGGCAATGATAGAGGTCAAACGTTTTCTGTAAGTCTTCACAAGGTTGGCACACATTGTTGCTGGTATGTTGGCCCATTCCTCCATGCAGATCTCCTCTAGAGCAGTGATGTTTTGGGGCTGTCGCTGGGCAACACGGACTTTCAATTCCCTCCAAAGGTTTTCTATGGGGTTGAGATCTGGAGACTCGCTAGGCTACTCCAGGACCTTGAAATGCTTCTTAGGAAGCCACTCCTTCGTTCCTTTGGTGGTGTGCTTGGGATCATTGTCATGCTGAAAGACCCAGCCACGTTTCATCTTCAATGCCCTTGCTGATGGAAGGAGGTTTGCACTCAAAATCTCACGATACATGGCCCTATTTATTCTTTCATGTACACGGATCAGTCGTCCTGGTCCCTTTGCAGAGAAACAGACCCAAAGCATGATGTTACCACCCCCATGCTTCACAGTAGGTATGGTGTTCTTTGGATGCAACTCAGCATTCACTCTCCTCCAAACACGACGAGTTGTGTTTCTACCAAACAGTTCTACTTTGGTTTCATCTGACTATATCACATTCTCCCAATACTCTTCTGGAACATCCAAATGTTCTCTAGCAAACTTCAGATGGGCCCGGATATGTACTGGCTTAAGCAGGGGGACATGTCTGGCACTGCAGGATCTGAGTCCCTAGAATATTATATATAATATACTGTGCCCCAGAACTAATATATACAGTATTATTATTGTTATTATTATTGCTTATTTATATAGCACCATTAATTCCATGGTGCTTTACATTTGAGGGTTTACATACGATACACAAGATGTACAAAACAGATAATACTAACAGTGACCAACTGGCACAGTGGGATAGAGGGCCCTGCCCGCAAGGGTTTACAATCTATATACAATAGTACATTGTCCCCCAGAGCATTAAAAATTTTGTGCCTCAGCAAATTATATATTCCGTGGCTCAGAATATTATAAATACTGTGCCTGCTGAGCATTGTATATAATACTCTGTGCCTTGTCCTCTTGGCAAAGTTCAGCTTTCTAGCTTCTTCCTATAACAGAACAGGAGAGGGTCCTGGTTCTTCTCAACGGATGGGCTGGTTCCTAGTGTTGACCCCACAGTATAATAATAGTTCATGGGTGGTCCACTATGGGGCATAATACTGTGTGCAGGGGCTACTATGGGACATAATACTGTATGGAGGGGCCACTGTGGGACATAATACTGTGTGCAGGGGTTACTGTGGGACATAATACTATGTGGAGGGGCCACTGTGGGACATTACACTGTGTGGAGGGGCCACTATGGGACAGTATACTGTTTGGAGAGGCCGCTGTGGGATACTATAGTTTGTGTAAATGGGGCATTATACTGTGTGGGGGCCAGGAAAGGGGGATCTATGTTGTGAGGGGGGCCCCAAGTCAAAAATTTGCTGAGGGGTCCAGTCTTTGCTAGTTACGCCCCTGTACAAAAGTCTAATATTTTTTACTCATTTGCACACTTTGTTTATCTACTTTTAGCACGTGTGAAAAACTGATATAGTGTAAAATCATTAGGTCAATTATTAGGTCAATTTTATGTAAAATATATAAAATTCTAAAGGGTCCACAAACTTTCAAGCATTACTGTACATGTTACAATATATGTACACACATTATACATACAGGTGCATCTCAATAAATTAGAATATCTTTGAAACGTTCATTCATTTCATTTATTCAGTAATTCAATTCATACTCAGCGTCTTCCATGATTGTGTGTCCTACTGAACCAGACTGAGGGACCATTTAAAGGATTAGGAAAACTTGGCAGGTGACACACTGAATTTACAATACTGAACTTTTTTACAATATTCTAATTTATTTAGATTTTGGTTTTCATTACCTGTAAGCCATAATCAACATTTACAGAAATAAAACACTTGAAATAGAACACTCTGTGTGTAAAGAATCTAGAAAATATAGGAGATCACTTTTTTAATTTAATTACTGAAATAAATGTTTCAAAGATATTCTAATTTATTGAGATACACCTGTATTACACACACTTCACCCAAACAAATTACATGCACATATACACATTATTTGTACATTCAAACAAACCACATTTATACACATACCTTGCATTTATACACATTCCTCATTTATACATATTTCATGCACATAAACACATGCCACATATGTTGACATGTATACATAGTCCACAAAGATAAATGTATTATACCCATATAAAGGTAATTGCACTTTTAATTATACATTTACTTACCTTTTCTACATATCTTGTTGTAGTTGATGCTTGGACAGTAGTGGAGGGAGCCATAATAAATAAGCAATTGGGAGTGGAGAGAAGGAGAAAAGGACAGAAGAGACCAGCTGGGGCAGAAGGTAAAGGACAAAAAAGAATAGATAGGGCACAGAAGGTAGAGACTAGGTAGTTGGGTGGGCAGAACACAGCAGAGGTTAGCTGAAAGGGGCAGAATACAGGAGAGGAAATCTGGGGGAAACAGGAGAAAGAAGACAGAAAATAGGGAGGACACAGGCAAGGAATGGGGGAGTGGGGGCAGAGTACAAAAGGAAATAGGTATAAATGGAGGGACACAGAGTACATGGAACTCTTGTATTCATTTTCTGTACTGTTATCCTGTTCTCCTTCTTGTGTCACTCACCTGTCTCCCCTCCCCCTTCTGTCAGTGCATAACCAGTGACATAACTAAACTCTTGTGGGCATCGGTTTAAACTTTGTCCAGGGCTCCCTACCCCTTCCCTACAGCATATTCTTGATAGAGATGGTTATGGGGGCTGCAGTGCTATCTCAGATACATGAAAGGGATACAGCTTTAGCACCCACAAGTGAAGTCATCAAGAATACAGTGAGTGAGCATTGCAGCGCCCAGCATGTAAACAATACTGGAAGCTGGCATGCTGTGGGAAACTGTTGATCTTCAGAATCCTAACAGTCTAAGAGAACTAAGAGATCAGTCAGGGTCCAACACCCAGGGCCCCTGCTGATCAACTCTTTGAAAATACTGTGGTGCTTTTGCGACTGTCCTCACCCCTTCACTATTTACACTGCACAGTATCTGTTTTATAATCACTATGTGATGTAATTACAGCTTGTAATAATAGTGCATGGCTGCTATAAAACAGATGTTGTGTGCTGTGAATAGTGAAGGGGTCCCACACAGTATAATATGCTCCACAGTGGCCCCCAACCAGTACAATATGCTCCACAATGGCCCCCCTCACAGTATAACATGCTCCACAGTGACCCCCCCATACAGTATAATATTCTCCATAGTGGTCCCTACACAGTATAATATGATCCATAGTGGCCCCTACACAGTATAATATGCTCCACAGTGGCCCACACACAGTATAATATGCTTCACAGTGGTCCCACACAGTATAATATGCTCCACAATGGCCCCCACGCAGTATAATATGCTCCACAGTAGCCCCCACACAGTAAAATATGCTGCACAGTGGCCCCGCACAGTATAATATACTCCACAGTGGCCCCACACCATATAAAATGGTCCCCACAGTGGACCTACACAGTTTAAAATGCTCCCAAGAGCCTCCCTAGATCAGCTTCAGGAGAACCCCACAAAATTTAATGAATATTTGTGATGCTCGGCTCCCCAAAGTATAATAATTAGAGACCTGGAGGAGGTGATTAAAATTAACAAACACTTATACTCACCTTGCCTCACCTTTCCTGGGCATCCTCGCTCAGACCATCTCTCTTCAGCATCTTGTTCGGTCATCTTCTGCCTGCTACTGTGGTCATGTGCCCCAGATGTCACTGCTGGAGCCTGTGATTGGGCCTCAGTGTTGACGTGGAGCATGCAGATGTCATTACGCTAGCACGCCGTCATTACACCAATCACAGGCCCCAGCAGTAACGTCTGGGGCGCATGACCTCAGTCACCGGAGAGAAGAGCCCCGAAGAGGATGCTGGGGACTGTCAGAAGCCCAGGAGAGGTGAGTATAAGTATTTGTTATTTTTAATCATTCACCTGGGAACCAGGCTTTCCCTGACCTCTATCATGGTGGTCTGAGACCCCGGCCATATTTAGCTGTTTTATTATTATTTTTCACCTTACCCAGCCACCAGGAAAAAATCTGTATATCACATGACCAAGGACTGATTTTTATCCACTGGAAGTAAGCAGAATGAATAACAGCAAACAGAGATCTGGATAACTCCTTTAAAGAGAACCTTTCATGTCCTCATGAAAGTGCGGTTTTATATACTGCTAGAAAGCCAACAGTGCGCTGGAATTCAGCACACTGTTGGCTTTCCTGGTATGTGCCCCGGTGGTGGAGATATTGGTGCCGTTAGTTTTGGCACTGATATCTCCCCACTGTCAGAAGGGCGTTCCTCATAGCTCAGTGTCATTGTTGGGCTGTAAGGAATGCCCTCCCCTGATAGTACTCGTCCATAGACTTGTACTGGGGGGGGGGGCGTTCCTTACAGCTCAGTGATGACACTGAGCTATGAGGAACACCCTTCTGACAGTGGGGAGATATCAGTGCCAAAAACTAACGGCACTGATATCTCCACCACCGGGGCACATACCAGGAAAGCCAAAAGTGCGCTGAATTCAGTGCAGAAGGTGTAGCACTCCAAAGAGCACAGCTTCCCCATTGTTAACCAAGCACACTGCTGTACATTTGATTGCGTCTGTGCTTGATATTGCAACTTCCTCCCATTCATTTGAATAGGATTGAGTTGCAGTAAGCTGCTGTGAGAGGAACAGTCACTATAAAAGGTATGATGCTGTGTTGGGTAAGTGAAGGGGATGTGGTGCTTATCGTAATTTCACCACTTCTTCAATCTGCTGATTGGTTGGGGTGTCAGGAGTATATATTGATGGCATATTATAAGGGTAGACTTTTTCTATCAAAATCCCCTAAAGAAAACTATTTTAGGCTAATTGATATACATCATTTTGAGATTTATTTAAATCAACTCATGTTTGCCCTATTTTTTTTCACTACTACTTATTTTGCTCTTCTTTTTCAGGGTGCAGAGCCTGGGTTTCTTCCAATTTACTTCAAGCCTGTTTTTTAAATATTGCTAACTTTTATTGAAATCTCTTTCAAATATTTATGGATTCTAATTAAATTAAATCTGCAAAACCATCAATGATGGCATGCTTTGAAGTCACCTTGGATCAACATGAACCACATAAGAAGGCTGTTGATTTAGGCCAAATAACATTTGAAGAGGAAGAAGTTCAAAGACAAATTTCTGAAAAGGATTATCATTTAACATCAGCCAATTCTCTAATGAGATATTTGTACTAAATCCATATTAAATGAAAATACAAACTTGCCAAAATTACAAGTTTAAATGTGATTTCTAAATGTAATATATATATATATATATATATATATATATTTATGTTAAACAGAATAAAATGTATATCATTTTCTTTACATCAAAACAAAATTAGAAAAGACTTAATAAAAAATCTATTTTAGAATAATTGCTCAATGAAGACTTAAAATTATCACAGCAAAAGACATATATATAGTATCTAAGAGATTATATATTGTATCCAAGTAAATGGATAAGGAATATATAGTTTAAAGAGTTCCAGATAAATTCTGGTCCAGTTAAATAATTTAATTCTACACACTAAAAATGAATTTTTATAACCAATCATTTCGCCTCAATTTTGACGTCCTGTCAGACCACTTATTAAATTCCTCTGGAAATAAGATGGAATGGGATCAAATCACATTATTGGGAGTAAAAGTTACAGTTGCCGTCTTTTTATCATTATTAACTTTAGCTACCCTCCTTTCAAATATTTTTGTAATTATTACTATATACATGACCCGCAAACTCCATACTCCTGCCAATTATTTAATTGGTTCATTGGCTTTCACAGATTTATTGGTATCAATATTAGTAATGCCTATTAGTATTGTATACACTGTAAATCGTTCATGGACATTTGGGCAGATCATTTGTGATATCTGGTTATTATCTGATATTACCTGTTGTACGGCTTCCATACTTCATCTCTGTGTTATTGCCTTGGATAGATATTGGGCCATCACAGATGCACTGGAGTACTCTAAACATCGTACAGCAGGTAGGGCTGCTGCTATGATATCTGTTGTATGGGTAATAGCTATATGTATCTCCATCCCACCACTCTTTTGGAGACAAGCCAAAGCCCAAGAAGAACTTACTGACTGTTCTATAAATACAGATCAAATATCCTATACCATATACTCAACCTGTGGAGCATTCTACATACCAACAATATTGCTGATTATACTATATGGAAGAATATATGTAGCAGCAAGAACACGAATTCTCAGACCACCATCTATTTATGGAAAGAGGTTCACTACTGCTCAGTTAATCACTGGATCAACCGGGTCTTCCTTTTGCGCAGTAAATGCTGCTAATCCTCACACTGGAGGAACTCCAGTATGTATAAATCACATCAAGATAAAGCTTGCAGGCAGTGTTCTAGAAAGGAAAAGATTGTCTGTAGCCAGGGAAAGGAAAGCCACAAAAACATTAGGAATTATTCTTGGAGCCTTCATAGTATGCTGGTTACCATTCTTTGTAGTGTCCCTGGTCTTGCCTATGTGCAGAGATGCTTGCTGGTTTCATCCTTTGTTGTTTGACTTCTTTACTTGGCTGGGATATTTTAATTCACTTATCAACCCTGTCATATATACAGCTTTTAATGAGGATTTCAAACAAGCCTTCCAAAAGCTAATAAGATTCAAAAAACTTACTTAAGAACAACTCTGGGTGTTGTTAGAGCTAATGCTCAAGCAGAGCTACATAAATATATAAAGAAAGACACTCTCTACACTTTTGGGCTTTAAACAGCTATCACCCTGATGGGAATGTTACTAAGACTCAAACTGCAAGGTAATATTAGGACAAAGATGTCATGAATGTATATTGTTATCTGTAACTGATGTTCCTAAAATAAAATATGTTTATTTTATCACAAACAAAAAGGTCAGTCTCAGTTATTAATTTGGAGGACTTAATCTCTATTGGAAAATGATATGGTGATTAGATGAAATATAATATTTGGCATGTGTATGATGTACAAAGGATAATTTACACCAGGGGTACTTAACTGCAGGACGATCCAACACTGAAGCTATGTTCACACAATAGTGATTAATGGCCATGTGACGTCTGTTTTTTTTAACGGACATCACACAACAGCAGAGGTGTAGCTAGTGGGGGGGGGCAGAGGGGGGCGGCTGCCCTGGGCCCACTGATTCTTTGGGGGCTCACCTCAGGGACCGTCATTAATACATGTTTTACTTTTAACTAGATCGATGTCTGCAGACACCGATCTAGTTAAAACCCATCCTGCAGCTAACTCTTGTAAACCGCAAGCCACTTCAGGCCTGCGGTTTACAAGACACACGGCACAGGCGGCGTGATGACGTCATAGCATCGCACCTATGCCGAAACGCAGATGTCCTATGCGTGAACCCTGTGCATAGAGCGTAGGGCCAAGATGAGGAGGCGGTGGCGGTGGCGGCTCCATTCACCAAAGGATTGCAAGAAGGTGAGTATAACTTTTTTTTTTGTTTTTTTAGCGCAGTTGTGGGTGTTTTAATAGTATAAGGGGGGAATTTGGAGGGAGAATTATAAGGGAGGATTCATTAGGGGACATTATTACGACGGGGAGAGGGTCATCTATATAAGGGGACGTTGTGAACGTAAGGGGGGTCATTTATATAAGGGGTCATTAGAGGGTATCATTTATAAAAGGGGTCATTAGAGGTGCAGTATTTATGTCAGGGGTAATCAGGGGCATAATATGAGGGGGCAATTAATTTAATTAAGGTGGCACTTGGGCTTTATTAAGGCTAAGGCCCCACCTAGTGGGCCACAGAAAAAAAGCGCTTCAGGAAAAACTGCGGCGGTAACGAAGCATGTTTTTTTTCACCGCAGTGCTTTTCACAGAAAGTCCGCAGAAGAAACCTCTGTTGACTTTCTGCATCCATTATTCCTATAGGGAAGCCGCCAGCATCCCATCCACTTTGCAGGAGCCGTAAAAAGCTGCATTTTTTCCGCAGCATTTACACCGTGGTCACACCACGGCATTTACGCCACGTGCGGCCCCGGCCTTAAGGAGTTTTCCAACTCCATTTTTATTGATGATCTATATCCTGAGAATAGATCATCAATAAGAGATCAGTGCCCCCCCCCTCGATCAGCTGTATGAAGGGGCCATGGTGCCTGTTTATATCACATGCTGTCTGTTTATAGTGACCGTGTGATGTAATTCCAGCCTTGTCACATAGATGTGTATAGGACGAGGCTGAAGTTATATTACATGGCCGCTATGAAATGTATGACACTATATAAACAGAGAAGGGGTCACAGTGCTTACACAGATACCACGGTCCATTCAAACAGCTGATCCTGGGGCTCCTGGGTATTGGAACCCCACAATTTTTTTTTTACCTTTTAATTAGGAAACACCTTGGACATTAATAATAAGGGGCAATATTTCAAGGATGTACACAGGGAAGTTAATTTAAAGATGCACTTGGGAGTATTATTCATTATGGGGGGGTTATATTATATATTTTATAATTGGGGATAGCAGCAGGATGGGTATGCAGGTGAGGACAATGTGGGTCGGGTGCCTAGAAAAGTAAGGAGCCAAAGATGTCTGTGCTGCAAGCTTTACAGAGACTGGGAGAAATGGTTATGGTGGTCCAGATGGAAGAAAAATGGAATGGAAATGTGAACAATTAGTCAGAGACGTCACTGTAAGTCACTAAATGATACTGCACTGTATTCACCCTGTATACAGCCGATATCTACCACTATACGGTCACCGTATAGTGATAATATCGGTATACCTAAGTTGGCGTCCCACTTGAATATGTTCGCCACCCCTTTGCTCAACCCCTAGCTACGCCTCTGCACTAAAGCATTAAATTCAATGTCAGTGAATGGGTTCTATTCACATGACCATTATTTTCATGGGTCGTTAAAATATAGGTCATGTCCTATTTTTGCCATTTTTTATTGATCCCTCCATATACTGAAATGTATGGGGGATCCGTGAAAACGGCTACCCAATGGCCATTTTTGCACCTCGGTCATCTGAATGTAGCCTATGGCTGCCAGCAGTCAAGATTCCAGCCTCCTTGCTCCTGCATAATGATGGTGGTCAGCAGAAAGACTGATCTCCTGCCAGCTATCTCTTCTGCAGTATCGGCATCAGGGATTAGCCATCCCTGCTGCTGTTAGTCATCCCTGATGCCCTGATGCCATTAGTTATCCCTCCTGCCTATGCTGCTGTGTAGGCATCAGTGATGATTGTCAATCCTTGCTGTCCCTACAGTAATATATCAGTGCAAAAGGAAAAGAAATAAGATCAGACTTTCTCCCAAATGCCATCATTGTTATTATTCGGGCGCAAAGAGGGTGTTTCCTCTGAGCCCCCTATACCTCCAGTGTGGGCACTATGGGTCATTGGAATTTATTCTGTGTAAGGGCACTAAATTTCATTATACTGTGCATGGGCACTAATAGATATCAGTCTGTGCTGTCTATGCTGTCAGTGTTATTATGCGGCGCAAAAAGGTGTTTCCTCTGGGCCCCCTACACATCCAATGGGGGCACTACAGGGCATTATACTATGCATTATACTGTGTGGGTGTTGGTGGGGTACTATACTGTGTGGGAACACTAAGGGGACATTTTACTGTAGAAAGCACTAAAGAGCATTATATGTTGTAGGTATACCAACAAGACATTTTACCATATGGAGACTACTAACAGGACATTATGCTGTGCGTGGGGGGAGGCAATATTCTGGGTGGAGGGAACTATGTATGGGCTATATACTGTGTGGTGACACTAAAGGTGCATTATACTGTTTGGGGGCACTAAGCAGATATTATACTGTGTAGAGACCAATATGGGGACTTTATACTAGTGTGGGAGCACTATAGAGGAATTATACTGTGAGAGGGGCATCATATTGTGTGGAGGCACTAAGGTGGTATTATACTGTGTAGGGACACCAAGAGGGCATCATACTGTATGGGGACACAAAAGGATCAGGTGAGCTAATGGAGCATGGTTGGGACGGGGGCTGGATTAAAGACATATCTTAACATGTATAAATACTGAACATGTTCAGCTCTCTGTTCAGCTTGGACCTCCACCTTGTGGCAAACCCAGGTCAGTGGACCTTTACTAAAAGTAGTTGAATACCCCTGTTATACATATTTGTCCACTATAAACTTATTTCTAATTCAGTTAAGTACAGGCCTCAACTTACAAAACAATCACCAGGTGACTGCGCCAATGTCTTCTTGCGGCGGAAATCCTCGCCGGCTGTGACGTCCCGGGTCCCTTCTCTTATCCTGCTCAGCGGTCACGTGCGGTGGGGATGTCTGCTGGAAGAAAACATTGCAGCGGAAGGACCAGACCATGCTGGGAGGCATTGGAGCATCGTAGACAGGTGAGTATGTTTTTGTTTTTTTTACCTCCCCCAGCCTAATTTTCTAATAAAATTTTATCCTGGACAACCCCTTTAAATAATACATTTTAACAAGTTAGAAGTTCAAGGCATATTTTTTAGGCATTGTGTTACAATGGTTTCAAAGAAGAGTTAGCCACACGCCACTAAATTAAGTGATTTTTTTTGTATCAGACAAAATAATAAGCAAACAAGTACAATTAAAGAAAACATGGTAAGCAACAATATAACTAATCACTTAACTTCAGGTCAGTGTCTCTCTCTTGGGAGATCTCATTAGTTATGTGTACTGACACCCCAAAATATACAGGCAATTCAAATGCAGTAGCGAACCCATAGACGTTTAATATCAGATGTGCTGACTATTATGACATGCACTGAGTTTATATAGCCCCTCTATAAAGAACAGATAAGCAAGAGAAGTACTTGTGTTGTGTGTATATTTTGTCGTTACTAGTTCAGATTGTGACCTTGCACCAGAGGCGTAGCTAGGGGTTCAGCACAGGGGGGGCGAACATGTCCAAGTGGGCCCCCAACTTAGGTATACCGATATTATCACTATACTGTACAGTGACCGTATAGTGGTATATATCGGATCTACACAGGGCTCTGCAGACGATTTAGGCAAATACAGGGCAGTATCATTTAGTGACTTACCGGTGACGACTCTGACTAATCGTTCACATTTCCCATCTCTTTCATCTGGACCGCCATGGTCACTTCTTTCAGTCTCTGTAAAGTTTGCAACACAGACATCTTTGGCTCCTCATTTTTCCAGGCACCTGACTCACATTGTCCTCACCTGCACCCCCATCCTGCTGCTATCCCAATTATAAAATATATGATATAACCCCCCCATAATGAATAACCCCCAAGTGCATCTTTAAATTAATAACTTCCCTATGTACCCCCTTTAAATAGTGCCCCTTATTAATAATGCCCCAGGTGTTTCCTAATTAAAAAGTAAACAAAAGGTAAAATTAATTAGTGGGGTTCCAATAATTGGGACCCCCAGGATCAGCCGTTTGAATGAACCGTGGTACCTGTGTAAGCGCCGTGACACCTTCTCTGTTTACATAGTGTCATTCTTTTCATAGCGGCCATGTCATGTACAGCCTCGTCCTATACACATCTATGTGACAAGGCTGGAATTACATCACACAGTCACTATAAACAGACAGCGTGTGATATAACCAGACGCCATGGCCCCTTCATACAGCTGATCAGTGGGGAATCACTTATCTCTTATTGATGATTTATTCTGAGGATAGACCATCAATAAAAATGAGCTGTAAAACTCTTTAAGCCTAAGGCCCCACGTGGCATCCTGCAGCAAAAAAGCGCTGTTCTTCCTGCTGCGCTTTGCACAGAGAGTTCGCAGAGGTTTCCTCTGCGGACTTTCTGCTTCAATTATATCTATAGGGAAACTGGGAGAATTTCCATAGGAATGCTGCAATTTCCAAAACCATGACTGTTTTGGAAATCGCAGCGTGTCCACTGCGCATATTTTACCACAAAGTGGGGATGGGATGGGGCCCCACGTGGCAAAAATGCCACAGGAAAAAAAAATGCGGCATTTTACAGTTCCTGCAAAGTGGATTCTAGCAAATCCCATCCACACATTGTAGAAAAATGCGTGCAGCAGACACTCTGCGATTTCCAAATCCGTTGCGGTTTTGGAAATCGCAGCATGTCAATTATACCTACGGAAACACTGGCGGTTTCCCTATAGTTATAATGGAAGCAGAAAGTCTGCAGAGGAAAACTCTGTGGACCTTCTGTGAAAAGCGCTGCGGGAAAAACCACAATGTTACTGCCGCGTTTTTTTCTGCAGTGCTTTTTTGCTGCGGTCCGTTATGTGGGGCCTTAGTCTTAATAAAGCCCAAGTGTCACTTTGATTAAATTAATTGCCCCCTCATATTATGCTCCTGATTCCCCCTGACATAAATACTGCACCCCTAATAACCTCTTATATCGATGACCACCCCCTTATGTTCAAAATGACCCCTAATATAAATAACCTCCCACCTTGTACCCCGTAATAACCCTTATATAAATGACCACCCTTATATTCATAATGCCCCCTCCCTTATAGTTATATTTCCCCCTCCTAACAACCTCTTATACTATTAAATTACCCACAACTAAGCTAAAAACAAAACAAAACAAATATAAGTTATACTCACCTACCAGCGACCATGACGAATGGAGCAGCCGCTTTCTTCTTGACCCGCGCTCTGTGCGCAGGCTCCACGCACAGGAAGTCAGCGTCTCAGCGTAGGAGGCACGATGTTGTGACGTCATCGCGCCACCTATGCCCATGATTGTGTTCTCGTTGTCATGTAAACCGCAGGCCTGAAGTGGCTTGCGGTTTACAAGACAGCAAGTTGCAGGAAGCGTTTTAACTAGATCGGTGTCAGCAGACACCGATCTAGTTAAAAGTAAAAGGTGTATTAATGGTGGCCCTGGGGTGGGCCCTAAAATGTCAGTGGGCCCGGGGCAGCCGCCCCCTCTGCCCCCCCCCCCCCCCCCTAGCTACGCCTCTGCCTTGCACCTTTGTATCAGACAGTTCCAAGACCTTCTGTGAAGCTAAACCAAAGCTAGAATTGAACAGTGAGAACCATACAGACTAGTAAAATTAACCCATTCCAATACTTTCCACACATGATTCTACCACTTTGATTCACTCCAACCAATACCAAATCTGTCTACAAAACTATTCAGAAGGGTTATATACCATGGTACCGTCCTTCACAAAGCAATTCAGTATATGAAAGCAAGTGTATAGGTATTTACAATTTACCATAAAACTGTCTTTTAAAAAAAACCTTCCAAGGCCGGGGCCCTACGTTGCAAAATCGCTGCGTTTTGGCCTCAGCAGAAACACAGCAGAAAAAAACACTGCTTTTTTCATTAACTGCAAAGTGGATGGGATACTGGCTAATTCTGCACACATTGCAGAAAAAAATCATGCTGCGGTTTTGTAAATCACAGCATGTCAGTTATACCTACGGAATGGCTGGCATTTTACAAATACCGTAGGTATAATAAAAGCAGAAGTCCACAGAGGAAAAATGCAGCAAAAAAAACGCACTGCTTTTCCTCCACAGTTTTTTCTGCATCGTTTTATGGATGGCTGCGGCTTACTACGTAGGGTCTTAGCCTAAAAACTGGAACAATTTTCTTAATTTCCTCTATTTCTTACTATAAACTGAAAACCAAACTGGAAGTAAATGGGCTTATTTTTTATTTTTTAAAGTATATAAAAAATTACAAATATTGGTGCATTGGACTAACGCATGAAATACTAACGTCTCTTTCTGTAGAAACCTACAAAGTCTCTCATGCAAAGAAATGATGTGATGTCACTTTATCACTTTGTTAGGTGAGAATAAATCCCCATTTAAAATCAAACCTTTTCCACAGTCTTTTATCCCTTGTTTTGAATTGTATGTATCATATATTGTATTCTAGTAATGAATTTTGTTCATTGTTAGGAGCTATGCCTAGTTGTAATATGTCTTGTGTGTGTGTTAATTCAAAGCACACTGCACATCCAAGGATGCAGGTAAGGCTAGTTTCGCATATGTGTGGGAATCCATCACAGAGTCTGCCAAAAATCAGTGGAGGAAAAAGTCCTGCACGGAGAACTTTTTCCTCTGCCACTTTTATGTTAAAAACAAGACACCTGATGGACACCCAATGGACCCCATTACAGTCAATAGAGTCCATTGGGCTCCATGTGTAATCACTGCAAAAAAAAAAAAAAACTGCGGCTAAAAATTGAGCAGGTGTTGGTCAGCGCCACAGGACACACACAAGAAGACGGTTTGTGTGTGTACTACAGTAAAATAATAATAATAATAATAATAATAATAATAATAATAGTCCTTTAATAGTCCCACAGTGGGGAAATTCAGTGTGTTACAGCAGCAAAGATAAGATAAGATAAACAGATACAAATACAAATACAACATGTACAGGAATGTTCCAAGGTGAGAGGCATTACATTAATAGCAGACAGACAGATAGGACGTAGCAGAGGGGAGGGGGGGGGATTTAACAGGCAGAGAGATATTTCAGTTCTCTGTATGTAATGATCTCCGCTTAGGTCGGTGTTGGTTGTACAGCCTAACCGCGGTGGGGAGGAAAGACTTCCGATAGCGCTCCTTCTCACACCTAGGGTGGAGCAGTCGGTCACTGACAGTACTGCCCAGCGCAATCACAGTCTCATGCATGGGATGGGAGTTATTCTCCCGCATGGAGCTCACCACGGACAGTATCCTTCTGTCCCCCACCACCTGCACTGGGTCCAGTGGGCTCCCCAGGACAGAGCTGGCCCTTCTAATCAGCTTGTCAAGTTTATTTCTGTCCCTGGTTGATATACTGCTCCCCCAGCAGGCCACTCCAAAGAAGATGGCTGATGCCACTACCGAGTTGAAGAAAGTCCTAAGAAGTGCCCCCCGGATTCCAAAGGCTCTCAGCTTCCTAAGCAGGTAGAGCCTGCTGTGGCCCTTCCTGTACAGGGCCTCCATATGATCTGCCCAGTCCAGCTTATTATTAAGGAGCAAACCCAGGTACTTATAGGTGTTCACAACCTCGATGCCCGTCCCCAGGATGTCCACTGGTTTTGGAGGGCATCTGCCTTTACGGAAGTCCACCACCATCTCCTTGGTCTTCCCTGCGTTAATCTTCAGGTGGTTCTGGTGGCACCAGTCCACAAAAAACCGGTTCAGTTCTCTGTACTCCCTGTCATCATCGTCTGTGATGAGGCCTACTATTGCAGAGTCGTCAGAATACTTCTGTAGGTAGCAGCTGGATGAGTTGCACCTACAATCAGCAGTGTACAGTGTGAAGAGGAAAGGGGCGAGAACCGTACCCTGAGGTGCCCCTGTATTACAGATCACGGTACCTGACACACAGTCTTGGGCTCTCACGTATTGAGGTCGATTTGTGAGGTAGTCTAGGATCCAGTTGGAGAGGTGGTGGTCCACTCCAGCAAGGCCCAGCTTGTCTCTCAGTAACCTGGGCTGTATGGTGTTAAAAGCACTGGAGAAATCAAAGAACATTATTCTCATCGTGTTCCCTGGTTTTTCCAGGTGAGACAGAGCCCTGTACAGAAGGTGGATGATGGCATCATCTACCCCAATGCCCGGTCGATAAGCAAACTGGAGAGGGTCCATAGCGGGGCTCACTAGAGGGCAAAGATGTGTGAGAACCAATCACTCTAAGATCTTCATCAAGTGGGATGTCAGTGCTACAGGTCTGTAGTCGTTGAGGTCCATAGGGTGAGGTTTCTTTGGAACTGGTACCACACAAGAAGATTTCCATAATTCAGGGACTATTTCCTGCCTCAGGCTCATATTATACATATATGTAATTATACCACACAGCTGGTCCCCACAAGTCTTAATTAGCCTTGCACTGATGTCATCTGGCCCTGCGGCTTTCCTCGCCTTGATCTTTTTCATCTCCTTCCTCACCTGGGCCCGTGTGAAGGTCAGACTGTGGTCAGATAAAGACAGATTTCTGGATTTACTGGTCTGTTGGGAAGTAGCCACATGGGGTGAATGGGGTGAAGTCATTGTGGTGAGGGGAGCTGAAGGACATGCTGGGGTGGGAGGAGCTGGTGTGTGATCAAATCTGTTGAAGAATAGGTTTAGTTCATTAAGCCAGTTAACATCTGCCTCAATCTGGCAGACCGACTGTTTATGACCCGAAATTGACTTAAGCCCCTCCCAGACCCCCCCCTTATGTCTTTTCTTTCCATTTGCTTTTACATTTTTTCCTTATAACTGGATTTTCCTTGCCTGATTAGATGCCTAAGCTCCTTTTGTACTTCCCTCAACCCCTCCTTATCTCTTGTCCTGAATGCCATCTTTTTCTCCTTAAGTAGTGTTTTTATATCAGAGTTAATCCATGGTTTGTTGTTGGAGAAGCACCTCACCACTTTTGTGGGTACTGTGTTGTCCACACAAAAATTAATGTAGTCCGTTATGCAATGTGTGAGTCCTTCTATATCTTCTCCATACGAATCCTGCAAAACTTCCCATGCGGTTGTGTCAAAACAATCCCTCAGAGCCTCATCACTCTCCTCGGACCATATCCTCACTGTGCGGGTGACAGCTGGTTCTCTACGTACAAGTGGCTTGTACACAGGTTGGAGATGTACTAGGTTGTGATCCGATCTTCCCAGGGGCGGTAGGGCTGATGAGTTATATGCCTCCCTCACGTTGGCAAAGAACAAGTCCAGTGTTTTGTTGTCTCTTGTGTGGCAGGTTACATACTGTGTGAAACTGGGAAGTGTGGATGATGGAGAGGCGTGGTTGAAATCGCCAGACACAAGAAGGAGGGCCTGGGGGTGCTGAGACTATAACTGGCTCAGCGTGGCTTGTAGGACCTCGCAGGCAGCGTCAGCTTTCGCAGAGGGGGGGGACATATGCAGCTATCACGATGACATGTGATAATTCCCTTGGTAGATAGAAAGGTCTCATGCTCACAGCTAATAGTTCAATATCCTTACAGCAAGTTTGCTCCTTAATCACAATGTGCCTAGGATTGCACCATCTATTATTCACAAACATTGCCAGCCCCCCTCCTTTCCTCTTAAAAGACCCTGTCCTAAAAGCTATCTCAAATTTTTCTATATATAGATAGAGACTTCTATCTAAAACTAGAGAATATATCTAAATCTATCTAAATCTTAGAGAATTCTAACTAAATCTAACTAAAATTGAGATTATTAGAAAAGAAACAAAAAAACTGAAGCTAAAAACTGAGCAGGTGTTGATCAGAAATGTATATCACTGACCACCGCTCACCGCTTGGCACACCTGCGATCAACCTTCTTACCTCCCACTCACACACTGTGAGTGCACCAGGTTCATAGGATAATATGAAACAAGATTTATAAACTTTATATATTTATTAAACTGAGTGGGTCGGTACTAGCCACTAACATATACAGAAATATACATCAATGATTGGTCAAGCAAACACAGGTAAAAGCAAAATACAGTACAGAAAATAAAATGGGAATAAAAGACAGAAACGTATTACCCAGACCGAGTTTGTAGTCTGATTCTCTGGGCCTCCATGTGTTGGGCCTCAGGGCACGTCCTTAAGCAAGTTACAGGGCAACTAACCCCTAGCTGCCTCCTTCCTAGTGACAAAAGAACCTCGCCCTTCCTCTCTGTATAAGGCTAGTGTCCAGCCACACCTCCCTTCCAAGTACCCCCCCTCCTCTCCACCCACTGCAGGGTCTGGGAAGAGAAGGGTGTTTTCCTGGCTGGGGAAAGATGTGTGTCTGGGGTTGAGCTTAGGGTCACTAGCCCTCTCTCCCCCCCCTTGGATATCTGCTGTCCAGGGGTAATAAACTGGCTGACCAGAAAGGCCAGTTTATGCACATAAAACCACTGAAGCGAATTGACTATCAATGTAAACACAACTTAAATGCGACATTCCTAAAAGTATGTAAGACTAATATGAATCAGGAATGATACATTTCAAAGAAAGATACATAACTGAGGGTCTCTCATCATCACACTTGTCCTAAAAGTTATCTAAAATTGTGATATATAGATAGATAGATAGATAGATAGATAGATAGATAGATAGATAGATAGATAGATAGCAAGAAAAAATTACAGTACTTGTCTTGGATTAAAAGTCACTAGTTTTTGCTTCTAACTGGAGTGCTGCATTTTTTCTTGCTATCTGAATTTTGGAGATATTGCCACCCTCTGTTTGGATTTGCACCCACATTTTTTTTGCTATGCTGCTTTAAAAAAAATTTTTCTAGATAGATAGATAGAGACTTCTAGCAACTTATAGCACTTCTAACAAAATCTAACTAAAATTGAGATTATTAGAAAAAAAACAAAAAACTTGCAGCCAAAAAAAATTGAGCAGAGGCCCGATCAGTAACCTAGGTCACTGAACAGAGTTCTGTGGTGGCACAGGGATCTAAAAAAGAGCAAAAAAAAAACTTCCCAAAAAGGGGCTGGTGCTGGTTAGGGGGCTTATTCCCTAATCAGTGGCCAGCAGAGGGAGGGAGACAAAAAATAATATTAGGCGTTTAGGGAAGATGGAAGAAGGGATGAAGGGAGGGAAGGAAGGAGGGAGATCTGCTAGGAGGTATGTACAGTAAATATAGCTCACAGTAACAGCACAAAAACTTGCTTACAATCCCAGAGGGAGTGACGCGAGCAGGGCAGTAACCTTTAGTTTAAACTTCCAATCTTGGCTGCAATTGGTAGCTCTGCATAGACTGACCAATTGCAGCGATCAGGGGGTGACTCCACTATACACCTTCCCTGATTCCACTATACACCCTCAACAGTGATTGGTGCTATGTATAGCACCAATCACTGCTGGGTTTTGAGCAACCCGTCAGCACAGATCATTGGATCTGTGCCGGCAAGCTGCTATTGGCCGATCAGATTTGGTATTAATCTGGTTCCACTATTGGTTAGTAGATGGTGGAAACAAAAATTCATTTTTTGAAATATTAAGTTTCAGATAAAGAGAAGATATGATTTGGGAGACAGTCACTGGTGTTCTGAAGTAATGTAGTCACTTTATTATCTCTATAGATGAGCGAACCTCTCAAGATTCGTATTGGATTTGGGTCTCTGGACAATTTTGGTATGATTCATAAACTATTTATAAACCAAATAAATTGTCTGCAAACATAGTGCATAACACTGTAAGGGCTCCTAGGAACCTATATATAAAATATCTAGCTGTCTAAGGCAACACAGCCAAAATTATGTCAAAGTGAAAGTGACATGTATGTGTATGAAAAAATGAATGGTAAGCATTTACACATTTGAAAATTTAGAACACTCCAAAAATTACCCATGGCGGTTATATTGCAAAAAACAATGGTTTTGTAGAAAAATTAGCCAGTTTTGATGACTTGTAAGTGCTACAGGCTTGGTATTTGGAAGATGATTTTCTGTTTGTGAGCCTAGGCGAAAAGTGATGAGGAATTGGCTTTTCAAAAATAAAAAGCCACCAAAAATTATCCCTTTATGGGAGCAGACCTGAAATCAAAATTCATTTTTGTTTTTTATGCCAAAACTGTGGAAGAGTGAAGAAATCAGGCGATAACTTTTAGAGGCTGAATATATTTGATGGCAAGCTCAGTTAGCCTCTAAAAGGTATCGCCTGATTTCTTCACTCTTCCACTACTTTCAATGGCTAACACGGTACAACATTATACTACTAATGCCAAAACTGTGGCACCAACAGTGTGCTATTGTGGAAGGTGATGGATCAGGTCTCAGGACATGTGTGGCTGACTGGTGGCAGTGGGGGTAGCTGTTTAGGAGTAGCAGGCAGCTTCAGCAGTAGGGTAAATGATATAGGGAGATGGCGGCACCACTATTTGGTGGCATGAGCCGGAGGTTTGTGAAAAACTACATGGATCCATGCCTGGTTCATTTTGACAAATACCACCAGCAGCACTAAACACCCTCCTGGCCATTACGCTTGATGATGGACAAGATAAAACTCTCATGGCAAACCAAATTCCACTTCTCTAATTCCCCCATTTTAGTTTTACAGCAATGGTCTAAGAGCAATGCTATCAAGTACTCATCCCTCTGCTTAATGCTAAAAACACAATTGTCGCTGTATAAGCAGTGGAGAATACAGCCTAAGCCTGCCATGCTTGCCAGCGTGTACACGGACCCACGGGCCTGCCATGGTTAGTGTTCTTGGCCTCCATTGTCTTCGTCATCATCATTATCTTGAAAGAAATAAGGGTCAGCCTCCTCCGCTGTGCCTGTGATATATCAAGAACCCCTCTGCATCCAAAAGAGCGTCTTCATGCTCCTCCTTGTGTTCCAGTCTAAGGTTACGTTCACATGGCGGAAAATGAAGAGAAATGCCTCTTCATTTTTTGCCACCATATTTGGCCGCGGTCTGAATGGGCCTAATCAGCAGGGAGTCTCAAGCCGTGGAATCCACAGCAATATCGAGCAGGACGCTTATTTTTTCAGCGTCCAGCTGCAATCTCTGCTTCCCATTAAAAACAATGCAATGCAGATTCCGGGCAGAATCTGCTGCGGATTCGGGGGCAGACTCCGCCCCCAAATCCAGGGCGAATTCCTACATGTGAACACACCCTCAGGATCCCAGTTTCTCCACCATAATGACCCAGATCCAAATCCTCCTTCATCAACACAAGGAAATGACGTTGACTAAGAGGTGGAAACTCTGTCCCTCATTGCATAAATGTGTTTCCTGTAAGACATACAGTTGCTAATACTACAGTTGTCCCTGTTGATAAATTTAGTGGTTTCTTCAAATGGCTTGAGAAGCTGACACACTTCCTTCATGAGCCCCCAAAGAAGTCTCTCGAAATAACACACTGTCAATGTGGTCTACTGCATTGCAGTAATTATTCACTACCTTTTGTTGCTCACACAGACACTCCAGCATGGTTTTTTTTTTCAACTATTTAAAGAGTTTTATCATATAAAGAAGGAAACACAAGGCAGAAATGAAAATAAAAAAACCACATAAAGAAATAAAGAACATTGTAAACACAGAATAATCGGAGAGCCCCAGGCACCTCCGAATAAATACAAGGCAGGTAAACAATGCAATGTGCAAACAAGCGGACCAACAAGGGCCCAGAAGAAACTAGCTATCCAACAACAAAACAGGGTAAGACGAGACAGGAGGACAAAGGGAGAAAATGGGAGGCCATCCAGAATGGGGGAGGCAGATAATCAACCAGGTCAGAGAGGATGATTAGCCCAGAACTCATCCCACGGGTTCCAGATCAGGTGGATCTTCTCCTCCTCGTTATGTAGTAAAGCCCTCAGGTACTCAAGGGATCGGGCATCTCTAATCCTGGAATATAACTCCTCCAGAGCCGGGGGGGGGGGGGGCCGTCTGCTGTCAGTGTTTAGCAATCAGGCATCTAGCAGAAGTGAGGAGCAGTAGCAGGTGCCGGAGAGTGGGCTTGCACAATTTGTAGGGGGGAGGTTAAGAAGGTAAGCCCTGGGGGACAAGGAGAGACTAAAACCTAACAGCTGTTCCAAGAGGCCTTGGATGTGAATCCAGTAGGGTCGGAGAAGGAGGCAGGCCCAAAAGAGATGGGAAATATATGCGGGACGGGTACCACAAGGCCAGCAGCAATCCGGAACATTCCTGTCAAAAGAGTGGAGTAAAGCTGGAGTATGATACCAGTGCAACAATATATTAAAGAAATTTTCTTTATGTGCAACACATTTAGAAGTCTTGGGTACCCTATTCCAGATAAGGGACCAGTCGTTACTCGAAATGGGTGCCCCCAAATAAGTCTCCCACTGTGACATATAGGTATGCGTAGGTAGGACATCCAGGGTGGGATTTGAGAGAAGGCGGTATATGTCAGAAATAAGCCCAGTTGTCCCAATGCCTGATTTACAGAGTCTCTCAAAAAGTGTAGGGGTAGGTGCTATAGGGCCCCGATAAATATAGGCGGCCAGATGGGAGACCTGGATGTACGTGAACTCACTGGAACCGGGGAGGCAAAACCTGAACTGGAGATCGTCAAATGGTAAAAGAGTCCGGGTCTTATAATCAATGATGTCGGCCAACAGAAGAAAAGGCCCGCTTTCAGCCAAGGGCCAGCCACTGGCCCAGTGAGTCCAGGCGGGTAGTTAGGATGGAGAAGGAAACCGGTCATGGAGGAACGAGGTGAGGAATTGGGAAAGCGGGATGTACAGATGCACCAAACATCCCTTGTAAGTGCCACAGGGCCCAATAAGGCAGTCCAGGGGGGAGGGGTAATGGGGCTTAGACAAAAGCAGGGAGCTAAGGTGTTGCAGGGCAAGCCACAGCTTCTCAATCTCCATCCATTTGGAGTAGGCCTGGAGAGTGGACCAAGCCGAAATCCTGCGTAGTACAAAACTAGGTTAGGGAGGGAAAGGCCACCCCTCACCCTAGGGGCCATCAGAAGCTGTTTAGAAAGCCTGTTTCTCCCCCCCGGCCCAGATAAACTGCAGAATTGAGCCCTACAGCGCCCAGAGGTCTCGGGAGAGTCTCAAAAAGGTAGAGCAACTTAGGCAAGAAAATCATCTTAACCGCAGCTATCCGGCCGAAGAGAGACAGAGGCAACACCAGCCACTTAGTGAGGAGGGCCTGAATATGTCTAAAAAGGGGAGGGAAGTTTGCCTGATATAACTGGAAAAAGGATCCCATCAGGAAAATACCCAAATACTTCAGCGAGGAGGACTGCCATTTATACCGGAAAGCAGCCTGAAGGGCAGCCAAGCTAGGAGGGCGGATTCAGATAGGCAGGGCCTCCATCTTAGAGGTATTAACCTTATAACAGGACAGGTGGCCAAAGTGGGAGAGAAAGTTGTGGAGATTGGGAAGGGATACATGAAGGTTAGTAAGGGTCAGGAGGATATCATCAGCAAACAGGGAGAGCTTAAATTCCCGATCGCATACACGAACCCCCGAGATGTCAGGGCTCAGACGGATGGCCACTGCTAATGGTTCAATGCAGAGGACAAAGAGGAGGGGGGATAGAGGGCTATCCTGCCTAATGCCATTTTGTAGATGCTAAGAGTTCGGAGCCAGAACGAGATACCACATCTATGAGATCAATGGTTCTTCTGGTGTTATCACCTCCTTGGTGACAAGGGACGAAACGCACCTGATCCTTGTGGACCAGAGAGGGAAGACACATATTTAGTCTGGACGCTTAACACTAGAAGTCCCAGAGAGGGGTCATTTAACATTTCTACCTTTGGAACCCAGAGACGGGTCGAATGACCTGAAGGATTTTATCTAACATCCTATAATCACCGTCTTTTGTTCTGTAATTAAGGCCATTACTGTCACACCACAGGAGGTTGTTGTTTTCCATTGAGTTTAGCCATTTAGTGTCTAGTTAGTTCTATTCAGTTTATTGTATTTGATAATATAAAGACTATACATATTGTATTAAGTTTAGTTTTATTTGAGCAAAAAAGCACTGAAACAATTAATCATTTTTTATATATTTTAAATAGAATTAGAAATTTAACAAAAAAAACAACAACTAAAAAAAAACAACAAAAAAAAAAAACCAACCCCCCCCCTCCCCTTTTTTTTTTCTTCCTTTTTTTTTAAAAAAAAAAAAAAAAAAAAAGCACCCCCCCCCACAAAAAAAAAAAAAAACCCCACCCCCCCAAAAAAAAAAAAACAAAAACCACAAAAAAAAACACCAAACCCCCCCCCCCCCCCCCCCCCCCCCACCTTTTTTCCCCACTTCCCCCCCCCCCCCTCCCCCTTTTTGAAAAAAAACAAAAAAAGCCCCCCCCCCCCCCCCAAAAATAATTTTTTTTTTTGCGCCCCCCCCCCCCCGGGCGCCCCCCCCAAGAAAAAACAACACAATATATCAGGAGCCACCTTTTTTTTTTTTTTTTTTTTTTTTATTAAAATGGAACTTTTTTTTTACAAAAAAAAAAAACCGGCGTTTTTTGTGCAAACACACCCCCTTATTATAGAAAACACCCCCTTATACAGAATTTTCCCCCCCCGCGGCCCCCCCCCCCCGTTTTTTCCCCCCCCCCCCCCCCCCCCCCATGGTTTTTGTCCCCCCCCCCCCCCCCCCCCCCCCATTTGTCCCCCCGCTGCCCCCGCCCCCAGTATTTGTCCCATAGCAGTCCCTGTTCTGACTCAATAGCTTGGCTGCAAGTGTGAGGTTGTGAGAGTGTCCTGTAGTCTCTATGCTAACCAGCAATTTACACCAAGATATCTATCAGATAGTGTTCAACTCAACTGAGGAGGCGTAGATAAGATTCCAGATGCTTTAATCCAGGTAAATCTTGTAGAACCTCATACAGCAGTAGGTGAAAAATGATGAAATACCAGGAGCTGAGCAGACATGTTGCTTACAAAGAAGTGAAACTAAACTGAGGGACAGAGAGGAGGAGCTACAGCATCACAACTAAGGATACAGAGAGAGAAAAGGGACAAACTACAAAGACAAACAGTATCACAGATACATGTCAGTGAATTAAACCAAGTCCTGGGACATGACACTCCCCGCCTGAAATCTTTAGATTTCAATGAAAACAAACATTAAATGTCCTGAGATGTCCATAAAGTCCTCTTCAAACCTGAAAAACAAAAAAGAAACATGCACAACAAACAATAATCAACAGTTAGTCCAAATAAACCAATCTTCAGGTCGGGAAGCCGCAATTTGCCAACACCTCCACCGACCCACACTGTAATCCACAAGAACACGGTTTTAGTTCATGGAAGGAAGCTCCCCGCCATGAGCTGTGAATGGTGTCCTTATCTTCTTTTATGTGACGTCTCCTCTTGGAAGAAGAAGCACCAGTTCATTAATTGGGCGGAAGAAAACTCGCACTGAGCCTCCCTTGGTTACCTTGACCTCCACTTTCCGAGTCTTCCCATCATCACTAGGGACAACTTTAGTGATGAGACCCATAGGCCATTCATTCCGATGGACTTCTTTATCCCTTAGAAGGACGAGGTCACCCACCTGGAGATTAGGTTTTGAGGTCTGCCATTTGTGACGGCTCTGTAGCATGTGGAGGTACTCTGTTTTCCAGCGGTGCCAGAACACATTGGACAGGTGTTGAACTTGTTTCCATTGGCGTCTGTAAATGTCACTGTGATCTAAGGTACGTGGAGAGGTAGCAGCAGTACCAATTTTCTGAGTAAGAAGCGTTGCTGGGGTTAAGATAATTGGAGATTCAGGGTCTGAAGATACTGGGACAAGTGGCCTTGCATTGATTATCGCAGACACTTCAGCAAGAAAGGTTATTAACGTCTCATGGGTAAGCAGTGTCGACTTGTGGTCCATCAACATAGAGTCAAGGATTCTGCGTGTGATCCCAATCATACGTTCCCAGGAACCTCCCATATGGGATGAATGTGGAGGGTTAAACGTCCAAGTGCACCCATTGTTGGATAAGAAGTTGTCTAACTGCAGTTCTTTGCAGGCTCCAACGAAGTTAGTGCCACAGTCAGACCTCAGTTGTTTCTCAGCAGGCAGTGGAGTGTCCCAGTCCATGTTCTCAGTGGTAAGCTGTCTTAGTAGTAGCTTGCCTTGAATGGTGATGGGAGCAATGAAACCAAGAGGATCATAAATGCTGTTCACAACAGATAAAACTCCTCGTTTGGTGAAAGGTTTGTCACAAGAAGACACTTGGAATGTGAATGTGTCTTGTTCAGTGTTCCATAGCAATCCTAGGCTGCGTTGCATAGGAGGAGTATCAGAACTGAGATCAAGATCCTTCAAGTTGATTGCATGATCATCAGAGGGAAATGCCTTCATTACCTCCATATTGTTGGAGATGATCTTGTGAAGTCTGAGGTTAGCTACAGACAGCATTTCCTGTGTTCTAGAGAGGAGATCGATCACTTCTTCACATGCAGGTAAGGATTTAAGACCATCATCAACATAGAAGTTCCTCTCAACAAACTGACGAGCATCAGAGCCATACTCTTTCTCACCTTCATGGGCGGTCCTTCTCAGTCCATAGATTGCTACTGCAGGAGATGGGCTATTGCCAAAGACATGTACCTTCATCCGGTAATCTATGACTTCATTGTTGACATCATTGTCCTTATGCCATAGGAACCTGAGATAGTTTCTGTCATCATCCTTAACAATGAAGCAATTAAACATCTGTTGGATGTCGGCCATCACTGCAACTGGTTCCTGTCTGAAACGGATTAAGACTCCTATGAGGCTGTTGTTTAGGTTAGGACCAGTGAGGAGCAGGTTGTTGAGAGAGACGCCTTCATACTGAGCACTAGAATCGAACACGACCCTGATTTGGTCAGGTTTGCGAGGGTGATACACGCCAAGTGATGGAAGGTACCAGCATTCTTCTCCTTCCTTTAGTGGAGGTGCAGGTTCTGCATGATCTCTCTCAAATTCCTTCTGCATGAAACCTACAAAGTGTTTCTCCATCTCTGGTTTCCTCATGAGGGTACGTTTTAAAGAGGAAAATCTAGAAACTGCTTGCTTCAGATTGTTTGGTAGTTTTGATCTCGGGGAGCGGAAAGGTAAAGGTGCTACCCAGCTGTTGGAATCATCTTGAATGAATTCCTTGTCCATAAGTTTGAGAAATTCTTTATCAGCTATAGCCGGTGCCAGCTTGTTGTCATCACTTGTTGTATTGAACACTGTTAATCCAAGGGTGTCGTCCCCAGGCAGGAAAGTATTCACGTTGTCTCGGTGATTATGCAGCCACTTACTGTTGCTTATCTTCTCTTTCACTTGGAAGTGATGTGGACATGGCTGAAAACAAGTGCTGCGACCATTTGGTAACATATGCGTCTTAAATGAAGAAATATTGGTGGGCCTTTTCATCCTACCTATGCAGACGTTGCCAATGATTACCCATCCTAGATCGAGGCGCTGGGCAAATGGTGCATCATGTGGTCCATTAATTTGCTGGCGTATTTTGTGCAGTCTGAGAATGTCTCTACCTAGCAGAAGTAGAATGTCTGCATTTTTGTCAAGGGATGGTATTTCACTGGCTATAGCCCTTAGATGAGGGTGCTGGAAAGCCGCCTCTGGTGTGGGTATCTCTTCTCTGTTTGATGGTATCTGGTTGCACTCAACAAGTGTGGGCAAGGGTATCTCCAGATTGCCCTTGAGAGAAGCTATTATGAGACCGCTGGCCCTTCTTCCAGAAACCTCTGATATGCCACTACAAGTACCCAAGGTATATGGATAAGTATCACCCTTTAAGTTAAACAGATCAAAGAGTTCTGACCTTGCAAGTGAGTGGTTGCTCTGGTCATCCAAGATGGCGTACACCCTCAGAGCCCTTTCTGGCTGGCCCTTGGGGTATATATTGACTAGGCATATCCTTGCACAGGACTTGTCACAAAGGTCTTCTCCGCAGACTTCTGTACATGAGGAAGATACTGTGGTAGTATTTGCTGCTTGATCTGTGTTCTCCCCGCCATGCTTAGTTGGGGAAGGGGAACCTCTAGGTGGTGTGGCACTAGGCTGGGATCGATGAAGAGCTTGTACATGGTTCTCACTGCCACACTCTATACACTTAATAGCAATTTTACAGTCTCTAGCAACATGTTCAGTAGAGGCACAACATTTGAAACATATCCCTAGTTTCTTAAGAAGCTCTCTACGTTCCTGGATTGGTTTCCTCCTGAAGCCAATACACTTCTTGAGAGGATGAGGCTTCTTGTGAATAGGACACAGACGGTTAGGATTTTCTACCTTTTCGTCTTGGTTGCTGTTGCAACTGCTTTCTTCTGGTGCTGATGTAGGTATAGGAAGAATATCAGTCTTTTTCACCGAAACTGGGCCTCTGCGGTTTCTGTAGTTAGAATGTGAGCTGTCATACTTAATAGGAGGTGAACCAGGAACACTGGGATCCCCATAGGAAAAGCTTGGGTCATTCTTGGATTCTGCAATGTTCTTGATAAACTCACAGAAGTAGGAAAATGGAGGAAAGGAGACTCTATTCTCATTTTTGTATCTTGACCCAACTGTGGTCCACCTTTCTTGAATATTATATGGCAACTTGGTGACTATCGGGTTTACCCCACGAGCAGTGTCCAGGTAACTGAGGCCCGGTAGGAGAGTGTCCGCCTTAGCCAGTAGGAGCTCCATGAGTAGGTCACTAAGTTCTTGAAATTTCTGATGATCCTTACCAGATATCTTTGGAAACCCTTGCAACCGTTTGAACAGAGCATTCTCTATTGCTTCAGGACTGCCATAGGTTTTCTCCAGTCTTTCCCAAGCAGCGGTAAGGCCTGCTATGGGGTTGTAAATGTGGACGGATCTGAGTCTTTTAGCACGTTCTGTGGACTGTGGGCCAAGCCACCGGATAAGCAAATCTAATTCTTCAGCTGCAGTAAAGCCAAGGTCACTAATTGCAGTTTTGAAGGCACATTTCCAGCCTCTGTAGTTCTCAGGTTGGTCATCGAACCTTGTGAGTCCAGTCTTAGTAAGCTCACGGCGAACCATGTACCTTGCAAACTCTGACATGTCTGTTCTCTCTGACTTTAAATATTGAGTTGCTGGCTGAGTAGCGGTGATTACGTTGTTAGTGGGGTTCTGGTTAACAGAGGTAGGTAGTGTAGGGGCTGCGTAGGCATTCAGCCTAGGAGCTAGCTTAAAGTCCATAGGTTTAGCCACATATGGATGTGAGACTGGACGGTTGTTTGCAGTCTGGTAGTATGGTGTCACATTGGTGTTTACCTGAGTATCAGTATATTGCATTTGCTGAGGTGCAAGGCTTTGGGAATCCATGAAGGAAGAAGAAACTGGATGCTGGACAGGCAGGGCATTGTACTGACCTTGAATGCGGTGTGCTTCAGAAGATACTGTGCCCTGTTGCTCTGGAGAAATGTTGTCCCTGACAGGAACATTTGTGGCAAATAGGGATTCACTGCTTTGGCTTAGTACATAGTCTCTTGTGCGCTTGAGGGGATCCTCTGCTTCCACATCACACAAACTGGTGCTGTCACTTTCACTTCCACTGATGGCCTGTTCTAAAATGCTTAACCTTGCCATGGCTGCAGCATGCTCATACTGTTTCTCTAGAGCTTCTAGTTCTGCCCTTTTTTGAGCTGCATTAGCTTCCATCGCTGCTTTCTGTTGAGCTACCTTAGCTTCCATTTCTGCTTTCTGTTGAGCTACCTTAGCTTCCATTTCTGCTGCATTAGCTTCCATTGCTGCTTTCTGTTGTGCAAAGGCTGCCTGTATCTTAGTAGCTTCCGCCTCTGCACGTGCTTTTATAAGTTGCTCACTGAGTGTGGAAGATTTTGAGGAACGTGACTTAGATGTACGCTTTGAACGCTTGGTAGACTCAGAAACATGGGATGCCATTTCCTGCAGTTGCGCAATTCTTGCCTCTGTCCTTAACTTAGTTTCATGTACTAAGCTGTCTCGTTCTGAATTGAGATGCTGGAAGCTTTGCAATTCAACTAAGGAATCGTCTGTATGAAGTTTCCTCAATATGCTTTCATACTCCTCAGCTTTCATTTTATAATGTCCATGCATAGAACAAAGCTGTCGCAGAGCTCCCTCTAGTGGTGATACATGGTATGCAGGCAAGCACATGGCAGATATCTTAGTCTGTATTTCCTGCCACCATTTTGAGAGTTCACAGGAAAGTTCATGCTTTAAACCTTCTAGATTGTCTCTAACCTGTTTAATTGAGCGTCTAGCCTTCTCACTGGGCTGCAGACTGAGGTCCATGCTACCTTGTGCTTCAGGGTGCCCTTCAGCCATGATGCAACACAAACAGGATAAATATAACTTTGCTGGAGTAAGATGGCTGCTTGCTAGAATCTTCTTATGCTGAGGGAGTCTGAGCTGCAGATGCAACTTACACAATGCTGATTCCTTCTGGCTTCAGGTAACTTGCTGTGACTGACTGTATGTCAGAAGTTGGTGAACTGTCTTACAGCCGTATCTGGCAGTCTTTATGCATCATTTTTCACTGTTCTGACTCAATAGCTTGGCTGCAAGTGTGAGGTTGTGAGAGTGTCCTGTAGTCTCTATGCTAACCAGCAATTTACACCAAGATATCTATCAGATAGTGTTCAACTCAACTGAGGAGGCGTAGATAAGATTCCAGATGCTTTAATCCAGGTAAATCTTGTAGAACCTCATACAGCAGTAGGTGAAAAATGATGAAATACCAGGAGCTGAGCAGACATGTTGCTTACAAAGAAGTGAAACTAAACTGAGGGACAGAGAGGAGGAGCTACAGCATCACAACTAAGGATACAGAGAGAGAAAAGGGACAAACTACAAAGACAAACAGTATCACAGACCCCCCGTCCCCCCGCCCCCCCCCCCCCCGGTTTTCTGCCCCTGCCCCCCCCCCCCGTCCTCTGGCCCCCCGGGCCCCCCCCCCCCCCCCTTTTTCCCCCCCCCCGCCCCCCCCCCCCCCCCTTTTCCCCCCCCCGCCCCCCCCCCCCCCTTTTTGCCCCCCCCCCGCCCCCCCCCCCCGTTTTTGTCCCCCAGCGCCCCCCCCCCACGGTATTATGCTCCATAGCTGGCCCCTGCACACGGTATTATGTCGGGCCCTCGCCTCTGCACACGGTATTTGTCCCATAGCGGCCCCTGCACACGGTATTATGTTGCGTTTGCCTCACACGGTATTATGCTTGGCCCCTGCACACGGTATTATGCTCCATAGTGGCCCCTGCACACGGCATTATGCTCCATAGTGGCCCGTGCACACGGTATTATGCTCCATAGTGGCCCCTGCACACGGTATATGTCCCATAGTGGTCCCTGCACACGGTATTATGCTCTATAGTGGCCCCTGCACACGGTATTATGCTCCATAGTGGCCCCTGCACACGGTATATGTCCCATAGTGGCCCCTGCACACGGTATATGTCCCATAGTGGCCCCTGCACACGGTATATGTCCCATAGCGGTCCCTGCACACGGTATTATGTCCCATAGTGGCCCCTGCACACGGTATTATGCTCCATAGTGGCCCCTGCACACGGTATATGTCCCATAGTGGTCCCTGCACACGGTATTATGCTCTATAGTGGCCCCTGCACACGGTATTATGCTCCATAGTGGCCCCTGCACACGGTATATGTCCCATAGTGGCCCCTGCACATGGTATATGTCCCATAGTGGCCCCTGCACACGGTATATGTCCCATAGTGGCCCCTGCACACGGTATATGTCCCATAGTGGTCCCTGCACACGGTATTATGCTCTATAGTGGCCCCTGCAGGCAGAAGCGCCCGAAGAGTACAGAGCGGCTGCGGAGCGTGGAATAGTTAGTACATTGTTTTTTATGTTTGATCATCTCCCCGGGGGCTCCGCTTATTATACTCGGGGGTCTGAAGAGACCCCACAGTATAATAATAGCAGTTTCGTTTCGGCCGTGTTTGGTCCGATCGAAACTGCTGGGTGAGGAGTCCGCTGCCGTGCCAGGGGAATAAGCCTCGCGTGCCAAGAGTGGAACGCGTGCCATAGGTTGCCGACCCCTGGTCTAAGGCCTCAAGCACACTAGCGAAAAAAAATTGCGCGAAAATCGCATCGCAATGCGATGCAATTTTTTTCTGCGATTTGCCAATGTATTTCAATGGCACCAAGCACACCTGCGATTTTTTTTTGTGCGATTTTTTTCATAGGTGCGATTTTCCTGTGATTTTTTTTTTTTTGTGCGATTTTTTTTCGTGTGAAAAAATCCCAGAGGAGTGATCTATATGACCAATGGGACAGATCACAAAAATATCGCAAGTAGCTGTGATTTTTTTTGCGATTTTTTTTTTTCTGCACCCATTGACTTGAATCTAAATATACAAAAATGTAAATATACAAAAGAACAACTGTTATTTGTTTCTATGCTTTTTATTTTTGTTATGAAAATAATAAAAAAAATACAAGGAATAAAACAATTCCACACATATTTACAATAGGCTGCTGTGGGGGGCTGCGTGTGTGTGTGTGAGTGGCATGTCCTTCTTGTGTGACTAGCATTTCAGCACTCACTCAGCAGTCTGTCTGCACTGTCGGAACATACCTGGCACTGCCTGGGTATGTCCCTGGTACATTTGCCACACGTGTATTTGTAGCAGTCAACACATCTCTCAGTTGCACAATTGTTCGTGCATCGATGGTTGACCTGACACTTCGCCCTTTTGCCAGGGCTGGGTGTGGAAGGTTGTTGCCGAAGGAGTTTCTCCTTGCGTGCCTTCTTTTCAGTCACATGAGAGCCACCTAACTCTTTTGCAAGCTCAACCAGGAAGTCCACCCGTCTCTCCTGCACCCCAGTGCATGCCTGATAAAGAACATGAGCATTCAGTGCTGCCATGTCAATCATGTTGTAGAACACGGCGAATGGCCATCTCCGTGTTCCTGCATGCAGGCTGTACTCCCGCACCATTTGGTCCATTACATCCACACCGCACTTTGTGTGGTTGTATTGTGTGACCGTGTTTGGCTTCCTTTTGTTGGTATCCTTAGTCTCAACCACGCTGTGCATGCTGCTGAGAATGTAGACGGCCTTCTTTCGTTTGGGTGCATACACTGTCAGTGTGGCATCAGTGGTTGAAAATACCTGAGTGGTGAATTCAGTGCGGTCCATCTGTCTAGCGGATTGAGGAATTTCCCGGTGACTCTTGTTGACTGTGCCGAGGATAGTGGTTTTCCGGCTAAGCAGTCATTGTGCAAGTGACAATGATGTAAAGAAATTGTTCGTGGTTACAGTTCTGCCCTTGTCCATGAATGATTCCATCAGCCTCATCACTACAGTTTCGGACAGTCTCTCCCCGCTGGGACGACTGGGGTCCTTGCCAAGATATGGGAGGACATTACAGATGTACTTTGATTTCAAGTCGCAGACTACTTTGAGAAGCAGTCACATCCCCCACAGCACAAAAGGCTGCATGCAAATTTGCTAAGGTGTTAGCAAATATTCCCAGCACAACAATGCAGCTGGGGGGTGGGCAGACACTCAGGAGCAGCTTACATTCTTTTCTTTACACTCTCTTACAAGACCTGAGGTGGATCAACACAATTCCCCCCTGCAGATTCCTCAGACAATGGCCACATTTACAAATGAAAGGAAATGCTAATTGGAGCCATCAGAGTTGTCAGTTTGGACTAAGGGTCATTTGACCCTCTTTCAGGACTTGAAGGGGGAGCTCGAAATTTCTGGGACTTCTAGTGTTAAGCTTAGTAAACAGCTCGAGATCCGCATTCAGGAGTGATATGTGTCTATAGTTTCTACAGTCAAGATGGTCCTTATCGGGTTTAGGAATGAGGGTAAGAAAGGAGTGTGAGAGGGAGTCGGGGTTCACCTGACATGAAGGTCGTGAATAAAGAGACAATGTGCAGAACCAGTTCCGCCCCAAATACATTGTTGTATAGGTAAGTAAGACCATCAGGGCCAGGGGACTTCCCACTGGGGAGCTCCTGAAGTATTTGGGAGATCTCATCCCATGTAATGCGTTTATTAAGAAGGGCAAGGTCAGATGACAGGCAGGGAGAGGACAGGCAGATGACAGGAGGCCAGGAAATCCTGTAACAGTGCTGAGCACATCGCAGGATCAGGAGGGAGGTCAGATGGGAGGTAGTACAGGTCAGAGTAAAAGGCATGAAATAAGCGTGCAAACTCGCTAGGATAATAAACAATGTCCCCGTCGGGACAGCGCAGCGCGTAGGTTGATCCCTTCTCTGCCGATCTCGTAATTGGCTAGCCAGAAGAGTATGAGGCTTGTTGGCCCTATCATAATACCGCTGTCTGGAAAAGAGCAGCAGTTTATTAGTCCTTTGCAGAAAGGTTTCCTGAATTTAGGCCCGGAGATCAATCAGCATTTTAAGGAGGGCTCATGACGGTCTGGATGCTATGCTGGTCTCTGCACGCCGCAGGTGGAGCCGAAGCTTCTCAAGCCGCACATTAGCATCTCGCTTCAATCGGGTGCCTAGGGCAATGCAATGTCCCCTCATCACGGCCTTATGAGCCTCCCATAACCTTGCCACAGACGAGACAGACCCCACATTAAACTCAAAAAACGTTTTTAAGTGGGTGCGGAGCTCCTCACGGGTCCGCGCCTTCTGAAGGAGGCCCTCATTAAGCTGCCAAATTCTAGTGTGGACTGAACCAGCATGAAGCTCTATAGAGACTGTTGCAAGGTCAGACCAGGTGATGGAGCCGATAGAGGCATCCCGAAGAAGGAAAATAATCTATTCTAGTATGGGTCTGGTGCAGGGCCGAGTAGAAAGTGTAATACCATTCAGTCGGATAGTTAATCCTCCAGAGGTCATTCAGAGAGTACCAACGGATTATGCGGTGAAAATGGGCCAAGAGCCTACGCTGGGTGAGGCGATGGGAGGTGCCTAACAAAGAGTGGTGGTCCATGGAGTCTGAGAAGGACATGTTAAAGTCCCTTCTGACAAAGATGGCCGCAGGAGGGAGGGCTTCCAGCTTGTTAAGATCCCTAGTGAGAAAGTCAGGTTGGGAGGAGTTAGGGGCATAGAGATTGCAGAGTGTGATTGGCTGGCCCTCAAGCTTCCCATGGAGGATTACGAACCGTCCCAAGGGGTCGAGAATGGAGGTAGCAACCTCAAGGGGGCAGGATGATGAGATGAGAATGGCAGTCCCTGCCCATTTCTTACAGTGAGTGGCAGAGTAAACGGTGGGGAAAAAACGCAGGGCAAAATTAAAATTACAGGACCCATCGAAATGGGTCTCCTGGAGGAATGCTATGTCAGCCTTAAGGGCACGCAATTCCATCAAGGCCAACCGGTGTTTCACATTGGAGTTAATTCCTTTGACATTAAGGGATACAATCTTAGCCATGATTTAGCATGGAGGGGGAGCGCTAAGGGGATGAAGCTTACCATAGGAAGATCTGGAAAGTGCACAGCCCCATAGGGTGCGGAATAATGTCCAGAAGGCTGGTGGGAGCCATGGCAGGGCGAGTGAGGGCCACACCTGGAACACACAGGGAAAAACAACAAGGAAGGGGAAGAGATAAGACAAGAAACAAAACAAATAACACAAATTATAAAAAAAAATCAACAGCATAACCAGGGAGAAAGTCTCCCAATAGGGGTTAGGAGGATATGCAAACATTTAAGAACAATGCAAATCCAACTACAACAACAGGCCGTGTAAGGGTGTAACAACCATGGCAATGCACACCTAAAGGATGGGAGGCGAGGCTGAGGGGTCAGGGAGTAAAAGAGGACCAGTCAACCAGACCGGGACCGACTCTTCTCAGCCTCCTCTGCCATCAGGGTCGGACTGGCCCATCGGGGAACCGGTGAATCCACCGGTGGGCCCTGAGCCCCAACTATTAGTCCTCATGTCATGGGGGCCCGATCGGGATCCTAACCATCCCGATCGGGCCCCTGACCAGTGGCGTTACGATCGTGGTCGCAGGGGGCGCGACCGCGACCGGACCCGGCAGGGTACGGGGCCCGCATCCAGCTGGAGATGGCCGGGGCCCCGGACCACTATGATAGCAGTCGGGGAAAGCCTGGTTCCCCGACCGCTATACATACTGTTATTGGAAAGGGACCCTGGCATATTGCAGGCCCCTTTCCAATAGATGGCAGCCCAGGGGAGGTGACTGAAAATAATAAATAGATATTCTCACCTCTCCTGGGCACAGCGTCCTCTCTGGCGCTCCTCCGTCATGTGACTGAGGCCTGTGATTAGGCCCCGGCGGTCACATGGGGCGCGACCGCGTAATGACGTCAGTGTGCCCCCACGTGACCGCTGAGGCCCAATCACAGGCCTCAGCAGCGTCGTCGGAAAAGGGCCTGAAGACGCTGAAGACGACAGGATGGAGCGAGGATGCCAAGGAAAGGTAAGTCAAGGTGAGTATGAGAGTTTGTTATTTTTAATCACTTCCCCTGGGCCTCCGATTATTATACTCTGGGGTCTGAGGAGACCCCAGAGTATAATAATAGTACTGAAGCGGAGCGGAGGGGGCTATTGGGCGCATATAATACTGGGCGGGGGCCACTGTGGAGCTTATAATACTAGGAGGGGGCCACTATGGAGCTTATAATACTGGTGGGGACCACTATGGAGCTTATAATACTGGGTGGGGGCCACTGTGGAGCTTATAATACTGGGTGGGGGCCACTATGGTGCTTATAATACTGGGTGGGGGCCACTGTGGAACTTATAATACTGGGTGGGGGCCACTGTGGAGCTTATAATACAGGGTGGGGGCCACTGTGGAGCTTATAATACAGGGTGGGGACCACTGTGGAGCTTATAATACTGGGTGGGGGCTACTGTGGAGCTTATAATACTGGGTGGGGGCCACTGTGGAGCTTATAATACTGGGTGGGGGCCACTGTGGAGCTTATAATACAGGGTGGGGGCCACTGTGGAGCTTATAATACTGGGTGGGGGCCACTGTAGAGCTTATAATACAGGGTGGGGGCCACTGTGGAGCTTATACTCCATACAGTGGCTCCTTCATTTTTTTTTTAATTACGCAGGGGCAGGTGAAAAAAACAAAACAAAAAAAAAATCCCATAAACTTTCTTTCCTGTCCCCAGTGTCTCCCAGAGCAGTTCGGTCCTGCAGTTCTGTTGTTTTCTTCCAGCTGAAGTTCCCCCTGCACTTGACTACCTGTGACATCACGTGACCCCTGAGGCCAATCAGTGGCCTAAGGGAAGGGACCTGGGACGTCACAGCCAGTGAGGAATTCCGGCAAAAAGAAGACAGCGGAGCTGCAGAACCGGACCGTGCTGGGAGGACACCAGAGCACCAGAGACAGGTGAGTATGTTTAGCATGGTTTTCTTTTGGGGGGGGGGTAGGGGGGGGATTCACCTCCCCCAGACTAATTATAAAAAAGAAAAAAAATTATACTGGACAATCTCTTTAAAGTGTGGTGCATTAGGGGGGCCCTGGGGGGGTATATTAAAGGGATTGTCCAGGCATAATTTGTTATGGTTTATCTTCAGGATAGGCCATAGATACCTGATCTGTAGGGGGCTGACCCCGGACCGATCAGCTGTATGGAGCCACTTCTGATGCCCGTACTGTACACAATACAGGGCCAGAAACAGAAAGCTCTGTCCACTGTATAGGGGCTGGGCACCTTCACTGTATTTCAGCACTTATTGAAGTCAGTAGGAGCTGAGCTGCAGTGAAGGCGCCGGGCTGCTATACAGCGGATGGAGCTTTCTGCTTCCGGCCCTGTGTTGTGTACAGAACGGGCTCCGGAAGTGGCTCTGAACAGCTGATGGGGCCATGTGTCAGCCCTCTAGCGATCAGGTATTTATGGCCTATCCAGAGCATAGGCCATAAAAAAGATTAACCCTGGACAACCCCTTTAATATGCCCCACACAGTTTAATGTCCCCCCCACAGGATGTTAGACCCCATCACTGCTCCACACAATATAATGACCCCATCACTATTCCCCATACAGTATGGGGGACCAGTGAAGAGGCCACTATGTGGGGGGACCAGTGAAGTGACCGTAGAAAAATTTGGCCCAGACAACCCCTTAAAAGAGGTTGTCCATAAACTGGAGCGACCACTGTGTCGGCCGCCAGGGAGGTGTAAAAATAAGAAAATTTTTAAAAAACATACTCACCTGTCCCCAGCACCCCGTTGTCCCCTGCCTGTGTCTGTTCGGTCTCATGGCGGCGCCTCATTTCTGGAAATCCTGTACCTAATTGGTCTTAGTGATCACATGAGGTGCAGGACTCCCAGCAACGAGTCGCCGGCATGAGACTGAATGGACACTGGCAGAGGACAACGGAGCGCTGGGGACAGGTGAATATGCTTTTTAATTTACTTATTTTTTACTTTACACCTCCCGCCAGCTACATGGGTTGCTCTAATTCCTTCGACAACCTCTTTAAAGGATTTATCCATCTTCCTAATATTGATGGCCTGTCCTTAGGATAGGCCATCAATATTACATCTACGATGATACAACAGCCAGGACCTCTGCAGATCAGCTTTTCCAGGACAGTGCGGCTACAGGTAAAGGTAACAATTCTAGGAGCCACGCTTTTCACTTGCCATACAAGGTGTAGCTGTAGGTTTAGGTAGTGCAGTGGTGCACATGGTATAGTGGGTGAGCAGCATGGCTCCCAGCATGTTATTATCTTTAGCCGCCCTGTCTCGGTACCGCTGATCTGCAGGGGTCCTGGAGGTGGGCCCCTAGAAACAATTCCACTGGTGGGCCCTAGACATCCCAGTCCGACACTGTCTGCCATACATGTAAAGCAAATATTAGCAGCAAGAGAACCGAGCCAATAAGGAAGTAAAGAAGGAGAAAAAGCAACAAATATACAGGATCCAACACTAGATGGAAAGAACCAAGGCAGCATCAACCGTGTCCGGAGGCAAAACAGAATTAATAAAAAGCAAGGTTGTATCAGCGGGGGGGAGCCCCGGTATTGCAGACGGGACGACCCAGAGCCAGTAGCAGAGTCTAGGGAAGGCAGGTGACGTCTGGACGGTCACCTGGACGGTTTTCCATACCGAAGGAGGAGGGGGGGGGGGACAGCAGAGTCCCAGTCCACTTGGTTAGGTAGGGGGACATCCAAGGCAGCACATAAGTCCCTTAGATCAGCGTGAGATCTCAGAGTGGCAGTGTAGCCGTTTTTCTTGACAGGGAGGGCAAATGAGAAACCCCATCAGTACTGGAGCTGATGATCCCTTAGGACCGAGAGAAGGGGTCAGAGCATATGCCTCCTCTGCGGAGTGATCCAGGACAGGTCAGGGTAAATCTGGAGCTTGACACCATCAAGTCTCGTTTAGAGCGTGCCTGAGCCATGAAAGCCTCCTTGAGTTCGAAATCCTGGACGCAACAAATGACATCCCTTGGGGTAGTAGTGACGCCTTTGGGGCGAAGGCTCTGTGTTTCCTATCCAGTTTAATGCGGTGTTCAGGTGGCTCACCTAAGAGCATATTAAAAATGGCCTCCAGGGTAACTCCTCCTCACCTGTGGCCTCTGTATGGCCGCGGACTCTAATGCTGTGTCTCTTGCCACAATTATTCAGATCCTCAAGGTGGCGAGTTGTTGCTTTAAGAATCTTGGACTGGGTGGAGACCACATCATGCATTTGGGAGACATAGGTGCAGATCTCATCCTGAGAAGACTCAAGCGAATCCACTCTGACAACTAATTGGCGCAGGTCAGCGTGCACAACAGCGAGTTCTTGCTGTTCTTGAGTTCTTAAAGGTATGCTTGACTTCATCAATAAGGAGCTTAAAGTCTTGCTGAAAGTCCTGTCTAGTGGGAAATTGCCGGAGTATGGACTGCCAGTGCAGAGAGGGATCTTGGAGGGACTGGCAAGGGGGGTGGGGGACTGGCACAGGACCTGATGTCAGCGTATCTCTGGGGTTCTCCACCGCTGTCAGCCTTACCACCCCCTGGGTGGTCAAAGGCAGAGGCGCCCCTTGCTCATGGGGAGACACAGATAGCTAGACAGGTGGAGGTGTAGGGCCAGGTGGAGGTGTAGGGCCAGAGGGAGGAGGGATGGGGACCTCCAGAGTTCTGTAGGTGCTCCCAGGGACCCAGTAGGGAGGTGACAGTCTGTTGGGCCACGGGAGTGATGGAGGAGGATGCAGCTGGTCCTACCTGAGACGTGGCATCTTGCTGGCATGCAGGAGAAGATGGCATCTGGAACGCACGTGGAGGGGTCCCCAAGATGGCGTCAGCACGAGGCTGGACCTGGAGCGGGTGCCGGCCAGGGGAGTGAGGAGGTGAGTCGCCGGAAGGGGATGCCGAAGAGTTGGAGGAGGCAGCTGGCGGCATGCCCCGATGTGGAGAGCAGGAGTCCCACTGCATGCAGGGGAGGAAGAGATGGCGCGCGGTCCCCCATGGTGCTGGGATCTGCACTGAAGCTCTGGGCTGCCGCTGGAGGAAAGGGTTCTTGGTGGAGGGACCCCCGCACGGTGTCGGAGTCGCCAGTGGCTTTTTAAGGGGGAGCTTTTTCCTGATTCGGGCTGTAGTGCGGAGCGGCTCGTTAGTTGTTAGGCAGGGGAGACGGGAGCTCGCTGGCTATGCGACCATCTCCATCAGCATTCAGGCCATGCCCCCCCCTCCCCAGCATGTTTAAGGTAGAGTTCCACCGAGTTGGAATGTTGCAGACAGGTTAAGCAAAGGCAGACTGTTTCGTTCCTGAAAATCGAGCAGGATATTTTTTTCAGAAATGCGAAGAGACTTTTCTGGCCATTAGGAGCCCCTCTTTTAAGCCATTATACAAGATAATAAAGATCCTTCAGATTAAACACATGCACATGCAGGAACAATGTGTTATTCAACCTAACAGCATCAGAATACTTGTTGCAGGATACAGCAAAGCACCTCCTCCGTTGTGTAGCTCCTCTGATCCAGGAGCTACACAATTATAAAACCGCATGGCATCGCTTCACCTTACACCATGAAATGAGGGGGAAGGAATAGAATCAACGCCTTGCTCTAGTAAAGATGGGGGCAGGAAACGGTCAAGAGAGGAGGATCCAGAGAATGTGGATGGGTCCTGCATGGTGTTGGATCTGGGCCAGCATAAATGAGGTGGAACTAACACCTGGCCTTTTTGTGTCTCTGGAATGTGGCTCCTGCCACTCAAAACATTGACCCAGTGGGCCATGAAAGGCATGTATTGCCCTTGTCCATAATTGCTGTTCCACGTGTCAATGGTGGTGTGTACCTATCCACAGACTGACATATCTAGGGAAATAATGGCGAATAAGTAGCCTTTATTGAGGTTGAGCACATGTCATCAGTTGGCGAAACGCAGTGAAATCCACTAAGTGTAACGGCAGGTACTGGACCACCAAGAGCTTGGAAAATGCGAGTTAAGTTGCAGAACCACCAGATGACTAGGCATATATTGCTCTTTCCTGAACACATTCCCTTATGGATGACTGACATTGACATGGAAGAGGAGTAAGAGGAACAGTTAGTGATGATGATAACGACGACCATGTGCTAGGTGTACAGTAGATGTTGCCTGTCTACAAAGATCACAGAGAGTCAGTAGTGCTGACTTCCCCTGACAGTGCCACTGCCAAGTCTAATTTGCCAAATAAGATGGTGATGCCTTTTCATATGAGTATGTAGCAATGTACTGTACATTTGTTCCTGCACGACCATGGCTGTATTGTCCTTGTCCATAATTGCCACTCCACGTGTCAACGGTGGCGTGTACCTTTTCCCAGACCGACATATCCAGTGAAATAATGGCCACTAAGCATCCTTCTTTGAGGATGAGCACATGCCATCGGTTAGCGAAACACAGTGGAATCCACTAAGTGGTACGGCGAAACTACATTTGTTCCTGCATGACCATGGCCATGTTTCAGCTTGCAGATCACACATTGCCATGGATTTATCATTTGGCAATGTAAAAAAAAATTCTCACATGGGAGATCGTCGCGCATAGTTGCTACCGCCAACACCAACAGTAGTGGAAAAATGTCTGCAACAACCACCACCAGTGCTACCACTTCCACACCGCAAGCTTCCCCTAGGTCTTACACAGGCAGGCCTTTTGGATGTTGGACTTGCACATTAGCTGGAATAGTTACTTTTTATTAAATTTTATGAAAAAATTTAATCTTTTACCCAAAAATTCCTAACAAAATATTTTTCACAAACAGGACTGACTGTCAGTAAAAACTATGCTGAACCCTTTCCTGACATCCACCATAATAGTACGGCGGCTATCGGGTATTTAAATATGGTATTATACAGCAGACGCCTAGCGCTAATGCCCGCGATCAATGCGGACACTGATTGCCAGCATTAACCCCCTTGGCACCTCGGTCAAAGAGAGATCAGCTGGGCCAGCGTCCCATTGGCATGATAGCCAGGAGCCTATTTAAGGCTCCCAGGCTTGTCTGCTGTTCATTCAGGTTTATGCAGACTGCCATAAAAATGCCAATATTTTGCAATGAATTGCAATGCATTAGTATTGTAATGCATTGCATTAGTGATCAGACCCCCTGGCATTCAAGTAAAAAAAATAAAAAAAAAAATATTAAAAATTCAAATCACCCCCCATTCTCTAGAACACATATAAAATTACTTAAATTCTGTGAAACACATACACATTAGGTATCCCTGTGTCCAAAAATGCCCGGTCTACAAACCTGTAAAAATGTTTTTCCCATACGGGAAAAAAATAAAAAGTGCCGAACCGCTGTTTTTTCACTGTTTTGCCTCTGATAAAAATATAAATAAAAAGTGATCTAAGCAATAGGCTTTCCCCAAAATTGTATAACTAAAAAGAACACCTGGTCCCACAAAAAAGACATGTCATTTTGGCTGCAGAGTGAATGCCGTCAAAACGAAACCTGTAAGAAAGTCGCACACATGCACTTTTTCTTCAAATTCACCTCATTTTGAATTTTTTTCCAGCTTCTCAGTACATTGGACAGAATAATAAATTGTACCATTATGAAGAACAATTTGTCCCACAAACATTAAGCCCTAATATGGCTCTTTGAACGGAAAAAGAAAAAAGTTATGGGGTTTGGGAAGCAGGAATAAAAAACAAAAATCAAAAAATGTCACTTTCGGGAAGGTGTTAAAAGGGGTGCACAAACAGGCACCAAATCAGCGTTTTGCAGAGGTAAGTATCAAATTTACTACACCTGGAAACAGTAGTGTGGTAAGAGAACCTATTAGGCCCACTGGTTTAGGGGCCCAGTCACAAGGGCAACTGCTGTGACCCCTATAGCTGTTAGTTCTCTCCTTGGCTGGAAGGTCCACAGCACTCCCCAGCTATAGAGTACTAGGTACCTTTCGGCTGAAGACAGAATAAAATGATGTCACGTGACGTGACTTACTAGCCCCCAACACATAATATGACCCCCACACAGTATATGGCCCTCACACAGTATATCACCCCCCCTTTTTTATTGGCCCCCACACTGTATATGGCCCCTTTTTATTTTTGTCTGAATACCAGACACTGAAGAAGTTTACTTTCTGGTGTTCTTCACTGTAGTGAAAAAAACGTGCAGCACCCCCTAAAGGCATCAGCAGAGGCCAGCCTGGACAGGAGCGTGGATAAGAGAGTAAATTATCCAGCATGTGTATGGACCCAGCATAGTCATTATCATCAGCATCATCTTGAAAGAAATAAGGGTCAGCCTCCTCCCCTGGCTGTGTCTGTGACATATCAAAGGCCCCCCTCTGCATCCAACGGAAAGTCTTCCTCCTCCATCGCTTCCAGTATAACAGTCCCAGTTCCTCCACCATAATGACCCTGACCTAAATCCTCATCATCCTCGATCAACCCAGGTCAATGACGTTAACTAAGAGGTAAAAACTGTTCCTCCTCTTCCATCCCTTATTGAATGTGTGTGCGCAGAGCCGCTCGTGTAGGAATAGGATAAAGATGGCCGCCACAAGCTGCTCTGCGCAGGTCCGGCGGCCATCTTCATTCTATTCAGAGCGGCTCTGCGCATCTCCGGCGGCCATCTTGATTCTATTCCGTGCGACTCTGCGCATGTCCGGCGGCCATTTTGATTATTTTACTACACAAGCAAGGAGGACCAGAACATCGCAGGGGTGTGATGCAACGGCATAGGGAGGAGTAGAATAGCCTTTCTAAAGGCTATTCCGACTTGTCCTTAGTTTAAAATGCGATTTGATACTACGAAGCATGAGTAAATCTGGATTCGATGTAAATCAAAGATTTCATGAAATTCGGATCGAGTTCCACTTCGTCAGCTTTGATTCGCTCATCTCTAATTGATGCCATTGTCACTGGCAATGCTGCCCAGGTTGCGTTTGTGAGGAGCCATTGGATCCAATGAGATACTTGCTGCAGGATAGCAGCAAAACAGCTCCTCCATTGTGTGGTTCCTCTGATCCAGGCTCATTAATTATAAAACCGCATGGCAGTGCTTCACCTTACATCCATGAAACAAAGGGGAGGAGGATCCATAGGTGGTGGATGGACACTGCATGGTGTTGGTGCCGCAACCCAATGGAGGAAACCAGAGGAAGGGAGTACTTGTTGTGGTGATGATGTCATGTGTAGGCCAAAGTCACTTAACCAACTCCTCTAGGCCACCTCTCAAGCTGAACACTGACGAGGGGGGCCTGCATGGTACCTGATGGTGGTGGTGTTTTTTTCCCTGGGGCACCTCCAGTTGGAGAGAGGTACTCTCTTACCCTGAACCATGTGGTGGTGTTTGGAAGGGCCCTGAAGGTAAGTGCAGCAACGACTCAGGAGGCAGTGGTGCAGTTGAACCAAAATTAAATTTACTGTGATAATGTTAGGGAATTGCCTATTGCAATTCCCCAGCAGCAGATGCTGAAACCTGGAAGGAAGGGAATGACAGAGACAATGAGTCCTAAACTCGACCCAGGTGCAATGCACAGGAGAAAAATGTTAAAATCCTGACCCGGTGGTATCGCTGTCCAGATTTCCTATATAAATTGTACCCTTGTGTGTCTGATCGGTGTTGGTGCTGTGGTGCAGAAAGGGGCTCTCTCCTCCATATCTGGTGGGAGTGGCCATTCTGGAGGTCTGTTTTTGACCTCTACTTTAAGGTCAGTGGTCATGCCCTCGCACCCTCCCTCCAGTTGGCCCTCATTTCCGTTATACCGGGTAAATACAAAGCAGTTAAGGGTGACCTTCTGCGACATTTGCTCGCGACTGCCAGAACAGTCATCCCTAGGCACTGGCGAAGTACCGCCACTCCTTCTTTGCAGGAGTGGCTCCAGGAGTTCCTCCACATACGGTATATGGAGGTGCTAGTAGCAGTGGATTCCGCTGAATCCTCCAGGTCTGATGCACTCTGGCGGCTGTGGGTTGTGTTTCAGAGTCGAATGATTTTGCTAACTCTTTTTCTTGAGCTCCTGATAACTTGGGATGCGTTACTGTTACTACATTTAGGTCTGTTGTCCCTCATTTTCTCCCTCTGGTTTTCTCCTCTGTTGTCCCCCTCGTCTTTGTGTCTTCCTGTTCCCTGATCCTACTCATATCTGCTCCCATGGGAGCAATAGTTCCCAGGAAACCCTCTTTCTAGGCTCCAGCCCTTTCTCTCTTTTGTTTATCGTGTTATTGCGAGAGCCTGAACTGCACCTTCCTGACTGTCCTGTTTTCTGGGCCTGTGGCCCTGGCTAGCCTTGTAATATGGTGCTATACTGCTTCCTGTTTTGCATTTTGTTCCTTTGTTCCTTTTTGATGTTATATATTTGAAAAACTTTAATAAAACTTGATTAAACCTAAACTCAACCCAGCCCCTGTCCCTACCTACTTGCCTCACTGTCCTAATAACAGGGACAACTTGGCGGCAGTCCCTTCTCTAGATAAGTGTAAACACAAAACGCGGACAAGACAACACACCACAGAAGAGGAGTCAGCAAGCCAAGGGTCAAATCCAGAGAGACAAAGCAGTACCAAATCACAATCCAAAAGAGTAGTAGTCACAAAAAAAGCCAAAGGTCAGACGTCAGTAAATACAATAACAAAGAAAACTGCTTAGAAAAATCAGAGACACAATAGCCAGCATCCATGTGCTGGCTGATGACCAGATTGTAGGAAGTCCAGAACCCGCCCCAGGCTTGATTGGCAGATAAGTTGTCAATCACAAAGCAAGGCTGAGATTAACTATTAGAGGAGCCGAGGGAAACAAAGGTGTAAGAGATGGGTGTGGTGGAAAGTCAATTACAGAAGTAAGGGAACAGAACAATGTTCAGACAGGGTACTACAAGTACCTAAAACAAGGAATCATAGCCGGACATGCCTCCTGCGTCATAGCATGCGGCCGGAGGACGGCGCCGAAGTCCAAACGAGCACAGACGTTACAGATAACTTGTAAAATACATATACTGTATCTCATGCTGCTTCCTGATGGGAATTGTAGTTTCCACTGTGGCAGCTATTCCCGAATTTGGGATGAGTAACACCCAGAATAAGATGATGGCATGATGCTTTTCTCCACTCCAAACAATATCTAAAGTCTCTGCCTCTCCCACTATGGCTATGGAGGTTGAGTTTTGTGACGTCCCAGGGACCCTGACACCTGGATGTGAATGGGTCTTGGCTGGTGGGTTCTGTGAACCATGACTTCATCCAACAGTTGGCACTTTTTCCCTCTATGAAGCTGACAGAAATTCTTCCCTGTCTCAGGGCTGTATATGGCTGCAGGTGGGCAGTTGTTATAGAGGACCTTTCACCACCTCCACCAATTCAATTTCTCAGCATCTGTTAATATGTGCCCTTCCACTGATCTGCATTTACGGAAGTTCACCACCATCTCCTTGGTCTTCCCAGCGTTAATCTTCAGGTGGTTCAGTGTGAAGAGGAAAGGGGCAAGAACTGTATCCTGAGGTGCCCCTGTATTACAAATCACAGTGTCTGACACATAGTCTCGGGCACTCACATACCGATATCGGTTTGTGAGGTAGTCTAGGATCCAATTGGAGAGGTGGTGGTCCACTCCAGCAAGGGCCAACTTGTCTCTCAGTAGCCCTGGCTGTATGGTGGTAAAAGCACTGGAGAAATCAAAGAACATTATTCTCACCGTGTTCCCTGGTTTCTCCAGGTAAGAAAGATCCTTGTGTAGAAGATGGATGATGGCATCATTCACCCCAATGCCTGGCCAATACACAAACTGGAGAGGGTCCATAGCGGGGCTCACTAGAGGACAGAGATGTGTGAGAACCAATCTCTCTAAGATCTTCATCAAGTGGGATGTCAATACTACAGGTCTGTAGTCATTGAGGTCCATAGGGTGAGATTTCTTTGTAACCGGTAGCACACAAGAAGATTTCCATAATTCAGGGACTATTTCCAGCTTCAGGCTCATATTAAACATATATGTAATAATACCACACAGCTGATCCCCACAAGTCTTAATTAGCCTTGCACTGATGCCATCTGGCCCAGTGGCTTTCCCAGCCTTAATCTTTTTCAGCTCTTTTCTCACCTGGGCATGTATGATGGTCAGACTGTGGTTAGATAAAGACAGATTTCTGGATTTACTAGTCTGGTGGGAAGTAGCCGCAGGGGGTGAAGTCATTGAGGTAGGGGGAATTGAAGGATATGCTGAGGTGGGAGGAGCTGGCGTGTGATCAAATCTATTGAAGAATAGATTTAGTTCATTAAGCCCATTAGCATCTGCCTCTATCTGGGAGACAGACTGTCTATGACCTGAAATTGACTTAAGCCCATCCCAGACTCCCTTTATGTCTTTTCTTTCCATTTGCTTTTCTATCTTATTCTTATAATTGGCTTTTTCCTGCCTAATTTGAAGCCTAAGCTATTCTGTACCTCCCTCAGCCCCTCCTCATCTCTTGTCTTGAATGTCATCTTTTTCTCTTTAAGTAGTGTTTTTATATCAGAATTAATCCATGGTTTGCTGTTAGAGAAACATCTCACCACTTTTGTGGGTACTGTGTTGTCCACACAAAAATTAATGTAGTCCATTATGCAGTGTGTGAGTCCTTCAATATCTTCTCCATAAGAATCCTGCAGCACTTCCCATGCACTTGTGTAAAAACAGTCCCTCAGAACCTCATCACTCTCCTCAGACCATATCCTCACTGTTCAGATGACAGCTGGTTCTCTACGTACAAGTGGCTTGTACATAGGTTGGAGATGCACTAGGTTGTGATCCGATCTTCCCAGGGGCAGTAGGGCTGATGAGTTATATGCCTCCTTTGCATTAGCAAAGAACAAGTCTAATGTTTTGTTGTCTTTTGTGTGGCAGGTTACATACTGTGTGAGACTGGGCAGTGTCGATGATGGAGAGACATGGTTGAAGTCTCCAGACACAAGAAGAAGGGCCTGGGGGTGTAGCAAGTGCAACTGGCTCACCGTGGCTTGTAGGACCTCAGAGGCAGCTTCAGCTTTCGCAGAGGGGGGGGCATATGCAGCTATCATGATGACATGCGATAGTTCCCTCTGTAGATAGAAAGGTCTCATGCTCACAGCTAATAGTTCAATGTTCTTACAGCAAGTTTGATCCTTAATCACAATGTGCCTAGGATTACACCATCTACCATTCACAAATATCGCCAGCCCTCCTCCTTTCCTCTTACCGCTATCCCTTGTCCTGTTCGCCCAAAGGAGTTTAAAGCCATCCAAGGAGACAAGAGTGTCCAGAGTAACTTCAGTGAGCCAAGTCTCTCTAAACAGCATCATGCTACACTCCTGAAACTCCTGATGATGCCTGGTGAACGCTGTCAGTTCATCCATCTTGTTTGCAAGAGATCTCACATTGCCCATAATGATGGAGGGGAGAGCTGGTCTAAAACGTCTCCTCCTAATCCTCCGAAGGGCTCCAGCTCTACACCCCCTTCTTTTCTTTCTCCAAAGTTCTTGGGGGATGTCTGGTCTATTAGCATGCAGCCCTGCTGTGTCTCTAAGCTGCAACAGTTCATCCCTGGAGTAGACAAAAGAATCCTGGCCACAGGCAGGATCTGCAGACACAATAGTTCCCATTGAAAGCACAGCAAAACAAACAAAAAGTATCACAAAGGTCCAATTCCAAGTCCTCATATGGTTCTTCATAATGCAATGCCCCTTATGTAGAGTGATGAGACAAAACAAAGAAAGGAAAAGAAGAGAAAGACTCAGAGCTGCTGTAACAGGCTACTACTCCAGCGGCGCCATCTTGGAAGTAATACCAATGCAGAGGGGTAGCCATACACAGTGGAAAGAACAATGTGAAATACATATGGAACATAAGGGAAGCTGCAAAACACATACAATAAAGGAGTAAATACATACAAGAACAATATATATACAACGCAGTGGCACCAAAAAACAGAAAATAAAATAAAACGTTTGGAATGCTGAATTGGAACTAGGCCTGCACAAACTAGGTGGAATTAGTATTTGGCCTTATTGCATTTTTGAACTGTGGTTGCTGCCGCTTAAAACATTGACCCAGTGGGCCATAAAAGCTATGTATTATCCTTGTCCATAATTGTAGCTGCATGTGTCGACAGTGGTGTGCACCTTTCCCCAGACTGACAGGCCCACATTCTCAGACGCATGGTGTAACGTCTCTGCCTGTTCGGGTCTCTGCGCCCCACTCCGCTCGCACACTGCGGCGAAGGAGACGTGTTCAGTTTGGTTCCTTGCATAGGTTTCTTGTTGCTCAGTCTGAACACGGTCCTAGACAATGTAATTGATTTTCGGTCACACCCGTTTCCTTTACCTTGGTTTTCTCTGTTCCACTAATAGTTAATCTAAGTCTTGCCTGTGTGATTGACAGGCTGTCTACCAATCCAGTCTGGCGCTTGCCCAGACTTTCTATAAACAGGTTGTTAGCCCTCACATGGTTGCTGGTTATTGCTTTTGCGTTCTGGCTAGTATTCCTTGCTGTATTTTTACTGGTATTCATATTCCTGGTTTAAAATTTTTGGTATAGACAAGTTGATCCAGGGTTTTGGGTCCCTTGCAGACGACCGTGGGCTAGGTCAGTGTGCTATCCGGGTTTTTCCCATGTGTTACACAGATCGGTGTGCAGGCCAACAGTCTGGGTCACAAAACTCAGGACAGGTCCTATTCCTGTCCGGTTTTGCGGCTGTGCTTCTGCGGCTCCTATTCATTGAATGAATGGGGCTGTGGAAGCATAGCCGGTGCACAGAAAACACAAGGATCACATCAATCACGGATGCAATTGGCCTTATACTGATTGCTGGATTTGGAGTCGGAAATAAATTTTCTCCCCTGATATGAGGCAATTGGTATCAGCCTCATGGATTTTTTGCCTTCCTGTGCATCAAGACTGTAGGGTTATAGATTGGACTTAATGGACTGGTGTCTTCACCCAATATCATCAACAATTGTATTTGTATCACTTTGACCGTACTAAAGTTGTGTTTATCTTAGAGAACTAGAAATGAGTTGGATAGAATCCTAGGAGACTTGACAGTGTCATATAGTATATTTTAAACCAATTTAAACTCTTATTCATAACAAATTTATTCAACCTTAAATGAATCATGGGACAGAACCAAACCTTAAAGGGGTTAACCAGGCAAAAACGGACAACCCTTTTAACGTTTAAATCAGCTGGGTGCAGTGAAAAAATTTTTAAAAAATGCATGCTCACCTGTCCCCGATGCTCCGGTGTCCTCCCGCACATCCTGGTTCTTCTGCTCTGGCGACTTCTCCCGGGTCTCTTCCGGAGATCTGCTGAAGCCAATCAGCGGCCTCAGGAAGAGGACCCGTGATGTCACAGGTAGTGACATTACAGGCCCGGAGCATCAGAGACAAGTCAGTATGCATTTTTTTTTTATTTTGTTCACTACCCCCAGCTGATTTAAACATTATAAGGGACAACCCCTTTAAAACTGGAAAGAAATATTCAGAGGTTCCCCCATCTCTACCTCTAAGCATGTCAACCTCTATTTGTCCACTAGATGTCGTTGCAAGCATAGTACATTATTACAAACCAGCATGTCAGTATAAAATATGTGCATGCATTAAGAAGGGTTTACAATTTTATTATTTAATTTGTTTACCAGAAATAATATAAACTTTATCATTCCTTCTCCACTAAGGTAGAAAATTGGCAGTTTTTGTCCTAACAGTGCTATCACATGCATACTACATGAACTGTAAAGTCAAAAATATGTTTAGTAGATGTATTTAAATGAAGTTTATTATTTTCCTACTCTACAGAATTTTTCACTGTGTAGAGCTTTTGCGGGTTTTTATTGTTTATTTGAATAAAATAAAGATATTGGAGTAAAGACATCAAAACTATGCCAAAATCAAATAAAAAACCAAAATGTTAAATCAGAATGTAATGTTATTTTCTTCAAAGTAGAAGTCCTTTGCCATTAATAACATCTTTGCTCACTTGTTTTATGTGCTTCCACATAAAATACTTTTGCAACAGTCATAAATGTGTTTTGTGCTAAGGTGAGCCATTGTTAGGTGACTACACCCTAGTAGTACTGTGACAGACACTTCAAGACACATCAAGAGCTGGGGTTTTTTTTTGTTTTTTTTTTACTTCTTACTCAAAGGCACATACTTTTGTGGTTATTGTCAGCTTTCATGGTACACAAGTATAATGATTACACAAGAAAGGTGCAATGGAATAGCAGAACGGTTGCAGAACTCTCAACAGTCTCAAACTGAGACCCAAAGAACTGTCAGGTTCAGAGGTGTAACAAATGTGGGCACAGGGTTGTAACTGCTCCAGGGCCTGGAAGGGTAGGGGGCCCGAGGTCAGCTGGACATGGGGCCCTGTAGTATCATGACAATGGTCAGGGAAAGACTGATTCCCTGACTGCTGTCCTCCTTCTAAAGATAATACATCTCCAGAAATATGGATTGTAATCACCTCTGCTGCCTGTGGAGAACACTGTACTTAATTATGCAGCATCCCAGAGTGCTACTGCTTTAAGTGTTTGTCTTTTGTGCCTCTGGGTTGTGTTGGTCCCGTCCTCTGTGTTCTATGTCACCATTATACAGCTTTCCCTTATTGTTTTTCCTGTGGATCTCCCCTGGGTTTCAAACCTTCCCCTTGGTACAGCCCTGGCCTATCACAGGCTACTGGGCGGGTTTGTAGGAGACTTTTAACTCCATGACGACTGTTGAGGGGTCAGTTCAGTTATGGCAGAGATCCTATGCAGTTCCTGTCTGGAGAACCCCAGCACAGAGACTGGACTTCAACGCCATCCATACAGCCCCTAGGAGGAGAGCATTGCCCTAGGCTCATCCAGAGACATCCCTGGGAAGGGAGTTTTGGCTGTCAGGACTTTGGACTCTGTGCCAGGAGGAGCAGTGGAGGACACTGACAGAAGGAGTTGACTCGGGCCTAAGCAAAGCTAACCAGATCCCTGTCAGGACTCCCTGCACTACTGTCCCCAGTATCCCTAGCTGGGAGTGGCACATGAGAGGAGTTGTAGTTGGAGAGAAGCTATCCTCAGTGCCTTTACCATCCCTGGGCACCCTCCTAAGACCAAGGCTGGGGAGTTGGACACTGAGAGACTACTACCCCCATTTGGAGCTGCTTGTTGTACCTTTCCCAGTTGCTGAAGTAAAGAGTTATCCTGTTTCACTGCACTGCTGACTGCCTGAGTTGTTCCTGCTTTACCATCAGTGCCCTTGTGAACACCATCACACCAGCTCAGAGTAGAGAGGGACCCTCTCCAACTGGAAGCGCCCGGGGGAAACTACTACTACCACTATCAGGTAGTGTTGCAGGACCTCCCTCAGTGGTGTCCGACCCAGGAGCGGGTTGGGGTGCCTGGTTGAGTGTTCTTGGCCTAGCTGGTGGTACGTCATCCGCCACTAGTACTCCCATCCTCCAGTTCCCTCCATCTGGGTTGCGGTAATTCTACAGGCAGCAAACATGAGTGCTGATCTCTGCTTTCAGACATGTATTATCTTCGCAAGGGAGACAGCAATCTTTTCTGGATTGCTGTCATGGACTGGAGTGGCACCCTTCAGTGGATAACTCCTTCCTGCTCCATGCTGTACTATTACGCCACGCCGAGCATATAGTTAATGCTCAGTGTTGTAATAGTACAGTGCTTTCATAAGCTGTGGCTGCAGCATGACTTTTGGGTCTCAACTGTATTACAAAAAATACTACAGCTCCAGCGATTTAACCTCCCAAGTCGCTTGGGGTATGTCCAGGGGCGTAACTACCGGGGTAGCAGCGGTAGCAGCTGCCACAGGGCCAGGGACATTACGGGGCCCCGATGCTTTTTTTTTTTTTTTTTTTTATTAATAGGCCGTTACCGTAACGGGCCCTTTATACTTACCGTTCCCCAGGTCCCGCTCACTGCCGCCTGCGCTTCCGATTCTGCAGAGGCGGCTATGAGCAGGAGCAGGGATCGGTATGTGAGGCCACGGGCCGAACACCACAATCTCTGCTATCATTATACTCCAGGGTCTTTTCAGACCCCGGAGTATAATAATCGGAGGCCCAGGGGAGGTGAGGGAACATAAAAAACACTGTACTTACCTCTCCTGCGCTTCTCCAGGCTTCGGGCCTGTTTGGTGACGTCCCAGACCTCAGCGGACGTCTTTTTGTGTCGCGACGCCGGCCCTCGTCATGTGACGCCGGCCTGGTCCAAGATTGAAGAAGGTCGAAGTAGTAGCGACTGGACCGGAGCGAGGAACAGGTAAGCAACGTTGTTTTTTTATGTTTCTATCCTCCCCTGGGTCTCCGATCATTATACTCTGGGGTCTGAAAAGACCCCAGAGTATAATAATTGTTCATAGGTGGTCCACAATGGGACATATAATACTGTGTGCAGGGGCCACTATGGGGCAAAATACTAAGTGCAGGGGCCAATATGGGGAATAATAGTGTGTGTAGGGGCCACTATGGGGCATGATACTGTGTGCAGGGGCCACTATGGGGCATGATACTGTGTGCAGGGGCCAATATGGGGCATGATACTGTATGCAGGGGCCACTATGGGACATGATACTGTGTGCAGGGGCCACTATGGGGCATGATACTGTGTGCAGGGGCCACTATGGGGCATGATACTGTGTGCAGGAGCCACTATGGCACATAATAGTGTGGGCAGGAATGCGTTTTTTTGGGGCGGGTTGGAGGGGAGAGCTCCGGGGGGGCAGCGATTGGGGGTAGCGGTTCGGGGGGGGGCCCCATGTCAAATGTTCGCCTTGGGGCCCAGCCATTTCTAGTTACGCCACTGGGTATGTCTCTATCAGTTTTGCACATCAAGAGACTGAAATTCTTGCCCATTCTTCCTTGGAAAACAGCTCGAGCTCAGTGAGGTTGGATGGAGAGTGTTTGTGAACAGCAGTTTTCAGCTCTTTCCACAGATTCTCGATTGGATTCAGGTCTGGACTTTGACTTGGCCATTCTAACACCTGGATACGTTTATTTGTGAACCATTCCATTGTAGATTTTGCTTTATGTTTGGGATCATTGTCTTGTTGGAAGATAAATCTCTGTCCCAGTCTCAGGTCTTTTGCAGACTCCAACAGGTTTTCTTCCAGAATGGTTCTGTATTTGGCTCCATCCATCTTCCCATCAATTTTAACCATCTTCCCTGTCCCTGCTGAAGAAAAGCAGGGCCAAACCATGATGCTGCCACCACCATGTTTGACAGTGGGGATGGTGTGTTCAGGGTGATGAGCTGTGTTGCTTTTACGCCAAACATAACGTTTTGCATTGTGGCCAAAAAGTTCGATTTTGGTTTCATCTGACCAGAGCACCTTCTTCCACATGTTTGGTGTGTCTCCCAGGTGGCTTGTGGCAAACTTTAAATGAGACTTTTTATCTTTGAGAAATGTCTTTCTTCTTGCCATTCTTCCATAAAGGCCAGATATGTGCAGTGTACGACTGATTGTTGTCCTATGGACAGACTCTCCCACCTCAGCTGTAGATCTCTGCAGTTCATCCAGAGTGATCATGGGCCTCTTGGCTGCATCTCTGATCAGTCTTCTCCTTGTTTGAGATGAAAGTTTAGAGGGACGGCCGGGTCTTGGTAGATTTACAGTGGTCTGATACTCCTTCCATTTTAATATGATCGCTTGCACAGTGCTCCTTGGGATGTTTAAAGTTTGGGAAATCTTTTTGTATCCAAATCCGGCTTTAAACTTCTCCACAACAGTATCACGGACCTGCCTGGTGTGTTCCTTGGTCTTCATGATGCTCTCTGCGCTTTAAACAGAACCCTGAGACTATCACAGAGCAGGTGCATTTATACGGAGACTTGATTACACACAGGTGGATTATATTTATCATCATCAGTCATTTAGGATAACATTGGATCATTCAGAGATCCTCACTGAACTTCTGGAGTGAGTTTGCTGCACTGAAAGTAAAGGGGCCGAATAATATTGCACGCCCCTCTTTACAGTTTTTTATTTTTTACAAAAGTTTAAAATAACCAATAAATTTCATTCCACTTCACAACTGTGTCCCACTTGTTGTTGATTCTTCACCAAAAAATAACAATTTTATATCCTTATGTTTGAAGCCTGAAATGTGACAAAAGGTTGAAAAGTTCAAGGGGGCCGAATACTTTTGCAAGGCACTGTATCTATAGGGAAACCACTGGCGTTTCCATAGGTATAATTGACATGCTACGATTTCCAAAACTGTGACTGTTTTGGAAATCGCAGCGTATCCTCTGCGTGTATTTTACTGCAAAGTGGGGATGGGATGGGTCCCCATGTGGCGAAAACCCACAGAAAAAAAACATGGCATTCTAGCAAATCTCATCCACACATTGCGGAAAAATATGTGCAGCAGACGCACTGCAATTTCCAAACCCCCTAATGAATCCTCCCTTTATAGTTATAATTCCCCCTCCTATCCACCCCTTATACTATTAATATACCCACAACTACGCTGAAAAAAGAAAAAAAAAAGTCATACTCACCTACCTGTGATGCTGTTGAATGTAGCCGCCGCCGCTTCCAGGAGGTGCAAGAGGGGTGTCCGGCTATGATTCCTTGTTTTAGGTACTTGTAGTACCCCGTCTGGACACTGTTCTGTTTCTTCACCTCTGTAATTGACTTTTCACCACACCCATCTCTTACACTTTTGTTTCCCTCTAATAGTTAATCTCAGCCTTGCTTTGTGATTGACAATTTATCTGCCAATCAAGCCTGGGGCGGGTTCTGGACTTCCTATAAACTGGTCATCAGCCAGCACATGGTTGCTGGCTATTGTGACTCTGTCCTTGCTAAGCGTTTATCTTGCTATTGCATTGTATTACTGACCTTTGGCTTTTCTTGTGACTTCTCTTTTGAATTGTGATTTGGTACTGCTTTGTCTCTCTGGCTTTGACCCATGGCTTGCTTATGTCTCTTCTGTGTTGTTTTGTCCGCATTTTGTGCTGTCACTTATCTAGAGAAGGGACTGTTGCCCAGTTGTCCCTGTTATTAGGACAGTTGAGACAAGTAGGCAGGGACAGGGGCTGGGTTGAGTTTAGAAATCATTGTCTCTGTTATTCCCTTTCTCCCAGGTTTCTGCAGCAGCACTGGGGAATTGCTCAACTGGCAATTCCCTAACAGTAGGACTTGCTCCTCAGCCCCAAATTCCCTACACTTCTGGTGCTCATTAATCCTCATAAATTTGGACCATTTTAGTTTTCTCGTGAAAAGAGCTATATCCTTGACCCACGAGAAAAGATGACATTTTATACCCTTGTATTGCAGTGTCACCTGGTCAATGAAAAGGGTTCTATGCAACAGATTGATAACTTGTAGATCATCACCACTTTCTTGTTCTTAATCTAATCCCGTGTCTTTATCAGCCCCTAGAGTTACATTCTCTCTAGTTGTTCAATTTCTAACTAATTAGCCGAAGTTGGAACTGGTTGGTCCACACGGGCCCTGAATTGGTATTGAGTTATCAGGGGCCCTTTGGATAAATAAAACAGGTGGATCATTCAGTTGTGTTCTCTTTCACTCAGTATTACCGCTGTCCCATCATATCATTACACATCTGGATCTCAGAGATCCCCTATTGTGTTGATTCTGATGATGACAGATCTGTTCAGGATATCGGTGTAGGAGGTATCATAGTCTCTGAGGATGATGCCTCCATTGCACCTCTTATGGCAGAGAGGTTATCATAAGCTCTGTTTTCCTTAAATTCTTGACGTTCCCTTTAGGAAACTGAACATGTTTTCTATTTTTAATGAATGATATATATCTCTAAATATTAATTTGCAAGTCCCTCTCTTTTTTTTTTTTTTTACCATACTCTGGATCTGTGGCAAAAATTCTTCATTTATCAATGGACCCTTTTTAAAATCTTCTGTTCCTCATGCAATATCACTGATATGTCACCTCCACTTCCAATTTTGCATTAGGTATAAGTGATCTGTAGTCTAATTTATCTATAAGTATAAAAGCTAAGCTAGCCATGTACATTTATTTCACAGTTATAAAATATTCTGCCTTGTCATAGCATAACGTGCAAAAAAAAGGGAAGGAGAAATTAATTGTAAATGCCTACTGTCTGTAATGTTTGCAGGAACACAGACTTCTGTCTCATCTGTATACTAGAAGAATATAGTAGAAAATGATAAGTTGATTCTCAAAGTTGCCTGGCTGTCTGATTCCTGTGTTCACATCAGTAAGGCTAGATTCACATGACCGAGGTGCAAAAGGACAGTAAAAAACATTCATTTTTCATGGCCATCTTTCATCCGAGGGGTATCCTTTTTTGCAGAACCCCCATACATTTAGTGCATGGAGGGATCCCTGAAAACAGCCAAAAATGGGGCATGACCTATTTTTATACAGTCACGAATAATGTCAAAATAACGTTCATGTGAATAGCCCCATTCACTGACAATGAAACTATATTCCACCTATTTTCAGTATAGAAGTATAGTTGCTTCAGCTGAGGTAAAGCAATGGAGATTACACCAGTGTCTACTGAGTAGAGTCTTGTAACATGGATCAGAAAATAAATTATAATTTCTTCATATACTGTTATGTCACAGTGAACACAGTGCTCTTTTAGTGTGCATACCTGTGCTATGTGTGTATATATCTGTGCTAAGATGTCACAATAGGAGTATAGGAGTACATTGTTTCCAGTTAAGAAGAAGACTTAAGAAGTCTATAGTGATTTATAGAATGATGCATGACCTGTATGCAAATGACATGACTGTGTCACCTATGATACCCTTCTATCACAGATTTTATTAATTGATTTTGACCACCCCTAGGTGAATTTGCATATATTGATTTGGTTAATGCTTTCGTTCTGTCTATTTGGGGGCAAGAGCGTAACTTAAAGGGGTGCAATTGTACCAAGGGCCCTGAGCCTTTGGTTACGAAACTGAAAGATAAGAGTCAACTGGCATCCATATTGCTGAATCTGCCTCCCCCAGAGAGCAAAGAATTTGCCAAAGCAAAACATGCCACGACCCAAGTGTTTCAGGAATGGGCCCCAAAAATGCTAACTGATTATGCAGTATGTGGATATCTTATACAGTGGGGAAAAAAAGTATTTAGTCAGCCACCAATTGTGCAAGTTCTCCCACTTAAAAAGATGAGGCCGGCCTGTAATTGACATCATAGGTAGACCTCAACTATGAGAGACAAAATGAGAAAACAAATCCAGAAAATCACATTGTCTGATTTTTAAAGAATTTATTTGCAAATTATGGTGGAAAATAAGTATTTGGTCAATAACAAAAGTTCATCTCAATACTTTGTTATATATCCTTTGTTGCCAATGACAGAGGTCAAACATTTTCTGTAAGTCTTCACAAGGTTGGCACACACTGTTGCTGGTATGTTGGCCCATTCCTCCATGCAGATCTCCTCTAGAACAGTGATGTTTTGAGGCTCTCACTGGGCAACACGGACTTTCAACTCCCTCCAAAGGTTTTCTATGGAGTTGAGATCTGGAGACTGGCTAGGCCACTCCAGGACCTTGAAATGCTTCTTACGAAGCCACTCCTTCGTTGCCCTGGCGGTGTGCTTGGGATCATTGTCATGCTGAAAGACCCAGCCACGTTTCATCTTCAATGCCCTTGCTGATGGAAAGAGGTTTGCACTCAAAATCTCACAATACATGGCCCCATTCATTCTTTCATGTACACGGGTCAGTCGTCCTGGTTCCTTTGCAGAGAAACAGCCCCAAAGCATGATGTTGCCAACCCAATGCTTCACAGTACGTATGGTGTTCTTTGGATGCAACTCAGCATTCACTCTCCTCCAAACACGAGTTGTGTTTCTACCAAACAGTTCTACTTTGGTTTCAGCTGACCATATGACATTCTCCCAATACTCTTCTGGAACATCCAAATGCTCTCTAGCAAACTTCAGACGAGCCCGGATATGTACTGGCTTAAGCAGGGGGACACGTCTGACTCTGCAGAATCTGAGTCCCTGGCGGCGTAGTGTGTTACTGACGATAGCCTTTGTTACATTAGTCCCAGCTTTCTGCAAGTCATTCACTAGGTCCTCCCGTGTGGTTCTGTGATTTTTGCTCACTGTTCTTGTGATCATTTTGACCCCACGGGGTGACATCTTGCCTAGAGCCCCTGATCGAGGGAGATTATCAGTGGTCTTGTATGTCTTCCATTTTCTAATTATTGCTCCCACAGTTGATTTCTTCACACCAAGCTGCTTGCCTATTGCAGATTCAGTCTTCCCAGCCTGGTGCAGGTCTACAATTTTGTTTCTGGTGTCCTTCCACAGCTCTTTGGTCTTCACCATAGTGGAGTTTGGAGTGTGACTGTTTAAAGTTGTCAACAGGTGTCTTTTATACTGATAACAATTTCAAACAGGTGCCACTACTACAGGTAATGAGTGGAGGACAGGGGAGCCTCTTAAAGAAGAAGAAGTTACAGGTCTCTGAGAGCTAGAAATCTTGCTTTTTTGTAGGTGACCAAATACTTATTTTCCATCATAATTTGCAAATAAATTCTTAAAAAATAAGACAATGTGATTTTCTGGATTTGTTTTCTCATCTTTTTAAGTGGGAGAACTTGCACAATTGGTGGCTGACTAAATACTTTTTCCCCACTGTATCTCATCTCCTAAAAACAGAAATAACACCGGAAATAATGATTTTTTTTTTTAATCATTCTTCTTCAGAAATATGTTATAAAAAGTGATCAAAAAATCATATGAGCCCAAAAACAGTACCAAAACAAAGCACAGCTTAACCAGACCTGTCAACAGAAAAATAAAAATGTTACACCTCTATGGCAATGCAATAGTAATAGATTTTTCCCCTAAATGAACATCAGATTAATAGCAGTTTACAACAGTGACACCTGACTTTGATTCTGACAATGACTTTGACTTTGACTCTGACAACGACTTTGACTTTGATTCTGACAACGACTTTGACTTTGATTCTGACAACGACTTTGATTCTGACAACTTTGACTTTGACTCTGACAACGACTTTGACTCTGACAACGACGTTAACTTTGATTCTGACAACGACTTTGACTTTGACTCTGACAACAACTTTGACTTTGATTCTGTCAACGACTTTGACTTTGATTCTGACAACGACTTTGACTTTGATTCTGACAACGACTTTGACTTTGATTCTGACAACGACTTTGACTTTGATTCTGACAAAGACTTTGACTTTGATTCTGACAATGACTTTGACTTTGATTCTGACAACGACTTTGACTTTGAGTCTGACACCTGACTCTATGCAGTTTCTGGGCTGGTTGTAAAACTTAGATGACTTCTGACTTTCATATCTGATTGAGTCACAAGTCAGCAGTCAGCTATGAAGCACATACAATGTTACACTGTGATTGGCCAGGATGACTGACCTCTGAGTGACCTCACTGCTCACACTCAGGAGTAGAAGATCCTTGTATAAGGCTGCAGGCTGAGAGCTCCATGAGTCTGATAAAAAGTTGTCTGGGCTCTGCATCTTTTACAGGCCGTTCCGTCACATGGATAGCATGTTATATTCTGTGGGGCCTCTGTGGAAAATTATAATGTGGGGGGGGTTCTGGAGATAATGTTATATTATGCATTATGCTCTCCAGAGGGGCCCCCCAGTATAATGCTCCACAGTGGTCCCACACAGTTTAATATGCTCTCCAGAGGGGCCCCCCAGTATAATGCTCCAAAGTGGCCCCACAGAATATAACATGCTCTCCAGAGCCCCCCCACTTTATAATACTCCATAGAGATCCCACAGAATATAACATGTTCTCCAGAGGGCCCCCTCCCCAGTATAATGCTCCACAGTGGCCCCACACAGTATAATATGCTCTCCAGAGCCCCCCTCCCAGTATAATGCTCCACGGTTTCCCCACACAGTATAATATGCTCTCCAGAGGGGCCCCCCAGTATATTATACTGTGCGGGGCCACTGTGGAACATTATACTGGGGGGGGGGCTCTGGAGAGCATGTTATACTGTTTTGGCCCACTGTGGAGCATTATACTGGTGGGGGCTCTGGAGAGCATATTATACTGTTTTGGGCCGCTGTGGAGTATTATACTGGGGAAACCTCTCTGGGCAGTATATTATACTGTGTGGAGACCATTTCTGGAGCATGTTATACTGAGTGGGGTCACTGTGGAGCATTATTCTGGGGGGGCCATCAGCAGAGCATATTATATTGCGTGGCGCCACTGTGGGGCATTATTCGGGGGGTACTAATGAGCATTATACTAGGGGGCCGGCCCTCTGGAGAGCATATTATACTGCGTGGGGCCTACTGTGGAACATTATACTGGGGGACGCTCTGGGGAGCATAATATATTGCGTGGGGCCACTGTGGAGCAAAATACTGGAGGGGGCACTGTGGAGCATTATACTAGCGGGTGCCCTCTGGGGAGCATATTATACTATGGGCCACTGCGGAGCTTTATACTAGGGGAAGGGACAGTGTGGGGAGCCTGTTATACTGTGTGGGACCACTGTGGAGAGTATTATATTGTGTGAGGCTTTTCAAGAGCATATGATACTCTGTGGGGCCATTGTAGAGCATTATACTGGGGGTTACTGTGGGGAACATATTATACTGTGGGGGACCACTGTGGATCATTATACTGGGGGAACCCCTCTGGGGAGTATATTAAACTGTGTGGAGGTCATTATGGAGCATGTTATACTGTGTTAGGCCACTGGAGCATTATACTGGGGGGGCATTGTGGGGTGCATATTATACTGTATGGAGCATATTATATTGTGTGGGGCTGCTGGAGAGCATATTGCACTGTCTGGGGCCACTAAGGGGTAGTATACTGTGTGGGCCACTGTGGGGTATTATACTGTGTGGAGTCTTACATATCATGTGGGGCCACTATGGGGGGCTCAGGGGAGCATTTTATACTGTGTGGGGTCACTGTGGAGCATTATATACCATGTGGGGAAACTGGAGGGCTCAGGAGAGCATTTTATACTATAGAGCATTATATACCATGTGGAGCATTATACTGTGGGGGGGGGGGGGGCTCACAATTCCTGCTGGCAGCCCTGTGTGCTATCTCTGCATCACAGCTCCCTCACTATAATCTTGCACATACGTGTAGTGCTCCATGGCCATGTCATTCCCCATACAGTACTGTGCATGAGCATTTATAAGGGTAACTATTATTTATGAGGGGGCTATTATTTATAAGGGAGCAGTATTATTTTTACGGGGTGTCTGTTACTGATAAGGGGGGATATTACTGATACAGGGCACTATTTATCATTTATAAGGGAGCTATTACTGATAAAGGTGTAATATTATTTATAAGGAGGCGCTATAATAACTGATGACTGGGTGCAAAAATCTATTATGTGGTACAAAGGTGCTCATTTGAATTGTGTGTGGTAAAATGGGGCTTGTTATTACTTTTTTGTTGGCAGAAAGGAGGCGTTATTATAGGGGTTGTCACTGGAAGACGATGGTGTTGTTGGCATATCAGCATTTGGGGCCCCGCTTTTAATTTTGCCCAGGGCCCCACTTTGTCTAAAACCAGCTCTGGTTGTGGGTACTACAGCTATATCGCTTTCAAGTATCTGAGATATCTCTGCAGCACCCGTAACCGTCACTGTCAAGAATTTGTTCTGGGGGGGGGGGGGGGGCTGGGCAAAAGTTTGCACCGGGGCCCACAAGACTTTTGTTACGCCACTGCTCATATGACTTTATTTGCAGCAATCTTAATACTTGCTCATAACATTAGTAACAAACTGACATATTGAGCAGATGAACAACCATTACTTTATGCTTAAACGATCTAGTTGATCTGCTGTTTTGTGAAGGCGTTCTTTGTGACGTTGTGTATGTACCAGACAAAACACAACATAGCAACCTCTATGGAAATGTTGGTGTATGGAACATCCAACGCATAGGATGCTTTGGGACACTTTAAAGATGATAGTGCCCTAATTTTACATGTTGTTTGTTTTATAGTCCTTCTGTACTATTGCAGGGGGTCATATATAGGATTGTAGTGACCTATTCCCATATATAATAGGGAATAGTTGAATAGGGAATATATGTTTTCAGGAAGGCAGCCTGATACATCCCCCACTTCTGTACCTATAGAGTGGACGATATTATTCTATTCTAATGGTTATTAATAAACTTTAATTTTATATTGTCTATATCAAGCAGATATTCTATTGCCGTAATTGTACCAACCCATAGAATAAATATAACATGTTACTAATGCTGTACAGTGAGCAGCAAAAATTTAAATGTTAAAAAGCAATGTCAGATTTAATGGTTATTTTGTATTTTTTTTATTTTTAAATCCCACACAGAAAGAGTTAATAAAATTTAGTCATAAGTAATAGGCATTCCAAAATGGTGTAATTAAAAATTACTTCTTATCCCACAAAAAAACAAGACCTCATATGGCTACATCACCAGAAAATAAAAAAAATATAGCTTGTACAATGCGAAGACATAAACATGAATTGCTGCATCTTTTGGACAAAATTGGCTGCAGCAGGAAGGGAAATGTGTCAGCTGTGCTTGCGTAGGTATTGTCAAGATGAAAAATTTGAGGCTAAAACTACATTTTATTGGAAAAAATTAATTTCACACTTTTACATCCCAATGTTAATAAATTCTGTCAAATACCAGTACGATCAAAATACTCTCTATAACCCTTGATAAATTCCTTGAGGGGGTCTAGATTAAAAAATGGGGTCACTTTTTGTGGGTTTTCCATGTTTTAGCACCTTGGGGTAGTTGAGAGAATTTGCATAACAAATTGTGGGATGCATTTTTTCATTTAACCCCTTGTGAATAAGTGAATTCTAGCATTAAATGAATTAACAAACTTCCTATATGCTGTTTTGACTTATTTAAAGGGTGCAGTTTTAAAAATGGGGTGATTTATGGGGGTTTCTAATACAGAGTCATTTTAAAGCCCCTTTAGAACTGAATTAGTCCCTTGAAAAATGGGTTAGGAAATCTTGAAAATTTAGAAAATTGCTGTTTGATTTGTAAGACTTATAATATCTGAATAACGTTAAAGGAAGTTTAAAGGAAGTTTAAAGCATGATGCCAGCATAAAGCAAAGATATGGTAAATAATATTTATGAAGTAATTTGGGTAGTGTGACTAGATATGTATGGCATGTAATTTTAAAGTTTGGAAACAGCATTTTTTCCTAAATTTTCTTAGTTTTTCAGAATTAAACACAAAACATACAGACCAAAATTTACCACTAATAGGATGTAAGATGTGTCATGAAAAAACAGTCTCAAAATTACTTTGGTGAGTTAAAGTGTTCCAAAGTTATTACTACATAAAGTGACACATGTCAAAAACTGTCTGCGGTGGGAAAGGGTTAAAAGTGTTAAACCTGTAGGCCTGAATGATGTCATTTCTTTCACCCCTTTTATATAAATCTCCTGACGGGTGTCGTATACCAGGTAGGGGACAGTGGCCGAGGACAATTATACCTACGGAAACGCCGGCAGTTTCCCTGTAGGTATAACTGAAGTAGAAAGTCTGCAGAGGAAAACTCTGCGGACTTTCTGTGAAAAGCGTTGTGGGAAAAACCGTGATATGTTTCCGCCGCGGTTTTTCCTGCAGCACTTTTTCGCTGTGGCCCACTACGCGGGTTCTTAGCCTCAGGCTGTGTTTACATATATCAATTGCGTCTGGTTGGTTGGTTTTATGCCTGAGCCGGAAACAACTGGTGGCACTATGTACAAAGCATAGCTAAATATATGGCAGAAAGCCTAACTGGGTTATGCAGCAAAATCATTATCCACAACACTAAAGTCTACATGTAAAAGTTATACTGCTTGTACAATTTCCAAACTTACTGTATACATGTTTGTCCACAGCAACCTAAAAGTTGTAAATCCACTCAGATCTGAAGAAGTGTAGGGTAAAATTCAGCAGCAGCTTGAGAGAGCATTGGATGCAATTACTGCTTATTGAGGTGTAACGTGAAGCTTCTGGGCCTCAATGCAAAATCTGTAATGTAGCCAACAGCCTACCTTTTGCCATTTAGAATAGTGGTATATATTAGGTAGCAGAAGGGTCTTTGGGCCACTTCAGGGTATAGGGCCCAATAGCGACTGCTACTGCGGCATCCACAATGCTCCTGATTGTATTGAACAGCTTTGCTCCTTAACTCATTAATAACTAATGAAACATGGCAGACATGAAGTTTTACCCTTTGTTTACATATCAGAAAACAATGTTAGCACTCTATAAGTATATAAATGATATATTAACGGTTTTCTTCAAAAGAACAAATAAACAGAAACAAGTGATAAAATGATTGTGCTTCATTAAACAAAGAATTCTTTATTTAATTACAGTTAGATCATTACAATGAAAAATAACCACAAGTCACAGTCACTGTATTGTCTTACAGAGTCAAAGAGAGTGGAAGATTCCATGAGGCACATAGCTAAGAGCTAAGGTGTGGAAGAAGAGAAGACTTGAATATATCAGTGAGATCTGGAACCCCTCATTATAAAGGTCCAGTGTGTGTGAGCCCTCCATCCTTCTGCTGGTAGCTCACAAATCATGTCTGTCAAGAATATTACTCTCGAAACCTTACTCCTACATACCCACCACAAACAATGGATGTGAACAGACTTGTGCACTCAGAATACAAGTCCTGTTTCCAGGTTTTAGGGAAATACAGGAGAAGTGGCTTTACCTGTTAACAAACTGCATGGAAATAAAACCTAGAAACTCACCAGTCAATATACGTGGATTGTTAGCCAAAGAGGATATTTTCATTTGCATCAATAAATGGCAGATGCAGATTTCTACTAACATTCTTAAATACACTCAACTGTGATCTAATGAACATCAATTTTATTCCTATGCAAATCTAGGCAAATTGTGCTATGAAGACATGCCTTCCTCCCCCTCGTATTATCAATTCCTTATATATTGCGATTGATGCTAAATCTTTTACTGGCCTTATTCCTAAATACAAGTTCCCATTTACATTTGTAGATTAATGTTTAAATAGAATATTTTAGTTACACTAATGGGGTTACATATATACTGCTTCTGGCAGTTTCCATTTTCAGCTGAAATGTAAAAGACACTTTGTACACTGGGTTTATTAGGGCAATCTGTGGACTTTAATATGATACAGTATTTATATGAAATATAACTTAGATGTTCCAAATTCCAATGCAAAGATTACAAACAATCCCTTAGTTTAACATTAAAAGCATCTTTTGTTAAGAAAACTTTATGTTCTGCTTTTAATTACAAAGCAGAGCAAATAGTATTTTCTTAAAGCTAGACACATCAGTGAGCTTATTCTATTTTGTGTCTGCAACAAATGCTGTTACAAATGGTAAACCAAAGGCAGGACAAGCACAGATCGATGATAAACACATTGGGGGAGATTCATCAAGCAAAATGCACCAGAATCCTGGTGAAATTTGTGGCGAAAAACTGTCTAATATGTTATGCACCACGTTTATCAAGTATTTTAGACACTTTTATAACCTGTATGACAAGGTGTACATGGTTTTGCGAAAAGGGGAACAGCGTCACTGAAGGGGTGTGGCCTAACATGCAGCGATATGGTGCAATAATACCAAAATTTTGACAGCATTGATAAATCCATCACATTGATCTGTTTTTGTTTGCATCAGCCTATTACACTGGCTGATGCAAAGTACATGAGGGAGGTTGTTCAGTTGTATTGATTATCGGCTGCACGCCAAAGTTTACACAGGGCAATGTGATGCCTATAATCTAGTTATTGACTATAATTTAGTCATGAGATGACTATAACTATGCAGCATAAAAGATACAATCAGCCAAAAAACAGCAGCACAACACATGGGTCAGTCATCAAGATTGAACTTCTAGGAGAATTGGCCTGATATTCAGGCCATGTAATAGGCCCTTACATGTGTTTGTACAAATTTAGCTGCAAAGAGGTAAAAGTGTGCAGCTGCAACTTATAATACTAGTTAGTCTCCTATTTATAACTGTCATATTAGAGAGGCATAATTACAAATATGTATAGATGGATTTAAAATATCACTTGGTGGATGCAAGAATGAAGACATATGTTGTCCTTTGCACATCAGGACAAAGATGCTACTAATATTTACTATTGGAGCCAGTATAAAACATATTTCTGCATGGTATAAAAGTAGAGATTCATATGATCACTCATGAGGGTGATAAATTAGAGAAAGAAGCAGAGATCTATTATACTATAAGTAAGGTTTTGAGGGTAGAAGATTACTGTTATTTTCCCTTTTTGGTAGAATAAGCTGATCACTGAGTATCCTGATGTTGAGCCTCCAAAACTCCTCCAGTCTTCCAGTATAAGAGATATTATTTTTACATCCTTTTCACCCAGAATATGATTTTTGTAATTACAAATAATAAAAAATGTGCTGCGTAGTCAACAGAAATGCATAAGCACCTGCATAAATTTCTGCATCTTTATTTATTACATGCCCTTTATTTGAACAATTATAAAACTCATATACATTGGCTAGCAATCCAATTTCAAGGTATTTTTGACTGAAACATCATATTTTTTAGTCTACAAAAATGTGATACTTTGTGGCCCATAAGAGATGATTAAACATTAGAAAACTATTGCAGTTGAAAACATTATAACAGAGAAAACAGCGCAGATAGACAGTCAGTGGTTGTCACCAAAAATATCTCAACCTATAACTTATTCTGTAGTCAATCCAAATTCTAATGAAGTACAACTATGATAGCCAACATTTATATAGGCAGCCAGTCTTTAATTTAGCGTATATCTCTAGCAAGTAAAGTAAGCTTGCTTCTTATTGGGAACAGTCAGATACAGTAGGTCAGTATTCCCTAAACAGGGTTTCACAAAATAATAGGGTTCCTTGGAGCCTTGTTATTGGTTTCCTAAAAAATATGAACAGTAAAATATGTCACTTGTATAAGGCCTCATTCACACATCCACATACACAGACATATGTGGTCCGTGATGTTAACAGTTAGCACCTCACCCTGCTCATTTACAAGTGGTGTGCTGTCCATGGTTGATCTGCTTTTCACATCTGTGAAAAGCAGATCAACTTTTGTTTGTTTGTTTGTTTCATTCTGTATACTTTGTAAGTCTCGATCTGTGAAAAACGGATGACACACGGATGTTATTTGTTTTTGTTTTTAATTTTACCCATAGACTTTCGTCGATGTGAAGCATCAGTGAAAAAAAAAATGTCTACCTATGGTCTGCAAAAAATCATGGATGTCTGAATAAACACATTGGAATGAATGGGAATGATATGCGGACATGTGAATAAGGCCTAACTGTATCGACTGCTGAGTACTCTCATTGTAAAAAAATTGAGAATTACTGTTACAGGTGATGCTTAGGTATAGGAAAGAACACAGAATTATAGAATTTTTTTCAATGTTCTTTGTAGTTGTCATCACATGGGACCTTTTGGAGTTCAATTCTTGTTGAATAAGTCAGCACGGACTGACTGCCTATTCATTTGAATAGAGTTTCCATTCAAATGAGAAAAATACCTGGCATTTCCACTGGTACAGTAGCAAGCAACATACATGCATAACCAGCTTGTCAACTTTCAACACCGTTTTAGCCATTTCTACTACATGTTTAGGTTGGATTGACGTGTTGTTCTCTTTTTGATGGCTGCAATAATTCTAAATTTACAGAAAAAATGTTTTCTGTCATAAAAAAAGGAAAAAATGTGGCAAAAAGGGTGAACCCAGCCTTATGCCAGTAGAACAAATGTTGGATATCGAAACAAAACAATAAAATGCAAAGTTCCATTACATTCAGTTGTATTTATTATTAAAATAATACTGATATAACGTAATCATTAATATGTAAATATGACGATAAATCTACTATTTTGTGCAGATATTCACTACACCTTAGTTAATTGTGATACATGTTTCTTAAATCAAGGTTTGGTAATAATGAAATAACAGATAGAGGTGAACATATGCATGCCAAATTGTGACTGACATCAAAATAAACTAATATTTACATGCGTTCTTATCTTACACATGATCCTTTTAGCCATGGTTGTATCCCATTGATTTAAAGGAATTGAGAACATGAGGTAGATAAGAGAGGGGCAAACCAAATTACATATCTGAGGAATCATGGGTCCGTTTTACCACATTCAGGATCCACTGCAATAAATTGTGTTTTTATTTCTTCTAAAGTAGCTATACACCAACCATACTGGAGAACTGTGCTGAAAAAGTTCTTAAACTATCAAAATGTGTTTTCAGTAAAATAAAGTAATATGATTACATACATACTATCAAAATCTAAGCACTTACTCAGGTATATATCTAAAGCTATGTGTTATGCATATGCATCTTCTATTAAACAAATTGACATATTGTCACATTTTGAAAGCTTCTACTGTGTCTTATATATTGTAGAAAAACAGCAGGAAATGGTGATAATAGTATATTATATGTTCAACCTTTAAAAAATAACAGCTCAACAAAATCTAAGCCTGACTAGCTAAACAGCATTGTTTGATCAATGCCAATTGATATAAATATTAAAATAATATAATCACCACATTACCTGAAATTAAAATATGCAAATATGTGGAAACCGCATTCCATGTGTAAAATAAACATGCTGTGTTGTGTAGTTGTAAATACAGCAAAGTACTATAAATGTATATTGAATGCTATTTCCCTGTGCAGTAACATATTAACAATCCCATATGGCTGTTAATATGGAAAATGAAGTCTCAACCCACAAATCAAAAACCATGATGTAAGATATGGTCAAAGACAGGATAAGGGTATGTTCACATCTGCATTGTTTAATCCATTCTTCTGATCCTAAGACGAACTAGAAGATTGGAGTAAACAACAATAAAGGCAGATCCATCTAATGACAGACAATGGGACCTGAGAGACCCCATTGACTATAATGTGGTCTTTTGGCTATCCAATGTTTTCTCCCTGAAATCGACTGGTATAAAAGTTGGGCTTGCAGGACTTTTTTTTATCCGCGATTTCAGACAGACTTTCATCAGACAAACTCTGATGCTGATTTCAACATAGCATTATCCCAAATATATCCGTTGAAGAAGTTTTTAGAGAACCTATCCTAGAATTTAGACATTGTAAAATAAACGTTGACTAAGCAAACCAGACACTGTGCATTAAACACCAAAACTAAAAAGAGGCAGATATGTTTGCAGTGGGCTAAATAAAAGCAATTCAAAATCAGTATACAGATGTTACAGAATGCAGAAAGCTTAACGTTTAGACTTTTAAAACAGGATGTGGCACTGCCTACAGACACAGCCCTTCCATTTTAGGCCTCATTCACACATCCACATCTACAGACGTGTGAGTTCTGTGCTATTTATGGACCTCACCCTGCTCATTTGCGGATTGTATGCCATCTGTGGTTGAATTGCTTTTCATGTCTGTGACAAGCAGATCAATTCTATTTTTCTTTCATCCTATATTTTGTATATCTCTGATGTCATCCGTTTTTTTTCATGGGCCAATAGACTGTCATTGATGTGATGCATCAGCATCCATAAAAAAAACAGACTTGCTGACGTCTAAATAAGCACATTAAAATGAACGGGTAGATATGGGGTCTGTGAGAACAGCGGACTGCATACATATGTGAAATGCGGACGTGTGAATAAGGCTTTAGTCAGTAAAATCAAAGCCAACATCAAAATTCCAGGTGAAGTAGACTTTGAGATGTGTTAGATGGTCAACCAGAATACCTGCATGATTATACATAGACAAAAAAAATACAGAAACAAAAAATGAGAACACCATCAACAAGCTTGGTGTATCTTGCTACACTTCATTTTTCCTCCTCCATGTATGGCAGAGGAGGATCTTCACCTCTGCAGCAGTGAAATAAACACAACTAGCTGCAGAGACCACATAGACACAGTGATTAAATCGCCTTACTCCTCAATCCAGCATGGAATTCAATTTCAATACAAATTCCCATTAAATAATGTGGAAAGGTCCTTAGTTTATGATTGTAAACATGTTAAGTAGGCTAGACCTATTAGAGAGTGTACACGGGAGATTGAACCCTTCCAGCACCATAAGAAACCAGTCCAATGTACAATTCTCTAACCTTACCAGATAAACTATCACCTGGACCCCGAGAAGCTGGGGACCATCAGTATTTTGTGTGCAGCAATGGCTTTAGAGTTCCTGTCTGTTGTAAATCCACACCGCCCCCGTTTTTGAACAGTCAGCCCCATTAGTTATTGTGCAATTTATCAGGAGCAGCAAATTAAAGTGAAATCTTTACTGTACAATTTTGGTAGCAACACACGCACAAAACAGAACAAAATACACACTTCCCTGTCTGCTAGAGGGTTAATCTCCCAGCCTTATATAAAAAATAAAACCAGAGAGGCTGGATCTCACAGCTAATCTACAGAGTATACCTTATTGCCTATAGCAACAAGAAACATGAGATCCTGTCTATATACATATACAGTATATTGTGTGTGTCAAGCTAATGAAGATTCCATTGCAAGCAAAAAGACCTAAAAATAACAGCACAAGGTATATACATCTTTCTGACAGCAAAGAAATACTGAACATGATACAAGTTCTGTGAGGGTTTGTGCCGACAAAGTGAGGAAAGAAGTTCATTCCATAATCTATATATTAAACAGAGATAAAGCAAAATTAAGAGATTAAAAACAGAGCATAAAAAGATTAGACAAGAGCAGACATTTATAGTACAGTAATTATATTAATACTTCTAAATATAATAATAGCAATAATAAGTAGAATAATGAGTTGCAGGTTATTAACTAGAAAATCCCAGCGCTTTTACTATATATGAGAAGCATACGTGCAACCAGGTGCAAAATAGTAGAGGCTACAACTATAATCATCATCTAAAATTTTCTAATAGAATATATTAAATACTTCATTTAAAAATATTACAGGTGTTGATGAGGCACCGGGAGGTATTCTATAGAAAATCATTATGGGATATATATATATATATATATATATATATATATATAGTGTCCTGTTAGAAGTTAGGTCACTCTTTATGAATATATGGCACATTTGTGATTATGGCACACAGGTGCAGATTGGTCAGGGTCCTAGTTTTACCCCTGTGTAATATAAGTAGATATGCACAGATCCTGGCATGGTGCACAGACTAGTAATCCCCTACTCATTTACTTTTTATCAGCTAATTCAAAGAGGGCTTCCATGTAAAATCCATATACTGTAGTACAGAAGATTGCTCCAGTAAAGTCATACAGTATTCATCAAAAGCATACAAAGCAGTCTTTTTGATCACTGATCTGCCCTTCTGGAACAAACAAGGGAATTGTTAAACATCTCACGTACAAATAAACAGTTAAGGATATTTTTTAATATTGAATCCAGTTGTGCATGTCCAAAGAAATGGGGACATGCACAACTCTGACGCTAGGTTCACACTTGGGCCTGGTGTTTGTCTGCTGCCAAACCATTAAAAAAAACAAAATCCAAAAAACGTATTGGTCCCAAATGGATTCCAAACGTTTAAACAGCAGATACTCGAATCCGTCTTTTTTGACAGATTAGTCAATGGGTGTCCAAGAAATAAAACTGTCCGTTTGTGTCCTTTTTGACAAATCCATTTTTTTTTTCACTTCTTCATTCTGAGCATGCGCAGAGGGAAAAACGAATTGCAAAACAAACACAAACAGATTGCTATCTGTTGGTAATGCGTTTGTGTCCTCCTTCATAGACCTCAATGTTAAAAAAAACAGATTCGTAGCTGTCTGTTGTGCATTATTATTTCTTGTACAGAGAAAAAGTCCTGCAAGTCCGCCTTTTTTCTACCCGTAAAAGAGCGGATACACAGCGGAAATGGTACAAACGGACACCTGTGGATGGTTTTTAAAACCCACTGAAAGCAATTGGTTTTCAAATGAAACATTCAAAATCAGTTTTTGAGGATTTTTAGATGGTTTTAAAAACTGATTTTGTCCGGAGAGCCGAACACTGATGTGAACCCAGCCTTAGCATGCCAACTATTGTGGCGTGTATGGAGGCTAATCTAATTCACAAGATTAACTTTAAAAAGGATCTATCACCTCCCCCAAGCATATTCAATCACTACCACCGCAATACAGAGCACATTAGTGATAAACAATATACCTTTGTTATATATGTCACTTTTGTAGCTTTGGGGAAAAACAAGCTTGAGGTCTTAAGCAAATGAGGCTTTGGGCGCACTGGGGGTGGAGCCTTCAGCCCTTTTGAGCACTACTATTGCTGCTCAAGTAGGATCGGTGATGTCATAGCAATGGGAGGATAACCCCTCACTGAATGGGACGGTGCAGGCAGTAGATGGTGGGGGTCTGAGTGGCAAAAGCAGTGCCCCATGGAGCTGAAGGTCCACCCCCAGTGCACCAACTGCTTAATTTGTATAAGACATCACAGTTATTTTTCTTTAAATCTACAAAGGTGACATACATGACAAAGGTATGTTATCACTGTAATGTGCTCTGTAATATGGTGGTAGCAGTTGAATATGCTTGGGGGAGGTGATAGACTCCCTTTAAGAGACTAGGTAGAGCTTGTTTAATTAAGTCCACCAAAAAACTTTCAGCAATCCTAAATAGATCCTCATATGTTTGACTATTTCTACAGATACAACATAAGTAAATTCAGAAACCAATATTTAAAGACAACCATTGTATTAAATGGTGTTGTAATATAAATGCTAGATCTCGTCTTGCTTATCAAATTGTGTGACCACTGGTTCCTATATAAGCCTCACTTTTGTGATTTTCAGAACCGCTTTTCACTACAAGCTTACCTAATATTTGACATGTAAAATATGTCACATTAGCAGTTAGGTATAATAGGTAAACTAGACAATCTCATGGTGCCTACAAAGAGAGGCATAACATAGATATGTAACAGTACTATCAGCTCATGTAGGCTTAAAAGAATGTGGGGGTTAAAACACATTCATCTCTAGAGCCTCTATTGCACACTATATGGTGTTATGCATCCTTTTTGTAAAGGTAGAACCACAATAGTTTAGCTCAGTTTATCACAAAGAACATATTTAAAGATAAGAATGTAGGAAAACACATGTGGTAATGAAACATACAACACAATTTGTACAGTAAAACAAAACTGCATTGAAATATCATTTGCAAGCTTATTTTGGAACAGACTTACAGGTGTTTTGTGGGAAGAAGAAAGTGTATAAAATAATTACGTTTGCAATATACTCATATTATCGTTTCTGCACTAATCCTGCACTAGGCCAGTAGGAACCATGGGGAACCATTCAGATTGGTGGTATCAATGTCACACTTGCATTTTAGACTAAGTTCACATTTACGTTGGAGACTCCACTGCAGAAATTGCCAGAAATAGGCGGAGAGAAAGGTCCATCACGGAGGACTTTTCTCTCTGCTGGTTTCAGTATAAAAACGGCAGACACCCAACAGACACCTGGTTGACTCCAGTCAACTATGGGGACTGCCAGTGTCCACGGGTAACCGCTGTTTTAGCGCTGTATTATAAACAAGGTCAAATAAGTTATTTATAAATCATCTAAGAATAGATTGACTCTAGGGGCAAGTGATTTGCATCAAAGTCAGTTCTAAATGGGGTTCTGTCGGACCTTTGAGAACTATTATTGTGTCATAAAGTGGTTCCCGAGTGGTTCCTTTGCTTCTCTGGAGGGCCAGTCTTTCCTTGGCTGAGATGGAAACTGTACAAAAATGGTAAAGTGAGCATATTATATTATTATTATTTAATATTTTGGGACTAAAAACATACAGTTTTCCCCAAAAAAGGACATTTAAGAAGGTGATTTCATATTAAACCTGCAGAACCAAACCATTTTTCAACCAAGTGGTGAATTTGAACATACTCTATATCATCATTGTTCTATGCACATGACTATTACAATTTGGCACCTGTGCAAGTTAAGGCTAATATAGCTTTGTTGACAAGTACTCAATCAATAATAGCATGTACTTTTATCTTGTATACTACAACATAACAGTAAATAACATCACGGTACTACAGCACAATGGCTTTTATAAAGATTTGTCTTTGGTAAATACATTTACCACATTTCATTGATAAAAAAAGGGACATGAATTAGAAACTTAGAGGTTAAATGTAGGGCGCTTACATTCCAAAATAATATCATAAAGTGATTTACAGCTTATTTGTGACCTAAATAAATGGTGTGATACATTTGATGCACCCAATAGTTCCTCTTTCTCAGAAATCATAGCGCTACTTGGATTGCTAGAAATGAATGAAATTTTTTTCAGAATTCTGAATAGTCAAAATATGAAAAGTGATTTGCTAATAAATAGCCATTAATCTTCTTACTATAAGATATGTTAAAAATCGGAACCTGATGTAGAAAGTCAAATTAAAGTTTAAATAATGGTAAATTTTTAATACACTGAAATCTGACTACAATTCTAATAAACAGTTTGTTTAATATTTAACACTGATTAAATATTAATATGCACAAAACCCCACTGCGCAGAGGAAATGTGACCGGGCAGCCTTTTCTGGATTAATGTAAAAAAAAATACATTCATATGGAAGTATATATTATGCATTTTTTTCTGGTTTTCACAGTGGAGGAACAACCAGTACTAAATATGCATAAAAAATAGATGGCATCTTATGTAGAAATGGCTGCATTCAATACATAGACCACAGAAAGGGAACGTTAGATTGCACAATACAACCTACATCTCAACAACCTGATTCATAGAGCAACCTGAACCTGAAGTTCCTTTTTCTGTGCAAGTCTATGAAAGCCTTACATCCAGGCTCTCATCATCTTACACAGCAAAAGTAACCTTTAGCCACTGTATAAATCAACGGGTCAGTCTACTGATGTTATGACCTGAGAGTGGATCTCTTTGATGGCAATATACGAAGATGGCCCTTCTTCAGACATCAATTTTTCCAGTACTAATGGGCTAAAGAACAATAAAATGTACTAGGAAGTAGCTTTAAGGTTGGGGCCCCCACGTGGAATGTCAATTATACCTATGGAAACACTGGCGGTTTCCCTATAGATATAATTGAAGAAGAAAGTCTGCAGAGGAAAACTCTGTGGACTTTCTGTGAAAAGCAATGATGGAAAAACCGCTAAACGTTTCCGCCACGGTTTTTCCTGCAGCGCTTTTTAGCTTTGGCCCGCTACGTGGGGCCTTAGCCTCAAGGCTGTGTTGTACAAGAGATAAGACAAGTACTATTTTTTTTTTTACTCTAGATATACAGTGTAACTTCCAATATAGTAATAAAATGTTATTTATCATTTATAAAGTCAGATACATGATCTACACCCCGACCCAATTACACCAGTAAGAATATTCCTCCATGCATTGGTTTCTCTTTTCCCTGGAAAATACACCACATGTTTATCATGCCTTACTTTAAATAATATCGGAAAAATGTCAGGAAGAGATGATTCTGAGGGTTTGCATAAGAAATCATGCAAAGCCTAAAATTAAGGATATGTGTGGCCCTGATCCATAACACAGAACATAAACAATGCTGTGGGGTCAAATGGTATCTCTGTGTACAAGAAGCATTGCTTCTTGGAAAAAATATAGTGCTTCACAGAGGCAGCACACAGAATGCCTATGGGCCCTCAATACAGATATGTCTACCACTATATATGGTTCATATGCATGTATAACTAATTTAAAGGGTTCTCAAATATTATATATTCTTCAGCTAAGGTAAAGTTTCAAACCAAATGCATACCATTGGTGCAACCTGTGAAATTGCACAGGGGTCCAGTAGATAAAGGGGCCATATCACCTCAACAGCAGCTTTCTGCTGTCTATTAGATTGTTGATGAATGCCTAAGCTAATGAACTTTATGGGTACGGATTACTGGTGGATTATTAGAGAGACATAAGGGTGTTTTATGCTGAGATATCGAAAAACAAGAGCCCCATAACTGTTCTTGCACAAGGGTCCTCAGGTGTCTGTGTCTACCCCTACTTTAACCAGCTAAAAAGAGATTCCCACTAATAACACTTATCTACATAGGATAGGGGACACATGTCTAATTGCTGTGGGTCCAACCACTGGGATCCCCAGCAACCATGAGAATGGGACTTCCTGAATGAACCATGTGAATGGTGAATGGAGGTGTGGTGAATATGGTCAGCCGCTACTCACTTCTATGGGATTAATAGAGATGGCTGTTCCGGAAGTCCCAAACAAGTGAATAAAGCGATGATTCACAGGTGACACTTGAGGACTCTAGTTCTTGTGATCTCTGGGATTCTCAGTGTTCCGACCCTCAGTGATCTGACACTTATCCTATATCATGTGGATCAGGGATGAGTCTTAATTGTGGAAAAAACCTTTAAAGGGGTTATCCAGTTTTTAAAAAACACATGGGCCAAATAGCAAAATGCATCAATACAAAACGCTTCCTAATATACTGTATATCTTGTTTAAATACAGCACCGTTTATCTGATTTATTTTCAGGTCAATGACCTCACAGTGATACTTCGTTTTTTATGTTCGCTCACTAGCCCTCTCTGTGAGCAATTCAATCCAGAAAACGAAACATCACAGGAGCATGTGACCTCGGATGTGGGAGTGATTTTATTGCAGGGGAAAAGAAGAAGAGAGGGGTACACAGACAGTGAGAGCAGGCAGATGAATCAAGGGAAATGTAGTTTGTCCACAGATTCACTGCATGTAAATATGTAAATAACAGTGATACAAGGAGCAGCAAGTAAAATAAAGCCAATTAAAGGATGCACAAGGGAACAGTATGTATTTAGCACAGCTGTGGATCTATTTGCAGGTAATTTGTGGAAGCTGGATTACCCCTTTAAACTAACACAACTTTTTACACTACTTTCAAAAAAGGTAAAGACTGATGTAATTGTGTTATTCATAAACTGTTTCTAAGCTCACAGCAATACAAATGTGCGCACTGATAATTCTATAGGGCCCCTCAGCCAGCCTGCTTCAGAGCAGAATGTTCAAGCTATAATGTACAAATATACACTGTACATTAGTCAAGCTCATTATTTGATTTTACTACAATGTAATTATAGATACAGATATAGATACAAAATTTATTAAACTGTTTCTGCCAGTTTTCTGGAAACAAATGTTGCCCTTTTTTTCGAGCGTACCACTTTTGGCAAGCCTTAGCCCTACAGATTTACTATAACTACCACCAGAAAACTGGCATGAGTTATAGCTGAAATCTACACCAGTCCATTTCTTGTATAGATTTCAATTTTGGCACATGGGACCTTCTGCGAGAGCCTCTTAATAATTCTCTTACATCTTCCACCAGCACTCACTATATTAAGACTGGTGCAGAATGCACCGGTCTTAATAATTATCTCCACAGTGTGAATAAAGGTTAGGTATAGCTGTCAGATTGATACTATTCTTAGTACTATTCTGATGATTTCATATCGATGGTATCATGTACAGTTTGGACAGATGTGAATTATGGCTTAATTTTCACATATTTTTTTAAAATTTGGAATGTTCACATGCAGGTGAAAACTGCGGCAAAAACGCATCACATTGTTTCCAGAGCATTTTTCATTGCTTTTTTGCAAAGTTTTGCTCTGCGGGCTTTCTGAACTATACGGAAAATGCCAGTTTGTCTGCAGGTATAATTGACATGCTGCGATTTTCAAAAACACAGCTTTTCCGTTGCAGATTTTTTTCTGCAATGTATGGATAGGATTAGCCAGAATCCCTTTCACTTTGCAGGTATTGTAAAATGCAGCATTTTTTGCCAAGGTGTTTTCACAACGCGGAGCTTTAGCATTAGACAAAAACTTAGGGGGAATGTACTGTACTAAACTATTTGCGCCATTATTCTGGATCTGTAAAACAGATTTAGAAAGTACATACACCAATTTTGCACCAAGCCTGCCATTTGTCTATTTTGCCAGGCATTATAGGCGTGGTCGAGATGAAGTTAATGTGGTTCACAAATTTATAAATTGTGACTATTGAAAAAAGTTACAAAACAGACACATTTTTACTCTAGCACCTAGGTGGAGCAGAAAGTGGAAAAAACAAAAAACAAAAATAACAGTCCATTATAGAAAAATGAATCAGAAACACTCCCTGGACTCTGCAGTGTAGAGAATAAATGGATACAGATGGACCTGTGTGGCATCACCAACATGTGACCAGTGCAGTGAGGGATGGAGCAGGAGACAGAAGTGGTGAAGGAACTGTGTTATGTCGCCATGACGTGAAGACAAGTGGTCAAGGACCTGTGTGATGTCAGCATCATACTGTATGTGTCCTGATCAGTGAGGGATGAATAAGTAGAGAGAAGTGGTGAAGAATTTGGCGAAGGACCTACGTGATATGTCAAGATCATGCGACCACTGCAAAGAGGGCAGATCGGTTAAGGGTAGCAGTGAAGGACCTGTGATGATGCTGTGAGGGGCAAAGCTGTGTATGAAGGTGAATAAAAAGTAGAGGTGCAGCAGAGCATCCGCCATCTTTAAAGACCCAGCATCCACCAATGTATGTCGAGAAGGTTTTAAGAAATACATTTTGATTCTTTCCGCACAAGAATTGACAAGACATTGCTTCCACATCATTGAATTATCATACAAATCTGTGTATCTTTCTCATGGCAGACAGTGAAGATAAAATCTATGTCTTACTTTATCTTTTGCTATATAAACATCTAAACATTAGAAGCTGGCTTTCATCACTTGTACAATACATGTAGTCTACCCGCAGGAAAAAATAAAGAAAAATATAGATCAAATTATCTACTTTCCATAGCTATTTATCCTTTTATTAATACAAAATAAAAGCTTTAAAGTAAACAGAACTAAGGCTAGGTTCACACCTGCGTCTGCACTCTGCTGGGCGATTCCGTTCCCCATCCCGCTTGAAAAATGCGGAGAGAAAAGCACTGCAAGCAGCGCCCTTTTCGGGCGGAAACCTAGCGGACCCCATTATAGTCTAGTCTTCCCGCGGGTAACAGTTTTTTTAAGCTGATTAGGTTTCCGTTTGGGGGGTACCCAAGCAGACCCCCGAATGGAAACCCAAACGCAGGTGTGAACCTAGCATAAATTGGCATAAAAACATAATATTTACATACAATATAAAAAGTAACAAAAAATAAGTAAACAAGGTACACACGTGGACAAAATTGTTGGTACCCCTCGTTTAATGAAAGAAAAACCCACAATGGTCACAGAAATAACGTGAATCTGACAAAAGTAATAATATATAAAAATTCTATGAAAATGAACAAATGAAAGTCAGACATTGCTTTTCAACCATGCTTGAAGAGATTTTAAAAAAAAAAGAAAACTCATGAAACAGGCCTGGACAGAAATGATGGTACCCTTAACTTAATATTTTGTTGCACAACCTTTTGAGGCAATCACTGCAATCAAACGATTCCTGTAACCGTCAATGAGACTTCTGCACCTCTCAACAGGTATTTTGGTCCACTCCTCATGAGCAAACTGCTCCAGTTGTCTCGGGTTTGAAGGGTGCCTTTTCCAGATGGCATGTTTCAGATCCTTCCAAAGATGCTCAATAGGATTTAGGTCAGGGCTCATAGAAGGCCACTTCAGAATAGTCCAATGTTTTCCTCTTAGCCATTCTTGGGTGTTTTTAGCTGTGTGTTTTGGGTCATTATCCTGTTGCAAGACCCATGACCTGCGACTCACACCAAGCTTTCTGACACTGGGCAGCACATTTCTCTCTAGAATCCCTTGATAGTCTTGAGATTTCATTGTACCGTGCACAGATTCAAGACACCCTGTGCCAGATGCAGCAAAGCAGCCCCAGAACATAACAGAGCCTCCTCCATGTTTCACAGTAGGGACAGTGTTCTTTTCAAGATATGAGCTGATGTGCCTTGTCAAAAATTTAGATTTTTGTCTCATCTGACCATTGGACATTCTCCCAGAAGCTTTGTGGCTTGTCAACATGTAGTTTGGCAAATTCCAGTCTGGCTTTTTTATGATTTGTTTTAGACAATGGTGTCCTCCTTGTTCGTCTCCCATGAAGTCCACTTTAGCTCAAACAACGACAGATGGTGCGATCTGACACTGATGTTCCTTGAGCTTGAAGTTCACCTTTAATCTCTTTAGAAGTTTTTCTAGGCTCTTTTGTTACCATTCGTATTATCCTTCTCTTTGATTTGTCATCAATTTTCCTCCTGCGGCCATGTCCAGGGAGGTTGGCTACAGTCCCCTGGATCTTAAATTTCTGAATAATATGTTCAACTGTAGTCACAGGAACATCAAGCTGCTCGGAGATGGTCTTATAACCTTTACCTTTTACATGCTTGTCTATAATTTTCTTTCTAAGCTCCTTAGACAACTCTTTCCTTCGCTTCCTCTGGTCCATGTTGAGTGTGGTACTCACTAGGTCACCAAACAGCACAGTGAGTTTCTGTAGCCCTATATACAGGCCCACTGACTGATTACAAGATTGTAGACACCTGTGATGCTAATTAGTGGACACACCTTCAGTTAACATGTCCCTTTGGTCACATTATTTTCAGGGGTACCATCATTTCTGTCTAGGCCTGTTTCATGAGTTTTCTTTTTAAAAAAATTCTGTTGAAGCATGGTTGAAAAGCAATGTCTGACTTTCATTTGTTCATTTTCATAGAATTTTTATATATTATTACTTTTGTCAGATTCAAGTTATTTCTGTGACCATTGTGGGTTTTTCTTTCATTAAATGAGGGATACCAACAATTTTGTCCACATTTATATATACAGCCTTCTTTATTAAATGGAATCTGTCAGCAGGAAAATCTGTATCATACTAATGAAAGTACCCTGTAAAGCGGTTTGTACACTTTACCAAAATGCCTTACTTATTCTGCATTGCAGCTCCATTTTCATGGAGTGTCTTATGCAAATTAGCTGAAGGGGGCTTTAGGGGTGCTTCTGATCCAGCTGGGGCTTCACTCTCTGTTCTAGATAACCGCCACAAATGCCACCCAGCTCTGCCCCCCCCCCCCACCCTGCACTGATTGAGTGACATCTCACACTTCATCACATGCTGTCTGCAGGTAGGGGTGTTTATCTGGAACAGAAAGCAAAGCCCTGACAGAAAAAGAAAGCCTTTTTCAGCTAATTTGCATAAGGATAAAACACTGATTTTCATGAAAATGAAGCTGCAATGTAGAATAAGAAAAGCATCTTTGGAGAGTGTAGAAGCCACCCTACAAGGTGCTGTTATTAGTTTTCCTGCTCACAGACTACCTTTAAAGGTTTTTTTTAGGTCCGGGTAAAAGGTAGGGGTAAAATAAAAAAAAGAAATGATAATCATCTACTCCTACATACTCTCTGGTTCACAGATTGCCAGTGTTGAAAGTGCAGAGGGTCAGGTGATTGCTGCAGCCAATCACTGCCCTCAGCGGTCACATGCTGGGTACCAGTGAAATATTAGCAGTGACATCTCCAGCACCCAGCTGAGGCCAGTGAAACACCACAGCAGTCACCTGACCCTCTTCCCTTCTGGCACCAGCAATCCATGGATTGGAGGGATGGGGAAACATGGTATGCATTTCCCAAATCGAGGACCAGGTGAGTATATACAGTGGGGAAAAAAGTATTTAGTCAGCCACCAATTGTGCAAGTTCTCCCACTTAAAAAGATGAGAGAGGCCTGTAATTGGCATCATAGGTAGACCTCAAATATGAGAGACAAAATGAGAAAACAAATACAGAAAATCACATTGTCTGATTTTTTAAGAATTTATTTGCAAATTATGGTGAAAAATAAGTATTGGTCACCTACAAAGAAGCAAGATTTTTGGCTCTCACAGACCTGTAACTTCTTTAAGAGGCTCCTCTGTCTTCCACTCATTACCTGTAGTAATGGCACCTGTTTGAAATTGTTATCAATATAAAAGACACCTGTCCACAACCTCAAACAGTCATACTCCAAACTCCACTATGGTGAAGACCAAAGAACTATGGAAGGACACCAGAAACAAAATTGTAGACCTGCACCAGGCTGGGAAGACTGAATCTGCAATAGGCAAGCAGCTTGGTATGAAGAAATCAACTGTGGGAGCAATAATTAGAAAATGGAAGACATACAAGACCACTGATAATCTCCCTCGATCAGGGGCTCCACACAAGATGTCACCCCGTGGGGTCAAAATGATCACAAGAACAGTGAGCAAAAATCCCAGAACCACACAGGGGGACCTAGTGAATGACCTGCAGAAAGCTGGAACCAACGTAACAAAGGCTACCGTCAGTACCACACTACGCCGCTAGGGACTCAGATCCTGCAGTGCCAGACGTGTCCCCCTGCTTAAGCCAGTACATATCCGGGCCTTTGCATCCAAAGAACACCATACCAATTGTGAAGCATGGGGGTGGCAGCATCATGCTTGGGGCTGTTTCTCTGCAAAGGGATCAGGACGACTGATCCGTGTACATGAAAGAATGAATGGGGCAATGTGTCGTGAGATTTTGAGTGCAAACCTCCTTCCATCAGCAAGGGCATTGAAGATGAAACGTGGCTGGGTCTTTCAGCATAACAGTGATCCCAAGCACACCGCCAGGGCAATGAAGGAGTGGCTTCATAAGAAGCATTTCAAGGTCCTGGAGTGGCCTAGCCAGTCTCCAGATCTCAACCCCATAGAAAACCTTTGGAGGGAGTTGAAAGTCCGTGTTGCTCAGCGACAGCCCCAAAACATCACTGCTCTAGAGGAGATCTGCATGGAGGAATGGGCCAACATACCAGCAACCGTGTGTGCCAACCTTGTGAAGACTTACAGAAAACGTTTGACCTCTGTCATTGCCAACATAGGATATATAACAAAGTATTGAGATGAACTTTTGTTATTGACCAAATAATTATCTTCCGCCATAATTTGCAAATAAATTCTTAAAAAATCAGACAATGTGATTTTCTAGATATGTTTTCTCATTTTATCTCTCATAGTTGAGGTCTACCTATGATGTCAATTACAGGCCGGCCTCATCTTTTTTAAGTGGGAGAACTTGCACAATTGGTGGCTGACTAAATATTTTTTTCCCCACTGTATAACAATGACAGTAAAAAACTGCAAATATACTGTGTCATCTGCCAAACACATAAAGTGAAGCAAATCCCTAACAACTAGTGCATATTCACCTAGAAGCAAAATAAACACCACTAACAATAAAAACGACATTTACAATAAAGAAATTGCAGTAGGTGTGGGTTGTAGGCTGTAGACTGTTCTGAAGAGGAAGGTTTTTCTGTTGCTTTTGAAGGTTTTAAATATTGGGGACAGTAGTTGTGTTTGGTTAGTGAGCACCACAGTATAGGGAATGCATAGGAGATGGTTGTAAGAGGATCAGGCTAGAGGGGCATTTTTACTCAAGTGATAAAGTATATGGTCTATAAGCATTCTCAAAGTTTTGGTATACACATGTAAGGGTGGTGCTAAAAGAGCAACCACTAATGAGGAAAATCCGGAAATCAGTTAGTGCGTTCACTTACTTTATCGAAAGCTTTGTCTTCCTCAGAACTGACTATACAGAAGCTGTAATCCCATGTGGCACCACACTAGAGGTGTTTTAATACAATACACACTAGTTATTGAGCAAAATTCAGTAATTATAATGATAGATTTTCCTGATCAAAAGTATATACCCATGAATGTTTGAGCTATACTCAAATTGGTACAGTGCAAATAGTATCTGTGTATGAATAGTCAACAAGCTTCTTAGATCTGGTAAAACCCTTGTGCATTTCATCCAGGCTACGCTGATTTTGTTAGTTACTGAAGCATGAGGACAGCAAAAAGGACTGTCAAAAGAGCAAAACTGTATGGAAGCATAAGTATTTTCGCTTTCTAAATCAAGAAAAGGATATAAAAAAGATCACTAATGTTTAAACTGTTAATACAGTTTAAATACAGACATAGGTAGAGCAAGAATAGATGACAGGAAACAGGAGAATTGGGATGTAAAAAAACAATCAACAAATTTTACTAAAATCCCAGCTTCTCTGAATCAGAGAGTTGTGGCTGTGCCAGCAAATCTATGGGACAGCTTGGCAGTTCCTAAATTGCTGATGTACAGCAAGTGAGCAGCGTGGCACGGGCATGTAAACATTACTATTATTAGATAGTGGATAAACCCTTGAAATAAAAATGGGCTGCAAGGTATATTTGCCAAAAAATGCAAATACCCTACTATCAACACAAAACCACTGAATATTCTAACATGATACTGATTAAAAATATAAGGCCAAGTCAATCCTTCAGTGAGCGCAGCAGAAGAAAGCAAAGGTTCTGAAGTGGTCACCACAGCCTCCTGACCTCAGTAACAGTTGTATAATGCCCCATGTGTCATAAATAACATGTTGACTTTATTCTGCAGATTAGTATAATTAAAGGGATACCAAATCTATTTGTTTTACTGCTTTTGTACAATAAAAACTATTTTTTAAAATGGTTTTAATGTCGCCCTATTCAGAGAGCTAAAACTTTTTAAATATTACTTTAAAGCTTATTTTGTTGGACAAGCTATACTTGGTACCATTTTGGGATATATACAATTCTTTCATCACTTTTGATTCCATTTTTTGGTGGCAATGTGACTATAAAACAACAATTCTGGTAATTATATAATGAAGTGTATTATAATTGACAGTCTAAGCCTAAGGCCTTTGGCACAGTCTAACAGCTTACAAAGATGGTAGACATGAGGGCCATGAGGCAGACGTGTTTTGTCAAATCACTTGTGTTTTCTTTAAAAATTGTACACGTTACAAATTCTGCCTGGGTCATACTAAATTGGGTTATGCCATCTATACAAATGGCAATAAGTAAACGGAATGTGCATTTTAGAGTAATCTTGTACAGTATTGTTATTTCCTGAAGAAACATTGCAATTATCTGCTTGCAATACCAGTCCTATGCATGTCATTCTAGTGGGGCTCAGTTAGACACGCATGGCCAGTAGAAAACAATAATCATTCTTGCGTCAGTCCCTCCTCACTGCTTGGAAGTCTACCTTTTACTGTTATTATAAATGTTAGTGCCCATGAAAGAAAGTCTAGTTCAGCCTAAATGATATCCCGCCTTCTTTCAATGAAGATACAGCAGCGGCAGTACTGTATTCACCTGGGCATTCGTGACAAAGTCTCACTTGAATTACATGCACAAACCAATACATTTGAACACCAGGTGTGCTATTACAAACAAATATTTGCAATATTTCTGTGAGGATTTTTTTTAATAACAATACTTTGAAAGCTACTCTAAAATGCATATTCAGTTTAGTCACATAACCTCTTTAAAATGTAACTAAACTTTTGGACAACTTGTGATTTTCTGGCAGTACTTGTGTCATTAATATATTTTGTAATATACTTTCTTAACAAATTTTGACTCCTTTCTATTAAATCCTGCATTTTTTCACTCTTTCTCTTACTTCTCTATTGAGAGCTGTGTATGGAGTAGGGGCTGTGCGAAGTGAAGAGAAAATAAGGGTGGTGGAAGGTCACTTTTATAAGGGTATATCTGAGGCATTATAAAATGTAGAAATTTGCTTTGGTGTCATATGAAAGAGGATTGTTATATTTCATATGACACTTAGGGTGTAGTTCCATCTGAATGATTTCCAGGGATATCACTGGTTGAAAACACAGTCAGGATTAGGACATTTATTGGCAGCTGCAGCTACACATATCACAATCCCGAGTGTGTTTTCAACAAGTGATTTCTCTGGAAATTATATACGTAGAGCAGCATAATGCCCAATATATAACTGTCTGAATTCACCCTCCCCTCCTCTCATTTTCTCTTCATTTTACACAAGCCCCTACTCCGCACCCAATGAGAATCAAACGGCTCTGAATAGACAATCAAGGAAAATAGTAAAACAGTGAAGGATTTCACAGAAATGAGGCAAAATTTGCTATTAAAGTATATTATAAAATTTATCAATGACACAAATACTGCCAGAAAATTCAAAAGTTTTCTGAAAGTTTAGTTACACTTTAAGTAAAAAGAACAACTGTACATCAGACCTGGGATACAGTTTACTATAAATCTGGTATTGCTAGATAGGATTAGGCTCTAATCACATTTTTTACTTCCGTTTAACGGATGCAAAAAACAGATGCAAAACAGAAACAAACAGGTGTCGTCGCTGTCCATTTTTTTGTGAAGGACACAAAAAACGTAGTATAACATACTTTTGTGTCCTTCAAAAATAGCAACAGATATGTTTTGTTTTTTTAACTCTGATGCCTATGTAAACGAATGGAAATCTGTTTGCATCAGTTTTTTTATCTGTTTTTTGCATCCGTTAAAAGGATGTAAAAAACGTGATCTTAACAGAGCCTTAAAAGAGTAGTTACATTATATTAATATTTCACTAAAATAAACATAGAAACCTACAATGTTTCAGTATCTATCCATTTTACACTATACAGTTGCTAATGTGAATTCACTCACTTGACACTTCTTCCTTCTAGCCCAGCTTCCGAACCGGTCACCCATTTATTCTTCCGATCAGCAGACTGATCTGTCTCTTCACATACAGTGGGTACGGAAAGTATTCAGACCCCTTTAAATTTTTCACTCTTTGTTTCATTGCAGCCATTTGCTAAAAGCAAAAAAGTTCATTTTATTTCTCATTAATGTACACTCAGCACCCCATCTTGACAGAAAAAAAAACAGAACTGTAAATATTTTTGCAAATTTATTAAAAAAGAAAAACTGAAATATCACATGGTCATAAGTATTCAGACCCTTTGCTGTGACACTCATATGTAACTCACATGCTGTCCATTTCCTACTGATCCTCCTTGAGATGGTTCTACTCCTTCATTGGAGTCCAGCTGTGTTTAATTAAACTGATTGGACTTGATTAGGAAAGGCACACACCTGTCTATATAAGACCTTACAAATGAGAATCATGAGGTCAAAGGAACTGCCCAAGGAGCTCAGAGACAGAATTGTGGCAAGGCACATATCTGGCCAAGGTTATAAAATAATTTCTGCAGCACTCAAGGTTCCTAAGAGCACAGTGGCCTCCATAATCCTTAAATGGAAGAAGTTTGGGACGACCAGAACTCTTCCTAGACCTGGCCGTCCAACCAAATTGAGCAATTGTGGGAGAAGAGCCTTGATGAGAGCGGTAAAGAAGAACCCAAAGATCACTGTGGCTGAGCTACAGAGATGCAGTAGGGAGATGGGAGAAAGTTCCACAAAGTCAACTATCACTGCAGCCCTCCACCAGTCGGGGGTTTATAGCAGACTGCCCCGAAGGAAGCCTCTCCTCAGTGCAAGACATATGAAATCCTGCATAAAGTTTGCCAAAAAACACATGAAGGATTTCCAGACTATGAGAAATAAGATTCTCTGGTCTGATGAGACGAAGATTGAACTTTTTGGCGTTAATTCTAAGCGGTATGTGTGGAGAAAACCAGGCACTGCTCATCACCTGCCCAATAAAATCCCAACAGTGAAACATGGTGGTGGCAGCATCATGCTATGGGGGTGTTTTTCAGATGCAGGGACAGGACGACTGGTTGCAATTGAAGGAAAGATGAATGCGGCCAAGTACAGAGATATCCTGGAAGAAAATCTCTTCCAGAGTGCTCTGGACCTCGGACTGGGCCGAAGGTTCACCTTCCAAGACAATGACCCTAAGCACACAGCTAAAATAACAAAGGAGTGGCTTTGGAACAACTCTGTGACCATTCTTGACGGGTCCAACCAGAGCCCTGACCTCAACCCAATTGAGCATCTCTGTAGAGATCTGAAAGTGGCTGTCCACCAACGATCACCATCCAATCTGATGGAACTGGAGAGGATCTGCAAGGAGGAATGGCAGAGGAACCCCAAATCCAGATGTGAAAAACTTGTTGCATCATTCCCAAGAAGACTCATGGCTGTACTAGCTCAAAAGGGTGCTTCTACTCAATACTGAGCAAAGGGTCTGAATACTTATGACCATGTAATATTTCAGTTTTTCTTTTTTTAAAAATTTGCAAAAATATCTACATTTCTTTTTTTTTTTCTGTCAAGATGGGGTGCTGAGTGTACATTAATGAGAAATAAAATTAACTTTTTTGCTTTTAGCAAATGGCTGCAATGAAACAAAGAGTGAAAAATTTAAAGGGATCTGAATACTTTCCGTACCCACTGTAGTGTTCAGAAGTCAATTATATTTAAGTCTATGAGAGCCTCAATGGTGAGCCTCATAGACTTACAAAGAAAAGTGACTTCCTTTCAAAACAGCAGACGTTTTGTTGAAACGGCAGGTCAGTCTGCAGATCATATGATGGAATTGGAGACCTGTTCTGATGCTGTATTAAAAGTAACAAATAAGTGAACTCTCCATTGTTTAGGTTGCACTATTCCTTGAATGGGCTGGAATGTACCATTAATGAACTTATGAAGCATTAGAAAAACAGGACTGTATTCTCTCACCATATCTGCCCACAGACGACATAAGTCCACAGTGTGTAGAATTACAGCTTAGCCCCACTCATCTCAGTGGAAGTAAGCTACAATATTAGGCATAGCCCAGGTTTTTCTATTCCTATATTGGCTTGGAATATTTCAAGATGATTGGTGAAAGTTGACTAGTTTAAAAAAAAATAAAGAAAAAGAACATGACTCTTTCAGGCTTTGTTTATGCTACATATATGTCTGCACAAAATACATCAGATTTGTATTCTTAGAATTTTGTGTAAAACAAATCACATTTAGACAACAGTATTCAATAAGCTGAATTCTGCCCTTAACACAAAGAGGATCATGAAAGGGTATAACTGAAATTATTAATAGGTTGTTGCTGAAATTTAAATTAGGTTACCACGTGAGCTCCTTAGGGCTAAGGCCCCATGTTGCTAAAAAAATGCTTTTTTTACTTTGGTTTTTTGAGCCAAAGCCAGGAGTGGATTTAACAGAAGGAAAAAGTATAAGTGTTTCCTTCATATGTCCCATTCCGTTTAAAGTCACTCTTGACTTTGGCTCAAATCTGCAACATAAAAAGCAGCTTTTACGCAACGTGAGGTTTTAGCCTAAATGTTCAGGTTTTGCGAATTAGTATTTTGCAACATTTTCAGAGAGCTGCACAAAATGCATGTGATGGAAGAAAGGAGTAAAGATATTTTTACATTACATGTTTTCTGCTGTTGTTCTGATCCATCAGATTAAACAAATGGGCAAATAAAGAGCCAGACTGACTGATGCAAAGAGAAGAGTTTCTGTTTGTATCTGTCATCACAGACAGTAATGCTAAAATAAAAATAGAAGGCTTTTCAGTCCAATTTTTATTAATTAAAAAAAACAAAACAAAAAAAAAACCAAAACATTACAGACCTTAAAATTCACTGTTTCCTTCCGCATAGTAGTTCTAAAGCTCTGGATGCCTGTGTCGACACCACTAGTAGGAGGTCAGTGCTTAGGAATTTATACACCTTCCTACCTTAATAGGAGCTGTAACCATCAATATGCAGTGAGCTCCCACCTAGTCATAGCTGTAAGAAAACCCCTTGATTGTGTTGGAAAGCAGGATAAGTAGTTCTGTGCTTTCGACTATGCACCTTGTACTAGCTGAATGGTCAGTCCAGAGGGATGGTATGCCACTGTAAGGCGCTAATTTACGCTAGGTTCCCACTAGCATTTGGTATCCGTCTGCTGCCAAGCCGTTTAATAAAAAAAAATGGATTGATCCAAAAACTGACTCCAAACAGTTACACAACAGCTACCCGAATCCATCTTTTTAGACGGATTAGTCAATGGGTGTCCGTCAAAAAAACTGTAAGTTTCTGTCAATTTTTGACAAATCCGTTTTTTGTCTTTTTTCCCCCTTCTTCATTCTGAGCATGCGCAGAAGGAAAAACGGACAAACAGATTATCTGTTTGTAATTCGTTTGTGTCTGCCTACCATAGACTTCAATGTTAAAAAAAAACAGATTTGTTGCTGTCTGTTTGGTATCCTTATTCTTTAGACAGAGAAAAAGTCCTGCAAGTTTGACTTTTTTCTCCGCCCAAAATAGCGGATACCAGAAGGAAATGGTACAAATGGACACCTGCGGATGGTTTACAATCCGTTTTTGAGGATTTTGAGACAGTTTCAAAAACTGATTTCGCGCGGAGAGCCAGCCTTTTTCTTTGGTCTGACAAATGCCTGAAGGACAGGGCTGAAGCTGCCCATACTTTTACGATAGCTATTCATCCAGACTACCCCATAGGCATACACACTTGGCTTTGAGTAGGCATATATGTACTTTCAATGGGAAGAGAAGAATAAACCACCACCTCTTCTTTCTTTGCCCCGTAGGGATAGTAAACCCTTGTAGTAGGTCATGACACTTCTTTTTCCCTCTAGCAGAAAAATCAGCTAGAGGAAAAAAATCTGCTCCTGACTCACATTAAAATGAATGGCAGAGTTGGGAGGTGTTATTTGAGGTGGATTCCCTTAGTCTTTCCTGCTGCACACAGAGCAGTAGATAGAGCTCCAACTACAATACATCTAGTTGTCTGACAACCAGACACAGGTTTGGGAAAATGACTGATCTCCTAGGATACATATGGAAGATTTCTTGTATACTTCTCAACTTTTTCTTGTACTTTAATATATGTAAGAAACTACTTTTATTAAAAAATACTCTGTGCCAGTTCAGCATGTGGTCTGGATCAGTATTATTTAACTGTATGTAATAAATTCTCCACACAATAACCCCAAAGATATCAACCTGGGAGAGCCCTTCAAAAGGGTGATTTCGTAAAGGGCAGGTTGTGGCAAGAGTGGAGTGATCTTTTATGGGGAATGGCCTTTATAAAAGGACACAGTTACATATATCCAGACCCCATATAATAATACTAGATCCCTGGTTGTTACTGGTTAATTAAAATACAATTGCACCATTTTTATTTATGCCATTTAGTGACCACCTTACTTTTTGAAATACCAAATAACTATATCTATATATGCCGTTTGGCCGCGGCAGAAACTGCGGCGTTTTACAATCACTGCAAAGTGAATGGGATACACATTGCAGAAAAATATGCACAAAGGAAACGCTGCCATTTCCAAAACCATTGCAGTTTTAGAAATCACAGCATGTCAATTATACCTATGGAAACGCTGACAGTTTCCCTTTAGATATAATGGAAGCAGAATGTCCGCAGAGGTTTCCTCTTCTAATTTCTGTGAAAAGCACTGTGGGGAAATCCGCGATACATTGTCACAGTGGTTTTTCCCGTAGCGCTTTTTTGCTGCAGCCCGCTACATTGGGCTTTAGCCTTACATGGGTTCTAATCCTGGCTCATACCTAAAGACAAAAAGGGTGAAGGTGACTAATCATCAGGTGAGAGGTTCTGAAAACCAGGAATCCTGGGTGAGCTGACACGTCTGCAACCCCTAGTTCTATAGTTGGGAGGTGCCCGAATTGGCACGAATACTATTTGTTAAGGAGCTAACTAGGAACATTATTCAGGCAAGTCAGAGATAGTATCCACTTCAATTAACCTCTTAATGATCCATTACATGCTCTTCTGTCATGGTGTCACTTAGGTGGTCAGGACCTGAAGCCTCTCCATACCCAGCAGGTATTATTGCCTGGAACAATCGCAGTTTTGAACTATTTTGATGTCTGAGTCAATTGTATTTAAATAGCAGCGGTTCTTCAGTGCCACCACTTGTGCCCCCATCCCTGCCTCATCATGCTGGGGCGGGGGAAAGGGTGTAGGGCGATCAGTTGAAATGATAGCTGGGGGTCCATTGAAGGCTCCAAGGCCTGTCATTACTGAGCTTATATTACACATCATTTGTAGCATGTAATAGGAATGAATGGATTTTACAACATTCTGCAATATATTTGCATTGCAGTATATTGCATGAGTGATTGGGCCCACTAGGGTTCAAGACCCCTAAGGGGGTCTAAGAAAAAACAAATTAAAACATTTTAAACATTATATAAAAAAAAATTAAAAAATCTAAAAATTCAAATCACCCCTTCACCTAGATTACATATAAAAATAAATAGACAATAATAAACATAATCAAATTAGGCATACCCACATCAAAAATGCTCACAATATAAAAATATAAAAATATTTATGCCATACGGTGAATACTGTAGTGGCAAAAAAAATAAAAGAACAAATCACTTTTTTTTTTGTCACTTTACCTCCCCTAAATAAATTTAATAAAAAGTGACCAAAACATACATTTCCCAAAATGGCATTCATAAAGCTACAACTTGCTACTCTAAAAAAGACACCCTACACAGCACTGTATATGGAAATATAAAAAAAAATGACAGGTGTCACAATATGACGATAGAAAGAATTTTTAGAATTTTTGCATTTTGGAAAGGTATTAAAATATAACAAAAACGAGATAAATTTGTGATCACTGTTATCATACTATTTTGCAAAGTATACAAAACATATAATTTTTACCACCCAATGAACAAAAACAAAACCTGTAAAAAAAATGTCATAAACGTATTTTTTCCCCAATCTACCCCATTATGATTTTTTTACAGCTACAGCTACCCAGTAGATTGTATGGAATATTAAATAGTGCCATTATGATGTACAATTTGTCCTGCAAAAAATAAGCCCTTGTACGACTCTGAAAAGGAAAATAAAGTATGGCTTTTGGAAGATGGGGAGTTAAAAACCGAAATGCAAAAACTAAAAATTGTCATATCCTTAATAAGCTAAGAAGGATAGGGACAGGATAGGGATAGGATATCCACAACATCGCCAAACCTTGGGGTATTGTGTGGAGAGTTACAGTTTGTATACAGTTAAAGATTACATAGTTAAACTATACTGAGCCAGAACAGCATCAAATACTCAATGTGGGCAATTCCAGTGCAAAAGATTGTAGACCTTTTTTCAGATTTTAGCTAGTTTTACTCTAGAAAGATTTATATTTTCAGTTTAAGTAGTCATGTGAAACAAATACACCAAAAGCCACACAGTGCTTCCTCCATAAAGAAATCAATGGCACGAATGATGGCTATATCTTTACACAGAAGTGTTTAAAATTTCATTCATCTCTATAGGAACTTGCACAGCTAGGACAAGCAATTTTAAGAGAACTGGGGAATCTCCTATAAATAATATATTTTATAGATCACTGATCTAAACTGAATGTTTCTTACCAGATTACTGTATATGTAAGAAGTGATAAGATTACAATGTCCCTTATAACCTACCTGTGTATGTTTATTTCCAACAGTAGTGAGATACCTGTATTCTCAAACATGCATGGACCAGTACATAGGTTCATAAAGCAGTTATACACTACCTAGAACATACTGAACGCACTGCATTGCAAGTCAATACAGAGTATTTCCTGGGTATCTAAAAAATATGATTTTCCCAATACAAATAAAAATTATTGAAAATATCTCTTCTAGTTTGGTTTCCTCCAGGCATTGAATGCCTCTCATCAGGATGCATTAAAACATAGCTCTAAAAGGAGCTACAAAAAGACTTTGACACAGTGTTTACTTGTGGTCATACTCAGTACTGCTACACAATGCAGCATGCCTTTTTTAAGCTACATATGAGTTTAAGGGTAGAGGGGGTGGGAATGAGGCTAGAGGTGTAAGCAATTCTCTCCAGCCTCTGCAATGGAGACAGCACTGATTGGTTAACTAGCTCTGCCCTTTAAAGGGGAGGGATTTTGATGAAGGGGTAGTTTGGTATGGGTTAGAAGGGCCTCCCCAAAATTACACAGCTGTGGTCATTTTTTCAGCGTTTTTGTTTTTTCTTAGAATAATCTCTAAATATTTTCTATGTATATATGTATATTATTATATACAGCGCATACAAAAGGTTAGTGTACATTGTCCTCTTCACAGTCGAGTTTGGGCTTCAGGGATGTAAATCTCTATGCTGTCGGCACTCTCTGTGGCAGAGTTATGCCTGTAAGAGGCAGCCCGTTTAGCTGCCATAAGCCTCTTTCTGGCCTCTTGCCTTTGACGGTCAACAGAATCCAATGAACGATCTTTGACTGGATGTACCTTCTGACGGAGTGGCTTCTTTGGTATGGGAGGAGGAACCTTCTTCTCCTCCTAAAAATTGTGAAATGCATTCAGAAGATGAGCATAATCCATGCTATCATTCATTTATACAATGTATTTAGCAAAACGGAAAGTTACAATATCCTCAATTGTGGAGTTTCACATACAGTTTATACAATGTTTTACATAATAAGGTTAAAGAGATAGTCTTATTTTTTTTTTATAGCCTATCCTCAGGATAGGCCATAAATATATGATTGATACTGGGCCCCTGGACCTATCATCTGTATAGAGCCATTTCTGACAACCGTCCAGTACACAATACGGGACCAGAAGCAGAAATCACCGTCTGTTGTCTAGCAGCCAGGAGCCTTCAGTGCAGCTCAGCTCCATTTGAAGGCAGTGAATGCGCCTGGCTGCTATAAGTATGGAACAGAAACACATTTAATAGGTTATTGTTTTATTCTTTATTTTATACAATTTCCTGTCTGCAATCAGTTTTTACAATATGCTTGATGACCCCTTCAAGACAAAAACATGCTTTTTCATAAAATACATTTTAATTGTAGACCTACAAGGACTAAGAAAACACAAAAACCTACTTGAGGCTAAAGCCCCAAGTTGCAGAAACACAGCTTTTTTTGTTTCAGATTTTGTTGCGGTTTTTTGAGCCAAAGCCAGGAGTGGATTGAACAGAAGGTAGAAGTATAAGAACTTTCTATATATTTCCCATTTCTTTTGTAGCCTTTCTTGGCTTTGGCTAAAAAAATGCAACAAAATCTGCAACAAAAAAAAGCTGCGTTCCCGCAAGTGGGGCCTCAGCCTTAAAAAAGGTGAACTTCTGAAACCACTGGACTTCTAACATGCTTATTGAAGGGTATTGACCAAGACATATATAATATCAAGGCATATCTAGTAGATCAAATAAAATTTTAATAATAAAGTATTCATACCAATATATATTGGAAAACATGGTTTTATAGACTTATGCTAGGTTCACAGTAGCGTTCGGCTTTCCGTTCTTTGGGTCTGCTTGGGTACTTGAAATATGGAAAACTAATCCATTTAAAAAGCGGTTCTCCGCAAAAATGCGAAGAGAGAAGTTCTGCTTGCAAGACTTTTCTCTCCGCATTTTTCAAGCGGATTCGGGGATGGAAACTCTGAAAGTAGATCAAACACTGGTGTGAACCCAGCCTTAGATTAATTTTAGAAACCATGGCCCACATATATAAATAATGACATATTGGCAGATTGACCACACCAATTTTTCTCACCTTCTTTTCAAGAGTGAAAAGACAAGTTTCACTAATTTTTACATACATTTTGAAAAATTTAGAATTTTTGATCCTGTGAATCTCTGTCAAAGGTGTAAACAGAATAGTAAACAAATAAATGTAGTCCAATGTATTTTATGATTTTGACACTGATATACACACATGGACAAAATTGTTAGTACCCCTCGTTTAATGAAAGAAAAACCCACAATGGTCACAGAAATAACTTAAAAAAGCCAGACTGGAATTTGCCAAACTACATGTTGACAAGCCACAAAGCTTATGGGAGAATGTCCTATGGACAAATGAGACAAAAATCGAAATTTTTGACAAGGCACATCAGCTCTATGTTCACAGACGGAAAAATTAAGCATATCTTGAAAAGAACACTGTCCCTACTGTGAAACATGGAGGAGCCTCTGTTATGTTCTGGGGCTGCTTTATTGCATCTGGCACAGGATGTCTTGAATCTGTGCAGGGTACAATGAAATCTCAAGACTATCAAGGGATTTTAGAGAGAAATGTTCTGCCCTGAGTCAGAAAGCTTGGTCTCAGTCACAGGTCATGGGTCTTGCAACAGGATAATGACAAAAAACACACAGCTAAAAACACCCAAGAATGGCTAAGAGGAAAACATTGGACTATTCTGAAGTGGCCTTCTTTGAGCCCTGACCTAAATCCTATTGAGCATCTTTGGAAGGATCTGAAACATGCCGTCTGGAAAAGACACCCTTCAAACCCGAGACAAGTGGAGCAGTTTGCTCATGAGGAGTGGGCCAAAATACTTGTTGAGAGGTGCAGAAGTCTCATTGACAGTTACAGGAATCATTTGATTGCAGTGATTGCCTCAAAATGCTGTGCAACAAAATATTAAGTTAAGGGTACCATCAGTTCTGTCCAGGCCTGTTTCATGAGTTTTCTTTTTTAAAGAATTCTGTTGAAGCATGGTTGAAAAGCAATGTCTGACTTTCATTTGTTCATATTCATATAATTTTTATATATTATTACTTTTGTCAGATTCAAGTTATTTCTGTGACCATTGTAGGTTTTTCTTTCATTAAATGAGAGGTACAAACAATTTTGTCCACATGTGTATATGCACGTAACCATCTATATATGTTATCTCACTTAATGTTATGCATGCATGACTGTTCTAGTGCATTTTGAGGGTATCATACCTTGCATTCCAATAATTTCCAACCATTGTCTTTCAGTTGCTGCAGCTCTGCAAATTTCATGCCCACATCCTCAAAGGATAGCTGGAGGAGGTCCCAAAAACCAGCCAGGTCTTGAGAGGTTGGTAGGGGAAACGAGGTGGGATCCTGAAGAAAATTTGTAAAGTGAATAGCTGGAAGTTTAAACCATATAATTTATAATACTGACTTATACCTATAAATAAGTTTTCCTTAAGGACAATTCAAGCTGCAAAAAGTACAAAAAGTACTGTATGTAGTAAAGAAAAATGTACTTCCTCATCCCCTCTTATCATGCAATATACACAATTCACTGCTGAGTTGTCTTCCTTCCAGACGAAGAACCATAAGTACTAATGCTGCTTTTGAATATGCACTACCAACATGTCTACTTAAAGGGGTTGTACCAAGTTTTAAAATACCTATCCACTGGATGGTAGGAGTTCAAACACTGAGAATCCCATTGATCATAAGAATGGGGTTCTCTTGTTTCCCCATGTGAATGCAGTTGCGAATGTGTATTACCACTCCATATATCTGTATGAAACTTCTGAAGAGAAGCATTTGGCTATCTTTACCAATAACATAAAGATGACTAGAGGGACAGAACTCACAGGCAACCACTGCTATTTTTAATGAGGAAATAAGGGAACAGTGTTTTTGAGAGCCCCAGCAGTCAGACCTCCTGCTAATCAAACATTTATTGCCTATTCTGTGAAAATTATACAGATTTACATGCCAGAGACATAATGGCTATTGTTAAAGAGATTTTCTAGGAATTGGACTCATGAGGTTGCTGGGGCAGGTGTAAAATAAGAAAAATATCATACTCACCTGTCCTTGGCAACACATTTTTTTTTTTTTTCCAAGATGGCGCCGCTGGAGTGGCTGCCAGCTACAGCAGCTCTGAGACTCTCTATCTTATTTTTCTTTCTATGACTCGTTTTGTACCTCTCTACTTAAGGACTTGGCACTATGAAACACACACAAAGACTTGGACCCTTGTGATACTTTTTTTTTTTTTTTGTTTTTATCTGTCTTTTTGTTCTGCTTGAAAATGGGATCTTTTGTGTATGCAGACAATTCCTTTGTCTATACAAGAGAGGAAATTCTGCAGCTCAGAGGCACAGCAGGGGGGCATACCATCTGGTCACACATCCCCCGTGAGATTTGGAGAAAGAAAAAGCGGGTGAGGGGATGCAGAGCTGGTACTCTTCAGAGGATTAAAAAGAGGCGTTACCGACCAGCTGTTCCCTCCATCATCATGGGCAATGTGAGATCTCTTGCAAACAAGATGGATGAACTAACAGCGCTCACCAGGCAGCATCAGGAGTTTCGGGCGTGCAGCATGATGCTACTTACAGAGACTTGGCTCACTGAAGTTACTCCTGACCCTCTGGTCTCCTTGGATGGTTTTAAACTCCTTTGGGCAGACAGGACAAGGGAGAGCGGTAAGAGGAAAGGAGGGGGGCTGGCAATGTTTGTGAATAATAGATGGTGTAATCCTAGGCACATTGTGATTAAGGATCAAACTTGCTGTAAGGACATTGAACTATTAGCTGTGAGCATGAGACCTTTCTACCTACCAAGGGAACTATCACATGTCATCGTGATAGCTGCACATGTCCCCCCCTCTGCGAAAGCTGACGCTGCCTGCGAGGTCCTACAAGCCACGCTGAGCCAGTTACAGTCTCAGCACCCCCAGGCCCTCTTTCTTCTGTCGGGTGATTTCAACCATGCCTCTCCATCATCCACACTGCCCAGTTTCACACAGTATGTAACCTGCCACACAAGAGACAACAAAACACTGGACTTGTTCTTTGCCAACGTGAGGGAGGCATATAACTCATCAGCCCTACCGCCCCTGGGAAGATCGGATCACAACCTAGTACATCTCCGACCTGTGTACAAGCCACTTGTACGTAGAGAACCAGCTGTCACCCGCACAGTGAGGATATGGTCCGAGGAGAGTGATGAGGCTCTGAGGGATTGTTTTGACACAACCGCATGGGAAGTTCTGCAGGATTCTTATGGGGAAGACATAGAAGGACTCACACACTGCATAACGGACTACATTAATTTTTGTGTGGACAACACAGTACCCACAAAAGTGGTGAGGTGCTTCTCCAATAACAAACCATGGATTAACTCTGATATAAAAACACTACTTAAGGAGAAAAAGATGGCATTCAGGACAAGAGATCAGGAGGGGTTGAGGGAAGTACAAAAGGAGCTGAGGCATCAAATCAGGCAGGGAAAAGCCAGTTATAAAGAAAAAATGGAAAAGCAAATGGAAAGAAAAGACATAAGGGGGGTCTGGGAGGGGCTTAAGTCAATTTCGGGTCATAAACAGTCTGTCTGCCAGATTGAGGCAGATGTTAATTGGCTTAATGAACTAAACCTATTCTTCAACAGATTTGATCACACACCAGCTCCTCCCACCCCAGTATGTCCTTCAGCTCCCCCCACCACAATGACTTCTCCCTATGCGGCCACTTCCCAACAGACCAGTAAATCCAGAATTCCATCTTTATCTGGCCACAGTCTGACCTTCACACGGGCCCAGGTGAGGAAGGAGATGAAAAAGATCAAGGCGAGGAAAGCCGCAGGGCCAGATGACATCAGTGCAAGGCTAATTAAGACTTGCGGGGACTAGCTGTGTGGTATAATTACATATATGTATAATATGAGCCTGAGGCAGGAAATAGTCCCTGAATTATGGAAATCTTCTTGTGTGGTACCAGTTCCAAAGAAACCCCACCCTATGGACCTCAACGACTACAGACCTGTAGCACTGACATCCCACCTGATGAAGATCTTGGAGAGATTGGTTCTCACACATCTCCGCCCTCTAGTGAGCCCCGCTATGGACCCACTCCAGTTTGCTTATCGGCCGGGCATTGGGGTAGATGATGCCATCATCCATCTTCTGCACAGGGCTCTGTCTCACCTGGAGAAACCAGGGAACACGGTGAGAATAATGTTCTTTGACTTCTCCAGTGCTTTTAACACCATACAGCCCAGGTTATTGAGGGACAAGCTGGGCCTTGCTGGAGTGGACCACCACCTCTCCAACTGGATCCTAGACTACCTCACAAATCGACCTCAATACGTGAGAGCCCGAGACTGTGTGTCAGGTACCGTGATCTGTAATACGGGGGCACCTCAGGGTACGGTTCTCGCCCCTTTCCTCTTCACACTGTACACTGCAGATTTTAGGTGCAACTCATCCAGCTGCTACCTACAGAAGTATTCTGACGACTCTGCAATAGTGGGTCTCATCACAGATGATGATGACAGGGAGTACAGAGAACTGAACCAGCATTTTGTGGACTGGTGCCACCGGAACCACCTGAAGATTAACGCGGGGAAGACCAAGGAGATGGTGGTGGACTTCCGCAAAGGCAGAAGCCCTCCTAAACCAGTGGACATCCTGGGGACGGGCATCGAGATTGTGAACACCTATAAGTACCTGGGTTTGCTCCTTAATAATAAGCTGGACTGGGCAGATCATATGGAGGCCCTGTACAGGAAGGGCCACAGCAGGCTCTACCTGCTTAGGAAACTGAGAGCCTTTGGAATCCGGGGGGCACTTCTTAGAACTTTCTTCAACTCGGTAGTGGCATCAGCCATCTTCTTTGGAGTGGCCTGCTGGGGGAGCAGTATATCAACCAGGGACAGAAATAAACTTGACAAGCTGATTAGAAGGGCCAGCTCTGTCCTGGGGAGCCCACTGGACCCAGTGCAGGTGGTGGGTGACAGAAGGATACTGTCCGTGGTGAGCTCCATGCAGAAGAAGAAGTCCCATCCCATGCATGAGACTGTGATCGCGCTGAGCAGTACTGTCAGTGACCGACTGCTCCACCCTAGGTGTGAGAAGGAGCGCTATCGGAAGTCTTTCCTCCCCACCGCGGTTAGGCTGTACAACCAACACCGACCTAAGCGGAGATCATTACACACAGAGAACTGAAATATCTCTCTGCCTGTTAAATCCCCCCCCCCTCTGCTACGCCCTATCTGTCTGTCTGCTATTAATGTAATGCCTCTCACCTTGGAACATTCCTGTACATGTTGTATTTGTATTTGTATCTGCTTATCTTATCTTATCTTTGCTGCTGTAACACACTGAATTTCCCCATTGTGGGACTATTAAAGGATTATTATTATTATTATTATTACCCTTACTATCTAATATTGGGGTCATTTATCTGAAAGCCCATGGCTCACTTGACTGCTGAGTCCACTGATTGGTCTCAACAGTCACATTCCTTAGGGCTTCCGGCAACGTGGCCCTGGCACACGACCAAAAGGCGCATCAACAGCAGACACAGAGTGATGGGGACAGGCGTGTATTTTTATTTTATTAGTTTCATATCCTCCCTCCAGTAACCACAGTATTATTGTACTTCCTGATAATGAAGATGAAGTTTTTGATTACTTAGCTTGCCCATCTCAGTCACAGGAGATATTGCATCCGAGTGTGATGTGGCCTTGAGTCATGCGTTTGTATATTCCTCCTTCTCCTGCTCTAATATTGTAACACGTAATTTACTGCACTCTTTCTGGACTGTCAAACATATCTCCTTCATCTTCTTCACTGACACAGGTCACTGATAGTGATGTGGCACCTGCTAAAAAAGTTATTTCTCCTAGTCAGAGCAGTCTTCTTTCACTTTTTGATGAACTGGTTGAGAACAATCAACATTTTTTGCAAGTAGAGGAGGCAGTGGTAGAAGACGTGATTGTTGGTGGTGGAGGTAGTAGTGACAGGGTGTGTGGTACTATTACCTAGCAACAGGTTCAGGTAAAGATTCCAGGCTATGCATAGCCCCATCATCCAAAAAGCCTGCCCATGTAAGAGACAGCCAATGTTGTCTTAAGCTTCATTTGTCTGTATAAACTGTTAATGTTGAATGTATTTCTGTGATTCTGTTCCTTTAAGACAGCAGCCATTGTAATTGTGACATGATGCTGGAGTGAGACCCCCCCCCCCTTTTATGTCAGCCTGCCTGTTCTGCAGACAGAGTGTGAGCAGAGAAGCAGGAAGTGACGAGACAGAGAGCAGCAGCCATCTTGGCAAGTGTTGTATTGAACTGGTGTGGAGATTTTTCTGTACAGCTAAGCTGTATCTTGGTCCAGAGACAAACAGAGTGTAAAGAGACAACAGGACTAGTGAGTCCACGTGAAAGGAACTGTGCTCAGTGGCTGATCAGTGAGACTGACATTGTGACTGTGTATATGGATACCACAGATAGAGACTCGCAGTGCTGTTGATGTACTGGACAGCACCTGCTAAACCCCGGCTTACAACCCAGCTCAGTGTATGGATTCGGCAGGACTGTCAGTGTGCTGAGTGGAATCTGCTGTTGGATTACATTGCATTCATTGGGTTTCCCTGTTAAAGAGGACTTCATTTCTCCCAAGATCCTGATAACAGTGAGGAGAGGACGCTTCACTATAAAAGAAAGGAACGACTTTGGGCCCCACCGCGCGCTTCTACGGACTGTAAGCGGTCCACCTGGACCACTGGGGAAAAGGGGGTGCACCCAAATGTGATGTCAGGGTCAGTTAGGGATAGTTTTGAGTATATTGTTCATTCAGTGTCCATACTGCAGAAGTGGACAGAGTAAAAGTAGAAACCATTGCAGAATTTGCCTTGAAATTGTTCATGCTATATTGTATATTTTGCTTGTCTTTATCCCTGTCATTTTACCTTCAAATAGCCTTTATTAACTTATAGTAAATATATATTCTTTTCTTGAACTACCGCGTGTGCGTTCATTTCTGGTTGCGGAGTCCAAACCACCTGCCTTGCTCTCGGTTCACAAATTGGCGTAGTCGGCAGGATCCGCTTACCAGAATGGACGGTGACGCACCCGTTCGGGAGAATGGTGCTGGAGGAAGAATGCCAGCAGGGGCTATAATAAGTCAGTTAGCTAAATTTGATGGCAATAATATGTCAGTGAGTATGTGGGTGGAACAGATACGAATGATACAGCGAATGTACCAGACCGCACCAGAAGTACTAGTAGAGCTAGCAATATTGACATTACAAGGGGATGCTAAGACCACGGTGATATTGAGGCCATTTGAACAAAGGCAGACATTTGAGCAAGTAGTCCAGATTCTAGAAACCATTTATGGAGAAACTGCATTGCTGGGGTCTCTGCAGGCTCGGTTCTTCCAGAGGGTACAACAGGAGAATGAAAGCCTTCCCCAATATGCAAATGCCCTACAAGAACTGCTCCGAGATATTCAAGTGAAGGAAAGAGGGGGCTCGCCAGCCTTCTGTAACCCTGATCGGACTCTCCGTGACCAGTTTGTCCTGGGGATACGTGACGGCAGTTTAACTGTGACTATGCAGGATTTTATACGACGAGAGACTGATGCTAAATTCCATGATGTACAGGTAGAGGCCATCTCCCGTGCCAATAGTATGTTCCCGAAGCCCCAGACCGCAGTTGGAGTTACTTTGTCACAGGGGGCTAGTTCTGGCTCAGAGACAGTAGAAAAGGGGACGGTTAAAGAAATTCTCACAGTAATGCAGAAACTGCAAGAGCAAATGGAACACTTGCACACCCGTTGTGATGAACATTCTATGAAAATTGCAGACTTCCAGAAAACTGGAGGTGAAAGGGTGAGCCGTCCATACCCAGAAAATCAGAATCACCCACCACCCCGCTGGAGGGATGAGGATAGGACCTACCGAAGGGGTCCAAATCAGTTAATGCAGTGCTCAGGAGAAATCGAAGGGGCTTACCGAAGGGGCCCAAACAGATAGCCAGAACGACGGGAGATACGCTGCTGGGAGTGTGGACGGATGGGCCACGTTGCTGCTAGATGTCCAGAGCAGCGACAAACTTATGAGAGACCGCCGTTAAACTGAAGTCCCCTGCTGCTGTAGGGCGTGTAGTAGGGGAGACTGACAAGGAGACTATGTGGGGAGAATGCCCTAATGATGACCTGATCGCTGCAAGTCCTGTTATACAGGTGGAAATGGAGGGTATTCCGGTTACCGGGATGATTGACACGGGTTCCCAAGTAACGACCTTGAGTAGAGACTGTTATGAACGGTACTTCCAGCAACATGTGAAATATGATCCCCATACATTCGTACGAGTGGTCGCAGCTAACCAGTTACCAGTTCCAGTCGTGGGAGTGGCCTGGATGAATGTCCGGGTATGTGGCCAAGATCTAGGTAGGAAAGGCATTGTGGTGGTACAGGAGTCACATGAAGTAAAGGTCCCTGTCATTTTGGGGATGAATGTGTTAAAAGAATTAGATCAGATCCTCTTTGAAAAGAAAGGTCACGGTTATTGGAAAGAAACCACCACCCATCGGCCTACTCAAACAGCTTTCCAGCGGCTGATCCGGACATGTGGCTTACAGAAAAGTTCGGATGCGCAGCGTCCTCTGGCTCGAATTTCAGTTCCTTTGCATACAAAAGTTACACTGCCACCCAGTCGGGAGACAATAGTGTCTATGCCCGTAGGCACCTGTCGGAAACTAGAGGGCATAGCTGTGTTGGTAGAACCACTGCAGGCAGCCGAAGGAGGTGTTGATCCGCTAGTGGCCCGTTCCTTGGCAATAGTTCGCAATGGAAGAGTACCACTTCGATGTGTAAACACTCAGGACCAGAGTGTGGACCTGACCCCAGGGAGGCAGCTGGCTAACATCTATGTGACTCCGGAGGAAGTAAGGAAAGTAACTCCAATGCAGCTGAAGCCGACTGAAAGGGATGAGTGGACCGTAACTGTGTCCATGGGAGAAGATGAGGAACCCACCTCTGAATGGAATGGCCGTGCAATTCGAGAACAGATGAAGATGGATGCAAGTTCATGTTCTCTGGAATGGGTGCAGAAGGTAGATGAACTGTTGTGGGAGAACCGAGCCGCCTTTTCACGGTATGCTGAAGATTTTGGATGTACCACAGGGATCTACCATGAGATTCCCACAGGAGACACCCCTCCAATTAGAGAGCGCTACCGACAAATTCCTCCACAGTTGTATCAGGAAGTAAAAGAACTGTTAGCTAAGATGCTACAGGGTGAGATCATCCAAGAAAGCCAGAGTCCCTGGGCAGCTCCTGTGGTGTTAGTAAGAAAAAAAGATGGGTCCATCCGATTTTGCGTAGACTATCGGAAGTTAAACGCTTGCACCGTACGAGATTCCTACCCCTTGCCACGGATTGAGGAGTCCCTCTCAGCGCTGGGGAGAGCCCGGTACTTCTCCTCACTAGATCTGGCTAGTGGGTATTGGCAGGTGCCGATGGCCACAAAAGACAAGGAGAAGACGGCATTCATCTTGCCCATGGGACTATACGAATTTAACCGGATGCCCTTCGGGTTGACAAATGCACCCGGAACGTTTCAGCGGTTGATGGAGAAATGTCTCGGTGACTTCAACTTTGAGTTCACTCTCATCTACTTGGATGACATTATAGTGTATTCTGCGACCTTTGAAGACCATCTCCACCAGTTGGGGCAAGTATTTTGAAGATTGCGGGAACATGGGCTCAAATTGAAACCCAGTAAATGTCGGTTGTTCCAATCTGAAATTGATTACTTGGGTCACCGCGTATCAGGAGAAGGGGTGAGACCATCAAGAGACAAGATAGCGGCTGTTCAAGATTGGCCAATACCGACTACCCTGCGAGAAGTGAGGGCGTTCCTTGGAGTAGCCGGTTACTATCGACGGTTTATTAAGGATTTCGCCAAGGTAGCAGCACCACTTAATGCTCTCCTACGAGGCACATCCGGTGGTCCAAAGAACCGGTCCGTGAAGTGGGGACTTGAACAGGAACAAGCCTTCCAGGCATTAAAGGATGCACTGACAACAGCCCCAATCTTGGCATATGCTGATTACCACTTGCCGTTCCAGCTGTATACGGATGCAAGCCTGTATGGTCTTGGAGCAGTGCTTTCCCAGCTTCAGGATGGCCAGGAGAGGGTCATAGCGTACGGCAGCCGGTCTTTGAGAGATTCTGAAAGAAACCCCGAGAATTATAGTTCATTTAAGTTGGAGCTGTTGGCACTGGTATGGGCCATGACCGAGAAATTCTCTGAATATTTGACCGGTGCTGAAGTTTTAGTACTGACTGACAACAACCCACTAGCTCACCTGGAAAATGCCAAGCTCGGGGCGTTAGAGCAGAGGTGGATAGCCCGAATGACTAAGTTCAATTACCGCATTAAGTATCGGTCCAAGACAGAGAACCAGAATGCTGACGGGCTTTCTAGGGTAACCGCCCAGACCCCCACAGTAGACGTGGATCATGAGTTGGAGCATGTGGAGGTGCCCGACTTCAGCAGATTTTCACAGGCCTTGGCCGCCGCTAATCAGTTTGAGATGGAGGGGACTGAAACGGCTCCTTTCTTTGGTCCCTCACGACAGGAATGGGCACAGATACAACAGACCCATGAGGGGCTGGCACAGATGATCAAGTGTGTTGAGAAAGGCCAGAAGCCCTGTAGAGAGGAAAGAGAACGACTGACACGTGAGATATTATCTGTTCTGAGTCAGTGGGAAAAGTTGGAGATGAAAAATGGAGTGCTATGCCGAAAGGTCTATTTACCTTCTGAGATCGACATTCGATACCAAATTGTGGTGCCTAGTGAACTGGCTCGCTCGTTGGCAGTTGAGGCTCATAATAAGAATGGACATTTTGGTCATGAGAAGACCTTTCGTTGGTTACAGCGACTGATTTACTGCCCTGGTCTTCGTCAAATGGTCGAAGAAGTATGCCGCAGCTGTCGAACTTGTGAGATCCATAAGGCAATAGAACAGAGAGCTCCCCTGCAAACCATCGTGACCCAGGAACCTTTAGAAATCGTCATGATAGACTATCTAATGGTGGGCCCATCCAATAGCGGACACCAGTATTGCCTCGTAATGGTGGATCACTTCACCAAATTTGCGGTGGTAACCGCCACCAAGGACCAGACAGCTGAGTCAGCAGCTCGTGCTCTGTGCCAAGATTTCATTCGAGTATATGGGTGCCCTAAACGCATCCACTCCGACCAGGGTGCCTGCTTTGAGGGACACGTAATGAAAGAAGTTCAACGTATCTACGGGATAAAGAAGTCGCACACGACTCCATACCACCCTCAGGGAAATGGGGCCTGTGAAAGATTCAACAGAACTCTGCTACAGATGCTGCGGACTCTGGAGGAAGACAAGAAGTTACAGTGGCCTCAGTTCTTGTCTGAAATGGTGTGGGCCTATAACAATCAGGTCCATTCTACAACGGGGTACTCTCCTTATACACTTCTCTTTGGGCGGTCTGGGCGAAGTATAGGAGAATTACAGTTGGATGATGTGGATGGGTTCCCTCCGAGGGATCCAAACTCTTGGGTGCGGGCGCACCGGCAGAGACTTGAGACGATCCATCGATTGGTGCGGCAGCGCCTGCAAGAACATCCCCATCCTGATAAGACCCCAGTGCAAGAAGCACCATTGCAACCAGGCGACCTGGTGCTAGTTCGTGTCAAGAAACCCCAAGGGAAATTGGAAAGCAGATGGGAGGCTTTGCCGTATCGTGTTGTTGGCCGCAAGTATGCGAATGGGCCAGTGTACCAGGTCCAGAAAGAAGGAACTGATTGTGTTCGAGTACTTCACCGAAATATGTTGCGCCTGTGTCATTCTGAAGGGACAAATCACGATGGGCCTGCCAATGTGAATGAGCTCCCACAGTCAGAGAATGGAGGTGCGGAATGGGCCTCCGACGAGGAGGATGATTGTTGGCCGATCCCTGCTCCTGGGGATGTTCCACCTGTGACTACTGTATCTCCGGCCTGTGCCCCCTCTGGTGCGGAATCCGCTGGTCCTTCTCAGCCCATAGCTGCAGCACCCCATAATATACCACCGGTCCTCAGACGGACCACTAGGCCAAATGCTGGTATTCCCCCTGTTCGGTATGCGCAGGATGAGTTTGTTTGGCCTGCCATACATCGGTATACTACCACCCTGTGCATAAAAGTACAACCCTCTGGATATACAGTCATAGGCAGGGACTGCCAATCTTAAAGTGGGGGGGGAATATGTAAGAGACAGCCAATGTTGTCTTAAGCTTCATTTGTCTGTATAAACTGTTAATGTTGAATGTATTTCTGTGATTCTGTTCCTTTAAGACAGCAGCCATTGTAATTGTGACATGATGCTGGAGTGAGACCCCCCCCCCCTTTTATGTCAGCCTGCCTGTTCTGCAGACAGAGTGTGAGCAGAGAAGCAGGAAGTGACGAGACAGAGAGCAGCAGCCATCTTGGCAAGTGTTGTATTGAACTGGTGTGGAGATTTTTCTGTACAGCTAAGCTGTATCTTGGTCCAGAGACAAACAGAGTGTAAAGAGACAACAGGACTAGTGAGTCCACGTGAAAGGAACTGTGCTCAGTGGCTGATCAGTGAGACTGACATTGTGACTGTGTATATGGATACCACAGATAGAGACTCGCAGTGCTGTTGATGTACTGGACAGCACCTGCTAAACCCCGGCTTACAACCCAGCTCAGTGTATGGATTCGGCAGGACTGTCAGTGTGCTGAGTGGAATCTGCTGTTGGATTACATTGCATTCATTGGGTTTCCCTGTTAAAGAGGACTTCATTTCTCCCAAGATCCTGATAACAGTGAGGAGAGGACGCTTCACTATAAAAGAAAGGAACGACTTTGGGCCCCACCGCGCGCTTCTACGGACTGTAAGCGGTCCACCTGGACCACTGGGGAAAAGGGGGTGCACCCAAATGTGATGTCAGGGTCAGTTAGGGATAGTTTTGAGTATATTGTTCATTCAGTGTCCATACTGCAGAAGTGGACAGAGTAAAAGTAGAAACCATTGCAGAATTTGCCTTGAAATTGTTCATGCTATATTGTATATTTTGCTTGTCTTTATCCCTGTCATTTTACCTTCAAATAGCCTTTATTAACTTATAGTAAATATATATTCTTTTCTTGAACTACCGCGTGTGCGTTCATTTCTGGTTGCGGAGTCCAAACCACCTGCCTTGCTCTCGGTTCACACCCAGGGCAGACCTAGGGATACCTTACGAGTTCAGGGTAGTCGCACTGGTGGTGGTAGTGGTAGACATGTTTCCACCACTGCTGATGTTGGTGTCAGCAACTACACGATGTCATCTTCCATGTTGGAATTTTTTTGTACATTATCACATGACAAATCAATGGAACAGTGCACGATCTGGAAGAAAGCTTATGTGCAGGAAATAGGTCTTTCCCTACTCATATGAAATGGCATCACCAGTTCATTTAGCAAAATCGACTTGGCAGTGGCACTGGCAGGGGAAGTGAGCAAGACACTGTCCTACTCCTTCGCCCTGTGATATTCCTGGTAAACAGGCCACATCTACACCTACCACATGGTCATCATTATCATCATCATCATAATCATCATCACCAACTGTTTCTCTTCTTTCTCATCAAAGTCAGTCATCTATAAGGGAATGTGTGTCCAGGAAGCAGTAATATGCACCTAGGCATCCGGCAGCTCTGCAACTTAACTCAAGATGCTGGCGGTGCAGTCACAGCAATTATGAACAAGGACAATACATGGCTTTCACAGCCCACTGGGTAATGAGTTTTACAATTAATGAGCCTGGAGGAGCTACACGGCGGAGCAGCTACTGCACTGTATCCTACTGCAAGTATCCCACTGGATGGCTCATTGCCAACTCCAACTGGGCAGTGTTGCCAGGGACAGTAGCACTAGTATTGTTGTTATTCCCCTATATTCCAGCAGATAACTGTGATCCCATGGAATTCTAAGACAACAGGTTAGAGCAGTGGAAGGAACTCAAGCATAATGGCTGAGAGGGTGATCAGTGATGCTGGTGTTATTGTTATGCCTAGAAGGACCAAACTGCTCACTGATAGAATGAAAAAAAAATTACTTTTGGCAAATTGAATCAGGCATAGATCCGTGAGGATTTTCACACACCTCTGGCTGATGCCTCCGAATAGAGTTGCGCTGTCTCCCTGTATCATGTTCCATTTACTGTACTGCTGATGGTGCCCATTACTCCTAAACAACTAAACTCCATCTCCTGCGGCCAGGCCATCACATTATCCCAGGCCGTACTGCCACTCATGTTGCAACAGCTACTACCACTACTACTACTTAGTCAGACATGTCCAACGGCTTGGTTCATCATATCATTCCATTCTACTGCCATTCATGTTGTCACAGTCACCACCACTGAGCCAGACAAGTCCTTCGGCATGGTCCATCACATACCACTATACCACACTGTTGGTACCATAGTGTTGGCATAAAAAAAAAACTAAGTTAGATTGAACGAGGTCCCCACATCAAAAAAAAAAAAAATCTTTCAATGCCAACACCATTTTGATTTCACATCTGCTCCAATAAAGGGATAAATTTTGACGGCTTTTTGGAAAAGCCAATTCTTCATCACTTTTCAGCTAGGCACAGTCACAAATTTGTCTCCCAAATAAGAAGCCTGTAGCACTTACAAGTCATCAAAAAGGGATAATTTTTCTACAAAACCATTGCTTTTTGCAATATAACCACCGTGTGTCTAAAAAACCACGGGCGAGCACCTTTCCCCCAAAAAAGTGTAATTTTTGGAGTGTTTTAAAATGCTCCAAATTTTAAAATGCTTTAAAAGCGAGGATTAGCGCTGTGTATGGCTAAACTAGGAGTTTGTAGTCACTGCTTACAATCCATTCTCATAGACATACATGTCACTTTCACTTTGGCTTATCTTCGGCTGAAGTTAGAGAGCTGTAAAAGGATAGATAGGTTCCTAGGAGCCCTGTCAGTGTCATACACTATGTTTTAAGCCAATTTTAGCTGTGGTCCGTACTAAACTTGATCGACCTGAAACAAATCTTTGGACCGAACCACTCAAAATTAAATGAATCTTGAGAGGTTTGCCCATCTCATAATTACATTTGTAATTATGGAAATATCACTTTATAGTAAGTAGTATCATTAAAAAATACAGCTCAATTGACAGGAAAATAAAAATGTTTTAGAATAAAAAATGAATAAATAGGTTGTAGAATGCAATGACACAAACATTTTAGCAAAGTGGTAAAACATTAAAAAAAGACGTATATATTTGGTATTACCATAATTTTACAGGCCTGCATAAAAAAGTTAACTTGTCATTTACACCACATGAAGTAAAAGCAAAAAATTATGGAGAATTGTTTGACCCCCTAAACCAACAAATAATGTAATAACTTATTCAGTACCGTACATGTACCCCAAAATGGTACCATTAAAAAATGGATAGAGCTCTGACGAAAAAAAAAAGTTATGGCTCTTGTGGAATGTGGAAATAAAAAAGGAGAAAAATTGTAATGGTAACATGTCGGGAGTCACACTGATCACTCACTCTGTGCACCGCTGCAGTATCTAAACACACTGCTATCCGGTAGTTTGTGCTGTTCCAGAACAACTGATGTACAGGGGTTCTGGCTGTCAGATCCATGTAGATGTAATATTGATGACTTAGCCCCTAATGTTCTACACACTTTATTGCTCCCACAGGATAATGGCCCCATCAGTGCCAACATACAGGATATTGGCCCCCATCACTGCCCCCATACAGTATAATGGCCCCCATCAGTGTCCCCATACAACACAATAGCCCCAACCACTCTCCATGTAATATACAGTCATATGAAAAAGTTTGGGCACCCCTATTAATCTTAATCATTTTTAGTTCTAAATATTTGAGTGTTTGCAACAGCCATTTCAATTTGATTTATCTAATAACTGATGGACACAGTAATATTTCAGGATTGAAATGAGGTTTATTGTACTAACAGAAAATGTGCAATATGCATTAAACCAAAATTTGACCAATGCAAAAGTATGGGCACCTCAACAGAAAAGTGACATTAATATTTAGTAGATCCTCCTTTTGCAAAAATAACAGCCTCTAGTCGCTTCCTGTAGCTTTTAATCAGTTCCTGGATCCTGGATGAAGGTATTTTTGACCATTCCTCTTTACAAAACAATTCCAGTTCAGTTAAGTTTGATGGTCGCCGAGCATGGACAGCCCGCTTCAAATTATCCCACAGATGTTCAATGATATTCAGGTCTGGGGACTGGGATGGCCATTCCAGAACATTGTAATTGTTCCTCTGCATGAATGCCTGAGTAGATTTGGAGCTGTGTTTTGGATCATTGTCTCGCTGAAATATCCATCCCCGGCGTAACTTCAAATTCGTCACTGATTCTTGTACATTATTCTCAAGAATCTGCTGATACTGAGTTGAATCCATGTGACCCTAAACTTTAACAAGATTCCCGGTGCCGGCATTGGCCACACAGCCCCAAAGCATGATGGAACCTCCACCAAATTTTACAGTGGGTAGCAAGTGTTTTTCTTGGAATGCTGTGTTTTTTTGATGCCATGCATAACGCCTTTTTGTATGACCAAACAACTCAATCTTTGTTTCAGCAGTCCACAGGACCTTCTTCCAAAATGAAGCTGGCTTGTCCAAATGTGCTTTTGCATACCTCAGGCGACTCTGTTTGTGGCGTGCTTTCAGAAACGGCTTCTTTCGCATCACTCTCCCATACAGCTTCTCCTTGTGCAAAGTGTGCTGTATTGTTGACCGATGCACAGTGACACCATCTGCAGCAAGATGATGCTGCAGCTCTTTGGAGGTGGTCTGTGGATTGTCCTTGACTGTTCTCACCATTCTTCTTCTCTGCCTTTCTGATATTTTTCTTGGCCTGCCACTTCTGGACTTAACAAAAACTGTCCCTGTGGTCTTCCATTTCCTTACTATGTTCCTCACAGTGGAAACTGACAGGTTAAATCTCTGAGACAACTTTTTGTATCCTTCCCCTGAACAACAAGCTCAGTGAGGTTACAAAACCAATTTTGTGCTTCAGTAAGTCAGTAAAAAGTAGTTAGGAGTATTCAAATCAATAAAATGATAAGGGTACCCAAATTTTTGCACCGGTCAAATTTTGGTTTAATGCATATTGCACATTTTCTGTTAGTACAATAAACCTCATTTCAATCCTGAAATATTACTGTGTCCATCAGTTATTAGATATATCAAATTGAAATGGCTGTTGCAAACACCCAAATATTTAGAACTAAAAATGATTAAGATTAATAGGGGTGCCCAAAATTTTTCATATGACTGTAATGGTCTGCATCACTGCCCCCATACAATATAACGGCCCCCATATAATATAATGGCCCCCATCACTGCCCCCATACAATATAATGGACACATCACTGCCCCATACAGTGAAGGAAATAAGTATTTGATCCCTTGCTGATTTTGTACGTTTGCCCACTGACAAAGATGTGAACAGTCAATAATTTTAAGGATAGGTTAATTTTTAACAATGAGAGTTAGAATATCAAAAATAAAATCCAGAAAATCACATTGCATACATTTTATAAATTTATTTGCATTTTGCAGAGAGAAATAAGTATTTGATCCCTCTGGCAAACAAGACTTAATACTTGGTCCACTCCTCTTTTGCAGATCATCTCTAAATCATTAAGATTTTGAGGCTGTCGCTTGGCAACTCGGAGCTTCAGCTCCCTCCATAAATTTTCTATGGGATTAAGGTCTGTAGACTGACTAGGCCACTCCATGACCTTAATGTGCTTCTTTCTGAGCCACTCCTTTGTTGCCTTGGCTGTATGTTTTGGGTCACTGTCCTGCTGGAAGACCCAGCCACGGTCCATTTTTAATGTCCTGGCAGAGGGAAGGAGGTAGTCACTCAGGATTTTACGATACATGGCTCCATCCATTCTCCCATAGATGCGGTGAAGTAGTCCTGTGCCCTTAGCAGAGAAACACCCCCAAAACATGATGTTTAAACCTCCATGCTTGTCAGTGGGGACGGTGTTCTTTGGGTCATAGGCAACATTTCTCTTCCTCCAAACATAGCGAGTTGAGTTAATGCCAAAGAGCTCAATTTTTGTCTCATCTGACCACAGCACCTTCTCCCATTCACTCGCAGAATCATCCAGGTGTTCATTGGCAAACTTCAGACGGGCCTGCACATGGGCCTTCTTGAGCAGGGGGGCCTTGCGGGCACTGCAGGATTTTAATTCATTACGGTGTAATGTGATACCAATGGTTTTCTTGGTGACTGTGGTCCCAGCTGCCTTGAGATCATTAACAAGTTCCCCCCGTGTAGTTTTAGGCTGATCTCTCACCTTCCTCATGATCAAGGATACCCCACGAGGTGAGATTTTGCATGGAGCCCCAGATCAATGTCAATTGACAGTCATTTTGTATTTCTTCCATTTTCTTACTATTGCACCAACAGTTGTCTCCTTCTCACCCAGTGTCTTACTTATGGCTTTGTAGCCCATTCCAGCCTTGTGCAGGTCTATGATCTTGTCCCTGACATCCTTAGAAAGCTCTTTGGTCTTGCCCATGTTGTAGAGGTTAGAGTCTGACTGATTAATTGAGTCTGTGGACGGGAATGTTTTATACAGGTGACAATTTAAGAGAACTGTCTTTAATGCAGGTAACGAGTTGATTAGGAGCGTCTAACTGGTCTGTAGGAACCAGAACTCTTAATGGTTGGTAGGGGATCAAATACTTATTTCTCTCTGCAAAATGCAAATACATTTATAAAATTTATACAATGTGATTTTCTGGATTTTATTTTTGATATTCTATCTCTCACTGTTAAAATTAACCTAACCTTAAAATTATAGACTGTTCATGTCTTTGTCAGTGGGCAAACTTACAAAATCAGCAAGGGATCAAATACATATTTCCTTCACTATAATAGCCTCTAACACTGTCTCATACAATATAATGGTCCTCATCAGTGTCCCATATAATATAATGGCCCCCATACACTATAATGACCTCCTTACAGTGCCCCCACCCATGGGATGAGTATTAATTCAGTACCCACTCCTTCCTAATCCTGCTCTTTCTCTGCTCCTGGTGCATTGCTGTGAAATGTCATGTGCGCCTGGAGCAGGAAGGTGAACGCAGGGTCAGGACCAGAGAGGTGATTTCTGAACTCACACTTATTTCTCGCTCTTAACAGCTTATAGTCAGAAACTGATGGGGCAAGAAGCCTATGGCTTCCTGCTCTACCTGTTTCAGAGCTGGGTTGGGGCTCTTCTTCTCCCCTATTATGCAGCGGTATTTGTAACAATCCGGTCAGCAGAACTGGGGAGAACTTGTTGCATCACATCTATGGCTCTAGGTTGTAGAATTTTCACTGCAAATGAGTGAAACCTTGCAGGTATTTGTCGGGCAGTTCAGGCAACCTTCATATGGTCAGTGAAAACCAGAACTGTATGTTACATAGACAAGCGTAAAAAAGTGTAATGGAAATATCTGTACCTCTTCAATGTTTCTGAACCATTCCTGGTTTTGTTTTCAAATTATTGAAAATAATAACCAAATACTGACCATGTGAAAGTGGCCTTACAGAAGATTATCAAGCCTGGATACAATTGTATTTACTTATTAGCTGAGAGCAGGACTAGCTACAGCAAGGGGTTTATTCCACCAACATCAAACAAAAGTATATAAGACTTTTACTGAACTTTTCATTATACAGATACTAAGTGTTATTTTCATCGCTACATCATTTAATAGCTGCTGTTCCAGTGATTCTGGCACAGCTGGGAAATTTTTTATAGCCTTAACTGTTCTCGAAAAATCAATACTGTTATTTTTGGTGCCTGCTATGCTATTTAGGCTCTGTACTGTCAGGAGGGCGGTGTCAGGCAGGAGCAGGCGAGGGGTGTAATTTTGAGCTCTGGCACTGGCTCTGACTGGAGAGCTCAATCATGGCCACCCGCCTCACTCTGACCTTTACATTACAGAGCTTAGCTAGGACATCAGGCAACAAAACTACCTGCGCTTGTTGCTCAGGAACGGTGGAGGCTAGAGAGAAAATTCCAACTGCGCAAGAATTAGTGGAGCAGCACTTATTAAAATATGCTAAGAACTTGAAATGGTGGAGGACATGAAAGGTCCTCATTAACTATAACTACATTATATCATTCAATTCAAAAAAAATAATCACTTACCATGTTCTGCTGACAAAGTCTGAAAAACTGTTGAACTTTCTGAGACATTAGAAGTTGGGAGCTGCCTACTGCACTACGAATCTTCTCCAGAACTATAAGAAGAATTCACATATTTAGACGGCAACCTACATTCAGTCTTAAAATATCTTAACATCCCTCAGTTAAAATAACTAAACTTTCGGACAACTTTCGATTTTCTGGCAGTATTTGTGTTATTAATAAATTTTGTCTCATTTCTGTGAAATCCTACATTTCTTTCTTCTTTGCCTTGTTTCTGTATTGAGAGCTGTAGAGGATGCAGCTGCATATAAATACCCCAGTCCCGGCAGCGTTTTCAACCAGTGATATGTCTGGAATATATATATATCTCTGGATATATCTGGAAATAATACAGGTATAGTATTTACATATACAGCATACTTAGTATCATATGAAAGATAAGAATCTCCTCTTTCATATAACACAAACAAACATTTTCTACATTTTATAATGTCCAAGATATAACTGTTTGAAGTGACCCTTCTCTACACTAATTTTCTCTTTATTACACATACAAGCCTGTACACAGTGAGAAGCAGGGGACAGCTCTCAATAGATTAGATTAGATTAATGACTCTTTTCTACCACTAGGGGTAGATCTAGGATTAAGCCTCCATATCACTAGGCAACCTACTCAGAAGTACTGTATCAGGATAAAACCATGAGTTTGAGAAAATGGCAGTGCATTGTACTGTACATGAAGAATTTATTTTTAAAAAAAAAGTACATTGGTATATATAACATAGCCTGAAGGTAATAACACAATATAAGTATTATATATACACTATATGGACAAAAATATTGAGTCACCTACACACTGCACCTACAGGAGCTTTTATGACATTCCGTTCTAAATCCATAGGCATTAATATGAAGTTGGGTTCCTTTTCAGCTATACACCTTCCAATCTTCTGGGAACTCTTTGTATGAGATTTTGGAGTTTGTCTAAGTTAATTTTTTTCTCATTTATCCAGAAGCGCATTTGTGAGATCAGACACCTTTCTAGTTAATACCAAAAGTATTTGATGGGATTGAGATCAGGGCTCTGTGCAGGCCAGTCAAGTTCTTTGAAAAGAGACACATGCAACCATGTATTTAATCCCTTCCTGATGCAGCCATTTTTAAGTTTTCGATTTTTGTTTTTGACTCCTCACCTGCCAAATGCCTTACCTTTTTTTATTTTTCTGTTCACAAAGCGGAAAAATTTCTTGACACCCATAACTTTTTTATGTTTCAGAATGAATTGTCTTTTTTTGTGGGGCCACATGTACTTTTTATTTATATAAATTTGGGGAAAAGCTATTGCCTTGATCACTTTTTAGACAAATTTTTATGGGAAACGAAAAACCCAAAAAACTGTGGTTCGGCTCTTTTGATTTTTTTTTCCTGCTAAAGCATTCACTGTATGGGGATTACCTAAGGTATATGCGTGTTTCAGTTTATTTTTAGACTTTTATATATGTTCTAGGTTTAAATTTTTATTTATTTTTTTTATAGTTTTTTTTTTTTTTTACTTTTTTTTTTATACTGTAAATTTTAGCCCTTCTAGAGTTCTTAAACCCCATGAGGTTGCAAAAATTGCAGCAATTCTATTACAGGCTACATAGAGCGTAAAACAAGTAGAATGAGTGCTGGGCATACACTTCCCCCTATTACCTAAAACTTTTTTGCTTAATTTACCTCCTGAGAAGCTGCGTAAGCACTCCCTCCAGCTTCTAATCTACTTGCTAACTTTTGCCCGATGTCTGGTGGCCAAACACTGGAGACAGAGTGCCCATCCCACCCTTGAGGAGCTTTACTCTAGAATTAGAGAGTCCTGGTCCTTGGAGTATCTGACAGCTCTCTTACATAATAAGTAGGAGAAGTTCCAGGCCATCTGGGATTCCTGGGGTACGTTTTGGGCCCATCAAGATTTGCGATTCTTTGGAGGTATGCCTCCCTCCCCGTTGTCATAGCCCTTCCCCTTGGTACCCGTCTTGCATTCCCCTCAGTTTTTGCTTGTCTTATGTTGGATTCTTTGCTTATATTGATTGATGCCTCAATGCCTGCTTCTGCCTTTGGGTGTACTTTGTACTACGATTTTTGCACTATGCTGCATCTTTTTTGTTTCTTTGTATTTGTAAAATTTATTGAAAATCTTTAATAAAAACTATAATTGAAAAAAAAAAGTTATGAGTGTCAGAATATGGCGACTCCCGCTTCTCAGTAATAGGAATATTAAATAGTACCATTGCAAAGTACAATATGTTCTGGAAAAAATAAGCCCTCTTATACCTCTGTGAACAGAAAATTTTAAAGGTCATGGCTTTTGGAAGGAGGGGAGTGAAAAATGACAATCAAAAAATGGCTGCGGCAGGAAGGGGTTAAACCAGCCAAAAGTGCATTGTAGAGTACCATCATACGTTAGACAATTGAGTAGATGCACCATTTCTTTGAAAAAGCAGTTTTTGCAAATTAAGTTCAAGTGCAATGTATACAAACCAGAATACATAGCCTTTTGAGGCCCCTTTAAGAGGCATGTCCTAATACATTTGTACATATACTACATATACTGTATTTGTCTTTCAGTTTCTTTCTCTCTTACATCAGATAGGATCACTACTGCATTTCAAGAATGTGAAATGCCTGAATAATGCTATTTTATCTTTAATTTCTTTTTGTGAGTATGTGAACCAGAGGGCGCTATTGAGCGACCCAGGCCCAGGCCAGAAAAGTCTCTCAGCCACGCCTTTGGGTGGGGGGTGTATCTCCAGAAGGCTGGAGAAACCTGCATGGAGCAGGAACTGTGGGTCCAGCCAAGGACAGAGAGAGACGGTCTGTCCCAGAAGGGCTGGGATCCACAGGGGACTTTTGCTGCAGCTGAGCAGTAGTCAGGCTAGTTAGGGGCTCAAGGAGTCAGTTAGTGCCCTAACTGTGGCCTAGGTTTTTTGTTGTTTTGTTATGTTGCACTTAAGCTGAATAAAGCCAGTTTATTTTACACTTGGACCGTCTGAACGCTATCTCTCCGGTGCCCAGTACCACGAACCACTGCTGTCTGGGACAGGCGTCTGCCGCCATTTGAGACTAGTCCCCCCAAGTTGTCACATATGGTGCTACGGATTCGGGCATAAAGAGATCCACGCAAGTCCTGGAAGACAAGTGGTTGGTGACTGCAGTACTGCTAAGTATGCATTGTGGCCTACAGTTGGAAGAAATCTGTGATTTCAACTGAGAAACCCAGGAAGGGGTGAGTGAATTGAAACATAGCAAAGTGTGTGCAAAATTGATGAAAGTAAAACTCTGGAAGAGGAATCCAGGGAATGGACTTTGTGTATACTGTGGCACAGAAGTCTGTAAAGTGCTTGCTGATGGCAAGAAAATAACCAATGTGTGTAGAAGCTGGATATTGCAAACAGTCTGTGAAAGGCTATGGTGCCATGTTTGTGTTTTCTGTGGAAGACAGAAGAAAATGCAGGTTGTTGTAGTGCCACATAAGTTAACTGTTTGAATACATGTGACTGCAGAAGATAGCAAAAAAAAAGTTGCTGCCAGTTGAACCCAAGGTTGCTGTGGAATATTGTGTAATCTTGTTAGTAAACCATGGGCAAGAAAAAGAGAATTTCAGCTTGTAAAAAAGCAGAGAAGTTATGCACAGGTTTATTAGTACAGCAGTCTGAATGCAGAGAGACATAAAACCCGTAACGGAGCATGTGGAATGCAAGTAAAGATAAAGGGTTGCATGAGAGTGACTTAGTTTTTCTGAAGCACCTCTGTTCTATGAATGAATATGTCCCTGCTGACGGTGTGTCTCATACTGGAGTGCATCAAAGTGCCAAAGAAGAAAATATTAGGGTGCAGCAGCTTCAAGATGAGATTAAAACCATCAGGTTCATTTATGAAGATGAAATATCTGATTGGAAATGGCAACTTGAGGTATCAGAAAAAGAGAACCTTAAGTTAAAGAAAGAGCTTGAGACTATAAAGCGTTTATATCCTAGTCATTGTGAAAATGTGGTACTGGGTTTGCCTGGAATGGACTGTGTCACTAAGAAGGAGTTTGCAGAAATGAAATGTGCTCTATCTAATAAAGTCCTACAGAGTGTGGAACAAAAGCAAGTGCTTGAGAAGCAATTGCAGGATTTAAAGGAGCAGCATGTCCAAGACTCCCTTGCCAAAGAGAGTGTCATTGAAAAATTAAGAGATGACCTTGAAACTGCTAAACGTGAGAGAAGTGAATTTTTGCAGTGTCAGTCAGAATGTCTGGATGACCAAGTCAGGAAGTGTGAAAAACTTTCTGCTGCATTAACTGACAAAGAGAATGAAATTACAGAGCTGAGGAAGCATTTCTCTGACTGAGAGAGTGATTTAGAATCTGTGGTGCAGACATTGCAGTCAGAGCAAAACTTGCATGCACTAAAACAGGTTCGCCTAAATAGTGAAGTCAATGAATGGCGGAGCAGAGCTGGAGTTCTGGAACAAAGAGAAATGGAACTCAAAGCTAGAATATGTAGCCTGGAGAGGGTGCTCTCAGGATCTTGTGAAGATAATGAGAAATTGTCTCTTTTGGTGCAAAATAAAGACAAAGAATTGATGGAGATGTCGTCTATCCATGCTCAGAAAGTGCAAACCTTACAGGAGAGTCACAAAAAGGTAGAGACTCAACTTCAAGAGCTGCAATGGGAGGGATAATTTCACATAGGAGGCAAATGAAGCAGCATTTCATGTATTTAAGAAAACTCTTGAATTTACATAAACTAGCAGCATAGATAGGATCCTTGAGATTGGAACAACCCTTTAATTACCTACTCACATAGACTTACATTTCAGAGAGTGTTCCAGAGATGCTGCATGAGAAAGGAGGGTTCTGAGACTTTCTCCTTCCTTCCAGAGGTTTCTTCAGACCCCCACCGCTTCTTCAGAAGACCAACCAACGCAGGTGGAGCAAGTCAAGCTTTGTGATCATTAGCTTCAGCACAGCTGTATGAATAATTTGTCTCAGTGAAGCAGCAGTGACGTTAATTTTTTGAAAAAGTGCCCTCAGAAATTCCAGCACCTAGGGTTGGTTGGGGAGACAACCCTTGTGGCAACTGATCACTCTTTCGAACTCTCAAAAGCCTTATTGGAAAACCTTGTTTGTGGCAATGACCACATGTCTGGATTATGGTTCTGCAGGTAACTTATTTTATTATGACTTGATTTCACATTATATCACCATCCGTCTCGAAAAACCGTTGGTGATAGTCTCAGTTAAAGAAAACCTCTACCTGAGCCACTTCAGATTCAAAGAATCTCTTATTCTGCAGGTACATGTACTGCAGTCAGAAATAATTTTCTTTATGTGTTGCCTATCTTAGTTAAACCGCTCATTGTAGGCATTCCATGGTTAAGTCTACATGCGCCAGACAGTGATACAGGACAAATTCTCTGCCCTGCCTTCACAAAATTCTATAGACAATTTATTCCAGGCTTCTCATATGGCTCCTTTAATGGCAATGACTATGAAAGGGGTGAATGCGAACACTTGGACTCTGAAAGTGGAAAGCCCCTATCTGGAATTGAAAAAGGTGTTTGCAGCCACCTCTATTCTACACTACACTAATGTGTCAAAACAGTTCTTCCTGGAAGTGGATGCATCCTCCATTGGCACTGGTGCCATCTTGTCTCAGAAAAGCACCAAGGGGAGATTTGTCATTTGTGATTTTTTTTTCTCTCAAACTGATCTCTCCAGGTGAAAAGAACTGTTCCATTGGTTATAGGGATCTGCCTTTGAAGCTCGCCAGATCATAAAAATCTGAAGTATACAATGGGGGAAAAAAGTATTTAGTCAGCCACCAATTGTGCAAGTTCTCCCACTTAAAAAGATGAGAGAGGCCTGTAATTGACATCATAGGTAGACCTCGACTATGAGAGACAAAATGAGAAAACAAATCCATAAAATCACGTTGTCTGATTTTTAAAGAATCTATTTGCTAATTATGGTGGAAAATAAGTATTTGGTCACCTAGAAACAAGCACGATTTCTGGCTCTCACAGACCTGTAACTTCTTCTTTAAGAGGCTCCTCTGTCCTCCACTCATTAACTGTAGTAATGGCACCTGTTTGACATTGTTATCAGTATAAAAGACACCTGTCCACAACCTCAAATAGTCACACTCCAAACTCCACTATGGTGAAGACCAAAGAGCTGTGGAAGGACACCAGAAACAAAATTGTAGCCCTGCACCAGGCTGGGAAGACTGAATCTGCAATAGGCAAGCAGCTTGGTGTGAAGAAATCAACTGTGGGAGCAATAATTAGAAAATAGAAGACATACAAGACCACTGATAATCTCCCTCGGGCCTTCGCTCTGCAGCGTTATCCGGCTCATCGCACGGCAGGCAGCGCGATCCCGGAAGTAAGTGAGGAACCTCTCCGGCCGGAACCTTTCTCCGGCCCCGTGTTCCCGGGGGAAGGAAGCCTTTGCGCACCACCGCGGCCTACTTCCGGTTTTCTCGGAAAAAGTGCGGTAAGTTTGAAAAATTAAAAATTTAAAGGCAAAATATAGAATTGAATTTTGCTGCTTGTATTTGAGCCTCTGGCTTAGGCTTATGCTCCTCTATGTTCCTTATGACGTTTGACCCGTTTTTGGTGCTGTATGAATGTTGTTGGCTTCCTCCCCTCGCTGCTGGATTACATTTAAAAGGTCTTCAATCCTTTACTTGTTGAGCTGGTGGTTTCTAGCTCCTCGACTGCGGTTTGCGGTGGCTGGTTTTTTCCTGATGGTTTTGTTTCTCTTCAAGTGACCGATTTAAAAAAAGTAAGGTACCCCTTGGTTTTTTCTTCTTATGCGATGCTTGGTAATCTTCCATTTTTCAGTGTCACATGGCTGTTTGATGTTTCAGATGTCATCTTCTGCATCAGGTAACGGCGATGGGCTTAGGAGGAAAAAGTCCTCTAAACATGAACACCTAACGTGTTTGGATTGCAATACCCCTTTACCTGACGGCTATGATTTTACCCGCTGTCGCCAATGTCGCGGACCTCTGCCGGAAGAACCTTCCATAAGAGAGGTTGTCACTTGGGTAAAGGACTATAAGGAGGAGTCTCTAAGGAGATCCGTTCTTCCATCGCTCAGATTGCCAAGAGATCGCAGGTTGAGACAATTCTTCCTTACGGATCTCTGATGAAGATTATCAGATAATGGATGAAACACTCTCATCTGACGATTCCACTGAAGATCCCAGCAGACCGTGCTTCCCACTCGAAAAATTAAGCCGGCTACTGAAGTCCATCCGGTCTAAGGATTGTGATGTTGACGTGGAAGCCTCCGCGTCCACCTACAGAGGGCCTAGGGTCTTCCAAGTGGACCAGACATTACAAAAATTAATGTCCTCAGAGTGGAGATGTCCTGAAAAACCTCTTGTGGTTCCTAGGAGGTTCAGTGCTTTATTCTCAGTTCTTTAATGGGATGAATGGGGTCCTCCTCCCAAGGTGGATATGGCGGTGGCCAAATTGTCCCGCCGCACTATGGTACCATCAGATGATGGAGCAAGTTTGCACGATGCCATGGGCAGGCGCATCAACAATACCCTCAGAAGGCTTATTCAGCTGCCTCGCCCTAGACCGCTGTGGCGGTTGCGTCTTGTGACGTGTCAGCCAAATTACGCACTGACCTGGTCCACCTCGAAGGGACATCGACTCTGGAGTCTCCAGAGACAAGCTGCTAGGGTTTCTAGGCTCGGTTTCCCTGGCAGCTGAATATTTAGCAGAAGCCTCCCACCATCAGTTAAGGCTGGCGGGCAAATCCATGGCACTTACCACTACAGCAGGAAGACCTCTATGGTTAAAACCCTGGAGAGCTGATTCCCCTCAAAATATAATTTGTGCGCATTGCCTTTTGAGCCAGGTAGAGTCTTTGGCAGTGCTTTAGACGAGATCCTAGAGGGCTTGGCCGACAGGAAGGGTAAAACTTTACCCCAGGCCTTTAGAGGTAGGTCTGACTCTGGCTGTGGTAGAGGCTATCCGTCTCGTCGTGGCCGGCTGTCCCAGAGAGGCTCTAGATATTCCTCTAGAGGCGCCGGCTGGAGATTCCTGAAGTCTGATGATAAAAAAGAGAAGCCTAGCTTTTGACATCAGAAGCAGTCTTCCTGTGGCCGAGATTCCTGTCGGAGGTCGTCTCTCCCATTTTTTCAACTACTGGCAGGAGAAAATTCGAGACCCATGGGTCCGGTAGGTAATCCAAAGACGATATGCAATCGAGTTCCTCCATCCTCCTCAGGATCGGTTTGTGTTAACTCGCAGCCTCCCTACAATGCAGCAGACTACATTTGAATGCTCCGTCCGAGTGTACATTCACAGGGGAGCCCTGGCGGAAGTCCCTTCTCTAGAAGAAGGTTCCGGTGTCTATTCTCCTGTCTTCCTGGTGCCAAAACCGGCAGACAAGTGGAGAATGATCATAGACTTAGCCTACCTCAACCGCTTCATCAAAGAAGCGCTTCTGTATGGAAACCATAAAGTCTGTCACCACCTTTCTCCTCCAAGGCGATGTTTTTTTGTGACTTTGGATATAAAGACGCCATTTGCATATTCCTATTTACCTCCAAACAGAAGGTTTTTCTAAGGACTGCCGTAGTAGTTTCCGGCCACATGAAGCACTTTCAATTCACAGCACTACCCTTCGGGATCTCCTCTGCTCCCCACACCTTTACAAAGGTAGTGGCCCCCATAACGGCCGCCCTCAGGCTTCAGGGGATATTCTTGGTGCCTTATTTAGACGACTGGTTGGTAAAGGCCCAGTCAGAGTCTGTTCTGCTCCAGTACCAACAGACAGCCGTTTCCCTGCTTTCTTTAGAGTCTGGGATGGCTTATAAACTGGGAGAAGTCAAAAACGATCCCTTCAACCCAAAGGAAGTTCCTCCGCTACTTCCTAGATTCAGTCCGCCTGCAAATCTCCTTGACACCAGCAAGGAAGGAGAAGCTGGTCGCGGCAGTCCGGCACCTCTTCAAAAAGCCGACAGCCTCCATCAGAACAGTGATGAAGATCCTGGGCTTGATGTCTTCCTCAGTGGAGGCAGTCCCATGGGCCTTGTGGCACTTATGTCCCCTACAGAGAGAATTATTAGAAGTTTGGGATCGCACCCTTCTTACACTCAGCAAGAAGATTCGACTCACCCCCAGGGACCTGTTTTTCCCTCAAGTGGTGGTTACACCTGAAAGACGGAAGGTACATGCTCCAACCTCCTTGGACCCTGTTGACTACAGATGCATCCCTCACGGGATGGGGAGCCCATTTGGACGAAAACTCCATAAAGGGAGTCTGGAGCGCTCCAGAAAGAAGGACCTCGTCCAACTGGTAGGAGCTCAGAGCTGTATATCATGCCTTACTCCATTTCTCGCCTCTTCTCAAGGGAAGAGCAGTCAAAGATCCGGTCAGACAACATGACCACAGTGCTGTACGTGAACAGACAGGGAGGCACCAGATCACCAACCCTCCTCAGGGAGGCAGATCTGATATTTACATGGGCAGAGAAAAATCTAACCCATTTATCCGCAGTTCACATCAAGGGCTCCCTGAACATAGTAGCGGATCGGTTGAGTCGGGGTCATGCCGTATCAGGAGAATGGTCACTCAATCTAGAAGTCTTTCATCAGATTACCCTGAAGTGGGGTCTTCCAGAAATAGACCTCATGGGAACCCGACTCAACGCCAAGGTGGAGACATTCTGTTCCCTTTACCAGGAGGACAATCCCTTGGCAGTGGATGCCCTGTCCATCCCTTGGAGGTCCAGGCTGGCATACATCTTCCCTCCAATTCCAACAATACCAAAGGTATTAATGAAAATCAGACAGGACCAAGTCTCTGTGATAGCCTTCATTCCATTCTGGCCAAAAAGAGCTTGGTTTTCCCAACTCATGGAGATGAGTCGAGGGATATATTGGAGGCTTCCCCCCATCCAGAACCTGGTTTCCCAAGGATCTCTGAAGTGCCAGGATCTCTGGAGATTCAACCTGATAGCCTGGAGGTTGAGCAGTCCCTACAGCAGGATAGAGGACTGTTAGAGGCCGTCCTGAAGACCCTTTCTTCTGCAAGAGCAGACTCTGCCAATAAGAGCTACCAGAGGACAGCCAAGATTTTCATGGAGTGGTGCTCCAAGAAGGGTAATAATAATCTAGAACCTGATATTTTAAATTTTCTTCAGGACGGTTGGGATAAGGGCCTTTCCCCTGCCACTTTGAAAGTGCAGATTGCGGCCCTCTCCACTCATTTGAACAGACGTCTGTCTCAGGATCCTCTGGTTGCAAGGTTCCTTAAAGGGGCAATGAGGCTAAAGCCTCGGTATCAGCTCCAGTTCCCCAGTGGGACCTTGCGGTAGTCCTTGCAGGCCTGTGCGGTCCTCCATTTGAACCCTTGGAGACTACGGAGCTAAAATATTTAGCCTACAAAACTACTTTTTTGCTGGCTATTATATCTGACAAAAGAGTAGGGGAACCCCAGGCCCTCTCTTCTAGAGAACCGTACATTTTGTCTTTGCAGATAGGGTGCATCTTAGGTTTTTGCCTGGGTTTAACCCTAAGGTCCCCTCATGCTATAATAGCAATCAGCTAATTTCGTTATTTGTGTTTTTCCCCACTCCAACCTCTGAGGAGGAAGGAATGCTCCACACCTTAGATGTGGTAAGGTGTCTGCGGATTTACCTATCCCGCACTTAACTGCTTAGGAAGGCCGAAAACCTACTAATCAACATGTAGGGTAAAAACAAAGGCCTCGAGGCTTCCAAGCCTACTCTATCCACATGGATCAAGGAGACAATTAGGTCTTCCTTTTTCATTCAGGAGTTACTCCCTCCAGTTTTTCTACGGCCACTCGGCCAGGGCTGTGTCGACTTCTTGGGCTGAGTATTGGTCCTTACCATTGGACCAGATTTGTGCGGCTGCATCATGGTCATCTCAGTTGACCTTTGTTAAACATTATCATTAGACGTCCGCAGTTTCCAGACAACTGCCTTTGGTCAGACAGTCCTTGACGTTGTAAGGTGAGGAAACCCTCCCTAGGGGAATTACTTGCTATCTCCCCATATTGTGCTGCTGTCGGATGTAAGGGGAATCGTTGATTGTAATGTCAATCTGTAATCCCTTAGTCCTGACAGCAGCACAAGGCTTCCCTCCCTAGAAGCTTATTTCCTTTTACTTTATAATTTACACAGTGGAGGGAGGTCTCTTGTGCCCTCTTATAGGACCAGTAGGAGGAACCTTTTTGGTGCTAATTAAAGGTTCCACCTGTCCTAAACAACACACAGGGGCAGAGATACCCCATATTGTGCTGCTGTCAGGACTAAGGGAATACAGATTGACATTACAATCAACGATTTTCCACCATAATTTGCAAATAAATTCTTAAAAAATCAGACAATGTGATTTTCTGGATTTGTTTTCTCATTTTGTCTCTCATAGTTGAGGTCTACCTATGATGTCAATTACAGGCCTCTCATCTTTTTAAGTGGGAGAACTTGCACAATTGGTGGCTGACTAAATACTTTTTTCCCCAATGTATGGTAGAGAGGACATTATTAATTAGTTAATACGTGGAAAATGCCTATGTGTGATACTGGGGGATTTTTCAGCGTGGAAATGGATTTCTTGCACCATCAGCACATCACAACCTAAGGGCAATGCCTCCCTCCATAATAAACTACGCTTATACGGGCTACTCAAGCCCTTGGCATTCAAGAGATCTTAAATACCATTATGAGTCAGAATAAGAACTGCGTATAGAAAGGTACTCCACCCCAGCACACACACAGAGCTAAGAGAACATGTAGCGTTACCAAGTAAGGGAATCCATGTGGTGGCAACAGCAAGGGATAACCAAAATCAGTAATAAAAAAATGTAAGATGAATAGAATGTAACTTAGTATGACTAATAGTGTAGTTAATAATGAGTGTAGTCAAGTGCATAGCACCATTATCTCCAGGGGAGGAGAGTAGGATGGTAGAACAACATAACAGCTAAAGTGGAATAAAACAATCTTAAGTACCTGAGATAGGCTTATGATAGTCAAGGAAGGACCTGAATAATTGGGACAAGAAGTCCCTGTAACCTGAGTGTAATGGAAGGTTAGCCCGCTGAATGCCATTCTCTTGTGAGGTGTTTCGGGACCACCGTTCCTTCTGATCGTCAGTAGAGTCTGGAGGCATAAGATTCCAGTATTGCCATAGTTGTAGACCACTTAGGATTGAGGAAATAACAGTCATAATTACATTCCAAGAAACCAGCAGTCTGGTAGGGAAACCCCAGCAGTATTTGATATTGTGGTCTCGTAGCGGTTTTATGATAACTGCAAAGTTCCTTCTGGCTTGCAGTGTAGCAGCAGAGAGATCCAGATACAGTGATAGCATATGGGTCTAGGAGCCTCTTCAGCTTTCTGGAGGCGAACATAACGAGTTCTTTAGTGTGTTAGAAGTGCATCCTGACCAAGGCATCTCTTGAGGAGGTCTCAGATGCCGCCTTTGATTTAGGTAGGTGGTGAGCATGCTCAAGAGTCAAGTCGAGAACTGACAGCATTGGTGCGATAGCATGGAACAGTTTTGTAAGATACACAGGAAGCAGTGACGTAACTAAAGTCCTGTGGGTCCTGGTGCAAATTTTGTCTGGAGCACCCTACCCCCTCCCTACAGCGTATTTTTGATAGTGACAGTTATATGGTCCAACACCCAGGGCCCCTGCTGATCAACTCTTTGAAGATACTGTAGTGCTTTTGCAAGTGCAATGACTCCTTTGCTATTTACATTGCACAGTATCTATTTTATAATCTCAGCTACTTTCTTCTTCTCGCCCTTCGACCTGCAGTAGTGACCCCTTCCCCTCACACCTTCACCAGTCTATGACTCCTGCTGTCACGACTTACAATACTAAAATATTTAACCTCTCTCACTCTTCTGGAATTTTCCCATCCTCTTTCAAACATGCTGTCATAACCACACTACTGAAGAAATCCTCCCTTGACCCCTCCTGTGCTGCTATCGACCTGTCTCTAACCTCCCCTTCATCTCCAAAATCTTGGAATGCTTGGTCTATTCTCGTTTAATCTGCTATCTTTCTGCTAACTCTCTTCTTGACCCCTTACAATCTGGCTTCTGCACTCTACTGAAATGGCCTTTACAAAAGTCTCCAATGATCTCCTGATGGCTAAATCCAAAGGTGACTTCTCTCTTCTTATTCTCTCTTCTAGATCTCTCAGCAGCATTTGACACTGTTGACCATCAACTCCTCCTCACTATGCTCCACTCTGCAGTCCTCACAGACACTGCGCTCTCCTGGTTCTCCTCTTATCTCTCTGTCTGCACATTCTGTGTATTATTTGTGGGCTCTGTTTCTTCCCCCCTATGTCTTGCCGTTGGGGTTCCATAAGGCTGGGTCTTAAGCCTCCTGCTCTTCTCCCTCTACACAGCCCCCACTGGACAAACCATTACCAGATTTGGCTTCGGGTACCATCTTTATGCTGATGACACCTAATTATATACGGCATCCCGTGACATCACCCCTGCACTAATACAGAACACCAGTGACTGTCTCTCTGCTGTCTCAAATATCATCTTCGCTCTATCTGAAACTGAATCTCTCAAAGACTGAACTACTGCAGTTTCCACCATCCAATAGATCTGTCCCTGATATCTCCATTGCAGTCTCCGGCCTTACCATATCTCCTAGGCAGTATGCCCGCTGCCTCGGGGTTATGTTTGACTCAGACCTTTCCTTCACACACCATATCCAATCACTCACACGCTCATGTCATCTCCACCTCAAAAACATCTCCAGAATACACCCTTTCCTTACCACAAATACACTAAAGACACTTATTGTTGCCCTGATTCACTCTCGCCTTGACTACTGTAACTCCTTACTAATAGGTCTTCCCCTTACTAAACTCACCCCTCTACAATCTATTCTGAAAGCGGCAGCCAAGCTCATCTAGACGCTACAGCGATGCCTCTGCTCTGTACCGGTTCCTGTAACTGTCAATGAGACTTCTGCATCTCTCAACAGGTATTTTGGCCCACTCCTCATGAGCAAACTGCTCCAGTTGTCTCGGGTTTGAAGGGTGCCTTTTCCAGACGGCATGTTTCAGCTCCTTCCACAGATGCTCAATAGGATTTAGGTCAGGACTCATAGAAGGCCACTTCAGAATAGTCCAATGTTTTCCTCTTAGCCATTCTTGGGTGATTTTAGCTGTGTGTTTTGGGTCATTATCCTGTTGCAAGACCCATGACCTGCGACTGAGACCAAGCTTTCTGAAACTGGGCAGCACATTTCTCTCTAGAATCCCTTGATAGTCTTGAGATTTCATTGTACCCTGCACAGATTCAAGACACCCTGTGCCAGATGCAGCAAAGCAGCCCCAGAACATAACAGAGCCTCCTCCATGTTTCACAGTAGGGACAGTATTCTTTTCAAGATATGCTTCATTTTTCCATCTGTGAACATAGAGCTGATGTGCCTTGCCAAAAATTTCAATTTTTGTCTCATCTGTCCATAGGACATTCTACCAGAAGCTTTGTTGCTTGTCAACATGTACTTTGGCAAATTCCAGTTTTGTCACATTCAAGTTATTTCTGTGACCATTGTGGGTTTTTCTTTAATTAAACAAGGGGTACCAACAATTTTGTCCATATATATATAATAAAGGAAGCTGAAGACTTGCCCCTCAAGACTTGATACACACATTTTGTGCCTCCACTGGCCAGTGAAAGTTATTTTCTAAATTAGGGGACTCCTCAGGCAACTAAGAGAATGATTTAAATGGAACGTGTTGCCAGAAAATAGCCTTTTTTGATCAAGTTTCCCCTTTTCCCATGACAGCACTACTGAGAGGGAGAAGGATCCGCCTGCAAGGACAGAAAAAAGACTTAAATCTTGCAGGACCTCTTCCTTGACAGCTCAGAGGCCTAGTTGGGTCTATGTGGGCATCCTGTAACTCTACCGACCAGAGCAGCTACATAGGTGTTTACCGCTCCCTCTGTGTTCACAATGCTGTAAGGGCTATTGCAGACAGAGCATCCGGAGTATTGGTACTATGGTTACGGTGTCCCACGACCTGCACCAGATGGCAGGAGCGTGGCTTCTTCCTGTTAAGATGACGAGTGTTTTTCAGGCAGGAGAAGGGGTTTTGGCCTTGGTTGGTAGCCTTTATATCGGTAGGAAAGGCCCTCTCTCTCTCTCCCATGGGGCAGCTGCAGTAGAGGGGCCTTGTCGTTTAGCTTGTGAGGTAGCATGTGATGCCAGGTGATCTGCATTAAGGCCTTATGTAGTCCAGGAACGGAGTTCATTTCCATGTGGTGTCAGAGGTCTTCTATTTCAGCAGGATGAAGGAGAAAGGGCATGTGTTTGTATGCCTGGTAGCACTGCTGGTCTTCAAGTACTCCTAATGGCTGTTGAAAGTGGCGTACCTTCCAACATTCTGTTATGGGCCTGGTGATTGTTGTCATGTCTGAGGAGACCAGAACTGAAGTCCCAGAGGGACCTGCTGACCCGAGGTATGTAGTTACTTCATAGACTGTCTACAGGAAGGGTAAATGGACAGTTAGTAAATGTTTGTAAATACTTTCTCTCTTTCCTATTTCCAAGGGGGGTGCTGCTGGCAAAAAGCCTTCAAGAAAAACTGTACCAGGAGAGAAAGAGATTGTAACATATGTAGGAAGAGACTTCCCTCGGGGTACACCACAAAGTTATGACGTAGTTGTATTCAGTAAGTTGTATCGGAAGAATCCTCCAACTTGAAAAGAGATCCCTTATTAAATCAGAGGCACAGAGCTCTATTGCGAGATGTCCAAAATCCCATCCACTTCCACTTGGCCCCTTCCTCATATTGATTCTGAAATTGAGGATGGTGCTTGGTTAGTGCAAAAGGATGCTTCTGAGGAAGGTTCAGTGTTTGATGCCCCTACGGGATGTATAATTAAATATGGTAAACCATTATTTCTTTCTGGGGATACTGACCAGCTGTTAAAAGCTTTCAGAGTCACAATGAATTTAGAACAAATTAAAGGGGTTTTCCCATATCCCTGTTTCAGCAGCTTCACCTGCTGTCTCTTCTTCTTACTTCCTGTATACTTCAGCAAGCTGGCAGGAGGGACTTTGACTGTTTGATAAACAGGACACTATGAAGTATCACAATACAGACTTTGCCTTTACCATGAGAGATTATTCATTATGATTAATAGAAATCTAATATAAATGTAGATCAAATAATATGCACTGTAAATGTATATTACATTACACAGGTTTGTATAGAACACTTAGTCCGTTCTCTAGAAGCATGGTAAGTGTTATCTGTGTGTGTGTGCTACAGCAATGTATTTAGGAAAACTCTTGAATTTAATATTGGGATATGATTAAAAAGGAGTGGAAGCATCCAGAGAGGAAAACTTATGTCCCTAGATCCATTAAGAGGAAATATCCCTTTGCAGAAAGTGATACGGCATGCTGGGATCTCCCTCCAAAGATAGATGTCTCTTTGTTCACGGTATCTAAGAGAGGTTCCCTCCCCTTTGACAAGATGGGGTTTTTCAAAGATTCCATGGTTAAGAAGGTGGACAGGTTTCTAAAGAGGTTCTGGGATGCAACAGCTGCTTTATGCCTAACATCACGGCTACTTATACTGCCGTAACACTCTTTGTCAGGATCTTAATTGATGAACTCTTTGTTTTGCCAGTACCAGCCCCTTAGCAAGATGGCGTTTTGTGTGTTTCCTGTCTGTGGCCATCTTGGTTCCTGCCTGATGATTATTTGAACTCCTGCACCTCATCACTCAGTGCCTGAGTATTGTGTTTGAACTCTGCTTCTGACAACCCTTGAACTGGGGCCTACTGATCTCAATTGGTTCTATATTACCTGCTACACTGTGTATACCTGCTACTGCCCGCTGCACTATGGATACCTGCTACTGACAGTGCACTACAAGTTCCAGCATTCTTCCTGCTGCATTGTGGATACCTGCTACTGCCTGCTGCACTGTGGATACCAGCTACTACCAGTGCACTACAAGATCCAGCATACTATTGTTGCATTACAGATCCCAGCCATTTGTCTCCGGAAGCCCGGTAAGAGAGTCTTGACACTCTTTTTATGGTTGGATGAGATTGAAACCCACCTTAAAAATAAGACCCCTAGAGAAGAAATTTTATCTTCTTTTCCTTTTCCCAAATGGACTACACAGTTTATTGCAGATGCTATTGCAGATGCAGTTAGACTAGCAGCTAGAACTTCGGCCTCGGACAATTCTGCTAGAAGGGCAATATGTCTTAAAACTTGGGCGGGGGACTTGCCCTCTAAGATAGGCAATGTACCCTTCCCCGTGAGGGAGAATATTTATTTGGGATGGATCTAGATGACTTACTAGCCAAGGCAGCAGAGAAAAGAAGATGTTTCCACAGACGTCTACTGTTCCCAAGAGGTTTTTTCGTAATAACAAAAACCAGGGAAAGGGCGAAGGTAAGAAACAGGGAAAGTGGCGATTCTCCAAGAATAAGGCTAGGGAATTACTTTTTGGACCCAAATCCCAGAATACTAAAAAAAAGCTGCCCACCCCCACTCAATGAGGCCAGGAGTTGGGTTGGGGGTTGCTGTTGAAATTTCTTCCAGCATGGTCAGCAATATACAACACCTGTGTTCTTGATATCACCCAAAGGGTCTCAGGTTGGAATTACAATTTCCTCCTCCCTCGAGATGCATAATATACTCTCATGCTTCTCAGGCAAAGCAGTCTCCCAGTACGTCTCTCAGTAGGAAGGAAGGAAGCTCTTAGACTCACACGTGATAGCTCTGGTCCCAATAGACGAGAGGAGTCAGGGCTTCTACTTCAATCTATTTCTGGTGCCCAACGGTACCTTCAGAATCATTATCAATCTGAAACTGTTGAACAGATTCCTGATATACAGGAAAATCCAGATGGAAGCAATAAGATGAACAATAAACATGTTTCCAGGTTGTTACATGGTGACGAGACGATAGATTTAAGGAACATGTATTACTATGTCTCGATCGACAGGGAAACCCAGAAATATTTGAAATTCGCAATAGTGTTGGATTTGGTGAACCATCATTTTCAGCCCTTCGGATCTCCATGGCTCTGAGGGTTTTCACGAAAATAGTCTTGGAGGTGGGGGCTCACATCAGGGAAATGAAGGTGATTTAGATTACATATTTAGTTGACTTCTTGTTAGTAGGAGAATTTCTAGAATCCCTGACTGCCAAGACAAGCTCAATAATCTATATACTGCAGTTTCTGGGGATGGCAAATAAATTTAGAAAAGTCAGTCCTTGTCCCGCAAAATGTCAAGAAATTTCTTGGAATCTCACTGGAATCTTCAACCACAAGCTAATTTATTCCCCCAAAGAAGGTCCATGACTCCTTCCTGAGGTACAGAATCTTCTCTTCCAGGAGCCCATATATAATCCAGAGATAGGGGGTTTACACCTCTCAGCTTGGTTGCTGAAAGAGTTATCTTGAAAAATATCTCTGAAAGGGTGGTCGATTACCTCAAGGGTTTAAGACCTTGAACGCTTCTGATGCTTCCATTCCTAACCTCAATGTTCCAAAGGTTCTAGATTTTCTGCAGGAAGGTTTAAAAAGAGGGTTATCCCTCTCCATACTGAAGGTTCAAATTTCTGCCCTCAGTGTTTTTTCCAGGTTACGCTGGCTAAGGATCCCTGAGTAGTCAGGTTTGTTAGAGTAGTTTCCAAAAATATTGATGTAGCGGTGTGTTGTATTCCTAGCTGGGAACTTAACATAGTTCTGAGGGGTTGATCTTGGGGGGTTATTCGAACCTATAGATAATGTCCCTCTTAACTTATTGTCCCTTCAAACAGTCTTATTGGTAGTCATTACATCAGCCTGCAGAATTGTGGAGATTCATGCTTTGTCCTCCTCCCGCTCCCCCTTATACAGGGTTTTTTTTGCAGACAGGGTGATCCTCTAACCTGACACTATCTTTCTTCCTAAGGTGGTGTCTCAGTGTCACATAGCTCAAGATATAATTCTTCCCTCTTTCTGTAAAAATCCCAGGGATGACAGGAATAGAAAGTTTCATTATCTGGCTGTCGAGAGAAGCCTAATTCAGTACCTAGATCGTACTAAGGACTTTCAGAAGTCTAGGAGTCTTTTTGTGAAGTTTGCAGGGAAAGATAGGAGTTCCCCGGTAAGCAAGGATACACTTACTGGATGGGTTAGGCAGACTTGATCTGAGGGAGTTTCTCCTCCGTTGGGTATCTCTGCTCATTCCACTAACTCTGTGGCTACTTCCTGGGTGGAGATCAGACATGCATCCATCAACCAGATATGCAGAGCCATGGTATGGTCCTTTATGTCCACTTTCTTTAGGTAATACAGGTTGGACTTGGGGGTCTCTGATCTCTCTTTTGGCTTTAAGGTTCGTCAGGCTTTGGTCCTTACCTAATTCTTTTATCTCTGGGATATCTCAGTGGTTCTGTCAAAGGAGAGGGGAAAATGATGATTACACTTACCGGTAATTGGATTTCCTCAATACTATAACAGCACCCGTGTAAATTCCCATGCTTTGGTTCTGTTTTTCACTAGCAAAAAAAATATGTTTTTTTCAGCTCTATGCACTGGTTGTTGGGTGTCTGTTCTTCTATGTTTTTCTTTTCAAGCTTAGTAACTACACTGAAGCCAGGTGGAGGTCCTGAAAGATTAAGGATAAGGCCCCACGTTACGGAAAAGCAGCGTTTTTTGTTGTAGAATTTGCTGTGGTTTTTTTGAGCCAAAGTCAGGAGTGCCTTGAAAAGGAACGGGAAATATAAAGGAAGCTCTTAGACATTTCTCTTCTGTTAAATCCACTCCTGACATGGGGTCTTAGCCTTAAGGGATTTCCTGTCCTTAAATGTTGATCCTCCTCTCTCAGTGGTGCTGTCATGGGGTCAAGGAAATCCAATTACCGGTAAGTGTAATCATCATTTTATGTTAAACATATAGGTTTTTAATTTTTTTTCCCATGTTATTTATATTTTTAAAAATTCTAAAAATCCTGCAGTTATGACTTTGTCCACTAGGTCATATAATATGCTTTTTTTTTGGAGGAGATTTATTTGCAGCAGCCCTCTCACTTATTAGAACACTAATAATGACAGCTATCATGTACAGTATATGCAGATAAGACACAGAATCCACCAGTTACAATAAGTGATTTCACATCTTATCTACAGTCATGGCCAAAAGTTTTGAGAATGACACAAATATTATATTTTCACATGATCTGCTGCCCTCTGGTTTTTATGTGTGTTTGTCAGATGTTTTTATCACAAACAGAAATATAATTGCATTCATATTATGAGTAACAGAAGCTTATATTGACAGTTAGAATGAGTTAATGCAGCAAGTCAATATTTGCAGTGTTGACCCTTCTTCTTCAGGACCTCTGCAATTCTCCCTGGCATGCTCTCAATCAACTTCTGGACCAAATCCTGACTGATAGCAGTCCATTCTTGCAGAATCAATGCTTTAATTTTGTCTGAATTTGTTGGTTTTTGTTTGTCCACCTGTCTCTTGATGATTGACCACAAGTTCTCAATGGGATTAAGATCTGGGGAGTTTCCAGGCCATGGACCCAAAATCTCTATGTTTTGTTCCCTGAGCCATTTAGTTATCACCTTTGCTTTATGGCAAGGTGCTCCATCATGCTGGAAAAGGCATTGTTGAGCGCCAAACTGCTCTTGGACGGTTGGGAGAAGTTGCTCTTGGAGGACATTCTGGTACCATTCTTTATTCATGGCTGTGTTTTTAGGCAAGACTGTGAGAGAGCCGATTCCCTTGGCTGAGAAGTAACCCCACACATGAATGGTTTCAGGATGCTTTACAGTTGGCATGAGACACGACTGGTGGTAGCGCTCACCTCTTCTTCTCCGAATAAGCTGTTTTCCAGATGTTCCAAACAATCGAAAAGGGGATTCATCAGAGAAAATGACTTTACCCCAGTCCTCAGCAGTCCACTCCCTGTACCTTTTGCAGAATATCAGTCTGTCCCTGATGTTTTTTCTGGAGAGAAGTGGCTTCTTTGCTGCCCTCCTTGAGACCAGGCCTTGCTCCAAGAGTCTCCGCCTCACAGTGCGTGCAGATGCACTCACACCTGCCTGCTGCCATTCCTCAGCAAGCTCTGCACTGCTGGTAGCCCGATCCCGCAGCTGAAACACTTTTAAGAGACGGTCCTGCCGCTTGCTGGTCTTTCTTGGGCGCCCTGGAGCCTTTTTGGCACCAATGGAACCTCTCTCCTTGAAGTTCTTGATGATGCGATAGATTGTTGACTGAGGTGCAATCTTTCTAGCTGCAATACTCTTCCCAGTTAGGCCATTTTTGTGCAGTGCAATGATGACTGCACGTGTTTCTTTAGAGATAACCATGGTTAACAGAAGAGAAACAATGATGGCAAGCACCAGCCTCCTTTTAAAGTGTCCAGTGGTGTCATTCTTACTTAATCATGACAGATTGATCTCCAGCCCTGTCCTCATCAACACCCACACCTGTGTTAATGGAGCAATCACTGAAACGATGTTAGGTGGTCCTTTTAAGGCAGGGCTGCAATGATGTTGAAATGTGTTTTGGGGGATAAAGTTCATTTTCTAGGCAAATATTGACTTTGCAAGTAATTGCTGTTAAGCTGATCACTCTTTATAACATTATGGAGTATATGCAAATTGCCATTAGAAAAACTGAAGCAGTAGACTTTGTAAAAATTAATATTTGTATCATTCTCAAAACTTTTGGCCATGACTGTACTACCCTCTCTACACAATGACCTCTGCTCAGGTCAAAGAGCATGCCTAGAAAACTCTTCCATATAAGTAAATAGGGCCTGCTACAGACTATTGTGTCTATGGCCCATGGTCCTTCTGTAGGAAACAGAAACACAGAATGTTTTAGGATTAGTGGCAAAAATTTGAATTTTTATTTTTAGGATCATTTTTTTTTAAATATAGATATTAATTTCGAAAAATAAAATATATTTAACATAAAAAAAGGATTTTAAACTATAGGCAATTTTCTGGTGGTATATTTTCTTTAAGCTCTCACATGAATTGATTACTTTGACAGGAAAGAATACATGTGCTACCAAGTTTTAGCTAATCAGTTGCCTTTGCATATATTCTAGTTTATCATGGGGAAAAGAACCCGGAAGTCATTTCAACACTATAGTTCCTTTCACCCTTGTTTTGTGTCTTGAAAGAAAAATTAGGAAAATAACATTTGTGAATATTTTTGTATGCCATGATATTTTCTTTAAACGATTCAGCTTTTTAAAAATAAGAATAGAGAGGAAAAGTACAGTATGATACTGTTAGGCAAGGTGACCTGGACATATTAAACTCTTAACTCCACTTGACGTCATAATACATCATGATTTCTTGCAGAGAGTATGAAGAGGTCTTAGGAGCTAAGCCCTTTCCATACCCGGAAGGTGTCAGCAGCAAGTAATATAAGTGCAGGAGTCTTACAATATACTGCAATATAGTAGTAGGATTCAATCACCCTAGGATTTCTGGAAAAAAGTATAATATTAAAAACAAAAAATATTTCAAAATTTAAATCTTCTCCCTTTCCTTAGATAACATAAAAATAAGCAAAAATTAATTTAAAAAACATTATGTATACTTGCGTCCAAAAATTTGCAAACTATAAATTACATTAAATATTTATCAAGTATAGTAAGAAAAAAAATTAAAATGGCCAAATCGCTGTTTTTTCCATTGCTTACCTCCCAGAAAAAGATTGAATAAAAAGTGATAAAAATATCAACATTTCCCAAAATGGTATCTATAACTTGCCCCACAAAAAAGACCCAACACCATATATGGAAACAGAATATCAAAAAGTTGCGGGTGTCAGAATCTGGTGATAAACAGAAAAGTTTTATATTTATTAAAAGCATTAAAACAGAAAAATATATAAATTTGGTATTGCCATGATTGTAGTGACTCACAGAATATAAGTAATGTTATTTTTATTGCTTGGGGAAAGTTATAAAAATTAAACAGACAAAGTTGAATCGCACTCCAAAAAAAAAAAATTTTCATTGTAGTGTGATTCAACTTAGTCTGTTTACTGAATCAAGTGGGGAGGTGGTCAGCCCCTAATAGAACGTGCACCCTTCCATGATTCATTACCAGAGTGCTGCCTGACTTCCACTTCTGAATAAAGCTATAAAACCTAAACCTGTAAGAAATTGGCACAGGTGCTTTTTTTTCAAAATTTTACCCCATCCTGACTTTTTTTTTTCCCAGCTTCCCAGTACATTGTATGAAATATTAAATAATGGCAGTATAAATTACAATTTGTCCCACAAAAAAAGTACAGACTTCCTATATTGCTCCACTCCATATTTTACACAGGACTGCTCCACATAGTATACAGTTCCCATAACGCCTCCACACAGTATAATGTCCCCTTAGTGGTCCTTAAACAGTATAATACCCCCTCAGAGTATAAAAACCACATAATGCCCCCCACAGAGCATAATGCCCTCATAGTGTCCCATAATGCTTTCACAGAGTATAATGCCCTCATAGTATCCCTAAATAATATAATTCTTTCACAGTGCCACTAAAGAATATAATGCCCCCATTGTGTCCCCAAAGAGGATAATGACCCCATAGTACTCCCAGTGTATAATGCTTCCATAGTACCCATTCACCCAAAGAGTAGAATTCTCCCATGCAATATAATGCTGTTCTAATGTTACACGAAGTTCTGATGTTCAGTGTTCAGACGTAATGAGTGGCATTGCCTGGAGCCACATATTATCACCAGGAGGCAGCCACAGAGGAAAGATCTTGGAAAAACAAGTATAATAACAGCTGCTACCTATCAGAATAATCCAATATGTAGCATCTGATTGAAATAAGCTTACTGGTCCTAGTTTTCCAAAACTCTGCCCAGGACAAATATTTGCCAGGAAAGACCCTACCATTTAGTAGAGACGCGTACAAAAGAATTTTCTTTATGTGGCATTCACCCTCAGAGGCATTATTACTTGGGAGAATATCTTGATAGATCAATGCCAAGTCACCTTATGACAGTGAATATAGTTCCTATTGGTCCACACTACGGAGCCATAGGAACTCCATGCGTCTCTATCCTGACGCTGTGTGCATATGACTCTACTGTGGGGATGTTGCTTTGGATAAAAGCTTTAATCAGAGTATTTGACAATTGGTATAACTACTGCATGTTAGTATTACATTATCTGAAGATCTAATCCTTTGCTTTTACATAGAATTCATAAAGTCACTTTCCAAACCTGGTGATTGCCTATTGACTCAGTGTATGCTTTTCATATATATTTTAAAGTGGTATCCAGCCGATGAAAACAGTTCACTGCCGGAGTTGCAGTTTAATGGCAGCAGGACAAATTTGCTATGAACTATACAATTATGAAGTTAACATTCACAGAAGTAAAAAACATGAGTGACTCCATATTAATAGGGCCCCATGAGTATAAGTCTCCTTTTAAAATGAAATATGGTTCACATGGTTACATTAATATGGACATAGAATGCAGATTGCTTATGCTAGATTCACATCTGTGCTGGGTTTCCATTCTTCGAGTCCGCTTGAGGACATGAAAAACGGAAACACAATCCGCTTTAAAAGCGGTTACCCACGGAAACCCGAGTACCCATAGACTATAATGGGGTCCGCTAGGTTTCCGCCCCAAAAAATGCATTTTTCAAGCAGAATGGGAAACGGAGTCACCGAACAGAAAGCGAGCACTGGTGTGTACGTTCACATAGGGTATGTTCACATATGTCAGTTGCATCAGTATCAGTTTTTTTGTCTATTAGTCATTACAACTGATGCCAAAACTGATGCGAAAATGCATCATTTGTCATTAGGCTTTTTTTTTTTTTTACAAATTTCTACTCCAAAACCAGAAGTTGTCATCAATTGTCGTCAGTTTTTACCATGATGGTTCACGAAGCATGATTAACTGCCAAGGTCAATAGAGTAGGGGTACTTAACTACTATTAGTAAGGGTCCATTAACCAGGGTCCATCAAGTAAAAGTCCGAGCTGAACATGTCCAGTATTTATGGTATTTTTCTGACAAAAAGACACGTCTGACTATAAGATGCACCACAGTTTTAGACAAGGAAAATTAGGATTAGGCCGGGAGCGACTAACAAGGCATTATACTGTGTAGGGGGCAGTAACATAACATTAGAGTATGTGGGGGGGCTAACGTGGCATTATACTGTACGGGGGGCAACTACTGTGTCATTATACTGTGCAGGGGCACTAAAATGGCATTCTACTGTGCGGGGGGGGGCACTAACGTGGCATTACAAGGTGTGGGGGGGACTAACCTGGCATTATAATGTACAGGGGCAACTAATATGACATTATATTGGGTAGGGGCACTAATGTGGCATTATACTGTGGAGGGGTGACTAAGGCTTGATTCATTCCTGTGTTGGATTTTCCTAGGAGAATCTGCTGCAGAATCCGCTTAAAATCAGCAGAGAGAAAAGTCCTGCAAGGAGGACTTTTCTCTCTGCTGGTTTTATACTAATATAGTCTATGGGGTCCGCAGGTTTCCACTCGTAACCACTTTTTAAGCGGATAGGGTCTCCGACCCAAACACTAGTGTGAACCTAGCATAACATCGCATTATACTGTATTGGGGGCATTAACGTGGCATTATACTGTACGGAGGGCAACTAAAATGGCATTATACTGTGCAGGGGGTACCAAGGAGCATTATACTGTGAGTGGGGACACTAAGGAGCATTATACTATGAGCAGGGGCATTAAAGAGCATTATACTGTAGGGGGAATAATGGGACATTTTTACCCCCCCCCACACACACAGTATAATGCCCCATTATTTTGCCTCCTCAGTATGCTAATCACTATCACCCCAGCCACAGTATAATTTCCCATTTGTGCCCCCCCTACATAATTTACATTAACAGCAGCTGGGAGGAATATTCACCTCCTGCCTGCTGTCCCCAAGTCCTCATCCCTTACACTAATAGGCAGCAGGAATCAGCAACTATCGCTGCTTCGTGCATAAAAGCTCACAAGTGTGAAGGCAGGAGGGATGCTTACTGATCCCTGCTGCCACTACTGCAGGGGATTGAGGCTTGAAGAAGGAAAGTTGGCGGGAAAAGGTTTCTCCAGCCCGCTGTCAAAATGGAAGTGCTGAGAGGCAGGGGTCCGGACAGCAGACGGCCCCCTGCTCCAGTACAGTAGTGAAGCCGGCAATTGCCAGCTTCACTACTATACATAGACTGTGCAGAATGCCGGGTGCTGCTGCATCCTCAGGCAGCACCTGGTGTGCATCTGGCGCAGAAGAAATTTAAGGTAGTAAGATGGAAAAACGCTGCAGGTAGCTTTTTTCCCATCCAATGGATAATACAGATCTGGCACCAAACGGCACCAGAACTGAAGCCTCTTGTGCCAGAAACAATCCCATAGAAAACTATGTGCTATGCGCACCACGCCGGAGGGAAACTGAAAGTTGCACTGTACATATGTGAATGCACCCTTAGTCAGTATTTACCTTTAAATGTATGCACATATGGCTTTTAGAATGGTTCTGCTTACTACACTGGCCTTAAAATATCGCCTAGTTTTAAATACTCATTTCACTGCATAACGGATGCACATCCCATCTATAAAGGTGCAAAATACAGAATCAGAATTATGTAGAGCAGACCTGAGTTTAGTCACTATGCATGAGGAAGGACCACTGTAAAGCCCAATTCACATGACTGATGTTGACAGCCTCACATGGCTACATTAAATTCAATGCATGTGAATGGAGCTATTCACATGACCGTTTTTTTTATAGTCTGTTTTAACAGACAGTCAAAAAATAAGTCATGTCCTATTTCTGGCGCTTTTCATGGAGCCTTTGATAGATTCCAAACTATTAGGGATCCTTAAAAAAATATGCTGCAAAACAGCCATGAAAAAAGTTCACACCATCACCGGGCTCTCTGTTGTTCGGGTGTGTCGGGGGACCTAAATGACAGAGACCTGGACTGATACAACAGCGGTTACACACAGAGACTGCCACACCACATTAACTATAATGGAGTTCACAGGGTGTCCACCGTTTCCAAACTGAAAGAGGTGGGGAAAAGAAACCCCCATTGTATGACTTTTTTCTATTGTCGATTTTCGGCAGTCTCGGAGTCTCCAATGGAGTCTACAAGTGAACCCAGACTTTCACAGTCATTTTGTCCATCAGTTGTGTGAATGTAGCTTAAGGATAAATTATTGTAAAGCAACTTTTTTGTAGCAAAAATAATTGACTAAAACCATTTGTGCTTTAAGTTGTAAAAAAATGAATTCATTTAGTGGTGCAGAATCATAAGAAAACATTGTAGACATTTTCCACTCTTAGTGATACAACCTGGTGTTCATTTTAGTTTAGCCTGTCGGTTAATGATAATTTAAATTGTGTTAATATCATATTAGAGTGTCATAACAAATATCTCCATTCTTTGCATATTAGTATTTCTGCAAATATTCAACCAGCTAATTGACTGCCCGAGAGGGAATGCTTAGGGCTAACTTTCTGATGCATTCCTAGTCATGTAGAAGCAAGCACATTATGCAATCAATGGCAACTGTTTTCTAATGCAATCCTGCTACATTTCTAATATTCTGAAAACTTGGCACTCTGACATGCAAATGAAAGCCTGAATAATAAATGTTTGAGCACGTGCAAATATGACCTTCTCAGATGAAAGCATGATCTTGTCGTCTATAGGTCACATATGGAATTCATAGGAAATGTTTCTCTTTAATTTTAGAAGAAATATAATTACTCAGTGGTCCACATGTATCAAGTAAAGGTAATAGTTGGTGTGATTTGTGCCATATTTATTAAAAAGGACCTTTGACCACCTCAAGTTGTAAGTATCCTTTAATAAGTGACACCCAACACATTCTGGTGCTGCTGGAATTTTATCTTTAGTCCCACTGTTCCTGAACAATCAGTGCTATTAGTTTTAGCATGCAATATGCTAAATAGGCTCTCTACTGTCGGGTGGGCAGGCTTAAGTTGGAGTTTTAAAAAAAACAGAACTATCCACCAGACAGTAAAAGCCTAATTAGCATACAGTGGTCCACCAAATTATAATCTTAATCGGTTCACAGAAAACCATTATAAATTGAGAACATTGTGATTTAAAATAAACTCTATGATAAACCAGTAATTGGTTCCAAAGATCCCAAAATGTCACCAAAATATGAAATAAATGAAAATCTAAGAAAATTAATCAGATTACTAATATACATATTACAAATACTTACACATAAAAGTAAGCAAGAGCTACTAGAAGCTGTAAATCACTTTCTATGATGGGGAAAATCTGTCATAGAATAAATCTAGCCCATTGTCTGTTGATATCATTGTAACTAGCGAAAAAATTCCAACTGCACCAGAATCAGTGGGGCGGTGCCTATTGAAGGATGCATAGTGTTGGTGTGCAATGAGTATGAGCAGTTGTAGAACTGTACCATAATTTTTGTCATTTTAACTACATTTCACAATAAATGAGACATAAACCATGTCTCCTTGGAGACTCTGTTCATTTCTTTTGCTATTTTCCAAAAATTGACAATTCAATGTATGTTTATTCTACTTCACCTTTTACAACTTTTACAACGCTAATGCAGAGGCATGTCCTTCGCCTAGCGAGGGAACCAACCCAGACTCCTTACTCTCCTTTGATGATGTGAGAAATGAAGTTGGCCCCCAAACATAGACATCTACTCCATGAGAGTCCTCCTCCACACTGAACCCTCTCTCACCAGAGCTGTCCAACCCTATTTTCTACAGCTTTCCACAACTACATATGACAAAACAAGACCGCTTCTTTCAGAGGCTCCTATTCCACTTATCCTCTAAGGGGGACTTAGATAATCTGGCACAGCGTATGGAGACTGCATTGCGCACAGAATTGGGTACCTTGCGCACAACAGTTGAGGCTCTACAAGCTAGGGTGAACACTTTGGAATCAAAAGTGAAGCTGATACACTTCAGCAGATAGTCTCATCTCACTCTACTAACCTTTCTCCTCTGCCTTTGACACAGTCGACCATTCCCTCCTGTTAGAAACGCTTTCATCCCTTGGCATCTCTAACCTGGCCCTTTCCTGGATCTCCTCATACCTCACCAACCGCACATTCAGCGTCTCCCACTCACACACCACCTCCCCGCCATGCCCTCTTTCTGTAGGTGTCCCCCAAGGCTCCATCCTATGACCCCTCCTGTTCTCCATCTACACCCTAGGCCTTGGCCAACTCATAGAATCCCATGGTTTCCACTACCATTGATATGCTGACGACACCCAAATATATCTCTCTGGACCAGACATTACCTCCCTGTTGGACAGAGTCCCAGAATGTCTAGCAGCCGTAGCCTCCTTTCTCTCCTCCCGCTTTCTCAAACTCAACATGGAGAAAACGGAGTTCATAATCTTCACCACTCCATGCACGACCCCCTTACCTGATCCATCTATCCAAATTAATGGAACCACTCTCACCCCAGTCCCACAGGCCCGCTGCCTTGGGATAACCTTAGACTCTGACCCTTCCTTCAAGCCTCATATTCAAACCCTCAACACCTCCTGCCGCCTCCAACTCAATAACATCCATCGAATCTGCTCCTTCCTCACCTCTGAAACTACAAAGATGCTAGTCCACGCCCTCATAATCTCCCGCCTAGACTACTGTAACACCCTTCTCCATGGCCTCCCAGCAAATACTCTTGCCCCCCTCCACCTTAAACTGTGCTTCTCGCTTAATACACCTCTCCCCCCTGTTCTTCATCAGCTGCTCCCCTCTGCCAATCCCTTCACTGGCTATCAATCGCCCAGAGAATAGAGTTCAAACTACTAACGCTGACATACAAAGCCATCCACAACCTGTCCCCTCCATATATCTCTGACCTAGTCTCCCGCTACCTGCTCGCACGTAACCTCCGATCCTCCAAAGACCTCCTACTCCGCTCTGCTCTCATCCGCTCTTCACACAATCGTCTCCAAGACTTCTCCCGTGCATCCCCCATACTCTGGAACTCATTACCAAGACACATAAGACTGACCCCCACAATAATGAGCATCAAGAAGGTCCTGAAGACTCACCTATTCAGGAAGGCCTACAACCTCCAATAACGCTACTGTCACCACACCACCACCTGTACAGTCTCTCCCGTCACCTTCTGTCTCTATCCCTCTTCCCTCATAGACTGTAAGCCCTTGCGGGCAGGGCCCTCTATCCCACTGTGCCAGTTGGTCACTGTTTGTATTATCTGTTTTGTATATCTTGTGTACCGTATGTAAATCCGCAAATATAAAGCACAATGGAATTAATGCTGCTATATAAATAAACAATAATAATAATAATAATAATAACCTACATTCTCTCTCACTGACTACGACACAACCGTGATAAAATAATGTAAACGTGAGAGGCATCCCAAAAACTTTGTCGGCTTCATCCCCCGTGGACACAATGCAATTATTTGAAAATATCCTGGGAGCCCCATCTCCATCATAGCTGGTCATTGATGCTGCTTTTCCGGTCCCCAGGCCACGTAAATACTGTCGAGGATAAGCCATGTGACGTTATTCGTAAGTTATGTATCCAGAGAATTTAACTTTTGGTGGAATCTAGATCCTCCACAGTCTTGCTGGTTCAAGGGGAATTCATGTCTTTGTTCCTTGATCTTCCTACCATAGTTGCACCCTGCAACTCCGTTCAGCTTTAAGGCACTGCTACTCCTACAGAACATGGATGTGTCTTATCGCAGGGGGAATCGCAATTTCACCTCTCTGTTACCCATGAGAAGATCTGTGTCTACTTGTGCCACAAGTTTGATCTTCCCTCTTTTTGTGATACATTGGGAATTCTGATCTCACTGCCTGGTGTGTGCTGTTGGGTGCCCATCCCACTCCACCTACAGTGGAGGCCCACGAGACCCATAATCGTAGAGGCTCTTCTCAGCTCCATTTGTCCTCCCCCTCTAAATGCCATCTACTGCTGGAGTTGGACATGGATTCCTGAATTGGTTGCCTATACTAGCCACTCATTGTGACTGTTCCTAATTTTCTGATAATTTTAGTTTTAGTGTTTTGGAACTATATATTCCATATTCACCTAAGGCCCTTTTGCTGCTTTCCATTGTTCCCCCCTCCCCCCAGTAGGGCTTGGGAGTAAATCTTCTTTATGGCATTATGCCACATGCTTAGGGACGTTTTAGCTCAGTTCTCTCCCGACAAGATTGTGCTTTCCTAATTAGGTCATGTGTCTTATGGACTCATCCCTTTTTGTTTTACTATTTAATGGGTGGCATGTTCTAGGTTTTGTTACACATTGCTTTTTGAGTGAGTGATTGTCATTTGCTTAAATGGTACTCGATGTCCCTTTTGTAGGATTTTTGCATTTTTTGACATCTATGTATCTGGCTTTTATTGTTTTTATTGTTGGTCATTATTTACATTAAGCCACCTAAGATTGTGAATCTCATTATATAACTGCTATGAAAATTCAATAATAGAATAAAAAAAAAAGTGCTCATGTGCATCCTTTACTTACTTGTAAGCTCAGCAACATGTTTTTTTTTACACAAGAAGTTAATTCCTGTCAGTCATATAGACTTCCATAGAGACAATATCCTGTCAGCCAATTAAAAGTCTGTGGGGCAGATAAACTAATACTGTGTAACTTGCAAAGTTAAACTAGATAGTATGAAACTACCAAATTTTCCAAAGTGTCTGATGCTGTTTGAAAATCTGGTGGACTTTTAGACTGTCTAACTTTACACCACTTATTATTTGGCTTAGTTTCTGACAAAATTTTGGTGCATGTTCCAGAATTTTGGTGCACAGTTTTGTATACTAAACTCAATCAATTTTTCAACAAGTCACATCCACCTGTCAGACAAAGGACAGAAGATGAGGTGTTTGCTTGTACACCAGTTTTTGTTGCAAATTATGCTAGAATTCTGGTCCAAATAATCCATTTTGGTACATATTCTCTTGAACCCATCTCTGTTTGCTGTGTCTACCTTCAGCTCACCCTGCAACTCTGAATGGTACATATGCTCTTGAACCTATCTCTACATGGCTGTTCTCTGACCCCTATCCTAGAATATCACCCAGGCTGTATTTTTTGCAATCCCATGTGTTCTTATCTGTACTAGTGTCAGTCTTTTGATGCTCAGTGATTTTATGGTAGTTCCTTGGTCAGTGTATTTGTAACTACATATCCCAGTCTCCTCATGTGTCACAGTTTGTAGATTAATTGGTTAATGACTTAAATTAGTGCTAGTTACGAAGCTCTGCTTCCCTATATAAGTAGATACAGCTTATGGGGGAAGCATTGCCAATGCAGGGGGGCATTTCCTAAGGCAGAATCCATCTTAACCAAAGTGCACTTACATATGGCACTTAGGGCACAAGACAGGAACACCATGGAAGAACACCAAGTAAACTTAAAACCAAAACAAGCTTTATCACATGGTATGATATAGCTGCACTGTCACTTACTATGTTAGCAATTGCCTTCCTGCAGAACTCCCCTCCATCTCTACCACCAGTGCACACTATCCATATCAGTCCTTCTCTTCTGCCTTTTCCCATGTACAGCTCTCACTCATTTTTCACTCTCTTCAACCACCCTAATCCCTATACTGCTTTTAGCAGCGAAACCAAACATAAACATCCACATAAATCACTGAACCACCTTCTGTCTCAGTCCATTTTGCTCCTCCTAGCTGCTGGGGACATCTCTCCAAACCTGGCCCTCCTTCTCTCCCTAATTTTTCCTCTTCCTACACACATAGAAATCCTACAAACCTAATCAATATTTACCGTGTTCCCTCTCCTTATTTTTCTCCTGTCTCTTTTAACTGTTCTCTCTGGAACACCTGCTCAGTGTGTAACAAACTAGAATATATTAATGACTTATTCCTCAGTAAATCTCTCAACTTGTTTTCCCTTACTGAAACTTGGATCCAGTAGTCTGATACGGCCTCCCCTGCTGCTCTGTCTCATGGTGGCCTACAATTCTCACACACCTCTAGGCCTGACAACAGGAAGGGAGGAGGGGTAGGGTTACTTCTGTCACCGCAGTGCACTTTTCAGGCCATCCCACCGGTACCCTCACTCACATTCCCCTCATTTGAAGTCCATGCTATCAGACTTTTCCGTCCACTCTCCTTACATGTAGCTGTGATCTACCGTCCTCCCGGCTCACCTTACCAATTTCTGGATCACTTTGCTTCTTGGCTTCCCCTCTTTTTATACAGTGAAATTCCTACCCTCATCATGGGTGACTTTAACATCCCCACTGAAACCCCCGTCTCCCCAGCTGCCTCACAGTTTCTCTCAATAACCACGTCTTTTGGTCTTTCACAACTTTCCTCTTCCGCCACACATGTAGATGGCAACACCATTGATCTTGTCTTCCATCGACTCCTCACAGTTTCTAAATTTACTAACTCTTCTCTGCCACTCTCTGATCATAACCTTCTGTCTCTCACCATCAGTGCTTTCTCTCCTTCACAGGACATACCTACTCATCATACATATAGGAATATACATGCTATTAACACCCAGCACCTCTCAGATACTCTACAGTCCTCTCCGTCCCCCCCATCTCTTCACTGTCCTGCCCCAATCTAGCCATCAGTCACTATAATAAAACCCTTAAGAGTGCATTGGATGAGGCGGTTCCCCCTCCACTCAAAAGGTTAGATGCAGGAGGCAGCAACCCTGGCACACGCCACAGACACGTTTTCTTCAGCAGTGCTCTAGGTGTGCTGAACGTCTGTGGAGAAAATCACAATCACCTGCAGACTTCCTCCACTTTAAATTTATGCTTAAAACCTATAATTCTGCCCTTCACCTAGCCAAACAAGACTATTTCACCGCTCTCATCTCTTCTCTCTCCGGTAACCCTAAAAGGCTATTTGAAACTTTTCAGTCCTTACTCACTCCCAAGGTGCAGATGCCATTCACAGACCTTAGCGCAGATGACCTGGCCACTTATTTCCATGATAAAATTGATAAGATGTGTCAGGAAATAACTGCCCAATCCCCAGGTAGCACTGACCCTCTCACCAGCCCCACTTCAGACTGTTCATTCTCATCTTTTGAACCTGTTACAGAGGAGGAAGTATCTCAGCTACTTTCTTCTTCTCGCCCTACAACCTGTAGTAGTGACCCTTTCCCTCACACCTTCTCCAGTCTCTGTCGCCTGCCGTCACGACTTACCTTACTAAAATTTTTAACCTCTCTCTCTCTTCTGGAATTTTCCCATCCTCTTTCAAACATGCTGTCATAACCCCACTACTGAAGAAATCCTCCCTTGACCCGTCCTGTGCTGCTAACTATCGAACTGTCTCTAACCTTCCTTTTATCTCCAAAATCTTGGAACGCTTAGTCTATTCTCGTTTCATCCGCTATCTTTCTGCTAACTCTCTTCTTGACCCCTTACAATCTGGCTTCCGCACTCTGCACTCTACTGAAACGGCCCTCACAAAAGTCTCCAATGATCTCCTGACGCCTAAATCCAAAGGTGAATACTCTCTTCTTATTCTTCTAGATCTCTCAGCAGCATTTGACACTGTTGACCATCAACTCCTCCTCACTATGCTCCGTTCTGTCGGCCTCACAGACACTGCTCTCTCCTGGTTCTCCTCTTATCTCTCTGACTGCACTTCCTGTGTATCATTTGCGGGCTCTGTTTCTTCCCCTCTTCCCCTTGCCGTTGGGGTTCCTCAGGGCTCGGTCCTAGGTCCCCTGCTCTTCTCCCTCTACACAGCCTCCATTGGACAAGCCATCACCAGATTTGGCTTCTGGTACCATCTTTATGCTGATGACACCCAATTATATACGTCATCCCGTGACATCACCCCTGCACTAATACAGAACACCAGTGACTGCCTCTCTGCTGTCTCAAATATCATGCCTTCGCTTTATCTGAAACTGAATCTCTCAAAGACTGAACTACTGCGGTTTCCACATCTAATAGATCTGTCCCTGATATCTCCATTGCAGTCTCCGGCCTTACCATAACTCCTAGGCAGTATGCCCGCTGCCTCGCGGTTATGTTTGACTCAGACCTTTCCTTCACCCCCCATATCCAATCACTCACACGCTCAAAAACATCTCCAGAATCTGCCCTTTCCCTACCACAAATACACTAACGACACTTATTGTTGCGCTGATTCACTCTCGCCATGACTACTGTAACTTCTTACTAATCGGTCTTCCCCTTACTAAACTCTCCCCTCTACAATCTATTCTGAATGTGGCGGCCAGGCTCATCTATCAGTCTAGACGCTATAGCGATTCCTCCGGTCTATGCCGGTCACTACATTGGCTGCCTATTCAATACAGAATACAATATAAACTTATCACCCTCATCCACAAGGCTCTCCATAATGCTGCACCTCCCTACATTTCCTCCCTCATCTCATGTCTATCACCCAACCCGTACTCTCCGTTCACTCAATTACCTAAGACTAACATCCTCTATTATCAGAACCTCCCACGCTCGTATACAAGACTTCTCCCGAGTTGAACCACTTCTCTGGAATGCTCTATCCCGGACTATTAGATTAACCCCCAATTTCCACAGCTTCAAGCGCAAACTAAAGACATATCTTTTCAGACAGGCCTATCACAATTCCTAATGTAAACCCTTCTTTAGTTAGAATCCCTAAAACATACCCTCTGTTCACACTCCTGCATTACCCCACAGGATATGATGCCGTATCAGACTAACTTTATATGTCCAGGCACCATCTGCACGTTAAAGGACACGACTGATGACAGCTCATACAGCTTTATATATGTGTAATAACAGTAACCTCTATTACAGAATTGTCTGACCATTGTACAAACAATGCTGTTGCCGCCCCTGCTACCTCCTGTGTCACCCCCTCTACCTCATAGATTGTAAGCTCTTGCGAGCAGGGCCCTCAGTCCCAGTGTGTGAACTGACTATTTCTTTGTAATGTATCTTTTTTGTCAGTACTTGAACCCTACAAATTGTACAGTGCTGCGGACTATGTTGGCGCTATATAAATAAAATTTATTATTATTATTATTTTGTGTATACTGTATATGAGTCAGCTCACTCACTCACCTCATTGTGCAGAGACATTTCTGACTGACACTTCATTGTAGCCTATAGTTTTTATATGGTCCCAGCACCTCATCACATTTGTTCATGGAGTACAATCTGTCCTTCATAGGTTCTCACCCTTTATGATGCACACCTGGTTTACTTCAAAAACTGCATGAAAAATCATAAACATGCTTCTGGATACATACAGGCGTGGACAAAATTGTTGGTACCCCTCGTTTAATGAAAGAAAAACCCACAATGGTCACAGAAATAACTTGAATCTGACAAAACTGGAATTTGCCAAACTGCATGTTGACAAGCCACAAAGCTTCTGGGAGAATGTCCTATGGACAGATGAGACAAAAATTTAAATTTTTGGCAAGGCACATCAGCTCTATGTTCACAGATGGAAAAATGAAGCATATCTTGAAAAGAACACTGTCCCTACTGTGAAACATGGAGGAGGCTCTGTTATGTTCTGGGGTTGCTTTGCTGCATCTGCCACAGGGTGTCTTGAATCTGTGCAGGGTACAATGAAAACTTAAGATTATCAAGGAATTCTAGAGAGAAATGTGCTGCCCAGTGTCAGAAAGCTTGGTCTCAGTCGCAGGTCATGGGTCTTGCAATAGGATAACCCAAAACAAACAGCTAAAAACACCCAAGAATGGCTAAGAGGAAAACATTGGACTATTCTGAAGTGGCCTTCTATGAGCCCTGACCTAAATTCTATTGAGCATCTGTGGAAGGAGCTGAAACATGCTGTCTGGAAAAGGCACTCTTCAAACCTGAGACAACTGGATCAGTTTGCTCATTAGGAGTGGGCCAAAATACCTGTTGAGAGGTACAGAAGTCTCATTGACAGTTACAGGAATCGTTTGATTGCAGTCATTGCCTCAAAAGGTTGTGCAACAAAATATTAAGTTAAGGGTACCATCATTTCTGTCCAGGCCTGTTTCATGATTTTTCTTTTTTTAAAAATTGTTGAAGCATGGTTGAAAAGCAATGTCTGACTTTCATTTGTTCATTTTCATAGAATTTTTATATATTATTACTTTTGTCAGTTTCAAGTTATTTCTGTGACCATTGTGGGTTTTTCTTTCATTAAACGAGGGGTACCAACAATTTTGTCCACGTGTGTGAAAGGTGGAGAACCGCAGGCGAAGACGACATTGCAGTTCTCATGCACAAAGCAGTGTACAGTGATAACACCTTGTATGATGGCACACATTATTGCAGATCTGTAGACACTGTATGGTTACTGTGTAAGGAATTTTCTCTCATGAAAGCAATATTACAATTTTTGAGTGCTGAGGGTACACATGTGTGTCTCAGATACAGTAACATCTCACCCATATGACTGCTACTGTACAAAGATCCTGGCTTGTGCACTTGCATATAATGTAGGTACTGTTGCTTATTCATGTCAGTATTTACAGTACATTGTTTATCTGTGAAAGTCTGTCAGTCACCACTGGTGTAAAAAAAGCAAAAAAAACTTCATAATCATGTCTAGTAGTGTAATTGCATACATTTCTGCAAAATATATTTTTTTTGCAACTCCATAAAACTTTTGCCGCAGCCAGACACAAGGTGCTGCAATTACTGTATGCATTTACCACAGTTTAGCTCTTACTGCAAATAATACTAAATACTGCATGCTGACGGATCCTTCACTGGATATGCTGTAAATCATAAGTATCAAATTCATTTTCACTGAGGGTCACACGCAGTGGCGTAACTAGGAATGCCCCCCCCCCCGAACCGCCGTCTCCCTCACCACCCCTGGGCCTCTGATCATCTTTTCAGACCCCAGAGTATAATGATAGCAGTGTTTGTGGAGTTTGTGGCCTGCGGCCTTACTTATCAATCCCCGCTCCTGCTCACAGCCACCTCCGCAAAATGGGAAGCGCAGGCGGCCGTGAGCAAGAGCGGGGATCGGCAAGTAAATAGGGTCCATTTCCTGCTGGGGTTACTCCAGCAGGTAACGGCCTATTAAAAAAAAAAAAAAAAAAAAAAAAAGCATCAGGGGACCACACTGGGCCCCCTAATATCTCAGGTCCTGTGGCAGCTGTTACTGCTGCTACCCTGGTATTTACGCCCCTCGTCACACAGGTTGCCTTCAAAGTGCCGTGTTTGTTATGAAAATGCCAACTAGAGATGAGCAAACCAATTTTGTAACAAACTGGCTTCGACCTTGATTTTCCAAAAGTTTTAGATTTTAACAAAATCGAAACCTTTGCAGTTCATTTTGGGTGAGATAAAATGGCTGTGTATGTAATATGTAATTAAAGGATCACATGGTCTGTGTGACCTAGGCGGGTTTCTGGAATCACCTGACAGCTTCCCAGCCAAACATGAGTGGTAGGTGGAGAGGTTACAGTGCTGATGTCACATACAGAATATTATACTCTAGGCAGCAAAGAGAAGCTGGGAGACAGGTGTGTTATCATCACTGCATAATCCATAGAAATGGCTGCTATTGCTAATAGGAAAACAACACCAATATTGCAATATGACTACAGAATTATAGGAGGATTAGTGGAGCAGAGTTAGTTAGTTTAATCAATTTTAGACATATAGGTAGAAAAATCATAGGAATGGGGAAAGGAGGATTTCTTTAATGTGTGGTATTTGGATGCAGTTTTCACTGTACAGTTCACCCTTTCATTGACAATAATTTCATTCTGTTAAGTCTTTTATCAGCACCCATGATAGCACCCTTGAGAGGAGACTGCCCATCCTGGGACAAAGCCAGCCAGTTCACTTTGCTCTGTGCTGATGAGGGACAACAATCCTGAAACAGCGCTGTATGCAGATAAGTGAAATTGGCTTGGCTAAAATCCCTTTTGTTGTCTCAAGACTCGGTGAGTCAAAAGCAAATTGAGGATCTGTTACATCCAACAGAGGGTGTATGAGCTCCCCAGCTCCTTTCCCATCATGCCTTGTGACATCCTGGGACAGGAAATCTGAGGACAAAAGGGTTACATCCCCACTATACCTCAGTTTCCTGTCCCCGGATGTCATGAGGAGCTGAGCTCCTACATGGAGTTTTTACTTTTTACTTTCTACACCCTCGGAACTGATGACAGTGGAGCCGTAAATTACCTCCTTATTCCTGGCACGTGTCACATGAAGCTCAGATGCCTGGTATGTCGGTGTCCGATGCTGCCTCCCACCTCAGGTCTGGGGCTGGTCTACTGCCTCCTTCTTTTCTGATCTCATTTTCCTCCCTCTTCCAAGCCAGGGGGATTACAGGTCTGGTATGGCCTTCTTGCATGGCTTCCGGACGCCACATGAAGATTATGTCATTTCCGGCGTGTGGAGCTGAGGGAGGAGCCACCTTCCAGGACCTCTTGTCAGACATAAATAGTGTCTGACCTTCCGGTGCATTGGAAGCTCCAGGAGGGGAAGGAAGAGAGCGCTATAAATAGGCCATAGACCAGGCAGCTGGCTTCCACATCTGCTTGGATAGTGTACTGCAGTACAGCTTGCACCTTTCTGCATCTGTCTACTCCATTCTTCAGGATCCTGCAGAAATAAAGCTTCCTTCCCCGCAGAAGATACAGAGTTCCTTCTTAAGGTTGCTAGAAACTCCATGGGCCTATGGGATATTAAAGAGTAAAAGTCTGTCTCTTATCAAATGTTTGAGGGCCTGGTCTCCAGACGAAAGAGTGAAAATGTTAAAATCCTGATTTCCAGAGACTGGAAGAATCCAGACTTTTGTTCCTTACAGTTTTAAATGGCAATATCTGTTTGATGACAAAGACTCTAGTTGGGATAAGGCTTCTAGTATTAATGCCCCTGTAGCAAATGTTTCTAGGAAAGGGGCCCTTTCTTTTGAGGATTTTGAGGTCTTAGGAATCTGCTACTAGCAGCAGACCAACTGTTGATCTCCTTCGCTTCTTTTTCCAGAGCTACCAATCTGCCAATTTTTTTGGCAGATGCTTCTGTGGAAGCAGTCAGACTTTATGACTGAGTTGAAGCCTTTTCTAATTCTGTTAAGAGGGTTCTCTGGCTTAAAAGGAAAGGGGATGACTAGAGCTCAAAAAACATTCCCTGTGTAGGTGTCAGGCTTTTTGGTCCCAGGTTGGATGATCTATTAGAGAAAGGTTCTGATAATAAAAAGAGGTTCCCTGTTCCTCAGTACTCAAGATCATTTTGTAGGCTTAATAAGTCATTTTGTAATAATAGATCCAAAGCCCCTGTGAAGAAAAGGGGGTCCTACTCCAGAAAAGTAAACCTAGCTGGCAGAGGCATGAGAGGAAGAGTAGTGGAGAACTATACTGCAGAGCCTGTATCATCCCTGGGCACCCTCCTAGAACCAAGGCTGGGGGTTGGACACTGTAGAACTACTACCCCCATTTGAAAGCTGCCGTTACCTTTTGTTTCTGTTGCCAAATAAAGGCTGTTCTGGTTTACCTGCACTGCTGACTCCTGAATTGTGCCTGCATCCCCATCAGGGCCCTTCTGACCTACACCACAGCGGCTCATAGAAAAGAGGTCCCCTCTTCAACTGGAAGCACCCCGGGGGAAAGAAATACTACCACCACCATCTGATAGTGCTGCAGGACCCCCCTCGACTTTGTCCAGGAGTGGGACTGGAGTGGTTGGTGAGTGTGCTCGGCCTGCTAGGTGGCACAGCATCCGCCACTACTACTCCCATCCTCCGGTCTCCTCCATCTGGGTTGTGGAAAGTCATTTTTGGCGTAGTCCGCAGGATCGAGACTCCCGTGTCCTTACAACATCACAGACTACGGTGTCAAGGTCCTAACATCATATCTACAGAGGTTGAGCTGAATACCTTTATTGGCTGTGTAAAGTCTCTGCCTTGTGGATTTACTGTGTTATAATGTACCTGGATTACTTGTCGCTACCTGCCTGGATTATTTTTGCAAAGGCTGTGGACTGTTAAAAGTTAAGCCACTTTTATTGCATGCCAGAGGACTTTTCAGCCGTTACCGGACTGTGTATTACTGCTGCGACATCTCCGGTGCACGTGAGCCCAGCCCACGAGGGGTTAACTCCAGCCTCAGACGGAGCTGCATCATTTAAAATTCCTCAGCTCCGCAGAGGTTAACATCAGCGGGAGAGCCCCTTCTACAGAACAGCGTCATCGGAGCCTCCTGGGCGCCACCATCTTGGGTGAATCCAACACCAGACCTGTCCTATGCGTAGTAGCACCGCCCACCAGCATCCATCACCAGTTAAGTACCTGGAAAGTTCCAGAGAGTCCGCGCCAGTGAGAGACTGTGTATCCTATGATTGCAGAGCCATCATATCCTGCTGCACCATGTCACGTCCCCCATCTGTCCAAGGTATCAACCCAGATCCTGATGCCTGGACCTGGGGAGAGGAGATGGATGCTGAGGAGCTTATGGAGGAGGTTCATGTAGCTGTGGTGCTAGCTACCCCCGGGACTCCAGCTGGAGCCCCTGTTTCACCTGTTGCTGTTCCGCCAACTGCCATACACGCCCAAAGGGCTAATACCATCGCCGGGTGTGAACAATTGAAAGTGGAGGAAGAGAAAGCGTATTCCCGTAGACGGCTGGCCTAGAACCACTGGTGGAGGGCGAAGTGCCTGACCAGAGGAGAGGTACTGTTATGGACTTTGAACGATGTAATGGCTGTGGGTTCATCACGGAGGATTCTGAGCGGATCAACATGTTTGTCAACCGGAAGTCAGTGAAAAGGCCTGGGCTGCCAGAACATCTACATAATCTGCACCCAGGTGAGAGAGTCGAGTTCACCCTTAAAGTTGGCCCTAAGGGATTCTGGGCAGCTGACGTTGACCAGGTCCCTACATCACCACTACCACACGAGGTCTGCAAAGACTGCCACAACCACCCCTGGTCGCCTGCTACCAACAGCTGCAGGCCTGGCCTATGGTCCATTTCCCTCCGGGGCTGCACCTGCAGCACCTGTGTCACCACCACATCCTGCTCCTGCTGCATCGCCGCCTGTTGTCCTGAGCACCATCATCATCTCAGGGGGTGACCACATCTCTATTGGAGGTCACTCTGCAACACCTGCAGCTGTACAGCAAGCTGTGCTACCTGTCTACAAGTGCAGCATGAACCCAGCCACCGTCACAGCCTTCTACTGGCCCATGGAGAAGACAACCCTGGAGCTGCAATGCCTGTCCGGCTTGCCTGAGGCTGCACCACTGTTGTCCACTCCAGCTTCACATCCCAAGTCATCGGGACCTTCACCTGCAGAAGCTGAGAAGTGAGAGGTTGCCACCCATAAGTTTTGTGCCCCCCCCAATCTACACCTGACTGGGGAGATCAAGTTTTGTGCCCTCCAGGGTAGCCCCCTGGAGTGACTCCCTTGGACTCCTACGGAAGTAAATAGGCACCAAGTTGTTGCCCCTTGTGCTAATGCTGAACTTTTGGGACACTTCCCCAGTTATATCAGTGCAGACTTGTGGACACTGCCCCAGTTTTCCTTATTATCTACTGTCCCCTTGCTCCAGGATGGACACTACCGCACCTGTGCCTAGGAGTCCCTTTTTGTCATGTTGAGGCCCTGAGTTTGGACACTAATGCGTTTGAGCCTCATTGACCTTGTTGTGACTATACCTCCATTTCCTTGAGTTTGCTGGTACCTGAGTATGGACACTTATGGACTTGTGCCTCAGGTATCAGGTGTACATCCCTGTTTTAAAGAAACATGCCCGAGGAGAAGAGGCACTTGGGCTTCGACATGTCATGTTTCATTTGTTTTGCCTGTCTGTCTTGTCTTGTCCGCTGTATTGCCTTCCCTAGTCTGGGCTATGATTCGCCGAGAGCGGCTCAGGTCAAAATAGGGGGTGTGCAGCATCTCAGAGGCTGCTGCTTTTTATTGTTTGTCATTGTGCCTCTGGGTTTTGTGTTGGTACGTCCCGTTCTATGTTACATGTATTGTTTGCAGCTTTTCCTCGGCATTATTTTCCCCTGCAGTGTTCAAAACCTTGCCTTGGTTTAGCCCTGGCCTATCACAGGCCATTGGGCGTGGTTGTGGAGAGACCTCGTCTCCCCGGCGACGGTTGGTCTCCTCAGTCTAGTGTGTGCAGTTGATTGGAGAAGGTGTGCAGAACTTGCCTGCCACAGCCTCTGAAGGTCAACAGTCGCCTTCACAGCCCCGGAGGGATATCATGAGCCCCAGGCTCAACTAGAGACAGCCCTGAGCAAGGGAGAGAAGCTGTCTGTATCTTTGGACGTATTCGGTGCCATGCCAGGAGGAGCAGGAGAGCACCCTGACAGGAGGAACTCGTCGGGCCTAGTATACAGGTAAACAGATCTCTGTCAGGACTCCCTGTGACGCCATCCCCAGTGTACCTGGCTGGGAGAATCGTGAGAGGAGGAGTAGTGGAGAACTATACTGCAGAGCCTGTATCATCCCTGGGCACCCTCCTAGAACCAAGACAGGGGGTTGGTCACTGTAGAACTACTACCCCCATTTGAAAGCTGCCGTTACCTTTTGTTTCTGTTGCCAAATAAAAGGCTGTTCTGGTTTACCTGCACCGCTGACTCCTGTGTCTTGCCTGCATCACCATCAGGGCCCTTCTGACCTACACCACACCGACTCAGACAGAAGAGGTCCCCTCTTCAACTGGAGGCGCCCTGGGCGAAAGAACTACTACCACCACCATCCGATAGTGCTGCAGGACCCCCCTCGAGTTTGTCCGGCCCAGGAGTGGGACTGGAGTGGTTAGTGAGTGTGCTTTGTCTGCTAGGTGGCACAGCATCCACCACTACTACTCCCATCCTCTGGTCTCCTCCATCTGGGTTGCGGCATTTCCAGCTGGAGTTCTCTTCTCTACCAGGAGACAGATATGTGGCAATCAAGAGTCCCATGGATATCTCAAAGAAATTGGCACTCTAACAGGAAATCCTCTCGCTGATACAAAAGAATATGATAATTCTAGTACTTCTGTCAGAACATTGAGAGGGGTTTTATTCTACCCTGTTCTTAGTCAGGAAGCCTTCTGGCAGATTCAGGATGATCATATATCTCAAAGCTCTGAACAAATTTTTGGTTTACAAGAGATTCAGAATGGAAAGTGTCCTCAACTATCAATCTCCTGCTTCGCCATTGCAAGAAGGCATACTTGGATTTGGAGGATGCCTATTATCATGTCCCCATCCACCCTTCCTTTCAAAATTCTTGCGGTTAGCAGTTTCTCTGGACGGTTCCCTGAGTCATTTTCAATACAGGGCTCTCCCATTTGGAGAGTCCCAGACTCTAAGAATTTTTATTGAGGTGGCAGTGTTTGTAAGGCTTCAGGGTCTCTTATTGATACCCTATTTGAATGATTTTTGCTGATTTTATCTTCCCACCAGACCTTAGTCAGTCCCAACTCCTCTGCTCTACCCTGGACTCTGTAGGCTGGAATGTGAACTAATTAGAAGATTGCTCTAACACCCAGATGCCCTTCCTCCTAATAGAAAAAGTGCAGTCACTTTGTTTTTGTCCCAGTGATGCTCTATCAAAGGTGCTATGTCTCTTCTAGGACATGAGTGCGGCCATTGAAGCTCCAATGGGAATCATCAGAGTATGGGATGGCTCTACCCTTTCCCTAGACTTGCAGTAACATCTTTCTTCCAAAACAATGCTCTCCCTTCTGTGGTGGACCAAGTCAGAAAACCTAAAAATTAAGATTACTGCTGCCCTGTCCCCATTATATCTGACAACAAACACCATTCCCTGGGGTTGGGGGGCTCACCTTGGGATCAGATCCTAGGATTTTCACTCCCCCTTGTGTCTCATCCGAAGGATCCTGAATAGATTTAGGGAGGACAGGGCAGCAGTAATCCTAACTACGCACAGGGCCTGTTTCACATGGCTTCTCTCACTGATAATCTCCCCCCAGTGGATGTTCCTCCTCAGGAAAGAACCTTCTGTTTCAGGGTCAGGTTCTGCATCTCCAGGCTCAGAATCTGAGTTTAGTGGCCTGGAATTTCAGGGATTGGTTCTTTCTAGGAGGAACCTTTCTGAGGGGGTGATCTCCACTAAGCTGGCCAGTAAAAAGTTAGTAACGTCTAATATTTACTTTAAAATCTGGAGGGTTTTTTTTTTTGTAAACTTGCTGGGTCAGATTAGAATCCCAGTCTCAATCTCAACCCAGTATCCCCCTTATTCTTGATATTCTGCAAGCTGGTAAGGAGATGGGGTTGAGACCTAGCACACTTAAAGTGCAGGTTGTGGCTCTAGGTGCTTTCTTTGATTTTAGGCTGGCTGATTATCCTTGGATCAAAAGATTCAATGAGGCCTCCTTTAGGCTCTGTCCATGTGTCAGATCAGCTTTCCCTCCATGGGATCTAAATACGGTCCTTACAGCCCTCTCACAAGCCCCTTTGAGCCCTGGAAAATATTTCTATCAAGTTGCTAACCATTAAACTGGCTTTTCTCCTGGCAATTACTTCTGCCAGGAGCACCTACGAAATCAAGGCTTTCTTCTCCATTCCCCTTACCCCACTGTTCTGGAAGATGGGGTACTCATTTGTCTACTCCCCTCGTTCCTCACGAACATGGTAACAGATTTCCAGAGGGACCAGGTAGTTTGTTTTCCCTCCTTTTGTCCCAATTCTCACAACTCTAGGGAATAAAGCTTCCATTGATGTAAGGAGCTGTTCATTGAAAAATTTGGAGGTAGCTTCCCAGTGGTGAAAGGATGAAAATCTTACTTTTGCAGTTTCAGGGTAATAGTAGCTTCTACTGCCTCTATTTCCACTGGATTAAACAGGCTATCCACTTAGCATATTCTTCCTTGTCCTTGAAGCCTCCATCAGGTTTCACACACAAAAACACAAGCCGACTCATACCACAGTGTGCTGTAGAGTCTTTAGTGCTAAATGTTTTGCTAAGGATTTTTTTTTTTTTTTTTTTGCAATAGTGTTTTTTGTTGACAATATAGAAAAACTGACATTATCACAGCAAAAAAAAACAACAAGCTGTCTCACACCGCAGTGTGTTATACAGTCTATAATGCAAACTACTGTATTCTTTTCCTAATTTTTTTTTGGCAATAGTGTTTTTTCCATTAATTCTCTAGGAAAGCTGTCCCTGCAATATATCACCATGTGTCAGAGAATGTGGGCTTTTTCACCTGGATTCATCAGTGTGGGGAAAGGTGCACACCACCATCAACACGTGAAGGAACAATTATGGACAAGGACAATACATGGCTGTTAAACGCCCACTGGATTACAGTCCAGAAATACAACAAGGCCAAGTGCTAGTACCACCTCTTTTAAACAGGCCCAGTTCCAACACTATGCAGGGCCCACCTGTCTCCTCTGAATCCTCCTCTCTGGACATACAGGAGGTACTGCTCACAGCCAAAAAAGCGTCTGCACATTTCAGACATTCTTATGTGGCTAAAAACACCATGCTGGACTAACAGCGACAAAATGGTCTGCCCTTGCACTAGCTCACCTGCAACATTCCAACTTGATGAAATTCTACAGTGCACATACTAGAGCCTCTGTATGAGCAGCAAAAGGTGGTAAATGATTACTGCATGCAACAGACCACAGGGACAATGTGTTATTTTGAGATCCACCATTGGAGACTCATGCGGGAAGTGTGTCACTTTCTGAAGCTCTTTGAGGAGGTCACCAAATTAATCAGCAGGGAAAACTGCAGCATTAGTGATGTCATCCCTTAGTTATATATCTTACAGGAAATACTTAAATTGCCAAAGGGATGGAAGAAGAAGAACAACATGGAGGAGAAGAGGACGAGGACTCTCCTTTGGATGCAGAGGGGGGCCTTGATATGTCACAGCCAAGGGAGGAGGCCAACCTCTACTTATTTCAAGATGATGATAATGATGATGACGCAACAGCCAAGAAGACAAACCATGGTGGGCACTGGGTCCATGCACACACTTGAAAGCCTGGAAGACTGTATGCCTCGCTGTTTACACAGTGACAAGTGTATTATTAGCATAGAGCAGAGGGATGGGTATAGGACTTCCGTGCATTTAGATCCACAGTATAAAGACAAAATGGTGGAATCCACTCCTGCCTCTTGAAGAGAGGCAAAATTGGTATATTATCAGTATGGGCTGTATAAGTTTGCCGCAGCTTTTCGGAGACCACTGCAAGTGCCAGTCTCATGTCTGTGCAGGTGGCCTCTGTTCGCTCCTAATACACCTCATTCAGTCAGCGCTCCACTTCCTCTGCCAAGACCACAGCTATAAGTAGCAGAAGAAAAAGCAACACCATCAGCAGCCAGTACAATATATGGAACATGACGAACAAGAATTTTTTTACAGCGTCAACCAGACCCACAGCAGGTATCTGACAACCACCAGATGCACCAGCAGGTATAGTCGTACCTAGAGTGCACCTATATTCCAGCATATCTTTGAGCTCATGGAATTGAGGGCCAATAGGTTAGAGCAGTGGAAGATGCCGGCCCAGTTTGCTATGGGAATTTTATATTGCCCAGCCTCAAACGTAATGGCTGAGATGGTGTTCAGTACTGCTGCTGTCTACCGTAAAAGAGTAAAAAATTACTTCTGTCAAATTGAATCAAGCCTTGACAGTGTTATACACTAAGCTTTAAGCCAATTTAGGTTCTAGTTCATGACAAACTTATTTGACCTGGAATCTTTAGACCAAACCACCAAAACCCGAAACTAATCTTCAGTGGTTCCCCAATCTCTAATGCGGATATACATTGTACTTCTTTACCACCAACACTGCCTCATAACACAAAAGACATACCTTTTTATTTTCCTTGAAGCACAAACATGTATTCACTTTCCCATCTTTCATTAAACTGCCTTCCCTCTGCATCAGTTTTTCTCTTGTTGGACATTATTTTTCAACTCCATTTAGAAAACTGCCTGATGTGAAAATATAGCAATCTGTTTCCTTCTGTCAAGATGGCCCACACTCCCTGTGATAGCACCCCCTTTTGCCAAGTGCAGTGTCCCCAAGTGAGATAGCTTACAGCCTGATGTGTAACTATTGCCAGTGGAGTTGTGTCTCCTTGCCAAGATGACTCCCACTCTCACTCCCCGTGCTGGTGCTGCCCCTTCTGACAAGCACTGAATCTGCTTCAAGATATGTTGCAGGCTGATGACCCTTGCTCCCTGTTCCTTGTGCTGGTGCTGCCCCATTGCCAAATGCTGCATCTTTCCCCCAGTAAAAGTGAGTGAACTAAGTGAGAACATGATGCCTTTACCTAAGTGTAACTTTGGATCTGTACATGAAAGGACACTGGCTGGTGATGGCTCATACAGCTTTATTTATGTAATTAATCTTTTTAATAAAAATGGCTAGTCCACTGTATACGCACTGCTACCTCTTGTGTCATCACGGTTTACCTCATAGATTGTAAGCTCTCAGAAGCAGGGCCCTCACTCTTATTGGGTAAATTGATTTATTACACTGCAATATCTCATTTAGTCTGTACATGGACCCTCTGATGTGTAAAGTGCTGCGGTATATCGGTATATGTTGGTGCTATATAAATAAAATGTATTAATAATTTAAAAAGTCCTCAGTTTGTCTTTGTATCTAGGCAACATGTGGTTAAAGCTCATTTTTAACAGTGTCATAGCACAAGGCACCCACAGAGGTATACAGGGTTTCACTTTATCTCTTGATCAGTGTTCTCTCTGAGCTGTGTCCCTTATAACAGAGTTAAAAATATCTCACCTTCCATAAGCTTTCTGGCGCAGGGCTCTCAGTCCTACTGTTTGATCATATTGTAATGTCAAACATTGTCTGATCATGTACCCGCTGATTTGTAAAGTGCTGCGGAATATGTTGGCGCTATATAAATAAAATTATTATTATTATTTGGCTAAGGCCCTACATAGTGAGCTTCAGCATAAAAAACACTATGGAAAAGACCGCGGTGGGAAAACGGCCTTTCAGTGAAATACACGTAAGATTCCATGCCAATGTTGTTTGCTCTGTGATGTTATATATGCATGTTTTACATCTCTCCTCTTTATTCTGCAAGCCCATTTGCAGGTACACATAATTCTGTGAATGATAAGTAGATGTTCTCTATGAATAATCACATATAGTAGATGCAGCTAAAATTCATATACAATCTAAAAATATGTAAGTAAGCTATGGCTCAGTGAAGCTATCTGTAAGAAAGCACTGTGTGTAACGTTAGCAGGCCATTTTCATCACTTACTTGTTGCATGTTCCTGTAGAGACTCATTATTTTCTCTTGCAAGATATTTTATGTTGCTTGACAACGACTCATCCCTGTAACTGATTATTCAACTTCCTAAGGCAAGAAATATTTTTGCAAAAAAGGTTAATACTTACTTTCTTCTGGCAGATCATATTCTTCTGCCTCTCTTTCCATTTGCTGACACCATCCTTCCATCCTTTCCACCTCTGCCTGCAACATCTTAATGAACCACTCTCCATCCCTGTGACAAGGGGATGCTCTACCAGAGTCTGGGAGACTGCGAGTGCCTCTGTCCATCCAGGACTCCTGACGAGAATCTTCTCCTGTATCATACTGCATTTGATAGTCCTCTCTGTAAGCCCATTGGCCTTGAGTATGAACTGTTTTATAAACGGAGTACTGCTGGCTGGTGTCTGAGGGTTCAGAGGAGTGTCGCTGAAATGAGCGTCCAAACTGCAGGCCTTTGTCTTCTGTAGGGACAGTTAGTCCAGGAAAACCTTCAAGCTCCAAGTCAGCCTGAACTCCAGCAGTAACGCTGTTAGAACGCTTAAACCTTGCCCTCCTGTTATAGAGGGAAACAAAAAATAATTAAAATGAGAAATTATTATATCTCCATTGCTTCTTACAACAGCGAGGTATAACCATACATAAAAACCCATAAAGTAAAAGAATCATGTATAGGGATATATTTGCAAATGCCACACTAGTCCATATTACAAACTCATAGGTAGTCTAAGGCTACATCCCCTGCATTGGCAGAGGGTGTGCCTCATATATGAGGAGGCACATGTCTCCTCAAAAATCAGGCACACCCTTTGCCAGGCTGTGCACCTTGCAGCTACAAGTTTGCATAGATTTCAGAGATCAATTACACCTGCCCATGACACTTCCCCTTCCAGATAAGTGGTGAAGTTGCAAATTTTTTGCCACGGCGTTTCTGCCATGTGGGGTCCCGGCCTGAGGGAGGAATGAAAGGGTTTGGGGTGAAGGCAACTGAAGTGGTATGGTCACAATTTTACTTCTTAATCCTGCTAACCAATGCAGTTCAGTCAGTTACTAAGCAACTGTGCAACTTCTCCTCACAACCAGCAGCTGTGTCCTATCTATACATTATAGTAGCATTTCCCTTTCTTTCTCTATCTGGGCTCAAACAGGCATGAAGACTTGTTTACAACATGTCTGTGCACACAAGCTTCCCATCATTCCCATTCCCTGTTGGTGTCCCCCACATAGTAATCATGCCCTCTTTTATGTCACAGCCTCCTCCACAGAATCCCTCCTTCATTGTATGTTGCTGACCACAGCTATTTTTTTTTTTTTTTTTTTGCCATTAAAGGGTTATTTTTCTCCATTTTGAGAGTGGAAGGCTGTATATCATAAATCTTCTCACGTCCGTTCACCAAAGGGCATAGTTCCACCTATCAAAGGAAATCAGAAAGGTGATCAAGGAAATTGAGAGTTACCTGTGTGGCCATCCAGCTTCTGGTCCCAGTCGCAGCTGCAACCACTGCAACCCTTACAGTTACGCCAGTGCTAATAACCAAACCAGCTTAGTTATTTAGCAGGGCACAGGAGACATAGCAGGGTTAAAGCAATGAGGGAAGTTAACAGAGTGCTGAAATTGTGTACCCTTCTGTGTCTGCTGCTTCTCCCATTCCCATTATATGCATTATGCAAAGAAACAAAATGACTATGAAAGCCTTGGGTTTGAAAAATTCACCACTTGAGAATGACTGGAGCTGTGGCTCATACATTATGTTACTGCCATCCACGCACATAACTGGATACACAACCCAAAGTAAACCTAAAGAAAATTTCCATAGAATAAGAAACCTCCTCACTGAGCTGACATCACACTGCAGTGAATACCAATGAGCCAGCAGTCGGGTGAAAGTGAATTTTGCTAGGGTGACTGGGTGAGGGGGGCCTATAAACCGGAAGGCTCCTGGAAACCTAGGTGAGTTGACATGTCTGCAGAAGAGGGATGAGTTCTGTATGTGACAGAGGAGACCCCATAGCACTATCCTGGGGGATAATTTCAGTACACCTAGTCATGCACTATTGAAAACCTTCTATTAGAAAATAAATATACAGTACATTGACCGGGAGCTGGCTGCAGCATTTTTAAGCAAAAAATGGTGTGTGCAAAAAAACAAAAAACAAAAACAAAGGTATGTGTGAATCCAGCCTAGCTGCTGGCCTAAAATTTCCTATGGACATGGTGCCTCTTTATATGGCAGAATGCAGGAAGGACTGCTACCTCTGCACCTCTTAAAAGGGTGTCTCCATAGCCACATAGCCATATTTACATTTGTAGCCAATTAAAAGTTCAACCCTTAGTTAGGTGTACAAGGTCATAAGGGGTACACAGTGACAATAAAGAGACTAGGTCCAGAAGGGAGGATAGTGCTCAAGTATTCTACCCAGTTTATTATACAGGCACATACACACGTGGACAAAATTGTTGGTATCCCTCGTTTAATGAAAGAAAAACCCACAATGGTCACAGAAATAACTTGAAACTGACAAAAGTAATAATATATAAAAATTCTATGAAAATGAACAAATGAAAGTCAGACATTGTTTTTCAACCATGCTTCTACAGAATTGTTTAAAAAAGAAAACTCATGAAACAGGCCTGGAAAGAATGGTGGTACCCTTAGCTTAATATTTTGTTGCACAACCTTTTGAGGCAATCACTGCAATCAAACGATTCCTGTAACTGTCAATGAGACTTCTGCACCTCTCATCAGGTATTTTGGCCCACTCCTCATGAGCAAACTGCTCCAGTTGTCTCAGGTTTGAAGGGTGCCTTTTCCAGACGGCATGTTTCAGCTCCTTCCAAAGATGCTCAATAGGATTTAGGTCAGGGCTCATAGAAGGCCACTTCAGAATAGTCCAGTGTTTTCCTCTTAGCCATTCTTGGGTGTTTTTAGCTGTGTGTTTTGGGTCATTATCCTGTTGCAAGACCCATGACGTGTGACTGAGACCAAGCTTTCTGTCACTGGGCAGCACATTTCTCTCTAGAATCCCTTGATAGTCTTGAGATTTCATTGTACCCTGCACAGATTCAAGGCACCCTGTGCCAGATGCAGCAAAGCAGCCCCAGAACATAACAGCGCCTCCTCCATGTTTCACAGTAGGAACAGTGTTCTTTTCAAGATATGCTTCATTTTTCTGTCTGTGAACATAGAGCTGATTTCGATTTTTGGCTCATCTGTCCATAGGACATTCTCCCAGAAGCTTTGTGGCTTGTCAACATGTAGTTTGGCAAATTCCAGCTTTGTCAGATTCAAGTTAATTCTGTTACCATTGTGGGTTTTTCTTTCATGTCCACGTGTGTAGGTTGCATGACATCTGTATGGAGTGCAGTGAGTATATTGTGCCATGGATCACTCTTCTAGGATGATTTTTTTGTCAAGGCCACATTTTTGTTGAATTAACATAGGTGTTTTCATTTTCCTTAGAGGCTTCAATACTATTTATAATTTCAGAATGTTAAATTGTACATAACCATATGTGGTATCTACAAGAACAACATCACTTGGGTTTAATTGATTTTAATGAAGTCTGGGTAAATGAATAACTACTGGCTTATTCAATTACATTATAGTTCCCTTCTTAGAATTCAGTCAGAAACAGCTGATAGCCCTTATATTGTTCAGGTTAATATTTTGCATATATTGCTAGTTTGTGCCACATATGGTGCATGTTATGTTGTGTAATATGCAAATTAGTATAAGCATAATTCATATTTATATATATATATATATATATATATATATATATATATATAACTGTATATCTATATAGAGAGATAGATAGATAGATAGATAGATAGATAGATAGATACCAACAACAAAATTTCCAGTTGCTTCTAAACATACATATTTGTGGTTTTATAAAAATGTAATTTCATTCTACAAGCTGGACTCCTTGCACAGCACTGTAGACTGAAAAATAAAAAAGTTATAGGGGTCAGAAAAAGGCAAAGCAAATAAAATTTTGTTTTGAAAATGGTTTTATAAAGGTTTTATAACACTATATAAATTTGGTATCAATGTGATCATATTGATCCGCAGAATAAAGGTACCCTGTCTTTTTTATTGCCCAGTGAAAGTCATTGAACAAAACCCATCGGAAAATTACGCATTTCAGCTTTTTAAAATTCCCACCCCTTTCGAATTCAGTTAAACTTATGCCGCAGAAAGGAAGCCTTCATAAGGCTGTGTGAACAAAAAAATATAAACGTTGAGGCTTTTGGACGTCAGGGAGTAAAAAACGTAAATGAAAAGTCACAAATTCACCTTAGCAGCAAGAGGTTAAACCTGTGTTTTACAGCCAAGAAAAGTTTAGCAAGCTGTATAGAAAAGATAGCCACCACACTGAAACAGAAACTGTACTGATGTGCTGGTGAGGTTTTATCCTGGCGCTATTGAATGCTGTAACACGCAGATCAACTGCAACATGGAAGTTAACTATAAATAATAAACTAGGGGATTCTTATTCTTGAACACTTCTCTATATAACTCAAATACTTGATGTCCTTCACTATAATTCTGCACAGCTTTGGTTAATATACTACATTTTTAAGACAGGTCTGATACTTTTTCCCAGTATCCTCTAGTCTGATGTGTTGCCATGGTAACACATGCCAGAGGTGTGCTATGAAAACAGTCAAACGGACATTGTTAGAAAAGTGCCCCATGGAGACAGACAGATAGAAAGAACACAGCAGGCTGTCATCTCATACATATGTCTTTCAGTCATAACCTCTTATCCTGTAGAAATCTTCTCTCTGTATTCATGGTTGCCTAGTTTAATATTTTAGAGCAATACTGCTCATGTATCTACTGTATACAGCTGCAGATTTTACATCTGCATACATACTTATTTTGCTCTGTATCTTAGCATATTGAACAGCTCTTTATTAAAGCCCTATGTGCTGCTTCTGCTGTAGGCATACTATTATATTGCTCAGTATGCCCTTGGATAGATTAGCTCTGTAGGTGATTATACCTTTCAGCATATTATTAATTATTATTATTAGTCTTATATCAGTGTATTATTATATGCCTTTTAATAATAATAATAATAATAATAATAATAATAGTCCTTTAATAGTCCCACAGTGGGGAAATTCAGTGTGTTACAGCAGCAAAGATAAGATAAGCAGATACAAATACAAATACAACATGTACAGGAATGTTCAAAGGTGAGAGGCATTACATTAATAGCAGACAGACAGATAGGACGTAGCAGGGGGGGGGGGGGTGGGATTTAACAGGCAGAGAGATATTTCAGTTCTCTGTATGTAATGATCTCCGCTTAGGTCGGTGTTGGTTGTACAGCCTAACCGCGGTGGGGAGGAAAGACTTCCGATAGCGCTCCTTCTCACACCTAGGGTGGAACAGTCGGTCACTGACAGTACTGCCCAGCGCAATCACAGTCTCATGCATGGGATGGGAGTTATTCTCCCGCATGGAGCTCACCATGAACAGTATCCTTCTGTCACCCACCACCTGCACTGGGTCCAGTGGGCTCCCCAGGACAGAGCTGGCCCTTCTAATCAGCTTGTCAAGTTTATTTCTGTCCCTGGTTGATATACTGCTCCCCCAGCAGGCCACTCCAAAGAAGATGGCTGATGCCACTACCGAGTTGAAGAAAGTCCTAAGAAGTGCCCCCCGGATTCCAAAGGCTCTCAGCTTCCTAAGCAGGTAGAACCTGCTGTGGCCCTTCCTGTACAGGGCCTCCATATGATTTGCCCAGTCCAGCTTATTATTAAGGAGCAGACCCAGGTACTTATAGGTGTTCACAATCTCGATGCCCGTCCCCAGGATGTCCACTGGTTTTGGAGGGCATCTGCCTTTACGGAAGTCCACCACCATCTCCTTGGTCTTCCCTGCGTTAATCTTCAGGTTTACTATGACACAACAGATTTACATATTTTGTCATTGGCCTAAATTCAGTGATAATTTTTCAATTGTGTGTTGCTATATCCATCTGTACTAAAGAAGCTAAAGCACCACTGCTACCAGCATAACTCTTGTTATCACTGCTTGTTTTATTGTCACCTCTGTGTTACTGGTATGTTACCCTGCTTTGTTTATAATTCTGTGAGCTTTGAAGGCACCATCTTTATCCACCTGCTGTGTTAGATGGTCCTGTAACCCCCTTCCCCCCACTTTTCTCACCTGATCCTTCCCTGTCTCTAATTCTATCTGCATTAGCCCACATGTATTCCCACCTCTGTTCACAGCTGTAACACAGACTATGTAATTCATTCTTAGGGCTTGCTAGTATATATCTAAGTGCAGAGGTCAGTTCATTGCAACATTCTCATGTGCAACTCTTAAGTGCACCAACCAGAATTGGAACTGAAGGGTAACTAAAAAAAAAAAAAATATAATGTGTGTGTATATATATATATATATATATATATATATATATATATATATACACATATAGTCATATACAAGATTCTTATCACCTCAACCACTATTTTTATTCCCTTACTTCTAAAAGTGACTCTTTAACCCCAAACTACCACTTGTTCTAACAAAATCTTCATCTATTTGTTCTACCCCACCATCTGACCTTCTCTGCAGAGCTACTCCCATATCTGCAAGCTTTCTGCCTCAGACACACACAACCACCTTACTCTTTCTCCTTTAACCCCTTCCCGCCGGAGGAACTTTTCGATTTTCATTTTTGACACCCCCACCCCCTCCCTCCTTCCAAACCCTATAACTTTTTTATTTTTCTGCTCTCGGAGCCATATGAGGTCTTAATGTTTGTGGGACATATTTTTCTTCATGATGCTACCATTTATTATTCTGTACGATGTACTAGGAAGCTGGAAAAACATTCAGAATGGGGTGGATTTGAAGAAAAAGTGCTTTTGTGCGACTTTCTTACGGGCTTCGTTTTTACGGCGTTCACTCTGCAGCCAAAATGACATGTCACCTGTATTCTATGTTTCGGTATGATTCTGGGAATACCAAATTTATATGGTTTTATTTACATTTTAACAAAAATCCAAAACTGTGCAAAAAAATTTTTCTTTATAAAAGTCGCCATATTCTGACACCCATAATTTTTTTTTATATATTTCTGTGTATGGGGATGCATAGAGTATCTTTTTTTGCGGGGCCAGATGTACATTTTGGGGAATTGCTATTGCTTTGATCACTTTTTATTCAAATTTTTATCAGAGGCGAAACAGTGAAAAAACGGCAGTTTGGCACTTTTGACTTTTTCCCACTACAGCGTTTACCGTACGGGAAAAATATTCTTATAGATTTGTAGACCAGGCTTTTATATGTGTTCTATGGAAAGGGGGGTGAATTGAACTTTTAATTTTTTTTTTTTTTTATATATATATATATATATATACAGTATATATATATATATATATATATATATATATATATATATATATATATATATGTATTTTTTTACTTTATAAAAATTTTTTTTTTGCAGTTATTAGACCCCCCTAGGAGTCTTGAACCCCAGCGGTTCTGATCACTAATGCAATGCATTACAATGCTAATGCATTGCAAAAAAAACTGCATAGACCGGCCTGCAATAGAAACTAATGAAAGACAGGCCTGGGAGCCTGTGATAGTAACGGGACGCCGGCCCTGGCCGATCCCCGGCAAAATGGCGCCGCCGGTGAAATGGCGCCTCGGTCATCTTTGACCAAGGCGCCAGAGGGGTTAATGCCCGCGATCAGTATTATTATGGCGGATGTTGGGAAGGGGTTAAACACCATCTATTCCTCTCTCTGCTTCTCCTTACTGCCGGCAACATATCTCCTAATCCTGGACCACCTCAGCATATCCCTACTGTCAGATCTTCCTCCTCTCACCGCACTACCAGCGCCACTACATGGAACGCCCAACATTTGACATCTATCTTCCTTGCTCCTGCCCCTCCTCCCCATCTCTGATGCACTGTGTAATGCTCATATGTAATAACCTGGATTAAACCCAGAATCGTTTCATTTCTCATAAAATTTCATTTCTTGGGATCACTGAAACATGGCTGACACCCTCAGACACTACCTCCCCTGCTGCGTTCTCCAGTTCTTGCACACCCCAACAACAAACCTGGAGGAGGCGTTGACCTTCTCCTGTGTGATAAACTGCACCTTCACCCCAACCCAACCATTACCTGCTATTACACTCCCCTTCTTGAAAGTGCACTCTGCCCGCATCTACTCACCTTCCAGCCTCCAACTGGCTGTCATATACCAACCACCAAGACCTACCACCACCTTCATCGACCACTTTGCCACCTTACTAATGCACTTCCTCTCCACTGACACCCCCTCTACGATCATGGGTGATTTCAACATCCCCATTAACTCAAATCACTCTTCTGCTTCCAAATTCCTATCCCTCACCTTTGGTCTCTCTCAGTGGTCCTCCTCTGCCACTCACATAGGGGGACAGACACTGGACCTCATTTTCACCTGACTCTGCTCCCTATCCAACCTCTTTAACTCTCCCACCACACTCTCTGACCACAACTTACTAACATTTTCATCCTTCTCCTCTGTAACATAGCCCCCAATCTGGAAACTAACACGCCCACGCAGGAACCTTAACCGCCTTGACACCCACATGCTCTCTGGCATATCCTCACTCCAGGAAACAGATGCCGCCACTGCATTCTAGAATACCACTATTACTTCAGCCCACGACTCAGTTGCCCCCCTCACACACATCAGAGCTGGACTGATCAATACACAACCCTGGAACATGGTCCTGACAAAAAACTAAGACGTGCTTTACAGGTTGCAGAATGCCTCTGGAAGAAAAGCCACTCCAAGGATCACTTCAGGTATAAAGAGGCAGTTGTCAACTTCAAGAATACTCTCACCTCTGCAAAACAGGTCTATTTCACCACACCATATCTTCCCTTCTGCACAACCCCAAACAGTTATTTAATACCTTCAACTCCCTTCTCCTTCCTCTGGTGCCCCATCTGACATCACTTATCTCAGCCAAAGACTGCCTTTTACTTCAAAAACAAAATTGACACCATCATTGAGACCCTCAACCTACATCCCCCACAACCACTCTAGCCAACTGTTCGGTGCTCTTCATTCTCAACCTGCTTCTCCACTATCACCAATGAAAAGCTCTCTACCCTAATTTCAAAATCCTACCTCACCACCTGGGCCCAGACATTACCGCTCTGTTTTCCAGAGTGTCTAGCAATCATAGTCTCCTTCCTATCCTCCTGCTTTCTCAAACTCAACATGGAGAAAATGGAGTTCATCATCTTCGCCCCATCTCTCACGGCCCCATACCTGACCCATCTATCATAGTTAATGAGACCACACTTACCCCAGTACCACAAGTCCTTGGGATAACCTTTGATTCTGACCTATCCATCAAGTCAAACATCCAAGCCCTCAACACCGCCTGCTCCCAGAAACTCTAGAACATCATTCAAATCCTCTCCTTCCTCAACCCCTGAAACTACAAAAATGCTAGTCCACACCCTCATAATCTCCCGCTTAATCTACTGTAACACCCTTCTCCACGGTCTCCCAGCAAATGTTCTCGCCTCCCTCCAGTGCTCACTGAATCCACCACTCCCCCGTATTTTTCATTAGCGCGGTATGCTCAAAACGGCCCGTCGCAGTTTGCTCTGGTACCGACTATGCCTGTTTTTATCTACTCACAATAAAGTCTTATGTTCGGAGAAGAGTGCTGCTCCTGTTTTTTCTTTTTTGTGGATATTCTGGCGTTCTATTGAGTGTGCCCCCATGTTCAGCTGAAGCTGATACTACATTTCAGATAAGTACTACACAGTTTGGCCATGGCTACGTCTATGTTTATGTGGGAGTGTACCTGCCATTTTTTCTTTTTGGTCTTTTAAATGCAAGGTTATGCATTTTGGTCAAAGAAATAATGTACTGTATGATTATGTACTAAATAGTAAATTAGTGAGTAAGACTGTCACTGAAAAAGACTTGGGGATTTCGGTCAACAGTAAGCTTACCTTTAGTGCCAGTAACATGACCAGTGCCAGGCAGCTGCTTCCAAGGCAAAAAAAAAAAATTATGGGATGCATCAAAAGAGGCAAGAACATTAGTTATGCCTCTATACAAATCACTGGTAAACTATTGCATAGACTATTGCGTGAAATTTTGGACCCCAGTATACAAGACGGACATAATTGAGAGAGTGCAGAGAAGGGGACCAAGATTACTAGGAAAATGGGTGTATTGGAGTACGATAACAGATTAACATTAGCATTGTAATGCATTGCATTAGTGATCAGGCCCCCTAGGGGGTCTAATAAATGCAGTACTTTAAAAAATATATATATATACAGTCATATGAAAAAGTTTGGGCACCCCTATTAATCTTAATCATTTTTAGTTCTAAATATTTGGGTGTTTGCAACAGCCATTTCAATTTGATATATCTAATAACTGATGGACACAGTAATATTTCAGGATTGAAATGAGGTTTATTGTACTAACAGAAAATGTGCAATATGCATTAAACCAAAATTTGACCGGTGCAAAAATTTGGGTACCCTTATCATTTTATTGATTTGAATACTCCTAACTACTTTTTACTGACTTACTGAAGCACAAAATTGGTTTTGTAACCTCACTGAGCTTTGAACTTCATAGCCAGGTGTATCCAATCATGAGAAAAGGTATTTAAGCTGGCCAATTGCAAGTTGTTCTCCTATTTGAATCTCATCTGAAGAGTGGCATCATGGGCTCCTCAAAACAACTCTCAAATGATCTGAAAACAAAGATTGTTCAACATAGTTGTTCAGGGGAAGGATACAAAAAGTTGTCTCAGAAATTTAACCTGTCAGTTTCCACTGTGAGGAACATAGTAAGGAAATGGAAGACCACAGGGAGAGTTCTTGTTAAGCCCAGAAGTGGCAGGCCAAGAAAAATATCAGAAAGGCAAAGAAGAATGGTGAGAACAGTCAAGGACAATCCACAGACCACCTCCAAAGAGCTGCAGCATCATCTTGCTGCAGATGGTGTCACTGTGCATCGGTCAACAATACAGCACACTTTGCACAAGGAGAAGCTGTATGGGAGAGTGATGCGAAAGAAGCCGTTTCTGAAAGCACGCCACAAACAGAGTCGCCTGAGGTATGCAAAAGCACATTTGGACAAGCCAGCTTCATTTTGGAAGAAGGTCCTGTGGACTAATGAAACAAAGATTGAGTTGTTTGGTCATACAAAAAGGCGTTATGCATGGCGTCAAAAAAACACAGCATTCCAAGAAAAACACTTGCTACCCACTGTAAAATTTGGTGGAGGTTCCATCATGCTTTGGGGCTGTGTGGCCAATGCCGGCACCGGGAATCTTGTTAAAGTTGAGGGTCGCATGGATTCAACTCAGTATCAGCAGATTCTTGAGAATAATGTACAAGAATCAGAAGTTACGCCGGGGATGGATATTTCAGCAAGACAATGATCCAAAACACAGCTCCAAATCTACTCAGGCATTCATGCAGAGGAACAATTACAATGTTCTGGAATGGCCATCCCAGTCCCCAGACTGTGATGATTGTGTCCCACTTGTTGTTGATTCTTCACCAAAAAATTTAAATTTTATATCCTTATGTTTGAAGCCTGAAATGTGGCAAAAGGTTGAAAAGTTCAAGGGAGCCGAATACTTTCGCAAGGCACTGTATATATATATATATATATATATATATATATATATATATATATATACAGTCATTTGAAAAAGTTTGGGCACCCCTATTAATCTTAATCATTTTTAGTTCTAAATATTTGGGTGTTTGCAACAGCCATTTCAATTTGATATATCTAATAACTGATGGACACAGTAATATTTCAGGATTGAAATGAGGTTTATTGTACTAACAGAAAATGTGCAATATGCATTAAACCAAAATTTGACCGGTGCAAAAGTATGGGCACCTCAACAGAAAAGTGACATTAATATTTAGTAGATCCTCCTTTTGCAAAAATAACAGCCTCTAGTCACTTCCTGTAGCTTTTAATCAGTTCCTGGATCCTGGATGAAGGTATTTTTGACCATTCCTCTTTACAAAACAATTCCAGTTCAGTTAAATTTGATGGTCGCCGAGCATGGACAGCCCGCTTCAAATTATCCCACAGATGTTCAATGATATTCAGGTCTGGGGACTGGGATGGCCATTCCAGAACATTGTAATTGTTCCTCTGCATGAATGCCTGAGTAGATTTGGAGCTGTGTTTTGGATCATTGTCTCGCTGAAATATCCATCCCCGGCGTAACTTCAAATTCGTCACTGATTCTTGTACATTATTCTCAAGAATCTGCTGATGCTGAGTTGAATCCATGCGACCCTCAACTTTAAAAAGATTCCCGGTGCCGGCATTGGCCACACAGCCCCAAAGCATGATGGAACCTCCACCAAATTTTACAGTGGGTAGCAAGTGTTTTTCTTGGAATGCTGTGTTTTTTTGACGCCATGCATAACGCCTTTTTGTATGACCAAACAACTCAATCTTTGTTTCATCAGTCCACAGGACCTTCTTCCAAAATGAAGCTGGCTTGTCCAAATGTGCTTTTGCATACCTCAGGCGACTCTGTTTGTGGTGTGCTTTCAGAAACGGCTTCTTTCGCCTCACTCTCCCATACAGCTTCTCCTTGTGCAAAGTGTGCTGTATTGTTGACCGATGCACAGTGACACCATCTGCAGCAAGATGATGCTGCAGCTCTTTGGAGGTGGTCTGTGGATTGTCCTTGACTGTTCTCACCATTCTTCTTTGCCTTTCTGATATTTTTCTTGGCCTGCCACTTCTGGGCTTAACAAGAACTGTCCCTGTGGTCTTCCATTTCCTTACTATGTTCCTCACAGTGGAAACTGACAGGTTAAATTTCTGAGACAACTTTTTGTATCCTTCCCCTGAACAACTATGTTGAACAATCTTTGTTTTCAGATCATTTGAGAGTTGTTTTGAGGAGCCCATGATGCCACTCTTCAGATGAGATTCAAATAGGAGAACAACTTGCAATTGGCCACCTTAAATACCTTTTCTCATGATTGGATACACCTGGCTATGAAGTTCAAAGCTCAGTGAGGTTACAAAACCAATTTTGTGCTTCAGTAAGTCAGTAAAAAGTAGTTAGGAGTATTCAAATCAATAAAATGATAAGGGTACCCAAATTTTTGCACCGGTCAAATTTTGGTTTAATGCATATTGCACATTTTCTTTTAGTACAATAAACCTCATTTCAATCCTGAAATATTACTGTGTCCATCAGTTATTAGATATATCAAATTGAAATGGCTGTTGCAAACACCCAAATATTTAGAACTAAAAATGATTAAGATTAATAGGGGTGCCCAAACTTTTTCATATGACTGTATATATATATATATATATATATATATATATATATATATATATAAAAAATTCTAATCACCCCTACAATACATATAAAAGTACAGCTCAAGAGGCAAATAAATTTTCAGTTTAACACTCCATCACTCTGTGTATTGGTGAGCAGAGCAGAAAAAAAAAATTAAATAACAAGACTAGATTACTGCCGGCTGTTAGACAAAAAGAAAGCTAAACCCCATTCCCGCCACAGGCATTTTTCGATTTTTGTTTTTGACTCTCCGCCTTCAAACTTTTTTATTTTTTGTTCACAGAGCCATATGAGGGCTTAATTTTTGCAGGACAAATTGTACTTCATAATAATACCATTTATTATACCGTACGATGTACTGGGAAGCTGGAAATAAACTCAGAATGGGTTATAATTGGAGAAAAACTGTGTTTGTGCAACTATCTTTGTTTTTACGGTGTTCACTTTGCTGCCATAATGACATGTCACCTGTATTGTATGAGTTGGACAATTCTGGGGATACACAATTTATTTAGTTTTATTTACGTTTTAACCGCTAAAAAAACCCGAAAACTTTGCAAAAAAAAAAAAAAAAATTCTTGGAGTAACAGTATTCTGACACCTTTAACTTTTAAATATTTCCGTGTTCGGGGATGTATAGGGCTTTTTTTCGTGGGGCATTTTGAGGAATGACTATTGCATTAATTGCTTTCGAGGCGAAAAAACTGTATTTCAGCTCTTTTGATTCCTAGCACTGTCTATTGGATGAGAGACAGTCAGTTGATGTCAGGTGGTGCTAGAACACCACACAGTGCCTCATACACACATGTCTCTTCTGTGCAGGAGCTCAACATGTGGCGGTGCCCATTTTTTTTCTTCGTCTGAGATGAATCAGCTTTTGTTCGGTTTTGTTAAAAGCTGATTAATTTGGAATATTCGGGTTGAACCCAGTTCATGATGAATCAGTTTGTGCATCTCTACTTGTTACCTTTTTGTTTGCTATTGGGTGCCAGAGGTGCAATTGTAAGTGGTCTGGGTATATTCGTGTTTCACTTGCCATAAAGTGACAGGTGATAGCAGTTAGTATGTGGATGTGTGAAATGTGGGGTCATTTCATGCCTTTGCAGCCTACTGTGATAGGTGAGTGTGGAAGCGGAGTCCCCATTTATGGTCACATCCAGAGTCACACATGATGTCTGAGTAGGTGTATGAATCTTGACATATTTGGTTGGCAGCAAGTGGGATATTTTATTACAGCGATCCCTCACACTGAACAAAACTTATTTGTGCTATGAACGTAAACCCCCTCACAAATGTACAGTATTATGTTATTAATGGTATTATATAAATAAATAATAAAAATAATACTAATTTAGAGACTGGTACTAGGAAGCTGCTGCCAAAGAAAATAAAATCATGGGATGCATCAAAAGAGGCTCTAATAATATACAGTTAGGTCCAGAAATATTTGGACAGTGACACACTCTTCATTATATGGGATCTGCATGCCATCACCAAACGCTGTGTTTCCTCCTTTTTAATGCTTTGTCTTAAGCAAGTGAAAGGTGTGCTCAATCGGTTTTGAGATCAAGTGATTGACTTGGACATTGCAGAATATTCCACTTCTTTGCCTTAAAAAACTCCTGGGTTGCATTTGCAATATGTTTTGGCTCATTGTCCATCTGTATTGTAAAGCTCTGTCCAATCAACCTTACTACATTTGGTTGAATCTGAGCAGAAAGTATATCACTGTACACTTCAGAATTCATTTGGCAGCTTCTGTCTTCTGTAACATCATCAATAAACACTAGTGACCCAGTGCCATCAGCATGCCATTGCCATCACACTGCCTCCGCCATGTTTTACAGAGGATGTGGTATGCTTTGGATCATGAGGCGTTCCAAGCCTTCTCCATACTTTCTTCTTTCGATCATTCTGCTACAGGTTGATCGTAGTTTCATACTGTCCCAGAACTGGGCTGTCTTTTTTTTATATCTTTTTTTTTTTTTTTTGCAAAGTCTAATCTGGCTTTTCTGTTTTTTTTTTCTGTGGTGAACCCTCTGTATTTTCTCTCATGAAATCTTTGCTTTATGGTAGACTTATATACTGATACACCTACTTCCTGGAGAGTGTTCTTCAATTGGATGGATCTTATGAAGGGGTTTTTCTTCACCATGGAAAGGATCCACCACTGTTGTCTTCCTTGGACATCGAAGCCTTTTTGAGTTCCCAAACTCTTTTTTTTTTCTTTCTAGAATGTACCAAAATGTTGATTTGGCCACTCCTACCATTTCCGCTATCTTTCTGATGGATTTCTTCTTTTTTTCAGCTAATGATGGTCTGTTTCACTTCCATTGAGAGGTTTTTTGAATGCATGTTGTGGGTTCACAGAAACAGCTTCCAAATGCAAATGCCACACCTGGAATCAACTCCAGACCTTTTACCTGCTTAACTGATGATGGATTAACAAGGTAATGACCCATGTAGCCTATTATATAGCTTTTAAGATAACTGTCCAATTACCTTTGGTCCCTTGAAAAAAAGACAGCCCTTCCTCCAAGTAGGATGTGAATACCATCAAATTAAAGCTGAGAGTCTGCACTTTAAACCCATATAGATTATATAACTGTATCATGAATATGTTTTGGTAAACAGCTAAAATGCCAAAACTCGAATCACTGTTAAAAATATTTCTAGGCCTAACTTTAATTTTGTCCCTATACAACTCATATTTAATACTGTGTACAGTTTTAGAAATCTGTATATAAAAAAAAAAGCCATGGTTGAGCTACAGCAGGTTCAGAGGAGGGCGACCAAGATACCAAAATCGTACCTAAACTTTTGAACAACTTTTGATTTTTAGGCAGCATTTGTGTCATTAATAAATGTTGTGATATACTTTATTAAGGAATTTTGGTTTATTTCTGTGAAATCCTGCGTGTCTTTTTTTTTCTCTGTCTCTGTATTTCTCTGTTGTCAGATTAAATCTGTGCAAAGCTTCTCATTGTAGTTGTGTAATACAGAGAAGCCGAGGCTGAGTTACAGACGTTGACAAAATTGTTGGTACCCTTCAATTAAAGAAAGAAAAACATAATGGTCACTGCAGTCAGTCTGCTGTTTTGTATCATGGTGTATACCACACTCAACATGGACCAAAGAAAGCTAAGAACAGAGTTGTCCCAGGAAATTAGAAAGAAAATTATAGACAAACATGTTAAAGGTAAAGGCCATAAGACCATATCCAAATAGTTTGATGTTCCTGTTACTACAGTTGCACATGTTATTCAGAAGTTTAAGGTCTATAGGTTTGTAGATGCATCAGTGTGAGATTGCACCCTCCGTTGCTGGACTTAATGGTAGACGACTATTAAAGGGAAATCATAAAAAAATGCATACTGACAAGTCACAAAGCTTCTGGGAGAATATCCTTTGGACAGATGAAACAAAAATGTAACGTTTTGGCGAGTCGAATCAGCTCTACGTTCACACATGTAAATATGAAGCATACCAAAAAAAGAACATTGTACCTACTGTGAACTATGGAGGAGGTTCAGTTATGTTTTGTAGCGCTTTGCTGCATTTGGCACAGGGTTTCTTGAATCTGTGTATGGTATAATGAAATCTCAAGATTATCTAAGCGTTCTAAAGCGAAATGTGCTGCCCAGAGTCAGTAAGCTTTGTCTCAGTCGCAGGTTATGGGTCCTCCAACAGGATAAAGACCCAAAATACACAGCTAAAAACATCCAAGAAAGGCAAAACAAGGCATTGGATTATTCTGAAGTGGCCTCCTATGAGCCCTGATCTAAATCATATAGAACATCTGTGGAAGGAGCAGCTGGAGCAGTTTGCTCAAGAGGAGTGGACCAATATACATGTGGACAGGTGCAGAAGTCTCATTGAGAGTTACAGAAATTGCTGGATTGCAGTCATTGCCTCAAATGGTTGTGCAACAAAATATGGAGTTAAGGAGACCACCATTGTCCAGGCCAGTTTCATTTGTGTTTTAAAATTATTCTGTTTAACCACAATTCAAAAGCAATGTCTATTTTCATCAGTTGATTTTCAGCAAATTTACACTTCCTAACACTTTTTTCAGTTTCAAGTTATTTCTGTGACCATTGTGGGTTATCTTTTCTTTAATGGAACAGTGCTTTTGGTGTCGTAAGAAAGATTAAATTCTCTTCTATTATATTACACCAAGATTGCAGTTACTACTGTAGAGATATCATCAGTTGAAAACACAGTTGGAAATAGGAGCAGCTACATATACAGTGGTGCTTGAAAGTTTGTAAACCCTTCAGAATTTTTTATATTTCTGCACACATTTGACCTAGAACTACATATGATATTCACATATACAAAAAGTAGAGAAAGAGAACCAATTCAACCAATTCAAAAATATTAGACCTGGACACTTTTTTGGAAATTTATCCACAATCACATATCTGTGAGTGGCAAAAGCATGTGAACCTTTGCTTTCAGTATCTGGTGTGACCCATGGCATCTAAATGTTTCCTGTAACTGTAGGTTGGTCCTGCACATTGGCTTGGATTAATTTTAGTCCTTTCTCCTGAACAAAGCAGCTTCAACTCTGTTATGTTGGTGGATTTCCTTTCATGAACTGCCCACTTCAGGTCCTTTCCCAACATTTGTATTGGATTAACGTCAGAACCTTAACTTGTCCATCCCAAAACTTTAACTTTATTCTTCTTTAACCATTCTTTGGTAGAACGACTTGTGTACTTAGGGTCGTTGTCTTGCTGCATGTTCTTTTGATATTAGGTTCACAGACAGATGTCCTGACATTTTCCTTTAAAATTTGTTAATTTAATTCAGAATTCATTGTTCCAGATGCAGCAAAACAGGCCCAAACCTTGAAATTACTGCCACCATTTTCAGTTTCACAGATTGTTTTTATGCTGGAATGCTGCGTTTCCCTGTCTCTAAATGCTTTTCACCAGGGCCGTTTTAACAGATTGATGGGCTCAGTGCAAAGGTTTCATAAGTGGGCCCAACCATCACCACCACTTAGAAATACCTGACTCGCGCAAATTATAATGCCCCCTTGGTGGCCTCCACATAGTATAATGCCCCTTAGTATAATGCCTACCTTGGGGCCCTATACAATATAATGCCCATCCCACAGTCAAATGCCCTTGAATGCATCATTAACCTGCCCCTCAGACATTATATTATAATGTCCCCCTTCAGTTGCCCACACATTTTCATGTTCCCTCCAGTTGACCTCACAGTTTCATGACTTCCTCTATTTGCACCCACAGTATCATGTCCCCCTTCAAGTTTCCCTCATAGTTTCATATCCCCCCATAGCTTCATACCCCCCCCCCCCAGGTTGCCCCCACAGTTTTAAGTTCCTCTCCTGGTTGACCACACAGTTTCATGTGAACAAAAAAAAAAACCTTTTCCCCATTCCCCTGTTCTCTCCTGTCTCTGGTCTCAGAGGTTTCAGGGAGCAATAGGCACAATGTAAGTGGCATCACTATATCATGCCAACTGCTCCAAGACACCAGGAGTAGAGACTAGGGCCAAATGGCGAAGCAGGGAGCAGGCGGAAATTGTAGGTCATGTTCAGTTGAACAAATTCTTTAAAACACTACACACTGCTGCACAGTATCACTGTTTTATAACATTGGCATTGTATGTGATTGGATAATGAATTTATATCACTTTAATTTCTGATTCAGAGTCCACCCAAGATCTGAAGACAATTACACTACACTAGGCATTAAAATTATCACAAGGTGTGCTGCTGCTCCTACACCACAGTGATCAGCTGCAATTTCAGGAGGAATTCAAGTACATTTTTGTACAATTTCATTTCAGCATTACACAGTTGTCATTGGAATCAATGGGCTCTCCACATAATTCAATCTGTACTATTTGTAAACCTCTTCACTTGAGCTTACTCAGAATTCCCTAATACCCACCTTATCTCCCTATAATTAAAAACTGTGTGCAATGTAAAGCTGTATGGTTATGTGATGTAAACTTATCCAGTGCATAATAAATATGTTTAAGAATAAGGCACCTTCTGTCATCTTCTACTTGAACCCCAATGGAGTGAACTTCTCTCCTGTTCTTTCCTTCTGTGTCCGAATCAGAGATTGTCTCTACCTGCAGCAAATAAAAAGCAATAATAATCAACAAATGATTGAAGTCCAGGACGTGTGACATCAGTCGCAGACCTGAAAAGGATGCTAGAGACAGATGAATGACCTGAGGATGCCCAGGAGAGATAAGGCAAGGTGAATATAACTGTTTGTTATTTTCCCTCACGTCCCCCGTTCCTCTATACTCCGGGGTCCGAAGAGACCCCAGAGTGTAATAATAACACTAAACCAACCATGGTGCCAAACCTCACAAATATTTGTCGAAACAAATTTTGAGGGGTTCACCTGAAGCGGCTCAAGGCTCTGGGGATTATACTATACTGTGTGGGGCCATTATGGAACATCATACTGGGGAGGGGGGGCTTCTGGGGAGCCTATTATACTGTGTGGGGCCACTGTAAAACATTATATTGGGGGCACTGTGGGGAACCTATTATACTGTGTGGGGATGCTGAGGAGCAGTATACTGTGTGGGGGATCTGGAGAGGCTATTATACAGTGGGGAAAAAAAGTATTTAGTCAGCCACCAATTGTGCAAGTTCTCCCACTTGAAAAGATGAGAGAGGCCTGTAATTGACATCATAGGTAGACCTCAACTATGAGAGATAAAATGAGAAAACATATCTAGAAAATCACATTGTCTGATTTTTTAAAGAATTTATTTGCAAATTATGGTGGAAAATAAGTATTTGGTCATCTACAAACAAGCAAGATTTCTGACTCTCACAGACCTGTCCTCCACACATTACCTGTAGTAACAGCACCTATTTGAAATTGTTATCAGTATAAAAGACACCTGTCCACAACCTCAAACAGTCACACTCCAAACTTCACTATGGTGAAGACCAAAGAGCCGTGGAAGGACACCACAAACAAAATTGTAGACCTGCACCAGGCTGGGAAGACTGAATCTGCAATAGGCAAGCAGCTTGGTGTGAAGAAATCAACTGTGGGAGCAATAATTAGAAAATGGAAGACATACAAGACCACTGATAATCTCCTTCGATCAGGGGCTTCACGCAAGATCTCACCCCGTGGGGTCAAAATGATCACAAGAACAGTGAGCAAAAATCGCAGAACCACACGGGGGGACCTAGTAAATGACCTGCAGAAAGCTGGGACTAATGTAACAAAGGCTACCGTCAGTAACACACTATGCCTCCAGGGACTCAGAACCTGCAGTGCCAGACGTGTCCCCCTGCTTAAGCCAGTACATATCCGGGCCCATCTGAAGTTTGCTAGAGAGCATTTGGATGTTCCAGAAGAGTATTGGGAGAATGTCATATGGTTAGATGAAACCAAAGTAGAACTGTTTGGTAGAAACACAACTCGTCGTGTTTGGAGAAGAGTGAGTGCTGAGTTGCATCCAAAGAACACCATACCTACTGTGAAGCATGAGGGTGGCAACATCATGCTTTGGAGCTGTTTCTCTGCAAAGAAACAAAATGACAAAATACTTATTTTCCACCATAATTTGCAAATAAATTCTTTAAAAATCAGACAATGTTATTTTCTGGATTTGTTTTCTCATTTTGTCTCTCATAGTTGAGGTCTACTTTTGATGTCAATTACAGGCCTCTCTCATCTTTTTAAGTGGGTGAACTTGCACAATTGTTGGCTGACTAAATACTTTTTTTTCCCCACTGTATTGTGTGGGGCCACTATAAATATACTGGGGGGAAGGCACTGTGAGGAGCCTATTATACTGTGTGGGGCTGCTGGGGAGTATATAATACTCTGTGGGGCCATTGTGGAGCATTACACTGGGAAAGGCACTATGAGGAGTATATTATACTGTGTGGGGCATTATATGGTGTGGTGGCTCAGGGGAGCATATTATACTGTGTGGAGCATTATATACCATATGGGGCCACTGTGGGGGGCTCAGGGGAGCATTTTATACTGTGGAGAGCACTGTGGATCATTGTATACAATGTAGAGCATTATACTGTGGGGGGGGGGGGGTTGGGTCAAAATTCGTGATGGCAGCCCTGTGTGCTATGTCTGCATCACAGCTCCCTCACTTAAATCTTGTGCTTGTGTAGAGTGCTCCATGGTGGTATCATTCCATATACAGTACTGTGCATGAACAGGCCATGGAGCTATTGGAGCATGCACAGTACTATAGGGGATGATGATACAGGGAACATACTCAGTAATGCTGGATAGTCAGCATATATGTAAGATTTCAGTAAAGTTGCCGTGATATAGGCTATTAGCAGGAAGCTGTTGGGTTGGCTCCCAGAACAAGTTCCTCTGGTGGGCCCTAGACCCTTCAGTCCGACACTGTCTGCTAGGCACCATTTGTGTCTGCAATTTTAGCGGTAAGTGTGTCCAATGTTCTGATCCTCCAATGGACCAGAACAATGGACACTGGGGCACAGATTTCAACACAGCGTCAGGCTAAATTCATAAAGATTCATATAAAGGTGCACAGATACTTGCAGTACAACAGGACAGAGAGCAATATATACCTAAACCAGAACCCAATGAGAATCCAAATTACGGAAACACTGCAGGTGTGAACCTACCTTTACCAACTAAGTCTGTATCTGCTTCCCTGACCCAGCCCCAATGTTCTGTGGTTTCAATTGCCATTATTAGTGAAGTTATTTGAGATATTATAAGATGTCTTACAAAGGCTTGTCTGTTTTAGTAAATATCTTCATTCCCCGTGAAATAACAATTTTAAAGAATATTTTTGCGTTACTCTGCATTATGGAGCCCCTGTTATACCTACTGAATATTTATGAATATTCTAACCATTCACAATGTCAAAGGGGTGTGTCGTGAAACAGCATGGCGCTAGCAGCTCTGATTGGACAGAGTATGTAAGGACATACCCTTACCTTGTAACACCCTATTGTTAATTTATTCGTAAACTTCTAGAAGGAATAACAGAGGAACTGCACAGGATGGAAACAAAGATACACCAGAACTCTTATTTCATGAAGAATACAACTTTTAGCAAAATACACAATTGCATTGGTGACAGGTCCTCTTTAAGTTCTAAGCAGCTTCTGAAACTCTTGCACACCCAGACCTTTCAGCAAGATAAGGCCAGACAGCATTCATTTGAAGTAACTACCGTAATCTGTAGACCCCTTCTTGAGCATTAACAAATGTATTGCACATACACTATGACTATACTTACCAATTAAAACAGTCCCAGTGGTTCGTGAACAGTTCCTGCAGTGTTAAGGGTTTTACATAATAAAAATAAAGGCAAGCTCAATTACTGTATGTACAGTTAGACAGGAAGCTCTAGATGTTGGCAGTACTTAAGCCTTACCTGTACACCAATAGACGGGCGCCATTTTCTTTGACGTGTGCCACTTTTTAACTCTTCCCTTAATGGTAGGGCTTTGCTAATCACAGTGGAAGGTTTAGGTGAAGCTCTGTGCTGGACAGTTGTCAGGTCCAAGGAAAGACCTCTGGACTTAGTTCCCTCCAGGCTCTCGTTAGAATTGCAGTGGACCTTGACATCTTTGGACCAAGGCAACCGCGTGGGCTCATTGTGCAGAAAGGTTTCATGGGTAGATTCTGTGCTACTCTGCGCTGTCACCGAGATGAGAGGCTTGGAGAGAAGCCTTGGAGGGATAGGTGGTGGGGCTTTGCGGAAACTGAAGGCTGTAACAAAAGAAGGCCATTACAAAAATCAATCGAGGATCACTAAGTAGCAGCTATAATTTGGTTGCACACACAATATGTAGTAGAGATATTTTAGTTAATATCTGTTTGTTAATGATTATTTAATATCTATTACATTTTTTTATTCCATGTTCTTTATATAAGAACATTAGTTCTGCCCTATGTTCTTACCAGGAAAACTGTCACAATGCATAAAAAAAAATATTTTGTCACAATTATATATTATTATATATTTTGTCACATGTTGCCACTATTACCAACATGTAGAATTTAGCTGAATGCTTACAGGGGAAATGTCTGGATATTGTTTAGTAATTTATACTTTTCTTGAGCAAATGATAAAAAACTCATATCACTAGGTAGCCTGCTTAGGGCTAAAGCAGTGTCTTCAGCTAATAAGTTCATAAATGTAATGTTTTAGCCAAATTGCCTTATTGAGAAATGGTGAGTAAAGCACTTGGGCTTAGCAAAGGAAGTCTAAGGCGAAGGCCCCACGTTGGGGAAAAGCTGAATTTTTTTGTTGAATATTTTGCTGTGTTTTTTTGAGTCAAAGCCAGAAGTGGATTGGGCAGAAGGGAGAAGTATAAGTGCTGCCTTTATATTTCACTTTCCTGCTGTAGCCACTCCTGGATTTGGGTCATAAAATTGCAGCAAAATCTGCAACAAAAAAAAGCTACTTTTTCGCAATGTGTGACCTTTAGCCTAATACAGTGTTGTTGCTCATGTAATACATTAAGCTCTGTTCACATCTATATTCGAGGCTCTGTTCGGAGCCTCCATTGCAAGTTCTATAATAATTGATGGAAAAACTAGCACCTCATGCAGCTCTATTTTCTTTAATATCAAAATGGCAAAGCCAGAAGGATCACTAGTAAATGAAGTTCAGCAGTTGCCATTGGTATTCAGAAGAACATTGCAAATTTCCGTTATAAACAGAAGATAAAAAGCAACTGTGAATTTAACCTATGTTAACATTTTGTTGTTAACAAAGGTTTTATATTTACAAAGAATGTGCCACAAAGTAAATGTTACTGTCCTCTAAAGGTTTAAAAGAAGATAGAAATACAAAACATACTATACCACGGTATGAAATCACCAGCATACTGGTGCTCTCAGAAAGGCCAAATAAAAGAATCAGTGAGATTCAAGTTATGAGACAAGTCCAACACCTTATTGGAAAGTATAACCGAGGGCCCTGATGTAGACTCTGCATCAACACCTCCAAAGAAACAAGAATTGGTTGGCACATACAATAAAAATACTAAAAATGATAATTAGGTTATCAAAATTCTATTACATCAAATTATATAACAAGCCCAATTTCCACATTATTGCATCTACAATATAGAACCTAATAGCACTTTGGACCCCTTGCAGGAGCATAGTGACAGTGATGACCATTCATAGGCTACAGATGTTTTTATCTGGTAGAAGATATGTGTAAATAAAGGGGGATTCTCATCGTAACCTTTCATAGGATTAATGAATCAGCCAAATGTGGCTTTTCTATATGGTTTCCTTAGTCCCATAGAAGCAAATAGGAGTTACAGAAACGGTATGGCATAGTCAGCTACGCCGTTTCTAATATGCTTTTGTAACTCACATTCACTTTGTGGTGGTTGCAAATTTGAGCCACATATGCCCATCTTATTCATGAAAGGTAAAGATGCAAATACCCATTTAATGGTGTCTGCTAACACCACTCTCTGCATGCAACATGAAGCCACAAGTTGTAGAGAACTTTTTGGATCTGTGGGCTATGCGGCAACCTTGGAAACTTAAGGACCTTCATCTGTCTAGGATGGTAGCTCAGAATTATATGGCCAGTATGGTAGCAGGGGTACATTTGGGCTGCTAGCTCTATCCTCTTGCAGGCATTATCTCTCAGCAATGTTGTTTGCCATTGCAGTGATACCTGCAGGTAGTATCGGTAGAATATTACATGCATCTGTACATATAAACATGGCTGCAACAAGTCTTCCCATAAACACGGAAGCAGCATTACAGTGTGGATGGTATGTGTCTACTGCCGGAATAGCGAAGAGGCTGCTTGATTTTTAACTGTCCTTCTTCCTGTACCCTGTGGCCATTAAAAATAAACTTGCTTTCACCTACACTCATCCGATCCCTGGGTTTGGCAGCATCCAGGGTGCATGTTGTATGCATTGCATGCACAATGTATAAACCTAGCCTAATAATGGGAATTGAGACTTATGAATGCTCATTCAGCTGATAACCAACCCATTCAAAGGCCCTGAGAACTTTAGACTGGAAAGCGTCCACAGTCTTCATACAGCCGAGTGCCAATGTTAGTCTTAACCACCTCTGGCTACAGTGAATGGAAAGGTAGAGATGGTAACTAAGGGGACCTAAAATACCCCTTGTTTAACCACTTCCTGCCACAGCCATTTTTAGTTTCGGCATTTTCTTTTTTCACTTCCCACCTTTCTAAAGGTCATAACTTTTAAATGTTTCCGTTCTTTTCCACTGCTGTCCTGGGAAGCAAGAATAAAATTAAGAATGTAGCAGAATTGGAAAAAAAACGCAATTGCACAATTTTCTTACATTCAATTTAAGGTGTTCACTGTGTGGTAAAAATGACATGTTTAAGGGATTGCCCGGGATAACCACTTTTTTAATATGAGGCCAAAGGAATGGTGGAAAAAGTTCTCCAGTGTCTCCCAGCACGGTCCGGTCCTGCTGCTCCCGTGTTTTCTTCTGGCAGAAGTCCCCTCTGCACGTGACCACTGAGGCCAATGAGAGGCCTAAGGAAAGGGACATGGGACGTCATAGTCATTATATTTTTATAGTTCAGGTATTTTTGGATGTGGGGATAGATAATTTGTTTATGTTGTTTGTTTATGTGTAATCTAGGGAAAGGGTGAGATTTAGGGTATGTTCACACGGCGGAAAATGAAGAGGAATTCCCCTTTATTTTCCGACGCCGACATTTTTGCTGTGGCCTAGCCGTGACGGGATGCTGATGCAGTGCATCGGCATTCCTTTGCGGTAGCCCGCTACTGATTAGGCCCAGAGGAATGGGCCTATTCAGGAGGGATTCTTGAGCCGCTGACACCGCCGCTGAATCAGCCACGGAATCTGTGGCAAGATCAAGCGAATTCCGGGAGCAATCTGCTCCAGATTCAGGGACGAAATCCGTGGCAAATTCCTCCGTGTGAACACACCCTTAAACTTTTATATTTTTTATTGTACTGTTTGAAACTTTATTTTTTTTATATTTTATTTTTAGAATCTAATAGGGGGTCTGATCGCCCATACAATATACTACAGTACAATTGCAATGCAGTATATTGTGAAAGTGATTCAATTCTATTACATGCTGCCACGCTGGGATATTCTATCTGATATATTTCCACTGCCTGCGAGATTAACCACTGTTGTAATATTTCAATAAAGAACTCTTTAGTTACTTCAAACGGATTGAGTGCCATCGATACTTGCACAATTGTGATCGGCCGTGACGGGCCCTGAACACCCACCTCCTATGATAAAGTGTGGTCCTATACTATACATATATCAACTTTAGGTGGTTGTAGCTATAGGCAGCCATCATGTAGTATTTATAATTAGAAAATAGTTAACTGTATTCATGCATTGCTAACAATACTCTAACAGAAAAGGAAGAGGCAAGCTACTAAATAACATGATGTACTAGAGTATGATACAAACACTCCGTATAACCTGGGCCTGATCTACTTGCCACTTTCTCTGATGAGTTGCAGCAGCATAAATAGTTGTCTAAATGCCAGAAATACGGCATTACAGGTTATTTAACAGGAATTTATTTAGGATAAGTTTCCAACTTAGGGTTATCCTTATGCTCTATCTTCCTAGCTTTGGCTCAAAAAATACAGCAAAATCTGCAACAACAAAAACAATGAAAGCTTTTCTGTAGCATTGGACCTTACCATTTTACCACCAGATCTTTAAATCAATCAATAGCTGCTGTTCAGCTGATTCTGGCACAGTTTATCTCTAGCCGTTCCCAAGCAATCAATACTGTGAATTTTAGTGCCTCTTATGCTACTTTGTCTATGTACTGTCAGGAGGGCGGTGTCAGTCAGAAACAGATTCTGAGCTCTGACACTGGCTGTCTCTGAGTCACGGCCCCTTGTCTGACACTGCCCTTCTGACATTATAAAGCCTAAATATGACATCAGGCACCAAAACTAACTGTGCTTGTTGGAAAGAAACGGTGCAGGCTAGAGAAAAAATTCCAACTGTGCTGGAAATACAGAGGTGCATCTCAATAAATTAGAATATCTTTGAAACGTTTATTTCTTTTAGTGTAGATTCTTTACACACACAGTATTCTATTTCAAGTGTTTTATTTCTGTAAATGTTCATTATGGATTACAGGTAATGAAAACCCAAATCTAAGAAAATTTGAATATTGTAAAAAAGTTCAGTATTGTAAATTCAGTGTGTCACCTTCCAAGGTCTCCTAAGCCTTTAAATGGTCCCTCAGTCTGGTTCAGTAGGACACACAATCATGGAAGACGCTGATTATGAATTGTATTACTGAATTACTGAAATGAGTGAACGTTTCAAAAATATTCTAATTTATTGAGATGCACCTGTAGTAGATCAGTGACTATTAACAGTTTCTAAGAACTTGAATTGGTGAAAATGGTTAAAGGTCCTCTTTAACTCTTTTAGGACGTAGGGTAGTTTGTACGTTAATGCTCGGAGACTTTTTTCATATTTTCCTTCTCCACCTTACAAAAGTCATAATTTTTTATTTTTCTTTCGACATAGCTAAGTGAGGAATTCTTACCATGACGATTTGTACTTTCATTTAGCATAATTATGGGGTACATATAATGTTTTGATTAGCTTTTATTCACTTTTTGGGGGTCCATGTGAAAAAAACCCACAATTCTATCCGGATTTTTGGGATTTTGTGTTTTTGCATTTTGTTCACTCTGCATTACAAATGACATGGTAACTTTGTCAGGCGGGTCATTCTAAGTATGGCGATACCATATTTATATTGCTTTTATCAAATTTTGCCGCTTTTACAAATAAACCATCACTTTTTTGAAAATGAACGTTTTTCCTGGGGTCACTGTATTCTGATGCTTAGAACATTTTTACTGTTTTGTTGACAGAGAGAAGTCAGAGCTCTTTATTTGCAGGGCAAGTTGCACTTTTTATTGGTACCAATGCTAGGTATGTATCACTTTTTGATCACTTTTTATTGCTATTTTTTGGGGAAAGCGAGGTTATTTTGCACATTTATTTATTTTTTTAAATGTTTTTTTTTTTTTTTTTTTACCATTTACAACAATACAGCCAGATGCAGTGGCGTAATAATCACGGTCGCACGGGGTGGTACGGAGGCCGCAGCCAGCTGGAGATGATGGCCAGGGTCCCAGACCACTATGATAGCGGTCTGGGAAAGCCTGGTTCCCTGACCACTATACACACTGTAAATGAAAAGGGGCCCCGGAATTTCGGGGGAGGTGACTTAAAATAATAATTAGTTCTACTCACCTTTCCTGGGCTCTGCATCCTTTACAGGGCCATTCCATCACGTCACTGAGGCCTGTTATTAGGCCCCAGCGATCACATAGTGTGCATCGGTGTGATGACGTCAGTGCGCCCCCACGTGACCGCGGAGGACCAATCACAGGCCTCGGCAGGAACGTCTGAAGAGGCCGAAGATCCTGAAGACAGCCGGACCAAGCTAGGATGCCCTGGAAAGGTAGGGCAAGGTGAGTATGATTGTTTGTTATTTTTATTCACCTTCCCTGGGTCTCCACTTATTATACTCTGGGGTCTGAGGAGACCCCAGAGTATAATAATAGCACTGGAGCGGAGGGGAACTGTTGGGAGCATATAATACTGTGTGGGGGCCACTGTGGAGCATATAATACTGTGTGGGGGCCACTGTGGAGCATATAATACTAGGTGAGGGCCACTGTGGAGCATATAATACTGTGTGGGGGACACTGTGGAGCATATAATACTAGGTGAGGGCCACTGTGGAGCACATAATAATGTGTGGGGGGACACTGTGGCGCATATAATAATGTGTGGGGGCCACTGTGGAGCATATAATACTGGGTGGGGGCCACTGTGGAGCAAATAATAATGTGTGGGGGCCACTGTGGAGCATATAATACTGTGTGGGGGCCACTGTGTAACTTATAATACTGTGGGGGGGGCCACTGCTGGACATATAATACTGTGTGGGGCCACTCTGCAGCATATAATACTGTGTGGGGACCCTTCACTATTCACATCACACGCCTTCTGTTTTATAGCAGCCGTGCACTATTATTACAGGCTGTAATAACATTGTTTGGTGATTATAAAACTGATGCTGTGCAATGTAAATAGGGAAGGAGTCACAGTGCTCACAAAAGCACCACAGTAACTTCAAAGAATTGATCAGCAGGGGCCCCAGGTGTTGGACCCCCACTGATCTCTTATATCTCTTAGACTGTTAGGACCCTGCAGATCAGCTGTTTCCCAAAGCACAGAGCTCCCAATATTGTTTTTATATGCTAGGTGCTGCTTACTCATCATATTCTTGATAACAGTTGTGGGTACTACAGCTGTATCACTTTCAAGTATCTGAGATATTTCTGCAGCACATGTAACTGTCACTATCAAGAATTTGCTCTGGGGGGCGCAGGCAAAAGCTTGCACAGGGGCCCACAAGACTTTTGTTACACCACTGACCAGATGTTACATGTTTTTCAATAAGAAATTATGAATAACCTTACATATGTGGCATTTTTTTCTTTTTCATGATTTTTTTTCCCTCTTTGGCATCATTTTCAAAATGCAGCATGCAATGCAGCCCTGGTTATGGTGTTTTTTGCATGCATTTTCCTACTGATTTCATTATAGGAAAAAACCTCAGAAAAAAAATCTATATTAATATATTTAATAGGGGAAAAAGAAGCACAGAGAAAAACTCAATGAAACATGCTGCAATAAGATCTCACCTAGTTTCTGCTACATTTTTTATTTTTTTTTGCAGTGTTTTTAAGCTGCGTTTCACTACATTGGTCATACCCTTAGGCCAGGGTTCCCCATTGCAAAAAACAGTATTTTGGCCACAGCGGAAACCCTGCAGCAAAAAACACTGTGTTTTACAGTACCTGAAAGTGGATAGGATTCTGGCTAATCCCATCCACACATGGCAGAAAAATATCCACAGCGGAAAAGCTGCATTTTCAAAAACGCTTTTTCATGATTTTTTTTTTCCTCTTTGGCATCATTTTCAAAATGCAGCATGCAATGCAGCCCTGGTTATGGTGTTTTTTTTTCATGCATTTTCCTACTGATTTCATTACTGTATATTCATTCTATACAGGACGCATGATTGATGATGCATCCACTATTTTGACTGTAACCGTCACTCCTCTCTTCACTGTGCAGGCACAGAGAACAATGATGTGGAACCAAGGGGGTTGGCTGACCACAGAAAAACTAGTGGATCCAGTCACCTTCCTTACAGGTGATGTCACTGTTTCCTCGCTGTGGGGATCTCCGAACTCAAGTTAAGGCTAAGGTGCCATGTGGAATCCTCCAGCAAAAAAGCGCTGCGGGAAAAACCGCGGCGTTTCCATAGGCATAATTGACATGCTGCGATATCCAAAACCACGCCGGTTTTGGAAATCACCCTGTGTCCGCAGCACGGTTTTACTGCAAAGTGGGCATGGGATTCGCTAGAATCCCATCCACTTTGCGCTGATTGTAAAATGCCACGATTTATGCCACGTGGGGCCCCAGCTTCAAGAAGGTAATGTCACCACTTCTGGAAGTAGGGGAATGGCAAGTTAGGCTGTCTGTTCAGCAGATACGTTTAACGTATCTGTTCTTTTTAAATAGTAAAAATGGATACAAATATAAATAATTTTTTACATTAAAAAACATCAATTTGGTTGAACAGGGTCATGAATATGGTATGTAGAGATGGGAGAAACTCACAAAATTTATCTCTAGAAATCGCAATCTCCTCCCCCCCCCCCCATCTCCCCGGACACCTGGACAAATAGCTGTGCTTACCTTACTTCACTCCAACAATCCCTTGGTGTCTTTTCACCTTTTCTGACCTTCTGACCCAATGCTGAGTCAGTTGTGATCCAGGAAGACATGAGGTCATCCAGGAGCTGGAAGAGGCTAGAAGAATATGCCAGGGGACCACCAGATGCCTAGGGCAGGTGAGTAAAGCTGTTTGTTATTTACACTCACCTCCCCTGTGCATCCATTTTTATACTCTAGGGTCTGAGGAGATCCCAGGGTTTTGTGTGTTGTGTGTAAAAGAGACAAATCCGTTTGCAACTATTATACATTCACTCTCCTGTTAAAAATCTGTAACAAATCATTTTCTTTTTTTTGGAGGACAGAAAAACATGGTAGGATACACTTCTTTGTCTGTCAAAAAAAGGGGACAAGGACGGACAGTTGACCAATCCGAGTCAAAAGCAGCAGTTTTTTTTTTTTTATTATTAGAGTCTATATGTTCGCTGACAGATACTTTTTTTTTTTTTATAAACAAAATGGCTATAAAAACGTATCTGTCAGACGTGATGGGAATGCACCCTTATAAGTAAAAGAAGAATATTAGTAAGTGTTACAGCAAAGTATGCAGATATGTAATGAACAATTATTACAGAAAACCCCTTTTAAAAAAAACACATGGCAACACAAGTGTTTTTTTTTTTCCAAGAAAAAAAAAAGGCTTGGAAATAATATATGTGAAGGTCCCACGTAGCGAAACAACACTAAAAGTCACAGTGAAAATGCATTGCATTTTATGCTGCGTTTTTTCGCAGCTTTTTTCCTTGCCCTATTAAATCTATAGCGAAAACACTCATGATTCCACAGCTAAAATTAACATGCTGCGTTTTTCAAAAAGGCAGCGTTTCCACATATCTTTTTTTCCAAAATGTGTGGATGAAATTAAAGAGGACCTTTCTTGTCCTCAGGCACATGCGGTTTTATATACAGTACTGCTAGAAAGCCGACAGTGCGCTGAACAGCTTTCCCGTTATGTGCCCTGGGGCTGGAGATATTGGTGCCGTTAGTTTTCTGCCCATCATCAGAAGGGTGTTCCTAACGGCACCGATATCTCCAGCCCCAGGGCACATAACGGGAAAGCCCTCGGCTTTTTAGTGGTATATAAAACCATATGTGCCTGAGGACATGAAAGGTCCTCTATAAACGAAATCTCATTCACTTTGCTGGTACTGTAAAAGGCAGCGATTTTTCTCTGCTGTGTTTCAGCAGCAGCTAAAACAACACTGGCCCCACGTAGCAAAACACTGAGATAAAAGATGATGTGAAAATACATTGTGGTTTTTTCTGCAGTATTTTTCCATGAGGTTTACTCTGGGGGTTTTCTTCCTTTATTAACTCTATTTATTTATTTTTTGCTTACTTATATAACACCATCATATTCCCACAGAGCTTTACAGACAATCTCCCATATAGGGTTCATAATCTATATTCCCTATCAGTAGGTCTTTGGAGTGTGGGAGAATATACAAAATCCTTGCAGATGTTGTCCTTGGCAGGATTTGAACCCAAGTATACAGCACTGTACTAATACAGTGCCCTAGCTCTATAGGGTAAACACTTATGATTCCAAATCTAAATTGACATGTGGCGTTTTTTATGTAGTTCTTTTTTCCACAATTTGTGGATGAAAATCTCATTCATTTTGCTGGTACTGTAAAAAGCAGCATTTTTTTTCTGCTGCCTTTCCACAGCCAAAAACACTGCATTTCCGCAACAGCCCCATGTAGCGAAATGCAGCTAAAAAACGCTGCTGGAAAAAAACACTGTAAAAACGCATTGCGTTTTTTTCCACAGTATTTTTCTATAAGTTTTTGCTGCATTTTTCTCTGTGGTTTTTTTCCCCCTTATTTAATCTATAGGGAGAACATGTGAGATAGATTACCTATGCACAAGATCATATACAGGTGACTGAAGAAAGGAAACATCAGAGAAATTATATATGCACAATAGAATGTTCAGAAAAATATTGAATGCAGTTTGATAGGTGTCAAATAAAAAATTCTAAATGTGTTTCTGAAAAAGCAGTTTTTTCGCAGCCCTTTTTTTTTTTCACAGTGTGTGGGTGAGATTAATCAAAATCTCATTCAATTTGCTGGTATAGTAAAATGTAATATTTTTTCCCCTGCGTTTCCGCAACCGTCTCACGTAGCGTACGCTTCCGCAATGTGGGGATTTAACCTAGAAGTTGAATTTTTCAACAGCAACATTGTACTTTGACACAAAAAGATGTGTTTCACTATACCACCAACCAGCTCTACAACAGCAGATAAGTAGTTTAGAAACAATTTTGCTGTTGGTGACTACCTTTAATGACCTTTAATTTCCCCAGTGCTCTGGTGCCTCCCAGCGTGGTCCTCCCGATCCGTTGTTGTCTACTGGTGGAATTCCTCACCGCACGTGGCCGCTGAGGCCAATCATCGGCCTAAGCAAAGGGTATGTGGCGTCACTACCAGACCGGAGCGTGCTGGGAGGACACCGGATTACCAGGAACAGGTGAGTATTTTTTTATTTTTCACCCCCCAATCTACTTTAATAATAATCATTTTGTCCGGACAACCTCTTTAATGTGTGCTTAATTCTACTTTACTAGTCCCCATTGGGACACCAGTGCGTGATTTCTGCACATAGCCATGGTGTAGAAACTTTCATTTGTTTACACAGTGTAGAATCATAGTACTAATACATTTTAGGCTAGAATCACACAGTCAATTTCTGATGCAGTTTTATGACTCAATACCAAAAGTATAAAGGAAAGACTAAAACTTCTACACTCCTTTATGTCTACTCCTAGCTAATAAAACTGCTTCAAATACAGCCACAAAAATACTATATGTGATTCTAGCCACAGGCCTTATTCACACAGTGTTTTGATCAGTGGTAGAACTTCTGCCAGAACAGCCATTGACGCTGCTTTGGGACCCCAACTTTAGGGGGCTTGGTTGGCCCTCTGTTGCTTTTTATTATTAATAGGCCGCTACTTGCTAGATTACACCAGCAAGTAACGGCTGCTATTTACTCACCAATACCCGCACCTGTCCATGGCTGCCTCTACTTCCCCTTCAGCCTCCATTATTCATGATCCTGTTCAGAGTCAGTAACATCATGTGCAACACACACGGCCCCCTGGAGGGCTGAAGGGCAATTGGAGGCTACCACAGGCGTGAACGAGGATTGGTAAGTAATAATATGTATAGAGGCCAATACCGTTATAAGCAGGCAAACATGCTGAAGGATATACAGTAGTTTAGGAAGCATTATAATCTTTATTAGGTTTATATACTACTGAAGTGGAAAAGGGTTCCAAATCTTTGGCTTATGTTTAATACATGGCAGGAGAGGAACAATGTATGTTTGTAGCAGTCCTCAATAAACGAAATGAGATCATTGGCATAAAGGGTCAAGTGGGTCTCCCTACAGTTGTGGGTCAGTGCCCGAATGATACAGGGTGATTGTATGCAAATCACAAGATCCTCTATTAACAGAGCAAATTACCAGTGCCTGTAGCTGAAGAAAAAGGAGGACACAGCTGGCTATTAGTCAAAACCCCAGCCAATGGGGCAGCATACAAAAATTTACCCAGCACAGTAAGTTTAGACCAAATCCAAATGCTCTCACGCAGATCCTGCGAAAGTGCCATTGATGGAAATTGAAGACTTGCTATATCAAGTGAAGCCAGTGAGGCTCTTACATAAGTTAATGAATGTTACTTACGGCATGAGGCTGGATTAGTCTGATTGGATGATGGCCAGAATAACCTTATTAAGATGTACGGTAAGCACTTTGCCGAGTATTGTGCAAACACAATTGAGGAGTGAAATTGGTCAGTAAGACCCAGATCTTGTGGGTCCTTATATCTTTCACTTTAAAAAAAACCCAAAAAAAAAACATGTCTACTGTGTTGTCCGACACAAAAATGAAATGTTATTTTTTAAAATGTTTTTTACTCATGTAATATATGTGTATTATATGAAAAGAATCTAATTTTCTGGAAATCCAAGGAGTCAGCTACTGTTGACTGATGTGTTATTCAGTCAAATGTTATACAGTTTTACTTTTACAGCTAAATGTATTTTGATTATTCAAAAGCAAAAGAGGAATTCCACTTGCACTCCCTTCACCGCTTCATATAGATTCATTTCATGGATTTTAGAAACACAGCTTTAATATTTCTGTTCTACCTGGTTCTTCTGCCCCTCCAAGATTGTGGAGACAGCAATATTGATGCTAGGTGTCTAAAATCCATCATATGAATATATAATGGTGAACTTTATTTGAAAATGAACGCCTAGTATTTATTTTGGTCTGAAAAGGGAGCGGAAGTGGAATTCCTCTTTTCTTTTGCTTTTGTGTGTATTTTAGACTGGTTAACAGACACCATCCTTCATCTTTTGCTGCACCCAGTTGGTATTGGTAAACCAATTAGTTGCTTGCGTCAGAGTTGTTTTGTTGTTTTTTATATTTTGATTTCTGCTTGTCCAATTTTCTATGCACTTTTGTAGGTTTACTGACAAAACCATGAGGCAAATAACAAGCAATAACTGGCAAATAACAACAAACAATAATTAAATATTTAACAATGTAAGTGAAAACGCCGGCAGCACTGACAGGTGTGGAATCAGCCAGTCGTACGGTATGTCCTTATATGTTCTTATTTTGACTTTTCATTGCACGGTTTTGTACTATTTTCAATGAACATTGAGTCTAAATAGCATATTAACAACTTAGGTCAGATTAACATTGGTGTATTTAATCCAAGAAATATTGACTGGATATCCCCCATAGCTCCCGGACTGAACACTAAGCCGGGACCTGTACTCCCAGCATCATAGTTATCTGTGATGCACAGAGTCCCTGCTTCTACTCAGGACTACTGTCCTGTACTGTAATCCAGTTTTCTGTAAACAGTAGTTCCCGAGGAGACAGGGACTCCTAGAATCATGGATGTTAATGTTGCTTGGAGTTTGGTTCCTGGCTTACTGATTGCTCTGGGAAATATGGCTGACATCCCACCCATACTTCACAGACCGAATACACCTATGTTAAGTCAGCCATATGGCTCAACCACACAGTCATACAAATGTTTTGTTTTGCAAACAGTGATAACAGGGCTGACATACTGTACCTCTGTATGCCTCTAACTTCATACATTGGAATATGTTTTTTTCTGTCAGACTCCAAACTGAATGAAAAAGCATGGCACATGCAAAGTTAATCTAGCCTAGAAGCTTTGCTTCATAAGCACAAACAGGTTCTGGCATCATGGGTTTCATTTTTAAAGGATGCATGGCAGATATGTCAAACTGGTTTTACATCAAATTTTTTTAGCTTCTGATAGATCACTTTGCAATATTACATTGTTTTTGTTATTGTTTTTTTTACAATGCAGACTACAATATTCTGCAAACTGTATCTGACACCTGATAGAGCAGAGCACAACACCAGCATGAACATATGCTTATCCAATGCAAATATCAGGTAGAGGTACACATTAAAATAAAATATAGAAATAAAGCATTAATAACATAGCCAACAGCAGTATTTTCTTTGGTTGTGCCCTAGGTCTTGGAGTGATCTTATCAGGACAACCACTCTTTAGGAAAGTAGCGACCGTCCTGAATTTTCTCAGTTTGTAGACCATTTGTCTACTTGGTTTTTAACATTCAATTCCAATCAGTTTCCCCAATGCTTACAAACCAATTGTGCAAATGGCCCTTAAGAAAGTCTCCAATTATCCCCAGATACCTAACACAAGGTTCACACTAGCGTTCAGAATTACGTTCTTCGGGTCCGCTTGGGGAAACCCTTTCCACTTAAAAAGCGGTTATCTGCTATAACTGGGTCCGCCGGGTTTCCACCCGAAATCGGCAGAGAGAAAAGTCCTGCTTGTAAGGAATGGGGGACTCCGAATGCTAGTATGAGTGCAGTGTTAATCTAAAGGCAACTATTCTCTTCTTATTCTTTTGGCTCTCTTAGCAGCTTTGACACTATAGAACACCAACTTTTCCTCAGTATGCTACACTCTATTGTCCTCACGGACACTGCCCTTTTTTGGTTCTCTTCCTATCATTCTGTCTGCTCATTTAGTGTATCATTCACTGGTGTTACTTCTTCTCCTCTTCACCTTGCTGCTGCGGTTCCTCTGGGCTCGGTGCTAGGTCCCACCTCTTTTCTCTTTACACAGTTTCTATTGCACAAACCATCAGCAGATTTGGCTTTCCGTTCTATCTTTATGCTGATGACATCTAGTTATATACCTTATCCCATGATGTCACAGTAAGGCAGCATGCCCACTGTCTCTGGGTTGTATTTGACTCTGACCTCTTCTTCACCCTGCACATTCAGCCATTTGCCAGCTCATTTCACCTGCACTTCAAAAATATCTCCATAATCTGCCCTTTTCTACCTGAACTGCTACACAGATGCCTCCACCTTGTGCCATTCGCTTCACTGGTTTCCCATCCTTCACAGTATACAATGTAAACTTATTACACTCACCCACAAATCCCTCCATAGCACTGCACCTCCCTACATCTTCCTCATCTCTGTTTTCCACCCTAACCATCTATGCAATACAGGGACTATGGCAAGTGGTCAAAATTGCTAAGTTTTATTAACTCATCTCTTTGTTGTACAGCAAGTAAAACTGTGGTCTGCACTGTTATTTTCTGTAAAAACAGTTATTTACTGTTATATCCTGTAAATTGCTAGTTTCCATCCACAGGAAGTGTTAAAAATAGTTTATTTTACCAAATCACTTTAAACATGATTTTCTGTCTCACAGAACCTTTCTCAAGCCTTACTCCTTATAACTACTGCAGCTGTTTCTTCCATTACTATGAATTATAGATAAGGAGATTGGTTCAGTCCAGTAGCGTTTCATCCTCCACATGGGAGACTTTCCATTTGGCGCAGCTTCATTTGCTCTACTTCTTGTTGGCTTGCATTTTTGTTAGGTTGACATATTTTAGGACAGCTGTTCCATCTTTTTAGACACATGTAGGATTACTACTATGTTATAAAATAAGCTTGTACAGCAGAAAACAGCCAAAAGCATACAGGAACATAATATTTGCAGTGATTCCATTGCTTCCTACATTTCTGTAGTACATCTTATAATTGTGCTGTGGGCCCCGACTGCTGAGTGGACACAAACAAAAGGATGACTTATCCAGCTCAGAAATTATATACACTGATTTATCAAATTCTTCTTGTGTTCTCTGAGATGGCAAGCAATTTGTTTAAGAGGTGGAAGGTACATTAAAATGAGATAGTTCTTGCAGGTAAATTATTTCTCTTTCTACAGAGATTTTTTTTTTAGAAGATCTAGTTCTATGACTTTGAACTGGATTAGTAGGTTTAACTGCTTAATGGCTAAAAAAAAATACCATTATACTGTCCACGCAATACAGTTTGTGGAATGTAATATTTTTGTTCAGTAAACAGTTTTTACACTGCAGCCTGCAAGCATTCCAATACTGTACATACCAGATTGCAGAATGCCATTCTGTGCTAAATTTGCCAGTCTGGTTGTCTGACAAGTCAATCTCCAGCACCTCCTGTGACCTCTCAAATGCTGAACCTTGAGGTTGAAGCCCCACATTGCAAAAACGCTGCATTTTACAGTACTTGCAAATAAATGGGATTCTGGCTAATCCCATCCACACATTTTAGAAAAAAAATCCACAGCGAAAAAGCTGTGTTTTCAAAAACGCCCATGTTTTTTAAAATCACAGCATGTCAATTATACAGTCATATGAAAAAGTTTGGGCACCCCTATTAATCTTAATCATTTTTAGTTCTAAATATTTGGGCGTTTGCAACAGCCATTTCAATTTGATATATCTAATAACTGATGGACACAGTAATATTTCAGGATTGAAATGAGGTTTATTGTACTAACAGAAAATGTGCAATATGCATTAAACCAAAATTTGACCGGTGCAAAAATTTGGGTACCCTTATCATTTTATTGATTTGAATACTCCTAACTACTTTTTACTGACTTACTGAAGCACAAAATTGGTTTTGTAACCTCACTGAGCTTTGAACTTCATAGCCAGGTGTATCCAATCATGAGAAAAGGTATTTAAGGTGGCCAATTGCAAGTTGTTCTCCTATTTGAATCTCCTCTGAAGAGTGGCATCATGGGCTCCTCAAAACAACTCTCAAATGATCTGAAAACAAAGATTGTTCCACATAGTTGTTCAGGGGAAGGATACAAAAAGTTGTCTCAGAGATTTAACCTGTCAGTTTCCACTGTGAAGAACATAGTAAGGAAATGGAAGACCACAGGGACAGTTCTTGTTAAGCCCAGAAGTGGCAGGCCAAGAAAAATATCAGAAAGGCAGAGAAGAAGAATGGTGAGAACAGTCAAGGACAATCCACAGACCACCTCCAAAGAGCTGCAGCATCATCTTGCTGCAGATGGTGTCACTGTGCATCGGTCAACAATACAGCACACTTTGCACAAGGAGAAGCTGTATGGGAGAGTGATGCGAAAGAAGCCGTTTCTGAAAGCACGCCACAAACAGAGTCGCCTGAGGTATGCAAAAGCACATTTGGACAAGCCAGCTTCATTTTGGAAGAAGGTCCTGTGGACTGATGAAACAAAGATTGAGTTGTTTGGTCATACAAAAAGGCGTTATGCATGGCGTCAAAAAAACACAGCATTCCAAGAAAAACACTTGCTACCCACTGTAAAATTTGGTGGAGGTTCCATCATGCTTTGGGGCTGTGTGGCCAATGCCGGCACCGGGAATCTTGTTAAAGTTGAGGGTCGCATGGATTCAACTCAGTATCAGCAGATTCTTGAGAATAATGTACAAGAATCAGTGACGAATTTGAAGTTACGCCGGGGATGGATATTTCAGCAAGACAATGATCCAAAACACAGCTCCAAATCTACTCAGGCATTCATGCAGAGGAACAATTACAATGTTCTGGAATGGCCATCCCAGTCCCCAGACCTGAATATCATTGAACATCTGTGGGATAATTTGAAGCGGGCTGTCCATGCTCGGCGACCATCAAACTTAACTGAACTGGAATTGTTTTGTAAAGAGGAATGGTCGAAAATACCTTCATCCAGGATCCAGGAACTGATTAAAAGCTACAGGAAGCGACTAGAGGCTGTTATTTTTGCAAAAGGAGGATCTACTAAATATTAATGTCACTTTTCTGTTGAGGTGCCCATACTTTTGCACTGGTCAAATTTTGGTTTAATGCATATTGCACATTTTCTGTTATTACAATAAACCTCATTTCAATCCTGAAATATTACTGTGTCCATCAGTTATTAGATATATCAAATTGAAATGGCTGTTGCAAACACCCAAATATTTAGAACTAAAAATGATTAAGATTAATAGGGGTGCCCAAACTTTTTCATATGACTGTACTTGCCTAAATGCTGACGCTTTCCGTATAGGAATAATAAGGGCAGAAAGTCAGCAGAGGAAAACTCAGCGAAAATGCAATGAAAAACACTGCAGAAAAAAAGTGAGGCGTTTAGCTTTTTTTGCTGCATTTTGCGTGGGGACTTAGCATAATTAAAATTAAATGAAAGCTGATCAAGTGAACAAGGACATAACGCCATATTGTTCAGAAAAAGAATATACAGTACAGACCAAAAGTTTGGACACACCTTCTCATTCCAAGAGTTTTCTGTATTTTCATGACTATAAAAATTGTAGATTCACACTGAAGGCATCAAAACTATGAATTAACACATGTGGAATTATATACTTAACAAAAAAGTGTGAAACAACTGAAAATTATTTTTTTTTTTTTTGGTTCTTTAAAGTAGCCCCCTTTTGCTTTGATTACTGCTTTGCACATTCTTGGCATTCTCTTGATGAGCTTCAAGATGTAGTCACCTGAAATGGTCTTCCAACAGTCTTGAAGGAGTTCCCAGAGATGCTTAGCACTTGTTGGCTCTTTTGCCTTCACTCTGCAGTCCAGCTCACTCCAAACCATCTCGATTGGGTTCAGGTCTGGTGACTGTGGAGGACAGGTCATCTGGCGTAGCACCCCATCACTCTCCTTCTTGGTCAAATAGTCCTTACACAGTCTGGAGGTGTGTTTGGGGCCATTGTCCTGTTGAAAAATAAATGATGGTCCAACTAAACGCAAACCGGATGGAATAGCATGCCGCTGCAAGATGCTGTGGTAACCATGCTGGTTCAGTATTCCTCCAATTTTGAATAAATCCCCAACAGTGTCACCAGCAAAGCACCCCCCGCACCATCACACCTCCTCCTCCATGCTTCACGGTGGGAACCAGGCATGTAGAGTCCATTCGTTCACCTTTTCTGCGTCGCACAAAGACACGGTGGTTGGAACCAAAGATCTCAAATTTGCACTCATCAGACCAAAGCACAGATTTCCACAGGTCTAATATCCATTCCTTGTGTTCTTTAGCCCAAACAAGTCTCCTCTGCTTGTTGCCTATCCTTAGCAGTGGTTTCCTAGCAGCTATTTTACCATGAAGGCCTGCTGCACACAGTCTCCTCTTAACAGTTGTTGTAGAGATGTGTCTGCTGCTAGAACTCTGTGTGGCATTGACCTGGTCTCTAATCTGAGCTGCTGTTAACCTGCGATTTCTGAGACTGGTGACTCGGATGAACTTATCCTCCGCAGCAGAGGTGACTCTTGGTCTTCCTTTCCTGGGGCGGTCCTCATGTGAGCCAGTTTCTTTGTAGCGCTTGATGGTTTTGGCCACTGCACTTGGGGACACTTTCAAAGTTTTCTCAATTTTTTCGTACTGACTGACCTTCATTTCTTAAAGTAATGATGGCCACTCGTTTTTCTTTACTTAGCTGCTTTTTTCTTGCCATAATACAAATTCTAACACTCCATTCAGTAGGACTATCAGCTGTGTTTCCACCTGACTTCTGAACAACACAACTGATGATCCCAACCCCATTTATAAGGCAAGAAATGCCACTTATTAAAAAAAAAAACAAAAACCACACAACCAAAAAAAAAAAAAAAAAACAAAAACAACCCACCACAAAAAAAAAAAAAAAAAAAAAAAAAAAAAAAAAAAAAAAAAAAAAAAAAAAAAAACAAAAAAAAAAAAAAAAAAAAATAAAAAATTTTTTTTTTTTTTTTTTTTTTTTTTTTTTTTTTTTTTTTTTAAAAATTTTTTTTTTTTTTTTTTTTTTGCCGGGGGTGTGTTTAATTTTTTTTTTTTTTATTGATAATAATGAAAATTCTTGTATTAGGAGGTGTGTGCCAACTTTTTGTCTGTACTGTATATATAAATATATATATATATATATATATATATATATACACACACACACGGATGTAACACATGTACATATGCTGTACTTAATGTATGTAAAACAGTTTTACATATATATATATATATATATTACACATGTAACACATTAAACGATAAAACAATGAACTCAGTTTCTGCAGGAAAAAAATAATTTTGTGGTGCAACTGTTAATAATGGAGATATGGCTATTCATAATATGTAAAAAAGATTTTTTTGCAACTACAGATTGGTGAAGGACACTGTTGATGCCATAGATAATTGTAATTAACATTTGCTTGCAAGGGCCTCAGCCGGTATATGAATGGCCTTGTACTCACTAGGGATGACGATTGGAGGAAAGATCTGCAGCTGTATGCTAATCTGCCAGTTTCTAAACCATTCGGAAAGGTCAACGTATTGAGATTTCCCCAGCTCATTTCCCTTTCACAATACTTATTGATTCAGACCATATTTTTAGAAGCTTATGGTTTTAATTAGCAATTCATTGTTCGGAAGCTTTTCAAACAGAAAATGTGGTATAAAAACAAACTTTCTCTTTGTTGATTCAGCAAGAATTATGATATGCAAACTATATGACAATCTCTGCCACAAATCTACTTTGCAAGTCTTAAGCTGCTTTGTCCAACTGTATTTACCCTTGCATATGAAAGATAGAGAAGAGAGAGTGAAGGAATGAGGTACAGAAAAAATCTAGGGAAAATTTCCAGACGTTCTAAGTAATAGATTCAATAAAATATAGTGTCACCAAAAACTGCAATACAAAGATCTTAAAATATCACAAAATCAAAATAATTTATGACATCAGAAACGTATAAGCAAGGATACCCCAGGCCAGGTTTACATGTTTTGGCATTTGCACTCAGCCAAAATGTCACCCACATTTTGTGGACAGAATTGTAATAGCTGTCACAGTCTTGATATCAGCTATGTGGTTTTGTGGGTAAGGCTAAGGCCCCACATAGTGCGTCACAGCCAAAAAGCGCTGCATAGAAGACCACGCGAAAGTGCATCATGCTTTTTTTTTTTTCAAAGAAAGACCATAGAGTTTTCCTCTGCTGACTTTCTGTCCCTATTATACCTATACGGAAAATGCCAGCGTTTCTGTAAGTATAATTGACATGCTGCGATTTAAAAGATAGTGATGGTGTTTGAAGTCGCAGCATTTCCGCTGCAGATTTTTTTTTCTGCCACGTGTGGATGAGATTAGCCAGACTCCCATTCACTTTGCAAGTACTGTAATACGTAGCGTTTTTTTCGTTGTATTCGCAACGTGGGGCCCCAGCCTAAAATGTTTTTAAAATGTAGAACGTGTAATCTCAGTTTTATAGAATAACATTGTATAAATACTGCTATTAACTCATAACTTTTTGATCTCAACTTTTTCCACTAATAGATTTATCTGCTGATTAAAACATAAACTAAACCCTTATATATTAAAGCATAGTTTTTGTTTTGTTTTGTAGAAATTAGTAGTAAAACTTTGTAATCTATCTTGACAGAGGAAAGTAGCATCTTCTTCACCTCCCAGTAGGCTACAGTTCCATTTTCCCTGCATGTAGTCTCTCTGAAAATGTTCAGTAACCTCTTCAGTAATTAATAGGATTAGGCCCTGCTCACAAACCTATTGCAGATTCCTGCATATCTGATGAGAAAATAGTGCTACATGCTTCACAAAAAAGCCCACTGGAATCCAATGGATCCCACTGTAAGTTAATGAGATCCACTGGGTACTGGTGGTATCCACTATATGATAAATCTCACACAGCATTGTTGCATCTGTTACAAATGAAAGCTTTATTATCTATTTGCTTCTTTAATGTAAAATTAAGAAACACTGTAAATATTCTTCATTACAAATGTCCATGGTGTTGCTTGTAGAGTTTTGCCATCAACTGTATATGACTGACTGTTGCTGATTCTGACATAGTTGCCAATAGCACATTGCTCCAGGCTTCTGTCAGCTCAGGACTGACCTTATCTATCAGGTTCAACAGAGTTAGCTGTAATACAGTGAGGAAAACACCCATGACAGAGTCTGCAGGGGAGGGGAGCAATAACATATGGTATCAGTGTAGTGAGGGAGGACAGAACCCAAGCCAGAATCTGCATGGGGAGGGGGGGAAAGGTCACACACACAGGCTGCATCAGTGTTTATGTATGCAAAAGGGAGAGAAGAAAACACATGGGGAGTATTAGAAGGAGATAAGTTATAAAGCTCTGTTAGTTATGACAGCTAGTGATAGTATCAGCATCCTAGCAAACAGAACTGCCATCTAGCATGTATTAATGGGCGGGACAAGCCCAAATGAGACAAGTCTGAACCCAGGAGAAGGCTGCAAGCTGTATATCTGAGAGTCTGAAAATGAGTGAAGTACTTGAAATTGCAGAAACGTAGTGAAATCTTTTAACTCAAGCTAATCACTTATATATGTAAAAATCATATTTTGCATATCAAAGCTTCATCTAAATAAGTAACACGTGTAAAACTTAAACTGGTAGTAACTGAATATTTCTCAGGTGATGCAAGTTGTTTTACAATTTTATCATATTTCCATGTGTGTTATATGTAATTAAAAATATCAAATTATTTGTCTTTGAAAATATTTTGTACATACACACGTGGACAAAATTGTTGGTACCCCTCGTTTAATGAAAGAAAAACCCACAATGGTGACAGAAATAACTTGAATCTGACAAAAGTAATAATATATAAAAATTCTATGAAAATGAACAAATGAAAGTCAGTCATTGCTTTTCAACCATGCTTCAACAGAAGCAAAAAAGAAAACTCACGAAACAGGCCTGGACAGAAATGATGGTACCCTGAAAATAATGTGACCAAAGGGGCATGTTAAATCAAGGTGTGTCCACTAATTAGCATCACAGGTGTCTACAATCTTGTAATCAGTCAGTGGGCCTGTATATAGGGCTACAGATACTCACTGTGCTGTTTGGTAACATGGTGAGTAACACACTCAACATGGAACAGAGAAAGCTAAGGAAAGAGTTGTCTCAGGAGCTTAGAAAGAAAATTATAGACAAGCATGTTAAAGGTAAAGGTTATAAGACCATCTCCAAGCAGCTTGATGTTCCTGTGACTACAGCTGCACATATTATTCAGAAATTTAAGATCCATGGGACTGTAGCCAACCTCCCTGGACATGGCCACAGGAGGAAAATTGATGACAAATCAAAGAGAAGGATACTACGAATGGTAACAAAAGAGCCTAGAAAAACTTCTAAAGAGATTAAAGGTGAACTTCAAGCTCAAGGAACGTCACTGTCAGATCGCACCATTCATCGTTGTTTGAGCCAAAGTGGACTTCATGGGAGACGACCAAGGAGGACACCATTGTTGAAAACAAATCAGAAAAAAGCCAAACTGGAATTTGCAAGGCACATCAGCTCTATGTTCACAGACGGAAAAATGAAGCATATCTTGAAAAGAACACTGTCCCTACTGTGAAACATGGAGGAGGCTCTGTTATGTTCTGGGGCTGCTTTGCTGCATCTGGCACAGGGTGTCTTGAATCTGTGCAGGGTACAATGAAATCTCAAGACTATCAAGGGATTCTAGAGAGAAATGCGCTGCCCAGTGTCAGAAAGCTTGGTCTCAGTCGCAGGTCATGGGTTTTGCAACAGGATAATGACCCAAAACACACAGCTAAAAACACCCAAGAATGGCAAAGAGGAAAACATTGGACTATTCTGAAGTGGCCTTCTATGAGCCCTGACCTAAATCCTATTGAGCATCTTTGGAAGGAGCTGAAACATGCCGTCTGGAAAAGGCACCCTTCAAACCCGAGACAACTGGAGCAGTTTGCACATGAGGAGTGGCCAAAATACCTGTTGAGAGGTGCAGAAGTCTCATTGACAGTTATAGGAATCATTTGATTGCAGTGATTGCCTCAAAAGGTTGTGCAACAAAATATTAAGTTAAGGGTTCCATCATTTGTGTCCAGGCCTGTTTCATGAGTTTTCTTTTTTAAACAATTCTGTAGAAGCATGGTTGAAAAGCAATGTCTGACTTTCATTTGTTCATTTTCATAGAATTTTTATATATTATTACTTTTGTCAAATTCAAGTTATTTCTGTGACCATTGTTGGTTTTTCTTTCATTAAACGAGGGCTACTAACAATTTTGTCCACGTGTGTATGTATACAATTTGTTCAATCTTTAAAGAACAAGCTTTCACATGATATGGACTACAAAAAATGTCATAACGAAACTTCCAATACTGGTCTTTTTGGCGGAATCCAAGATTTTAAGGGTGATAAGAATTTCCTTATTCAAGTCAATGGTTTGTTATAAACTAGAAAAGATATGATTAACTCTGTGAGACAGTATTTTTTTATGTATAATAGTTCATTAATAACCATGCTGTTATTATATTTATGTATTTAATAATAATAATAATAATAATAATAATAATAATAATAATAATAATAATAATAATAAATTCTAGGTCAGTCTTAGTGCCCCAAAATTGTAGCATAACTCTGGCCAGGAAACACAGTTATTTTTCATCTGGATTTCAGATGATGTGATTATAACATATCTTTTTTCATATCTTAGTTTAGGCTACATGCTGCGGAGAAAAAGGTGTAGCAGGACTATGTTTTTCAACTCAACAAAAGCTGAGTTTGCCATTTGGTACAAAATGCCATATCTGTGTTTCCCATAGAGCTAGAGGCATACCTACTGAGTGGACAACCCTACAGTGGATATGTAATGGTATCATAAGTCTGACATGTCCTTAATAGATATTAGGTTTAAAATTTTCCTTTGAACCTTCATTTAAAATTAGATGGAATCATATGTATGTGTAAATAAAGGAATAGTTACAGCAATAAAAAAGACACATGATTTTCAACACCTTCTTTATTGTTGTAAAACATGAAAAAGGCCAGTTCTTAATTTATCCATGGGTATCCCCCATGACTGGTTTGGGGTGAACACGAGGACGGCCCCGAGGTTGTCCTCTCCTGCGCAGAGGGCCGATGAGTCGGCTTCCTGCCCAGGTGGGGTTCTCGCTACTACCCCTGGCCATGGTGCTTGGCATAGAAGACCCAGTTCTTGGATCCTGAAGAAAGAACTGAGCAAAAGAACAGGGCAATGTGGCTGAGACTGAAGATATACGAGTCCCTCTTGGACGTGTTAGTCCTCCACGAGCCCTTCGAGTAGTAGTTGCAGTGCCACTGCATGGTGTTCCCCTGCCTTCAGGACCCTGACCTTCTTGGGCAATTGCTCTCTCTTGCCTTCTTTTTCTAAGTTCATCTCGGATGTCACCTAGCACGCCAAGTAGTTGACGATGAAGCTCCCTATCTCTTGCTCTCTCTTCCCTCTGTCGGGTCATTTCTTCTTCTTTTAAAGCCAATTCTTGACGGTATAATTGGTCTCTCAATTTCTCTAGTTGTAAAAGGCGATGAAGACTAGCTCTCCAACGAGCTCTTCTGTCATCCTTAGCCCGAGGACGTCCAAGTCTTCTTGGCATTGTGGCACTAGAGGCCTGGTCACCTTCAGGATACTCAGAAGACAGAAGGGATTCATTACAACTATGCTCACTGCGTTGAGATGAAGCAAGTTGGTGGTCTTCTTCTCCATTATTATCTTTTCTGTGTTCCTGCATCAAGGGCCAAACCATTCCGCCCGGCAAAGAGCCAATCTCTGTTTGCTGACTGCCTCCATCTCTCTCAGACTGTGTAGATTCTGCTGACTCAGGGACCCTGTCAGATGGTGGAATATCTGAGTCACTCTCATCCCCCCAACCTGTGTGTGCAGAAAGATAGCAGAGAGGGTCTTCAGTTGAAGAGGCTAGTGGCCCTGGAGACACACGCCTGAAGGACTGTTTTATCTGTCTCCCTACAGTAAGAGACACCCGTACTTCCTCCTTTGTTGGGGACCAGTGTTCAAGGTAAGGATTAATAATCATTCCTTGACATCTTCTGCTTTCTAGCTCTTGGTCTTCTGTATCTCCTTCTACTGATGTAGTACTATACGTTACTAATGTACCACTTCTTTGAGGTGGTGACAATGCTGACCTCATGGGGGACCTTTGATTTGGCAGGGATGATGCTGTGGGAATAAAGCAGAAAAGTTTGTGAACCAAATAGCACATGGAAGGATCTCCTATAAACTAAAATGTGTAATGTATTGCACTCAACATACTAACATAACCTTCCTGCCTAAAGCCTGTGTATAATATTTCAATCTAGTGAGAGAAATATGTTTTTATGGTATTAAAAATCATTTTAAAAAATTGTGTTTGTAAGAGTTCAAAATATAATTATTCTGCATGGGGAAATAGCCTATATTGTGAAGATTGAATAATACCCCAAGAAAAAAATAATAAAAAAAAAAAAAAAAATATATATATATATATATATATATATATATATATTTTTTTTTTTTAAGGAGCAAATAGGATTTCTATAGCATGGCTTAGACATCCCATTGATTGCTTGAAAGCATGCTTGAAGAGAAAGTCCAATTGCCATCAAAGAAAGACATATTTTTCTCATTGAATTTACAATGAATCATTTGTTTGCTTGAGCCCACTTTCAAACACCTATTTCATGGAGGCCACAAAATGAGTCTTCTATAGTCCTTGTGGTGAAGTGCACTGCAGTGTTCCTGGCATGCTCTAGATTTGATACAGAGTTTTTCCCCATGCAGTTGCTTGGACTTCTCTGCCTTTAGCCCCTGCTGTTGCCTACAGAATCCAGAAAGTAAAAAAAATAGGGAGTATGGGCCTCGGCTATGGATTTCAGGGTGCAGGACCTTCAGCAGAAGCTAAAGAAGAGGGTTGCCTGGAGACGCAGTGTTGGATTGGGTGGCTGACGTCATGACTGATACTCAGTGCTAGAGCTGAGAGAAAAACATCAATGCAGCTAAATTATGGTGAATATCTATTCTACCGTATTTTAATGTATGTCATAAAAAGGGATTGCATCATTAAATAAGGTCATGTTACCTTAACAGGGCAATGAAGCACCCTTTACTAATCTATCTCAGTTTAACAGGATACCATGGAATGTGCAATTTATCTAAATATATATTTATTGCGATTAATGTGGTTTTCATTGTAGGAAACCACTATGGGCAACCTGGCTTTTTTTCAGGCAAGAAAACAGTTTTTTCAAGTTACAAAGTCTTCAAAAATCGATAGGGAAGTTTTCAGCTGATGCATTAATTTTCTCCTGTCTTTGCTAAAACTACAGATATGTCCCTTAGTACAATGCATTATATTGAAGTCTGTTGAGCTTACCTGGATCAGCTTTGATGCCTTCCAGCTCACCCACCATCCTGCACAACATGCAAGAAAGGAGGACCCTTCCCTCTTACTGGGATGGGGGATATGAGCATGGTGGCCCCTCCTGGCAGCCCTGATCGGGAAGCTCCTCTTTAAATCTTGCCGAAGGTCCAGGCACCCAATGTCTTGTGTTGAGACTCTTGGTACGTCATGCATAGCCGAGGCCGCTGGATCTGTGTCCACAGCTGGGGCTTTCTTGATATTTATTAGATGGGGATTAGCATTTTATATTATATTGAGGGTAAGGATGCCGGCTTATTATATGGAGCTTTTAAATAATAACTGTTTACTTATCAGGCATTGCTAAACAGGGGCAAATGATCATTTGGACAATTAGTAAATTAGTAAGGAATTGCTATGCATTTCATCTCAGGTAGAACAAGCCTTTCTTTCTGTAGCTGTAACCAATCAAATTTGTTTATGCTATCAGGCAGATTGGTACATGATATTGACTGTGTTTGTGTTCTACAAGTGTTGTATATACATTTATAGATAAAACAACCAGCATTTATAATGAACAGTCACTGCCCACAGCACTACAATACACAAAATAGTTTCCAATCAAGATGATAGCCTAGTGCAAACACATAAAATGACTGCCCTAAGTCACTCATCTAAACATTAATACAATGGCAAAGTTAGATTACAATAATTGATAGACATCTGTATTTTGATTTCTGCGTGTAAACTTCAGAATGTAATTGAACAACATGCATACAACATATAAAGTCTTTGTGGTTTTTCTTCAGGTGTCTTATGTAATTTAAAAAAATATATTAGCAGATTGCTAGTGACAAGTCTTAAGAAACACAAGTTGATCTAACTGTACAAGCCAAAAAAGCACATAAATATTGGTCTAAGGCCTAAGTTACATGAAGATTTTCTATAGCGCAGCTATTGAGCTACAGCTGCAGTACACAGGAAAATATCAATTCCTATGCAATCTTGTGCACTGCTGAAGTCACTCGATAAAACTCATTAGTAGGGCTACAAATAGTCTACATGTAGCCCTATCCTTATTTTTACCATGGTTAAAACATCAATGTTCATCTTTTTTTTCATTTTTACAATAAAAAAAAAAAATCTGACAAAAACACTGAATAAAATCACAAAAGAGCCACCAAACAACATAGGTGGGACATACAGAGGATAATAATTTGTATTGTAGTTGTGCAACAAGTAAGACAGGCTGGTGAAAGTACAGAAATACTGAAACCAGGAACACTTACGTTACATGAAAATGTCACATACACATACAAGTGTTTCACAGACCACATTTTACATAATTTATAGTTAATAGTTATCTAATAGAACTCATTTGCATTCCCTCTGAAATTAAAAAAAAAATCACTAGTAAATACAAGTTATCTTTTCTCAAAATGTAGGCCTGCTTTTTTTTTTCAAAAAAGCTGAACAAGAGGTTATTTTGCATGTCTTTCCATGCCACAGACTGATAAGGTAGTGAATATACTGTAACTCTGCAAGTCAGCAGTCTGACTAAATGATGGTGTTTTTTTTTTTTTTTTAAAGAAAGTAAGATTTAACATTTACTGATGTTCCTTTACAGAGGAAATGCTCACTAGAGAAATCTCAGTTTACACTCATTCTGTAACCTTGTAATGCCTAATAGTAACATTCCATACACTTAGACATGCACCTCCAACTGTGTATAAAGTGTCACATCGCTGAACAGAAAGTTTCTCTTTCAAGCAATAGCATGTTCATTGGCGCCCATTGATATATGCTACATGCTCGTATTTTCAACTTACAGTTCTGCTGATGATCCTCATTTTCATTATCAAAATATTTCTATGGTTAAAGAATATTTCCAAGAATATAAAACATAACCCAGGGTTCCCGTAACAAACCTGGACATAGCGCTTCTTCCATCATGACCACATTCAGCACATGTGATCAAGACATGAAATGTCTTTAAAAATGTTCGTCTCCATTATCTCTCTCATGGGTCATTTCCTCCATTCATAGACAATTTCACTAATTGCACCTCGACTATGAGGAGATGTAGCAATTGCTATGCCTATTGTCTTGGAAATGTTATAATTTCTACCATTCATTCATTCTATTCTACTGAATATCGGATCAAGCAGTTGAAGAGTTAAAATACAAAATCCTATGATTACCACTTAAGGAAATGAAGATAGTAGACCCTTTCCAGATTCTATTTGTGCAACCATGAATCCCTAATACAGATTAATATCAGACATGCTTCCCCTGTCACTCGCTATCCTCACAACTCCCACGGTCTAATTTACACACTGTTTGAAATTCATTGAAGTGCAGGCAAGAGGAAAAGCAGCCAGAATCAGGAAACTGTGTGACAGTGACATCTGTTAGGAAATGATATCTGTGATACAGTACACAAGTGGGAAGCTCTCCGTCATAACTGTAAACTTTCAGAGATCAGAGTTTTTCTTACATTTGAGTGACATTGTTCTTTCTTCACAGTATCATTCTTTATGTTACTTTTATTAGCATTTTATTGAAAAAGATACATTTTGCAAGCAGGTTATATCACCTCAAGTACTTTATAAGTGACAAAACAAATCTCCTATGTTCTATGGTGAATAAAAGTACCTTTTTATTTTGCTTCCTATCCAGGGGCTGAGTCTGGTATTGTACCAGTTCAGTACCAAGCACAGTACCCAGTACCAGATCAGTACTAGGGGGCAAAGAAGTAGATCCTTTTTCCTGGACCTGGACAACCCCTTATAACAGCATCTGTTACTGCTTTCTGAGATATAATGGTTCTTTTATGATAATACATTATTTTGGGAATATACAATTAAGTTATATTTTGAGCGACTTTCCCCAATCACATTTACAGTTACCCTGCAGTATACGGTAAATGAAATTACAGTCCAGTCAGTTGGCAACATAGAGCATAAGCTACTAAATTATGTATTCTGACTTTTCTGTATTGAATGTTCACAAGCCATCTTGAATCTAAATGAAAAGTCAAGCCTGATACCTTAAAGCTCACTGAGGAGATTAAAGGGGTTGTTCACTTTCAGACCAATATTGAAAGACCAATGTTATTGTTTGTATAATAAAAAGTTGTACAATTTTCTAATATAGTTTCTATATCAATTCCTCAGTTTTTTAGACCTTGTCCTCTTTAAGGTGAAGTGTAAAACTCACTACTTAAAGACAGTTTCTTAACAGTGATCTACACTAGAAATCAGGCCTAATGACTTCTACAACATCCAGCGGAATGGTATACTCATTCCCATAGTAGAGCAACAGGTTTCATCCCATATGTTAAGAATAATCATAATTCATCGCCACAAAAGTATCACTGATAAGAGTTACCAACTACATTAAATGTGCATTTCATGCATGTGTTTTTATCTACTTCTCCAGTTACAAAGCCCTTTCAGTTCAATCCATGACAGTCACAATTCCTATTCACTAAAAGACTTTTTTAGATATACTTTTCCATTGTTTATTTCTGTAGTGTACAGTATAATCTTCAGCATTAAAGTAGTAAAGTGCTGTCATTATTGTGATACCTTTTAATGGCTTACCAAGTAGATTATAGATATTGGCTTTCAATCATTCAGTCTTTACTTTGAGAACAGTAGAGAAACTGAATTATAACTATATATAAGATAAAAAAGCTTGTTATCATTCTGACACACATACACATTTTCTTCTTTGCATAGATATTCACTGCTTTACATCATATCACAATAACAAAGGGCTTGTCTGGTTTACAAATTCTAGTTCAATTATCCTATTAGGGAATTCCTGATATCAATTAATATTATAAATAAATTAATATAATAATAAATAAATAAATTATCAGTTAGTGCTATTCTATTAGTCACAGCTGATAATGCCTACAAAAAGATGAAAAGATGTTTTTCAAAAAAAGTCTGTTAGTGCTATTAATAGGTTAATAAGTGCACCCAAATACCTTTAGAAGTGTTTTGAGTGATTTCTGTGTTTCTCTGTGAGCTCCTGGCATCTTCTGCTTCTGTTACATGGGTATCTTCCTGCTCTGTGTTTTTCTACAACTACCATGATGCATTGGGCCACTCAGACCTGACTAACACCACCTCCCTCTCTCACTCCCTCCCCTTCCCTTTCTCACTCACACACCCTCCCTATTTCCCTAGCTAGCCCGTCCACTACTTGCCCTTCCTAACTTCTTCTGGGCAATAGAGCCGGCGAAAAGAGGAGGTTGCCGGCCAGTTTTGGAAATCGCAGCGTTTCTGCTGCACCTATTTTTCCAAAAGGTGTGGATGGGATTTGCAAGAATATCATCCATTTTGTAGTGACTGAAAAATGGCGTGTTTTTTCCGCTGTGTTTCTGCCATGGCAGCGTTTATGCCACGTGGGGCCCCAGCCTCAAAGTTCTTGATGCATTTTTGGTGCATTGTAGGCCACGCGTCTTCCCCCGAGATGACACTGTTTTCCACTCAAGTCTGAACAGCACACATGCTAAAGAGTTTTTTGGATGCAAATTACACCAGATTTCTGGTCATATTTTGCCTCATAAATCTCCCCCATTGAATTCAATGTGTTGTTAAACCAGATGTGTGATGGACGTTGCTAAAATCAACGTTTTTCGCTGTCATGTGAATCAGCCCTAACTGTTTGAGAGAGGCTTCAGAAAAAAATCAAAAAACATCAAAAGAGTTCATGTTATAAAGGTATATAAAATGAAACTGCAAACTGTGAGTGTCTGAAATGTTATTTATCCTTGTGCACCACTACAATTATGCCACAATAATGGCATGCCGACTGAACTTTCAGTGCGATTAAATTGAGGCACTGAATTGATTGAAAGAATAGGAACACAATATCTAAAAATCAATAGCCTCGCAGTCTTTCATCTAATAAAATCAATTACAACAAACTCTACATATTGACAAATGAATCTGCAAAAGCAGCATTCCACCTTATAAAGAATTCTACTTTATATTGTATTCTACTTTATATAACATTCCAATTTATACACCATTCTACTTTATATAGCATTTCACTTTACACCACATTCTACTTTTATACAGCATTCCACTTTATAAAGCATTCCATTTTATACAACATTCTACATTATATATCATTCCACTTTAATAGCGTTCCACGTTATACAGCACTCTGCTTTATATAGCATTCCACTTTATGTACATTCCACTTTATACAGCCTTCTACTTTATACAGCATTCCATTGTATAGAACATTCTACATTATACAGCATTCCACATTACATAGCATTCCACTTCATACATCACTCCACTTGATACAGCACTCTGCTTTATTCAGCATTCTACTTTATATAGTATTCCACTTTATACAACATTCCACTTTATACAGCCCTCTACTTTTATATAGCATTCCACTTTATAGAACATTGTACATTATACAGCATTCCACTTTATATAGCATTCCACTTTACACATCACTCTGCTTTATACATCATTCTACTTTACACAGTATTCCACTTTATACAGCCAGGGCTGCATTAACCCTATGACAAACGGTGCACCAGGCCCTATGATAGTGGGGGCCCCCTCAGCCAACCAAGATCAAGCAGGACAGTTAAGCATTTGGGGTGCAGTCCCGTTTTTCAGGGTGGCAGTTCCTAATTTCAACTATATCTATGTCCTTAGGATGCAGATAAAGTTGAACACTGTGGTGGAGCACAGAGGTATCAACTCCATGCTCCGCCAGTCAGGCTTCAGCTGATTCATAGACAGCACTACAGCCTGAGCATGCAGGCAGTTCCATGGGCTAGATGAATATAACTTTTTTGATTTTTTTTTTCATTTGTTTGTATTATATTGATTGAACAGGCACAGAAGGGGAAAGAAGCATTATGTGGGGGCCACCAAATTATGCTGGGGCCACTTGAGGGAACATTAAATTATGTGGGAGGGGCCTACTTATGAAAACTTCACTGGGCACACCAATGTGTTAAAATAGCCCTGTATATAGCATTCCACTTTATACAACACTCTACTTCATACAGCATTCTACTTAAAGGGGTTGTCCAGGCAAAAATGGACAACCCTTTTAACGTTATAAATCAGCTGGGAGCAGTGAAACAAATGCATACTCACCTGACCCCATTGCTCCGGTGTCATCCCGCACGTCCTGATTCTTCTGCTCTGGCGGCATCTTCCAGAGTTCAGCTGAAGCCGCTGATGGGCCTGCAATGTCACTACTTGTGACATCACGGGTCCTCTTTCTGAGGCCTGCTGAGGCCACTGATTGGCCTCAGCGGTCACGTGAACGCTGAGGCCAATTAGCGGCTTCAGCGGAACGCTGGAAGAGACCCGGGAGACACCGCTGGAGCAGAAGAACCGGAATGCGTGGGAGGGGACCAGTGCAACGAGAACAAGTGAGTATGCATTTTTTTTTTTATTTGTTTCACTGCCCCCAGCTGATTTAAACGTTAAAAGGGTTGTCCATTTTTGCCTGGACAACCTCTTTAATACAACATTCCACTGTATATAGCATTCTACTTTAAACAGCATTCTACTTTATACACCATTCTACTTTATGTAGCGTTCCACTTAATATAACATTCTACTTTATACAACAGGGGTAGGTAACCTTTGGCACTCCAGCTGTTGAGGAACTATAACTCCGAAAATGCATACTTGCTCTGCTCTTCTTGGAGCTACCGACAGAAGTGAATGGAAAATGCTGGAGTATCAAAGACTGCTGAACCCTGTTATTCAACATTCCACCTTATACAGCATTCACCCATACACAGCAATCTACTTGATACAGCATTCCACCTTATACAGCCTCTTTTTTTGGAGCATTCCACCTTTTACAGTTTTCTACTTTACACAGCATTTCATGTTATATATCATTCTATTTTTACATCATTCTCCTTACTTTATACAGCATTCTACTTTATATAACATTTCAATGTTATACAGCATTCTACTACATAACAGTCCACTTCATACAGAATTCTACTTTAGACATCATTCCACTTTATACAGCATCCTATTTTGTATAACTATATTGAAATTTACATTGTTGTATCACACAATGCCTAAAGAAGAGACCCGATTTTTTTACTTAGATGTACCTAGAATTTTTTATTCCAGCACTGAAATTTAAATGGAAATGAAAAACAGAATTTTACATATGTTACAAAAATATATTAAAGGAAAGAATATGTGTGTACCATGTTAGCCAGTAGATAAAAAATATATAAACAGAGTCTTCAGTCATTGATACCTTTAATGCATAACCTAAAAAAGATGATGATTGCAAATTACAAGCTTCTGCGACTATTCGGGTTTCTTTTTATCAAGCATGGTATAACACACTGTGCAGAGTCACATATAGTATTTATGCACAAAAGACCATGGGAATAGGTTAATATATATTTACCACACTATTTCAATGTCCTTTTGAGTATAATTGTGTCTCTTCAAACTGTGTAACACCACGCTTTACGAAAAGCCTTACCCTAAATAGTCTTGGAAACTTGCTATTTGTCATCTACTTTTCCGTTAGCCACTAAGGATGGGTTCACATCTGCGTAGGAGTCTCTGCTGAAAATCGGCAGAGAAAAAACTCCTACACGGTTTCAGTTTAGAAACTGAAAGCGGTGGAAAAAAAGTCCTCCTGGTGCTAGTGTGGACCAGGCGTAAACATATCAGTAGGGCTCTCAGTTTTTATCTTCACAAAGAAATGTTAACAGTAAGCATTGTAACATATACATTAGTGATAGGCATCAATGAGAGACCATTTCTTGAAAGCTCGTTTTAGAAAAATGAATTTAGTTCAAATAGTACCCCAAAAGACTACTGTACGTATTTCAACACATAAACACAATATTTTTACTTTACAAATCTAGATTATCGCCAAAAGTTCTACTATTTTCATAATAATTTATGCAAATGCACTCCAGCTGTCTCTACTTCAGGGTTTCTGAAGTGGTCACCCACATCTTCAGAATTGCTTTAAGCCAGCTCCATGTTAAAAAGGGGTTGTCCAGTTGAAACAACACTTTCACCCTTTCACTGCCAAAAACATACATTATACATTATTACTTAAATGACTGCTGAAGCAGAATAGAAAGACTACAACTTTTGGTATCCAATTAAAACTCAGAATTATGACCTTTCAAATGATATCCCTAAGCCTAGCTGTATTAGGGAGAAGGATCAAAGCCTTTTAACAACTCCTTCTGTGTCTGCTTTAAAAAGTAACAAGATGAGCAGCAGCCCAACCAATCTCTAACTGAGCTGAGGCTACTTGTCCTGACAGAGGTTTACTGCAATCTGGATCATATAAATTTTTGGTTTCTTCAATATTGATGGATTTGTGAAGCTATGCGTACATTGAAATGGACATATGTGGCTATGTGTGAACCTTTTAAAAGGCCCTGTGCTCAGACTAGATAGAGACATATACCTACAAACATGATTTAATTAGAAAAAAAAAATTGATGCAAAATCATTTTGATACAAAACTGCATGGTGGGTGGCATTATCCCAATATATCTACTTTCAGACATATAGGGTATAGTTTTAATTTTATATTTCAAAAATGAGAAAACTGTCCTGAAATGCCTGGCAACAAAAGGGCCAAGCTTTGATTATTAAAGCAATATAAGAAGTACATTTATGGTCATGCTCCATTATATACCCAGTTCTTTTACTATGTAGATCATATTCTAATCAACACATGTTGGCCACTATACAACTGCTATCAGTATTTTTTTCATTAGAACTGGTGCTGTATTTAATATACTGTGAAATGTTCACCAGGTTACAACAAAGAACATTGTAGCCTTAAAAAATGTAGTTATGGACTCTATAGTATTACCTTTAGACAGGTACATTGTTTCTGTTGCTGGAAATGTTTCAGTTTTTACCTTTTTCAGATTTTTACAAGGTTATCACCAATACAGTTGATTACTGGTTATCACTAACATATAATGTGCAACATCAAGATGTTTGACATAGCAGCCTGAGCACTACTACATCACTTTCACAGCTATGTGAAATCTGCCTGGCTATACATAGATGCTATGCTTCCCCTTTGTTGTTATATTGGCAGACAAAATACTGTAGGTGACTACCACTAATAGAACAATTCCCTGTCATATATTGTAAAAACCTTTGGATGAAAAAGAAAACAAATGAAAGATATGTTTTATGTGATTTTTTTTATGTTTGATAGAAATGCTCTTTAACAATAATATTACATTATAAAATTATTTTATTATTTTTTACGTCAAACCAATGTCACTCAGTACTATTAAAGTGTCTTTTAAATCATACCTCAAGTTACAACTCAACTAAAGTTTAATATCTGATGGGCTGCTTTGTACAGTGGGGGAAAAAAAGTATTTAGTTAGATACCAATTGTGCAAGTTCTCCAACTTAAAAAGATGAGAGAGGCCTGTCATTGACATCATAGGTAGACCTCAACGATGAGAGACAAAATGAGAAAACATATCTAGAAAATCACATTGTCTGATTTTTAAAGAATTTATTTGCAAATTATGGTGGAAAATAAGTATTTGGTCAATAACAAAAGTTCATCTCAATACTTTGTTATATATCCTTTGTTGGCAATGACAGAGGTCGAACGTTTTCTGTAAGTCTTCACAAGGTTGGCACACACTATTGCTGGTATGTTGGCCCATTCCTCCATGCATATCTCCTTTAGAGCAGTGATGTTTTGGGGCTGTCGCTGGGCAACACGGACTTTCAACTCCCTCCAAAGGTTTTCTATGGCGTTGAGATCTAGAAACTGGCTAGGCCACTCCAGGACCTTGAAATGCTTCTTATGAAGCCATTCCTTCGTTGCCCTGGCGGTGTGCTTGGGATCATTGTCATGCTGAAAGACCCAGCCACGTTTCATCTTCAATGCCCTTGCTGATGGAAGGAGGGTTGCACTCAAAATCTCACGATACATGGCCCCATTCATTCTTTCATGTACACGGATCAGTCGTCCTGGTCCCTTTGCAGAGAAACAGCCCCAAAGCATGATATTGCCACCCCCATGCTTCACAGTAGGTATGGTGTTCTTTGGATGCAACTCAGCATTCACTCTCCTCCAAACACGACGAGTTGTGTTTCTGTTAAACAGTTCTACTTTGGTTTCATCTGACCATATGACATTCTCCCAATACTCTTCTGGAACATCCAAATGCTCTCTAGCAAACTTTAGACGGGCCCGGATATGTACTGGCTTAGCAGGGGGACACATCTGGCACTGCAGGATTTGAGTCCCTGGCGGCGTAGTGTGTTACTGATGGTAGCCTTTGTTACGTTAGTCCCAGCTTTCTGCAGGTCATTCACTAGGTTTCCCCATGTGGTTCTGGGATTTTTGCTCACTGTTCTTGTGATCATTTTGACCCCACGGGGTGATATCTTGCGTGGAGCCCCTGATCGAGGGAGATTATCAGTGGTCTTGTATGTTTTCCAGTTTCTAATTATTGCTCCCACAGTTGATTTCTTCACACCAAGCTGCTTGCCTATTGCAGATTCAGTCTTCCCAGCCTGGTGCAGGTCTACAATTTTGTTTCTGGTGTCCTTCCACAGCTCTTTGGTCTTCACCATAGTGGAGTTTGGACAGTGACTGTTTGAGGTTGTGGACAGGTGTATTTTATACTGATAACAATGTCAAACAGGAGCCATTACTACAGGTAATGAGTGGAAGACAGAGGAGCCTCTTAAAGAAGAAGTTACAGGTCTGTGAGAGCCAGAAATCTTGCTTGTTTGTAGGGGACCAAATACTTATTTCTCACCATAATTTGCAAATAAATTCTTAAAAAAATCAGACAATGTGATTTTCTAGATATGTTTTCTCATTTTGTCTCTCATAGTTGAGGTCTACCTATGATGTCAATTACAGGCCTCTCTCATCTTTTTAAGTGGGAAAACTTGCACAATTGGTGGATGACTAAATACTTTTTTCCCCACTGTAATATACTCCATTAAAGGAATGTGTCTCCCCTCATGTTTCCTTCTACAAGACTGAGTGGGCAGGTCCTATCTCCTAAATCCTTGCAGAACCAAAAGCTTCCAGTATTCATGGAAGCCAAAAATTCTAGACAATCTTTAATCCTAGACTTGGAAATGGGAGACCTATTAAAGTGAATTGAGCTGAACTGCAACACAAAGCACAACTATTATAGAATTTTATGGGTATCAGACACTGCTTATCTGATATTAATGACTTATTCTTGTCATAATACTCGAAAACCACTTTAGGCTTAGGTCCCATGTTGTGGAACACACCTAAAAAACACAGTGTTTTTCATTGCATTTTTGCTGTGGTTTTCTCTACTGTTTTTCTTCCTCTATTAAATCTATAGGGAAAACGCAAGCGTTTCCACAAATAAAAATGACATGCTGCATTTTCTGCTGTGTTTTTTTTTTTCTGCAATGTGTGGATGGGATTAGCCAGAATCTCATTCACTCTGCTTGTACTTGTACGCAGCGGGATTAAGGCTAAGGCCCCACATTACGGAAACGCTGCTTTTTTGTAGCAGATTTTACTGCATTTTTTGAGCCAAACCTAGTAGTAGCTACAGAAGCAATGGGAAATTTTTCGGAAGCATTTCTGCTCAATCCACTCGTTGTTTTAGCTCAAAGAAACGCAGCAAAATCTGTAACCAAAAAAGCAGCTTTTCTACAACATGGGGTTGTAGCTATGGGGACTATTACAGCGAAGACACACATAGGGGTGCTGTTTTCACTGACATTGTTAACATTTATCGACTATTGTCTGTTATTTGCTACTGGCCTGTAACGTGATTACAGGCAATAATCAATAAATGTTTAACTATATAAATGCAAAGAGTGACAGCATGGACCAGCATGCAGTCAGTGCTACATGTTCCCCTGGGGTATGTAGGAAAGCAGTTATATTATAATTTTATATAAGAAATTTTTAACATATATTGAAATTTAGTTGTGCCCAGAGAAAAGCGTTCAAAATGAATTGTAATAGATACGATGCAGATGGCTACTGTTTAACAAATAAGTGACTACTGACATCACAGGTAAGTTATTAACCAATACAAATTCTACTTTCAGATGATAAATAAAGCAATTAGATTATTCAATCAGCTCAAGATCTAAAAAGAAGGTTATTCCAGTTTCATCTGAACCCACACTTTGCCACACTTCAAAAATGTATTTTCTCTTCTTACCCATACATTCTTAGATCTATGTAGCATACTTCACTACATTTCTTTGGCAATGCTATGTTATCATGAGACAGTACAGAAATGTGGGATAAAGAATCAGCAAAGGGTATGGAAAAGACATTTTATAGGCTGTTAGGAAAAAAAAGAAGGAAAAGCAGAACATATATCTTTTGCTAACTGGCAGATATAATTATTCCATTCACTTTCATGGTGACAAGCAGCACATTACTTTTGTACAACCCATAACCTTGCACACATGAAAGCTAGCATATGACCTTAAAGAAAGGTCTCCTTCTATTAGCTACTGCAACATTTATCTGCAATGACAGATAGGAAAGTTGAGAGTTATTATTTCATAGACCAAGTGACTTGAACTAGCAATGTCTGTAACCCCTTGACTGTGAAGCTTGCCTATCAGGACTATTATATTTCATAGTACACAGTAATATTTATCTCCTAATTTTAGCAGCTACTTGTCCAAAATACCTCAATGACAAATGGTAATAGAAATACAGGTAAACAAGTGGAATTGACATACAGTTATTTATATTAGAAATTGGATGGAATATTTCTTTTGATGACTATACTGCTGTTTGTTTAGATCAAAGTTCACAGATCTGAGAACAGTGAAATAAATAAATCAAGACAAGAAGTTGAAAGACCTAAATGCAACATGAGTAAAGTGAGACATGAATGAAGACTCAACATAAACACAACTTGCAATGATTGTAATGGAAACAAAATAACAATACAAGAATATACTGCACAATTATAGACATAATATGCTACAGTGTGTGCATTAGCCACTTACAAGTGTTGGGCTTGAGAATGCTGCTGGCAAGGGTTGGTCCTGATGGGCCAGACATTGAAAAAACAGAGATGCAATCATCGTCTTGGGAGCAGCCAGCTTGGATGGCACGGAGGTAGCTGTGACTGCGCATACGGAAACAGCCAGGGAGATCCAAAGCTTCAACAGCATGAGATTCCACTTCGCTGAACACCGATTCACACGTGGCCCCTGATTGGTGGTTTAATTCGCCCTTAACCTGGAAAGGAAAGATGACTGGGATCACAACAAACTTCCTCATCTTAACACCCATTCATATTTCATAAATAAGAAACGCACCTACAATGTACATAGGATATGACATGAGAAGATGAAGAAAATATCTATAGCTAAAATAGTTTTCACCTAAAAAGCACCGAAATAACTAATCTACTATAGAAATAACTGAAAGTAAAGCTTCCAATATGCTGTAATCTAACCAGATCCAATTTCACATTTCTCCCTCTAAGCGGTATCTAGCTGGTTACTAGCATTTTGGATGGTGTTGGCCCTTTGTTTATTTCGCAGTATAGATCAAAATATATACATAAGCAGCTAGATTTGTTGCTAAACCAGAGATTGGTGCAACCATAAAAGGACAGTAATTACATATGTCATAACTGCCTCCCAAGCTTGCCTCACCAGTCTAGGGGGCGCTTCACCACTGAAGCCCACCTCACTGTTTGAAAAGCACTACCCTAGAGGACTATTTTATGTCACATTGATAACCAATAGCAATCTACTGTGATTAAATAGGTTGTGGAACATATAATATAATTTTCTTTTCAGAAAAATATAACTCTGTAAATTATACCATAGTGTAAGATTAAATGGTTAGTGACTGACTCCTCACTCCCATATATAATATGATATAAACGTGTTATAACAACAATAGTAATGACTGATACCATAATGTGTAAAATTCACAACTTCACCTTTATGATTATAAATTCAGACAATTTTCAATTTAGCCTTGAGCTTGGAGGAAATTAATAACAGCTACTGGATGTATGAAAAGGTGAGTTAATGATACATGCTGCAGACAAACACAGTATAGTAGATGGGGACGAGAACGCAAAGTAGACCTTTACTGAACCTTTACTGTAAAATTCCTATCATTACTGAAAACTGAAGCTCATTTCTTGATTTCTTTCTTTTTTACTGTTTGCTGCCTTGCAAGAAGTCAATGTATACCACAATAAAAAATCTTGCAGTTGCCATGCCTTGGGCTACTTCAAGCTAATTTAGAACAGTAATAAAAAAAATTGTGGCTGTCAGATGTTCAAAAATGGATTTTTTAAAAAATATTATTCACTGTACATGTTAAGAGATAGTAAGACCAAGTGCAAAATCCCCTACCCCAATTTATCCTTTGCATTACAAAGGTTGATGTTCACTGCAAATACAGAATGCAAGAGTGTAAATTGCGTTTTGTAAAATCTCATTCCATACATTCTGCTGTATTTCATTGCAGAGTTTGGTGCAAAACAAATCTACTACAACAAACTGTAGTAACCTGATACTGCCACTACACAGTGTACAGAGCTCTCTGCTTAAGACTGTATACACTGTACTAGTTCCAATGACAACAGCTCCTTATATCAGCTGATGGGTGGGACTGGAACACTCTGCTAAAAATATCAATAGCTATCCCAGAAAACCCCTTCAATAATTAACTTAAAAAACATCACTGTGCTTCTCTGTGGTTGCCTATTAGTGCTAGCACCTTGCCTTATTATGAAGAATAAAACAGTAGATCAAGAACATCAAACAGGGTGGTTACACATGATTCTTGTCAGATGAATACTGCACTTACTAGGTATTGTTCCTGTGATTTAAGATTCCTCTGTATCCTAAACCTTGGCGAGCCTGGGCCCTGAGTAATTCCCGGGTAAAATAAGCCTTCATGTCTGTTGTGATACTGCAATAGAATGGACTAATTTTACAAGTGCCCGTGTTCTCAAGATTGTTGCATACATGTCTATGGTGTGGAATCCTTGTGATCAGAATAAGCCTACATTCACACTGGCATTGTCTAACCACAGATCTGAACCAGAGGATCCGAACAATAAAAAGAAAAGTTTCACTTATCAATAGGTACAAGTGGAAGACTTGGTGATTGCATCCACCATAATTCACTTTAATTTTAAAATAAAAAGGGAAAAACATCTATTTTTTTCATTTTATTATGAAATAAAAATGTATGCAGTGTTCTAATTGTAACAGAATTATGTCCATTTTATGAAGCCATTAAAGACAGGAAATTCACTTTCGAACCTTATAAAAACTGTTACATTAATATGCATCCCAAAAAAATGTATCACCCCATAGAATCCCTCCTTTATATTGTTTGACAAGAAGCATCTTTTTCAAAAAAAAAAAAAAAAAAAGCCTGAAAAGACAAGTGTGAAAACAGCCTACTATATATTTCCTCAACCTTGATCTTAGGAAATTATACAATGAAGGTGATGTCATGACAAAATACAGTGCCTTGCGAAAGTATTCGGCCCCCTTGAACTTTTCAACCTTTTGCCACATTTCAGGCTTCAAACATAAGGATATAAAATTTTAATTTTTTTTGGTGAAGAATCAACAACAAGTGGGACACAATTGTGAAGTGGAATGAAATTTATTGGTCATTTTAAACTTTTGTAAAAAATAAAAAACTGAAAAGTGGGGCATGCAATATTATTCGGCCCTTTTACTTTCAGTGCAGCAAACTCACTCCAGAAGTTCAGTGAGGATCTCTGAATGATCCAATGTTGTCCTAAATGACTGATGATGATAAATATAATCCACCTGTGTGTAATCAAGTCTCCGTATAAATGCACCTGCTCTGTGATAGTCTCAGGGTTCTGTTTAAAGTGCAGAGAGCATCATGAAGACCAAGGAACACACCAGGCAGGTCCGTGATACTGTTGTGGAGAAGTTTAAAGCCGGATTTGGATACAAAAAGATTTCCCAAACTTTAAACATCCCAAGGAGCACTGTGCAAGCGATCATATTGAAATGGAAGGAGTATCAGACCACTGCAAATCTACCAAGACCCGGCCGTCCCTCTAAACTTTCATCTCAAACAAGGAGAAGACTGATCAGTGATGCAGCCAAGAGGCCCATGATCACTCTGGATGAACTGCAGAGATCTACAGCTGAGGTGGGAGAGTCTGTCCATAGGACAACAATCAGTCGTACACTGCACAAATCTGGCCTTTATGGAAGAGTGGCAAGAAGAAAGCCATTTCTCAAAGATATCCATAAAAAGTCTCCTTTAAAGTTTGCCACAAGCCACCTGGGAGACACACCAAACATGTGGAAGAAGGTGCTCTGGTCAGATGAAACCAAAATCGAACTTTTTGGCCACAATGCAAAACGATATGTTTGGCGTAAAAGCAACACAGCTCATCACCCTGAACACACCATCCCCACTGTCAAACATGGTGGTGGCAGCATCATGGTTTGGCCCTGCTTTTCTTCAGCAGGGACAGGGAAGATGGTTAAAATTGATGGGAAGATGGATGGAGCCAAATACAGGACCATTCTGGAAGAAAACCTGTTGGAGTCTGCAAAAGACCTGAGACTGGGACAGAGATTTATCTTCCAACAAGAAAATGATCCCAAACATAAAGCAAATAAATCTACAATGGAATGGTTCACAAATAAACGTATCCAGGTGTTAGAATGGCCAAGTCAAAGTCCAGACCTGAATCCAATTGAGAATCTGTGGAAAAAGCTGAAAACTGCTGTTCACAAACGCTCTCCATCCAACCTCACTGAGCTCGAGCTGTTTTCCAAGGAAGAATGGGCAAGAATTTCAGTCTCTCGATGTGCAAAACTGATAAAGACATACCCCAAGCGACTTGCAGCTGTAATCGCAGCAAAAGGTGGCGCTGCAAAGTATTAACTTAAGGGGGCCGAATAATTTGGCAGGCCCTATTTTCAGTTTTTTATTTTTTACAAAAGTTTAAAATATCCAATAAATTTCGTTCCACTTCACGATTGTGTCCCACTTGTTGTTGATTCTTCACCAAAAAATTTAAATTTTATATCCTTATGTTTGAAGCCTGAAATGTGGCAAAAGGTTGAAAAGTTCAAGGGGGCCGAATACTTTCGCAAGGCTCTGTATCACCACAGCAGTAGCAGTTTGGAGTAGAGACAGGTAGCAGACATTGCAAAATGTGGCATAGAAGGGTCAGCAGTTGGTAATTGATGAGAAGGATGACAAAGATATTTGGTACTGTAGAAGTCACTGTTACTGTATATTGGACATCTGTAGCTGTTACTTTTTATATGGGGCATCCATCGTCATCTGTTGCCATCAATATTATGGGCAACAACTGTTGGATGTCACTATTCCTGTTGCAAGACCAAAGCATCCTCAGGGTTGCAACATAATTCCATCCATTTACGTTAGTGAAGGAATCGCAGAGCAACACATTGAGGTTTTGTCTTCTTGCGACTAAAGAGGTGTCCAAAGTCATTAAGCTAGAGTAGCCCTATCCTAACTTTCTGCTAAAACACTGGGTTACATAAGTGATACTAGCAGTCCCCTTAAGCCCTCCAAAAATTAACAGTGCTGCTTTGTTGCTCCCACAAGATAAAAGTGAACCCAGCAAAGTAATAGTGTCCCCCTTGTCACCCAATAAGTGAATAGTGTTCAACTTGTTTCCCTCACATATAGAATAGTGCCCCCCTTGTTCCCTCCACATAGAAACAGTCTCCCCATTGGTAATAAAGCCCTAATAGCTCACCTCCACCAATAATAATTCTACCCACATACATGGTTAATACTCCCCCACATAGGTAATAGTGCCCCCATAAATAACAGTCTCCCACTATACACACAGTATTAGTTCATCCCACAGGTAATACCATTCATGTCAAACTACCACTGTCTGCTTTACTAAATTACTTCCCTACACAGAACTGATACAGCCTTCTGTTCTCCTCTGATTCCCCTATCTCCGATTCTCTGGGGCCACTGGTTGTGAGAATGGAGACAGGGGAGGTGAGAAACAGAAGCTGCCATGTGCTGCATAAGCGATGTGTAGGGATAGGTAAATATATACAATTCAATACAGCAGGCAGTGGCAGTGAGGCAAGGGGGGGGGGGGCTTAGGGTCAGAAGTGCAACCATTGTGACCTCTATAGCTATGCCACTGTTACTGGGGACATCTGTGAGTGACACTATTATGGAGAGTCATCTGCGACTGGTACAGATTATGCACCTCTTTGTTAAAGGTGGGTATCCATAGCTATAACGCATTATTCAGGCTATAATGGATTGCAGCAACATGCTCTCAGAAACATTGGTGACATTACACAGCATCTGGAATGACAAGTACCAGCATGGGAAACCGGTAGGGAATGTCTTAGATGAAAAGACCAAAGAAAAATCCAGGAGTTTTCTTCTTGGTGGGGATGGCTTTCACAATAACTGTGTTGGGGTAATTCCACTTTGTAACTGTTTAGCAGAAAAGCAGAGTTTGGAGTGGTAGAACTATACATCTATTATGAGATGTATGTCAGTGAGTTCACGTTTACTCTGCTTTCTAAGGCTGAGGCCCCACGTTGCAGAAACACAACTTTTTTTTGTTGCACATTTTGCTGCGTTCTTTTGAACAAAGCCAGGAATGGATTGAGCAGAAGGTAGAAGTATAAGTACTTCCTATATATTTCCCATTCCTTTTGTAGCCATTCTTGGCTTTGGCTCAAAAAAATGCAGCAAAATCTGCAACATAAAAAGCTGCGTTTCTGTAACGTGGGGCCTCAGCCTTAAGCAGATACCTGCTCAGATTTTTCAGGTTAAATCAATGGTTATAAATAAGAAAATGTAGTCATACTGAGGTAAATATGCTTTACAGCAGAAATGATCAAGCTACTTTTTTGCAGAATTCTCATCTAAAACTGATGATACTTCAAGTACCTGAGGAACTTTCATTTATAAATGAACTATGAAAAATGAACTCTTCATAAGGTGAATTATTTATAACTGAACTGGTAAAATATAGTAAATACTGTAGTCTTGTACTGTACCCTCCCTCACCCAAAGTCAATAAGAAATTCCAGGACCATACTAAAGACCACAGGCATTTTATACTCGTCATTGAGCTCCAAAGTGATCACTAATATTGTAATGCTTAAAGGGATACTGTCAGCAGAAAAGTGGATATGAAAAAAAGACAGTAATAAATGCAGTACCTTGTAGAGATGAAACTTCTTTTTTTGAAGATGTTCACAAATAGAGATATTCATAATATGAAAATAAGGGTAAAGTACTCTGGAGGTATGTTTTCTCTTGTCTGGGCTTTGGTCTCTGGTCTAGTGTCCCTCCGTAATATCCCACCCAGCTCCGCCCTCCAGTTCCTGGTTGCACTGTATTGCTTGTGAGGCTGCTCTCCTCTTCTCCCAAGTGTCGGTGTATGCCATGAGACTTGTGCCATAAAGGCAGTACAGCTCAGCCAAGAACCTTACTCATGCTGGAAACCAGGAGTAGGGTGAGAGCCTGTCAATCAAGTCCTTCAGGGCAGAGATGGGCAGGGTATTATAGAGAAAAGCTAGAGAAGAGACCAAAGTCAAGGCAAGTAAAAACATGACTCTAAACTTACCCTCATTTGCATATCATGAATATCACAATTTGTGAGCATCTTTTAACTCTCTTGGAATGGGCCTACATTGGACCTTCATGACAAAGCATTCTTTTTTTTTTTTCTATTGTTGCATTCCAAAAGCCATAAATTTTCATTTTTCTGTTGACATAGCTGTATATGGGTTTTTTGTTTAGTGGGATGAGTTGCCATTTTCAAACTCGCAGACATCTGTGGACCCCATAGACTATAATGGGGTCTGCCGAGTTTGCGCTAAAACTGTTGGAGAGAAAAGTCCTCCGGACTTTTCATTCCCTGATTTTAGACAGAATCTGCGGTGGAGTCTCCATAGTTAGTGAACCTAACCTTACTGATAATCTTTTATCAGCTTTTTTGGGTGGAGATTCTACCATTGTCTTCTTACACTTCTTACATAAATTCTGCAGCATTCATCATGCAGCTTAAGGCTAAGGCCCCACGTAGCAAAACACAGCTAAAAATAAAACTGAGGAAGTTTTTCATTGCGTTTTTGCTGAGTTTTTTCCAATGGATTTTCTGCCCTTATTAAACCTATAACCCTTATTACGCCAGTGTTTCAGCTGGTATAATTGACATGCTGCAATTTTCAAAAATGCAAGTGTTTGAAAATGCTGATTTTCTACAGCAGATTTTTGCTGTAATGTGAGGATGGGATTAGCCAGAATCTCTTTCGCTTTGCAGGTACTGTAAAACTCAGTGTTTTTTTTACGCATGTTTCTGACCACAAGTCTAATTTTCATGATGATGACCTATCCATAGAATAGGTAATCATTATGTGATCTGTCGGGGTCTGACTCCCAGGCCATACAGAGATCAGATCTTGCAGCAGCCTACAGGTGCCAGAAGCTGGTGCAGCATTGCTTTATTTAAGTAATAGGAACAATGCAGCAGCCCCGTCCTCTGCATAGTGGTATTTCCGGAGAATAGCAGTACTGCTATTACTTGAAAAGGAACAGCACTGCATATGCTGCCCATTCACTAGGGCAAGTCTGTGGATGTGGATAAATCAACAGTATGAAAACTCGATTTGGGGCTGTAAAACCCTTTAAATAACCCGACAGATTTACTGTCTAGGTTGATATATGACTACACTGATGCCAAAGTTACATTGCATTACAAGTTTCCATAACTTTATTATTTTTCTTTGGAATTATGTGAGGGCTGATGTTTTTTTATTGGTTCCATTTTGGGGAACATAAGACTTTTTAAATGTACAACCATTTTAACAGTCTTATAATTCAAAACCATAAAGAGTAAAGAATAGTGTGAGAGAACTACAACTCCCAGCTTTTCCCTATCTACCAGAACTCACACAATTGCTGACAACCAATAGAAGATAAAACACTAAATCCATCACCTGTGATTTTCATTCTCCTCCATAAACAGCAAGAAATTCAGTCCTCTCATAGCATTATAACGGATCCTTCACCACTTCTCTCCCTTGCCCCATACCTCTCTGCACTGATCATATAACGCATGCCCTTCACCACTTCTCTCCATTGCCCCATACGTCTCTGCACTGGTCATATAACGCATGCCCTTCACCACTTCTCTCCACTGCCCCATACCTCTCTGTACTGGTCATATAACGCATGCCCTTCACCACTTCTCTCCATTGCCCCATACCTTGCTGCACTGGTCATATAACGCATGCCCTTCACCACTTCTCTCCATTGCCCCATACCTCTCTGCACTGGTCATATAACGCATGCCCTTCACCACTTCTCTCCATTGCCCCATACCTCTCTGTACTAGTCATATAACGCATGCCTGTCACCACCTCTCCATTGCCCCATACCTCTCTGCACTGGTCATATAAAGCATGCCCTTCACCACTTCTCTCCATTGCCCCATACCTCTCTGCACTGGTCATATAACGCATGCCCTTCACCACTTCTCTCCATTGCCCCATACCTCTCTGCACTGGTCATATAAAGCATGCCCTTCACCACTTCTCTCCATTGCCCCATACCTCTCTGCACTGGTCATATAACGCATGCCCTTCACCACTTCTCTCCATTGCCCCATACCTTTCTGCACTGGTCATATAAAGCATGCCCTTCACTACTTCTCTCCATTGCCTCATACCTCTCTGCACTGGTGATATAACGCATGCCCTTCACCACTTCTCTCTATTGCTCCACCCTCTCTGTACTGATCACATGACTGTGATATCACACATGTCCTTCACCACTTCCCTACACTGCTCCATCTCTCTATGCACCGTGGTGAGGTCACAGAGAAACATTCATCCTTCACTTATTTTCTAAAATAGTTGATGTTAGAATAAAGTGGCTAAGGCTACGGTCCCACATTGTGGAAATGAAGCTTTTTTTTGTTGCAGATTTTGCTGTGGTTCCGCAACATAGGTCCTCAGCCTAATAGTAGGTTCTCCCTAGTGTGGTATGGATCCAGTAGGCAGCACTGCCTTAACTTAAGGTGTGTTAGCTGTGATAGGCTGAGCTGCAGACTTTCCACCTCATCATTTGTGGTTGCATCGACCTTTAAGCTAAGGCCCCACGTTGCAGAATGCAGCTAAAATACACTGCAGAAAAAAACGCAGCTGAATTGCATGACATTTTTTTTTCATAGCGTTTTTTTTGCAGTTTTGTTGTGTTTATCTCTGCAGATTTTCTTCTCTTCTTAAACCAATAGAGAAAACGCAAGAGTTTCTCCAGTGTCCATTGTGCAGCCAAAATTACATGTCACCTGTATTCTATATTTTAGTACAATTCCAGGGATACCAAATTTATATAGTTTTATGTATATTTTAACCCCTTAACAAAAATCCAAAAGTTTGTTTTCTTAAAGTCGCCATTTTCTGACAACTGTAAAGTTTTTATATTTCAGTGTACGGGGATGCATTTTTTTTGCGTGGCCAGGTGTACTTTTAAGCTATACTATTTTGGGGAAAAAACGGTGGTTTGGCACTTTTGATTTTGTTTTTCTGCTACAGTGTTATAATTTTGTAGAGCGGGTGTTTTTGGACACAAAGATACCTAACGTATGTTTTTCACAGCATTTTTTTACTTTTATATATATTCTAGGGAAAGGGGGGGTGATTTGAATTTTTATTCTTTTTTTTTACATTTATTAGAACACCAGGGGTCTTGAACCCCAGGGGGTCTGATCACTAATGCAATGAATTATAATGCTAATGCATTGCTATGCTTGCTGTCATACAAGTCATACCCAGACAAGCCTGCAAGCCTCCAATAGTCACCGGATATTATTTCGTTGGCCGGCAATCCTACCCAAAATGGTGGCGCCAGCCTTGACCGAGGCGCCAGGGGCATTAATGCCCACGATCATTGCGGGCACTGATCGCGGGCATTAGCGTTGGGTCACTGCTGTATAATACCCGAGCGGCCACCATATTTAAATAACCAACATTTGCCGTACGTGTAGGTGTCTGGAAGAGGTTAAAAAGTTGCTGAATTGTTGAAATTTTACTCTAGTCCCAATTCTGAAATGTGTCTAATGCACTAAGGCTAAGGCCCCACATTGCGGAAAAACTGCTTTTTTTATTGCAAATTTTGCTGCGATTTTTCAGGGCAAAGACAAGGGTAGATTCAACAGGAATGGAAAATATGTATGAAGCACTTATACATCTTCCTTTAGCTAAATTCAATCCTGGCTTTGGCTAAAAAAAAAAAAAAACCTGCAACAAAAAAAGTAGCTTTTCCACAACGTGGAAGCCTTACTCCTCCCAGAAGTGATGCAAATACTTGATAAAACTGTCTGAATTAATACATCTCAAAATGTTGTACATTACACCAGAATAATAGCACAAATGGCTTAACACATTTCCCCCTAAATCTGCACTGTCTAAAACTCAAAGAAAGCCTGTCAGCAATAAATTTGTTATCAAAGTAATCCCAGTATCTTGTAGAGGTGATTTCACAGTTTCCACATATGCCTCTGGAATTCAGTTATTGGAGCCGCATTTTCATGTGAATGGCTGTTAAATCAATGTTCAAATGAGGGTAAATGCATTGGGGTGTGGCTTAGCTTGCCCTCCCTCTCATTTACATATGAATAAAACAACGCAAAATGAAAAGTCTACAAAGCTGAATAACAGAGGCTTCCCTCTGTAACTGAACTTTCAGACAACTTTTTATTTTCTGGCAGTATTTGTGTCATAAATAAATTTTGTAATATACAGTCATATGAAAAGGTTTGGGCACCCCTATTAATCTTAATCATTTTTAGTTCTAAATATTTGGGTGTTTGCAACAGCCATTTCAATTTGATATATCTAATAACTGATGGACACAGTAATATTTCAGGATTGAAATGAGGTTTATTGTACTAACAGAAAATGTGCAATATGCATTAAACCAAAATTTGACCGGTGCAAAAATTTGGGTACCCTTATCATTTTATTGATTTGAATACTCCTAACTACTTTTTACTGTCTTACTGAAGCACAAAATTGGTTTTGTAACCTCACTGAGCTTTGAACTTCATAGCCAGGTGTATCCAATCATGAGAAAAGATATTTAAGGTGGCCAATTGCAAGTTGTTCTCCTATTTGAATCTCCTCTGAAGAGTGGCATCATGGGCTCCTCAAAACAACTCTCAAATGATCTGAAAACAAAGATTGTTCAAGATAGTTGTTCAGGGGAAGGATACAAAAAGTTGTCTCAGAGATTTAACCTGTCAGTTTCCACTGTGAGGAACATAGTAAGGAAATGGAAGACCACAGGGACAGTTCTTGTTAAGCCCAGAAGTGGCAGGCCAAGAAAAATATCAGAAAGGCAGAGAAGAAGAATGGTGAGAACAGTCAAGGACAATCCACAGACCACCTCCAAAGAGCTGCATATCATCTTGCTGCAGATGGTGTCACTGTGCATCGGTCAACAATACAGCACACTTTGCACAAGGAGAAGCTGTATGGGAGAGTGATGCGAAAGAAGCCGTTTCTGAAAGCACGCCACAAACAGAGTCGCCTGAGGTATGCAAAAGCACATTTGGACAAGCCAGCTTCATTTTGGAAGAAGGTCCTGTGGACTGATGAAACAAAGATTGAGTTGTTTGGTCATACAAAAAGGCGTTATGCATGGCGTCAAAAAAACACAGCATTCCAAGAAAAACACTTGCTACCCACTGTAAAATTTGGTGGAGGTTCCATCATGCTTTGGGGCTGTGTGGCCAATGCCGGCACCGGGAATCTTGTTAAAGTTGAGGGTCGCATGGATTCAACTCAGTATCAGCAGATTCTTGAGAATAATGTACAAGAATCAGTGACGAATTTGAAGTTACGCCGGGGATGGATATTTCAGCAAGACAATGATCCAAATCTACTCAGGCATTCATGCAGAGGAACAATTACAATGTTCTGGAATGGCCATCCCAGTCCCCAGACCTGAATATCATTGAACATCTGTGGGATACTTTGAAGCGGGCTGTCCATGCTCGGCGACCATCAAACTTAACTGAACTGGAATTGTTTGGTAAAGAGGAATGGTCAAAAATACCTTCATCCAGGATCCCGGAACTGATTAAAAGCTACAGGAAGCGACTAGAGGCTGTTATTTTTGCAAAAGGAGGATCTACTAAATATTTATGTCACTTTTCTGTTGAGGTGCCCATACTTTTGCACCGGTCAAATTTTGGTTTAATGCATATTGCACATTTTCTGTTAGTACAATAAACCTCATTTCAATCCTGAAATGTTACTGTGTCCATCAGTTATTAGATATATCAAATTGAAATGGCTGTTGCAAACACCCAAATATTTAGAACTAAAAATGATTAAGATTAATAGGGGTGCCCAAACTTTTTCATAAGACTGTACTTTATTAACAAATTTTGGAATCTTTATATGAAATCCTGTATTTTTTCACTCTTCCCTTTGCTTCTGTATGGAGAGCTGTTCCTAGCTCTCACTGAATGTTACTGTGAATGGAGTACGGAATGTGTAAAACATAGAGAAAATGAGGGTGGGGAGGGTCACTTCAAACAGTTATATTTTGGACATTATAATACATACAAACTTGCTTGCAGTGTTATCTACAGTCATGGCCAAAAGTTTTGAGAATGACACAAATATTATATTTTCACATGATCTGCTGCCCTCTGGTTTTTATGTGTGTTTGTCAGATGTTTTTATCACATACAGAAATATAATTGCATTCATATTATGAGTAACAGAAGCTTATATTGACAGTTAGAATGAGTTAATGCAGCAAGTCAATATTTGCAGTGTTGACCCTTCTTCTTCAGGACCTCTGCAATTCTCCCTGGCATGCTCTCAATCAACTTCTGGACTAAATCCTGACTGATAGCAGTCCATTCTTGCAGAATCAATGCTTTAATTTTGTCTGAATTTGTTGGTTTTTGTTTGTCCACCCGTCTCTTGATGATTGACCACAAGTTCTCAATGGGATTAAGATCTGGGGAGTTTCCAGGCCATGGACCCAAAATCTCTATGTTTTGTTCCCTGAGCCATTTAGTTATCACCTTTGCTTTATGGCAAGGTGCTCCATCATGCTGGAAAAGGCATTGTTGAGCGCCAAACTGCTCTTGGACGGTTGGGAGAAGTTGCTCTTGGAGGACATTCTGGTACCATTCTTTATTCATGGCTGTGTTTTTAGGCAAGACTGTGAGAGAGCCGATTCCCTTGGCTGAGAAGCAACCCCACACATGAATGGTTTCAGGATGCTTTACAGTTGGCATGAGACAAGACTGGTGGTAGCGCTCACCTCTTCTTCTCCGAATAAGCTGTTTTCCAGATGTTCCAAACAATCGAAAAGGGGATTCATCAGAGAAAATGACTTTACCCCAGTCCTCAGCAGTCCACTCCCTGTACCTTTTGCAGAATATCAGTCTGTCCCTGATGTTTTTTCTGGAGAGAAGTGGCTTCTTTGCTGCCCTCCTTGAAACCAGGCCTTGCTCCAAGAGTCTCCTCCTCACAGTGCATGCAGATGCACTCACACCTGCCTGCTGCCATTCCTCAGCAAGCTCTGCACTGCTGGTAGCCCAATCCCGCAGCTGAAACACTTTTAAGAGACGGTCCTGCCGCTTGCTGGTCTTTCTTGGGCGCCCTGGAGCCTTTTTGGCACCAATGGAACCTCTCTCCTTGAAGTTCTTGATGATGCGATAGATTGTTGACTGAGGTGCAATCTTTCTAGCTGCAATACTCTTCCCAGTTAGGCCATTTTTGTGCAGTGCAATGATGACTGCACGTGTTTCTTTAGAGATAACCATGGTTAACAGAAGAGAAACAATGATGGCAAGCACCAGCCTCCTTTTAAAGTGTCCAGTGGTGTCATTCTTACTTAATCATGACAGATTGATCTCCAGCCCTGTCCTCATCAACACCCACACCTGTGTTAATGGAGCAATCACTGAAACGATGTTAGATGGTCCTTTTAAGGCAGGGCTGCAATGATGTTGAAATGTGTTTTGGGGGATAAAGTTCATTTTCTAGGCAAATATTGACTTTGCAAGTAATTGCTGTTAAGCTGATCACTCTTTATAACATTCTGGAGTATATGCAAGTTGCCATTAGAAAAACTGAAGCAGTAGACTTTGTAAAAATTAATATTTGTATCAATCTCAAAACTTTTGGCCATGACTGTATATTATTTCCAAATATGTCACTGGCTGAAAATACAGTCGGGATTAGGAAGTATATGTCATATATATATTATGCAGCTGCATAAAAATATCCTAACTGTTTGAAGTGACCCTCCCCTACCCTCATTTTCTCTACATTTTATACAGTTCCATACTCAAAGCCTGTACTCCATACACAGTAACATTCAGTGAGAGGCAGAAACAGCTCCTAATACAGAAGACAGGGAGAGACTAAAGAAATGCAGGATTTCACAGAAAGGAGCCACAATTTGTTAATAAAGTACATTACAAAATTTATTAATGACACAAATATTTCCAGAAAATCAAAAGTTGTCCTAAAGTTTAGTTACACTTTAAGGTCTTTTTACTCTGCGTTGTTTAGTTCATGATTCTTATCCGTCATCATTGACTGTAATGTTAATAAAAAAATATAGAAAATTCTTCCATCCTGTTGATTTTTTCAACAGCACATAAAGTCCCACTTGCATGGGCTCCAGCTACATCATTCATTCTATTAGTTTATTCAGTACATTGTTTGCTACCTGAGCATAAGCTTGCCTTGCAAGAGCAGCCTTCTGGAAACTAACTTTTTTAATCATACAGGTAAGTGAGTGTGGGAGTAGGTGAAGGTCTTAAAAAATCATTTTAGGGACTTGGGCAGAAAGCGTAAGGGAAGAATCTCAAAAGTGGTATTTTTTTAAATACTACCTGTACCACAGGCCACACAGGAAAGGCAGTGGGAGATTAGGTAGGTAAACAAGTGGCTAAAGAGCTGGTGAAGGAAAGTGGGGTTTGGGTTCTTGGAGAACTAGGCTGACTTCTGTGTTGACTACATGCTCTGCGGGAGCAATGGGATGCACCTCAATGGGGAGGGTGTAGCTCTTTTGGGGAGAAGATAGATAAATGTTTGGAGGAGTATTTAAAGAGGATCTTTTACATACTCATAGATGTGCGGGGTATGTGCCTCAGTGCTGGAGATATCGGTGCCATTAGTTTCGGCAACTATCTCCCAACTGTTAGAAAGACGGGCCTTTACAGCTCAGAATCATCACAGTATTCTTCCATATACAGTAGGGAAAAAAAAGTATTTAGTCAGCAACCAATTGTGCAAGTTCTCCCACTTAAAAAAATGAGAGAGGCCTGTAATTGACATCATAGGTAGACCTCAACTATGAGAGACAAAATGAGAAAACAAATCCAGAAAATCACATTGTCTGATTTTTTAAGAATTTATTTGCAAATTATGGTGGAAAATAAGTATTTGGTCCCCTACAAACAAGCAAGATTTCTGGCTCTCACAGACCTGTATCTTCTTCTTTAAGAAGCTCCTCTGTCCTCCACTCATTACCTGTAGTAATGGCACCTGTTTGAAATTGTTATCAGTATAAAAGACACCTGTCCACAACCTCAAACAGTCACACTCCAAAATCCACTATGGTGAAGACCAAAGAGCTGTGGAAGGACACCAGAAACAAAATTGTAGACCTGCACCAGGCTGGGAAGACTGATTCTGCAATAGGCAAGCAGTTTGGTGTGAAGAAATCAACTGTGGGAGCAATAATTAGAAAATGGAAGACATACAAGACCACTGATAATCTCCCTCGATAAGGGGCTCCATGCAAAATCTCACCCCATGGGATCAAAATGATCATAAGAGCGGTGAGCAAAAATCCCAGAACGACACGGGGGAACCTAGTGAATGAACTGCAGAAAGCTGGGACTAACGTAACAAAGGCTACCGTCAGTAACACACTACACCACCAGGGACTCAGATCCTGTAGAGCCAGACGTGTCCCCCTGCTTAAGCCAGTACATATCCGGGCCCGTCTGAAGTTTGCTAGAGAGCATTTGGATGTTCCAGAAGAGTATTGGGAGAATGTTATATGGTCAGATGAAACCAAAGTAGAACTATTTGGTAGAAACACAACTCGTCGTGTTTAGAGGAGAGTGAATGCTGAGTTGCATCCAAAGAACACCATACCTACTGTGAAGCATGGGGGTGACAACATCATTCTTTGGGGCTGTTTCTCTGCAAAGGGACCAGGATGATTGATTCGTGTACATGAAAGAATGAATGGGGCCATGTATCGTGAGATTTTAAGTGCAAACCTCCTTCCATCAGCAAGGGCATTGAAGCATGACAGCAGGGCACATATCGTGAAAGGCGACTGCGGTAAATTCAGTGCACTGTCGACTTCCGAGCGGTATATAATAACGCATGTCTATAAGGACATGACAGGTAATTCTTAAACTAAGAATTGAGGGGGAGCATAAATGGTACAGAAGTGGAGAATAGTGTAGACAGTGACAGGGAGATAAGGAAAAAAAAACTGTGATTTAAGCATAGAGGTTAGAAAACTTAATAAGAAAATACAGAATAGAAATAAAGTAAAACACATAAAGTGCATGAAACCATGTTGAAGTCAGAGGCCTCCACAACATGACTGAGGAATTATAAGTGACAATGCCAGCAGAGGAATATGACATAGTGGGGATAAGCGAGACATAACTGAATGATAGGTAATACTGCGTGGTAAATATACTGGGGTACTGTCTATTTGAGAAAGATCGGATATATAAGAGGGGGAACAGGTTTGATTTGATATAAAATCCTGCCTAAAGCCCGTACAGCTAAACATCTGTGAAGAGTCCGTTTGGCTGGAAATAAAGGTGAAGGGGGTGAGGAGGATATATAATAAAATAATAGGAGTTTATGATAAGTCTCCTAGTACAATGGAGGAAGCAGAACTGTTACTAGTGGAATAAATAGAGCAGCTAGCTAAGAATAATGAGGTAATTATTATGGGGGAATTCAATTACCCCAATATAAATTGGGAAACAGAAACCTGAAGGTCCAAAATAGCAAACAGCTTTTTGGCAATAACTAACTCTTTCCTGATGTCCGGTTGGATGTTGGGTATTTAAAGAAAGTGACCGTTCAGTAGCTGAATGGCCACCTTAGCTACTGGCTCTCCACTGTATTGCACAGCAGAGATCCGGTGGCAATACCCACGATCAAACCTGCTCTGATCCAGGGCATTGACCCTTTAGATGTCTCAATCAAACGTGACCGACAAAACTATTTACAGGTGGTGCATATGCGCCACCATATTTGAGGAATAGATTCTCATGACAAGAATACAGTTATGCCTCTATACAAATCACTGGTATGGCCACACAGAGTACTGTGAGCTATTTTGGGCCCCTGTGTACAAGAAGGACATAACTGAACTAGTGAGAGTGCAGAGAAGGCAACCAAGATTATTAGGGGAATGGGTGGATTGGAGTACAGAGACAGATTAACAAACTTGGGGTTATTCAGTTTAGAAAAACGATAGCTATAAGAGAGATCAACTCACAATATACAAATACATGAAGAGACAGTACAAAAAACTTTCTAATGATCTTTTTACACCTAGGTCTGTGACAGAGACAAGGGAACATCCTCTACGCCTAGAGGGAAAAACATTTCACCAGTATCATAGACAGGGATTCTTTACTGTAAGAACAGCGAGGCTATGGAACTCTCTGCCACATGATGTTGTGATGGAGGATTCATTGTGCAAGTTCAAGAAGGGACTGGATGCCTTTCTTAAAAGATATATATTAAAGATTACAGGCTTTAGGCTTTTGGTGAAGTTAATCCACGGTTTTATAACAATGTCTAGATTTGGAGTAAGGAAGGAATTTTTTTCCCCTGGGTCAACTGGCATTAGCACATGTTTATTTCACAAAATCATAGTGTCTTATTGATGTGATATGACAGGGTTAATGTCTTACATGTGATATGACAGGGTTAATGGCTTACTGATCAGTCTATATGTATTTCTTGTATATCTATAGGAGTTTCACTCTGTAGCTTTTGTCTGTATTTCTGTATACTAAGACTGGTCACTCTATATTGCTCAGTATATAAGAATTTCTTCAAATTCCTGTACCATAAATGGTCATGTTATAAGCTGACCACTGAGCCCTTGCCCTCCCCCAAAGGTACTATAAAAATTGTAGAAGGCTATTATTTAGTTAGCTTCGGCTGGAATCATGGCATGGCATGGCATGTCATGGCAAGTCATCGAACGATGGGTATATATCAGTGCATGATATATAATGGGGCTCCCCATCCATTGAGCTGTTACATCATTTGTAACCACAGCTAAGTATTATTTCTTTTCATTTATTAAACACTTATTATTTTATTATATTCTGGTGTGATTATAGTCATTCTTTGACCATATTTAAGTTAACTTGTTTTAGGAAAACCCGTTTGCCTACAGTTAGACATGATGGACCTGGGTTTTTTCCACACACATCTACTACGTTACTATGTTGTGCTGATCCTATGACAGATCAGAATAAAGGACTAAACAACTGCTAAACTAAATGTAAACAATTTATGAACAGACAGTATTAGTAAACCTGCCCCAGTTATTGGTTTTGTGTTTATAGAGGTTCTGAACCCTCTCTCGTGGATGCCTTGTGTTTAAAGATGGTGGGCGCTGTATTCTACAGCAGAGACTCGGCGCTAATGCCCGCAATCTGTATTCACTCTGATCGCGGGCATTGCAAGACAGGACCCCCCAAAGTTAGAAAATAGCCTCTGGGGCCAGCCCTGTACCTTTAACATTGCAGGCCAGCTCCCACACGGCGAGATCACGGGAGCCGACCTGTTCTTCTGACAGACAGGAGCCTTATGAAGGCTCCCAGGCTTGTCATAGCATTATAGCTATTCAGGCTGGTCATAGACCAGCCTGAATAGCTACGTAGCGAATCTCCCATAGACTGAAATATAGTTGTATTTCAGTCTATGGGATTTGCAATCAAATGAATGCATGTTCAAGCCCCCCAAGGGGGCTAATAAAATAGTAAAAAAAAGTTTTAAAAAATATTTAAAAAATCCCCAAAAAACTAAAAGTTCAAATCATCCCCCTTTCCCTAAAATACATATAAAAGTTAAATATTACTGTGAAACACATTAGGCATCCTTGTGTCCAAAAAGACAAGGTCTACAAACTTATAAAAATATTGTTCCTGTACAGTAAATGCCGTAGCGGGAAAAAAAAAATCAAAAGTGCCAAACCGCTGTTTTTTCACTGTTTCGCCTCTGATAAAAATTTGAACAAAAAGTGATCAAAGCAATAGACATTCCCCAAAATGGTATAACTAAAAAGTACACCTGGCTCTGCAAAAAAAAGACGCGTTATGAAACCCCCGTACATGGAAATATAAAAAAGTTACGGGTGTCAGAATATGGCGACTTTTAGAAAAATATTTTTTTGCAAAGATTTAGATTTTTGTTAAGGGGTTAAAATGTAAATAAAACCATATAAATTTGGTATATCTGGAATAGTACCAAAACATAGAATACAGGTGACTTGTCATTTTGACTGCAGAGTGAATGCTATAAAAATGAAGCCCTTAAGAATGTCGCACAAATGCACTTTTTCTTCAAATCCACCCCATTCTGAATTTTTTTTCAGCTTCCCAGTACATTGTACAGAATAATAAATGGTAGCATCATGAAGAACAATTTGTCCCGCAAACATTAAGCCCTCATATGGCTCTGAGAATGGAAATATAAGAAAGTTATGAGGTTTGGAAGGGGGGGGAGTCAAAAATGAAAATCGAAAAATGTCACTGGCAGGAAGGGGTTAATATATGAGAAAATCTTTCCATGTACTTCCCTTTATTTTCATTTCTTCCCAGCCTGTCTTATCAAACAAACATAAATGTTACCTTCTTCTAACAGTAGGCTATCGTCAGCAGTAAAAAATCCTTTCCTGGGCAGTTATATTAAACACATTTTTTTTTTTTGAGATTTTCATTATCGGCGCATGCACACAACACCCACTCTAGCTTTTTTTGTTGCAACTTTTGCAACAAAAGCCAAAGCCAAGAGTGGCTGAAAATGGAATGGGAAATATATAGGATGCTCTTATACTTCTCCCTTCTGCTCAATCATCTCTTTGCTTTGGCTCAAAAAAACAGCACCAAAATCTTCAACAAAAAAAGCTGAGTTTCTGCAACGTGGGGCCTCAACGGTTGTGTGCATGTGCTGATGATGAAAATCCTGGTGTGACCGCAAGAATATAGGGCCAGGCGAGACTTTGGAATCTCTTTCTGGTCCTCTTATTCACCAATCAGCAGCGGCAAAGCGGTCAATCGATATTAAGGGGTGTGAGACGCCCTCAGTGCTCCAGGCTGCTCATTTGCATATTAGGTTTTATAAAGGTTACTTGACAATGGAGGGCTGAATCTAGAAAAGAAAAACAACGTTATATTTAGCTGACCCTAAGGTATTTTACTGTAGATTTATTTCAATATAATCATCCCTAATGACAGACTCCTTTTAAGATAAAACTCTGTGCACCAAAAATATCAAAATGTTGTAGTCTAAAAATGTACCAGTTTTACCATCCACTATGTTAAATAAGGAGCAGTTTGTACTGTGTAATCATTACACTGTATTAATAAATCTGCCTCTATGGCTATATTTCTATATCATGTTTTAGGTACTGCTTAGTATACTTTATACTATAATATACTTTAGTATTTGCCACCTCAGAAAAAAAAAATTTACATCTGTGTTTGGCTTTGATTAGCATTTGACTATTATTCACACTAGGGTAACTTAGAGCTAGCATTACTGAGGAGTACTTTTTATGATTATTTGTATTTTCATGATTCATATTTTTACTGTTGCTTCAAAAGTGTTCACAAGTTGAGTTGGAATAGTAGTCCTAGTTACAGGGAAAAATGTCCTTTATTATGAAGCTTGTCAGAATCAGAATTATGCTAAGGTAGCGAAGCAGGGCCACATGATGGCTCTCCCAGCAATGACATGTTGGCCAGGACAAATATATAAACCAGCACCGCTGTTTCCTCTAGTCTATACACATTGCTAGATGTAAGCGGTGTGTATATAATAAGAGAGAAAGGAAAAATGGTGAAAGCTTTTTAGCCCTGAATGGATATAGACAAAAAAGAAAAAACATATGGGAAATACTTCTCTAAGCCACTTCTTATTTGGGTATGAACAGAAATGTATCAAAAACTGCACAATGTAAACCTTGTTTTTTTGTGCAGATGAAAAAAAATGAATTTAGGTTTCACTTCACTTTGTTGGAAATGTGTCAATATCCTCAGTACGCAAATGTTCCCAAAATGAATTCTACAGTATTTATACTTTATGAAAAAGAATAAACAACTTTGTACCCAGCAGCAAAATCTAAAAAGAATATTGTGGATCAAAGTATGGACACATGTATTTCTATGTGTCCATGCTGTATCCAAGGACCGCAAATCATGAAGCATGTCCTATTTTTGTCTGCATTTGAGGAGCCAAAAAGTGTAGGGGATCATACAAGTCTTTTTGCAGATCCGTGTTTGCGGATGACATATTGACATTTTTTTTGCGGATTGTGGATCAGTATTTGCAGGGAGTAAAAACCAGGTCAAAAATATAAAATATTTGGAGTGGAGTCCCCAAATATAAACCTATGTAGAAAGACCATATCAACATTCGCCATAGATATTAATAACAGGAACAACATTTTTCCTCAGCCATCTGCATAAGGAACAGATACAGTATAAGAAAACTCGCACATTTTGTAGCTGAAATAATTTAATAGCAACACAAAGTACTAGCACAAAAGTGCTTTGTGAAATATATCATCAAGAGCAGTCCTATCGAATGGATCGGTCATACAGCCACCTGGTGCAATCATTCAAGGCACAGTGATTTTAACCTTGCAAACCATCTAAACAGCAGCCAGGTTGTATAAATGAAGAACGCAAGCAAAGTTGGGTGGACATGCATCCCACCGGCATTCCATCCAATTCCAGGCATCATTCCCATTGCAGTACATGCAGTTCTAATACTTACCTGACCCGTGATGGAGAGACCATAGCCATGTCCCTTGGGATGAATTTTAGGTGGAGTGCAGCAGCTGGGACAGTTACAGAGACATGAATCAGAATATCGCTTACATGGAAACCTAGTGAAAAGTGATGAGAAAAGGAGCTAATATGGGGAAAAAGGGGCATATTTGGTATATATGTTAGTAATATGAACAAGGAGACTTCACAATTTAAAGAAAGAATTCCTACAGAAAAGTGGTTATGTTCTCTGTTGTGTTCTCTGATCTAATTCAGCTATAGCTAAACACCTTAGTTCTGAAGTGGTCTCAATATACTTTGCACATGGTCATCCATTACTGAATGCTCAGCTTAGCCAAGTGCTCACCATGAAACATACGTTAAGGTAAACCAGATCAAATACAACATACTAGTGGGTCTGAGCTGCCACATATCATGCATATGTTCAGTATTAAATCATGGCAAAAATCTACAGTGAAAATGCTAAAATTAGATTTCCATCCAGTGCTAATAAAATGATCAGGGAAGCAGAGTCTGTCTAGTCAGCATGAGGCCTAGGGGAGACATTTTGAATGTGTCTCAGTATTAATGTAACCATTTTCCCATAATTATTTTCCACTTAAGAGAGCTGCAAAATCAGCTTGGGTTTTAGGATAAGGTTCAGTAAGAATTGTGCAGTCAACCTGCATAGGGAATACCAATGCAAGCTGATGGTGCCTAATATTAATTCAAAGCTGAAGGCATTTGGATAAACAGATAGGAGAACTGCATCCAAAATATGTGAGCTGTACAATAGATACTTATCAAAGTATTTCTGAGGGTCTGATTACTAAACTCATAATACCTAATAACAAACAAAAAGAATTACTTGCAATTCCATGTACCAAGACTCTGGACTCTGGAACAAGACACCAGAAAAGTGTTCTGCCTTCAGTACTATAGCCAACATCATTATCTGGAGCTGCATTTTAGTCTTATGAGAAAACAAGCACAACTTCTAGAAAAAATGTACTTTAACAAAGCACAGTTTTTCAATTGGGGCTCCCTACACTTCTCTGTCTTATTTTACTGTCATTTAGGTCTTACTCATATTGATGTACAGAAAGAAGGGTTTACAGAAAGTTTCATACTTGTTTCTGGGATGGTCAACGCTTGAAGACCTGCGGTATTTCTCCCGTCGGGTGGCACCTTTGGGTGACATTTTGGTGCTGGTATCAGAGTCCCCACTGTCATCATCCCCCATGGCTTTGATATAGCTGCCGCTTCTCATCCTTCGGCATGGTATTTCTCCTTCTTTCCCAGGTGCTGGATATCCCCCCCATTCATCTGGTGGTACCTGCAGAAAAAGAAAAAAAATGCACATTTGCACAGCAAGTTGCTGAATGCTCTAACCTTTTATACAGGGAAATATTGAATTATTTCATCACTACAATAAGGCTATCTTCACAACTGCAAGGTCCATCATGTGATAGATCCACAACTACCATTAATTTTATAGTTCTGTCGCTATGATGGAACAGGAAAGCAGAAATAAGAGTGCAGGTGTGAACACAGCTTAGGCAGGGTTCACACTACCGTTGGAGTCCGTTATGAAGGTGTCCGTTAAAAAAAAACAAAAAACGGACACCTATCATAACGGACACTAAGGGGGCGTTCACATTACCGTTGGTGACCGTCAATAGTGTCCGTTGCTATTGTCCGTTACAAAATTTTAGCATCAGAAACTAGCTGAACTGTCAGAAATCCGTTAAAATTTCCATTCATTTCAATGGGTTTTTATATTGTGTCCGTTAGTGTCCGTTTGTGTCCATTTACACCCAATCCGTCAGAAGTCCGTTTTTTTTTCGGGGACAAAAAATCCTACATGCAGGACTTTTTGTCCGTTTGAAAAAAACGGATTCTTTACGGACAGCAAGTGTCCGTTATTTTTTTAACATTGAAGTCTATGGGTAACGGACTTATAACGGACATAGCCATCAGTTACTGTCCATTATTTCATGTCTGGTTTTTTTCCTGCGCAAGCTCAGAAAGGAGAAACAAACAAACAAAAAAAAACGGACAGTGTTAAAAAACGGACACTAACTGATGCTAACGGACACTAACTGATGCTAATTTGTCCGTTTTTTTAACTGAACAATTAATTGCATCAGTTAAAAAAACGGACACATTAACATCAGTTAGTGTCTGCTATGATAGGTGTCCGTTTTGTTTTTTTTAACGGACACCTTCATAACGGACTCCAACGGTAGTGTGAACCCTACCTAACTGATGTTAATGTGTCCGTTTTTTTAACTGATCCAATTAATTGTTCAGTTAAAAAAACGGACAAATTAGCATCAGTTAGTGTCCGTTAGCATCAGTTAGTGTCTGTTTTTTAACACTGTCCGTTTTTTTTGCTTGTTTCTCCTTTCTGAGCATGCGCAGGAAAAAAACGGACACAAAATAACGGACAGTAACTGATGGCTATCAGTTACTGTCCGTTATAAGTCCGTTACCCATAGACTTCAATGTTAAAAAAAATAACGGACACTTGCTGTCCGTCAAGAATCCGTTTTTTTCAAACGGACAAAAAGTCCCGCATGTAGGATTTTTTGTCTGCAAAAAAAAAAACGGACTTCTGACGGATCTGGTGTAAACGGTCACAAACGGACACAATATAAAAACCCATTGAAATGAATGGAAATTTTAACAGATTTCTGACGGTTCAGCTAGTGTCCAATGCTAAAATCTTGTAACAGACAATAGCAACGGACACTACTGACGGTCACTAACGGTAGTGTGAACGCCCCCTTAAAGGGATACTTCCATCTTGGCATTTATGGCTACATACATAGTGACCCAGAGCTATCTGATGAATGGGCCCCGTTAATGCCGGAAAGTGAATAGAGAAAGACTGCTTAAGCTTGAGTCTTTTCATTTACTTTTACAGGAGTTTTGAAGATAGTTAAGCAGACAACCTATGAGTATAGCCATAAATGCAGAGATGGGAATATCCCTTTAAAGAGGACATTTTATATAACAAAAGTGTTATATAGCATTGCAAAGCTGACATTGTGCTGTGTTCAGTGCACTTTCAGTTTTTCTGGTGTCTGCCCCGGTTCCAGAAATATCAGTGCTATTAGTTTCAGCTACAGATATCACTGCACGGTCAGACTCACTGAAGTCCTACTTATTTTCTGCGATCAATGTACAAGCAGGGAATCTACTCACATAACTTTGGATATATAGTCGCTTGTTGCAAAGTATAACTTGTAATGCATATAAGATAACAAAGACTTTGCAGGGAAGATTTCATCCTTTACTGAAGACAGTGAAATCTCTCTGATCCTTACCATTAAAAATTTCTGATTCTCTGCTCTTTTATGTTTCATGTCCTTTCACTGGAAGTGAAGTCATCATCTTTTCACCATTTTACTCTGCCACACTTTCAGATTTAGGAAATATAACAGCAAACTCTTAACTAACTCTCCTCACCTAAACCCATTGCTTATGGGTAGCATGAGTGACACAATCCAAAAACAGTTCCTCAACCCCTCCTTTCTTACTCACAATACAACAAAATTCCATTTATATATCTGGGTTGACTATTACTGTAACATACATTGCAGCTAAGCACCAAACCGACAGGTACCTCTTGATCTCTCATCTTTAAGAGGACTGAAACCTCATGTCAAATTGTTGCTTTCTCTTCAGCATTCAAGGCCTTGTACTATTGCTATGAGTTACTGTTGGGCCTATTAATGTGATCATGCTGCTCATGTTATGCTATAACTGTATACTGAATATAAGTTCACCATTATATTTGTTGAACTAAATGCCCTATGTTATGCTGATGTTATGCCCAAATGTTATATATCCTCGTACAGCATGTCAGTGGGACATATATACTGTATATCATGTGAGAAAGCAAATGTTCAGTACACCAGAGCTTTAAGACATAGACTACAGTGCTGGATCACATGTGGGAGCATGCCCTAAAGCGGCTCCACACTGTGTTAGACAAAAACCTGACACTTTATACGAGGGTGACTAAGTGTATCTTGTGGCAAGAGTAAGAGAGATTAGCAATCACAAATTGGCCCAATACCCCAGGGAAGAAAGTAGCACACCAAAAAAGATGCATCACCTAAGACAACAATGAGGTGTGACGCTGGAGATAGGCCACCTTAGACTGGTCAGCCCTCAGTAACTGATTGGTCTGACATATGCACACCAGACCGATCAGTTGAGCCAGCTACCTCTGAGCGACAGAGACTGCTATGGAGAGGGCTGAAATCAGTGGTGGTGCAGGATATCATCAGTATAAAAACACTGGTGGGCCTTGAAAACCCCTTTAAAATCCTTACACTTATTTTACAAAGATGTATGCAAACTCACACTTACTCACACAAAATGTAATCTCCATTCTGCTCACAATAACCTCTTCACCAACTCACTTTCTGAGTGTTCTAGCTTTTCTTTCCTCTTTTAGAATTCACAGCAACATATCATTAAATCATTTCTCCAAACACAGCTTAACATATAACCTGACAAGATTCAGCTGATCTTCTGTGATGGTGATAACGCACATAAAGTCTGCAGTGCAACAAGCATTGCTGACATCTCGTCCATTCATGGCAGATCAATGACAGTATCATTTTATAGGCAATAGGGTAGCCCGAACAGTTTGTGTCCATGGCATACTGCTATACTGTCCTGAGATGAGCTACCAATAAAGCAAGAAAAAGTTTTAAAGAATCTTGAGTGCCGCTTCGCTTTTCTCTACATTATATACATTTTATAGGTAATAACACACTGTGGCCCACCAATGGGCCATCATCCTAATAACTAGAGATGAGCGAATTTCTCAAAAGTTCGATTCTGCAGTTTGATTCGAAGTTCAAAAAAAATTTGCTTCGATCTGAATTAATTTGCGGTGAATATCGCTAAAAAAACCCTATTTCCTAGCTTCAGAGAGCCTGTATAGTGGTGTAGAACACTGTGCCTTGCAGTAACACGCATAGGGAGCCTACTATGGTAGTCAAACAATACTGTGAGTCAGTATCACACACACATGACAGGTGTTGCTCTTAGAACCACTGCACACTTCACTTATTTGGCCAGTTACGGGGCCAAAACTGACCAACTAACTCAAGTGTGAACTCAGCCATACAGGTCCATGTTAGTGCCAGGTAGAAAGAACCGTGCCTGCCCTGCCTTTATCACGCGTTTTTTATAGGTGTTCATTAGTGCGGAAAGAAATAAGAGGCATACTTGCCATTCTCTTCAAAGTTGAAAATAACAGGCCTTTTTGCCCTTTGCAATTACATTTTTTTCATCGAACAGTATGTCAGACAGAGAAGCGAGAGGCCATGTACAGGGGACGGCCACAGGCCTAAATGTTTTTGGCGCAGGCACAGGTTGCAGCAGAGTAAGGGGGTGTGGCAGCAGGGGTCAGTTACAGAGTCCTGAGCTCCCAGTGTCAAGTAGCAGTCGAGTCTTGACCAGCAACCCAACGGTTGAAGACTGGTTAACTTGGTCATCCAATTCATCCCAAGTCAGACACCCCCAGCCAAGAGTTGGTGGGTTCATCAGACACAACCCTTAGTTGGCATGGCCCGGCAGCAGGCCCTGTGCCCTCACCTATCTTCAACCTGCCTCTGTCCTTTTCTGTTCCCTCAGCTAGAGAAGTACTTTATGCTGTGGGCTCAGATCCACTGTACAGTGAGGAGGAGGTATTATTATTATTTATTATTATTGTTTATTTATATAGCACCATTAATTCCATGGTGCTTTACATTTGAGGGTTAACATACGGTACACAAGATATACAAAACAGATAATACTAACAGTGACCAACTGGCACAGTGGGATACAGGGCCCTGCCCGCAAGGGCTTACAATCTATGAGGGAAGAGGGATAGAGACAGAAGGTGGGGGTAGAGGCTGTACAGGTGGTGGTATGGAGACAGTAGTGTTATTGGAGGTTGTAGGCCTTCCTGAATAGGTGAGTCTTCAGGGCCTTCTTGAAGCTTGTGATTGTGGGGGTCAGTCTTATGTGTCTTGGTAATGAGTTCCAGAGTATGGGGATGCACGGGAGAAGTCTTGGAGACGGTTGTGTGAAGAGCAGATAAGAGCAGAGTGGAGTAGGAGGTCTTTGGAGGATCTGAGGTTACATGCGGGCAGGTAGTTGGAGATATATGGAGGAGACAGGTTGTGGATGACTTTGTATGTCAGCATTAGTAATTTGAACTCTATTCGCTGGGCAACAGGTAGCCAGTGAAGGGATTGGCAGGGGGGAGCGACCGATGAAGAACGGGGGAAGAGGTGTATTACGCGAGAGGCACAATTTAAGGTGGACTGCAGGGGGGCGAGAGTATTTGCTGGAAGGCCATGGAGAAGGGTGTTACAGTAGTCTAAGTGGGAGAATATGAGGGCATGGACTAGCATCTTTGTAGTTTCAGGGGTGAGGAAGGAGTGGATTTGATGGATGTTCTTGAGTTGGAGGCGGCAGGAGGTGTTGAGGGTTTGGATGTGCGGCTTGAAGGATAGGTCAGAGTCTAAGGTTATCCCAAGGCAGTGGACCCATGGGACTCGGGTAAGTGTAGAGGACAATCAGCAGCTACTGTTCAGCCAAGAACTGGAGGAGACAACCGCCGCTTCCTCCAGTAGGCGAGCAAGTAGTGATGAGGAGAGTGACGTGGGAGCTGGTGTTGAGGAGGACATCAGTGACCTGCAGATAGGAGTGGATGACGATGTAGCCGATCGTAATTGGGAGCCGGGTGATGAAGGGGCTTCATTGTCATCAGGAGAAGAGGGTTGCAGCTTGCGCATGAGGCAGCGTGAGAGTCAGCAGGGTGGCAGCAGTGTGAGGTCAGGAGCTAAACATGCCCGGGGTAGACCACCCGCTTCGCAGCAGCCTACCTGCCCGGAAAGCAGTGGTTCAGGGGTTCACGGAGGCAGTGGCAGTAGCAGTCAGTAAGTGTGGAGTGTTGGGGGTAAAATCACCTACTCGGCGGTGTGGCAGTTTTTTGTAAAGCCGCCGGGCGAAGTGAACATGACCATATGTTCAATCTGTGGGCAGAAGGTGAAGCATGGCCAGAGTGCCAATGTTGGCACCACAGCCCTGCATCAACATATGCAGCGTCACCATAAAGTGGCCTGGGAGAGCCGTGGCTCCAATGTGGTGGTCCAGCCTGCCGCAGCAACCGCTGCAGCACCCAATGGCACGCACCCCATTTCAGGCAGTCAAGGCTCCACCACCTCATCCGAAGGAAGCTGTGTGTCCTTCCCATCATCTGCTGGTCGTGATGCTCCTGCTCCTCCTCCTAGTCAGTTATTGCGTCAGCAATCGATCACAGAATCTATAGAGACAACAGTATACGTACACCCATCCAACAGCGCAAAAGCTGAACGTGCTCCTGTCCAAGTTGCTGGTGCTGCAGTCACTCCCCTTTCCACTTGGTGGACTCTGCACCTTTCAGAGAACTGATGGCTTGCGCCGAGCCGAGGTGGAGGGTCCCAAGCCATCATTTCTTTGCCAAGAAGGCAGTACCAGCCCTGCACAAATATGTATAAGAGAAGGTGGGCCAGTCCTTGATCCTGTCGGTGTGCACGGCAGCGCTGACGTGTGGAGCTGTAACTACGGTCATCATAATGACAACCAAAAACATCAAAATGAACCTGTTCAAAAGTTCACATACCCCAGATCTTAATACCGTGTATTGCCCCCTCTAACATCAATGACAGCTTGAAGTCTTTTGTGGTAGTTGTGGATGAGGCTCTTTATTTTCTCAGATGGTAAAACTGCCCATTCTTCTTGGCAAAAAGTCTCCAGTTCTTGTAAATTCCTGGGCTTTCTTGCATGTACTGAGCGCTTGAGATCTCCCCAGAGTGGCTCAATGATATTGAGGTCAGGAGACTGAGATGGCCACGCCAGGACTAGGGGATGAACAACGTCATTCCACTGATTCACATCCTGGAAAAAAATAAATAATGAAAAGAAAAAGGTTTTATTACCACACTGGCGCCTCTGGTGGTCCTGTGGGGACCTGGATAGTAATGCCTCGGGATTAAATATGGTAAAAAGAGAAAAAAAGTCTGGCAAGTTGCTGCTCCCCCTGGGACCACCTGTCTGTAAGACAGTGGTAGTGCAAATAGTAAAGTAGTAAAAAAACAGGGTATGTATGAGCGCTACTTAATCAGCCAGACATGTGTTAAAATGAAACTTTTTTATTGGATCACAATGTTACTCCACAAGGTGGAGATACAAAGTATGGCAACACGTTTCGACGTCTTAACTGATGTCTTCATCAGGTCAACTAGATAAGAATCAAATAAAACAATAGTATAATGTATAATAAATAATATAAGATATAATAAAAACATTGTTGTACATAAGAAACAATCTACATGTATATACATAGACACACACAAACACATGTATGCATGTATGTACACACATATCCCAGCACACATATAAATGTACACATATGGTGGCAATCAAAAAATGGTTAATGTATAAATAAGTAAAATGAAAAGTGAATGGATTGGTATAAGAACAAATATGGGTTAGATAAATATGAAAAATAGTTATAGTTAATGAGAAAGAGGAGATGGGGGATATATATGGTACCAAGATTAGATGATTAAGTAGGTAATAATAGAATAGGGGGATATATATGAATACGTCTAGGAAATAATGGTAATGAATGAAAAAAAGGGGAGGAGGGATATGGTTGTGACATACAATAAATGGGTGAGTAGTCAATAAATCTGGTTGTTTATAAAAGATGGTGGAGTGTGAGAGTATCTAATTGATACAATAAATAATTAGGATATGGATGGGATAGTTGATAAAAAATGGAGTGAAGGATAGTTGATGAAAAAATGGATAATAAGCAGGTAATGAATGTATATATATAGATACATGTATGATTAGATGAATGAGCAATAAATAAATAATTCAATGGATAAATCATAGGTACATGAGCATATAAATGGAACATCAGGTAAATAGATATGTAATGATAGTCCTAATAATTGATTGTAAATGTTTGTAGGGCTAAATGAGAAATATACTTAAAGTAGACTAAACAGTGGATATAATGTTTGTAGAAGCAACTACTGATTTGATATATACAGAGTTGATGTAAAAAATAAATAGATAAATGTGACCTTAAAAGCATATAATGAATAACTAAATGGATATGGGGATGAAGGTTTAGACTTACCACGCTAGATCATGGAGCAGGCACAAAGTGTGCCCCTCTCATGATACTAGCGCTTTAAATAAGGGCTTGATTAGTGCAGGTGGCATTGAAAAAAAAAAAAAAAAAAAAAAGGTACATGTTTTTTAAAAATTGGATTCTACAGTGTCATTAAGACCATGGGGCATGAGTGTATTAAGTTTGTAAATCCAAAAAGATTCACGTTGGCGGAGTTGTAAAAAACGGTTGGGAGCAGTATTAGGGATGTGTTCAATGGGGATGATGGAAATATGTTTGAAATCTTTTTGGTGTTTGAGAGAACAGTGTAGGGAAAGGTTATGTTTTTTGAATCCCTTGGTAACATTTGATCGGTGGTTGTTAATGCGTAAGTGCAAAGGTTGGATGGTGCGACCAACATATTGAAGGTTACAAGGGCATTCTAACACATAAATAACATAATTGGTATTACAATTTAAAAATGAATTAATGGGGAAACTTTCGTTAGTAGTTTTGGATGTAATGAAGGTTTGTTGGTGTTTAATATTACTACAGCAAGCACATCGTGGGTGTCCGCATCTGAAAACTCCTTTTTTTAGTGATAAAGTGTTATCTGTTTTATTCTTTTCCATACGGATTCGGCTGGGGGCTAAAAGATTCCGCAGGGTAGTGGCTCTTCTGAAAGTAATTGTGGGTCGTTTGGGAACAAGGAGGAGGATGAGGCAGATGACCCAGACACACCGTGGCAGTATGCAGTGGAGATGGATGCAGGGAGTCCCTTGAAGTCACTTGCGCAAATGGCCCGATGCATGCTGAGTTCTTTGCGCAGTGACAGCCGAACTGTCACCATTCGGCAGAGGGATGACTACTGGCTCTCCACCATGTTAGACCCTTGCTACCAGGGAAAAATGGGGGCCTTTTTTACACTCGCTGAGAGGGAGGACAAACTGAATTACTATAGAGACATGCTATGCAGCAAGTTGGCCGCTGCCTACCTGCGCCATCATCCATCCTCTTGCATGTCTGACTGGGGGGGTCCTGAGCGCTCAACTTGCACTGGAATGTCAGCTGTGGAAAGGGGTTGGGGTGGCAGGAGCAGTATGAGCTCCATGAGCACAATGGGAACAAAATGGCGAATATTGTCCTCCTTATGGGTTTAGACACTAATAAACACCTTTAAATAAGCGATAATAACCGCAAAGAATTATTGAATTATTATTGACAATACTGTTTTTAAAAATGGCCTGCAACTTTATACTGGTAACAAAATGGCAAATATGGTCCTCCTTATGGGTTTAGACACTAATAAATGCCTTCAAATAAGTGATAACCGATAAGAATTATTGAATTATTATTGACAATACTGTTTTGATGAATGGCCTGCAACTTTATACTGGTAACAAAATGGCAAATATGGTTGTTATTTCTTTCCCCACGTTAAAGGCGTTTATTACAGGTCAGTGCCGATATTATTGGATGATAATTCAGTTTTCTTTTGCATAGTAGTACTGATAAATGTAATGTTATGCTGTGGAAGAATGGTGAAAAAGCCCCTTAGAATAAACGCCTTTAAAAAGGCATTTTTTACAGATACTTGCAGATATTATTGGATGATAATTCAGTTTTCTTTGGCACAATAATACTGACAAATGTAATGTCATGCTGTGGAAGAACAGTGAATAAGCCCCTTATAATAAACGCCTTTAAAAAGGCATTTTTTACAGATATGTGCAGATATTATTGGATGATAATTCAGTTTTCTTTGACACAATAGTACTGACAAATGTAATGTGTGTCACGGGGATAAGTACTGGACCTTCTTCCTTTGTAATATGTTTATTAATAACCTTGTAGATGGATACAAAACTAAGTTTTTTAAAGTAGTGAACACAGATGATTATAGTGTAATATTATAGAGGAATGTGTGGAAGTGGTAAGCTTTGGTGGGAAAATGGTAAATTAACTCTAATATGGATAAATGAAAGGTTATGCATTTGATGGACATTAAACTCAAATTCAGTAACCAGTGTAAGCTGCTGTCAAAACAAATAATATGATGGGATGCATCAAAAGAAGCATAGATGATCATGACAAGAACATAATTTAGCCTGTAAACAAATTACTAATCAGACTGCACATTGAATGCTGATCTCAAGCTGTTTACCAAACTTCTGGCTTTCAGGCTTAATGTGTGTCTCCTATCATTAAAGATGTCCATAAAGATCAGGTTGGCTTTGTCCCTTGTTGTCATGGGTGGGATAACACATTAGGACGATTAACCTTATTGATGTTGTTTCCAGATCTGGTTCCAAACTTTTGGTACTCAGCTTGGATCCGGAAAAAAAGTTTCTTTGCCTGGGGTGGCCTTTCTTGTTTACTGCTGTAGAAATGTATAGCCTCTGTGGCCCTTTCTTAACGGCAATTAAAGGCCTGTACTCGACCCCCTCTGCGAAATTTAAGCTCTTTCATGTTTCTTCCTCCCCCTTCCACCTACATAACGGTACAAGACAGGGGTACACGCTCTCACCTCTTCGCTTTATACTCTGCATTGCGCCCTTTGCCGCGGCTATCTATTTATCTCCAGGCTTAAGGTATGTGAACGAGAATTTAAGCCTTTGCTATTTGCTGACCATATCCTACTGTCCCTTACTTACCTCTATGTATCTTTCCCCAATCTGCATGCACTTTTGACACGGTTTGGTCATCTCTCTGGCTACAAGGTTAACACCTTGAAGACAGAGGCGCTTCTTATTCAAATCCCACCATCTAGCCTAGCCAACCTTCAGGCCTTCTTCCCATACAAGTGGCCGGAATTGTCTCTAAAGTATTTGGGCATTCAGCTAACTAGGTCATTCTCCCAGCTCTACCAAGCAAAATTCCCCACACTCTTTAGGCACATACAAGCCCTCCTCACCAAGTGGTTGGCACTTTCTCTGTGCCAGGAACTGAGCTCACTGGGTCTTGAACCTTTGACTTCCCAGCCATGTTCTGCAGCCTTGACCATTATGCCATTGAAGAAGCCTGTTTACTCTTTGCTTTGCTGAACCTGGTTCTTTCTATTGGAATGATTAGCTTATGGATCTCACCTGCTCTGTGGCCAATCACAGTATAGCAACCCCTATATAAACCCACAGCTTACTCCATCCCGTGCCTGATTATTCTGGCTGTCTGCTTCCTGTTTGCCCTGATCCTCATCACTACTCTACAGCTCCTGTGTACCGATTTCTGCATACGTCTGACTATGGCTGATCTACTACTCCTGTGTACAGATTTCTGTATAAGTCTGACTACGGCTGATCCACTGCTCCTGTGTACCGAATGCTGCATACGTCTGATCACGGTTGCTTCTCACTCCTCAGGTACTATTCCTGCTATTTAACTCCTCATGTACTACTGTTTAAGTACTGTGCCATTGCCTCACCAATTGGACTCCAGATCAGATAACTAGCACTGTTACATAATAATCAGGGTCATCATGAAGGCCGGAGGGGCGGAGTCTGTCTTGTCACAGCATGCATTCCAGATCTCGGAATTGCATAACCATGTGTACAACCTTCAAAGACAATTAAATACAGTGAAAAGTCAAGTCACTGAAATGGAAGTACATGAATTGAGTGCAAACTCTGCTGCTGTCAGTGCCACTTCACAAGTTTATTGGATTCCACTATCTGAAAAATTTGGTGGAAAGAGACATTTCTACCAAGGATTTCTTAATCATTGCCAGATGATTTTTTTCTACGCATTCCTCTCAGTTCCCTACTGATAGGTCCAAAGTTGTGTTCATCATTGCCCTGCTAATAGACAATGCACAAGCATGGGTATCACCCTATTTAAAACAAGATCATGCCATTTTGGATGATTTGAAGGACTTTCTTGCAGCAATGAATCTAGTATTTGATGACCCAAACCGCTGAGCCACTGCTGAGCGGGCTTTGCGTGATCTTCGTCAGGGAAGACACTCTGTTGCAGAGTACGCTGCAGAGTTTCGACTCTGGGCTTCTGATGTTTCCTGGAACAACTCCGCACTAAAATGGCGGTTCTATGGAGGACTTTCTGAATCAGTTAAAGATGAACTTGTTAAAATAGAACTTCCAGCCAACTTTGAGGAGTATATACAGTAAGATTATGCATCTGTATTGACCAAAGACTCCTGGAAAGGAAGCAAGAAAGACAGGGCTATTATGATCCAAGCACCTTCTCCCATTTATCAGAGGCCGTTTTCTCCCAAAGATGCAGACACCTTCTCAAACAAGATCTGCTCCAGAACCTATGCAAGTGGATGCTATCCAGGGACCAATTTTGACTGCTGAAAAACGTTGTTGCCTTGCTGAAAGGCTATGCCTTTATTGTGGACAACCTGGACATTATGTTTTTGACTGTCCTAATAAACCTCAACGGGCAGTTGCTGCAACTGAAATTAGAGCAAATTTGGAGTCTTATCCCCACTGTGCTTCGCTTAGTCTGGTGACACAGCCTCTGTTTTCCACCACACCATGTCCTGATAATTTGACTACTAACCAACTTCATTTCACTTTACCAGTTCAGCTTTCTTATGAATCTTACAAGTTGTCCACTACAGCAATGTTGGTGTAAGGGAATTGCCAGTTGAGCAATTCCCCAATGCTGCTGCAGAACCCTGGGGGGAAGGGCACAACAAGACAGTGAGCCCTAAAGCTGAACTGTCTCTAGCTAACTTGCCTGATCTGTCCTAGGCGACAGCCAGCAACTGGTTGACAGTCCCTTCCTAATATAGATGACAACACAGAACGCAGACAGGACAAACAACAACAAAGGGAGGTCAGCTAGCCAAGGGGTCGGTAACAGTCGAGCAATGCAGTACAAAATCACAATCCAAGAGAATAGTCAAAGACAAAACCAGAGGTCATCAATAGGAATACAGGAAATAGCAGAATAGGAGCTAGCAGGGACAAGTCACAATACAGAATCAATAGCCAGCGACCATGTGAGGGCTGACAACCTGTTTATAGAAAGTCAGGACCTGCTCCAGACTGGATTGGTAGACAGGCTGTCAATCACACAGGCAAGGCTGAGATTAACTATTAGAGGAGCAGAGAGAAACAAAGGTGCAGGAGACGGCTGTGGGAGAAATTCAATTACATAGTCTAGGACAGTGTTCAGACTGAGCAAAAAGAATCTTAACCAAGCAATCAAACTGGACATGCCTCCTGCGTCGCAGCGTGCGAGTGGAGGGTGGCGCAGAGACCCGAACAGGCAGAGACGTTACAGTTGGATTCTGGTGCAGCTGGAAATTTTATGGACATTAAGTTTGCATTTGATAATCATATTGAACACAGTCCAAGATCTTCACCAATTGAATTAGTGACTGTTGATGGATCACCTTTAAATTCTGGTCCTGTTACTCATGAAACTACTGAACTGGAAGTATTGATTGATCCTGGTCATTAGGAGAGGATTTGTTTCCAGTTAAACTCTTCACCAAAATTTCCAGTAATTTTGGGCATATCATGGCTCAGCATCCATAATCCTTCAGTAGACTGGAAGTCAGGAAATGTAACTTTCACTTCTGAATATTGCCTAAACATAGCTACATGAGGGATATTTAGGGGAGTCTATCTCTGATGCTGCCTGGTCGCTCATTTGGGTAATGGCGGCCATGACCTCCAGATGTGTCGTATACAAGAAAAAAATTATATAAAATGTTGATACACTGGTATCACATACCAGCTCTTCTCCACTCTTTAAATCTGAAAGTTCCGGATAGCTTCTGGTGATGGGACTCCCTGGTGATGTGACTCAGCTAGCAATTACCATCGTTTTTGTCTTGCCCCCTTCTCCAACCTTATTGGCGTCAAGTCGAAACCCTGGTGGAACAGGTGCTGGGTATATGCTTCCCTCTATTGCCTAAAACCTTTCTGCTTAACTTACCCCCTGAGAAGATGAGTAAACACACCCTCCAGCTTCTGATTTTTATGCTCACCTCTGCTAGGTGTCTGGTGGCCAAACACTGGAGGCAGACCGCTCTTCCCGCCATTGAGGAGCTGTACTCTAGAATCAGGGATGCCTGGTCACCAGAATACCTAACAGCCCTCTTAAATAATGAGGTGGAGAGGTTCCAGACTGTCTAGAATCCCTGGCATACATTTTGGGCCAAAAATGACTTGTGATTACCGGAGGTATGCCTCTCCCTTACTTGCTGTGTTCCTCTTCTCTTCCCTGTGGTACCTATCCTGTGCTCTCTTCTCTGATTTCATCTGTCTTTCTCTGGATTTGTTCTAGCATTCTACTGCATCATATTGATTGCTGACTCCTCACTGCGCCTTTAGGTGTATCCTATGCTCTGTTTTTTTGTGCACTATATCCAGCTTTTTGGTTGTTGTGTATTAGTACATTTTCTAGAAAATCTTTAATAAAACTTACAAAATAGAAAAAAAAAGTGGAAATGAGGTGATCTAATAGCAATGCACAAATATATCAATCGACAGTACAATTCCCTCTTCCCTCATAGATTGTAAGTCCTTGCGGGCAGGGCCCTCTATCCCACTGTGCCAGTTGGTTACTGTTAGTATTATACTTGTTTTGTATATTTTGTGTACCGTATGTAAATCCTCAAATGTAAAGCACCATGGAATTAATGGTGCTATATAAATAAATAAACAATAATAATAATAAGTACTGAGATCTTTCTAATGAAAAGTGCTGTAGGATTATTGGTTTTAAATATTTTAGTCTATAATTTATTACTTTGAACCAAGAATATGTTACATGCTATGTTTTAGAAATGAGGTGCTAACTTATTAGTGAAAAAATAAAAACAGTATATAAAAGTGGGCTTATGTCTTACATCTTCTTAGTAGCAAAAAAATTACTTTTACTTAGTAATACTTCTTATGAAAGTGGTTTGATGTTCATTTTTTAACTACATTTTTTTTATGCGCTTCAGTTGCTTGGAGAAAGGACATGACATAACAAGTCTGAAGGAAATGATATTACACATAGAACACATGGTTAAGCTATATGGAACCGCTGTTAATATGCCAAACCCCTTTATGATCATTAGTGGCTTAGATGGATCCACATCTATGGTAAGTCTAGTGTCTATGAAAAGTATTCATCCTTTACACTTTTTGATTACTTCTGTAACAACATTAAATCGCAGTGGATTTATTTATCTAATTGACATAAAGTCTTTTTAACATGTCCCACGTTTGGACCTACATGTACACATAGATGGGTAGTACAGTACAAACAAATATTACACTAGTGTAACAACTGGTTTACTAATGCTACTACTAACTACTGTAACTACTAACTAGGCTAGTGCTTATTACAAGAAATGGCTGTAAATACAATTGTTAGAGTAATCAAGAGCTAACATACAGTACAAACATAAAGTAGAAAACATAAGCAACAAGTCCATAATACGAAAAAAGTCCATATATACACTAACACACTGAAAGGGGTTTTCCAGGATTATAATATTGATGACCTATCTCCCAACAGTCAGCTTGAATGGGATGCATTATCCAGGAGAGCTGTATGGCATGCAAGTGTATGAAGCAATGTAAACTACGAATACTACTGTATCAAACAGCGGATCATGAGGAGTACCGAATGTCGGACTAATATAATATCAAAGACGTCTCATATGCCGAAATGTCATTCACATTAGACACCATAAAGTTAAATGTGTTTTGGAGATGTTGCTTTCCTACTGAGGGAGGAGGCAATGCTACATTCCTACATACCTCCATTTGGCACCTGAAAATAGCTATTTAGTCTTATAAGTAGCACCAAAATTAAGTTCTGTATCCTATAGAATACAATTGTGCACAAAATATCATTCTATACTACCATACAGTGCATGTGTGGTCAGCAATGGCCCATAAAAGTAGTAACGTGATTGACACAACTGAACACACTGCAATCAAAACTTATTTTATCAGCATAATGGGCCTAAAAGTTGTCTTGTGATAATGCCTGTTAGGCCTCATACACACAGCAGTACCGTATTCCGAATCCATAATATGGCTACCATAGACTGTAATAAGCCCATACTATACCTCTCTAAATGTTGCCTCTAAAAATGCTAAGGCCCCACGTAGCGAACGCAGCAAAAAAACACTGCGGAAAAAAAATGTGTTTTTCATTGCGTTTTCGCAGAGTTTTTCTCTGCAGACTTTATGCCCTTATTATACCTATAGGGAAAACACCAGCATTTCCACAAATATAATTGACATGCTGTGATTTTCAAAAACGCAGGCGTTTTTGAAAATGCAGTTTTTCCGCTGCTGATTTTTTCTGCAATCTGTGGATTGGTATAGCCAGAATCCCATTCACTTTACAGGTATTGTAAAAAACAGCGTTTTTTGCTTTGGTGTTTCAGCAGCATTCAGCGTGCATTTTCGCAACATGGGGCTTTAGCCTAAAAGTGTCTTCTGACACCAACTGGGAAAGTTGTGGCTAGCCCAACATTTCTCCTGCAGTGGCCACCCTATAAACATCCTCTAATAGGGCATTTAAAAAGGGGTTGTCATGACAAGACAATTCCTTTAATAGAAATATGCTTGATAAAAAGGACCTCTACTCCTCATTGCATGCTGGTACCTACAGTGCCTTGTAAAAGTATTCGGCCCCCTTGAACTTTTCAACCTTTTGCCACATTTCAGGCTTCAAACATAAGGATATAAAATTTTAATTTCTTGGTGAAGAATCAACAACAAGTGGGACACAATTGTGAAGTGGAACGAAATTTATTGGTTATTTTAAACTTTTGTAAAAAATAAAAAACTGAAAAGTGGGGCATGCAATATTATTCAGCCCCTTTACTTTCAGTGCAGCAAACTCACTCCAGAAGTTCAGTGAGGATCTCTCAATGATCCAATGTTGTCCTAAATGACTGATGATGATAAATATAATTCACCTGTGTGTAATCAAGTCTCCGTATAAATGCACCTGCTCTGTGATAGTCTCAGGGTTCTGTTTAAAGCGCAGAGAACATCATGAAGACCAAGGAACACACCTGGCAGGTCCGTGATACTGTTGTGGAGAAGTTTAAAGCCGGATTTGGATACAAAAAGATTTCCCAAACTTTAAACATCCCAAGGAGCACTGTGCAAGCGATCATATTGAAATGGAAGGAGTATCAGACCACTGCAAATCTACCAAGACCCGGCCGGCCCTCTAAACTTTCATCTCAAACAAGGAGAAGACTGATCAGAGATGCAGCCAAGAGGCCCATGATCACTCTGGATGAACTGCAGAGATCTACAGCTGAGGTGGGAGAGTCTGTCCATAGGACAACAATCAGTCGTACACTGCACAAATCTGGCCTTTATGGAAGAGTGGCAAGAAGAAAGCCATTTCTCAAAGATATCCATAAAAAGTCTCGTTTAAAGTTTGCCACAAGCCACCTGGGAGATACACCAAACATGTGGAAGAAGGTGCTATGGTCAGATGAAACCAAAATCGAACTTTTTGGCCACAATGCAAAACATGGTGGTGGCAGCATCATGGTTTGGGCCTGCTTTTCTTCAGCAGGGACAGGGAAGATGGTTAAAATTGATGGGAAGATGGATGGAGCCAAATACAGGACCATTCTGGAAGAAAACCTGTTGGAGTCTGCAAAAGACCTGAAACTGTGACGGAGATTTATTTTCCAACAAGACAATGATCCCAAACATAAAGCAAAATCTACAATGGAATGGTTCTCAAATAAACGTATCCAGGTGTTAGAATGGCCAAGTCAAAGTCCAGACCTAAATCCAATCGAGAAATCTGTGGAAAGAGCTGAAAACTGCTGTTCACAAATGCTCTCCATCCAACCTCACTGAGCTCGAGCTGTTTTCCAAGGAAGAATGGGCAAGAATTTCAGTCTCTCGATGTGCAAAACTGATAGAGACATACCCCAAGCGACTTGCAGCTGTAATCGCAAGAAAAAGGTGGCACTACAAAGTATTAACTTAAGGGGGCCGAATAATTTGGCACAACCCACTTTTCAGTTTTTTATTTTTTACAAAAGTTTAAAATATCCAATAAATTTCGTTCCACTTCACGATTGTGTCCCACTTGCTGTTGATTCTTCATCAAAAAATTAAAATTTTATATCCTTATGTTTGAAGCCTGAAATGTGGCAAAAGGTTGAAAAGTTCAAGGGGGCTGAATACGTTCGCAAGGTACTGTACTTGCCAACAATAAATCTTGTAGATAATGCCACCAATTGCAGTGATAGATTTATTGGTTTATGTGACAGCTTAGTCAAAAGCCACTGTAGCATAAAGCATGTCAAATTGTTTATTGTGGTATGAAACAAATAAATCATTATCTCCATGATCAGCTTTAGAAAGCTTTATTTACATAGTCTTTAAAGGTTTTCCAGGGGACAAAATTTGTTCTGTTAAATGATCAGCCTGGCATATAAATATAAATGGTACTCACCCTCACCAGGCTACTCGCCTGCTGGTCTAGTTCTGAAGGTGCTTGGGTCCCTGTTGTCCTCTGTCTCCTGGGATCTCTAGACACACAGGACAAGCCTGGAAATGTCGCTCAGCTAATAACTGACTGCAGTGGTGACCCACTTCGTGATGTGTTTTGGATGAGCAGCATTTCAAGCATGTCAAGCATGACCAGGAAGCAGAGAACAGAGGGGACTTGAGCAGCATAGAACTGAACCAGCAGGGAATTGCTGAGAGTGAGTATCACAGTTATTCTTTTTCTTATGCCAAACCGGTCATTAATCAATACTATTTTCTTCCTCCAGACCACCACTTTAACCTTAATAAAGAAGCTATAGGTATTTTTAGTTAGATTACTATATGTAGAGTCTGCAGTTTTATGTATAGCTTTTCCAATCATCCTTCTGCCAGGGTGATAAAAATGTACTCTTAATAGAAATAATCCATTCATTTGCTTCCTCTCCACATCAGGAGTTATCTCCCTTATATAAAAATACCACTAAAGCATAAAAAAGTAGTGAGCTTACTGTATATTAAGTACATTGCCTTGAGCATCACAGTATTTATCAGGTAGGATATGTAGACAAAGGCACTAAGTATACAATGTGAAGGACACACATATTAAAACAATATCCTTAGAATTCTGAAAACACGCTTCTGGATGAGACAAATGTGTCAAACACTGTACTAGCGACACATACAGTCTTCATAAATACCTTTAAATTACCAGTCCTATAGGATAAAGATACACAAATAGTTTTACCCTGCTTCCCTTTGGCAACAACAGTCAAGTTTTTCAGCAAAATGGCATGTTATTGAAAGAGTCAAGGAAACCAGCCATTGACCAAAGGTCTGTTTGGACCCAACATTAGCATTAAATGCTTTAGGATTCCTGCCCTGAAACATACATATCTGAGAATGCACCATAAGATTAGTTTCTCACTAAGGAACAGTATAACAGATCAATTACTGAACCTTTTATGTAAATAATATTATCTACATAGCTATCTACATATGTTATCAATGGTACAGTGGTGAAATATTTTTCAAAATCTGATATTATTACAGAGATATTTCCAAAAGTCTACTAACAATCAACTGCTGCGAGCTTCTGTAACAACAAAGTGTCTTATTTATTGCTGGCAGCATTATGACAGTAACCCCTTTTACTAACATCTTTATGCCATAGGCAATTAGTGGTGTGTAATAAGAAACTGCTGCCACAAAAAGCATGGGATATACTGTGAGAGGATAAGGGATGGAAGATTGTATGTTGTGGCTTTGAGAAGTTATCATTGTAATCTGGGTCACAAAGAAATAAAACACAGGACAACTACAATCAAAGAAAATATGATTGGATTTAGTTGCAGTTCAGGCGCTGTTCAATGGTATTATGAAGATATCACGTTACAGTTATACATGAGCATTGTATACTAATATTAGGCACTGTATGGTCATATTATCTATGCACTACATAGCAGCATCATTTTTGTACTGTATGACAATATTATAAGGCACTGTATGGCAGCACTATTTTGGTGGTATGCACTGCTCATAGCATGCAGACTACAAATCACCAATTTCGACTATACAATGAACAAAGAAGGGAACCATCTTTTTAACCACAGCTTGCTATTGCTATGCTATGTTAATATATAACCACTAGGTTATTCTGCTAGTGATATTTTAATATTTCTCTTAGGATTCCGATACATTTTAGGAATGCCTATTTTGGATGTTAATTAATGATAGTTGGAGGCTGAGTGACAGGTCAGACACCTGCTGGTACAAACAAGATAGAACATGAATGCTGATTAAGTAGAAGATGAAAATGTGAAAGAATGTGGAAACTCAAAATGGACAAGAGAGGTCAAAAACATGTTATTCTAATATCCTCACTCAGCAACCAGTAGAAAGATTTATCACTTCTCCAGTCATTTAAACTCTTCCCTTTCAGATGGGTAGTCCAAAGTCCCAGTCTGTCTGCATCTGAGAAAGGTATTAAAAATACTTAAAGGGGTTGTCCAGGGAATTAAATTTACCTTAATGCATCCAGTAGATTCATGATGGGCTCAGGGGTTCTGACTCCTCGATCACGTGATCACAACCAGCCCTCAACACCTGGGTCGCTCCACTCCTTCCCTTCTCTCCTGATTTCACACCTATGCTATGGGGACTGGACAGGGGTAGGGGGCTTGCTACAATCACGTGACTTGGGGTTTGGAACCAGGCCAGAAACACCGGCCGGGCCCATCATGAAGAATCCACCAGATGCATTATGGTAAATTAAACTCCCTGTACAAATGGGGTGGCAAATGAACAAAAGCTTTCAACGTCACTAGGCAAACTGTAACCAATATGTTAAAAGGTAGTTTTTTTTTCCATTTGCTCATAAACAGGTAATTTAACAATAAATATGCCCAAATTTACTAATATTGTCTACAACAACATAAAGTGAGATCTTGCAGTTATGCCCAATTCATCACAGTAGTGCACACTGTGGAAGCCAACAGGGGCTTAAAGGGGATGTCCAGACTAACATTTTATTTTTTAATTAGGTGAAAAAAAAAAAAACATACTCACCTGTACCCGGTGCCTCCCAGCACGGTCTGTTCCTGCAGCTCCGTTGTTTTCTTCTGGCGGAAGTCCCTGCTGCACGTCCCAATCAGTGGCCTCAGTGAAGGACATGGGATGTCTCTACCTAGTCCCTACCTAGTCACTACCGAGTCCCTTCCTTAGGCCACTGAGGTTGCTGATTGGCCTTAGCATTCACATGACTGCTGAGACCAATCAGTGGCCTCAGCAGAAGGGACCTGGAATGTCACAGCCAGCGAGGATTTCTGCAAAATAAGACAATCGAACAACAGGACTGCTGAGAGGACACTGGAGCGCCGGGGACAGGAAGGTGTTTTTTTAATTTTTTTTCACCTCTCCAGCCTAATTAAAAAAATTAAATTTTAGTCTAGACAACCTCTTTAAGGATCTTACTCCAAGCAGTGTGTTTCTTCTGCCATTTTTTAGGGGTTGATGGTATTTTCTTTAAAGAAAGTCTATCATTAGATATATGCATGTTTAACTAAGCACATGTTAGAATAGCTTTAACCCTCATCAGGCTGCATAATTTTACAACATTAACAGGCTGCAGAGGAATAGGTACAATTGTACCTACTCAGCTGGACGAGGGTTAAGAAAGGCAATTCCAGTCCTACCTTTCTTCTTCTGTTTCTGATAGCCATTTTTGAATTAATTCCTTTTTTTCTGATATGCTAATTAGGCTCAGCAGCATCATCACCTGCATGCTGCCTGCTCGCCATTCAGGGTTGTTCTTTGCAAATGAACGCTTCTCCTCTTTGCTGTGTCACCAACAAGTATCTTCAGCGAGACCCGAATCCCACACCTGTGCAGTACGCTTAGGAAGGAAGTACTGCGCAGGCAAGGGAATTGGATCTCGCTGAAGTCACTTGCTGCTGCTGATGCAGTGAAGAGGAGAAGCATTCATTTGCAACGAAGGGGGCATCTCTAAACGGTGAGGAGGTGGCATGCAGGTGATGATGCTGCTGTGCTCGGAGCACAGGGGTAACGGCCCCTGTGCTCCCTGAGCTTAATTAGCATATGAGAAATAAGGATTTCATTAAAAAACGGCTGTCAGAAACAGAAGAAGAAAGGCAGGACTGGAATAGCCTATCTAAAGGCTATTCCAACATGTGCTTAGTTAAATATGCATATATCTAATGATAGACTCCCTTTAAAAATGCAGCATGCTTTAGGTATGCCTTTCTCTTCCAGGCATTTTCCTATAGACTTCTCTATAGAAGAAAAGCATTTTAGAAAATGTATGTCAAAAACACATGACCAAGACCACAAAATATCCACAACATGGTAACAAGTACAGCCCTACCTGAAATTCCATTAGACTTTTTAATGTTGCCATAAGACTTTTTGTTGTATATATTCCTGAAGCTCTTCTGCAACTTTTAGTGAAGCTCTGACCTTAGTAGAGTCTCAGTTTTAAGTTTAAGGAAAGATGCAATATTCATTATAAAGACATCAATAGGTCTTTGTACCTACACTAAGTACCTTCTCATTTCCACTTTAATTCAATTTCCCTACCATAAGCTTCACCTGGCAGTAGCCATAAAGGACTAAATGTGCATCACTATTTGTCTGCTGTTTTGCAGATAAACTGATTAAACACATCTAATGGCTTTATGTTCCTGCCAACTAAATAAGGAAATGGCAATGGAGAAAGTATCTCAATGATTCATCTGTAAAAGCCTAAAGCAATATGGCTACTGCTCTGTGCAATGTCCAATTCAAAAATGTGGGAATACTCCATAAAGTGAGCTTTGTGTGACTTGAGTTAGGAAGGAAACTCCTTTACCCTTACATATTAATGGAAATCTGACACACAAAAATGTAGCAATTTCGGGGGCAGAGCCTGGCAGCGCACAGTAATGGTGACATAAACCACTAGTTCTGGAGAAGTGCTGCTTAAAGCTGCTCACAGCCTATTCAATAAGAGGCACCAACGTCCAAAAACCTCTTCAGACCCCTACCTAAAAACCCAGAAGACCACAGGATGGTTAGAAAGAAGAATACACTAGGCAGTTTACAGACACTATTGGACTTCTTCCTGGTGGTGAGCTCCTCAGACCCGGTCCAAGATGGAGCCTGTACCCACAACATGCTGCAGCAGGCAGCATCAAACAGCCCTACAACACTCAGCAGATTCCCACAAGGATCCCACGAATGGTAAACAAGGGGCTAAGGCAAACAAGGGATCTATCAATGTCCACTTTAGTTCCCTCCAATAAAGGGCCAACAAGTAAAAAAAAATGCACAAGGCTCTAACAGCCCTAACAAAAGCAATGCACCTGAAGATATGGCTCTCCCACTGTCTAAATGACCCCATAACAGCCCCATAACCATAAGAATACTGCATAACATGCTTATGTCTTTATAGACATATATATGCTCAAACCTCAATACAGCTATGCAAAATCTTCAAGCCATCATTGGTGATGTAGGTGTGTGTATAGGGAGGCGCAATGATCTGGTACTAAACAATATTAAACATACCCCTAAAGTAACTAACATACTTATTGAATACTTCACAAACAACCATAACTCCACCATGAACAAATTAGCAATATGGACCGCCGCAATCATTAAAAAAAACAAAGAAAAATATATTCAACATATAACTGCAGAAATAACAAAACTGGAAACAAATAATAATAATAATAAAAAAACCTATGCTGGAAAATGCACTAAAACTAAAAATCCCTACAAATAACCTTCAACAAATCCTAAAGAGGACCTTTCATGTCCTCATTGATGTGTGGTATTATATACCACTAGAAAGCTGAATTCAGCACACTGTCAGCTTTCCTGCTATTCGCCCCCATGCTGGAGATAATGCAATAGCAACAGACCGAGCAAGTTTCTAGCCAGACAATTCAAAATTAGACAAGGTAAGCAGCGAATCGCTTACTTATTTACTTCTTACAAAAAAAGAATAGTAAACACTGATAATGACCCAATTCTAAGAATATTATGAATCTCTTTATAATCTCAGAGATTGTGACAATATTATCCACCCAAATGAAAAACAAATCACCAAATTCCTTCAAAGGATGAAACTCCCTACCCTGGCTCCAACCCAAATCCAGAATCTTACCTCTAAATTCACTATAGCAGAAATACTTTCAGCTATAAAAACTTTGAAATTAGGAAAACCCTGGACCAGGCGGTTTTATATACAATTACCAAAAATTTGCCAACATCTTAGCCTGAAATCTTGTTAACTTATTTAATAAAGCAAGAAAGACATTTTCCACCAGAAATGCTAACCACAATTATTATTATTAACAATTCCCAAATCAGGGAACGAACCAAATATACCAGAAAACTTCCACCCCATATCCCTTTCAAATACAGACATTAAAGAGGTTTTCCGGGCAAAAAATAATTTTCAAAAAAGATCAGTTAGTGCTATTAATAGGTTAATAAGTGCAACCAAATACCTTTAGCAGTGTTTTGAGTGATTTCTGGGTTTCTCTGGGAGCTCCTGGCATTTGTTTACATGGGTAGCTTCCTGTTCTGTTTTCCTACAACTACCATGATGCATTATCTCACAGAACAAATGGTTTGCACTTCAAGATAAAACGTAACTTTTATTATCATATATAAAACTATTAAACATAAGGACGTCCACTACTTAATAAAAGACAACCAGCACTGTTCTATGTCAACCCACTCCAATATGAATGCTGATATAACAAACACACCAGCCACCTCTCAACCAGATCTGGGCTTAATTTCGTAACATAGCCCTAATATGAGTCTATATAGTGTCAATAGTTAATCATGCGTCAGGTCAAAGATAATCTCAGTCGCTCTTAGTACTCGGGTAATACCTTAAATCTGGATGTCACCACTGCTAGACTCCCCTAAATCAGGTCCCCCCCCCCAAACATAATTTCTAGAGCGTTACAGAGTAGACCACTACACAGCAATCACACTGTGACATTATTATCCTCTCACATATATCTGGTTTTTGGTATTTAGGGGGCGTTCACACTACCGTTGGTGACCGTCAGTAGTGTCCGTTGCTATTGTCCGTTACAAAATTTTAGCATCGGACAATCAGAAATCCGTTAAAATTTCCATTCATTTCAATGGGTTTTTATATTGTGTCCGTTTACACCCAATCCGTCAGAAGTCCGTTTTTTTTTCTCGGACAAAAAATCCTACCTGCAGGACTTTTTTGTCCATTTGAAATAACAAATTCTTGACGGACAGCAAGTGTCCGTTATTTTTTTAACATTGAAGTCTATGGGTAGCGGACTTATAATGGACAGAAACTGAACTGATAGCCATCAGTTATTGTCCATTATTTTATGTCCGTTTTTTTTCTGCGCAAGCTCAGAAAGCAGAAAAAAAAAAAACGGACAGTGTTAAAAAACGGACACTAACTGATGCTAATGTGTCCGTTTTTTTTTAACTAATCCATTAATTGGATCAGTTAAAAAAATGGACACATTAACATCAGTTAGTGTCCGTTAATGTCTGTTATGATAGGTGTCCGTTTTTTTTTTTGTTTTTCTTTTTTTAACGGACATTATCAGAACGGACATCAACGGTAGTGTGAACCCTGCCTTAGGGTGTAGACACGGCAATGCCCGGATTGTTTGTAAATAAATGCATTGATATATAGTCTTACTGTCAATTGACACCTCTAGTCGCAGCAAATAATGTATAGTGCTCTCAGGCTTCCAAACTTTAATCTTTGATGCTACAATAACACGCACACTGACTACCTCTCAACCAAAGCTGGGCTTAATCTCATAATGTAGTCCCTGTAGTGTCAAAAATTAGTCATACATCTGGTCAAAAATTATCTCAGTTGCTCTTAGTATTCGAGTAATATCCTAGAACCGGGTGTCACTACTGGTAGACTGAACCAGATCCCCACATACACAATTTCTAAAGCATTACAAAGTAGACCATTATATGACTATAATACTATAACACTGTTTTACTCTCAAGACTCTTTGGTTGTTAGTATTTCAGGTGCAGACCCCAGAAAGGTCCTAATTGCCAGTGAAGTCGTGTCGATCAAGCATCAAAAGATCCTCATAACTCTCAATGTCAATTGACACATATAGCTGCAGCCTTAGCCCATATCTCTTCCTTTATGTCAGGGATATGTGGCTCCACTGAAAGAGACCAATACAGTGGGGAAACAAAGTATTTAGTCAGCCACCAATTGTGCAAGTTCTCCCACTTAAAAAGATGAGAGAGGCCTGTAATTGTCATCATAGGTAGACCTCAACTATGAGAGACAAAATGAGAAAACATATCTAGAAAATCACATTGTCTGATTTTTTAAGAATTTATTTGCAAATTATGGTGGAAAATAAGTATTTGGTCACCTACAAACAAGCAAGATTTCTGGCTCTCACAGACCTGTAACTTCTTCTTTAAGAGGCTCCTCTGTCCTCCACTCATTACCTGTAGTAATGGCTCCTGTTTGACATTGTTATCAGTATAAAAGACACCTGTCCACAACCTCAAACAGTCACACTCCAAACTCCACTATGGTGAAGACCAAAGAGCTGTGGAAGGACACCAGAAACAAAATTGTAGCCCTGCACCAGGCTGGAAAGATTGAATCTGCAATAGGCAAGCAGGTTAGTGTGAAGTAATCAACTGTGGGAGCAATAATTAGAAAATGGAAGACATACAAGACCACTGATAATCTCCCTTGTACAGGGGCTCCGCACAAGATCTCACCCCGTGGGGTCAAAATGATCACAAGAACGGTGAGTAAAAATCCCAGAACGACACGGGGGGACCTAGTGAATGACCTGCAGAAAGCTGGGACTAACATAACAAAGGCTACCATCAGTAACACACTATGCCGCCAGGGACTCAGATCCTGCAGTGACAGGAGTGTCCCCCTGCTTAAGCCAGTACATATCCAGGCCGGTCTGAAGTTTGCTAGAGAGCATCTGGATTTTCCAGAAGAGTATTGGGAGAATGTCATATGGTCAGATGAAACCAAAGTAGAACTGTTTGGTAGAAACACAACTCGTTGTGTTTGGAGGAGAGTGAATGCTGAGTTGCATCCAAAGAACACCATACCTACTGTGAAGCATGGGGGTGGCAACATCATGCTTTGGGGCTGTTTCTCTGCAAAGGGACCAGGACGACTGATCCGTGTACATGAAAGAATGAATGGGGCCATGTATCGTGAGATTTTGAGTGCAATCCTCCTTCCATCAGCAAGGGCATTGAAGATGAAACGTGGCTGGGTCTTTCAGCATGACAATGATCCCAAGTACACCGCCAGGGAAATGAAGGAGTGGCTTCGTAAGAAGCACTTCAAGGTCCTGGAGTGGCCTAGCCAGTCTCCAGATCTCAACCCCATAGAAAACCTTTGGAGGGAGTCGAAAGTCCGTGTTGACCAGCGACAGCCCCAAAACATCACTGCTCTAGAGGAGATCTGCATGGAGGAATGGGCCAACATACCAGCAACAGTGTGTGCCAACCTTCTGAAGACTTACAGAAAACAAAGGATATATAAGAAAGTATTGAGATGAACTTTTGTTATTGACCAAATACTTATTTTCCACCATAATTTGCAAATAAATTCTTTAAAAATCAGACAATGTGATTTTCTGGATTTGTTTTCTCATTTTGTCTCTCATAGTTGAGGTCTACCTATGATGTCAATTACAGGCCTCTCATCTTTTTAAGTGGAAGAACTTGCACAATTGGTGGCTGACTAAATACTTTTTTCCCTACTGTATAACCAGTCTCAATTAATCATGCACTGGCTGTTTATTTTGATAATCACAGTCAATGTATAATGTGCCTGTTATTCTGACTGGTATAAGCCATGTTATAAATTACTTCTCTACGTGTTTCCCCTGCAATTCTATCATCTTCATCAGGAGCTAATACTAATACTTCCTCTAAGCTGCTACCAATTACACAAAATAATAAAGGTGTGCAGTAATAACCGCAGTTCCCAGAGCACTGATGGTGTGCTCTGGTACTTAGAGTAGCCAACACCGTACTGAGCTCACCCCCGCTATAAAAAGGTAGGCCCACTCATCAGGAGCCATCCCCCTTGATGACGCTATCAGTCCCGAGCCAATCACAAAGTCCTCAGCTCGCCCTGCCTCCATCAGGCCCCACCGGGGATGTGTCCACCTCAATACTTCCTGTGTGCGTGTGACTATGTTGTCATGTGACCGTTTCATCACAACTACTCTAGAGATTTCAAATAGATAGTAAGTATATGTACTACACGTAGCGTTCTTGATGCCACGGATCCCGTTCAGGGGAATCTTATGAATCATAAGGGACATGTCACCATCAATACAATTATTAGAGTAGTCCAGTGGGGCTTGATGGAGGCAGGGCGAGCTGAGGACTTTGTGATTGGGTCGGGACCGATAGCGTCATCAAGGGGGATGGCGCCTGATGAGTGGGCCTACCTTTTTATATCGGGGTGAGCTCAATACGGTGTCAGCTACTCTAAGTACCGGAGCACACCATCAGTGCTCCGGGAACAGTGGTTATTACTGCACACCTTTATTATTTTGTGTAATTGGTAGCAGCTTAGAGAAAGTATAGTATTAGTCCCTGATGAAGCTGAAAGAATTGCAGGGGAAGCGCGTAGAGCAGTTATTTAGAACATGACTTATACCAGTCAAAATAACAGGCACATTATACATTGACTGTGATTATCAAAATGAACAGCCAGTGCATGATTAATTGAGGCTGGTTATATTGGACTCTTTCAGTGAAGCCACATATCCCTGACATAACGGAGGGGATATGGGCTAAGGCTGCAACTATATGTGTCAATTGACATTGAGAGTTATGAGGATCTTGTGATGCTTGATTATTTCACTGGCAATTAGGTCCTTGCTGGGGTCTGCAGCTGAAATACTAACAACTAGAGATGAGCAAATTTTTCAAAAATTCGATTTGGCCGATTGGCAAAATTTTCCCAAACGATTCGATCCAAATTAATTTGCGACAAATCGTGTTAAAAACAGCTATTTTCTGGCTGCAGAGAGCCTGTATAGTGGTGTAGAACACTGTGCCTTGCAGTAACACGCATAAGGAGTCCGCTGTGGTAGTGAAACAATACTGTTAGGGGGCGTTCACACTACCATTGGTGACCGTCAGTAGTGTCCGTTGCTATTGTCCGTTACAAGATTTTAGCATCGGACACTAGCTGAACCATCAGAAATCTGTTAAAATTTCCATTAATTTCAATGGGATTTTATATTGTGTCCGTTAGTGTCCGTTTGTGTCCGTTTACACCAAATCCGTCAGAAGTCCGTTATTTTTTCACGGACAAAAAATCCTACATGCATGACTTTTTGTCCGTTTGAAAAAAACTGATTCTTGACGGACAGCAAGTGTCCGTTATTTTTTTAACATTGAAGTCTATGGGTAACGGACTTATAACGGACAGTAACTGATAGCCATCAGTTACTGTCCGTTATTTTATGTCTGTTTATTTTCCCTGAGCATGCTCAGAAAGGAGAAACAAACAAACAAACAAAAAAAACTAACAGTGTTAAAGAGGACCTTTCGTGTCCTCAGGCACATGCGGTTTTACATACCACTAGAAAGCCGACAGCGCGCTGAATTCAGCGCACTGTCGGATTTCCCGGTATGTGCCCCGGGGCTGGAGATATCGGCGGTGTAAGTTACATGGTTTACTGTTAGAAGGGCGTTCCTGACAGTCTAGTTGCGCTGTGAGGAACGCCCTCCCTGACACTTCTCGTTCGTTCATAGACTTGCACTGAGGGGGAGTTCCTCGCAGCTTAGCGTCATCGCTGGGCTGTCAGGAACGCCCCCCAGTACAAGTCTATGAATGAAGAGAAGTGTCAGGGAGGGCGTTCCTCTGACAGTACAGCACTATAGACGAATACAGAGAGAGGGGGCGTTCCTTACAGCCCAGCAATGACGCTAAGCTGTGAGGAACGCCCTCTCAGTACAGGGCTATGAACGAACGAGAAGTGTCAGTGTCAGGGACGCCCTTCTAACAGTAAACCATGTAACTTACACCGCCGATATCTCCAGCCCAGGGGGCACATACCGGGAAAGCCGGCAGTGCGCTGAATTTAGCGCGCTGTCGGCTTTCTAGCGGTATGTGACATGAAAGGTCCTCTTTAAAAAATGGACACTACCTGATGCTAACGGACACTAATGATGCTAATATGTCCGTTTTTTTAACTGAACCATTAATTGGATCAGTTAAAAAAACGGACACATTAACATCAGTTAGTGTCCGTTATGATAGGTGTCCGTTTTTGTTTTTTTTAACGGACACCTTCATAGCGGACTCCAACGGTAGTGTGAACCCTGCCTTAGTCAGTATGACACGCACATGACAGGCGTCGCTGTTAGAACCACTGTAAGCTTCACTGATTTGGCCAGTTACGGGGCCAAAACTGACCAAATAACTCAAGTGTGAACTCAGCCTTACAGGTTGATGTTAGTGCCAGGTATAAAGAACCATGCAGAAGCACAAGATCCTACTGTAGCGTGAAAGAGCGCACTCCTTTTACACCGTTATCTGTTGATTCCATATAGATGTCTACAGAACCTGTTCTATTGCTGATGCCAAAAAATAACAGGAGTGGATCCAAAACACAGATGACATGTGAATGGAATATTTGCATGTCTTCTGTGTTTTGTGTCAGAATGCGCTGTAGACGGAATTTCGACTCTATTGCGCAGGTGTGGGCGGCCGGCAGTCATCAAGAAGGAGGAGATGCTAGCCCCCCAGAAGGAAGTGATCTCCCGAGTCCAGAAGATCCAGACAGGAAGACAGGTAAGTATGATGGGGTGCTGGTTTATATTCATAAAATAGGCTTATATGCCGATGACATAATACTCATATTAACAAATCCTACAAAAATCACTCTGTGTTGTTCAAACTATACTTAAAGAATTTGGGGGGGGGGGGGTGTTGCCTAGCGCTGTTGAAGACTGGACGCTCACAAACCTAGCTCGGGCATTTTTTGTCTTTTTATACCTAATTGGGGGTCCACACCCAGGTCCCCCCGCTTTCACTGCCTTCTGGAACCCTCCTGATCGTTCTGACCTGTCTTAGAGCAGTTCTTGCCTCTGCTGGTGGCTGCTGCCCGCCCACAACAAACTTTGCTGTGGCCTCTCTGTATGCCGCATAAGCCATATTGAAACTCTCAGACCCCGGCTGTTCACCTACCCAAACTCCTGCCTCACATCTCCGATAGCACCTGCATCTGTTTACTGGGATTCACCCAATGTCAAATACTGTACATGTCCAGATATCTCCAGTCCTCTGCTTGGTTCTTCTGAAATGGACCCCGTGGGTGGTACCCGACAGGGCCTGAAAGCCTGTACTCCACAATTCCTGCAGGGCACGGCCGTTTGTGCCTGAGATATCAGTGGCTCCTGGTGATCCTCCTTCAGATCCTACTGGCACTGTTTTTCCTAACAAGTGCCCCTGTGACATCTCCCTGCACTGTTCCTGGGACCTCTGTGTAATAGCACACTGGCTGTCACCCTGCCTACTTCTCTGGAACTTAGCCTCCTTTATTATTACTGTGATGTGGGCCTTTTTGCACCCTCTGTTTCCATGTCTATGAGGAATTGTATGCATCTTCACTTTGTAGCCTTGCTATTTGTCAACAGTCACCCTCTTGGGATTGTTTTACATTTATACTCTGAGCTACCCTGCCTTAGGGCCCCTTTGTCTTGAGCCCTCTATCCTTCATTGCGACTGTGCTCTATATGTTGCTCACTCCTGTCCTCCGGTGTGTGTCCATCGCTCCCGTGATATCTGGTTAACTAATCAGCTCTCCGTCATGGCAGTCCCCAACAGCACCAACAGCTAGATCATAATGCCTGGGCCAACCTACTGCCCTGCTAACATGTCTACCAGGTCCCTAAAGCTGAAAACCCACAAACCCAGGGAGGACTCAGCGACCTGGAATACTCTACCTGAACTTTTTAGAACTCCCTGCCCTTCTGGCCCAGCTGGCGGAAGCTCGTCCCATGGAAGTGCTACCTCTCTTGCTGCCTCTGATCAAGAACCTATGGCGGATGCTGCGGCCCATGCGTTGGACCCTTCAGCCCTTTTCACCAAAATTCAGCAACGTTTCTGCACTGAATTATTAAACACCATGTCTGATGAAGGGAGCTAGACTTCTGAAAGCTTACTTATCAAATATACTCAGTTAGCCTCTAAAAGGTATCGCCTGATTTCTTCACTCTTCCACTACTTTCTATGGCTAACACAGTACAACATTATACTACTGAATTATTAAAGGCATTGACCAACTTCTCAAAGCAGATCCAGGACCTAGGCAATAGGATCAATGAAATGGAGGATAGGATGGATGAGGTTGCTGATGCCCTAAAAGAAGACAAAACCTGCCTTGACGACTACGCACAAAAGCTTGAGGCCACTGACCTAAAACTTGAGAACTTGTAAAATAGATACAGGAGAGCCAACATCTGGGTTAGAGGAGAGCCAGAATCTGTGACCACCTTACAAGAATCTATCACAATTACTATTTACAGCCCTACTCCTGCAGGTTGACCCCACGCTCCATATGGACCGTATTCACCGAGCTCTGGGACGCCCTAAAAATCTGAAAATACCTAGGGACATTATACTTCAGCTGCATTACCCGGAATTCTGTGACCGAATCCTTTCAGCAGCCCGGAACCTGCATCCTTTGCCTGGCATGGCAACTCATAGACCTAGCTCTGGCCACACTTGATAGACAAGGGATTGCTATCCCGTGACTCTGGCATAACAAAAAGTACGCTATCGTTGTGGCTTCCCATTCCACATGGCCTGTACCCTCAATAAGTACTACCTCATTCACTTTCTGCTGGAAGGCCTTCAATTGCTACAACGTGAGGAAATACAGGTGGAGGAACCAGGTCCAGATGCCCTCTACTCCAGAATTCAATTTCACTGTCAATGCATCCTTAAACCACTCTTCTCCCTCTGCAGACAAGGTCTCCTCTAAGGCCAAGGGTGAAATCTGCTCTGCCCTGCAGTCCTTTAATGTTGCTGATGCTTGGCGTGACTTTAATGGAAACCGGAGGGGGTACATGTATTTCTCCCCTGCTCATCACCATTATACCAGGATTGATAGGATCCTTCTCTCCACATCCATGCTCCCTGACCTTACTTATGTCCACCATGTACCCTGTGCCTGGTCAGACCATGCTGATTGACATTTTCTTCCAACCCTCCACCGTCCCTCGCCCTCGCTGGTGTTTAAATGAGCCCATTTTGACTGACTCTGGTATCCAGCAACGGACAGCTGACGCCCTCAATCAATTCTTTGCTCTTAACAACACCTCGCATATAGATCCGGCTATTAATTGGGCGCCCATAAGGCCACAATCCAGGGTTCCCTTATAGCAGAAGCTTCTGCCTTGAAAGAGAAAGGACTAAGGCCCAGGCAGATTTAGAGCATAAGCTCTTAAAATTGAAAAACAGCTAACCAACTCCATCTGTCCCTCTACAAGTCCATTAGGGATGTCAAGTTGCAGCTTGATTCTGTCCTGACGCACCGTATTGAATAAAACGTATGCTGGAAATTTTAAAAATACGCTAACAAACCTGTCAAACTTTTGGCCTCTAAATTGAGGGCGTGACAGCCACATCACTTGTCACTTTCAGAGAGCCCATCGCACCCTTTACTGCGATCCCATCGCATAGTTAAAGCTCCCCACAGACTGACTGACGCCCATTAATATTTGTCGTGGCACTCGAGAAGGCTGCTCCTTATCCCCCGCTTTATTTGCTCTTGCTATAGAGCCACTAACTATTGCTATTCACTCCCACTCTGATATTAAGGGAGTGCGGATTGGGGACCGCGAATACAAGTCTAATCTTTTCGTGGATGACATACTATTAACTATCATAAGCCCCCTGATTTTTCTCCCAAACTTGATTAATACCCTCTCCTGCTTTGCGCAACTATCTGGCCTTAAACTTAACACATCCAAGTCCGAAATCTTACATTGCAATGTCCCTCCGGCCACCGCAAAACTGATTACCCTGAACTTTGGCTTCCAGAATAGGGATAAATTCCTACAATATCTAGGTGTTAACCTCTGCTACTCTTTAGATGACCACTTTAAATGGAATTACGACACTCTGACCCCGAAACTTCTAAAAGAGCTTACTGCCTGGCATTGCTCCACACTATCTTGGATAGGTGAAGTGCATTCGTTTAAGATGGTTACCCTACCCCGTGTTCTCTATTATTTTCGCGCTCTCCTGACACCAGTGTCCTCCTCTTCCATAACCACTCTTCAGAAGGGTATCTTCGACTTTATTTGGGCATACAAGTGAACGCGTATTTGCAGACGCATTATATATTTTCATAAAAGATCAGGTGGCCTATTGGTCCCTCATCTTTATAAATATTATGTTGCTGCTAGGCTCTCTCAATTGTGTGCCATTTACAATGAGCTGGACCTCCTGCAATGGGTCACATTGGAATCATCCCTTATTGCCCCGGCCTCTCTATAAGTCCTACTTTGGACCCTAAGGTCAGCCATCCATAAAATCCCAGCAACTGCCACAAATTATATGCTGTAGTTGTGGAAGAGGGTTAGTGTCACTTATTAGTTACAAAACCCGATTTCTCCATTAATCCCTCTGTTTCTTAACCCCCCATTCCCTCTCGGTCTATCACCTGAGGTGTTTATTTGGTAGAGACATGCTCGGTTTCACTATCTCTCTGATTTCCTCTGTAACCGACGGGTCTTCACCAAAGAATATTTTGCTAACACGTACTCCCCGCCTCCCTCTGAGGCTTTTCGGATTACACAGGTCTTTCACTTTTTATGGTCCCTCATCCCACTTGATCAAGACATTTCTCCTACCAGTTTTATCTGCTGTTCAGAGCAGCACATACAGTGCCTTGCGAAAGTTTTCGGCCCCCTTGAACTTTTCAACCTTTTACAAACAAATATTACACTAGTGTAACAACTGGTTTACTAATGCTGCTACTAACTACTGTAACTACTAACTAGGCTAGTGCAACCTTTGCTTATTACAAGAAATGGCTGTAAATACAATTGTTAGAGTAATCAAGAGCTAACATACAGTACAAACATAAAGTAGAAAACATAAGCAACAAGTCCATAATACGAAAAAAGTACATATATACACTAACACACTGAAAGGGGTTTTCCAGGATTATAATATTGATGACCTATCTCCCAACAGTCAGCTTGAATGGGATGCATTATCCAGGAGAGCTGTATGGCATTCAAGTGTATGAAGCAATGTAAACTACGAATACTACTGTATCAAACAGCTGATCATGAGGAGTACCGAATGTCGGACTAATATAATATCAAAGACGTCTCATATGCCGAAATGTCATTCACATCAGACACCATAAAGTTAAATGTGTTTTGGAGATGTTGCTTTCCTACTGAGGGAGGAGGCAATGCTACATTCCTACATACCTCCTTTTGGCACCTGAAAATAGCTATTTAGTCTTATAAGTAGCAACAAAATTAAGTTCTGTATCCTATAGAATACAATTGTGCACAAAATATCATTCTATACTACCATACAGTGCATGTGTGGTCAGCAATGGCCCATAAAAGTAGTAACGTGATTGACACAACTGAACACACTGCAATCAAAACTTATTTTATCAGTATAATGGGCCTAAAAGTTGTCTTGTGATAATGCCTGTTAGGCCTCATACACACAGCAGTACCGTATTCCGAATCCATAATATGGCTACCATAGACTGTAATAAGCCCATACTATACCTCTCTAAATGTTGCCTCTAAAAATGCTAAGGCCCCACGTAGCGAACGCAGCAAAAAAACACTGCGGAAAAAAAATGTGTTTTTCATTGCGTTTTCGCAGAGTTTTTCTCTGCAGACTTTCTGCCCTTATTATACCTATAGGGAAAACACCAGCATTTCCACAAGTATAATTGACATGCTGTGATTTTCAAAAACGCAGGCGTTTTTGAAAATGCAGTTTTTCCGCTGCTGATTTTTTCTGCAATCTGTGGATTGGTATAGCCAGAATCCCATTCACTTTACAGGTATTGTAAAAAACAGAGTTTTTTGCTTTGGTGTTTCAGCAGCATTCAGTGTGCATTTTCGCAACGTGGGGCTTTAGCCTAAAAGTGTCTTCTGATACCAACTGGGAAAGTTGTGGCTAGCCCAACATTTCTCCTGCAGTGGCCACCCTATAAACATCCTCTAATAGGGCATTTAAAAAGGGGTTGTCATGACAAGACAATTCCTTTAATAGAAATATGCTTGATAAAAAGGACCTCTACTCCTCATTGCATGCTGGTACCTACAGTGCCTTGTGAAAGTATTCGGCCCCCTTGAACTTTTCAACCTTTTGCCACATTTCAGGCTTCAAACATAAGGATATAAAATTTTAATTTCTTGGTGAAGAATCAAAAACAAGTGGGACACAATTGTGAAGTGGAACGAAATTTATTGGTTATTTTAAACTTTTGTAAAAAATAAAAAACTGAAAAGTGGGGCATGCAATATTATTCAGCCCCTTTACTTTCAGTGCAGCAAACTCACTCCAGAAGTTCAGTGAGGATCTCTCAATGATCCAATGTTGTCCTAAATGACTGATGATGATAAATATAATCCACCTGTGTGTAATCAAGTCTCCGTATAAATGCACCTGCTCTGTGATAGTCTCAGGGTTCTGTTTAAAGCGCAGAGAGCATCATGAAGACCAAGGAACACACCTGGCAGGTCCGTGATACTGTTGTGGAGAAGTTTAAAGCCGGATTTGGATACAAAAAGATTTCCCAAACTTTAAACATCCCAAGGAGCACTGTGCAAGCGATCATATTAAAATGGAAGGAGTATCAGACCACTGCAAATCTACCAAGACCTGGCCGGCCCTCTAAACTTTCATCTCAAACAAGGATAAGACTGATCAGAGATGCAGCCAAGAGGCCCATGATCACTCTGGATGAACTGCAGAGATCTACAGCTGAGGTGGGAGAGTCTGTCCATAGGACAACAATCAGTCGTACACTGCACAAATCTGGCCTTTATGGAAGAGTGGCAAGAAGAAAGCCATTTCTCAAAGATATCCATAAAAAGTCTCGTTTAAAGTTTGCCACAAGCCACCTGGGAGACACACCAAACATGTGGAAGAAGGTGCTCTGGTCAGATGAAACTAAAATCGAACTTTTTGGCCACAATACAAAACAATATGTTTGGCGTAAAAGCAACACAGCTCAACACCCTGAACACACCAGCCCACTGTCAAACATGGTGGTGGCAGCATCATGGTTTGGGCCTGCTTTTCTTCAGCAGGGACAGGGAAAATGGTTAAAATTGATGGGAAGATCAATGGAGCCAAATACAGGACCATTCTGGAAGAAAACCTGTTGGAGTCTGCAAAAGACCTGAAACTGGGACGGAGATTTATCTTCCAACAAGACAATGATCCCAAACATAAAGCAAAATCTACAATGGAATGGTTCACAAATAAACGTATCCAGGTGTTAGAATGGCCAAGTCAAAGTCCAGACCTGAATCCAATCGAGAATCTGTGGAAAGAGCTGAAAACTGCTGTTCACAAACGCTCTCCATCCAACCTCACTGAGCTCCAGCTGTTTTCCAAGGAAGAATGGGCAAGAATTTCAGTCTCTCGATGTGCAAAACTGATAGAGACATACCCCAAGCGACTTGCAGCTGTAATCGCAGCAAAAGGTGGCGCTACAAAGTATTAACTTAAGGGGGCCAAATAATTTGGCACGCCCCACTTTTCAGTTTTTTATTTTTTACAAAAGTTTAAAATATCCAATAAATTTCGTTCCACTTCACGATTGTGTCCCACTTGTTGATTCTTCACCAAAAACTTAAAATTTTATATCCTTATTCCGATACCTGCCCATTCTTAGATAAAATTTGGGCTCCTTAGATCAATAGGTTCAGCATCCCAGGTCTACCATATTGTCTCCAACTATAATCTGCTCATATGATCAAGTGGGATGTCTGTTTCTACCCCTTAGGCAGGGTCCCTTTATCACTCAGCTCTTAGCTTTCTGTATGGCAACATTTTTACCCCCCTCCCCCTTCATGTTCGCTGTTGGTTCTTGATTCTAATGTCTTTTAATCTTATTTCTTGTTTAATTGATGTATCATCTTTAGTCTTTAGTCATTTTGTATGCCTCCTTTTGCATCCTTGCACTTATTATGTGACTATCATCATGTGTGCCTTATGTTCTGTATTTATGATAACTTTCAATAAATACCTTTGAAACTAAAGAAACTGAAGAGATCTCCTACTAAAAGCTAATGACTGGAAATCACAAATGTTAAACATATGTATTCCTAAAAATTCCCAAAAAAATTATCAACCAATACCCTTATCAATGTAACAATAAAAGTATTAAATACCTTGGGAATCTTCTAACCTCACCCAGCTCAATTTTTACAAAGAAAAATTAGCACCTCTTAATAAGTCTATCTCCAAAAAATTATAAAATTTGAAAAAATTTCTCCTGTCATGGGCTGGCAAAATATTTATTTAATATATTTAAAATGACGATACTGAATATACTTATTCAGAACAATAACTTGGTCAATCTCTAACTCCTTTTTCACTAAACTACAAAAGGAAATAAGCATATTCATATGGGCTGGGAAAAAACTAGGAGCCGATTCGTATCAATGATAGTAAGCTGGTTGTCAGGTGGAAAGGGTTTACCTGATATCACCAAGTTGCCATATTAGACCAAACAAAACAATGGTGGCTTAGAAATAAGCTACTTAAACAACTGTCCTGTTACACATCTTCACACACACAACCTCCCCAGAAAACCCCCAACTAAGACCTTAACCAGCATTAACACTACAAGTAAAGCTTGGAAAAACTGTTAATAACAGCCACCTGGCAGAAACAGTATCACTCTTAAGCTTCCCTCTGAATTACCTACACTTCGTTATCCCCCTACTCGATATTTTCCAACTGGGTATCCAAGAATATAAAGATAATTGGAGATCTCTATAATGACTCTAACCTTCACAGCTGTGAAGAATTATGCCTCAAATATCAGGTCTCAAAGAATTTTTTAAATATCTTCAAATAAGGCAACCATATTGAGTGACTGAAATTCCCTAAAGCAGCTCTAGAATATTTGTCAAACACATTACTAAAGGAATACACTGTATGGAACTATCTCGAAAAATATTTCTAAGATGGCATCTCACCCTATCAAAAATTGCTAAAATGGACTCTTCCTACTCAGACATATGCTAGAGGGGATGGGATCTCGAAGGAACATATTTTCACACCTGATGGGAATATCCAATCCTTATAACTTTTTGGTAGTCAACCTTTATTGCCTTAAACAATCTACTATCTCTAAATATCTCTTTGTCTCCTGCCCTGGTGCTATGTATCCTACAACTAAAACCCGTAAAAGGGAAAAGCAAAACGGTTTCCTTCTCATATCATCCTAGCTGCAACATCAGTTATTGCCAAGTCCTGGAAGGACCCTACAACTCCTCAATTATCAGAAGTCAAAACTCTCGTCACTTTTACCCAAAATATGTAAAGGCATTTCCTCAACCCCCCTCTATGCTTCCTCAACCCCCTCTTGGGATAAAATGAATGAAAATTGGACCCTATGGAATCCCACTCACTTTTCATCTGGCTAAACAATACAATTACCTGAAACAACAGTAAATCACCTTAGCTCATATGAACTATCTTACATACAAAGGGTAATCTATTCTTCAATGTTTTCTCCATCCTTATATGTTTGACTCTCCGCACAGGAAAATCTACACTCAAGAATATTTTGCATGGTTTTTCTTTTTTTTTCTGTTGACCCTACCATAAACGGACTTCTGAAGTTTTCTTCTTTTTACTCCACCCTTCCCCCTGCCCCCTTCCTTCCCCCCTCCATTACCTCTACATCGATTTCCTTAATTTTATAGATGATCTTCCAATAACAGATTAATGTCATTTACAAGGTAACTAGTTTTTTGTTTATGTAAACCTTATTGTTGTCTTAAAAATCTATAAAAACAATAACAAAAAAAATTTCAATTTCTATTAATTTACATATACTTTGTTGTTACCATGGTATCTGATTATCCAAAAGTCATCTGTAAATTTTGGTGCCACACTGCATCCTTTAGTTTTTTAAGGCTGAACATATGGTCCCAGATCATAATTTAACATACATGTAAATTGTATGGATTATTACTTTAAATAATCTGTAATATTGTCTTAATAAAAACTCTGTATGATACCAACAAAGTTGGGCAATGAAGAAGTTAAAGTTTATTGCCTTCACTATTGGTCATGGTCGAAAGAAGACTAGGCAATACCATGTATTACATTACTAGGCACATCAATTACAAAGATAAAGTACACCAACATCTTTACTACAGGTTTAATGGCACAGACAATTTAGTAAGAGATGGCTATGGGCTTGGTGCCCCAATCAACAATAGTGAGCAGATGGCACAAAATGCAATCAAAACGTCGCTGTTTGGCCAACACATATGTGGTAACAACCACTTTAAGGTGCCTTGCCAAGCAATACTTGGGCGTTCTTAACTGCTCTTAGAACACTGAATCTATTTATACACATATAAATCACATCAATAAACAGAACAGAAGAAATCATGTGTATGGTATTCATAGAGTTAGAAGCACAACACATTGCAGGACTACTGCTAAGGGTGGGTTCACACTTGCGGCGGCACTCCGTCCGCCGCGAATCTGACCTAAATGTCAGAAAACTGGATAGGCACTGTATAGGGAAAGGTTTGCGATGCTTTGCTTAAAACCCCTTTCACTTGAATGGCTTTTTAAAGCAATGCGCGGGTGTGCGCTTACACCCTCTGTGCCGCGCAGCCGTTTTTTTTCGTCAGAAACAAAGTCAGACATGCAGGACCCTAAGTTGATGCCTGCTTATTTGTCTTCTCAACAGAAAAACATTTAACATTAGCAGAGGGTTACAATTTTTCTTCAAAATGTCAAAGAGCTATTACAGACAGTAGTTTAAGAGCTGAGCGGTAACTTAAATATAAGTGTATAGTACAGTATAGTAGGCTGGGATTCCATCACTTTCCTCACCTGTGTCTATTGGCAGAATTGGATTAAACATGAGCAAGGACAGATGAAGGCAGTTTTCATATCTTCATTGGACGTTTAAACAGGGACTGGATTTGTCACATGAGGGACACCAAAGGCGCCTAACTAACTTAGAATAAAGTCCGTTTGGTTTCTGTCAAGTTGCTGTTATATTAATGGGAACAGGTAACAGTGGCACAGTATGATGCACTTCTGATGCATCTTATCATCTCTTAACGGCTCTGCCTGTTCAGGTCTCTGCACCAACCTACGCCTGCATGTGGCGGCGCAGGAGGTGTGCTTAGTTTGATTCCTTGTTTAAGATTCTTGTTGCTCAGTCTGAACAGGGTCCTAGACTATGTAATTGATTTTCTGCCACACCCGTCTCCTTCACCTTGGTTTTCCTCTGCTCCACTAATAGTTAATTTTAGTCTTACCTGTGTGATTGGCAGCCTATCGTCCTATCAAGTCTGGGGCAGGTTTTTCCTTCCTATTTATTCTTTGCTCACAGTGACATTAGTGCTTGCTATTGCTTCTGCGTACCTGCCTTTACTCCGTGCTGTTTTATTACCTGTATTCCTATTTCTGATCTCTGGCTTTGTCTTTGACTATTCTCTTGGATTGTGATTTTGTACTGCATTGCTCGACTGTTAGCGACCCCTTGGCTAGCTGACCTCCCTTTGTTGTTTGTCCTGTCTGCGTTCTGTGTTCTCACCTATATTAGGAAGGGACTGATCGACCGGTTGCTGGCTGTCACCTAGGACAGATTGGGCAAGTTAGCCAGAGACAGCGGGGGGGGGGGGGGGGGTTCAGCTTTAGGGCTCACTGTCTTGTTGTACCCCTCCCCCCAGGGTTCTGCAGCAGCACTGGGGAATTGCTCAACTGGCAATTCCCTTACACCTTTTTGACTAAATCTTTAACAGAGGCTCCCAACTGAACCGTCAACACAGAGTCTAAAGCTTTGAGGGTTAAGTAGAATGTGTAAAGCCATACAGCAACCTGATGAAAGTTAGAATACTTCACTGGACAGGAGAATTTTGCTCATTCAAATCTTCTGCAGACAGTTTTGTAAAAGAATTGCATATTGTTTTTGTAAAATCACGAGTGTGTGATAGTTTTCTTAAACTAACATTGAAACTGGTACGTGCAAGAAAACATAGAACATCTGTCACTTTTCACTTCATATCTACCACTTAAATACTTCTCTTTTTTGGGGTTCTGTCTGTGTCAGGTAGCACTACAGCCTTGCAGTGCTGGAGTCCTAGGTTCGAATCCTGCCAAGGATAACATCTGCAAGGAGTTTGCATGAGTTTCCTTCGGGTACTCCGGTTTCCTCCCACACTCTAAAGACATACTGGTAGGGAATATAAATTGTGAGCCCTATATGGTACAGTGACTGTAAATGTCTGTAAAGCATTGTGGAATATGATGGCGCTATATAAGTAAGCATAATAAATGAATAGTATTGGGGTTCACTGTTATACAATACTTTGCATTTACTTGTTTTTACTGCTTAGCATTTTATTGTGTAGATTGCTTACTATATAGCATTTTGCCAGGCATTCCTATTATGAACTGTGCAGTATATCTGCTAATGTGGAGCTTCCTGGCCATTCTGTATTGCTCAAGTTATTATATTTTGTGATATATCTTTCCCTCTACTTCTCGCCTGACTGTATTATTATGTGTTATTTCTGTTTTGTATGGTGCTTTTCATTGTATGTGTTTTTATACTTGTGTATTTAATAAATATGAAATTCTCTATTATTTTGTGGGCATGTTTTTTTGTATTAGTTTAATTATACGTGATCCACAGCTAAAACTTTTTCACTACAGTATTAGCCCTTTTGTTTGTTATACACTTAAATACTTTTATAAAGTGTACCTAACCTTTCAACAAACTTGGCATAAACTTTACACAGTGCAGGGTGTATACATGAGGAGTAACTCTAAATATGACCCTTATATGACTTATATTTCTGCATTTTATAGCAGGCTCTATCAGTAATTTTAGTTCTTCTGTGCAGGTGGAAGGAGACCAGATTACATGATGCCTGCCATAGACTGAACACAAAAAGCAGAGGAGAATCTGCTCCATAACTCACTGTCTCACATTCAGGAGCAGAAGGATCACATACATTTCTTTAATTTGTTTTTCTTATTGATGTATAGAAAGTTTGTTGAAAAGTTAATGACTTAAATTTGCTATGTACTGCAAAGCCAAACATTTATATTCACAGTTAAAAGCAGCCTTTAGGCTAAGGCCCCACGTAGCGGACCCCAGCGAAAAAGCGCTGTGGGAAAAACCACGGTGGAAACGCATGAAATCCCAGGCAGCAGAAAATACAAACAGGCATCCTTGCTGCCTACAGCTACACACGTGGACAAAATTGTTGGTACCCCTCGTTTAATGAAAGAAGGAGGACACCATTGTTGAAAAAAAAATCATAAAAAAGCCAGACTGGAATTTGCCAAACTACATGTTGACAAGCCACAAAGCTTCTGGGAGAATATCCTTCAGACAGATGAGACAAAAATCGAAATTTTTGGCAAGGCACATCAGCTCTATGTTCACAGACGGAAAAATGAAGCATATCTAGAAAAGAACACTGTCCCTACTGTGAAACATGGAGGAGGCTCTGTTATGTTCTGGGGCTCCTTTGCTGCATCTGGCACAGGGTGTCTTGAATCTGTGCAGGGTACAATGAAATCTCAAGACTATCAAGGGATTCTAGAGAGAAATGTGCTGCCCAGTGTCAGAAAGCTTGGTCTCAGTCGCAGGTCATGGGTCTTGCAACAGGATAATGACCCAAAACACACAGCTAAAAACACCCAAGAATGGCTAAGAGGAAAACATTGGACTATTCTGAAGTGGCCTTCTATGAGCCCTGACCTAAATCCTATTGAGCATCTCTGGAAGGAGCTGAAACATGCTGTCTGAAAAAGGCACCCTTCAAACCCGAGACAACTGGAGCAGTTTGCTCATGAGGAGTGGGCCAAAATACCTGTTCAGAGATGCAGAAGTCTCATTGACAGTTACAGGAATCGTTTGACTGCAGTGAATGCCTCAAAAGGTTGTGCAACAAAATATTAAGTTAAGGGTACCATCATTTCTGTCCAGGCCTGTTTCATGAGTTTTCGTTTTTAAAAAATTCTGTCGAAGCATGGTTGAAAAGCAATGTCTGACTTTCATGTTGACATTCAAGTTATTTCTGTGGCCATTGTGGGTTCTTCTTTCATTAAAAGAAAGGTACCGACAATTTTGTCCACGTGTGTATGTTTTATTCTGAAATGCTGGGCTTTTAAAAAATGAGGTGACAACACTGAGAAATGTCCCTTGGACAGTCTTCATTGGCTTTTCCCTGCCCAGATCGGCTAGACTGAGAGGGTACAATGGATACCAGTTATTGCTACCACCGCAGTTACTTTCAACACTTGTCTTCAATGTAACTTTGCACATTTATATAAGATGATAACCCGAAGAGCATTCATAGTTATTTGTTTAGCCTTGGGATACATTAAAAAAGGAAAGTTTTTTTCTTGCTTAAAATTGTATAGAGGAGTTATATACATAAGAGAAACTGAAATAAGCATGAGAAGAAGCACAGTATGGAACTTGACTGCATAGGGGGTACAGAAATCACAAGGTTGTATATAAAACTAAGACCACCACTGACAAATGTATATTTTTTCATTACAATCAAGGTCCAGCATCCAGGTCATAATGTATCTATAGAAGTCAGAAATGGTTTTTCACGCAAAGAATTGTTGCATTAACACAGTCAAAGATGAAGAACTCCTAAGTGGCACTAACTGCAAATGTAAATATATATAGCAACTTTATTTATAGCAAGCCGAGTTGGACCCCCACTGTTCCAACATTTATTACCTATCCAGTAAAATGGTGATAAATGTTTGCAGCTGCAGTGTCCCTTTAATGGAAGCTAAACATCTTCATGCAGTGAGAATCTCTAGAGGTTACTGCGAGCAAATCTTATGGCTTTGTGACATTAGCAGTTGAAATAAATCAATGCAGGGCTCCACTAAGCACAGGCACTATAGTAGATCTTACAGTTCTATCTAATGTCTGTAATGTCTTGCCATAAAATATACAATAGTTTGTGCAGGAGCTTAACTAAAAGCTCACAGGCCCTGGTGCAAAAGCTCAGTCTGGATCCCCGTGCGCCACTTCTCCTCACGCCCGTCGACTGTGTCCCATCCATACATTTTAGCAACTGTTACATTCTCCTTTCGTTCTTTATCTGGGCCCATATCACCATGAAGACTTGCTGATAACATGTCTGTACATACAAGCTACTCATAATTCCTATCTCCTATTAATGCCCCTCACAAAGTAATCTTTCCCCCTTTTGTGCCACATCCTTTCCACAGATGTTTTCCTGCTGACTACCACTAGGTTCACACTAGCGTTCAAGTTTCCCTCCTTCCGTTCACCCGGAAACCTGCAGACCCATAGACTATAATGGGGTCCACTGGGCTTTGCCAAAATTTCCGACCGATTTTAAACAAAATGGGGGATGGAGTCTCGTATGGAGACTCAAACACTAGTGTGAACCTAGCATGACTGATATTTTATCATAAATCTTCTCACTCCAGTTCCCTAAAGGGTAAGGCTCATAGATTTGCAGAGACAGACTGTCAGCAATCAGAAATTAAATCAAAGAAGTTTATCCATCCCTAATGTGAGAAGGGTGACCTTGGGCCGCCTATAATTCTTTGCCCAGTCGCAGCTGCAACCACTGTGACCCCTATAGTTAGGCCAGTGAGCATCCATTGCAGGATGAAACTGGAAGTGAATATTCGCAAAAAGCACTTCTGCAGATGGAAAAATCTCCAAGGTCAGTTTCTGCACAGATATTTATGAAACGTGTGTGGATGAGATTCGGTAAAATTTCATCCACTCCTTAGTTTCTGCAATATGCTGCAGAATTTAGGCCAACAAATCTACAGCATATTTTCTACTTGTAAACATACTTAATGTGAAACCTAATGACAAAATTTAGTAATGCGCTTATTTCACAGGAAGCCAGTTTACTTATCAATATATTTTTGGCATGGGGGAGGAAACCCACGCAAACACAGGGAGAACATTCAAACTCCATGCAAATGTTGCCCTTGCAACAGTGCTAACCACTGAGCTACCGTGCTGCCCTAACCATGGTGAATATGCAGCACAATACAACACATGCAGATTTTTCTGCAGATTTAAATATTTAATTCTGGACATAGTAAAGTGTTACATTAAAAAAGATTATTATTATTAGTATTATTATTATTAATAATAATAGTAGTAGAAGTAGTAGTAAATTACATTGTTAATAACGTAAACAGGTATATCCACTCAATATATCATTGCATAACATTACAAAGCAGCACATAATAATATAAAAATAACATTGCATAATATTCACTAAGGTGTTGACACAGTTTTTAACACTTTCACATTATACTTGAATTTATTAGCTAGAAATGAGGGCATACCATTAGAATGATTAGATCTTAATATCAGTTTATCACACCTTATTACATTGGCGCGCACTAGTCATATGACAATTAACAGGATGAAAAGGATAAAGATGGAGATTTTGTTACGTTAATTGAGCCAATATTAAGAGAAGATTCAGAAAATGATGGTGAATGAAGCACCTAACAGTGAAAATGATAATCAGCATATCCATCTTGAAATACAGAAATATACAAAGAACTAAATATAGGGACACCACTGAAAAAGCTTACAGATTTATTATTCATGCCATACTAAGCCATGCACATGCATTTGTTGGTATTTATGACTCCTCATATAAGCCTGATGCATTATAGAGAACTCAGTCTGCAGTCACGACTAAGCACAAGCAGGCAGCAACGGTGGGTGAGATGTTAGAAAGTGTATGAAAACCCACGCAAGACAACATCGCCTCTACATGACTATAACCTTTAAGCAAAGAGGCTTTCAACCTTTCATCAATTAGTAAATCTCCCCCTGAAGCAGGGTTGCTCTTATGTGCATATGATTCACTCTCTGCTAACATCTCATTGCTTGAAATATATTTAAAAGGCTCAACACAGGCTCTCTGTATGCTGCAGAGCTAACAGACCGTGGCATATTTCACATTCATATTTGCATATTTCATATACATTGATTGCATTATAGCTGAGAAAAGATTCATCTGCTTCTTGGTTAGCATTAAATACAGAAAGACACTACTTTGCAGCTTGCTTATAAATGAACAGAGAGCAGTGGATCTTTCCAAGGTAGAGAATGTGACAAGTGAGGTCAGAAACCAAACTGCAAATAATATATTATTCATTGTAAATATGAATAGATTTAGAATTAGGCAAATACACAGAATTTGTGCCTTTATTTTACAGCTATGTTGCTTGGTACCTTATGAGGCTGCTGTCCATGGTGCTGGGAGACAGAAACATTGATGCTGATAGCCGCATTTAAAAAGAATCTGTCACCAAGTACAAAATTCATGGTAACCTTGTATGTTCTCTGAGAAAAACTAAAGTTTACCACCCACTTGGTGAATGAAAGCTAATTCATATATGACTGTCATGGCCCATGGACGAATTTAAAAAATAAACAGTCACAGCAAGAATCAAATGACGTGTGACATTTAGTATTTTTGTGCTTGGTGACACATCGTCTTTAACTTGGTTCACTGAACGCATTCTGCAAACTTTTCCAGACTCCTGAATGGAAACTGCTTACTAAAAAAGAGATCTAGCAACAGCAAATATCACAGCATGTCTAGGAAGATTTGTTGTTTAGCACTTTAGAAAAAGACTACAACGATCCCTGTGGGTGTTATAAAGCTGACAATATTGCTTGCCACTGAGTGGTTGTAAAACAAAAAAAAAAATACAAATGGCTGTGTAATGGCTGAATACAATTTTCACATTTTGACAGAAACAGTCGAGAGCCAGAGTGACACCATGGCACATTGTTCGGGCAGCCAGGGCCCCTGGATTTATTTTATAAAAAAACTGTTCAGTTGGTGCATGACCATGCAGCCTAGTACGCCAGGTGCCATGGAGGCGATCTGCGGGGTCACATGTCAAGGCTAGTGTTGCAATCATGTGATCCTGAAGATTACTGGCAATACTACTAGCCGACACCAGCAAAAATGCAGTGTAACTAGTGGCTACTGATCTTGTTTCACTATAGCCCCCAAGTGATGGATTCTGTAAGATTTGAGCTATATTTGGTCCCTGTTATGGCAATGCTGCTGGTAAAACTAGGGATTCTGTGATTGTTTATGGGGTTTTATGGCAGGTAGCCTATGGAGATGAAGTGGATGTCATGGTGGGTACGGGGTGGTGGTTATGGCTGTCACTATTATGAGGATGCAGCTTTGGCTAACACCGTTATAAGAAGGGTCAATGACTCTCTGTTATGGAGGGATCTATGGCTGTCACAAAAACGTCAACCAAAGAGATCCCTTTAAAGGGTGATATCTGAGCAGTGGGTCATGGCATTAAAGGACAATGGCATCAAACGCTAGATAAAACATCAAAATATTTTCAGACAAGAACAAAAACTTCTCCTTCCTAAACTCGCCCTATACATTTATTTATGTAATAATCCCTGTGTCTCCCTATACATTGTTTTAACATCTGTCTTACTATATATTGTCATAACCCCTTTGCCTCCCTATAATTTAATTAATCTCTGTGTCTCCCTATACATTGTAGTAATCCCTATGTTACTGACCTTCAAATCTGCCATCTACCTGTTGTGAGAGTGTGAACCTAGAGGGCGCTGGTGAGCGACCCAAAACCAGGGTTAAAAAGGTCCTCAACCACACCCATAGGTGGGGCTTCACTCCAGAGGGAGTGCACACAGCAGAGGAGTGCTGCTGGTGACCTGCAGGGAGCAGGTAACTGTGGACCAGTCGGACAGACAACAGGCTTTTCTAACTTCAGTGCAAGCTTTCAGTGAATTATATTAACCATTAAAACATACAGTGGGGAAAAAAAGTATTTAGTCAGCCACCAACTGTGCAAGTTCTACCACTTAAAAAGATGAGAGAGGCCTGTAATTGTCATCATAGGTAGACCTCAACTATGAGAGACAAAATGAGAAAACATATCCAGAAAATCACATTGTCTGATTTTTAAAGAATTTATTTGCAAATTATGGTGGAAAATAAGTATCTTTTTAAGTGGGAGAACTTGCACAATTGGTGGCTGACTGAATATTTTTTTTCCCCACTGTACTTACAGTTTTTCTAATAACACTGGACTCTTCTTAAACATTGTATTACACCCTTAATGCCACACGTAGGGGCCATTCACATTACATTATAGAGGTCCGTCTGACTGATACGTTTTTATAAGCTAAACAGCTATAAAAATTTAGTCAGTGGACCCAATGCTTTCAATAAAAAAATAAAGTGGACTGCATGCCCCAGTCTGCTATTTCAGACAGACAGAAAAGCATGTACTGCCACACTTTTCTGTCCTTTAAAAAAAACAGATCCGCGATGGTTCCATTTTATTTAGCATTGTTTTCTATGCGGAATGGATGCAAGCGATTAGCAGCTGTTTAAACATTGTGTTATAGCTTGTAATTTCAGCCGCTGAAGAGGGAACCCTTCCCTTCATCAGCTAAAGCCCAGCCCTTTTTTTGGCATCAAAACCACAGAGCAACGTCTTGAGGGAAAGAGAAGCCATAAGCAATACCACTGGCTAGGTACTACTATCCAGCGGAACTCTCCATAAGGTAAGTAACAACAAACTCCTCTCCGCTCCTACCAGAAATGGCTGCCACTGCATTCTTGGGTCCCAGTTGGAACGGCTCCAACCATCAAAAACAAACCAAGTTCTGGCTCCTCCCCCATGTGGGTTACCGAAATGGCTGCCACCCCTCACCCCACCTGGGCTTACCAGAAATGGCTTCTGCTCCACTCCTGGGTCCCAGCTGGAATAGCTCCAGCCACTGCCACCTCCGTTCTGGCTTCTCCCAACCCCACGGGGTTACCGCAATGATTTCCGTCCCTCCCCCCACCGGTTCCTACCAGAAATGGATGCCGCACCATTCCTGGGTCCCAGTTGGAATGGCCCAAGCCACTACCACCCCTCTTCTAGCTTCTTTCCCTTACCCCCTCCCGAGGATTACCTGCAATGGCAGCCAGCTAATACCATTAGGAGTAGTTTACACAGCTGCCCCCACGTTTGATACCCCTAATGGTATTAGGTGAAGCACATGTGGGGGGTAGCAGAGGAGCTGTCCCCAGGCACTCCAAGTTACAGCAAAAATAAAAAAAAATTGTGCTGTGACTCGAAGTGCTTGGGGACAACTCCTCTGCTACCCCCCACATGTGCTTCACTAATACGACCAGGGGTATCACATGTGGGGTGGCGCAGTTATTAGGGATTGGCTGCCCCTGACATGTGCTACCCCTAATGGCTGCCTTCCCCCCACGTGTGCTACCCCTGATGGTATTAGGTGGATCCCCACATCTGCTTTGCCCACATGTGTCATATCCCTAATGATATTAGATGAAGCACATGTGGGGAGTAGCAGAGGAGCTGTCCCCAAGCACTCCAAGTCACAGAACAAATTTTTTTTTCCAGCAGCTATACAACACAGTAGTTGTAACGCTAGGTTCACATTAGCATTTAAGTCTCAGTACTATATTCAAAAAAGTCCCCCGACTTTTCTCTCTGCCATTTCCAGTGAAAATCAGGCGGAAACTCATCGGACTCCATTGTAGCCTATGGGGTCCGCATTTAACTGCTTTTTAAGCTAGCGTGAACTTAGTGTTACACCTACTGTGTTGTGTAGCTACCAAAAAAAAAAAAAAAAAAAGGAAGGGAAGAAAAAAAAATTGTGCTGTGACTTGGAGTGCTTGGGGACAGCTCCTCTGCTACACCCCACATATGCTTCACCTAACACCATTAGGGGTAGCACACTTGGGGGAGGCAGCCATTAGTTTACCCCCAAACGTAAACTACCCCTAATGGCTTTAGCTGGCAGGTAATGCAGGTAACCCCCAGGAGGGAGGAGGGAGGGGAAAGAAGCCACAACGGGGGTGGTGGTGGTTGCAGCCTTTACAACTAGAACCCGGTGGAGTATAAACACGTCACTGCTGTATAAACACACACAGTACAGAGTGTCATAGACCATCCCTACTGTTATCTAAATAATGAACTGGGTGAAACTTGTAATTGACAGTGTGACCAGCTGATGGGATTCAAAACTGGGAGACTCCCTGCAAAACAGGATGCCAGTTTCAGTGTTAGTGTTATGGGGACCTGTGGCTGCCACTATAAAGGGAGAATTAGGACTGTCACAGTTATGTTGGTGACCTATGCCGACCACTGTTATGGAATGTACTAAGGCTGTCACACTTATTGGACTTTCAGGCTATCACTTTTATAGGCGATGTATAGCTGTCACTGTTATTTGTGGTCTATAGTTGTTCCTTTTTCAGACCCCAGAGAATAATGATCAGAGGCCCAGGGGAGGATGTTCCGGTAGTCTTCGCATCCTTGGTGACGTCCCAGACGTCATGTGGGCCAGGCCAGCTTCTTACGCATGCCTGGCTCACGTGACGTGTGGTCCAACATTGAAGAAGGCCGAAAGTAGCGGGGAGTGCGCTGGAGCCAGGGAAAGGTAAGTAACATTGTTTTTTATGTTTGTATCCTCCCCTGAGTTTCCGATCATTATACTCTGGGGTCCGAAAAGACCCCAGAGTATAATAATTGTTCATGGGTGGTCCACAATGGGGCATAATACTGTGTGCAGGGGCCACTATGGGGCATAATACTGTGTGCAGGGGCCACTATGGGGCAAAACACTGTGTGAAGGGGCCACTATGGGGCATAATACTGTGTGCATGGGCCACTATGGGGCATAATACTGTGTGCAGGGGCCACTATGGAGCATAATAGTGTGTGCAAGGGCCACTATGGGGCATAATACTGTGTGCAGGGGCCACTATGGGGCATAATGGTGTGTGCAGGGGCCACTATGGGGCATAATAGTGTGTGCATGGGTCACTATGGAGCACAATACCATGTGCAGGGGTCACTATGGGACATAATACTGTGTGCAGGGGCCACTGTGGGGCATAATACTGTGTGCAGGGGCCACTATAGGGCATAACACAGTGCGAAGGGGCCACTATGGGGCATAATACTGTGTGCATGTGCCACTATGGGGCATAATACTGTGTGCAGGGGCCACTATGGGGCATAATAGTGTGTGCAAGGGCCACTATGGGGCATAATACTGTGTGCAGGGGCCACTATGGGGCATAATAGTGTGTGCAGGCGCCACTATGGGGCATAATAGTGTGTGCAGGGGCCACTATGGGGCATAATAGTGTGTGCAGGGGTCACTATGGTGCATAATAGTGTGTGTAGGGGCCACTATGGGGCATAATAGTGCCAGCAACAAATTTCTCGGTGGATTTGCTACATAGGTCAGGGGATTTGTCCATTCCTGATACTGGGTATGATTAAGCTCAGAACTAATCCAACTGAGGGACATTCGTGGCAGTGCACTCATGTGGATATCTATGATGAATACATTGAGAAAATGTTTCCTTCAGTGGCAACAGGACAGCCAGCAAGGTGGCTCACTTGGTTCTGGACCTAAAAATGGATCAGGCATAATGCATAGTTTTATTAAGCGGTCCCAGAAACATACTTCAACTATTCCTCAAATTGAGTTTATTAAAAATGCTTGATGACAAAGAATAAATGTTGAAAGCAAAATTTCCTGTAGACAATGTTACATGCTTGCATGAATATAATACCACTGCAGTGATTGCATCATATTTGTGTTTACGTAAAAGTGCATCATATATGTACAAAAAACAGAAAGTCAGGGTCATTTTAGACATGAATGTGAATTTTTGAAAAAGATCATAGAAGTAATGGACACTTCCCAGTAACAGTTTATAAAGTAGTACATTTGGAAGTTAATTTGATTTATTATAAACACCATTCTAAGAGCACTTTTAAGAGCATTTCGTCTGCATTATACAATCTATCAAACTAGAAAGTAGTAAAATATCTTAAGTGTGATACAGCAAAAAAAATCTGTTTATGCCTACCTGTAAGTAGTGGTAGCCTCGTTCTTTTCCCTTGGCCTCCTGAAGCATAAGCATCTTGTCCTGGTGATGGCTGCCTGAGCTGGGATATGCTTCTCGTGCCTGACTGACGGTCATTGTGTGCCATGTGCTCCTTTTAAGTGTCTGCCCATCAAGGGACATAGACATTCCAGCACAGGCCAGGCATTTGCCCTCTCCACCTCCACCTTTTAGACTCTTCAAGGTTAAGTCTCTGAAGGCACTTTCAGGAGTGTCCACTCCAAAGGGAGCTCCATGCTCCATGGCATGACGAGCTGACACCAGGAAACTGCTGTCGCTGTCAAGGTTGTCATCAGAGCTCCACCACCCTGCCATCTTTGATCGGTGCTTGGGTTCAGACTTGCGATCTTTACTTTTACTCCTTTTACTGTGTCGAGGCTGGGAGTGCTGGTAGCCTTCTCCTCCACGTCCTTCATACCTAGTGCCATTGTATTCTCGCTTCGAAGGTGTCTCCAAGGAATGTGATTTGGCAAACAATTTTTGGACTGAGTGCACAAGGTGGCGAATGCGACTTGGACTCTCACTGCGCTGTTCTGTGGTGCTGGTTCGTTGGTACTGCAAGGTATGGAAGCCATCATGATGCAGGGGTAGCTGTTTCTCAAACTGATCCAACAGAGTAGGTGGCAAGCGATTTATCTTGCTGGAGGTATGAGCAATGGCAGCCATACATTCATCACAGTCGAACTGCTGAGGGTTGTGGTGCATTCTGGGGTAAGTACCACCACTGGAGGACCGTGGCTCAGGCATGCTCACAGGGCCACCAGGGCAATCTGGTGTCACGCCAGCACTCCTAGAAGGGCAATAGTGCAGATCAAGGGAACAAGACTCAGAGGCGCTACGGGGATAAGACTTGCGAAAGTCTGGTCCGTGATGAGGAAAATCCAATGCTCTCTCTCGTGTTTGTGGGATGCAATGACATGGAGGCTGTGATTGGCTGCCTTCCCCATGGTAACCTTTCATCCTGTTAATACTGAATCAGCGGCATCTTTCCTGCCTCTCCCATCTTTCTGGGATTACCTATGATAACAAGGAAGCATAAATTAGTACTGGCTCATCTATATTCATACATATGTATCTGTACATAAACTACGATCAAGGACAAATGTTTTTAAATAATAAGTATATTTATACTAGTTACTAAACATCAACAGTATGAAAATGTACCATGTTACTAACGGTATAATAAAATTAAATTACTAAAATGGGTTCTCTGCTTTTTACAATTCCTACTTGTTAAAAGGACCTCTTAAAAATAAGGATGAATCATTCTCCCTGCTGTAATCCCTAGCAATCAGTTGTAATTCAGCAGAAATTGTTTATTTTCCCCACATCTCCACTGCAGGGGAAATTAGGATTACACATTGGCTATTCAAATCAATAGATTGTCTGTTTAAATGAATAACAGGACAGGTCCTCCAAACTTTAGACATACTTTTTAACTTTTCTTCACCAAGAGGGGAGGATTCTGAACAGAAGACCCCCTATACGAAATCCCAATGAATTAGATTAATATGTGCTTTCTAAGGTAGACAACTGTGCGGGGTCTAGGTGTCGGACCCCCAGAGATCTCAAACTGATGACCTATCCTATCATGGGTGTGTGACTGAGGCAAACAGGATCTCCTCTTTTCTATGCGTAGTGTATAGCAGCTAGTCTCCACCTCCTCTAAAAGAAAAACCGCTGATATATAAGACATACAGTATATTGACTAGAAATCCTGATATTTCTAATGCACAAATATGACAGCTTATACTGAAAATTAACCCAGAATGATAGATAAACGTAACCCCTTCCCGACATCCGCCGTAATAGTATGTTATATATAATAGAATTATACAGCATTAAGGCCCCCAGCGCCTCAGTCAAAGCTGACCGAGGCATCATTTTCGCAAGAGATCCAGGGCCGGCGATCTGTTGCCATGACAGTCGGGAGCCTATTACAGACATGCCATTTATTTGAATAACAAGTTGCTCTATGCAGCCTTTCATACAAATGTCAGTATTTTGCAATGTATTAGTAAGCAGACCCCCTGGGGTTCAAGACCCCCTAGGGGGTCTAAAAATGACAGTATAAAAAAAAAAAAAAAAAAACCAAAAAAAAAAAAATTTAAAAAATGTAAAAAAAAATTACAAATTCACCCCCCTTTCCCTAGAATACATATAAAACAAAAAAAAAAAAAATACGGCAGGTCTGCAAACATCTAAAAATATTTTTCCCATATGGTGAACACCGTAGCGGGGAAAAAAAAATCAAAAATGCCAAACCAATGTTTTTTTCCTGTTTTGCCTCTGATTTTGGCCCATGAAAAAAAGACGCCCTATGCCTGTATACGGAAATATAAAAAAGTTACGCGTGTCAGAATATGGAGACTTTTTTTTTTTTTTTTGCAAAGTTTTGAATTTAAAATGTAAATAAAAATATATAAATTTGGTATCCCTGGAATCATAGTTATAGGGTTTGGAAGGCGGGGAATGGAGGGCTGTCAGTCACTGACAGGATCATCTTCATGATTAGAGAACAGTTTCTAAGCACAGAAAGAGCAAACATATGAAGAAATCAAATATAAGTTATACTGAAACTTTTCCTACAAAACTATATTTCAATCTAGTCAGCAATATACCAAGCTGCCATGCTGACTAGAGACTGGACTGCATTTACAGTGTTACAGGTTTGCTTTAAAGCAAAATAATCCAGTCAAATGTAGTCACGTGAAAATAAATTTGTTAATGTTTTCCCTAACAGTGTATAGGATACAATATAACCAAATACTTCACCATAGAAAATATCCTGAAAGTTCTACATCAGATTCTTCCTAAAAATCCTGATGACCTGATAGTTTGCCCTATTGTAAGCCGTGTACCGGGGTGGGCTCCCCAGGATACAGTGAAGTCACGAACAAAGGAAGGGACTCCAAATCAATTTAGTAAAAACAAGAATTTACTTAGTGTAGTAACACCTATTTACCAGAAAAACATTCTCAACTATTTACATACACTCAGCCAGTAAGCTGAGACCCTGGTGTTGTACAGCGCGGTGCCCTCTAATGTGCGCCTCCAATACACTCCAAGCTTTTACCTATCTGCAGGTTGCAACTAACCAGCCGCTTGTTACCTTTTTATCCCCCTAGTCACAAGAACAATTCAGTGAGTGCAATAGGGGCACCGGCGGTATAACACAAGAGCTTACAAACTTATCAAAATACCCCTATTCCCAAAAAACAAAGTACAACCGAGTAAATATAGGTCAGCTTGCAAGCCAAATAAATGTGACAATGTATAAAATGTCGCTTCTAGACTTCCTTAGTCCTTACTACCAAATAGGTAGATAATTCACCAGTAGTGTGGCCTGTGAAGATGAATATGCCTAACTAGTCTAACTACAGGCCCTTACTCAGTCCCAAGCAAAACAATGTAATGCGGTGCATGCACGATTACTTCTCTTACTGATCCAGGTTTGTTGTGTACCTTTTAGCCTTGGTCTGGAACAACTGGAAGCGGGGCTCATCCAGAAAACATGCGATCTCACTGACAGGGCCACTTCTCAGCCAGGTCCTTGATAGCAATCTTCAACTTAGGATGCTGTCTGAACAAACCCTGGAACAGTCTCTGCTTCAGCACCACCTTGCTATACAGTATTTATGAACCCTTAGGAATCCTCCTTCTCTCTCACTTCAGTCCTTCTTCTTCTAAAAGCTCAAAGCACACTCCTAAGATGGCTGCCACACACACCCTGCTCCTTCTTGTACCACCTCTGCAGAACAAGGTCTCCAGGTCACTACTCCAGGGAATTACAGAATTACAGTCCTTCCCATTTCTTAGGCAACAGTGGCCTCTGGAGGTCAAACACACAAATGTCAGTTTATTAAAAAAAATAAACTTATTTATAGAAACAGGTACATTCATAACATGAGGGCTGTTTCCCCATCTTAGACTATATCCTCTCTATTTCATAATCTGATTTAAATTAACCCACAATACATTCTCTCCACTTATTTATGGAGGCAGCTAGCCTGAAGTGTGCCACATAGTAACCTCACAAAAGAACTCCTTATATACTGAAGATTTTTCTAAAACAGGTATAAAATCTAGTTCAGGTCTGCTATTAATAAATATGTGAATAACAAGCCATACCAATGTACTGTATATATGAAAATACCCCTCTCCCACCTGCTTACTTGTCTTTACCTATTGTCCCTATAAAAGGCATAACCAAAATAAAGCATTGTTGTGCCCATCTACTCTACAAATGTCACCTTTCACAAGTTTGAAAATGCTTTTTCATTTATTAGGTGATATATAAAGCTTTTTACAGCTGCTTGCACATTTCTGAACAGGCCACTAATATGCAAATAACAATGGGAGAATATGAAGCTCTTCAGAAAAGCTAGCTTAGCAACAGACCACTAATAAGAGTCAATGAAAAAGAAATAAGGCTAGGAGAGGATGAAACTCTTCAGAAAAGCTAGCCTGATAAAAGACTACTAATAAGAGTCATAGGAATAGAAATAAGGCTAGCAGAATATGAAACTCTTCAGAAAAGCTAGCCTGATAAAAGACCACTAATAAGAGTAATAAGAATGATGATAAAAATAGGAATATAGGAAAGTCTTCAAAAAAGCTAGCCTAGTAAAAGACCAATAAGAGTCATAGGAATGCAAGTATGAATAGGAGATTAGGAAATTATTCAGATTATTCTAGCCTAGTACAAGACCACTAATAACAGCCAAAGAAATAAAGATAGGAGAATAAGAAACTCTTCAGAAAAGATAACCTACTAACTGACCACTAATTGAAGTAATAAGAATAGTGATAAAAACAGAATAGGAAACTCTTCAGAAAAGCTAGCCTAGTACAAACCACTAATAAAACTCATAGAAACACAAACATGAATGTAAAAATAGGAAACTCTTCAGGAAAACTAGTCTAGTAACAGACCACTAATAAGAGACATAGGAATGGTGATAAGAATAGGAGAAAAGGAAACTCTTCAGAAGAGCCAGCTTGATAACAGACCAATGATAAGAGTCATATGAAAGGTGATAACAATAGGAAAATAGGAAACTTCAGAAAAGCTATCCTAGTAACATATCACTAATGAAAGCAATGCATTCATCATAGCAATGCTGATAAATTGAGTGAGATGGGCAAACCTCTTGTAACGTCTCTGCCGTTTCGGGTCTCGGCACCGCCCTCCGCTCGCACGCTGTGGCGAAGGAGGCGTCTTCAATTTGGTTCTTTGTGTAAGTTTCTTGATGCTCAGTCTGAACATGGCCCTAATCAGTGTAATGGATTTCTAACCACTCCCGTGTAATTAGGAACATTTCTCTCTGGCTGCATAGAGTTAATCTCTTCCTGGCCTGAGTGATTGACAGCCTGTGTACCTATCAGCTCTGGGGCTGGTCCCAGACTTTCTATAAACAGGTTGTCAGCCCTCACATGGCTGCCGGTTATTACACTTGTGTTTTGCCTGCTCTCTTACTATACTCCTTGATACTTTGTTACTTGATTCTCTGACCCTTTGGCTTGCCCCTGACTATTCTCTTGGATTTTGACTTTGTACTGCTTTGCTCGTTTGTTACTGACCCCTTGGCTAGCTGACCTCCCTTTGTTGTTGTGTGTCTTGTCTGTGTTCTATGTGATCACTTATTATAAGGAGGGACTGTCGACGTGGTTGCTGGCTGTCACCTAGGACAGATCGGGCAAGTTAGCCAGGGACAGTGGGGGGATTCAGCTTAGGGTCCACTGTCTCGTTGTGCCCCTCCCCCCTAGTTCTCCAGCAGCTTCTGGGGAATCGCTCCTCTAGTGATTCCCTTACACCTCTCACGATTTGTTTTGGGTGGTTCGGGACAAAGATTAGTTTCGGTTTTGGTATGACCCACACCTTAACCCCTTTCTGACATCCGCCGTACGATTACTGCAGATGTTGGGTATTTAAATATGAAAAACATACACATTAGGTATCCGAGTGCCCGAAAATGCCCAGTCTACAAACTTATAAATATGGTGAGAGCAGTAGTAGGAGAAAATCAAAATAGACTAACCGACATTTTTTTCCGACTCTCAAAAAAATTTAATAGAAAGCAATCAAAGTAAAAGACATTCCCCACGATTTAACGTTTGGCAATGTACAAAAAAATTTCCTAACGGGAGATGACAATGTATAGTTGCAGCCGCCAGCATCAGAAGCAACGAAAACGTGTCTGTCACTACCACCACCAGTGCCACTACCCCCACCCTGTGATTTTCCCCTTTGGATGTTGTGCCAGCTCAATGGCTGCAATTGTTACTATCACCACTGCTACCACCCTCTTCATCTGATGTCGCCTTCTTAACCTGATCCGATTACCAGGACCTATCTACAAAAGAATTATTGTAAGCAATGTCATCATCTTCCCTTCTTTTTTATAACACATCGTCATGGCCAAGCACACCCTCAGAATTTCCCCCTAGCTCCCCTATCAGAATGACTACCAGTAGTAGTAGTGAAACACTCCCTGCCACTACTACCTCCACCACTATCATGTCTTCCTCCTCTGCTTGCACACAATGCTGACTGTTAGCATCCAGCTCATTAAAAAGGAAGGAAGACTACTCTGACTAGGAGAAATAGATTGCTCAGCAGGTGCTGCATCACTACCAGGTATCTGTGTCACTGAAGAATGTGAAGAAAACACGGTTGACAGTCCAGAAAGGCCCTGCAGTAAATTACGTGTTATGTAGGAGGAGGAGGAACGCACAGAAGCTTGACTCAAAATCATATCCCTCTTGGATGCAATATCCTCCTGTGACAGACATGAGAAAGCTAAATAAACTGAAAACTTCATCTTCATTAGGAAGTACAACAATTTTGCAGTTACTGATGGTGCCACCAAAATCAGTAACAGTCTTGCTCTTGCTACCCACATTCTTACTGTTAGCAGTAGTACTTGCACAAGTGATTCCGTCTCCCCTTCATTTTGTTTGTCACCTGCTGTGTTTTTTTCTAGTAATTTTTTAATGCACACAGGCAGTGCTTAATTATTACATATACTATATATATACAGTGCCTTGTGAAAGTATTCGGCCCCCTAGAACTTTTCAACCTTTTGCCACATTTCAGGCTTCAAACATAAGGATGTAAAATATAAATTTTTTGGTGAAGAATCAACAACAAGTGGGACACAATCGTGAAGTGGAACAAAATTTATTGGATATTTTAAACTTTTGTAAAAAATAAAAAACTGAAAAGTGGGGCGTGCCAAATTATTCGGCCCCTTTACTTTCAGTGCAGCAAACTCACTCCAGAAGTTCAGTGAGGATCTCTGAATGATCCAATGTTGTCCTAAATGACTGATGATGATAAATATAATCCACCTGTGTGTAATCAAGTCTCCGTATAAATGCACCTGCTCTGTGATAGTCTCAGGGTTCTGTTTAAAGCGCAGAGAGCATCATGAAGACCAAGGAACACACCAGGCAGGTCCGTGATACTGTTGTGGAGAAGTTTAAAGCCAGATTTGGATACAAAAAGATTTCCCAAACTTTAAACATCCCAAGGAGCACTGTGCAACCAATCATATTGAAATGGAAGGAGTATCAGACCACTGCATATCTACCAAGACCCGGCCGTCCCTCTAAACTTTCATCTCAAACAAGGAGAAGACTGATCAGAGATGCAGCCAAGAGGCCCATGATCACTCTGGATGAACTGCAGAGATCTACAGCTGAGGTGGGAGAGTCTGTCCATAGGACAACAATCAGTCGTACACTGCACAAATCTGGACTTTATGGAAGAGTGGCAAGAAGAAAGCCATTTCTCAAAGATATCCATAAAAAGTCTCCTTTAAAGTTTGCCACAAGCCAAATGGGAGACACACCAAACATGTGGAAGAAGGTGCTCTGGTCAGATGAAACCAAAATCGAACTTTTTGGCTACAATGCAAAACGATATGTTTGGCGTAAAAGCAACACAGCTCATCACCCTGAACACACCATCCCCACTGTCAAACATGGTGGTGGCAGCATCATGGTTTGGGCCTGCTTTTCTTCAGCAGGGACAGGGAAGATGGTTAAAATTGATGGGAAGATGGATTGAGCCAAATACAGGACCATTCTGGAAGAAAACCTGTTGGAGTCTGCAAAAGACCTGAGACTGGGACGGAGATTTATCTTCCAAGACAATGATCCCAAACATAAAGCAAAATCTACAATGGAATGGTTCACAAATAAACGTATCCAGGTGTTAGAATGGTCAAGTCAAAGTCCAGATCTGAATCCAATCGAGAATCTGTGGAAAGAGCTGAAAACTGCTGTTCACAAACGCTCTCCATCCAACCTCACTGAGCTCCAGCTGTTTTCCAAGGAAGAATGGGCAAGAATTTCAGTCTCTCGATGTGCAAAACTGATAGAGACATACCCCAAGCGACTTGCAGCTGTAATCGCAGCAAAAGGTGGCGCTACAAAGTATTAACTTAAGGGGGCCGAATAATATTGCACGCCCCACTTTTCAGTTTTTTATTTTTTACAAAAGTTTAAAATATCCAATAAATTTCGTTCCACTTCACGATTGTGTCCCACTTGTTGTTGATTCTTCACCAAAAAATTAAAATTTTATATCCTTATGTTTGAAGCCTGAAATGTGGCAAAAGGCTGAAAAGTTCAAGGGGGCCGAATACTTTCGCAAGGCACTGTATACAGTATATATGTAATGTAATGTTTTGAACTTTTGACTTTCAGCCTCCATATCTCACTTTCCACTACAAACGTGAAACTACTATCATTTTATAGACAATCATCTCATACCTAAATTTGACTTGCAACTATTTAGCATATGATTAGTTATGCATATTTTGTCATGTAACCGCATTGTTACTGTTTTGCTCCTAAAAATCTAAATTTAAATTTTTATTATTTTGTAAATCCACCTTTGGCTTTCAACTCTGCCTGAATCTTTCTGGGAATGCTCTCGATCAGATTCAAGAATATATCGACCAAAATCTGATCCCAGGTCAGTGTTGGTGCATACTCGTCGAATCACTTGCGTATGAATACAGCATTTCCTTCAACTCTACCCACAAGTGTTTGATTAGGTTGAGGTCTGGGGACTCTGGGGGCCAATCCAGCACCTCTACTTCATTGTCATTGAACCATTTCTTTGCTAATCTTGACGTATGCTTCTGGTCGCTGTCCTGGTGGAACAAGTTAGACTGTATATTGGGTGAACAACAAGAAACCGCTTGTATATAACAAAGTTATTTTTTTATGATTTCTGCAGGCACTTTGCTGTTAACATTTTTCAATTTTCGTTTTTGACTCCCTGCCTTCCAAATCCCATAACTTTTTTATTTTTCCATTCATAGAGCCATATGAGGGCTTAGTAATTGCGGGACAAATTGATCTTCATAACGGTACCATTTATTATTCTGTACAATGTACTGGGAAGCTGGAACAAAATTCAGACTTGAAATTCGGTGGAATTGGAGAAAAAGTGCATTTGTGTGACTTTCTTACAGACTTTGTTTTTACATCGTTCACTCTGCAGCCAAAATGACATGTCACCTGTATTTCATGTTTTGGTACGATTCCAAGGATACCAAACATAGTTTTATTTACATTTTAACCCTTTAACAAAGATCTAAAACTTTGCAAAAACAAAATTCTTCTAAAAGCCGCCATATGCTGACACCCATATTTCCATGTACGGGGATGCACATTGCGTCTTCTTTGCAAGGCCAGGTGTACTTTTTAGCTATACTATTTTGGGGACTGTCTATTGCTTTGGTCACTTTTTATTTAAATTTTTATCAGAGGCGAAACAGCGAAAAAATGTTGGCTCAGCAAATTAGATTTTTTTTTTTCCCAATACGGCGTTCAACATGTGGGAAAAACATTTTTATACGTTTTGTAGACCAGGCGTTTTTGGACACAGGGATCCCTAATGTGTTTGTGTTTCACAGTATTTAAGTGCTTTTACATTAATTTTTAATATTTTTTTTGTTTTACTTTTTTTTTTTTATTGCATTTATTAGACTCTCTAGGGCAGGGGTCGGCAACCCCCGGCACGCGTGCCACTCGTGAGGCTTATTTCCCTGGCACGGCAGCGGAGCCCTCACCCAGCAGCTTCGATTGGACCAAACATGGCCGAAACGAAACTGCTATTATTATACTGTAGTGTCTCGTCAGACCCCCGAGTATAATAAGCGGAGACTTAGGAGAAGTGTTGAAACATAAAAAACAATGATACTCACCTTGCTCCCTGCGCTACGCGGCGGCTCTGTGCTCTGCAGGCGCTTCTGACAGCTGACAGGGCCTCAGGGGTCATGTCCGGCGTCATTACGCATAATGACGCGACGTGACCCCAGAGACCCAATCAGCGGTCGCTGACTACAGGCAGAAGCGCCGACGAGAACACAGCGGCTGCGGAGCGTAGAATGGTTAGTACATTGTTCTTTTATGTTTGTCACCTCTTTTGGTCCTGCACTTATTATACTCGGGGGTCTGAAAAGAGCTATGGAACATAATACCGTGTGCAGGGACCACTATAGGCCCTAATACCGTGTGCGGGGACTGCTATGGGACCTAATACCGTGTGCGGGGACCGCTATATGACATAATACCGTGTGCTGGGGTCTCTATGTGACATAATACGGTGTGCAGAGGCTGTTATGGGATATAATACCTTGTGCAGGGGCTGCTATTGGACATTATTCTGTATAACGGTGTGTTTTCTGCATTAAGGATGTGTTTTTGCACAGAAAACACAGGCATTTTTTTTTTGTACAAAAATGCACCATGTGAACGCAGTTTTACATTGAAGTAAAAGTTCCAGTGGCCTAAGACTATATCTGCCTCCAGATACATAATGTGTTACCACCCTGTGGGTGCTGCCATACGGTGCTCCTGGACACATACATTTACCACTAATTGCGGGATGTACATGGACTTTCATTGCTTCTAATAGGAAAGTACAGGTGCGTCCCAGGAAATAGCAGTAAACGCATGCGTCCTAAAGCATCTGGTGGCAGCACTTCTGTGTTATGGTTTGTGGTATATGACTTTAGTTTAGGGGTCGTCAGACTTACAAATGACCGGCACTCCGAGTACCTCATCTTTGATTTTTTTAATTAAAATTGGCACACCGAACAAAAAAGGTTGCCTACCCCTGCTCTAGGGGGTCTGATCAATAATGTAATGTATTACAATGCTAATGCATTGCAAAATATCAGCATTTGTATGCATACAAATCAATGGCAGACAAGCAGGGCTGTGGAGTCGGAGTCGGAGTCGTGGAGTCGGAGTCGGCGCCTATTTTGGTGGAGTCGGAGTCGGAATAAAATGGACCGACTCCGACTCCCAAAATATATAATAAATTGGTACAGTTAGTAGTACAATGTAGTATGTGCTGAATATATTTTCATAAGAAATTGGGAAAATGATGAAATGTTGAAAATGATGAAATGTCCTGTAAAGGTCTGTTCTATTCCTCATATAATGATGGGACTGAGTTCTGAGTGAACCTATAAGGTTTAGGCGGGCTGTGGAGTCGGAGTCGTGGAGTCGGAGTCGGTGCCTATTTTGGTGGAGTCGAAGTCAGAGTCGGAGTCAGGGGAAATTGAGGAGTCGGAGTCGGAGTCGGGGCTTTGGCGTACCGACTCCACAGCCCTGCAGACAAGCCTGGGAGTCTTCAATAGGCTCCCGGCTGTCATGGTAATGGGGCGCATATCTGTTTATCCGGAGTGCCATGGTTATATGACCGGGGCTTTGTGATGTCTTTATGATGCAAAGCTTTCCTATTGAACACTCTGAGTTTGCTATCGTTATCCTCATTGGCTGCTCTCACGTGGGTCTCCATGGGTGGATGATTGACATCTCTATTAACCAATCATCACACTCTTACCTCACTAAGGGGGCGATCAGAGGGTGGAGTTTCCCACATTTATACCCGCGAGGCGCCAGTGGTATTGGCGGCGTTATCATGAGTACTGGTTCCCACCATCAGGGAGCTGGAAAATGCAGTTTTCACTGCACTACACTTAATTTACGGCTTTGTTTTTATGGCTGTTTATCATCCACTTCTCCTAGTGAACCCCTTTAGGATTATATAAGGTGGAAAATGCGTTGAGGTTACGAGATTATCACTGCAGTCTGCTACCTACCGTGCAACTTATCTCTCTACATGTATGGTAGCCAGGTCATCTTTACCTGGTCTACTATATCTTTCCTGGAGTGAGCACCATCATTGCTCCTCTAATCGACTTTGGTGTCTTAATAGCATGTTATCAGATTTATATGTGGATGTATACTTTTTATCTTAGAAAACATTAAAATTTATGTTTGAATTTAGTTTTTCCTCTGCCACACATTCTCAGTGATCAGTAGAAAGGTATGTTTAAAAATTTGTATAAAGATTAAACTGCTGTACTGCTCGAGCGTCAGACAATATTAAATTATTGCCAATGAAAGGGTTAACTATCTGTGTAAGCAGCATAGATTCTCCCAGTTATTGTCTATGAACCTGTGTTTTGTCTATTATTATGCTTACTTTTATAGGGCCATCATATTCCACAGCGCTTTACAGACATTGACAGTCACTGTCCCATATAGGGCTCACAATCTATATTCCCTATCAGTATATCTTTGGAGTGTAGGAGGAAACAGGAGTACCTGGAGGAAACCCATGCAAACACAGAGAGAACATACAAACTCCTTGCAGAAGTGGTCCTTGGCAGGATTCGAACCCAGGACTCCAATTCTGCAAGGCTGCAGTACTAACCACTGAGCCAACGTGCTGCCCTGTTTATTGAATTCTAGCACTAATCTGCCTGTGTCATTTCTTGATTCTCTGAGTTCTCCTAGACCCCTAACTATTGCTGGAATTCCTATTGCTTTTTCTGAACTGTTCTATAGCCAGGGGCGTAACTACCGGGGTAGCAGTGGTAGCGACTGCCACAGGGCCCGGAACATTACGGGGCCCGGAGCCCTGTGGCAGTCGCTACCGCGAACCCCACAATCACTGCTATCGTTATACTCCGGGGCCTTTTGAGACCCCGGAGTATAACGATCGGGGGCCCAGGGGAGGTGAGCGAATATAAAAAACACTGTAACTCACCTATCCGCCGCTCCGCAGGCTTCGGGCCTGTATGGTGACGTTCCAGACGTCAGCCGACGTCATTATGCGTCGCGACGCCGGCCTGGATCGCGCGAAATCCGGTCCGACATTGAAGATGGCCGAAGCAGCGCACGGGAGGGCACCGGACCGAGGAAGAGGTAAGTTGCAGTGTTTTTTATGTTTGTATCGTCCCCTGGGTCTCCGATCATTATACTCTGGGGTCTGAAAAGACCCCAGAGTATAATAATCGTTCATGGGTGGTCCACTATGGGGCATTATACTGTGTGCAGGGGACACTATGGGGCAAACTACTGTGTGCAGGGGCCACTATGGGGCAAACTACTGTGTGCAGGGGCCACTATGGGGCAAACTACTGTGTGCAGGGTCTACTATGGGGCAAACTACTGTGTGCAGGGGCTACTATGGGGCAAACTACTGTGTGCAGGGGCCACTATGGGGCAAACTACTGTGTGCAGGGGCCACTATGGGGCAAACTACTGTGTGCAGGGGCTACTATGGGGCAAACTACTGTGTGCAGGGGCCACTATGGGGCAAACTACTGTGTGCAGGGGCCACTATGGGGCAAACTACTGTGTGCAGGGGCTACTAGGGGGCAAACTACTGCATGCAGGGGCCACTATGGGGCATAATATTGTGTGCAGGGGCCACTATGCTGCATAATACCGTGTTCAGAGGCCACTATGGGGCATAATACCGTGTGCAGGGGCCACTATGGGGCATAATACCGTGTGCAGGGGCCACTATGGGGCATAATAGTGTGCGCAGGAATGCGGTTTGTGTGTGGGGGGGGTTGGGGGCAGTGGTTTGGGGGCTGCGGCTTGGGGGGGGGCCCCATGTCAAATGTTCGCCTTGGGGCCCAGCCATTCCTAGTTACGCCACTGGCTATAGCCTATGATGCAGTGAGGTGGATCACAGATCTATTTGCATGTCCACCATTTACAGCAACTAAAGGCTGTAAAGATGAATGCACAAGCTTTTTATACACTATCAGTACCAGAAGCTGGCAGATGTTGCTACCACGTCACAGACATGTGTGAGGCAATAAACACGTGTATGCTCCGGCAGCTCAGGAACTGACCTTACTGTGTCTTGAACCCTTGATTTCCCAGCCATGTTCTGCAGCCTTGACCATTATGCCACTGAAGAAGCCTGTTTCTTTTTTGCCTTGCTTAGCCTGGACTTTTGGAATGATTAGCTTAGGGATCGCACCTGCTCTGTGGCCAATCACAGTATAGCAATCCCTATATAAACCCACAGCTTACTCCATCCTATGCCTGATTATTCAAAAAATAATAATAATAATAATAATAATAACTTTATTTATATAGCGCCAACATATTCCATAGCACTTTAAAAATCAGAGGACACATGAACAGACAATATGAGACATTACAATGTGACAAAAAATAAACATATCAAACAATAGGAGTGATGGCCCTGCTCGCAAGAGCTTACATTCTGTGAGGAGATAGGGGGACACAAGAGGTCAGAGGGCTTCTTTGCTACCATGGTCCAGCCATCTTTTAATAGAAAAGGTTATGTAACTGAAGCTGTATGAACCCATCACCAGCCTGTATCTGTGAATAAACAGTACTGTTTAAGTACTGTGCCATTGCCTCACCAATTGGATTCCAGATCAGATAACTAGCACCGTTACATAATAATCAGCCCAACATGGATGCCAGAGGGGCTGAGTGTGCCTTGTCACAGCATGCATTCCAGATCTCAGAATTGTATAACCATGTGTACAACCTTCAAAGACAATTAAATGAAGTGAAAACTCAAGTCGCTGAAATGGAAGGACAAGTACATGAATTGCGTGCAAATTCTGCTGCTGTCAGTGCCACGTCTCAAGTTTATCGGATTCCACTACCTGAAAAATTTGGTGGAAAGAGACATTTCTACCGAGGATTTCTTCATCATTGCCGGATGCTTTTTTTTCTGCGCATTCCTCTCAGTTCCCTACTGATAGGTCCAAAGTTGTGTTCATCCTGCTAATAGACGATGCATAAGCATGGGCATCACCCTATTTAGAACAAGATCATGCCATTTTAGATGATTTGAAGGACTTTCTTGCAGCAATGAATCTAGTATTTGATGAACCCAACAGCTGCGCCACTGCTAAGGGGACTTTGCGTGTTCTTCGTCAGGGAAGACACTCTGTTGCAGAGTATGCTGCAGAGTTTCAACACTGGGCTTCTGATGTTTCCTGGAACAACTCCACACTAAAATGGTGGTTCTATGGAGGACTTTCTGAATCAGTTAAAGATGAACTTGTTAAAATAGAACTTCCAGCCAACTTTGAGGAGTATATAAGATTATGCATCCGCATTGACCAAAGACTCTTGGAAAGAAAGCAAGAAAGATGGAACTATTATGATCTGGGCACCTTCTCCCATTTACCAGAGGGTCGTTTTCTGCCAAAGATGCAGACACCTTCTCAAACAAGATCTGCCCTAGAACCTATGCAAGTGGATGCTATCCGGGGACCAATTTCGAATGCTGAAAAACGTTGTCGCCTTGCTGAAAGACTATGCCTTTATTGTGGACAACCTGGACATTATGTTCTTGACTGCCCTAATAAACCTCAACAGGCAGTTGCTGCAACTGAAATTAGACCAAATTCGGAGTCTTGACCCCACTGTGTTTCGCTTAGTCTGGTGACACAGCCTCTGTTTTCCACCACACCATGTCCTTATAATATGACTTCTAACCGACCTCATTTCACCTTACCAGTTCAGCTTTCTTATGGATCTTACAAGTTGTCCACTACAGCAATGTTGGATTCCGGGGCAGCTGAAAATTTTATGGACTTTAAGTTTGCATTTGATAATTTTTAATAATTAATAATTAATTATTGATTATAATTATATTGAGCACAGTCCAAGATCTTCACTAGTTGAATTAGTGACATTTGATGGGTCACCTTTAAATTCTGGTCCTGTTACTCATGAAACTACCGAACTGGAATTGATTCTGGTCATGAGGAGAGGATTTGTTTCCAGTTAATATCTTCACCAATATTTCCAGTAATTTTGGGCATACCATGGCTCAGCATCCATAATCCTTCAATAGACTGGAAGTCAGGAAATGTAACTTTCCCTTCTGAATATTGTCAACAAAATTGTCAACTGAAGCAGTTAATTCCTTCCCAGGTGGGAGCTACTGAAAGCTCTATCACTAACTCTGTAGAATTACCTGAACCGTATGAGGAATTTAAAGATGTGTGTGACAAAAGGAATGCTTACCAGCTACTTCCTCATTGCACTTATGATTGTCCTATTGAACTTTTACCAGGTGCATCCATACCTTATGGACGCATCTATCCACTTGCAGAGATGGAACTGAAGGTCCTAGATGAGTACATCAAGGAAAATCTGGCCAAAGGATTTATACGGCATTCCACTTCTCCAGCAGGAGCACCTATATTCTACTTGTACCAAAGAAAGACGGCACACTATGTCCTTCTATTGACTATAGAGAACAAAACCAAATAACCATCAAAAATCGTTACCCTCTTCCGCTTATTCCAGAATTACTTGAGAGATTACGGTCAGCAAAGATCTTTACCAAGCTGGATCTATGAGGGGCATACAATCTTTTCCGTAAACTACCTGGTGACGAGTGGAAGACAGCATTTCGAACACACTACAGGCATTTTGAATACCTTGTCATGCCATTTGGACTTTGCAATGCCCCAGCGACATTTCAACCTTTCATCAATGATGTCTTCTGAGATCTGCTGGATCAATTTGTGGTGACGTATTTGGATGACACATTAATATACTCTGAGAACCTTGAAGAACATCGTAAGCAGGTTACCATGGTTTTGGGGTACAGAAATTCTACAGGATTGCGAATGGACCCCAGTAAGATCCAAGCTATTTTAGACTGGTCTTCTCCCAAGAATGTCAAGGAGGTCCAAAGATTTGTTGGCTTTGCAAATTTCTACCGCAAATTTATTAGGAATTTCTCAAAGGCTATTAGTCCAATAACACAACTAACCCAGAAAGGAATTCCTTTGAAATGGTCTTCAAGTGCAGATGACGCACTTAAAGACACTTTTTACTTCTGCTCCTATCTTAGTTCATCCTAATACAGACCTCCTATTTATAGTTGAAGTGGATGCTTCAGATTCGGCAGTAGGAGCAGTATTGTCCCAAAGAGTTCGGGATAAACAGTTGCTTCATCCCTGTGCTTTTTTCTTCTGCCTGATGTCACCTCCTGAAAGAAACTATGACATTGGGAATAAAGAATTACTGGCAATTAAAAAAGCATTCACGGAATGGAGGCATCTTCTTGAAGGAGCATCTCATGTGGTGCAGGTTCTTAAGGATCACCGAAATCTTGGATTTATCAGAAAAGCCAAAAGACTTTCTGGTAAACAGGCTAGATGGTCTTCATTTTTTTTAAGATTTAATTTCATCATTTCTTACAGACCTGGATCCCGCAATGGAAAAGCAGACACCTTATCCTGGATGTTTTCTGAAATAACGCAAGATGACACATCCGAAATCACCATCTTACCTGCTAAGAATTTTGTGGGGGCAACCATTTGCAAAGGTATACTTCAGAGGATTAAAAAAGGTTATAGTGGAGACCCTTTCCTTAATCATCCCCCCACAGATATAGATTTGGCTTTCAAAGACGGGGTTTGGACTCTTGATCAGTGTGTTTATGTTCCTGAGACTACTCGATTAGAAATTCTGCACCTTGTTCATGACTCTAGACCCGCAGGTCACATGGGAGTCAAAAAAGCCAACGAACTTTTGTCCTGCTCATTTTGGTGGCGTAACTAAATACCAGATGGATGTCAAATAGTATGTTTCTTCCTGTCAAACCTGTGCTAGGAATAAGACCCCTCATTCCTCAACAGTAGGTTTACTTCAGCCTCTTCCTATTCCATCTCATCCTTCGAGACTGTGGAATTGGTCATTCGAGAAGTTTTCTGCCTACATGGCATAACCGACAATGTAGTTTCTGACCGTGAGGAACAGTTTACCTCAAAGTTCTGGAAGAGTTTTTGTGCCACACTAGGAATTGAAGTGAACTTATCTTCTGCTTTTCATCCACAGTCTAATGGCCAAACTGAGTGTACTAACCAAACCCTCGAACAGTATTTGCAGTGTTATACAAGTTACCTCAAGGGTGATTGGGTGAATTTTCTTGCTAAGGCGGAATTTGCTTATAACAACTCCCAGCATTCTTCTACGTCTCAGAGTCCATTTTTTGCCAATATGTGTTTCCATCCCACATTCATTCCTAATCTTCCAATTTCTTCTTCAGTTACTGCTGTCACCGACAGACTGTCTACCTTGAAGCAAGTTCTAGAAATTATTGACAAACACCCTGCATGAAGCTCAGGATCACTATAAGAAAACTGCTGATAGACATTGCAAGTCTTTCCCTTCCTTTGGTATAGTGGAAAAAGTATGGCTCACTACAAAAAACTTGAAGCTCAAGATACTTTCAACCAAGCTAGGTCAGAAATGTATTGGACCATTTGAAATTGTGGCTCAAATTAATCCTGCAGCGTTTCGTTTAAAACTTCCAGACACTATGCGGATTCACTCTGTTTTTCATTCCTCCCTTCTCAAGCCTTTTATGCAAAATCCATTCCCAGTACGTAACTTGCCTCCACCTGACCCAGTTATTGTTGAAGGAGAAGAGGAATATGTTGTCGAAAATATTTTGGATTCTAGAATTTTTCAAAACCAGTTATAGTACTTGATAAAGTGGCAAGGATATGGCCTTGACCTCTGGCCTTGACTTTTGACTATTCTCTTGGATTTTGATTTTGTACTGCATTGTTCGTCTGTTACCGACCCCTTGGCTTTCTGACCTCCCTTTTTGTCGTTTGTTCTGTGTCGTCACTTATTCAGTGTAGGGACCGGCTCGAGTTGTCGGCTGTCACCTAGGACCGTCAGGCAAGAGGCAGGGCCAGTGGGGGGTTTTCAGCTTTAGTGCTCACTGTCTTGTTGTTCCCCTCCCCCCAGGGTTCTCCAGCAGCTACTGGGGAATCACCCCTCTAGCGATTCCCTTCCAATAGGAAACTATTCAGAAAAGCTAGCCTAGTAACAGACCACTGATAAGAGTCAAAGGAATTGTTAGAAAGATAGGAAAATAGGAAACTGTTTAGAAAAGCTAGCCTAGTACAGACCACTAATAAGAGTAATAGGAATGGTTAGAAGAATAGAAGAATATGAAACTCTTTAGAAAAGCTAGCCTGATAACAGACCACTAATAAGAGTCATATGAATGATAATAAGAATAGGAGAAAATAAAACTCTTCAGAAAAGCTAGCCTAGTAACAAGCCACCAATAAGAGTCATAAGAATGCAAATAAGAGTAGGATAATAAGAAACTCTTCAAAAAAGCGAGGCTGATAACAGATGACTAATGAGTCATAAGGACAGTTAGGAGAATAGGAAACTCTTCAGAAAAGCTAGCCTGATAACAGACCACTAAGGCTAGGTTCACACCTGCGCCTTCTCTCCACTGGGGGATTTCGTTTCCCATTCCGCTTGAAAAATGCGGAGAGAAAAGAGTTGCAAGCAGTGCTTTTCTCTCCGCATTTTTCACCCTTTTCAGGCGGAAACCCAGCGGACCCCATTATAGTCTAAGGGGTCCTTGGGTTTCCGCAGGTAATTGCTTCATTAACTTGATTAGGTTTCCATTTGGGGGGTCCTCAAGCAGACCCCTGAATGGAAACCCGAATGCAGGTGTGAGCCTAGCGTAATATGAGTCATAGGAATGGTGATACAAAAAGGATAATAATAAAAAAAAAACGCCTCACAAAAACTATCCTAGTAACAGACCACTAATAATTAGTAATGGGAATGCAAACAAGAATAGGAGAATAGAATAGGAAGTTCTTCAGAAGAGCTAGACTAGTAAAAAAAACTGTGTTTGCATGATTTTCTTACCGGCTTTGTTTTTTATGAAGTTCACTATACAGACAAAATTACATATCACCTGTATTCTATGGATCAGTACGATTACGGCAATACTAAAGTTATATAGTTTTTTTTTACGTTTTAACCCCTAAAAAATAGTTTGCAAAAAAAAAATTCATGGAGTCGCCATATTCTGACACCCGTAACGTTTTTTTTTGCAGAGCCAGGTGTACATTATATTTATACCAATTTAGGGAATATATATTGATTTGATCATTTTTTATCCAAATTTTTATGGGAGGCAAAACAGTGAAAATAAACTTTGGTTCGGTTCTTTTGATTTTTTTTTTTCTTCCTACTACGATGTTCACTGAATGGGAAAAATGCTTTTATAAGTTTGTAGACTGGTCATTTTTGGACACAGGGATACTCAATGTGTATGTGTTTCCCTTTATTTATATTTTTATAGGTGTTCTAGGGAAAGGGAGGTGATTTTCATTTTTGGTAATGAATTGCAATGTATTGTAAAATAGTGGAATTTGTATTAAAGGCTGCATAGAGCAATAGGATGATGGTTGACATGACAATGGATCACCGCCACCAGATCTTGTTCCAACAGCCAGCGTTCCACCCCAAAGTGGCAGCGCACATGCACCGCCAGACACTGCAAGTTGTTCGCAGGAATTGCTATGGCGGCCACCATATTTAAAAACCCTACATCCACGGTACTATCATGGCGGATGTCAGTAAAGGGTTACTACAATAAACCCTTTTGTTATTTGATTTTTTTTTTTTATGCACTGAAACTTATATACCTGGTTTGTCGTTGTTGTTTGTTTTAATTAATAAGAATAAAAGTTACATTTTAATTTGGTTAACATTGCAGCTCTTATTGACCAGATGGTATATTTAGTCTGAGGTTTGTTCACCGAGTCTTTTGAGTCATTGCTGTTTGTATTATCCATTAACAGACCACTAATAGGAGTATCTTCAGAAAAGCTAGCCTAATAACTAATGTTAATGGTTTGCGGACTAAAAAAACTCCACATGGGTCCTTATTAAAGTCATAATAATTGCAACTCAATATCCTAATAGTGATTAATACATATTAAAATAACATGTTACCACTAGAGGGTACATAGAAGATTACTGCAAACTGTTTACTTACAACGTTTGTTGTCAATCAGTAAACAATCAGCACTTCCTATTGGGGGCTGCAGGCAGCAGAAATGCTATACTTGATATATATGTCTATGTAGCTCTGTAGGAGAAAAACAAATCACTGCTACAAAGATATAGGAAATAAATAATCACAAAATTCTAAATCTATTTACTGTAAAATAAGAAAATGGTATTCATTGTGGATATTCACTCTAAGGCCAGAGCCCCATGTGGCGTAAACGCCACGGCAAAATCCGCAGCGTTTTACAGTCACTGCACAGTGGATGGGATTCTAGCGCATCCCATCCACACATTGGAGATAATATACATGCAGAACAAATGCTGCGATTTCCCTCTAGGTATAATGGAAGCAGAAAGTCCGCAGAGGAAACCTCTGTGGACTTTGTGTGAAAAATGCTGCAGGAAAAATCGCAATGCGTTTCCGCCTTGGTTTTTCAAGCAGTACTTTTTCCGCTGCGGACCCCTACGTGGGGCCTAAGCCTAAACTTTAATTGTCACGTTAAAAACATGTATCACCAATAAATACTGTGACAGATCATCATCTTTGAAATTTGATTGTAAATTTGGGTCTTACAGTAAAATGCTATAATGTACATTTCATTTTCTTTTTAAACAAATTAATTTATTTATAACTTTATAAGGGTTGAGGAGCGAAGGGGATACACAAACATTTTTAACAGACATCCACATGATATTTCTAGTGAAACAGCTCCACTCCATTCAGATATATAGTCATACACAAATGAATTATCATTGGGATAAGAAAATTCACTGTAACAAATACCATGAGTCTATAATTCAGTCATTCGCTGGTAATACAACAGCATGATCCATTTGTGCTGATACTTTATTTTTATAATAGAACGTGATTCATGTCTGGTTCATGTTAATTCACACCAAAAGACACATATCTACGAGAGGACTTAGCAAAGCCTTTAAAGGAGATAAATCAGTATACATACTGTATAATTATTCTTCTCAGCACAGCATTCAAAAGATTTATTTAACTACAAAGTCAACTAGGTTTTTAATGCTGTGTCAGTGTTCAAAGGATTAGAAAATTGAATGACCATTCATGTAAATTATGAAAAAGGTGAATTTAACATTTACAGAAATTAAATACAGTGGGTGAAATAAGTATTGAACACATCAACAATTTTCTAAGTAAATATATTGGTAAAGGTGCTATTGACATGAAATTCTCACCAGATGTTGGTAACAACCATCCAATCCACACAGGAAAAGAAATCAAACCATAGATATGCATAAATTATGTTATGTATGGGAAATGACACAAGGAAAAAGTATTGAACACGCTTATTGAAATTTATTTAATGCTTTGTACAAAAGCCATTGTTGGTGATAACAGCTTCAAGACGCCTCCTGTATGGAGAAACTAGTCACATGCATTTCTCAGGTGTGATTTGGCCCATTCTTCAACAACACACTTCAAATCCTGAAGGTTCGGTGGGCTCCTTCTATGAACTCTGAGCTTTAGTTCCTTCTATAGATTTTCTATTGGATTCAGGTCAGGTGATTGGGCCATTCTAGCAGCTTTATTTTCTTACTCTGAAATCAATTGAGAGTTTCCTTGGCTGTGTGTTTGGGATCATCGTCTTAATGTAATGCCCTCCCTTTTTTCATCTTCATCATCCTGGTAGTTGGCAGCAGATTTTTATCAAGAATGTCTCAGTACATTTGTCCATTCAACCTTCCTTCAATTATATGAAGTTTGCCAGTGCCATATGCTGAAAAACAGCCTCACACCATGAAGTTCCCACCTGTAAAGTTCACTGTTTCACTGTTGGAATGGTGCTTTTGGGGTTATATGCAGTGCCTTTTGGCCTTCAAACATGGTGTGTATTATGGCACCCAAAGAGTTCAATTTTAGTCTCATCTGACCAGACTATATTCTCCCAGTATTTCACAGGCTTCTCTAAATGTTGTTGAGCAAACTTTAAATGCGCTTGGACATGTTTTTTGTTCAATAATGGAGTCTTGCGTGGTGAGCGTGCATACAGGTCATGGAGGTTGAGTAAATTACTTATTGTTTTCTTGGAAACAATTGTACCTGTTGATTCCAGGGCAACTCTTCTAATGATTTTTTTCACTCCTCTGTCTGAAATCTTGCGAAGAGCACCTGGTTGTGGCCGGTATATGTTAAAATGATGTTCTTTCCAGTTCCGGATTATGGCCCCAGTAGTGGTCACTGGAACCTTCAGTAGTTTAGAAATTCTTCTGTAACCAATGCCATCAGTATGTTTTTCAACAATAAGGTTGCAAAGGTCTTGAGACAGCTCACTGGTTTTACCCATCATGAGATGTTTCTTGTGCGGCACCTTAGCAATAAGACACCTTTTTATAGGCCATCAGTTGAACCAGCTGATATTATTTGTCACTAAGTGTCAGGATTGCTTTTTAATTCCTGATAGATTTCAGCTGCTGTCAGGACTTTCCATGTCTTTTTGCACTTCTCTTTTGTCATGTGTTCAATTCTTTTTTCCTGTGTTATCTGGTGAGAATTTCATGTCAATAGCACCTTTAGAAATATATTTACTTAGAAAATTGGTGATGTGTTCAATATTTATTTCAACCACTGTATAATGAATAAATGAGTTAAGGGAACTAATTGTATTTTTCCTCTAGTGACCAATGTCACACTGTATGGACATATTATTTGTATATATTTCAAAGTACAAGATATAAAAAAAAAAATCAAGACAAACAATTCTGGGTCATTTGCCTTTACAGACACTACAACTTCCAATAAAGCATACTTGTAGAGAACAAAGAAAAATACAATGAGATACAGCACGATTTCAGGTGATGAAGAATCACTACTATGGTGCTTGCAAAGTGGGGATGCCTACAAGAAGTAAATGGGAAGCACATATTATCTATTACTACCATCCCAGTGTCATGCACCTTTAAGCAGACCTAGTTTATTAAGGTTAAATATCCTATCAACGCTCAGTAAATAAACATTCTACCAAAACACAATTACAAATGTAATAATAATGTTTTATTGATGAAAAAAGGAAAAAACAAAACATTAAAATCACCTAAAATATATTCCATAAGAGTGGAGGTCGCAGGGCAATCCACAAAGCACACCAACAGGACTGGTAATGCATACAGTCATATGAAAAAGTTTGGGCACCCCTATTAATCTTAATCATTTTTAGTTCTAAATATTTGGGTGTTTGCAACAGCCATTTCAATTTGATATATCTAATAACTGATGGACACAGTAATATTTCAGGATTGAAATGAGGTTTATTGTACTAACAGAAAATGTGCTATATGCATTAAACCAAAATTTGACCGGTGCAAAAGTATGGGCACCTCAACAGAAAAGTGACATTAATATTTAGTAGATCCTCCTTTTGCAAAAATAACAGCCTCTAGTCGCTTCCTGTAGCTTTTAATCAGTTCCTGGATCCTGGATGAAGGTATTTTTGACCATTCCTCTTTACAAAACAATTCCAGTTCAGTTAAGTTTGATGGTCGCCGAGCATGGACAGCCCGCTTCAAATGATCCCACAGATGTTCAATGATATTCAGGTCTGGGGACTGGGATGGCCATTCCAGAACATTGTAATTGTTCCTCTGCATGAATGCCTGAGTAGATTTGGATCATTGTCTTGCTGAAATATCCATCCCCGGCGTAACTTCAAATTCGTCACTGATTCTTGTACATTATTCTCAAGAATCTGCTGATACTGAGTTGAATCCATGCGACCCTCAACTTTAACAAGATTCCCGGTGCCGGCATTGGCCACACAGCCCCAAAGCATGATGGAACCTCCACCAAATTTTACAGTGGGTAGCAAGTGTTTTTCTTGGAATGCAGTGTTTTTTTGACGCCATGCATAACGCCTTTTTGTATGACCAAACAACTCAATCTTTGTTTCATCAGTCCACAGGACCTTCTTCCAAAATGAAGCTGGCTTGTCCAAATGTGCTTTTGCATACCTCAGGCGACTCTGTTTGTGGCGTGCTTTCAGAAACGGCTTCTTTCGCATCACTCTCCCATACAGCTTCTCCTTGTGCAAAGTGTGCTGTATTGTTGACCGATGCACAGTGACACCATCTGCAGCAAGATGATGCTGCAGCTCTTTGGAGGTGGTCTGTGGATTGTCCTTGACTGTTCTCACCATTCTTCTTCTCTGCCTTTCTGATATTTTTCTTGGCCTGCCACTTCTGGGCTTAACAAGAACTGTCCCTGTGGTCTTCCATTTCCTTACTATGTTCCTCACAGTGGAAACTGACAGGTTAAATCTCTGAGACAACTTTTTGTATCCTTCCCCTGAACAACTATGTTGAACAATCTTTGTTTTCAGATCATTTGAGAGTTGTTTTGAGGAGCCCATGATGCCACTCTTCAGAGGAGATTCAAATAGGAGAACAACTTGCAATTGGCCACCTTAAATACCTTTTCTCATGATTGGATACACCTGGCTATGAAGTTCAAAGCTCAGTGAGGTTACAAAACCAATTTTGTGCTTCAGTAAGTCAGTAAAAAGTAGTTAGGAGTATTCAAATCAATAAAATGATAAGGGTACCCAAATTTTTGCACCGGTCAAATTTTGGTTTAATGCATATTGCACATTTTCTGTTAGTACAATAAACCTCATTTCAATCCTGAAATATTACTGTGTCCATCAGTTATTAGATATATCAAATTGAACTGGCTGTTGCAAACACCCAAATATTTAGAACTAAAAATGATTAAGATTAATAGGGGAGCCCAAACTTTTTCATATGACTGTATATCAATGCAGCATTGAAAAACATATATGTATATAATCATAGACAGCACATGTATCAAACCCCTGTAGAATTCATAATCCAGAGAAAACAATCATGGACAGTACATATCACAATATTTAAACAGTATGCAAAAACAGAAATGAATCACTGTTGGTGCATATCAATACTGTATACAAAGTACAAATAACACACAGAAGTGGTTAAGACAATACATACCAATTACCTACTAGCAATGCATGTGGACAAACAGTGCGACCTCCACTCTGAGCCCCAACGTACGCTTCGCACCCGTCAGGTGTGCGACGAAGCGGGGTGCGAAACTACACCAACTAGTTATTACAAACAGAGACATTATTATCCTAAAGTATCTCATCAGATGAGCAACATTTTGCGTTAAAAACTCTTCATCTATGGAAAAATCACCTTGTCGATCTCTCCTCATATTGCTTATTCTCTATTTCTTCTAAATTAAATAACTTCTTTAGCTGCTCTACAACGTTATGCTGTGCGAGGTTCAGCAGCTTTTGCACGGTGGCCCCTCTGGGTCTGTATCAGCTATGGTAAGAAGAAGTTTAGCTGGGTATGGTGGAAAATTAAAATCCAAATTGACCACATACATAAAATCCAAAATGTCCTTCTAGATTTTATTGAGGGTTGTGCATGTCATAGAGCTATAGGCTCCAGGCCTTGTATATGTGATCCAACTGTGTTCTCAACAATGTTTTTTTTCTTTTTGTAAATAGAGATGATACTCATTCTCTGAACAGAAGGCTCAACCTATCCTTCAAAAACTCTTGATGATTTCATAAATGCATTCCATAAGGTGCTTAAGCAAGAGGAGATTTTCATATTTCATATGGCACTAAAGTTGCAGTTCTACCCGACTATGTTTTCAACTGAAGCTACCTCTGAAAGTATACAGCCAGAACTGAATCTCCTCTTTGAAAACACACTAGAAATATGTTTCTATGTTTTATAATGCCTGAGATAAAACTGTTTGAAGTGACCCTCCCACACCCTTACTTTTACTGAATTAAATACGAGGCAATACACAATGCACAATGAGAATCAGGCTACAGCTCTCAACAGAGAAGCAACAGAAAAAAATAAAGAAATGCAGGATTTCAGAGAGGCGCCAAAATTAAATATTTATACTTTTAATACACTATAAAAGGGTTGTTCGCGTTATGCAATTTTCTAATATACCTCCATTTTCCAATTTGTAGACATACCTCTCTTATACCCATGCCACTGGCCTGTGTTTAGAAAAAAATAGTACAGCCCACAGATTAGTCTATAGCAGAGTATTTGAACTGTGAGACAAACCTATTTCTTTGCTGGTGATGCCCCATCATCACAACAGATTAACTGGTGAAGCCGAGTAAAAAAAAAAAGCCCAGGTTCAAAGAAATGCATGCAATAAACTAGAAATGGCATCAGTCATGTGACCCAGCAGATATGTCATGTGACCCCGAGTATATAGTTACCTCTACTACAGGTACACAGGTGAACAGTAGTTTATTGCTGAGCAGAACATACACTGTACTACTACAGCAGCATCCCATCATCATGTCTGTCAGTGTCTGTGGAGAAGCAGCTCCCATATTCTTCTCCCTATCCCTGCCATGTGTTTATTTTTAACAGGTAACTTTATTAAGAAAATAATAACAAAACACAAGTTGTATTTTTAAAAAAGATCACTTAGAGGCAGGCAGTATTGTTATGATATTTATGTAAATTTATCCCATGGCTGATGGATGTCAGCTGAGACTGCATGAGGATCTGTGTGTGAATATAAGTGTGTGTGTGTGTGTGTGCATACGTCACATGACAGAAACCATGTTTAATCCTATTCAGTTAGGGTTGACTGGTCCATGGGCTACACTATTCTATTGTTAGAGCCAGGGGCTACCAACTGGTGTAATAAAGTTATGTTAGCAGAATTTTAAATACATATATATTATAAAAATGCATGTAATATATACACCAATAAATTAAGAAATCAAAAAGTTTATAAGGTTATACTAATATTTAGTAAACAATTATTCTGTGCAGCAACCTGGCCTATGTGACTGGCCCCCAAGCACAGTAGAAACTGTGCCCTGCACCTCATCTTCCATTACAGCTGCATTAAAGTGTCCCCTTTGAATAGTACTTAGTTTTAACAAGGAAAGCAGTGAAAGTAGATCTCCCCCTCTCAACTTTTGGATATGTTTAGGTTGCTATATAATTTTGGTTAGGTTAGTAAGCAAGCAGTCTGCTTGTTTTACTACTACAGAAATGTAGGGCCACTTCACTCTGCATCTCACGAGTCACCTATCAGCCGACATGATGCCATCACTTTACCTCCACCCAACTTTCCTATCATGTAGAAATTGAGTTAGCTAGTTTAGAGCATGCGGCATGCCTTAAAAACTCCCCCTGAGAATTGCTTGTTAAAACTCTAGCTACAGTCATATGAAAAAGTTTGGGCACCCCTATTAATCTTAATCATTTTTAGTTCCAAATATTTGGGTGTTTGCAACAGCCATTTCAATTTGATATATCTAATAACTGATGGACACAGTAATATTTCAGGATTGAAATGAGGTTTATTGTACTAACAGAAAATGTGCAATATGCATTAAACCAAAATTTGACCGGTGCAAAAATTTGGGTACCCTTATCATTTTATTGATTTGAATACTCCTAACTACTTTTTACTGACTTACTGAAGCACAAAATTGGTTTTGTAACCTCACTGAGCTTTGAACTTCATAGCCAGGTGTATCCGATCATGACAAAAGGTATTTAAGGTGGCCAATTGCAAGTTGTTCTCCTATTTGAATCTCCTCTGAAGAGTGGCATCATGGGCTCCTCAAAACAACTCTCAAATGATCTGAAAACAAAGATTGTTCAACATAGTTGTTCAGGGGAAGGATACAAAAAGTTGTCTCAGAGATTTAACCTGTCAGTTTCCACTGTGAGGAACATAGTAAGGAAATGGAAGACCACAGGGACAGTTCTTGTTAAGCCCAGAAGTGGCAGGCCAAGAAAAATATCAGAAAGGCAGAGAAGAAGAATGGTGAGAACAGTCAAGGACAATCCACAGACCACCTCCAAAGAGCTGCAGCATCATCTTGCTGCAGATGGTGTCACTGTGCATCGGTCAACAATACAGCACACTTTGCACAAGGAGAAGCTGTATGGGAGAGTGATGCGAAAGAAGCCGTTTCTGAAAGCACGCCACAAACAGAGTCGCCTGAGGTATGCAAAAGCACATTTGGACAAGCCAGCTTCATTTTGGAAGAAGGACCTGTGGACTGATGAAACAAAGATTGAGTTGTTTGGTCATACAAAAAGGCATTATGCATGGCGTCAAAAAAACACAGCATTCCAAGAAAAACACTTGCTACCCACTGTAAAATTTGGTGGAGGTTCCATCATGCTTTGGGGCTGTGTGGCCAATGCCGGCACCGGGAATCTTGTTAAAGTTGAGGGTCGCATGGATTCAACTCAGTATCAGCAGATTCTTGAGAATAATGTACAAGAATCAGTGACGAATTTGAAGTTACGCCGGGGATGGATATTTCAGCAAGACAATGATCCAAAACACAGCTCCAAATCTACTCAGGCATTCATGCAGAGGAACAATTACAATGTTCTGGAATGGCCATCCCAGTCCCCAGACCTGAATATCATTGAACATCTGTGGGATAATTTGAAGCGGGCTGTCCATGCTCGGCGACCATCAAACTTAACTGAACTGGAATTGTTTTGTAAAGAGGAATGGTCAAAAATACCTTCATCCAGGATCCAGGAACTGATTAAAAGCTACAGGAAGCGACTAGAGGCTGTTATTTTTGCAAAAGGAGGATCTACTAAATATTAATGTCACTTTTCTGTTGAGGTGCCCATACTTTTGCATCGGTCAAATTTTGGTTTAATGCATATTGCACATTTTCTGTTAGTACAATAAACCTCATTTCAATCCTGAAATATTACTGTGTCCATCAGTTATTAGATATATCAAATTGAAATGGCTGTTGCAAACACCCAAATATTTAGAACTAAAAATGATTAAGATTAATAGGGGTGCCCAAACTTTTTCATATGACTGTATATAAGACCTCACACATGTATACCCAACTTACCACTGTTTTATTCTATAGAAATCCTCTATTCCCAAGTGCATCTTCTACAAAACAACCACATCTGGCTTCAAGGCCAAGACTGAATTCCACACTAAAGGTACCTATTCACATTAGGTAGTACTGTGTGCTCATTGTAAAACAACCACTGAACAATAAAATCATAACAAGCATTGCACACATGCAACCATACACATTTTAGTCCATTTAGATTATTTCACAGATGCTGCCATACACGTTTTAGTGCATATTTGTTGTTAGTTGTTCACACTGGGCATACATGTTCTAAGACATCAGACAAAGGACAAACAATCTTTCTGACAACATTCTTTTACTGAAAGATTGCTCATTGGTAAGATCTCATTCATTCTTACAAAAGGTCTTTCATCTAACCATCAGACATACATTCCAAGACATTTTTCCAGATAATGATGGAGTGTCATCGGATAGCTAAAACAATCATTCACTCTTAAATTTCTCCGACAAATGTTTGTTATGATAGAAATCATCCATTTTCATCAACTTTAGTCTTTAGTTTAATATTTAAAGGAACTTTAACACTGGTATAATGTACTTGCTTAATCTCTGTCCACAAGTCTGGAATGCTCGTCTGGAGAAGAAAAAACGTTAGTTAAAGATTTCTCAAAGCCGAACAGCTACAGTGGGGAAAAAAAGTATTTAGTCAGCCACCAATTGTGCAAGTTCTCCCACTTTAAAAAGATGAGAGGCCTGTAATTGACATCATAAGTAGATCTCAACTATGAGAAACAAAATGAGAAAACAAATCCAGAAAATCACATTGTCTGATTTTTTAAGAATTTATTTGCAAATTATGGTGGAAAATAAGTATTTGGTCAACTACAAACAAGCTAAATTTCTGGCTCTCACAGACCTGTAACTTCTTCTTTAAGAGGCTCCTCTGTCCTCCACTCATTACCTGTAGTAATGGCTCCTGTTTGACATTGTTATCAGTATAAAAGACACCTGTCCACAACCTCAAACAGTCACACTCCAAACTCCACTATGGTGAAGATCAAAGAGCTGTGGAAGGACACCAGAAACAAAATTGTAGACCTGAACCAAGGCTGGGAAGACTGAATCTGCAATAGGCAAGCAGCTTGGTGTGAAGAAAACAACTGTGGGAGCAATAATTAGAAAATGGAAGACATACAAGACCACTGATAATCTCCCTCGATCAGGGGCTCCAGACAAGATCTCAGCCCGTGGGGTCAAAATGATCACAAGAACGGTGAGCAAAAATCCCAGAACCACATGGGGGGACCTAGTGAATGACCTGCAGAAAGCTGGGACTAACGTAACAAAGGCTACCGTCAGTAACACACTACGCCGCCAGGGACTCAGATCCTGTAGTGCCAGACATGTCCCCTTGCTTAAGCCAGTACATATCCGGGGCCATCTGAAGTTTGCTAGAGAGCATTTGGATGTTCCAGAAGAGTATTGGGAGATTGTCATATGGTCAGATGAAACCAAAGTAGAACTGTTTGGTAGAAATACAACTCGTCGTGTTTGGAGGAGAGTGAATGCTGAGTTGCATCCAAAGAACACCATACCTACTGTGAAGCATGGGGGTGGCAACATCATGCTTTGGGGCTGTTTCTCTGCAAAGGGACCAGGACGACTGATCCGTGTACATGAAAGAATGAATGGGGCCATGTATCGTGAGATTTTGAGTGCAAACCTCCTTCCATCAGCAAGGGCATTGAAGATGAAACGTGGCTGGGTCTTTCAGCATGGCAATGATCCCAAGCACACCGCCAGGGTAACAAAGGAGTGGCTTCGTAAGAAGCATTTCAAGGTCCTGGAGTGGCCTAGCCAGTCTCCAGATCTCAACCCCATAGAAAACCTTTGGAAGGAGTTGAAAGTCCGTGTTGCCCAGCAACAGCCCCAAAACATCACTGCTCTAGAGGAGATCTGCCTGGAGGAATGGGCCAACATACCAGCAACAGTGTGTGCCAACCTTGTGAAGACTTACAGAAAACGTTTGACCTCTGTCATTGCCAACAAAGGATATATAACACAGTATTGAGATGAACTTTTGTTATTGACAAAATACTTATTTTCCACCATAATTTGCCAATAAATTCTTAAAAAATCAGACAATGTGATTTTCTGGTTTTGTTTTCTCATTTTGTCTCTCATAGTTGAGGTCTATCTATGATGTCAATTACAGGCCTCTCTCATCTTTTTAAGTGTGAGAACTTGCACAATTGGTGGCTGACTAAATACTTTTTTTTTCCCCACTGTATACTGCAGCTTTTATACTCTAAATGTCTTCCTAGCAAACACGGTGGTGCTTGATATCATGCAACATGAGCTGAATTTGTACTTTATTACACTTAAGTACATTTACTACATCTAGCTCGTAAATATGTGCATTTCACCCTCTTAATAGGACTAGCATATGCTGCTGTCATCCCATAAGCACCGTAGGTAGCTTCTATTCCAGCCTCATTTGTACTGTTACACTACGTTTTCCTGCTTTTAATGATAGGATTGATCTACAAATGTGCATCATTGGATTTGGAATGGTGCATCCAGCCTGTAAGCTGCCAATTTAACTAATCTGTTTTACATATGTATTCAAGGAATAAAAATGCCAATGACAGTTGGCTTTGCAATAACAGCAGCGCAACCAAGGTTAGGAAAACATTTCTTATTGTATATATGCAAACACCCCACAGGCATAATGATCACGATGGAACATTGCAGATCAGGTGATAAATAAAATGTAATCTTCAAGGGTGACCTTATAGCTTTCTGGACAAAAACATTCATGAGCGGGAACTGGAAAGCACTGTACAATTACTTTACTGTCACTAATTTACAATCTGCAGGAATTCAACTTATCTGCATATTGGTCAGATAATATGAGACAACTTTCTTAGGAAGTCACTCATCATTATTTTCATCACTGTACATTTTACCCATTTAGCAATCTGATTTTTTGAGAAGGGACAAATTGCCTGTGTGAGACATGAAGTTTGTTGATTGCACATAAATTGTTGAAAAGGTCAATTTGGAATTTTAGAGTGCCAAATATTTGTGTATTATTAAATTTATAGTAATACCTGGGATTTCGGGGTCTCGCCAGCCTAAACCAATATAATTAAAAATCCATAAAATTATGATAGAAAGGCACTAAGTGGAATGGTGTTAATGCAGAATTCACACTAAAAAGGTGCAATATTAACTTGACTGCAATGCATTTACATGTAATACTTATTTAAAAAGATGTCGAAATGTCAAAAACAAAATTCTAGATGCACCTTGAAATGCATATGGTGCAAAGCAAAGTGCATTTTCAGTAACCTCTTAAAAAGGCATTACAGGTCCAGGCATTCTGAAACTAATAAATGCCAGTTTGTAGATTGATATGACTGTAACCGCCTGCTAACAATAGCTAACATTTACTTTATTGGATTTCAGTCAAATGTTTGTTAAAACACTAGGAATAAAAATCTAAGTATAAATATAATTGCTTAGTTATTAACCCTTCCTGTGCACTCTATTACAATGGTGAAGAAGATGGCATTGGAGGTTATACAGTCTACAGTCACAAGAGACTGCATGTCTTCAGTGCATGACTTATATCTGTGAGGGCGATTTGGGACACCTAACCACCCACAGTCCCTTATGGACTGGGGGTTTGGTTTTCTTACTATTTCACCTTCCATAAAAATTTGAATAAAAAAATTACCAAAACATCAGAAATTCCCCAAAATGGTATAACTAAAAAGTACATCTGGCCCAGCAAAAAAGCATGCCTTATACATCCCATATATGGAAATATGAAAAAGTTATGGGTCTCAGAATATGGCAACTACAAGTATTTTTTTTCTAAGGTTTGGATTTTTTTAAGGGTATAAAACATAAAAAAGCTATATAAATTTGGTATCCCCAGAATCCTACCGAGACATAGAATACAGGTGATATGTAGTTTAGTTGCACAGTGAACACCGTAAATACAAAACCCATAAGAAAGTCAGACAAACTCAGTTTTTCTCCAATTCCACACTATTCTTAACTTTTTTTCCAGCTTCCCAGTACATCGTACAGAATATTAAATGATAACACAGCAAAGTACAATTTGTCCCGCAAACATTAATTCCCATATGGCTCTGTGAATGGAAAAATAAAAAAAGTTATGGGGTTTGGAAGGCGGGGGAGTCAAAAACGAAAATCGAAAAATGCCCACGGCGGGAAGGTGTTAAAGGACAAATGTGACTGAGCTGTGACTATAAGGAGATGTGCACATGTGTGTTCCTCACATGACCATGATCTGATTTTTATCCATTGCAGGTAAAACAATGAATCACAGCAAACAGTGATCTAGAAAACCATGAGGAATTGATAAGAAAATGTATACTGGAGAACAAAGCAACAGGACAAAGTATTATATACAGACAAAACAAATGAACAGACAACATGCAAGAAAAGTGCGTTGGCATGAATCTTATTGCTGACAATTAAAATGATAAAATGACCCTCTCCCCTCCATCACATGGATTGTTCAGTTTTCAGGGAGGTTTCAGAACCCTGAGAAAACTTTCAAATTTCTTGTATTTTGAGATGGTAGTGGAAGTAGTTTAGGGCAGGGTCGTTTATATACTGTATAACTGAATTTGCCTACTAGGAGTGCTAAAAGAATACACTAGTTTATGAATCTAGTGTATCCATGAGAAAAGCGCTCACCCTGCCCCTCAGGGCCATTATTGACAAGTCACTGGGTGTACTTGTATAAATAGTAGCCTGTCAATAACTGCAGAGAGGGGTGGATGGAGATGGGGTTAGTGCTCTGCCTATAAATACATCATACTCAAACATGTCCAATGCATTTTTTTAGACAAATGACACATTTTTTGTGCTGTCTTGGCTATTAGAAGTACAGATCTGTAGCTTTAATATGCTGTCCATTCTGTCCTTACAGAGAGCAACATACTAAACTAACAGATCCACTTTAACTTGTGAAGGGCTGAGAGGGAGATACATTGTATAGAAAACGGTGTTTTAGCCCCTTTTTATGTAATAGCTAGTTTGTTGAGCAGCTACTGTAAAAACACCTTTACAGGAAATCACATATTAGAATGCAATTTTCCCTTTAAGATGATACTGGACGCCTTGTATTACACCCACCCCAGCTGCCCCATGCTTCTGTAATTCAAAGACAACCCCTTTAATACTTGCTTTACTGAATTACTGACTGAATACAAACTTATACTCACGTTCTGGGAAAAATATCCATGAACACGAGTGCCCTTAATTTTAAGTAAATCAAGTATGTTAGGTATTGCTTAGGTTTCTAGCCTCAATGCTTGAGGCAAAAGCTTAGAACTACAAAATGAGTAATACTTGCCTTACTGATCCCTTTCTGCTCTTCCCTGGTCCCCATCCAATTTCTGTTTCCCAGCATCTAGTGATGACGCTTCAGCATGTATGTCTGTAACCATGGTTGCAACAGTCACATATCTGTGCCAAAAAAGTCATCAGTAATGGCCAGGAAACTGAAAATGGTTAAGAACTTAAAATGCTCGACAACTCCTTTAACTCTTCAGTACCAGGCCTATTTCTCTGGTTCAGGACCAGACACATTTTCGAGTTTTTTCGTATATGAGGGCTTTAAAATTTTTATAATTTCGGGTTATTTAACTTATTTTGTGTCTTTTTTTCTGTGATACATAGGGCTTTATTTTTATGTTATTTTTATTTTTGCATGTTTTTTATTTTTTTTATATCCGGGAAAATATAAACAAAAGAGGAGCACAAAGCACAAAGTACTACAAAAAATTTTTTTTAAGGCTAAGGCCCCACATAGTGGACCGCAGCAAAAAAGCGCTGCGGGAAAAACAGCAGCAACGCATCGCATCCCAGATTCTGCTTCCATTATACCTATAGGGAAACCACTGGCGTTTCCTTAAATATAATTGACATGCTGCGATTTTCAAAACCGCACATATTTTGCCTCAATGTGTGGATGATATTCGCACAGGGATTATAAAACGCAGCGTTTTTTGCTCCAGCTGTATGAAGAGTGGAACAGACAGGACATGTTAGGGGTCTGAGTGGCAAGAGCAGCACTAAAGGAAGATGAACGCTTGCCCACAGTTCACTAACTTCAAGGTTGTCTTTCTCCAAATTCACAAAAGTAACATACATAACAAAGGTATGATGTTTTCGCTGTAATGTTCTCTGTAAAACAGTGGTGACAGTTGAATATCCATGGAAGAGATGGTAGACTATTGGTCCAAAGTACTGTAAGTCAACTAAAAGCTGGCAAACAAAAGTGAAAAGTGTCTAACACAGCTACAAGATGCTCCAAATTTATCATAAAGTGTGTGCCACTGCCTATTTGTCTAAATTTAAAACAGCAATAAATCTCCACCACTTTTTTTTAACTTGTTTACTAGTGTGACTTTATTAGAACTTTCATAGGCTTAGGTGAGAAATCATGCTCTTTGTGGTGTTACTCAACAAGAAAACAGTGTAAATAAGTAAATTTCCTGTTCAGGCTACAATAGGCAAAATAATATTACCAGGAGCTTTAGAGTCTTAGCAATGAAGTAACTGCTCTGACTAAATGGCTCCACTAATCCTGCTATCTGAGAGCTGATATATTGCTTTATCTGTATATAAATTAACATCCCTGAGTCAAGCAACAGTGAGTACGGTTAAGGACACAGATTTCAATAGGTGAATTTTAGGCTAGGACTACATGGCAATTTTGGATGTGATACCAGAGATGGCTGAGTCGCCTTGCGAGACCTTCACTCAAGTTAGGCTAGGTTTACATCTGCGCCATATCTCCGTTCCCCATTCTGCATTTTCGGGGCGGAAACCCAGCAGACCCCATTATAGTCTATAGGGTTTGTGGGTTTCCGCGGGTAACCTCTTTTTTAAGTGGATTAGGTTTCCGTTTGTAGGGTCCCCAATCGGACCCCATGAACGGAAACCCAAACGCAGATGTGAACCTAGCGTTAGTGAATGGAGTTGCACTGTGACCCAGCCAGTGCTGTAATAGCAACTTTTTTTTTGCTATTTGAAGACACAGTCGTGACACCTTCGGGGTTATAATAAAACTCCATTCACTAACCTCAGTGAAGGAATCATAAGGCGTCCCAGCAATCTTTGGTCACGTGATTGGAGTTACGACCAATATCACAGTGTGGTCCTAGCATTAAACTTTAGAATGTGAAATCTGCCTAGATACACAGCTCTATTTGACTGTCCCCCATAATACTGCATGACTGGGCAAAAATAATAATCAGGAATTTTAGAAAGCTTTCATGAAAGATTAACCAAAATATAAAGAATTTCCCAAAAATAAACTATAAAAATAAAAGTCTACTAACAATGTCACATGAGGTCAATTTTCCACATCAGGTTGCTAGGTTTGTAGGTTTCCTGCTCAGTTTGCCATTTTTTTTTATTTTATTAACCCTCCCAAACTTACTGTAGCTCAGTAGATCTCTTGGGCAGGTTGATGGTACTGTTCTTATAAGGAAGGTATATAGTAAGTACAACCAGCAGGGAACAGCAACACTAGTAGAGAGCTATTGTAGGCATGCTGGCTCTGGGTTAGAGATGTCTCACCCCACAGGAAAAGGAGGTGAAAATTGATGGGGTGGTGTCTACCATATATTTGGGGACACTCTAGTTGTAACAAAATTTGGGTGCACTTTGGCTGTTTCTGTGTTTAGGGAAACTTAGACTGTAATATATTTGGGGACATTGTCAATGTATCTGACAGTCTACAAAGTCTAACCAATCTGTGAAATGGCCAAATGGATAATGTTATAAATGAGATGGAGACTGAAAAAAAGAACAGATGAATGGGTTTGTATAAGGAGGCCAGAGGAAAGAGACAAGGGCTCAGGCAACCAGTAGAATGGGAAAAGACAAGTGTAAGTTAAAAGAGAATTAAATGATAATACTAGTCAGTTGCCTAATAAAATGGCGTTCAAGTCTGGTGACAACATAAATTGCTGCCAAGACTTATATACAGTGGATGAAATAAGTATTGAACACGTCACCAATTTTATAAGTAAATATATTTCAGAAGTTTCCATTGAAATTAAATTCTTACCAGATGTCGGTAACAAACCACTCAAACCACAAAGGAAAAGAAATTAAACCTTAGATGTCCATGAATTAAGTTATGTGTAATAATGTGAAATAACACAGGGGAAAAGTATTGAACACCAGCAGAAATCTATCAACAATTAGAAAGCAATCCTGACACTCAGTGACAAATAATATCAGCAGGTTCAACTGATGGCCTATAAAAAGGTGTCTTATTGCTAAGGTGCCGCACAAGAAACATCTCATGATGGGTGAAACCAGTGAGCTGTGTCAAGATCTTTGCAACCTTATTGCTGCAAAACATACTGATGGCATTGGTTACAGAAGAATTTCTAAACTATTGAAGATTCCAGTGACCACTGTTGGGGCCATAATCTGGAAGTGGAAAAAACATAATTTCACCATAAACTGGCCAGAAATCAGTCTACAGCAATGACATACTATCTATAGGTTTTTATATTTTTATATTTTATGCCATTCGTTCCATTTTACTATCTTTAGCTGATCCAGGAACACCTCTTTAAAGAGGATCTTTCATGTCCTCATCAATGTGCGGTTTTAAATACCACTAGAAAGATGACAGTGCGCTGAATTCAGTATGCGCCTTTCCCAGTATGTGCCCCGGTGCTGGAGATATCAGTGATGTTAATTTTGGCAAGGATATCTCCCCACTGTCAGAAGGGCGGGCCTTACAGCCTAGGCATCATCGCTAGTGTAAGTCATAACAAATCTCTGCTCTCCACCCGCCCACATTAGTGGAATGTGGCGTGCGAGGCGCACAACAGGGGTTCTGTTGCATCAACAGTGCAAGAAAGGGCCTTGAGCCAAAGATGCACCACATTATCAACAGAAAACTTTTGTAGATGGAATAATAAATTACCCCCAATATGTGAATTAATTCACTTATGTAAGAACTCTTTATGAAAGAATCCACTAGCGGAAACTTATTAAACTTTCTTGTATTTTGGGTCTTTTTCACACACTGATATGGAAGAAGTCTACTACTGTAATGGAATACATGTCTAGTTGTCAGTATTAAAGATGGACGAATTGGGTAGTAACAAGCCAGGATCGCCCCAAATATTCCAAATTGTTAGTCTTTTAATGATTTGCTTCAGACAAACAAAAAAAGGCTTTGATACAAGAAAATGGCCGCCGTTAAATGTTAGACCAGGAAATACAAAGCAGACAATGTCATATGTGCAGTGACTCGCACATCACATGATAGCAACATCTGACAGCCTCTCAGTCAATAGACAGTGGTAGGTGGACCTTAGTGAGTGTTTATGTCATATACACTATATAAAGTTTGTACACTCATGACTGACCTTTATTTGCTGTAATAGTGGAAATGCACACACATCTATATCAATGCAGCTCATTGCTAATGCTATCCTATTACCTAGGCCACAGGTGTCAAACACAAGGCCCGGTGGGACGAATCCGGCCTGCTGCCTTCTGTTATCCGGCCCGGCACTTATCTGGCCCGCAGGGGAACGGCATTTTTTATTGTCTATGTAATGTAAACCAGCCCAGGACAGGCCGCTTAAAAAAACAAACAAAAAAAAAAACAAAGCTGCGCGATACCTGTCCTGGGCTGGTTTATGAGACCTCTGCATGTCAGCGCAGGCGGCGATACAATGACGTCATCGCGCCTCCTACGCTGACACGCAGACGTCGCGGACAAGAAGAAGAGGAGGTGGCGGCTGCATCAAGGCATCGCAGGTAGGTGAAATAAGTTTTTTTTTATATATATAAATAGGCCGTTGCCTGCTGGAGTATCCCCGGCACGTAACGGCCTATTTACTTATCGATCCCCGCTGCTGGTCGTTTCAGACCCCGGAGTATAATAATCGGAGACCCAGGGGAGGTGATAAACATAAAAAGCAGAGTTACTCACCTCTCCGGCGATCCGATGTTACTCCCAGCAGGCTTCGGCCTTCTTTGGTGACGTCGCAGGCGTCACGTGAGCCAGCCCGACGTCATTATGTCGCGACGCCGGTCTGTGCGACATTGAAGAAGGCCGAACGCAGGGAGAGCACCGGAGCCCAGGTAAGTAAGACTGGTTTTATGTTTGTCACCACCTGGGTCTCCAATCATTATACTCTGGGGTCTGAAAAGACCCCAGAGTATAATAATAGTTCATGGGTGGGGGGTCACTATGGGACATAATACCATGTGCAGGGGCCACTATGAAGCATAATACCGTGTGCAGGGGCCACTATGGAGCATAATACCATTTGCGGGGGTAAACGGTATTTGTATATTGCTTAATTTTTGATATATTCAGAAAAGGATGAGGATAGTATGTAACATGCCAATGTCTTAGGTTTTAACAATACATTATGTTCTTCCTGGTTGCCCTCAAAGGGCTGATTGTAACAGTAGTAATGTACAAATGTAACTACTCCTTAATAGCTTAACTGTTAAGGAGAAGTTACTTTTATACATGTGTAAAATAATCTTGGCCCTTCAAGGTACCCCGTGAGGCTGAAGTGGCCCCCGGTGAAAATGAGTTTGACACCCCTGACCTAGGCTATTGGCAACAATAGTTATAGGAGGACTTAAAGGGAATCTGTCAGGGCAATTTGGGACCACTAAACCACCCACACGTCCATATGGACCGGGGGGGTTTAGTGTCCCAAATCACCCTGTTATAACACAATCCATGGCCGCATTAAAAATAAAAAAGTTTTATACTCACCTTGCCGCTGTACACCCCACGCCTGCGCAGTTCTTCAATGAAGCCAGAGGAGTACATCTCGGCTTCAGGGCGTATGTCCCCTACCTCCGGCAATTGCGCAGTGAAGCCGGGGTGTCCATCTTTGGCTTCACTGAAGAGCAGCGCAGGCGCCGGGAGGCGTGCCAACGAGGAAGAAGCTCATGAATAAGCCGGACTGTTTTCACGGAACAGCGTCTATCGGACCCTTCTCTAGGTCAGAGTATAAAGGTCTTTTATTTTCAATGCGCCTGCGGATTGTATTACAACAGGGTGATTTGGGACACTAAACCCCAGGTCTACAGTATAAGGACCTGTGGGTGGTTTAGTGTCCCAGATTGACCTGACAGATTCCCTTTAAGAGAGATTCAAGCAATAAACATAGGCAGACTAGTGGTGCAGTGCTAGAATAGAATTGAATAGACAGACATAGACAGGGAAGTTCAGTCAGTGAGTCTGTAGAGCAGACAGTTAACCCTTTCATTGCCAGGCAATAATTTATATTGTCTGACAATACAATTTCATCTCTTCTCTATACACATAACACATTCTTTCTAGCATTGTAAATCTTAACAGAATATTTTAATCCTTTCTCTGTCTGAGTGCTCATATGTAATTCTAGATATACATCACACACAATAGTAAAGTAGTATACCAGTAGTAAATAGTAGCCTGTGGTACTATTAGTTTATCTTTTGCTAATGTCAAAAAAAAGAATCTCTGTTATTTTGGCATTTCAAGCTTGCTGTAATCTTAAAATACACATTTAGGAATAGGAATTTCATGTTATTTTTTCTGCTCTTGTCTGGTGTGGTGTCTGGTCCATAGACAGTGTGAAGGAGGCAGAGCATTGTTGTACATCTGAACAAAATAGTTTAATTGTTTCTCGATATACATCACACACAATAGTAGTGGTACCCCCACCTTCTGTCTCTATCCCTCTTCCCTCATAGATTGTAAGGCCTTGCGGACAGAGCCCTCTATCCCACTGTACCAGTTGGTCACTGTTAGTATGATCTGTTTTGTATAGCTTGTGTACCATATGTAAACCCTAAAATGTAAAGCTATATAATGGTGCTATATAAATAAACAATACTAATAAATAAACAATAATAATGATAAGTAGTAATAAAGTAAACATGGTAGCCGTGGTACTATAGTAGTGCATCCGTCACTTATGTAAAAAAAGAGAATCTCCGTTATTTCGGCGATTTTGTTTTGGTTTATAGTCACCCAATATAGTCTCGCCTGCTGTGGTCTTAAAAAAACATTTAGGAATAGAAATGTATTTATTTTTTGTCTGTTGTGGTGTCTGATCCAAACACAGTGTGAAGGAGCAGAGCATTGTTGTACATCTGAACAAAATATTTTAAGTGTTTCTCTGTATGCACAAGTTCAAGGCACATATTTAATTTTATATATACGTCACACACAGTAGTAAAGTAGTAGTGGTGGCCATGGTACTACTAGTAGTGCATGCTGTACTAACGTAAGAAAAGAATCTCCGTTATTTCAGGTTTTTTTGGTTATAATTAAAAAAAAAAAATTATGGAAAAATGCAGGACATGCAACAGACAAAAGGAGGGGGAAACACTCGTGCAAGTACCACTACTTCTACTACTAACAAAAATGTGGGTGCAAAGGGCAACACTGTTTCTGGTTTTAGTGGCACCACCAGTAGCTGCAGGATTGTTGTACTTCCTGAGAATGTTGATGAAGTTTTTTATTATTTAGCTTACACATTTCTCATAGGAGGATATTGCATCCGAGAGTGATGTGATCTTGAGTCAGGATTCTGTGTGATCCTCCTCCTCCTACACAACACCAAATTTACCTCAGGGCCTTTATGGACTGTCAACTGTGTCTTCAGAGTCTTCGCTATAGACTTACTGTTGGCGGCACCAAGTACATGCGGTCAACTCCTGTGTGTGAATTTTTTTGTACATTAAAATAGACTTGAAATAGGCACTGGCAGGGGAATTGAGCAAGACTGTTCTCCTACTCCTACTCCTTCCTGGTAGGCAGGCCACTTTGCACGTAGCACTAGCACATGGTCGTTGTTTCGTTGTTATCAACATTACCACCAACTGTTTCTCCTCCTATTCCACGCCATTGTCAATCATCCATAAGGGAATGTGGGGCCAGGAGACATCAATATGCGCCTAGTCATCCGTCAGTTGTGCAACTTAACTTGCACCAGGCCTAGCTGCCACTATTTCTCTAGGAAATCTGTCTCTGTTTTATATCTCCATGTGTCAGAGAACGTCGGAGCCTTTCCTTGGATACGTCAATCTGGGGAAAGGTGCATGCCACTATCGACACATGGAGCAATACGTGATTTTCACGGCCCACTGGGTCAATTTTTGAGCGGTAGTGGCCACAATCCAGAAAAGCAGCGAGGCCAGGTGCTAGTTCCACCCCGATTGTGGGTTTGTGCATACACTGGAAAGCATGGCAGACTGTATGCTCCGCTGTTTACACAGCGACAAGCATATTATTGGTATCAAGCAGAGGGATGAGTACTGGATGGCAGTGCTCTTAGATCCTCACTATAAAGACCAAATAGGGGAATTCTTCCCTTTTTTCCAAAGGGAAGAAACATTAGAACAGGGGCAGGCAACCTTGTTTGTATGGCGTGCCAATTTAAATAAAAAAAAAATATCAAAGCTGAGTAGTGCCATGCAATAATTGTAAAGCTGACGACTCCTATACTAAAATCATATGCCACAAACCATAACACATACAGTAATTGCTGCCACAAGATGCTTTTGGACACATGCGTTTATTGCTATTTCCCAGGGCGCACTTGTACTTTTCCATTAGAAGTAATGAAAGTACATGTGAAACCCTCAATTAGTGGTAAATGTATGTGTCCAGGAGCACGGTGTGGCAGCACCTTAAGGGTGGTGACACAAGATGTATCTGGATGTAGCTATAGCTATAGCTGCATCCAGTCCTAGGCCACTGATAATTTCACTCCAATGCAAAGCTGTGTTCACATGGTGTGTTTTTGCAAAAAAGTACATGCATTTTTATTGGATATTGCCTACGTTTTTTGTGCAAAAACACACCGCTATACAGAATAATCTCCCACAGTATAACGTCCCATAGTGACCCCTCCACACGATATACATGATATAATGTCTGATAGTGACCCCTCCACACAGTATAGTATCCCAACAAATTTTCCAAATATTTCGGGTCACCCAAACCCAAAATTTGGGGGGTTCGCCACTCACTAGCTATTATACTGTGGGATCTCCTCAGACCGCAGAGTATAATAAGCAGAGGCCCAGGGGAGGTGATCAAGCATAAAAAACAATGTTACTCACCTCTCCTGTGCTCAGAGGCAACTCCCTGTTCTCTTCTGCATTTCTTTCTGACGTCAGCGACTGCTGATTGGGTCTTAGGATTTACGACGGCGTCATCATGCGTCATGAGGCCCAATCAGCAGTCTCTGATGTCAGGCAGAAGCGCCAAAAAGAACATGGAGCCACTCCAGAGCACAGGAGAGAGTAACATTGTTATTTATGTTTGATCACCTCCCCTGGGCCTCCGCTTTTTATACTCTGGGGTCTGAAGAGACCTCAGAGTATAATAATAGCAGTTTAGTTTCAGCTAAACTCCTATATAACTGGTCCATCATATTATACCCTGCCGTACTGCCAAACGTTGCCACAGTTGCCTAGTGTCTAACACCACTGCCACCACTCAGGCAGACATGTCCAGCAGCCTGGTTCATCATATTATGCCATGCCACACATATTGTCACAGCTGACTAGTGCCTACCACCACTCAAGAAAACATGTCCTGCAGCCTGGTCCATCATATTATGCCATGCCGCACTACTACACATGTTGCCACAGCTACCTAGTGCCTACCACAACTCAAGAAGACATGTCCTGCGGCCTGGTTCATCATATTATGCCCTGCCACACATGTTGCCACAGCTGCCTAGTACCTACCACCACTCAAGAAAACATGTCCTGCAGCCTGGTCCATCATATTATGCCATGTCGCACTACTACACTTGTTGCCACAGCTACCTAGTGCCTACCACAACTCAAGAAGACATGTCCTGCGGCCTGGTCCATCATATTATGCCCTGCCACACATGTTGCCACAGCTGCCTAGTGCCTACCACCACTGCCACCACTCAGGCAGACTTGTCCTGCTGCCTGGTCCATCATATTAAGCCCTGCCACACATGTTGACACAGCTGCCTAGTACCTACCACCACTCAAGAAGACATGCCCTGCGACCCATTCCACCATATTATGCCCTGCTGCACTGCCACACATGTTTCTACAGCTGACTGGTGATATCACCAGTGCCACCACTCAAGAAGACATGTCCCTCGGCCTGGTCCATCATATTATGCCCTGCTGCACTGACACACATGTTGCCACAGCTGTCTAGTGCCTACCACCACTGCCACCACTCAGTCATGCATCCTGCGGCATGATCCATCATATTATGCCCTGCCACACTGTCATACATTGGCCATAGCTGCCTAGTGCATACCGCCACTGCCACCACTCAATAAGACATGTCCTGGGGCCTGGTTCACCATATTATGCCCTGATGCACTGCCACTGATGTTGCCAAAAGCTGTCTAGTGCCTACCACCACTGCCACAACTCAGTCAGACATGTCCTGCGGCCTGGTCCATCATATTATGCTTTGCCACACTGCCACACATGTTGCCAGAGCTACCACCAGTCAGGCAGACATGTCCTGCCGCCCAGTCCACCATCACATTCCACTATAGCATACTGTTGGTGCCATTATTACATTATTATTAAAAAAAAAAACAAAAAAAAACACCCTATTTTAATTTCCCATCCACTCCCATCACAGAATAATTTTTGGTGTTCTTTTGTTTTGAAAGGCCAATTCTTCATCACTTTTCAAGCCACATATTTGTCTCCCAAATCACAATAAGATTCTGTAGCACTTACAAGCCAAAATTCATTTTTCTACAAAACCATTGCTTTTGCAATAGAACCACCATGATTGTCTAAAAAACCACGGGCATGCACATTTCCCTAATAAATGGGCAATTTGTGCAGTGTATGGTTAAACTCTGAGTTTGTATCCTCTGCTTACCATTCGTTTTTCCATAGACATACAGTACATGTCACAATCACTTTGACATAACTTCGGCTGTGTTTTCCTTAAAGAGCTAGATAGGTTCCTAGGAGCCCTAAGAGTCTTCTACTCTATGTTTTAAGTCAATTTAAAGTGTGGTTTGTACTAATGTTGTTCACCCCGTAACGAAACAAGGACCTGAGCTGCCAAACCTGCCGCCGAACACTAAACTAATCTTGAAAGGTTCGCCCATCTCTAGTTAGTATATTATTGTATTACTCTTTTACATAATCTTTAGAGATGAAAAATGAAATGCCAAGCTTCTAGATCCAAAGTAACCATTAATGAGGATGAGCAATCAATAAGATAGAATGAGACTTTGTTCAGCTCTCAACATTAACCTCCTAAAGACTAAGGCCCTCTGCTTAACCATCTGTTCTTCACTGAGTGGGCATGGATGACAGGGATTGCTGATGGCAGATGCTCTGCAATATATACTGTCTGTAAATAAAGGCAGTAGGCAAGAAACGCCTGGGCAAACAAAAGTGTCCATTTAAAATGTCAAGCTTTTCATGATCCAGACATATTTTCTAAGGTTGGCACCCCATGAATACACTTTCTGGAAATACTAACATATATTTGCTTGCACAAATCTTGCAATAATAAAAAAATATGCCTTTTCGAATTATGTAGCATCTGATAAAATTACACAATGTTTCCCGTTATGATGTGCTGCAAAATCTTTACATGTATTAGACCAGTTTGAGATGAGTATAATCCATTTATCCATCATAGGAATCTATAAAGCTGTCAATTCGGATTATTAGAATTATGGTCAGGCCTGGACTTGTGGCTGTAGGGAACTAGACTTGTCCACGCTGATCTTAGGCCCTGTTCCTGCTGTATGAGCCCTATACTTCATATTTATGTGTGAGGAACAGCTTCCAAGATACAGTGAAACCTGATCAAAAGATCACCTCTTTAAGACCACACCCTTACCCAGACCACATTTTCTGTAACTGATTTTAGGTTTTCCATATTAACCATCTTCTTTGAGAAGACCGCTTCCCCCATAGAAGACCACTTTTTAATGCAGTTTTGGATGGTTGCCTCAAAAAGTCTCATTCACCAAAGGCCCAAAGAGTATCCTTTGTCCTGCGTCAGGGTATTTTTTCAACCATATAAGAAAATGCAGCAGACTGCAATTCCTTTACAGAGGGCAACCACCTTAAAAGTATACCATCCAGTGAATGTTCTGCAGCATATGCCTTTTCAATGGCATAAAGCCTAGTTTTCTCTCAGATGTTGAAAGGATATAATTTAGATAATAATTCTGTAGTAGATATACCTTATATAGTAGTCCTATATAATATAGTAATTCTGGTCATGGGGAGACATATTACTAAGATATGCTGTCACCAGGGGCGTAAATACCGGGGTAGCAGCGGTAGCGACTGCCACAGGGCCCAGAACATTATGGGGCCCGGGGCCTGGAGCCCTGTGGTAGCCGCTACAGCAAACCCCACAAACACTGCTATCATTATACTCTGGGGTCTTTTCAGACCCCAGAGTATAATGATCGGAGGGCCAGGGGAGGTGAGGGAACATAAAAAAACACTGTATCTCACCTCTCCTACGCTCCGCAGGCTTGGGGGCTTTTTAGTGACGTCCCAGACGACATCATTATGTGTCACGACGCCGGCCGGACTCACGTGAGATCCGGTCCAACATTGAAGATGGCCAAAGTAGCGCACGGGAGCGAGGAAGAGGTAAGTAGCACAGGTTTTTTTTGTTTGTATCATCCCCTGGGTCTCCGATCATTATACTCTGGGGTCTGAAAAGACCCCAAAGTATAATAATCGTTCATGGGTGGTCCCCAATGGGGCATAATACTGTGTGCAGGGGCCACTATGCGGCATAATACTGTGTGCAGGGGCCACTATGCTGCATAATACTGTGTGCAGGAGCCACAGTGCGGCATAATACTGTGTGCAGGGGCCACTATGGGGCATAATACTGTGTGCAGGGGCCACTATGACGCATAATAGTGTGCGCAGGAATGCAGTTTGTGAGGGGGGGGTTGGGGGCAGCGGTTCGGGGGGGGGGGGGCCTCATGTCAAATGTTCGCCTTGGGGCCCAGTCATTCCTAGTTACGCCACTGGCTGTCACCTGCTGATTTGGGGGATATGACTGCTGAACAACAAGTATCGTTATTCTGAAGAAGCCATGGTTCTCCATGGAGCGAAGGCACACCAGCAGTGTGCCACAGTTTTTTGGGTCTGCCCCAGTTCTTCGCACAGCAGCTGTACAAAAGTGGTGTAGTATAGAGAAAATGCTATGCTTTCCCAAAATAACCCACCAGCAAATGATGACATATTATGGCACTATGCCATCAAGTACAACAACTATAACTTTCAAGGTCATAAGAATGTCATTAAAGGTATCTAATCACTAGGCTTATCCAGGTATCCGAATAAAACTAAAATTCAATAATCTATAAAGGGTTGTTTATAAAAATAAACCTTGCTTATAATCACCATACACGTACAGAAATCTGAAGAGGAAACATGAGGGGACTCCGGAACTGAGTCAACACCATACATGGCAGGTGTTGGCTCTGTTATACAACTGACAACTGCCTGCAGTTTCCATGTTTGGAGATAACTGCAATGCCCACAGATATGGCTGTAAACAGTGAGAGTGGTATCTGAAAGCTTAGTCAGAGGTTGGGGCTCTGTCCATCACGCAATCTAGCTACCCAGGTCAAGATCACAGGGCGGCAATCAGTTTTCATGGCAGCCACACTTGTGAAAACTCCAAGGCCTGCCATGGTAATCTGTTAAAAGTGTTGTGCCATTATGGACAATTATCCGCTATCGACAGGACAGGGGATAAGATCACTGGATGCCCGATCACCAGTTCCCCCAGTGATCATAACAATGGGGACCGAAAGTCCCCCTAATGCCTCCTTGTGAATGGAGTTCCAGTGCACTTGCGTGACCGGCGCTCCGTTCAATTCAATGGGGCTGTCAGGACTGTAATCTCCTGCAGCACCCACAGCGCTATAGAAGTGAGCTTTCGGTCCCCCGTCCTCCTGATCACGGGGGGGGAACTGGTGATCAATCACTTATCCCCTGTGCTTTCGATAGAAGATAAGTGTCCATAGCGGTACAGTTGCTGTTAGTCCTGCCTGGCTAACCCTTATACCTTTTTTGAGGGGAGACCTGCACACTTGTTTACTTATATATATATTATTTGTACTGTATCTACCAAGTTAACATGACCACAAAAAATAATAATAAAATAATATAATTTTATTAACATAAATAATGAAACAAACATATATGGGGAGACATATGGTGGCTTATTATGTTTATATCTATTTCCATTTTTCTAGTATTTACTAGATTTCTTTGGGCTATTATACTGTTTGTGGTATGTTTATGCATATATAGTGCTATATAGGTTGTTTTCAACCATCCTTATACATATTTATTTGTACCAGCGGTATACAGTCATATGAAAAAGTTTGGGCACCCCTATTAATCTTAATCATTTTTAGTTCTAAATATTTGGGTGTTTGCAACAGCCATTTCAATTTGATATATCTAATAACTGATGGACACAGTAATATTTCAGGATTGAAATGAGGTTTATTGTACTAACAGAAAATGTGCAATATGCATTAAACCAAAATTTGACCGGTGCAAAAATTTGGGTACCCTTATCATTTTATTGATTTGAATACTCCTAACTACTTTTTACTGACTTACTGAAGCACAAAATTGGTTTTGTAACCTCACTGAGCTTTGAACTTCATAGCCAGGTGTATCCAATCATGAGAAAAGGTATTTAAGGTGGCCAATTGCAAGTTGTTCTCCTATTTGAATCTCCTCTGAAGAGTGGCATCATGGGCTCCTCAAAACAACTCTCAAATGATCTGAAAACCAAAGATTGTTCAACATAGTTGTTCAGGGGAAGGATACAAAAAGTTGTCTCAGAGATTTAACCTGTCAGTTTCCACTGTGAGGAACATAGTAAGGAAATGGAAGACCACAGGGACAGTTCTTGTTAAGCCCAGAAGTGGCAGGCCAAGAAAAATATCAGAAAGGCAGAGAAGAAGAATGGTGAGAACAGTCAAGGACAATCCACAGACCACCTCCAAAGAGCTGCAGCATCATCTTGCTGCAGATGGTGTCACTGTGCATCGGTCAACAATACAGCACACTTTGCACAAGGAGAAGCTGTAGAGTGATGCGAAAGAAGCCGTTTCTGAAAGCACGCCACAAACAGAGTCGCCTGTGGTATGCAACAGCACATTTGGACAAGCCAGCTTCATTTTGGAAGAAGGTCCTGTGGACTGATGAAACAAAGATTGAGTTGTTTGGTCATACAAAAAGGCGTTATGCATGGCGTCAAAAAAACACAGTATTCCAAGAAAAACACTTGCTACCCACTGTAAAATTTGGTGGAGGTTCCATCATGCTTTGGGGCTGTGTGGCCAATGCCGGCACCGGGAATCTTGTTAATGTTGAGGGTCGTATGGATTCAACTCAGTATCAGCAGATTCTTGAGAATAATGTACAAGAATCAGTGACGAATTTGAAGTTACGCCGGGGATGGATATTTCAGCAAGACGATGATCCAAAACACAGCTCCAAATCTACTCAGGCATTCATGCAGAGGAACAATTACAATGTTCTGGAATGGCCATCCCAGTCCCCAGACCTGAATATCATTGAACATCTGTGGGATAATTTGAAGCGGGCTGTCCATGCTCGGCGACCATCAAACTTAACTGAACTGGAATTGTTTTGTAAATAGGAATGGTCAAAAATACCTTCATCCAGGATCCAGGAACTGATTAAAAGCTACAGGAAGCGACTAGAGGCTGTTATTTTTGCAAAAGGAGGATCTACTAAATATTAATGTCACTTTTCTGTTGAGGTGCCCATACTTTTGCACCGGTCAAATTTTGTTTTAATGCATATTGCACATTTTCTGTTAGTACAATAAACCTCATTTCAATCCTGAAATATTACTGTGTCCATCAGTTATTAAATATATCAAATTGAAATGGCTGTTGCAAACACCCAAATATTTAGAACTAAAAATGATTAAGATTAATAGGGGTGCCCAAACTTTTTCATATGACTGTATATCCCCTATTTATTATTATTGTGGCCCTCATTTCCCTCCCTATCGTTATTATGGTGTACCTTCATTATTTATCTCCCCATATATGTTTGTTTCATTATTTATGTTAATAAAATGATATTATTTTATTATTATTTTTTTGTGGTCATGTTATTTTGGTGTTCTATGGTTTTACATGATCTACAGAGTTTTTCATGCTTAGCTATTAGCCCTTTTTTGTGTTTAATTATTTCCTGTATCTACCAAGTGTTTTAACCAATTTGTTTGTGTGATTTGTGCCTAATACTCCTAATGGGCTTAGTTTAGATGGTGCATATGTGTACGCCTAATTCATTATGTGCAACTTTTTTAAAAAGTCACTATAATTTTGCGCACGCTGAATCAAGAAAATAATCTTTTTGGTACTTTAAGTGTTATTCTCTTATGTACTTGTGATAAGGAATAAAAAGTCTTTTAAGTCATAGTCAATATATCACTTTGGAAATTAAATTGTTATGGAATAAAAAGGTTAACTGAAATGACATACTTAAAAATGCTCAGATCTAAGCTCTGTGTATTCTTATAAATAAATTGCTGATTATATTTTATGAACATGTTTTAATCATATTGGACACAGCTGGGCCACGTACAAGTATAATTAAGGTAACATATCTGGATGCTTACATAGTGGGTTAAGTTGACACTCAACCATGGGTCAAGCTGACATGCTAACATGTTGACATCTTGATATGTTGCCAAGATGCCATGCTGCCATGACGACAAACCATATGTTTGGATGACTTTATTGTTTTCTGTTTTAATGTATCAATTTGATTGGTTAAGAATGTAATGAGACCGTGCTACCAATTTGTATGAAACATTTTTTCATACAATGTTATTCTCTCTGTAACCAAGGTACTTCTGATTCCTGCTGTATCAGAGCTCTATATCTGTATGAAATAAACCCATCTTCATAATAGGAAGACAAGACTCCTCTGTCCATGTCCCTCCATTTGAGATTGAGAAGTTAGATAAGATAAGAAATAAGGCTTTAACAGCTGTATGTGTAGTATCCTTATATCAGTACCAGAAGGGCAAAAATTCTCAAAGGAGAACAAGACCTCACATTTACTATTACTAATATGTGTAATGGCTTTAGGAAATAACATTTTAATAGGTGTTAGCATTCATAGAAACCCTTACTTGCCAAGCAGTTAATTCATCTAAAGTAAGCTTCACTCTCTGATCAATTTTTAAAGGGAGTTTGTCACTACAAAGTAGCATATCAACCCAGCCTCACAGACTGACAGATAGATAGATAGATAGATAGATAGATTAGATAGATAGATAGATAGATAGATAGATAGGGACACCCGATTCAAATAGTGTTTTACTGTTGCCATGATATTGCCTTTTTTCTCATTATGCAAATGAGCTATTTGGAGCAATAAGGGCATTGTTGTTACTCCAAAGAGTTAAGCAACAATGCACTCATTGCTCCAAAAAGCTCATTTGCTTATTGACAAAAAAAGCAATATCTCAGCAACAGAGGCACTGGTTCACAAGGGGAAAACACTGTTTGATTCAGGCAACCCTAACCTATCTAGCTGAGGGTCTGACTTCATATGATGTGTTCTGGTCCCTTTATTATACCCAAAGTTATAAGATACCAGTGCTACAGAGTACATACTGTATGCTAATCTTGTTAAAATACCTAAGGGTTACTTTGTATAAAGATTTATACTGTATATGGATATATACTTCCAGTATTTACATCTACTTTGACCAACTGTGAATTTGTTACAATGTTTACTATTGTAGTGCCACCAGTACAGTAACAATACTGTTGTCTTGTTTTATATAATGCAACTAACTGTAATGTCATGAGTTAATGCCACTTTCTGATACCATTATGACAGTGGTGTCTCCAAGGATGGACATCAACCACTGTATAACTTTACTGGCTGAAAATGATTGTAGGCTCTTGTTATAGAAAGAGCAACTCTGAAGAATAAACTTCTGCTCTTAAGGATGGAGACCAAATCAAGTTGAGCATTGTGAAAAGTTTTATTATGTGCCACTTTTTGTGACATGTACAAATATGGGACCTCAGGCAGGCAGGAAATGGTAGGTGTTTGAGTGGCAGGAGCTGAAGGCCCACCCCCAGTACACCAACTGCCTCATTTGCATAAGACTTCAAAGTTGTTTTTCTCCAAGTCTATAAATGTGACATTTATAACAAAGGTATGATGTTTGTAATGTGCTCTGTAACATGGTGATGACAATTAATTAGGCTTGGACAAGGTGGTAGACTCCCTTTAAGGCCAAGCCCCACGTGGTATAAACGCTGCGTTTTACAGAAACCTCTGTGGACTTTCTGTGAAAGAGTAGTGGGTTGGCTCACAGGCTTGCCTCCATTTGACTTCTATTACAGGCTGCAGTATAGGAATTTTACAATGCATTAGAATAACAGTGCATTGTATTAGTGTTTAGACCCACTGGAGTTGAAGACCCCAATCGGGACTGAGAAAAACACAAACAAAAATAAAAAGTAAAATAAATTTTAAAAAAATATAAAAAATTTAAATCAACACCCTTTCTGTAGAGCACATATAAAAGTAAATAAATAAAGTAAAACACATATAGGTATGATGTACGAAATCGCTTGGTCTACAAATTTAAAAAAATATTTTCCCAATATGCTGAACGCCGTAATGGGAAATTTTTTTTTTAAATAACAAACCACCATTTTTTTGCTGTTTTTCCTGCCATAAAAATTTTGACCCCAAAATGGTATAAATAAAAAGTACATCTGCATCCCCGTACATAGAAATACAGAAATATAACAAATTTATAGGTGTCAAAGTATGATGACTCCCAAGAAATTTTTTATTTTTTTGCAAAGATTTGGTTTGTTTTTGAAGGAGTTAAAATGTAAAAAAAACTATAAAAGTTTGGTATTGCCATAACTGCACCTATCCACAGAATACAGGTGACATGCCAATATGGCTGCATAGTGAACGCCGTAAAAACAAAGCCCGTAAGAAAGTCGGACAAATGCAGTTTTTCTCTAATTCCATACCATTACAAAGTACAATTTGTCTTACAAAAATTAAACCCTCATAAAGCTCTGTGAACCGAAAAATAAAAAAGTTATGACATTTAGAAGGAGGGAAATAAAAAAACGAAAACAAAAAAATGGCTGCAGCGGGGAGGGGTTAAACATTTTGTATGGATCCAGATTTAGGGTAGGGAGAGGGTATGTTTTTGGACTTTTCTTAAATACAATGATCAGAAGTCTGTTACAAAGAGCAAGCCCATTTGAAAGATTCAGAATATTGTTGGATGTGACAAGTGGCTCAAAAAGAGATGAATGTCTGTTTGAAAGCCCTCCATATATTCCCGCCTATGGGTAAAGAAATTTCTTTCTCCACTTCTGTATGTGAGACACATCCGATGTACCTTGGCAAAATCCTTACTGATAGAAGGGACGACAACAATTGCATGTTCTGGACAAAAAGGATTTGTCTCGAACTCTAAGGTTATATCCTAATTATTTGTCTTTCATAAAATTGTACGATGCTCATTTTGATGGCAACGTACTACAACTAGAGATGAGTGAATTGAAGCTGCAGAAGTGGAATTCGATCCGAATTTCAGGAAATCTTTGATTCGCCACCATTCTGGATTTCCTCACGCTTCGATGCGTCAAATCAAATTTTTTACTAAAATGGCTGCTTCACGTTAGGACAAGGGGCAAGGGACTCTGGGAATACAGGATTACCCACAATGCCATGCATGCAGCTAATCAGCAGCCAGCCGGCCCTGTGATGTCACAGCCCTATAAAAACCCTTGGCCATTTTAGGTTCAGTCATTTCACATCGCTCTTACTGTAGGGACAGTCGTCAGCAGGAGCTAGGGAAAAACTTAGAAAACAGATAGTTCAGGGAAAGAGGATTACAAGTGTAGGGGAAGTATAGGGAGGAATTGAAAGAAGAATTTGGGGTGGTTGCAGCGTCATTAACAGAAAAAATTTTAATACACATTGCAGCACTCACTGTTGTTATACTGCTGCTCATTACTCATACCTGTGTCTTCAAGTTGGCACACAACAAGCCTTTTGCAGTGCAGTACAGCAAAAAACAGTGAATTATCATCCACTAATATCTGCAATTATCTGTTCTAACGTCTTTTTCAAGGCGTTTATTATAAGGCTCTTATTTACTGTTCTTTCAAAGCATAACATTACAGGCCATTTGTCAGTACTACTGTGCCAAAGAAAACTCTGCAGTCATCTGTTCTAACGCCTTGTTCAAGGCGTTTATTAGTGGGGAAAAATATAAGGTCCATATTCGCCATTCTGTACCAAGTATAAAATTACAGGCCATTTTGCAGTACAGTACTGCCAAAAAAATCATAATTCTTATCCAATAATCTCTGCCTTTATTACGCTTTTGTTAAAGGTATTCATTAGTGGGGAAAGAAATAAGGGCCATATTCGCCATTTTGTTCCCAGTATAAAATTACAGGCCATTTCTCAATACATTAGTGGGAAAAATCAATAATTCTTAGCTACTGATCTCTGCAGTTAGCTGTTATTCTAACACTTATTTAAAGGTGTTTATTAGTGTGGAAACAAGGGGCATATTCACCATTTTGTTTCAAGTATAAATTAAAGGCCATTTTGCAGTACAGTACTGCCAAAAAATCATAATTCTTATCCAGTAATCTCTGCCTTTATCAAAGTAGAAAATTACAGTCCTTTTTGCCCTGTATTTATTTCCTGTGCAATTATCTTATTTTCATCTAACAGTATGTTAGACAGAGAAGTGAGAGACCATGCACAGTGGAGGACCACAGATCTAAATGTTTCTGGTGTAGGCATAGGTTGCAGCAAAGTAAGGGTCGTGGCAGCAGGGGTCACTTACAGATCCCTGAGCTCCCAGTGTCAGCTAGCAGTCGTGTCTTGACCAGCAACCCAACAGTTGTAGAATGGTTGACTTGGTCATCCACTTCATCCCAAGTCACATCAGATACCTCCAGCCAAGACACAACCCTTAGTTGGCATGGCCCGGGAGCAGACCATGTGCCCTCAACTGTCCTCAACCTGTCCTTTTCTGTTCACTTAGCCAGAGAAGTACTCTATGCTGTGGGCTCAGATCCACTATATAGTAAGGAGGAGCTACTAGAGGACAGTCAGCAGCTAGTGCTCAGCCAAGATGTGGAGGAGACATCCGCCGCTTCCTCCGGTACGAGGGCAAGTAGTGATGAGGAGAGTGGCGTGGGAGCTGGTGTTGTGGTCAGGCTCCTGGCTCAGAGACCGTTGAGGAGGACATCAGTGACCTGCAGACATTAGTGGATGACGATGTACAGTACAGACCAAAAGTTTGGACACACCTTCTCATTCCAAGAGTTTTCTGTATTTTCATGACTATAAAAATTGCAGATTCACACTGAAGGCATCAAAACTATGAATTAACACATGTGGAATTATATACTTAACAAAAAGTGTGAAACAACTGAAAATATGTCTTATATTCTAGGTTCTTCAAAGTAGCCACCTTTTGCTTTCATTACTGCTTTGCACACTCTTGGCATTCTCTTGATAAGCTTCAAGAGGTAGTCTTGGAAAACTCTTGGAATGAGAAGGTGTGTCCAAACTTTTGGTCTGTACTGTAGTCGATCGCAATTGGGAGACAGGTGACGAAGGGGCTTCATCATCATCGGAAGAAGAGGGTGGCAGCTTGCGCACAAGGCAGCAGTCAGTTAGTGCGGAGTGTTGGGGATAAGATCACCTATTCGGCGGTGTGGCAGCTTTGTTAAGCTGCCAGAGGAGATGAACATGGCCATATGTTCAATCTGTGGGCAGAAGGTGAAGCGTGGCCAGGGTGCCAATGTTGGCACCACAGCCCTGCGTCAACATATGCAGCATCACCATAAAGTAGCCTGGGAGAGCCGTGGCTCCAATATGGTGGTCTATTTCAGGCAGTCAAGGCTCCACCACCTCAGCCGAAGGAAGCTGTGTGTCCTTCCCATCATCAGCTGGTCGTGATGCTCCTGCTCCTCCTTCTCAGTCAATGTGTCAGCAATGATCAGAGAATCTATATCTAAGAGACAACAATATGTGTGCACTCATTCAATGGTGCAGAAGCTGAACGTGCTCCTGTCCAAGTTGCTGGTGCTGAAGTCACTCCCTTTCCAATTGGTGGACTCTGCACCTTTCAGAGAACTGATGGATTGCGCCGAGCCGAGGTGGAGAGTCCCAAGCCGCCATTTCTTTGCCAAGAAAGCAGTACCAGCCCTGCACAAATATTTAGAACAGAAGGTGGGCCAGTCCTGAGCCTGTCGGTGTCTGCCAAAGTGCACAGCAGCGCCGACATGTGGAGCTATAACTACGATCAAGGACAATATATGTCATTTACGGCCCACTGGATTAATGTGGTGCCTGCCCAGGCACACCAGCAACTTGGACAGCTTCTGCCTCCACGTTCTCACATCGTTGGTCCTGCAACAATGTCCACCTCATCCTCCATTGTGTCCTCAGCCTCCACTGCAGGGACAATTCCCAGTGCTCCTCCAGCATACCACATGTGCAGGGCACAGCGGTGTCACGCTGTTCTACACCTCGTTTGCCTGGGCGTACGAAGTCAGACAGGGGAGGAACTGCTCCGTGTCCTCAATCAAAAAATTTAATCCTGGCTTTCTCCAAGAGAACTTAAAATTGGAACAATGGTGACCGACAACGGGAAGAACATGGTGTCCGCCCTGCATCAAGGAAGGATGAGCCATGCGCCCTGCATGACGCACGTGTTCAATCTGGATGTCAAGCGTTTCCTTAAGTCTTCCACCCATCTGTAAGACATCCTAAAAATGTCAAGGAAAATTTGCATGCACTTCAGCCACTTGTACACCACCAAGCACACCCTCCTTCAGCTGCAGCGGCAGAACGGCCTCCTGCAACATAAGCTGATATGTGATTTTTCCACCCGTTGGAATTCAACCCTCCATATATTGGATCGATTATATGAACAGAGAAAAGCCATAAACGATTTCTTGATGATCCAAGCGGACAGAGGTACTCCCCTGCGAAACTTTAACGTTAGCCAGTAGCAGCTCATGCGTGACACCTGCAGTTTGCTAGTTCCCTTTGAGGAGTCCACTTTGTTAGTCAATCGCCAGGACTACGTGTTGAACAACGTCATTCCACTGATTCACATCCTGGAAAAGATGCTTTTCAATCTGGCTGGTCAGGTGACTGGAGATGTGGCGTCTACATCTCACGGCCACAGGAGCCCTGGGGGGCTGAACTGGAGGAGGAGGAGGATGAGGAGGAAATTGGAGCACAAGCAATGTGTAGCCAAATGGGTGGAGAGGAGGAGCAGGAGCAACCAGAACAGCCAGAGAAAGATGAGGAGGACAAGGCAGATGACCCAGACACACCGTGGCAGCATGCAGTGGAGATGGATACAGGGAGTCCCTCGGAGTCACTTGCGCAAATCGTCCGATGCATGCTTACTTCCTTGTGCAGTGACAGCCGGATTGTCACCACTCGGCAGAAGGATGACTACTGGCTCTCCACCATGTTAGACCCTCGCTACCGAGGAGAAATGGGTGCCTTTTTTTACACCCTCTGAGAGGGAGGACAAACTGAATTACTATAGATACATGCTATGTAGCAAGTTGGCCGCTGCCTATCTGTGCCATCGTCCATGCTCTCGCATGTCCGACCGGGTGGGGGGAGGCCTGAGTGCTCAACTTGCACTGGCATGGCAGCTGTGGGAGGGGTGGGGTGGCAGGAGTAGTATCGGCTCCATCAGCAGCAGCCTGAGCCTACAGTCGCTGATGAGCAGCTTTCTTCAGCCGCATAGTGAAGAAGCTGCTCATCAGCAGCTAGACACAGAGAAGAACTTGAACCAGCAGGTGAAGGAATACTTAGAGTGCACCCTGCCACCCGTCATCGAAGATCCGCTGGACTACTGGGCAGCCAAACTGGATCTGGCCAAGTTTGCCCTGGAAAAGCTGTCCTGCCCGGCCAGTAGTGTGGCATCAGAGCGAGTGTTTAGTGCGGTGGGGGCCATAGTTATCCCAAGGAGAACTTACTTGTCCACCCAAAATTTGGAGAGACTGACCTTTGTGAAGATGAATCTGTTGTGGATCAGCCAGGATTTCCACCCATCAATGCCTGATGCAGAAGATTAAGTGATCCATGCTGCTTCACCACACTCTGTCACTGGGTCACTATATGGCCTCCTAAGGCTGCTGCTACCTCCACATTATATCACCTTGCCACTCTGTGGACTACTCACACTGCTGCCACTGGGTGACTATATGGCCTCCTCACACTGCTGCCACCTCCTCACTCTGCCACTGGGTGACTATATGGCCTCCTCACACTGATGCCACCTCCACACTCTGCCACTGGGTCACTGTATGGCCTCCTAAGGCTGTTGCTACCTACACATTATATCACCTTGCCACTCTGTGGCCTACTCACACTGCTTCCACCTCCGCACTCTGCCACTGGGTCATTGTATGGCCTCCTAAGGTCATTGCTACCTACACATTATATCACTTGCCACTCTGTGGCCTACTCACGCTGCTGCCACCTCCTCACTCTGCCACTGGGTTACTGTATGGCCTCCTAAGGCCGTTGCTACCTACACATTATATCACCTTGCCACTCTGTGGCCTACTCACGCTGCTGCCACCTCTGCACTCTGCCATTGGGTGACTGTATGGCCTTCTCACGCTGCTGCCACCTTTTCACTCTGCCACTGGTTCACTGTATGGCCTCCTAAGGCTGTTGCTACCTACACATTATATCACCTTGCCACTGTGGCCTACTCACGCTGCTGCCACTTCCGCACTCTTCCACTGGGTGACTGTATGGCCTCCTCACACTGCTGCCACCTCCTCACTGCCACTGGTTCACTGTATGCCCTCCTCATGCCGCTGCCACTGGGTCACTCTGTGTACTCCTCATTCCGCTGCCACTGGGTCACTGTATGTCCTCCTCATGCCGCTGCCACTGGGTCACTGTATGCCCTCCTCAAGCCGCTGCCACTGGGTCACTGTATGGCCTCTTCATGCCACTGCAACTGGATCACTGTATGGCCTCCTCATGCCGCTTCCACTGGGTCACACTGTGTACTCCTCCTGCTGTTGCCACAGGGTCACTGTATGTTCTCCTCATGCTGCTGCAACTGGGTCACTGTATGTCCTCCTCATGCTGCTGTCACTGGGTCACTGTATGTCCTCCTCATGCTGCTACCACCTCCTCATTATGTTGCCTTGCCACTCTGTGGCCTCCTCATGCTGCTGCCAACTCCACATTATGTCGCCTTGCCACTCCATAGACAACTATGTGGAATCATCAGACGACGGTGTAAAAGGAGTGCGTTCATTCACACTAGAGTAGGATCTTGGACCTCTGCACGGTTCTTTATACCTGGCACTAACATCGACCTGTAAGGCTGAGTTCACACTTGAGTTAGTTGGTCAGTTTTGGCCCCATAACTGGTCAAATAAGTGAAGTGTGCAGTGGTTCTAAGAGTGACGCCTGTCATACTGACTCACAGTATTGTTTCACTACCACAGTAGGCTCCCTATGCGTGTTAGTGCAAGGCACAGTATTCTACACCACTATACATGCTCTCTGAAGCCAGGAAATAGGTGTTTTTAATGATATTCGCCGCAAATTCATCTGGATCGAAGCAATTTTTTTTTTTTATTTCGAATCGAACTGTAGAATCGACCTTTTGAGAAATTCGCTGATCTCTAACTAAACTTTTTCCCCCAATTTGTAAAAAAAATCTCTGTTTTTCTTTTCTTATTGTATATTTTTTTTGTGCTATTTTTTGTATATGAATGCATGACAGCTATTTTGTCTGAGCTGAGAACTGACTAGCTTTACAGGAACGTGAAGATAAGAAAACTAAGTAAGAAAATGACTAAAGGAGAATTTAGAGAAGAGATGTGCCTATTAATAACTTTAGTGGATCTCTAGCTCTCTGTGAGCAGGAGATGGCATAGGTTTGAGTTTATTTTACAGCAGTCTCTGGCATATAGTCTAATAAATCTTCTGGGTTGCAGGAAGGCAAACTGCCACCTGCTAAGGTCCCCTCACGGACATTTTTTTGAAAAGTAGCGTTCAGAAAATAAAGAGCCAAAAAGATGCAATTATTCATGCAATATCAGCTGTGTGCAAAAAATTGTGGCTTCTTTACACCAAATTCTGGCGCAATGGCTTTAATAAATTCCCCCCACCGACTTAGGGTATGTTCACACTAAGGTTATTACAGTCTGTTGCTCTCATCCGTTATTGGATGAGAGCAATGGACAATAATGGTAGTAGAGTTAAAGACAAAGGTGGAGACTTCTCTTTCTGCATCCAATCCCATTGACTATAATGTAAAAAACATTATGTGCATGCATGACTTTTCTTCTGTTAAAAAAGTGAAAAACACGAAGGAAGAAAGCTTCCGTCATGTTTTTTACATGGGGGGGGGTGGTGAATGAAGACGGATACCAGACTTAGGGGGCTCCTTCTGCATCTGTCGTTTAATGTCCATTGCTCTCATCATGTAATGAAGTAAGAGGTGATCTATTGTCAATGTTCTAGATGTCCTATGTTAACTCCTTCTATAATAGCACAATACTTGTAATCCTTACCCGATAATAAAAGCAAGGCTTCTGAACCTGCTTTGTTGTTACTAGTATTTACTATAGATAGTGACATGAATAAGGAAAAAAATATGTTTATGTTTTTAAAAGTCCTGCAATAAACTAGCTTAAAAAACAAACAATTGACTAAACTGTGTTCCCTTATTTACCCTTTAATAATTAAAAAAAAAAAAAAGAAAAATAACACTGTTGCACCACAGTTTAGACACATATAGGTCTCTAGATAGTGATATTGCTGCTGGCAAGATCAGCTAGGCATTTGATATTTATTCAGTGGGTTCTGTTTACAGTGTCTCTGACTGTGATACCTGTTCCTAGGGACCCAACAATGCACAAGGGTCAGAAAGTAGAAAATTTTCATTTCGTCAGTTTATCTTACAGAACAGTAAGGGTGCACAATAGACTTCATTCTGTTCTGGTAGCTCATTGCTTTTTTGCAATACATTGTCTTTCAGACATTTATTATATTATTACATTCTTCCGATGGAAGTCATAGTACGGTATGATAGTAGTATAATGTTGTACCGTGTTAGCCACTGAAAGTAGTGGAAGAGTGAAGTAATCAGGCGATACCTTTTAGAGGCTAACTGAGTATATTTATAAGTAAGCTTTCAGAAGACTAGCTTCCTTCATCAGACATGGTGTTATACAAGAACTGAAAATTCACAGATTTTTTTATATACCCTATACACATGGTCTTCAAAGAATTTTAGAGTCCTTAAAAAAACAAAAAAACAAAATGTAATTTAAGTAGAGAAGTTATTTACAACCGGTCAAAAATCAATCTGGAAAGTTGTGGTGCGTGACAGAGGGATCTGTTATCTGTTTGCTATCAGGAGGTGATTTGTGACCCTCACAGGTCATACATAGTGTGACATGAAGCTGGCATGAATATTAAGTCCAAATTGCAGAGTTTTAAATTTTTGCATAAACTTGTACTCCCATTGTTTCCTCTCCTCCTGCGTCTTAAACTGTCTCATTAAAACCACAACCCGCAAATCTTCAATAGAGTGGTTTTCTCCAGAGAAATGTGCGGCCACTGGGAGATCTGTTCTGCTGTTATTAATGTTGGATCTGTGTGAGTTCATTCGCTGACTAAGTCTCTGCCCTGTTTCCCCCACATAGAGGCCTGTGGTGGGACATTGCACACACATTATGAGATACACCACATTGGAAGACCTGCTGAAAAATGTCCCCCTAATTCTGTGCACCTGTTGTGACTGTGGGATAGGTACACTGTCAGCGGTGTGGATGTGCTTGCAGGTCATGCACCTTTTTTGTAGGCAAGGTGAGGTGCCATTTTCAGTTGGGGCCTTCAGGGCACTCCGGACAATAATACGCCGCAGGTTTGGTGGTTGTCGAAAGGAAAGGAGAGGGGGGACTGGAAATATGTCTTTGAATCTGTTGTCCCTATGTAGCACAGGTTGAAGTTCCTTGGCATTATAGTACGGTATGAACTCCAATGTCACTTCCATCTTCTGAATTTCCACATCTGCAGCAAATGACTGCATTTATGGCTAGATTTGTTTGTATTTTACAGTTTGTTCTATGAAATATATTATATACTGGAATTAATAATATCAAAAGAATGACATTACTGTATTTGTTAAACTCCAGTGTGACTATGGCTATGGAACATTAAGAGATTAGGAATAATTTTTCTACTGTTTTTACAGATTACATGAAATCCTTGCCTACTCTGGTGTCAAACTGTTGGAAGATGTTCCTGTATTGTACCAAATTTCTAAACTACTTATTAGTAGACTACTGACAAGGGTAATGGTGCCCCTTTGATAACTTGTTTAATGGGAAGCTTTGCTTAGCTTTCTGTAGTGTTTTTGCATTAAGAAGGTCATGGCGCTTTACAAGCAAAAACTGAGTTTGCTTGGCAACAATGTGATAATTAGTTGGTAATCTGTTCAATTACAGATTTTGTAGGTCAAAGGCAGACATGTTAGAGCAGAATTGCTGAGTTCCTCAGTTTGTGTTTGGAAGTTTGCCTGGCTGAGATGGAATCAAATTACAATTGTAGTGGAATCAACACATTAGGGTGCCCAAAGATTGCTCCAAGCATTCAAAATGTCACTTCGAGGCAGATGGGGTAGCCACTTAAGTTTTAGAACAAATCATGGGTGCAGGTCCATAAATAAAAGAACCTTATCTTTGCATAATTATACATAACACCTACAGCAATTAGATTTTTTTCTGAATGCATTTTACATAATTTGGCAAGAAACTGGGAAAAAAAACTTCTTATTTACCCAAAAAAGGGAATGGTTTTGGAGAAACCATGGCAAATGTTATGCTGCCTGCAACATCATCCAGTATGTCCAGTTTGGCAAGAGGTCCATGATCATTTGGACTGCTGACTGCTCTAATATTGCCAGGAAATACTCAGAGCCATTGTCAGACCTTGTGCAGTGGACCCTAGATATGAATCCAATTGAGCACCACTTTAACATAATGAATCAATGCATGCAACACCGCCATGTAGTGCCACATACTGTCCAGATGCTCACTGATGCTTTGATCCAGGTCGGGAAAGAGATCCCCCAGGGCACCATCATCAGGAGCACACCTATACATTGTCAGAAAAGCATACAGGCATGTGGAGACCACATAAACTAGTTTTAGAATAAGATGCGCCAACTGTAGGTGACGTTGGCCAGCAGGTGTGCTGTACAAACGTCAATGTTGTGGCCTAGATTAGTGTCACAAAGCAGTTTGTGTAGGGGGTCAAATTTTTATTGACAGCTTTCCTTTAAGAGTATGTTCACAAAGATTTTATTGCAGGCTTAAAAATCTGCTTCAGGAAGTAGGAAGCGTTCTTGACTCTTTTTTTACATGATTTGTTTTTTGACATGATTTTTGTCATAGTTTTTTAATCTAGTACACTGTATGGACCTGGAAACTTCACTTTAAAAAAAAACACCAGTGGTTTTTGATGCGGCGTCATATTTTTTCTGCCTCCCATTGATTTCAACGGGTTTATCAAGGCGGAGTTCGTCTGAAGATAGGTCATGTCACTTTTTTTTCCCCTCTGGCTGAAAAAATCATCTAGAAAAAAAAAATCTGCTATTGACTCCCATTATAATAAATGGTTGGCGTTTTTTGAGACAGATTTGATTCCGTCTCAAAATACTCCTGCAAAAAACTCTGTGTGAACTCACCCATAGTGTTCCCTTAATTTTTTGAGCAGTGTATATTATCATATCCTGTTTAAGAGATTTCCCTCAAAATGAATACCATCACTGTCAAGCTATTTTAGTGTATATTTGTAATTTGGTTATTGCTAATTGTGGCTTCTCTTTTTACACTTTAATGCTCTTTGCACCATTCTTGTTTATTTATGCTTTTAAGGCTGGGTTCGTAAAAAGAAAACTGTAATCTAAGAAATTGCCCTACTTAGCAGCACTGTTCACTTAGTTTTTATAAATTTACACTATATGTATAATTAAGAAAAATGCTAATGTCTTAAAACAGCAGTCTTGTCCATGAATTTTAAAGGGAGTCAACCGCCACCAAAAGGTGGTAAGGCCCCACATAGTGGGCTGCAGCAAAAAAGTCCTGCGGGAAAAAAACACGGCGGACATGCATCATACCTCCAGCGTTTCCATAAGTATAATTGATATGCTGCGATTTCCAAAAATGTGATGGTTTTGGAAATCGCAGCATTTGCGCTGCGCATATTTTTATTTTTCTGCAATGTGTGGATGGGACTGTAAACTGCTGTGGCCAAACTGTGGCATGTACACAATGTGAGGCCCTGGCCTAAAACATTTATATGCTTTAGTAGGACCAGTTAATGACATAGTAAATACAGCTTTCTTACATTAAAGTGCAGTTTTGCGAATTGAGAAATTCAACTTTTATTCCACATGCAAAAGAGTTGTTCGGTGTACTCAGGGTATGGCCATAGCTGCTGGAGAACCCATTTTATTTTGTGGTTGCCAACCAGTGCTGCCCTCAAAACAGAAAGATTGACGTGTCCCATGGAAAGAGATTTGCAACAACCACAGAAAAAAAAATGGGTGTCTCACATGTGGAATAAAAGCTGAATTTCTCAACCACAAGGCTGAATTTTGACACAAGAAAGGTACAGTGCCTTGCGAAAGTATTCGGCCCCCTTGAACTTTTCAACCTTTTGCCATATTTCAGGCTTCAAACATAAGGATATAAAATTTTAATTTTTTGGTGAAGAATCAACAACAAGTGGGACACACTTGTGAAGTGGAACGAAATCTATTGGTTATTTTAAGCTTTTGTAAAAAATAAAAAACTGAAAAGTGGGGCGTGCAAGATTATTCGGCCCCTTTACTTTCAGTGCAGCAAACTCACTCCAGAAGTTCAGTGAGGATCTCTGAATGATCCAATGTTGTCCTAAATGACTGATGATGATAAATATAATCCACCTGTGTGTAATCAAGTCTCCGTATAAATGCATCTGCTCTGTGATAGTTTCAGGGTTCTGTTTAAAGCGCAAAGAGCATCATGAAGACCAAGGAACACACCAGGCAGGCCCATGATACTGTTGTGGATAAGTTTAAAGCTGGATTTGGATACAAAAAGATTTCCCAAACTTTAAATATCCCAAGGAGCACTGTGCAAGCGATCATATTGAAATGGTAGGAGTATCCGACCACTGCAAATCTACCAAGACACGGCCGTCCCTCTAAACTTTCATCTCAAACAAGGAGAAGACTGATCAGAGATGCAGCCAAGAGGCCCATGATCATTCAGGATGAACTGCAGAGATCTACAGCTGAGGTGGGAGAGTCTGTCCATAGGACAACAGTCGTACACTGCACAAATCTGGCCTTTATGGAAGAGTGGCAAGAAGAAAGCCATTTCTCAAAGATATCCATAAAAAGTCTCATTTAAAGTTTGCCACAAGCCACCTGGGAGACACACCAAACATGTGGAAGAAGGTGCTCTGGTCAGATGAAACCAAAATCGAACTTTTTGGCCACAATGCAAAACAATATGTTTGGCGTAAAAGCAACACAGCTCATCACCCTGAACACACCATCCCCACTGTCAAACATGGTGGTGGCAGCATTATGGTTTGGACCTGCTTTTCTTCAGCAGGGACCGGGAAGATGGTTAAAATTGATGGGAAGATGGATGGAGCCAAATACAGGACCATTCTGGAAGAAAACCTGTTGGAGTCTGCAAAAGACCTGAGACTGGGACGGAGATTTATCTTCCAACAAGACAATGATCCTAAACATAAAGCAAAATCTACAATGGAATGGTTCACAAATAAACGTATCCAGGTGTTAGAATGGCCAAGTCAAAGTCCAGACCTGAATCCAATCGAGAATCTGTGGAAAGAGCTGAAAACTGCAGTTCACAAACGCTCTCCATCCAACCTCACTGAGCTCAAGCTGTTTTCCATGGAAGAATGGGCAAGAATTTCAGTCTCTCGATGTGCAAAACTGATAGAAGAAATCAGGCGATACCTTTTAGAGGCTAACTGAGTATATTTATAAGTAAGCTTTCAGGAGTACTCGCTCCCTTCATCAGACATGGTGTGATACAAGAACTGAAAATTAACAGATTTTTATACACATGGTTTTCAAAGCATTTTAGAGTCCTTAAAAAAAATTGCAATCTAAGTAGAGAAGTTATTTACAACAGGTCAAAAAAACAGTCTGGAAACTTGTGGTGCGTGACGGAGGGATCAGTAATTCTTGCTGTTATCTGTTTGCTATCAGGAGGTGATTTGTGACCCTCACAGGTCACACATAGTGTGATTTGAAGCTGGCATGAATATTGTGTTCAGTTCATGGTTCAAACATAGTGTGACATGAAGCTGGCATGAATATTAAGTCCAAATTGCAGAGTTTGAAATTTTTGCATAAATTTGTACTCCATTTCTTTTCTTTTCTCCTGTGTCTTAAAATGTCCCATTAAAACCACAACCCGCAAATCTTCAATAGAGTGGTTTTCTCCGGAGAAATGTGCGGCCACTGGGAGATCGGTTCTGCTGTTATTAATGGTGGATCTGTGTGAGTTCATTCGTTGACTGAGTCTCTGCCCTGTTTCCCCCACATAGAGGCCTGTGGTGGGACATTGCACACACATTATGAGGTACACCACATTGGAAGACCTGCAGGAAAATGTCCCCCTAATTCTGTGCACCTGTTGTGACTGTGGGATAGGTACACTGTCAGCGGTGTGGATGTGCTTGCAGGTCATGCACCTTTTATGTAGGCAAGGTGAGGTGCCATTTTCAGTTGGGGCCTTCAGGGCACTCCGGACGATAATGCGCCTCAGGTTTGGTGGTTGTCGAAAGGAGAGGAGAGGGAGGACTGGAAATATGTCCTTGAGTCTGTTGTCCCTATGTAGTACAGGTTGGAGCTCCTTGGCAATCCTTCGTAGGATCTCCAGCTGTGGGTTGTAGGTGACAACTAGGGGCACTCGGGCTTCTTTCTGGGTCTCTCTATATGTGAGCAGACTGTCTCTGTTAATGGCTGCTGCTTTGTTTAATTGGTTGTCTGTCACTTTTGATTTGTATCCCAATCTGAGAAATTTCATCCTCAGATCCAGGAGGTGCTTGTCCAGGTCTGTTTTGTCGGAGCAAATACGATTGTATCGTATAGCCTGGCTGTAGATTATAGATTGTCTTGTGTGCTTGGGGTGGAAGCTGTCGTTTCTCAGGTAGGCCAATATGCAAATCTCTTTATGGCAGAAATGGAAGGAACATATTTATCAACATGCACCACCAAACCTATGATTTACCTTCGTTATATCGATGATATCCTTGTCATCTGGACTGCAGGTGAGGAGGCCCTACTTCAATTCCATAATGACTTCAATGACTTTCACCCGACCATCAACCTTAAACTTAGCTATTCAGGGAGTGAAATTCACTTTCTGGATACCACAATATACATTAAAGACCACCGGCTAGTCACATCAATATACCACAAACCCACAGACAGAATGGCCTACCTGAGAAACGACAGCTTCCAACCCAAGCACACAAGACAATCTATAATCTACAGCCAGGCTATACGATACAATCGTATTTGCTCCGACAAAACAGACCTGGACAAGCACCTCCTGGATCTGAGGATGAAATTTCTCAGATTGGGATACAAACCAAAAGTGACAGACAACCAATTAAACAAAGCAGCAGCCATTAACAGAGACAGTCTGCTCACATATAGAGAGACCCAGAAAGAAGCCCGAGTGCCCCTAGTTGTCACCTACAACCCACAGCTGGAGATCCTACGAAGGATTGCCAAGGAGCTCTAACCTGTACTACATAGGGACAACAGACTCAAGGACATATTTCCAGTCCCCCCTCTCCTCTCCTTTCGACAACCACCAAACCTGAGGCGCATTATCGTCCGGAGTGCCCTGAAGGCCCCAACTGAAAATGGCACCTCACCTTGCCTACATAAAAGGTGCATGACCTGCAAGCACATCCACACCGCTGACAGTGTACCTATCCCACAGTCACAACAGGTGCACAGAATTAGGGGGACATTTTCCTGCAGGTCTTCCAATGTGGTGTACCTCATAATGTGTGTGCAATGTCCCACCACAGGCCTCTATGTGGGGGAAACAGGGCAGAGACTCAGTCAACGAATGAACTCACACAGATCCACCATTAATAACAGCAGAACCGATCTCCCAGTGGCCGCACATTTCTCCGGAGAAAACCACTCTATTGAAGATTTGCGGGTTGTGGTTTTAATGGGACATTTTAAGACACAGGAGAAAAGAAAAGAAATGGAGTAAAAATTTATGCAAAAATTTCAAACTCTGCAATTTGGACTTAATATTCATGCCAGCTTCATGTCACACTATGTTTGAACCATGAACTGAACTCAATATTCATGCCAGCTTCAAATCACACTATGTGTGACCTGTGAGGGTCACAAATCACCTCCTGATAGCAAACAGATAACAGCAAGAATTACTGATCCCTCCGTCACGCACCACAAGTTTCCAGACTGTTTTTTTGACCTGTTGTAAATAACTTCTCTACTTAGATTGCAATTTTTTTTAAGGACTCTAAAATGCTTTGAAAACCATGTGTATAAAAATCTGTTAATTTTCAGTTCTTGTATCACACCATGTCTGATGAAGGGAGTGAGTACTCCTGAAAGCTTACTTATAAATATACTCAGTTAGCCTCTAAAAGTTATCGCCTGATTTCTTCACTCTTCCACTACTTTCAATGGCTAACACGGTACAACATTATACTACTACAAAACTGATAGAGACATACCCCAAGCGACTTGCAGCTGTAATCGAAGCAAAAGGTGGCGCTACAAAGTATTAACTTAAGGGGGCCGAATAATTTGGCACGCCCCAAGTTTCAGTTTTTTATTTTTTACAAAAGTTTAAAATATCCAATAAATTTCGTTCCACTTCACGATTGTGTCCCACTTGTTGATTCTTCACCAAAAAATTAAAATTTTATATCCTTATGTTTGAAGCCTGAAATGTGGCAAAAGGTTGAAAAGTTCAAGGGGGCCGAATACTTTCGCAAGGCACTGTATATTTACTATGTCAACCAGCCCTACAACAGCATATAAGTACAGTTAGTTTAGAAGTGGTTTTGGTGATGGTAGGCTCCCTTTAAAGCCACCTCACTGACTTTGTCTGTGTATTCATCTGACATTCATATTTATTGAACCAAAGACAAAAAGAGAAAAAACATTTTTTATATATATACTTTTTTACAAAGTTAGGCAGGGTTCACACTACCGTTGGAGTCCGTTATGAAGGTGTCCGTTAAAAAAAAAAAAACGGACACTTATCATAACAGACATTAACGGACACTAACTGATGTTCATGTGTCCGTTTTTTTAACTGATCCAATTAATGGTTCAGTTAAAAAAACGGACACAATAGCATCAGTTAGTGTCCATTCTTTAACACAGTCCGTTTTTTTTTTTTTGTTTCTCCTTTCTGAGAATGCTCAGGAAAAAAATGGACATAAAATAACGGACAGTAACTGATGGCTATCAATTACTGTCCGTTATAAGTCCGTTACCCATAGACTTCAAAACGGATTTTTTTGTCCGCGAAAAAAAACGGACCTCTGACGGATTTGGTGTAAACGGACACCCATTGAAATGAATGGAAATTTTAACGGGTTTCTGACGGTTCAACTAGTGTCCGATGCTAAAATCTTGTAACGGACAATAGCAACGGACACTACTGATGGTCACCAACAGTAGTCTGAACGCCCCCTTAGGCAACAGGCAGATAAATATCCAAATCAAAACATGCAATCTCATACAATAATGCTGACATATACTATGAGCTACAGGTGCATCTCAATAAATTAGAATATCTTTGAAGCGTTTATTCCGTTCAGTAATTGAATTAAAAAAGTGACCTCCTATATTTTCTAGATTCTTTACACACAGAGTGTTCTATTTCAGGTGTTTTATTTCTGTAAATGTTGATTATGTATTACAGGTAATGAAAACCCAAATCTAAGAAAATTAGAATATTGTAAAAAAGTTCAGTATTGTAAATTCAGTGTGTCGCCTGCCAAGGTTTCCTAAGCCTTTAAATGGTCCCTCAGTCTGGTTCAGTAGGACACACAATCATGGAAGACGCTGATTATATGAATTGAATTACTGAAATGAATGAACGTTTGAGCTTTTCTCTCCGAATTTTTCCGCCCTTTTCGGGCGGAAACCCAGCAGTCCCCATTATAGTCTATAGTCGATGGGATCCGCGGGTAACTGCTTTATTAAGCGGATTAGGTTTCTGTACGGGGGGATCCCCAAGCGGAAACCCGAACGCAGGTGTGAAACTAGCGTTAGCTGTTCTGTACACTCAGGGTGTGGTCACATCAGTTGGAGAACACATTTTCTTTTGCAATCTCCAACCAGTGCGACTTGCAGTGAACACAAAACAAGATGGTGATCCAGCAGGTGACTCTGTCCTGAGTGGTCTAGGCAGCTCATTTGCATATGGAATACAAGTTGAGTTTCTCAGCAGAAAGAAAGGTATGTCCACTATGCCACTAAACATATAAGTTATTTAAAACTAGTTTTGGTGATGGTAGACTGCCCGTAAATCTCAGTGATCTGTGTTGTTAGCAGATGTCAGATAGGGGTTAAAGTATTGACTGACTTTGTATACTTTTTTATTATGATTTACTGAGTTTGTTATTTACTACTAGTGTATTTTATTTACTTATTAACAGAGTCTGAAGACATTTAATTGCTAACTCTGACTGTAGTAATAAATTTGATAAAAAATGTTAATAGTGTATTTACAAAGTTTTGTACAGTGATTCTGTAGATAAGAAAGAGGACAAGTCCACAAAGAAGAGCAGAGTATAAAACAGCAATTCACAACCAGGGTACCATGGCACCAAAGGGTGCTGTGGGTACCCGCCATGGGTGTCGTGACTCTCTGGATTGGAAGATGGCTGGGGCATGACGGAGGGATCACTAATTCTTGCCTTGCAAAAGTATTCATACCCCTTGAACTTTTTCACATTTTCTCACCTTACCACCACAAACTTAAATGTATTTTCTTGACATTTTAAGTGGTAGACCTACACAAAGTAGCAGATAATTGTGAAGTTGAAGGAAAATGATACATGGTTTTCAAAATTTTAATCAAATAAAAACCTGAAAAGTGTAAAATCTCAGGAAAATACATTTAAGTTTGTGGTTGTAAGGTGACAAAATGTGAAAAAGTTCAAGGGGTATGAATCCTTTTGTAAGGCACTGTATCTGTTTGCTATCAGGTGGTGATTTGTGACCCTCACAGTTCATACATACTGTGACATGAAACTGGCATGAATTTTAAGTCCAAATTGCAGAGTTTGAAATTTTTGCATTAACTTATATTCCCATTCCTTCCTCTCCCTCTGTGTCTTAAAATGTCCCATTAGAACCACAACCCGCAAATCTTCAACAGAGTGGTCTTCTCCGGAGAAATGTGCGGCCACTGGGAGATCTGTTCTGCTGTTATTAATGGTGAATCTGTGTGAGTTCATGCGCTGACTGAGTCTCTGCCCTGTTTCCCCTACATTGAGGCCTGTGGTGGGACACTGCACATACTTTATGAGATACACCACATTGGAAGACCTGTGGCGTATTATTGTCCGGAGTGCCCTGAAGACCCCCACTGAAAATGGCACCTCACCTTGCCTGCAAAACAGGTGCAAGACCTGCAGGCACATCCACACCGCTGACAGTGTACCTGTCCCACATTCACAACAGGTGCACAGAATTAGGGGGACATTTTTCTGCAGGTCTTCCAATGTGGTGTATCTAACTATTTTAAAATTTGTAGATAATTAAAAATTAAAATTTTTTTGCAAATATAAGTAATTAAACATTTTTAAGAGTTTTAAAGATTTTCTCTAAATATATTGTGGTCACAATTTGTTGTCTTGTTCGGTTGCCAGTGGATATGACCATGAATGCTGGACCTTTCTAAAGTCAAAAAATCAGCCATGATTTCCTTATTGTGACCACAATAAGGGATATCTTCTGATACATGTAGTGTCTCTGCCTGATAACTCAGCTACAATAAGAAAATCATGGCTGGGTTCCTGAGAAGTCCCAGACCACAGAAAGTTTCTGCATTTGTGGTCATATCCATTGGCAACTGATTAAGACAACAGACTCTCACCACTAAGAAAGTTAGAGAAAATTTTTAAAACTCTGCAGAATTTTTAACTACTTATATTTGCAAAAATGCTTCACTTTTACTTATCTACAAATATAAATATGATTATGTTCATGGGAATACCCCTTTAATATTCATGCCAGTTTCATGTCACACTATGTATGAACTCTGAGGGTCACAAATTACCACCTGATAGCAAACAGATAACAGCAAGAATTACTGATCCCTCCGTCACGCCCCACAAGTTTCCAGATTATTTCCTGACCTGTTGTAAATAACTTCTCTACTTATATTACATTTTGTTATTTTTAAAGAATCTAAGATCCTTTGAAGGTCCATATCTTTTGTGTATAAAAAGTCTGTGAATTTTCAGTTTCTTGTATAACACCAGACTTGATCTACTTGAAACATATCGCATACCTTTCAAAATACCCAATTTCTGTGTTAGTATTTTAGGTAGATCAACCAAGATTCTAAAGGCACTTTCTTTTCTTTTTGAGAAGACGTAATAGAACAACAATTACTCCAGCAATTTGTAAAAACATGAAATGATCTATGAAATCAAAGACTTAGATACATTACTGTAATTTTTGAAAAATAATGCTGTCAATGTTGATTGCAAGCTTGACTAGCAACAATACAATTTTTCTAAGTGAAACTAATAAAAACATCTAATTGAGAACTCCAAAAATCTATACAACAATCACATGGCTTGTTTTAAATGATTAAAGGCAGGAAATATTGAGAGTTGGATCAATATGTTCAATAAGAATGCAAATCAATAATATAGGACTCAGGATGCTGGAAAGCTTATAATCTAGCCAATTTTAGTTTGTGCATGATTCAAATTACTTGCATTAAATAAACCAAAAATCTTTTGTAAAAGATAATAGCTTGTGTATTGCTTCTCATTTGTCTAATCCTTCTGTTGAATTAGTAAGATTAACATTTTATTGCTATTTATCAGTGGACTCTTAAACTCGCATTACGCTTTGTATAGCTGTTGGCTCATAGCTATTTTACCTGACTCCCCCATGCCTATGCATGCTTGACTCGGGTAAGAGATGTATGTGTACTGAACTGGGAGAGAGGAGGAAGCCACTGGCAGTGGTTTATCTTCCAGAGAACAAAAGAATTCGGAGGTGGAGATCCAACTGCTTGATCCTTATCTTCCCTGCCATCTGCCATTGAGAGAGAGGGCCCCCATGCACATTAATTTTTCTGAACCTACTGAAATTGTTCGGTTCAGCAAATACAGATCTAATGTGTATGGCCAGTTTTAGCCTATGTTAATTATTATTTATTTATATAATGTCATTAATTCCATGGTACTGTACATTTGTGAAGGGGTTTACAAACATAGTACACATATAACAAGTACAATAATCACAAAACTAACTAGATGACCAACATGATACAAGTAGGAAAGAGGATCCTGCCTGTTGGCTTGCAATCTATACAGGAAGGTAGGTGGATACAACAGGTATGGGAAAGAAGTTTCTCAAATGGTGGTGTAGTGTCAGCAGGGTTAATGTGTGTTGTATGTTATTCTAAAGAGGTTAGTCTTCAGGTTGCGATTATGGAGGACAGTCTTATGAATCGTGCTAGTGAGTTAGAGGATGCACATGAAAAATCTTGGTGGAGGTTGTGTGAAGATCAGAGCAGAGTTAAAAAGGAGCTCCTGTGAAGATCGGATATTACATATGGGGAGGTACCAGGAGTTTAGGTTGGAAATGTATGGAGAGGACATATTGCTGACAATGGCAAGATATCATTTATGTGAAAAACACCAGCTAGTTAAGAAGGAAAACCACATTACACAGTTTTAAGCTTTTGATTGTCTTGAAGTAATAATTATTTTATAATCATTCATAACCAGACCGTTCCCATACATAGAATAAACACATAATAATCTTCTTACACACAAATCACTAAACAATAGAACTTCATTTTTAATGTATTCCACCTGTTTCTATTAAAGGGACACATTTACATTTGAAATTTGTTTCCTCTTAAATATGATTAACATACTAATACTGGTTATACAAGACCATCTATAGAACAAACCTATTAGGAGTGCATTCATTTCTTCTGCTCAGCACACCAGCTGTGTTCTATTGTTGCTTGAATCCTACATTACCAGATCTCTTCCTGACACATTATGTACTGTAACAGGAATGTGGAGTAATTCGCATAGGCTGTATAGCACTATATGTGTAATGATCGGAAGCTAGTTAATTACTTACTTAGACTTTATTACTATAATCAATGACAGATATTTATCTACAGTTAAGCATAATCCTGGAATCCTTAAATTCTTTGTCATGGTGTTAAATTTACATGGAATGCATGATTGTTTTTCTTATATGTAAGGTTTGTAAACCTGATATGCCCCCCTGATGTAATTGACTATAGTCATTGAAGAATATGTTTATTGTAATATTGTAACTTCCATGTATATACTGTAGGCTGAGTCTGTCACAGGAGGAGGTGTCAGCACCAATAGGCTCTGGAAGAGCTCCGCATATAGTAGGTGGTGTATTGTTTTGCTGAAGCACTGTGCCACAGCACTGGCAGAAGAGGGAACAGGTGAGTCTGGGGACAGTGTTTGACAAAAGTGACACAGAAGATGCAGGGAAAGCAGGAGTACGAGGGGTTGGTGGGACAATTTGCCTCGTGGAGTAGCGTAAACAGCCTTCTCCTAAACGTGGGTAAGACCAAAGAGATGGTAATTTACTTTAGTATAGTGCGTAATGGTGTTCCCTCTCTGAAAATTGGTGAGAAGGTAGTGGAGAGAGTCTCGTTCTATAAATACCTGGGAATAATATTGGACAACAAACTGGACTCGAGACTAAATAAAGAGAAGACATACAAGAAAGGTGAAAGCAGACTGTCAGACAGATGGGAGGTTGTTGTAAGGCAGAGTGGACTATTCAGAAATTTCAATCGATCTTAGGCAACCCACTCCATCATACAAAGTAGCTTCAGTGATAGGTTTATACAGCTGAAATGCCACATATAGAGGATCAGAAAGGTCTTTTAGCCCAACTGCCATCTCACTCCACAATAGTGCAGACAACTATGACTCTTAGTGTTCCTATTGCAATCAGGGTCAGTTTTAGACAAACTGTGGCCCCGGGCAAAATTAAAAGTGGGGCCCCAAATGCTGATATACCAACAACGCCATATTTCCAGTGGAAGCCCCTTTAATAACGCCCCCTTTCTGCCCCCAAAACAGTAACAATCACCCCCTCTTAGGTCCACACACAATTCAAATAACCACCTTTGTACTTCCTAATAGATTTTACGCACCCCCTCATCAGTTATTATAGCACCTCCTTATAAATAATAATACCTGCTTATAAACAGTGCTCCATATCAGTAATAGCCCCCTCATAAATAATAGTTCACCATATAAATAATAGTCCACATTATCAATATTAGCCCTCTTATAAATAATATTTCCCCCTTATAAATAGCTCCTTTAACAATACCCTACTTATACAGTATAACAGTCTCCCCCTTATAGCATCCCCCTTATATATAATAGCCCCCTTCTATATAATAGTCCCCTCTTATAATAGTGCCCTTATATATAACAGTCTCCCCCTTATAATAGCTCCCCTTACATAATAGTTCCTCTTATAATAACCCACTTATATATTAGTTTCTCTCTTATAATAACCCCTTTATATATAATAGTTCCTCTAATAATAGTCCCCTTATAAAAAATAGTCCCCCCTTATATGTCATCTCTTATAATAACCACCTTACAGTCATATGAAAAAGTTTGGGCACCCCTATTAATCTTAATCATTTTTAGTTCTAAATATTTGGGTGTTTGCAACAGCCATTTCAATTTGATATATCTAATAACTGATGGACACAGTAATATTTCAGGATTGAAATGAGGTTTATTGTACTAACAGAAAATGTGCAATATGCATTAAAACAAAATTTGACCGGTGCAAAAATTTGGGTACCTCAACAGAAAAGTGACATTAATATTTAGTAGATCCTCCTTTTGCAAAAATAACAGCCTCTAGTCGCTTCCTGTAGCTTTTAATCAGTTCCTGGATCCTGGATGAAGGTATTTTTGACCATTCCTCTTTACAAAACAATTCCAGTTCAGTTAAGTTTGATGGTCGCCGAGCATGGACAGCACGCTTCAAATTATCCCACAGATGTTCAATGATATTCAGGTCTGGGGACTGGGATGGCCATTTCAGAACATTGTAATTGTTCCTCTGCATGAATGCCTGAGTAGATTTGGAGCTGTGTTTTGGATCATTGTCTTGCTGAAATATCCATCCCCGGAGTAACTTCAAATTCGTCACTGATTCTTGTACATTATTCTCAAGAATCTGCTGATACTGAGTTGAATCCATGCGACCCTCAACTTTAACAAGATTCCCGGTGCCGGCATTGGCCACACAGCCCCAAAGCATAATGGAACCTCCACCAAATTTTACAGTGGGTAGCAAGTGTTTTTCTTGGAATGCTGTGTTTTTTGGACGCCATGCATAACGCCTTTTTGTATGACCAAACAACTCAATCTTTGTTTCATCAGTCCACAGGACCTTCTTCCAAAATGAAGCTGGCTTGTCCAAATGTGCTTTTGCATACCTCAGGCGACTCTGTTTGTGGCGTGCTTTCAGAAACGGCTTCTTTCGCATCACTCTCCCATACAGCTTCTCCTTGTGCAAAGTGTGCTGTATTGTTGACCGATGCACAGTGACACCATCTGCAGCAAGATGATGCTGCAGCTCTTTGGAGGTGGTCTGTGGATTGTCCTTGACTGTTCTCACCATTCTTCTTCTCTGCCTTTCTGATATTTTTCTTGGCCTGCCACTTCTGGGCTTAACAAGAACTGTCCCTGTGGTCTTCCATTACCTTACTATGTTCCTCACAGTGGAAACTGACAGGTTAAATCTCTGAGACAACTTTTTGTATCCTTCCCCTGAACAACTATGATGAACAATCTTTGTTTTCAGATCATTTGAGAGTTGTTTTGAGGAGCCCATGATGCCACTCTTCAGAGGAGATTCAAATAGGAGAACAACTTGCAATTGGCCACCTTAAATACCTTTTCTCATGATTGGATACACCTGGCTATGAAGTTCAAAGCTCAGTGAGGTTACAAAACCAATTTTGTGCTTCAGTAAGTCAGTAAAAAGTAGTTAGGAGTATTCAAATCAATAAAATGATAAGGGTACCCAAATTTTTAAACCGGTCAAATTTTGGTTTAATGCATATTGCACATTTTCTGTTAGTACAATAAACCTCATTTCAATCCTGAAATATTACTGTGTCCATCAGTTATTAGATATATCAAATTGAAATGGCTGTTGCAAAATATTTAGAACTAAAAATGATTAAGATTAATAGGGGTGCCCAAACTTTTTCATATGACTGTATATATAACAGTCTCCCCATTATAATAGCCCCATTATAAATACTAGTTCCTCACACCTTATAAATAATAGTTCCTCCCTTATTTATAATAGTTTCAACCTTATAATAGCCCCACTTATTTGTAATAGTTCTCCCCTTTTAAGGGGGGCTATTATAAGGGGGGTTCTATTATACTATTATTTACAATAGGGGTTATTATAAGGGGGAACTATTATTTATAAAGGTGCTGTTATAAGGGAGGAACTATAATATATAAGGGGACTAATATAAGGGGGGAACAATTATATACAATAGCTCCCCCTTATATATAATATGTCATCTCTTATAATAACCCCCTTATATATAACAGATTCCCCTTATAAATAATATTTCACCCTTACAATAGCCCCCCTTATATTTAATAGCTCCCACTATAAATAATAGTTTGCCCCGTTAGCAGGTAATCCCTTTCCCTTACCAGAAAACAATAAATATGTTACTCATCTTACCACGCTCCCATGATGAGCAGAGCATCCGAGGACTCTCCCTGTATTAGCGGCACAGGCAATTGCCCAGTTTGCCCCTTCCCTAATGCCGGCCTGGATTGCAATGTATGTCCAAAACGTTATTGGTATATTCTTCTATTTCTGTTTCAATATTTTTTTGTATTGTATTGACATGGCAGGCTGATGTACAATTCATTTCCCCTGTAGATGAATAAAGTATTCTATTGTCTTCTATTCTATATGTGGTACCTGAGAAGCATTATCTGGGTCAACTTAGTGTGTGAGATTTTAGCTTTTACAGGGAGAGTGTATAACCCTGTAGCCTGTGTATGTAAAGAGGTCAAAATTCTGCGGACTTTCTGTGAAAAAACGTTGTGGAAAAAATTTGATGCGTTTCCGCTGCTGTCTTTTCCGCAGAGTTTTTTTTTATGTGTCTCGCTACGTGAGGCCTTCATAAAATACTGAGTTTAAATGGTGATTTTAAGTGATTGAGTGCACCAGATGTAACCTCCTCGTTTTTTGCTTTAATGGGAAGTTGATTTTTAATGTTACTCAATGGGCACGTATATTTGGCACATCAGTCTTTTATTAGTTTTCATTATCAAAAAGCAAGTTGTAAATTACTATCCTATTGGTATAGGATGCCATATCACATGCCTTATTTCCTACAGCTAATCCCATGTTGAAGAGAGGAGGGTACTTTTCTCTCTATATATTTTGGTTATGTCCACACCACACAATATTCTGATATGGGGTTGGACAAGTGATACATAAAGTGACAGGGATTACTAAGAAATCCATTTTTTACTCCATGACTTCAAGGTTCCCATCAAAGTTTATAATTGCTCCTTCAGAATTTTGGTAATGGCAGTAAGACAATGGGGCAGATTAAGTGCCCTACAATTATGGTGTAATTTGTCACAAAAACTGATGTACATGCTTTACGCCTCATTTTCAATGTGCTTTAGACACTTTCTAACAGTACACCTCGTAGAACAAGTGGGCAAGGGCTTAATAGGCTAAACGGTAAGCCAGAAATTGCACCAAAATTATGGAACTTGTGCCAATATTTTGCACTTACAGACAGATATTACTGATTAGATATACAATATTAGCATTATCTTAACTGGCCAACGGTCCTGGTCTCTGAAGTCCGACTAATTGTAAATTTACGGCCGGCACTTCAGAGACACTGTGAGCGGGATCGGGAGCGGGTGTTAGCTGTAAAAAAAAAAAGTTTAAACAAAAAAAATAGTGTGTAAAAAAAAATTAAGGAAGTTATCAAGCCCCAAAAATTCCCTTTTCCTATATAAAATGAATTCTATATAAAAAAAACCAACTAAAAATTAATAAAAACAATGCATACAGTATTTGGTATCGCTGTGTCCGTAACTACCTGTACAATAAAACTGAAACAATATTTAACGTACACGGTGAATGTCAGAAAAAAAAACAAAAAAAAAACGCTGGAAGTAATGATTTTTGGCTATCTCGCTTACAAAAAATTGCTATAAAAAGTGATAAAAACTCGTATGCACCTCAAAATAGTACCAATAAAAAGCACATGTCCTCCTGCATAAAATAAGCCCTCAACCAACTCTATCAACCGAAAAATAAAAATGTTACGCATCTCAGAAGATGGTGATGCAAAAACAATTGATTTATGTCCACAAAGGGGTTTTTGTTCTGCAGAATTAGTAAGGCATAAAAAAAAATATAAATGAGGTATCGCCGTAATCGTATCGACCCGCAGAATAAAGGTAACATGTTACTTATGCTGTACGCCACACGGCAAAAAAATTAAAAGGTAAAAACCAATGCCAAGAGTTAATGAAATGAAAGAGTTAATATAATTTATTCAATAAGTTATAGGCACCCCAAAAAATTGTGTCATTAAAAAATGCATCTCATACCGCAAAAAATCAGCCCTCATATGGCTACATCACCAGGAAAATAAAATGATTTGATGTACAATGTGAAGACAAAAACCACAAAAATCACCAAATCATTAGAACACAACTGGCTGCGGCAGGAAGGAAATGTATAAGCTGTGCGAGCGTATATCAGGGGACACTCCAATTTTAGAGCTTACAAGGGAAAATAAACTAAAAGTGACCTCCAGAGTGACCCACCCAATCATAGGAGCTACTTAGGATGTAGTAGGGAATTTGGTGTTCCCAATGTACTCCGCACAGCTTACATATTCACTGTTCACCATCTACTGTGCATTCCCGCCTGGGGTACTAATGCTTATTACACCCCCTGATAAATTCTTTGAGGGGTGCACTTTTCAAAATGGGGTCACTCCCTAGGGGATTCCACTTTTCTGGTACCTTAGAGGCTCTGCAAAAATGATATGGCGTCCAAAAGCCAAACATCTAAATCTGCGCTCCAAAAGCCACATATCACTCCTTCACATTTGCGCCCTGCTGTGTGCCCAAACTGCAGTTTATGCCCACATGTATGACACTGGTGTACCAAGGATAATGTACTTAATGTCATATCTGGGTATAAACTGCCGTTTGGGCACAGTCGGGCACAGAATGAAATGAGCGATATTTGGTTTTTGGAGATCAGATTTAGATAGTTTAGCTTTTGGACGTCATGACACTTTTGCAGAGCTCCTGAAATGCCAGTAAAGTGGAATCCTCTGACATGTCACCCCATTTTGGAAACTACACCCCTGAAGGAATTTATCCAGGGGTACATTGAACATTTTTAACCACCAAGTGTTGCTATAATTTATTCTCCAGAAAAGAATACGCAGCTGATTGTGAAAGGTGAAAATGGCAATTTTTTCAGGAATATGTAATTTCAATGCATAATACCTTGTGCCGGCTTGTATCAGATATGAACGCTCCAAAAGCTGTTGTGCCCGGGATACCCACTTAACAGTTTTTGGAGTGTTTGTGTCTGCTGACACAAGCTGGGCACAAAATATTGGGCAATGAAATGACAAATCTCTGGAAAAATTGCAATTTTCCTTTTCATTATCAGCTGCGCATTCATTTGTTGAAATTAAATGAATGCAATACTCAAGGGTTAAAAATTCTCACTACGCCACTTGATAAATCCCTTCAGTGGTGTAGTTTCCAAAATGGGGTCACATGTCTGCGGATTTCACTTTACTCCCAAATCAGGGGCTCTGCAAATGTGGCATGACGTCAAAAAACCAAACTGTGCTCCAAAAAACAAAATAGCGCTCCTTCCCTTCTGTACCCAAACAGCAGTTGATACCAACATATGGCATTGTTAAATACATTATCCTGTGTACACCAGTGTCATACATGTGGGCATAAACTGCCGTTTTGTCACACAGGAGGATGCAGATATGAAGGAGTGCTATGTGGCTTTTGGAAAAATTGCAATTTTCCTTTTCATTATCAGCTGCGCATTCATTTGTTGAAATTAAATGAATGCAATACTCAAGGGTTAAAAATTCTCACTACGCCACTTGATAAATCCCTTCAGTGGTGTAGTTTCCAAAATGGGGTCACATGTCTGCGGATTTCACTTTACTCCCAAATCAGGGGCTCTGCAAATGTGGCATGACGTCAAAAAACCAAACTGTGCTCCAAAAAACAAAATAGCGCTCCTTCCCTTCTGTACCCAAACAGCAGTTGATACCAACATATGGCATTGTTAAATACATTATCCTGTGTACACCAGTGTCATACATGTGGGCATAAACTGCCGTTTTGTCACACAGGAGGATGCAGATATGAAGGAGTGCTATGTGGCTTTTGGAAAAATTGCAATTTTCCTTTTCATTATCAGCTGCGCATTCATTTGTTGAAATTAAATGAATGCAATACTCAAGGGTTAAAAATTCTCACTACGCCACTTGATAAATCCCTTCAGTGGTGTAGTTTCCAAAATGGGGTCACATGTCTGCGGATTTCACTTTACTCCCAAATCAGGGGCTCTGCAAATGTGGCATGACGTCAAAAAACCAAACTGTGCTCCAAAAAACAAAATAGCGCTCCTTCCCTTCTGTACCCAAACAGCAGTTGATACCAACATATGGCATTGTTAAATACATTATCCTGTGTACACCAGTGTCATACATGTGGGCATAAACTGCCGTTTTGTCACACAGGAGGATGCAGATATGAAGGAGTGCTATGTGGCTTTTGGAGCGTAGATTTAGATTGCTGGATTTTGGACACCATGTCATATTTGCAGAGACCCTAAAATTGCCCCTTGGGGTCACTTCCTGGGGAATTCCAATTTACTGGTACCTCCAGGGATCTGCAAAAACAACATGGCGTCCAGAAAGTCCCTCTAAATCTATACTCCAAAAGCTAAAAAGCGCAGTGCTCCTTCCCGTCTGAGACCTGTTGTGTACCCAAGCAGCAGTTTACACCCACATATATAATTTTTTTTTGTACCCGGGATAGCCCACTTAATAGTTTTAGGAGTGCATGTCTCTGATGACTCAAAATGGGTACAACGTATTGGGCACCAAAATGGCATATTTCCTAAAAATTTCAATTTTCACTTTGTACGTTAATTTTTGGGAAGCATTTTTAGGCTCAAAATGATAATACCCCTTCAGAAATTCCTTGAGGGGTGTAGTTTCTTAAATGGGGTCATTTTTGAGGGGTTTACAGTGTATTGATACTCTAGGGGCACTGCAAATGCAATATGGTACCTGAAAACTACTCCAGCAAAATCTGCCTCCAAAAGCCAAATAGTGCTCTTTCCATACTGAGCCCCACCATGTACCCCTACAACAGTTTACGACCACATATGCAACATTTCTCTGTTCAGGAGAAATTGTGTAATGAACTGTGGTTTGTTTTTCTTCTTTATCCCCTTGTAAAAATTAAAAATATGGCGCTAAATGGACGGTTTATTGGAAAAAAAAAATTTTTTAATTTTTACATCCCAATGCTAATAGAATCTGTGAAACAGCTGTAAGGTCAAAATGCTCACCATGCCCTTGAGAAATTCCTTGAGGGGTGTAGTTTCCAAAATGGGGTCACTTTTTGGGGTTTTCCATTGTATTGGTACTTTAGGGACTCTGCAAATGCAACATGGCACCAGAAAAATATTCCAGCAAAATCTGCCCTTCAAAAGTCAAATAGCTCTCTTTCCATTCCAAGCCCCGCTATGTATCCATACAGTAGATTACGATCACAAATGGGGTATTGCTGTGTTCAGGAGTAATTGTTTAACAACCTGTGGGGGGCTTTACCCTCTTGTGAAAATGAAAACTTTGGGGATAAAGTGATGTTTTACTAATTTTTTATTTACACATCCCAATGTTAATAAAATCTGTCAAATGGCTGTGGGGTCAAAATTCTCACTATACCCCTTGATAAATTCTGTCATTGGTGTAGTTTCCAAAATGGGGTCACTTTTTGGGGGTTTCCAATGTATTGGTACACTAGGGGATCTGCAAATGAGACATGGTACCTGAAAACTATTCCAGCAAAATCTGCTTTTCAAACCCCCAGTGTCGCTCCTTCTCTTCCGTGCGCTGTTGTGTGCCCAAAAATCAATTTTCACCCACATGTAGGGTATTTCTGTGCTTGGGAGAAATTGCACTACAAACTGAGAGATGCATTTTCTCCTTCAACCCTTTGGAATGTGTTAATTAGAGGGATAAATTAATGTATTATTGGATAAAAATGAAATGTCTAAATTTCACCTCCATATTGTTTTAATTCCCGTGAAATGCTTAAAATGCTTAAAGGGTTAACAAACTTCCCAAATGCTGTTTTGAATTATTTGTGTGGTGCAGTTTTGAAAATGGGGTAATTTATGGGGGTTTCTAATATATAGGCCTTTATAATCCTCTTCAGAACTGAAGTGGTTCCTAAAAAATGAGTTTGGGAAATTTTCTTGTAAATCTGGAAAATCGCTGTTACACTTGTAAGCCTTCTAATGTCCAAAATAAATTAAAGGATGATCAAAAGATGATGCTGATATAAAGAAAAGATATGGTAGATAATATTTATTCATGTATTTTGATGGTATGACTATCTGTCTGAAAAGCAGAGTATTTCACATTTTGAAAATTACAATTTGTTTTCAAAATTTCCATCACATTTCCTATTTTTTTATAAATAAATACAAAAATATTGATCAATATTTACCACTAACATGAAGTACAATGTGTCATGAAAAAACAATCTCAAAATCACTTGTGTAAGTTATAGCTTTTCAAACTTATTGCCATATAAAGTGACACATGTCAGTTTTGAAAAATGAAGCCTGGTCCATAAGTCACTTTTAGGCCCAGTCCTTAACCGGTTAACCATTTTTCCTTGTTGAAGACCGGACACATTTTTGGGTGAGGGCTATAATTTTTTTTTTTTCATTCAGGTTACTCAAATAATTTTTGTGTCTTTTTACTTTATTTTAATATCCAAGAAAATGTAAACAAAAAAGAAGGGGAAACATCTGTTTTTCATGTTTTGTTTTTTCTTTTACGCGCAAAATGTTACTACAACATTTTTAGGTCAGGGCCCCACGTGGCGTAAACATGAAAAAAAAATGCGGCGTTTAAAAGTCCCTGCAAAGTCCCTGGCATCTAGAGAATCCCATCCACACATTGCAGGAAAATACATGCAGTGGACACGCTGCAATTTCCAAAACCATTGCGGTTTTGGAAATCGCAGCATGTCAATTATACAAATGGAAACGCCAGTGGTTTCCCTATAGGTACAATTGAAAAGCGTTGTGGGAAAAATCGCAATGCATTGCCGACACAGTTTTTCCCGCAGTGCTTTTTTGCTGCGGCCGGCCACGTGGGGCCTGAACCTCAAACGAGTTTTCCCTCTCCCTTACGGTAATTTTTATGTAGGTGACACATTTTGTTGTATCACTGGGGGCAGGGTTAGAATCCATGACAAGGACATGGCGGTGGCAATATTTTTTTTTTGCTTAATTTTTATTTGTCTTTTTATTTATTTATTTTATAAATTGTGGCTCCCATAAGGTCATAATAGGAATGCAGCTTCCTGAATTACACTGCAGGATTGAAATAGGTTCTTTAGGACCCAGCAGCTCATATAGGTCCTGGCCCCGGAGGTCAAGTGATCACACCGTAAGGGAAGTTGCATCATGGCTTAATGTTATTGATGCAATTATTTTCATTAACTTTGTTTTGTGTTTAATACACTGTATAAAGAAAACGTCTCCTGTTGTTTGATGAATAAAAAATTATAATAGGAGCACGGCCTGATCCTCGATGGAGTGAGTTGCAAGGTCTCTGAGATCCTGCCCTGCACACATTATATTGGTACTGGCTGACTATTGGGGAGGTGACCATGGGCAAGAAACTACTCAAGACAGACCCACCAGCAACCCCTCTACCAGCAGTCCCCATTGTCCAGAGCCCTGTCTCAGTGGTCTTGTTTCATTGTTCAACTTCTTAGAACTTTCTTCAACTCGGTAGTGGCATCAGCCATCTTGTTTGGATTGGCCTGCTGGGGGAGCAGTATATCAACCAGGGACAGAAATAAACTTGACAAGCTGATTAGAAGGGCCAGCTCTGTCCTGGGGTGCCCACTGGACCCAGTGCAGGTGGTGGGTGACAGAAGGATACTGTCCGTGGTGAGCTCCATGCAGAAGAAGAGGTCCCATCCCATGCATGAGACTGTGATCGCGCTGAGCAGTACTGTCAGTGACCGACTGCTCCACCCTAGGTGTGAGAAGGAGCGCTATCGGAAGTCTTTCCTCCCCACCGCGGTTAGGCTGTACAACCAACACCGACCTAAGCGGAGATCATTACACGCAGAGAACTGAAACATCCCTCTGCCTGTTAAATCCCCCCCGCCCCTCCCGCTACTTCCTATCTGTCTGTCGGCTATCAAAGTAATGCCTCTTACCTTGGAACATTCCTGTACATGTTGTATTTGTATTTGTATCTGCTTATCTTTGCTGCTGTAACACACTGAATTTCCCCATTGTGGGACTATTAAAGGACTATTATTATTATTATTATTATTATTAACTTCCAACAAAGCAAGATTTTAAGTCTCTTATCATTGAAGTAACAAAGACATGCCGTGCAGAAATTTCTGCAGTACAAAAAGACCTCCACCATATAAAGGAAACTTTAGAGGAAGAGAACAAACCCACAAGATCATATATCTCCCAACTTCAGGCCACAGTCCTCCCTTAGTCCTCAACTGTGAGGGAGATGCAATGTCACTTGGAGGATCTTGGTAACAGAAGCAGGAACAATAATATCCTATAGTCAAAAGCCTGCTGGAGGCAACACGGCTGGAAGACCTCCATGATGGAAGCGTTGGCAGCTACTGACCCTGGTACTCTTTACAAGGAGGCCCCAAAAAGATGCCCCCCCCCCCCCATTGAACCCTTGACTTTTTTTCCCTTCAGAACCCCCTCCTGTTTATGGTTAAGCTACTGGATATGGTCATACTCCTTCTTTATTAGCATGTTTTGCATGTCCCAACATTTGTATGTTATATTATTATTGTCATGATGTGTATGGCGGGGCACCTCTCACTCTGGAACCTCGACTCCCCCCCCCCTCGCTATAAGTATTACTGCTTGGTTATGTTTCCAGGTGAGGCCCTAGACCAGGGGCTTTATCCAGCTATGTCTGCCTCTAGTGGATTAATTTGGTCTATAAGCTTTTGTTCTTTATAGCTTTCATGGTTTGTAGCCAAAGAAGAGATTTAGTCCTGCTTATACTTCATTTTGTTACTGTTCATATTTTATGTTCTCCGACTGATTAGATCCCATGCTCTTTTTGACTTGTGGCAATTTAGAAATCCCATGGACCTTTCCATAAAATTTTTCTCCCACCCCCACAATACTAGAATTGATTATTTCTTTGGCAATTCCCCAACTCTCCGCTTGCTCACCGTAGCAGTGAGTGACCGTATATCATGGTCTGACCATGCCCCAGTTGCAGAGTCCATCTCCCCCACTCTTGTTCAGCTTCGGCGTTGCCAATGGCACCTTAATGAGGCCCTACTTAAAACTCCTACCTCTCAAGCTACCCCATGAATGCACTTAACCAACTATTTTTGAGAAAATGCAGAGTTGGCATCCTCTGGAAAGCCCATAAGGCGGTAATGCGTGGGCACTGTATTGCATTAGTGTCACAATTCAAGAAAGAAATACAGGTCAAAACCCAAAACTTGATAAACCGAACCTTACCACCTGTCCGGTGTATCGACCCTCCTTGACTATACCAGTTAGTGGCGGCCCAACCAGACCTGAGGGATTCCGTGACCCATGCAGCACAACGTCTCATCCTATACATGCAGCAACATTGCTATGAACAGGGCAACAAGACCCACACCCTATTGGCCAAGACCCTGAGAGACAACTATGCCTCCTCCACCCCTCATTTTGTACGAGACTATAGAGGGTGTCTACAGCATCATCCCTACACAACTGCAATGGCCTTCAATACTATTATATTGACCTGTATAATTTGCCCTCCTGACACACGCCGGAATCTCTTGACGGTTTGCCGTGTTTAAGAGATTACTTAGCAGACTGTCATTTGCCCTTGCTCCCTCCAGACGCACTGACAATGCTTCTATCACTGACAAAGAACTTTCAGGAGTCCTTAAAAGACATCCCTAATGGTAAAGCACCCAACCCTGATGGATTCACTTACTTGTACTACAAAACTTTTCATGTGGAACTAATTCCCTATCTGAGAGAATTATTTAGTTATTTTTTAGATGGTCACCCAATCCCACCAACAATGCTACACTCACATATTACCCTCATCCCCAAACCAATTAAAAATTTACAGGAGTGCTCAAACTATAAACCCATTGCCCTCTTAAAGTCAGATTTAAAACTATTTACAAAGATTCCGGCGAATCAGCTGAATACTTGGCTCCTCTATCTTGTTCAAAAGGACCAGGTGGGTTTTGTAACCCTTGTTGCAGGGGGGAGACAACACCAGAAGGACAGTGAACTTGATAGATGTAGCCAATCTTCACCAAATCCTTGCTCTCCTCCTTAACCTGGAAGCAGAAAAGGCTTTTGACAGATCTTTCATGATGGCTTTCCTGGAAACCTTTGGGTTTTTGAGGGCCATTCTCAACAGTTCAGGCACTCTACTCTTAGCCCACGTTGGTTGTAAAACTCCCTGTGAAAGATCCTCAGTGCGCCAACACCGCTGTGGCCACCCCTGAGTCTTCTTTCATATAAACCACACTCACCGCCAGTGAATGTTGGGTCCACAAGATAAATACAAGACAAGCTTTCTAAATTTTATATATTTATTAACCCCTAAATGGGTCGGTATTAATATCTAACATATACAGTTCAGAACAGATATGCAGATATATACAAGCATTAACAGTTACTAGTTACAAGATACAGTACAATAAAAATAAAAAGGGAATAACAATTGAATAACTTTACCACGCATCTCCTTGATGTGGCTCTATAATCCAACACTCACACATGCTCTGTCATGTGTGAATAACCCAGTGGAGGCTTCTTGGCATGTGGCATGCCAGCCTGCATGCTCTCACAGTCTCTCAGTAAACTCTTGTAGTCTCAGCACAGTCTCCATAGCATAATCTCCTCCCACAGACCTCTTACCTCATCTTTTATACCCTTTATGCCACCTCCCAGAATGAGGTCATCGGCGGCAGCAAGTCTGATTGAATAATGCACTCAAGTCCAGATCCTTTGTAAAGAGCTGGGACCAAGTGAAAGGATACAATGTTATCAGCCATATCTGATCTACAGTGCAGACTGGACAATGCAGGTTTCTTTGATCACTCAGAGCTGTGTAGGAATACAATGGAGCCCTGCTGGGATGGATACAAAGCCCTATTGTTCTAGCCTGGCCACTATTGCCAATATACACCTAGGCTTATAGCTGCGCACCTTATGAATAAATGCAGGTACGCTACCCAGAGACCAAAATACAGCTTTGCGTTATAGCCATATTTAAGCAGAATCATCACACTCCCCTATTCATCCTCTAGTTCCTTTCCCATTAGAAACGGAACCTGACAAGGCTGCCCTCTTTCCCTTCTAATTTTTGTAATTTTTTTCGAACCCTTAGCAGCCAAGATTCAATTGAACTCTGATATGACAGGAATTAAGGTTCAAGACAAAGACTTTAAAGTTTCCCTTTTTGGGGAAGAAGTCTTCCAGATTGTTTCGTTAATTGTGCACTGCAGCCAAGAATATTATAGTAAAGCACAGGAAGCATGTTAATCCCCCATCAAGTGCTGACCTGGGAAACCTGACCGCATTCATACAGTAGAAGCATTCCAATATATTTGGACCCTGCATTTTACGGGGTATCTATTCAACCCCCTCTTTTCCTTCCAACGCCTTCTCTTGTTCTTCTCCCAAGTCCGACGTCTTTTTGTGTTTTGACTTATTAGGCAGGGTTCACACTACCGTTGGAGTCCGTTATGAAGATGTCCGTTAAAAAAAAAAAAAAACGGACACCTATCATAGCGGACACTAACTGATGTTAATGTGTCCGTTTTTTTAACTGATCCAATTAATGGTTCAGTTAAAAAAAGGACACATTAGCATTAGTTAGTGTCCGTTAGCATAAGTTTGTGTCCGTTTTTTAACACTGTCCATTTTTTTTTTGTTTATTTCTCCTTTCTGAGCATGCGCAGGAAAAAAACAGACATAAAATAACGGACAGCAACTGATGGCTACCCATAGACTTCAATGTTAAAAAAATAACGAACACTTGCTGTCCGTCAAAAATCCGTTTTTTTCAAACGGACAAAAAGTCCTGCATGTAGGATTTTTTGTCCGCAAAAAAAAAAACGGACTTCTGACGGATTTGGTGTAAACGGACACTAACGGACACAATATAAAAACCCATTGAAATGAATGTAAATTTTAACGGATTTCTGACGGTTCCGCTAGTGTCCGATGCTAAAATCTTGTAACCGACAATAGCAACAGACACTACTGACGGTCACCAACGGTAGTGTGAACGCCCCCTTACTGGTTATTGTTTATGCCTCTGTTACTCAGTTAGCTGTGTTTCCTTGTTTTGCACTCTTTTAAAAAAAAAAAACAAAAAAAAACAAAACACAATTGAGGCTATGAGCTTCTTTTTGACCTAAGACAGAATTATATTTCTCTACATTGCCTACTAAAAGCAAGGAGATAGAAGATTAATTATTCCTGAACTGTATGGAAAGGCTCACTCTGGGGTTTTTTTTTCTCTAGTTGGGTACAGGTTATACTGTAAATTTCTCACTAGATAGCAAGCTGTAGAAGGGCTATGGCAATTCAGGCATGATGCATCAAATTACATATGTCCATAGAAGTCTACAGAGATAAGAAGGATGGAAGGGTGAGAAGCAGCTGAGGGAAACAATAGACCGAGTTTTTCACCCGTAAAACTCAGTCTGTGTGTTAGCCAGATTTACCAGCTTGAACTTCATGCTAGGAGTGGGACTCCTAGCATCCTAGTTATCTATGATACTAGGAGTCCCTGCCTCCCAGCGACATACTGTCCCGGACTGTAATTGATAGGGGACAGTATGTCGCTGGGAGGCCTATAGATAACTATACTGCTAGAAGTCCCGCTCCCAACACGAGGTTCAAACCGGTAAATCTGGCTAACAGACGGACTGAGTTTCACGAGTGAAACACTTTCGTGTGCTGCTACCCTAAGACTGATGCTACAGATAAATAGGAAGACTTTACCTCAGCCCAAGTGGTTTAGTCACATCAGTACAGGTAGGCACTTCTTTTTATTTGTCCTGCATGATTCTGGGGCTGTGTCTGCTTGTGTGAGAAGTGAGAAGTACATCTCAACCTGTAAAGTAGCCCAAATCCTTTTACAATTACAGTTATGATTGGCAGAATGCAAAGCGAAAAAAAATACAAAAAGCAGCCTGGAAGGCTCAAATTGCCTGGGTTCTTAAAGGGTTAGTATCCCTATTGATTTCAATTAATTTTTTGGCATCAGCTAGGTTCCTATATGTCAGATTTTTATTGCTTTTGACTACCACAGCAACGTAATTTGCTACGCTATTCTAACCAGTAGAAAGAACAACAGAAACCTGACAGAACCCATTAAGGTCAATTGAACCCACTAATTTTCATATTTACGGGTTATAAAACAGATCTGTCATAGACCCATCATAAATGGAAAATATGACACTAATGTGAACAAAGCCTAATATGTTTGATATTGATATATATTTGCTATATACTCTGTAGGAACTTCAGTAACCATAAAACATATTTACCCTCTTGATAGTGGCATAGTGATAGAAGTATCATGTTGTGAGAATATTTCTAGAAGGCATGTAAAAGTAGGGCCTTTCAACCACAGCTGTGGAGTCAGTAGGCCATTCCACTGTCTCCAAGCGCTTCTATTTTTCTACAGCCCAACTCTGGCTCCAACTCCGCCTCAGACGCAGACTCCTTCATATATGGTTGTCAACCTCTAATTCACTAAAAAGCTAGTGACTAGTGTTGAGAGAACCCCTCAAAGTTTGGGTTCGACGAGTACGGCTGAATTTTGCTCAAAAGTTCGGTTCGGGTACCCAACCTTGACCCGAACTCAAATTCGAACCTGAACCCCTTTGAAATCAATGGGGACCCAAACTTGGTGACCCAAAAATGTCTGTAAAATAGGGATAGTAAGGGGTAGAGGGCTGCAAAATGGGGGTAATAACAGGGCAAGTGCCCTGCAAAAAATGGGTTAGGGAAAGTACAGTACTTAAAATAATAACATAAAATAAAAAAAATAAAATAAATTAATTAATTAAAAAAATAAAATAATAATTTTGAAACAGGTGGTAGAGGTCCAGGGGGAGCAGGTGGATGTGGCGGTGTAAGTGGATGAGGTGGAGGCAGCCAACACTTTAACCACTTACTCAGGTGCTGGCACAGCCAGGTCCTGTGGGATCCATGCCTGGTTCATCTTAATGAACATATGTATGTCCACGTTGGCTGTGGATAGGCAGATCCTCTTGTCGATGACAGCCCCTGCGGTGCTGAACACATGTTTTGATAGGACACTTGCCGCAGGGCAGGCCAGCACCTCCAAGGCATAGATGGCAAGCTCTGGCCACATGTCCAATTTACCAACCCAGAAATTGAACAGGGAGGACCCATCGCTCAGTACAAGGAGACATGTCGACAGATACTCATCCACCATGTGAGTCAAAGTATGCGCTAGGAGACAGTATGGGTACATACACAGTTATTGTTACTGCGCTAGGAGATGGTATGTGTACACACGCAGTTATTGTTACTGCTCTAGGAGACAGTATGCAAATATAAACGCAGTTATTGTTACTGTGCTAGGAGACAGTATGGGTATTCACAGCAGTTATTGTTATTGCGCTAGGAGACAGTATGGGTACACACACAGTTATTGTTACTGCGCTAGGAGACGGTATGGGTACACATGCAGTTATTGTTATTGCGCTAGGAGACATTATGGTTATACACACAGTTATTGTTACTGCGCTAGGAGACATTATGGTTATACACACAGTTATTGTTACTGCGCTAGGAGACATTATGGTTATACACACAGTTATTGTTACTGCGCTAGCACACGGTATGGGTATTCACAGCAGTTATTGTTATTGCGCTACGAGACAGTATGGGTACACACACAGTTATTGTTACTGCGCTAGGAGACTGTATGGGTACACATGCAGTTATTGTTACTGCGCAAGGAGACAGTATGCGCATACAAACGCAGTTATTGTTACTGTGATAGGAGACAGTATAGGTATACACACAGTTATTGTTACTACACTAGGACACGGTATGGGTACACACACAGTTATTGTTACTGCGCTAGGAGACGGTATGGGTACACACGCAGTTATTGTTACTGCGCTAGGAGACGGTATGGGTACACACACAGTTATTGTTACTGCGCTAGGAGACGTTATGGGTACACACACAGTTATTGTAACTGCGCTAGGAGACGGTATGGGTACACACGCAGTTATTGTTACTGCACTAGGAGACGATATGGGTAAACACACAGTTATTGTAACTGCGCTAGGAGACGGTATGGGTACACACGCAGTTATTGTTACTGCACTAGGAGACGATATGGGTACACACACAGTTATTGTTACTGTGATAGGAGATGGTATGGGTACACACGCAGTTATTGTTACTGTGATAGGAGACGTTATGGGTACACACACAGTTATTGTTACTGCGCTAGGAGACGGTATGGGTACACACACAGTTATTGTTACTACGCTAGGAGACGTTATGGGTACACACAGTTATTGTTACTGCGCTAGGAGACGGTATGGGTACACACAGTTATTGTTACTACGCTAGGAGACGTTATGGGTACACACACAGTTATTGTTACTGCGCTAGGAGACGGTATGGGTATACGCACAGTTATTTTTACTGTGCTAGGAGACGGTATGGGTACATATGCAGTTATTATTAATACGCTAGGAGACGGTATGGGTTCATACGCAGTTATTGTTACTGCGCTAGGAGACGGTATGGGTACACACACAGTTATTGTTACTACGCTAGGAGACGGTATGGGTACACATGCAGTTATTGTTATTACGCTAGGAGACGGTATGGGTAAACATGCAGTTATTGTTACTACGCTAGGAGACGGTATGGGTACACACACAGTTATTGTTACTACGCTAGGAGACGTTATGGGTACACACACAGTTATTGTTACTGCGCTAGGAGACTATATGGGTATACGCACAGTTATTTTTACTGCGCTAGGAGACGGTATGGGTACATATGCAGTTATTGTTAATACGCTAGGAGATGGTATGGGTTCATACGCAGTTATTGTTACTGCACTAGGAGACGGTATGGGTACACACACAGTTATTGTTACTACGCTAGGAGACGGTATGGGTACACATGCAGTTATTGTTACTGCGCTAGGAGACGGTATGGGTACACATGCAGTTATTGTTACTACGCTAGGAGACGGTATGGGTACACATGCAGTTATTGTTACTACGCTAGGAGACCGCATGGGTACACATGCAGTTATTGTTACTGCGCTAGGAGACGGTATGGGTAGACATGCAGTTATTGTTACTGCGCTAGGAGACAGTATGGGTACAGACGCAGTTATTACTACTGCACTAGGAGACGGTATGGGTACACACGCAGTTATGGTTACTGCGCTAGGAGACGGTATGGGTACACATGCAGTTATTGTTACTGCGCTAGGAGACGGTATGGGTTCATACGCAGTTATTGTTACTGAACTAGGAGACGGTATGGGTACACACACAGTTATTGTTACTACGCTAGGAGACGGTATGGGTACACATGCAGTTATTGTTACTGCGCTAGGAGACGGTATGGGTACACATGCAGTTATTGTTACTACGCTAGGAGACGGTATGGGTACACATGCAGTTATTGTTACTACGCTAGGAGACGGCATGGGTACACACGCAGTTATTGTTACTGCGCTAGGAGACGATATGGGTACACACACAGTTATTGTTACTATGATAGGAGACGGTATGGGTACACACGCAGTTATTGTTACTGTGATAGGAGACGTTATGGGTACACACACAGTTATTGTTACTGCGCTAGGAGACGGTATGGGTACACACACAGTTATTGTTACTACGCTAGGAGACGTTATGGGTACACACACAGTTATTGTTACTGCGCTAGGAGACGGTATGGGTACACACAGTTATTGTTACTACGCTAGGAGACGTTATGGGTACATACACAGTTATTGTTACTGCGCTAGGAGACGGTATGGGTATACGCACAGTTATTTTTACTGCGCTAGGAGACGGTATGGGTACATATGCAGTTATTATTAATACGCTAGGAGACGGTATGGGTTCATACGCAGTTATTGTTACTGCGCTAGGAGACGGTATGGGTACACATGCAGTTATTGTTACTACGCTAGGAGACGGTATGGGTACACATGCAGTTATTGTTACTACGCTAGGAGACGGTATGGGTACACATGCAGTTATTGTTACTACGCTAGGAGACGGTATGGGTACACACACAGTTATTGTTACTACGCTAGGAGACGTTATGGGTACACACACAGTTATTGTTACTGCGCTAGGAGACTGTATGGGTATACGCACAGTTATTTTTACTGCGCTAGGAGACGGTATGGGTACATATGCAGTTATTGTTAATACGCTAGGAGACGGTATGGGTTCATACGCAGTTATTGTTACTGCACTAGGAGACGGTATGGGTACACACACACAGTTATTGTTACTACGCTAGGAGACGGTATGGGTACACATGCAGTTATTGTTACTGCGCTAGGAGACGGTATGGGTACACATGCAGTTATTGTTACTACGCTAGGAGACGGTATGGGTACACATGCAGTTATTGTTACTACGCTAGGAGACGGCATGGGTACACATGCAGTTATTGTTACTGCGCTAGGAGACGGTATGGGTACACATGCAGTTATTGTTACTGCGCTAGGAGACAGTATGGGTACAGACGCAGTTATTACTACTGCACTAGGAGACGGTATGGGTACACACGCAGTTATGGTTACTGCGCTAGGAGACGGTATGGGTACACATGCAGTTATTATTACTGCGCTAGGAGACGGTATGGGTACACACACAGTTATTGTTACTACGCTAGGAGATGGTATGGGTACACATACAGTTATTGTTACTGCGCTAGGAGACGGTATGGGTACACATGCAGTTATTGTTACTACGCTAGGAGACGGTATGGGTACACATGCAGTTATTGTTACTACGCTAGGAGACGGCATGGGTACACATGCAGTTATTGTTACTGCGCTAGGAGACGGTATGGGTACACATGCAGTTATTGTTACTGCGCTAGGAGACGGTATGGGTACACATGCAGTTATTGTTACTACGCTAGGAGACGGCATGGGTACACATGCAGTTATTGTTACTGCGCTAGGAGACGTTATGGGTACACACACAGTTATTGTTACTGTGCTAGGAGACGGTATGGGTACACACGCAGTTATTGTTACTGTGATAGGAGACGTTATGGGTACACACACAGTTATTGTTACTGCGCTAGGAGACGGTATGGGTACACACACAGTTATTGTTACTACGCTAGGAGACGTTATGGGTACACACACAGTTATTGTTACTGCGCTAGGAGACGGTATGGGTACACACAGTTATTGTTACTACGCTAGGACACGTTATGGGTACACACACAGTTATTGTTACTACGCTAGGAGACGGTATGGGTATACGCACAGTTATTTTTACTGCGCTAGGAGACGGTATGGGTACATATGCAGTTATTATTAATACGCTAGGAGACGGTATGGGTTCATACGCAGTTATTGTTACTGCGCTAGGAGACGGTATGGGTACTCACACAGTTATTGTTACTACGCTAGGAGACGGTATGGGTACACATGCAGTTATTGTTACTACGCTAGGAGACGGTATGGGTACACATGCAGTTATTGTTACTACGCTAGGAGACGGTATGGGTACACACACAGTTATTGTTACTACGCTAGGAGACGTTATGGGTACATACACAGTTATTGTTACTGCGCTAGGAGACTGTATGGGTATACGCACAGTTATTTTTACTGCGCTAGGAGACGGTATGGGTACATATGCAGTTATTGTTAATACGCTAGGAGACGGTATGGGTTCATACGCAGTTATTGTTACTGCACTAGGAGACGGTATGGGTACACACACAGTTATTGTTACTACGCTAGGAGACGGTATGGGTACACATGCAGTTATTGTTACTGCGCTAGGAGACGGTATGGGTACACATGCAGTTATTGTTACTACGCTAGGAGACGGTATGGGTACACATGCAGTTATTGTTACTACGCTAGGAGACGGCATGGGTACACATGCAGTTATTGTTACTGCGCTAGGAGACGGTATGGGTACACATGCAGTTATTGTTACTGCGCTAGGAGACAGTATGGGTACAGACGCAGTTATTACTACACTGTGTTTCGAATTATTATGCAAATAATATTTTCTATTTTCCAAAATTACCTATATGAATTGCAGTCATTGTAATTTTCCAGTCATCAACTATTCGAGTATAATTGAAAGGTTTTTGAACAAACTGCCTATGATAACAGTATATTTAAAAAAAAAAATAAACACTCAAAATGCATGTTTTAAATTATTATGCACAGCAGAATTTGCAACCTTTTTATTTTTATTAAGAACAAAAAAATGGTCATTGTGAAATTCTAAGCATTAGCAGGTTATTACAAACTGAAATCAAACAGTTTTCAAGCCAAAACTTTATTTGAGATGATGTTACATTTGCACATAGGACCCCTTGTTCGAAAGAAGCTTCTGAACTCTCTCGTCCATTGAATTTGTCAGTTTTTGGATGGTTTCTGCTTCAATTGTTTTGCATGAGCTGTTGCTTAGATGTGAACTGCCTCCCGCCATCATGGACACTCCTTTTGATGATGCTCCAGAGGTTCTCAATGGGGTTGAGGTCAGGGGAGCATGGGGGCCACACCATAAGTTTGTCCCCTTTTATGCCCATAGCAGCCAGAGATGCAGATGTGTTATTTGCAGCATGAGATGGTGCATTATCATGCATGAAAATGATCTTTCTGCGGAATGCATGGTTCTTCTTCTTGAACCATGGCAGGAAGTGCTGTTTGAGAAACTCCACAAACATTATGGAGTTCATCTTTACCCCTTCAGGGATCCTAAAGGGGCCGACAATCTCTCTCCCCATGATTCCAGCCCAAAACATTACTCCACCTCCTCCTTGTTGGCGCCGTAGCCGTGTTTGCATGGGGTGTCCATCAACAAACCATCCTCCACTCCATCCATCTGGACCATCGAGCGTTGCACGGCACTCATCGGTGAACAAAACAGTTTTGAAGTCAGTCTTCATGTATTGTTTGGCCCACTGGAGCCGTTTCTGCTTGTGTGCAGTGGCTAGAGGAGGTAGACAGGATGCCTCACACACAGCTGCAAACCTCTGAAGGACCCTGCATCTTGTTGTTCGGGGGACGTTGGAGGCACCAGCAGCTTCAAAAACTTGTCTGCTGCTATGACAAGGCATTTTTGAAGCTGCTCTTTTAACCTGACATAATTGCCTGTTGGAAAGAGTCCTCAATTTTCCCTTATCAGCACGCACACGTGTGTGCTGTGAATCAGCTACATACTTCTTGATTGTGCGATGATCATGATGAAGTGTCTTGGCAATGTTGATTGTAGTCATGCCTTGACCTAAACACTCCACAATTTGTTGCTTCTCAGCAGCCAACACATCCTTTTTCTTTCCCATTTTGGCTGAAAATGTAGGCTGCTTAATAATGTGAGACAGCCTTCTTAAGTAGTCTTGCCTTTAATTGGACACACCTGCCAAACTAATTAGCACAGGTGTCTGCAATTGCTTTCAGTGATATAAAGAGCCCTGACACACATCACCATCAATGAGTTTAACTGACAAACAAAAAATTTCTTACCTTATCACTCCTAAACACTTTTTGCATAATAATTTGGAACACAGTGTACTGCACTAGGAGACGGTATGGGTACACACGCAGTTATGGTTACTGCGCTAGGAGACGGTATGGGTACACATGCAGTTATTGTTACTGCGCTAGGGGACGGTATGGGTTCATACGCAGTTATTGTTACTGCACTAGGAGACGGTATGGGTACACACACAGTTATTGTTACTACTCTAGGAGACGGTATGGGTTCATACGCAGTTATTGTTACTGCACTAGGAGACGGTATGGGTACACACGCAGTTATTGTTACTACGCTAGGAGACGGTATGGGTACACATGCAGTTATTGTTACTGCGCTAGGAGACGGTATGGGTACACATGCAGTTATTGTTACTACGCTAGGAGACGGTATGGGTACACATGCAGTTATTGTTACTACGCTAGGAGACGGCATGGGTACACATGCAGTTATTGTTACTGCGCTAGGAGACGGTATGGGTACACATGCAGTTATTGTTACTGCGCTAAGAGACGGTATGGGTACACATGCAGTTATTGTTACTACGCTAGGAGACGGTATGTGTACACATGCAGTTATTGTTACTGCGCTAGGAGACGGTATGGGTACACATGCAGTTATTGTTACTACGCTAGGAGACGGCATGGGTACACATGCAGTTATTGTTACTGCGCTAGGAGACGGTATGGGTACACATGCAGTTATTGTTACTGCGCTAGGAGACGGTATGGGTACACATGCAGTTATTGTTACTACGCTAGGAGACGGCATGGGTACACATGCAGTTATTGTTACTGCGCTAGGAGACGTTATGGGTACACACACAGTTATTGTTACTGTGATAGGAGACAGTATGGGTACACACGCAGTTATTGTTACTGTGATAGGAGACGTTATGGGTACACACACAGTTATTGTTACTGCGCTAGGAGACGGTATGGGTACACACACAGTTATTGTTACTACGCTAGGAGACGTTATGGGTACACACACAGTTATTGTTACTGCGCTAGGAGACGGTATAGGTACACACAGTTATTGTTACTACGCTAGGAGACGTTATGGGTACACACACAGTTATTGTTACTGCGCTAGGAGACCTTTACTCTGGCTTTGACACAGTTGACCAACCTCTTGTTACAAACTCTCTCATTCATTGACATCACAGACAAGCCCTCTCCTGGATCTCTTCATACCTCACCAACCGCTCATTCAGCGTCTCCCACTCACACACCACCTTCTCACGATGTCCGCTTTCTATAGGTGTTCTTCAAGGCTCTGTCTTGGAACCCCTCCTGTTCTCCATCCACACATATATCTCTCTGGTCTAGACATTATTTTCCAAATTCCCCAAATGTCTAGTAGCCTAGCCCCCTTCTTCTCCTCCTGCTTTCTCAAACTAAGCATGGAGTTCATCATCTTCCACCCATCTCGCACAGTCTCCCTACCTGACTCATCTATTAAAGTTAATGGTACCACTCTTACCCCAGTCCCACAAGTCAGTTGCCTGTGGGTAACCTTCTATTCAACCCTATTCTTCAAGCCTCACATCCAAGCCCTCAACAGCTCTTGCTACCTCCAACTCAACATTCATTGAATACACTTCTTCCTAAACTATAAAAATGCTAGTCTGTGCCCTCATAATCTCCCGCTACTACAACACCTTTTTTATTGGCCTACAACCATTACTAACACTGCTGCCACCACACCACCAACTGAACAGGTTCTACCCTCAACTACTGTCTCTATCACTTTTGCCTCATAAATTGTAAGTACTTGCTGGTAAGGCCCTCTTTTCCCACTGTTCCAGTTGGTCACTGTTAGTATTGAATTTGTTTTGTATATTTTTTGTATATTTTTTCAAATGTACAGCATCATGGAATTAATAGTGCTCTATAAATAAATAATTAGAATAATAATTTTGTGTTAACATGGGGCTAAAAGTAGTCTGCTTCTTTTGTAGGGAGCAGAAGATGTCCCTCCCTACTTTTTTTGTCGAAGAAATCAAAACAAATCTAATACAATCCCTACCATCTAAAGCTGCAGATATATTTTACAAGTTATTCTGCTCCTGACTGTAATCTAATTTGGTCTTCCTCCCTCCTGCTACAACACTGCAGCTGCTTAGCTGAACATCATAGATATATCTGCAATCTGGTGGTATAAAAAAACATTTGTAACAAAAACAGTTTTTACGTGGTCCTCGCCACTTTCCTGAAAGGAGGCATGGCAGGGAACCCTGTCAGATTAAATTGAACCAGTTTCCTGGCCTAAAGGATTCCTAAAATGCCAGTGAATGCTAAGGGTCTGCTGGAGGATGTGCCTGATTTAGGAAGAGGTATGTGCCTCATTATAAAATCAGGCAAATTCTCAAGTTGCGCAGGAAGAAATACAAAATGCTGGTCTTGATAAGTTTTTTCAATACTTAATTTACCATTTTCAGCTCAAAAGTTTGCAAATACTGTCAAAAAAAGAAAGGCTTCCATAGACGTAATCTTTTGTCTAGCAAATTCAATTCAGTTCCATTAGACTGTATGGCAGACTTGTTTACTCGCTCTCATAACAGGAAACAGTTTCCATTAAACCATGGCAATGTAAATCAAGAGCAATTACTTTAAATTGGATGAATTTTCTTGCGTCATCTTTTGTAAATTGTAAATGAAGGTTTACAGTGGGTACGGGAAGTATTCAGACCCCTTTAAATTTTTCACTCTTTGTTTCATTGCAGCCATTTGCCAAAAGAAAAAAAAGTTCATTTTATTTCTCATTAATGTACACTCAGCACCCCATCTTGACAGAAAAAAACAGAAATGTAGATATTTTTGCAAATTTATTAAAAAAGAAAAACTGAAACATCACATGGTCATAAGTATTCAGACCCTTTGCTGTGACACTCATATTTAACTCACATGCTGTCCATTTCCTTCTGATCCTCCTTGAGATGGTTCTACTCCTTCATTGGAGTCCAGCTGTGTTTAACTAAACTGATTGGACTTAATTAGGAAAGGTGCACACCTGTCTATATAAGACCTCACAGCTCACAGTGCATGTCAGAGCAAATGAGAATCATGAGGTCAAAGGAACTGCCCAAGGAGCTCAGAGACAAAATTGTGGCAAGGCACAGATCTGGCCAAGGTTACAAAAGAATTTCTTCAGCACTCAAGGTTCCTAAGAGCACAGTGGCCTTTATAATCCTTAAATGGAAGAAGTTTGGGAAGACCAGAACTCTTCCTAGACCTGGCCGTCTAGCCTAACTGATCAATCGTGGGAGAAGAGCCTTGGTGAAAGAAGTAAAGAAGAACCCAAAGATCACTGTGGCTGAGCTCCAGAGATGCAGTAGGGAGATTGGAGAAAGTTCTATAAAGTCAACTATCACTGCAGCCCTCCACCAGTCGGGGCTTTATGGCAGAATGGCCCGAAGGAAACCTCTCCTCAGTGCAAGACATATGAAAACCCACATAGAGTTTGCCAAAAAACATATGAAGGACTCCCAGATTATGAGAAGATTCTCTGGTCTGATGAGATGAAGATTGAACTTTTTGGCATTAATTCAAAGCGGTATGTGTGGAGAAAACCAGGCACTGCTCATCACCTGCCTAATACAATCCCAACAGTGAAACATGGGATGGCAGCATCATGCTATGGGGGTGTTTTTCATCTGCAGGGACAGGACGACTGGTTGCAATTGAAGGAAAGATGAATGCGGCCAAGTACAGAGATATCCTGGAAGAAAATCTTCCAGAGTGCTCTGGACCTCAGACTGGGCTGAAGGTTCACCTTCCAACAAGACAATGACCCTAAGCACACAGCTAAAATAACAAAGGAGTGGCTTCGGAAAAACTCTGTGACCATTCTTGACTGGCCCAGCCAGAGCCCTGACCTCAACCCAATTGAGCATCTCTGGAGAGACCTGAAAATGGCTGTCCACCAACGTTCACCATCCAACCTGACGGAACTGGAGAGGATCTGCAAAGAAGAATGGCAGAGGATTCCCAAATCCAGATGTGATAAATTTGTTGCATTATTCCCAAGAAGACTCATGGATGTACTAGCTCAAAAGGGTGCTTCTACTCAATACTGAGCAAAGGGTCTGAATACTTATGACCATGTGATATTTCAGTTTTTCTTTTTTAATAAATTTGCAAAAATATCTACATTTCTGTTTTTTTTTCTGTCAAGATGGGGTGCTGAGTGTACATTAATGAGAAATAAAATGAACTTTTTTGCTTTTAGCAAATGACTGTAATGAAACAAAGAGTGAAAAATTTAAAGGGGTCCGAATACTTACCGTACCCACTGTATATATAGGTGTGCATAAACCAAAGTGAAACTGATAAAAACAATACTGTACTATGACACTTTCAAAACTGTCACTGTCCTATTTGAAACTTTGAAAATTGGATATGCGGTTTAACTCACCTCTCCTCCTTCAGGTGGTACTTCCCTGCTGGCAGTCGCCACTCACTTTGCTATGACTCACAAGGCAGCATGGCCCTCCCCTCCATGCTCCAGCGATGTCCTTATGCCAGTTTTGCCAGGTTACCTTAGAAATCAGAGCCTGTTGATGACTTCAGACCAGGTTGTCTATATAAATTGGAATCCAGCCTGACATCCTAACCCTGTGAATTTAGGTACAACCTTGTGTTATTGTGCATTGTTCCTTACCTTGATCCTTGATTCTAAACCTGATGTTGACTTAGGCCTTGCTTCTGGATTCCCATCTTCCTCCTGGCACCTGAGGATCTACATCTCACTCTGACCCCTGCTTTGTCCTCTACGTTTTTGTCTCATCCACTGGGATGTACACCTAGTTTGTGACCATGCTTCAGCTACCCTCAGCACATCTGCCACCAATCAGTGATTACTGTATTTGGTAATTAGACTGGTAAGACTTAAAGGGGTATTCCCAAGAACATAATCATATCTATATTTGTAGATAATTAAAAGTTAAGCATTTTTGCAAATATAAGTAGTTAAAAATTCTGCAGAGTTTTAAAGATTTTCTCTATCCATCTTAGTGGTGAGAGTCTGTTGTCTTGATCGGTTGCCAATGGATACGACCACAAATGCAGAAACTTTCTATGGTATGGGACTTGCCAGGTATCCAGCCATAATTTTCTTATTGCAGCTGGGTTATCAGGCAGGGACACTACATGTATCAAAAGATATCCCGGCCACAATTAGGACATCATGGCTGATTTTCTGACCTTAGAAAGGTCCTGCATTCATGGTCGTATCCACTGGCAACCGATCAAGACAACAACTTGTAACCACAAGATATTCAGAGAAAGATCTTTAAAATGCTGCAAAATGTTTAATTTCTTATATTTGCAAAAATGTTTAACTTTTAATTATTTACAAATTTAAAAATAGTTATGTTCGTGGGAATACCCCTTTAAGGATGAATAGAATTCCTAAGAGGCTGGTCCCCAGATTAGTCTGCATCAAACAATTGTGTTTCCACTTCACTGATAAAAAACTGTAACAAGAGAACTAGAACCTTATTTCCTTTTATTTAATTTGAAACCATAATTATCTATTCATATGAATCTGCTTCATCACTAAAACAAATAGTCCAGGTGCCCCAAGCCCCCTAACACTGCAAACATTTCCATTTTAGGGCATCTTTAGCACATTTATAGGTTCACTGAACTTCTTACTCTTTTGATGGCATTATTGTGTTGGGATCTGTTGGGACAGGTGTAGGGGAGAAATATGATTCCGTCATATCTATGGAAGCCACTTTCACTGCATGAAAGCATTTGTGATGTAACAATAAATATATTTATGACCAGAGAGGAGAGAATTTCTCAAAAGTTCATTTCTGCAGTTCGATTCGAAGTTCCAAAAAAATATGCTTCGATCCGAATTAATTTGCGGCGAATATCGCTAAAAAACACCTATTTCCTAGCTTTAGAGAGCCTGTATAGTGGTGTAGAACACTGTGCCTTGCAGTAACACGCATAGGGAGCCTACTGTGGTAGTCAAACAATACTGTGAGTCCGAATGACACGCACTTGAAAGGCGTCGCTCTTAGAACCACTGCACACTTCACTTATTTGGACAGTTACGGGGCCAAAACTGACCAACTTACTCAAGTGTGAACTCAGCCTTACAGGTCCATGCTAGTGCCAGGTAGAAAGAACCATGCCTGCCCTGCCTTTATCACACTTTTTTTGTAGGTGTTTATTAGTGGGGAAAGAAATAAGGGGCATATTTGCCTTTCTCTTCAAAGTAGAAAATAACAGGCCTTTTTGCCCTTTGCAATTACGTTTTTTCATTGAACAGTATGTCAGACAGAGAAGCGAGAGGTCATGCACAGGGGTGGGCCACAGGCCTAAATGTTTCTGGCGCAGGCACAGGTCGCAGCAGAATAATGGGGCATGGCAGCAGGGTCACTTACAGAGGCCTGAGCTCCCAGTGTCAAGTAACGGTCGTGTCTTGACAGGCAACCCAACGGTTGCAAACTGATTGACTCGGTCATCCACTTCATCCCAAGTCACATCAGACACCCCCAGCCAAGAGTCGGTGGGTTCGTCAGACACAACCCTTAGTTGGCATGGCCCGGCAGCAGGCCCTGTGCCCTCACCTGTCCTCAACCTACCTCTGTCCTTTTGTGTTCCCTCAGCTAGAGAAGTACTCTATGCTGTGGGCTCAGATCCACTGTACAGTGAGAGGGAGGTATTATTATTATTATTTATTATTATTGTTTATTTATATAGCACCATTAATTCCATGGTGCTTTACATTTGAGGGTTAACATACGGTAAACAAGATACAAAACAGATAATACTAACAGTGACCAACTGGCACAGTGGGATACAGGGCCCTGCCTGCAAGGGCTTACAATCTATGAGGGAAGAGGGATAGAGACAGAAGGTGGGGGTAGAAGCTGTTCAGGTGGTGGTATGGAGACAGTAGTGTTATTGGAGGTTGTAGGCCTTCCTGAATAGGTGAGTATTCAGGGCCTTCTTGAAGCTTGTGATTGTGGGGGTCAGTCTTATGTGTCTTGGCAATGAGTTTCAGAGTATGGGGGATGCACGGGAGAAGTCTTGGAGACAGTTGTGTGAAGAGCGGATAAGAGTAGAGCGGAGTAGGAGGTCTTTGGAGGATCGGAGGTTACGTGCGGGCAGGTAACGGCAGATTAGGTCGGAGTTATATGGTGGGGACAGGTTGTGGATGGCTTTGTATATCAGCGTTAGTAATTTGAACTCTGGGCAACGGATATCCAGTGAAGGGATTGGCAGAGGGGAGCGACCGATAAAGAATGGGGGAGAGGTGTATTAATCAAGCGGCACAATTTAAGGTGGACTGGAGGGGGGCGAGAGTATTTGCTGGGAGGTCATGGAGAAGGGTGTTACAGTAGTGTAAGCAGGAGATTATGAGGGCATAAACTAGCATCTTTGTAGTTTCAGGAGTGAGGAAGGAGCGGATTCGATGGATGTTCTTGAGTTGGAGGCGGCAGGAGGTGTTGAGGGTTTGGATGTGCGGCTTGAAGGATAGATCTAAGGTTATCCCAAGGCAGTGGATCCATGGGACTGGGGTAAGTGTAGAGGACAGTCAGCAGCTACTGCTCAGCCAAGATCTGGAGGAGACATTCACCGCTTCCTCCGGTAGGTGGGCAAGTAGTGATGAGGAGAGTGGCGTGGAAGCTGGTGTTAAGGAGGACATCAGTGACCTGCAGACAGTAGTGGATGACGATGTAGTCGATCATAATTGGGAGGGGCTTCATCGTCATCAGGAGATGAGGGTTGCAGCTTGCGCATGAGGCAGCGGGGGAGTCAGCAGTGTGAGGTGGGGGAGCCAACCTGCCCGGAAAGCAGTGGTGCAGGAGTTCACGGAGGCAGTGGCGGTAGCAGTCAGTTAGTGCGGAGTGTTGGGGGTAAAATCACCTACTCAGCGGTGTGGCAGTTTTTTGTAAAGCCGCCGGGGGAGGTCAACATTGCTAATATGTTCAATCTGTGGGCAGAAGGTGAAGCATGGCCAAGGTGCCAATGTTGGCACCACAGCCCTGCATCAACATATGCAGCGTCACCATAAAGTCGCCTGGGAGAACCGTGGCTTCAATGTGGTGGTCCAGCCTGCCGCACTTCAGGCAGTCAAGGCTCCACCACCTCAGCTGAAGGAAGCTGTGTGTTTTTCCCATCATCTGCTGGTCATGATTCTCCTCCTCCTCCCCCTTCTCCTAGTCCGTCATTGCGTCAGCAATCCATCACAGAAGCGATTTTGAAGAGACAACAGTATGCATACACTCATCCAACGGTGCAGAAGCTGAACGTGCTCCTGTCCAAGTTGTTGGTGCTGCAGTCACTCCCTTTCCAATTAGTGGACTCTGCACCTATCAGAGATCTGATGGCTTATGCCGAGCCGAGGTGGAGAGTTCCAAGCCATCATTTTTTTGCCAAAAATGCAGTGCCAGCCCTGCTCAAATATGTACAACAGAAGGTGGGCCAGTCCTTGAGCCTGTTGGTGTCTACCAAAGTGCATGGCAGTGCCAACGTGTGGAGCTGCAACTACGGTGAAGGACAATATATGTCCTTTACAGCCAAATAGGTGAATGTGGTTCCTGCCCAGACACACCAGCAACTTGGCCAGGTGACGCCACTTCCACCTTCACGTTCTGACGCCGTTGGTCCTGCAACAATGTCCGCCTCATCCTCCACTGTGTCCTCAGCCTCCACTGCAGGGACAATTCACAGTGCTCCTCCAGCATACCACATGTGCAGGGCACGGCGGTGTCACGCTGTTCTACACCTCATTTGCCTGGGCGAACGGAGTCACACAGGGAAGGAACTGCTCCGTGTCCTTCATCAAGAAATCAAATCCTGTATTTCTCCGCGACAACTCAACATCGGAACCATGGTGACCGACAACGGGAAGAACATGGTGTACGTGTTCAATCTGATTGTCAAGCGTTTCCTTAAGTGTTCCACCCATCTGCAAGAAATCATAAAAATGTCAAGGAAACTTTGCATGCACTTCAGCCACTCGTACACCACCAAGCACACCCTCCTTGAGCTGCAGTGGCAGAATGACCTCCCACAACATAGGCTGATATGTGATGTTTCCACCCGTTGGAATTCAACCATCCTCATTTTGGATCGACTATATGAACAGAGAAAAGCCATAAACAATTTCTTGATGATCCAAGCGGACAGAGGTACTCCCCTCTGTACAGTTGTGCTAAAAAGTTTACATCCCCCGACAGAATTTTTGTTTTTTTTGGTCTTTTTTCAGAGAATATGAATAACACAAAAACTTTTTCTCCACTCATGGTTAGTGGTTGGTTGAAGCCATTTATTGTCAAACTTCTGTGTTTTCTCTTTTTAAATCATAATGACAACCAAAAACATCAAAAGTTCACATACCCCAGTTCTTAATACCGTGTATTGCACCCTCTAACATCAATGACAGCTTGAAGTCTTTTGTGGTAGTTGTGAATGAAGCTCTTTATTTTCTCAGATGGTAAAACCGCCCATTCTTCTTGGCAAAAAGTCTCCAGTTCCTGTAAATTCCTGGGCTGTCTTGCATGTACTGCACGCATGAGATCGCCCCACTGTGGCTCAATGATATTGAGGTCAGGAGACTGAGATGGCCACTCTAGAACCTTCACTTTCTTCTGCTGTAGCCAATGACAGGTCGACTTGGCCTTGTGTTTTTGATCGTTGTCATGTTGGAAAGTCCAAGTACGTCCCATGCGCAGCTTCCTGGCTGATGAGTGCAAATTTGCCTCCAGTATTTGATGATAACGCACTGCATTCATCTTTCCTTTAACTTTGACCAAGTTTCCTGTGCCTTTAGCACAACTGTAACTTTAACATTAGCCAGTAGTAGCCCATGCGTGACACCTGTTTGCCCGTTCCCTTTGAGGAGGCCAGTATGTTAGTTAGTCGCCAGGACTTCGGGATGAACAACGTCATTCCACTGTTTCACATCCTGGAAAATATGCTTTTCAATCTGGCTGGTCAGGGCACTGGAGATGTGGTGTCTACACCTCACGGCCACATGAGCCCTGTGGGGGCTGAACTGAAGGAAGAGGAGGAGGATGAGGAAGACATTGGAGCACAAACCATGTGTAGCCAAATGGGTGGATAGGAGGAGCAGGAGCAACCAGAACAGCCAGAGGGAGATGAGGAGGATGAGGCAGATGAGCCAGACACACCGTGGCAGTATGCAGTGGAGATAGATGCTGGGAGTCCCTCGGAGTCACCTGCGCAAATGGCCCGAAGCATGCTGACTTCCTTGCGCAGTGACAGCCGAATTGTCACCATTCGGCAGAGGGATGACTACTGGCTCTCCACAATGTTAGACCCTCGCTAATGTGGAAAAATGGGGGCCTTTTATACACTCGCTGAGAGGGAGGACAAACTGAACTACTATAGAGACATCCTATGTAGCAAGTTGGCCGCTGCCTATCTGCACCATCGTCCATCCTCTCGCATGTCCAACCGGGGGGGCCCTGAGCGCTCAACTTGCACTAGCATGGCAGTTGTGGGAGGGGGTGGGGGTGGCAGGAGCAATATCGGCTCCATCAACACAATGGGAACAAAATGGTGAATATGGTCCTCCTTATGGGTTTAGACACTATTAAACATCTTTAAATAAGTGATGGCAACTGCTTAGAATTATTGAATTATTATTGACAATACTGTTTTTACAAATGGCCTGCAACCTTATACTGGTAACAAAATGGCAAATATGGTCCTCCTTATGGGTTTAGACACTAATAAACACCTTTAGATAAGTGATGATAACTGCTAAGAATTATTAAATTATTACTGACAATACTGTTTTTAAAAATGGCCTGCAACTTTACACTGGTAACAAAATGGCAAATATGGTCCACCTTATAGGTTTAGACACTAATAATCACCTTTAAATAAGTGATAACCGCTAAGAATTATTGAATTATTATTGACAATACTGTTTTGATGAATGGCCTGCAACTTTATACTGGTAACAAAATGGCGAATATGGTCTTTATTTCTTTCCCCATGTTAAAGGCGTTTATTACAGATATGTGCAGACATTATTGGATGATAATTTGGTTTTCTTTGGCAAAGTAGTACTGACAAATGTATTGTTATGCTGTGGAAGAACAGTGAATACGACCCTTATAATAAACACCTTTAAAAAGGTGTTTTTTACAGATACATGCAGATATTATTGGATGAGAATTCAGTTTTCTTTGGCACAATAGTACTGACTAATGTAATGCTGTGGAAGAACAGTGAATAAGACCCTTCTAATAAACGCCTTTAAAAAGGCGTTTTTTACAGATACGTGCAGATATTAATGTATGATAATTCACTGGTTTTTGCTGTACTGCACTACAAAAGACTTGTTGTGTTCCACCTTGAAGACACAAATATGAGTAATGAGCAGCAATATAATGGCAGTGAGTGCTGCAATGTGAATTATGCTGCAAATTCTTGCTGTAAATGACACTGCAACCACTCCAAATTCTTCTCTCAATTCCCCCGTATCCTTTCCCTACAGTTATAAGGCTCAGCCTCTTTCCCTGAACTTCTATCTGTTTTCTGTCTTTCCCTAGCTCCTGCCGTCGTCTGTCCCTACAGTAAGAGCCAAGAAATGACTGTACCTAAAATGGCTGAGGGTTTTTATAGGGCTGTGACATCACAGAGCCGGCTAGCTGCTGATTAGCTGTATGCTTGGCAATGTGGGTGATCCCATGCTCCCAGAGTCCCTTGCCCCTTGTCCTAACATGTGCGGCGACGATTTTATAAAAAAAATGCGATTCAATGGATCGAAGCGTGAGGAAATCTGGAATCGTGGCGAATCGAAGATTTCCTGAAATTCAGATCGAATTCCACTTCTGCAGCTTCGACTCTCTCATCTCTATTTATGACTAGTACACATTGCTTAGGAAACACTGGTGCTAAAAAGCAAAGTTCTATCTTGTTGGATTGCTGAAGACATGCCATAGTGGCCTACTTTTAATTTTGCCGATACAAATATACTTATTCTGCTGCCGACTATACAACCATATAAAGTCGTCAACTACACTAAGCTATGCGTGGAAGCACTTGCGCAGATCAACTTGCACACAAGAAAACATTTCAACTAACAACATTTTGCACCACAATACAAATAGAGAGAAAGCAAACCTTACAAACTTGTAATTCGGCTATTTCTTTCTTGCATGAAAAGGACATATTTGCCTAAAAACCACATAAAATTTTACATTTTGTTAAGTGCATTTCAGTCAAATATCTGTGTATTAGTTTGAGAGCTCTCCGTTTTACAATCTTCCCCTGTGCAACTTACGAATCTATCTTTCTTATACTGGGAAATAAAAAAGTGCCAGAGGGTGAAATGAGCTCAGCTTTTCTTACCGCTCTGAGACTGACTTTAACATCCCGCTGACTTCATGGTCTGTGAAGCTCCAGTCACACAACTCACGGGATCCCCTGTCATGAGCTAAAGAGAGAGAGAGAAGGGAGGTGAACGAGAGAAGGGAACAGCAGAGTGCAATATACAGATGCAGAAAGCGATCAGGCAGGGAACAGAAAAGAAGAGGAAAAGACAGAAGAGATGGGGGAAGGGGATCTGGTAAAGACAGAACAACAAAAGAAAAGAGGTCTTAAGAGATGGTTATTGAAAGACTTGAAATTAAAATATCTATAAATAAAATAATATACATAGAATTCAGACTTTTTTTTTTTTCCCACCAGGTATAGGAGTTCTATTAGTCGCACACAGCATCACCTATAATGTTCAGTGAAGCTGCAAATGATTTATGTTGGGGATCAGGCAACATCAAGCTGGCAAGAAAGGGGTATATCTGCATTGCAGTGCCATAGGCTGTATCCTCCTATTGAATATTATCAGTTTGAGTTATTTTGATGAATAAGAATGCACACATCTTTAATATATGTAATGCTTCAAAAGTAACATTTTACTTCATTTATCATTTTCTGCTACATTCAAGAATATTTGACCAACCAGATAGCAACAATAAATCATCAATAAAATAACACAAAGGAGAGAATTACATTTTTACAAAATGTGTCATAGAGAGTGTTCCTGGAGGATGAAAGAAATGTTTATATGCTTCTGTGAAAAAAGATATATTCTTCTAGTGGGGTTTAGGAAGCGGTACATAGGCCTAAGAGAACTATTACACTGTCACCATGGCAACACTGAATGCACTCGAGGACAGCCATTTTTAACATACCTAATTACATCAACTAATGAGAACAATTTGACAGGTCTCCCTTGTCTGTCATAAAGAATGAAAGAAGATACAGAACAGGAATTGCTCTGGTCTTTAAAAATTCCTTTCCTCTATAGAAATTATTTTTCCTAGCATGCTTTACTTTAAATATGCAAAGGTAACTAGGATTAAATGATATATGTGAACATGCTGTTCACATTGTCATCTAGTACTGTAAACCATCCATACACACGCATTGAATAACTACATCATCCTCTGATCTCCTATTACATATAATATTGGCTGAACATACATGGTAAGTCTGATAACGAAGGTGGGATAAACTCATCTCATGAAAAAAAAATATATATATATATAAAAAAATATATCATCCAAGATGGCCAAACTTCTTTTTACTTCGAAAATTAATAACTATTGGAAATAATAAATTTCATTGTGTGAGTTCTATCTAAAGATGTGTTTTTTACACCAAAGTCAACGCCGTCAACAGCTGGCTTAATAGTATACAGTGGGTACGGAACGTATTCAGACCCCTTTAAATTTTTCACTCTTTGTTTCATGTCAGCCATTTGCTAAAAGCAAAAAAGTTCATTTTATTTCTCATTAATGTACACTCAGCCCCCCATCTTGACAGAAAAAAAACAGAAATGTAGATATTTTTGCAAATTTATTTTAAAAAAAAACTGAAATATCACATGTTCATAAGTATTCAGACCCTCTGCTGTGACACTCATATTTAACTCACATGCTGTCCATTTCCTTCTGATCCTCCTTGAGATGGTTCTACTCCTTCATTGGAGTCCAGCTCTGTTTAATTAAACTGATTGGACTTCATTAGGAAAGGCACATACCTGTCTATATAAGACCTCACAGCTCACGGTGCATGTCAGAGAAAATGAGAATAATGAGGTCAAAGGAACTGCCCAAGGAGTTCAGAGACAGAATTGTGGCAAGGCACAGATCTGGTCAAGGTTACAAAAGAATTTCTGCAGCACTCAAGGTTCCTAAGAGCACAGTGGCCTCCATAATCCTTAAATGAAAGAAGTTTGGGACGACCTAGACCTGGCCGTCCAGCCAAACTGAGCAATGGTGGGAGAAGAGCCTTGGTGAGAGAGGTAAAGAAGTACCCAAAAATTACTGTGGCTAAGCTCCAGAGATGCAGTAGGGAGATGGGAGAAAGTTCCACAAAGTCAACTATCACTGCAGCCCTCCATCAGTTGGGGCTTTATGGCAGAGTGGCCCGAAGTAAGCCTCTCCTCAGTGCAAAACATATGAAAGCCCGCATAGAGTTTGTCAAAAAATACATGAAGGACTCCCAGACTATGAGAAGATTCTCTGTGCTGATGAGACGAAGATTGAACTTTTTGGCGTTAATTCTAAGCGGTATGTGTGGAGAAAACCAGGCACTGCTCATCACCTGCCCAATACAATCCCAACAGTGAAACATGGTGGTGGCATCATCATGCTATGGGGGTGTTTTTCAGCTGGAGCGACAGGACAACTGGTTGCAATTGAAGGAAAGATGGAAGTGGCCAAGTACAGAGATATCCTGGAAGAAAATCTTCCAGAGTGCTCTGGACCTCAAACTGGGCAGAAGGTTCATCTTCCAACAAGACAATGACCCTAAGCACACAGCTAAAATTAAAAAAAGGAGTGGCTTCGGACCAACTCTGCGACCATTCTTGACTGGCCCAGCCAGAGCACTGACTTCAACCCAATTGAGCATCTCTGTAGAGATCTGAAAGTGGCTGTCCACCAACGTTCACCATCCAACCTGACGGAACTGGAGAGGATCTGCAAGGAAGAATGGCAGAGGATCCCCAAATCCAGATGTGATAAACTTGTTGCATCATTTCCAAGAAGACTCATGGCTGTACTAGCTCAAAAGTGTGCTTCTACTCAATACTGAGCAAAGGGTGTGAATACTTATGACCATGTGATATTTCAGTTTTTATTTTTTAAGAAATTTGCAAAAATATCTACATTTCTGTTTTTTTTTTCTGTCAAGATGGGGTGCTGAGTATACATTAATGAGAAATAAAAGAACTTTTTTGCTTTTAGCAAATGGCTGCAATGAAACAGAGAGTGAAAAATTTAAAGGGGTCTGAATACTTTCCGTACCCACTGTATTTGATAGCAATCTAACAGTGTACAACTACAAGAGTATACGTTAGGATGAATGTCTGCACAGGGTGGTGTCTATAGAGATTTCTGTTATTTTGTACAGTAACCTTGATATGGATTTTTCTTTATAACAGACAGTAAGGAGACCTTCTGACATCAGATTGAAAACAAGCACTATGTGTGTTTGTTCTGATGATTTGCAATTTTAGATAAGGCTGTCTGTGCCTGTTCTGCTGTAGATGGAAGCCCTGAACCTCTGAACCTGTTCTGATAAGCTGAATCCTAACCAACTCTGAGCTGTGGCTGTAGAAAGCTGGACTGTATCTAGTGAAATCCTGCAATGCAGTACTGCTAGTTAATGAAATGCTTGTATGAGCCTATTAACATTCAGCCAGAGGAGTGTCTCCTCCCTGAGACGCACTGTTCCCAGGATAAATATCACACTTGCAGTAGACCATACTCATACCCTGACCAACCACCATGTCTTTAACTCCCAAAATTTGCAATATAAATAGGACAGATGAGTACTGAAACAGCAAAAATAATAGTTTATATGTAACAATAAAAATGTCTATGGAGTGCGAAAGAACTAGCCACTAATGAATGAATACAAATGTGAAGTGTCAGTATATATATGTGCCTACAAAGATGTTTTAACCATTTATGGAAAAATAAATAAGAATATAACATGGTTTAAGAAGTGTTAGTTAACCATATATATTTTATATATGAAATAAAGAATAATGGTGGTGTTTATAACTACTGTCCATACCAACAACCAGTTGCTTATTATGAAGAAATAGCAAATTGAAGACTTCGGAACTATCTAAATTGTTAAATAATAGTCCATATTAGGAAAAAAAAGATCCAATATCTATGGTATCAAAAACAATCAATCTAGATTTGACATAAAAATGCTCAGCAAAGAGTTAAAATGAACAATTATCTCAGTAGCAAGACAACATCTATAGCAAGTATTCCTATAATGATCCATATTCTTAATATTCTTGGGGAGATAATTGCTGTATGTTTGTATCGTGCCTTATGTCCTAAGCCTGTGATGTTGGGGTATCCATAACTTCTCAGGCTGGCAGAATCTCTTCTGATGAATTATGTGCAGAAACAACAAAGCGGCACAACTCTGTATCACAAGGCTTTGAGCTTAAAAGCAATTTTTCTGAGAACAGAACTAGAGGAAGAGAGTGGAAGGGTAGAGACCAAGTGAGTGGCTATGGTTATGATAACTATAACATACAGTAAGGTAACTATTAGAACAACGAAAATTAATGAGTGTAAAACTATAAATGCTACATAGAATGACCCATTCTTCCATTACATTCACATACCAATATATTTCCTTGCGATTTCAGAAAGACATTGCAGTAAACTATTAAAGAAGACCTGTCACCAAGTCCAAAATACTAAATGCCATACATCATCCAATTGTCAATGTTACCCTGTACCTTCAATGTTACCCTGTACCCTGAACAAATTGTCCAGGGGCACAGCAACAATCAAATGGCATTTAGCATTTTGTACTTTTGTGACAGGTTGTTTTTAACCCCTTCCCTCCACAGCCATTTTTCGATTTTGACTTCCTGCCTTTGAAGAGCCTTAACTTTTTTATACACAGAGCCATACAACCACTTCATTTTTGCAGGACAAATAGTATTTTGTAATGGTACCATTTAACATTCTCAACATTATTCTACAACAGAGGTTGGCAACCCCTGGCATGTCTGCAGCCAGCACGGGACCTGCAGGTATTAAGAGAAGAGGGAGCGTCCTTTAGTGCTCTACTACTGCAATGATATAGGACGTTCCCCCTTCTCTTGCTAGAGAGAGTAAAGCCCAGGAGGCGGAGCTAACACTGTGCAGCAAAAGGAGAGGGCGAAGGAGAGGAAAGCTCCGTACTGCAAAGTGAAAATATAAAAACACCAGGTACATGCTGGGGTTACTATTATTATTAATGTCAGGCATTTGGGGTTATTAATTTAGTTTTAGTAACTCCATCTGCCGTATATTAATAGCAATTAAACTCATCATGTCCCTCACATTAACCCCTGTGTGCTTCACATAAGAGTTACTAATATGTGAGACATACAGTTGTGCTAAAAAGTTTACATACCCCTATAGATTTTTTGTTTTTTTGGCCTTTTTCAGAGAATATGAATGATAACACAAAAACTTTTTCTCCACTCATGGTTAGTGGTTGGTTGAAGCCATTTATTGTCAAACTTCTGTGTTTTCTCTTTTTAAATCATAATGACAACCAAAAACATCAAAATGACCCTGTTCAAAAGTTCACATACCCTGGTGATTTTTGCCTGATAACATGCCCAGAAGTTGACACAAAGGGGTTTGAATGCCTACTAAAGGTAACATCCTCACCTGTGACCTGTTTGCTTGTAATCAGTGTGTGCGCATAAAAGCTGAGTGAGTTTCTGGGCTCCAGACAGACTGCTGCATCTTTCCTCCAGCCACTGATGTATCTGGATTGTGAGTCATGGGGAAAGCAAAAGAATTGTCCACGGATCTACGGGAAAAGGTAGTTGAACTGTATAAAATAGGAAAGGGATACCAAAAGATATCCAAGGAATTGATAATGCCAGTCAGCAGTGTTCAAACTATGATTATCCAAAGGAAACTCAGGGGCTCTGTAAAAACCAAACCACGGTCAGGTAGCCTAATCAAAATTTTGGCCACAACTGCCCGGAAAATTGTTCGGGATGCAAAGAAAAACCCACACATAACATCAGCTGAGATACAGGACTATCTGAAAACTATTAGTGTGGCTGTTTCAAGATGCACAATAAGGAGGCACCTGAAGAAAAATGGGCTGCATGGTCAATTTGCCAGAAGAAAGCCATTACTGCACAAATTCCACAAAGAATCTCACCTTCAATACGCCAAACAGCACAGAGACAAGCCTCAAAACTTCTGGAACAAGGTAATTTGGAGTGATGAGACAAAAATCGAACTTTTTGGCCACAACCATAAACATTACCTTTGGAGAGGTGTCAACAAGGCCTATTATGAAAGGAACACCATTCCTACTGTAAAGCACGGAGGTGGATCACTGATGACGTGGCGATGTGTGAGCTTCAAAGGCACAGGAAACTTGGTCAAAGATGAAGGAAAGATGAATGCAGCATGTTATCAACAAATACTGGAGGCAAATTTGCACTCATCACCCAGGAAGCTGCGCATGGGATGTACTTGGACATTCCAACATGACAACGATCCAAAACACAAGGCCAAGTTGACCTGTCATTGGCTACAGCAGAAGAAAGTGAAGGTTCTGGAGTGGCCATCTCAGTCTCCTGACCTCAATATCATTGAGCCACTTTGGGGAGATCTCAAGCGCGGAGTACATGCAAGACAGCCCAGGAATTTACAGGAACTGGAGACTTTTTGCCAAGAAGAATGGGCAGTTTTACCATCTGAGAAAATAAAGAGCCTCATCCACAACTACCACAAAAGACTTCAAGCTGTCATTGATGTTAGAGGGTGCAATACACGGTATTAAGAACTGGGGAATGTAAACTTTTTAGCACAACTGTATATAGGAAGGTTTTAATAAAGGACCTCAATGATGAAGATATTTAGTTATTACCTCCATGGCTCTCACATATCAGTAACCCTTATGTAAAGCACACAGGGGTTAATGTGAGGCACATGATGGGGTTAACTGCTATTAATATGAAGCACATGGAGTTAATAAACTGTAATGCACATGACCATACTTTTTATCTACAATTGTGGATAAAATTATGGACTATTATATTTCAATGGGCCCATACACACAGCCATTGTTTTTGCGGCCGTGTGTCTGGGCCAAATTGAAGAGCTGAAAATTATGGAGCAGGTCCTATACCTGTCCTATATATACCCTATATATGTCTGCATTTGCAGCCCTGTCAATTCATTTTTAATGTATAGGTCAGTGAAATCCACATCCGTGCCATTTGTGTGCAGGAGGCCTAAGACTGAGGCCCCAAGTTGTGGAAACATAGTGTTTTTGTTGCAGATTTTGCTATGGTTTTTTGAGCCAAAGCCAAGAATGGCTACAAAAGGAATGGGAAATACATAGGAAGCTTCTTATACTTCTCCTTTTTGCTCAATCCATTCCTGACTTTAGCTCAGAAAAACGCACCAAATTCTGCAACAAAAAAAAGCTGTGTTTCCGCAATATGGGGCCTCAGCCTTAAGGTGTTTCTTTTTGGGTGGTGACACTGTGTACCGAGATGCGGCTATAGCCAAATATAGTCCCCAGGCACCAGTACTGTCACTTTGGTGTAAGTGTAAGTGTGACACCCATGAATTCCTGGCTGTGGTTTTGCTGTTATCGCCAGGAATTAAATGTGGCTGAAATTAATCCACGTTTCAATTACATTAAAGTGAAAGTACTGGCGACCCGGGGATGCAGCATCCAGGTACATAGTGTGTCACCATCCTGCAGGTGTTACCTTACTCTGCTCCCAGTCATATACATTTACCACTAATTGTGGGTTACACATGTACTTACATTGCTTCTAATGGAAAAGTACAGGTGTATCAAGGCAAATAGTGGTAAACGCACGTTACTGGGAGCACAGTATGAAAGCACCCCTATGTTATGGTTTGTGCTATATAACTTTAGTGTAGGGGGTCGTCAGCCTTACAATTATTGCACGGCACTCCGAGGACCTCATCTTTGATTTAATTTAAATCGGCACGCTAAACAAAAGTGCTGGGAAGTTGGAAACAAAAATTCAGAATGGGGTGGAATTGGAGAATCTTATGGGCTTTGTTTTTATGGCATTCACTGTGCAGCCAAAATGATCTCCTGTATTCTATGGGTTGGTAATTTTACAAGGTACCAAATTTATATATTTTTTTTTTTACATTTTAACCGCTTAAAAAAAATCCAAAACTTTGCAAAAAAAAAGGATTCTTGAAGTCGCCATATTCTGACACCCGAAACGTTTTTATATTTCCGTGTACGGGAATGCATAAGGAATCTTTATTTAGTTTCAAAAGTAATTACTGAATTAAAACATACATCATTAACACCGTTAAAATATAGAGCTGCATTGAATACAAAAGAGAATAGAAAATGGTGTAACATTAGAGAATTACAAAAGTAATCTCTATTTTCCAGCAAAGATGCCAGTCTATGTGACAAAGTTATCCACTGAACATACAGGTAAAAATAAAATTAAATATACTACAATGCAAATATAAATACAAGTTACAGAGAAAAGAAACAAACCATGCAATAAACAGTTAAAACATCTTGAAAAACAATGCTTCCAGGATTAGGAATCATACCATGGAGAGGGGGGCTGTAAAAGCAAGTGCAAAAAGTTACTCATCCCGGGGGTTATAGTTGCGAACAATGTGACAGACCAGGAGAATGTGACCTTATCGAAATGTGTTTGAGTATCAGTTATGGTAGTGTTAATCTTCTCAAACAGCCTTACAGGGTCAACTCGTTTGATGACCTCCGACAGCAGGAGGGTCGGAGACCTCCATTTTGATGCTACATGAATTCTAGCGGACATCAAAATATATTAAGTAGTTTATAAGAAACATATCAGAAGCCCAGTGATCTGAGGCTTAGTACAAAAACAAGCACTGCGAAGGGCACTGAATAGCCCAACAACCTCTGAATCATCATCTTCAAAGAAGATTCCATGAGTGTGACTTGCCAACTACCATTGCTAGCAAAAGTACAATAATCCTACCATTGAGCTAAGGTCATAGTGGTCCCCAGGTCCGTCTCCCTGGCTGTCATAAAGTCCAGTCTAGCGCTATGTGATGGGCATTCAACTCACTATATATGAAGGAAAGTGAACCTCTATCTGCAGCTCTGAAGAAACATAGTCTCTTAAAATTAGTAGCCTGAATAACAGGTGTGTTAGGAGTTAGTGCTGGTAAAAAAAAAAAAAATATCTAGTAAGTTCTGAAGACCACAGATGGCAGAGGAGTATGAGTGCAAAGTGAAATACTCTTTGGTGACCACTTGAATGCCAAGAAAAAAATTATTAAGAAGCCTGAATCTGCCATGCCCCCACCATGTGAAGAGGGAGTAGGGGTGATACAGGTTTCGGTAGTCTATACTGAAATTTCATTTTCCACCAACTGCAGCACATAGCTGGTGACCTTGGCAAGTGGTGGAAGTGATTCCATGGATGATAAAGGGGGACCATATTAATGCTTGTAATGAAGCCGTTACCAGGGCCACTTCTAAGGACACCCACTGCAAACAATACAAATAAATGCCTCTAAAGCCCTTTTCAGCTAATCTGCATATGAATAAAACCCTGATTTTCATGAAAATGGAGCTGCAATACAGAATCAGAAAGGCATCTTTGGAAAGCGTAGAAGCAGCCCTACAAGGTACTGTCATTAGTTTGAAACTGATTTTCCTACTGACAGACTCCCTTTAAGATATTGCACACTAGAAACCTACAAACCTATTTGCAGGTAATTTCTGTAGGGATACAACTATTTGAACTTTACTTGCATTGTACTTTAAAGTGAATGCCCACTCATTTATACCAACTTTTTACATACAGTATATCCAAACTTTTGTGTTCATGGACTTTTTAATATATCTTTATGATGGTTGGAGCTAGGGTTTCCCCCTATCTAAGCCAAGAACTCCACTGATTACGAGAACTGGGGTGTTTTGCCTGCCCTCAGTGCAGAAAAATAATAAAGTGTGCCTATAAATTTACTTTTATTTTGATAATTAAAAATGCGTAAAATATATACCGATTGATTGGCCACTAGAAAAATGTGTCCCCTCTCCCCTTTGTGAATGTTGTTAAATATTCAGGCACTCTTAGACCAACTAAATGGCCACAATCCACCTGTATAAAGGAACTCAAAACAGTCGCTCCACTAACCTAGGGGAATTAAAGGTGTTGACTGGTATAAAATAAGAATTAACCCCTATACTAAACCCCTTCCCCCCGCCTAACTTCTAATTTACTTATATTAAAAAAAATAAATAAATAATTACCCACATGACCGTTTCAGTCATTCAGGTTTTATTTTTTAATAAATTTGCAAAAATATCTACATTTCTGTTTTTTTCTGTCAAGATGGGGTGCTGAGTGTACATTAATGAGAAATAAAATGAACTTTTTTGCTTTTAGCAAATGGCTGCAATGAAACAAAGAGTGAAAAATTTAAAGGGGTCTGAATACTTTCCGTACCCACTGTATTACTTCACTGATATAATAAAATATATAAACCAAGAAGGATTAAAGGCTCAGGTAAAATAAAAAAAGGATAACCTTTATAGGCAACAGGATTTCATGTGTTCTGTAGAATTCCCAATACCACATAAGGAGCAGAAGGCAATGCAAAACATAACTGATGTTTGAGGATGAAAATGCTTACATTTAGGCTTCAGAATATAGAACATATTGTATAAAGAATGGCTGAGTAACTGAAATCAAATAAAGAACATATTATAGCAGCTCTATGCAGATTTTATAAGTTGGCAACTTTAGGTTTTGTGGTCCTTTAACTTGCTGGCCCTCGTCAGTTTCCGAGGTCCTTGCACAGGATACAGTGCTCTCATGGTGCTGAAAATGATCAAAGTTATAATCTTCGCACTCTAGCTGCAGGATAATGTGACAGCCATATTCCATGAGAGATGTAATTAGAGAAAGAACAGTACTGGATATCTATATACCTGCTGGTCTACAAGGACAAACAGGCCTTAAGATGAAACATCAATATTTGCTGTGTGAGTACCTGCCAAGTAAAATGGGCGTATGGGAACTAGCAGTATTAACTTCAATTTTCATTTTATGTTTTGTTTCTTCCAAACTTTGTGAAATTGTGTGTTCAAAAAAAGTAAAAACGATCTGCTCGTAAATGAGTGCTTTCAAGAATACCAAACTGAACACCTTAAGGCTGTCTCTTTGAAATTCAGCAGTACTTTATCCAGCTTGACTTAAAGAATAAAATATTTTAGTTTCCAGATTTTGTGAAATGGGCATTCTGGTAATATCAAGTTATCACCTATCCACTGGATAGGTGATAACTAGAGATGAGCGAATTTCTCAAAAGTTTGATTTGGCAGTTCGATTCTAAGTTCCCAAAAAATTTGCTTCGATCCAAATTACTTTGCGGCGAATAAACAGCTATTTCTGGGCTACAGAGAGCCGGGGTGGGCGGGTGAGCGGCAAAATGGCTGAAGCCTTTGGATGCCACGGTCATGTTTCTCTCTCTCTCTCCAGCACGGACAACTTTTATTCATGTGGAAGGATCTGCTAACAAGCAAAGACACACCTACCCAATCACATCACTAGAGAATATCTTGTGACCATCTGATGTCACAAAGGTCCTTACTAAATATTCGTTACCAAGAAGCATCAGGAAATCCGGAATCGTGGGGAATCAAGGATTTCCTGAAATTCGGACCGAATTCCACTTCTGCAGAATCGATTCGCTCATCTCTAGTGATAACTGTTGCATTGCTGGGGGCCTGGCTGTTGTAAACTCCATCAACAGCCAGAAAGTTGGTCTTATGTTACCAAATTCCCACAGCACCAAGACTACGGCTAGGAGAAGTTAACAATTATTAGGATAGGTGATATCTTGATATTACTGGAAAGCCCCTTTAAGGATGACTTTCCCTACCACTTTCAAAGAACTTCATAGTCATATATTGTTCACAGAGTAAATTATGCTAAATGCAAAATGAAACATTCAGTGCAATGCCAAAAATGTGTAAACATGTTGAAGGAAATTTGTACATCTACATCTTCTGCGAAATTGTACTGACCTGACCAAATATTGGGCAGTGGATAAACTGAATATCTATTCTATAAATGTATTTATTGATTCAGTTTCTTGATTATTTGGAGTAATTAATTATTTAACGGTTAAAAAGAACCATAACATTAATAGTAGGAAGATACTACTGTAGAGTTGTCCCTCACATAGAACTGAAAAAAGGCTGACAATAAGTAGGCTTGTTTAGACAAATTAAGATGTACAGTGCCTTGCGAAAGTATTCGGCCCCCTTGAACTTTTCAACCTTTTGCCACATTTCAGGCTTCAAACATAAAGATATAAAATTTTAATTTTTTGGTGAAGAATCAACAACAAGTGGGACACAATTGTGAAGTGGAACGAAATTTATTGGTTATTTTAAACTTTTGTAAAAAATAAAAAACTGAAAAGTGGGGCGTGCAATATTATTCGGCCCCCTTAAGTTAATACTTTGTAGCGCCACCTTTTGCTGCGATTACAGCTGCAAGTCGCTTGGGGTATGTCTCTATCAGTTTTGCACATCGAGAGACTGAAATTCTTGCCCATTCTTCCTTGGAAAACAGCTCGAGCTCAGTGAGGTTGGATGGAGAGCGTTTGTGAACAGCAGTTTTCAGCTCTTTCCACAGATTCTCGATTGGATTCAGGTCTAGACTTTGACTTGGCCATTCTAACACCTGGATATGTTTATTTGTGAACCATTCCATTGTAGATTTTGCTTTATGTTTGGGATCATTGTCTTGTTGGAAGATAAATCTCCGTCCAAGTCTCAGGTCTTTTGCAGACTCCAACAGGTTTTCTTCTAGAATGGTCCTGTATGTGGCTCCATCCATCTTCCCATCAATTTTAACCATCTTCCCTGTCCCTGCTGAAGAAAAGCAGGCCCAAACCATGATGCTGCCACCACCATGTTTGACAGTGGGGATGGTGTGTTCAGGGTGATGAGCTGTGTTGCTTTTACGCCAAACATATCGTTTTGCATTGTGGCCAAAAAGTTCGATTTTGGTTTCATCTGACCAGAGCACCTTCTTCCACATGTTTGGTGTGTTTCCCAGGTGGCTTGTGGCAAACCTTAAACAAGACTTTTTATGGATATCTTTGAGAAATGGCTTTCTTCTTGCCACTCTTCCATAAAGGCCAGATTTGTGCAGTGTATGACTGTTTGTTGTCCTATGGACAGACTCTCCCACCTCTGCTGTAGATCTCTGCAGTTCATCCAGAGTGATCATGGGCCTCTTGGCTGCATCTCTGATCAGTCTTCTCCTTTTTTGAGATGAAAGTTTAGAGGGACAGCCGGGTCTTGGTAGATTTGCAGTGGTCTGATACTCCTTCTATTTCAATATGATCGCTTGTACAGTGCTCCTTGGGATGTTTAAAGTTTGGGAAATCTTTTTGTATCCAAATCCGGCTTTAAACTTCTCCACAACAGTATCACGGACCTGCCTGGTGTGTTCCTTGGTCTTCATGATGCTCTCTGTGCTTTAAACAGAACCCTGAGACTATCACAGAGCAGGTGCATTTATACGGAGACATGATTACACACAGGTGGATTATATTTATCATCATCAGTCATTTAGGACAACATTGGATCATTCAGAGATCCTCACTGAACTTTTCAGTTTTTTATTTTTTACAAAAGTTTAAAATAACCAATAAATTTCGTTCCACTTCACAATTGTGTCCCACTTGTTGTTGATTCTTCACCAAAAAGTTAAAATTTTATATCTTTATGTTTGAAGCCTGAAATGTGGCAAAAGGTTGAAAAGTTCAAGGGGGCCGAATACTTTCGCAAGGCACTGTATATATGGGAAATGTTCACCAAATATATAGATACATAAAAAGGCTAGACTATATTCGCAATATCCATACTGGAGACACAGGTTTATTGGCTTTATAAGACACCACATATAATAGCGTTTTATTCTACCTCGAAAAGAAAAAAAAAATGTTAAAGGTGTACTTCGGTAATAACAAATTACCACCTTACCACTAGTAGTTGATAACTGCTAGATCGGTGAAGGACTGACCGTTCAGATCTGTAACTATCACCAAGATGATAACATGTTGCATAAGATATTTTCTTATCCACGTATGTTAAATAATTATATCAAAACCCAGATCTTGACACTTTCATTTGATTTTATCCATTCATTTCTGAATGAGATGAACAAATATGATATACAGCTAAGCCTCTTTGAGCCAACCCCTTACATTTGCAGAGAAAAATGGTCTTTTAAAGGATTAGAAAAAGTATACAGGTTAAAGTATCCATTGGAGTCAGCATGTACAGTCCAAACCCCCAAATGATAAATGAAAAATACCCAAAAATATTAATTTTATGCTTCAGCATATTACATAGAACTAGATATCACATCAGCATATTACACAGAACCAGGCCTAGACCTGGAATAATAAAACAGATATAGTACTATATACTAGTCACTCTAACCCACACACATAGAGCATGATTATGATTCATGATTCTGAACGAAACTTTGCACACTAACTTGTTTTGATCCTACAATACTTTCTGTCATCATATATTATATGACGTTGTGATGTATAAAACCAGTTCCTTGATTGAAAAAACGGAAAATAAATGTTTGCACTATTTTGCTAAAGAACCTAATGGTGTGTGCAGTGATTCTTATAAGATTTGGGACATTAAACCACCCACAGGTCTTTATAGACCGGGGGTTTAGTGTCCCAAATCCATCCGTGCCTGCATTTAAGAAAATATAAATCTTTATACTTTCCTAGAGATGAGTCCGATGAGTCTCAACGAACTCATCGCTGGTGCTCTTGGTGCCTGTGTACTGTGTTTCAGTGCAGCTGAGGACATACACCCCCGATTCACTGTGCAAATGCTGGAGGTATGGGGAATGCACACTGAAGCCGAGGTGTACTCCCATGGCTTCAGTGAAGAACTGCACTGGTGCAAGGGTGCAGTGGCATGGTGAGTACAAAGCTTTTTATTTTTATTGCAGGCACAGATGGCTTTATAACAGGGTGATTTGGGACACTAAACCCTCGGTCCACAAAGACCTGTGGGTGGTTTAGTGTCCAAAATCGACCTGACAGATTCCCTTTAAGAGGTAACAATGTGTGCCAGAACTGGAACAGAATTTTAGAGTAAATATCTGTTACAAAATAAGCCAATGGGTGATTTGGTCTTAGACTAGACATAGTCACCAAATTTATCATCCTGTATTAACCACTGTGTGGAATGTGGTAGTTTGCAAGATTGCATAGTCTAAATTTGCACTGCCTATTAGACAGGACTAGTAAATCTGCTCCAAAATGATACCATCCAAATCTATTCTGGAGATGGAGAAATGCCATTTATTAAAACACAACATTTCCTTTTGGGTTGCCATCTGCAGAATATTTGGCCAATACTGTACATCTGATTTCGTCATGAATCAAAATAGCAATGCCTAGTAATGTTTAGCGTACAGTATAGGAAACAGCTTTAAAACCCCTGGAATTGCTAACTTAAGTAATGTTTTGTTAATCAAATAGGCAAAGGTGAATACATTGTTTGCTTATAGTTTAGCATATCTTTTTAAATGGAACTAAATATGGATTTACCAGGTCTGAGGCTTCATGGAAATAAATGCACACTCTAGTTTTGAAATAGTATGCATTTTTATATTGTTTTGGCTCCTTCTATTGATCTTTGCAATATTCATGGTTTGCATGAGAATTTGCACTTACTATAAATCTACATCTATATAATGACAAAATAACTCACATGCAAGATTTTAAAATGTATACATTACTTTTAGGCAAATTTGTTCAAATCTGCATTCTAGGATCTGTTAGGAGCCTCTATCTCAGATTTTGTCAAAAATGCCAGACAATATAGTGCAGAAAGCACTTTGTTCCAGCAAAATGATGGACACCATAATGGAAACCAAATGTACCACATTATAATCATTGTCTGCTAGGTGCTGTTGGTGTCCCTCAGAGGGGTAACAATAGCAGTCGCAGGGGGTACAACTGGGCTTGGAGGGGTAGTGGGCCCACGGCCAGCTAGAGATGACCGTTGCCCTGCAGTAGTATCATGATAGCAATGGGGGGGGGGGAGAGACTGATTTCTAGACCTATCTTTACAAGAGAGAAAACAGGGTATCAGGGACCCCTCAGTCAATTTCAGTTAGCTGCTATTGATAACCTATCTTCAGGATAGGTCATCAATAAGAGATCAGTGGGGTCGAACACCTGAGACCCCTGCTGTTTGAAAAGAGAATGGTGTTTGTGCAAGTGCCATGACCCCTTCTGTATTTACATTGCATGGCCACTATGCAAGGTAAACAGTGAAGTGGTCATGATGCTCACGGAAGCACTTTAGTTCCTTCAAACAACTGATCAGCAGGGGTCCTAACTATTGGACACCTTCTTACTGAATTATAAAGACAATACTTAACCACATAATGACTAATTGCTATACATGTAAGGTGCTTGGCTTTATGCTAGAATGTCATACATGTATGGTGCCAGCTTAAAGCTTCTTGCAGGGTCGGTTCTCAGGTTGTCACAGACAGCTGGGGACCTAGAGGTTGATAACTGCTTCTGTCATTTCCTTTTGACAGCAAATCCAGGAAGCAGCTGATGCGCTAGTCCTATTGAACAGAGAGATTACATAGTGACTAATGTACAGTAGGGAAAAAAAGTATTTAGTCAGCCACCAATTGTGCAAGTTCTCCCACTTAAAAAGATGAGAGAGGCCTGTAATTGACATCATAGGTAGACCTCAACTCTGAGAGACAAAATGAGAAAACATATCGAGAAAATCACATTGTCTGATTTTTTAAGAATTTATTTGCAAATTATGGTGGAAAATAAGTATTTGGTCACCTACAAACAAGCAAGATTTCTGGCTCTCACAGACCTGTAACTTCTTCTTTAAGAGGCTCCTCTGTCCTCCACTCATTACCTGTAGTAATGGCTCCTGTTTGACATTGTTATCAGTATAAAAGACACCTGTCCACAACCTCAAACAGTCACACTCCAAACTCCACTATGGTGAAGACCAAAGAGCTGTGGAAGGACACCAGAAACAAAATTGTAGACCTGCACCAGGCTGGGAAGACTGAATCTGCAATAGGCAAGCAGCTTGGTGTGAAGAAATCAACTGTGGGAGCAATAATTAGAAAATGGAAGACATACAAGACCACTGATAATCTCCCTCGATCAGGGGCTCCATGCAAGATCTCACCCCGTGGGGTCAAAATGATCACAAGAACGGGGAGCAAAAATCCCAGAACCACACGGGGGGACCTAGTGAATGACCTGCAGAAAACTAGGACTAACGTAACAAAGGCTACCGTCAGTAACACGCTACGCCACCAGGGACTCAGATCCTGCAGTGCCAGACGTGTCCCCCTACTTAAGCCAGTACATATCCAGGCCCGTCTGAAGTTTGCTAGAGAACATTTGGATGTTCCAGAAGAGTACTGGGAGAATGTCATATGGTCAGATGAAACCAAAGTAGAATTGTTTGGTAGAAACACAACTCGTCGTGTTTAGAGGAGAGTGAATGCTGAGTTGCATCCAAAGAACACCATGCCTACTGTGAAGCATGGGGGTGGCAACATCATGCTTTGGGGCTGTTTCTCTGCAAAGCGACCAGGACGACTGATCCGTGGACGTGAAAGTATGAATGGGGCCATGTATCGTGAGATTTTGAGTGCAAACCTCCTTCCATCAGCAAGAGCATTGAAGATAAAACGTGGCTGGGTCTTTCAGCATGACAATGATCCCAAGCACACCGCCAGGGCAACGAAGGAGTGGCTTCGTAAGAAGCATTTCAAGGTCCTGGAGTGGCCTAGCCAGTCTCCAGATCTCAACTCCATAGAAAACCTTTGGAGGGAGTTGAAAGTCCGTGTTGCCTAGCGACAGCCCCAAAACAGCACTGCTCTAGAGGAGATCTGCATGGAGGAATGGGCCAACATACCAGCAACAGTGTGTGCCAACCTTTTGAAGACTTACAGAAAACGTTTGACCTCTGTCATTGCCAACAAAGGATATATAACAAAGTATTGAGATGAACTTTTGTTATTGACCAAATATTTATTTTCCACCATAATTTGCAAATAAATTCTTTAAAAATCAGACAATGTGATTTTCTGGATTTTTTTTCTCATTTTGTCTCTCATAGTTAAGGTCTACCTATGATGTCAATTACAGGCCTCTTTCATCTTTTTAAGTGGGAGAACTTGCACAATTGGTGGCTGACTAAATACTTTTTTTCCCCACTGTAACTAACGAGGACCATTTTCACCTGTATGTATACTAAGACTACTTGCATTAGCATCAGTTTTTTTGTTCCTTAAGTATAACAACTGATGCAAAAATGATGGAAATATGCATCAATTGACATCAGGCTTTTTTTTTTTTTTTTTTTTTTTTTTTTACAAATTTCTACTCCAAAACCAGCTTTGCAGGTTTCTAGGATTGGTTGGACTACTTCGGATTTGTTGAACTTTATTGATGATCACCATTTTTTTTATTTAACTAAAATGGTTAAAGAGGGACGTGTGGGGGAGTTTTTATTTCAATAACAAAAATTCTTATGTATTTGTGTTTTGTTAAATACTTTACCTCCTTAGTAATGGACAGCTGTCTGATTGACAGTATCCATTACCAAGGTGAGGCTTAGTGTAAATCAGTAAAAAGGCTACCACTAACCCTCTTCCCATTATTACCTTAGAACCTATCACCGAGGGTGCTGGAAAGAGCTGGGTATGGTCCCACGTCTAGAGATGGTCAGGTACAGGGGCGCCTGGTGCTTTTATAATGGGAAGGGCAAAAAAAACATGTGCTTTCCCACCCTGGTAATACCAAACTGTTGTTGCTTTATCGTATCTGGCTGGTTATGAAAAAAGGAGGGGACCTAATTTTGTTTTGTTTTTTCCAATTATTTATTTATTTATAAAAGTTAAAAATGACCTGGAGTCGGCTCCCCATAAAGCAAAAACAGCCTGACTTTACCAGGGTGCAAAAAAATATGGTTTTTGGGCCTTCCCAGCCTAATAACACCAGCTCGCAGCTGCTCCACTGCCCGATCATCAATGGAGTCCAACAAATCCGAAGTAATCCAAACGATCCTGGGAATCTCCTGTACCTCCAGTTATAAACAACTTTTTATAAATGAATAGCACAGGTTAAAATATGAAACTTTGTAATATCTGTTCTCGTCTCCACTTTTCAGGCAGTTACTTTCTCCATATTAGTCTAGGAAGAGAGAAGGGGGATTAGAAAAGATACTCAAATAATTTCTGCTGTTAACACTCTGCCATTCCTTTTTTAACACTGCTAGGTTATAGATAAGTAGCTGTGAGAGCACAAAATGAGGCAATAAATCAAATAACTAGACAGTCTATATGTGAGGCTGAATACGGAGACTGATATAATATAAACAAGCAGTCAAAGGAGGAGTTCAGCTTAAAAGGTGGTGAAGAAAATAGATCTCCTTAATAAGATATATTGCAAAGTTTCTTATATTAACCTGTACTATTAATTTATGAAAATGTATTTATAACTGAAGGTACACTTTAAGGCTAAGGCCACAGGGGATGGGTCCGCTGTGGGATGTCTGCAGTGCATATCCTGCAGTGGACCCGGCTATGGCAAAAACTATCCAAAATCAGCTGCTTGGTGCCGTAACTTTCATGACAGTTTCCTGCATGGCTAACCCGGTTTTTAATCTTTACACTGGAAAAGTTGAAATCCACGGCAGAACATAAAGCAATAATGCATATTCAAAACCCAAAGCGCATGCCACTTGTGTGCTGTAGGGTTTTTTCTGCAGTGTGTGGATTGGATTTGATTAAATCCCATCTAATAAATTATTCCTTATATTATTTGTAGCATGTCTGATATGAATCACTGGTGCTCTCCTCAAAGAGAGATGTCCCTGTCCATAACCCACTCATTGCCTCCCACAAAGCCAGCCAGTTCATTTTGCTCTGCACTGATGAGGGACAAAAATCCTGAAACGGCGCTGTATGCAGATAAGTGAAACTGGCTTGGCTAAAATCCCATTTGCTGTCTCAAGACTCGGTGAGTCAAAAGCAAATTGAGGATCTGTTACATCCAACAGAGGGCGCATGAGCTCCCAGCTCCTTTCCCATAATGCCTTGTGATATGAATCATGTGTGACATGATATGAGAAATGGACGTGCCTCACATAGTTTTTTGCCTCATATACTTGCCACCTGTTATTGATCTTCATGAATTCCATATACAATAGGTCTATAACATACACATTACACCACTGGTAATACAGTTCAGAAAGTAAATAGTTCTGCTTATTGGGAAATAAACTGGATATTTATTTATTTTAACATATTATACCTTGTACCATGTATAATTTTACATTTCAGCTGACATGGGACTTATAGTATCTTTAACTATGGTAAATTTAAAGACAGTCTGTCAGGTCAAGAATAACCAACAATTGTGCCTTGTAGGGGGCATTACTAAGAGCAGAAACATACCCATGTAGCTACAAACCAGGGATGCAATACAGAGATAATTATCTTATTTATAGATATGGAAATCAGCTTTTAATGCATTGGGAGCTGAGATTAATTTGCCAAATTTGCTTATAGAGCTGTGGCAAGGGCAGAAGCTGAAAAATGTCATTCACTGCTAAAGAGGTGACAACAGACACCAATTTTAAAGGGTTTTCAGAGTAGTGTCGGCAATATGTAGGCAGATCTGGCAAATCTGATTATCTCTGCAATGCTTCTTTGGTTTGTGGCCACAAAGTTATGTTGCTGCTCCTATTAAAGGCCCCTACATGGCACTATTATTGGTTTGGGGGGCATTTCTGACATGACAGAATCACTATAAAGAGGACCTTATACCACCTCCACTAACTGCATCCATCTATAGGCACGGCTCCACTGAATTTGATATAGTTGGAATTTTTTTTCTGTAGCCCCCACCATTCTTGAGTAATCATTTCTATTAGTTTCATCACAATTACACTCTTTACTGTCAGGTGGTCAGTCCTGGGCTGAAGTAGAAATACTGGGACCACCCACCTGACAATCGAAAGCATAACTGTGCTGAAATAGGAATGATTGTTCTGGGGCTAGAGAAATAACACCTGTTGGAGGATGCAAAGAGTTAGTAGAGGTAGAGAAAGGTCCTTTCACCACATATTTAGGAACTTGATGCATTTTATTAATTACTGCCATATTGCAATTTTGACCATTTAATTAGGTGCAAATAAGATTAAAGGGTTTGACTTTCCATTAATAGGTCCATTGGGTGGACCTTGTAAACTTGTTCAGGAAGGCTTAGAGCAATTACAAATACTGTTAGCCAGCAATGAGTTTATATAGGCAAACATTTATATGCAGTGAAAGCTCCCTGAGAGGAAAATCCATCACAAAAAAATCTGGTCTAGATGATGATTGGTCTTCTCAAAGAGGTGAGATTTTCTATATAAATATATGTTTACTCCTAATTTACGCATCACTTTAATTTACCTCTACCAATATAAACCTAATTCTTTTCTCGGATCTGTTGAAGATAAACAGCCAGATGCGTTTGTTTTTAGTTTTTTTTTTTGCAAATTAAGGAGCCCCTGTGACCTTATCCCTCCACCACCCTAGGGACCAATTATCAAACTGTCTAGCAATACCATCCTCCAAGTGGTAATGAAGCTTGGATCAAAGTTATTCTTTGCCTGCATGACTGGAGAACAGCAGTTCTAGCAGATTCGGAGACCCCCTAATGAGGAACTCAAGGGATTTACTGTGCTTTGTTTTGAATAATACAGTGGCTGGAAGACAATTTAGAAATTTATAACTCTTTTGCTGCCAGCTAAAAGCAATGAAATAGATCTATCACTAAGGTACAACATTTTAGAGCTCTCAATCTAAAGTTAGAAAATACTTAATTAAAAGCATTTTCTTGTCCTATCAAGCACATCTGTGACCCTTCTATGGATATATCGTGTAACCTCCCATTAGAAAGCATATTTATTAATTTCATTCAAACAACGTAATAAAAATGGAATGCACATGATAAAGACAAATTAAATTTTCCCTTTACTGCTATCATATATCTTTCCTACCAAAGGTATAAAGCACGAGAACAATGTATTCAGAGCTTGTATACTAATGCCTCCACATGATGCCTCGGAATGGCATTATATTATGAAGATAATCTATCCAAACTCCATAATACTCCATCTGATGAAGAATGACACAGTTTTCTTCCCCGATATATTCATGCAATTGTTACAATAAGGGTTGCAATTGCTGTAGCTGCCCATAAACCGGGAGGCACACAGGTCACCTGCACCTAAGGCCGATCAAACTTCCCTGATCTCCTTTTTGATTTCCTTTGAAGGCTGACAGTCTACGTACTGTAAATGTATCACCTCTGCCCTTTGATGCACTGAAGTAAGACTGGAGTGCCCCCTTCCAGCTCTCCTCTTCATAAGGAGAAAGTTGCTTCTCTTATAGCAGCTAAAGCTTACTTGCACTGTTATAACAGTAGGGGAGGAGGTGTCTGTAGTGCTCAGCTGAAAGCAGGACAGACAGAGCTCAGTCCTGCCTTTGCTCCCACCCTCTTCCCCAGCTGCTATTTTACTGGACTTTCCTTCCACTGCATGGTGGAGACCCAGAAAATCTTTCTAAAAGTAAGTGAATGTGCAATGTTTATTTGTGTGTATTAAGTGTGCGTGTCTGTTATGTGCAGATTATATCTGTAATGTATGTTTGTATGTATGTGTGTTTAACCCTTAAGGATGCAGGGTAGTTTGTATGTTAATGCACGGTGACTTTTTTCATATTTTCCCTCTGCATCTTTCAAAATCCATAACTTTTTTTATTTTTCTTTCGCTATGTGAGGGCATTTTTGGGGTCCATGTGAAATAACACAATTCTATCTTTTTTTTTTGCATTTGTTTTTATGGTGTTAAAAATGACATGGCAGCTTTGTCCAGCGGGTCATTACAATTACGGCCATACCATATTTATATTGGTATTTATTATGTTTTACTGCTTTTACAAATAAAACTTCACTTATTGAAAATGAACGATTTTCCTGGGGTCACCGTATTCTGACAACTATAACTTTTTTACTGCAGTGTTGACGAGATACGTCAGGGCTCGTTATTTGCAAGTCAAGTTATACTTTTTATTGGTACCAATATTTGGTATGTATGACTTTTTAATCACTTTTTATTATTTTTTTTGAGGTAGCAAAGTTACCAAAATACGTTTATTTGCGCATTGCGGTATATTTTTTTTAAGTCGTTCACCGTACAAGATAATTAACGCTATTTTTGGATAGTGGGGACATACGCATCTGGAGATACCTAATATGTTTGTTTATTTATTTTGTTTACATTATGTATTTTTTAAATATAAAGGTGTTTTTTTTTTTTACTTTTTATTGCTTGTTTGTTTATTTATTAGTGTGTGTGTGCGTTTTTTTTTTTTTTTTTTTTTTTTAAACTTTTTACATGTCCTACAAGGGGACTTGAAGCTGGGATCTCAGATCCCCAGTGCAGTGTACTGATATACATAATACTGCAGAACATCACACATTAGTTCCTATAGGAACTGTGCATAGACAGTCAGATGGGTGTGGCGGTCCGAGTGGTGACGGGAAAGGGAAGGGGGGCGATCTTGCCCCCGGACACCCTGGATGCTGTGATCAATAGCAATCACAGCATCCAGGGGGTTAATCTGCCGGAGTTTGAGTATCTCCCGACTCTGGCGGCTGGTCCCGGCCCTTTGCTGCGTAACACAGCTGAGTGCCGGAAGTAATGTGCTCGTGACATTACAGTAGCATACTATTACATGGCTGAGCGTTTACTTTACGCTTAGCATGACATAATAGTACAACGCAAAGGGAAGGGGTTAATGTTTATTAATGAGTATCATTTGCATGTGTGTGCATATATCTCTTATATATATATAAATGAGTTTCTGTCTGTCTGTCTGTCTATCTGTCTGTTTGTTCTTTATGTGCGACCAAACAACTGGACCGATCCTCACCAAATTTGGCACACATGTACATCAGGTGTCCGGGAATATTATAGACTGGGTCTCAGATCTCTTGGACGTACTGTTCCTGAGATAAAGTATTCCCAATAAATGACCAACATTAGGTAATACAAGCCTGCAAGTCTTTCACTCATATTCCAACTGCCATACACACGGTCACATGTCCCTTATCAGCCAATAAGAGCTCGCAGGCGCTTACTCTCCTCAGGCACACAGGTTTCCATAGCAACCAAGCTATTTTTGACCTGTATTAGTCAATAGCAGTTCGCAGGTCCTTAAATATTCAGTCATATCACATGTATCAGCCAATATAAGTTCACATTTAATTTACCAGGTTTCCATAACAACACAGCCATAAATAGACTGTACCTATACTGGACTCAGTGACGTAACTAAGAATGGCTGGGCCCCAAGGCGAACATTTGACATAGGACCACCCTTGGCAACCACCCCCCCCCCCCCGCACAAACTGCATTCCTGCACACAATATTCTGCCCCATAGTGGCCCCTGCACACAGTATCATAGTGGCCCCTTCATATAGTATTATGCGCACTCCCCACTACCTCTTCAATGTTGGACCAGATGTCACGTGAGCCAGGCATGCATCGCAACGCATAATGACGCATAATGGCCCACCGACGTCTGGGACGTCACCAAGGGTGCCCGAAGCCTGCTGAAAAGACCTCAGAGTATAATGATAGCAGTGTTTGTGGGGTTCACGGCCCGCAGGCCTTACTTACTGATCCCCGCCCGCTCCTGCTCAAAGCCGCCTCTGTAGAGGGTGAAGCGCAGGCGGCCATGAGCAGGAGCGGGGATCGGTAAGTTAATAGGGCCTGCTACCTGCTGGTGTTACACCAGCAGGTAATGGCCTATTAAAAAAAAAAAAAAAAAAAAAAACATCAAGGGCCCGCTGGGACCCATAATGTACCGGGCCCTGTGGAAGCCGCTACCACTGCTGCCCCGGTATTTACGCCACTGACTGGACTGCCATACTGGATTTCAGCATTCTTATAAATTGAAACGTTTTTAAACTACTCATGCCTCCTGCAGCAAAACGCATGGCTGCTGCACGAGCTAATGAAAACTCTCAGCAGACCCAAGCCTGTCTCTAATCTGACAAGATATGTCACAGACAACAGCGAGCTGCTGAAACAACCCAGCAGACCCAAGCCCTTCTCCAATCTGACAAGGCTTTGTCAGTCACATGCACACAGCTGCACTCCATGTTTCCATAACAACCCAGCCATTTTTCTTCACTGCTGTAGGTCAGCTTTAAAGGGGCAGGGCGTTGTGGATGACACTGTTACACAAGGTCACATACACACAGCTTTACTCCAGGTTTTCCATAACAACCGATCGCAGGTCTTTCACATATATCCAAACTGAGATACACATGATCACATGACGCTTATGGACCAATGGAAAATCACAGGTTCTTCAGCCTTACACAGCTTTACACCAGGTTTCCATAGCAACCAAGCTATTTATGACCTGTATGAGTCAATAGCAGTTCGCAGGTCTTTAAATATTCAGTCATATGACGTGTATCAGCCAATATAAATTCACATTTCATTTACCAGGTTTCCATAGCAACACAGCAATAAATAGACTGTACCTATACTGGACTGCCATACTGGATGTGAAGTGTAAAACTGGCCAATTCTTATGGGGTCACCACACAAACAAAAAATGAAATATACCCGTGCGAAGCCGGGTCCTTCTGCTAGTATATTATATATATGTATTGTGAGAAGGTGACAGGAAGAGTGCTGGAGTCCCGCTATATCAGCCCCAGGTTTCTGATATATGTGTTGTCCAGTGCGAGTCTTGAATAGGCCTCAGCCCCAGGTGTGGGTCCTAGGATCGTTGCTGGGCCATAAAAGGATGCAGAGCCTACAGTTCAGGACAGATCCTGGGAGCGAGAGGAGGCGCCTGGGTCTATCATGACATACTGAGAGTCTGGTGAGATGGTAGTGTGCTACTTTGTTTGTTCGTGTGGTTAGTAGTAAGTCACACGTATAGTTAGTTCTTTATTGTTTAGTTAGTGCTCGGACGAGCAGGGTTTTGTTTGACGTTTTTTTGCCTGACATTAAGGCTGTATTTTATTTTTGCTTATTTTGTACCTGAAGTGAAGGTTATTTATTTTGCTGGTTTTCTAAATAAACCTGTTTGCTACAGATTTTGTGTCCCTGTCTCTGACTGGTTGGGTCCGCACCATTGCTGCTACCGAGCTACCTTCCCCACAGTGTATATATAGATATATATAGAGAGAGATACTCTGTATACATACACATTTACAGGAGCGCGTTCCTTCTCCAGCTACAGAAATTACAAAGTGTACAAATAAAATTACAACTTATTTCCTTAGGGCTAGCCATGCACATTAGATGAAAATTGGCTGTGATGTGCCCCTAGGAGGGGTGAACTTAGCCTCTCTGCTGCCTGAAGCAATCTATAGAAAGATGTCTACCCACCCACCCCCCAAAAAAAAAAAAAAAACCTGACCTGGCAGTTTCGGCAGCCAATTCACACACTGGGACTGAGTGTAAATTTATTCCTCTCTTGGGTCTCTGCTACAATATACACATACATGAGAAATAAACACAGAAAGGCCAGAGCACACAGCGAAAAACCGTTACAGAAAAACTGTGGCGAAAACGCATTGCGGTTTTTCCCACAGCACTTTTCACAGAAAGTCTGCTTCAATTACACCTATAGGGAAACCGCCGGCATTTCCGTATGTATAATTGACATGCTGCAATTTCCAAAAACGGTTTTGGAAATCGCAGCATTTTTACTGCACATATTTTTCTGCAATATGTCGAATCCCATCCACTTTGCAGAGATTCTTAAACACAGTGGCCAAACATTGGTGTTTACACCATTTGGGGCCCCGGCCAAAATCAGTACTACTCACTTGTGTGAGTATTAGGTATGTGTGAGTACTAGTATTAGTATACAGTACAGACCAAAAGTTTGGACACACCTTCTCATTCCAAGAGTTTTCTGTATTTTCATGACTATAAAAATTGTAGATTCACACTGAAGGCATCAAAACTATGAATTAACACATGTGGAATTATATACTTAACAAAAAAGTGTGAAACAACTGAAAATAAGTCTTATATTCTAGGTTCTTCAAAGTAGCCACCTTTTGCTTTGATTACTGCTTTGCACACTCTTGGCATTCTCTTGATGAGCTTCAAGAGGTAGTCACCTGAAATGGTTTTCACTTCACAGGTGTACCCTGTCAGGTTTAATAAGTGGGATTTCTTGCCTTATAAATGGGGTTGGGACCATCAGTTGTGTTGTTCAGAAGTCAGGTGGATACACAGCTGATAGTCCTACTGAATGGAGTGTTAGAATTTGTATTATGGCAAGAAAAAAGCAGCTAAGTAAAGAGAAACGAATGGCCATCATTACTTTAAGAAATGAAGGTCAGTCAGTCCGAAAAATTGGGAAAACTTTGAAAGTGTCCCCAAGTGCTGTGGCCAAAACCATCAAGCGCTACAAAGAAACTGGCTCACATGAGGACCACCCCAGGAAAGGAAGACCAAGAGTCACCTCTGCTGCGGAGGATAAGTTCATCTGAGTCACCAGCCTCAGAAATCGCAGGTTAACAGCATCTCAGATTAGAGACCAGGTCAATGCCACACAGAGTTCTAGCAGCAGACACGTCTCTACAACAACTGATAAGAGGAGACTGTGTGCAGAAGGCCTTCATGGTAAAATAGCTGCTAGGAAACCACTGCTAAGGACAGGCAACAAGCAGAAGAGACTTGTTTGGGCTAAAGAACACAAGGAATGGACATTAGACCTGTGGAAATCTGTGCTTTGGTCTGATGAGTCCAAATTTGAGATCTTTGGTTCCAACCACCGTGTCTTTGTGCGACGCAGAAAAGGTGAACGAATGGACTCTACATACCTGGTTCCCACCGTGAAGCATGGAGGAGGAGGTGTGATGGTGTGGGGGGGCTTTGCTGGTGACACTGTTGGGGATTTATTCAAAATTGAAGGAATACTGAACCAGCATGGTTACCACAGCATCTTGCAGCGGCATGCTATTCCATCCGGTTTGCGTTTAGTTGGACCATCATTTATTTTTCAACAGGACAATGACCCCAAACACACCTCCAAACTGTGTAAGGGCTATTTGACCAAGAAGGAGAGTGATGGGGTTCTACGCCAGATGACCTGGCCTCCACAGTCACCAGACCTGAACCCAATCGAGATGGTTTGGGGTGAGCTGGACCGCAGAGTGAAGGCAAAAGGGCCAACAAGTGCTAAGCATCTCTGGGAACTCCTTCAAGACTGTTGGAAGACCATTTCAGGTGACTACCTCTTGAAGCTCATCAAGAGAATGCCAAGAGTGTGCAAAGCAGTAATCAAAGCAAAAGGTGGCTACTTTGAAGAACTTAGAATATAAGACTTATTTTCAGTTGTTTCACACTTTTTTGTTAAGTATATAATTCCACATGTGTTAATTCATAGTTTTGATGCCTTCAGTGTGAATCTACAATTTTTATAGTCATGAAAATACAGAAAACTCTTGGAATGAGAAGGTGTGTCCAAACTTTTGGTCTGTACTGTATATGTATATATACTTCAGAAATCTGAGCCTTGGCTTTTTGGTCTGGTTTGACCTGGTGTGGGTCTGCACAATGTTCAATAGAACTAATCTGTATTACTTGCTGTAATTTCAGATCTGTTTTCAGGACTGAAACTGTGGCAGGAAGGAACACACCACAGACAGCACATGGATCTGTTGAATTCTACAGTATAGGACTAATCAGACTTCCGTTTTTTCATGAACTATGGTTCTATAGAAAAAATGGAAGTATGTCCTATTTTTGTTAGTTTTTCAGACCAAAAACGCCCATGTAAGTTAATGGGTTCCTGAAACAAACCCAACTGTGTGCTGTTTTTCACAGTGGTTCCTAGGATCTAAAAATTGTTTGTGTGAGTCAGGTGACCTTTTTCAGTGGGTCTCACCTCCTTCTCTTTTTTTATGCAGGTGTGAAAAATGGATGACATACTGAGGGAAAATAATGCACAGATAGGAAGATGATGAAAATAAGTATTTCAGCCCATCATTTCAGCCATTCTTGCTTTTCCACAAATCTAGTAGCATCTTTAGAACTAAAGTTCCTCTGTGTGACAAAAAGAGAGTTGCTTCCATTTACATCATGCATCACTATGACAGCAACCTTCCCATGTATTTTAATGTGCATCTAAGATTTTAGTGTATTTTGTAACAGCTATAATGTAACCAACTAAAGAACACTTTTAAATGTCTTTAATGCATTTCTCTAAATTGTCCTAGATAAGACACAAAGCTATTAGCTAGCAGTTCATGTAAGCAATCCATTTATTATAGTTTACTACATCTATTTTGAATAGTACAGGTGAATATAAGAAACTTTATAGTATATCTTATTAAAGAAATCTATTTCCATCCCCACTTATCAGACTGCTCCTTCCATTCACCCAGACTGTTACCTGTAACAGCTACTGTATCTGTCTTTAGCCTCACACACAATAGTCTATGGAGGGGGGGGGGCAACTTCCAGATAGTTGATTTATTGCCCAATTCTGAGCAGTGTTAAAGTCTTTTCTGAAAGATATAATAGTCTAGGAAGAGCTCTCTCACTCACAGTGTAGCAGAGTGCACCTTTTCCTTCAGCCACCTCCTCCCTGTTTCCCCTTCTACAGACTTCTATAAGAGGTAACAGCCTGATAAGAGGAGAGGCAAACATATTTCTTTAATACCATATAGTACAAAGTTTCTCATATTAGCATGCACTATTCATTTATGAAAAGTAGTTTTATAATTTGAGGGACAATTTAAACTTGAGCTGTACATTTTGCCCTATGCTTCTTCTGAATGCTTAAGAGGCCTTAATTCTTTTAATGCAACAATCTCAGTTATTAATAGTGTAAATGGATAAAAAATTTACTTTATAATCAACTAGATTTCCATTCCAAAAATCTGGATGTGAACTGGCAAATAGTGATCTGTGAATCTGCGCTACATTTTCAGCCAGGGATAAGTATTAAACTCCGAGAATATATACCATAATAGTACCAATAGTATTCCAATGGGTTGTACTGCTTATCACTTACTTCTAAAGAGTGATTTTACAAAATGTAAATGCTACATTCTATATAGCAGTTGTGATGATTCTGCTTAAATGTGGCTATAACTCAGATGTATTTTGATCTCTGGGTATAGGATCTCCCTTCTTGCTTGCACTCATTCATACTGTGCGCAGGTGCCTAGGTGCATATTGGCAGTAGTGGCCAGGCTGGAACAATAGGGCTCCATTGTATTCCTATACAGCCCTGAGTGATCAAACAATAGTGCATTGTTCAAGCCTGGGCTGTTGATCAGATATGGCTGATAACAATGTATCAATTCACTTTGTCTCAGCTCTATGCAAAAGATCTGGACTTGATTGAATTAACTCATCAGACATACTGTCGCCGGTGACCTCATTCTGGGAGGTGGCATAAAGGGTATAAAAGATGAGGTAAGAGGTCTGTGGGAGAAGATTACATTATGGAGATTATGCTACAGGATATTACAGACTTTGACTGAGATGCTACTATGAGCAGGCAGGTTGGAATGCTGAATATATGAAAGAGGACTCAGGGTGTGGCCAAAGCGGTTTGGCGCACGGAGGATCTTTCACATTAAAACCACACTCACCGCCAGTGAGTGCCGGGTTCACAAGATAAATACAAGACAAGCCTTCTAAATTTTATATATTTATTAAACCCTAAATGGGTCGGTATTAAAATCTAACATATACAGTTCAGAACAGATATGCAGATACATGCAAGCATTAACAGTTACTAGTTACAAGATACAGTACAAATAAAATAAAAGGGATAAAGGTGAAATAGTTACTTTACCACACATGTCCTTGATGTGGTTCTGTAGTCCAACACTCACACATGGCATGTGTGAGTCACCAGTGGAGGCTTGTTAGCATGTGGCATTAATACAATAATCCCGCCTGCATGCTCTCATAACAGTCTCTCAGCATTAGTCCAATAGTCTCTCTCAGTCTCTTGTAGGCTCATCATCGTCAGCAGCAGCATTCCAACCTGCCTGCTCATAGTAGCATCTCAGTCAAAGTCTGTAATATCCTGTAGCATAATCTCCATAGTGTAATCTTCTCCCACAGACCTCTTACCTCATCTTTTATACCCTTTATGCCACCTCCCAGAATGAGGTCACCGGCGACAGTACGTCTGATGAGTTAATTCAATCAAGTCCAGATCTTTTGCATAGAGCTGAGACAAAGTGAATTGATACATTGTTATCAGCCATATCTGATCAACAGCCCAGGCTTGAACAATGCACTATTGTTTGATCACTCAGGGCTGTATAGGAATACAATGGAGCCCTATTGTTCCAGCCTGGCCACTACTGTCAATATGCACCTAGGCACCTGTGCACAGTATGAATGAGTGCAAGCAAGAAGGGAGATCCTATACCCAGAGATCAAAATACATCTGAGTTATAGCCACACTTAAGCAGAATCATCACAGCAGTTCTTACATTGTTTACTTTAGATTAAACCCTGTTTTTTAACTCCCTATCTTCTTCCAAAAGCTGTATTTTGTAAAAGTTTTTCAATTCAGCTGTATGAGGACGTATTTTTTCAGGATAAATTGTCCTTCATAATGGTGTCATTTAAAATTCCGTACAATGTATGGGAAGCTGAAAAAAAAATATCAGAATGGGGTGGAAATAGGAAAAAAAAGTATTTGTGCCATTTTCTTATGTTTTTTTTCCCTGCATTCACTGCACATACAAAATTAAATGTTACCTATATACTGTGGGTTGGTACAAGTAAAAAATGTAATGACAGACATGTCACACAGAAACACCAATGGCCCTCAAGCCCCTGCTTTTAACTTCTAATAATCACATTACATTGAAAAAACCCTCCTGAAAATGTCACTTTTTTATTGAATTTATGTCTTAACTAAATATAGTTGACACATCCCCAGTGTCTTAAAGGCATTTCAACCTCTTAGGGTGGGTTCACCAAAGTCAGACATGCAGGACTTTGTGTCCGATGAAAAACTGGTTTTGCGGCGCAGAGGGTGTAAGCGCACACCCGTGCATTGCTTTAAAAACCCATTCAAGTGAATGGGTTTTTAAGCAAAGTGTCGCAAACCTTTCCCTATCCAGTTTTCCGACATTTAGTTCGACTTTGTGGCGGCACTCGTGAACCCACCCTTAGGACCTTATTCACATATCTGTGGTCCACCCCACCATGCTAATAAACTGATGGTGGTTGAGCCTGTGCCACGTCTGTGAAAAGCAGATCACCTTTTTTTAAATTTTATTTTTTATACATTTTTTAATGACTCTGGGTCCATGAAAAACAGATGACACATGCATGTCATCCGTTTTTTTTCCCATACCCGTACATAAAAAAAAGGATATTCTTCTGTTTTTTATGTAGAAAAATGTCCTGCAAAAAAACACTGATATCTGAATAAACACATTGAAATAAATGGCCGCAATGAGTGAAAAGCGCTGCAGCAAAAACTGCAGTGCGTTGCCGCCGCGTTTTTTCCCGCAGAGCTTTTTCGCTGAGGCCCGCTACGTGGGGCCTTAGCCTTAGAGAAACAAGGCTAAATTTACCCTTAACAATATTTCCCCATTAAAGGAAATTATCTCCTATCCAGTCGTTCAGATCGCACTGGTCAGGGAACAGTGGTTGGGCAGCGCGCACATTGCTTCATTCATTTCAATAAGAGTGTCAGAGATAATCGAACAATGTGCTTCGGCATTCTCATTGAAATGGATGTAGCAGTGCACACATTGCCCAACCACTGCTTTCAGAACAGGGGACAAAAGTGCCCCATTCTCCTTATCAGCAGAAGTCTGAGTGGTTTAATAGGCGAAAACTTGCCTTGACGGGAAACCGCCTTTAAGGCTAAAATTAGCCTTGTTTCTCTAAGAAATGTACTTAAACATGAAGAGACCACAGAGTATAATAATAGTTTGTTGGTGTTAAACCCCAAAATATTTCAGTTTCTGCTGAACCTGAAATTGTTGCAGTATTTGCAACCAACACTGTAGGCTATGTGGTCAGTTATTATAGTACCATCAGAGCTCCGGGAACTGTAGTTTTACTGCACATCCTGCTATTGGAAGACAGCTTAGGATAGACCAATGTGATCAATCAGTCTTATACTTGCTCCTGATGAACCCTTGCACATTAAATTAAGTGGGAAATGTGTTGAGCTTACTAGTTGGGGCTCTGCTGCATGCTGCTCGTTCCCAGTACTATGACAGGGACGTAGACAGGTGATAATATAACCCTAAAATAATGCTGGGGCACTGTCCTTTTTTATTAGAAAGTACCCATTTTGGGAGGCATTGTGATGCAGGGAGTCACAGGACTAGGAATCAGCTATTTCAGAAATGGGTAGATAATCTATTAAGCCCTCCATTTGGCTAATATACCCTAGTTGAAACCCAGTGACCTCTACCTGACAGGGATTGTGGAACATGAGTAGTCTTCAATTTGATATCCCCTGGTCTATCAAGTTGTCTACAGGACAAATAGTGACAAACTGAGGGGTGTGAGGAGACTCCCATACCTGCTCTGTCGTTGAATATGACCAGTGGATGGGGGATAGGGACCCTATATGTTCCTGTTATTGATTATTTCACTGCCATTGGGATAGCCTTCATGTCGATTCAGGGTTATTGCATATATTTTAATCACGATTTGTTATTTCGGATGTCCACGCTTTGACGCTTTTTCAATATATCAATAAAAGTTATGTTTTGGTCTATCCTGTTTGTTGCTGGCCATTTGTCTCTGTGAAGTTGATTTTGCATGTTTTGAATCGCATGTCACCCTCTGTGAACTAATGATATTTTTGGGAATTTTATTGGACGTTTTGTAGTTGTGTATCCTGACAACATACTTGTGTTTTCCCCTGAAGGGGCCTCCCCTGTCAAACACTTAAGGTCAGTTCTCAGGGTAAACCACTTGTATGCTAAAATGGAAAAAGGTCCAGGCTATTTTAAATTGAACATACCCTACCTCTCTTAAAGCCTCGCAAAGATTTTTGGGTTGTGTTATTACTAAAATTATATATCTATTCATAATTTTTCTTCCATAGCAAAATCTGTCACTGACCTCACTAAAAAGGGAGCTGATTTAGTTCATTGGAGTTCAGATGCTATCTCGTCCTTTGAGTCTCTTAAGCGTAGTTTTCTGGAACTTCCAGTCCTGGTTCAACCTGACCTTTCTTGGCCCTTTGTTGTTGAAGTTGATGCCTCAGAAGTAGATGCTGTGGCGCTATTATCAAAATCCCAAGGTTCCGCTTCCATGACTAACTTACGTCCTTGTGTCTTCTTCTCTCGCAAATTCTCACCTGCAGAGAAGAATAATGATATAGGCAATTGTGAACTACTAGCTATTAAATGGGACTTTGAGGAATGGTATAATTTTTTGAGGGAGCCAGACATAAAATTACAGGTCCCAAGGCTGATGCCTTGCCTTGAAGTTTTTGTTCCTCTCAAACCCCTGATTCTGAATCAATCCTCTATGAAGGCGTTATTTCTGCCGTTTCTTCTGATCTCATTTGTGAGATCAAAGAGAATCCGCAATTAGCCCCTCAAAATACCCTGATTGGTAAATTATTTGTACCTCCCCAATTTATACTTAGATTGTTGAATTAATTACTGTACATGATTCAATTTTATGTGGTCATCCAGGAATTTCTGGTACTAAAAGACTAGTCTTTTGTTTTTACTGGTAGCCAACAGTGTCTCATGATATCATAGCCTATGTCTCCTCCTATGATTCTTTTCACCAGACCAAGACCCTTCGGGTCCACCCTATGGGTGAACTTCCATTGCCAGTTACTCAAAGATCATGTACCAATCTCTCAATGGATGTCAATACTGATCTGCCAACTTCTGAGGGCAAGACTGTCTTTTGTAGATCATTTCAGTAAAATGTGTCATTTTATTCCATTATCTGAACTCTGAATGCCAAAGTTCTCTCCAAATTATTTATTTATCATACTGTTTGTTTACATGGTATTCCAGATAATATAGTTTTTGATAGAGTTGTTCAATTTGGAAAGTTTTTTGGAAAAAATGGGGGATTCATTTATCTTTTTCCTTTTCTTTTCATCTTGAGACCAAATAGTCAGACAGAATGTTTTAACCAAACACTAGAACAGTATCATAGATGTTTTGTTACTGATAATCAGTCTGAGTGGGTAATCTATTTACCTTCATAAAAAATTTTCCTTTCAAAATTGACATTATGTCTCAGAATATTTTGCCTTTTTTCTGTAATTGTAGGTTTCATCCTCATTTTAATTTGTTGTTCTCCACTAATGAAAGTCCAGAAGTAAATGTGGAATCATTTAAACTGTGCATAGTTTGGGCTCAGGTTCAGTCGAAACTTAAGAATTCCCAATCAATTTCTAAGAAACATTGAGAGAAAAGATGGTCAGTAGTCCTGTTTTTTCAGTGGGGGGAAAAGTGTGTCTCTCTTCTAAAAATCTATGTCTTCATATTCCATCTCATAAGTTGGGTCCTAGTTTTATTGGTCCTTACAAAATTCTAGAGGTTGTCAGTCCTGTGTCTTTTTGTTTTATCTCTTTTAAAATCCATGTTTTTCATAAATCTCTGCTTAAGAAATATTTGCCACTGGTTATCCCATCCAATAAACCCCCTCCCCCTGTTCAAGTGGAAGGGGACCTAGAATTTGAGGTTCATAGAATCACTGACTCGCATAGAGTTAGAGGTGCAATCCAATACTTAGTACATTGGATGGGGTATGGACCAGAAAAACGTACTTGGGTACCGGCTTGTTCTGTTCATGCAGATATACTCATTCTGTTCATGCAGAGGAAAACTCTGTGGACTTTCTGTGAAAAACGCTGCAGAAAAAAACATGATGCATTTTTGTGGCTGTGGGTTGATACGTGGGGCCTTAGCCTTGTAAGGGTTAAAATATAACTTGTATTATATTCTATACACTGTATACACAGGGAGTGAAATGTTTTGCAGACAGTCAGCATTATTTAGAGCTCTTGTAGACACAAAGTCTGGGATAGCATTCAAGGCCTTGCTGTTCTCAAGAAAGTTAAAAGAAAACATACAGATAAGTAATGAGAAGTAACACATATTATGAGAAACTGTGAATCTGCCTAGCAGCGGAACCGGAAAGACCAAATATGTACATTGGTCACATGACTGTTGTGTAACCAACTTGCCTTTAAAACTTGTATGAACTATACAATAAACGAAATCATTCTTACTAGACACTTGGGTGTGTCTGTAGTTTGTTTTCCTCGAGCTCGATATTGTTCTTTATTTAATTAGGATTACGGTGACATCCATCCCGGGGGAACTTAACCCCCGACAGAAATTGGCGAACCATCGTGGGGCTCGAGATCGTCTGATGTGCAGCCGATAGAGTGCCGACCCACTCACCGATCGCCTTGAGGACGGGACCAGAGGACCTCAGATAGATAAAAACAGTACTGTGAGGTAAGCCTTTGATCTTGCCAATTAGTATATCTGAGGTTCCTGTGTGTCTATTCTCTGTATCGATGAGTGAGGTAAGCTGCTGCATGTTTATATGACATCTCGATGCCAATTAAATAGTACGGAAGAACCTAAAAGGGACATGTCACCTGTAAATGATATGGAAATAGTTTTCTTTGCTTTTTGTCTTACCTGTTTACTGATGTTTGCATGTTACCTGTGTTATAAGATACATAAGGCTGCAAAGAATGGGGAAAAGTTCTCTATTCTTAACCCCTAGAGTCTAGAGTTGCGGACAAGGTTCGGAACTGAGAAGCACTGAGTGATTGAAAAGTCCTTGTTTTGGAACACTAGCCTCCAGCCGTGCCTGGACGGTCAAGGTCGAATGGGACCTGAGTAGTAGCACGAAGGACTTAGTAGAATCCGCGCGAAGAAGTGCGTGCAGTGATTTAGGAGTGTTTTGGTAAGGGGACACAGGCAGAAAGTTGAGCCTTTGGAAGCTATTAGGCATTGCCCTGAGCACTACTCCTGAACTTGCACAAGTAGTTCATAGAAGACAGAAGAGTCTGTCTGGGAGTTCTCACTAAGTAGTCATAAGTGACCCTCTATTGTCTCAAAGGTTGCCCTAGAGGAGTGAGAAGCTCACTGGCTGATTAGCTACCAGCCAAGATGGGGATGGGACCCTCTAAGATATGGTACACCCCATTTGAATTAATAGAGATAGGGGAAGGGAAAGAAGTAGCCACACAGGTAAAAAAAAAAAAAAAAAAAAAATTCTGAAAAAGGCAGGAATACACCAGACTGGGTTAGTAGACAGTAGATTCTGGGATCAGTGGAGATTAGATCATGCAGGGGTCATACAAGATAAAAAGTTGCAAAGAGGCATATATGCCCTGATAGAAGGAAGCAATAGAATAGGATAAGGGGATGATAGTTCAGGAAATAATGAATCACCCCCACCTCACTCCGAGAAACAGGCTTGAAGGGAGACATTACCCTTCTCAGTATTATTGTTTAATATAACCCATCTTATCTCCCAGTTCTGTATGAAATATTACTTACTTTAACAAAATACTCAGAGAATCTGATATAGTGCAAAGAGAAAAACTGTCCACCATCGGTATGATGTTTATTGGATTATGTATTATATATATATATATATATATATATATATATATATATATATATATCAACCTGTATTTGTAATATTCATTCTGTTTATATCAATGCCAGGATTCAACTTTTATGCTTTTTGTAAAATTAAATCCGCTTTCAGGAAATGTCCCCTAAAAAGAAGAAACTAGGATATTGTGATGTTCCACAGGGGTTCAACTTTTGGTTGGAATCCAGTGAAGAAAATTCTAAAGTCTGGCAGTTTGCCCTTAAGGTAACCTGAAGTACAACTCAGGGGTTTTGAACACCTGTGGTAATGACAAAAGGTGGGGTTTGGGAAATATTTGAAAATTGTACAAAAATAGTAATATGTAATTTTGGTGTCAGTATTAACTGCTATCTGCTTGAATTGTATTCCTGTATTCTGTTGTAGCGCTCTGCAGATGTTCTGCAGGGAGTAACCAAAACATTAATTGACTGCCAAGTAGCTCCAAGGACGTTGTATCTGATGTGATGCGCACGCAAAAAATCACAAGCTGAACATGATACTGTGTTACCCAATAATGTTACATGTCAATTATTACAAAGTGAAACTTGGCTTTGGGCCTCCGGGGTCCGCAGCCTGTGTATGATGACTATTTATGCCCAAAGGGAAAATATTTTGATAAAAGTGTTAGCCTAAGGTTAAATGGAAAAGTAAGGTACAATGACAATATATATGTGTATAATATTGTGTAATATATATGTGTAAAATATTCAAGAAAATACTCAAGCATATGAAATTATGTCTTGTACTATGTTATGTGAATTTATTGTCTTGCCTGTTATCACCTGAAGTAAGGTATCTGCTAAAAGAGAGAAAGGTGAATCAGTGGAAGTTTATTTTGGAAGACTTCTCACTAAAACGGTGGATGCTTTAGATCAAACTGATCCTGTAGAAACCTCATTTCAGGGTAGCAGAATACTCACTAGGTATTTAGTCTCAGACACATCAGATAACATTCTTGGTACAGATGTGATGGGAGTATTAGGTTGTAATATCATGTTGCATTCATCAGGAGAAGCATATGTAAAAGTCACGCATACTAACCATGAGATTTTGTGTTTGTTATCTGCCGAGTTAAGTACACCAAATTGTATTTTTGTCCTCACTGAAGAAGAAAATGTACTGTTATCCCAAGTGCCAACAGCATTATGGGCAACTGGGAAAACAGACTTAGGTAAATTGGATGTACCCCCTGTTATGGTAACCCTGAAACCTGGTGCTCAGCCACCCAGGATTAAACAATATCCTCTGACCCATGCCCAAGAGGATGCCATAGCGGTAACCATAGTGCAATTAGTAAAGGCAGAGGCATTAAAGGAATGTACTTCTGCAGCAAACATTCCTCTTTTCCCAGTGAAGAAAAAGTGTAAAAAGGGAGAACCAGATACTTATCGTTTGATTCATGATCTTAGGGAATTGAATAAAGTAACACTACTGGAGACCCCAGTGGTACCTAACCCACACACCCTGTCAGCTGTCCCCACAGGTACCACCTGGTACAGTTGTGTAGATCTTTGCAATGTATATTTTTCTGTGCCTTTACACCCCGATTGCCAGTATTTGTTTGCATTTACATTTAGGGGTAAACAGTACACTTGGACAGTACTACCACAAGGGGCGCAAAACAGTCCTAACCAATTCACAAGGTGTCTCACACTTATCATGAGTACTTGGTATTTTCCACATGATGATGTCATTTTGTTACAATATGTTGATGACCTTCTTCTTTGTGCTCCAGACAAACCAACCTGTGAAGCAGCGACCATCAGCCTGTTGTGTTTCCTCTACCAGAACGGCTGCAAGGCCAGCAAGGACAAGTTGCAATTTTGCAAACAAAAAGTGGTGTTTCTGGGACACTGTCTCGGCCAGGGTACCAAGGAGGTAAGAGACATGCAGGTGCCAACCTCTCATGCTCAGCTACGTACCTTTTTGGGATTGGTATCCTACTGTAGGCCATAGATCAGATCTGCATCTCTGACCATGCAACCTTTGTATGACTGCCTCTCCTCAAAGCCATTCAGCCTCACACCTGAGGCCTTGGATGCGTTTTACCAGCTGAAGTTGCAGATAGTCAGTGCTCCGGCCTTAGGCCTACCTATCAGAAACCTTTTCAGCTCTACGTGACAGATGATGGGGCATGCAACTGCAGTTCTCACACAACAACACGGGGATAAGAAACGCCCGGTGGCCTATTACAGCTCACGGTTAGACGCTGTAAGCCAGGGGGACACCCTCCTGTGTGCGGGTTGTCCTCTCGGTACAAGCGTTGCTTGACAAAAGCTCAGACATTGTCCTAGATCATTTATTGGTTGTGTATACACCTCATGACATCCATGCTATCCTCACACAAGTAGACAGATGTCACCTTTCCTTGGCAAGGCAGAGCAAAATGGAATTTGCTCTGCAGTCCTCCTCAAACATCTCTTTTCAACGCTGTTTAACTTTGAATCCTGCAACTCTTCTTCCTGTAGGAGTTCATGATTCAAAAGGGGGGGAGGAAGATGAGTTATTTTTAAACTCCCTCTCTGAGGAAGAACTGTTTGACAGCCAGCATCAACATGATTGCGTGGCTCTTATGTCACAGGAAACAGTGGGATTCGACCATGTCACGGATGTGCCATTACAAAATCCTGATTATGAGATGTTTGTGGACAGCTCAGGGTATCTGACAGATGAAGGCAACTTTGTTACAGGGTATGCTGTAGTCATTGAACATGACATCATAGTCCAAGAGGCTCTTCCACCACACATGTCAGCTCAAGAAGCTGAGCTTAAAGCCCTTATGGAGGCTTGTAAGGTAGCCAAAGGTAGAACAGCCAACATATACACTGACTCCAGGTATGCTTTTGGCATTGCACATGATTATGGTCCAATATGGAGGGCAAGGAACTTCCTAACGGCCCAGGGCAAGCCAATTAAGAATGGAGATGTGGTAAGTCGACTGATGGAGGCCATACTGCTCCCAAAGCAGCTGGCAATTGTGAAAGTCAGAGCTCACGCGAAAGGAAGGGACCCTGAAAGCCGTGGAAATGAGAGAGCTGACATAGCAGCCAAGGCTGCAGCACTACTGGCCAGAAGGGGTCCCAACCAGGTGAGCAAAATGGACATTGACCTAGCAGACCCAAAAGGGCTGTACTCAAAGGTCACCAGTGTGGAAACTGAAAGATGGAAGAAAGCAGGTGCTACAGAAGGTGATGGTATGTGGAAAATGGGGGATCGATTATGTCTGCCCGCAGCAGTCTACCCCCAGATGGCTGGCTTGGCCCACGGTAAGGTGCATGCCTCTCGAAATGCCATGGAGTCATTAGTAGGTAAATTATGGTTTGCCCCAGGTTTTGGAAGAGCTGCTAGCAATCACGTAAAAGCATGTCATATATGTGCTCTACACAATCCAGGACAGGTAGTTAAAACACCCACCAAGTGTACACCAAAATCCCTGTACCCATTTCAGAGAATACAGATAGATTACATACAGTTGCCTAAGTGTGGAACATACGAGTATGTATTGGTCTGTGTGGATTTGTTTTCAGGATGGCCTGAGGCCTACCCTGTGAGCAAAGCAACCGCACAAGCAACTGCCAAGAAACTGATGTCCGAGCTTGTGTGTAGGTTTGGAGTGCCCGAGGTGATTGAGTCTGACAGAGGTACACATTTCACAGGTGAGATAATGAAAGAAATAATGTCTGCACTAGGGATTGAGCAAGCTTTTCACACACCCTACCATCCTCAGAGTTCAGGCAAGGTGGAGAGGCTGAATGGTACACTCAAGTTGAAGATTCAGAAAGCCATGGCAGAGACAGGAAAGCCTTGGCCTGAATGCCTGTCTCTAGCCTTATATTCAGTAAGAACTACTCCCAACAGGAGGACAGGGTTGTCACCATTTGAAATATTGTTTGGAAGTGCACCCAAAACAGGATTGTACTTCCCTCAGACATTACAGCTTAACTATGACAGCATTGCCAGCTATGTACAAGATTTGTGTAAAAAACTGAAAGAAACACATAAACAAGTGTTCTCTTCTATTCCAGACCCTTCTGATTTTTCAGGAACGCATAGCTTGCAACCTGGTGATTGGGTAGTCGTGGAAAGACACTCCAGGAAATCTCTTGAACCCAGATATGATGGCCCCTTCCAGATATTGCTGACAACTGCCACCTCAGTAAAGTTGGAGGGAAAATCTACCTGGATACACGCTTCACATTGCAAGAAAGTTGAAGCGCTGAGAAGGAAATGGAATACAGTTAGCCAATATGTAGGATAGGATGTTATTTTTAACCTCTTCAATGGAGAATCCATCATAGATGGCACACAAATAGTGTGAAGGTATTCATTGAACTTGATTAAAAATAAAGTCCTAAAATGGGGGAATTGTAAGGGTTAAAATATAACTTGTATTATATTCTATACACTGTATACACAGGGAGTGAAATGTTTTGCAGACAGTCAGCATTATTTAGAGCTCTTGTAGACACAAAGTCTGGGATAGCATTCAAGGCCTTGCTGTTCTCAAGAAAGTAAAAAGAAAACATACAGATAAGTAATGAGAAGTAACACATATTATGAGAAACTGTGAATCTGCCTAGCAGCGGAACCGGAAAGACCAAATATGTACATTGGTCACATGACTGTTGTGTAACCAACTTGCCTTTAAAACTTGTATGAACTATACAATAAACGAAATCATTCTTACTAGACACTTGGGTGTGTCTGTAGTTTGTTTTCCTCGAGCTCGATATTGTTCTTTATTTAATTAGGATTACGGTGACATCCATCCCGGGGGAACTTAACCCCCGACAGCCTTAATCCAAAATCTGGGCTTCCTGATTAGCAATTCTACTGCACCTAGTTCAGCAATATGCCCATCAAACTGCTGTCCCAGAAAAGCATACATAGCACAAGACATGCACCGAGTTTCATTGGCACCCATGGAGTTCATGATACCTAATTGGGATATCTACAGGAAAATTATGTAAATAAGGTAAACAATTACAGTTACCATCTCAATTCCCTTAATCTAAAGTCGCTGAATAAAAACCACACTTGCACACTTTAGACACTGCACACTCACATGCTCCCACACTCGCTTAACCTGTTTGATATAAATAGCTTAGTTGTCAGATAGGCTGCTCTTGCACTGCATGTTTTTGCTCTAGTAGCACAAAATTGTGAGAACTCTACTTCCAAAGACCTTCATTCTTAGCTACAGTAAATGGTGTCTATCACAAAAATGTTCCCCAGGGCAGTGTGAATGAAACTCTGTGGAGGTACTCATTTCAGGGATCACTGTACCATCCCTTTGAAAAGCCACATCCTTCACTGTAGCCATGAACTACCCCAGTGCCCTATGGGAGTGGTTACAAAGCCCTATAAAACTACAGTTACAAAATGAATGGATTACAAAGCAACAGTGCCAAACTGAGTGGATTAGAAAACTATTGTGCCATACTGAGTCATTACCACTCATGTGCCAAGATGACTGGATTACAAAACAACTGTGCCAAAACAAGTGGATTTACAGTAGTACTAAAACAAATAGATTACAAAACAATGCCAAACCGAATGGATTATAAAATAGTATTGCCAAAACAAGTAGATTATTATGCCAGCATGAGTGGATTACACATTGCGCCCAATCACATGGATTACAAATTAAACCAATGAGGCTAAATTAAAGAGGAGCTGTCACTATGTCTAACATGTCTTTCCTAACCTTGTACTCACTGCTCCACAAATCGTTTTTCATGGCTCCTCGAGCCCCCTCTGTTAATTAGATATAGCCCGTTAATTTTCGCGTGCTTAATGCAAATACATAGTTAATCCCCAACTGGGTGGCAACTCAATTCTTCTCCTGGGGTGGAGTATCCATCAGAGCTCTGACGCTGCCCATTCAATGCACACAAATGCCAGAGCACCATGATCTTGCAAGATCACGCTTGCTGGAAGACTGAAGAGATTACGCTAGAAGCCATGGCGCTCTGATGTTGCTATGAATTGAACAGGCAGCATCAGAGCTCTGATGGGTAGCGAAAACAAGGCTAGGAAGGAAAATAGACATGTTAGACATAGTGACATATCCTCTTTAAGTTAATGAGCTAGGGTGTCAGACTTTAGTTTATTGACCTCTTCCACGTATGCACCTACCTACTATTCCCTATTATCTATATCCATCTTAAATAAAGTTTACAGGCAACTGGCATAAGTCTTTCCATGATCCATGCAACATGGACCTCAAATACAGTAAAGTGCATGATACCTAACTGTAGTAGCTAACACATCTAAAAAAATGTGAAACTATGCTATCCAGACTGGATTGCCAATATAACCAAACTACATGTTCCATTATTTTCTGTAAATCTATGCAGTAAAAGCTATGCAGCTATATAGATAACTATATCCTGATTACGATAAAGTTCTTAAGCTAAAACATTCCACAAATGCTGAATCTATTTAATTATGAAGAAGTGCCACAAGGGACCCTTTCTTTCTCACAATAATTACATTTCCCATCCATATCACACTCTACAACATGACACAGTCAATAGAGACTTATTTCCACAAGGAACCTCAGCATAGACGGATTGGGAAGTGTACGGTTATCTGTCATGAAACAGCTGTGTGACAAAGAGATGGAGTTGCTTGTGACCCCTCCCGTACACTAGTTCAGAAGCAACACATATCTCTACTATGTCAAGAATTAAATGGACACAACATAGATCTCATGAGAGCAGACAGTAGATCATCACAACTGGAAATGATATGAAAATGACAGCAGTTTTAAAGAACTTATATGAAGACACAAGGGGAATGTAACAATCATACACATGTATTTCAGTTGCTCCAAGGTTGTTTGGCATTAAGAGAAGGTGGATTTAATATAATATATGAATATAAAAAAAAAAAAAATATATATATATATATACAGTGCTCAGCATAAATGAGTACACCTCAAGAGATTACATTTAGTTTCCTTTCAGAATTAACATTTTCTATGGGATACCAAACTATAAAATACTCCCACATATGTGAGCCATTGATTGCAAACAAGATTTGTTAATTTTCTCACACAGTAAGTAAAAGTAATTTTCTTAAATTTATTCAAGACCATGTTTCAAAAATGAGTACACCCCAATGAAAGTCTTAGGAGCAAAGCTAAATATTAGACTACAAGATTCTAAATACCAAGAATTCAACCACAGGTGGAGTCTAATTATTTATTCATTGTCCAGCAGATAGGTGACTATAAAAGGGCGTTACTTCTCATTTCAGGCTTCACATCTGTGTCTGAGTCTCTATTTTGAGACTCTGTTCCAGTGTGGTTGAAAATTGTAGGACGAAAAAGTGCTGCAAGTCCAACTATGTCATACGGAGATATCAGTTTAAAAGAACAGACACCCGATGGATCACATTATACTCAATGATGCTCACTGGGCTCTGTTGGTGTCTGCAATTTTAGCGGTTTGTGTTTATGGTTCTGGTCCTTTGATGGTAATGGTGAATTCACAGATGTACTGCTCTATATTAAAAGAGAAGATGTTACCATCACTCTGTAAGCTTGGTTGTCATGCACTTTTCCAACTGTTTAACAATGTGAACCTCTCATAAGGCCACTGTTGAATTTCTGAAGAAGAACAGGGTGAAAGTGATTCAGTGGCCAAAAATGTCTCTTGATCTTAATCCCATCGAACACCTATGAGGAATTCTGAAGAGACAAGTTGAGCATCACTCTCCAGCATCCAAGCTCTAAAATAAATCATTCTCGAATAATGGAAAAATATAAGATTTTGCAATGTTACCAACTTGTTCATTCCATGACTAGAAGACTTGGTGCTGTCATTTAAAATAATGGATGTCGTACAAAATGCTAGCTGTAGTAGTATTTGATGTGGGTTGTATTAATTTTTGCCTCTACTAATTTGAGTAAAACTAAATGTTGTAATCTAGGTTTCATTATTAACCTTACTTTAATTTATGGGTTAAACAAATGTTCTAAGAAACTCAGTCTTGTCAAAAATATTGTGTTGTGTTCAGTGAGATATTGATTAAAATCTTACTTTTCAAAGAGGGTGTACTCATTTAAGCTGAGCACTGTACATTTAACTATATACAGTCATATGAAAAAGTTTGGGCACCCCTATTAATCTTAATCATTTTTAGTTTTAAATATTTGGGTGTTTGCAACAGCCATTTCAATTTGATATATCTAATAACTGATGGACACAGTAATATTTCAGGATTGAAATGAGGCTTATTGTACTAACAGAAAATGTGCAATATGCATTAAACCAAAATTTGACCGGTGCAAAAGTATGGGCACCTCAACAGAAAAGTGACATTAATATTTAGTAGATCCTCCTTTTGCAAAAATAACAGCCTCTAGTCGCTTCCTGTAGCTTTTAATCAGTTCCTGGATCCTGGATGAAGGTATTTTTGACCATTCCTCTTTACAAAACAATTCCAGTTCAGTTAAGTTTGATGGTCGCCGAGCATGGACAGCCCGCTTCAAATTATCCCACAGATGTTCAATGATATTCAGGTCTGGGGACTGGGATGGCCATTCCAGAACATTGTAATTGTTCCTCTGCATGAATGCCTGAGTAGATTTGGAGCTGTGTTTTGGATCATTGTCTTGCTGAAATATCCATCCCCGGCGTAACTTCAAATTCGTCACTGATTCTTGTACATTATTCTCAAGAATCTGCTGATACTGAGTTGAATCCATGCGACCCTAAACTTTAACAAGATTCCCGGTGCCGGCATTGGCCACACAGCCCCAAAGCATGATGGAACCTCCACCAAATTTTACAGTGGGTAGCAAATGTTTTTCTTGGAATGCTGTGTTTTTTTGACGCCATGCATAACGCCTTTTTGTATGACCAAAGAACTCAATCTTTGTTTCATCAGTCCACAGGACCTTCTTCCAAAATGAAGCTGGCTTGTCCAAATGTGCTTTTGCATACCTCAGGCGACTCTGTTTGTGGCGTGCTTTCAGAAACGGCTTCTTTCGCATCACTCTCCCATACAGCTTCTCCTTGTGCAAAGTGTGCTGTATTGTTGACCGATGCACAGTGACACCATCTGCAGCAAGATGATGCTGCAGCTCTTTGGAGGTGGTCTGTGGATTGTCCTTGACTGTTCTCACCATTCTTCTTCTCTGCCTTTCTGATATTTTTCTTGGCCTGCCACTTCTGGGCTTAACAAGAACTGTCCCTGTGGTCTTCCATTTCCTTACTATGTTCCTCACAGTGGAAACTGACAGGTTAAATCTCTGAGACAACTTTTTGTATCCTTCCCCTGAACAACTATGTTGAACAATCTTTGTTTTCAGATCATTTGAGAGTTGTTTTGAGGAGCCCATGATGCCACTCTTCAGAGGAGATTCAAATAGTAGAACACCTTGCAATTGGCCACCTTAAATACCTTTTCTCATGATTGGATACACCTGGCTATGAAGTTCAAAGCTCAGTGAGGTTACAAAACCAATTTTGTGCTTCAGTAAGTCAGTAAAAAGTAGTTAGGAGTATTCAAATCAATAAAATGATAAGGGTACCCAAATTTTTGCACCGGTCAAATTTTGGTTTAATGCATATTGCACATTTTCTGTTAGTACAATAAACCTCATTTCAATCCTGAAATATTACTGTGTCCATCAGTTATTAGATATATCAAATTGAAATGTCTGTTGCAAACACCCAAATATTTAGAACTAAAAATGATTAAGATTAATAGGGGTGCCCAAACTTTTTCATATGACTGTATATGGCCTTGTTTTATGTGAGAGAATTTTTTTTTTTTCAGCTCCATTCACTATAATGGGTTTGCGTCCAGTCTGTTTTTTCAGCAATCAGATGGAAAAATTGTTTATAGCAATTACTCCTACACCTGTTTCCTGGTATAAAAATGCACAATTTATGGTGCATGTCAGTTTTGCTTTAATCCTTTTTTCCTGTCATTTCTAATTTTCAACATTTAAAAAAAAAAATGGGAGATGAACTCTGAGGAGGTGGAGCCAAACTCTACTAATATTTCTAATTTACTAATTACTTATTACTATTACTTATACCAGAAACCTGTCTGAAATCTATGCCAGCTCCTAATCAGTCTCAGCAACTAAACCCCAATGATCTTAAGGATGTTGCAGAAGGACAACAGTGATTTTTCATTAAATTAATGGGAAATGGCGGCTCATGCACACAACCTTAGGCTAAGACCATAAGTTACAGAAAAGTTTTTGTTTTGTTTCAGATTTTTCTGCATCTTTTGATCCAAAGCCAGGCGTCCATTTAGCAAAAGGGAGAAGGATCACTGCTTCCTTTACATTTCCCACTACTTTTGAAGACACTCTTGGCTTTCATTTAAAATAATGCAGCAAAATCTGCAGCAAAAAATGCAGCTTTTCCACAATATGTGGCTTCAACTTTATTATGTCTCTACAACTGTATGAAGGTCTCTACAACTGTATGCTTACAGTATGAAGCTTTTTATATGGAATACAACAGAAAAAAAAGTGGAATTCGCCTTCATACGTTGTATTAGGTGGCAGCACGTGGAGGGTTTATGCCTGCTTAGTATACAGCTGCAAAGATTCCATGTGACAATGAAGAGTCTCCATTCACACAATGGGACACATTTATCACCATATCTAGGACAAGTGTTATGTAAACATATTGAAATATATGGTGTTTGGTACAATCTCCATACTTCTGAAGTCCCTGTGCTTCAAATTAGCGGACTGCACGACTATACTTTCCCCAATGTGTTAAGAAGCTCCAAATTAAATTTGACAATCTGGTTACAGCTGTCTGTTTCCAAAGGTAACAGAAGAATCTTGAGAATATGTCCTCTGGGTGCAAAGAAACAAAACTCCATATTTGCAATTCACTTTATGTCTAGGAAATAACATTTAAGGAGAGAACAAGCAAGTGGTATGCACTCGGTGGCTATGGACCAATGTCAGCAACTAACTGAAGGGAGAGAAGGTCACTCTATATTACAATGCATTCACAATTTAGTTGCCCTAGTTTATTTTAATTTTATTTATTTACTTTATAGCAGGATCATATTCCGCAATACTTTACAGAGATTTTCTCAACTCTGTCCCAAGTACAGTGCACAATCTAAAATCCCTAGCAGTATGTCTTTAGAGGAAACCCACACAAACACAGGGAAACATACAAACTCCTTGCAGATGTTGAAGAACCCCAATAAATAATAACCAACATATTTGTAAACTTAAGTCAACACAATTGTAACAAATTCATAATTTTGATATTGGAAAGCCAAACATGATAAAAACCGTGACGGTTTTGGAAATTGCAACATTTCCGCTGTGTGTATTTTTCTGCAATGTGTGGATGGAATTCGCTAGAATCCCATCCACTTTGCAGGGACTGTAAAACGCCGCAGTGTTTGCCACAACATTTCACCACGGCCAAACCACAGTGATTACGACATGTGGTGCCCTGGCCTTAATTTATTTTGGATGTTAGAAGGTTTACAAGTGTAACAGCGATTTTCCAGATTTATAAGAAAATTTCCCAAACTTATTTTTCAGGGGCCACTTCAGTTCTGAAGGGGATTATAAAGGCCTATATATTAGAAACCCCCATAAATTATCCCATTTTCAAAACTGCAACCCCCAAATAATTCAAAACAGCATTTGAGAAGTTTGTTAACCCTTTAAGCATTTCACGATAATTAAAACAATATGGAGGTGAAATTTAGACATTTCATTTTTTTTTTCAACAATATATTCATTTGGCCCTAAAATTAACACATTAATGCATCTCACAAAAATACATCTCACAATTTATTAAGCAATTTCTCCTGAGCACAGAGATACCCCACATGTGGGTGTAAACTGATGTTTGGGCACACAGCAGCACACAGAAGGGACGGAACCCCCCAAAAGTGACCCAATTTTGGAAACTACACCCCTAACAGAATTTATCAAGTGGTATAGTGATTATTTTGAACCCATAGCCGTTTCACAGATTTTATTAACATATTAAAGTAGAAAAAGCATCCCACAGTTTGTTAAAAAATTGCTCCTGAACATGGCAATATCACATATGTGGTCGTATTCTGCTGTATGGGTACATGGCGGGGGGGGGGAGGGTTGGGGCTTGGAATTGAAAGAGCGCAATTTGGCTTTTGGGGGGCAGATTTTGCTGAATTTTTTCAGGTCGCATTTGCAGAGCCTATTGAATACCAATACAATGGAAACCCACAAAAGTGAACCCGTGTGTGAAACTACACCCCTTGCAGAACATATCAATGGGTATGGTAAGCATTTTGACCCTACAGCTGTTTCACAGATTTTATTAACATTGGGACATGAAAATGCAAAATTACTTTTTGTCCAATAACCTATCAAATTAGCCCCAAATTTTTAATTTTCACAAGAGGATAAAGGAGAAAAACTTCCCTAAAGTTTGTTACACAATTTTAGTTGAACACGGGAATACCCCATATGTGGTTGTAAACTGCTGTTTGGGTACATGGTGGAGCTCAGAATGGAAAGAGTGCTATTTGGCTTTTAGAGGGCAGATTTTGCTGGAATAGTTTTCAGGTGCGATGTCCCATTGCAGAGCCCCTAAATTACCAGTACAAAGGAAATTCCCAAAAAGTGACCCCATTTTGGAAACTACACCCCTCAAGGAATTTCTCAAGGGATATGGTGAGTATTTTGATCTCACAGCTGTTTCAAAGATTCTATTAGCATTGGGACGTAAAAATGAAAAATTTCATTTTTTACAATAAACCTTCCATTTAGCACCATATTTTTTAATTTTTACAAGAGGTTAAAGAAGGAAAATACACCACAGATTGTTACACAATTTCTCCTGAACACAGAAATGTGCCATATGTGGCTGTAAACTGCTTCTATGGGTACATAGTGGGGCTCAAAATGGAAAGAGCGCTATTTGGCTTTTAGAGGGCAGATTTTGCTGGAATAGTTTTCAGGTGCCATGTCGCATTTACAGACCCCCTAAAGTATGAGTACAGTGGAAGCCCCCTCAATACTGACCATATGTGGGTATAAACTGCTGTTTGGGCACAGGTGGCACAGAAGGGAAGGAACGCTATTTTGGTCTTTGGAGCACAATTTGGTTTTTGGACATCATGCCACTTTTGCAGAGCCCCTTAATTGCCAATAAAGTGGAATCTGCAGACAAGTGACCCTATTTTGGAAACTACACCCCTGAAGGGATTTATCAAATGGTGTAGCGAGCATTTTTAACCCTTGAGCATTGCATTAATTTAATTTTCACAAATGAATGCGCAGCTGATAATGAAAAGTGAAAATTGCCATTTTTCCAGAGATACGCCATTTCAATGCCCGATATGTTGTGCCCAGCTTGTGTCAGCAGAGACATACACTCCAAAACTGTTAAGCAGGTATCTTGGGCACAACAGCTTTTGGCGCGTTCATCTCTGATACAAGCTGGGCATATATCACGCACTCAAATTACATATTCCTGGAAAAGTTGCCATTTTCACCTTTCACCATCAGCTGCAAATTCATTTCTGGAAAATAAATAATAGCAACACTTGGGGGTTAAAAATGCTCAATGTACCCCTGGATAAATTCCTTCAGGGGTGTGCTTTCCAAAGTGGGGTCACATATCAGGGGATTCGACTTTACTGGCATTTCAGGAGCTCTGCAAAAGTGTAATGGCGTCCAAAACGCAAACCGTCAAAATCTTTGCTCCAAAAACCACATGACGTTCATTCCCTTCTGTGTCCAAACAGCAGATTATACCCACATATGACATTAAGTACGTTATCCTGGGTACAACAGAGTCAAACATGTGGGCATAAACTGCAGTTTGAATACATAAGAGGACACAGAAGGGAAGGAGCATTATGTGCCTTTTGGAGTGATGATTTAGATGTTTGGTATCTGGATGCCATGTCATGTTCGCAAAGCCTCTAAGGAACCAGAAAAGTGGAATCCCCGAGGAAGTGACCCCATTTTGAAAACTGCACCCCTCAAAGAATTTATAAAGTAATGTAGTGAGCATTAGTATCCCAAACGTGAATGCACAGCGGATGGTGAAAAATGAATATGAAGGCTGTGTGGAGTACATTGGGAACACCAAATTCCCTGCTATTCTCCCACTAGCTCCTATGATTGGGGGGGTCACTTTGGAGGTCACTTCTGGTTTATTTTCCCTTATAAGCTTTGGGGCGTACCCTAATATATACTTGCATAGCTTATACATTCCCTTCATGCCGCAGAAAGTTGTGTTCTAATGATTTGTCGATTTTTGGTAGTTTTTGTCTTCACATTGTACAATCCATATTTTTTTTTAATTTTGAGGTGATGTAGCCATATAAGGGCTTGTTTTTTTCCCGTATGAGATGCATTTTGTAATGACATCATTTTTGGGTGCCTAGAACTGATTGACTAAATTTTATTAACTCTTTCTTGGTGGATTAAAAATAAAACATTAATTCTGGCATATTTTTTTACCTTTTATTTTTTTTTTTTTTTTTTGCTGTGCAGTGTATAGCATAAGTAACATATTACCTTTATTCTGTGGGTCGGTACAATTACAGTGATACCTAATTTATATTGTTTTTTTTTAATGTGTTACTAATTTTGCAGAACAAAAACCCATTTGGGGACCTAAAACAATTATTTTTGCATCACCATCTTCTGAGAGGCATTCACCGTGCAGGTTAAATAATGTTTCAGATTTATGGTACGGATTGTTACGAATGAGGCAATGCCAAACATGTATTGTTTTTATAAATTTTTAGGGTTTTCTTTTATATAATTCATTTTATTTAGGAAAGTGATATGGGGGAGGTGATGGGGGACATTTACATGGTGGACTCCTTGGATGCTGCAGGCATGTTTGACCGCTGCATCCAAGGGGTTAAAACCCCCGATCGGAGCTGAGTTCCGACCAGTGATTAATGGAGCCGGTGTTAGTTGTCAGTTACAGCTAACACCCCCCTCCTAATGCCACCCACTCAGATAGTGTAATAGTACATCCATTTGCGGTAAGGCCCAGGTGGCCAGGACGCCCTTGGTCGTTAAGGGGTTAAAGTGAGTCTGTCAACAGGAAAATCGGTATCTAACTAATGACAGTACATTGTATGGCCTTTTCTACACTTTCCAAAAATGCCTTTCTTATTCTGTTTAGCAGCTCCATTTTCATGAAAATCTGTGTTCTATTCTTATGCAAATTAGCTGAAAAGGGATTTAGGAGCGTTTCCTCTCCTGCTGGGGCTTCACTCTCAGCTCTAGATAACTGCTGCTGAATGCAGACAAAGTGGAACATGTCACTCAAACAATGGGGGACAGAGATGGGAGACCCTAAAGCCCTTTTCAGCTAATCTGCATAAGGATAAAACACTGATTTTAATGTACATGGGGCTACAATGCAGAATAAGAAAGGCATCTTTGAAAAATGTAGATGATGCACTACAAGGTACTGTAATTAGTCTGATACTGAATTTCCGGCTGACAGACCTCCTTTAACTCCTTAAGGACATGACTAAAAACCACCTTAAAGGGGTTGTCCACGCAAAAAATAGAAACATTTAAATAGGCCGAGGGCAGTGAAAAAAAATAAAAAAAAATTCATACTCACTTTTCCACGGTACTCCGGTGCCTCCCTGCGCGGTCTGGTCTTTCTCGGTCCCTTGCTGACATGTGGCGGAAGTCCCAGCCACATGTGACCGCTGAGGTCATGCGATGTCACTACTTCAGTGGAAGGGATCCGTGACATAACAGCCAGTGAACAGTTTCACTTTGAGAAGACGCTGAAGTACAAGTACCTGGAACGCGCGGGTAGTTCACCAAAGCATCGGGGACAGGTATTATTTTTTTTATTTTTTTCACCTCCCCTGTATGTCCAGGCATTAAAAAAATGCCGGACAATCTCTTTAATGTCAATAACTTTGAAATCCTTTACCCATGCGATTTAGAGATTTTTTGGGACACATTGTACTTCATGGAAAAATTTGCAGTTTTCAAAATGTGAAATGCTCTGCTTTTCACACACATAGACATACCACCCAAATAGGATAATAAATGTTATCTATAAATGGATTTTTCAAAAGACTATATACAGTATTAGAAACCTCACATAAATCACCCCATTTTCAAAACTGCACCTCTCTAATAATTCAAAACCACAGTTGGGAAGTTTGTTAACCCTTTAAGCATTTCATGGAAATTAAAACAATATGGAGGTGAAAGTTAGAAATTACTTTTTTTTTTAAAAATTCATTCATTTAGTTCTAACATTTACAAAAGATTAAAGGAGAAAATGCATCTCTCAATTTGTTATGCAGTTTCTCCCGAACATGAAAATACCCAACATGTAGATGTAACCTAATGTACAGGAACACAGCAGAGGGCCAAAGTGAAGGGGCACCACTGGGTGTTTCAAAAGCAGATTTTGCTGAAATAGTTTTCAGGTGCCATGTCTAATTTGCAGAGCCTCTAAAGTACCAGTACAATGGAAAGTGCATTTTGGAAACTACAACACTCAAGGAATTTAACCAGAGGTATAGTGAGCATATTACCCCACAGCTTTTTCACAGAGTTTATAAACATTGGGATGAGAGAATGAAATATTACTAAAATGTCACTTTATCTCCAAATTTTAAATTTTCACAAGGGGGTTAAAAGAGAAAAAAGCAACTAACAGTCTGTTAAACAATTGCTCCTTAACACGGCAATACCCCATAGGTGGCTGAAATCTGCTGTATGGAAACATGATAGGTCTTGGAATAAAAAGAGTGCTATTTGGCTTTGGAGGGCAGATTTTGCTGAAATAGTTTTTGGGCTCTATGTCACATTTGCAGAGCCCCTAGAGTACCAGTACAATATAAAACCAATTTTATTAACATTGGGACATGAAAATCTTACTTTATCTCCAAATTTTTCATTTATACAAGGGGTTATAGAAGAAAAAGCACTCCAAAGTTTGTTACAAAATTTCTCCTGAACACAGCAATACACCATATGTGGTTGCAAACTTCTGTATGGGTACATGGTGGGACTCGGAATGAAAAGAACTCTATTTGACTTTTGGAGGGCAGATTTTGCTGGAATAGTTTTTGGGTGCTAAGTTACATTTGCAGAGACCCTAAAGTACCAATACAATTGAAAACCCCAAAAAGTGAAACCATTTTGGAAACTACACCCCTCACAGTATATATAAAGAGGTATAGTCAGCATTGTGACCCTACGGCTGTTTCACAGATTTTATTAACATTGGGACATGAAAAAGGAAAAATTACTTATTTTCCAATGAACTGTCCATTTTGCCCCAAATGTTTAATTTTTACAAGGGGTTAAAGGAAAAAAAAGCACCCCACAGTTCATTATAAAATTTCTCTTGAATACGGCAACATACCATATGTGGTTGTAAAATGTTGTATAGGTGCATAGTGGGGCTCAGAATAGAAGGAGCACTATTTGGCTTTTTGAGCGCAGATATTGCTGGAATAACTTTCTGGTGACATGTCACCACGCCATGGTCCCTAAAGTACCAAAACAGTAGAAACCCTCAAAAAGTGACCCCATTTTGGAAACTACACCCCTCATAGAATTTATCAAGGGATATAATTAGCATTTTGCCCTAAGAGATGGTTTCCAAAAAGAAATGTGCATTGGATGGTGCAAGATGAAAATATAAATATTCCCAGATAAGTGCTACTTCAGTAACCAATATGTCATGTCTAGCTTGTGGCACTCTGAAAAGTCAGCTGACCAGATGCCCTACATGCGGCCCTAATCTTTTGCCTGGAGATACAGCAGGGCTCAGAAGTGAGAGAGCACCATGAACATATGATGCCTAATTTGGACATTCACATTGCACTGGTGGGCATTTGCAGAGGCCCGAGATAAAATAAATAACTCACCCCCAATATGACCGATTTTAGAAACAAAACCCCTCAAGGAATTTCTTTAGGGGTATTATTATCATTTTAAGCCCAAGAGTGCTTCCCAAATATTAATGTGCAAAGTGAAAACTAAAATTTTTTAAGAAATAGGCCATTTTATTGCCCAATATGTTCTACCCCCTTTGTGTCATCAGAGACATGTACTCCTAAAACTTTTGAGTGGGTTATCCCAGGTACAAAAGAGTTGCATATGTGGGTGTAAACTACAGCTTGGGTACACAGCAGGGCTAGAAATGGAAGGAGCACTGCACTTTTTTAGCTACTGGAGTATACAGTGGGGAAAAAAAAGTATTTAGTCAGCCACCAATTGTGTAAGTTCTCCCACTTAAAAAGATGAGAGAGACCTGTAATTGACATCATAGGTAGACCTCAACTATGAGAGACAAAATGAGAAAACATATCTAGAAAATCATATTGTCTGATTTTTTAAGAATTTTATTTGCAAATTATGGTGGAAAATAAGTATTTGGTCACCTACAAACAAGCAAGATTTCTGGCTCTCACAGACCTGTAACTTCTTCTTTAAGAGGCTCCTCTGTCCTCCACTCATTACCTGTAGTAATGGCACCTGTTTGAAATTGTTATCAGTATAAAAGACACCTGTCCACAACCTCAAACAGTCACACTCCAAACTCCACTATGGTGAAGACCAAAGAGCTGTGGAAGGACACCAGAAACAAAATTGTAGACCTGCATCAGGCTGGGAAGACTGAATCTGCAATAGGCAAGCAGCTTGGTGTGAAGAAAGCAACTGTGGGAGCAATAATTAGAAAATGGAAGACATACAAGACCACTGAGAATCTCCCTCGATCAGGGGCTCCACGCAAGATCTCACCCCATGGGGTCAAAATGATCACAAGAACGGTGAGCAAAAATCCCAGAACCACACGGGGTGACCTAGTGAATGACCTGCAGAAAGCTGGGGCTAATGTAACAAAGGCTACCGTCAGTAAAACACTATGCTGCCAGGGACTCAGATCCTGCAGTGCCAGACGTGTCCCCCTGCTTAAGCCAGTACATATCCGGGGCCAGTCTGAAGTTTGCTAGAGAGCATTTGGATGTTCCAGAAGAGTATTGGGAGAATGTCATATGGTCAGATGAAACCAAAGTAGAACTGTTTGGTAGAAACACAACTCGTCGTGTTTGGAGGAGAGTGAATGCTGAGTTGCATCCAAAGAACACCATACCTACTGTGAAGCATGGGGGTGGCAACATCATGCTTTGGGGCTGTTTTTCTGCAAAGGGACAAGGACGACTGATCCGTGTACATGAAAGAATGAATGGGGCCATGTATCATGAGATTTTGAGTGCAAACCTCCTTCCATCAGCAAGGACATTGAAGATGAAACGTGGCTGGGTCTTTCAGTGTGACAATGATTCCAAGCACACCGCCAGGGCAATGAAAGAATGGCTTCGTAAGAAGCATTTCAAGGTCCTGGAGTGGCCTAGCCAGTCTCTAGATCTCAACCCCATAGAAAACCTTTGGAGGGAGTTGAAAGTCCGTGTTGCCCAGCGACAGCCCCAAAACATCACTGCTCTAGAGGAGATCTGCATGGAGGAATGGGCCAACATACCAGAAACAGTGTATGCCAACCTTGTGAAGACTTACAGAAAACGTTTGACCTCTGTCATTGCCAACAAAGAATATATAACAAAGTATTGAGATGAACAATGTGATTTTCTGGATTTGTTTTCTCATTTTGTCTCTCATAGTGGAGGTCTACCTATGATGTCAATTACAGGCCTCTCTCATCTTTTTAAGTGGGAGAACTTGCACAACTGGTGGCTAACTAAATACTTTTTTTCCCCACTGTAGATTTAGAGCAACAGTTTTTTTGGGTGCCATTTTTGCAGAGCCACCAAGGTGAAATTGGAATTCTCCAAGAAATTACCACATTTTATAGGGGCCATTTTAGGTTCTTTGCAAACGTGATATGGCATTCGAAGACAAAACAATCTACTTCTAAGCTCCAAATGACACATAGTGCTCTTTCACATCTCTGCCTGCAGTGTGCTCAAACAACAGTTTATGCCCACATGTATGACACTGTTGTCCCCAGGATAACATATTTATCAACATCATATGTGGGTATAAACTGCTGTTTGGGCACAGCCGGGCACAGAAGGGAAGGAGAGCTATTTGGTTTTTGAGCATAGTCTAGTTTTTGGACTGACTATTTGCATTGAATTGCCAGTAAAGTGGAATCCGCAGACATGTGAACCCACTTTGGAAACTACACTCCTCAATGGATTTATCAAGCAGTGTAGCGAGCATTTTTAACCCTTGAGTATTGCAATAATTTAGCTTACAGAATGAATGCGCAGCTGATAATGAAAAGTGAAAATTGAAATTCCAGAGATACGCCATTTCAGTGCCCAGCTTGTGTCAGCAGAGACACACACTCCAAAAACTGTTAATCGGGTATCCCAGGAACAGCAGCCTATAGAGTGTTCGTCTCTGACCCAAATGGGCACAACATATTGGAAAAATTTATATTTTCACTTTTCACCACTTTTTCATTTCTGTAAAATAAATTAATGCAGCACTTGAGGGTTAAAAATGTTCACTGTACCCCTGGATAAATTCTTTCAGGGGTTTGTTTTCCACGTGTCATGGGACTCCACTTTAATGACATTTCAGGGGCTCTGCAAAAAAGGCGTCAAAAAATGAAACCATCTAAATTTGTGTTCCAAAAACCAAAGAGCACTTCTTCCCTTCTGTGCCCGGCTGTGTGCCAAAACAGCAGTTTAAACCCACATATGACATTAACTACATTATCCTCGGTACAACAGTGTCATACATGTTGCCAGTGCGAAGGAGCGCTATGTGGCTTTTGGAGGGCAGATGTTAAGATGTTTGGACACCATGTTACGTTTGCAGAGCCCCTGTGGTGCCAATAAAGTATAATCCCCTAGCAAGTGACCCCATTTTTAAAACTGCACCCCCAAAGAATTTATCAAAGAGCGTAGGGAGCATTAGTTATCCAGATGTGAATGCACAGTGGATGGTGAAAAGTGAATATTTAAGCTATGCGGAATACACTGGGAACATCAAATTCACCAGTAGATCCTATGATGGGGGGGGGGGGTCACTCTGGTGCTCATTTCTGGTGTCTTTTCCCTCGTATGCGCTAAATATGGAGATTTATGTTTCTTTTTGCTCTTATATTGTTATATATTATTTTTTTACTTTTCTGGTGATGTAGTCATACGAGGGCTTGTTTTTTTGTGGGATGATATGCATTTTCTAATGACATCATTTTGGGATGTCTATAACGTAACAAAATTTTATTAATTCTTTCTGGGTGTATTAATAAAAAATTAATTATGACTTAGTGTGATGAACCGACCCTCAGTTTTATATCTTTCTTGGAAGTGTGTTTTACTTGCTTATGTCAGTCCTTCCCCCACTTGTTGGAATGTGGTGCTTTAGTTGAGTCTACATTGCTGACGATACGCTTCACTGGTTTTTTGTGTGTTCATGGGAGATGGCTTGCTATAGCCAGGCACTTTTATTATCCCTGGCCAGATGGCGATGGGGATAGCAAGCCAGTGACCTTAACTTTACCCATCTCTCCGAGGGTTCTGCAAAGGAGGGAGAAGGGGGGCTGCCTGTGTGGAAGGGGTGGGTGGGGCACTAGCCATATGCTGTGGGCAGACCTGGATTCTGGGGTCATTCAGCAAAGAGGCAGTGAGGAGCTCTGATCTGGGAGAAGATGAGAGAGCTTGCCCTACTGAGGAATGCATTGAGGGCCTAGCATTGAGGCCTGAAGCCTTTCACTTTGTTCTGGACAACATGTAGAAGAATTGTTTTATGCAACTTGCTTAAGCTTGCGCCCTAGGCCCAAAACTCTGCTGTGGCCTAGAGAAACGGACTACGAGCCTATGCCGGTATTTTCTCTATCTTTTATTTCCATTTTTGTTTTGTGTCGTATCATTGCTCTTTTGCTTGTATGTTTATGCTTGATCGTATTAATATTGTATATTTCTGTATATGCTATTAATTCATACTGACCCACTTGGGTTATTAAACTTATAAAATTTATATTGCTCGTTTCGTTTTATCCTATGACCCGGTCTACTCACGGTGTGTGAGTGGGAGGTTAAGAAAGAAGTTTGATCGCAGGCGTGCCAGGTGGCTGGGCGAGGCGATATTCTTCACAGTGGTGGCAGCGTTGTGGGATCTTAGGATAACAGTGTGTGGGTGTGGTATCACTCAGACACTGAGGATTGAGGCAATCCTATGGCACGAGCGCGGTATGAGATCAAGCTTAAAATACAGTGAAAGTTTGGTACAGTACTGTTCCCTCCCTTCTTTTTTTTTTTCGTCCTATCTTTTATTTGGCAACGACTTCCAGTGAATACCTTGCACTCTGAGAAGTGGAGCCAGGGGACGGCAGCAACTGACTGATACAAACGCTGAGCAGATGGCTGATATGGAAGGTGCTGCAGCTGGGCAGGATGAGGAGCAGAGTCCTGAGGGGCTGGCACAAGAAAACATCACCATGCCAGACGGTTCAGCAGGTGCCCTGACCCCAGAGGTAACTGTGCCTGGAGTGACCAGTAACCCCAGTTCTGTGGGGGTAACGGACTTATACTTGCAAATGGCCTTACAGCAGATAGACGCCAGTGACTCTGACACCTGTCTGCAGGTGATCCGCCAGTACCAAGCTGCTGCTGCTGCAGAGCGCCGGGCGGAGAGAGAAGCTGCAGAGCGCCGGGCGGAGAGAGAAGATGCAGAGCGCCGGGCAGAGAGAGAGGCCGCTGCTGCAGAGCATCGGGCGGAAAGAGAGGCCGCTGCTGCAGAGCGTCGGGTGGAGATGGAGCATCAGCTTGAGCTAAAAAAGCTGGAACTTCCACGGCAGGTGCAACCTTCTCCTGCACAAACTCCAGGAGCCCAAGCACTAAAGATCCGATCTGAGGACTTTCCAATCTTGGAAGATAACGGGGATTTGGACTCGTTCTTGCGGGGATTTGAGAGGACGTGTAAGCAGTATCATATTCCCCAGGCAGAATGGGCCCGTTATCTGTCTTCCCGGCTGAAGGGAAAAGGCCTGGATGTTTCCACGAACTTACCAGAGGACGCAGACTATGAGACCATCAAAGCGGCGCTGATCCGGAGATACCGGCTCATGCCGGAGGTGTACCGCAAAAAGTTCCGAAATATACAGCGGGGTCCCACAGAGAGCTATGCGGATGTTCTGCACCACTTACAGGCTACATTCTGGCAGTGGATCAAAGGACTTACTGTCACCACGTTTGAGGGAATTGGGGATCTTATGATAAAGGAACAATTTCTCCAGGTGTGCCCTCTGGAGGTCCGCCAGTTCGTGTGTGATTGGAAACCCAAAACAGCAGACAAGGCTGCAGAGATTGCTGACGACTATGTGTCCACCAGGGAGCAAGGGACCAAGAGAGGAGCCACACTGCAGAGACCCTCAAGCTGGAAGGAGGGGCAAAGCTGGAGTTCACCACAGCCTGCGGTCTCCAAGTGGGGTAAGACAAGCTCTGTCGCGGGTGCCCCCTCTACTTCCCCTGTCCCAAGAACTCTGGGCGCCCCGGGTACCCCCTCAAAGTCCCAAGGAGAGGTCCGGCGGTGTCATGCCTGTAACCAGCCAGGACATTTCAAGGCGGAGTGCCCCAACCGCTCTAAGAACCCCCCTGTTTCCCCAGCCACGGCAGCTGGCCCATCTGTATGCTTGGTGGGGAGGGAGGGGTTGCAATCCAATGCCAACCGTCAACAGGTCATTGTGGGGGATAAAGTGGTCATGGGATTTCGGGACACTGGGGCGGATGTTACTCTGGTGCAACCTGACTTGGTCCCTGCGGACAGTATTATCCCTGGAAAGACTCTGACCCTGAGGGGTATTGGACAAGAACGCTTAACTGTGCCCATGGCTTGCGTCCATTTGGACTGGGGTGCGGGAAAAGGAATGCGTGATGTGGGGCTAATGTCTAATCTGCCTGCCAATGTACTATTGGGAACAGATTTGGGGCCCTTGGTGTCCCAATATGGGGTGGGAGTAGCCCCACCTCGCTGTGACAAAATGTCTGTACTGAAGGATGATTTTAATGTGATGTTGAAGCCTGTCACACAAACACAGACACAGGCAGAGGGAGGGGTCTGCAGCTTGTCTCCCCTTGCTGTGTGCCCAGCTAAAGTAATCAGTGAGCATGTGAATGAGGCATTGTGGAATGCTGACCTGGCTGTAGCCCCGCCCACATCTGCGGGTGCTGATAGCCCCCTCAGTGTGACCCTGGCTGAGCCATTCACCCATGCAGTTCACTGTGAATCAATGAATGAATGCAATGTCAATGTAATTGCTAATTCTTGCCTTGCAGATTTCCAGGGTAGCCTCTCTGAGATACTTCCCATGGCAGTAAGTGTAAATGCTAATGAGTTGCCTTCAGCTGAGAGCCGGGAAGATGCAAATGAGCTTCCTGCAACCCAGCTCAGCAAAAATGTTATTGATGCTTTGTTCACTCCAGTGCTAGGAGCCAGTGATACCTGGTCGGTAGACACACCCACATTTGCGGGGGCGTTTCCCTCCCAGCTTGCTAATATGTCTACCACAGATCTCATTGAGGCCCGATGTGAATTAACAATTGCTAAAGAATGTACTGTCAATGTAATTGCCAATGCTTGTTGTGAAAGTGTACAGGGTAGCTCTTCTGAGTCACTGGAAGCGACTTCTACTATTTCGCCCAGTGCATCCGATAAGCACCCAACTGCTGACCATGTGCCAGGTGGTCAGGTAGGCTATGGGGATCTCATGGCCGATCCAGGTGAGGGACGGACTGCTGATAGTGCAGTGCTAGCCCGCAGCCAGAGTACTACAAGGGAGGAGGGCGTTCCGACCCTTGAACCGTTGCCTACACCACCTAGAGTAGGTGCTGAGACCGCCATGACTAGCCTCACTCCCTTGAAGCCGGAGGAGTCCGGCGGGTATGAGACATACACGTCTCTTCTGTCTAGTTCTATTCCAGGAGTGCCCATGGCCCAAGTGCAGACGGCATGGGGTGCTGGAGGTGGGACCCAAGAAGGGGGTGTGTCAAATGTATTACCTGTCAGTGTATTGTGGAGGGATGGTTTGGGGAAGCATGATCTCAGTCATTTGCCCAAGGTATCACCATCACCCACCCAAGTACAGGAGGAACAGGATGTAGGTTTGGAAGCAAAGGGGGAGGTGAAGAATCCCCTAGAAGTCTCCCAACTAGCGGCTACTGTGGGAGAGACCCTGAGAGACTGCCGGGAAGGGGTCTCTGAACTGGTATCTCAAGGACCTGGGGTTGCGAGTGTGGATCTGCGGGATGCCAGCACTCAGAACGAGGTCCCAGTGCAGGCTGGGGGGTAGCCAGGTGGGCGGAGACTGCCGGGATGGGGTCTCAGCACCGGAACCACAAGGGCCTGGGGTTGCGAGTGTGGATCTGCGGGATGCCAGCACTCAGAACGAGGTCCCAGTGCAGGCCGGGGGTAGCCAGGTGGGCGGAGACTGCCGGGATGGGGTCTCAGCACCGGTACCACAAGGGCCTGGGGTTGTGAGTGTGGGTCGAAGGGACGCCAGCACTCGGGGGAGGGACCCAGAGCAAGCAGGAGGTAGCCAAGTCTACTTAATTCTGAGCCTGAGCCTTAGAAGAGTCTCCATTCAGACAGGAGAGGAAGAGGGTATCAGTACGCCAGGAATATGGACAGGGACCAGCGCAGGTCCTGGCGGGGTGAGGCCGCCAAGGTGTCCGCGGAAGGTGATCTTAGGATCGTCCTTCCTCCCGACACGCTCTAAAAGGGGGAGGTGTGATGAACCGACCCTCAGTTTTATATCTTTTTTGGAAGTGTGTTTTACTTGCTTATGTCAGTCCTTCCCCCACTTGTTGGAATGTGGTGCTTTAGTTGAGTCTACATTGCTGACGATACGCTTCACCGGTTTTTTGTTTGTTCATGGGAGATGGCTTGCTATAGCCAGGCACTTTTATTATCCCTGGACAGATGGTGATGGGGATAGCAAGCCAGTGACCTTAACTTCACCCATCTCTCCGAGGGTTCTGCAAAGGAGGGAGAAGGGGGGCTGCCTGTGTGGAAGGGGTGGGTGGGGCACTAGCCATATGCTGTGGGCAGACCTGGATTCTGGGGTCATTCAGAAAAGAGGCAGTGAGGAGCTCTGATCTGAGAGAAGATGAGAGAGCTTGCCCTACTGAGGAATGCATTGAGGGCCTAGCATTGAGGCCTGAAGCCTTTCAATTTGTTCTGGACAACATGTAGAAGAATTGTTTTATGCAACTTGCTTAAGCTTGCGCCCTAGGCCCAAAACTCTGCTGTGGCCTAGAGAAACGGACTACGAGCCTATGCCGGTATTTTCTCTATCTTTTATTTCCATTTTTGTTTTGTGCCGTATCATTGCTCTTTTGCTTGTATGTTTATGCTTGATCGTATTAATATTGTATATTTCTGTATATGCTATTAATTCATACCGACCCACTTGGGTTATTAAACTCATAAAATTTATATCGCTCGTTTCGTTTTATCCTATGACCCGGTCTACTCACGGTGTGTGAGTGGGAGGTTAAGAAAGAAGTTTGATCGCAGGCGTGCCAGGCGGCTGGGCAAGGCGATATTCTTCACACTTAGCTTTTTAACATTTTAAACTTTATTCCCTTCGCCATACAACATAAATAATATGTTACTTTTATTCTATGGGTCGGTACAGTTACGGCACTACCTATTTATATAGTTTTTTTATGCTATACTAATTTTGCAGAATAAAAATCCAATTAGAGAAAAAAAATCTTTATTTTTCCATTGACAGAGCTGGTTGATGACTTATTTTCTGCTGGGAAAAGCTGTGCTTTTTATTGTTACTATTTTTTGCTATACATGACTTTTTGATCACTTTTTCGAAATAGCAAAAAACTGTTACTTCGTTTTTTTTTTTTTTATTCCCGACTTTTACTGTGTTGGTTAACTAATGGTTTACTTTTATTGTACATTTTGTTATGGGTGCAGCACAAATATATAGTATTTTATAGTGTGTTTTGTGTTTTTATTTAGTTTTTTGTTAAATTATTTATGTTTTTATACTTGTAAAAAAAAAATTTTAACTAATAACCAATACAGGACCAGTGCTATACGCTCCAATACAGAAGTATTGTAGTATATAACAGCTATCAGCCTATGCATATGCATAGACTGACAGACCTTCTTAATTGATCCTAGGACAGGATCAGAAGACCGAATAAGCAGATCGCAGACCAGGGACCATGGAACAGGCTCTGGGCTGCCAAATAAGGATCATGGCCCTACCCCTAGAGACAGAGCACAGGGGCTGTAGAAGTATTGGTTTTCTACGGCACCCCCTCATATGCCGCGGTCATGATTGATTGTAGCTCAGCTCCGGCTCTGTTACTTACAGCTGACACCCACTCTCGATGTAACCTGCTCAGCTTCTGAATGGGTGGCATTACCATGATATAATAGAACGTCATGGTGCGGGAAGGTACACCTTTCCATGACATACTATTACATCATTTTGTGGGAAAGGGATAAAGAGCACATTATAGTGATAAATAATAAACATTTGTTATGTGTGTCACGTTCGTAGATTTAGAGAAAAGCAACTTTGAAGTCTTATGTAGATGGAGCAGTTGGTGCACTGGGGCATGTGACTTCAGCTTACTTGAGGACTGCTCTTGCCATTCAGACCCCTACTAACCTCTGCCTGCATGCAAGCGAGTGTTGATGTACCCACTATGAAATTACTAATTCTACTTGAGCATCAAGAGTATTGCTACCAGGGCTAAAGGCCCGCCCCCAGTGCATCAACTCCCTAATTTCCATAATACTAGTAATACTAGTGACATACATAACAAAGGTATGGTGTTTATCACTGTAATGTGCTCTGAAACACAGTGGTGACAGTTGAATATGCTTGGGGGAAGTGCTAGACTCCATTTAATAAATTAGAATAATTGCATTGGACATATATTTGTAAATGTGCTATACATGAAAGAAAATTTGCACATATTCAAAAATCATTGCATTCCTACACAGAAGTCTTTAAAGAGAATTCTGGTGTTTGACACAAGAGATCTACTAGTATCTGTGAACATGTAACAGATTTCTTGATAACAAATTCCCCATTGGTAGTGTTACAGTACATATCATGCAGAAAAGCAAAATAAATTATTCAGCATCCCCTATATGCTAAATATTATGTATTAGTCAACACTACTAATGCAGCACTAGTCATAACTCCGACTGAAAAAGCATCTAGAAATCACACTTGCATTGTTTCTTTGAAGACATTAGTATTTGCTTCAAAAGAAATCTTAAACTATGTGAAATGTAAACATGAAAAAAAAAAAACAGATAATAAAAACAGGTAAGGAGGATGTCCGTCATGCTATGATAAGGGGTTAATCCTGATGTTCTCTGCCTTATCGTGATCCCCGAGGCTGTGTGCTTGTGTTCTGAAATAAGATGAGAGGTCTTAGCCATGAAAGCTAAACTCCTGGCAGATGCCTGAAGCCCAGGGTAACATCAGAATACAAATGAGGATGCAGGTACCTGGTATCAGACACAGTGCAAGCTTGGTCGTTCTTAACTATAAAAACTTAGATCCAGATCAAATAAGGATTTTCCCTACACTCTATATATGTTCTACTAAATGTACTGCTTCTCTACATCTTCCATGTATGTTGTCATATTTTAAATATGTAGATTTACTGGCATGATTGTACTCATTGGGAGTTTTGGAAAAAGCGTAGAGCAGACTACGCACTTGTTTCTGTAAACTCCGGACTAGTGGTCAGGATTTGCAGCCAGTTGCTCACATCTCAGCATGGTGTCTCAATGGTTAGCACTACAGCCTTGCCGCACTTGAGTCCTAGGTTCAAATTCAACCAAGGACCACATCCCACACTCCAAAGATATACTGATAGGGAAATTAGATTGTAGATTGTGAATCTTATATAAGACAGTGACAGAATATGTTGGTTATAAATAAAAAAAAAAAAATCTCAGTAGAGATAGTAATAACCCTTTTAAGGGAGTCTGACAGCACCAAAAATATTATTAAACCAGCCCCAGTACCTTATAGTGAATATAGCCATGTGCACAGTGCTACAATTTTTAGAATGGTCGCTTTATTTTCACAAAAAGTAGCTTTTTATTCCTATGCAAATGAGCCAAGAGTGCATTGTGGGCATGTTCTGAGGCAGATCAGCATCACAGCAAGATCTTCAAAATTAAACCCTTCCCACCGCAGCCATTTCTCGATTTTCGTTTTTACTCCCCACCTTCCAAAACCCATAATTTTTTATATTCATAGAACATTCGGAGGGCTTAACTTTTGCAGGACAAATTGTACTTCATAATGGTACAATTTAATATTCTGTACACTGTACTAGGAATCTGGCATAAAATTTCAAAATTGGGTAGAATTAGAGAAAAACTGAATTTGTGTGACATTCTTAGACCGGGGCCCCACAAAGTGTAAATGCCACAATTTTGCCGCGGCATAGGTGCCGCAGCAAAGACCGCAGTATTTAACAGTACCTGCAAAGTGGATGGGATTCTGCCTAATCCCATCCACACATTGCAGAAAAATATCCGCAATGGACATGCTGTGATTTCAAAAACCATCGCGTTTTTTTAAAATCACAGCATGTCAATTATACCTTCGGAAACGCTGGCGTTATCTGTTTGATTTAGGTTGCACTACTTTGCCTCCATAAGCACTGTTTTTTGAGGGGATATTTGCCCTCCAGATTTACGTGTGTAATCATGGTGTTTAACATTGTCTACTTAAATGTTAAGGGATTAAATTCCCCCTATAAAAGATTTATGCTCTGGAGAGAGGCAGTTAGGCTGCATGCTGATATTCTGTGTATCCAAAAAACCCTCCTCAAAGAAGAAGACCTTTTTAGACTTAAGAATAGACATTAACCCTGTGTCTTCTCAGCACATCACAAAAAAGGTGGTGTTTCTATAGCTGTCAAATCTTTGAGTTGTGAATGGCGAGGGAAGTTTGTAATATTGACCTGTCAAATCAATGATACACACATATTATTCTATTGTTTCTCTATACTCCCCTAACACAGGCCAGGTGAGGTTCCTGTCTCGTTTATTTACCACCAAACAGCAAGTCAGGAAAGTCTAGTTTATCGTCACAGGGGATTTTAATTCCGTGCAGTAGCCTTCAGAAGACTTCACTTCCTCGGTCCCAGTGGTGGAACTGTCACCTCAGTTTTCATTAGATAACGCCATTGAATTATACAATATTTTTCATATTCAGCATCCTACTGAAGATGACTTTACTTTTTATTCCTACCCACATCAGATTTATACCAGAATTTTGCAAGTCATTTATTCCCAGAATTGACAAAACAACTATCCATACTATCCTATGGTCTGACCATGCTCTTATAGCTATGTTAGTACAAGAACAGTATAATCCCATATAACCATGGAGGTTGAATAACTATGTTCTCCAAAACCCTGAGAATGCCCCTAAAACCCAGACATATTTGTCGAATTTTATAGAACAGAATGACAATGGAGAAATTACTCATTCTACTTTATGCCCTTAAGGCCACTATGAGAGGACATTTTATTCAATTAGCATCTTCAGCTAAAAAACAGAGACAAGCTACAAACATCGGCTCCATACCGAACTAGCTGACTTCCATAGACTCAACAAGATGACGATTTCTGCCATTAGAAGCAAGGAAATTGCACGACTACACAATGAGTTACATCGACTTGACTCCTGCCAATACGATCTGGCCTTACGTTGTCTAAAATTCAATTCCTATTGGCAAAGCAATAGGCCAGGGTCTCTTCTGGCTAGACAAGTCAAATCCCATATGGGGAAGTTTAGAGTGTCTAGAGTTTTGGATCCACAGGGTATTGCAGATTGTTTTGCTACTTACTACATCTGCAATTAAGATGCCTCTACGGTACAACATTGTCAACCCAATATTTGTTACTTTTCAAACTTAATATCCGAACCATCACTGAAGACCAGCCACAATGCCTAACTTCCCCCTTTTCTCCCAAAGAGGATGCGCTTGCCTCTCTTAAACTCAATAAGTCACCTCCTAGTCAGCTAGGAGGTCCTTAAATATTGCATGTTCTGGGTAGGCTGACGTCACCTCAGTATTTGTGGGGCTATGTATCTGATTTTCATGGTAGGCAATACTTTAATTTTATTTTTACATCTATATTTTGTATTCCGCCTGTGTTTTGATTTGTCTTTCCTTACTTGATATGTCCTAATTGTGTTTTGTTCTCCTTTATACTTTTTGAAAAAAATCAATAAAATCTTACACATTATTATATCACAATACTTTATATACAATCACATACTTTATATTTAGTGATAATTTGGTGAAAATATATAAAAAATTCCAGCACTCGATCTTTTTATAAATAAGAAATAACTTTTAATGATCCATTAAAAGAAAAGGGGGTTCAAAGAAACACCTCATATAAAAACGCCATCTGATGCCATCCTCCTTACTCATAGCAATGCTGAATTTTATGGGTCTGTGTGAGTTATATTTCCATGTACCAGGCTGCATAAGGTTCCTTTTTTGCGGGGCCAGGTGGTTCGGCTCTTTTGAATTTTTTTTTCCTGCTACAGCATTCACCATATGGGAAAAATATTTTATAAGTTTGTAGAGTAGGTGCTTTTGGACACAGGTATACCTAATGTGTATGTGTGTAAATTTATGTACTTGTATATATGGAAAGGGGGAGTGATTTTAATTTTTAATACTTTTTTAATTTTTTTTTTTTTTTGGCTGTATTTTTTAGACCCCCTAGGGGTCTTGAACCCCATGGAGTCTGAAGGCACTGGGAATTGCCACCAGATCTCTGAAAAACAAGGATGAACATCAGTGGCCTATCTTTTTTTACCCACCCAACTGATACATCACCTAAAAAATGAATGTTAAAAACTGACCCAATAGACTTTTATCAGGTTTGCCAGGCTGGGAAAACCGAAAAAGATAGCACATGGCCAATTTTTTAACTGACAGTATTCACTTTTCAGTTAAAGATATGTACATGCGTACTCATTCATTGTTCTAAAAACAGGCATGTAACAAATGTTAAAAAATTATCCATTACAAGTCTGTTTTTCACTGTTGTGTGAATGGGGCCTTATACTGCCAGTCTCTAATGTTTCTCCTTGTGTTTTACACTGACTGTCAACAGTGATCACTCTTCTATTTTCCCGGAGCACTCACTAACCACCAGGATGTATTGGGAAGATAGAGGAGAGCTATCAACACTGACAGTTAGTGCAAAACACATGGAGATCCTTTAACTTTTCAATACATAGGGACAGATGTAGTTACATACCGGTATATGTAGGAAGGCAGCAAAGACCACCTCTACATGTAACTACAATTGTAATCAGTGTGTAGCATGTCTGCAGCCAGTGTGTAGCATGTCTGCACCTAGGGCTGCACAGAGGAGATTGCTTCCTCCACTTTGACCTGAGGGCCAAGGATTGTCTGCCAATTGAGTGTGAAGGGGTCTGTATTGAGGCCCCATCATATCAGCTGCTGTATGTCCAAGCCCCCGGGGGACCTCATTAGTATTCAGGAATCAATATATAGGAATCAGTATATATTCTGATCTCTGTATACTGCACCATAAATACTGATCTCTATATACTGCATCCTTTATGCTGACTACTATAACAGAGATTAGTATACTGTATATGGAGTAGCATACAGTGATCAGTCTCTAGGGTGCCGTATACAGAGATTAGTATATAGTCTATATACTGATTCCTATATACCGTTCCTTACCTACTGCATAATTGCAAATAAAATTCTTAAAAAATCAGACAATGTGATTTTCTAGATATGTTTTCTCATTTTGTCTCTCATAGTTGAGGTCTACCTATGATGTCAATTACAGGCCTCTCTCATCTTTTTAAGTGGGACAACTTGCACAATTGGTGGCTGACTAAATACTTTTTTTCCCCACTGTATACTGCACCCTATATACTGATATAGAGGTCAGCATATATGGTGCAGTGTGTATAGTTCAGTACAGCTGCATCTCAATAAATTAAAATATCTTTGAAACGTTTATTTATTTCAGTAATTAAATTAAAAATGTGACCTGCTATATTTTCTAGATTCTTTACACACAGAGTGTTCTATTTCAAGTGTTTTATTTCTGTAAATGTTGATTATGGATTACAGCTAATGAAAACCAAAATCTAAGAAAATTAGAATATTTTAAAAAAAAGTTCAGTATTGTAAATTCAGTGTGTCACCTGCCAAGGTTTCCTAAGCCTTTAAATGGTCCCTGTCTGGTTCAGTAGGACACACAATCATGGAAGACTGCTGCGTCTGAACTGAATTACTGAAATGAATGAATGTTTCGAAGATATTCTAATTTATTGAGATGCAGTGAAAAACTGTGACTGTCCCACTGAATCTAGGCAGTTGGGAGCTATGATAAGGGGGAAATTATACTGTGTAGGGACCACAAGGGATCATGATACTGTGTCAGGGCCAATAAAGGGGGACTGTACTGTATGGGGGACAAAGGGACATGGATAGGAAGGGTGCAGCCAAAGTAGGTGTGGAAAGGAGGTGGGGCTTACAACGTCGAAATTTGCTGATTCGCACATTTTGTCCCTCTTTCACTCCTTTGATAGTTGGGAGGTTGCATAAAACAGTCTGCCACCTACAGTAAGAGCCATGTGCAGGAGGCAGTATGAGAATCCCCAACTACTATGAACTAGGAAGCTACAAGCACTCTGTACTGCTACATGATGCTCTACACAGTGTTTACAGTATTTTGGAGATATGTCCATAATGCTTCATATGAAACAGCAGAAATGCAATACACTATATCAAAAGCAAATATAAGAGACATAGTTAGGCATTATACTTTTCTATAGGCTCTGTAATATGGCTCCATACATCTCGTAAATGTTACTGAGCTGTAATAACGGCATTAAAGAAGACCTTTCACCACCTCCAATAAGTCCAGCTTTTTACATCAATTAATAGCTCTCGCTCCACTGATTATGGCACAGTTGCAATCTTTTCTGTGGCCCCCATCATTCCCGAGCAATCACTGCTGTTAGCTTTGGTGCCTGATATGCTATTTAGGTTCTGTACTGTCAGAAGGGCGGTGTCAGGCAGGAGCAGACAATGGGTGTGATTCTAAGCTCTGACACTGGCTGCCTCTGAAAGAAGCTCTGAATTGCGTCAACCTGCCTGACACTGCCCTTCTGACATTACAGAGACTAAATAGTGCATCAGACATCATAAATACTGGTGGGGGGGAATGGGGGGGCTAGAGAAAAAATTCCAACTGTCCTGAAATCAGTGGAGAAGCGCCTATTAACAGATGGTAAGAACTTGAATTGGTGGAGGCAGTCAAAGGTCCTCTTTAAGTTATGAAATTCTACTGGTATATAATACAAATCATTAAATGTTCGCCAACCCCCCCCCCCCAAAGAACCCACAATATTCAATGGTAAAAATCTTGGCTACCTAATGCAGTCACTTGGGGCTAATCTGTATAAGGCTTCAAGTCAAGCCAACTACATCCATATAAACACGTGGACAAAAGTGTTCATACCCCTCGTTTAATAAAAGAAAAACCCACAATGGTCACAGAAATAACTTGAATCTGACAAAAGTAATAATATATAAAAATTATATGAACATGAACAAATGAAAGTCAGACATTGCTTTTCAACCATGCTTCAACAGAATTTTAAAAAAAAAGAAAACTCATGAAACAGGCCTGGACAGAAATGATGGTAACCCTGAAAATAATGTGACCAAAGGGACATGTTAAATCAAGGTGTGTCCACTTATTAGCATCACAGGTGTCTACAATCTTGTAATCAATCAGTGGGCCTGTATATAGAGCTACAGATACTCACTGTGCTGTTTGGTGACATGGTGAGTACCACACTCAACATGGACCAGAGGAAGCGAAGGAAATAGTTGTCTCAGGAGCTTAGAAAGAAAATTATAGACCAGCATGTTAAAGGTAAAGGTTATAAGACCATCTCCAAGCAGCTTGATGTTCCTGTAACTACAGTTGAACATATTATTCAGAAATTTAAGATCCATGGGACTGTAGCCAACCTCCCTGGACGTGGCCGCGGGAGGAAAATTGATGATAAATCAAAGAGAAGGATAATACGAATGGTAACAAAAGAGCCTAGAAAAACTTCTAAAGAGATTAAAGGTGAACTTCAAGCTCAAGGAACATCAGTGTCAGATCGCACCATCCGTCGTTGTTTGAGCCAAAGTGGACTTCATGTGAGATGACCAAGGAGGACACCATTGTTGAAAACAAATCATAAAAAAGCCAGACTCCTGCGTTGACTCTTTCCCGCGTGCTCTTGACTCTTTACAGCATTCTTCTCCGGGACGCTACTCCAAGGTCCCCCTCATATACAGTTCCCTGGGGGTCTCTCCCATGACGACTGGGATAGGTCTTTCCTGTTCGCGCATAAGCTTCCGTTGCCTTGCAATGCGCAAGAAAAGAATTTCAAGATTCTGTCTCGGTGGTACATGTGTCCTGACTTCCTCCATAGAATTTATCCTGCTGTGACTGACCAATGTTGGTGCTGTGGCACTGAGAAAGGTACCTTGTATCACATCTGGTGGGAGTGTGACGTTCTTAGGCCCTTCTGGAAAGCTGTGTTCGATCTGTATGTTAAGGTGTGTGGTCGCACCGTCACAGCAACTGGCCTTTCTTTCGGTTATCCCTGGCAGGATTTCTGCGGTAAAGAAGGATCTCCTGCGACACTTTCTCATGGCTGCCAGAACAGTGATTCCCAGGCACTGGTTGAATTCCTTCAGGAGCTTCTCCTAATAAAGAGAATGGAGGCCCTGGTGGCGGAGGATTCCACCGATCCCTCCAAATTTTACGCTCCTGGTGTTTCAGGAGTCGACTGAGTTCTCCTCTTTCTTCTCCTGATCCGGAACTACTTTACTTTACAATTCTCCTTCCGCTTTCCTCTTAAGGGGTTACTGGTCGTTCTACCCTCCCCCTAATGCCGCCCCTCATTTCCCCACCTGTGTCTACCTGTGTGTTGTTTCTGCTGTGTGTTTCCTCTGTTTGTCTGTCTGTCCCTCATTTCTCCGCAGACGATGTTATTCAGCTTCCATATACCTGGGACTTCGCCCCTTTGTTAGTACATTGTGTCCTCAATCTGTGGACGGGGTTCTCCCCTAGCCTCTTATGTTTAGGCGAGTCTTGCGTGCCTTTGCGCCTCTTGCTTGTTTATAATATTGTTATTATTGTTTTGTTTCTTTTTCTTTATTTTCTCCCCTTCTGTATTGTATTTAAAAAAAAATTAATAAACTTTGATTAAACATAAAAAAGCCAGACTGGAATTTGCCAAACTACATGTTGACAAACCACAAAGCTTCTGGGAGAATGTCCTATGGACAGATGAGACAAAAATCAAATTTTTTGGCAAGGCACATTAGCTCTATGTTCACAGACGGAAAAATGAAGCATATCTTGAAAAGAACATTGTCCCTACTGTGAAACATGGAGGAGGCTCTGTTATGTTCTGGGGCTGCTTTGCTGCATCTGGCACAGGGTGTCTTGAATCTGTGCAAGGTACAATGAGATCTCAAGACTATCAAGGAATTCTAGAGAAAAAAGTGCTGCCCAGTGTCAGAAAGCTTGGTCTGAGTCGCAGGTCATGGGTCTTGCAACAAGATAATGACCCAAAACACACAGCTAAAAACACCCAAGAATGGCTAAGAGGAAAACATTGGACTATTCTGAAGTGGCCTTCTATGAGCCCTGACCTAAATCCTATTTACCATCTTTGTAAGGAGCTGAAACATGCCGTCTAGAAAAGTCACCCTTCAAACCTGAGACAACTGGAGCAGTTTGCTCATGAGGAGTGGGCCAAAATACCTGTTGAGAGGTGCAGAAGTCTCATTGACAGTTACAGGAATTGTTTGATTGCAGTGATTGCCTCAAAAGGTTGTGCAACAAAATATTAAGTTAAGGGTTCCATCATTTCTGTCCAGACCTGTTTCATGAGTTTTCTTTTTTTAAAAAAATTCTGTTGAAGCATGGTTGAAAATAAATGTCTGACTTTCATTTGTTCATTTTCATAGAATTTTTATATATTATTACTTTTGTCAGATTCAAGTTATTTCTGTGACCATTGTGGGTTTTTCTTTCATTAAATGAGGGGTACCAACAATTTTGTCCACGTGTGTATACAGTAGATTGTTCCTCTTATGGTTGTAAGAAGGTCTTATTACAAGTATTGTTATGTGGGGTAACACAGACACATACATTTTACAGTCCTTTAAGAAAAGATATATTTTAATTTTTTTTCAATAACTCCATTGTCCCACAAAACGAAGAATCAATATCTTTTTGACCAGCCAGATAATTCATGCTAAGTCAAGAAGATACACGTGATGACAATTAATCTTGCTATAAAACTGCTGACAAACTAGAATTCATTGATCAGGAAAACCTCTGACCTTTAGTAAGAGATAGGTTACCCCTACTAGCCCGCAATACAATGGCAGGCAGTGTCAGTTTTGTTCCATGACATCTATATTTGGGCATTCAGTGTTAATTCTTCTCTCGGTGAGTCACAGTTAATCTGTGAATGACAGAAACTCATAATGACAAGAGTCAGGATGAAGAAGAATCATGCAAGAAACTACATTTACTTGTGTGAAATGAAAACCATAAAAGAATGTGAGATCCATAAAACAAAAAAAAAAAATGACCATTAATCCTTTAATCTGAAATTTTCTGCTGCAAAATATAAGACAAACTGAAAAAGTGTTAGTTTTGTTGGAGAAATGCCAGGATGACGAGAGTTCTTCCCTGTCAGCTTCTATCTCTAATACATCATTGTCGAAAATTAGCCCTTTCAGTTTTCTACAAGTCTCTTTGTAAGATGGAGGGCATCCCAGCCCTCATAGGCAAAATCATGCATGAGAAATATTAACATATAAAGAGGTATAAATAAAAAGGTAGATAGATTCATTTCATTTATTTATTTATATAGTGCCAACATATTCTGCTATTTCCATACAGCACAGCAGAATATGTTGGCACAGCAGAATATATAGTGCCAACATATTCTGCTGTGCTGTATGGAAATAGTCATCACTAACATTAGTCGCTGTTCCCCCAGGCCCTATAGTCTAAATTCCACATTAACCCATCTATCACTTATCTATATGTTTTTAGCATGTGAGAGGAAACTGGAGTACCAGAGTAAAACAGTAGTGTAAAAAGTACAGTACGCTAACAGTTTAAACAAATTGCACAATTTAGGCCAAATTCACATATGCATCGTCCAGCCAGAGCAGAATTGGTCTGAAATTGCAGGCAACAAGCCCGACCTTTTTTGTCTGGTGATGTCAGTGAAAGAATACCTGACAGTTCCCTTTATAGTCAAAGGGGTCTCTTGGGATCTATTGTTGTTTTCCTTTACATGTACCATCTTTATTGATTAATCCATTATTTTCCTGATACGGACCAGAAGAATGGATTAAACAACACCCTTAGACTAAAGCCTCATGTTGTAGAAACGTAGCGTTATTTGTTGCAGATTTTGCTGCAGTTTTATAAGCTAAAGTCAGGAGTGGATTTAACAGTAGGGAAACATCCACAGGTGCATCTCAATAAATTAGAATATCTTTGAAATGTTCATTCATTTCAGTAATTCAATTCATAATCTGCAGTCTTCCATGATTGTGTGTCCTACTCAACCAGACTGAGGGACCATTTAAAGGCTTAGGAAACCTTGGCAGGTGACACATTGAATTTACAATACTGAACTTTTTTACAATATTCTAATTTTCTTAGATTTGGGTTTTCATTACCTGTAATCCATAATCAACATTTACAGAAATAAAACACCTGAAATAGAACACTCTGTGCATAAAGAATCTAGAAAATATAGGAGGTCATTTTTTTAGTTTAATTAATGAAAGAAATAAACGTTTCAAAGAGATTCTAATTTATTGAGATGTGCCTGTAAGTGTTTGCTTTATACTGTCCATTCCTGGCTCAAAAAAACACAAACAAAAAAACAAAAAACAAGTTTCTGCAACGTGGGGCCTTAGCCTTATGCAAAACATACATCTGTTTTACAAGGTATTTCTTACTGTTTAATGCTCTGCTCACATTTGCACTGCTCACTGAACACTGCTCTCTTTTTCCCACCAAACCTTATCGTATCATAAAACAGAACTTCACTCAACACAAGCATAAACATAGACTAATCGTTGATTGTAATGTCAATCTGTATTCCCTTAGTCCAGACAGCAGCACAATATGGGGTATCTCTGCCCCTGTGTGTTGTTTAGGACAGGTGGAACCTTTAATTAGCACCAAAAAGGTTCCTCCTACTAGCCCTATAAGAGGGCACAAGAGACCTCCCTCCACTGTATAAATTATAAAGTAACAGGAAACAAGCTTCTAGGGAGGGAAGCCTTGTGCTGCTGTCTGGACTAAGGGAATACAGATTGACATTACAATCAACGATTCCCCTTACGTCCGACAGCAGCACAATATGGGGAGATAGCAAGTAATTCCCCTAGGGAGGGTTTCCTCGTCTTACAACGTCAAGGACTGACTGACCAAAGGCAGTTGTCTGGAAACTGCGGATGTCCAATGATAATGTTTAACAAAAGGTCAACTGAGATGACCATGATGCAGCCGCACAAATCTGGTCCAATGGTAAGGACCGATACTCAGCCAAAGAAGTCGACAACCAAGGTCAAGTGGCCGTAGAAAGACTGGAGGGAATAACTCCTGAATAAGAAAGGAAGACTTAATTGTCTCCTTGATCCATGTGGATAGAGTAGGCTTGGAAGCCTTGAGGCCTCTGTTTTTACCCTGCATATCAATTAGTAGGCTTTCGGCCTTCTTAAGCGGTTGAGTGTGGAATAGGTAAATCCACAGACACCTTACCACATCTAAGGTGTTGAGCTTTTCTTCCTCCTCAGAGGTTGGAGAGGGGAAAAACACAGGTAACGAAATTAGCTGATTGCTATTATAGTATGAGGGGACCTTAGGGATAAACCCAGGCAAACCTAAGGTGTACCCTATCTGCAAAAACAAAATGTACGGTTCTCTAGAAGAGAGGGCCTGGAGTACCCCTACTCTTTGGCAGATATACTAGCCAACAAAAAAGTGGTTTTGTAGGCTAAATATTGTATCTCCGTAGTCTCCAAGGGTCCAAATGGAGGACCGCACAGGCCTGTAATGACTACCGCAAGGTCCCACTGGGGATGATACTGATGGCTTTAGCCTCATTGCCCCTTTAAGGAACCTTGCAACCAGAGGATCCTGAGACAGACGTCTGTTCAAATAAGCGGAGAGGGCCGCAATCTGTACTTTCAAAGTGGCAGGGGCAAGGCCCTTATCCAAACCGTCCTGAAGAAAATTTAAAATATCAGCCGTTGAAGGTTCTAGATTATTAATACCCTTCTTGGAGCACCACTCCATGAAAATCTTGGCTGTCCTCTGGTAGTTTTTATTGGTAGATTCTGCTCTTGCAGAAGAAAGGGTCTTCAGGACGGCCTCTGACAGTCCTCTATCCTGCTGTAGGGACTGCTCAACCTCCAGGCTGTCAGGTTGAATCTCCAGAGATCCTGGCACTTCAGAGATCCTTGGGAAACCAGGTTCTGGATGGGGGGAAGCCTCCAATATATCCCTCGACTCATCTCCATGAGTTGGGAAAAACCAAGCTCTTTTTGGCCAGAATGGAATGATGGCTATCACAGAGACTTGGTCCTGTCTGATTTTCATTAATACCTTTGGTATTATTGGAATTGGAGGGAAGATGTACGCCAGCCTGGACCTCCAAGGGATGGACAGGGCATCCACTGCCAAGGGATTGTCCTCCTGGTAAAGGGAACAGAACTTCTCCACCTTGGCGTTGAGTCGGGTTGCCATGAGGTCTATTTCTGGAAGACCCCTGTTCAGGGTAATCTGATGAAAGACTTCTGGATTGAGTGACCATTCTCCTGATACGGCATAACCCCGACTCAACCGATCCGCTACTATGTTCAGGGAGCCCTTGATGTGAACTGCGGATAAATGGGTTAGATTTTTCTCTGCCCATGTAAATATCAGATCTGCCTCCCTAAGGAGGGTTGGTGATCTGGTGCCTCCCTGTCTGTTCACGTACAGCACTGTGGTCATGTTGTCTGACCGGATTTAGACTGCTCTTCCCCTGGGAAGAGGCAAGAAATAGAGTAAGGTACGATATACGGCTCTGAGCTCCTTCCAGTTGGACGAGGTCCTTTTTTCAGGAGCGCTCCAGACTCCCTTTATGGAGTTTTCGTCCAATGGGCTCCCCATCCCGAGAGTGATGCATCTGTAGTCAACAGGGTCCAAGAAGGTTGGACCGTGGACCTTCCGTCTTTCAGGTGCAACCACCACTTGAGGGAAAGACGGGTCCTGGGGGAGAGTCGAATCTTCTTGCTGAATGTAAGAAGGGAGCGATCCCAAGCCTCTAGTAACTCCTTCTGGAGGGGACGTAAGTGCCACAAGGCCCATGGGACTGCCTCCACTGAGGAAGACATCAAGCCCAGGATCTTCATCAATGTTCTGATGGAGGCTATCGGCTTTTTGAAGAGGTGCCGGACTGCCGCAACCAGCTTCTCCTTCCTTGCTGGTGTCAAGGAGATTTGCAGGCGGACTCAATCTAGGAAGTAGTTTTCTCAGAGGAACTTCCTTCGAGTTGAAGGGATCGTTTTTGACTTCTCCCAGTTTATAAGCCATCACAGACTCTGAAGGCTGTCTGTAGTTACTGGAGCAGAACAGACTCTGACTGGGCCTTTATCAACCAGTCATCTAGATAAGGCACCAAGAATATCCCCTGAAGCCTGAGGGCGGCCGTTATGGGGGCCACTACCTTTGTAAAGGTGTGGGAAGCAGAGGAGATCCCGAAGGGTAGTGCTGTGAATTGAAAGTGCTTCCTGTGACCGGAAAATACTACGGCAATCCTTAGAAAAGAACCTTCTGTGTAGAGGTAAATAGAAATATGCAAATAGGCATCTTTTATATCCAAAGTCACAAAAAACATCGCCTTAGAGGAGAAAGGTGGTGACAGACTTTATGGTTTTCCTATGGAAGCGCTTCTTTTTGATGAAGCGGTTGAGGTACCTTAAGTCTATGATCATTCTCCACTTGTCTGCCAGTTTTGGCATCAGGAAGACGGGAGAATAGACACGGGATCCTTCTTCTAGAGAAGGGACTTCCACCAGGGCTCCCTTGTGAATGTACTCTCGGATGGAGCATTCCAATGTAGTCTGCTGCATTGTAGGGAGGCTGCGAGTTAACACAAACCGATCCTGAGGAGGACGGAGGAACTTGATTGCATAACCTCTTTGGATTACCTACCGGACCCATGGGTCTCGAATTTTTTCCTGCCAGCAGTTGAGAAAGTGGGAGACACGACCTCCGACAGGAATCTCGGCCACAGGAAAACTGCTTCTGATGTCAAAAGCTAGGCTTGACTTTTTTATCATCATACTTCGGAATCTCCGGCCGGCGCCTCTAGAGGAATAACTAGAGCCTCTCTGGACTGCTTTCCACGACGAGGCGGAGAGCCTCTACCACAGCCAGAGCCAGACCTACCTCTGAAGGCCTGGGGTAAAGTTTTACCCTTCTTGTCGGCCAAGCCCTCTAGGATCTCGTCTAGGGCACAGCCAAAGACTCTACCCGGCTCAAAGGGTAATGCGCACAAATTATACTTTGAGGGGAACACAGCTCTCCAAGGTTTTAACCATAGAGGTCTTCCTGCTGCAGTGTTCTTGGTAAGTGCCAGGGATTTGGCCGCCAGCCTTAATTGATGGTGGGAGGCTTCCGTTAAATATTCAGCTGCTAGGGAAACTGAGCCTAGAAACCCTAGCAGCTCGTCTCTGGAGACTCCAGAGTCGGTCACTTTCGAGGTGGACCAGGTCAGTACATAATTTGGCTGACACTTCACAGGACGCAACCGCCACAGCGGTCTTGGGCGAGGCAGCTGAATAAGCCTTCTTGAAGGTATTGTCGAAGCGCCTGCCATGGCGTCGTGCAAATTTGCTCCATCATCTGATGGTACCTTAGTGCGGCAGGACAGTTTAACCACCGCCATATCCACCTTGGGAGGAGGACCCCATTGATCCCATTGAGCAACTGGGAATAAAGCGCTGAACCTCCTAGGAACCACAAGAGGTTTTTCAGGACTTCTCCACTCTGAGGACATTAACTTTTGTAATGTCTGGTCCACTTGGAAGACCCTAGGCCCTCTATAGGTGGACGCGGAGGCTTCCCCGTCAACATCACGATCCTTAGACCGGATGGACTTCAGCAGCCGGATTAATTTTTCGAGTGGAAGCACGGCCTGCTGGGATCTTCAGTGGAATTGTCAGATGAGAGTGTCTCGTCCACTATCTGATAATCTTCATCAGAGATCCGTAAGGAAGATTGTGTCTCAATCTGCGGTCTCTTGGCAATCTGGGCGATGGAAGAACGAATCTCCTTAAGAGACTCCTCATATAGTCCTTTACCCAAGTAATAACCTCTTATAGAAGGTACTTCCGGCGGAGGTCCGCGACACTGGTGACAGCGGGTAAAATCATAGCCGTCAGGTAAAGGGGTATTGCAATCCAAACACGTTAGGTGTTCAAGTTTAGAGGAATTTTTCCTCCTAAGCGCATCGCCATTACATGATGCAGAAGATGACATCTGAAACATCAAACAGCCACGTGACACTGAAACAGGGAAGATCGCCAAGCATCGCATAAAAAACCAAGGAGTACCTCTTTTTTTTTTTTTTTTTTTTTTTTAAATCGGTCACTTGAAGAGAGAAAAAAACCATCAGAAAAAAACCAGCCACCGCAACCCGCAGCAGAGGAGCTAGAAACCACTCACTCAACAAATAAAGGACTGCAATCAGACCTTTTAAATGTAATCCAGCAGCGAGGGGAGGAAGCCAACAAAGAAACATTTATACAGCACCAAAACAAGTCAAACGCCATAATGGAACATAAGCCTAAGCCAGAGGCTCAAAATACAAGCAGCAAAAATCAAATCTATATTTTGCCTTTAAATTTTAAATTTCCAAACTTACTGCACTTTTTCCGAGAAAACCGGAAGTAGGGCGCGGTGGTGCGCAAAGGCTTCCTTCCCCTGGGAACACGGGACCGGAGAAAAGTTCCGGCCGAGGAGGTTCCCCGCTTACTTCCGGGATCGCGCTGCCTGCAGATGGATGCCGGATAACGCTGCGCTGCGGGGCGAAGGCCCGAAGGCCCGGAGGTTTTTTCTTTGGGACCGAGGTACCCCATAAAGGTAAGCCAGGAGTAAATAAAACCCCTAGCAACGGGAGGTCACAAGAGACCTCTGTCCACCTGTTCCACACAGGACAGTAAAAAACACAGTGGAGGGAGGTCTCTTGTGCCCTCTTATAGGGCTAGTAGGAGGCACCTTTTTGGTGCTAATTAAAGGTTCCACCTGTCCTAAACAACACACAGGGGCAGAGATACCCCATATTGTGCTGCTGTCGGACGTAAGGGGAATATATATATTTTTTAAATTACTAATACATACATTGTTTTCTGAGGCATTTAAGAAAAAGAGCTGAAGTTTTTCCACCTACAGGTGCATCTCAATAAATTAGAATATCTTTGAAACGTTTATTTATTTCAGTAATTGAATTAAAAAAGTGACCTCCTATATTTTCTAGATTCTTTACACACAGAGTGTTCTATTTCAAGTGTTTTATTTCTGTAAATGTTGATTATGGATTACAGGTAATGAAAACCCAAATCTAAGAAAATTAGAATATTGTAAAAAAGTTCAGTATTGTAAATTCCGTGTGTCACCTGCCAAGGTTTCCTAAGCCTTTAAATGGTCCCTCAGTCTGGTTCAGTAGGACACACAATCATGGAAGACGCTGATTATGGATTGTATTACTGAATTACCGAAATGAATGAACGTTTCAAAGATATTCTAATTTATTGAGATGCACCTGTATAAAAATTAGAGAGGTCTGTAATTTTTATTGTAGGCACATTTCAAGTGTGAGATACAGAATCTAAAAAAAAAAAAATTAAATAGTTAATTTGCATTTTTATTGTATGTATTACAAAATTCTTGAAAATGTCAAAATGGATGGGCAAACCCATGATATGTCTCTAAGCGTTATAAGGTGCTGTATACTAGGCGGAAACTATTAAGACGGCCGCATCATTTACCAGATATAGCGAGATCCCATATGCCAGAACTGATAGGTATCAGGGCAAGGATTGGCAGAGATTTCAGGGATAACTCATGACAGTTTTTCAGAGTTTTATAGTTAATCACTGGGGCTGAGGCAGCCCCGCACTGGCCTATCTTGATTTCAGCCCTGCTCTACCCACTTTTCTCACAAGTGGTGGCACACTTTTGGCGCTTTGTTGGTGCAAACAGCTATAAATGTGCCAAATGTGCCATAAATCTGACATCACCAGATTAGTAAATTCTGCCCACTCTTTTTACTTTGGCGGTGATTTGGGAGCTGGTAGACTCCCTTTGAATAATTTCCCTTTTCTTGATGGATGTGTGTCTTTCAGACATTAAAAATTATAAGTGTAAATAAATAATAATAATAATTTTTATTTATATAGCGCCAACATATTCTGCAGCACTGTACAATTTGTAGCGTTCAAGTACTGCCAAAAAAAGATACATTACAAAGAAATATTCAATTCACACACTGGGACTGAGGGCCCTGCTCGCAAGAGCTTACAATCTATGAGGTAGAGGGGGTGACACAAGAGGTAGCAGGGGCGGCAACAGACGTAGCATTGCTTGTACAATGGTCAGACAATTTTGTAATAGAGGTTACTGTCATTACACATATATAAAGCTGTATGAGCCGTCACCAGTCGTGTCCTTTAACGTGCAGATGAAAGTACAACTTCTTCCTGTTTGTAAAATACCACATAAAATATATTATGTGCTGATTCTGGGGCTACAGACCAGATAACTTTCTAAGCTGGGGATGGAATCCATAGCAGGTGCCCCAGTCCATGTAATAAAACCATCTTCTCCAGGGGCGAGTTTAGAGAAATTAGCACTATACATCAAGCACAGAACTGAGACTTCAGTGATAAACACACAGCAGGATGAAATGCTGATGTAATTGGATAACTTCATAGCACGATTTATTTTAACTCTTTCAGTGTTCACTTGAAGTAGAATCATTCATACAAATTGAATTTGTATGCTTTAATGGTGATGAAGTGCCCTCATTTGAGGATATGTTTAGTCCATAAAGGAAGTTAATAATATTGAACTATAGCAGCAAAAGTTCACACTCCCTGAGCTCATGTACAGTGTCCTACAAAAGTATTTACCCCCTTGGTGGTGTTTTTCATGTAAACTGAATTGTAAACTAGCATTAAAAATCAGGTGCTCATTCCTCCAGCCATGTGCCTGAACAGAAATCTACACCATCTTGTAAGTGACATAGATTTCAGGTATCATTTACACAAGTAAACTAGAGTAAATTATTATAAATCTGACAGGGCAGCTTGCCCAATCCACTCCATTCGACTCATACCCCCTTCCAGAAAAGTGGCAAGAGTAGGGCAAAAGTGAAAAAAAGCTGCAAATTTTTGCACAAAAACACAATTTGAATAAAAGTTTCTGCCTTGTTCATGCCTTGTATGCCAAGTACAAGACACAATAAATCTCCCTCAATGTATATTGTCAGTAGCAGTCGCTAAAGGGTGGAAGGTCACTTCATAAGCATATAAAGCTCACAATTTCCGACTGTGTTTTTAATCAGTGATATCTCTTTTTTTTGCTATGGCTAGCCTTCATATGACATCAGAACTACATTTTGATGTGGTATAAAACCATAAATTTGAAGTGAACCTCCCCCCTTTGGCAACTGCTTCAACTGTACATATTGGCAATACAAATGTATATGGATTTTTCCTGCCAACGTCTCAGTTAGAGGGTTAGGGAGAACTTTAGAGCCTTCTTTCTATTAAAAGAAAGTTTAAAAGGTTAAAAATATATTACAAACGATTCAAAAAAAAAAAGCTGGGACGCTTTGTAAAATGTAAAGAAAACAAGAATGCAATGATTTGGAAATATCATATTACTATATTTTATTCACAATAGAACACAGAACACATATCAGAATTTAAAAGTCAGACATTTTCCATTTCATTTAAAAAAAATAACTCATCTAAAAATTGATGCCAGCATATCTCAAAAAAGTTGGAGAGGGCCATGTCTGCCATTGTGTAGCATCCCTTCTTCTTCTTACAGCAATATATATATATGTCTGGAAAGTGAGGAGGCCATCTTCTGAAGTTTTGGGAGAGGAATTTTGCCCCATTCTTGTCAGATGTAGGATTCTAGCTGCTCAACAGTTCTGAAACTTCTTTCCAGATTTTTCGTTTCATAATGCGCCAAATGTTTTCTATTGGTGAAAGATCTGGACTGCAGCATATGTTGTTTTACAACCTGAATATACTCCTATGCATTGATAGTGGGGTTATTTTTGACTCAGACCTTTCCTTCACCCCCCATATCCAATCACTCGCACGCTCATGTCATCTCCAACTCAAAAACATCTCCAGAATCTGCCCTTTCCTTACCATAGATACACTAAAGACACTTATTGTTGCCCTGATTCACTCTGGCCTTGACTACTGTAACTCCTTACTAATCTGTCTTCCCCTTACTAAACTCTGCCATCTATAATCACACAGCGATGCCTCTGGTCTGTGTCGGTCACTACATTGGCTGCCTATTCAATACAGAATACATTATAAACTTATCACCCTCATTCACAAGGCTCTCCATAATGCTGCACCTTCCTACATTTCCTCCATCATCTCTATCGCCCAATCCGTGTTCTCCGTTCACTCAATGACCTAAGACTAACATCCTCTATTATCAGAACCTCCCACGCTCATATACAAGACTTCTCCTGAGTTGCACCACTTCTCTGGAATGCCCTATCCCGGACTATCAGATTAACCCCCAATTTCCACAGCTTCAAGCGCAAACTAAAGACATATCTTTTCAGACAGGCCTATCACAACACCTAATGTAAACCCTTCCGTAGTTAGATTCCCTAAAACATACCCTCTGTTCACACTCCCGCATTACCCCACAGGATATGATGCCGTATCAGACTAACTTTATATGTCCAGGCACCATCTGCACGTTAAAGGACACGACTGGTGACGGCTCATACAGCCTTATATATGTGTAATGACAGTAACCTCTATTACAAAATTGTCTGACCATTGTATAAGCAATGCTACCTCCGATGCCACCCCTGCTACCTACTGGGTCAACCCCTCTACCTCATAGATTGTAAACTCTTGCGAGCAGGGCCCTCAGTCCCAGTGAATGAATTGACTATTTCTTTGTAATGTATCTTTTTTGTCTGTACTTGAACCCTACAAATTGTACAGTGCTGCGGAATATGTTGGCGCTATATAAATAAAATGTATTATTATTATTATAGTGCCTTTCAAGATGTGTAAGCTGCCCTAATGCAACCCCATACCATCAGAGATACATCCTTTTGAACTGTGCGCTCATAACATGCTGGATGGTCACTCTTGAGTTAGGACATGGCGTCCATGGTTTCTATAAAGAATTTCACATTTTGATTCATCTGAAAAATTCATCATTTTTACATTTTGCCTCAGTCCATTTTAAATGCACTTTGGCCCAGAGAAGACAGTGGCGTTTCTGGAATATGTTGGTATATGGCTTCTTCTTTGAATGATACAGCTTTAACTTGCAGTTGTGGATCGCCTGGTGAATTGTGTTCACAGACAATGATTTCTGGACGTATTCATGAGCCCATACAGTGATTTGCCTTAATAATCATGCCTGTTTTTAATGCAGTGGAGTCTGGGGGTCTGTAGATCACGAGCATCCAATATTGACCATTGGTCTTGCTCTTGTGCACAAGGATTTCTCCAGATTCTCTGTATCTCTTGATGATATTAAGTACTGTAAATGGTGGAGAATTCAAACCCTTTGCAATTTTACATTGAGGACCTTTTCTGAAATTGTTCCACAATTTTTAAACACAGTTCTTAACAGATTGGTGAAACTCTAACCATTTTTCCTTCTCATACACTCTGCCTCTCTAACATTCTCTTTTTTATACACAGTCATGTGACTTGTTGAAAATAGCCCCTCCAGTTGTTTTTCATTAGTACCACTTAGTCTTTTGTTTATCTTGTCTCAACTTTTTTTTATAGATGTGTTGTTGCCTACAATTTCTAATTGAGTTATTTTTTTTAAATGAAATAGAACAATGTCTAACTTTCAACTTCTGATATGTGTTCTGTGTTCTATTATGAATAAAAAAAAAAGGTTATATGACACTTCCAAATCATAGCTTTATTATTTTCTTGACATTTTATAGAGTGTCCCTTCTTTTCTGGAATTGTTGCTGTACAAAAATGTTCACAAAACTCCTCCCTAATACCAAAAATAAAAACAAAAAAGGAACTCCCATCTTAAAATTGATTTTTTTTTTTGTGACTATTATTATTTTATATTTTATTATTTTTTATATTTTTTTTATTTTTTTTTTCACTGTGAGTGAACTTTAATGTGAATAAATACCCACCCCTGTAAAGCCAACCTAAAGTTTTTATTTAAGCAATAGCTTTTTTTCTGGCCATTATTTGATAAAGTCCCCACTGCAGAGTGTATGGCTTTGAGCTTCATATGTGTTATCACATTAATTTTCTCCTTTCACTACCAACAGATTGTCCACTTTGTTGTTACCCAATTTGGGACCACGTGGGTCTCCGTCCCTACGGCCTTTGAAAGACTGTGTCGTGCTGGTACCTCCACAAGGGGCCTGATCTCTGATATTTATACAGTGCTGGCCAAAAGTATTGGCACCCCTGCAATTCTGTCAGATAATACTCAATTTCTTCCAGAAAATGATTGCAATCACAAATGCTTTAGTAAAAATATCTTCATTTATTTTGCTTGCAATGAAAAAACACAAAAGAGAATGAAAAAAAAAGTCAAATCATTGATCATTTTACACAAAACTCCAAAAATGGGCCAGACAAAAGTATTGGCACCCTCAGCCTAATACTTGGTAGCACAACCTTTAGACAAAATAACTGCAAACAACCGCTTCCGGTAACCATCAATGAGTTTCTTACAATGCTCTGCTGGAATTTTAGACCATTCTTCTTTGGCAAATTTCTCCAGGTCCCTGAGATTTGAAGGGTGCCTTCTCCAAACTGCCATTTTGAGATCTCCCCACAGGTGTTCTATGGGATTCAGGTCTGGACTCATTGCTGGCCACTTTAGAAGTCTCCAGTGCTTTCTCTCAAACCATTTTCTAGTGCTTTTTGAAGTGTGTTTTGGGTCATTGTCCTGCTGGAAGACCCATGACCTCTGAGGGAGACCCAGCTTTCTCACACTGGGCCCTACATTATGCTGCAAAATTTGTTGGTAGTCTTCAGACTTCATAATGCCATGCACACGGTCAAGCAGTCCAGTGCCAGAGGCAGCAAAGCAATCCCAAAACATCAGGGAACCTCCGCCATGTTTGACTGTAGGGACCGTGTTCTTTTCTTTGAAGGTCTCTTTTTTTTTTCCTGTAAACTCTATGTTGATGCCTTTTCCCAAAAAGCTCTACTTTTGTCTCATCTGACCAGAGAACATTCTTCCAAAAAGTTTTTGGCTTTCTCAGGTAAGTTTTGGCAAACTCCAGCCTGGCTTTTTTATGTCTCTGGGTCAGAAGTGGGGTCTTCCTGGGTATCCTACCATAGAGTCCCTTTTCATTCAGACGCCGACGGATAGAACGGGTTGACACTGTTGTACCCTCGGACTGCAGGGCAGCTAGAACTTGTTTGGATGTTAGTCGAGGTTCTTTAGCCACCATCCGCACAATCTTTTGTTGAAATCTCTCGTCAATTTTTCTTTTCCGTCCACATCTAGGGAGGTTAGCCACAGTGCCATGGGCTTTAAACTTCTTGATGACACTGCGCACGGTAGACACAGGAACATTCAGGTCTTTGGAGATGGACTTGTAGCCTTGAGATTGCTCATGCTTCCTCACAATTTTGCTTCTCAAGTCCTCAGACAGTTCTTTGGTCTTCTTTCTTTTCTCCATGCTCAATGTGGTACACACAAGGACACAGGACAGAGGTTGAGTCAACTTTAATCCATTTCAACTGGCTGCAAGTGTGATTTAGTTATTGCCACCACCTGTTATGTGCCACAGGTAAGTAACAGGTGCTGTTAATTACACAAATTAGAGAAGCATCACCTGATTTTTCAAAGGGTGCCAATACTTTTGTCCACCCCCTTTTTTATGTTTGGTGTGGAATTATATCCAATTTGGCTTTTTGACAATTCTTTTTGTGGTTTTCCATTGAAGGCAAATTAAATGAAGATATTATTACCAAAGCATTTGTGATTGCAATCATTTTCTGGAAGAAATTGAGTATTATCTGACAGAATTGCAGGGGTGCCAATACTTTTGGCCAGCACTGTAGGCCCTTGTCTTCTCCGGCGGGACGGACCCCCTGGTTCACAAATATATGTTTAGATGGTCTGTGGCCCTGGGTAGGGAGATCTCACCCAAATCTTCTTCATGTGTGACATTTAGGGAGACAGTACAAAATACTTATCCACTGGTATCATACACCTGCTTTACTTCACTCCCTTAATCCTGCCATTCCACCCACTTGTTGGTGATGTTTGGCTGCAGAAGGTACATTATACCATATCTTTTGGGGGTGCTCCCTAATCCACCCCTTCTGGACGAAGGTCAAGACACTCACTGATGCCCTTTTTCTTCATTTAGTTCCTCTAGACCCCCTTACTTACCTCCTTAATCTACCGCCGAATACACTTGGACAAGAAGACATCCAAGTAATTTCTCTATGTACAGCAGCTAAGACGCTTATTGCCCTCCACTGGAGAGGGGTACTCCCCCCCCACAGGCCCTGAGTTGGTAGCCCGCATGAAGGATAGCAGCCTGGAATATTTGACCGCTTCCCTTAATCACAAGGTCAAGGCCTTCGAGGCAATCCGGTCTCACTGGGACACTTATTGCATCACAAGAGGTCTATAACCCCCACCCTCCTTCCCTGCGTGTTCTTCACCCTTGTCTTTGTCCTATGTGTTTCTCTGTTCTGATGCACTTTCATTTTACTCTAGTATTCTTTGTTGGGGCTCATTTGCCTCTAGGGGTATCATTTAAAATAAAAAAATAAATAACAATCGCCACTTATAAACCCAGTTTTGGATGGATTTCCTGCTCCTGGAGTGGGTGGAGTCAGAGGTGGCACCTAAGTGTAGCTGAGAGTGTGACTTACCACCATTTGTTTGTGTTCTGGCTATGTGTCAGCCTGACAGTATTTTAAGGCACTGAGCATGGCTGCACTAATACCAGAAGATTGAGGAGCAGCCTATAAGAAAGGTTGTACTACTCCACCTTCTGGTACTAGCGCAGCCTTGGTCAGTGCTTCAGAAAGCCTATCAGGCTGATAATACCCTGAACTGAAAACATGGTGTTAAGCCCCATCCCTATTACACCCCAACTCTGCCCCCTGCAGCAGCACGGAAACGGTTTAGAATGGATTTAGATAGAAAATAGCAGCACATTTTCTTTTTTACAAACATACCCTGAGAGGCAAAACAAAATCTTGCCTCTTACTAAGACCTGATTTTTTTTTTTTTTTTTTTGTTTTTTTTTGTTTTTTGGCCAATTCCTGGAAAACTCCTTCATAGCAAATTAGGTCAGTACATATGCACTCACAATTTTTCATTAATTTTGTTTCATTCCACCATAACAATTTGCACTATTTTGTTAGGTCCATCACATAAAATCTAAATTAAAATCCATTTATATTCCAGGTTGTAAAGCAACCATACAGGAAAAATATAGATTTGCAAGGAGCTGTATGCTGTAAGCTTATCAAATGATTCTTGTTTCATTTTGTTTACTGTAGTGCTATTACTAGCCTTGTACATGGACAACACATGCTCTCATGGGGTGCCCTTTGGTATTAGGAGTTTAGATGTCACCATTGCTCCATATCTTCATTACAATACAGCTGTGGGTACAATATCATGGAGCAATCGAGATGCTGACAATGTCTCCTACCAGCTAATTAAATTGATGCTCATTCACTCTAATACATTGGGGGTCTTTACCCAATCAGACTGACAATGAATCAGATTCACTCTGATTTGTCAGGAGGAACTGATGTCTGTAAAACTAGGATTTAAAGGGTTTCCCATCACAGCACTAGAACCAGTGACGTCTTTGGATTTTATTTCTATGCATCGTGCTACTCCAGACCCCATGCTATGCAAGTGCTACAATTCTATTCAGTAATGGGCTAGTTCTCTGTACAACAATATGCTTAGTATTATGGGTGCTACACTGGTAAAAAAAAGAATGGGATGAAGAAATGAAGTATTTCAAAACAATGTAAGGGCGGGGCCCCACGCTCTGAAAACGCCATGTTTTCCATTACCTGTAAAGTGGATGAGATTCTGGTTAATTCCATCCACACATTGCAGAAAAAGAAATTGCAGCTAAAATGCTGCGATTTCAAAAATGTTTGCGTTTTTGCAAATCGCAACATGTCAATTATACCCTACGGAAACGCTGGCGTTTTCCATATAAGTATAATAGAAGCAGAAAACCGGTGCAGAAAAATATGTGATGCGTAGCTAGCTTCCCAATGCAAAAAAGTGCTGTGGGAAAAACTGCAGCGGTGATGCATCGTGGTTTTTCTGGCAACACTTTTCACAGAGAGTCCACAGAGGTTTCCACATGTTCAGCATGTCTGCTGTATGTATTTTTCCGCAAAGTGGAGACGGGATTGACTAGAATCCCATCCACTTTACTGTGACTGTAAAACGCTGCGTTTTTTTCCAACAAGCTGATGTGCAGGACTAATCAGTAATTACCAAAAATGTTTAGATCCAGTTATCACTGAAGAAAGGAGTCACACCAGATACAAAGCTTACAAACAAGATACACTTACAGACATGTGATATTTGATCATTTTCTTCTTGATTTGTCTTTTTCTTTATCTACTTTTAGGACTTTTGTGAAAATCAGATTTAGTTTTAGGTAACATTTATGCACAAATATAGAAAATTCTGAAGCGTTCGCAAACTTTCAAGCACCAATATATGGTGCAACTAGGTAAAAGCCTGTTCATTTTACTGCAATTCCTATTTACAGTCATCTCTGAAAACTTTATGTAAAATACAATGGAGCAATAAGTCAGTTCAACATTCATTTTAAGAGGTTCTATCCTTTAAAGGGAGTCTATCATTGCGATTTTCAGTTTTTAGCTAAGGCTATATTCATGTAGCCCTTATAAAGGCTATTGTAGGCATACCTTTTATTTCCTGACTCTTGCCGGCATTTTTCAGAAAAAGCTTTTTTCTTGATATATAAATTATCTTCCACAGAGCACAGGGGGCGGTGATGCAGGGAGAGGGTGATGACGCAAGAGTCAGGGAATAAAAGGTATGCCTACAATAGCCTTTATAAGGGCTACATGAATATAGCCTTAGCTAAAAATTGAAAATCTCAATGATAGACTCCCTTTAAGAACAGCAGCTCCAGGACTGACCCCAGTCCCGGGAAACAACTCTGTGAGGGGTTAGTATACTGGAAGTTGCTCTAATGTACAGCTATGTTTAGGTGCCAGTGGCTAGAACTTTATGGGAGAGATGCAAGTAGTCTGATGGATAAGCAGAAGGCATCACATATCTAGCAAATAAAGATTATTTTTATTCTGAAGGGGGTTGTTACTAGAAGCTTATATCAACGGATAATATAGTTCAATATAAAATTATGTTGTACTCCCTTGAACAATCCTCTTGAAACGTAACATTTTGATGGATAAGCAGGAGACATCACATGTATAATTATCATTTCACAGGTACATTAGCTGAGGATATAATCACTGTATGGATGAGCAATGAACCAAATTAGTTTTTATTTGCTGCCCAAAGACACTGATTTGTTTTAAATGTAGAAGCATAATTTTATAAATTTTACATGTGTCTTTTCAGATATTAATGGGTTAGGCAGGGTTCACGGTACCGTTGGAGTCAGTTCTGAAGGTGTCCGTTAAAAAAAAAATAAACGGACACCTATCATAACGGACCCTAACTGATGAGTATCGGGTAGTGTCCGTTTTTTAATGTCACATACCGCTAGAAAGCCGACAGCACGCTGAATTCAGCGCACTACCGGCTTTCCCGGTATGTGCCCCGGGGCTGGAGATATCGGCGGTGTAAGTTACATGTTTTACTTTACTTACTGTTTGAAGGGCGCTGTGAGGAACTCTCTCCCTGACACTTCTCGTTCGTCCATAGCGCTGTACTGAGGGGGCGTTCCTCACAGCTCAGCGTCATCGCCGGGCAGTAAGGAACACCCCCTCTGACAGTACAGGGCTATAGACCAGTACAGAGAGAGGGGGCGTTCCTTACAGGCCAGTGATGACGCTCAGCTGTGAGGAACGCCCCCTCATACAGCGCTATGAACGAACAGAAGTGTCAGGGCGTTCCTCTGACAGTACCCGGCTATAGACGAGAACAGAGAGAGGGGGCGTTCCTTACTGCCCAGCGATGACACTCCCGCCCCCTCAGTTCAAGTCTCTGAACAAAGAGAAGTGTCAGGGAGTTCCTCGCAGCGCCCTTCTAACAGTAAAACATTACACCGCCGGTATCTCCAGCCCAGCCCGGGAGCACATACCGGGAAAGCCGGCAGTGCGCTGAATTCAGCGCGCTGTCGGCTTTCTAGCGGTATGCAAAACCGCATGTGCCTGAGGACACGAAATGTCCTCTAACACTGCTAGTTTTTTGGGGGTTTTTTTGTTTCTACTTTCTGAGCATGCGCAGGGAAAGTAAACGGACACAAAATAACGGACAGTAACTGATGGCTATCAGTTACTGTCCGTTATAAGTCCGTTACCCATAGACCTCAATGTTAAAAAAATAACGGACACTTGCTGTCTGTCAAGAATCCGTTTTTTTCAAACGGACAAAAAGTCCTGCATGTAGGATTTTTTTTGTCCGTGAAAAAATAACGGACTTCTGACGGATTGGGTGTAAACGGACATAAACGGACACAAACGGACACAGTATAAAAACCCATTGAAATGAATGGAAATTTTAACAGATTTCTGACGGTTCAACTAGTGTCCGTTGCTAAAATCTTGTAACGGACAATAGCAACGGACACTACTGACGGACACCAACGGTAGTGTGAACGCTTCCTTAGATGAGCTCAGCCCAGGTAGCTTAGTATCTTATTTGTAAAGAGGCTTAAGAAATGCCAGGCAATGATCATTCTAGACTAGAGTATAAAGGGAGGCGTCAGGTATCAGAGTCCCTCTGCTGCTGCAGATGTGCAGATACGTTGCTAGGATACAGATAGAACAAGAGAGCGATGGGAGAAGATGCAGAGATGGTACACAGGCAACATGGATGATAGGGAATCAGGGAGCTACAAAGGTTGTATATGAGAAGAGAAGCATCCTTAAAATATACATGGGAATTGAGACAAGCAAAATACAAACACGAAATAGTAAAAAAAAACTGATACAAAGGTGAATATGGGGCAATAATGGTAAAATTATAAAAAGACACCAAAAATGTATGCTGAGAAGTGAATATGAAATGAGAGAATAGAGGACAGTGTGATCTAAACATGAAATACACTTAATGGAAAACTGGTATCTGCTCAAGGTGAGCAAGAAAATTGAGACAGAAAGAAACATAAGTAGAGTTGGAAAGATCAAGAAGAAGGGGCAGGAGAAGTAATTGCTTCTTCAAAATGTCTGATGAAAGTGGGTGAAATCATTCTATGAGGAGCATCTTAAAGGACTTGTCTAGGTTTCACAAAGCCCAGCAGAGACTTAGCAGAGCACAGGCAAGATCAAGTGTCATGGAAAACAGCAATGCTAACCATTTGAAGATTGGCAGCAATATTTAGGAGGTTAAAACATGTCCTTGTAATTTAGTATGAGAGCACTGACAAAACTCGAGCAGCTCAATGGGCTGCAGAACAGCAGTGGGTATATGACATGCAGCTGTGAGCCTTGCTTTCACAAGATCCAGTCACTTACAGGGAAAATAGCATGGTTTATACAAATTGTCCTCTCCAAGATAGTCTGTTGCTTTTCTGACCTTCCTATTATCCACTATTTAATGGGAAGATAGAAACTAATATATAAGCATCACAATTTACACAAATCCCTAAACAAATTGAATGTTTTTTCTCCTAGACACTAAGATGTATTCACATAGGCCAAAAAATAACAGAAATAATGAAAATGGGCAGGGAGGGGGATGTGTCAGGAGAGCTAGCAGCAGCCAGACTGCCTCTGTGAATGAAGCTAATTTGGGAACACCAAGCTGTATATAAATGAAGTGATGTCTGAATGTAGAAACAAACAAACGCCAGGAGAGACGTGCGACGAGAGGAAAACTAGGAAAGAATTACAAGCACTCATTTTGGGAGTCAGTACTGCTACAGCTCATAATTAGGTTAGGATATCACTTTATAGATACAAAGACGATACAATAACACTCAATACATTGCATTCTTTTATCTATTCCATTCTCTATAAAAAATAATTGCTGACTGGTTAAGACAATTGTTCTATCAATTAAATTCTATAATATTTCTGGGAATTTAATGGCTAGGAAGTAAGTTATGAAGTCCTTACTCCATAGCTACCATAGCACTCTCAGCACTCTGCACAGTTAACAAAGGTAAAACCATGATAAATGAAACATACCTTCCAACCATCCTGGCTACAGTGGGACAGTCCTGGAAATTAGGTGCTGTCCCACTATCCTATGTGGCGTGAGGCATGTCCCAGTTTCAACTCTTGAGAACGCAGATGAAATAAATATACTGGCCCACTGTGAAGCATAAACTACTGTGTGCGGGCCCACTGTGAAGCATATACTACTGTGTGGGGGTCCACTGTGAAACATATAATACTGTGTGGAGGGCCTACTGTGGAGCATATACTACTGTGTGGAGGCCACTGTGGAGCATATAATACTGTGCGGGGGCCACTGTGGAGCGTATAATACTGTATGGGGGCCACTCTGGAGCATATAATACTGAGTGGAGGCCACTTCGGAGCGAATTGTACTGTCTGGGGGCCACTGTGGAGCGCATTGTACTGTGTGGGGGCCCTTCACTATTTATATCACACAGTATCTGTTTTATAGCAGACATGTGATATTATTACAGGCTGTAATAACATTTCACAGTCACTATAAAACAGATCCTGGTTAATTTAAAGTTAAATTGCCGTATTGGCACTTTGTGATAAATTAGTGGGTTTTGGGTTGCAGTTTGGGCACTCAGGCTCTAAAAGGTTCGCCATCACTGGCCTAAACAGTGGCGTAGTTATAGGGGTTGCAGCCGTTGCACATGTGACCAGGCTCCTAAATCCCAGAGCAGACAGTCCTCATCACTAGACTACCTGTGCATACTGTAATTAAATTGTATAATTACCTTCTACGTACACAGCAGCGAAATGGCGCAGCAGCATATGTGTCAACCATTCAACTCCGGGGTTCTCTGTCCTCTATTCTTAGAACCACCATAGAGTAGGAGACAAGGAATCCAGGAGGAGAATAAAAAACACTGACATACATGCTGCACATGCCAAGTCATCACTGTATAATGAGAAAGTGATTATACAATCCAATAGAGCAGGCAGTGGTAGTGTGGCCTGGACGGTATGTGAGGGGAGGGGGGAAATTACTGTGGGGGCTGTTATTACCATATGGAGGGACTATTGCCTGTGGCAAACATTATTATCTATGTGGAGGACTATCTATGCGAGGGACTATCCCCTCATGGAGCAACAAGGGGAGGACTGTTACTTTGCTGGCAGCACAAAATGAGCACAGTATCCTTGCGAGGGAAACAAGGAAAGCCCTATTACCTTGCTGTTTTACAGCTGGTACTATTATGAGAAAACGTAGACATTCATCAAGACTGGCGTACTGTATACCTTTCATGATGATCCCTGTGCCGCAAGAGGATTAGCCTGATTTAAGATGAGGCCTCTTTGTAAATCCAGCAGATCCTCTGCCAGGCTGTGTGCCTACACTAAAATCTACACCAGCTCATAGCTGGCGTATATATCAAGCATTTCTTATGCCAGAAAACCGACGAAAATGATGATAATAAATCTGGTAGGGCTGTTGGCACATCCTTGCCACGTCTCCTTTTCAGAAAATTGCAAAGGCGGCATAAAAAAAGCACGGGCCATAATTTTTAACCTTGACTGGCGTAGCCTGCCGTGCCGCTCAACATCCATCCACTTTACAACATTAACGCCTTCCTGCTCAGTGCCATACTATTACTTTGCGCTGAGCGTGTAGTGCCGCGTGCACAGGAACCCGGGACTAGCTGCTGGAGTCAGAAGATACTATTAATCATGGCATCCAGGGGTCTGGGGGTAAAATTGCCTCCCGCCACCCCTCAGATAGCGGGGTCCAAGGGTGTGCCATGGCAGCCAGGACTGCCTATGCACAACACACATATGAGCCTATGTGCGATGTACTGCAATACTATGTATTATAGTACATTGCACAGGGGATCAGAGATCCCAGATTCAAGTCCCCTTAGGACAGGGAAAAAGTTATAAAGAAAAAAAAAAAGTTTAAAAAGTTAAAATTAAACAATAACAATAAACAAATAAAAAGTTCAAAAAACCCACCTTTACATTTAAAAAACAAAGAAACAAACAAAAAATAAACTAAACAAACATGTTAGGATAGTGCATATAAGCCGCCACTATCCAAAATTAGCGTTATTTATCCTGTAAGTGAACACCGTAAAAAAATATACTGCTATGCGCAAAATAACATATTTTAGTCAACTCTTTAGTCAATAAAATTATCAAAAATTCATACATATCTAATGTATAATTATATATCTGACCTACTACATAGGTGATTTTTTTCATTTAGGAATCAGCATTGAAAATTACATTCTTCCACTCACTGCTACCCTTTATTCATGTCATTCTTATGCCAACCAACAATGTTCTAAAGTAAAATCACCTTACCTTCTGCTGACCATTTTTAAGGTCAGCTACTTAGTCACTCAAGTCTAACCAAAATTACTATAAATGCATACTGAAGGTGGTAAGATTATCAATTCTCATGAGAACAGACCAACACAAACACTATAAACTACTCCTTTAACAACTGATACATATGAAATAATGAATGCAAGTAAATAGTATGGCCAGATATCTGGCTGAGCTAAACTATTCCTCTTATGTATGGCTGACATACTGAAATATGATGAAGTTTTAAACACAGAATATCTGACAAGCACATCAAATCTGTCTTTCAGAGACAAAGCAGATAGGAGAGTCGGGTCTTTCCTTAGCGAGTGGTTTCCTGGGAAACTGACAACAATTAATGGTGAGTAAGGACGTGGGCCTGAGCTGTGCTGCTGGTTCTTGGTTCTGGGGGATGCGGGGGGAACACAGATCAGCGTTGACACACGTCACATGTGTAAACCTTGCTTGCTTCCTCTGTAATCCCAGGAACACACTGAGATCACGGTGGGAAACCAAGAACAGAGTCGATACAGCGTTTACAGCTAAGAAACAGATTGGTTTCACTGCTGCAAGAAGCCAGCTATTTTATACCTTGTGATAGCTACTGGTTGACCGCCACAGCAATTATGCACAAAGCAGACACACTCCACAGCTAGTCTCTAATGAAGACTTTGGTACTTTGAGATGCATAGGTGCAACCTTCATTGTACACTTTTATTCACATGCCCACATTCTGCAGCTGGCTTGCTGTACAAACAGGTTTTATCATTTAGGTTACTAAATCTCTTCCATATTTCTATACATGTTAAGGGTATTCTACGGTTGTGCAGGAGTTAAAGATTATAGATTAATTGATACAGAGATTACAGAGTGAGCACACTATTAAAGGGGCTGTCCAAGACTGAATATTGTGAATAATGTGGGTAGCATTTATGTGTGCACAAATGACAATTGTAAAAACTTGCATTCATATAGTGGTGACTCCTGAGTTTTAAAGCAGCAGTAGTCACTAAATGAAAAGTGTGACATCTACTTATGCATCTCATTCCTACCACTGTACTGGTATTACAAATTGGTTCTTCAAATATACAAAGCCAGGGGTCTCCTATATACAGTATACCCTGAATCTAGTGAGGTAACCTTGGTAATCAACTTTTCCTTCTCCTTTCATAAATATTGGATTTTCATTGTTTTGCTATGGCAGCCATTTTTGAAAAAGTGACAGCAGGAAGTGCCACCACATTGACAGATATAACTGTCAACCAAACAATAGTTCTACACTGGAAATGACAAACCTGTAAGACTGTTCTTGCTGTTGTCACTTTTGGAGTAAAAAAGCCAATTTTTAATCTTATGGTAATCGTGTTTTTCTCATCAGTATGACAAGCACTATATAGCTGAAACAAGATGGTGACTGCCTGCCTTATTAAGCCTCACTTAATTAAAGTCTACATTGACCTCTGCTTTCATCTACCTTTGTCAATATCCATCAAAGCAGATGTGAAGCTAAAGTAAGTTCATGCCATGTCCTTACAGATGTTATTTTTAGCAGATTATATTGTGTCTTTTTGACATAGTGTGAACAAGAATAAAAGGTAAATTAGCAAATGACAATTTCACTTACTAACTGTCTGAGATCACTGTAATAGATAGTGTAAGTGTGAGGATAGTTTACACCAGTGTTATTTGCAGATGCTAATGGAAAGGACCTTATTTTCTTTTACGCAGTATAATCTGAGCAAAGGAAACATGACTGCCAAGTACAATGGTTTACAGTACAAAACTATAACAATTTGAGCTCCTGACTGCTGCAGCCAATCCACCTGCTAAGGTAAAGGCCTTATCCTTGAAAGGATATCCCCTCCCCTCTTCTGAACCAAGCATGCATGTATATGGAGAAAGGGGGTCTGGAGGAATTAGTTGTCTTTGACTCAAAGCTATTCAATTTTATATGATCAACCCTTAACAACACATAACATATTATTACTATTACATATTATTAAAAATGCTGATTCACAGAATATAGGAAACAGGTAATTTTTACTTTACGGTGAACGCCATAAAGAAACCTGTAAGAAAAATGTGAAATTCCAAATCCCCTCCATTCTGAATTTTTTTTTTTCTTGCTTCCTAGTACATTGTACAGAATCTTAAATGGTGCAATTATGAAGCACACTTCTTCTGCAAAAAATAAGCCCTCAAATGACTATATGACCATAAAAGTAAAAAATTCATAGCAAGGTCGGGAAGGAAAAACAAAACGCAAAAACGGAAAATTGCTATGCCCATAAGGCATTAAAGGGATTGTTCAGGATTATGCTATTGATGACCTATCCTTAGTCTTAGGCATCACAGCAGTTCAGCAGAAATCCAGCACCCAGCAGATCAGCTGTTTCTAGAGGCCACAGTGAACCGGAATTAACATATCTCCATATTCTGTGTAGCAGTAAGAGCAAGCTCAATGTACTGCCGCTGCAAACAACTGATCGGCAGGGGCCAGGATTCAGACCTCGACGATTTGTTATTGATAACCTATCTTAAAGGAGTTATGCTATTCCAAAAATAGGTGGTCCTGACCATAGTCTGACTGATGGTGGACAGAGCTCCCATTCAGATGTAGCCGCCGGAAACAGCTGAAGTAAAGCACCCAGCTATCTCCTGAGATCCCATCATGAATGTGCAGTGGAGGAAAGGACCTCCTGATCTCCCCTCATGGCACAACCCCTTTAAGGAAGTGTCATCAACAGTATATTCTGGACCTTAGACACCCCCATTAATCTGGCTCAAGTGTATTATAATTATGATGGTTGATAAGCAGCCAATAACCAATATTGCCCAAGGGCAGGGACCAGAACTCTCTTAGTCCATCCCTGAACAGTCAAATTCAAAGTCGGGCAACCAAAATAATAAATGTAATGAGTAGACTACAATATCCAGAGAGATTACCAATATTAGGCTTATGTAGTTTTGTAAAAGAGTGACAAAGTGGTGACTTAATAACTATAAAATCCAAGGTCAGGACAGAGATCATTGGAAACCCTTCTTGAGAGCAAAAATATTACAGGTTATAGTTATTATTGGATTTCTGGTGTTTGTTCACTGGTCTAGAAATGTATTCTAATTGCCAGATTTGGAGTCAAGAAGGAAGTGAGGAAAACTGGTTTCTACTTCATAGGTTTTTGGATTAAGATTGCAGGGTAATAGCCTGAACTGCGTGGACATATGTCTTTTTGCAACCTTAGAAGCTATGTTACAATGTTACTATGTACTAAATCTTATATACTGTAAAGTGAAGGATACTCATTCTATGAGTACATGTACCATGCCATGATTTAGAAGTCAGGCATTGTGGAAGAGCAAGCAAGAGCAAATATGTGGTAATGAATTTTATTTGTTTTTAGATACAAGGTAGCAATGATAGATTTGATTTCCATCCACTTCATTTTAACTTTACTAGTTTGTTTAATTGTTTTTTTACACGACATCTGTAACAAATCTGTAACGTTTCCAATGATATACCATGATACTTTACTGTAGTTTAAAATCCTTGTAAAATAATCCACATTGCTAATGTATTTAGAACATTTATGGACTTACTATTTGTCCAAACCCTGGAAAGTCACATCTCCTCATAGGCTAGACTGATTCTCAATTCATTTGGGGGCTGTACAACTGCGCATTGCAACCATATTCAGCCATTCTGCAGTAAAACTAAAATCTACAGCTCATGAAAGAAATCCCTGGCAGGAAAGCGGTTAATGACAGCCACAAAAAGAAGGACAGTGAATCATGGGATGCTGCCTGCCAATATCCGTTTAATTACCACAAACCCAGCTGGCCTGAAAAATTCAAGAATGGGTGAAGAGAATCAGAAATAGCTCAGTTTTATTTTTAAAGTCTTGCTGAATTATTAAAACCATGGCAGGAACCTGCGGCCCTTCTTCAATCAATATTTTATCCCATCTCTAGGCTTGAACTTTCTTCTTTCTGGTAATGAGTTCTAAATGTGGGAAAGCCACTTTCACACTTAGGCAACATGGCTAAGCAAAAGAGATAATCTGTGAACAGCATGATGACCTTACCTTTATACATATTCATACAAGACTCAATAACTTATGAGTTACATCATGATAATATACAATAAAGATATCCTCTGCATGCTAATTGTTCCCAATAGTGGACAGCCCAAAGAACTGGTCTACAGGCAACCTGGAAATGATGGCTTTCACTGTCTACTAACATATACTGTATGTACACTACATATATTAAGGCAATTGTCTGAGACTTCAAAATTGGCAATTGCCAGATGATACGACTGCAGTCCTTTTCTATCTATTTTGTCCCTTTGTCACAGGGACTTCACTTCTGATGGTTGCCATGGTTACTAAGTAACTGACGTTTTAGACTATCCTATACATACAGTGGAGTTATGAAAACCTCCTAGCAGCTCCTAGTGTCTCAGTCCTCTTGATGTCAGCATAGTGTGATGACTGAGCCTTCTTTCTGCTCTGTCAATTGCCCTGTCTTTAAGCAGAGCAGCTATTGACAGAATCATGGGAACTGCTGCAAAACCACCTTAGACTGAGGCCACACACTGCATAAAAGCTACAATTTTTTTGAGCCAAAGCCAGTAGTGGATTTAGTAGAGGCGAGAAGTACAAGACCCCCATGCACATGACCGAGAGTGCATTCAATGTGAGGACATGTTTACAGCGGAATGCAGTTCGATGACACTCTGAATGACATCGAAGTGTCATCCGATGCATTACGAGATGCATTAACGTCTATGGAGGTTCGCGATCCATTCCGTACCGATGACACAGAGCAGAATAGAGCAGGTCCTATCCTGCTCCGTGTCAGTGGAACAGATCGGAAGCCCCCATAGATGTCAATGCATAACGCAATATACTCGGATGTCATCTGACTGAATTCCACTGCAAACTCGGCCCCACATTAAATGCAAACTCAGCCATGTGCATAGGGTCTAAGTATATCCTTTATATTTCCCATTCATTTTGAAGCAATTCTTGCCTTTGACTCAAAAAGAAAAACTACAGCAAAATCTGCAACAAAAAACAATCTTTCACAATGTGTGGACTCATCCTAATGCAGACCACAGCTGCTGCATACTACAGACTGATACTAGATGAGTCACAGTAAATCTGACAAGCTGAGCTGCCTCTTAAGAAGCAGCAAGTGCGGCACAGTAACAAGAAAATAGGAAATCTTTGCCACTTGTGTGCATGTTTTCTGGCATACATGTAATAGTAAATTCTCCCAATATCTATAGCCACTAGAGCTAGATGTTAACATTGGCCATGCAGAGATGTATAGAGTCAGCAGTGGGAGGGGGTCTATACAGATGGTGTATTGATAACCTCTGCATTTGTAAAGAATGTGTCTAATTTATGATGAGGAACAGACATTGTCATAAATTAGGCACATCCTTCAGAAATCCATGCACCCAGGGGCATAGCCCCAGCGGGTGCAGCAGTAGCAGTCATTGCCAGGCCTCAGACCTTGAAGGGGCCCCACAACACATAAAATATACCCCTATTCAAATTGTACAGGGTAAAGAGGGGCCACATTATATATTTTGCATCAGGCCCAGAGCTTCAAGCTCCAGTATTGAAATGTAGCTGGCGTGGATTTTGATCATCATTTACACCAGAAAGCGGCAAAGGCACTGTAAAAACACAGCTTGGAAAGCTTTTGTTGCAAGTGACATTTTAAAAGTAGCAAACCCGAGGTTTGCAACTTTTTATACCAAATATGTGGTGTAGGGGCATGATAAATCTGCTCTAGAAAATTGTAATACCCTGACCCATATGATCAAATGGAATCTCATACTTAAAATCTATGTGTGAGATTTATGAAAACTGGCAGTTTCAACACTGGTCTTCAAATCTTTCCTGGGGAGGATGCACCTGATTTATGAAGCGTCTTCTTATAAACCAACCTCCACTGGCTCATAAACAATGATAAATCTGGCTGGGGTGCTGTGCCTTACCACACATCTTTTTAGAAGGTGGTGGATGTGGCATAAATATGTCAATAGTGATAATTTTTGTCCATTAACCCCTTCACTCTGTGCGCTGTACTATTACTAGTTAACGCTCAGCGCCATAAAAGTACAGTGCTGTAATCCCGTGGGCACAGGTGTTGTGCCTACGGAATTACCTCCAGCTCTCGGCTGTGTAACACAGCCGAGGCCCGGAACTACCCAATGGAGTCGGAAAATACTCAGACTCTGGTGGATTATCCCCCTGGATGCCAAACATGTTAGGTATCCCCATGTGCGTATAAGTCCCCTTATCCTGTATGGTGAACACTGTAAAAAAAAATATACCACAATGCACATATTTTGGTCACTTCGTTTTTCCCAAAAAATAGCAAAGTGATAAAAAGTCATACATACCAAACATTGGTACCAATAAAAAGTACAACTTAACCCGCAAATAAAGAACCCTAACATATCTCCTTCAAAAAAATTGTAAAAAAGTTTCAGGCGTCAGAATACGGTGACCCAAAAAACGTTAAGAAAAGCTAATCAAAACAATACATGTACTCCAAAGTAATGCCAAATGAAAGTACAACTGGTTATGCAAAGAATAAACCCTCACATAGCTATGGAGACAGAAAGATAAAAGTTACTGTATGAATTTTGGGATGCGGGGAAGGAAAATATGAAAAAGGTCGCCGAGCATTAACGTATAAACTACCCTGCACCCTTAAAGACGTATTAAAATATTTCTGTACAGGGGGGGCATGGCCTGCAGGCATATGGAGTAGGACACTAGTTTGCTCAGCTCCACAGACCACCGGTCTATACAACGGCACACCGGTATATACTTACCCTACCTGGCTAAAAATCATCACGGATCCTCCTGGAGTCACCTTCGCCACGATGGTTCATGGTAGAAGGAAAAAGAGCCCCTTAAAACTAACTAAAGCCTTTCCTGCAGCTATGCAGGAGTCTCTCCTAGATGGCAGCCGTACTTCCTCCTCAGCAGTGCAGAAGGCCTTGCCGGCCATTCAAGAGCAGGTCACAGTGAGTACAGCAGTGGATGATGCAGAGACCCTGACTCCGATGAGAGTACCATCTATGCCCTCCACACCATGTTTCATTAATATTCCCCTGCAGTCCTCTTCAGGCACAGAGCACATTGAGTCCGTTAAACCCATCTCAGAGGCAGCCATGAAGACTTTATTCACAGACTTTAAGTTAGCCCTACAGGCTGAACTGAAAATGTTACTAGGAACTTTGCAGTCTGAACTTCAGTCTCTGGGAAACCGCACCTCACATGTGGAGGACAAAATGGCGGAGCTGACTGTGGCACATAACGAGTTAGTTGATGTTCATAATGATATGGAGGAGGAAGCAGAGGCCTTGAAATTAAAGATGGCTGACATAGAGGATCGGTCTCGCCGCAACAATGTACGGTTTAGGGGCACCTCGGAGTCAGTTAAAAATGAGGACATTATAACCTTCCTGATTACTTTGCTTTATTGCTGCCTGGCGCCAATTCTCAGGATCTGCTCATTGATAGAGCCCACAGGTTGCCTAAACCTAAAAACTTACCGAGTGAAGTACCTCGTGATATCATTGCGAGAATTCATTTTTACCACATCAAGGACAAAATTATGGCGGCATCTAGAAATCCTCCTGATTTACGTTTTAAGGAGATTGCCTTGTTCCCAGACCTCTCTGCGGCTACCTTGGCCCGAGGACGGTCATTTTCAACGATCACAAAAACCTTGCATCATAATGGAATCCCGTATAAGTGGGGGTTTCCGGTATGCCTCATCATTTCTCGTCATCGCTCTCAGGTTGTTGCCACCAGCCCTGAAGCGGCTCTCAAGATTTGTCAAGAATGGGACTTAAAAATTGCATCTCACAGCATACCAACGGGAAGAAGTCCTTTGCCTTCTGTTGTGGAGGAGAAGTGGGCGGTCGTGCAGAGGAAGAGGAGGCACTCCAGACGTCCTAAGGACTGATCTTTGTCTGAATTTTATCCTTTCACCCTTGAAATATATTTCTAGTGGGGTGTTTGGGGGAACCACGTGGGCCTTTGCCTGCGTGGTCCTCCTAAACACCCACACCCCTCTCCAGTGTGAGTCACCTTTATGCCAGGTGGGGTAATATGAGAGTCAGTTTTGACCGGCAAGGCACGTTTTGGGTACTCTTCCATCAATATTTTCTCCCCCAGGTCTAAGGGAGTACCCACTTAGGACGCACATTCTGTATTAGGTTGCTGTTTTTTCAGTGTATTTATTTGTTATTGTTTGTTTTATATTTGTCCAGTAGGTTTCGATCTGCCCACTACTAGTGCAGGATCGTTCCAAAATTCCACGTGGTACTCGGTGTTGCACTCCTCACTTCTTGTCGTCACTCTTGCATTTACAGCCAATTGGATTAGACACCATGAAATTTAAGGTACTGTCTTTAAATGTTAAAGGTCTAAACTCTCCTTATAAAAGGAGAGTTTCCGGCGCTGTTGAAAGAAGCCGAGACCTCCAACTCTGATATTATTTGTCTCCATGAGACACATTTAAACCAGAAGGATGCTCCTAGACTTTACCACAAGCGGTATCCGTCTCAGATTTTATCTCATGCAGTGCGGAAGAAGTGTGGAGTAGTAATACTAATTAAAGATACTCTAGCCTTCTCTATAGACCAAGAGATTTCTGACGTTGAGGGGAGATATGTCATTTTAGTATGTCATATTAATAATGTCCAGTATACAATTGTATATCTATATGCCCCTAATAAGAGACAATTACAATTCCTCCGTAAGGTCCTATCCAACTTGAGGAAGTGGCCAAAGGTCATGTCATGGTGTTGGGAGATTTTAACAAAGTAATTTGGCCCTCGATGGACTCTACTGTTCCTCAGACCGTGTTGGAACCAACACCTATAGTTGACATTCTGCAGTCCCACCAGCTTTTTGATGTGTGGAGACATCAGCACCCCTCTGAATTAGACTATACATTTTACTCTAATCCGCATCGAGTATATACTAGAATTGATTACGCCTTAGTGGACAGGTCCATTTTACAGAGAGTGAGTTCTTCCACTATTGGTATCCTGATGTGGTCTGATCATGCACTGGTCTCTATTGTGGTACAGGAACAGTACCCTTCTCGCCTTGATTCGGTTTGGAGACTTAATAACTTTCTCATACAACATCCTAAGTATACACCGGCCACTTCCTCGGCTCTCTCAGATTATTTTGACTTTAATGACAATGGCCAGGTTAGTGATATTGTATTATGGTGCGCTCACAAGGTTACTATACGTGGTCATTTTATTCAGCAAGCTTCTCAAGCTAAAAAACAGAGGATTCAACAGGAACAGGCCATACTTAGCCAATTAGAATCTCTACACAGGCTTAATAAGGCCTCACCCTGTCCTGATAGCTCTCAACAGATCTCTACCCTGTATGCTCAGTTGCACGACCTAAACATATAAAAATATGATCTTGGCGAGGCGTCTGAAAGCGCATATGACCAAGAGTCGCATTCCCTTTATTTTTAATGAATCGGGCTGTTCCCCAGCCTACTCAGCCGACTATTGTCGCTTACCTAGAGGCTGTCTCCCTCCCTTCAATATTGGACGCTCAAAAAGCCTCCTTTCTCTCCCCTTTTTCTTAGGAGGAGGTGTTGCAGGCGATTAAATCGTTGAAAATGCACAAATCTCCTGGAACTGACGGCATAACGAACTAATATTATAAAAGTAACAAAATCTTGCTTGCTCCCTATCTTACTCGCTTATTTAATTCTATAGCGGCATCTGGAGTGCCTCCAAGAGAAATGTTGGAAGCATTGGTAATTACGCTTCTTAAGCCAGGTAAATCTCCCGATACCCTGCCCAATTTTCGACCTATCTCCATGTTAAATACGGACTTGTAATTGTACGCCAAAGTCATCGCTGGTCGACTTATGGACATTCTACCTACCATTATCCGTAAGGATCAAGTGGGCTTTGTGAAAAGAAGGCAAACCTTGGATGGAACAAGGCATTTTATTGACATTATAGCCTTGGTCCACAGCCATCGGACGCCTTCTCTGCTCCTACCTCTGGACGCTAGTGACTGGCTGAACAGTCATGTGTATAACAGACGTGATGGCACATCATCTGTTCCAAAGGGGACCAAAAGCACCGTACCCACAGTGCTGGAACAGAAGTCAGAACATAATTTACAGGTAATTACACTTAAATAGTTTGCTCTGCATCTATTGGTTGAAGATCCACCTCACATACAGCCGTACCATGATACAGGTAAGGTTTAGTCTACAGATGCTCCATGGTTTTCATTATAAAAGGTAAATTTCGAAGCAGTGCTGGATTGGGCGCACAGTGGGCACTAGCAGCGAAAGATTGAACTGATTCATATAGAGGACTTTCTGGTTCTACTTTAAGATGTCTGTTTTCTTGACAGAAAAGTAGAGCTGCATCGTCCAAATGGGGGAGAGATGCGGGGTGCAGTGTGGGGGAGAGATGTGGGGTGTAGTGTGGGGTTGGGGGAGAGATGTAGGGTGCAGTGTGTGGGGGAGAGATGTGGGGTGTAGTGTGGAGGGAGAGATGTGAGGTGTAGTGTGGGGGGAGAGATGCGGGGTGCAGTGTGGGGGGAGAGATGCGGGGTGCAGTGTGGGGGAGAGATGTGGGGTATAGTGTGGGGTGGGGGGAGAGATGTAGGGTGCAGTTTGGGGGAGAGATGTGGGGTGTAGTGTGGAGGGAGAGATGTGAGGTGTAGTGTGGGGGGAGAGATGCGGGGTGCAGTGTGGGGGGAGAGATGCGGGGTGTAGTGTGGGGGGAGAGATGTGGGGTGTAGTGTGGGGGGAGAGATGTGGGGTGCAGTGTGGGGGAGAGATGCGGGGTGCAGTGCGGGGGGAAAGAGCAGGTGTAGTGTGTGGGGGGAGAGATGCGGGGTGCAGGCTGCATGCAAGAGGGTGGAATGGGGGTGCAGGCTGCGTGTGAGCAAGAGGGGGGAATGGGGGTGCAGGAGAGGCAGGTTAATTTAAGGTGAAATTGCCATGTTGGCACTTTGCGATAATTTAGTGGGCTTTGGGTTGCAGTTTGGGCACTCGGTCACTAAAAGGTTCGCCATCACTGTTATATAACTTGTTATATATTATATCTTATTCCTTTTGGGAAGATTATATCTGTTGTTCTAACCCTGACATCTCCAGAAGAAAAAAATAATGCTTGCAGGACATTTTTGTCCGTGATCTTAAACAGACTCTGCATCAGAAAATCTGAAAGGAGACTTCTACCTCTCACACAGATGTGAATATAGCCTCATAAGTCAAGAAATTTGAAAATGGTGCTCGCCCTTTTTGTTGTTTCTATTGATGTGTACACTCCATAACAGACATCTACACTATCAACTACAGATAAAGCCACATGGTTACAGATTTTAACTACAACAACAGTAATAAAATCCAGGAGGTAGGCACAAAGTGTAAACAGAAAAAGAAACTTGGATTGACCTACACAAAGTTCTAACTTTGTCTTCCTGATTTATGTATTCCATATAGGCAGTATAACAGTATATGTTGTTAAACATATATGGCATTTGAAAGTATGGCTTTAAGCGATTGCTCCTGAATCCTGCATGCACATTCAGTTCATATGCATGAGGGGAGTAAACCTCTGAAAACAGTGTCACGTAGTGTCTAAAAAATACTATGTTGCAGTGCCCATATTGTACTCCAATACTACAGCAAGATAGTGTAAAAATAATGCTGACCATATAACAGTGGCATACAGAGCACAAACTGCCAGAAAGTGCAAATATCTCAATAAGCACCACTACCACTGCATTGTCTGAGTATTACCACGTTTGTGTGCCCAAATTATATGGTAAAGTAAAACCAAAACAAAACTATGATACAGTACTTGAAAAGGCTGCCCAGGATATAACATTTTCCTTCAAACAGCAGAGAACAATTACAGCAGAAACACTAAAGCAACAGCTCAGCATTTTTATACCTTGATCGACCCCTTTAAATAATGCAATCATACAGAGCTAAAGAAATAATGAAATAAAGTGCTTACATTATATTGCAATATAGTGCCAAATGCCCCACCAAGGAGTCTGTCAGAAAGAAAATCGGTATCAAACTAATGGCAGTACCAAAGATACCTTTCTTATTCTGCATTGCAACTCCATTTTCAGTTTTATTCTTATGCAGATTAGCTGAAAAGGTCTTTGGGGGCGTTTCTACTTGACCCCCAACTGCCACCCACTTCTGCCCCCCATTGCTTGAGTGACATCTCCCACTTTGTCACACTTCGTCTGCAGTTAGTGGCGATTATCTGAAGAGGAGAGCAAAGCCCCCCGCAGGAGAAGAAATGCCCCTTAAAGCCCTTTTCAGCTAATTTGCATAAGTATAAAACACTGATTTTCATGAATGGATGTAAATGGAAGGTCATCCGTTTACATAGAGATAAATGTTAAAAAAAAATGATCCATCGCTGTCGATATGTTTTTTTTTAAGGGCACAAAAATGTAGCATATCATACTTTTGTGTCCATCAGAAAAAAAGGACAGAAACTGATCCAGTCTTTTTAACACTGATTTTCATGTAAACAGCTGGCCATCTATATGCATCCATTTTTGGTAATCATTAAACAGATGAAAAACATGATATGAATGGATCCTTAATCTCATAGTGTGACTAAATAATAGTGCAATACAGCACAGTACACTGTAAAAATAATACTTACGTTCAAATCAAATACTTACGCTCATTATTACCATATAGTATTTCCGTACAAAACCAACAAAGTACCACTACACAATGCATAAATTGGCATGTGAAGAATCCTAGAATGCCAAACTTGTACAACTATGCAAGCGCTGGTGTGGTCCCAGGAGTTGTCATATCCTAGGAATACCCTATGAATATACTATACAGTCCTGCTCATTGTTATTGGCACCCACGAAGTTTAAGTAAATAATGCGGAATATCTCCTGAAAAAAATGAATTAAGTGAAACAGCTTTTTTGTTTCGAGCACTTGTGTTAAATACAAAAGAAAAAATGATAAACAACAATTAAAAAAAACACAATGGGAAGGAAAAATAGAAAAACCTAAAGCTTGATGTGACACTGGTATTGGAACCCTTTACATTTAATATATGTGGAAACACATTTTAACTCGCCTGTGTTAAAACACAAATGAGAATCACCTGTGATAAATTGTCAGTGCCCATGTGACATGAATTAGCCAATGAATGATGACTTAAGTGTTTAAAAAAAAGCCACGTTAGGCCCTGTTCCTTTGTCACAATGATGAAGACAAAGGAGCTGTCTGAGGACATCAGAACTGCTATTATTAGCAAACACAAGACTTCCAAAGGGTATAAGGCCATCTCCAAAGACCTTGATATCCCTGTTTCAACAGTGCACAATGTTATTAAGAGTGTGAAAGAGGAAAATCGACAAGAGATGTCTTCGAAGGTTGGTGCAAATGGGGGAAAAAAACTCACATCAAACATCCAAAGACCTGAAGGCTAACTTGGAACAGTCTGGGGTCATGGTTTCAACAAGTACCATACGCCGCACACTAAACCAAGCAGAGCTTTATGGGCGAAGGCCAAGGAAAAAAACCATTGCTGAATAAAAGACATAAAAAGGACGACTGATCTTTGCCAAAGAGTATCTTGACAAACCACAATCCTTCTGGGAAAATGTTCTGTGGGCAAATGAAACAAAAATCGAGCTTTTTGGCAATGCAGAGCAACAGTTTGTTTACAGACAGAGCAATGAAGCTTATAAGGAAAAGAACACCCTACCAACAGTTAAGTATGGTGGAGGATCCATAATGCTGTGGGGTTGCTTTGCTGCGTCTGGTACTGGAGGCCTTGACCATATCACAGGAATCATGAAATCAGAGAATTATCAATAGATTTTAGAGCGAAATGTCCTACCCAGTGTAAGAAAACTTGGTTTGAGTCGAAGATCATAGGTCCTCCAGCAAGACAATGACCCAAAACAGACATCCAAAAGTACACAGGAATGGTTGAAAAAGAAAAAAATGGACTGTTTTAAAATGGCCAGCAATGAGTCCTGACCTCAATCCCATTGAAAATCTTTGGGGTGAGCTGAAATCTGCCACTGAGAAAAAGAACCCTGCAAACAGAGCTTGAATAAACTGCGAAGGAAGAGAGGGAGAAAATACCAGATGAGAAGTGCAAGAAGATTCTAGATGGCTACAAGAAACGTTTGGAGGCTCTCATCAATGCCAAAGGGTGTACAACCAAGTATTACTTAGGGGTGCCTTTATTGCTACACAAGCTGTTTAATCTGTTTCTTCTTTTAAATTACAACATGTAAGATGAAAAACAATATTTTATTGTTATATTACTTTGGACCACTAATTGAAAAAAACCTGAGGATATAACTTTGTACATTTACATTTATTTGTGAAGATATTGTACAGTCTATTAAAAAAATGAAGGGGTGAGCATCACTGCAAATGTTCCACATAGTCCTTTAAAGGAGTTTCCCAACATTTTTGAAAATTTGCAGAGCAGAAAGGTGTTTAAAAAAAGAAAAATATTCATACGAATCATCTTCCAAAGATTCCTCTGGTCTCAGGGGATTTAACCTTTGTTCACGTGAGTGCTCAGCCAATCACTGACCTCAGTGTTTATATGTGGATGAATGGCATTTGACTGCTTAAGCTAGTGACTGGCTGAACAGTCATGTGTATAACAGACGTGATGGCACATCATCTATTCCAAAGGGGACCAAAAGCACCGTACCCACAGTGCTGGAACAGAAGTCAGAACATAATTTACAGGTAATTACACTTAAATAGTTTGCTCTGCATCTATTGGTTGAAGATCCACCTCACATACAGCCGTACCATGATACCGGTAAGGTTTAGTCTACAGATGCTCCATGGTTTTCATTATAAAAGGTAAATTTCGAAGCAGTGCTGGATTGGGCGCACAGTGGGCACTAGCAGCGAAAGATTGAACTGATTCATATACAGTCATGGCCAAAAGTTTTGAGAATGACACAAATATTCTATTTTCACATGATCTGCTGCCCTCTGGTTTTTATGTGTGTTTGTCAGATGTTTTTATCACATACAGAAATATAATTGCATTCATATTATGAGTAACAGAAGCTTATATTGACAGTTAGAATGAGTTAATGCAGCAAGTCAATATTTGCAGTGTTGACCCTTCTTCTTCAGGACCTCTGCAATTCTCCCTGGCATGCTCTCAATCAACTTCTGGACCAAATCCTGACTGATAGCAGTCCATTCTTGCAGAATCAATGCTTTAATTTTGTCTGAATTTGTTGGTTTTTGTTTGTCCACCCGTCTCTTGATGATTGACCACAAGTTCTCAATGGGATTAAGATCTGGGGAGTTTCCAGGCCATGGACCCAAAATCTCTATGTTTTGTTCCCTGAGCCATTTAGTTATCACCTTTGCTTTATGGCAAGGTGCTCCATCATGCTGGAAAAGGCATTGTTGAGCGCCAAACTGCTCTTGGACGGTTGGGAGAAGTTGCTCTTGGAGGACATTCTGGTACCATTCTTTATTCATGGCTGTGTTTTTAGGCAAGACTGTGAGAGAGCCGATTCCCTTGGCTGAGAAGCAACCCCACACATGAATGGTTTCAGGATGCTTTACAGTTGGCATGAGACAAGACTGGTGGTAGCCCTCACCTCTTCTTCTCCGAATAAGCTGTTTTCCAGATGTTCCAAACAATCGAAAAGGGGATTCATCAGAGAAAATGACTTTACCCCAGTCCTCAGCAGTCCACTCCCTGTACCTTTTGCAGAATATCAGTCTGTCCCTGATGTTTTTTCTGGAGAGAAGTGGCTTCTTTGCTGCCCTCCTTGAGACCAGGCCTTGCTCCAAGAGTCTCCGCCTCACAGTGCGTGCAGATGCACTCACACCTGCCTGCTGCCATTCCTCAGCAAGCTCTGCACTGCTGGTAGCCCGATCCCACAGCTGAAACACTTTTAAGAGACGGTCCTGCCGCTTGCTGGTCTTTCTTGGGCGCCCTGGAGCCTTTTTGGCACCAATGGAACCTCTCTCCTTGAAGTTCTTGATGATGCGATAGATTGTTGACTGAGGTGCAATCTTTCTAGCTGCAATACTCTTCCCAGTTAGGCCATTTTTGTGCAGTGCAATGATGACTGCACGTGTTTCTTTAGAGATAACCATGGTTAACAGAAGAGAAACAATGATGGCAAGCACCAGCCTCCTTTTAAAGTGTCCAGTGGTGTCATTCTTACTTAATCTTGACAGATTGATCTCCAGCCCTGTCCTCATCAACACCCACACCTGTGTTAATGGAGCAATCACTGAAACGATGTTAGATGGTCCTTTTAAGGCAGGGCTGCAATGATGTTGAAATGTGTTTTGGGGGATAAAGTTCATTTTCTAGGCAAATATTGACTTTGCAAGTAATTGCTGTTAAGCTGATCACTCTTTATAACATTCTGGAGTATATGCAAATTGCCATTAGAAAAACTGAAGCAGTAGACTTTGTAAAAATTAATATTTGTATCATTCTCAAAACTTTTGGCCATGACTGTAGAGGACTTTCTGGTTCTACTTCAAGATGTCTGTTTTCTTGACAGAAAAGTAGAGCTGTTCAATTTCAGCAACTTACTCCTTTCTTGTCCAAATGTAGCACAACACAACTAAACGAAAAAGACTAGATAAAATTAACAAATAGCACTGAATAGTATACAGTCATGGCCAAAAGTTTTGAGAATGATACAAATATTAATTTTTACAAAGTCTACTGCTTCAGTTTTTCTAATGGCAATTTGCATATACTCCAGAATGTTATAAAGAGTGATCAGCTTAACAGCAATTACTTGCAAAGTCAATATTTGCCTAGAAAATGAACTTTATCCCCCAAAACATATTTCAACATCATTGCAGCCCTGCCTTAAAAGGACCACCTAACATCGTTTCAGTGATTGCTCCATTAACACAGGTGTGGGTGTTGATGAGGACAGGGCTGGAGATCAATCTGTCATGATTAAGTAAGAATGACACCACTGGACACTTTAAAAGGAGGCTGGTGCTTGCCATCATTGTTTCTCTTCTGTTAACCATGGTTATCTCTAAAGAAACAAGTGCAGTCATCATTGCACTGCACAAAAGTGGCCTAACTGGGAAGAGTATTGCAGCTAGAAAGATTGCACCTTAGTCAACAATCTATCGCATCATCAAGAACTTCAAGGAGAGAGGTTCCATTGGTGCCAAAAAGGCTTCAGGGCGCCCAAGAAAGACCAGCAAGCGGCAGGACCGTCTCTTAAAAGTGTTTCAGCTGCGGGATCGGGCTACCAGCAGTGCAGAGCTTGCTGAGGAATGGCAGCAGGCAGGTGTGAGTGCATCTGCACGCACTGTGAGGCGGAGACTCTTGGAGCAAGGCTTGGTCTCAAGGAGGGCAGCAAAGAAGCCACTTCTCTGCAGAAAAAACATCAGGGACAGACTGATATTCTGCAAAAGGTACAGGGAGTGGACTGCTGAGGACTGGGGTAAAGTCATTTTCTCTGATGAATCCCCTTTTCGATTGTTTGGAACATCTGGAAAACAGCTTATTCGGAGAAGAAGAGGTGAGCGCTACCACCAGTCTTGTCTCATGCCAACTGTAAAGCATCCTGAAACCATTCATGTGTGGGGTTGCTTCTCAGCCAAGGGAATCGGCTCTCTCACAGTCTTGCCTAAAAACACAGCCATGAATAAAGAATGGTACCAGAATGTCCTCCAAGAGCAACTTCTCCCAACCGTCCAAGAGCAGTTTGGCGCTCAACAATGCCTTTTCCAGCATGATGGAGCACCTTGCCATAAAGCAAAGGTGATAACTAAATGGCTCAGGGAACAAAACATAGAGATTTTGGGTCCATGGCCTGGAAACTCCCCAGATCTTAATCCCATTGAGAACTTGAGGTCAATCATCAAGAGACGGGTGGACAAACAAAAAACAACAAATTCAGACAAAATTAAAGCATTGATTCTGCAAGAATGGACTGCTATCAGTCAGGATTTGGTCCAGAAGTTGATTGAGAGCATGCCAGGGAGAATTGTAGAGGTCCTGAAGAAGAAGGGTCAACACTGCAAATATTGACTTGCTGCATTAACTCATTCTAACTGTCAATATAAGCTTCTGTTACTCATAATATGAATGCAATTATATTTCTGTATGTGATAAAAACATCTGACAAACACACATAAAAACCAGAGGGCAGCAGATCATGTGAAAATAGAATATTTGTGTCATTCTCAAAACTTTTGGCCATGACTGTACAATATTTATGGAGTAATCAATAAAACATTGCAAAGTATAAGGCAACAACTTCACGGTAAACTTATATTTAGCAGCAAAGATTGATCATAGTGCATCTGAATGTCACAAGAAGCTGTTTCCATTAACATTTACAGGATCAAGCTCCACAGATGACTCAGCCGCTGGCTTGGAATACAGTTTGTTGAACTGTTTGCCAATAGTCAGCCATCACTGCAACTTGTAACGCTGAGACAATAATGTACTTTCAAAGGATTAAAAAAATAATACTTTCTTATGCTTAAATAAGATTTTTTCTTCTTATAACTATGTCTTCAGTCAGAACTACCTGGTGACCAGTTCCCACCAACTGCGGTACTCTAGATAGATGTCAGCCAAATAGATAATGGTCCCTGTTCAAACTGTAACTGGTGATCATGTAATATGTATTTCCACTGAGTATGTAAGAGCAGGAGCTGCAACAGTTCTCCTCCCTGTTTCATGGAGGGAGTCCCAAGACACTTATCTACAATATCATTATGTCCTAATAGGGCTTATGGACAGAAGTTCTCTTGATAGGACATCTCCTTTCATGAGAAAGTAAGTCCATCATAATGTATTTTATACATTAATTGACATTTTTAATGCAGCCATTTCCAATAACAGAGGCTATGAGGAAAAGTATATACAGAGTTATAAAGGACACTTACATCAAATTAGTTGCATTTATATATAATCCATGTCTCCATATCTATTCCAAATGTTATTCCTTTATAAATATAGATGCATATATGAATTTAATAAGCACAGAATGAACAAGACATGGATTGACAAGCTTTTACATACTGCTGAAAAATTTAGATTGAGCTTGTCTCTGTTAAATGCTTCACTCCACAATGAGTCCCTAAGATCTCATGCAGCACTGCACATGTAGGACAGTCAAAAAGTGCAAGTTATATTAAAAAAGGGAGGGTTAAAGCAGAGAGGCAACAAGACTAAAAGCAAACATGGTAGTCTAGACAATCACATAAAACATTATATTTTTAGCTGAGAAAAATGATAAAGATGGCAACAAGGATATGGCTTGATAATTACAATACTGCAAGAATTACTGCCATATGTACAGTGGCTTGCAAAAGTATTCATACCCCTTGAACTTTTTCACATTTTGTCACCCTACAACCACAAACTTAAATGTATTTTATTGAGATTTTAAGTGATAGACCAACACAAAGTAGCGCATAATTGTGAAGTGGAATGAAAATGATACATGGCTTTCAAAATTATAACCAAATAAAAATCTGAAAAGTGTGACAATCAAACGTATTCAGTCCCCCTATACTCTGATACCCCTAAATAAACTCAAGCAGAGACCAGCTGTGTGTAATTTAGTCTCAGTATAAATACACCTGTTCTGTGAAGGCCTCAGTGGTTTGTTAGAGAACACTAGTGAACAAACAGCATCATGAAGACCAAGGAACTCACCAGACAGGTCAGAGATAAAGTTGTGGAGAAGTTTAAAGCAGGGATAGGTTATAAAACATATCCCAAGCTTTGAGCATTCCAAAGAGCACTGTTCAATTCACCATCCAAAAAAGAAAAAAGCATTCTACAACTGGAAACCTACTAAGACATGGCCGTCCACCTAAACTGACAGATCGAGCAAGGAGAACACTGGTCAGAGAAGCAGCCAAGAGGCCCATGGTTACTCTGGAGGACCTGCAGAAATCCACAGCTCAGGTGGGAGAATCTGTCCACAGGACAACTAGAAGTCGTGCACTCCACAAATCTGCAAATCTGGCCTTTATGGAAGAATGGCAAGAAGAAAACCATTGTTGAAAGAAAGATCTAAGAAGTGCCATTTGCAGTTTGCCACAAGACATATAGAGGACACAGCAAACATGTGGAAGAAGGTGCTCTGGTCAGATGAGACCAAGGTTGAACTTTTTGGCCTAAATACAAAGCACTATGTGTCGTGGAAAAGTAAAACTGCTCCTCACCCTGAACACACCACTGTGAAACATGGTGGTAGCAGCATCATGCTGTGGGGAAGCTTTTCTTCAGCAGGGCAGGGAAGCTGATCAGAGTTGATGGGAAGATGTATGGAGCCAAATACAGGGCAATCCTGGAAGAAAACCTGTTGGAGGCTGGAGACTTGAGACTGGGAAGGAGATTCACCTTTCAGCAAGACAATGACCCTAAACATACAGCCAGAGCTACAGTGGAATGGTTTAGATCAAAGAATATTCATGTGTTAGAATGACCCAGTCAAAGTCCAGACCTAAATCCCATTGAGCATCTGTGGCAAGACATGAAAATTGCTGTTCACAGACGCTCTCCATCCAATCTGGCTGAGCTTGAGCTATTTTGCAAAGAAGAATGGGCAAAAATCTCAGTCTCCAGATGTGCAAAGCTGGTAGAGACATACCCCAAAAGACTTGCAGCTGTAATTGCAGCGAAAGGTGGCTCTACAAAGTATTGATATAGGGGGGCTGAATACTTTTGTACGTCACACTTTTCAGATTTTTATTTGATTAAAATTTTGAAAACCATGTGTCATTTTCGCTCCACTTCACAATTATGTGCTACTTTGTGTTGGTCTATCACTTGAAATCTCAAGAAAATACATTTAAGTTTGTGGTTGTAGGGTGACAAAATGTGAAAAAGTTCAAGGGGTATGGATACTTTTGCAAGCCACTGTGATTGCCAATATAGTAGGGCCAGAAAAAGGTATACATGAGACCATGCTAATGTGACTAGGAGTGCTAACACAATATTCATAAAAAGGCCACAGGGGAGAGAGGAAGCAGCTATTATATGAAACACAAAGAAAGAAATGGCTGTTAGATACAGTACTTAGAAATGTATATTATCAGTATGTGATAAATTTAATCTGCAACCAAGGACAAACCAGCTCTAACCAACTTGAACCACTGCAGGAGGCTCCCCACTGTGGGTTAGAGCTGATGCTTTGCCCTTCCTAGTAATCGTCCTTTTGAATAGAGGTCCCCTGAGGATTGGCTCCAAGGGCCATGAAATATGTAGGGGTATCCAAGGAAAGTTTATTGAGGGACAGTTCTGTGGGACTGCACTTGTAAGGGCAGGAGTTTTTTGGGGGCTAGGGCCAGCATAAACAGAGGCCCTGCAGGGATTGACGTGTCATGATTGACCTCTGCCCTAAAAACACACTGTGGGTAAGATTCAACCATTGTTTATCCATATGGTAATCTGATATTTACGTGTTTATACACTTAAGCGTTTCTTCACCTGCCCTGTGTGAATTGAGATATCTATGAGCTTTTTTGATATGCTTGTTTTTAAATTTGGTTTCTCTATTGGTCTATTTTTAGATCACTCTTAGTAAAAGTTAAGTTTTATATTTGTATTAATGCTGATACACACACATAAACTCACAAGTAAGTAAAAGCTCCTCAGCTTGTGGGAAATTTATCAAGCCCTGCAGTCCAGAAATCTGGTATAAAAAGTTGCAAAATGGGGTTTCGCAATTTGTTGCTAAAATTTAGTTACATTTTTCAACATTGTGTGATGTTTGATAAATCTGATATATCTTTGTCTACTGAGAGATATAACATGAGAGTAAAGTGTAAGCTAAGGCCCCACTTGGCGGGCTGCAGCAAAATGTGCTGCAGGAAAAACCGCGGTGAAAATGCTTTTCACCGAAAGTCCACAGAGGTGGGTCCCTGGCCTCAAAGTCTCTTTTAAAAAAATATTTTCAAAAATCCATTTTGTACAAAGATCTGCTACTTTTTACTGCTTTATGGCGCATGCGCACTTGGTTTTTGCTAGAGTGGACATGGCCTCACCCAGCCTGGCAAAATTATTATAATTTACACCAGAAAATGGCTGAAATTTACATATCCTCCTAGCTGATGTAGGTTTGAGTTTCTGGTGCATGGAGGGCCAGAGAAGCTCCTAATTTATTAAAAGGCAACACCAGTCTTACTAAATGTATCCCCTCTAATGTTGTTACTTACTCCAAATGTATCACATTTTGAACACATTTCATAAATATGGCACATCTTTAAATCTAACACTGGAAATGGAGATGTTACTCTATTTTATATGCCTCCCCCTACTTGAATGAGATTGTAACAATTTTAGTCACCTCAGCTTGCCAGGCTAACCGGGGATACTTTCCCACCCTATTTCAAAAATACATTAAGCAGAGTAAAAATACATAATGTTAATTTTTTTTGTGTGCAAATCAGTCCATAAAATCACTAAATCCTAGTTACAAAACGTTTGACACCAGAATTCTGTTTTGCAGGTCTTAATAAATTCCCTTCATAATCTCTGGGTTTAACAACATTGACATTACACTTCATAGTTCCATACGTATATATTTGCAATAGTCATACTACTAATTGTACTCTTTATCCACTCAAAGGGATAGCACTAACATTGCTTATTCATAAAGTGAATCACTCATTTCTACAAAAGTAGCTACAGAACGCAGCTAAAAAATGCTGCAGAAACACATTGCGTTTTTTCCACAGTGTTTTTCATTGCGTTTTTTCTTGCATTTCTCTTTGCAGTTTTTCTTGCTCTATTAAATCTATAGGGAAAACCCAAGCGTTTCCACAGGTAAAATTGATATGCTGCGTTTTTGAAAATGCAGCTTTTCCGCAGTGTTTTTTTTTCTGCAATGTGTGGATGGGATTCACTCTGCTTGTAATATAAGACTAAGGCCCCATGTAGCGAGCCGCAGCCAAAAAATGCTGCGAAAAAGACTGCGGCAGAAACGCATTGCGTTTTTTTCTGCTGCACTTTTCACAGAAAGTCAACAGTTTTCCTCTGCAGACTTTCTGTCCCTATTATAATTATACAGAAAATGCCAGCGTTTCCGAAGGTATAATTGACATGCTGCGATTTACAAAAACACTTTTGTAACAGTTTTTGAAATCGCAGCATTTCTGCTTCAGATATTTTTTCTGCAATATTCTGGCTAATCCCATCCACACATTGCATAACGAGTGAAAGTAGTCTATATTAAAAAAAAAAAAAAAAAAAAAAAAAAGCTTACCAATTACATTTAAGTCCACTGTAAATGCAGCAGCCGAATCCTTGCTCTTACTGATCAAAGGTCAGTTGGTCACATGGTAACTGTGCACAGGTCACCACTGAGGTCAGTAATTGGCTGAAGTGGTGATCTGAGCACAAACAGAATGTCATGATGAAAGGTGAGTTATCTCTTATTGATTTCTAAAGACTATTTCCATAGGTATATAGGTAATTATATGGAGTAGGACAACCCCTTTAATGAGAATATTACTTATAACTCAGCTAAATACAATGTCCTACATTTATTTATGCGTTGTCGGTAACAATACATTTTTCTTGCCCACATAAAGGATGCTATCCGCCGACAAATGAGCGTTTGCAGCGACATCCCCAGCACTGAATGCTGTTATGTTGTGACCATAACACCATGTGGCTGCACCACCAGGGCCTTACAGGGGTTGTCCAGGATATTTTTAATTTTTTTTTATTTTAGGCTGGGGAAGGTGAAAAAAAAAACCAAAAAAAAAACATACTCACCTGTACCCGATGCTCCGGAGTCTCCTAACGCAGTCTGGTCCTGCTACTGCCATATTTTCTTTTACAAACGTCACAACCAGCGAAAACTTCCGACAAAAGAAGAAAGTGAAGCAGCAGGACCGGACTGCATTGGGAGAAAACGGTTCACCCGGGACACATATTTTTTTTTTTTTTTTTTATCCTGGACAACCTCTTTAAATTAAAACTAAGGAAAACAAGTAGTCTTGTATAGTAATGAGAAAGTAGTAAAGAGTTACAGTAGTCAAGGTGAGCCATGATTATGTCCTGGATTGGTGTTTAAGTGGTATCAATAGTTAGGCAAGTAGACTATTTTTAAGTTTTAAATAATATCATTAACATATACAAATGTAAATTATTTTAATGAGCAAAACAGGCTAAAAGACAATAAAAACGCACAAAAGAGAAGTATGGATGAATATCATTAATGACAAATAAGTTAAGATCAATCAGTGGGAAACAATAAAAAGACAATGCCAAATAATCAAAAACACAAAGGAATAAAGATGACTAAATGCAGAAAAAAAAGCTCATCTTTAGAAAGCATGAAATTATATGTACTGATGTCAATGCACTCTCTGCCTTTATGCATAAATCCATAATAATTAGGCTACATTGCCATGACGAAGTGTTAAGACTTGTTTCCAGAGGTGATGTCATTGACAATAAAAGTTTTTATATTCTATTCTGTCAGGTGACAAGATTGATAAAAGTCTTCCTTTGTCTCAGTAAGAGGTTAAATTTACATTTTACACTATTTGAAGATTATAAAATAGGAGTTGACCAGAATGCCATCATTCTTCCAGATGTCCCAAACTGTTTGAATGGGGTTTCAATATACAAAATAACTTTACCCCACTCCTCTGTAGTCCAATCCTTGTACTTCATGCAGAATGTCTGTCTGTCCTTGATGTTTTTCTTAAAGAGAAGTGGCTTCTGGAAGAATGATTGGAGAGGAAAAGGTGAGTGCTACCATGATTCCTGTGTCACGCCAACAACAGAGCATCCTGATACTATTGATGTGTGGTGTTGCTTTCATCAATCATAATTTTGCCAAAGAACACTGCCATGAATAAAGAATGACATAACCTCCAATAGAAACTTTTCCAACCATTGAGGAGCAATTTGGTGGTGATGGAGCACCACGAACTCAAAAAGTGGGTGAACAGACAAAAATACAGAAATTGTCAAAAATTTCAAGCACTGACTGGATTCGGCCCAGAAGCTGATATCCAGCATACCAGGACAAATTGCAGAATTTTTGAAAAATAAGGGTCAACACTGTAAATATTAAGCCTTTAAATAAATGTGACGTATTCATCAATAAAAGTGTAAAAACGTATAAAATGCATATAATTGAACTTCAGTATACCATAGAAACATCTGTGTAACAGACCTAAAAATACTGAAGCAGTAAGGCTAGGTTCAGACTTGCGCCGGGCTCTTCGTTGTTTGGGACCGCATAGACTTTAATGAGGTCCGCTGGGTTTACCCGGTTTTATACTGAAATCGATGTAGAGAAAACCACCACCTATATTCGTCGGAATCTGCGGAGGAGGATTCTATGGAAAATTTTAAATTTGTGTCAGTCTCAAAACATTTAACTGCGACAGTTACCAGAGGTATGAGAGTATAGGAATGTATGCTGCTTAAATGGTACCTGAACTTGAAGACCCATCTCTGGGACCAGAAATTAGATAATTATAACAAACTGCAATGTTACTTTAGTATTAATGCTGCAGCTCTCCTCTAGAGGAAAGAATCTGTATACTTATGCGCAGGAACAACTGACTATAAGGGGCCATTCAGACATCGGAAAATGAAGAAGAATTTGAGGTTTTCTAACTAGGCCTTGATGAATGGTCCTAAACATCGGGTAGTGTTGGGCCATGGACTGATCAAGTAGAACGCTTCGTTTTTTCAGTGTCCTGCTCTGATCTTTGCCTCCCATTGAAAACAAAAGAAGGCAGAATCAGGGTGGAATTCAGATTCCACTGTGTGAACTAGGCCTAAGATCTCCTACACTAGCTTGATATCTGCAAGAAGAACCTTCTTTCCCTGTGTATTAAGCTGCTGGAACCTAGAGTCTAAGCTTCATAGCATTCTATAATAATGGGAGGCCCAGCCTCCCTATGGGACTATTGTCCGATGTTGAGAACATGATTACAGTACTGTACAGTAGTCCCACAACAACCTCATTTTTATTTATATAAAGAGTCCATAAGACAGGTTTTAAAAATGAGAACTAGGTGGGTCTATTACCTCTGGAGCCACCACCATTGCCAGAAACAATGCCGAGGGCAGAGAATAGGGGAACATAGAAAAGAAGTGTTACCCCTTCTTTCAGTCTGCTTTTCTCAGAGGACGAACTCTGCCACTCTCTGCTGTTTTCCGATTCAGAGGCTTCAGTGATGATATCAAGGACCCCCAAGTGCCTGCTGCAGCCAATCACTGGCCTCAACCATCACATGCAGTAGTCAGTCACATTAGGACTGCAGTGCTGGATTTTCTGCTGTTATGAAGTAACCAACTATGGCCTCTGAGGCCAGCAACTGACACACAGCTATTGAATAGGACTATGATACCACCAAGGGGATGGTGTGAGAAAGAAGAGGTAACATTTTTTTTTATTTATCACCATTCCTTGCCCTTCGCCATTTTTTTCTTTTTTTGCGTGGAAAAGTCCCTTTAAGTAGTACTTTTAATTATTGTTATTTAAAATTATTAATCAAACTTTGTATGATAGAAATAAATATCTAAACATGGTCTGAAAATGATACTGTACGAGAAGTCTGATCTTCCACTCTCATGTCAAATATAATACATGTTTTAAAATGAAAATGCGCTGTTTCACATTCACTTTTATGGGTCCCCATGGGAGCCATTTAGTAGCACTTTTCTATTCAAAAAGCACAGCTATGAATTGAACTGAAAGTTAATATGAAGAAAACACCATCTTGGTAGGGAAGTTTTATTATATAACTCACTGCCAAGATTATAGATAACATATCAAGTTACATTTCTCATTGTATTGTTACATCATGTTTATCTTGAAACACATTGCTAATTTGGTAAAAAGAAAAAAATACTAATTTTGATTTCTCTCTCATGAATAAAGGCAGAATGATATTCGCTTCTCTTTATCATCACAAGCATCTGATAATTTAGGTTGGTACATAACTTTCTGTTTATTGCCTCTTTGAAAATTCCAGATTACAGAGACTGCAACACAAACTGAATATTTTCCAATAAGAAACCAGGTTAAGTGTGACAGACATGGGCATACAAACTCCCAAGACTTTGTTTGCTATTGGTAAACAATGAGTTGGCAGACTTAAAGGGATTGTTTAGCTTCAGCAAATAAATCTTTTTGTAATTCAGGCCTGAATTCTACTTCATTATGACAACTTGTACAGTATATTTATGCGGCTTTAACTGATATGTCAAATCATGGAATATTTATACAATTTATTAAATAAGTAAGCTCAGAAAAAAATCCGGACTACTATCCATTTTTCATGTATACACTTAAGTTGTCTGGAGGGGTTCCGTCAGTATCCTATGGAAATTGTGCACCCATCTGCATCCTCTGGAGAGTGCTGCTCGCACACACAATAGAGGTTTTGGAGTACATTGGGTGGGTATAAGGGTGTCAGAATATGGCGACTTTTATAAAAAAAAAGAAAATTTTTTTTTAGATTTTTGGTAAGGGGTTAAAATGTAAATAAAACTATATAAATTTAGTATCCCTGGAATCATACCGAAACCTAGAATACAGGAGACCTTTCTCCCCCCCCCCCCCCCCCCCCCAAAAAAAAAACCAACCAACAACCCCCCACCACACCCCTTCTCCCCCCCCCCCCCCCCCCTTTTTTTTTTTTCCCCCCCCCCCCACATTTTAAAAAAAAAAAAAAAACAACAAAAAAAAAAAAAACACCCCCCCCCCCCACACACCCCCCCCACGCCCCCCCGCGCCCAAAAAAAAAAAAATTTGGGGGGGGGGGGGGGGGGGGGGCCAAAACCAAAAACCAAAAATCCCCCCCGGGGGGAGGGGTTAAAAGGCATAAAGTTGGGGGCGTGGCCTGGACGCGCATGGAGTAGCACGCGCGCAGGTCCTTCTCCGCTCCTCCGCTCGCTACTGAGACCCGTGGACCCCTCAGCAGGCGCAGTATGGGCAAGCGCTTACCGAGGAAGGTGGCCCCGGGCACCCCAGCGCCCGTGGAGAGGTCTGGGGGGGCCACCCTGGACGCCTTTCTGGCCCAGCGGCCTTCTCTACCGGGCCAGGCTGCTGCGGGGCGGCCATCTTGGATTTCCTCCGCTCTCCAGGCACAGGGGTCGCAGCGCAGCTTCTCTCCTCCCGCGCTCCCCCTGTCAGCCAGCGGAGCGCCGCTTCAACAGAGATCCCTGTCGGCGCCTGGGCAACCCAGAGTTTCCCCAGCACGAGTACTCCCACAGTCTCCTCACCCTGGGATGTCCCAGCAACTACATTCTGCTTCACCAGCACTCCTGGCAGAGCGGCATGAGAGGACCCCGGATGTCTCCAGCTTCTCAAGGAGTTCTGAGGTCAGTGGCTCTGCTCCCTCCTACACCGCTGATGAGTTGCAGCCTGTGGCCACAGAGCTGGTCTCTGTGGCCCCCCATCTACTATCTTCCCCCATCGCCCCTCCCCTCCATAGCTCAGGGGGGGATGGCGCGGTGGAAGGCGCTGGCGTAGGGGCTCCTCCGCCCCACACTCCCAAGGATTATGCCTCCCCCCCTCCAGTCCTGCACCCCCAGAGCTGCATTCCAGGCCCATCTTCAGCACCATCATCCATGGCGGACCTTCTTCTTCAACTTCCTACTAAACAAGACCTTAAAAGTATGGTTGCGGAAATCACAGCGTCCTTCCGATCTGAAATTGCTACCCTCCGCACTGATTTACACTCCATTGCTAACCGAATGGACACGCTGGAGAATGACCATGACACTACCAGAGACTATGTTGCCTCACTGCATGATACTACCACTGAACAGGGTTCAGCTATACGGGACATGCAACGCCACTTGGAGGATCTTGACAACAGGGGCCGGCGCAACAATATACGCATCAAGGGACTCCCAGAGGCTGACCAATCTGAGGATCTGCCTGTTCTGCTGGAGGCTGTCTTCAACACTATACTGCAGGAGCCCCCGTCCCACAAAATTAAGTTTGATAGGGCACATCGAGCCCTTCGACCCAGAGGATCTTCCGCCACACCCCGTGATGTCATCTGCTGCCTCCACGACTTCACCCTTAAAGAGGCTATAATGAGCAAAGTGCGCAAACTCAAAGACTTCGAGTTTCAGGGAGCTCCACTACAATTCTATCAGGATCTGTCGCTAATCACCCTCCAGAAACGCCGCCATCTCCGACCCCTCCTCCAGATTCTTCAGGAGCACCAAATTCCTTACCGGTGGGGATTTCCGTTTGCTCTCATTGCTCGTAGGGATGGTCGCTCCGCTACGCTTCGCTCCTTTGCGGATTTGCCTCTCTTCTGTGACCTATTGGATGTTCCCCTGCCGGATTTAACAGACTGGGAGCTATTCTCTCCACCCCCTCCCCCACCACCGGTTTGGCAACGATTGGAGCCCAGACGACGTCATGCATCCTCCGCGGTGGTGACCACTCGGAGGCCCCGGCTGGAGACTGATCCCTGAGGAGGCTGCCCCCCCTTGAGACGTTCTCCCTTTTCTCGGTGGTGCTTTGGAATCTGCATGCCTTAATGTTATGTTTGCTTCTTTTTTTTTCTTTTTTTAGGTCTACGGGTCTCATCTATTATGCTTATTATTGGATTGTTTTAGCGGAGTGGGGCGGGGTGGGGTTCCGGTGACTCCCCTTCCTTCCTTCTTTTTACTGGTGGTTGGGGATCCACCGCCTCCCCTCCGACCTCCTGTCCACGCTCTCCCCCCTAAGGGGATACTTGGACTGTGCGGCCATTGATCCTGATTGGACCTCTGGCTGCCCTCATTGGTCCCCAGGCGAGTGACTTAGCCTCGCCCACAAAGTATTGTTTAACTGTTTTTATTTTTACTTTGTCATTTATGATGTCTTTTGCCTCCCTCCCTCCCTCTCTTTCCCCCCCCCCCCTCCCTGATCTAGAGACCCTGCCTCGACTTTGGGTTCCTGTTTGTGGATTGCCCTTTTGCCTCTCCGAGGGAAACTTGCCAGCGTCATGTGAGATGGGTGAGCTTATTGCAATCCGCCACTGTCCTCCAATCCTGGGTCCCAATGGTTAGGTGCGTGACAATTAATGTCAAGGGCCTGGGTTCCAACATTAAAAGGCGCCATGTCCTTAGAGAACTCCGCTCCTTACGAGCGGATGTGGCGTTTCTTCAGGAGACTCATTTTGACCGCGCTGGTACTTTTGCCTTCGCTAAGCATTATTTTCCCGTAGCTTTTTCAGCCTTCCACAATCGACGCAGAGCTGGGGTGGCTATCCTTCTTTCTCGATCCTGCCCAATTACAGTGACGACTTCCCACATAGACCCAGGTGGCCGGTTTGTTATCTTGGAGGGGCTCCTTTATGGTGCCCCGATTGTTTTATGCAATGTCTATGCCCCCAATTCAGCACAGATCCCGTTCTTGCGCCGGGTATTCTCCCGTCTGCGCGCTCTCCCACCATCAGCTTGGCTGGTGGGGGGAGACTTTAACATGGTCTTCTCTGAACGGGCGGATCGTCTGGCGTTACCCCAGGGCCCAACCCCCCATAGGTTGGCCCAACTTGCAAGGGAGTTCCGCAGGCTGATCCGCGCCCACTCTTTGTATGACCTTTGGCGAGTGGACAATCCTACGGCGCGCTCCTACACCTTCTTTTCTCACCCTCATAACACTCACACCCGCATTGACTACTTCTTTGGAAATGCTCCCGCTCTTCGTTTGCTTAGGGACACGAACATTGGCCCTCTCACCTGGTCTGATCATGCCCCAGTCGTGGTTACCTTATCTACGACTCCAGTGCCTACTCGCCAATGTCATTGGCGTCTTAACGAAACACTGCTCAATTCGCCGACCTCCCTCGAGACCCTGCGCACACACTTGATAGATTATTTTAGGGACAACTTAGGCTCGGTAGACTCTCTTGCCATTCTCTGGGAAGCCCATAAGGCGGTCATGAGAGGATGCTGTATCGCATTGGCTTCTAGGCTTAAAAGGGACAGACAGGCCCAGGAACAGCTCCTCCAAGCCCGTATTCGGTCCCTTACGACGACTTTGGCAGCGCATCCATCCCTGGGGGTTCTTCGCCGTTTGGTCCTGGCCCGGGCGGACCTCCGTGATTTGGAGACCCGCCATGTGGAACGACTTCTCCTTTATACCCGTCAGCGGTTTTTTGAACGAGGTAATAAATCTCATACCCTCCTGGCAGGAACCCTCAGGGATCATCGGGCCTCTTCCACACCACACTCTGTCCGTGACCCCGCGGGTACTCTTCAACATCACCCTGATGCTGTGGCGCTGGCGTTCCACTCTTACTACTCTAAGCTGTATGACTTACCCCCCCCACGAGCACTACTCCCTGGGGATGACTCAACACTACTGGAAGACTATTTAAAGGATTGTTGTCTCCCACGCCTTCCTCCTGAGGCCCTAACCTCCCTGAACACCCCCATCACCAGGGAGGAACTAGAAGGGGTCCTGAGGGACCTCCCAAATGGGAAAGCCCCAGGCCCAGATGGGTTCACTTACAATTATTATAAGGTTTTCCAGGGTGAACTCTCTGCTCATCTATTGTCCCTCTTCAATTCCTTCCTTTCAGGTTCCCCTATACCCCCGACTATGCTCTCTTCACTACTCACATTGGTCCCTAAACCGGGTAAGGACTTGCAGGATTGTGCTAACTACCGACCGATTGCTTTGCTGAACACGGACCTGAAACTTTTCACCAAACTCTTAGCCAATAGACTGAATGCTTGGCTCCCTCTGCTTGTCCATAAGGACCAGGTGGGATTCATCCCCTGTCGTCAGGGTGGTGACAACACCAGGAGGACTGTGGATTTGGTGGAGGTGGCCAATCATTATTCTACCCCGGCCCTTCTCTTGAGCCTGGACGCTGAAAAGGCTTTTGACCGCATAAATTGGTCGTTTATGCATACTACGCTTAAGGCGTTCGGGCTTACGGGACCTTTTCTCACAGCTATCCAGGCCCTTTACTCCTTACCCTCAGCAGCAATCAAGCTTCCCCATGCATCTTCGCCCTCCTTCCCTATTCGAAATGGCACTAGGCAGGGTTGCCCCCTGTCACCCATCATATTTGCCCTCTGCATTGAACCGCTAGCGGCCAAGATTAGGCGAGACCCTAATATCAAGGGCATCATGGTCCAAGATAAGGAATTTAAGATATCTCTCTTTGCGGACGATGTACTCCTCACTCTCACCTCCCCTCATACTACCCTTCCAAACTTGCTGCGCTCGCTAGAGACCTATGGTGATCTCTCAGGGTATAAGGTGAACCCCGCGAAGACTGAGGCACTCCCACTTAACATCCCACGGGACCTTCTCCTTCTCCTCCGCAGTAATTACGATTTCCAGTGGCGGGAGTCCTCTATCCGCTACCTGGGAGTCCATATATCCACTTCCTATGCGACCCTCTACTCGGCAAACTACCCGCGGTTGTTTTGTGAGCTAAGAGCCCTATTGGACAAATGGCAACCCTTGCCTATCTCCCTTTTGGGGAGAATTGCTGCGGTCAAGATGACTCTCCTCCCGAAGCTACTGTATTTTTTCGAGACTCTCCCAGTCGCGATACCTCGGGGAGAATTACGGAACCTACAGAAAGCTATCTTCCAGTTTATCTGGAAAGCAAAACGACACCGAATACCTAGATCTGTTATGCTGGCGGATAGGGGGTCTGGGGGTATGGCTGTCCCACATCTGTTACATTATTACTGGGCGGCCCACTTACGCCATATCCCATTCTGGGCGGCTATGCCAGCATACACCAGATGGGTGCAGGTAGAGAAGCTATGGCTGGCACCCATGCATCCTAACGCGCTTCTGTGGGTCAGCTCCCCCCCACCCCCCCCCTGCCTCGTACCTGTTGGGCCCCATTCGGTTTACTAGATCTATCTGGTCTACCTGTTGTGCTAGATTCTCCCTGATGTCCCCGCGCTCATCTATGGTCTCCATACTATACAACCCCCTTCTCCCAGAGAGCCTGACTTCTGCCATGACTAAAGTGTGGTCTGAAGCTGGCCTTTACCGGATTGCTGATATGGTTGACCCTGGAACCTTGGAACTCAGGTCCTTTGCTTATCTTACAGCTAATCAAAACCTGCCAAGTACTGAATGGTTCCATTACTTGCAGGTGGTTCACTTTGTCCGCTCCCTCCATGGGTCTCTTAAGGTGTCACTCCCCACCGCTTTTGAAAAGATTTGCCGTGCAGGCACGTCCACTAGGGGCTTTATATCCTCTATTTACCAACTTCTTAACTCACAAACTACAGGCTCTCCTGTTAATCATCGCTATATGTTTAAATGGGAGGAGGCGGTGGGTAAACCCATCTCCCAGGAACAGTGGCGGATTGTATGGTCTCGGGCCCAGAAATCATCTCAGTGCATTACGTTTAGGGAAACGCAGTATAAGCTGTTGATGCATTGGTATCATACTCCGGCTCTCCTTCATACTTTAAACCCATTAGTTCCCCCATGGTGCTGGCGCTGTGGAGCTGCGGTGGGTACCCTGCACCATATCTTTTGGACGTGCCCTCTCATCCTCGGTTTTTGGAGGGAGGTCAGGACTCTGACGACTGCTCTCTTTTTGCAAGAGGTTCCTCTTGACCCTCTTCTTTATCTCCTGAACCTTCCCCCCAGACACCTGAGCAATAAGTCATCCAGGCTTTTCTTGCATCTTTGTACTGCAGCTAAAACTCTCATAGCTAGAAACTGGAAGAAGGTGAGTCCCCCATCTAGTCTTGAGCTTGTGGCTAGAATGAAGGATGTGAGGAGTCTTGAATACCTGACTGCTGGCCTACATAATTCACGGGAAGCCTTTGGGGCTATTTGGGCACCCTGGGACATGTATTGTACATTACAGGGTCTCTGATCTCTAGTCCTCTCCTTCCCTCCCCCCCCCTTCCCTTTGGTCCTACCCTTGTCTTCTTAATCCCTCCATTCCCCCCCTCCCTTGTTCACTGCTTAATTTAAATGCATATTGCTTAGGGGGAGGAGGCAGATAGCCTCTATTTACCTCAATGCTTCCTGTTTGTTTGATTATTATTGTTTTTTTGTTTTTTCTTTATTCCTTGTTAATGAAAAATTTTTCAATAAAATTACAGTTATATAAAAAAAAGAGTTTTTTATTTTTTTTGTTTTTGGGGGGGGGGGGGGGGGGGGGGGGTGGGGGGGTTGGGGGGGGGGGGGGGGGGCCCCCCCCCCCGGCCAAGCGCGGTTGGCCCTCTTGAAAGACCCCCCTGCTGGAAGCCCACAAAGCAGGAGAAGGCTATAAGAAGATAGCAAAGCGTTTTTAAGTTGTCCTTTCCTCAGTTCAATATGTAATTAAGAAATGGCAGTTACCAGGGACAGTGGAGGTCAAGATAAGGTCTGAAAGACCAAGAAACATTTCAGTGACAGCTGCTCGTAGGAATGCCATAATGCCAAATCAGAACCCCTGCTTAACTGCAAAAGACCTTCAGGAAGATTTGGCAGACTCTGGAATTGTGGTACATTGTACTATTGTTCAGTGATACCTGCACAAATACAGTGGGGAAAAAAAGTATTTAGTCAGCCACCAATTGTGCAAGTTCTCCCACTTAAAAAGATGAGAGAGGCCTGTAATTGACATCATAGGTAGACCTCAACTATGAGAGACAAAATGAGAAAACAAATCCAGAAAATCACATTGTCTGATTTTTAAAGAATTTATTTGCATATTATGGTGGAAAATAAGTATTTGGTCAATAACAAAAGTTCATCTCAATACTTTGTCATATATCCTTTGTTGGCAATGACAGAGGTCAAACGTTTTCTGTTAGTCTTCACAAGGTTGGCACACACTGTTGCTGGTATGTTGGCCCATTCCTCCATGCAGATCTCCTCTAGAGCAGTGATGTTTTGGGGCTGTCGCTGGGCAACACGGACTTTCAACTCCCTCCAAAGGTTTTCTATGGGGTTTAGATCTGGAGAATGGCTAGGCCACTCCAGGACCTTGAAATGCTTCTTACGAAGCCACTCCTTCGTTTCCCTGGCGGTGTGCTTGGGATCATTGTCATGCTGAAAGACCCAGCCACGTTTCATCTTGAATGCCTTTGCTGATGGAAGGAGGTTTGCACTCAAAATCTCACGATACATGGCCCCATTCAGTCTTTCATGTACACGGATCAGTCATCCTGGTCCCTTTGCAGAGAAACAGCTCCAAAGCATGATGTTGCCACCCCCATGCTTCACAGTAGGTATGGTGTTCTTTGGATGCAACTCAGCATTCACTCTCCTCCAAACATGACGAGTTGTGTTTCTACCAAACAGTTCTACTTTGGTTTCATCTGACCATATGACATTCTCCCAATACTCTTCTGGAACATGCAAATGCTCTCTAGCAAACTTCAGACGGGCCCGGATATGTACTGGCTTAAGCATGGGGACACATCTGGCACTGCAGGATCTGAGTCCCTGGTGGCGCAGTGTGTTACTGACGGTAGCCTTTGTTACGTTAGTCCCTGCTTTCTTCAGGCCATTCACTAGGTCCCCCCGTGTGGTTCTGGGATTTCTGCTCACCGTTCTTGTGATCATTTTGAACCCACGAGGTGAGATCTTGCATGGAGCCCCTGATCAAGGGAGATTATCAGTGGTCTTTTATGTCTTCCATTTTCTAATTATTGCTCCCACAGTTGATTTCTTCACACCAAGCTGCTTGCCTATTGCAGATTCAGTCTTCCCAGCGTGGTGCAGGTCTACAATTGTGTTTCTGGTGTCCTTCCACAGCTATTTGATCTTCACCATAGTGGGGTTTGGAGAGTGACTGTTTGAGGTTGTGGACAGGTGTCTTTTATACTGATAACAATTTCAAACAGGTGCCATTACTACAGGTAATGAGTGGAGGACAGAGGAGCCTCTTAAAGAAGAAAGTACAGGTCTGTGAGAGCCAGAAATCTTGCTTGTTTGTAGGTGACCAAATACTTATTTTCCACCATAATTTGCACAATTGGTGGCTGACTAAATAGTTTCCCCCCTACTATATGGCCTTCATGGAAGAGTCATCAGAAGAAAACCTCTCCTGCATCCTCACCATAAAATTCAGCAACAGAAGTTGAAGAAGAACATCTAAACAAGCCTGATGCATTTTGGAGACAAGTGCTGTGGACTAATGAGGTTAAAGTAGAATTCTTTGGCCACAATGAATCAAAAGTATGTTTGGAGAAAAAAGGGCACAGAATTTCAGGAAAAGAACATCTCTCCAATTATTAAGCATGGGAGTGGATCAATAATGCTTTGGGGATGTTTTGCAGCCAATGGCACGGGGAACATTTCACGGGAAGAGGGAGAAATTAATTCAATGAAATTTGAGCACGGAGCCTAATCAGCGCTTTGGACACGCAACATTTTGCGTGTCCAAAGTGCTGATTGGGCTCCGTGCTCTAGTTCTGGAACCAATCAGAGTGGAGAGGAGAACCAAGACCGGGAGAGGTGACACTCAAAGACTGCAAGACTGCAGATGGAACAATACACAACAATCAGTAATGGCTCTCCTGAACAAATTGTGGTCCAGGCTGGGCAGATCCAGCAGCAACAGGTACAAGGCCTACCCCTAATGGTACAAGTCTGTAGGGAGCAATTGATTATCTCTACTGGCCAACCAATTATGGTTCTGGCATTGGGTGGGCAAGGTCAAACTCTTATGCAAGTCCCTGTTTCTGGATCCCAAGGACTTCAGCAGATTCAACTGGTGCAGCCAGGGCAGATTCAGATCCAAGGAGGACAAACTCTGTTCAGGTGCAAGCACAGCAGGGTCAGCCACAACAAATCATCATTCAACAACCACAGACTGCAGTTACTGCAGGACAGAGTCAAAGTCAGCAACAGATGTTCAGGGTCAGCAGGTTGCACAGACTGCAGAAGGACAAACCATTGTTTACCAGCCTGTAAATGCTGACAGTACAATCATTACCATACCAGCTGCCTGCTTAGCAGGAGCCCAGATTGTGCAAGCCAGAGGAAACACCAATACAACAAATAGTAGCCAGGGAACAGTGACGGTAACTCTACCTGTGACAGGAAATGTGATGAACTATGGAGGCATGGTAATGATGGTTCCTGGTGCAGGGTCTGTTCCTGCTCTGCAAAGAATCCCTCTACCAGGAGCTGAGATGCTGGAGGAGGAACCATTATATGTAAATGACAAGCAGTATCATCGGATTCTGAAGAGGCGCCAGGCACGAGCCAAATTATATTCTGAGGGCAAAATTCCCAAAGAGCGGAGAAAATATTTGCATGAGTGGCATCATCGTCATGCTATGGCCAGGAAGAGGGGAGATGGAGGTTGTTTTTTCTCCCCCAAAAGAAAAAGAGGGGCATCACTTGCAGGAAGTGGAGTTTCACTAAACAAAAGATGGAGCCGACATAACGGATTCATCTCAGGGAAGAGAAGTTTAGACAGATGAAACAACCATTTGGCAGCATCCTGAACACCACAGAGATGAAACTGGAATTGTGATGTTATAACTTCCACTCTTTGTCAGATTTGTAACCTCCTGTGACATAAGTTTTACCAAATGCGACCGAGCCCTAGCGTGTGCCTATCAGCAAGAATTAAGTTCATCCATTTTTGAGTCTATTACAAATGTTCTATCATGCCTAATTTGTTATATGTTCAATTTCTAGCACTGTATATACCAAAATCCAAACCATCTAAACTTGCACTCTAAAAACCAAATAACACTTCTTCCCTTCTGCACCCTGCTGTGTATCCAAACAGCAGTTTATGCTCTCATATGATATTGTTAAGTGGGGCATCTCGGGTACAACAATGTCATATATGTGGGCATAAACTGCTGTTTGGGCAAACAGCAGGGTACAAAAGAGAAGAAGCACTGTTTGGCTTTCAGAGAACAGATTTAGATCATCGTTTAGATATCATGTTTGAGGAGACCGTGTTATCAGTACAGTGAAATCCCCCCAGTAAATGACCCCATATTGAAAACTATACCCCTTAAGGAATTTATCAAGGGTTATAGTGTGCATTAGTCTCCCAGAAGTGAAAATGTAAGCAGTGCGGCATACATGAAGAACATCAAATTCCACACTAGTTTTCCAGTAGCTTCTGTCATAAACTCTAGCTTGCACAGGTTATGAATTTCCTTTCCTGCCACAATCAGATTTTTGTTCTAAAGATGCAGCAATTTTTGGTTTTTCTGTCATTGCATTTTACAAGCTGTCTTTTTTTTTTTTTCTGGTAATGTAGCCATATGAGGTCTTTTTTTTAGATGTATTTTTTAATTACACCATATTGGTGTGTCTGTAACTTATTAACTAAATTTTATTAACTCTTTCAGGTTGGAATTTAAAAACATTAAATCTTGCATTGCTTTTTAAGAGGGCATTCACACTACCGTTGGTGACCGTCAGTAGTGTCCGTTGCTATTGTCCGTTACAAGATTTTAGCATCGGACACTAGCTGAACCCTCAATAATCCGTTAAAATTTCCATTCATTTCAATGGGTTTTTATATTGTGTCCGTTAGTGTTCGTTTGTGTCCGTTTACACCAAATCCGTCAGAAGTCCATTTTTTTTTCGCGGACAAAAAAATCCTACATGCAGGACTTTTTGTCCGTTTGAAAAAAACGGATTCTTGACGGACAGCAAGTGTCCGTTATTTTTTTAACATTGAAGTCTATGGGTAACGGAGTTATAACGGACAGTAACTGATAGCCATCAGTTACTGTCCGTTATTTTATGTCCGTTTTTTTTCTGCGCATGCTCAGAAAGGAGAAACAAACAAAAAAAAATGGACAGTGTTAAAAAACGGACACTAACTGATGCTAACGGACACTAACTGATGCTAATGTGTCCGTTTTTTTAACTGAACCATTAATTGGATCAGTTAAAAAACGGACACATTAACATCAGTTAGTGTCCGTTATGATAGGTGTCCGTTTTTTGTTTTTTTTTAATGGACACCTTCATAACGGACTCCAACGGTAGTGTGAACCCTGCCTAACAGTAAAATTTTTTGCTGTTCACCATAAAGCATAAGTAACATTTTATCTTTATTCTATGGGTACAATTATTGTAATGTCTAACTTATGTTGTTTTTATGCATTACTTATTTTGCAGAATAAAATTAATTTTAGGGGAAAAAATATGATTTGACTTCGCACCCCTATCTACTGAGAGGCATTACATTTTTATTTTTCTGTTGACTGAGCTGGTTGAGGGCTTAATTTTTGCAGGAAGAGCGGTTCTTTTTGTTGTATTTATTTATGCATTTATTTTTTGGCTCCAGTAGAAGATCAGTAGTATACACTGCAATACACCTATATTGCCATGTATAGAGGTTGTTAGACTATACAGATGCATTTGTTTATTTATTTTTGTGTTTTTTTACTATGTGTCTGTGTATGTGTGTTTTTTCACTTTTTACATATCCCACAAGTGGACTTGAAGCTGGGATCTCAGATCCCCTGTGCAATGTACTGCAATACATAGTACTGCAGAACATCGCACAGTCTTCCTACTGGAACTATGCATAGGCAGTCTGGATGCCATGGCCCGGACTCCTGGTTGCCATGGCAATCCCTCTGAACCCACGATCTTATCGCAGGGCGTCCAAGGGGCAACGGGGGGGGAGAGCAATCTTGCCCCTGGACTCCCTGAATGTCTTGATCAATAGCAATCACAGAAGTTAATTCGCCAGAGTCATCTTCCGATTCCGGGGGCTGGTGCTGTGCCCACGGCATTACAGCACCGTACTATTACATAATAGTATGGCACAGGGCGGGGAATGCTTAAAGAGGACCTATCACGTTTGCATAAATATGCGGTATTATATACCGCTAGAAAGCCGACAATGCACTATTGGGTCTTCTGGTATTCACCCTGATGCTGGAGATACCGGTGCCATTAATTTCGGCACCAAAATTTCCCCACTGTCAGAAAGGGGCCTTACAGCTCAGCATCGCTGAGAACATTTTAAGTTTTCAATGCATACAGTTGTGAACCTACAACGTGCGGTCAAAGGAGCCCTAAATGCAAGTGAAACAGAAATCCATCAGAGAGATAGAAGAAATGTTAGGAGCGGCTAAATCATCAGTTTGGTACATTCTGGTTAAAAAAAAAAAAAAAGAGTGCACCGATGAGCTCGGGAACTCAAAAAGGCCTGGACGTCTCTTGGAGAAAACAGTGGTAGTTGATTACAGAATCCTTTCCACTGTGAGGAAAAAACCCCTTCACAACATCCATCCAAGTGAAGAACACTCTCCCAGAAGTAGATGTATCAGAATCTAAGTCTACCATAAAGCAAAGACTTCATGAGATACAAATACAGAGGGTTAACCATAAGGTGCAAACCATTAATCAGCCTCAAAAATAGAAAGGCCATTTTAGACTTTGCCAAAAACCATCTAAAAAGTCAGCCCAGTTCTGGGACAGTATTCTTTGGACAGATGAAACTAAGATCAACCTATACCAGAATGATGGGAAGAAAGCATGGAATAGCTCATGACCCAAAGCACACCACATCCTCTGTAAAACACAGTGGAGGCAGTGTGATGGCATGGGCATTCATGGCTTCTAATGGCACTGGGTCCCTATTGTTTATTAATTAAGTGACAGAAGGCAGAAGAAGCCAGATGAATTCTAAAGTGTACTGGGATATACTTTCTGCTCACATACAACCAAATACAGTAAGGTTTATTGGACGGTGCTTCACAGTACAGATGGACTATGACACAAAACATACAAATACAGATGGGCAATGACCAAAAAGTAGGTTTTTGGTTTTTTATTTAAACAAATCTCTTTTTGTTGAAGTGATAACATGTTAAAATCATAGTACAATGACAAATGGGTAAAAAGAAGGAAGCACCAACATCAGTGCTGAGAAATAGCAGTTCCAAACTTATTACACATATCAATACATTGTGAGAAATATAAGAGGTGAATTACAATTATATAAAATTGCAGGGGGGGGGAGGGAGAGAAGGTGACAGGTCCATGGGTGCTGCACCTAACCAATCATCTAAATCAGAGTTGGTGAGGCTAGGCATAAAGGGGAGCCAATCCCCAGCTAGGTCCCTGCAATGTCTAGAGGAGTAAAAAGGAAGTAAGTAGGCAGAAAAGTAAAGTCTCAGAATGTGCGCCTGTGCAGGGCAGAGTACTGGATGTCATGAAGATGGTCTGCTATATGGTAAAGTGGAGAGTTGAAAGTGGAGACAGTAAGCATCACAATCAATAGATTGGCATCAGGGGGAGTAATCTGGGTATTTCATCTGTCCCTTCTGAAAACAAACCACGGCTGCCATAGTGACATATATTTGTGCTGTTGTCGTAGTTCCTAGCTGGGTAGTTCCTCAAGTCTAGCCATTTTGTCTACCTTATTCACCCAGTCATTATAAGAAGGGGGATCTTTATGTAACCAATGTAGTGGGATCAATAACTTAGCTGCCTGGACCAACAGAGTGGACAAGTTATTCTTAGCTGGAAACCAAGTCTTGGAGGGCAACCAGAGCAGGACAGAGGCAGGGGGTAATGTCCGATGCCACTATCCTATGTAAGGCCTGCTCTATTTGAGTCCAGAAGAGGGAGCTTTACAAAACTGGAAAATGTGACTAGAGAAACTCCAGGGTCACCATATCTCCAACAGCTATCATTTGGGCAAAGACCCATACATTCCAAGTCAGTAGGGGCAACCACCTAGTAGACCCAAAAGTAGTTTTTTAAGGCAAATAAGTGGAATATTCTGTAATGGCCGAGTCAATCACTAGATCTGCACCTGATCAAGCATGCCTTTCACTTACTTAAGACAAAACATAAGGCACAAAGAACCAAAGGCAGCTGCAGTAAAGGCTTGGCAAATCATCAGGAGAAAATACAAGTGTTTGGAGATGTCCATGGGTTTCAGACTTCAGGCGGTCATTAACATTTTATTTATGGTCATGTTAATTTGTCCAATTACTTTTGAGCCCATGAAGTGATGAGGCTTTGTAGAAAAATGGTGTTTCACAGAATATTTTTGTTCAACCCCTTGCATTAAACCTGAAAGTATACCCTTCAATTGTATCTCAGTTGTTTCATTTCAAGTCCAATGTTGTGGCATGCAGAGCCCAAATCATGAAGATTGTATCGCTGTCCAAAAACATTTCTGGACATAACTGTTTATTCATTTTTTATTGCTATGCTAGCGATGCAGAACAAACGTGATGTGAACCTTAATCAGATGATAAGTAGCGCTGATTATTTGTCATGTGATTATGAAACAGCTGCACCTGACAAGTCAAGTGTGTCATTTTCATTGACATCGAGGATGATTGTGGGGTCTAATACCCCATACAAAACAATTTATAAAATTAAGTAATAAACCCATTGCTTGCGGGACCTGTGCACACACGTTTAGGAGAAAAAAACCCATATGTTAGAATGAAACAAACCTCCAATATTTATTGTTTGGCTGTCACTTCTATCAGTTACAACACCCACTATGTATGCCAGCAGGACTTTTCATTAAAGTTTAACATAAAAGTAATAGTGCAGGGATATAAAATGACAGTGCATGTTGCTCTCACAGAATACATAATTTGGCTTTTAAGGTACAAATGTAAATATAACACAGAGGTCAATTATTAGGCATTATGGATTAAAACATAATCTTTAAAGAGGGCCTGTCACCAAGTAAAAATTGTTAAATGTCCTACATCATTTGATTCTTTATGTGTCCATGATCAATTAGTTGTTTTGCTTTTTTCTTTAAATTGATCCACCTGTTCAAAAGATACGTCCCCTGGAAAGTTATACGTGAATTAGCTCTTGTTCACCAAGAGGTGGGTAACCTTTTGTTTTTCTCAGAGAAAATGAAATGAAAGATGAATGTCCACTTGGTGAATAAGAGCTAATTCACATATTACCTTCCAGTGGTCATACCTTTTGAACAGGTGGACACCAAATTGATCAGAAACACAGAGGAAATCAAATGAGGTATATTATTTAGAATTCTATACTTGGTGACAGGCCCTCTTTAACCTTTACAATAATGTAATAAGCTTTGTAAAAATCTTAAACCACTTTTTGACATTTAGCAATTCTCTGTAATATCCAGGTATGCAAAAAAAAGTCAAAATATGTATAAATTACCAATAAACCTAAAACACAGAGTAGTATATGACAAGAGTAAGGGTGGGTTCACACCTGTGCTTTTGTCCGTCGGCTGCCAATCCGAGTGAAAATCTCGGGGAACGGGATAGGCATCGGATACCAACAGGTTAGCGACGCATTGGTTAAAAACCCATTCATTTGAATGGGTTTTTAAAGCAATGCGCGGGTGTCCAATTGCACCCTCTACGCTGTGAATCCTTTTTTTTCGTCAGAAACAAAGTCGGACATGCAGGTCTTCGTGTCCGACGAAAAAAAACGACTTCGCAGCGCAGAGGGTGCAATCGGACACCCACGCATTGCTTTAAAAACCCATTCAAATGAATGGGTTTTTAACCAATGCGTCGCTAACCTGTCGGTATCCGATACCTATCCCATTCCCCGAGATTTTCACTCGGATTGGCAGCAGACGGACACAAGAGCAGGTGTGAACGAAGCATAACATATACAGTACATGTACATATAGTTCTGTCACAGATGTTTTTTTAACCTTTCTTCACTGTACACCAATTCTCAATATTAAATACAAGTGTTAGACAAAACTAGGCCCAAGAACCATAAGTCACATACCCTGTCAATCATAAAGAGGGCAACTGAAAAAAAAAATATATATATGCTGCTATCCCAGCTAAATTGATGTGGATGGTGATATAGATAAACTACATTACCATCAAAAACAAATTCTTGTGACCACATTGAATTGTAAGATCACAAGACACTATGCTATACTATAAATGGGGCTACTTTGATACTGTATACGGAACAGTGTAGAATACACCAAGTGTCAGGTGTGATAGGATGAATGGGACTGATGGAGAGCCACAGCAGCAATAAGACTCAGTCTGTGAGAGAGGAGTTGGGTCTGGTCAATGAGCCACACTAGAGCCTTTGATCCTGAGATACTGTTTGATGGTAAAATACTGTTGATCTTGACTTGCATTGTGTGAGAGGAAGCCTCTTTGCCAGAGTTGTTCCTGGATTATTGAAAGCAGTTCCAGATTGTTTCCTTGCAGGTCTTTGAGGAAAGGCCTGGGAAATTCAGATGTTTGTGACCAGAGACTGTGGTGCTGACAAAAATGCCCCACAAAGTTCAGTTAACATGAGTTGGTCTTGGAACCTGTTCAAACTGCAACCATTACACTGTGTGCCCTCCATTGGAGACTGCACCCATTACACTGTGTACTCTCTACAAGATACTATGGTGCAGGTCTACAATTTTGTTTCTGGTGTCCTTCCACAGCTCTTTGGTCTTCACCATAGTGGAGTTTGGAGTGTGACTGTTTGAGGTTGTGGACAGGTGTCTTTTATACTGATAACAATGTCAAACAGGAGCCATTACTACAGGTAATGAGTGGGGGACAGAGGAGCCTCTTAAAGAAGAAGTTACAGGTCTGTGAGAGCCAGAAATCTTGCTTGTTTGTAGGTGACCAAATACTTATTTTCCACCATAATTTATAAAATAGATTCTTTAAAAATCAGACAATGTGATTTTCTAGATAAGTTTTCTCATTTTGTCTCTCATAGTTGAGGTCTACTTATGATGTCAAGTACAGGCCTCTCTCATCTTTTTAAGTGGGAGAATTTGCACAATTGGTGGCTGACTAAATACTTTTTTTTCCCCACTGTACCAGACATTGGCACTATTGGAACACCTCTGTCCTACATGCTATTATCCTGATAGGGATATATCAACACGGACAGTATCAAAGAATAGTCACGATTGACTATAGTGACCCAAAAAGTCTCTTTATTTTGTGATTAAACCCAAGTGTGACAGTTTGGTTACACCAACTTTTCTATTGACTGCCTGGTGTAGGTGGTGTTGTACTATACTGTGTTTATCATTTTATTGTAACTGGAATTAAAAGTTACGTTTTACAGTATTTTTTCTCCAACCATTACTCATTGAATTGTTCTTTTAAGTTGGTAGATGCTATATTTACACTCAGTGAATATCAAGTTTACACTAAGTCACCTGTAGATGCTATGTATACAGCTTTGAAGTATCTCTTGTTTGTCAAATGGGTCCCATGACAATAAGCTGATCACAGAAAGTCACTTTTGACTAGTCTGCCCAATAACCAACTTTAATGTATGAAGAAATCAAGCAGCAAGAGTGTAAATCCTGCAGTGTCACTACACCTGAAATCGTCTAATACAAATTTCAAACTAAAATCAATAGCTAATCTGTGTAGTGCATGAATATAGAAAGTCTTCCAAACTGAGAGACTTGTAGTTGTTCTCCACTCTACACATGGGAGCTCAGTGCAAGACCCCCGTCTACTGAAGGGGGTATTCTGGTTATTTTAACAGGATAAGAAGTAACTGGCTGTTTACTAAGAACGAGTACCATTCCCCCGTCTAAAACAACAGACTGAGCATGTGTGCTGCTGCTCCATTTATTTTCTATGGAACTGCTAAAGCCAAATACATTCATTTGGAAGTACAGTGTACCCCAGTTATCATGATAGAGGGGTTCCGATGGTCAGATCCCCACTGATTAGCAAATTGCCCCCCTATTTTCTTATTGTGGCCAGGTTATCTTCTTGTGCATGTAGTGCCCCTGTCTGATACTCTATCCACAATAAAGAAATGGTTTTCTGACAAGTGCCAGACCATAGAAAGTTCCTATATTCATGGTCGCATCCATCGGCAACCTATCAAGACATAAGACTGTCAAAGCTAAAATGGTTAAAAAAAATCTCTAAAATCTCTACAACTCTGCTAAATTTTTAATCATTTTTCTTTGCAAAAATGTTTAACTTTTAATTTTCTGCAAATTTATATATAGTTATGTTCACAAATTCAGAATTTTATAATAGGCCATTTGAAAATAGATTTTTTAATCTTGACAACCATTTTAAGAACATAAACAAATTAATTTCCTAAGGAAACAACAGATGGGTAGAAAGAAAGTTTTCATGTGTATTTTGGAATTTACAATTGGCCCACAGATCTAGCTTTTGTTTTCTATGCAGGTTATTTTATATTTTATGACCCTTGAATTATTTATTAGAAAATCTGCCTTAGATCGAAGTTTTACATATAGGCAGCATTAGTTGACCAAGATGATCTAAATTGGATTCTAGTCATTGCTAACATTAAGATAGTAAAGATTAGAAGAACACTTGGTACATACTTCATAGTGGGGTTGCGTTAATACTGCCTAAGCCATTAGTTTAAATAAAACTTATCCTATTTGAATATTTGATTGCTTCTCAACACTGTGGGAGCCTTATTGCAATCATTTCTTTCCCAGTGGGTTTCATATTCTAAGCAGCCGTGTGTCACTAAGATCTCATGACAGTCTGAAAGATTTTAACATGGTTATGTAATTAGTGAAGAAAAAAAAGCAAAGATACTGTAATATAGATCAAAATTTGTATAAATCTTGGTAACGAAAAATGAGCAACAAACAATAGGCCAAAGGCTACTTCCTGAGTCAATGGAGGGACAATTTTCATTCTAATCTATACAATCAGCAAGCTCGTAAAACTACCTGCTAGTGTGTAAAGAAACAGCATTGTATGGTCTGTTGTCCTCTCCATTACCATTTTTTGAAGGATGACAGGCAAACATAGAAGTGACACAGCTTTATAACAAAATTAAGAACAGGAAGTGTTACACCATTCAAATGGAGTCGAGAAAAATTCATTAGCCACTTGTGTATAATACATCCTATCACCAAGGCAGTTACTATTTTGTGAACCAGCTCTCTGCAATGGCAGAGGATAGGGACAGTGCTGAAGAGGGGACAAACCTATGAAATCCATATGGTTAAGGGTCCATTCAGATCACGTTTTTTAAATCTGTTTAACGGATGCAAAAAAACGGATTAAAAAAACAGACGCAAACGGATGCAAACAGATGGCCATCCATTTCCATAGACATCAATGTTTTAAAAAAAAAAAGGGATCCACTGCTCTATCTCTGTGGATTGTCCGTGAAAAGGTTTGCGGTAAAAACTGCAATGCATTGCCACCGTGGTTTCTCCCGCATCGTTTTTTTGCTGCGGCCCGCTGCCTTAGCCTGAGGCCCCACGTTGTGAAAAAGCTGCTATTTTTGTTGCAGATTTTGCTGCGGTTTTTCAACCCAAAGCCAGGAGTGGATTTAACAGAAGGGAGAAGTATTGGTGTATTCTATATATTTCCAATTCCTTTTCAAGCCACTTGACAGTGACTCAAAAAAACGCAGCAAAAACTGCAACAATAAAGATGCAACCGGTTCCGTAACGTGGGGCCTCAGCATTAACCTCTTCTTTGCAATACTTTATAATAACCAAACCCACATGCCGACAATCTTTCACTTTCTGATAATGCAAACATGTTTTCTTTCATACAGGTCATCCCTCAAAAATCAATTCTTATTATAATTCATAGTTAATAGTTACAAGTGCATCTCAATAAGTTAGAATACCATCAAAAAGTTATTTTTTTTTTTTTAGTAATTCAATTGAAAAAGTGAAACACATATATTATATTGAGTCATTACAGAGTGAACTTTTTCAAGTGTTTATTTATGTTAATGTTGATGATTATGGCTTACAGCCAAGGAAAACCCAAAAGTCATTATCTCAGAAAATTTGAATATTATATAAGACCAACTGTAAAAAAAATTATTTAATACATAATCATCAACATTAACATAAATAAACACTTGGAAAACTTCACTCTGTTTGAAATGACTCAATAGAATATATGTGTTTCACTTTTTCATTTGAATTACTAAAAAAAAAAAAATAACTTTTTGATGATATTCTAATTTATTGAGATGCACTTGTATCTCTCAGCTTAGTACTCTATGGGCCTCTTACCCTAGATAAACCAACAGCATTGCCATGCCAACAAGTTTCAGAAAAGACCTTGCTGTTTTCTTTATTATCACGGACAAACATATTATGGTTTGCATAATTCTGTGACATATAGCTCATAGCAGAGAGAAAACCAGCTGTTCCAATTTCAGTACTCTTATATACTGCTACTAAAATGCTTAAAGGGAGTCTATCATTAAAAAATCACCTTTTGAACTAATGGCACATTGGAAAAGCCTTTAAAAAGACTATTCTACTCCTACCTTCTATTCTCTTCCGTTTCTGTAAAAATCAATTTATTGCGATGCAAATTATGCTCATGGAGGACACTGGGCATTCCCCATGGGCTCCGAGCACCCCTCGCATAATAACTTGTCACCACCACTTAGTTAGTTCTGCTCATGCCCCTCTTCAGGTTCTTCTGATCTCGTGTAACAGACTACCGCAAAATGGCGCCGAGCATGCACAGTCGGCGTATAACGCAGCGTCAGATGCTGTACACAAGGCAGAAGATAAGAACATTAAGAGGGGAGTGAACAGAACTAACTAAGGGGCGGTGACAGTTTATGACGTGGGGGTGCTCAGAGCACAGGGGGAACGCCCAGTGTGCTCCGTGAGCGTAATTTGCATATCGCAATACACAGATTTTTACAGAAACGGTGGAGAGAAGAAGAGAATGGAAGGTAGGAGTAGATTAGCCTTTTTAAAGGCTTTTCCAATGTACCATTAGTTCAAAAGGTGATGTTCTAATGATAGACTCCCTTTAAAACATAACTAAATTTTCGTACAGCTTTTGATTTTCTGGCAGTATTTGTGTCATTAATAAATTTTGTGAACAAAAAAGTATTAAATAGAACAACTAAAACGTAACTTTTAATTTTTAAAGTACGTATAAAATGTGTGTTAAAGCACTATGATGAAACACACGCAATGGTTATCCGCTCAGGTGATATAAAATATAGTACCCACTCAGAGAGTATGCATATTATTCACCCCAAAATAGTGCTCACATTTAAATCAGCAGCACCTATAGCATATGCACCTTTAGGGGTTAAACTAATATAGAACTCTGTAGCATGTCCTGATTATGAGGCTATATCGTGCAATGAAAAGGTGTGGGTGACATTTACATATATTAACTAAGTCACCTCTCTGTTCAGATCATGGTTGATACTTGTAAATAATTAATAACAACCATGAAAATGAGAGTTTACCCACAATAGTCTCTATAAATAGGACAAATATATATATATATATATATATATATATATATATATATATAAAAGCATCATTTTGCAAATGAGAGAGAATCCACTGATAACCTCATGGTCTCCCTGCCAATTAAAGCCCAGCTGCACTGCCTCCTGATAGCTGCCTATTTCCTATCCTACATGTTTCGCAGGTCAGTTTGTAACCGCTCATCAGGGGTATTCAGTTGCTATCTATCCATAAGGAGTTATATCGGCATGTGAGCTACATAAAACGGGCAGTCGGTGGCCACCGGCTAGTGTCACCAACCGACTCGTCCATGCATCGGTGCTAGTATGACCGCAAGGCGTGGCCGAATCTCCTGTGGTTTAAATGCACCACCCAGCGGATACACGCCCACCTAGGTGGCGAGCCTTTATTGGACAGTGCTGACCATCCCCCTGTGAAGCTGACACGCCTCCTCGACCGTCCAATCGGGTCATAACCGCATCATGAGTGGGTGGAGCTAAAGCGCGTCCAATCAGAATTCAGCTATGCCTTTAGTGGGCGGAGTCGACAGGTCCTGCGGACATCCCTCCTGTCACGGAGATTACAGCGGCTTCATACACTAAAGGTAAGTATTGCATATCGTAATAAGGAGGATAACATATAATGGAAGCGACAATGAAGAGCAGAATCAGTGAAGTTAACACATCGGGATACCCATCCAGCTATGGTATAACTCAGCAATTGCTAGGAGGAGATAACATCTTAATAAGGTCATCCATAGTAAAAATATACATTACTTAATGACCCCACAACAATCAGAGGGACTACAAATCTCAGGCAAACATATGCATTTGGGATACTGACACTGTTTGTCTGCATTATCCATCCTCTCACTCAAGATTGATAAAACCCCCAGAGACATATGTTGAAGTGACCAGAACACATTAGATACCTCATAGTCATCATTATAATTATATTCATACAGTGTTGCTCCTGTTTCCCCCATCTTGGAGGTCATGTGGCCTTTGTCCTTATACCAAAGCACCAACAAGGCCCTCTGTTACCATAATATAATAAGGGATAAAACACATCTTACGGGAATATATATATATATATATATATATATATATATATATATATACAGTGCCTTGCGAAAGTATTCGGCCCCCTAGAACTTTTCAACCTTTTGCCATATTTCAGGCTTCAAACATAAGGATATAAAATTAAAATTTTTTGGTGAAGAATCAACAACAAGTGGGACACAATCGTGAAGTGGAACGAAATTTATTGGATATTTTACATTTTTGTAAAAAAATAAAAAACTGAAAAGTGGGGCAGGCCAAATTATTCGGCCCCCTTAAGTTAATACTTTGTAGCGCCACCTTTTGCTGTGATTAAAGCTGCAAGTCGCTTGGGGTATGTCTCTATCAGTTTTGCACATCGAGAAACTGAAATTCTTGCCCATTCTTCCTTGGAAAACAGCTGGAGCTCAGTGAGGTTGGATGGAGAGCGTTTGTGAACCCCAGTTTTCAGCTCTTTCCACAGATTCTCGATTGGATTCAGGTCTGGACTTTGACTTGGCCATTCTAACACCTGGATACGTTTATTTGTGAACCATTCCATTGTAGATTTTGCTTTATGTTTGGGATCATTGTCTTGTTGGAAGATAAATATCCGTCCCAGTCTCAGGTCTTTTGCAGACTCCAACAGGTTTTCTTCCAGAATGGTCCTGTATTTAGCTCCATCAATCTTCCCATCAATTTTAACCATCTTCCCTGTCCCTGCTGAAGAAAAGTAGGCCCAAACCATGATGCTGCCACCACCATGTTTGACAGTGGGGATGGTGTGTTCAGGGTGATGAGCTGTGTTGCTTTTACGCCAAACATATCGTTTTGCATTGTGGCCAAAAAGTTCGATTTTGGTTTCATCTGACCAGAGCACCTTCTTCCACATGTTTGGTGTGTCTCCCAGGTGGCTTGTGGCAAACTTTAAACAAGACTTTTTATGGATATCTTTGAGAAATGGCTTTCTTCTTGCCACTCTTCCATAAAGGCCAGATTTGTGCAGTGTATGACTGATTGTTGTCCTATGGACAGACTCTCCCACCTCAGCTGTAGATCTCTGCAGTTCATCCAGAGTGATCATGGGCCTCTTGGCTGCATCTCTGATCAGTCTTCTCCTTGTTTGAGATGAAAGTTTAGAGGGCCGGCCGGGTCTTGGTAGATTTGCAGTGGTCTGATACTCCTATTTCAATATGATCGTTTGCACAGTGCTCCTTGGGATGTTTAAAGTTTGGGAAATCTTTTTGTATCCAAATCCGGCTTTAAACTTCTCCACAACAGTATCACGGACCTGCCTGGTGTGTTCCTTGGTCTTCATGATGCTCTCTGCACTTTAAACAGAACCCTGAGACTATCACAGAGCAGGTGCATTTATACGGAGACTTGATTACACACAGGTGGATTATATGTATCATCATCAGTCATTTAGGACAACATTGGATCATTCAGAGATCCTCACTGAACTTCTGGAGTGAGTTTGCTCCACTGAAAGTAAAGGGGCCGAATAATATTGCACGCCCCATTTTTCAGTTTTTTATTTTTTACAAAAGTTTAAAATAACCAATAAATTTTGTTCCACTTCACAACTGTGTCCCACTTGTTGTTGATTCTTCACCAAAAAATTAAAATTTTAGATCTTTATGTTTGAAGCCTGAAATGTGGCAAAAGGTTGAAAAGTTAAAGGGGGCTGAATACTTTCGCAAGGCACTGTACACCTGGGTCCTGAAACAGGTCTAATTCTCCTGTCCCCAAGCCTGCATTTCTTTACAGAAAGGAGTGAAATGACAACTGGTCATTAAGACCAAATGGTTTCCTTGTTTGTAACCAAAAAATCCATCTTGATTCCCTCTGCAGTAATTTTCTATCAAAATTTCCTCCTCTGATAGGTGGTGTTACCGCTTCCAGCACTTGAAATTTAATTGTAGATATGTCACTATCATGTACGGGTTTATTTGCTCCCCTATTTATATCTCCAACATGTTCAAGTACACGTCTTCGAAATTCCCTGATTGTTTTCCCAATGTATTGCACCCCACATACACAAGACATGAGATATACTACCCCTCTTGTGTGACAATTTGCTTTTTCCTTTAGCGGGTACTGTTTACCATTGTGCATACTGATGTAAAATTTTGATGTATTGACCAGATCACAGGCACGACAATTGCCACATCTAAATGTGCCTTGTAGATTAGTACCACTCAACCATGTTGCGTTCGGTGTTAATGGTGACAAGTGGCTATGTACCAATTGATCTTTTAGATTTGGTCCCCTCCTGTATGTAATCTTAGGGTAATCCCCCACTAAGTCACCCACATCTGGGTCCATTTTTAAAATGCCCCAAAATGATTGTAGTATTTCTCGGACTTGACAGGCAGCACTATCATAAGTCGCGATAATGCGCATCTCTGCTGATTTTTCACAAGTCCGCGGTACTAACAGCACCTGTCTATATTTTGTTCTGGCCACGTGATATACATCTCTTAGAACATGATCCGGGTATCCCCAGGCTCTAAAGCGATTTCTCAGCTCATCCGCTGATCTTTTCAAATCTGCCTCCTGGGAGCAGTTGCGGTGAATTCTGAGGTTTTGACCTCGAGGAATGCCCCTACATAACGATCTAGGATGCCAGCTTGACCACTGTAAAAGGCTATTGGTTGAGGTCTTTTTACGATATACCATAGTCTGTAATCTACCATCGGGTTGTTTGGTAATCTTTAGATCCAGAAATGAGATAGTGGTCTCCTGTATCTCATACGTAAACAACCCTAAGTCATTTTGGTTAAAAACCTCAACCAACCAATTAATAAATTTTGTGATATACTTTTTCTCTTTTCTGTGAAATCCGGCATTTTTTCACTCTTTCCCTTGTTTCTATTTTGAGAGCTGTTTCTGCCTCTCACTGAATGTTAGGCTAGGTTCACACGTAAGAATTTGCAACGGATTTGGTAGCAGATTCCGCCTCTGAATCCATGGCAGATTACCTCCTGAATCTGTCTCCCATCCTGCTCGATCTTGCTGTGGATTCTGTGGCTGAATAGCCGTGGATTCCACGGCTCGGGAGCCCCTGCAAATTATGCCCATTCATTCGAGCCTAATCAGCAGAGGAAAGCCACAACGGAATGTCAATGCCCTGAATCGGCATTCTGTCGGGGCAATCCCATGGCTAAGTACGGCAGAGGAATTTCTCTTCATTTTCCACCTTTGAACCTAGCCTTACTGTGTACAGGAAGATTACGGGGCTGTGTAACATGTAGAGAAAAAGAGGGAGGGGGTGGGTCACTTCAAACAGTTATCTTGGACATTATAAAACGCACAAATTTGCTTTTGGTGTCATATGAAAGAGGAGATTCTCTTACAGTGCTATCTCAATTATTTCCACACTGTTGGGATTAGGATATTTATATCATATATATTATAAAGCTGCATATAGATATATAGATAGCACTGTAGAGAATCTCCTCTTTCATATGATACCAAAAGCAAGTTTGTACGTTTTATAATGTTCGAGATATAACTGTTTGAAGTGACCACCCCCTTCTCATTTTCTCTACATTTTACACGTCCTTTCACAGAAAGTATTCAAAATTTGTTAATAAAGTATATTACAAAATTTATTTTTTACACAAATACTGCCAAAAAATCAAAAGTTGTTAGAAAGTTTAATTACGCTTTAGTTTCAAAGGTATTTCTTAAATTACAATAGCATAAAAGGCACAGTAAACAGCATATCAATCAAAAACAGTAAGGGTATGTTCACACAGAGTTTTTTGTAAACTGAAAAAATCTGCTTCAGGAATTAGGAAACGTTTTTGACGCGTTTTTTCACATGATGCGGGTTTGTTGCAGTTTTCGTCACAGTTTTTGCCGCGGTTTTTTGCTCTAGTAAACTGTATAGATCAGGAAACGTCTCTTTAAAAAAAAACGCATCAAAAACCGCGTCAAAAAACTGCATCTCGTTTTTTCCACCTCCCACTGATTTCAATGGGTTTTTCAAGGTGGAATCCGCCTGAAGATAGGTCATGTCGCTTTTTTTTCCCTCTAGCTGAAAAAATTAGCTAAAGGAAAAAAACTGCTACTGTCTCCCATTGAAATGAATGGGAGGTGGTTTCTGAGGCTAATTCCGCTTCAAAATCAGCCTGCAAAAAACTCTGTGTGAACATACCCTAAGAAATCTGCATAGAGTATGTGTCAAATATCAAAGAGAACATTCTATAACAAATGACAAGGAAGCAAAGGGTTAACAAGGGAAAAATAAAAATACAAAAACATAAACATAAAAATCAACCTGAATCAGGAGGGGAGAGGGAGAAAAGTAGCGCTACAATGGACAAGGGCAGCAAGGTGACCCAAGTTGACCCAAGGTGCCCAAATCTTGTCAAAGATTGGGCAGGTGTCAGAAATAGTGGAATTAATCTTCTCATGAAGCATAATGGTATCAACCCACCACACAACCTCAGCCACTGAGAAGAACGATTTTCTCCAGTTGGAGGCGATGTGAATTGGGGTAGCTAATAAAACATATTAAAGTAGCTTAAACTGGGCGTATTTCAAATTAGTATTCAAATGGATAGTCAACCAATAGGGCCGGGCATGAGGGCAGGACCACCACACATGGAGGGTAGTGCCTAAGGCATCACAACCCCTAAAACATAGGGGTGAAACGGTAGGAAAAAAATTAATGGAGTTGGTAAGTAACCAAATATGTCCTATGAAGAACTTTTAAAGAGGACTCCTTGAGGGTGACCTGCCAACTACCCTTGCTAATCGATGTACAGCAGTCTACCCATTGGGCTGGGATGAAAGTAGTGTCAATGTTTTGCTCCCAGGCCACCATAAAGTCAAACTTAGTTTCAGGGGGCGGAGCGTTGATCAAGCCATATATCAAAGAAAGGGAGCCCTTATCAGCTGTTCTAAACAAACATAATCTTTCAAAGCTAGTGGGAGAAATCTCTGGATTGAGTGGGATAAGAGAACGAAAGAAGTGAAATACCTGAGCAGTCCGAAAGGTCTCTGGGGGGGCGGGGAAAACGTGCTAGTAAAATAGTCTTTGGTGAAGACGCTCCGGTTACAGAGGAAATCGTTAAGGCGGGGAAACCCGGCATGTCTCCACCAAATAAAAACCTCAGGTGACACACCAGGAGGGAAGAGGGGGTTATAGAATATTGGAATTAGAGGTGAAATCGGGCTCTCCAATCCATACTGAAAACGAACCCTTTTCCACAACTGCAACATGTAATCAGTCACAAGTGGGATTGTAGGAAGGCTGGAGCCACCAATGAAGATTGCAATGTCACCCATTGGGGGTGGTCATTTTTATTATGGATAGCACTAAGTTGAGAAAGCTGGGCGGCTATATAATATCTGTAAAGATGGGGCACCGATAGTCCACCTAGCCACTTAGGAAAAAACATAACACAGCGTCTTATTCGCAGTCTTTTGTATGCCCAAATAAAATTAAATATCTCAGTTAAGAGGGAAGTAAGGGAGGCAGAGGGCACCGGAGTCTGGAGAGTGCGGAAAAAGTATAGGATACGAGGTAGGGTAAACATTTTGACCGAGTGAACACATCCAATCCAAAAGAGAGTGGGGCAATGCCATGCGACCAGGTCTTTAAGAAATTTCACTATCAGTATGGTGTAATTTAAAGCGTGCGTCTAAGAAGTTACAGAGGTTAACGCCTAAATAGGGGAGGTATTTATCTCTAGTTTGAAAGTTAATTTTGCATCAACAGGTGGGATGTTACAGTGCATGATTTCTGATTTAGACATACTGAGTTTAAGGCCTGATAGGCTTGTAAACTTGAATAGTGTGTTAATTAAATTCGGGAGAGAGACTAGAGGGTTAGTGATGGTTAACAGTATATCGTCAGCAAAAACATTGGATTTATATTCAAAATCTCCGATCCTCACGCCTCGGATATCAGGGTTCGAACGGATAGCAATTGCCAGAAACTCAATAGATAGGGCAAATAGGGCAGGGGACAGGACACAGCCCTGTCACGTGCCCCGACAAATGCGAGTAGGCTTAGGTAAGTCAGTCGGGAGCTTTAGATACGCGATAGGGTCACAGTAGAGAGCCCTAAGAAGAAAGAACAGCGGATAGCTACTTAATATCTATATTTAGACGAGAGATGGGTCTATAGTTAGCAGGGGTGGTGGTGTCCTTTCTGAGTTTTGGAATAACAGTAATGGAAGCACACAACATATCTTGGGGAATTTTCCTCCCTGGAGAATGTGATTAAACATTAATAGGAGGTGGGGGGAGAGAATCCCTTTAAATTTCTTATAATAAAGGGAGGAAAATCTGGACCCGGGGCTTTCCCATTTTAAAGGTTATCAATGGCAATATCTAATTCTTCTGTAGTGATAAGGTCTTTCAGGGAGGACGCCTGGGAGGAGGAGAGAGAGGGAAGGTTAAGTGAGAGAAGGAATGAGGATATCTCCGCCGGATTGGCCGAAATCAGGGCTGAGCAGAGATTCTCATAAAATTGGTGGAAATGAGCGTAAATAGTGTTGGGGTTAGATGTCATAGCAACACCCACTTCGCGTATTTGGTAGATGGCATTCCGCTTGCAGTTTAGAGGCCAATAGTTTATCGGCTTTGTTAGTGTACCTATAAAAATGAGCCTGAGTCTAGCACACGACTTTTTCGGTCCAATGTGTTAGGATGGCGTCAAGCTGTCATTTCGTATCCCTAATAGATTTAGAGAAAAATTGACTAGGCTCGAGCTGGTTGGCCGTTTCAAGTTTCAGGAGTTTAAATTCTAGGTCTGATTGGATCTTTAGTTCTCTCATGTTTCAATCTAGAAGCATCAGGTATAAGAGAACTTCTAATTGTGGCCTTATGGGCCACCCCATTAATAGCTAGGTCAGTGTCAGAGGCGGTATTATGCGCAAAAAAAGTGTTAAGGGCATGCCTGGTACTTCTCAGGATACCAGGGTTAGTCAAGAGAGAATCATTCAGTCGACAATTAGTGTGTGGGGTAGTGGATAGCCTAAATGCAATGTCGATCATAACCAAGTCATGCTCTGACCAGGCACAAGGAACATGGCATGCATAAGCAAGGGCAGGGAGAAGGGAGGTGGATATATAGATCCTATCAATCCTGGTGTAATGATGATGGGTCGGGGAGAAATATGTGTAACCTCTCCGATTTCCATTGATTTAACGCCAAAGCATCTGCTATGTTCAGAGCCTGCAAAGCAGAACATATAGTTTATGGGCTGATGGGGAAGAACAGTCAAGGATGGCATTAACAGTAAAATTAAAGTCCCCACACCAGATCAGTGTAGAAAACTCTAATTGACCTAAACGACCATAAGGTACACGAAAGAAAGCTATAGGGGACTCAGTGGGGGAATAGGAGTTGACAAGACATATTTGTTGGCCATATAGTCTACAGTGGATAATAATATAGCGACCCTGGGGGTCTGTCACCATGTCAACAACTTGTAGGGGAACAGAATTCCTAAGCAGAATTGCTACACCTCTGCTCTTGGACTGATTCGGGGCCTAAGAGGGTATAGCGTGAATGAAAATATTTAGGATAAGAGGTATTTAGTTATGCTTTAAAGGAGTTATCCAGATTTTTTTCTTTCATGGCTTAACCTTAGCATAGGCCTTAAGGTGAATTTTTCAGCTAGGAAAAATTCCCCAGGCTAAGGCCCCATGTAGCTAAACAAAACTAAAAAACACGGTGAAAAAAAATGCAGCGGAAACGCATCTCATTTTTTTTTCTGCAGCATTTTTCATTGCATTTTTGCTGAGTTTTTCTCTGAGGATTTTCTTCCCTTATTAAACCTATAGGGAAAATGCGAGCATTTCCACAGGTATAATTGACATACTGTGATTTTCAAAAACGCAGACATTTTTGAAAACGCAGCTTTTCCACAGTGGATTTTTTTTTCTGCAATGTGGGGCTTTAGCCTGAAGGTGAATATTTTAGCTAGGAAAATTCCTGAAGCTGAATTTTTCAGCGAGGAAAATTTCCTCTGTGTGAACATACCCTTAGTCTTACACAGACCTCGAAATTCCTTGAATAGACATAAAGATAAAAACTAAATTTTGGCTACCAGTAGCTGCCACTAGAAGGAGCTTTAGGCTGAAAACACACGTTGCGAAAATGGAGCATGGAATTTGCCAAACTACATGTTGACAAGCCACAAAGTTCCTGTGAAAATGTCCTATGGACATATGAGACAAAAATCGAAATTTTTGGCAAGGCACATCAGCTCTATGTTCACAGATGGAAAAATGAAGCATATCTTGAAAAAAACATTGTCCCTACTGTGAAACATGGAGGAGGCTCTGTTATGTTCTGGGGCTGCTTTGCTGCATCTGGCACAGGGTGTCTTGAATCTGTGCAGGGTACCATGAAATCTCAAGACTATCAAGGGATTCTAGAGAGAAATGTGCTGCCCAGTGTCAGAAAGCTTGGTCTCAGTTGCAGGTCATGGGTCTTGCAACAGGATAATGACCCAAAATACACAGCTAAAAACACCCAAGAATGGCTAAGAGGAAAACATTGGACTATTCTAAAGTGGCCTTCCATGAGCCCTGACCTAAATCCTATTGAGCATCTTTGGAAGGAGCTGAAACATTCCGTCTGGAATATGCACCCTTCAAACCCGAGACAACTGGAGCAGTTTGCTCATGAGGAGTGGGCCAAAATACCTGTTGAGAGGTGCAGAAGTCTCATTGACAGTTACAGGAATCGTTTGCCTCAAACGGTTGTGCAACAAAATATTAAGTTAAGGGTACCATCATTTCTGTTCAGGCATGTTAAATGAGTTTTATTTTTTTAAAAATTCTGTTAAGCATGGTTGAAAAGCAATGTCTGACTTTCATTTGTTCATTTTCATAGAATTTTTATATAGTATTACTTTTGTCAGATTCAAGTTATTTCTGTGACCATTGTGGGTTTTTCTTTCATTAAACGAGGGGTACCAACAATTTTGTCCACGTGTGTATATTGGAAAATTGTATAACTTTTCATTATTCAAACAATAACATTTATTTACTGAAACTGGACAACCCCTTTAAGAGTTTATTGCATACTGTTTCATTTATTAAGCTCAATGCATACACCATATGCAGAAAGCTGCTAAGTTACGAGTTGTGGGTGGTAGTGGAAGGTGCAGACAGCAATTTTATCTTTTAACTTCATGCCAATGCAAGGGATTTGGTATTCTGCATCAGAAAAATTAATCAGTGACTGATATAAAAACATATTAGGATATTTGACTATTTTAAATCTAAAAGGCAAAAAGAAAGCAAGGTAGGATATTTATTTTAAGGTTTACTTCCAGAGATTTAAAACAGGAACTGCTGCCTTACAGTTTTTCCGTGTTTCTCCGAAATACGAAATATAAGCCCTACTCAGAAAATAAGCCCTAGTTAAGGAAAGCAGACACCCCCAAAAGAATTGTATCACCAAAAGAAAGCAGACACCCCCAAAAGAATCGGATATGGACTTGAAGGGAGCTATCTGTTCAAGATGGCACTTGTGAGATAGTTCTCCACAACAATAAGGGTTGACAACCGGTAGTGTTGGGCTCTCACACACAGAACGTGTAGTCCTGCTGGCATCACTCCGTTGTGGCTACTTTTTCAACTGCTACACTTGGCTGCAGTGGAACACTGTTGCAATGGCCAGGGACCTGACAGTGACACGCCTCAGGAGTGACACAGATCTGTGTGTGAGAGCCCACCCACCATTGGCACTTGCAGACTCTAATTGTTTTGGATCTATACGGTGGATTGTTGTTCATGGAAAAAAATAAGACATCCCCTGAAAATAAACCCTAACCCCCAAAAAAATATATAATACCCTGTCTTATTTTTGGGTAAACGCAGTAGTACTAAGGGCAATATCTACAAGGTGCCTGTCTTCTCCTTATGACTGCATAGGATTTCCATCGCACTCCAAGAAAAATACTAGTAAGTTAGCTGGCTTCTTATAAAATTTGCCAATCACCGGCCTAAGGAAAGAACAAGGGACATCACAGTGTGGCAAGGACTTTTGCCGGAGTAAGTCCGCGGGAACAGTAGGACCGGGCCATGGTGGGAGACACCGGAGCAGCAGGGATAGGTGAGTATGAGTTTTGGGGAATTTATATATTATAATACCAAGGTAAATAACATGATTTAAGATGGGATCCAAATTTAATTCTAAGAAATACCACACTGAGACCAAGGTCCAAACTGGTGCAAAAAGTCAAAAACTGGTATCAAATATTCTTTGATTCTTTTCAAACATTCTTTAGGGTTGAAAAATAAGAACAAGATTGTCAACAAATACTTGGAACCCCTTGAATAGGTGGGGTTAAGTTTTTAATTCTATGATTAACTTCCAGGCAAACTGACCACATGATAGAAAAAGCAGGCCTTACAAGGCAGCTGTCCCAAATACAGAGCCAAGAGGATATGAAGACCTTTGAGGGCATAATGCATTATACTTATTTTGGTCTAAACCATATTTCCAATAGGTCTTTATTAAAATTTTCAGTACAGTCTACTCTGTCCCTTTTCAGTGAAATCAGGGAAACTGTCTGACAGCTTGGTCTGTAGCTCTTGTCTTTGTTCTCCTGAGGGCTCATAAACACTCATTTAAGCTGACAACTTATCAGTTTTATAAGAATTCAGCTTAAAGAGAATGTGTCACCAGAAAATTACATATCTTTTTTAATCAAGTTTTAATCAATATTTTTTAAAAGTTTTTCTGGAAGTTTTTAAAAGCAATGTTATTACCTATATTAAAAAAATATACTAAAAATAGTGAAGTTCTGATTCTTGCCACTAAGCCAAATACAGGTGAATCTCAATAAATTAGAATATTTTTGAAACGTTCATTCATTTCAGTAATTCAGTAATACAATTTAAAATCAGCGTCTTCCATGATTGTGTGTCCTACTGAACCAGACTGAGGGACCATTTAAAGGCTTAGGAAACCTTGGCAGGTGACACACGGAATTTACAATACTGAACTTTTTTGCAATATTCAAATTTTCTTAGATTTTGGTTTTCATTAGCTGTAAACCATAATCAACATTTACAGAAATAGAACACTTGAAATAGAACACTCTGTGTGTAAAGAATCTAGAAAATATAGGAGGTCACTTTTTTAATTTAATTACTGAAAGAAATAAATCTTTCAAAGATATTCTAATTTATTGAGATGCACCTGTAATATACTGACACTTCTTGTTTTCTGTAGCTTTTTTTGCAGCAGCCACCTCACTTTAACACAAAATGTGATTTAACCCCTTGGGGACACAGCCCAAAAGTACCTTTAAGACTGGGCCTCATTTTTCAACAGCTGACATGTGTCAATTTATATGGCAATAACTATGAGACAGTTTAATTTACACAAGTGATTTTGAGATTGTTTTTTCATGGCACATTGTACTTCATGTTAGTGGTAAACATTGATCAGTATTTTTGTATTTATTTATAAAAAAAAATAGGAAATTTGATGGAAATTTGGAAAAAAAAAAAATCGCAATTTTCAAAAGTGAAATGCTTCGCTTTTCACATACATACCCAAATAAATTAATGAATATTATGTGTCATATCTCTGTTTTATATTGGCATTATCTTTTAATCGTCCTTTAATTTATTTTGGGCGTTAGAAGGTTTACAAGTGTAACAGTGATTTTCCAGATCTACAAGAAAATTTCCCAAATCAATTTTTTAGGGACCACTTCAATTCTGAAGGGGATTATAAAGGCCTATATATTAGAACCCCCCCCGCCCCATATATCACCCCATTTTCAAAACTGCACCCCTCAAATAATTCAAAACAGCATTTGGGAAGTTTGTTAACCCTTTAAAGGGAGTCTATCATTAGAAAAACACCTTTTGAACTAATGGTACATTGAAATAGCCTTTAAAAAGGCTATTCTACTCCTACCTTCCATTCTTTTCTTCTCCCCGCCATTTCTGATAAAATCTGATTCTTGTGTTATGCAGGTTACGATCACAGAGCACAGGGGGAGTTCCCCCTGCGCTCCGAGCACCCCCGCATCATAACCTTCCGCCGCCTCTTAGCTGATTGTGTTCACTCGCCTCTTAATCTTCTCCGGATCTTCTGCCTTGTGTAGGCATCGCAGGCAGCACTGTATGGTTATGAAAGCTCGCGCATACGCAATCGGCTCTGCCACATCGGGTTCGGGCAGAGCTGACTGCGCATGCCGGGGCCGCCATTTTGCCTACGCAATCCGATGCCTACGTAAGGCAGAAGATCCAGAGAAGATGACGAGGGGAGTGAACACAATCAGCTAAGGGGTGGCGGAAAGTTATGATGCGGGGGTGCTTGGAGTGCAGGGGGAACGCCCCCTGTGCTCCATGACTGTAACCTGCATAACACAAGAAACGGATTTTATCAGAAACGGCGGGGAAAAGAAAAGAATGGAAGGTAGGAGTAGGATAACCTTTCTAAAGGCTATTCCAACATGCCATTAGCTCAAAAGGTGTTTTTCTAATGATAGACTCTCTTTAAGCATTTCACAGGAATTAAAACAATATGGAGGTGAAAATGAGACATTTCATTTTTTTTCAATAATACATTCATTTATCCCTAAAATTAACATATTCACAAAGGGTTAAAGTAGAAAATGCATCTCACAGTTTGTTACACAATTTCTCCCGAGCACAGAAGAACCCCACATGTGGCTGTAAAATGATGTTTGGGCACACGGCAGCGCATGGAAGGGAAGGAGCGACACTGACTTTTCTATTCATTTTTTTTTTTTTGTACATTGTGTCCCCATAAGGTCTTAATAGACCTTTGGGGACATCTGATCACTTTTTTTTTTTGGGGGGGGGGGAGGCTGATTTCCCCTGTAACTGGGGCTGGTATATTTTGCCCCAGTTGCAGGAGGAATACAGCCTCCTGCACGTTACTTACACATAACTATAGAGCTGATCTGGGTCCTGTAAGACCCAGCAGCTCGAACAGACTATGATCCCAGCGAATCACATGACTTCCGGGTCAGAGGGGAGCTGCAACATGGTGGCGCCCATAGCGGTGTATACAGCACTCATTGAGCGCTGTATACACAGCGATCGGGAAGGCAGGGAAGGTAATAAACCTATCCTGCCTTCTCTCTGAGAGCTTCGGCTGAAGTTACTGCCGGCTCCCCATTTCAGCAGCTGCAAGATTTCGTGCAGCTGCTAAATTCTGCTTGGATGTATCGGTACATCCTTGCAGAACAAGGCAACCACCTTCCGGACATATATACTCAATGGGCGGTCCGAAAGTGGTTAATAAGATATATTACATGTACTAGTATATTCACATGTACTATTCATTTAAGAAAAGTTGTTTTATAATTGGAGGTTTGCTCTAAATAATCATTTATAACACTCAGGAGAACAGAAATAAGGATTACAGATTGTGCGACAGACAGATTCTCTAATGGATTTCTCTCTGAATGGGACAGAGCACCTGGTCTGTATATAAAATCATGCAGGCTGCAGAAGACAAATGGAGCAAAAATACCCTCAAAGGTGTTCATAGTTGTCCTGTTAAAAATGATTGCAACGGACAACTACAGGAAGATTTTTTTAGCTAAAGGTACATTTTCAACCACTGATAAAATTACAAGTTTTTATCTCCTCTTTTGGAACACTTGCCTCTATCTCAGTATTCCCTTGGTTGTCAGTGTGTAATTAATGTAAAAAGTAGATTCACTTTTATCACAAATAGAGCCCAGAAGAAATAGAAAAAAATGTCAGAACAGGGGTTTGCCGTTAGTGAAGGAATGTAACACTTAATCGTACAAGTCATAGTACAACCTGAGGAATATGATGGCTATACAAGTAAGCTAAATAAATAAATACATATCTTAAGAGACTAAGGGCCGGTTCACATCTGCGTTCGCTTTCCGTACAGGGGAGTCCGCTTGGAGACCCCCCGAACTAAAGCCTATACACAGAGAGAAGCGGTTGACATCAGGAAACCTGCGGACCCTATAGACTATAATGGGGTCCGTGTGGTTTCCGCTCGGTCTACGCACAAAATATGCAGAAACATGCGGGAACCGAGCGGAAACCACACGTACCCCAATATAGTCTATAGGGTCCGCAGGTTTCCTGATGTCAACCGCTTCTCTCTGCGTATAGGCTTCGGTTCGGGGGGTCTCCAAGCGGACTCCCCTGTACGGAAAGCGAACGCAGATGTGAACCGGCCCTTACTAGTATTAAGATAACATAAGACACCAAACTGTTAGCACTGTCCAAACTACATTCCCCTGAAATTTCTGTACTGCTGGACCCAAAGGTGTTATGTTTTCAAAGGCAGCAGGTTAAGGTATTTTATACTGTATACTTATCACCCACCCACATAATAGTTTGGTGGGGGTCTTATAAACAGGGGATAGCTTGGATGTTCAACTTTGGATCCCTTTACACTGGACACAAGGGACCTCTGTTCTCATGATCGGTGGAAATCCCAGCAGTTAGGGCCCCACTTTCACCTATCCTATTAAACAGGAGCTCAGAAATCATTTTGGGACAAGTACTTTATATTTCATCTTTATTTTAAATGTGCATCTTTGTTGACAGGTCAGAGAACATCAAATGACTCCTTTTTTTCCTTTCATTTGTACAGATTATGATGGCCATATACCATTCTACAGCAACTTTTCACTGCATTTCCTCATGCAGCATTTGCTTTTAATTAAGAACACTCATGTGAATTATTTAAACCACAGTCAGCAAGGAGATTGTCGGGCGATGCCAGGGATTAAGAACTGCAATGCACAGAAAATTACAAGAAAGGAATTTAGAAAGTCAGCGTCTCATTTTAAGGAGTCAGGAAAGCAGTGATCATAGAAAAGAGAAAGTACAAAAACAGTCATTTTAGTCAGAGCCTAGTGTTTGCCAAACCTTGTAAAATACAGGGCTTCACTCAATGGGCCTCATTTATAAAAATTAGCAGGAAGATTAAGTGTATGTCCACGCAGACAGAATTTCCACCACAAATTCTCCATCAGGCTATGGTCCCACATTGCGGAAACGCAGCGTTTTTTGTTGCAGATTTTGCTGTCATTTATTGAGCCAAAGTCAGGAGTGGCTTGAAAAAGAAATGGGAAATTTAAAAAAAAAAGCTCTTATACTTCTCCCTTCTGCAAAGCCACCCGCAACATGGGACCTCAAGAATTTTGTTCTATGTGTGGATTTTGTTACCGATTTTGATACACATTCCCCATGGATTCCACCTTCTGAATTACAAAGGGTGAAATCCACAGTGAAAATTCACGGAAAGAACTGACATGCTGCGGACTTAAAATCTGCCATGTCAATTTCTGCATGCATATTTTTCTGTTGTGTGTGGATGAGATTTGTTAAATAGTACCTGACACTAGGTCTATAAACCCAAATCCATACATCATCTATTAGATGCCAACCATTTTTCTTATACAAATCTAATCAGTCATTCCAATTAATATTTATGTAAATTAGGGTATATTATAGGTAGGCCACAACTTTAAATATGATCCTAGTGATGGGAGTACCCTTTTGCTTTCCTCAGTGGCAGTTTTCCCCTCAGATTACCGCTAACTTTTTGATCAGTTTATTGTCAAGCATGGATTGTCTATCAAGCATGGATTGTCTAAAGTGGATAAATCCACCTATTAGATTTCTACTGCATATCCTAGGTCCTCTTCTTTTCACACAGTTCATATTGGAAAAACTATTAGATTTTGCTTTCAGTATTATCCCTATTTTGATGACTCTGACCATTTACTACATACCTCAATGTGATGTCTTCATTTTAGTGTGTGGCCTACCACAATCCTATACAACAAGCTTGTTGTTTTTGGGTTATGCTGGATTCAGTTCTGTCCTTTAGTATGAGGTCCCACATTGCAGAAAGGCAGCTTTTTTTGTTGCAGATTTTGCTGTTTTTTGAGCCAAACCCAGAAGTGGATTAAGCAGAAGAGAGGCATATAAGAACTTCCTATATATTTCCCATTCCTTTTGTAGCCATTTTTGACATTGGCTCAAAGAACCACAGCAAAATCTGCAACAAAAAAAGCTGCGTTTCCGCAACATGGGGCCTTAGCCTTACTCCATATATCACTTACACACTCACCTACAGCTTGCAAAAAATCTCTGTTCTTTCCTTTAATTTCCTCTTTCCTAAACTCTTACTGTTGCTCTGGTTGTTTCTTGCCTTTATTACTGAAACTCTTTACTGATAGGTCTTCCAGTCATCATACTCCCTGTTTTCCAGCCCAATTTGAATACAGCCACCAGGCTGTCCAACCAAGCCAACCTTATACTTTAAATAGCTGTCGGCCAACATCTATCTTGATTTTCTTCCTATTTGATTGATTTCCCTACATACACCTGCACTCTCTGCTAAACTGTGCATGAGAGGACAGGAGAGGAGAGGAGAGGAGAGGAAGCAGCTGCCAGACACCTTCCCAAAAATAAAAGGATCAGGCAGCTGAAATCGAACTATTGGATCTTTACCTTACCAATATTTGTCACCTGAAGCCTCCATACAGATGGCTTGGCTGACTGTTCCTGTAGAAATTGAAGGGTTTGGCCTATACACATCAAATGTGTATAGCCAGCATAGCATAAAGTAAGTGTAATGCCAGACCTTTGACCCGGGGAGATATCTGCCCACAAGTAGGGTGTGTCAACATTATAACAAATCAATTGACAGTCAGTTATAGGGCTTTTTACACTGTCTGATGTAAACTGTATGGGGTATTAATGATGGCTCAGTCCCTATACAGTTTGCATAATGTTGGCAGCACAGCCTCTATGTACCCTGGAGACGTGCTGCACAGTGATGATATTTTGGCCCACATAGAAGATGTAATCAGCTGACAAATGAGCTGCTTGTATTTGACATGGATTTTTATATAGACCGGTAATTGTGAACAAGAAGTCCTACCCTTAACCACTCTATATCACAATTGTAACTCTCAAAGCTCTCTACAGTGGTGCCCCATCAGGCCATTTAGAGAATGCACCCACTAACTTCTAATGTTATAGTGTCTGTCACATCAGATGGAATAGTTCTTTGTCCTTTTGATACTGATATGATTTTGAAAACTCTTCTCACAAGTATTGTTGAATTTTTATTGAACATCTGCCACAGATCCATCCTGTTTGAACATGTCCTGAAGCCAGGGCCCCATATTGCAAAAACGCTTCATTTTACATTACCTGCAAAGTGAATGGGATTCTGGCTAATCCCATCCGCACATTGCAGAAAAAAATCTGCAGCGGAAAAGGCATGTTTTCTGTATAGGTATAATAGGGGCTGAAAGTCCGCAGAGAACTTTCTGTGAAAAATGAGGCAGAAAAAAACACAAAACGTTTCCGCTGTGGATTTTTCCGCAGTGTCTCGCTACATGGAGACTTAGCTTTACACTGGACTTCTCCTTGAACTGATAGCTGTCCAACCAATCCCTGGTGATTGGGTGGCGTTTTTTTCTTACTGAGTACTGCTTCCTTATTATTTATTCATTTTTCAACAAATTTATACCTATATACTAAAATATATTTCTATTTCATTACCTATTTTTAATTTGTGATTGCATTTTATTTACCGTACTTTTCTTTAAATGATTATAAGGGTAGCCAAGTTCCCTGAGCTAATGCTCAAAGCTGTGAACAGAATTTCAGAGACTGCTTTCATCTGGTAATAACAAAGCTGAATAAGCATTTTAATGATTCATCTCTATGGGAAAAAGTTGTGGGTATGCGACTATGACCTGAGCTGGGATGGGGGGTGGAGCTGAGCTGAGACCACCAATTGTCAATGGTGGATCCTGTGTTAACTGTCTCCAGCTTTATACAGTAGGTGCTAACTTTGTTATTTTGCATTTATTATGGTGGGGAAAAAATGACAATGTATTGTAATCATGTTTTGTTACAGTTCTGCACTTGTTCACCTCTAATGTCATTACTATCAAGGAAACTGCTAATCCAAAATGCTGTGCATCTCCATTTAATAGATGTCTGGTATTCAGGAGAGGCCAGGCCAGATAAATTACTCCATGTGTGATGTATTACCAGCCATTATGGATAGTTCAGCTCACTGTGCAGTAATACATAATGCCAAGGCTCTCAAGAATTAGTTCTACAAACATGGCACAACATTCAAAGGAAACTATGTATGACCATCAGGAACTCAAACACTACAAAAAGGTAGTAAATAAAATCATAAAAATATTACTTTCTTTATCGTCTGTTTTTATTTTATGATTGTAGCATTTTTTTAGAATTTTTTATGGGGGCAGTCATCTTGCCTGAGCTTCTGTTAATATCATTAAGATATGCCTAGAGATAAGCAACCACATAAATGCATACCACATACAGAAATACTTTGACTTGTATAGGAGAGACAAACCAGACAGCCATCTGTAGACAGTACTGTTTCGGGGTCTCTGCAGTTTGGCAGGTTTGAACTAATTTGTATACTTTTTCCTATGGACTATTGTACAAAAAATAAGTCTCCATACAACGCTGTGTCTCTTCACCAAGAAACGGAGCTGCATCTAAGGCAATCCCACTCAGTACTGATGAAGGGTAAGTACCCTGAAACAGTATACAGTAGCGTTGCTGGTATGAGCAAATTTACATGTGTTATTTATATATACAGGAAGTGGTATCTTTGCTTGAAAACCTGCCAATAATTAACAAAACTTAAGTTTTGTAAAAGTGGGCAGTGCAGGTGGGATTTCTAATAATTCACATCAGAAAAGTGGAGTGAGTCATTCATGAGCCCCTGATTTCAGTTCTGGAGCACAAGATCTCCAGAGATATACAACTATTAACAGGCAAGAGCCTAATTCTAGCATATCTCATGCCAATAGGGATATTGATTAAGACTGGCATAGGAAGCAGATCTTAATAAATTCCCCCATCTTCTTTAACCCCTTAGCCAAATCTGTGATACATGTATAAAGGATTTGCACTGGGGCAAAATGGTCTTAGGAGATCAGCTCACTCCAAATGCATCAGGCGCCAGCCCACAATGTCATAATGGGGTGTATTTCAGGTTTCATAGCTTGCCAAGAGGCTACTGAAGGCTAACCGACTCCCAGGCCTGTCAGGCTAGAAGTTCTAACTTGGTAAATATATTGTAATACAGAAGTTTACAGAACATTGCATTTTAAAAATTCCCTAGGGAGTTTTCTAATGTCCTCTCATGTCCTCAGAGATTGTGGACATTATGTACCACTAGAAAACTCTTCCATAGCCTTGTACTGTCAGGGAGGTCGTTCCATACCATCCAGCAATGATGCTAGGCTGTAAGGCCCGCCGTTCTGACAGTGGAGGGATATCAAGGCCGAAACTAATGGCACCAATATCTCTGGCACCGGGGCACATACTGAGAAAGCTAACAGTGCGCTGAATTCAGCTTTCTAGCGTTATATAATACCACCGATCTCCGAGGACATGAAAGGTCCTCTTTAAAAATAAATGTAAAAATAAATCAATAAAATAAAAATTCAACATACCCTTTGCCCATTTTACATAACAAAAAATAATAAACAGAATTGATATTGCCACATCCAAAAATGCCTGATCTATTAAAATAAAGTACTTATTTTGTAGTGAACTCTTTAAAAAAAAATAAATCACAATGTCTGATTGGATATTTTCCGGTCATTTCTCTCCCTCAAAAAACAAAATAAAATAAAAAGTGATGAAATAAAATCACTCAACAAAAAAGAACATTTGTACAGTTCCGTAGATGTAAATATAAAAAAAATATACTGTGTGTGTCATAATATGGTGATATGAATTTTTTTTTTTGTTAAACTAGTAAACCATTTAATAAATAAACATATACATTTGGTACTGATATACAGGTAATTTTATAGTGCATTGAACACTGTAAACAAGCAGAAAAAACACTGGCAGAATTGCATTTTTCCTATTGCGCCTCACAAAAATCTTTTTTTTTACTGCTGCACAACACATTATATATTTAACTTAATTCCATTACAAAATACAGCTTGTTCCACAAAAAAACAAGCCCTCATTTGGATAGGTTGACAGAAAAATAAACAGAAAAAAAAAATGAAAATTGCTGTGTCCTTATAAACTTAAAGGGGGTCTGTCACCAGGGTGAGGCATATTAAATCAGCAACATTGTTAGATAGGTCAGGCTTACCTGAATGTAACGCTTTTTCGCTCCTTAAAGGGGTCTTGAAGAGGTTCTGACCTGGTTCCAACCCCCGGGTTAGGTGCTCCCTCCTCTCCAGATTTCACAGGTAATCACCTATGTTATACTTTACTATAGTCAGTCAGCCTCCAATGCACAGGTAATTAACTGTGAAATCAGTAGAGGAGGGAGGGGGAAAACCGACCCAGGGGTCGGGCACTGGTTTCGTTCACGTAACCGGGGACTGGTTCTGCTCACGTTTTCCACAGTCGAAACCAGACCAGAACCCCCAAATCCATCATTAAGAATCAATCAGGAATGAATGAATAAAGGTAATTTTAACTCCCTGAACAACCCCTTTAATGAGGCAGTGAGAGTGCATTAATGAGAAGATAATCTGGCTACAATAAGGAAGTCATGGCTGGATTTGTGACATGGCCTAGACCACAGAAGATTTCTGCATTCACAGTCTTATTAATTTGCAACCGATCATGGCAACACTGTCACCACAAAGATGGTTAGAGAAAATCTTAAAAACTGTTAAATAATTTATATTAGCAAAAATGTTTAATTATTAATTGTAAACAAATTTAAATACAGGTACATCTCAATAAATTTGAATATCTTTGAAACGTTTATTTCTTTCAGTAATTAAATTAAAAAAGTGACCTCCTATATTTTCTAGATTCTTTACACACAGAGTGTTCTATTTCAAGTGTTTTATTTCTGTAAATGTTGATTATGAATTACAGGTAATGAAAACCAAAATCTAAGAAAATTAGAATATTGTAAAAAAGTTCAGTATTGTAAATTCAGTGTGTCACCTGCCAAGATTTCCTAAGCCTTTAGATGGTCCCTCAGTCTGGTTCAGTAGGACACACAATCATGGAAGACGCTGAGTATGAATTGAATTACTGAATTACTGAAATGAATGAACGTTTCAAAAATATTATAATTTATTGAGATGCACCTGTATGGTTATGTTCATGGGAAAACCTTTTTTAGGCTGAGGCCCCACGATGTCGGAAACAAAGCTTTTTTTGTTGCAGATTTTGCTGCAATTTTTTTTAGCCAAAGCCAATAATAGCTACAAAAGTAATGGGAAATATCTAGTAAGCTGTTATACTTTTCCCTTTTGCTCAATCCACTCCTGTCAAGGGATCCTCTCCTTAATATATTTAGGCTGTTGCCATGTCTATGCCCCAGGACTGTGGCACACCATACCTTATTTAGTGATGAATGAGTTTAACATGTTTCTTCCTATCATCACAAAGGTGCCACATGGAGAAATAGCCATGTGGAAATGTTCTGTAATTTGCTATGACTGAGTAGACATTGTAACTGAATGCACATCACTGCATGCTATGGTAGTTCTCCAAAGCATTGTGTTTGCTTGTATATCAGTACAGAGTGATTTGTCCATAAAAGTGTGAGAAATTTAGGACATAGGGACCCCATGTTACTCATGTGGAACTTTTGGCTAAAGATATTTAATGGAGTGTCCTTCCCGCCAATAAAGAATTGTGTGTATGCTTTTAGCAGGAATGGTGCCCTATATTATCATCAAAAAGCCATAAAATATAGTTAATCATAAGGGTGTTGAGAGTGGTGCTACAGGTGCTTTGTCTGCCAAGGACATCCCACAAGGGTGTTACAAAGAAGAGTTGTGAGGTACACCCCAAAATATACACAAGTTCTAACAGAAACTCCACAATCTGCCACTACACGCCTCCATCAAATATGAACAATCACTTGTTGCAGCACAAAAGGAGACACCACAAGTGCCAAATGGGCCACTCTGTGCCATTTATAACTGTGATTTGCCTTCACCACACTACACAATGGACTTGGGGAGTTGCTTATGGACCCTATATTACCACGGGGCAGCTCTACTTTGAAGACGCCAGTGGAACTCATTACTTTTTAATATCATTGGTGGGCCTGCCACTACCGTCACCAAAGCTTTTTTAAAAAAAATTTATTTAGCACTCAGATACACAATCAGCTGTACACTGGACAGGAGTTATGAAATGTTGTTTATGAATGTATCCAACATAGGGACCACACCATATGAAAGTGTCACATCCAACCCATAGCAGATATGTCTCAGTTGGATATGTAAATGATTACAGGTATGTTGTGATTACATACTGGGATTTGCCATAAGAGGGCGTAAAAGTGTTTCCCACCACAACTCCATCAAAACACTATTATAGATTGCTTTTTATTAGTGTACCTCTTGGTGAGAAATTGGTAGCCACTAGACATGCCTCTATGTTGCAGTTGGCAGGCTTTGAGAGGAGATATTGGACCAAGAGAAACAGGATGGCCTTTTTGACAAATTGCCCACCATCTAGGTGTCAAACACAAGGCCCGCGGCCTGTATTTTGTGATCCACCATTAGAGTAGTCCCTGAGGTGGCAGCACTGGCAAGCAGTATGGTGCAGACAGTGACAGAAAAGCTCCACTACTGTCTGCTCCCCGAGTCGCAGCCTGTAAATCTCCCCCAGCACCCTCAGATATGCCCACAGTGTTAGAGATGCCTTCTGGTGTCCTTCGCCCATGCTCTGAGCTGTACAATTATAGTACTTACAGAGCAGTGATGTGGAAAGCAGGATTTCCTCTTGCCTCTATTTTCCTTCCAGCGGTACAATACACTAAGGGTTGAGGTTCCGGGAGGAAAATAGAAGATGCACACAGGCTGTGTACCAGAGTAAGTGCTGTCCGCCGCATCACTGCCCTTTAAGTATAATATCATTATACAGTGATAGAGAGCATTGAATGGTATGGGGGGTAGGGGGACTATTACCCATGAGGGGCACTATTAGGTCATTATTACTGTAATAGTGCCCCCCCACAGTTAATAGCATTATTTATGTGTAGGGGGACTATTACCTGTGGGGGGGCAATATTAGGGCACTATTACTGTAATAGTTTCTCCCCAGAGATAATAACATTACTTATGTGGGGAGGGCTATTATCAGTGGAGGGGGCACTATTAGGGCATTATTACTGTAATAGTGCCCCCAAACAATTAATAGCATTACCTATGTGGGAGGGAACTATTATCTGAGGGGGTCACTATTAGAGAACTAATTATTGCAGTAATAGTGCCACTCCACAGATAATAGCATTACTTATTTGGGGGAGCTATTACCTGTGGAGGGGGGCGCTATTACCTGTGTAGGGTAGTGTAAGTGCACTATTACTGTAATAGTGCCCACCCACAGTTAATAGCCTTACCAATATGGGGGAGGGACTATCACCTGTGGGGGTCACTATTACAGTAATAGCGACCCCCCACAGGTAATAGCATTACTTATGGGGGGAACTGTTAAGATTGCCTTCAGCCCTATGATAGCCTTTAACAGGTAATAAATGTAACTATGCCTAACTGGCACAGAATTACAGTCCTTTGAAGATAACCATAAGAATGATGTAGACCACCAGTAGAAGATCATCTGATCTGCCAACAAGCAAAAGCAGTTCCCTCAGTTTCTTTGTTCACCATCCACACACAAGTGGCACCTGTTTTACACACGCTTCTCTGTCACCGGAGTGACACACTGTCCCAACTGGTGTGATGCTCTGGTGACCATCGCATAGTCATCCCTAGTAGTGATACAAGAAACATTAACATTTCAGCAATATGTGCATGATAACCGGAGACCCCATGTGTTTCCTCTCATGGCAGGACTTCCAACTGGCATTTTTCAGTAGAATAATGCTCACCCACACACAGCAAGGGTTGTCTCAGCCAATCAGGAATGTCTCTGCCTGATTGTAACATCTCCTTGGGCGGTCAACAGATTTATTGCCAGTTGAGCATTTATAGTAACAACTGGGACAACAGATTTGGCAACCTACAAGTGTGAGGGACCTACTGACCCAGCTACAACATCTGGGATGCAAATGTGTTGCAGAAAATCATACGGAACCTGTACACCTCTATGCTCAACAGTAGCTCATCTTGTACCCCAGCTAGAGGCGGCCCAACATTATTCATTATAGTCACACATCATTCCTACTTGGTGCATTATTTTTTAGTCTATGAGTATATATAAAAACTGTTGAATGCTAAAATTTCATTTAAATTTTGCTGTCCCTATAACAGCCTTTAGGATTGTTGCAGCAAATGAAGGCGGATCTACACTTTAAGTCTTCCTAATAGAGTCGCTAGCACCACCTTACTCTGCGGCATTGTATAATACTAAGTAGATTATTAGTACAATAAAGTAAGCTTTAATAAAGCAAAGATGTGTTCAGTAAAATTCATACCAATTTCTCCATGCATAAAAGCACAAGAGCAGGTTATAGTCTTCAATCCCATATATATTGATTTATGAATTAATACTGAACATCTCAGCTGCACTGAAGCTTTTACAAAGCCATTTTGTCTAAATGATTTCCCTATGAAGGTTGTTTTGGGTTACGATATATTCACAAATTTGCTGCCGACATTTCTTCAACTGTCCAATTCATCTGAATTGGGTTTGGAGAAAATCATTTACTTATTGCTGAAAATACCCTATTAAGATAAATGGAACTGAATTTCAACTGCAGTACTTTCTACAAAAAATCTGCAATGTGTGAATATACCCTTAAAGTCAGTGAAAGGAATCCTTGCCAATCCATGGTATGGGACACTCATAACTCGTATGCAATGACGGACTGAACAGATGTGGTGGTGGTGGGGTTAAGTATGCAGGATCTTCTTGGGAAAAATGCAACATCTGTCACCTCACCTACAGTAGCTCTTGGTCTACCTCCTTCACAAGCATGCTGCTACTCTTATGAAATAAAGAATGACATCCAGATCAATACTGCTATAATGACTTGGTCCTGAAATGCAACCCACATCCATCTCCTTAAGCTAAGGTCATATGTCAGGGAGATTCTAGGACTAATTTACATCTCACTAGTAAAATGAAGAGTAGACTGGCATGATAGCAGCAGCACTAGAAGGAGATAGCTAGCGCCCAATATACATACACTGATTATCATATAACCACCAAATTTACAGGCAGACCTATACATTGTACAGGCTGCTTCCTACATCTCCCTGGCATTGCCAAAAGACCAGAGCTGAAACAGACTACATATCACCCAAAGTCCCATTTTACACCTCAGACAGCGCCAACAGACAGCTGGTGAAATGTGTGTTCTCCATCTTCTGCATCCATCTATACGAGTGGATGTCACAGACATTGACACCAGTCATTGAGGCATACAGGTGACTTGAGGCAGTTGTGTGTCCCCTCCACTGTCTCGCAAAAGAAATCAGTGACTGAGCTGGGAAAACTTTGCCACTCCACGTCACAGAGCCTTCACAAAGCTGCTGTCACCTCAAATGACTTTCTAGCCCAGCTACTTTGTAACCCATGCAGCACCAGAAGACCCAGGACTGCAGTGCTATAGGGTATAAGCTTGTGTTTGCAGCGCTAGAACGTCTAGAATAGGAGAAGAATGAGCATGCAGAGTGCTGAAGTGGCAGAAATCTATGTACTGTACTACCATATGTACCCCCTGGATTGCCAGGCATTAAATGAAATGTGCTTAAGAACTGCTGGCACCATTTCACTATGCCCACTGTCTGAATACCATCATTTCACATTACTAATTTGATCACTTTTTCTTGTTTTTCTTTATGTTTGTATCAAAAAATTGTAAATAAAAAGTGCTGTCTGATGTATCACTCACTAGAACACATAGTGTATGAGGAGAACTTAGTGAAGACTGCAGTATAGTCAGCTGCTGCACTGGATTTCCACCCTATCAGAGCAGGTGTCCTGTACAACCAGCAGACTACCCTGGATACTGGGTACGGAAGCCCTGCAGCTCTCTATGTGCCATTTTGTTTCTTGTATTAAAATACTGTAGACTACAAGGAAAGCCTACCTGAAATATAATGAGAGATAGATACATAAGGATAGACTTACACATAGATTAGATGGATGGGTAGATAGACAGACGTATTGATATGATGTCTATACAATAGTCTCCAGAACCTCTTTTTATTTAGAGCAATATACATTCTATTATATAAACACACACATGTACATATATCCACTTTGAGACATCTCCCAGGTGTTACTATTGAGTGTTGCAAGGGGCATGGAAACAACATAAGTCTACAATAGGAGCATGAACAGAGCCCTCAGCCCTGCCAGGAGGGCACTGGGGGCATGACATTGTTCATATTCCCTGGTCTGCCTGCCAGGGGTTACTTCTGGGTGAAATGCCTCCATTTACTATGCAGCAGGGGATCTACACTCCCTTATAATACAGGGCACCATACTGTAGATTTCACCATTCATCTCTCTCTCTGCCTGCATCAATATACCATTAACCATGAAGCTGCCGTGCACAGTGACACGCATTGCTAAGGAATGAACAGCCTTCCTGACACCTGCACCACTAATGCCAGCCTACATAAAGGGCATGAACAGCACACACACTGGCAAGGTAATGACATGACCCTTGCTGCCGAGGAGCCCCCCAGCACCATGCTTAGTATACCCAGTGCCCAGACTCACCTCCTCACACAGCCAGCTCCTGCCGGTCCGGGATGAGGTGCATCTTCTCCGTGGCAGACAGCAGCAAGGTATTCTTATTTCTTCTTTTTTTCACAGGGAGAACCCCGTGGGGTTGGCACGGGGAGAAAGTTGGGCAGAACGTCTCTTCCCCTGGGTGGTGGTGGAGGGGGGTTACAAGGTACTGAGGGTGGGGGGGATAGAAAGGGGAGGAGACCTGGGTTTGTACTGCAGTGCAGGATAGCTGGGCTCCTAGTCAAGCCAGGCAGGAGCACTGTCTATGTCTATGAGATACAGTGAGAGGAGGGACAGAAACAAAGGAAGGTGGATCAGGCAATGAGAGGGGAACAGCTGGAGGGAGAGCTTCTCTTACCTACATCTCCACAGCCTGTCAGGCATGCACCTGTTACACCCTTTACCCACCACACGTATGTCACTGCTGTACATAATCCAGGCCTGCCACTCTCATGACAAGCCTCTGCTGCTCAAACTTTCCTGTGATAACTATAAGATGACTGAAAATCTGGAGTGGATTGCTCTGATATCTGGATCTGTAAACTGTAAAGTAGAGCTGATATTAGAAAGGCAATGGGACCAAGTGTTCTTGGACTTTGTGTATGGGGTATGTCTGCCAGGTACCAGCAGTATGGTAGGAAATGCAATTAAATCACTCCCACTCGCAAACAGTAAGCAGAACCACTGAGATGATTATAAATGCTGTGTGGCTGCCCTTACTTCACCTCACTGCTATAAAGACCATTGTACTGCGTCCGCTATCAATGCTACATGATACATAGGGTACCATACAATATAGGAGGTAGAAATTGTTGATGGGGCACAAATACAACCTGTTTTAAAGGGAGTCTGTCACCAGAATCCTGCATGTCATATCTTAGCCCCGCAGATAGAGAGGTTAGGGTCACCTAAGTGTGTTGTCCTTGTGAATCGTGCCTGAACCGGTGAGATATCACCTTTTTTGTCAATTTGCAGGTGAGCTCTTTGGAGCAATGAAGGCATTAACATTGCTCCAAAGAGGTAAGCAGCAATGCACTTGTTGCTCCAAAGAGCTCATTTGCATATTGACAGAAACAGAGATATCTCGGCAAGAGGTGACCCAAATCTACCTATCTGCAGGCCTTGGTCGATATGCCAGGTTCTGATGGCTCCCTTTAGGAAACTATTGGGACAAAACTGGTACACTCAGCTAATGCCCAGTGTTGGGTCTAAGGGTGCAGCACATGACATAATTTCTTTAATGTTCTTTAACCACTTCCGGAACACCCATAGTCTATACAGTCCAGACGGTCCACTCTTAGCCCTGCCCAGACCGAAACATTCATGCAGTGTTAAGCAAAATATGGAGCAAGTCCTATTCCTGTCTGGGCTCACTTACTTAAGTGTGTATGGAGCCTGTATGTGTATGGAGCCTAAGGCCGTGTGATATCTGTTTTTTTAACTTTTCACTCAGCAGCTTCAATTTCATTGTAATTGAATGGGGACAATTCACGTGACTGTTATTTTGACAGTCCATTATAACGGACCGTCAAAATATAGTTCAGGTCCTATTTTTGGCCGTTTTCACTAATCCCTTCATACACTGAAATGTATGGGAAATCCATGAAAATGTGTGCCCCTCAGGTGTAAGACAGCTGTGAAAAATGTGCATTTAGCCTTAAGTTACATTCACACGAAAGAGGTGCAAAACGGGCGGGAAAAACATCCATTTTTCACAGCTGTCATGTACCCAAGGGGCACCTGTTTTCATGGATCCTCCATACATTTGACAGCTAAAAATAATGCATGACCTATATTGACGCGGACCATCAAAATAAGCCCCAATTCACTGAAATTAATACTGCTGTGTGAAGCTAGACTTAGGCCTATTGCAAGTGACAGGGCGGCCCTTATTCAAATGGCAGTGAATAATGGCCATGTGACGACCGTTTTTGAAACGGCCGTCACATGGCCATTATAGAACCTATGATTTTCAATGGGTCTGTTCACATGCCACTAGCTATGGTTTCATAGACAAAGATAGTGCATGTCAGTTTTTTTGACGCCCATGAAAAAGACCAGGTATTTTCAGACACAGGGATACCAAATGTGTATGTATTTATAATACAGAGGAGACCCAGCACTATGGCGACTGCCATATTTAAACACCTGACATCCAACATGCACTGGAGTTAAAATTTACGCCATTCAGGAAGTGACGTACATTTCTGGTATAACTCATGACAGTTTTCCGTCATAAATTATAATAAATATGGTGGGTTGGGGCATACCGCCCACCTTGATACCCACCCCTTTCTGTCCACTTTCTTAAAAATTGGTGAGCTCTGTAATTTTATGTTATCTGCCACTTCATGTTGTGGTTCTTAAATGCTTCCACGCTCTTAAACTTTTCCGACGGATGAGGCTGGATTCACACTAGCACTTGCTCTACGTTTGGGGATTCCATCCCCAAATCTGTTTGAAAAATGCGGTGAGAAAAGTCCTGCAAGCATTATAGTCTATGGGGTACGCGGGTAATGGAAACCCAAGCGCTTTGGTCAACCTAAATTTAGTAGTATTCACTGTACTGTTACGCCTCCTCAGTGCAGTGAATACTAATGAGGAGGGGCATTTTTTCATTAGGTGACCCAATATTTGATCCCATTTATCTCAATGGGTTTTTCTCTTACTAAATTTTAACTTTGTATGCTTACAATTACTAAGAGAAAAAGCTTCCATTGAGAGTAATGGAAGCAATGACCCAAGCAGTAGAGTGGCTGCCTTAATATATCATCATCAGGTATGATCCCAGGAATAAAACTAAAAATAAGTTAGTAATCTTTTTAGTATTTATTTTAAATTACATTTCAGGTCATAGGATAAAAAGAAGAGAGGAGCCGGGAGACTTCTTCTGTAACTGGTTCAAAGGATGAAAATGAACAGGATGAAGTGCGGTAGTTGAGGGGATCAGTGCTACCTGGGGATTGTGCAATTATTTCCTGACGTGGCCAGGTCCTCTGCACTAAGGTCAGTGAATGGCACCTGCACCTTGGGAGGAAGTAGCTATTATTATACTGTGGGGTCTCTTCAGACCCCAGAGTATAATAAGCGGAGGGCCAAGAGAGATGACAAACATAAAAAACACTGTTAACTCACCATTCCACGCTCCGCAGCCGCTCTGTGTACTCTCCGGGCGCTTTTTCCTGACGTAAGAGACCGCTGACAGGACCTCAGGGGTCACTTCCGACGTCATTACGCATAATGATGTGACGTGACCCCTGAGACTCAATCAGCGGTCGCTGACTACAGGCCGAAGTGTTGGAAGCGACCACAGCGGCTGTGGAGCGCAGGAAAAGGTGAGTTAACAGTGTTTTTTATGTTTGTCATCTCTCTTGGCCCTCCGCTTATTATACTCTGGGGTCTGAAGAGACCCCACAGTATAATAATAGCTAGTGAGTAGCGAAAATTGGAATATTATAAAAATTAGAATATTATACTGTGTGCAGGGGCCGCTATGACACATAATACCGTGTGCAGGGGCCACTATTGGACATAATTCCGTGTGCAGGAGCCACTATGGGACATAATACCGTGTGCAGGGGCCACTATGGGACATAATACCGTGTGCAGGGGCCACTATTGGACATAATACCGTGTGCAGGGGCCGCTATGGGACATATACCATGTGCAGGGGCCGCTATGGGACATAATACCATGTGCAGGGGCCGCTATGGGACATATACTGTGTGCAGGGGCCACAATGGGACATAATACCATGTGCAGGATCCGCTCTGGGACATCATATCATGTGCAGGGGCCGCTATGAGACATAATACCGTGAGCAGGGGCTGCTATGAGACATAATACCGTGTGCAGAGACCATTATGGGACATAATACTGTGTACAGGAGCCGCTATGGGACATAATACCGTGTGCAGGGGCCGCTATAGGACATAATACAGTGAGCGGGGGCCACTATGGGACATAATAACGTATGCAGGGACCGCTATGGGACATAATACCGTGTGCAGGGGCCGCTATGGGACATATACTGTGTGCAGGGGCCACAATGGGACATGATACCATGTGCAGGATCCGCTCTGGGACATCATATCATGTGCAGGGGCCGCTATGAGACATAATACCGTGTGCAGGGGCTGCTATGAGACATAATACCGTGTGCAGAGACCATTATGGGACATAATACTGTGTACAGGAGCCACTATGGGACATAATACCATGTGCAGGGGCCGCTATAGGACATAATACAGTGTGCAGGGGCTGCTATGGGACATAATAGCGTATGCAGGGACCGTTATGGGACATAATACCGTGTGCAGGGGTCATCAGACTTACAATTATTGACTGGCACTCTGAGTACCTTATCTTTGATTTTTTAATCGAAATCGGCACGCCGAACAAAAAAGGTTGCCTACCCCTGTCATATAGTATTAACCCCCTAGTGGTAGGAATGGACTTTGTGCCAGCCCTGGCAGGTATAATAAACTATAGGGAATAGCACAGGGTTAAGATAGTGACCCACAGATTATAGTCATCACACACATGCAATCATACTGCAGGTAACAGCTTGCACTCCTAAATAATAGCACACAATGCAGAATTACTAATGGCTGCAGCAATAAACAGAACAGTTCATCCGTTGGGGCCCAGTTGCCACGGACAATGGCGCGCATTCAGGAAACGTTGGAGCACTATAGACACAGCAGATCCTTTCTACCACAGCTCTCATAAACCTTCTGACAGCAGTACAGCAAATTCCAGCAAAGTCTACTCACTAACTCTTGCAGGGAATCTGGTGCCAGCCTGGAGTCTCACTGGGTGCTGCAGCTTTCAGATGACAGGATACTAATGGAGTATGAGGCAGGAGTCTTTTTGGATGCAGCTCTGGGTACCTTTTGGGAGTCTGGACAATCTGGACAGGTGATACTGCTGCTGCAGGGATGCTACTTCTTCTCTCAGAGTGAGCTGGTGGGCTGGCAGGACTGTCTCTATGTCCTGGGTTACCCACTGCCAAGCTATGTGCTACCCGGCAGTTGCTGGAAGAAGCCTCTTCTGCAGCCCACGTGGCTGTCCTCTCTCTTTCCTGTGCAGACCTTTCCCATAATTCCCTGCTCAGCCAATCAGTCCCTGTCTCTGATACTCCTCCCCCTGGAGTAATAATAATAATAATAATAATAATAGTCCTTTAATAGTCCCACAGTGGGGAAATTCAGTGTGTTACAGCAGCAAAGATAAGATAAGCAGATACAAATACAAATACAACATGTACAGGAATGTTCCAAGGTGAGAGGCATTACATTAATAGCAGACAGACAGATAAGGGGTGTAGGGAAATGCAATCCACTGTCCCTCAGCATAAAATGGCTGATATCTGCTGTAGTGGGTCCTGGCTTGGCATTAACTGCAGCATCTGCTGTATGCAAAGTGCTCCTTGCAGGGGTTACACAAAAAAGTTCATTTTATTTCTCATTAATGTACACTCAGCACCCCATCCTGACAGAAAAAAACAGAAATGTAGATATTTTTGCAAATATATTAAAAAAGAAAAACGGAAATATCACATGGTCATAAGTATTCAAACCCTTTGCTCAGTATTGAGTAGAAGCACCCTTTTGAGCTAGTACAGCCATGAGTCTTCTTGGGAATGATGCAACAAGTTTTTCACATCTGGATTTGGGGATTCCTCTGCCATTCTTCCTTGCAGATCCTCTCCAGTTCCATCAGGTTGGATGGTGAACTTGGTGGACAGCCATTTTCAGGTCTCTCCAGAGATGCTCAATTGGGTTGAGGTCAGGGCTCTAGCTGGGCCAGTCAAGAATGGTCACAGAGTTGTTCCGAAGCCACTCCTTTGTTATTTTAGCTGTGTGCTTAGGGTCATTGTCTTGGAAGGTGAACCTTCGGCTCATTCTGAGGTCCAGAGCACTCTGGAAGAGGTTTTCTTCCAGGATATCTCTGTACTTGGCTGCATTCATCTTTCCTTCAATTGCAACCAGTCGTCCTGTTCCTGCAACTGAAAAACACCCCCCATAGCATGATGCTGTCACCACCATCTTTCACTGTTGGGATTGTATTAGGCAGGTCATGAGCAGTACCTGGTTTTCTCCACACATACTGCTCAGACGAGAGAATCTTATTTCTCGTAGTCTGGGAGTCCTTCATGTGTTTTTTGGCAAACTCTATGTGGGCTTTCATATGTCTTACACTGAGGAGAGGCTTCCTTTGGGCTACTCTGTCATAAAGCCCCGACTGGTGGAGGGCTGCAGTGATAGTTGACTTTGTGGAACTTTCTCCCATCTCCCTACTGCATCTCTGGAGCTCAGCCACAGTGATAATTGGGTTCTTCTTTACCTCTCTCACCAAGGCTTTTCTCCCACGATTGCTCAGTTTGGCTGGACGGCTAGGTCTAGGAAGAGTTTTGGTCGTCCCAGGCTTCTTTCATTTAAGGATTATGGAGGCCACTGTGCTCTTAGGAACCTTAAGTGCTGCAGAAATTCTTTTGTAACCTTGGCCAGAACTGTGCCTTGTCACAATTCTGTCTCTGAGCTCCTTGGGCAGTTCCTTTGACCTCATGATTCTCATTTGCTCTGACATGCACTGTGAGCTGTGAGGTCTTATATAGACAGGTGTGTGCCTTTCCTAATCAAGTCCAATCAGTTTAATTAAACACAGCTGGACTCCAATGAAGGAGTAGAACCATCTCAAGATGGATCAGAAGGAAATGGACAGCATGTGAGTTAAATATGAGTGTAAGAGCAAAGGGTCTGAATACTTATGACCATGTGATATTTCAGTTTTTCTTTTTTAATAAATTTGCAAAAATATCTACATTCTTATTTTTTTCTGTCAAGATGGGGTGCTGAGTGTACATTAATGAGAAATAAAATGAACCTTTTTGCTTTTAGCAAATGGCTGCAATGAAACAAAGAGTGAAAAATTTAAAGGGGTCTGAATACTTTCCGTATATCTACTGTATTTTCAAAGCTGTTTGCTATGTTGTGTTATTCTTGTTAGCTTTTCTTTATATGTCGCACTGAACCCTTTGGGCATTAAATTGTTAAATTTAAGGTTATTTTGTGTTGCTCTATGAACCCATTACCTTTTTGAGGTGTGTTTGAGATGTCTGCGTACGTGAGTGAGGTCTCCACAGAACCGATAAATCAGTGATGGTGGCAGCGTGTATTTGGGGTGCTTGGACTGTGTTGGGGTGCCACTTACTCTCAATTTAAGGGTGTTAAGGGTGAGTGCAAGATTGAGCGAGTGGAGTGAGTCGACCCTTGACAGTCGCACCTGCGTCACATGCTAAGACAATCCGTACGTGACAGACTAGTGGCCAGATTGGGACAGGAGAGTGAAGAGATGGGGGACAGTGAGGACTGTAGAGTGCCTGAGAGGTGCTGGGTGTTAATAGCAAGTAAATTCTTATATGTATGATGGGTAGGTGTGTCCTGTTAAGGAGAGAAAGTACTGATTGTGAGAGACAAAAGGTTATGATCAGAGAGGGGCAGAGAAGAGTTAGTAAATTTAGAAACTCTTCTCTGCCCCTCTCTCTTGTTGGAGGAAGACAAGACCAATCGTGGCACCATCTTCGTGTGTGGTGGAAGAGAAAAGTTGTGAAAGACCAAAAGAAGTGATTATTGAGAGAAACTGTGAGGCAGCTGGGGAGACAGGGGTGTCAATGTGGATGTTAAAGTCACCCATGATGAGGGCAGGAATTTCACAGAATAGAAAGAGGGGAAGCCAAGAATCAAAGTGATCCAGAAATTGGTAGGGTGAACCAGGTGGAGAGTAGATCATGGCTACGTGTAAGGAGAGCGGGCAGAAATATCTGATGGCGTGGACCTCAAATGAGGGGAAGGTGAGTGGGGGTACTGGGGGAATGACCTGAAAAGTACACTGCGGTGATAAAAGTATGCCTACCCCTCCACCCTGCCTGTTGTCAGGCCTAGAAGTATGTGAGAAATGTAGGCTACTATGTAACAGAGCAGCAGGGGATGCCGTATCAAACTGCTTGATCCAGGTTTCTGTAAGGGCTAGCAGGTTGAGAGACTTACTATGGAATAAGTCATCACTATATTTTAGTTTGTTACTCACTTAGCGGGCGTTCCAGAGAGAACAGTTAAAAGGAACAGGAGAATGATGAGAGGGAATACAGTGAATATTGATGAGGTTAGTGGGACTTCTATATGTGCAGGAAGAGGAAAAGTTAGTGAAAGAAGGTGGGCCAGGGTTAGGAGAGATGTCACCAGCAGCAGCAAAATAGACAGAGACAGAAGGTGGTTCAGTGATTTATGTGGGCTCTTCTGTTTAGTTTCACTGCTAAAAGAAGTATAGGGTGGTTAAAGAGAGTGAAAAGTGTGTTAGAGCTGTATATGGGAAAAGGAAGAACAGAGGGACTGATGTGGATAGTGTGCACTGATAGTAGAGATGGAAGGGAGTTATGCATGAGAACAATTGCTAAAACAGTAAGTGATAGTGCAGCTCTATGATACCATGTACAGTGCTGGCCAAAAGTATTGGCACCCCTGCAATTCTGTCAGATAATACTCAATTTCTTCCAGAAAATGATTGCAATCACAAATGCTTTGGTAATAATATCTTCATTTATTTTGCTTCCAATGAAAAAACACAAAAGAGAATGAAAAAAAAGTCAAATCATTGATCATTTTACACAAAACTCCAAAAATGGGCCGGACAAAAGTATTGGCACCCTCAGCCTAATACTTGGTAGCACAACCTTTAGACAAAATAACTGCGAACAACCGCTTCCGGTAACCATCAATGAGTTTCTTACAATGCTCTGCTGGAATTTTAGACCATTCTTCTTTGGCAAATTTCTCCAGATCCCTGAGATTTGAAGGGTGCCTTCTCCAAACTGCCATTTTGAGATCTCTCCACAGGTGTTCTATGGGATTCAGGTCTGGACTCATTGCTGGCCACTTTAGAAGTCTCCAGTGCTTTCTCTCAAACCATTTTCTAGTGCTTTTTGAAGTGTGTTTTGGGTCATTGTCCTGCTGGAAGACCCATGACCTCTGAGGGAGACCCAGCTTTCTCACACTGGGACCTACATTATGCTGCTAAATTTGTTGGTAGTCTTCAGACTTCATAATGCCATGCACACGGTCAAGCAGTCCAGTGCCAGAGGCAGCAAAGCAACCCCAAAACATCAGGGAACCTCCGCCATGTTTGACTGTAGGGACCGTGTTCTTTTCTTTGAAGGCCTCTTTTTTTTTCCTGTAAACTCTATATTGATGCCTTTTCCCAAAAAGCTCTACTTTTGTCTCATCTGACCAGAAAACATTCTTCCAAAAAGTTTTTGGCTTTCTCAGGTAAGTTTTGGCAAACTCCAGCCTGGCTTTTTTATGTCTCTGGGTCAGAAGTGGGGTCTTCCTGGGTATCCTACCATAGAGTCCCTTTTCATTCAGACACCGACGGATAGTACGGGTTGACACTGTTGTACCCTCGGACTGCAGGGCAGCTAGAACTTGTTTGGATGTTAGTCGAGGTTCTTTAGCCACCATCCGCACAATCTTTCGTTGAAATCTCTCGTCAATTTTTCTTTTCCGTCCACATCTAGGGAGGTTAGCCACAGTGCCATGGGCTTTAAACTTCTTGATGACACTGCGCAAGGTAGACACAGGAACATTCAGATCTTTGGAGATGGACTTGTAGCCTTGAGATTGCTCATGCTTCCTCACAATTTTGCTTCTCAAGTCCTCAGACAGTTCTTTGGTCTTCTTTCTTTTCTCCATGCTCAATGTGGTACACACAAGGACACAGGACAGAGGTTGAGTCAACTTTAATCCATTTCAACTGGCTGCAAGTGTGATTTAGTTATTGCTACCACCTGTTATGTGCCACAGGTAAGTAACAGGTGCTGTTAATTACACAAATTAGAGAAGCATCACATGATTTTTCAAAGGGTGCCAATACTTTTGTCCACCCCCTTTTTTATGTTTGGTGTGGAATTATATCCAATTTGGCTTTTTGACAATTCTTTTTGTGGTTTTCCATTGACGACAAATTAAATGAAGATATTATTACCAAAGCATTTGTGATTGCAATCATTTTCTGGAAGAAATTGAGTATTATCTGACAGAATTGCAGGGGTGCCAATACTTTTGGCCAGCACTGTATAGAAGCTTTTTTTTTTTTTTCTACATTTACCTGGAGTTCTTTCATTGCTTACCAGTCTTGTGCCCTGTCTAAATGCCATGTATAAGTGCCCTTTGTTTGATATGCACTTATGTACATCTGCATTAAAAATGCCCCCCAGCGTTGGAAATGATTTCCCCATAAGACTAGGTTCTCACCTGTGCCCAGATTCTGTTTAGGGATTCCGTCCCCCATTCCGCTTGAAAAATGGGCAATTTTGTGGGCGAAAACCCGTCAGACCCCATCATGGTGTATAAGCGGATTGGGTTTTTTAAGCAGATTGGGTTTCCGTTTTTCAGGTCCCCTAGCAGACCTGAATAACGGAAACCGGGAGCAGGTGTGAACCTAGAGTCAGCTGTGTCTACTTTTTATAGGGAAGCTGAGCTTAATAACTAGCCTAATTTAGGGTGTTAACCAATTAATTCACAAACTGTGACACATCATGAGTCTGAGCTACAGGTGTATCTCAATAAATTAGAATATCTTTGCAATGTTTATTTCTTTCAGTAATTAACCCCTTAATGACCGGGCCATTTTTTGTTTTTGCGTTTTCGTTTTTCCTCCCCACATTCCAAGAGCCATAACTTTTTCATTTTTCAGTTCACAGAGTCACATGATGGCTTATTGTTTGCGAAACAAATTGTAATTTGTAATGTCACTATTCAATATCCTTTGCAATGTACTGGGAAGCTGGAAAAAAATTCACAATGAGGTGCAATTGGAGAAAAACTGCATTTGCGCCAAATTCATATGGGTTTAATTTTTACACCATTCACTGTGTGGTAAAAAATGACATGTTACCTGTATTCTGCGGGTCAGTACAAACACGGCGATACCAAATTTATATAGCATGCGTAATGTTTTGATACCTTTTAAAAAATTTTAAACTTTGCTAAATAGAAAAAAAAAATTTGCGTCGCCATATTGTGTCACCTGTAACTTTTTCATATTTACATGTATGGAGCTGGGTAAGGCTTCTTTTTATGCGGGACAACATGACGTTTTTATTGATACCATTTGGGGAAAGATCTGATAGTTTGATCACTTTTTATTAAATTTTTTATAGGAGACAAAGTGTTGAAAAAAACGCTATTTGGCCATTTTGATTTTTTTTCCCTCGGACTGCAGGGCAGCTAGAACTTGTTTGGATGTTAGTTGAGGTTCTTTAGCCACCATCCGCACAATCTTTCGTTGAAATCTCTCGTCAATTTTTCTTTTCCATCCACATCTAGGGAGGTTAGCCACAGTGCCATGGGCTTTAAACTTCTTGATGACACTGCGCACGGTAGACACAGGAACATTCAGATCTTTGGAGATGGACTTGTAGCCTTGAGATTGCTCATGCTTCCTCACAATTTTGCTTCTCAAGTCCTCAGACAGTTCTTTGGTCTTCTTTCTTTTCTCCATGCTCAATGTGGTACACACAAGGACACAGGACAAAGGTTGATTCAACTTTAATCCATTTCAACTGGCTGCAAGTGTGATTTAGTTATTGCTACCACCTGTTATGTGCCACAGGTAAGTAACAGGTGCTGTTAATTACACAAATTAGAGAAGCATCACATGATTTTTCAAAAGGTGCCAATACTTTTGTCCACCCCCTTTTTATGTTTGGTGTGGAATTATATCCAATTTGGCTTTTTGACAATTCTTTTTGTGGTTTTCCATTGACGACAAATTAAATGAAGATATTATTACCAAAGCATTTGTGATTGCAATCATTTTCTGGAAGAAATTGAGTATTATCTGACAGAATTGCAGGGGTGCCAATACTTTTGGCCAGCACTGTATAGAAGCTTTTTTTTTTTTTCTACATTTACCTGGAGTTCTTTCATTGCTTACCAGTCTTGTGCCCTGTCTAAATGCCATGTATAAGTGCCCTTTGTTTGATATGCACTTATGTACATCTGCATTAAAAATGCCCCCCAGCGTTGGAAATGATTTCCCCATAAGACTAGGTTCTCACCTGTGCCCAGATTCTGTTTAGGGATTCCATCCCCCATTCCGCTTGAAAAATGGGCAATTTTGTGGGCGAAAACCCGTCAGACCCCATCATGGTCTATAAGCGGATTGGGTTTTTTAAGCAGATTGGGTTTCCGTTTTTCAGGTCCCCTAGCAGACCTGAATAACGGAAACCGGGAGCAGGTGTGAACCTAGAGTCAGCTGTGTCTACTTTTTATAGGGAAGCTGAGCTTAATAACTAGCCTAATTTAGGGTGTTAACCAATTAATTCACAAACCGTGACACATCATGAGTCTGAGCTACAGATGTATCTCAATAAATTCGAATATCTTTGCAATGTTTATTTCTTTCAGTAATTAACCCCTTAATGACCGGGCCATTTTTTGTTTTTGCGTTTTCGTTTTTCCCTCCCCACATTCCAAGAGCCATAACTTTTTCATTTTTCAGTTCACAGAGTCACATGATGGCTTATTGTTTGCGAAACAAATTGTAATTTGTAATGTCACTATTCAATATGCTTTGCAATGTACTGGGAAGCTGGAAAAAAATTCACAATGAGGTGCAATTGGAGAAAAACTGCATTTGCGCCAAATTCATATGGGTTTAATTTTTACACCATTCACTGTGTGGTAAAAAATGACATGTTACCTGTATTCTGCGGGTCAGTACAAACACGGCGATACCAAATTTATATAGCATGCGTAATGTTTTGATACCTTTTAAAAAATTTTAAACTTTGCTAAATAGAAAAAAAATTTTGCGTCGCCATATTGTGTCACCTGTAACTTTTTCATATTTACATGTATGGAGCTGGGTAAGGCTTCTTTTTATGCGGGACAACATGACGTTTTTATTGATACCATTTGGGGAAAGATCTGATAGTTTGATCACTTTTTATTAAATTTTTTATAGGAGACAAAGTGTTGAAAAAAACGCTATTTGGCCATTTTGATTTTTTTTCCCTCGGACTGCAGGGCAGCTAGAACTTGTTTGGATGTTAGTTGAGGTTCTTTAGCCACCATCCGCACAATCTTTCGTTGAAATCTCTCGTCAATTTTTCTTTTCCATCCACATCTAGGGAGGTTAGCCACAGTGCCATGGGCTTTAAACTTCTTGATGACACTGCGCACGGTAGACACAGGAACATTCAGATCTTTGGAGATGGACTTGTAGCCTTGAGATTGCTCATGCTTCCTCACAATTTTGCTTCTCAAGTCCTCAGACAGTTCTTTGGTCTTCTTTCTTTTCTCCATGCTCAATGTGGTACACACAAGGACACAGGACAAAGGTTGATTCAACTTTAATCCATTTCAACTGGCTGCAAGTGTGATTTAGTTATTGCTACCACCTGTTATGTGCCACAGGTAAGTAACAGGTGCTGTTAATTACACAAATTAGAGAAGCATCACATGATTTTTCAAAAGGTGCCAATACTTTTGTCCACCCCCCTTTTTATGTTTGGTGTGGAATTATATCCAATTTGGCTTTTTGACAATTCTTTTTGTGGTTTTCCATTGACGACAAATTAAATGAAGATATTATTACCAAAGCATTTGTGATTGCAATCATTTTCTGGAAGAAATTGAGTATTATCTGACAGAATTGCAGGGGTGCCAATACTTTTGGCCAGCACTGTATAGAAGCTTTTTTTTTTTTTCTACATTTACCTGGAGTTCTTTCATTGCTTACCAGTCTTGTGCCCTGTCTAAATGCCATGTATAAGTGCCCTTTGTTTGATATGCACTTATGTACATCTGCATTAAAAATGCCCCCCAGCGTTGGAAATGATTTCCCCATAAGACTAGGTTCTCACCTGTGCCCAGATTCTGTTTAGGGATTCCATCCCCCATTCCGCTTGAAAAATGGGCAATTTTGTGGGCGAAAACCCGTCAGACCCCATCATGGGCTATAAGCGGATTGGTTTTTTTAAGCAGATTGGGTTTCCGTTTTTCAGGTCCCCTAGCAGACCTGAATAACGGAAACCGGGAGCAGGTGTGAACCTAGAGTCAGCTGTGTCTACTTTTTATAGGGAAGCTGAGCTTAATAACTAGCCTAATTTAGGGTGTTAACCAATTAATTCACAAACTGTGACACATCATGAGTCTGAGCTACAGATGTATCTCAATAAATTCGAATATCTTTGCAATGTTTATTTCTTTCAGTAATTAACCCCTTAATGACCGGGCCATTTTTTGTTTTTGCGTTTTCGTTTTTCACTCCCCACATTCCAAGAGCCATAACTTTTTCATTTTTCAGTTCACAGAGTCACATGATGGCTTATTGTTTGCGAAACAAATTGTAATTTGTAATGTCACTATTCAATATGCTTTGCAATGTACTGGGAAGCTGGAAAAAAAATTCACAATGAGGTGCAATTGGAGAAAAACTGCATTTGCGCCAAATTCATATGGGTTTAATTTTTACACCATTCACTGTGTGGTAAAAAATGACATGTTACCTGTATTCTGCGGGTCAGTACAAACACGGCGATACCAAATTTATATAGCATGCGTAATGTTTTGATACCTTTTAAAAAATTTAAAACTTTGCTAAATAGAAAAAAAAATTTTGCGTCGCCATATTGTGTCACCTGTAACTTTTTCATATTTACATGTATGGAGCTGGGTAAGGCTTCTTTTTATGCGGGACAACATGACGTTTTTATTGATACCATTTGGGGAAAGATCTGATAGTTTGATCACTTTTTATTAAATTTTTTATAGGAGACAAAGTGTTGAAAAAAACGCTATTTGGCCATTTTGATTTTTTTTTCCCCGCTATGCCATTCACCGTATGGGATAAATATTTTAATATTTTAATAGTTCGGGCATTTTGGAGCGCGGGGATTACTAAAGTATTTATGCTTACTTTTGTTTATTTACTTTTATATCTCATCTAGGGAAAGGGGGGGGGTGATTTGAACTTTTGTGTTTTTTTTTATTTTTTCATACTTTTAAAAACTTTTTTTTTTTCTGCTTTTACTTGTATGATCAGACTCCCTAGGGACCTTGAAACCTAGGGAGTCTGATCGCTCATACTATTCACTGCGATACTACTGTATCGCAGTGAATAGCAAAATGCCTTCACTGCTATTAGACGATGCCTCTGGCATCGTGTAATAGCTCTACTGTAATGACAGGCCTGGGAGCCTTCAATAGGCTCCCGGCTGTCATGGCAACCAAGCGTCGCCCTCCAGAACGTCATCAGAGGGTGGCGATCAGGTAAAAATGGCGGCGCCCGTGGCGGCTGCGCAATTTAGACACCGCGGTCCCGTTTGACCGCGACATCTAAAGGGTTAACAGCCGCGATCGGTGCAGCTCCTGAGCGCTCTCCATACATCGTCATGCGACTCAGGACGTACTATTACGCCCTGGGTCGTTAAGGGGTTAAATTAAAAAAGTGACCTCCTATATTTTCTAGATTCCTTACACACAGAGTGTTTTATTTCAAGTGTTTTATTTCTGCAAATGTTGATTATGGATTACAGGTAATGAAAACCAAAATCTAAGAAATTAGAATATTGTAAAAAAGTTCAGTATTGTAAATTCAGTGTGTCACCTGCCAAGGTTTCCTAAGCCTTTAAATGGTCCCTCAGTCTGGTTCAGTAGGACACACAATCATGGAAGACGCTGATTATGAATTGAATTACTGAAATGAATGAACGTTTCAAAAATATTCTAATTTATTGAGATGCACCTGTATGTAGATTCAAATAAACAATGACAACAAAACTACCATAAAATCACTGAGCATCAAAACACACGTGTACAGATAAGGACACATGGAATTGGGAAAAATACAGGCTTCATGAAATTCTAGAATAGGGTTCAGTAAATAGTAAAAGAGTTGGATGGGATAGGAGATGAGTACCATTCAAAGTTACAAGATGAGTTGAAACAGATGCACAGCAAGCAGAGTAAATATATATACATTAACGGGAGCTAACCTGTTCCTTTTACAGGCTCAATAGTAATGTAGTGAATCTCCCATAGACTGCAATACAGTTGTAATAAAATATCGTACCAAATCATAGAATACAGGTGACATGTCATTTTGGCTGCACAGCAAACGCTGTAAAAACGAAGCCCGTAAGAGAGTCGCACAAATGCACTTTTTCTCCAATTCCACCCCATTCTGATTTTTTTCCAGCTTCCCAGTACATTGTACAGAATAATAAATGGTACCATTATGAAGAACAATTTGTCTTGCAAACATTAAGCCCTCATATGGCTCTGTGAATGAAAAAATAAAAAAAAAGTTATGGGGCTTGGAAGCGGGGAGTCAAAAACAAAAAACGAAAAAAGCCTCCGGAACATAGTAACATGTGAAAATGTCAGTAATAAAGTATAAACTTTAAGCTGCAATACAATATATTAGAAATTGATTATTACTAAAGACTATATTTATAATGATTATTCTCTTTTTCAGCTCCCGTTTATTACATAAACCATATTGCTGCTTTTATGAGCTTGAGGTACACTGCTGGCAAATACACATGAGAATTTGAGATACAACATATAAAATCAAAACAGAAGCAATTACTACAACTGGTTTAAGGGGAAAAAAAAGATACTCACGTAACCAGGCCTCTGTGGAGCCCATACATGAAAATGGATCCCTTCGCTAAGCATTGACTGCAACCATTGAATCTCTTTTATGTTATGTAAATGTGCTGCTACTATGCTGTAGCCATATTCATCAAAAGTGCAACATTCATCCCCTATCAACATGCACACCAATAAAACAATCTTCCACTAATCTAGTCTACAAACCTACTTTGATTCTAAAGACATCTCTACAAGAGTATCAGGAGTGATCTATTACTATAGTTTAAATTTTCCACAAAGGAAATACAAATTTCTAGGTAGGATCAAAGATTGGTTAGGCTAGGTTTATATCTGTGCACGGGTCTCCATCGTTTGGGTCCACCAGGGAACCTAAACAACAGAAAGCTGGACCAGGAAAAACAGCGGTTACCTGGGGACCCCATAGACTATAATGGGGTCCACCAGGTATCTGTTGGGTGTCCACAGTTTTAATACTGAAACTGGCGAAGAGAAAAGTACCTTTCTCTCAGGCGACTTTCGGCGGTTTCTGCAGCAAAGATGTGACCCTAGCCTTAGTGTAATGAGGCAAAAAAGAGAAAACTTTAACTGCTATCTTCTTGAACAGTTCATTTCTAGTACAGTTATTATCAAAATGTATGTAAGATTTATTTACTCTACCATTAATAATGTTGTAAAAAGCATGTGTAGTGTTTCTACCAAAGGGATAAAAAATGCAATCTCTTGACAGGTGTGTCTAGTAATCTTTTCTTATATGAAGCTAAACTACAACACATTTATTTTAGGGCATTCATTTATAGTCTTAAGATCATCTTGGCAGTCCATGCCTGACTACAATTCAAAAACTAAATCAGGGGCATGCAATAATCCAGCTAAATTTAGTTCAGTGTCTTCTCCACAATCCACAGTAGTATATTTACTGAGCAGTGTTTCACTAGATAGGAAAGCAAACATTTCAACATAACTTAAAGGAATCCCTGTTAGCATCCCTCCCCTCCATGGCAGTAGGGGGCACATGGCTACACACCCAGAAGTCAGATAACTTGAACACGTGATGCTATTGAAGCAAAGTATTGTCCATCCACATAGTGTTGGAGAGCATTGGTACTAATATAAATAGTAGAGCTCTCATCTTCATCCAGCTATTTGGATGAAAGTTGAAGAAACAGCCAGCTCAGCAGTTGTAGCTCTCACCTGCAATATAGCAGCTTGCATTGCCAATGGCTGTGAAATAAAAATCCAGTTTCTTTATCTTAGGTACAGAAATCTAACAACCCCAGTCCACCAATTTGGTCATATGATGAATGTGGCACTGTTTTCTCTTCTGTTCGGTTTTGATTTGAATGTAACCTCATGTATTTTTGGAGTGTGGGAGAAAACCCTCACAAACACAAAGAGAGCATACAAACTCCAAGGAAGTACTCTTTTTGGTTGGATTTAAACCCAGGACCTCAATGAGGCAATGGTTTTGGAAATCGCAGCGTGTACACTACGTGTATTTTCCCCCAAAGTGGGGATGAGATTCACTAGAATCCCATCCACTTTGCTGTGACTGTAGAACGCCGTGTTTTTTTCCGCGGAATTTCCATAAGCCACGGTGTTTACGCCAATGAGGGGCCTTGGCCTAAAAGATGCAATCTTCCAACCAGCAAGCATTCAGCATATCAACACCACTATAAGACAGGACTGATTATTATTGCAATGATTGTTCCTAGGAGCTTACGTTGGTGATAATTGCTCTGAATGTCAGCCTTTCTAATGGAGCCTTTACTTACTGTGTCACAATTCATTCTCTCTTTTTAGGTCATCCAGAAGTGTTTCTCACCTTCCTCACATAATACAGTCTCTTTTTTTTGGTCTACTTAGTCACAGCACATCACCGCAGCAGTGATCTCGCCTCACATCTGGATAGGTCATTAGTTATGTTGTTAGACTGGAATCCCCAAGTCTTGCATAGCCACCGCATGTAACAGCAGTTTCAGAATTAGTGTGACCTGGGAAGCTTCTCTTAACCCTGTAAAGGCTTAGCTTCCTAGGTGCCTCACCTTAAATCACCACGTGACAATTTGCGTGAGTCACATGATTATCTGCTGCCCCTATGACACATCCAAATACAGTGTTGTGCAAAAGTTTTAAGCAGGTGTGAAAAAATGCTACCAAGTAAGAATGCTTTCAAGAACATAAGTGGCAAATGACTCGATTTTATCGATTAACAAAATTAAGTGAATCAGCAAAAGAGACATCTGAATTAATTCAATATTTGGTGTAACCACCCTTTGTCTTCAAGACAGTGTCAATTCTTCTAGCTACACTTCTAGACAGATTTTGAAGGAACTCTTCTGTGGATGTAGGCTTTTTCAAACCCTTCTGTCTCTTCATGTAATCCCAGACAAACTCGATGTTTAGATCAGGGCTCTGTGAAAACCATATCATCAGGGTAGTTATAATGTCTCTGCCTGTTCAGGCTTCTGCACTGCCCTCCGTTTGCGTGCTGCGGCGCAGGAGGCTTGTTCAGTTATTATTCCTTGCTTTAGGTTCTTCTTGTATTGTCTGAACACTGTCCTATTCCATCACCTCTGTAATTGATTTTCCACCACACCCATCTCCTTCACCTTGGTTTCCCTCTGTTCCTCTAATAGTTAATCTTAACATTACCTGTGTGATTGACAGCCTATCTGCCAATCAAGTCTGGGGTGGGTTCTGGACTTCCTATAAACAGGTCATCAGCCCACACAGGTTTGCTGGCTATTGTGACTCTGTCCTTGCTAAGCTTTCTTCTTGCTCTGATTGTATTGTACTTACTGACTTCTGACCTTTGGCTTTACCTTTGACTATTCTCTCAGATTTTGATTCTGTACTGCGCTGCTCGATTGTTACCTACCTCTTGGCTATCTGACCTCCCTTTTGTTGTTGTTTGTCCTGTCTGCGTTCTGTCGCCTAGGACAGTTCAGGCAAGTAGGCAGGGACGGGGTGGGGGGGGGGTCAGCTTAGGGCTCACTGTCTTGTCGTGCCCCTCCCCCCAGTACTCACCAGCAGCTACTGGGGAATTGCTCTTCTAGCAATTCCCTTGCAGTAGTGACACAAAATATTATTTTTATTTAGATTTCACTTTTCTTTGTTTACTTAATTGTGTTAATTGTCAAAAATGAAACTATTAACATTTCTACTTTAGAAACATTCATACTTTTGCAGCATTTTTTAAAATTTTACACAGTACTGCAGGTCCAAGTCAAGATGCTGGACAGACCCATTGGTAGAATGTGTTCCATGTGACTGGTCCTTCCCAGTAGCCATTGCAGTTAAAAGTTACAATGTACATACATCAATTGCTTGTGCATTTTGGGAGTTGTTTGCCCCACTGGCAACCTGCAAATTCACATTTGGGCACATTATTGTAACCCCTCTCTAAAAAGAAACACAATGGGACAGATTAATTAAGACTGGTGTTCCATAAGCCAGTCTTAATAAAGGCTTAGACAGACACAGGGCAAAGCTGATTCATAAAGAGTCCCTAATTCAGTTTCAATCCCATGCCATATAGATTTATGCCATATAGAAATTAGCATAGATGTTAGGAAAGTGTTAATAGGAACCCCTCCACTGATTCTGGTGCAGTTGGAATTTTTTTTCTCTACCTCCCTCTGTTCCCGAGCAATCAGTGCAACAATTTGGTGCCTGATATAGTAACTATTCATACATACACCACTGCCCTTATTACAATTTGCCCAATAGCAAACAACACCACACCAATATTCCAATAAAAGCGACATTTTTAAATTGCAAATATTGTATTGCCAATAAATGGTGTGTAGGTTAAACGTTGATAACTTAAGTCACATCCTTTATTTTCTGACAAATAGATCGGGATGGGTAACTGATCATCTGTATATCGAAATGGCACTGTGTTAAAACCCATGAACAACACACTATATCTAATTAATTCATTCATCAAGCTTGCTAAACTCGCAAGTAAAAGAAGGAAGTCATTTGCCATTCACATGGGTGTATATATGATTGATGGATGAGTTAGAAATACTATTGAAATGCTAAACTATAGCTGAACTATCTGGAATCATTGGGAAAAACGGCAAAGTTATATGCTAACTAAACACTCTAATGTCAAGTGGGTGGTGTCAGACAGATGCAGGCAAAGGGCAGACAGTGTAAGAAATCTAAGTGACACTTCCTTTCTGCTCCTGCTTGACACCACCCACTTGACATTAGAGAGTCTAGTGCGCATATAAGGCACAAAAATAGCTGCACTAATTGTTTGGCATCAGTGGGGGCTAAAGAATAAATCCAATTGTACTGAAATTGGGAGGAGCCCAATAAAGGATTAAAAGAGCTCAAATTGGTGGTGACGGTGAAAAGTCCTCTTTAAGGATTGCCATAGAAATGCTAATTGTGATAAATTTTAGGAATTTGAAATACTAAGTATGAGACATTATTTGACTGAAATTTAAATTATTATGCTAACTAATTCATATAAAATACTTTAGGGTGTGGCAATTCTGCCCAGTAGTTCACATAGTATGTGGTCATAGTCAGCAAGGGCTCCAGCCCAGAAAATTTAGAAAAGATTTGTGCTGATAACAGAAACCATGGGGGAATGTAGAGCTTGATAATGCTGACTTAAGCAAAATATTTGGTTATGAGGTTAGATTACATGTAATAATTTTTTCATATGGTGAGAAATCTTCATTTTATAGAAAACAGTGCTTACTGAAAGAATGTAATTTGAGTTTTTTTGTTTTTCTAATAAAAAAGGTTCCAGCATTTCAGCATGACCATACCATAAAAAATCAGGTGTACATTGTAGAGCCATAGCGATCTGCGATTTGTAGATCTTTAATGCAGAAGGGTACATGAGATCTGTTAAATGACCCCACCTTTCATGTTCATAGTTTATGTTGGAAAACTTTAGTACGAAGGTATTTCTCTTTATTGCAATTCCAGAATACTTTCTTCTTCACACCTAGACAAACTGTGTTGTGCAATTTTCACTTGAGAGCATTTTGTAGCTAATGTGCTCTATTTTGTATTCATATTGCAAAAATCCTATGTGTTTTTTTCTATGTCAAGAAATTTGCATATCTGTAAGACTACCTGAGAAATTAGTCAGGAGAAGAGATTGAGAAGAACCTTTGCTTTTTAAATGTCTGTTGTTGCATATAGTGATCTTTATGTAATAAACTTATTAAATCAGTCACATAGTCAGAAAAATATAGCCCACATACTTTTTTCTAACACATGATTTTTTTGTCAATTGATGTCTATGTCATAAAAAGTGTTTTTTTTTTTCTTGTTTTTAGTTTCCATGGATGCAGAATTACATAGTGATGTTATACCAACATGTATTTTATGAGAATAAATATTTATTTTTATAGTAAATGTCTACACTTAGTTCACATCTGTTGCAGGAGTCTGTTCTTCTGGTCAGAGGCGTAGCTAGGGGTTCAGCACAGGGGGAGGCGAACATGTCCAAGGTGGGCCCCCTACTTGGACATGTTCGTATACCGATACTATCAGTATACGGTGATCGTATAGTGGTATATAGCAGCTCTACACAGGGCTCTGCAGACGATTTAGGTTGAATACGGGGCATTAACATTTATTGACTTACAGGTGACGTCTCTGATTAATCGTTCACATTCCCAATCTCTTTCATCTGGACAGCCATGACCACTTCTTCCATTCTCTGTAAAGTTTGCAGCACAGACATCTTTTGCTCCTCTTATTGATCGCAGTTTTTCCTGCTGCACTTTGCACAGAAAGTTCACAGAGGTTTCCTCTGCGAACTTTCTGCTTCAATTATATCTATAGGGAAACTGCTGATGTTTCCGTAGGTATAACTGACATGCTGCGATTTCCAAAACTGCGACTGTTTTGGAAATCACAGCGTATCCGCTGCGCATATTTTACTGCAAAGTGGGGTTGGGATGGAGGCCCTATGTGGAGAAAACCCACAGAAAAAAAACGTGGCATTCTAGCAAATCTCATCCACATATTGCGGAAAAATATGTGCAGCGGTTTTGGAAATTGCAGCATGTCAATTATACCTATGGAAACGCTGGCAGTTTCTGTATAGGTGTATTAAAACAGAAAGTCCACAGGGGAAACCTCTGCAGACCTTCTGTGAAAGCGCTGCAGGAAAAACTACAATGTTACAGCCGCGGTTTTTCCTGCAGCGTTTTTTTTTTTTTTGCTGCAGCCCGGTATGTGGGGCCTTAGCCTTAATAAAGCCCAAGTGCAACTTTAATTAAATGAATTGACCTGCATATTATGCCCCTGATTCCTCCTGACATAAATACTGCACCTCTAATGACCCCTTATATCAATGACCACCCCCTTATGTTCATAATGCCTCCTAATATAAATGATGCCCCCTAATGGCCCCTTATATAAATAACCTCCCCCCTTGTATTCATAATACCCTGTAATAACCCTTATATAAATGACCCCCATCATCATAATGCCCCCCAATAACCCTTATATAAATGATACCCCCATCGTCATAATGCCCCCTAATGAATCCTCCTTTTATAGTTATATTTCCCCCTCCTAACCACCCCTTATACTATTACATACCTTCCAACTTTCAAAGGACAGAAAGAGGGACAAAATATACGGCGTGCTATGCGCGCCGTGGTAAATTTAGCTCCACCCACTTCTACGTTGACTCTGCCCATTCTAATCTATTTTTCCATGTGCCCCCACACAGTATAATGCTCCTACAGTAACCCTAACATTATATGCCCCCACATTAAAATGTTGTTTTCCAATTGCCCCACAGTATTAAGTCCCTCTAATCGTGCCCCAGTTTAAACTGGCGGAAACTAGAGGAGGACATTAAACTGGGGCAGCTGGAGGGTGACATTAAACAGTGGGGGTAGTTGGAGGGGACATTAAACTGGGGGCAACTAGAGGCAGACATGTCCCCCTCCAGCTACCCCCCACGGTTTAATGTCCTCCTCCAGTTGTCCCCAGGTTAATGTCACCCTCCATCAGCCCCCCCAGTTTAATGTCCCCCTTTATCTGCCACCATCTTAATGTCCCCCTTCATCTGTCACCAATTTAATGCCCCCTTCATCAGCCCCCAGTTAAATGTCCCCCTTTATCTGCCACCAATTTAATTTCCCCCTTCATCTGTCACCAGCTTAATACCCCCTTCATCTGCCCACAGTTTAATTGCCCCCTCCATCTACCACCAGATTAATGTCCCCCTTTATCTGCCAGCAGTTTAATTGCCCCCTTCATCTGCCTTCAGTTTAACTGGCCCCTACATCTGCCCCCAATTCCCCCCTCTTGCTCACACATGCTGTGTCTCTGTCTCTTCGATCACTCTCGTTCCCAGCAGCTTCCTCTGTGTAACATCACAGTCTGTCCCACAGTATCCAGAATAGCTCCGCCCACACAAGAGTCTGATCACATGGTCATGACGTCATCAAAGGTCCTTTACCCACTAGCATTTAGCATCTACCCTTTACACTACCCTAATAAAGATTGTTAACAGCAAAACACTTCAGGGGCATCGCGGGACAGCTGTGTAAAATCGGGACTCCCCCACTGTGAGCTATGCTATTAATATACCCACAAAAAAAAAAGTCATACTCACCTACCTGCAATGCTGATGAATGGAGCCGCTGCTTCCTCCCTGTCCACGCACAGGACGTCTATGTCTGAGCGCAGGCGGCGCGATGTGACGTCATTGCGCTGCCCGTGCTGAGAATCAGAGCATCCGTCTGTGGTCTCAGCGTCTTGTAAACCGCAGGCCTGTATTGGCTTGTGGTTTACAATACTGTTAAGTTGCAGGAAGCCTTTTAACTAGATCGGTGTCTGCAGACACCGATCTAGTTACAAATAAAGGATGTATTAATGGCGGCCCCGGGGTGGGCCCCAAAGAGTCAGTGGGCCCGGGGCAGCCGCCCCCTCTGCCATCCCACTAGCTGCGCCTCTGCTTCTGGTCCATTAGAGGACCAGAAGATAGGACAAATGAAACCAAGCTTATACACAAAACATGCATACAACATACAGGATAAAGCAATGGGCAGCATGGTGGCTTAGTGGCTAGTACTTTGTTCTACAGTACAAGGGTCTTGGGTTTGAACCTGACCAGATGCATGGAGTTTGTATGTTCTCCTTATATTTGTGTGGGTTTAATCCTATATCGCAAAGATATACTGTATTTCTCCTTGCTTATATAGTGCAATGCTATACAGAAATTGCCTCCATTCATCAGTATTTGGCACCAATGAGGCTCACAATTTCAAGCTCACCCCCTATAAGCTCATTCTTAGACCAGGGGCATAACTAAAGGAGCATAAGCCCTGGTACGAAAGCTTTATTTGGGTCACCCTGTGAAACATCTCCTTGCAACCATCAGCTGCATACCATTCATACATTTTAGCAGGATTGACATGACTTGTTCAAAACATGTCTGTTCACTCAGGCTCCCCATCAATCCCATTCATTGTCAGTGCACCACACACACACAATAATTGCACCCCATTTTGTGCCACATCCTCTTCACAGAATCCCTGCTTAACTATATGCTGCTGTCCAAGTGCAAGTTTTGTCATTAAAAGATTAACTTGTTCTTCCTCACAGTGGAAGTTTGTATATCATAAATCTCTCACTTCAGTGCACCATGGGGCGAGAGTAATAAATTTACAATGCACAATTGTAAATGACATGTCACCTGTATTCTATGAGCTGGTCAGATCCTGGGGATACTAAATTTATATCAATTTTGTTACATTTAACTTTGCAATTATAAAAAAAAATATTTTCAGACACCCGTTTTCCATGTACGGGGATGTATAAAGTGTCTTTTTTTGTGGGGTCAAAGTCTGTGGGGGAATGTTTGATGTTTTGATAACTTTTTATTCAAATTTTTATAGGAAAAAAAACGGCAATTTGGAGCTTTTGTTTTTTTTTTCCCGTTACAGCATTCACGGTATGGGAAAAATATTTTTTATGTTTGTAGACCCGGCTTTTTCAGACACGGGGATATTAAATTTTTTATGGTTTTTTTTGTTTATTTATCTTTATTTCAAATCTAGGGAAAGGGGGGGATGATTTGAATTTTTTTTTATAGTTTTTTTTATATATTTTTAAAAACTTCTTTTTTATTTTTATTTTTTTTTTAACTATTTTATAAGCCTCGTCCCCCAGGGGGCTTGAACCTGTAATCATTTGACCTTTGATTGCAGGTCCCATAGATTTCAATACAACTGTATATTGACCAGCCTCAATAACTATAGTACAATGACAAGCCTGGAATCCTTCATAAGGAAACAGGACTGCTCCCACGATCTCGCTGTGCAGGAGCCTTCAACAGTAAAGGTACGGGACTGGTGGGCCATTTTTTCACTTTGGGGGGGTCCTGACTCGCAATGCCCTAGCTCCGGGGAACTGACAGCTATGGCATCCATGGCCGCCATCTTAAAAGACCCGACATCTGCTGTAATGGTATGGCAGTTGTTGGGAAGGGGTTAAACATCCTCATTATGCTAAAATTGACATGTGGGCCCCCATGTCTTATGGGCATGGTCACAGCTGTGACCTCTATAGTCACAACAGTACCTTGTAGCATGGGAGAATTTCAACAAAAATCCAGGCAAACATTGAGAGAACATACAAATTACTTTCAGATGTTGTCCTTGATCATATTGCTCAAATACCAGCTGATCTGATGGGTGTCTGTTTATCACTATAGTTAGTAAGATCAGCCATAGTCAGACATGTCAGGTTTGGTAGCCTGAAGCAAAAGGGGAATCACAGGGAATCTACATACTGACCAGAATAATCAGGCACAGTAAGAAGAAAGTTGTGGGTTCATAGGGTAATGATAACTGTGATTAACCAGAGCGCAGGTTCATTCCATAAACTGATCACTTGATGCAAGAAACACAAGACTGAATAAAGCTGAGACAAACAAGACTCTGTGTGGCAAAATGGTAAAAGATTTAAGGAATGCCTGTGAAGTCCAGAGTTTAAGTGGGCTTAGTTCCTGACACTGGGATTCCTATAGGGAACTAAGGTTTGTATGTAGAGTGTAAACTTTCTGAGTGGAGACACTCATATCAGGGCTGGTTGACAGTAGGGCAAATGCAGGATGATTGTGAGCGTTCAAATCCCTGTGTACTGGTAGGACAGGCCAAATTTTAATTTGCATAATTAATTAATTAACTAAGTGATACCCCCCTGTAAGAGGCCAAAGAGACCTCCCCCAACCGTGTTAGTTATAAAGAAAGAAACACTAATCTTCTAAGGGGGAAGCTTGTGCTGCTGTTAGGACTAAGGGAAAACAGATTAACAACATAATCAACGATTTCCTTACATCCTACCAGCAGCACAATATGGAGATGTAGCAAGCAGACCCTTAGGGAGGGTCCTCTTGCATTACAGCACTTAACATTGAACTCCGAAAGGCCGTGGCCTCTAAGCTATGCACATCTAACCTATAATGTCTTAAAAAGGTTAGCTGGGAGCCCCAAGAGGTGGCAGCAGAAATTTTCTCAAGAGGAATGGATCGGTTTTCTGCCCAAGAAGCAGACACAGCCCTGGTTGAATGGGCTTTGGCAAATTAAGGTGGAGATAACCCCTGAGAAGAAAAAGCGACTTTAATCGCCTCTTTTATCCATCTGGATTAGGAAGATTTTGATTCCTTAAACCCTTAATTCCTTCCATAGATGTTGACTAGAAGATTCTCTGACCTTCTGAAGGATCTTGTGTGTTGAAGATAGACTTGTAGGCATCTTACCAAGTCTAAAGAGTGTAGTTTCCTCTCTTCATCAGAGGGGGGAGATGGAAAGAAAATGGGTAAAGAGATTACTGGTTAATATTAACCCAGGATGGCACTTTAGGATTGAACCCAGGGAGGAACCTCAACTGTACTATGTCTGGGAAGAAAGAGATATAAGATTTCTCAGACGAAAAAGCCTGTAATTCTCCCACTCTTTTAGCAGAGGTAATGGCTAGCAGGAAGGTAGTCTTGTAAGCCAGGAATTTAAGATCCATGTCCTCCAGAGGTTCAAAGGGAGAACCACATAGACCAGAGAGAACAGTAGAGAGGTCCCATTGTGGAATGGGAGCATAAACAACAGGTCTTAATCTCATAGCACCTCTCATGAATCTAGAGATTAGAGCATCCTGAGACAAACGTCTACTTAAACAGGCAGAGAGGGCTGCAACCTGCACCTTTAGGGTGGCAGGGCTAAGAGCTTTATCCGGAAAGTCCTGATGAAAATTCAGTAGAACTCCAGTTGAAGGATTAAAACTATCAGCTCCTTGTCTGGAGCACCAATCCTTGAAGACGTTACCTATTCTTAGGTAGCTCTTGTTAGTAGATTCGGCTCTGAAGCAGGAAAGAGTCTTCAAGACCCATAGGCACTATCCAACCTCCAGACTGTCAAGTTGAATCTTCTCAGATCCTGGCAATTCTGAGTTCCCCGAGAAACCAGGTTCTGGATTCGGGGAAGGCTCCAATAAATTCCTCGTCTCATCTGAATGAGTTGGAAAAACCAAGCTCTCTTCGGCCAGAACAGTATGATGGCAGTTACCGTGGCTTGGTCCTGTCTGACTTTCATCAATACCCTTGATATCGTGGAAAGTGGAGGGAAGGTGTAGACCAGCCTGAACCTCCAAGGGATGGACAGGGCATCCACTGCCAAGGGATTGTCCTCCTGATACAGGGAACAGAACGACTCCATCTTGGCATTGAGTCTGGTCGCCATGAGGTCTACTTCCAGGAGACCACACTTCAGGATGATCTGTTGGAAGATCTCCTGATTGAGAGACCATTCTCCTGACACTGTGAGGCCCCCGACTCAACTGGTTCGCTAGTATGTTCAGGGACTCCTTGATATGAACAGCGGATAGATGGGTCAGATTCTTTTCTGCCCAGGTGAAAATCAGATCTGTCTCTCTGAGTAGACATAGGGATCTGGTGCCTCCCTGTTTGTTCAAGTATAGAACGGTCGTCATATTTTCTGACCGGACTATTACAGCTTTTCCTCTGAGGAGAGGTGAAAAATGGAGGCGTGCCAGGTGAACCGCTCTCAATTCTGACCAATTGGATGACATGGCTTTCTCCAGCAAATTCCAAGTTCCCTGAAGGGGTATCTCGTTTAGGTGAGCTCCCCATCCGGAGAGAGAAGTATCGGTGGTCAACAGGGTCGAGCAAGGCTGGACCTTTATTGCAGTTCTGATGGAGCAGATAACAAGTTGCTCTGATATTTTTTTCTTTCCTCAGAGGTGGTAAAGAAATTTCCATCTGCTCGGAATCTAGGATGAAGCCCAGAAACTTCTTCCGTGTGGAAGGTATGATATCTAACTTCTGCCAATTTATTATCCAGCCTAGAAGCTGGAGAAACAACACAGCCATCTTCAGAATATCTTTTGACTGTGCCTTTATCAGCCCGTCATCCAGGTATAGTACAACAAACAGACCCTGTAGTCTGAGAGCCGCAGCTACAGGGGCCACCACCTTGGTGAAGGTGTGGGGGGCAGAAGAGATGCCAAAGGACAGGGCCATGAACTGAAAATGTCTTGTGCGCCCAGAAACTACTACCGCAATCCTCAAGTATCTTTTGTGAGGAGGATACACAGGGATGTGTAAATACGCATCCTTCAAGTCCAGACTGACAAGGACATCGCCAGGCTGCAGAAATGCAGTTACAGACTTTATGGTTTCCATCTGAAACCGTTTTTTCTGAATGCAGTGGTTTAGGTATCTTAGGTCTATGATCATTCTCCAGTATCCTGATGGTTTGGGCACCAGGAAGACTGGAGAGTAGACTCTCAAACCTTCTTCTCACTGTGGAACCACTTCTAAGGCATGTTTTTCCAGATATTCCAGAATGAATTTTTCTAACACTGACTGCTTAAATGCAGAAAGTAAGCAGATCTTTGTGAATTTGTCCAGAAGAGGAGGACAGAAGTCGACCGCATATCCCCGCTGTCTTGAATGTTTTCCTGCCAGGTGGTGAAGAAATGGAAGAGGCGTCCTCCAACAGGTATCATGGCCACTGTAGGAGGAATACTGGTGGCGTCAAAAATTAGGTTTTCTTTTGTCTCCATCCTTGGACAGCTTACATCCAGAACCTCTGGCTTGAAACCTGGAACGCCTCTGATATTGAGGTCTGGACTGAGGCTGTTGTTGGGAACCTCTGCCACGGTCATATGGTCTAGATCTTCCTCTAAACGACTGAGGAAGGTTCTTCACCTTTTTATCAACCAGACCCTTCATGATGTCATCCAACCCTTTGCCGAAGAGCTTGCCAGGCTCTTGGAGGCATTGTCAGCTCTCCAAGGTTTCAACCATAATGGTCTCCTGGCTGCAGTGGAAAGAGCCATTGACTTGACAGCAAGCTTAACCTGGTGGAGGCAAGCTTCAGCCAGATAATCTGCTGCCAGAGATACAGATCCCATAAAGGATAGAAGATTGTTTCTAGAGACCCCAGAGTCTATGTCTCTCTTCAGCTGAACGATGTCCGAGTGTAGCTTATTTGCTACCTCGCTAGAATCTCCATGGAGGCTTGGGCCAAGGCAGTGGAGTAGGCTCTTCTGAGGGTACACTCCATATGCCTATTCATAGGGTCTTGGAGGTTGGAACCATCCTCAGCTGGTACAATAGTGTGACGAGATAACTTTGCAAACGCAATATCCACCTTAGGGGGAGGACCCCAGCGATCTTGTTGGTCTTCCAAAATAGGGAAGAGGGTTTTAAACCTTCTGGATAGTATTAAGACTTTTTTCAGGATGTTTCCATTTTATGTCAAGAGTATTGTCCACTTTGAAGGCCCTTAGCCCCCTATTGGTGGAACATGAGGCTTCCCCATGGTCAACATCACGGTCGCCTGACCGAATGGACTTTAGCAGTTTATGCATTTTTTCCAAGGGAAAAAGAGGCCTGCCGAATCCCTCATTGTAATCTTCATCCGAAGAATGTGTCTCATCTAGTACATGATATTCCTCCTCGAAAAGTACCACAGACTGAGACTGCCTCTCAGAATGAGGCTTTTTGGTGATATGGGTGATCGACTCCTTGATCTCCTTCATGGAGTCTTCCACATATTCCTTGACCCATACTATGACATCCCATATGGATAGTTCGGGAGGAGGACCACGGCATTGACGGCAATGGTTATAATCATATCCATTAGGAAGATGGATATCACACTCAGGTGTTTGTGCTTGGAGGAGCTCTTCCTTTTGGATGACCACTGGATGGAGAGCAAGAAAATATATAACGATAATAACAGTCAGAAAACATATTGCCCATGTTAAAGAGAGTAATATTGACTAACACCAAAGGTATATACCCTGTTAAGGATGGTAATAACCTATAACACAAATATATAGATATATACATATACAGCCAGTTGAGCAAGCAAAATGCAAGAAAAATACCACAGGGATACCGAGAGCAAAATGCATGAAAAATACCACAGGGATACCGAAATGCACTGCGGAGACCTCTCTCTGTAAGAGACAAGCCGCCTGCTGTCTCAACATCAGGACATAACTAGGGAAAGAGGGAGGAGAAAAAGAGACCTCCCTCCACCTGTCAGGACAGAAAAAAACACAGTGAGGGGAGGTCTCTTTGGCCTTTTATAGAGGTATATCAATTAATTATGCCAATTAAAAATTCTGCCTGTCCTACCAGCACACAGAGGCAGAAATACCCCATATTGTGCTGCTGGTAGGATGTAAGGGAAAGAGCCTTCTGAATAGTCATTGATACAAGCCCTCAGTCTTCAATTGGTTTATTCCTTTGCCTTTCTACTTTATAGAGGATTTCTGATATCAGATAACTGATGACCTATTGTTAGGATATGCCATAAATATCAGATTGCTGGGGGTCTGACTCGCAGCACCCATGCTGACAAGCTGTTTGAACAAGACATGGTACTAGGCTGAGCAGTGCAGCCTGTTTATTGTTTACATTGGTATATACAGTGGGTACGGAAAGTATTCAGACCCCTTTACATTTTTCACTCTTTGTTTCATTGCAGCCATTTGCTAAAAGCAAAAAAGTTCATTTTATTTCTCATTACTGTACACTCAGCACCCCATCTTGACAGAAAAAAAACAGAAATGTAGATATTTTTGCAAATTTATTAAAAAAGAAAAACTGAAATATCACATGGTCATAAGTATTCAGACCCTTTGCTCAGTATTGAGTAGAAGCACCCTTTTGAGCTAGTACAGCCATGAGTCTTCTTGGGAATGATGCAACAAGTTTTTCACATCTGGATTTGGGGATCCTCTGCCATTCTTCCTTGCAGATCCTCTCCAGTTCCGTCAGGTTGAATGGCAAACGTTGGTGGACAGTCATTTTCAAGTCTCTCCAGAGATGCTCAATTGGGTTGAGGTCAGGGCTCTGGCTGGGCCAGTCAAGAATGGTCACAGAGTTGTTCCGAAGCCACTCCTTTGTTATTTTAGCTGTGTGCTTAGGGTCATTGTCTTGTTGGAAGGTGAACCTTCAGCCCAGTCTGAGGTCCAGAGCACTCTGGAAGAGGTTTTCTTCCAGGATATCTGTGTACTTGGCCGCATTCATCTTTCCTTCAATTGCAAAAAGTCGTCCTGTCTCTGCAGCCGAAAAACACCCCCATAGCATGATGCTGCCACCACCATGTTTCAATGTTGGGATTGTATTGGACAGGTGATGAGCAGTGCTTGGTTTTCTCCACACATACCACTTAGAATTAACACCAAAAAGTTCAATCTTCGTTTCATCAGACGAGAGAATCTTATTTCTCATAGTCTGGGAGTCCTTCATGTGTTTTTTGGCAAACTCTATGCGGGCTTTCATATGTCTTGCACCGAGGAGAGGCTTCCTTCGGGCTACTCTGCCATAAATCAACGACTGGTGGAGGGCTGCAGTGATAGTTGACTTTGTGGAACTTTCTCCCATCTCCCTACTGCATCTCTGGAGCTCAGCCACAGTGATCTTAGGGTTCTTCTTTACCTCTCTCACCAAGGCTCTTCTCCCACGATTGCTCAGTTTGGCTGGAAAGCCAGGTCTACGAAGACCTTCTTCCATTTAAGGATTATGGAGGCCACTGTGCTCTTAGGAACCCTGAGTGCTGCAGAAATTCTTTTGTAACCTTGGCCAGATCTGTGCCTTGCCACAATTCTGTCTCTGAGCTCCTTGGGCAGTTCCTTTGACCTCATGATTCTCATGTGCTGTGACATGCACTGTGAGCTGTGAGGTCTTATATAGACAGGTGTGTGCCTTTCCTAATCAAGTATAATCAGTTTAATTAAACACAGCTGGACTTCAATGAAAAGGTAGAACCATCTCAAGGAGGATCAGAAGGAAATGGACAGCATGTGAGTTAAATATGAGTGTCACAGCAAAGGGTCTGAATACTTATGACCATGTGATATTTCAGTTTTCATTTTTTAATAAATTTGCAAAAATAACTACATTTCTTTTTTTTTTCTGTCAAGATGGGGTGCTGAGTGTACATTAATGAGAAATAAAATGAACTTTTTTGCTTTTAGCAAATGGCTGCAATGAAACAAAGAGTGAAAAATTTAAAGGGGTCTGAATACTTTCCGTACCCACTGTATCTACCTGTATGTCATGTACATGCTGTGAGTATTGCAAGTTTATCTAATTTAACCTATAGGTGACACGTGCCTTAATAGTACGGTGTGGCCACCTGGGTCGAGAGGACAGCCGCCGTACTATTATGGAGGAAGCCTCCCTTCTGCTCAGAGTCTGAACGGGCGGTTGCTGGGGCAGGTGTTAGCTGTAAGAGGTTAGTTATAGCCAACCCTTTATATGCTGCGGTCAAACATGACCGTGGCATTTAAGGGGTTCCATTATAATAATGCCCCTCATTAGCCTCCCCGTGGCAAGATCAGAGGGTGCCAATATGTATTTTCAGCAGCTTGGGATCTGACCAGTGACCCCGGGCTGCCAGGACCCCTAATACCTGGTTGATCCTGCCAAGATGGGGAGGAAGTCAACCTACGCGTCTGCATAGGCTGACTTCCTTTATACACTGCAATAAATGTGTATTGCAGTGTATAGTAATGAATTAGCGATCAGACCATCACTGGTTCAGGTCCCATAGTAGGACATAATGAAAATGTTAAAAAAAATAAAGTGTGTTAAAAAAAATTAATAAATTAATAAAGCTCCCAAACTGCCCTTTTTCTATATAAATCCTATAAACAAGCCCTCATATGGCTACCTCACCAGAAAAATAAAAAAAATATAGTTTGCACAATGTGTAGACAAAAACCCTGAAGAGCCCTGAAATGCCAGTAAAGTGGAATCATTTTGACACCATTCTGAAAACTACACTCCTGAAGAAATTTATCCAGGGGTACAATGAGCATTTTTAACCCCCAAGTGTTGCTATAAATTATTTTTCAGAAATGAATACGCAGCTGATGGTGAAAGGAGAAAATGTCAATTTTTCCAGGAATATGTCCTTTCAGTGTGCAATATGTTGTGCCCAGCCTGTATCAGAGATGAATGCTCCAAAAGTTGTTGTGCCCAGGATACCAGCTTAACAGTTTTTGGAGTGTGTGTCTTTGTTGACACAAGCTGGGCACAAAATATTGGGCACTGAAATGTTGTAGCTCTGAAAAAAATTGCTTTTGGAGCGGAGTTTTACATTGTTGGGTTTTGAACGCCATGTCACGCCATGTTTGCAGAGACCCTAAAATAGCCCCTACAAAATGGGGTTACTTCTTGGAGAATTCCAATTTACTGGCACCTCCAGGGCTGTGCAAAAACAACATGCATCCAGAAAGTCCCTGTAAATCAGTACTCCAAAAGCTAAAAAGAGCAGTGCTCCTTCCCTTCTGAGCCCTGCTGTGTGCCCAAGCGGCAGTTTACGCCCACATATACAACTTTTTTGTACCCACGTTAATCCACTTAAAAGTTTTAGGTGTGTGTGTCTCTGATTACACAAACTGGGCACAACATACTGAACACTGAAATGGCCTATTTCTTTAAAAATTTAAATTTTCACTTTGTACATTAATTTTTGGAGTTCACTCTAGAGCTCAAAGCGATAATAACACCCCTTGGGAAATTCCTTGAGGGGTGTAGTTTCTAAAATGGGGTCCTTTTTAGAGGGTTTCTATTGTACTGGTACTTTAGGGGCTCTGCAAATGCAACATGGCACCTGAAAACTATTCCAGCAAAATCTGCCCTCCAAAAGCCAAATAGCACTCTTTCCATTCTTACCCCCACCATGTACCCATACAGCAATTTACGACCACATATGGGGTATTCTTGTGTTCAGGAGAAATTGTGTAACGAACTTTGGAGAGCTTTTTCACCTTTATCCTCTTGCGAAAATGAAAAATTTGGGGCTAAATTGACGGTTTATTGGAAAAAAAAAGTAATTTTTCATTTTCATGTCCCAATGTTAATAAAATCTGTGAAACAGCTGTGGCCTTAAAATGCTCACTATACTCCTTGATATGTTCTGTGAGGGGTATAGTTTCCAAAATGGGGTCACTTTTTTGGGGTTTCCATTATACTGGTATTTTAGCGCCTCTGCAAATGCGACATGGCACCCGAAAACTATTTCAGCAAAATCTGCACTCCAAAAGCCAAATAGCGCTCTTTCCATTCTGAGCCCCACCCCTATGTACCTATACAGCAGATTACAAACACATATGGGGTATTCCCGTGTTCATGAGAAATTGTTTAACAAAATGCTTTTTCTCATTTAACCCCTTGTGAAAATAAAAACTTTGGGGATAAAGTGACGTTTTAGTAATTTTTCATTTATACATCCCAATATTAATAAAATCTATGAAATGGCTATGGGGTCAAAATGCTCACTATACCCCTTGATGAATTCTGTGAGGGGTGTAGTTTCCAAAATGGGGTCACTTTTGGAGTGTTTCCATTGTATTGGTACTGTAGGGGATCTGCAAATGAGACATGGCACCCGAAAACTATTCCAGCAAAATCTGCTTTTCAAATTCCCAGTGGTGCTAATTCCCTCCCCCACTGTGGTGTGTCCAAACTTAAGTTTACATCCTCATGTGGGGTATTTCTGTGCTCTGGAGAAATTGCGTAACAAACTTGGAGATGCATTTTCTCCTTTAACCCCTTGTGAATATGTTAATTTTAGGGATAAATGAATGTATTATTGAAAAAAAAAAAAGTTTAAATTTAACTTCCATATTGTTTTAATAACCGTGAAATGCTTAAAGGGTTAACAAATTTCCCAAATGCTGTTTTGAATTATTTGAGGGGTGCAGTTTTGAAAATGGGACGATTTATGGGGTCTCCTAATATATAGGCCCTTATAATCCCCTTCAGAACGAACTGAAGTGGTCCCTAAAAAATTTGTTTGGGACATTTTCTTGTAAATCTGGAAAATCGCAATTACACTTGTAAGCCTTCTAACGTCCAAAATAAATTAATGGATGATTAAAAGATGATGCCAATATAAAGCAGAGATATGGTAGATAATATATATTAATTTATTTGGGTGGCTATCAGTCTGAAAAGCAGGGCATTTCACATTTTCAAAATTTAGATTATTTTTTTTTTTTCTAAATTTCCATCAAATTTCCTATTGCTTTTTTTTTTTTATAAATAAATACAAAAATATTGATCAATGTTTACGACTAACATGAAGTGCAATGTGTCATGAAAAAAACAATCTCAAAATCATTTGTGTAAGTTTTGAAAAATGAGGCCTTAAGGTACTTTTAGGCTATGTCCCCAAGGGGTTAAAGAGGACCTGTCAAATTCTTACACAGTTGAAACTGGCTGCACACTTTTACAACTATCTCAATACTGATACTGGAGCAGGTTTTTTCTTTCTTTCAGTGCCCCCATTTTCCTTTTTTGGGTAATTGATATTTATATATTTCTGTATTGTAGTACTTTGCACATGGAATCCCTAGGTGCAATCCCTATGGCAACCCCTCGGACTCCACAGTCTCATTACGGGGTACCTGAAAGTCTGAAAGTGGGGACGATCTCGCCACTTAATCACACAGATGCCATGATTGCTATTGATCACGGCATCTGAGGGGTTAAGCTGAAAGAATTAGACTGTTTTCCGACTCTGGCAACTTGTCCTGGCTATATAATAAAGCCACAACCCACAACATTGCACTGTTACGGCGCTGAGAGTTAATTATATGCTCAGTGTAACTTAATAGTTGGGCGCTGAGCAGGAAGAGGTTAATATTGTAGAAATGCCATTGACACTAATACTATGTATGGGAAATGTTTATTTGCAATGTTGTGCATCTCTGTTATTTTGTCACTTGTGTCATTTATTGACCATTTAAGCAACATTTAAATTGCATTTCATAATTTTTATAAGAGAATTCAATATATATTTTTGTGATAATGTTGTTGCCTAAGACATTCACTGATAGTGTGTCTGATGGTTTGAAGAACAAAGCAGTTATCCTGATAAAGTTGTTGGGTGTTATCTTTACCAACATACACCTCTTTTAGTTGAGGAAAATTTATTCTGAAACTGATGGATGACGCAGTTCACTTACTACCTCTGTAAATAAAGCTGCTGTTACTCACTGTACAGTAATCCGTTTCTTTTATAAAAGAAGGGTTAACCCAGACTAGAAACATTATACAAACAGCACAGTAGCTCCTTACGTCATAAATTGAAGCTATTTTCTGCCTGTTTGGTTTGTAGGGAGGTGTTACGTCGAGGATCTCAGTTGCCAAGGAAGAGTCACTGTTACTAGGGGACTGGAAGAATCTTTAAAAGGAGAAAGAGAAATGGGAAAAAAAGATGTGAAAAGAAGAAAAATGTAAATGGAAAGAATGGACATGAAACCACATTCAAAGGCAAGGTAATGAATTGGACTGGTTTGTGAAAGACACATCCTATCTACTAGAAATCAGTATGAGATAGATGATGAAGAAACTTTCCTTTCCACATCTTAACAATGGGAGGGAATATGAACTATTGTTAGTCCTGTCCCTCCTACGGCTAAGTGATACAATGACATAGAGCAAATAGGAAACCTAATGGAAGTTGCATAATTTCTAACAGTTAGCAGTGGGTTTCTACACCAAAAAAATGTATTTTCTTCTTATCGCACTGTTTTCTTTCTTTTATTCCTATCTGTATAAAAAAAAAAATTAAAAAAAATCCTGAAAAACTGACATTCTCTTTACAGCTTCTGCTGTGTACACTAGGGTTAGCAGTCATCAAAGGCAGGATTACAATAAAAGGTATCATGTCTCTTATTATTATTATTTTATATATATAAAAATGAATTTCGGTCTGCCTTTTTTCTGTTGTCTTTATGCGCAGCAAAACGACTAAACCGATCTGCACCAAATCTAGCGCATGGATAAGTTGGGCTTTTCTGAATATTTTAGACCAGGTTTTAGCTATCTTGGACCTACCATTCCCAAGATATTCACAAAAGTAAATATAGCACCACTGGCTTCCATATCAAGGACCTTCTTCTATATCATATCACATGGCTCGTATTAGCCAATAAGAAGCTGGCAGGTCCTTCACTGTTAACCCCTTCCCGACATCCGCCATAATAGTACAGGAGGCTTAAAAAATATAAAAGAAAAACAAAAAAACTAAATGTTCAAATCACTTCCCTTTCCCTAGAATACATATAAAACTAAAACATTACTGTGAAACACATACAAACTTATAAAAATATTTTTTCCATATGGCGAACACCGTATCGGGAAAAAAAGTGCCAAACTGCCATTCTTTTTCGCTGTTTCACCTATGATAAAAACTTGAACAAAAAGTGATCAAAGCAATAGTCATTAACCAAAATGGAATAACTAAAAAGTACACCTGGCCCCGCAAAAAACGACGCACTATGCATTCCTGTACACAGAAATATAAAACAGTTACGGGTGTCAGAATATGTCAAATTTAAGAAAAAAAAATTTTTTTTGCAAGGTTTTAGATTTTTGTTAAGGAGTATTTTGACCCCATGGCTGTTACGCCGATTTAATTAGCATTGGAATGTGAAAATTATTATTTATTTTTTTTTTATAAAACCATCTATGAAAAAGCATCCCACAGTTCGTTACACAATCTCTCCTGAACATGGAAATACCCCGTGGTCGTAAACTGTTGTTTACGTTTATGTTTATGTGTTGTTTTAGAAGTGCAGATTTTGCTGGAATAGTTTTTGGGTGCCATGTCGCATTTGCAGACCCCTAAAATGTGGATTAAAAAAAAAAGCATCAAGTCTTGCATCATACAGAATAATTAACATGTTACCTTTATTGTATGGATAAGTACGATTACAACGATACCTAATTTAGGCTAAAGCCCCACGTTGTGGAAATGCAGCTTTTTATATTGCAGATTTTGCTGCGTTGTTTTGACCCAAAGCCAGGAGTGGATATATTCCCCATTTCTTTTGTAGCAATTAGCTTTAGCTCAAAAAACTGTGACAAAATCTGCAACAAATAAAGCTGCGTTTCCGCAGTGTGGGGTCTAAGCCTTACATTCAGTGGTGAACCTAGCCTCTTTGCTGCCTGAGGCGGACTATCGAAAGACCCCCCCCCCCCCCAAAAAAAATATATATATAAAATTGTGTTTACATGCTGTTAGCGTCACTCGCTGTTATTGTCGTATGATGAACATACACAAACTTATGAAACAGTTTTTAAGAATTCTTCTTCCTGTATTACTTCAGTATCAGAACTCAACAACACAGCATTAACAATGAAAGTAACTTCACACATCTTCTGCTTGGTGGATGGACGAGCCCACATGTCCCCCATTCTCTATAATAGGAGCTCCGCAGATAGCTGAGTACTGGACTTTAGGTATCTTCGGCACTCCCCTCGAAGTGAATGAGAGCCACACGGGTTCGTCCATCCACCAAGCGACACATCTATATATATGGCTGCGGTCAGGCTGAATTCCCACCCAGTGGGGGGAAAAAACCCAATTTTCAGGCTCAGTGGGGGTCTCAGCAGACAGACCCCCATCAATCAGGTATTTATCCTCTATCATTTAGGTGAATACAGGGCAGTAACATTTTGTGTCTTACAGGTGACGTCTCTGACTAATCGGTCATATTTCCCTTCTCTTTCCTTTGGACCACCATGACCACTTCTTCCAGCTGTGACTTGTCTCTGTAAAGTTTGTAGCACAGACATCTTTGGCTCCTCACTTTTCCAGGCACCGATCCACATTGTCCTCACCTGCACCCCCATCCTGCTGCTACCCCAATTATAAAATATATGATATAACCCCTCATAATGAATAATACCCCCATGTGCATCTTTATATTAATAATGTCCGTGTGTACCCTGTATAGTGTCCCTTATTAATTATGCCCCAGGTGTTAACTAATTAAAAGGTTTTCCAGGTAATTAATAAACTAATCAGTGGGGCTCAAAAACCCAGGACCCCCACTGATCAGCTGTTTGAATGAATCGGGGTACCTGTGTAAGCGCCGTCACTGCTTCTCTGTTTACATAGTGTAATTCATCTCATAGCGGCCATGTCATGTAACTACAGTCTCGTCCTATACACGTCTATGTGACAAGGCTGTAATTACATCACACGCTCACTATAAACAGACAGCGTGTGATATAAACAGGCACCATAGCCCCCCATACAACTGATCAGAAGTGGGGTCCACTGATCTCTTATTGATAATCTGTCCTAAGGATAGAACATCAATAAAAATGAGCTGGAAAGACCCTTTAATAAAGCCCAAGTGCCACCTTAAAGGAGTTGTCCAAGATAACCACTTTTTTAATATGAGGCTGGGCAAGGTGCTCTGGTGTCTACCAGCGCGTTTCAGTCCTGCTGCTCCGGTGTTTTCTTCCCCTCAGCAGTCATGTGTGGTGGGGATTTCCGCCAGAAGAGAACACCAGAGCAGCAGAACCAGACTGCGGTGGGAGACATCAGAGCACAAGGGACAGGTGAGTAGGTGGTTTTTTTTTTAATACAGTATTACACGGTATTATGGCCCACAGCGGCCCCTGCACACAGTATTATATGATATTGTGCCCCGCAGCGCCCCCTGCACACGGTATTATGCCCCGCAGTGGCCCCTGCACATGGTATTATGCCTCATAGTGGTCCCTGCACTCGGTATTATGCTCCATAGTGGCCCCTGCACACGGTATTATGCTCCATAGTGGCCCCTGCACACGGTATTATGCTCCATAGTGGCCCCTGCACACAATATTATGTCCCGCAGTGGCCCCTGCACACAGTATTATGCTCCATAGTGGCCCGTGCTCATGGTATTATGCCTCATAGTGGTCCCTGCACTCGGTATTATGCTCCATAGTGGCCCCTGCACACGGTATTATGCTCCATAGTGGCCCCTGCATTGGTATTATGCTCCATAGTGGCCCCTGCATTGGTATTATGCTCCATAGTGGCCCCTGCACACAGTATAATGCTCCATAGTGGCCCCTGCACTCGGTATTATACTCCATAGTAGCCCCTGCACACAGTATTATGCTCCATAGTGGCCCCTGCACATGTAATTATGCTCCACAGTGGCCCCTGCACATGGTATTATGCTCCATAGTGGCCCCTGCATTGGTATTATGCTCCATAGTGGCCCCTGCATTGGTATTATGCTCCATAGTGGCCCCTGCACACAGTATTATGCTCCATAGTGGCCCCTGCACTCGGTATTATACTCAATAGTAGCCCCTGCACACGGTATTATGCTCCATAGTGGCCCCTGCACATGTAATTATGCTCCACAGTGGCCCCTGCACACAGTATTCTGCTCCATAGTAACCCACCCATGAACTATTATTATACTCTGGGGTCTAAAAGACCCCAGAGTATAATGATCGGAGACCCAGGTGGTGACAAACATAATAACAAGTGTTATTTACCTGGGCTCGCTTCGCTCCCTGCTTTTGGCCCTCTTCAATGTCGCACAGACTGGCGTCGCAACATAATGACGTCGGCCTGGCTCACGTGACGCCTTGGACGTCACCAAAGAAGGCCAAAGCCTGCTGGGAGTAACATCGAAGAGGTGAGTAACATTGAAAAGACCCCGGAGTATAATAATAGTAGTATTTGGCCTCACTTAGCAATCCCCGATGCTGCTCACAGCCGCTTCTGATTCCCCCTTCTGCGTCCGATAGCAGAAGGAGAAGCGGAGGCGGCCACAGCAGGAGCGGGGATCGGTAAGTAAATAGGCCGTTACCTGCTGGGGATACTCCAGCAGGTTACGGCCTATTTATATATAAAAAAAAAAGTTATTGTCACCTACCTGCGATGCCTTGATGGAGCTGCCACCGCCTCCTCTTCTTGTTCACGACGTCTGCGTCTCAGTGTAGGAGGCGCGATGACGTCATTGTATCGCCGCCTGCGCTGACATGCAGACGTCTCGTAAACCAGCTCAGGACAGGCCCCTGTTTTTTTAAAGTGGCCTGCCCTGGGCTGGTTTACATTAAATAACTAGTAAAAATGCCGCCCCCCAGACAGTGCCGCTTTACTTCGCCTCATTAGCGGTGCGCCCCTGCTTACATTGGTTTTTATGCATCACTAATTTTGCACAACAAAATCCCATTTGGGAAAAGAAATCAATTTTGCATCATCTGAGACATTTTTATTTTTCAGTTGACAGAGTTGGCTTATTTTTTGAGGGACAGGTTATGCTTTTTTTGGTACTGTTGTTTTGGGGTACACATGACATTTTGATCACTTTTTATACAATATTTTGTGAGGTAAGATGGTGACTTCCGGTGTTTTTTTTTTTTTTTATGATTAAATAACGTTTCACTTTTATTGTACGTGTTGCTACAGATGGGCTAATATCAAATATTCATAATTAATTGTATATAGGAAAGGGCCATTTTTTTCCTTTATTCGTTTATTAATTTTTTTTTTGATTTTTGATTTTTTTTAAGTTTTTTTCATATTTTTTTCCCTTAGAAAATTTTTATTGAAAGTTTTGTTATATCACAAAGAACAAGTCAAACAAAGTATCAACAATGAAGGATGAACATGGCAGAGGGAAGATCAGGGAGCAGAGGGGGGTGGCAGGGAGAACAAGAAATGGTAGGTGGGGAAGCAGGGAGGAACATAGGGGAAGGAGGGAAACAGTAGCTCTGTCGCAGCAGAGTAAAGTTTGCAATACAGAAACAAAAACAGTGGTAATCATACCTCGTGTCATATTGAAAAAGAAGAAAGAAAGGTAACAGAAAGGAGGAGGGGAGGAAAAATCAAGAGGACACAGAGGGGAAGGTAGACTGGAATTCAGTGGAGTAGTAAAAGTGATTCCACAGGAGCCACGTGTGCTGGTGGGCTCTATCATCATGCTTCAGTTCTGCAAGCAGATTTTCCATTCTGCATATGTGTAAGACCTCCTGAAGCTAAGACAGCAGAGAGGGGGTTGTTGGGGATTTCCACAATCTAGGGATAACGGATCTCACCGCTTATAATAGGAAACCTAATAGCTTGCGGGTGTGCTTCTTAAACTTACGTGGGAAGATAGAGAGGAGCAGGGTTATCTTCCTCTGGATGATACGACGGACACCTGACCAAAAGGGGCACAGGAGTGTACAGCCCCACCAGACGTGCGTCATCATGCCCCGGTTGATGTTAAATCTCCAGCATCAGTCCAAAGTGGAGGGGTAAATCTCATGAAGGACAAAAGGAACTCTGCACCATCTAGAGAATATCTTATAGTTTGCCTCCTGCGCTTTACAAGATATAGAGAACTTGTGACACGACTGGAAAGCCGATGACCATGCATCTGGCTGGAATGAGACCCCCATTTCATATTTTTTTTGATGTCCCGCTAGGGGACTTGAACCAGCAATTTTATAATCGCTGGTTCAGTAATATAATAATAATAATAATAATAGTCCTTTAATAGTCCCACAATGGGGAAATTCAGTGTGTTACAGCAGCAAAGATAAGATAAGCAGATACAAATACAAACACAACATGTACAGGAATGTTCCAAGGTGAGAGGCATTACATTAATAGCAGACAGACAGATAGGACGTAGCAGGGGGGGGGGGGGGGATTTAACAGGCAGAGAGATATTTCAGTTCTCTGTATGTAATGATCTCCGCTTAGGTCGGTGTTGGTTGTACAGCCTAACCGCGGTGGGGAGGAAAGACTTCCGATAGCGCAACTTCTCACACCTAGGGTGGAGCAGTCGGTCACTGACAGTACTGCCCAGCGCAATCACAGTCTCATGCATGGGATGGGAGTTATTCTCCTGCATGGAGCTCACCACGGACAGTATCCTTCTGTCACCCACCACCTGCACTGGGTCCAGTGGGCTCCCCAGGACAGAGCTGGCCCTTCTAATCAGCTTGTCAAGTTTATTTCTGTCCCTGGTTGATATACTGCTCCCCCAGCAGGCCACTCCAAAGAAGATGGCTGATGCCACTACAGAGTTGAAGAAAGTCCTAAGAAGTGCCCCCCGGATTCCAAAGGCTCTCAGCTTCCTAAGCAGGTAGAGCCTGCTGTGGCCCTTCCTTCCTATGCACTTCAATACACATGTACTGTATATATAATCTCCAAAACCCTATTGATGCTGTGGTCATGTTTGACCATGACATCTAAAGGCTTAACACTCAGCTCCAACTTGGCTTCTGAAGCAGGGTGTTAACTGTACATTACAAAAAAAAAAAAAATTCATACTCACTTGTTCCTGGTGCTCCATTGTCCACCACCGATGTCCGTTCAGGTGCGCAATGTTCCTTTGCCCTTGGAAGTCCAAACAGTGGAGGCGGACAGCAAAGTGCCAAGGACAGGTATGTATGAAAATGGACGATAGATAGATAGATAGATAGATAGATCAAAAAAGCAATTGTAGTAGCACCAGCAAATCGGAGTATCGTCCCATAAGTTGCACAGCAAAAACCCCTCTCTAGCCAAAAGTGTTCCTGATAGTGAAAGAAATCCAAGCTGCCATCAACTTGTATAGATGGAAAATGTCCTTTTATTGGAAAAGCAGTACACCACGTATCAGTTCTTACAGGAACCTGTCTCAAAAAATACCAAGTGCACTATCAATAAACTTTTGGGTGCAAATTCAAGATCCAGGCGAATATACTAAAAAAGAAAAATGGCAGCACTCCAGTTTAAAGTGAAAAAGTGTGGGCAGAGTGCAACTTGGATCCTCTATCCTTTGGAAAGCCCCTCCGGACAGTGGGGCTCTCTGATGGATAGATGTCATTGGGTGCTGTATTTGCAAAAGGTGACTTCCCCTGTGTTGAACTTTAGCAAATATTAATAATTATTGAGCATAAATTATTTAGACTATAACTTATCTATATATATTGGAGACCTCTGTCTTTCATTACACATGCGCATTGCAGTAGGGACTCTGCAGTCAGACTAACTTACCCACATGGCAGTAGCACTGTGGAAATGCTGATATCGGTGTGCTAAGAATTATGCGGCCATCTTCTCAGTATAGTGAGTTCTTAATTAGCACAGCTGTTCGTTATTGATAATTCAAGCTCTTATGCACGTTTTGATTTATGAATAAGAATTGGAATATTGCTCATGAAATGTTCTTTCACTATGGCACTTTATATGTATTTTAGCACTTTATATTTATCAATCAAGTTTGTAGATGATGTGTTTTTGGAACTTTTTTGTGATATGAAATTGATTGGATAAATTATGTAATTTTTATCACTTGTATGATATTTTACTATATATATATATATATATATATATATATATATATGGTATATACACAATGTTACTTGCTTGAGAAAGGCTCTGGATTTAGAGCTGAAACATTACAGACAAATGGGTGAATAAATACCACTTTTTTCACTTTATACTGAAGTGCTGCCTATTTTCTTTTTTTATAGATATAGTTACTTCAGGTCATTACACCAGGGCATTTGTAGTCATAATATTACCACAACTTCCTTGGGGGCGTGGCCTGGCTATGGAGGAGTGATGACGCATCTCCCTCAGTTTCTTCCCTGACTTACCTGGGTCCACGCTTGTTCCTGCTGAACTGACCCACTTCTGCCCTCCAAACCATGGGCAAGTCGAGAAGGCTTCCTCCGAGGTCCTCTTCTACCCCTCCTGTGGTCACTCCGGGACCCTCCATCGAAAAGTTTCTTCAGGGCCTGTGTGCCTCAGACCCATGCACAGCGCCTCCCTAGATGGCGCCCGACGCCGCTGTCCTGCCATGCGGCTCTCCTGCGGGCATACAATTGGCAGACACTTCACTTCTTGGCGCTGAAGTGGCACTGTCTTCGCCGACTGACAGCTCCTACTCACCCAGCCTTCCGGAGCCTTGGACAGTGAAGGTGACTGGGTATCGCTCGGCTCCTGCTTCTCCTGTGTTGGCGGCAGCATCTGAGAATGAATGGCCGTCGCTGCCGCCGTCTCCCGCCTCCTCTGCACCTCAGCACTCTCTGGAGACCAGCATCGCCCAGCAGTGCTCTCCTCTGGGGCCATCAGGAGGTAAGAAGATCTCCCTCCCTGCCTCCATCAACTCTACCCTGTCCTGGCTGGTTGCTTCCACCGCCCTCACCACAACCCTATGCTCCACATTGCCTGTTCCTCCGTTAGCTCCTCCTGACACAAGAGCACAGCTGGACTTACTCACCCCTGGCACTCCCTCTACCAGTGGCCTCTGCCTGGAAACTACTGCAGTGCCAATGAACTCTCTCTCCACCACTGCGGCTCCATATTCTCCCCGGGTCCCCCACGTTCCTCTGACAACTCCTCCTGTCACAGACTATGCTTCTGCCGGCCAGGGCTTGGGGGACTCTGCTGGGTCTGTGACCTTCTCATCCTGCACTCCAACTTCCTCTGTTACCTCCTCTGATACTCTGGATGAGCTGCGTCGCCTGAGCGCTCATCTCCGTGCTATTCCCTACAAAGTCTGACATGGAGGAGTACAGTGCCTTGCGAAAGTATTCGCCCCCTTGAACTTTTCAACCTTTTGCCACATTTCAGGCTTCAAACATAAGGATATAAAATTTAAATTTTTTGGTGAAGAATCAACAACAAGTGGGACACAATCATGAAGTGGAACGAAATTTATTGGATATTTCAAACTTTTGTAAAAAATAAAAAACTGAAAAGTGGGGCGTGCCAAATTATTCGGCCCCCTTAAGTTAATACTTTGTAGCGCCACCTTTTGCTACGATTATAGCTGCAAGTCGCTTGGGGTATGTCAGTTTTGCACATCGAGAGACTGAAATTCTTGCCCATTCTTCCTTGGAAAACAGCTCGAGCTCAGTGAGGTTGGGATCATTGTCTTGTTGGAAGATAAATCTCCGTCCCAGTCTCAGGTCTTTTGCAGACTCCAACAGGTTTTCTTCCAGAATGGTCCTGTATTTGGCTCCATCCATCTTTCCATCAATTTTAACCATCTTCCCTGCCCCTGCTGAAGAAAAGCAGGCCCAAACCATGATGCTGCCACCACCATGTTTGACAGTGGGGATGGTGTGTTCAGGGTGATGAACTGTGTTGCTTTTACGCCAAACATATCGTTTTGCATTGTGGCCAAAAAGTTCGATTTTGGTTTCATCTGACCAGAGCACCTTCTTCCACATGTTTGATGTGTCTCCCAGGTGGCTTGTGGCAAACTTTAAATGAGACTTTTTATGGATATCTTTGAGAAATGGCTTTCTTCTTGCCACTCTTCCATAAAGGCGAGATCTGTGCAGTGTACGACTGATTGTTGTCCTATGGACAGACACTCCCACCTCAGCTGTAGATCTCTGAAGTTCATCCAGAGTGACCATGGGCCTCTTGGCTGCATCTCTGATCAGTCTTCTCCTTGTTTGAGATGAAAGTTTAGAGGGACGGCCGGGTCTTGGTAGATTTGCAGTGGTCTGATACTCCTTCTATTTCAATATGATCACTTGCACAGTGCTCCTTGGAATGTTTAAAGTTTGGGAAATCTTTTTGTATCCAAATCCAGCTTTAAACTTCTCCACAACAGTATCATGGACCTGCCTGGTGTGTTCCTTGGTCTTCATGATGCTCTCTGTGCTTTAAACAGAACCCTGAGACTATCACAGAGCAGGTTCATTTATACGGAGACTTGATTACACACAGGTGGATTATATTTATCATCATCAGTCATTTAGGACAACATTGGATCATTCAGAGATCCTCACTGAACTTCTGGAGTGAGTTTGCTGCACTGAAAGTAAAGGGGCCGAATAATATTGCACGCCCCACTTTTTTCAGTTTTTTATTTTTTACAGAAGTTTAAAATAACCAATAAATTTCGTTCCACTTCACAGTTGTGTCCCACTTGTTGTTGAAAAGTTCAAGGGGGCCGAATACTTTCGCAAGGCACTGTATGTGGCATGCCTGGAGCAATATTACAAATACGAACTGTCCGCTGTTCATTCTACTGTACAACTATTGGAGGGGCGGGTGGATACCCTTGAGGCCTCTTCCGCTTCACTGTCTACCCAACTTTCTACCCATGACTCCATCCTATCGTCTCGCACTCATCAGTTGCACTCTCTGATGGAACTCTTGGACGACCTTGAGAATACAAATAGACGGAACAACATCAGAGTAAGGGATCTCCCTGAATCTATTGAACACCAACACCGGGACACTACTCTACGCACTGTCCTTAACTCCCTCCTGGGAGTCCCTCCTGGTTCTCCGCTTGAACTAGACCGTGCGCATCACTCCTTGGGCCCATGTCCTCAAAGAGGCCATCATGTGGAAGGCCAGGGATGCCCGCCAAGTTATGTGTCTGGAAGCTCCTATCAGTTTGCTCCCGGACCTGTCCAGACTCACCCTTGCCAGGTGGCGTGCTCTGAAGCCACTCCTGGACCTTCTGATTCATCATCAGATCCCGTATTCTTGGGGATTTACTTTCCGCCTGCCGGCGGGATGGCCGCACTATTTCACTATCTCATCCTGATGATGTTCCTGCCTTCACAGCTGCTCTCGGACTCCCTCCTGTGCAGATTCCAGACTAGCCTTCGTTGCCCGGTGCTCCTGACCCCACTCAATTCATGCGGCCCCAGCGCCGCCCCAGACATCACCTACGTGATTGTGCCTCCACATCTGTTGCTCAGCAGCGTGACCGTCAAGCCTCCCCGACTTGATCACCAAACTCTTCGTTTTGCACACCAGCGGGACCGATTTTTTGCAGCCCATGGGGCTCCTGCTTCCCCCCCCAGTGGGGCCGCGGAGTATTGTTTTCTTTCCTCTTCCTTCTATTTCTGTCCCCCCCCCTTCCTTTTTTTTTCCCCTCTCTTTTCTTCCTTTCTTCCTTTCTTCTTTTTTCCCTTTCCCTCCCCCCTTTCTTCTTGCTCTGGTCTTCCTAGCTTCTTCATACCCTGTAGTTTGGTCAGCATACGTTCTGTTGTTACAGTTGTTCTTCTAGTGGTGTGGCCCAGAGACCCAGGGGAAAGCGGCTCCTTTTTAGAAAGCTCGTTCCCCACTGGGGTATGCGTGCTACTGTGTGGTACGTGTTTTGGCACTGTTTGCCTTATCCCCACCTGTTTTGGTGGTGGTTCATCCCGCCACCCTACTGCTTAGTCAGTTAGTCTCTGTTTCTCAGTTGTGTTAGATTGTGCTTGTTTTCCCCTATCCTAAGTGTGTGTCCCTCTTGTGTCCTTCCCCCCTCCCCTCATCCGGCTATGTCTGCCCTGAATATTTGTACTTTGAATGCGAGAGGACTTAACGTCCCACAAAAACGCAACCAGATTCTATACCAACTCCACAAATAGCGTTCTCATATCATTATTTTACAGGAGACTCACTTCATGGAGGGCACCAACAAAGAAGCAAAGAAAAAGAGCCAAAAGGAGGTGGAATACAATGACGTCAGACAAAAATAATCCACCAAATGCAACAGACAATAGTTAATCAGAAAAGCACTGATGCAAACAATAATAAAACTTAACATTTAATTACTAAACATTAAAATTGTCAAAAATAGAGCAAACATCAAGATTAACATATCCACTCAATGGAGTCCAGCGTTATAACCAGTATATAACCATTCACCACCATATACCATAAAACATCATGGCGGTTAAATAATAAGAAATTGGCACTGTACTTACCATAGCGGGTTATTACCTCCCTAATCAGGGGCAACTGCTATATTGTAGGGATCTAGTCGGCAAACTAACTGACTTTGGCGAGGGGTCATGATTCTCGGGGGTGACTTTAACTTTGTACTGGATCCGGTGATTGACTCTACACCCCCCCCCCCTCGACCTCCCTATTCCCAATCCCATCTGCCTCGGCTTAAGACTGCTCTCCACAGTTCTCAACTGGTTGATGTGTGGCGAATCCTGCATCCTGGCAAGCGTGACTATACATACCATTCCCCCGCATATAATTCCTATAACCGTATTGACTTCTTCCTGATCAGCCATCATGCCCTCACCTGGGCCCCTACTGGACAGATTGGCTCTACTCTCTGGTCAGATCACTAACCCATATTTTTATCTGTGGAGGTCCCAGGCCTTGCACACCGCCCCTTTACCTGGCACTTAAATGACAGCCTTTTGAAGGATGCTATCTGCAAGGCAGACACTGAAATGCGTGATCCAGGGCATACTGATAAAACATGGTGCTCGCCTCAAAAGAGAACGGGCGGCATGGGTTTCCTCGCGCCTCGCCAAGATCTATTCCCTTGAACTGAAACATAAACGAACATGTACCCAGGCTGACCTAACTGAGCTTCTTAATGCCAGAGAGGAGCTTTGAGCTCACCTAGATGAAACATCTGCGCTCTTCCACCACCGTGTCAGGAAACATTATTACGAGTTTGCGGATAAATGTAGTTGGCCCCTCGCTCGTTGTCTACACCCTCGCAATACCCTCACATACGTGCCTCGGCTTTGCAACGGTTCCGGGCGGGCGGTCCATAACCCCTTGGAAATTGCAGCGGCGTTTCGCACCTTCTACCACAATCTGTATAATATTCATGGCCAATATGCTGATCTTGCTCTGGACTCCCTTCGAGAAAAAATTTGGGAATATGTTACCGAGACCTCTCTCTTTCACTGTTGCTTCTTCTGACAGAGCGCTCCTTGAGGAACCTTTTACCGAAGAGGAGGTCTCTATTGTGATTTAATCCTCCCCTTCAGGCAAAGCTTCTGGTCCCGACGGGTTTACTACCCAATTCTACAAATCTTTTCGGGACCTCCTTTCTCCTACTATGGCCCATGTCTTTAATAGTGTCAACAGGGCCACGAGGGGTATTTGGGCAAGGTGTTCTCTCTTTATGGCGATGCATCGGCACGGGTGCGGTTCAACGGGCTCCTCTCTGATCCTTTTCCAGTTCGGAACGGCATGCAGCAGGTTTGCCCTATATGCCGAAGACCTTCTCCTATATGTTTCCCAACTGCGTGTCTCATTACCCATCTATTTTACGTGAGTTCCATCGCTTCGGCAATTTAAGCAATTTCAAGGTGAATCTGTCTAAGAGCGAGGCCCTCAATATCACCTTTCCCCATGCGGAAGCCGCTCTCCTTGCAGATTGCTTCCCCTTTAAACACTTTACACTCCCATGTACTTTTTTCACTCACGTTCAAACTCTGGGAAGTTTGTGTGGGGAGCGGCATGGAGCAGACTGCGGTTTTGGACGCTAACACGCTGTAAATGTCATGGAGACGCCGGCCTACCAGACCCTAGATTGTACTACCGCGTGACTCTGCTGTTGCGCCTTTTCGATTATCGTTATCGTGGAGCGGATAAGCAGTGGGTCTCTATAGAGGCCGAACTGCTTTCAGCTCACCTTCCCTCTCTGCTCTCGGTCCCGTCCCACTTCCGCTCCAGCACTGTTATGCATTCTGTGCTGTCCTCCCATTTCCTAAGGACCTGGGATGCGGTGTGTGTGGGCAGTCGTATTGCAAGGGTCCCGGGCCCCCTCAGCCCTCTCTTCAACAATCCCAAGGTCCCCCCTGGGTTGTTCTGGAGACAAATTCCTTTGCTGGCTAGGTAGGGATGACGTTCGCTTGCACCAAGTTGCAGGTAGTACACCTCTCCCCTCCCTGACACAATTGCGCGCCTCCTACCCCAATCTCTGGTTATCTTGGTTGGAATATGGTCAGCTCACTGCCTTCCTCCGTAAATTCTCCTTACTTCCCATGCTCTTATCCGCCTTGACTGACTTGGAGTCTGCTCTTTCTTGTGCTGACACCACCCCACATGTCCTCTCTGTTCTCTATGGCATTCTCCTCAAGGATACTACACCTGGGCTCCCTTCCTATACCAGCCCCTAGGAATCTGACCTTGGTACTTGTCTTTCCCCTGCTGATTGGGTTAGGTCCTTCCTGTATACGCATAAGCTCCCGCTGCCTTGCAGTGCACCAGAAAAGAATTACAAAATACTGACCCTCTGGTACCGCTGTCCTGACCTCTTGCATAGGATCTATCCTGGTGTATCCGAGCGGTGTTGGCGCTGTGGTTCTGAGAGAGGTACGCTGTATCACATCTGGTGGGAATGCGCTGCCCTCAGACCCTTTTGGGATGCTGTTTTTGCGTTGTACACTAAAGTGTACTAAGAGTGGCAAATCTGTTACACCCTCATCTCGTCTAGCCTTTCTCTCCATCATCCCGGGGAAAGTCTCTGCTGTTAAGAGAGATCTCCTGCAATATTTTCTCACTGCCGCCAGAACAGTCATTCCAGGCAGTGGCGCAGTACTGCTGTGCCAACCCTGGTTGAGTTCCTACAGGAGCTTCTCCTTATTAGGAGAATGGAGGCCCTGGTGGCTGAGGACTCGTCTGACCCTTCTAAATTTGAGTCCCTCTGGCGGCCATGGGTGATGTTCCAGGATACTTCGGAGTTCATTTCTTTCTTTGCCTAAACTGGGGGCGCCTTGCTCCCTTTTCCGAAAGGAGTCTGGCCGTTCCCTTCTGTAAAATCCCTCTCTCCCCCTTCTCTTTCCTTTTCTCCTCAGTATGCCCTTCCCCATCCCTGTCTTTTATGTGGTCTTGTGTGTTTCTGTACACCCATGTTTTCCCCATGTTCCCCTTTCCCTTCAGCATTTGTCTTTTACTTCTGGTACATGGGTGGCACTGTGGTGGCCCTCCACAGCTGGATTTTTCCTTCTGTCCTATCGCTTTCCCTGCCATCACGCCCCCAATGATGCATTTCCCCATGTTGTTATTGTGCCACCCGTTACTGGTTTCTCTGTTGAGGGCGTCGACAGCCCTCTTCCCTGACCGTTCCTCAGTGACTTCTCCACAATTGGGTGGCCTGCATGCCTCCTACTGCCTTATTTGATGCCTTTGTTTTGGATTTGCTTTCTTTTGTTCTTATTTGCAAAAACCTCAATAAAAACTGATTAAACATAATATTGCCACAACCATGGCCTGTATTATACCAGTAGAAAATCACCATTCATCTGGCACAGTCTCCAGGATTTGCCAGATTTTACATTTTACCTTCTTATCTGCCAGTAGCAAGTTGTGCAAGTCCTACATGGAAAGGTACAATGGAGCATTGTCTATACCAACCAATCAGATTAGTATTTTCATTTTCCTTGGACAGATGACAATTGACACCAGATTGGTTGCTATGAGCAACTGCCTCATTTTACTTTTCTAACACTTTACTTTTTCACCACTTTAGTTAAATCATCCCCAATTACATCTTATGCTTTTTCAACACATATGAAAGATTTCAAGCATAATTCTTGAAGAGGGACGGCGGCTACCAGGTAATCTGAACTGACTTGGGTGGAATCCTTTGCACCCACACTTTATACCCAGGAACGCCAGATACTTTCTCTATTCTCTGAAGGCAGATAACACAGTTAACACCATAATAATAATAATACATTTTATTTATATAGCGCCAAAATATTCCACAGCACTGTACAATTTGTAGTGTTCAAGTACAGACAAAAAAGATACATTACAAAGATATAATCAATTCACACACTGGGACTGAGGGCCCTGTTCGCAAGAGCTTACAATCAATGAGGTAGAGGGGGTGACACAAGAGATAGCAGTGGCGGCATCAGAGGTAGCATTGCTTGTACAATGGTTAGACAATTTTGTAATGGAGGTTACTGTCATTACACATATATAAAGCTGTATGAGCCATCACCAGTCGTGTCCTTTAACGTGCAGATGGTTCCTGGACATATAAAGCTAGTCTGATACGGTATCATATCCTGTGAGGTAATGTTGGAGCGTAAACAGAGGAGGGTACGTTTTAGGGATTCTAACTTCGGAAGGGTTTACATTAGGAGTTGTGATAGGCCTGTCTGAAAAGATATGTCTTTAGTTTGCGCTTGAAGCTGTGGAAATTGGGGGTTAATCTGATAGTCCGGGATAGAGCATTCCAGAGAAGTGGCGCAATTCGGGAGAAGTCTTGTATACGAGCATGGGAGGTTCTGATAATAGAGGATGTTAGTCTTAGGTCATTGTGTAAATGGAGAGTAAGTTCACACATAGTTCATGGACATAGATCTCCTTCGCAAAGTCATCTCTACACATGACACAGGTTGCCCACAACATATTCCCATAGATGTAAATGATCTGTTTTCCGTCTTAGATTTTCTTTCTTGCATTTTCATTTGACCTGAGATGCTATAAATCTGACCACAAAAAGAGAAGAGATCAGGCAAATTTCCATTGAAACAGTAGTCATAGGAATATCAGAGCTTTTTGGGTGGAACTTGAAGCTTGAAATGATCTGTGATTTTGAATGCTGGTAAGTATGGTTTTCTTGTTATGTAAAACAAAGGTATTGCTTTAACAGAATATTCCATATTAACAATGGATAGGGGATAACTTGCAAATCAGAGGAGGTCCAACCCCTCAGACCTCCACCATTCAGGAAAACCAGGAAGTTTAGTCCTCCGTTCTGAATGGAGCAGTGGTCAGACTGGTGCATGCATTGCTCCATTTATTTTAGTGCAAGTGCTGGAGATATCCCAGGGCTGTAATTCAGTTATCTCTGGCATTTCCATTGAGTGTGACCACCAACAGTGTGCAAGTTATCCCCTAGTCCATAACCCTTTTAGTGTCAATGCAAAAAATGATCTGTGATTTTGAATGCTGGTAAGTATGGTTTTCTTCTTATGTGAAACAGAGGTATTGCTTTAAAGCAATATTCCATATTAACAATGGATAGGGGATAACTTGCAGATCAGAGGAGGTCCAACCCCTCAGACCTCCACCATTCAGGAGGTCTGAAGTTTAGTTCTCCGTTCTGAATGGAGCAGTGGTCAGACTGGTGCATGCACTGCTCCATTTATTTTAGTAGAAATGCTGGAGATATCCCAGGGCTGTAATTCGGTTATCTCTGGCATTTCCATTGAGTGTGACCACCAGCAGTGTGCAAGTTATCACCTAGCCCATAACCCTTTTAGTGTCAATGTAATGCAATGTCTGTGCTGTACAGTATGTTACATAGCTACAGTGTTTGAAAAAAGATGTACATCCATCAAGTTCAACCAAGGGATGGGAAAGGGAATGACTGAAGGGACGAGGAAATGGAAATAAGTATTCTAAACATTTCCATAAGCATCAATGCTATTTTGCTCTAAAAAGGCATCTAAACCGTTTTTAAAGCTGTCACATGTTGCTATTGTCACCACCTCCTGGGTTAGGCTATATCACAGATTCCCTTATGTCCCGCAGCAGTACAATATGGGGTATTCCTGCCCCTGTGTGCTGGTAAGACAGGCGGAACTTTTAATTAGCATAAATTATGCATGACTACGTTACCCTATAATAGGCAAAGAGACCTCCCCCCTTGTGTTTTTTTCTGTCCTGTCTGGTGGGACAGGTGGAGGGAGGTCTCTTTGGCCTCCCATAGAGTTCGTTCTCTATTTTGTTACTTACTGTTACTGTCGTCTTCTTTCCCTCTAGTGAAAGGAGTTTCTTCATGGCAGCTTGGTTCTTGCTGTCTTGTTAGTCCACGCACCGGAGTTCCGTTGCTCTGCGGGCTTCATCGCGCTTTGCCGGTCGGCCTTTTTTTCTTCTCGGAACCTTTCTTTCGTGACGGCTTTCTGGGAACGCAATTTCTCACCGTACCTATGCTGCGGCCTACTTCCGGTACTGTGAATATTTTAAAAAGATATATTTTCATATGGATTCTATTGCGTTTTTATTCCTGTTCTCTTCTTGTGAGCTGCTTTATTGCTGAAGCAGCTCTGCTGCAGAAATTTGAAGGGGAAAGTTTGTGAGGCTTTCCATTGCCTCCTTTTTCCCCTCTATAAAGCCCCTTAGTTCTTTGCAGTGTTGGGCTTGTTCCTCTCTGAGTCTGGCTCCTTTTCCTTGGGATTATTTGCCGACTGCTAAGCGCTGCTGTCTTTACTGTCTGGTAACTTTGGTCTCCTTATAGATGTCCTCCTCAACTTCTGGTGCGGCTAGTGACGTTTGTAGAAGGAAAAGATCCTCCAAACGCAAGCATCTGTCTTGTTTAGACTGTAATACTCCCTTGCTGGATGGGTATGAGTTTTCCCGCTGCCGTCAGTGCCGTGGACCCCCCCCCCCGATGAACAGTTTGTACGTGACATCGTGTGGGTCAAGGAATAGATGCAGGACTCCTTGCAGGAAGTCCTGGACTCCATCTTGCAGATTTTCAAGAAACCTCGTGTGGAGAAGCAGACTCTGGTTCCTATTGAAGATATCCAGGTGATTGTTGAGACGCTTTCATCTGATGATACCTCGGAAGATTCCTGCAGACCTCTCTTTCCTCTTGAAAAGATAAATAGGTTGCTGAAGTCCATCTGTTCAAGGGACCGTGATGTTGACGGGGAAGCCTCCCGTTCCGTCTCTAGGTGGCCTAGGGCCTTCCAAGTGGACGAGTCACTAGAAAGACTCATGCTTGCAGAATGGTATATCCGGAAAAAGCTCCCATATATTCCAGGAGATTTAGAACCCTGTTCCCTATTGCGGAGTCCCAGCGGGATCGGTGGGTTTCCCACCTAAAGTTGATGCGGCAGTGGCCAAGTTATCCCGTCCTACGGTGGTCCGTGTGGATGCTGGATCTAAACTCCAGGACCCCATAGACAGATGCATAGAGTACTCTCAGGAAGGTTTACTCTCTGGCCTCCGTTCAGACTTCCGTGGCTTTGCCTCTAATGAAGTCTCAAGCAAGCTACGGGCTGATTTAGCCCAGCTTCCAAGAGACATCGACTCTGGAGTTTCCAGAGATGATTACTAGTTTTTTTGTTGGTAGATTATTTAGCCGAAGCCTCCCTGCATCAGTTAAGGCTGGCGGCCAAATCTTTGGCCCTTTCTAAGGCAGCTAGAATGCCGTTATGGTTGCAACCCTGGAGAGTGGATATTGCCTCCAAATTCAACCTCTGTTTGCTACCCTTTGAGCCGGGTAATCTTTTTGACAAAAGCCTAGATGAGATTATGGAAGACCGGTAAAAAGGGGTAAGAGTCTGCCTCAGGCCTTTAGAGGCAGGTCAAGACCTTCCGGCCGTGGTAGAGGTTATCAGCCTCAACCCAGACCTCAGTTTCACATACGTCCTAGGTATCAGCCTAGGGGATCGGGACGAAGGGTTTCCAAGGAGGAGGAAAAAAAGAAGCCCAGCTTTGACATCTGCTGCCTTCTTCCTGTGGCTGAGACTCCTGTTGGAGGTCGTCTTTTCCAATTCTACACCGTCTGGCTGAAAAAATTCAAGACCCTTGCAGGTTGTTCAGCAAGCTTACACGATCGAGTTTCTTCATCCCCTTCAGGATCGATTCATCTTAACCCTCTCCCTTTCTGCGGCTCAGCAGGATATATTGGAGTGCTCCATTCACGATTACATCCGCAAGGGGGCCTTGGAAGTGCTCCCCCTTCTTGGAGGAAGGATTCGGTGTCTACGCCCAAGTTTTTCTGGTGCCAAAACCATCAGACAACTGGAGAATGATTATAGACCGAAGATATCTGAATCGCTTCATAAAGAAAAAACATTTTCATATGGAGACCGTAAAGTCCGTTACATCCTTTCTTCAACAGGGTGAAGTTTTTCGTCACCTTAGATCTAAAGGATGCCTATCTGCATGTCCCAATATATCCTCCACACAGAAGATTTCTCAGAATCGCTGTTTCAGTTTCCGGCCACAGGAAGCATCTTCAGTTCACAGCCTTGCCCTTTGGCATTCTTCAGCTCCTCATACCCTCACCAAAGTTGTGGACTCTATAGCCGCCTCTCTCAGGCTGCAGGGCCTTTTTGGTAGTACCATACTTGGATGACTGGCTAATAAAGTGCCAGTCAGAATCTATTCTGCTCCAGCAATTACTGATAGCAGTGTCCCTTCTCCAGAGCTTGGGTTGGCTAATAAATTGGGAGAAGTCAGAAGTAGTTCCCTCTACCCGCAGGAAGTTCCTGGGTTATCTGTTGGACTCAGACCGCATGAAGATTTCCTTAAACACCTGCAAGGAAGGGAAGATTGATCAAAGCAGTCCTGTTTCTCTTCAAGACACGTCTAGTGTCCATCAGAACACCAGGCCATGAGAGTCCTAGGCCTGATGTTATCCTCAGACATTGCAGTCCCTTGGCTTTATAGCATTTGCGTCCTCTCCAGATGGAAGTACTAAGAGCCTGGAACCATACTCCTTTCGATCTCGACAGGAAGATCAAGCTATCTCCCAGTACCCATCTTTCCCTCAGATGGTGGATACACCTGAAAGACGGAATGTCCACGGTCCAACCTCGTTGGACCCTGTTGACTACCGATGCATCCCTCTCAGGATGGGGAGCCCACCTGTACGAGAAGACAGGACAAGGAGTTTGGAGCAGTCTAGAAAAAAAAAAAAAAGACCTCTTCCAATTGGAAGGAGCTCAGAGCCATGTACCTGGCACTACTTCATTTTTTTCTCCTCTCCTCGGAGGGAGAGCAGTCAAGGTTCGGTCAGACAGCATGACGACCGTAATGTACCTGAACAGGCACCAGATCAGTGTCTCTCCTTAGAGAGACAGATCTGATTTTTACCTGGGCAGAGAAAAATCTGACCCACTTATCTGCAGTTCACATCAAAGGTTCCCTGAACATGGTAGCCAGAAGAGACGTTCTGCTCACTGTATCAGGAGGACTATCCCCTGGCAGTGGATGCCCTGTCCATCCCTTGGAGGTTCAGTCTGGCATACATCTTCCCTCCTCTTTCCATGATACCAAGAGTATTGATAAAAGTCAGACAGGACCAAGTCTCTGTGATAGCCATCATACCATTCTGGCCAAAAAGCACTTGGTTTGCCCAGCTCATGTACATGAGTTGAGGGACATATTGGAGGCTTCCCCCCACGCAGAACCTGGTTTCCCAAGGAACTCAGAAGCACCAGGATTCAACCTGACAGCCTGGAGGTTGACCATTCCCAAGGGAGATTTAGTGGACTGTCAGAAGCCGTCTTGAAGACCCTTTCCTGTGCCAGAGCAGAGTCTACCAAGAAAAGCTACCAAAGGATAGGTAACATCTTCAAGCAGTGGTGCTCCAGAAGAGAAGCTGATAGTTCAAACCCTACTACGGCAGAAATTCTGGATTTTCTTCAAGGCGGCTTGGATATAGGCCTTTCTCCTGCTACCCTGAAGGTACAGGTTTCAGCCTTATCCGCCTGTTTAGGCAGATGTTTGTCCCAAGATTCTCTTATTGTTGGATACCTTAAGGGCGCTACCGGACTTAGATCTCTCCACTGTTCTTTCAGGTCTTTGCGGTCCTCCTTTTGAACCTTTGGAAGATGTAGATCTTAAATTTCTTGCCTTAAAACCACCTTTCTTTTAGCCATTACTTCAGCCAAAAGCATGAGTGACCTCCATTTTTTTTCCTCCAAGGAACCTTATATATCCTTTTTTGCGGATAGGGTCTAACTTAGGTTTCTTCCTGGGTTTAACCCTAAGATGCCTTCCCGCGCCAATATTAATAAATTAATTTCTTTACCTGTGTTCTTTCCTTCCTCTGAAAAAAAAAAAAAACAACAACAACAAAAAAAAAAAAACTGCACACACTAGATGTTATGAGGTGTCTCCAGATTTACCTCTTACGCACACAGTCCTTTAGGAGAGCGAGAATCTCCTTGTCAACATGTGTGGTAGAGACAAAGGTCTCAAGCCTTCCAAGCTTACCTTGTCTAGGTGGATCATGGAGGCAATCAAAGTCTCTTTTTTTGCTCAGGGGTTAGCTCCACCTGAATTTTGTAAAGCCCATTCAACCAGGGCTGTATCGGCCTCTTGGGCTGAGAACCGGGCCTCACCTCTGGATCGGATCTGTGCGGCTGCTTCTTGGTCATCTCACCTAACCTTTATGGAACATTATCATCTAGATCAGGGGTAGGCAACCTTTTTTGTTCAGCGTACCGATTTTAATTAAAAAATCAAAGATGAGGTACTCGGAGTGCCGGTCAATAATTGTAAGTCTGACGACCCCTAAACTAAAGTCATATACCACAAACCATAACACAGAAGTGCTGCCACCAGATGCTTCAGGACGCATGCGTTTACTGCAATTTCCTGGGACACTCCTGTACTTTCTGTTTAGAAGCAATGAAAGTCCATGTGCAATTAGTGGTAAATGTAAGTGTCCAGGAGCAGCGTATGGCAGCATCCTTATGGTGAATACACTATGTATCTGGATGCAGATATAGTCTTAGGCCACTGGAACTTTTACTTCAATGTAAAACTGCGTTCACATGGTGCATTTTGCACAAAAAAAATGCCTGTGTTTTCTGTGCAAAAACACATCCTTAATGCAGAAAACACACCGTTATACAGAATAATGTCCCATAGCGGCCCCTGCACACGGTATTATATCCCATTGCGGCCCCTGCACAGCACAAGGTATTATATCCCATAACAGCCTCTGTACACCGTATTATGTCACATAGTGGCCCCTGCACACGGTATTATGTCATATAGTGGCCCCAGCACACGGTATTAGGTCCCATAGCAGTCCCTGCACACGGTATTAGGTCCCATAGTGGTCCCTGAACACAGTATTATGTCCCATAGTGGCCTCTGCACATTGTATTATGTCCCACAGTGGTCCCTGCACACGGTATTAGGTCCCATAGCGGTCCCTGCACACGGTATTAGGTCCCATAGTAGTCCCTGCACACAGTATTATGTCCCATAGCTCTCTTCAGACCCCCAAGTATAATAAGTGCAGGACCAAGAGAGGTGACAAACATAAAAAAACAATGCTACTCACCTTTTTCTGTGCTCCGCAGCCACTCTGTTTTCTTCGGCGCTTCTGCCTGTAGTCAGCAACCGCTGATTGGGTCTCTGGGGTCACATCACGTCATTATGCGTAATGACACCGGACGTGACCTCTGAGGTCCTGTCAGCTGTCAGAAGCTCCTGCAGATCGACAGCCGCCGCGTAGCGCAGGGAGCAAGGTGAGCATCATTGTTTTTTATGTTTCATCACTTCTCCTAAGTCTTCGCCTATTATACTTGGGGGGTCTGAAGAGACCCCACAGTATAATAATAGCAGTTTCGTTTCGGCCGTGTTTGGTCTGATCGAAGCTGCTGGGTGAGGACTCTGCTGCCGTGCCAGGGAAATAAGCCTCACGTGCCACTCTTGGCACGCGTGCCAGGGGTTGCCGACCCCTGATCTGGATGTTCGGAGTTCTGTGGTGACTGCCTTTGGTCAGTCTTAAGTATTGTAGAGCAGTGAAACCCTCCCAAAGGGAATTACTTGCTATATCCTCATATTGTACTGCTGTGGGACGTAAGGTAATCGTTGATTATAATGTCAATCTGTTTTCCCTTAGTCCCAACAGCAGCACAAGCTTCCCTCCCTAAATTTGGAAATTTTTTACTTTATAACTTACACAAGGGGGGGAGGTCTCTTTGCCCTCTTATAGGGTAACGTAGTCATGCATAATTTATGCTAATTAAAAGTTCCGCCTGTTTTACCAGCACACGGGGCAGGAATACCCCATATTGTGCTGCTGTTGGGACTAAGGGAAAACAGATTAACATTATAATCAACGATTCACAGTCCTTACAGTGAAGAAGCCTTGTATCCTCTGGAGAGTAAACCTTTTTTTCTCCACATGGATGGAGTGCTTCCTTGTCTTTTGAAAGGATACATGGTCCAGCTTTTCCCCATATTTCTTGTATGGGCCATGTATATATTTATAAAGGTATATCAAGTGTCAATCTGCAATGTCTAGAGCCCACCGGTGGAATTGATTCTAGGGACCCACCCTACTGCTACATGCATACCATAAAAAAAAGTCAAGCGCACTTTCCTGGCCCTTTCAGATATATCATAATTTATGGAAGTTTTCTGCCATAAATGAGCTGGTGTGAAGTTCTGTTTAGGCGCATGGACCCTAGAGAATGTGCGTAATTTATTAGGAACTGTGCACTTCATTATAAATTAGGCGAAATCAAAAAAAAAAAAAAAAAAAAAAAAAAAAAAATTAAAAAAAATAAATAAATTTTTTTTTATATATTTAATAAAAAAAAATTTTTTATTTTTCCATTCACCCACTTTAAAAAATTAAAAAAAAAAAAAAAAAAAAAAAAAAAAAATATATATATATATACACACCCAAAAAAAAAACAAACAAAATATATAAATATATTATTTTTTTTTGATAATAAAGAAAAAGCAAAAAAAAAAAAAAAAAAAAAAACAACCACACCACCAACTCTCCACCCCCACCCAAAAAAAAAAAAAAAAAAAAAAAAAAATAAAAAAAAAAAAAAAAAACAAAAAAAAAAAAACAAAAAAACACCCCCCACAAAAAAAACCAAAAACAACCCCCCTAAGCAAAAAAAAAAAAAAAGGGGGGGAAGGAAAAAGGTTTTAAAAAAAAGAAAAAAAAAAAAAAAAAAAATATATTTTTTTTTTCCCCCCCCCCCACCCCCCCCCCAAAAAAAAGCAAACAAGTTTTTTTAATCACCACATAAAAACCCCAAAAAAAACACCCCCAAAAAAAACCCCAAACACCCTTTTTCCCCCCCCCCCCCCCCCTCCCCATTTTTTCCCCCTTCCCCCAACCCTTTGCGGAATATTAAATGGTCCCCTTTGGGGCGTGGCTAGCCAGAGAATAGACAGGACGCACATCTCACAGCTCCTACTAGACCCGAGTGAGATCTATTCTTTATCACCTCAATCCTACATATCTGAGACCTTTCATCACCTAAGGGCTCTCCCCTAAGCCCTAGTCAACTGATCCGAGGTGTCCAGGTTGCGTTTACATCCTCTTCACAGCAACTCAAAGTCGGGGCCTACCTGCATCTCTCCTCATAACCGCCATCTTCTCCGTGCACTGGTCACCTCCTGAGTGGCCCAAATACCGCGGACCTCCGCGCTTTCAGCTTTCTGCACTGCCTCTGCCGACGCTGTCCCTCCGCGGGATCGGAGGATAGCAGCGGTGACAGCCCTGTGTGGTGCCGGTCGCCGCGCGGGGCAACGGAGCGGTGGCCCGCCCTGAGCAGCAGACACTGCGTTGAGGCCTCCATCTGGGGCCAGCAAAGCACGTACAAGGAGCGGAGGAGGCCTGCAGCACTTGGAAGCACCGCTTGTCATGGCTCCCAGATAGGGGAAACTCTGCAGATACCGCGGGGAAGGGAAGTAGTGAGATCATCCACGGGCACCAGGGGGACTCCTTACCTGACCCGTTCACCGCCAGCGGAGGGCCTGTGTTAGGTCCATACTTGGGGTGCAGCCCACATCTCTGCGCACCTACAGCATATAGGCATCACCCGCATGGTCACCTTTGCTCCAGGTCAGCAAGATCCGTGCCCTGCACAGACCTCTACCTTCCCTCTAATCCACAAATAACTAGGCCCTGAGCGGACCCTAACTAACACATCTGCTCTGCAACATACCAGCCTTGGGTAGGCCTACACCTCCACTTCAGTTCTGTGGTCATTAATTGGCCTCCACATATAGCTATCTAGCTGAATTCTCACCGAGCTGCAGCTTGCATTCTCCCCATAGAATTCTCATAGGCACCTCTCCCTTTAGGTAATGGTGACCTAATTGTGGGGACTTAGTGCACCTTCTAGCAACCCTTGGCGACTAATAGCCTGTTCTGGAATATCATCCCTTCAAACGTTGTATTTTTGGAGACAAATATCTGGCAATATGGTGAAGGGTAGGAAATCTGTCAGGAAACCCGATAACAATCTAACTAACTACTTTGAATGGGATCGCGGCACAGAGGGAGACCCGAGTCTAGCACCCCATGACCACTTAGAGCACACATCCTCCTCCAAAAGACACAGCGACATTCATAATGGAGGCAGAACTTAACCACCCTGAAGACTTAAGGACTCTTCAACTACCTCCAACCCCTGACGATATCCGATCAGCAATACAGCAACTCCACTCTTCATCAGCTCAATCCATCAAAGAACAGAACCATCACCTATGACACACACCGTCTCCAAGTACAAGCCCACTCAAACAAAAACCTCGTATGGAACTCCCGGGAGACCTAGTCCACTCCAATGACCAACCTTCCTCTGAGGCCCCTTCAACCATCCCAACGAATGGTCTAGACGGCTTCCCAACCACCAACGGCCCAGCTTCTGAACATACTCTGAGAGACATGCTCTTGGCCCTCCGCAGTTCCCTTCAGGCGGATTTTTCACAAATGCTTCAGCCGCTTCAGTCCTCAATAAGTGCACTAGATGGACGAGTAACTCACATAGAGACCAAGATGGGCGACTTAGCCACGTCACACAACAAAATCATAGATGCACATAATGACCTTGAGGAAGAAGTGGAGAACCTTAAAGCGAAAATGGCTGACATGGAAGACCGTTCCCGTAGAAACAACATCAAATTCAGAGGCATCCCAGAACAGGTCCAAACTGCAGATCTGCTTCCATACCTACAGGACTATGTCAAATTTCTTCTGCCCGACTCCCCAACCATAGATATCTCTAATCGACAGAGCGCACAGGCTTCCCCGCCCCAGACATCTGGGAGACGAGATTCCAAGGGACGTATTGGCAAGATTTCACTTCTTCCATGTCAAGGAAAAATTATTCGAAGCTGCCCGGAAGCAGAAATCTTGGCCTCCCAGATTCCAGGATGTGCAGCTCTACACGGACCTCTCAGCTACGACCCTCCGCCTCCGCAGAGAATTACTCCCGATTACCACAACGCTCCGCAAACACAAAATCCAATATAGGTGGGGGTTCCCTGTGAAATTGATCATCAGTAAAGACGGGACCACCTCCACCATTCATAACTTGAATCAGGGCAAAGCGTTGCTATCGACCTGGAGGATACCAATATCTCTCCCTCAAGATGCGGCAAACTCCTCTCCCCCCTCCACTACAGGGCGTAGATCTCCCACAAGCCGCAAATGATATTCCAAGTTGGCTACATCTCATTTATCCTGGTGCACAACCCCTTTTTTTTTTGCTCCAGTGGCTTAACCGGCAAGTCTCTAACCAATACCCCCAAACATACAGTACACCTGTATTTGTCTTTGAACCGATTGTTCATTTATTTTTGTTTATTGATCTTCTTACTTGTGACACTGCCTGCACCTCCCCTGTGGATTCAACGTACTCTCAAAGTTCTTATTCTAAAGTAATACCATGGTGATCGAGCTGGCATCTCTCAATGTCCGAGGCCTGAACAGCCCACAGAAGCGTACGTACCTCTGGAATGAAGCTCTCTCACTCTCCGCAGATGTGTTTTGCGTACAGGAAACCCACCTTCTACAAAAAGATGCTTTCAGACTTAAACACCCCTCCTTCCCAGTAATCTGTCATGCACACCACCGATCAAAGAAACGTGGAGTCCTTGTCGCCTTCAGAAACTCAGTGGCATTCTCCTTGACTACACAAAGAGCGGATCCCCAAGGCAGATTCCTCATAGTTGTCTGCCTTCTAAACAACGCTCCTTATACTATAGTCAATCTATACGCTCCGCATCGAAAGACTCTGGCATTCCTGCATAGAGTCCGCAGACAAATTCAAGAAATTCAACAAGGTGCATTAATAATCTGTTGAGACTTTAACAGCGTAATGGACCCCTCTCTGGACTCGACCAACGCAAACAGAGATAACGCCTCCTGCCTACACCAATTTCCGAACACTGAAAACCTCCACGACATATGACGTGCGCATCATGCGGGTGAAAGGGACTATACATACTTCTCAGCAGTTCACGGCTCATACTCTCACATTGACATGTTTATGGTGGACCTTCATACCCTTATGAGCTCCAAAGAATCCACAATTGAATCAATCACATGGTCTGATCACTCAGCCATCACTCTCACTATAGAAGAAAAGAATCCACCCTCCGCCACCAGACTTTGGAGAAATAACTATCGTCCGACAATAGAAAAAGACCTCCAGGATTATTTCCAAACCAACTCCACATCTACAGATGACCCCTACACTCTCTGGAACGCTCATAAAGCATACATCCGTGGCACCCTTATAAAAATCGCACATGGAAACAAAAAAGAACGACAGAAAGCAATTAAAGAAACAATGTCTACACTTCGTACTTTGGACTCGACGAACAAAATCAACCCTAACCCGACTACTTCAGAACAGCTCAACCAGGCTAGACAACAACTACGTCTCCTTCTTCTACAAGACTACGAAAAAGCTCTGAAAAAATCTAAAGCTCGATTTAACTCCCAAAATAACAAAGCCGGTAGATTATTAGCTAGACAACTACGAGCAAAAGCAGTTAAATCAAGGATTCCATACATCAGACATCCTACAACCGGAGTGCATTTAACGGACCCGAGAGACATCGCCAATTCCTTTAAAGATTACTACGCACGACTGTACAACCTACAGGAGCATACCCCTCTTCCATCAGACCACCACAACCTGGTATCCGGCTTCTTAAGCAGCATCACGTTACCAGGCCTGACAGATGAGCATCTCTCAGCCCTGAACTCCCCTATCACTCTCCCAGAAATGTTAAAAACCATAAAGTCCTTACCTAAGGGCAAATCTCAAGGGCCAGATGGTTTCTCCAACGAATACTTAATCCACTTTCAACAAACTCTGGCTCCATCTCTCCTGAACTTCTTCAATCATGCTATGTCGGGTGCACTGCTTCCACTCGAATCCCTGGCTGCGTTAATTGTCACTCTTCCTAAGCCCGGCAAAACATCGGATGTCCCACAAAACTTCAGACCAATCTCGCTACTAAATTCGGACATCAAGCTCTATGCGAACATTTTGGCAGCTCGACTGGCCCCCATTCTCCCCGACTTAGTTGGCACAGACCAAGTGGGCTGCGTAAAAGGCCGCCAAGCCCCAGATAACACCAGACGTGTCCTCCATCTGGTGGATTTACTGGAACGAAAGAAGATTCCATCCCTCATGGTTGCCTTGGATGCCGAGAAGGCGTTTGACCGGATTAATTGGTCATTCGCTTTTTCGGTCCTGCAGAAATTACAATTCTCTGGCCCGATTCTCACTGCTATCTCCAACCTGTATTCCTCTCCATCAGCCAGAATGTTTACCAACAGTACATTGTCGGACAGCTTTAACATCAAGAATGGAATAAGGCAAGGATGCCCTCTCTCTCCACTGATTTTCATACTTACCATTGAACCGTTAGCACAGACCCTGAGGCAAAATGGAAGAGTTCAGGGAGTGAAAATACTGGGTTCCTCCCCTCATCATCTCTCTCTACGCGGATGACATCATATTATCCCTAACTCACCCAGAAACCTCTCTGTCAGCTGCTATCGAAACCCTCGGAGAATACGGGGCTCTTTCCTTTTACAAAATCAATGAATCTAAAACGCAAATTCTCCCCTTGAACATTCCCATGCCACTTCTGAAACATCTCAAGGAGAGGTTTCCTTACGATTGGAAAACGACAGATCTAGATTATCTGGGAATAAAGATCACTTCCTCTATTGCACAAGTGTCCAAGGCCAATTACATCCCTCGACTGACAGGACTAGAGAAAGAATTCCAAGCCTACTCGAAACTTACCCTGTCATGGCTAGGAAGGATTTCTGCCTTTCAAATGACACTGCTTCCAAAAATATTATACATATTCAGAACCATCCCTGTAGCACCTCCTCACATATTCCTCCAGAAAATTAACACCATGCTCAATAAATGTATCTGGAACTCCAAAAAGCCAAGACTCCCATCTTCTATTCTACACTGAAAACGGGGAGTGGGAGGTTTGGGAGTACCAAACATCTATGACTACTATATGTCCTCGCATCTTTCTACACTAAAGGACTGGTAGCACAACAACGCTCATAAATCCTGGATAGGTATTGAGTCTCACATGATACCGCACCACAACCTCAAATCCTGGCTCCTCTACTCCCTCTGGACGGATGTGGTACCCGCTCTCATGTCTCCAATCCTACAACACCTTATAAAAAGCTGGAGACATATTCACCATTCTACAGGCAAGAAACAAACACTAAACATCACGCGGGCTCCGATTGAATTTTTGGAACTAGCAATTCTGGATCTCAACCTATCCGTCTGGAAATCATCAGGTATTACTTCCGTCTCACAGGTGTGGAGCGAAAAATCGCTGACCTCATTCCAGTCTCTACAATCCACCTTCTCCCTACCCCCAATAGCATCTTTACGTACCTAAGAATCAAACACTTTCTCTGCTCCAACCACAACAAACAAATTACGTACAACAAATCTCTGTTGGACCTTCTCAAGATCCCCAATCCGGCTACCAAAATCCTCAGCTCCATCTACAATACTATAGGCACCAAGGATCACCTGGTCAAATCTACTCCACTACTTAGTTGGGAAACGCAACTTCATCAAAAATACACGGTCACACAATGGCAGAAAGCCATGGCCTTCACAAATAAGACCTTCCGGTGCACGACCCACTACGAAACAACTGCCAAAATTCTTCTCCACTGGTATTACACTCCAGAGCGACTCCACCGAATATACCCGCAGACCTCGAACTCCTGTTGGAGGGGATGTGGCGAAAGAGGATCTCTATTCCACTTACTGTGGACATGTCCTCAAGTGGTGCCGTACTGGCAAGACGTCTTCCGATGGATTTCTGCTCTAGTGAGATTCTCCATACCTCCTTCACCAGCTTTGGCACTACTATTCCTGAAGATCGACTCTTTCCCTGCACTTCACAGAGTGATGATTGGCCATGCCTTATTATCAGCATCATTGGCTCTTCTACGCAACTGGAAATCAGTCACTATTCCGTCTAGAGGAGACCTGGTGAAGATGGTGGAACAGACCAATACGAGAAGATCCTATCCCATGGAGCTCTTGGAGACAATCAATTCCGAAAGAACTGGCTCCCATGGACATTAAATGCCCACAAACACCTGCCGTAATTCTGGATGTGTCGCACGTGGAAGATTATACTTAGTATTACTGTCTTTTTTCTTTTGTTGTTTTATACTTGCATGAATCTCTTTCTTTTACTCTTGAAACTTTCGAACTCTTAGCAATCTAGATGATATCACCCTGCATACTAGTGCACTGCTCAAAGTGTGTTTATTGCGACTTATAGCTACTTTAATCGTGCTAATGCTTTATTGTATGTTGTTATTTGACCCTTTAAGGAAAAAATCTTAATAAAAACTGATTGAAATGAAAAAAAAATATAATTAAAAAAAAAAATTTTTTCTCCAAAAAATAAAACCTCATTTATCTTTTTGGAATGTAAAAAAAAAAAAATAATAAGGGTTTGAGGGGGGGGGGGGAAAAAAAAAAAAAAAGGGGTTTTTTTTAAAGATAAATTTTTTTAAAAAAATGGTTTTTCTTTTTTTCAATTTGGGTTTTTTTGCCAAGTGTATGCCCAGGTTGGCTTGTAACCTATGCGCATCCTCTATAGACTGCACTGTGCTACATAGATTGGTGTCATCTTCAAAAATAGAGACAGTACTATTATTCCCATCTTCTATATCATTACTAAATAAGTTTAATAATAGCGGACCCAGCACTGAACTCTGGGATACACTACTTATAAAAGAGGACCAGTCTGAGCTTCAGTCATTGACCACAACTCTGTGGATATGATCACAGAGTTTTCAATCCAATTACAAACTATATTTTACAAGCCAATGGACCTAGGATTACGCTAGGTTCACACTAGCATTTGTCTCTCCGTCGTTTGGATCCACATGGGTACCCGAAAGATGGAGAGCTAAAAAAGTGGTTACCTACAGACAACCATGGACCCCATAGACTGTAATGGGGTCCGTCGGGGTTCCACTGGTTTTATACTGAAACCAGAGGAGAGATAAGTCCTCCATACAGGAGTTTTCTCTCAGCCGGTTTTAGCCAGAATCTGCGGCGGAGACTTCTACGGATACTCCAATGCAGATGTCAGCCTAGCCTAAGTCAAGCAAGCCCCAGCAGTGAGCAAGCTCAATGAGTCTTTGGCCTCTAATTAAATCATCATGGTACAATAACTCCTCCTCTTAATTAGGTGCAAAGTAAAGGGGGAAAAGGATTTTAAATTGTGTCAGTAGCTCTAACACAAGCTGCACACAGAAAAGAAATGTGCAATCACTCAAATGCTCAGGGTGACAGTACATCAAATGGTGCAGGGGTGCATCTTCCATGAGGCGACCTTAGGCGATGACCTCAGGCGGCGCCTCATGGAATAAACTGGGGGAACCGCTACATATTGTGTTATTGCAGTAGGTAGTGGCTGATAATTTTTACTCAACTGTCCACGCTCCTGCCCAGGCAGCCCACCGCTGCCTCCTCTAGGCAGTGCTACACTTATGTCATGACGCTGAAGGACGCTGGGACGCTTCAACATCGGCTAAAACATGCCTTGGAGGTGGCAGCGGAGGGTGGCCTGGACAGGAGCGTGGACAGGTGAGTAAAAATTATCAGCCACTACTCTGGGTGGGGGTGAAAAGGAAGTCCTAAACTGGGTGTATGGGGTGTAAATAAAAAAGGGGGTCATATACTGCATGTGGGCTTTAAAAAAGGTGTCATAAACTGTGTGGGGGTAATAAACAGAGGGATCATATACTGTGTGGGGACCATAAAAAGGGGTCATATACTGTGTGGGTGGCATAAGAAAGGCATCATATACTGTGGGGGGGGCATAAAAAGTTGGTCATATTACTATGGGGCAAAGAAAAGGGGTAAAATACCTTGTGGGGGGGCAAAAAAAGGGGTCAGATAACTTGTGGTGGGCTAAAAAAAAGGGGTCATATACCGTGTGGTGGGCCAGAAAAAGGGGGTCATATACCGTGTGTGGAACAGAAAAAAGGGGTCCTATATCATGTGCTGGGCCAGAAAAAGGGGGTCATATACTGTGTGGTGGGCCAGAAAAAAGGGGGTCATGTATCGTGTTGTTGGCCAAAAAAAGGGGTCATATATCGTTTGATGGGCCAAGAAAAAGGAGGTATTATACTTTGTGAAGGCTAAATAAGGGGATTTTTTTGATCTGTAAATGGGGGGGTGTCCTAATTAGGGGGGCCCCATCATGCAATCAAAAATAGCTAGGCTGGGTATCTTTTTTTGGGGGGGCCCTGAGCAAAAGGGCACTCCCAGAAGAGGTGCAAAAGCTGTTTCCTCCCGGAGGGGGCACCTGGGGCAGTACCTTGTCTTGCTCAGGTTACGGTCATGCATGAATGACCGGAGGGTCAGCCCCCCCTGAATGGCCATCCAAGACAAGTCCTTGTGCCCGTTGGTTAGCAGATTTGAAGAGACGTATTCCCAAACGACCTTCGTAGAATCTGCTGTAAGTCCTGGAACATCCTTCATCAAATCCTTAGCTCGGATGAGCTTGTGAATTGTCTTTGGCTTCCAGAGATCGGGTTTGAGACCCTCCAGTTGGTGCTCCCTCACAAACTTGGTCACGTCCTTATAGAACCAAGAAACAGTCCAGTTGTAAGGGATGGAGCTATCCCACTTGTCCCACCCCAGACCTCTCCAGAGGGGGAGCAGGAACAAGCGAGACATGGCTCTGCCCGCTGAGCCATTAACAGTCCTTAAAGTCCTGTGGACACAGTCACACACAAAAGCAATCCTCAGAAGCATTGAGATATCAGGGATACCCTTCCCGCCCTTGCATGGATCCTTGAACATGACGGTCCGTTTGACTCTGTCCATTTTGGAGCCCCAGATGAAGTGAAACACTGCCCTAATGATGGCCATGGAGATGGTAGCAAGAGGGGGCCAAGCCTGTGCGGTGTACTGGAGCACAGGCAGAACTTCGTTCCTCAGGACGAGTGCTTTGCCTTCGATGGTGAATTGTCTGAGGCTCCACTAACCGATGCGCTGATTCACTTTCTTCAGTCGTTCTTCCCAAGACTTGAGGGCTGCGCCTTCCTTCCCGAACCAGACTCCTAGGATCTTGATGAAGTCTGGTTTCACAGTGAAGGGGAAGGGGGCAGGGGAGGCCGTTCGCCAGTCCCCGAAGAGCATGGCTTCTGACTTCCCGCAGTTGACTTTGGCCCCTAAAGCTTGTCCAAACTTCTCACAGGTCTGGACAAGTGCAGTCACCGAACACTGATCAGCGCAGAAGACGGTCACGTCGTCCATGTACAGCGAGCACTTGACCTCATGACGACCAGGACCCGATTCGATGATTCCTCTAATCCCTCCATTCTGCCGGATAGACTCAGTGAAGAGCTCTATAACACAAACAAAAAGGAGAGGTGAAAGAGGACAGCCTTGTCTGACCCCAGAGTGGATCAGAAGCAGTTAGCGTGGAGTGTTGGGGGTAAAATCACCTACTCGGCAGTGTGTCAGTTTTTTGTAAAGCCAACGGGGAAGTCAACATGGCCATATGTTCAATCTGTGAGCAGAAGGTGAAGCGTGGCCAGGGTGCCAATGTTGGCACCACAGCCCTGCGTAAACATATGCAGTGTCACCATAAAGTGGCCTGGGAGAGCTGTGGCTTCAATGTGGTGGTCCAGCCTGCCGTAGCAACCGCTGCAGCACCCAGTGGCACGCACCCCATTTCAGGCAGTCAAGGCTCCACCACCTCAGCCAAAGGAAGCTGTGCATCCTTCCCATCATCTGTTGGTCATGATGCTCCTCCTCATCCTCCTCCTATTCACTCATTGCATCAGCAATCCATCACAGAAGCGATTTTGAAGATTCAACAGTATGCGTGCACTCATCCAACAGTGCAGAAGCGGAACGTGCTCCTGTCCAAGTTGCTGGTGCTGCAGTCCCTCCCTTTCCAAGTGGTGGGCTCTGCACCTTTCAGAGAACTCATGGCTTGTGCCGAGCCGAGGTGGAGAGTCCCAAGCCATCATTTCTTTGCCAAAAAGGCAGTACCAGCCCTGCACAAATATGTAGAAGAGAAGGGGGGCCAGTCCTTGAGCATGTCAGTGTCTGCCAAAGTGCATGGCAGCGCCGACATGTGGAGCTGTAACTATGATCAAGGACAATATATGTCATTTACGACCCACTGGGTTAATGTGGTGCCTGCCCAGACACACCAGCAACTTGGACAGGTGACACAATGTCAGCCTCATCCTCTACTGTCTCCTCAGCCTCCACTGCAGGGACAATTCACAGTGCTCCTCCAGCATACCACATGTGCAGGGCACAGCGGTGTCACGCTGGTCTATACCTCGTTTGCCTGGGCGAACAGAGTCACACAGGGGAGGAACTGCTCTGTGTCCTTCCTCAAGAAATCAAATCCTGGCTTTCTCCGCGACACCTCCAAATTGGAACCATGGTGACCGACAACAGGAAGAACATGGTGTCGACGCTTTGTCAAGGAGGGCTGAGCCATGCACCCTGCATGGCGCACGTATTCAATCAAGCGTTTCCTTAAGTGTTCCACCCATCTGCAAGACATCCTAAAAATATCAAGGAAATATCAGCCACTCGTACACTACCAAGCACACGCTCCTTGAGCTGCAGCTGCAGAATGGCCTCCCACAACATAGGCTGATATGCGATGTTTCTACCCGTTGGAATTCCACCCTCCATATGTTGGATCGACTATATGAACAGAGAAAAGCCATAAATGATTTCTTTATAATCCAAACGGACAGAGGTACTCCCCTGTGTACAGTTGTGCTAAAAAGTTTACATACAGATTTTTTTTTTTTTTTTTTTTCAGAGAATATGAATGATAACACAAAAACTTTTTCTCCACTCATGGTTAGTGGTTGATTGAAGCCATTTATTGTCAAACTTCTGTGTTTTCTCTTTTTAAATCATAATGACAACCAAAAACATCAAAATGACTATGTTCAAAAATTCACATACCCCAGTTCTTAATACCGTGTTTTGCCTCCTCTAACATCAATGACAGCTTGAAGTCTTTTGTGGTGGTTGTGGATGAGGCTTTTTATTGTCTCAGATGGTAAAACTGCCCATTTTTCTTGGCAAAAAGTCTCCAGTTCCTGTAAATTCCTGGGCTGTCTTGCATGTACTGCACGCTTGCGATCTTCCCAGAGTGGCTCAATGATATTGAGGTCAGGAGACTGAGATGGCCACTCTAGAACCTTCACTTTCTTCTGCTGTAGCCAATGACAGGTCGACTTGGCCTTGTGTTTTTGATCGTTGTCATGTTGGAAAGTCCAAGTACGTCCCATGCGCAGCTTCCTGGCTGATGAGTGCAAATTTGCCTCCAGTATTTGCTGATAACATGCTGTATTCATCTTTCCTTTAACTTTGACCAAGTTTCCTGTGCCTTTAGCACAATTGTAACTTTAACATTAGCCAGTGGCAGCTCATGCTTGACACCCTGTGGGGGCTGAACTGGAGGAGAATGAGGATGAGGAGGACATTGGAGCACAAACAATGTGTAGCCAAATGGGTGGAGAGGAGTAGCAGGAGCAACCAGAACAGCCAGAGGGAGATGAGGAGGATGAGGCAGATGACCCAGACACGCCGTGGCAGTATGCAGTGGAGATGGATGCAGGGAGTCCCTCGGAGTCACTTGCGCAAATGGCCCGAAGCATGCTGACTTCCTTGTGCAGTGACAGCTGAATTGTGACCATTCGGCAGAGGGATGACTACTGGCTCTCCACCTTTTTAGACCCTCACTACAGGAGAAAAATGGGGGCCTTTTTCACACCCGCTGAGAGGGAGGACAAACTGAACTACTATAGAGATATCCTATGTAGTAAATTGGCCGCTGCCTATCTGCGCCATCGTCCATCCTCTAGCATGTCTGACCATTGGGGCCCTGAGAGCTCAACTTGCCCTGGCATGGCAGCTGTGGGAGGGGGTGGTGGCAGGAGCAGTATCGGCTCCATCAGCACAATGGGAACAAAATAGCGAATATGGTCCTCCTTATGGGTTTAGACACTAATAAACACCTTTAAATAAGTGATAATAACCACTAAGAATTATTGAATTATTATTGACAATACTGTTTTTAAAAATGGCCTGCAACTTTATACTGGTAACAAAATGGTGAATATGGTCCTTTTTATGTGTTTTGACACTAATGAACACCTTTAAATAAGTGATGATAACCGCAAAGAATTATTGAATTATTGAATTATTATTGACAATTCTGTTTTTAAAAATGGCCTGCAACTTTATACTGGTAACAAAATGGCAAATATGGTCCTTTTTATGTGTTTTGACACTAATGAACACCTTTAAATAAGTGATGATAACCGCTAAGAATTATTGACTTATTGAATTATTATTGACAATACTGTTTTGATAAATGGCCTGCAACTTTATACTGGTAACAAAATGGCGAATATGGTCGTTATGTCTTTCCCCACGTCAAAGGCTTTTTTTTACAGATACATGCAGATATTATTGGATGATAGTTCAGTTTTCTTTGGCACAATAGTACAGACTAATGTTATGCCTTGGAAGAACAGTGAATAAACTCTTTATAATAAACGCCTTTAAAAAAGCTTTTTTTTACAGATACATGCAGATGTTATTGGATGATAATTCAGTTTTCTTTGGCACAATAGTACTGACAAATGTAATGTTATGCTATGGAAGAACAGTGAATAAGCCCCTTATAATAAATGCCTTTAAAAAGGCTTTTTTTACAGATACGTGCAAATATTATTGGATGATAATTCAGTTTTCTTTGGCACAATAGTACTGACTAATGTTATGCCTTGGAAAAACAGTGAATAAGCCCCTTATAATAAACGCCTTTAAAAAGACTTTTTTTACACATCCATGCAGATATTAATGTATGATAATTCACAGTTTTTTGCTGTACTGCACTGCAAATGGCTTGTTGTGGTCCACCTTGAAGACACAGATATGAATAATGAGCAGCAATATAATGGCAGTGAGTGCTACAATGTGAATTATGCTGCAAATTCTTGCTGTAAATGACCCTGCAACCACCCCAAATTATTCTCTCATTTCCTCCCTATCCTTTCCCTACAGTTCTAAGTCTCAGCCTCTTTCCCTGAACTTCTATATGTTTTCTAAGTCTTTCCCTAGCTCCTGCCGACGTCTGTCCCTACAGTAAGAGCGATGTGGAATGACTGTACCTAAAATGGCCGAGGGTTTTTATAGGGCTGTGATATCACAGGTCCTGCTGGCTGCTGATTAGCTGCACGCTTGGTATCCCACGCTCCCAGAGTCCCTTCCCTCTTGTCCTGACATGTGCAGCGGCCATTTTATAAAAAAAATGCGATTCGATGCAATCGTGGCGAATCGAAGATTTCCTGAAATTCGGATCAAATTCCACTTCTGCCGCTTCAATTTGTTCATCTCTAATGATGAATCCTTTTCTATATCCATTTTACTTTGCCTAGTTACATGCAGTAATCAGAAAGCCATACTCTCATGCAAAGAGGATGATGGTAGAAGGAAGGGAAGGATGTTTGTGAATATCTTTCCACTGGGATTTAAAACTGGCTGGAATGAGGGGGGCGGGTGAGTAATCTTAGTCCTCAAGATGCTCTTGGCCTCCAAGCAATCAGCATAATTAATAGTAATTGACTACACAGAGAAGAAAGCAGCTAGTGTCAGGCCTTCAACATCTGTCAGAAACCCCTTCAACTGTCCTTTGCCTAATTTCTATTTGTTTCTAAAATATATTTGATAAGCAAATAAGTGTGTAAAGATCTAAATAATTAAAAGCTCCGATTTTACATCACAATTTTGCAAATCTGCTGTTCACATGTGCATCTGAAAATATGTAGCATAGTTAAATATGAAAATAGTTGACATTTATTGTCAAATTGTATGCAATTATGCTAATTTCAATAACAGTAGTACAATAGCAATTATATCTCTATCATTATATTGTCTTGTGTACGGACCTTTTAAACTTCAATGATCAAGGTTATGACTTCGAAAAGGCATACTAGCTGCAATAAATAGATACCAACTCATATTTCAATCACATTCAGACATTAACAAATTTAATGCGTTATGTAACATACCTACTTATTTATCATCATTTGCAGTGATCTTTTTCAATTGTGAAGTAAGTAACCCTTTAAGGGCACAGTGACTTTTTCAAATTTTCCTTCCCTGCCTTCCAAAATTCATAACCTTTGTATTTTTCTATTAACATAGCTAAATAAGGGCTTATTCTTTGTGTGACAAGTTGTAAGAAATTAGCAAACAAAGGATGTAACATCCTAACAAAAGGATGTATTAAAATTTACTCTTTATTAAATTTATTTAAAAGAATACCAAACACAAAAATATTTTTAAATAATAACTCCCCAAAAAATAGATCATAAAAAGAGAAAAAAAAGGTATCTAGGGTCAATGGAGGTAAGGTTGGATCTCCATTCCGACATGGCGTTTCCACTAAATATTGTAGAATCCAACTCTATTATGTCGCCACTCAAATGGTGCCCGTAGATGAGTGCAGAGACTTAGTTATATGTATCTGTCAAGTCTCAAAAAGTATATCCTATGTACCATGCACCAGATCACTTTAGTGGTACTATACGACAAATGCTATTGATTCATATAGCCTGCCCTCCAGCATCGTCAATACCTCATCTCACATAACCGATACGATGCCTATAAAGAGGGCTTAATTGATTATTACAGCCCAATATCTCAGTGAAAAAGTGCTCATCCGTATGCATGATGTATAAATATTAGGCTTGATGGCGCCTTCCAGAGCGGTGTCATTAGCTTACACTTGCTTCGATTCAAGCACCAGAGGTGCTGTTATCCAGCCTGTTAAATTAGTCTCTGGCTTAACAGCAAACTCACAGAGTGGCGCTTGTAACTTGCGCTCGCTCCCAGCATAACATCTGACGCGTTTCTAAACTGATATACATCCCCCAGTTCTTCATTGGAGGTGCTAATATAGAGTAGAGTAGCAAAATGGTGGAACCCCTTGGATGCCACGGTCATGTTTGACCACGGCATCCAAGGTGTTAAAACCCCCGATCGGTTATGGAGCAGGGTGTTAGCTGTCAGTTACAGCTAACACCCTGCTCCATAACCGATCGGGGGTTTTAACACTTTGGATGCAGCGATCAAACATGCCATGGGCGCTCCCAAAGGGTTTAAAGGGCTGTGACATCACAGGGCTGGCTGCTGATTGGCTGCACGCATGGCATTGTGGGTGATTCCACGTTCCCAGAGTTCCTTGCCCCATGTCCTAACATGTGCAGCAGCCATTTTGAACAAAATGCAATTCGTTACCACGAAGCGTGAGGAAATCTGGATTCGATGCGAATCGAATATTTCCTGAAATTCGGATCAAATTCCACTTCGTCAGCTTTGATTCACTCATCTCTAGTGGTAATAGAGCAGCCAGCTCGACATGAACCACAGGGATTTGTGCCTGCAACCTCCTTAGACTGTCTTTCCAACCATGTCTCCATGCTCAATAGTATTAGATGGCTGTGAACCAACTTATCTCTCAAATTTGCACTCCATCTATAGGTCACTGAGGGAACAAGGAGAGGGCAAATATCAGGGTCAGATCTTAAAATTTCCCAAGCATTATTGAGGACTTTTAAAATTTCATATTCGCACCATCGAGTTATGACGAGTTGTACTTTCATTTTGCACCATTTTGGGGTATATATAATGTTTTGATTTATTAACGTTTTTGGGGGTCCGTGTGAAAAAACATACAATTCTATAATAATTTATTTGAATTTTGTTTTTACGGCGTTCATTTTGCATTAAAAAGGACATGGCAACTTTGTTCAGCAGGTCATTACGATTATGGTGATACCATGTATATATTGATTTTATTATGTTATATTATTACAAATGGGTGAGCAATCTTGCCCCCAGACCACCTGAATGCCTTGATCGCTATTGGTCATGGCATCCGAAGGGTTAATCTGCCAGAGTCAGAGTATCTTCTGACTCTGCCGACTAGTCCTCGGCTTTGCCTTTAGTTCCGGAAGTAATGCTGCGGGCACATCTCCTGAGCCATTATACCGCTGAGCGTAACTACAACTCAAATTCCAATGAAGTTGGGATGTTCTGTAAAACATAAACAACAACAGATTATGATGATTTGCAAATCCTTTTAAACCTATATTCAATTGAATACACTAAAAAGACAAGATATTTAATGTTCAAATGGATAAACTTTGTTTTTTTGCAAAAATTCAATTTGAATTTGATGCCTGCAACACGTTCCAAAAAAGTTGAGACAGGGGCAACAAAAGACTGGGAAAGTTGAGGAATGCTCAAAAAAACCTGTTTGGAGCATTCCAGAGGTGAACAGGTTAATTGGAAAAAGGTGAGTGACATGATTGGGTATAAAGGGAGCATCCCCAAAAGGCTCAGTCGTTCACAAGCAAGGATGGGGCGAGGTTCACAATTTTGAGAACAACTGCCTGAGAAAATAGTCCAACAGTTCAAGAACAATGTTTCTCAATGTACAATTGTAAGGAATTTAGGGATTTCATCATCTACAGTCCATAAAATCATCAAAAGATTCAGAGAATCTGGCCAAATCTCTGCAAGTAAGCGGCAAGGCCAAAAACCAACATTGAATGCCTGTGACATTCGATCCATTAGGCCGCACTGCATTAAAAACTGACATCATTCTGTAATGGATATTACCACATGGGCTCAGGAACACTTCAGAAAACCATTGTCAGTGAACACAGTTCGTCGCTACATCTACAAGTGCAAGTTAAAACCATGCAAAGCGAAAGCCATATATCAACAACACCCAGAAACGACGCCGGCTTCTCTGGTCCCAAGCTAATCTGAGATGGACTGATGCAAAGTGGAAAAGTGTTCTGTGGTCTGACCAGTCCACATTTCAAATTGTTTTTGGAAATCATGGAAGTCGTGTCCTCCGGGCCAAAGAGGAAAAGGACTGCCCAGATTGTCAAAGTTCAGAAGCCAGCATCTCTGATGGTATGGGGGGTGTTAGTGCACATGGCATGGGTAACTTGCACATCTGTGAAGGCACCATTAATGCTGAAAGGTACATACAGGTTTTGGATTGACATATGCTGCCATCCAAGCGACATCTTTTTCAAGGATGTCCCTGCTTATTTCAGCAAGACAATGCCAAGCCACATTCTTTGTAGTAAAAGAGTGCAGGTACTAGACTGGCCTGCCTGCAGTCCAGGCCTTTCTCTCATTGAAAATGCGTGGCGCATTATGAAGCGCAAAATACGACAATGCAGACCCCGGACTGTTGAGCAACTGAAGTTGTACATCAAGCAAGAATGGGAAAGAATTCCACCTACAAAGCTTCAACAATTCGTGTCCTCAGTTCCAAAACGCTTATTAAGTGTTGTTAAAAGGAAAGGTGATGTAACACAATGGTAAACATTCCCCGGGCCCAGTCTTTTGTTGCCCCTGCCCCAGCTTTTTTGAAACGTGTTGCAGGCGTCAAATTCAGAATGAGTGAATATTTGCAAAAAAACAATAAAGTTTATCCTCTTGAACATTAAATATCTTGTCTTTGTAGTATAGTTAGTTGAGTATAGTTTGAAAAGGATTTGCAAATCATTGTATTCAGTTTTTATTTATTTTTTACACAACATCCCAACTTCAACGGAATTGGGGTTGTACAAGCAGGAGGTTAAATATGTCACCCCTTACTTTCTGGCATTCTGATGACTAAAAAAACAATATATTTATATATTGTGTATATATATATATACATACATGTGTGTGTGTCTATATAAAAAAAAAAAAAAAAAAAAAAAAAAAATAATATATATATATATATATATATATATGTTACCGTTAAAGTGCGAAATCAGTGAATGTGCACATTACCTAGGTAATCTGCAGATTAACTGATTTGCTCCGTTAACCTAGGTAATGTGCACATTCACGGCTTGCGGATCGTTAAAGTTCGGAAGTTGTCCCTAATCCGTCCCCCCTCTTCTTCTCCCTCCACTGTTAGTCTTCTTTCGCCAGCAGCGTCTCCGGTCATTGCCGGTTGTGGTGTTTTGTTTTGTTTTTGTTTTTTTTTTGTGTCACATATATGTGCCCTGTGCGTAGCATAAGCTAAGACGGTTTGCTTTCAAAGCCAATTCAACTTGAATGGGTTTTGAAAGCAAACGGGCGGGTGTGTGTGTGTACGCGCGCTTACACCCTCTGCGCCACGAAGCAGCCGGCTTTTTTTTTTGTGGGTGTTTCCGATGAAAAAAAAAAAAAAAAAAATGACTTTTCACGACGCAGAGGATGTAAGGGCACACACACACACACACACTTGCCTGTTTGCGTTCAAAACCCATTCAAGTTGAATGGGTTTTGAAAGCAAACCGTCTTCAACCTTTCCCTATACTGTCCCCGATCCTTTTTTTTTTTTGCCGGCATTACGTTCGCTGTAAGCCTATACAGTGACGCTGCTGTTGTTCCGGCAAAACATGTCATATCTGCACTTTACCTAGGTAATCTGCACCATTACCTAGCTTAATGTCAGAAATGAAAGAAGTTTTCTGCACTTTTACGGATCGCCCTAGTGAATCTGCACATTACCTAGTTAATCTGCAGATTAACTGATTTCTGCACATTAACGGTAACATTATATATATATATATATATATATATATATATATATATTGTGACAGGACCAGGGGCAAAGTGGTAGAAGGAGTATACATTTCTCCCAGGTTCTTGTCATATTCCTTCTAAAAGCACATGGGAAAGGTGTGATCCTTGATGGAGGGTTTTATCTAAACCCTGGTAAAAGATATGGCTGCTGGAGTAGGCAGAGTTGGGTGTGGCTCTACTCCATTCAGCCACTTCAGGTTTTGGGATGACTGGGGGTTCCTTGGTTCCTGAAGTGTGCGTATATAAGGGCAGACAGCACACAGGTATTTGGCTCTCTCTGTTTCTGGGAACCCATTGTGAGTTTAAACTGCTGTATTTTGTGTTTAGGGAGCTGTGCAGTAGGCTCAGCTCTCTCTAGTTAGATACCTGTATTGTGTATTGTAGGTAGTGGCCGGATGGCTAGGATTTTATTTTGTATTGTTATTGTTTTGTTTTCCTTAAACCACTAATAAAACTGGTTGCGGCCAGTTGCACCATACTTGGCTGGACTGGACTCTATCTGCTGTGCCAAAAAGTGCTCGTCTATCTGAGGAGATGACGATCCCTGAGCTAATCCCGTTACTATATATATATATATATATATATATATATATATATATATATAAACTCTGAGACAGGATTATTTTGGGGATCATCGTCTCCTCAGATAGACAACAGCACAGCAATAAGAGTCCAGTCAAATATGGTGCAACTGGTCGCAACCAATTTTATTACTGCTTTTTCAGGCACAGAAACAAAACATAAACAATACAAAATTAAATCCTAGCCGTCTGGTCACTACCTACAATACAAGTTCCAAACTACAGAGAGCTGGGCCTACTGCACAGCTTCCCAAACACAATCCACAGCAGTTGTTTTACTGACAAGTGTTTTACCCAGGAGCAGAGAGCCATCTACCTGAGTGCTGTCTGCCCTTATAGATACACACCTCAGGAGTGCTAGGAATTAACCCCACTCATCCCAAATACCTGAAGTGGCTGAATGGACAAAAGACACACCCAACTCTTCCTACTCCAGAAACCAGACCTTTTTACCAGGTTTTAGGTAAAACCCTACAGCAAGGAACACACATCTATCTATCTATCTTTGTATATATATTTAACTTTTCGTCTCCAAAAGGTTAATATGAGAGGAGTAGCTTTGCATCATTATTTGTAAGCCAAAGCTAGGAGTGGAACCTACAGAGACAAAAAAAAGGATAAAGGAAAGATTTGTACTGTTTGAGTTTTTAGGACCCACTTCATGTTACTACTTAAAAGTTCTGATACCAAAAAAGTGTAATGTAAAAGAAATCTAAAGGTGAAAAGTAATATGATGGCCATTCAATTGATAGGGCATGTAAAAAGGGTTGTCAAGATGAGACAACTCCTCTAATGATTACAAAAAAAAATATATTGTGAATACTATAATAAAATAAGGAAAATTTATTTTGACTTAAAAACACTAGATATTCTGTACTAGCCATTTCCTGTTTGCCTTCATTATTAAACCATTGGGATTGCAATGTATTTAAGTTCTTGTTAGCTGTTGTCATTACACCCTCGGCGAACGAGCCCTCCTCTTGGACAAGCCTCCAAAGGGTTGGGACCAGCTCGACACTGTGATTGGTTGGTGATGTCAGAGTCGGGGGCGTTACTGAGGGGTGTGGCATTTGGTATTTTAGACCCGCTGCTCTCAGTAAACGGTGTCGGCTTCATACTAGTACCGGCGTCCACCTTCAGGACATCGGGAACTGCAGTTTTAACTGCATTATTCATATCTATCGGCTTATTATTTGAATTATTCTCCTGATGAACCCATAAAACTCTGGGGGAAACGCGTAGAGATTGAATTCCTAATATTGGTGGCGTCGATATGTCTATATTTTATAGACGCTACCGATGAGCACATTCTGCCCTAGGGTGATCAGCATATATCAGACGGTGACCTTAGGAAAGTTCTACCGTGGGTTATATAGTGATTAGCTAATGTTTGGGCATAAAACTAGCCTTACATACAGGGGCATAACTACCGGGGTAGCAGCGGTAGCAGCTGCCACAGGGCCCGGGACATTATGGGGCCCTGCAGGCCCCCGATGCTTTTTTTTTTTTTTAATAGGCCGTTACCTGCTGGAGTAACCCCAGCAGGTAACTGGTCCTATATACTTACCGTTCCTTGGGGTCCCGCTCACGGCCGCCTGCGCTTCCGATTCTGCGGAGGCAGCTATGAGCAGGAGTGGGGATCGGTATGTGAGGCCGCGGGCCCCCAGCGGTGCGGGGGGGGCCCATGTCAAATGTTCGCCTTGGGGCCCAGCCATTCCTAGTTACGCCACTGCTTACATAGCTACAGTATACAGGACACTGTATTCTATATTACCATGGTGAATGTTTTGCTTGAGGTTGTAATCTTCTACTTTTATTAGATCACATTGGTATTTGCGCCCATGGTGTGCAGACTTCATATAATTATTACTGACACATTAATAGAAGTCTACGTTACTAACACTGCGCGTCATTTTGCTTAGTTATTGGCGTTAGGTTCAGTTATATCATTACCTTTCATCTTTGCCACCATTTACGGGAACGTTAAGCTTTATTTATCTATTATGGTTTTTAGGCATTTTCGTCTATTTATCCCTAAGAGGAATCACATTCCTTCCAATCATTGGATTGGGGTGGGACCATGAACACTGATATGCATGGACTTAGGTCCCATTAACCATATACGTATTTAACGGACACTTTTCCTCTTATAAATCTTGGGGACATGGCACGTTAGCCCTATACTGACCTTTTGATTGAATACATTATCTAGATGAACCTATAGTTTGGGTTCAATTTGGATTTGAATAATTTTTTTGTGGCTTATTCCGTTTTTAAATATCATTATTAAAAGTTACATTTTAAACAAATAAACTTTTTTTTTATTTTTTTGGTGCTATTTGTTTTGCTTGTATATATTATTGGCTGTATACTGATCTTTAGGGCCGGGGCAGATCTATTGTAGTTGTGTTTTTTTTAGTAATTGAGTCTGGGCATTATCTCTTTTAGTTGCATTTACATATAAAATGATACCCAATGCAGTACAGGATTAGGCCTCATATACGCCCTGTATTTGGAATATTAAATATAGCCTGGTTGTTGCACTAATACATTGTGATACAGACATATCTTTAAATACGCATAAAATAATTACAGCATGATCCATCAGATGCCATATTTCAGATTGTATGTTTGGAGATAGTATGATATTTGGCACCCAATATGTAACAATTCAGTGCCCTCAAAACAGTCCACAATACAGTTCTATATTGCTTCATGTATTACTAGGCCAATATGCACATCTACATGAATTATCTACATGAGGCCTCAGTTTCCTTTGCACTGTCGACAGGCGCTTATTATCTGCACTATATGGGACTTTAAGGATGACAGCTTATTAAATATGCTATACAATACAGATGAGCCTCTGCAGACTATGTAAAATGCCCCTGGTTGTTTTTTCTGTTTAACTCAGTTAGGGTTACGGTAATGCCAATCCACTGGTCCACCACACAGGGGGAACTTCTGACACAGCACTGACTGGCTGTTCCAGGTATATGTGCTCTTTTTAGTAATGAAAAGAATCAATTTGAAGTGAAATGATTGTAACGTAAGGGGCTACTGTATTTTTTCCCATTGGAACATAATATGTAATGAACAGCAATGACAGCCATCCATGTTGACAGAGTTATTGAAGAAGCTTGGATGACATCACAGCAGACATTCACAGTAAGTGCATTTTTCAAATAGTACTGGAGGAGAAAAATGATCTGGAAAACTGTGTCATTATGCAATGTTCATATATGTATACCTTTATACTCACAGGTCTTAATGGTTATGCTGCCTACAGGATTCAGAAGAAAATGAAGATAAAGCAGAGAGATAAGTTGATAAATTAATTCCTTGGGCAATGTATGCATGAATTGCAATTGAGGACTGAAGCATGCACAGACTGAAGACAAGCGGTAGATAAACTTATAGCAACGATGGATAGATCCTTCACATTAAAGCCAAATATGTGAAAAAATCATGACTGTGCAAGGCTTATAAGAAAACTTGACAGATGGTACATATATTATTTGTATAATAAAAAAAATTCTACTGTACCTGATACTGATTTCTGTACAGCACCACAAAAGTACCAGAAAGCTTTGCTGAACTACATAGACAAAGAACAAAATACGAAAAGAACAGATATTTCTGCATACATATTATTATAAGCCGCTTCTAATACAGCATGCTGTTTTTAAAGTTACAATAATAAGAAACAACTCATAAACAACGCAAGATGATTCCATTGTGAAACCTATTATTTTTTTAAAATATTGAGCCACTTGTCTAATTGTTTCTAAAGGACCTTGTGAGAAAATAAAGTATTCATTTAACAGTTTACTAAACCAATATGTTTGTCATGAATATATACTATAGTCTACACTTATAGACTTCTGTCATAGATGCTGTGTTGGAGAACAGTGCCACTACCATGCTATAAAAGTTTTTCTGCTATTAGGAGTACAGTTTCCACTGGCACCCAGCATAGAAGGCTCTGGTTAGAGTTAAGAGCTAAGCTTAGGAGGAGCCCCCCACACCTGCGCAATAGAGATGGAGTGCCGGCCACAGTGCAATGCCAGGACTCTGGCTCTATTGCGCATGTGCTGATAGACGTCAAAGAAGAGGAGGAGCTGTCCCCACAGAAGGAAGTCATTTCTCGTGCCCAGAAGATTTTGACAGGAAGACAGGTAAGTATGATGGGGTTGGGGGGGTGGGCTGAGTTAGTTGGGAAGAGCTAGTAGTGGGCGGGATAGCTAGGGAGACAGGGAGGGAGTGAGAGGGAGAGGGAGGTAGTGTGAGTCAGCTCATGCAATGCATCATGGTAGTTGTAGGATAAAAGCATATTAAGCTACACCATGTAAACAAATGCAGAGGATGCCAGGAGCTCCTAGAGAAACCCCAAAATCATTCAAAACACTGCTATTCACAGACGAAGATGACAGGGAGTACAAAGAATTGAACTGGGATTTTGTGGATTTTTGCCAGCGGAACCACCTTAGGATTAATGCTGGGAAGACCAAGGAGATGGTGGTGGACTTTCGTAAATGCAGATACCCTCCTAAACCAGTGAACATCCAGGGGACGGGCATTGAGATTGTCAACACCTATAAGTACCTAGGGGTGCTCCTCAATAATAAGATGGACTGGGCAGATCACCTGGTTGCGGCTCTACCTTCTTAGGAGGCTGAGAGCCTTTGGAGTCCAGGGGGCACTTCTTAGGCCCTTTTTCAACTCTGTAGTGGCATCAGCTATCTTCTTTGGAGTGGCCTGCTGGGGGAGTAGCATATCAACCAGTGATAAGAATAGACTCAACAAGCTGATTAAAAGGGCCAGCTCTGTCCTTGGGAGCCCCCTGGACCTAGTGCAGGTGGTGGGTGACAGCAGGATACTGTCCGTGGTGAGCTCCATGCTGGAGAATAACTCCCATCCCATGCATGAGACTGTGATAGCACTGGGCAGCACTGTCAGTGACCGACTGCTTCACCCTAAATGTGAGAAGGAGCACTATTGGAAGTTTTTCCTCCCCGCTACGGTTAGGCTATACAACCAATACCGATCTAAGTGGAGATCATTCCATACAGAGAACTGAAAGATCTTTAACTTGTGGTAGCCCTTCTACTACTTTTTTACCTGTACCTTTCTATCTGTACCTACTGTCACTGTAATGCCTCTACCTTGTAGCTTTTGTATACTGTATATTGTTTTTTTGTGTTAGTATTATCTATGCTGCTGTAACACACTGAATTTCCCTCATGGTGGGACTATTAAAGGATTATCTTAAAGGTATTTGGGTGCACATATTAACCCATTAATTCCACTAACAGACCTTTTTTTAAAAAAAAAAAAAGAAAAAAAAATTTTTTTTTGCCTGGAACACCCCTTCAAGTACTTCTATTAGATAGCATTTAGATAGCTAGATAAATTTGTGACCTTATATGTGGCTGTTGCAAAAAGGATATAGAAAAATGTGCACTCCACTGTAGTTACATTGATTTATCAGGATTCTAAATCTTAGGAAAATAAACATCAAAATCTAAACATTTTCTTTGAGTAAAACACTGCAGTGTCACATGCTGTATTAGCACTATCTACAGATTACTCTGATAGAATGTGACACAATTGGGCTTTTTATGACAACTAGGACAAAGAAATAAGAGAAAAGGTGTTCCCTACATTGGAAATATTAGACCACACATATAGTGAAAATGGATTTTTATATAAATGGATAGATAGATAGATAGATAGATAGATAGATAGATAGATAGATAGATAGATAGACAGGACTCATATATACATAGAGAAACTCTTATTAACACAAAAACAAAAATATGCCAAAAAAATAGGTCATTACAATGACATAAAGATCAAACTTTGTCCTGTATATCTAAACTGTTAATCATCTGCTTTTATATTGGAGTCTGTGCCACTTTCATCTATTCCATGGACGCCATCCTTAGGTTAACTCTGGATAGCCAGCCTGTGCTTTGTCAACGTACTAGCCATATTTTTAACAGCTAGCACAGTGAGCCATTATTTTCTATGTCCCCAAATGCCTGTGTGTTATTACGGGTCCATGTAGGGGCCTGAAGCTCATGGTAAAACTCTGGACAGGTCCTATTCCAGTCTGTTTTCCAGCCTGGGATAACTGCAGGAAATGAATGGGTCCATGGAGGGCATGGACAGCCTATTTGCTGTCCCTGCCGTTTTACCACATTTGTGTACGTGTCAAGATGAACTTCTCATTCAGAAAATATGTCTTAAAACAAACAAGACTATAACATTTCCTGAAACATATATGTATTTGTTCTGTTATGCCTTGGGATCAAGATGAGTTTAATCTAGGAACCTAATGTATTATGTATCTGTTGCAATAATCTTCTTTCGGGAGAAGTGTGTCATGGAGATGAAGTCTCCTACTCTTCTTTCTCTGTTCCCCCTACAACTATACAATTAAATAAAAAAACAGAATAGTTCCTGGTTCCATTAACTGAAAGTGTACTTGGCATATTAGAATATGCACTACTAGCACTACTACTCTTTATATGATTTAAAATGCTGAATCTCTGCACCTTGACACCGATAGGATGCATCCTTTGTTGCTAAGCAGGGTACCAAATACATTTGGACCTATACTAAGAAAACAGAAAGACCAAAAATATCCTTATGGAGTCAAAGAGATCTGCTTTATTTATTTCTTGCCTGTTTGTGGTATCTTCACATTGTCTGAATCTTCTGTCTCCCTTATCCAGATGTCTTTCAGCACCACTGAACTGAACAGTGGCTTCAGTACAATGCCAGCCAATAGTTGAGCACTAGCTTTACATCCTAGCACTCACCCCTCCTGCCATGGAATTCTTTTTAAAAGACAAGCCAGGGGCAAGGAGGGAGCTTCTTGTTGGTGATTATTAAAAAAGTAGAAGAAAAGGAATGAAGGGAGAAGAGAACTCACATCAAAGAAAGATGCTATCTTGACTGTTTTTCTGAAAATATTTGCTGCATTCTATTTTACAGTATTGTTTAGCTGGAAAAAAGGCAAAATCCAAAAAGAAAAAAATAATAACCTTGGTTGCAGACAGACTGCACTGAGAACATAATATAGAAGTAAGGATAACAGGGAGAATTAAAGTTATAATAGAGTATTATATTAAAATGTTGCAAAATGTGTTAACCAGAGATACAGAAAAACACCTGATAGCCATAACTAATACAATTTTTTCTTGCTGACCTACAGAAGGAAGGGATACTCAATGCTATAATGTTTTGCCACATTTGGGGCACTATGTTTTTTTTATTCTACAATTGTGCGCCTGCTTCTAATGAACTAACTAATGACCCTGATCAGAGTCCTGATATTCTCCCAGCTTCCATAGTATGAACAGTCTGCTCCTACATAAGAACTGGAGGTATGTTTGTAGATCTGCATGTACACACAGACAAAGCAGAGTGTTTATAATTATCATTTTACAAAGTGAAGACTCAGACATTACTGTGAGATAGGATTTTACTCAAAGGGGTTTTCCCATCTTTCTCTCTCACCAGGTTTCCCTGCTATCTTTTCTTCTCACTTCTTGTATTCCATAACAAGCTGGGGAAGCTGGAGGGGGAAATTAAACTGTTGGCCAGTTGGATGGGGACATTAAATTGTGGAGGCACAAGGAGAGCGACTTTATACTGGGGGTAATTTGAAAGGGGACTTTATACTATGAGGCAGCTGGAGGGGGACATTAAACTGTGGGGCAACTGGAGTGGGACTTCATATTAGGGTGTTGCTGGAGGAAGATATTAAACAGTTGGAGGGGGACTTTATACTGTGGGCACGTCAGGTGAGGGAGTTTATACTGTTGGGGGGAAGCTGGAGTGGAAAATTATAATGTGCAGGCATAATATGTCTGACTGAGTGACTGTAGGGGCATTATGTTCTGTGGGGGCACAAAGAGAAATGGATTGGAATGGGTGTCAAATTGGAAGTGGGTAGGGCTAAATTTGCTGTGACCTGCACCAAACATTCTGTCCCTCTTGCAGTGCTTTGAAAGTTGCAAGTCATGCTTACAGTACGAATGTGATATATACTATACTATATTACAATAATTGTGGAGATAGGGCAGGGTCTGTGTTTCATGTCACTGCAACATGCAGAGGACTCAGTTCTGAAAAGCTTATAATTGCAAGCAATAGTTAGAAATAGGAGAATTTAGTCAAATTTTAGCAATTACAGTCAGATAGATAGCAGTGAGGGAGCATAGCTGTTCTGCTGTATACAGTGTGTTTAAATATACTTTTTACTGACAGTCGGTCCTGCTATTGAAAAATCTCTTGTTTAGGGGTTTTTCTTATAAAGATTTACATTTTTTTCAGTAAATACATACAAACTGCTGTTCCAACAGCAAACTGCAAATTGCCTGCGCAAATCTAAAAAAAAATGGTTATTGGCTATTAACCAATAATTGGCTATTGGTTGTTATGAAAATTTGTTATGTAATCTTTATTTTTCTGTTCACCTAATACACAGTGTGACAGTGTATTACTCTGAAAAAATATTAACTTCTTAAGCTTTTTTTTGTTGCTGCAATACATATACAGTATTGCATCCTGCACAAATCTAAAAAAAATCTAAATAAAAAATGTATTTCAGCTTTTTTTGTTGTTGTTCACCCAATATACAGTCTATCGGCCTGTGCTAATCTGAAAAAAAAAACCCTCTTATAATTTAATGTTTTTTTCTGCTCTGATGACACAATATACGGTGTGACAGAGTGTTAATCTAAAAAATATTTGTTTCTTTAGCATTTTTTGTTGTTGCTGCTAATATATACAATCTTGGAGCCTGCACTAATATAAAAAAAAACAACTTTTGTTATTTAAAGCTGACTATTCTTGAAGTTTAACCTAGTAAGGTTTAAAAAGGCTGGGATGCTGCTCAGATTCTTACCTACATCTGTTAACCGCTTCCCGCCGGTGACAATTTTCGATTTTCGTTTTTGACTCCCCCCCCCCCTTCCAAGCCCAATAACTTTTTTATTTTTCCGTTCTCAGAGCCATATGAGGTCTTAATGTTTGCGGGACAAATTTTCATGATGCTACCATTTATTATTCTGTACAATGTACTGGGAAGCTGGAAAAAAATTCAGAATGCGGTGGATTTGAAGAAAAAGAGAATTTGTGCAACTTTCTTACGGGCTTCGTTTTTACGGCGTTAGCTCTACAGCCAAAATGACATGTCATCTGTATTCTATGTTTTGGTATGATTCCGGGGATACCACATTTATATGGTTTTATTTACATTTTAACCCCTTAACAAAAATCCAAAACTGTGCAAAAATATATATTTTTAAATGTCGCCTTATTCTGACACCCGTAACTTTTTTATACTTCTGTGTAAGGGGATGCATAGGGGGACCAGGTGTACTTTTTAGTTATACCATTTTGGGGAATTACTATTGCTTTGATCACTTTTTATTCAAATTTTTATTAGCAGCAAAACAGTGAAAAAACGGTGGTTTGGCACTTTTGATTTTTTTTTTCCCGCTACGGCATTTACCGTATGGGAAAAATATATTTATAGATTTGTAGAATGGGCGTTTTCAGACACAGGGATACCTAATGTGTATGTGTTTCACAGTATTTAACTACTTTTATATGTGTTCTAGGGAAAGGGAGGTGATTTGAACTTTTAATATTTTTTAATATTTTTTCACTTTTTTTTTTATTCATTTTTATTTTTTTGCATTTATTAGACCCCCTAGGGGTCTTGAAACCCAGGGGGTCTGATCACTAATGCAATGCATTACAATGCTAATGCATCACAATGCACTGCAAAAAAACGGTGCTTCTATTAAGTTAATGAAAGACAGGCCTGGGAGCCTTTACCAGGCTCCTGGCTGTCATAGCAATGGGACGCCGGCCCCGGAGCTTGCCGGCAATCCCCGGCAAAATGGCGGCACCGGCGCCGCCGGTAAATGGCACCTCGGTCAGCTTTGACCGAGGTGCCAGAGGAGTTAATGCTCGTGATCATTGCGGGCACTGATCACGAGCATTATAATACAGCAGAAACTCAGCGGCTATGGTGGCTGATCGGGTCCCGAGCGGCCGCCATATTTAAGCACTTAGCTTAAATAGCAGTACTATTACGGTGGATGTCGGTTAGAGGTTAAACCCTGGGGGAATAGAGACCCAGCAATAGCCTGACCAGCTGATACATAACGAATATCAAGCAAAGGAACTTATAGAATCCTCCCTTAGACTGATGCACCATCTTTTATGGGGTGAGAAAACCTTTTTACAAGAGTACGCAGGTCCTGCAGGAGGCAATAGATGCAACTAAAAAATTCTCTACAAACCCTGAGTTTGAACAGAAAGAAACCATATTACAACAGGTGGTTGAGAGATTCTCATCCCAGCTTAAGGAATGGAAACACTCACAGTATATACGAGATGTTGGAGATATGCAACAGCCAGCTTCGTCGCTATATTTGCTGGATTGACTGCAGTTCACATTTATGACACTATATGTAGCTGTTACTAAATGTTTATCTGTAGACACTCTGTACTTTGTTGTTTTTGATGCTATTGATATACACTTCCTGTATTATTATTAGTGTGTGTGCCGAACTAGATCTGTTATTCACCATGTGAGGTGAACCTTCTCTTCTCTACTGCATTCATGTTTCACTAAAGTCTATTCCTGTTATATACAAATGTCTATCTGGTTTTGACTCTGCCACATCCAGCAATCGCACTCTGCAACAGGTTATGGGCCCAGTGATCAAATGAAGCCCAGTTATCAAATGCCCCAGTAACCGGATAAACCCCAGTAACCAGAATGGAAGACAGTGCAGCAGATGCAGAGATCGATATAAGGAAGCTTCCACAGAGACATCTCCTGTACAAAAGTAAAACTGTTCCTATATATAAAGGAAGGAGAATGGCCTGTAGTTCAGAACCTAAACTATCAGTGGCCAAGCTGAACAATGACAAATATTAGCTATGGAAATTTAAAGCGGAAATGCTATTATCCAGGGATGACTTGTGGGAAGTTATCACTACAGAGAGACCACAAGATGATTATCAGGACTGGGACAGGAAAAACAGACGGGCACGGGCCACTATAAGCTTACTAGTAGAAGATGATCAGCTTATTCACATACGCAGTGAGAATACAGGGAAAGGCATGTGGGATGTACTGAAAAGACTGCATGAGAGATCCAGTTAAAACAGCAAGTTGTTTCTGCTAAGGAAACTCTACAAAATGCGGCTTAGCAGAGAGCAGGACATGCATATAAATGCCATGCTGGAAGTGATCACACAACTTAGATCAGTCGGTGAGAATATAACAGACAGTCACGCCGCAGCCATTTTATTATGCAGTTTACCTGATTCATACACTGCACTGATCAATGCGCTGGAGACACAGCCTGAGACAGATCTGACACTAACATTCGTAAAGACCAGGCTCATAGATGAGTATCAGCGAAGAAAGGAGTTTACACATGATTATACAGAAACTCACTCCAAGACAGCTCTTAAAGCTACAGAAAAAAGGTCACACAGGAAGGAAACCAGAGTGTGCTTTAGATGCCACAGACAAGGACACATAAAGAAAGACTGCACTATATCGAAAGCAGAGCAGATGAGACAGCATCCCTCTTATACTAAGCAGAAAGTCAAAGCCACAATTTCTGATTCAAGTGAAGGGAAGTGGAATGCCACATTTAAAGTGACAGGCAATCATAAATTGCAAGGCTGGTGCATTGACTCTGGAGCAGTCACAAGTGATAGAAGTTTTTTCACAGAACTTGATCTGAATAACAAAGAGACTATTTACCTCGCAGATGGGAGTAAAATATGTGCAGAAGGATACACAATGTGCGGGACACAATTTAGCAATACCAGTAAAAGATGTACTGTATGTTCCTGATCTAGAAGGAGGACTCTTATCTGTGAAGCGTCTGACAAGCAAAGGACTCACTGTAAAATTCCAAGGTGACAAGTGTTCTATCCTAGAGGACAAGCAGATGATAGCAAGTGCCAAGTTGGATGATCATCTATATACACCTCAACACAGTGAAGGAGCAGGTGAGACTATGCACACATAAGCACAATGACTGTATACACGTGTGGCACAGGTGTTTAGGTCACAGACACCCAGAATGCATACAGGAACTACAAAAGAGGAATCTGACAAAGGATCTAACAGTATCCCCTTGTTCAGTTATTGTTAAATGTGAATGTTGCATCAAATCCAAAGCTACAAGAGCAACACTTCCTAAAGTAAGTCACAATAGAGCGTCAAGACCTCTTGACCTAGTTCACAGTGATGTATGTGGTCCCCTAAACTCACCTACACCTGGAGGCAACAGGTACATAGTGACTTTCATAGATGACTATTCAAGATACACAGTCACTTACCTAATGCAACAAAAGAGTGAAGTTTTTGACAAATTACAGGACTATGTAATAAGGGCAAGTAACAAGTTTCAGAGAAAACCTCTCATACTTCGGAGTGACAATGGAAGTGAATTCACAGGACATAAAATACAAGAGTACTTAAAGCAGAATGGAATAGAGCATCAAAAGACAATCCCCTACACACCAGAGCAAAACGGGGTAGCTGAAAGAAAGAACAGAACTCTGACTGAAATGATCAGATGCATGCTGACAGACTCTGGATTACCACAAAAATATTGGGGTGAAGCAGCAATGACAGCCTCTTATTTGCAAAACAGACTCTTCTCTAGAACAATGGAGAAAATTCCATATGAAATGTGGCACAATGAGAAGCCGAGTGTAAAACATCTAAGAGTTTTTGGATGCAAGGCGTTCATCTACATTCCAGAAGAAAAACGCACCAAACTTCAAAACAGAGCAATTGAAGGCGTCTTTGTTGGATACAGTGACAATGTTAAGGGTTACAGAATCCTAAATCCCAAAACTGACAACGTTACCATTAGCAACAGCATAACTTTTGTTGAAGATCTGAGAGACAATGTAATGACAACAGAGGAAGTAAGAACAGAAAAGAAAACTGACACTGATCAGCCAACATCTGTAACTTCCGAACAAACAGTTGAAGTGAGCGCAGAATCCATCAGTAATGAAGAACAGACACAACCAAGCTCACACACAGAACCAAGACGCTCGATGAGAGAGAATAAAGGTAAACCACCTGTACGTCTCTCATACATGGTGAGCACTGCCAGTACTAATGAACCTGCAACTTGGGAACACATATCTCAGCTTTCAGAAGGGGAAGCCAATAAATGGATAAAGGCTGCAAAGGAAGAGATAAAATCCATGCATGACACTAAAACATGGACACTTACAGAACTACCACCTGGAAGGAAATCCATAGGCTGTAAATGGACTTTCAAAGTAAAATAAAATGCAGATGGTGCAGTGGAGCGATACAAAGCAAGACTCGTAGCCAAGGGATATTCTCAAAAATATGGTGAGGACTATGATGAGACATTTACACCAATAGTCAAACATGCTACAATAAGAACTTTGCTGACAGTAGCCTCAATAAGGAAAATGCAAGTAAGACACTTTGATGTCAAAACAGCGTTTCTACATGGCGAGTTAGCAGAAGATATCTACGTGGAACAACCACCAGGATTCAAAGATGAGCAAAGGCCAGACCTAGTATGCAAACTACAAAGGAGTATATATGGTCTAAAGCAGGGGTAGGCAACCTTTTTTGTTCGGCGTGCCGATTTTAATTAAAAAATCAAAGATGAGGTACTTGGAGTGCCGGTCAATAATTGTAAGTCTGACGACCCCTAAACTAAAGTCATATACCACAAACCATAACACAGAAGTTCTGCCACCAGATGCTTTAGGACACATGCGTTTACTGCTATTTCCTGGGGCGCCTGTACTTTCCAATTAGAAGCAATGAAAGTCCATGTGCAGCCCCCAATTAATAGTAAATGTGTCCAGGAGCTCGTATGGCGGCATCCTTATGGTGAATACACACTATGTATCTGGGTGCAGATATAGTCTTAAGCTACTGGAACTTTTACTTCAATGTAAAACTGCGTTGCACAAAAAAAAAAAAAATGCCTGAGTTTTCTGTGCAAAAACACATCCTTAATGCAGAAAAGACACCGTTATACAGAATAATGTCCCATAGTGACCCCTGCACAAGGTATTATATCCCATAACAGCCTCTGCACAAGGTATTATATCCCATAACAGCCTCTGCACACCGTATTATGTCACATAGTGGCCCCTACACACCGTATTATGTCACATAGTGGCCCCTGCTCACCGTATTATCTCAAATAGTGACCCCTGCACACGGTATTATGTCACATAGTGATCCCAGCACACGTTATTATGTCATATAGTGGCCCCAGCACACGGTATTAGGTCCCATAGTGGTCCGGTATTAGGTCCCATAGCGGTCCCTGCACACAGTATTAGGTGCCATAGCGGTCCCCGCACACGGTATTAGGTCCCATAACGGTCCCCGCACACGGTATTAGGTCCCATAGCGGCACCTGCACACGGTATTAGGTCCCATAGCGGTCCCCGCACACGGTATTAGGTCCCATAGCAGTCCAGTATTAGGTCCCATAGCGGTCCCCGCACACGGTATTATGTCATATAGTGGCCCCAGCACACGATATTAGATCCCATAGTGGCCTCTGCACACGGTTTGCGGTCCGGTATTAGGTCCCATAGTGGTCCCTGCACACGGTATTAGGTCCCATAGCGGTCCCCGCACACGGTATTAGGTCCCATAGCGGTCCCTGCACACGGTATTAGGTCCCATAGTGGTCCCCAGCACACGATATTAGGTCCCATAGCGGTCCGGTATTAGGTCCCATAGCGGTCCCTGCACACAGTATAATGTCCCATAGCAGCCCCTGCACACGGTATTAGGTCCCATAGCGGCCCCCGCACACGGTATTAGGTCCCATAGCGGTCCCCGCACACAGTATTAGGTCTCATAGCAGTCCCCGCACACGGTGTTAGGTTCCATAGACCCCCGAGTATAATAAGTGCAGGACCAAGAGAGGGGAGAAACATAAAAAAACAATGAACTCACCATTCCATGCTCCACAGCCGCTCTGTTCTCTTCGGCACTTCTGCCTGTAGTCAGCGACCGCTGATTGGGTCTCTATGGTCACGTCGCGTCATGACGTAATGACGCCAGACGTGACCCCTGTCAGCTGTCAGAAGTGCCGGCAGATCGTACAGCCGCCGCGTAGCGCAGGGAGCAAGGTGGTATCATTATTTTTTATGTTTCTTCACTTCTCCTAAGTCTCCGCTTATTATACTGGGGGTCTGAAGAGACCCCACAGTATAATAACAGCAGTTTCGTTTCGGCCGTGTTTGGTCCGATCGAAGCTGCTGAGTGAGGACTCCGCTGCCGTGCCAGTGGAATAAGCCTCGCGTGCCACTCTTGGCACGCGTGCCAGGGGTTGCCGACCCCTGCCTTATATAGTGTATATGACATCAGCACTGTAAGGTGTCCACCTACCACTGTCTATTGGCTAAGCGGCTGTCAGTTGATGTTAGTTGGTGCTAGAACGCCACACAGTGACTCATACACACATGTCTCCTCTGTATTTCCTGCTCAAACTTGTGGCAGTAGCCATTTTTCTTAGTCCAAGATGAATCGGCATTTGTTCAGTTTCGGTAAAAAACGAACAATTTGATATATTCACGCCAAACCCGCTTTGTGACGAATCGGTTCGCCCATCTTTAGTGGCAAAATTAGGATTTATTTCTAATCTAAGACATTAGAGTGGAATGTTAAAGAGGACCTTTCATGTCCTCAGGCACATGCGGTTTTACATACCGCTAGAAAGCCGACAGCGTGCTGAATTCACGCCGGGGTTGGAAATATCGGCGGTGTAAGTTTCACGGTTTACTGTCAGAAAGGCGTTCCTGACAGTCTAGCTGCACTGTTAGGAACGCCCGTCCTGACAGTTCTCATTCATAGATTTGTACTGGGGGGCGTTCCTCACAGCTGAGCGTCATCGCTGGGCTGTAAGGAACGCCACCTCTCTCTGTACTTGTCTATAGCGCTGTACTGTCAGAGGGGGCGTTCCTTACTGCCCGGCGATGACATTGAGCTGTGAGGAATGCCCCCCAGTACAAGCCTATGAATGAGAACTGTCAGGGAGGGCGTTCCTCACAGCGCAGCTAGACTGTCAGGAATGCCTTTCTGAGAGTAAACTGTGAAACTTACACCGCCGATATCTCCAGCCCCGGGGCACATACCGGGAAAGCCGGCAGTACGATGAATTCAGCACGCTGTCGGCTTTCTAGCGGTATGTAAAACCACATGTGCCTGAGGACATGAAAGGTCCTCTTTAAATAGCTGATGTAAATTCAATATTCTGGCTAGTCCCTGCTGCTGATGGTGTGAGGACAGCTCCTGTGTCCGCACCGTTCCCACACCATACATTTATTGTATTTCCTGCCTCTGCTGTCCCTCCAGGAATGGGTTTAAAACAATTACTAAACACATCAATGTATGCTGTTTTTTTATACATTCAGAGCTATTGTGTTTGTCTTTCAGAGTCATTTCTGAACTAGTGTTTAACAAAATAACAATTGAAACAATTCAGTTATTCAAAGTGTACAGTGTGTGTTTATAGTTTTACATAATACAATAGGAATATTATGCATACTGTTTTCTAGCATTTGGCTGGACAGTGTAAAGGTGTGGAAGTGTTTACTGCAAAGTCTAAGTTATTTAGTGTTTGAAGAAAATGAAAAGTGCACAGCATGAGGTTCTCTTTAAGAAGCAGATACCTAAATTGCTTCTGCATTAAAGTAAGATTTTCTCATGCTGGTGACTTAGTGTAAGACAATATTTAAATGTATTACTTTTGGATTGTATGAAGTAAACATAATAATAATTTTATATGAATGCACAAACTTATCAGTTGAGAAAATAATGAAGAGCACAGATCAAGTAGCTTCCCAGTCTGCACAAAAAAAATTTTTTTTTTCATTATTATGAAAAATTATAATTATATCAGGGATTTCATAATAAATCTGATAAAAGGACCTTTAGGACCAGAAGGAAAATACATATATATATATATATATATATATATATATATATATATAAACTTTGACTGAAACTTTTAAAATATATAGCTTAAACCCTACACGCACCAGGATGTACCTGTAGGTCCTGGTGCACGTGACTAACTGTGGCATCTGCAGAGCAGACGCACTAGCTGCCGGGTCTGTGTTTTGCACATGCGACCAGGGCATCTGAGTGGTTACTTTCACTTTCCCTTTCATGTTTGGTAATGGGGAGAATACTCCCCCCCCCCCCCCCCACGATTGCAGGAGCCTTCGCGTTACCATGGCAATCTGGAACCTTCTGAAGACTCCCAGGTCTGCCATGGTAATGTAAATGCTGAAGCCTCTGGCTGCAGAATTCTTCAATAGTTACACAGAAAATCTGCCATAGACTGCAATAGAGTAGTTTTGCAGCAGTGATCTGAAAATCGCATGTTCAAAAAAAAAAAAAAGGCTAAAAAAAGTTAGAAATTAAAAAGTCTAAAATATAAAAAAACAAAAGTTTAAATCTCTCCCCTTTCCCTAGATCACATATAGATATAAATAAATAAAAGTAAACACATTAGGCATCCCTAAGTCCGAAAAGCCAAAACTATTAAAATATAAAAACATTTGTCCCATACGGTAAACGCCAGAGCAGGAAACAAAAAGGCAGTTTTGACTCTTTAAAAAAAGAAATAAAAAATGATCAAAACATTATACATTGCCCAACATGGTATCAATAAACTACATAATGTCCTGCAAAAAAAGACAACTCACACAGTTCCATACACTGAAATATACAAAAGTTACATGTTAGAATATGGTGATTCAAAGAATTTTTTTTTCTTCAAAATTAAAGTAAAAAAAAAAATGAAAATACAAAAATTAAAAATTGTCTGCATCATGTAAGGGTTAAAGACATAACGGCATGAAATATGTGAACCAAATACAAAAAAACGGGAAATATTACAAATGTATGGATGTTTAGGTGGTAAGTAACAACAAAGAAAATGGAAGGAAAACATCTAAACATCTGACATCATACTACAAATCTGTGCATGCCCACAACGCTAAAATTAGCAGCAACTGTGACTCTTGATAGCTATCGCTATCTGCAGTCTATTCACACATGGGCACTATTAATTCATAATCATATATCTCCATAGAGAGATTATATTATACAACTAGTGCCTCTATGCTTGTGAGTGACCCTCTCTGAACCCACAGCTACTTGCTAGTGTGAATTGCGGCTAAACAAACCGACTGAGCACAATGTATTGACATACATACAATCTGTCTCATTGCTATTGAAGTTGTCTGTCTGTCTCCCTAACATTGCTAAAAAATACCTCTACGCGTTTCGCCATAGGTAAGCTATCGCTCATCAGGAGATATAAGCTATAAATATGTCAGAGTAACAGAATGACTGACAGAAACAAACAAAAAAGTAGGACAGGAGGTAACCACCGACTAGTGACACCACCTTCCTGCCTGCCTGCCGGTACTAGTATGACCGCTGAGGCGTGGCCATCGTCATGGTGCCTGAAATAGCAGCGGTAGTGACTGGGGGATAGAAGGACCAATCAGGAGTTAGGGGAGGACAAACCTGACCATCCCCCCTGATACATCCAATCAGCACACGTTAACCAAGTACTACCTCCTACTATGGGCTGATTAGAGGACTATCAAAGCGTCCTCTGTCTCTATGGAGACTACAGCAACTAAGTAATAACTAAAAAGTAAGTATTAATACATTTCGGGTTAGTGGAAATCCGAGGCCAGTATAGCAATCATATAGTGGGCATATGGAGGCAGTGATCAGGATCACACGCAGTAAATGCAGATTAATAAAGGCTGAAGAGAACTTGGATAGTGATACAATGAGCTCTATCAAGGCTTGATCCATACTGCAGAACATATGGATTGGTATGTATAAAAGATGGTCGCATAAGTACATAGCATGACATCGGCACGTGTTGTATTTGCCTACAACCATAAGACCACTCAATATACAAAGCTATGGCCTAAATATGGCTTAAGATAAAAAATCTCATTTGTTCGTGCAGCCTTTACAGATATATAGGGATGAAAAATATCAAACCACCACTTCATTCCCATCAAACCCATTATGTGGTGGTAACTATCTCTGTATGAAACAGGAGGCCAAAGAAGCAACCCAGTCTATGATATAAAAGGGGGGCCTCTTTAAAAGCTACATTAAAGGAGAGTGGAAGTAAAACATGGGAGGTCATAACTAACCTATATGATCTATATTGATGTGTACAGTATATGCTACTCTTCCCCGTACATGTCTATAAAGTACATGGCCCATCTAAGTGATACATAAAAGCAATACATAAAAGATGGAATATATATTATATTGTAGCCAGGGCAGGGAGCTAATGAGCTAAATTCTAATGGATGATGGTATACTACTACTACTGTAGTGTACCAATGTTAGAATAGTATGAACCTGAAGCTCCACGTTCCATACGTAATTGGTGCTACTCCCCAATGCTAACAAAATGTAGAATAAGAATGTAGTGCTAGTAAGGTAAATACATGTTCCTACTACTAAAAAATTATAAAAGACCACGAATATACTACCATATGGAGGGGACAGGTTGTGGATGGCTTTGTATGTCAGTGTTAATAATTTGAACTCCCAGGGTGTTAGCTGGGTGGCCGTGGAGAAGGGTGTTACAGTAGTCTAGGTGGAAGATTAAGAGGGTGTAGACTAGCATCAATAATGTTATCCTTTGCAAGAACAGTGAATAAGCCCCTTATAATAAACGCCTTTAAAAAGGCTTTTTTTTTACAGATACGTGCCGATATGGCTTTGGCACAATAGCACTGAATAATTTTATACTTATTTAAAGGTGTTCATTAGTGTCTAAACCCATAAGGAGGACCATATTCGCCATTTTTTTAGCAGTATAACGTTGCAGGCCATTTTTAAAAACAGTATTGTCAATGATAATTAAATAATTCTTAGCGGTTATCACTTTTGATGAGCGAATTGATTCTGCAGAAGTGGAATTTGATCCAAATTTCAGGAAATATTTGATTCACCACAATTCCGGATTTCCTACCGCTTCGATGCATCGAATCGCATTTTTTTATAAAATGTCCGCTGCACATGTTAGGACAAGGGGGAAAGGACTCTGGGAGTGCGGTATCACCCACAAGGCCAAGCGTGCTGATAATCAGCAGCCAGCAGGACCTGTGATTTCACAGCCCTATAAAAACCCTCAGCAATTTTAGGTACAGTCATTCCATATCGCTCTTACTGTAGGGACAGACGTCAACAGGAGCTAGGGCAAGACTTAAAAAACATATAGAAGTTCAGGGAAAGAGGCTGAGCCTTAGAACTGTAGGGAAAGTATAGGGAGGAATTGAGAGAAGAATTTGGGGTGGTTGCAGGGTCATTTCCAGAAAGAATTTGGAGCATAATTCACATTGCAGCACTCACTGCCGTTATACTGCTGATCATCTGTGTCTTCAAGGTGGAACACAGCAAGCCTTTTGCAGTGCAGTACAGCAAAAAAAAAAGTGAAATATCATATACTAATATCTGCATGAATCTGTAAAAAAAAGCCTTTTTAAAGGCTTTTATTATAAGGGGCTTATTCACTGTTCTTCCAAGGCATAACATTATTCAGTACTATTGTACCAAAGCCATATCTGCACGTATCTGTAAAAAAAAGCCTTTTTAAAGATGTTTATTATGAGGGGCTTATTCACTGTTCCTGCAAAGCATAACATTATTCAGTACTATTGTGCCAAAAAAAATGAATTATCATCCAATAATATCTTCACTTATCTGTAATAAACGCCTTTAACGTGGGGAAAGACATAATGACCATATTCGCCATTTTGTTACCAGTATAAAGTTGCAGGCCATTTTTAAAACAGTATTGTCAATAATAATTCAATAATTCTTAGCGGTTATTATCACTTATTTAAAGGTGTTTATTAGCGTCTAAGCCCATAAGGAGGACCATATTCGCCATTTTGTTCCCATTGTGCTGATGGAGCCAATACTGCTCCTGCCACCCCCACCCCCTCCCACAGCTGCCATGACAGTGCAAGTTGAGCTCTCAGGGCCCCCCTGGTCAGACATGTGAGAGGATGGACGATGGTGCAGATAGGCAGCAGCCAACTTATTACATAGGATATCTCTATAGTAGTTCAGTTTGTCCTCCCTCTCAGTGGGTGTAAAAAAGACCCCCATTTTTCCCCGGCAGCGAGGGTCTAACATGGTGGAGAGCCAGTAGTCATCCCTCTGCCGAATGGTGACAATTTGGCTGTCACTGCGCAAGGAAGTCAGCATGCTTCGGGCCATTTGCGCAAGTGACTCCGAGGGACTCCCTGCATCCATCTCCACTGCATACTACCACGGTGTGTCTGGGTCAACTGCCTCATCATCATCATCATCTCCCTCTGGCTGTTCTGGTTGTCCTGCTCCTCCTCTCCACTCATTTGGCTTCATATTCTCTGAAAAAAGGCCAAAAAAACAAAAAATCTGCCAGGGTATGTAAACTTTTTAGCACTACTGTACACAGGGGAGTACCTCTGTCCGCTTGGATCATAAAGAAATCGTTTATGGCTTTTTTCTGTTCATATAGTCGATCCAACATATGGAGGGTGGAATTCCAATGGCTGGAAACATCACATATCAGCCTATGTTGTGGGAGGCCGTTCTGCCGCTGCGTCTCAAGGAGGGTGTGTTTGGCGGTGTACGAGTGGCTGAAGTGCATGCAAAGTTTTTTGCATCTGCAAAGACATTTTTAGGATGTCTTGCAGATGGGTGGAACACTTAAGGAAACGCTTGACAACCAGATTGAACACGTGCGCCATGCAGGGCGCATGGCTTAGCCCTCCTTGACGAAGCGTCGACACCATTGTGCTTCCTGTTGTCAGTCACCATGGTTCCGATTTTGAGGTGTCGCGGAGAAAGCCAGGATTCGATTTCTTGAGGAAGAACACATAGCAGTTCCTCTCCTGTGTGACTCAGGCAAACGAGGTGTAGAACAGCGTCACATCGCTGTGCCCTGCACATGTGGTATACTGGAGGAACACTGTGAATTGTCCCTGCAGTGGAGGCTGAGAAGACAGTGAAGGATGAGGCTGACATTGTTGCAGGACCAACGGCGTGAGAACATGGAGGCTGAAACTGCGTCACCTGTCCAAGTTGATGGTGTGTCTGGGCAGGCACCACATTAACCCAGTGGGCCGTAAATTACATATATTGTCCTTGATCGTAGTTACAGCTCCACATGTCGGCGCTGCCGTGCACTTTGGCAGACACCGGCAGGCTCAAGTACTGGCCCACCTTCTCTTTTACATATTTGTGCAGGGCTGGTACTGCCTTTTTGGCAAAGAAATGACAGCTTGGGACTCTCCACCTCGGCTTGGCATAAGCCATGAGTTCTCTGAAAGGTGCAGAGTCCACCACTTGGAAAGGGAGGGACTGCAGCACCAGCAACTTGGACAGGAGCATGTTCAGCTTCTGCAATGTTGGATGAGTGCACGCATACTGTTGTCTCTTCGAAATCGCTTCTGTGATGGATTGCTGATGCAATGACTGACTAGGAGGAGGAGGAGGAGCATGAGCATCATGACCAGCAGATGATGGGAAGGACACACAGCTTCCTTTGGCTGAGATGGTGGATCCTTGACTGCCTGAAATGGCATGCGTGCCTCTGGGTGCTGCAGCGCTTGCTGCGGCAGGCTGGACCACCACATTGAAGCCACAGCTCTCCCAGGCCACTTTATGTTGACGCTGCATATGTTGACGCAGGGCTGTGGTGCCAACATTGGCACCCTGGCCACGCTTCAACTTCTACCCACAGATTGAACATATGGCCATGTTGACCTCCCCCGGCAGGTTTACAAAAAACTGCCACACCGCCACTGCCTCCGTGAACCCCTGCACCACTGCTTTTCAGGCAGGTAGGCTACTGCAAAGCGGGTGGTCTTCCCCCAAGCACGTTTAGCTCCCGACCTCAGACTGCTGAAACCCTGCCGACTCCCCCACTGTCTCATGCGCAAGCTGCAACCCTCTTCTCCTGATGACAATGAAGCCCCTACCAATTGTGATTGGCTACATCGTCATCCACTACAGTCTGCAGTTCACCGATGTCCTCAACACCAGCTCCCATGCCACTCTCCTCATCACTACTTGTCCGCCTATCGGAGGAAGCGTCGGATGTCTACTCCAGATCATAGCTGAGCAGTAGCTGCTGACTGTCCCATGGGTCCGCTGCCTTGGGATAACCTTGGACTCTGACCTATCCTTCAAGCCGCACATCCAAACCCTCAACACCTCCTGCCTCCTCCAACTCAAGAACATCCGTAGAATCTGCTCCTTGCTTACCACAGAAACTACAAAGATGCTAGTCCATGCCCTCATAAACTCCCGCTTAGACTACTGTAACACCATTCTCCATGGCTTCCCAGCAAATACTCTCGCCCCCGTCCAGTCCACCTTAAATTGCGCGCTCGCTTAATACACCTCTCCCCCCATTCTTCATCGGCCGCTCCCCTCTGCCAATCCCTTCACTGGCTACCCGTTGCCCAGCGAATAGAGTTCAAATTACTAACGCTGACATACAACACCATCCACAACCTGTCCCCTCCATATATCTCCGACCTAATCTCCCGCTACCTGCCCGCACGTAACCTCCGATCCTCCAAAGACCTCCTACTCCGCTCTGCTCTTATCCGCTCTTCACACAACCGTCTCCAAGACTTCTCTCGTGCATCCCCATACTCTGGAACTCATTACCAAGACACATAAGACTGACCCCCACAATCACAAGCTTCAAGAAGGCCCTGAAGACTCACCTATTCAGGAAGGCCTACAACCCCCAATAACGCTACTGGTTCCATACTACCACCTGAACAGTCTCTACCCCCACCTTCTGTCTCTATCCCTCTTCCCTCATAGATTGTAAACCCTTGCGGGCAGGGCCCTGTATCTCACTGTGCCAGTTGGTCACTGTTAGTGTTATCTGTTCTGTATATCTTGTGTACTGTATGTTAACCCTCAAATTTAAAGCACCATGGAATTAATGGTGCTATAAAAATAAACAATAATAATAAATAATAATAATACCTCCTCCTCACTGTACAGTGGATCTGAGCCCACAGCTTAGAGTACTTTTGCAGCTGAGGGAACAGAAGAAAAGGACAGAGGCAAGTTGAGGACAGGTGAGGGCACAGGACCTGCTGCCGGGCCATGCCAACTAAGGGTTGTGTCTGACGAACCCATCGACTCTTGGCTGGGGGTGTCTGTTGTGACTTGGCATAAATTGGATGAGCGAGTCAACCAGTCTACAACCGTTGGGTTGCTGGTCAAGACATGACCGCTACTTGACACTGGGAGTTCAGGCCTCTGTAACTGACCCCTGTTGCCATGACCCTCTACTCTGCTGCGACCTGTGCCTGCGTCAGAAACATTTAGGCCTGTGGCCCTCCCCTGTGCATGGCCTATTGCTTCTCGTTCTGACATACTGTTCGATGAAAAAACGTAATTGCAAAGGGCAAAAAGGCCTGTTAGTTTCTACTTTGAAGAGAATGGCAAATATGCCCCTTATTTCTTTCCCCACTAATGAACTCCTATAACAAAAGTGTGATAAAGACAGAGATTTGTGGCTCCAAATTATTGAATTATTGACAATACTGTATTGATAAATGGCCTGCAACTTTATACAGGGAAACAAAATGGCGAATATGGTTCTCCTTATGGGTTTCCACACTAATAAACACCTTTAAATAAGGTGTATGCTCCTCCAGCGTACCACATGTGCAGGGCACAGCGGTGTCACGCTGTTCTACACCTTGTTTGCCTGGGCGAACAAAGTCACAAAGGGGAGGAACTGGGTCACTGTATGTCCTCTTCATGCTGCTTCCCACTGGGTCACTCTGTGTACTCCTCATGCCACTGCCACTGGGTCACTGTATGCCCTCCTCATGCCGCAGCCACTGGGTCACTGTATGCCCTCCTCGTGCCGCTGCCACTGCTGGGTCACTTTATATCCTCCTAGTGCCGCTTCCACTGGGTCACTGTATGGCATCCTCATTCTGCTGCTAACTCCATATTATGTCGCCTTGCCACTCTGTAGACATCTATGTGGAATCTGCAAACGAGGGTGTAAAAGGAGTGTGCTCTTTCACTCTACAGTAGGATGTTGGGCCTCTGCACGGTTCTGGCACTAACATGGACCTGTAAGGCTGGGTTCACACTTGAGTTAGTTGGACAGATTTGGCCCCGTAACTGTCCAAATAAGTGAAGTGAACATCGATTCTAAGAGCGACGCCTTTCATGTGCGTGTCATTCGGACTTACAGTATTGTTTGACTACCACAGTAGGCTCCCTATGCGTGTTACTGCAAGGCACAGTGTTCTACACCACTATACAAGCGCTCTGAAGCTAGGAAATAGGTGTTTTTTAGCGATATTCGCCGCAAAGTAATTCAGATCAAAGCAAATTTTTTTGAAACTTCGATTCGAACTGGCGAATCGAACTTTTGAGACATTCGCTCATCTTTAGTTTTCACTTATTTAAAGGTGTTTATTAGTGTCAAAACCCATAAAAAGGACCATATTCGCCATTTTGTTACCAGTATAAAGTTGCTGGCCATTTTTAAAAACAGTATTGTATGCCTTCCTCATGCTGCTGCCACTGGGTCACTGCATGCCCTCCTCATGCCGCTGCCACTGGGTCACTTAATGCCCTCCTCATGCCGCAACCACTGGGTCACTGTATGCCCTCCTCATGTTGCTGCCCCCGTTCACTGTATGGCCTCCTCATGCCGCTGCCACTGGGTCACTGAATGCCCTCTTCATGCTGAATTTTTTTGGAACTGCAGAATCGAACATTTTTAGAAATTTGCTCATCTCTACTAGTAATATTCCAGCCCTTGTAACTATGGTATAACAGTTTAGAATTTACATCACATCAGACAAAGTTAACCTTCAGTTATGGTTTTGTCATCCAATTATGGCATCTGTACAAAAGCTGGGGCTGATGCTTTATATGTTGGCAGTATATGTCTTACACGTCAAGCATTTCTAGAAATAGGGCAGTAAGGAAGAATGCTGAGTAACTGTTTTCTGATTTCGACTGAAGATATCAAGCTACAAAAACATTACAAACTATTGTCTTTACAAAAGGGATAGGTCTTTTATAATTCAATCTTTTAAACTTCAATAACCATATAAAGCAGCAGATAGGTTTTAACAAGAAATACAAGTTGTAGTGCTTTACTGCCAATTTTCAGAAGCTCTCCTTGATCAAATTCATTGCACTTTCTTACAAGGTCCTACTTCCACATCTTGTTAATCAACAGAATAATCACTACCACTGATCCCACATGCTTTCTTCAAAACCTTGAATGAGTCAGTCATGTTAAAAAGAGTTCTAGTATTCTTAGAGAAAATGTCTGTTCAAAGAAACTTCTCAGCAAACAAATGAAGGAATTTAAAGACCATTTCTAAGAAATAAAACGTATTTGAAATTTGGCACAGTTTTCCTACATTTAAAAGTACAGTATTTGTAGTCATACTAAACATCTTAGCGAATAAGACTTTTTATACCTAAGGACGGTTGGAGACGACATTGTTGTAACCGACCGGCCGTGAATTAAAGGCACGTGCACGGGCCATGCTTCCGCGGCTCCTTTCATTAAATGAATAAGAGCCACAGAAACAAGGGCTGCAAAGTAGGACTGGAATAGGACCTGCTCTATATTTTGTGGCCCGGACTGTCAGCCTGCACACAGTCATGTGTACGGGCCCATAGAAAAGAATGGGTTAGTGGGTAAAATACATGGATAGCACACTGATCACGGCCACGGTCGTCTGCAACTGGCCTTAATATCCAAGCAATTTTTTCACTTTATTCATCTTTGCATATAAGACCCAAAACCGTTTTCTTTTTTTAGCCGACAGCTGTATTAGGGCTTGTTTTTTGCAGGTTGTTTTAATTGTCCCAATTTGGGATACATATAATTTATCAATTAAATTTTATTAAATCTTTCTTGGGGGGAATGGAGAAAAACAGCAAATCTCTCTAGGAATTTATCAAGGGATACACTGAATATTACCAAGATTACCATTGGGATGTAAAAATGAAAAATTACCTTTGCTCTGATAAAATTTCACTTTAGTCCCACATTTCTCACCTTCACAAAGGAGAAAAAGCAACCAACGGTTCATTATTGTTGATTGTAATGTCAATCTGTATTCCCTTAGTCCAGACAGCAGCACAATATGGGGTATCTCTGCCCCTGTGTGTTGTTTAGGACAGGTGGAACCTTTAATTAGCACCAAAAAGGTGCCTCCTACTAACCCTATAAGAGGGCACAAGAGACCTCCCTCCACTGTGTAAATTATAAAGTAACAGGAAACAAGCTTCTAGGGAGGGAAGCCTTGTGCTGCTGTCTGGACTAAGGGAATACAGATTGACATTACAATCAATGATTCCCCTTACGTCCGACAGCAGCACAATATGGGGAGATAGCAAGTAATTCCCTTAGGGAGGGTTTCCTCGCCTTACAATGTCAAGGACTGACTGACCAAAGGCAGTTGTCTGGAAACTGCGGATGTCCAATGATAATGTTTAACAAAAGGTCAACTGAGATGACTATGATGCAGCCGCACAAATCTGGTCCAATGGTAAGGACCGATACTCAGCCAAAGAAGTCGACAACCCAGGTCGAGTGGCCGTAGAAAAACTGGAGGGAATAACTCCTGAATAAGAAAGGAAGACTTAATTGTCTCCTTGATCCATGTGGATAGAGTAGGCTTGGAAGCCTTGAGGCCTCTGTTTTTACCCTGCATATCAATTAGTAGGCTTTCGGCCTTCTTAAGCAGTTGAGTGTGGAATAGGTAAATCCACAGACACCTTACCTCATCTAAGGTGTTGAGCTTTTCTTCCTCCTTAGAGGTTGGAGAGGGGAAAAACACAGGTAACGAAATTAGCTGATTGCTATTATAGTATGAGGGGACCTTAGGGATAAACCCAGGTAAACCTAAGGTGCACCCTATCTGCAAAAACAAAATGTACGGTTCTCTAGAAGAGAGGGCCTGGAGCACCCCTGCTCTTTGGCAGATATAATAGCCAACAAAAAAGTGGTTTTGTAGGCTAAATATTTTATCTCCGTAGTCTCCAAGGGTCCAAATGGAGGACCGCACAGGCCTGTAATGACTACCGCAAGGTCCCACTGGGGATGATACTGAGGGCTTTAGCCTCATTGCCCCTTTATGGAACCTTGCAACCAGAGGATCCTGAGACAGACGTCTGTTCAAATGAGCGGAGAGGGCCGCAATCTGCACTTTCAAAGTGGCAGGGGCAAGGCCCTTATCCAAACCGTCCTGAAGAAAATATCAGCCGTTGAAGGTTCTAGATTATTAGTACCCTTCTTGGAGCACCACTCCATGAAAATCTTGGCTGTCCTCTGGTAGTTCTTATTGGTAGATTCTGCTCTTGCAGAATAAAGGGTCTTCAGGACGGCCTCTGACAGTCCTCTATCCTGCTGTAGGGACTGCTCAACCTCCAGGCTGTCAGGTTGAATCTCCAGAGATCCTGGCACTTCAGAGATCCTTGGGAAACCAGGTTCTGGATGGGGGGAAGCCTCCAATATATCCCTCGACTCATCTCAATGAGTTGGGAAAAACCAAGCTCTTTTTGGCCAGAATGGAATGATGGCTATCACAGAGACTTGGTCCTGTCTGATTTTCATTAATACCTTTGGTATTATTGGAATTGGAGGGAAGATGTATGCCAGCCTGGACCTCCAAGGGATGGACAGGGCATCCACTGCCAAGGGATTGTCCTCCTGGTAAAGGGAACAGAACTTCTCCACCTTGGCGTTGAGTCGGGTTGCCATAAGGTCTATTTCTGGAAGACCCCTGTTCAGGGTAATCTGATGAAAGACTTCTGGATTGAGTGACCATTCTCCTGATACGGCATAACCCCCGACTCAACCGATCCGCTACTATGTTCAGGGAGCCCTTGATGTGAACTGCGGATAAATGGGTTAGATTTTTCTCTGCCCATGTAAATATCAGATCTGCCTCTCTAAGGAGGGTTGGTGATCTGGTGCCTCCCTGTCTGTTCACGTACAGCACTGTGGTCATGTTGTCTGACCGGATTTTGACTGCTCTTCCCCTGGGAAGAGGCAAGCAATAGAGTAAGGCACGATATACGGCTCTGAGCTCCTTCCAGTTGGACGAGGTCCTTTTTTCAGGAGCGCTCCAGTCTCCCTTTATGGAGTTTTCGTCCAATGGGCTCCCCATCCCGAGAGGGATGCATCTGTAGTCAACAGGGTCCAAGAAGGTTGGACCGTGGACCTTCCGTCTTTCAGGTGCAACCACCACTTGAGGGAAAGACGGGTCCTGGGGGAGAGTAGAATCTTCTTGCTGAATGTAAGAAGGGAGCGATCCCAAGCCTCTAGTAACTCCTTCTGAAGGGGACGTATGTGCCACAAGGCCCATGGGACTGCCTCTACTGAGGAAGACATCAAGCCCAGGATCTTCATCAATGTTCTGATGGAGGCTATCGGCTTTTTGAAGATGTGCCGTACTGCCGCAACCAGCTTCTCCTTCCTTGCTGGTGTCAAGGAGATTTGCAGGCAGACTGAATCTAGGAAGTAGTTTTCTCAGAGGAACTTCCTTCGAGTTGAAGGGATCGTTTTTGACTTCTGCCAATTTATAAGCCATCACAGACTCTGAAGGCTGTCTGTAGGTACTGGAGCAGAACAGACTCTGACTGGGCCTTTATCAACCAGTCGTCTAGATAAGGCACCAAGAATATCCCCTGAAGCCTGAGGGCGGCCGTTATGGGGGCCACTGCCTTTGTAAAGGTGTGGGAAGCAGAGGAGATCCCGAAGGGTAGTGCTGTGAATTGAAAGTGCTTCCTGTGGCCGGAAACTACTACCGCAATCCTTAGAAAAAAACCTTCTGTGTGGAGGTAAATAGAAATATGCAAATGGGCGTCTTTTATATCCAAAGTCACAAAAAACATCACCTTAGAGGAGAAAGGTGGTGACAGACTTTATGGTTTCCCTACGGAAGCGCTTCTTTTTGATGAAGCGGTTGAGGTACCTTAAGTCTATGATCATTCTCCACTTGTCTGCTGGTTTTGGCATCAGGAAGACGGGAGAATAGACACTGGATCCTTCTTCTAGAGAAGGGACTTCCACCAGGGCTCCCTTGTGAATGTACTCTCGGATGGAGCATTCCAATGTAGTCTGCTGCATTGTAGGGAGGCTGCGAGTTAACACAAACCGATCCTGAGGAGGACGGAGGAACTTGATTGCATAACCTCTTTGGATTACCTACCGGACCCATGGGTCTCGAATTTTTCCCTGCCCGCAGTTGAGAAAGTGGGAGACACGACCTCCGACAAGAATCTCGGCCACAGGAAAACTGCTTCTGATGTCAAAAGCTAGGCTTGACTTTTTTATCATCAGACTTCGGAATCTCCGGCCGGCGTCTCTAGAGGAATAACTAGAGCCTCTCTGGACTGCCTTCCACGACGAGGCGGATAGCCTCTACCACGGCCAGAGCCAGACCTACCTCTGAAGGCCTGGGGTAAAGTTTTACCCTTCTTGTCGGCCAAGCCCTCTAGGATCTCGTCTAGGGCACAGCCAAAGACTCTACCCGGCTCAAAGGGTAATGCGCACAAATTATACTTTGAGGGGAACACAGCTCTCCAAGGTTTTAACCATAGAGGTCTTCCTGCTGCAGTGTTCTTGGTAAGTGCCAGGGATTTGGCCGCCAGCCTTAATTGATGGTGGGAGGCTTCCGTTAAAGCTGCTAGGGAAACTGAGCCTAGAAACCCTAGCAGCTCGTCTCTGGAGACTTCCAGAGTCGGTCACTTTCGAGGTGGACCAGGTCAGTACATAATTTGGCTGACACTTCACAGGACGCAACCGCCACAGCGGTCTTGGGCGCGGCAGCTGAATAAGCCTTCTTGAAGGTATTGTCGAAGCGCCTGCCATGGCGTCGTGCAGATTTGCTCCATCATCTGATGGTACCTTAGTGCGGCAGGACAGTTTAACCACCGCCATATCCACCTTGGGAGGAGGACCCCATTGATCCCATTGAGCAACTGGGAATAAAGCGCCGAACCTCCTAGGAACCACAAGAGGTCTTTCAGGACTTCTCCACTCTGAGGACATGAATTTTTGTAATGTCTGGTCCACTTGGAAGACCCTAGGCCCTCTATAGGTGGACGCGGAGGCTTCCCCGTCAACATCACGATCCTTAGACCAGATGGACTTCAGCAGCCGGCTTAATTTTTCGAGTGGAAGCACGGCCTGCTGGGATCTTCAGTGGAATCGTCAGATGAGAGTGTCTCGTCCACTATCTGATAATCTTCATCAGAGATCCGTAAGGAAGACTGTGTCTCAATCTGCGGTCTCTTGGCAATCTGGGCAATGGAAGAACGAATCTCCTTTAAGAGACTCCTCATATAGTCCTTTACCCAAGTAACAACCTCTTATAGAAGGTACTTCCGGCGGAGGTCCACGACACTGGTGACAGCGGGTAAAATCATAGCCGTCAGGTAAAGGGGTATTGCAATCCAAACACATTAGGTGTTTCAAGTTTAGAGGAATTTTTCCTCCTAAGCACATCGCCATTACGTGATGCAGAAGATGACATCTGAAACATCAAACAGCCACGTGACACTAAAACAGGGAAGATCGCCAAGCATCGCATAAAAATCCAAGGGGTACCTTTTTTTTTTTTTTTTTTTGAATCGGTCACTTGAAGAGAGAAAAAAACCGTCAGAAAAAAACCAGCCACCGCAACCCGCAGCAGAGGAGCTAGAAACCACTCACTCAACAAATAAAGGACTGCATTCAGACCTTTTAAATGTAATCCAGCAGCGAGGGGAGGAAGCCAACAAAGAAACATTTATACAGCACCAAAACAAGTCAAACGCCATAATGGAACATAGAGGAGCATAAGCCTAAGCCAGAGGCTCAAAATACAAGCAGCAAAAATCAATTCTATATTTTGCCTTTAAATTTTATATTTCCAAACTTACCGCACTTTTTCCGAGAAAACCGGAAGTAGGGCGCGGTGGTGCGCAAAGGCTTCCTTCCCCTGGGAACACGGGACCGGAGAAAAGTTCCGGCCGAGGAGGTTCCCCGCTTACTTCCGGGATCGCGCTGCCTACAGATGGATGCCGGATAACGCTGCGCTGCGGTGCGAAGGCCCGAAGGACCGGAGGTTTTTTCTTTGGGACCGAGGTACCCCAAAAAGGTAAACCAGGAGTAAATAAAACCCCTAGCAACGGGAGGTCACAAGAGACCTCCGTCCACCTGTTCCACACAGGACAGAAAAAAACACAGTGGAGGGAGGTCTCTTGTGCCCTCTCATAGGGCTAGAAGGAGGCACCTTTTTGGTGCTAATTAAAGGTTCCACCTGTCCTAAACAACACACAGGGGCAGAGATACCCCATATTGTGCTGCTGTCGGACGTAAGGGGAATATAGTTTCTCCTGAATATGGCAATACCCCATACGTGGTGGTAAACTGCTGACGAGGCACATGGCAGGGCTTGGAACAGAAAGAGGGCTATTTGGCTTTTGGAGGGCAGATTTTAATGGCGTGACCTCCTACTTTCTTGTTGGGAATGGGGAAAAAACAGCAAATATGTCAAGAAATTTATCAAGGGATATAGTGAGTATTTTGACATTGCAGGTCGTTCACAGAGTTGGGCCATGAAAATGGAAAATAACATTCTTATCTATAAAATGTTTATTTAACCCAAATTTTTCATTTTTACAGGGTGTTACAATTTGTTAAGCATTTTCTCTCAATTATTGAAAAGCCCCACATATGGATGTATTGGCACACAGCAGGGAAGGAGCACCATTGGGCTTTTTGGAGGGCAGATTTTGGTGAAATTGGTTTTAGGCACCATGTCACATTTGCAGAGCCCCTGGGGTACCAGCACAGAGGAAACCTCCCAACAAATTACCTCATTTTGGAAAATAGATCCCTCAATGAACTTATCAAGGGGTATATTCAGGGTCGGACTGGGATGTCTAGGGCCCACCAGTGGAATTGCTTCTAGGGGCCCACCATCAGGACCCCTACAGATCAGCGGTACCGAGACAGGGCGGCTAAAGGTAATAACATGTCGCGAGCCATGCTGCTCACCTGCCATAACATGTGCACCACTGTACTACCTAAACCTACTGCTACGCCCTGTATAGCAAGTGAACAGCATGGCTCCTAGAATTGTTACTATTACCTGTAGATCATCATTACATTGCAGATGTAATATTGCTGACCTATCCTAAGCACAGGCCATCAATATTAGAAAGATGGATAAATACTTTGAAGAGGATGTCCAGGAACTGGGCAACCCAAGTCCCGGGCGGGAGGTGTAAAATAAAAAATAAATAAAAAAGCATACTCATCTGTCCCCGGAACTCCGTTGTCCGCTGCCAGTGTCCATTCAGTCTCATGCCGGCGCCTTCCTGCTGGGAGTCCTGCACCTCATGGGACCGCTAAGACCAACTAGGTACAGGATTTCCAGAAATGAGGCGCCACCATGAGACCGATCAGACACAGGCAGGGAACAACGGGGTGCTGGGGAGAGGTGAGTATACTTTTTTCAAATTTTTTTTTATTTTTACACCTCCCCTGGTGGCCACCACAGTGGTTGCTCCAGTTAATAGACAACCTCTTTTAAGGGGTTGTCTGGGCCAAATTTTTTTATGGCCACTTCAGTGGTCCCCCCATACAGTGGCCTCTTCACTTATATTGTGTGGGTGAAGTGATGGGGGCTAACATTCTGTGGAGGGGGGGGACATTAAACTGTGTGATGCATATTAAAGGGATTGTCCAGGGTTAACCTTTTTTTATGGCCTATGCTCAGGATAGGCCATAAATACCTGATTGGTAGGGGGCTGACACATGGCACCATCGGCTGTACAGCATCACTTCCGGCGCCCGTTCTGTACACAACACAGGGCCGGAAGCAGAATTCTCCATCCGCTGTATAGTTGCCCAGTGCTGTCACTGCAGCTCAACTCCTGCTGACTTCAATAAGTGCTGTGATGCAGTGAAGGTGCCCGGCTAATATACAGTGGACAGAGCTTTCTGCTTCTGGCCCCATATTGTGTACAGGACAGATGCCAGAAGTGGGTCCGTACAGCTGATCGGTCCGGGGTCAGCCCCGTACAGATCAGGTATCTATGGCCTATCCTGAGGATAAACCATAACAAATTATGCCTGGACAACCACTTTAATATACCCCCCTAATGCACCACACTTTAAAGAGGTTGTCCAGTATAATTTTTTTCTTTTTTATAATTAGTCTGGGGGAGGTGAACCCCTCCCCCCAAAAAACCAAAAACATACTAAATATACTCACCTACCCCTGGTCCTCCGGTGTCAGCAGGTCCCAGCATGGGCCGGTCCTGCAGCTCCGCTGTCTTCTTTTGCCAGAAGCCCTCACTGGCTGTGACGTCCCAGGTCCCTTCCTTTAGGCCGCTGATTGGCCTCAGGGGTCACTTGCACTGGAAGAAAACAGAGCTGCAGGCTAAACCACGCTGGGAGACACTGGGGACAGGAGAGAAAGTTTTTTTGGGTTTTTTTTTTTCACCTAATTAAAAAAAAATAAAATTTTATCCTGCACAACCCCTTTAATGTCCCCCAGGCTATTGGCAAATGCATTGGCAGAGGTGTAACTAAGGTCTTGTGGGCCCGGTGCAAACTTTTGTCTGGGGCCCCCTACCCCCTCCCTAGAGAGAATTCTTGATAGTGACGGTTACGGGTGCTGCAGCGATATCTCAGATACTTGAAAGGGTTACAGCTTTAGTACCCACAACTGCAGTTATCAAGAATACTGTGAGTGAGCAGTGCAGCGCCGACATGTAAACAATACTGGGACAGTATAATATGCTCCGCAGTGGTTCCCACACAGCATTATATGCTCCGCAGTGGCCCCCACACAGCATTATATGCTGCACAGTGGCCCCCACACAGCATTATATGCTCCGCAGTGGCCTCGACACAGCATTATATACTCCGCAGTGGCCCCACACAGCATTATATGCTCCACAGTGGCCCCCACACAGTATTATATGTCCACAATGGCCCCCACACAGTATTATTTGCCCACAGTTCCCCCCCTTCCAGAGCCGGTGCTATTATTATACTCTGGGGTCTTCTCAGACCCCAGAATATAATAAGTAGAGTCCCAGGAGAAGTGATTAAAAATAACAAACACTTATACGCACCTTGTCTTACCTCTCCGGGGCATCCTTCCTCTGTCCTGCTGTCTTTCCCATCTTCCTTGGTCCCCACATCCCGTGCTCCAGATGTCACCGCTGGGGCCTTTGATCGGACCTCTGCGGTCACGTCGAGCATGATGACGTCACTACACCGGCGCACCCATGTCACCGCTGGGGCCTAATCACAGGCCCCTGCAGTGAGGCGGGAAAAGTGCCGGAGACGATCCTGAGCTCAGGACAGGTTTTTGTTTTTTTTTGTCACTTTCCCTGGGCTGGCATACCCTTTCCATTAACAATAGGTATAGCGGTCGGGGAACCAGGCTTTCCCCGACCACTATCATGGTAGTCCGGGGCCCCGGCCACTTCCAGCTGTCCGCGGGCCCCGTACCCCTCCCGTCGCGGTCACACCCCCTGCGACCACGATCCTTACGCCACTGTCCATTGCTCAGGGTCCGATCGGGATGGTCAGGGGCCTGATCGGGCCCCTGACCATCCCGATCGGACCCCTGACTTTTGCATTGGCAAAATGAGGATTAAATATAGATGGGGTTCGGGGGCTCACCGGGGGATTCACCGGTTCCCTGGTGGGCCAGTTCGACCCTGGGTATATTGTTTCACTGAATTTACTATCAATGGAACGTGAAAGTGAAAAATTACATACATTGCTTTATCCCCAAATTTCTCATTTTCACAAAAGGGTAGAGCGGAAAAAGCACTCCACAGTTATTTACACAATATCTATTGAACGCAATACCCCATTTGTGGGTGTAAACTGCTGAATGGGTACATAGCAATGCTCGGAACAGAGAGCACTATTTGACTTTTAGGGGCACCTGGAATACCAGTACAAAAGAGAACCCCAAAATGTGACACCATTTTGAAAACTACATCCCTCAAGTAATTTTTAAAGGCTATACTGAGCATTTTTATCCCATAGCTGTTTCATATATTTTATTAACATTGGGTAGTAAAAATGAAAAATTACATTTTTTGCAATAAAATGTTGCTTTAGCCACATATTTTTCATTTTCCCAAGATGTTAAAGTAGAAAATGCACCCCACAATTTGTTTATGCAATTTCTTCCAAGTATGGAAATACCCCACATGTGGATGAGACCTGTTTTGGCACACAGCAGGGCACAGAAGGCAGGGAATGCCATTAGGTTTTTGCAGGGCAGAATGATTTTCAGGTGCTGTGACACATTTGCCCCTAAGGTGCCAATGCAGTGGAGAAGAAGAGACTTAATTTTGGAAACTGCACCCTTCAAAGGATATAGTGATCATTTTTACCTCAGCGATGCTTTCCAAAAAGAAATATGCAGCAGATGATGCAAAATGAAAATTTTAGTTTTTCCAGACACTTATCATTTCAGTGCCCAATAGGTTGTACCCACCTTGTGTGAGACACACACACTCCAAAAACTGTAAAGTGGGCTATTCCGGGTACAACAGCAACAAAAGTGTCTATCTCTGACAAAAGCTGGGTACAACATATTGCGCACTGAAATTATGTTTTTCTGGAAAAATTGCAATTTTTCACTTTGCGCAGCTGAATTTTCTGCAAAATAAATTAATGCAACATGTAGCAGGATAAAAATACTCACTACAATCCTGGGTAAATTCCTTGAGGGGTATAGTTTCCAGAATGTGGTCAGATATCAGGGGATTTTACTTTACTGGCATTTCAGGAACTCTTCAAAAATGGCATCCAAAGACCAAGCTGTCTAAATCTGTGTTTCAAAAAAACAAATAGAGCTGCATCCATTCTATGCACAGCTGTGTGCCCAAACTGGAGTTTATACCAACATATGACATTGTTGTACCCGGGATACCCCACTTAATGTCATATATATGTACATAAACTGCTGTTTGGGCACAAAGTAGGGCATAGAAGTGCTGTCTGGCTTCCAAAGTGGCTATTTAGATGGTCTGGTTTTTGGATGCCATGTCATGTTTGCAGAGCTCCTGAGATGCCTGTAAAATGGAATTTCATAAAAAAACCCCATTTTGAAAATTATACTCCCTAAAGAGGACCTTTCATGATTTTGGAGATGGGCGGTATTACATACTGCTAGAAAGCTTTGCCTGTATGCGCCCAGGTGCCGGAGATATCGGTGCTGTTAGTTTCGGCATCAATATCCCTCCACTGTCAGAAAGGTGGGCCTTACAGCCTAGCATCATGAGGAAAGTACTCTCTACAGATCCACAATAACTGTCTTAAAGGGCTAGAGTGCCAGCACTAACCCTCATAGTCTGCACGCCTCTCATTGAGCCTTAGTGCTACCTCCCGTATTGTACACTACAATTGCAATTCGCCTCTCCCTGACTGCCAATACACAGTCATAGGCTTGGCATGCCTGGAAGATGGCTGATTTCATCAGCAAGTGACTTTTCTTCTTATGCTGTTCCACCGCTGTCCCTGTATATGTCCTCCCGGCCCAGACTGGCAGACTCTGGTGCTCCACAACATGGTAAAAATCGGCCAAAATAAGTCAACAGACTCCTACACAACTCCAATAGAGCTCAAAAAATCTCAGGGAGATATCTTAAGTGCTCCCCTGTCCAATCCATGTCTACAGCAAAGTGGGGCACTGAACATCCAAAGTCCTGCGGAATCTTCTGATGCGGAGAGCCTTATAGATGAGGGAAATGCTTCCAACTCCATGGTTGCCATCTCCTCCAAAAAATTATTTAAAAAGCCTTTCAGCTTGTCATGAAGGAACTGGCCGACATCAAACAAGACGTCAGAGTTATTGGCTCAAGCGTTGATCATCTGGAAGAGACACAAATGTCGATCATAGCCCATGGTGAGGCTACCTCTATGGCACTCTCGGCGTGTGAATTGCACTTAAACTATCTCCACTTCTACCTTGAAGACCAGGACAACAGAGGTAGACAGAATAACCTTCAGCTAAGAGGAGTACCTGAAGACTTCCCACCGTCTGACACTATGGCCATTATGAAGAAAATTCTGGAACTTGTGGTGGGAGAAGATGCTCCATCTGACATTAAACTGGAAAGAGCCCACAGGGCCTAGCATTTGAAACCTAAAGAGGGGGAACCTCCCAGAGAGATTATTTTCAAACTTCTGTCCTTCCATGTTAAGGAGGCGATCTTACAAAAGGCGCTCCTCACACCTGACAACAACTATGAGGATCACAAGATTTCTTTATTTCTAAATGTCTCACCAATGACTCTGGCTAAGCGCTGCCAGTTGAAAATCCTCACTGACTGAGAACACTGAAGACTCCCTATATATGTTTTTTTTCCCTCAATTTCGGAGGCTGTCAGTACACTATTCTCCACATGGATGACCTCCTAGCTGTGTGTCCTCCTTTGGAGCTGGATCCTTCAACCATTCCATCGTCGCTTACGATCACCAATGTAACCTCTCTCCTGGAGCTGCGCAAGGTTGAAGTTTGGAGAAAGCCCAGGAATAAGTCCCAGAAGAAGACTCTCATAGATCCGGAGTGATGTAATTGCAGTATTACTTTAAGTATCCTTAGTCCAGCATTTTTTACCAATTTTTCCCATTGTTGCTGATACTGTTTGATTTTACCATGTTAACTACTTGTCTAACGATATGACTAGCTTGACATCCTGTTGCCGGGACTGGATTTTTTTCAGTATATACATACATTGTTTTCCCCCTATAATCCGTACACAGACTTCTAAACTGCCACCCCCCCAAACATTTGCTCGCTGTAACCTTATTCACCCTTTTTGGGTTTTTTTCCCCCATAGCATTAAGGAACCACTTATTGAAATTTGTTGTTCTGATTTTGATTATTAACTTTATGTCCTGTGTTAAGATCTTGGAATGTCAAGAGTCTCATCTCCCCTACCAAGCACATCCAGGTGTTATTTGTTTTAAAACCTTGAAAACCTTTGTCTTTGAAACCTTGATTTAGTGCATGAGATAAGACCTACTGTTGGCGGGCATCAAATGTGGTGGCACCCACCATCAAGCAGCTGTACTTGCAGATGACTTTCTTTTCATCCTTACCAACCCATCCGTAGCACTCCCATGCATGGCAATGATTTTGGAAGACTTTGGTTCTCTTTCCAACTTTAAAATCAATGCATCCAAATAAAAAGTGTCTCATGTTCCTCAACAAGTCCAATCAAGAAAAGGTATCCCCCTTCCCCCTACATTCTGACTTTGTTAAATATCTCTGCCTCACTCTGATCCCCTCACCCAATCACTGGTACGAATGTAATTACGCACCTCTCCTCTCCCTGATTGAGAAATTGACAACGTCTTGGCAGATTCAATACACATCATGAATTGGCAGGTCCAATTTGCTGAAAATGATGATTCTACTGAAAATATTGTACCTGTTCCAGACTCTCCCAATCCCCCCTTAGGGGGCGTTCACATTACTGTTAGTGACCGTCAGTAGTGTCCGTTGCTAGCATCCATTACAAAATGTTAACAGACATTATCAGAACAGTCATAAATCTGTTAAATATCCCATTGAAATAAATGGGATTTTTAACAGATTTATCTGTTTAGTCTGTTAGTGACCGTTAGTGTTAGTGTCCCACCAAATCCGTCAAATATCCGTTATTTTTCACGGACACAAAAATCCGGGGTGCAGGACCTATGTCTGTTCAAAATAATGATCTTAAGCGTCTTTTATTTTTTAACATTAATGTCTATTGGTAATGGACATATAACTGACAGTCATCAGTTACTGTCCGTTATATTGCCCTTTTTTTTTTTTTCTGAACATGCTTAGAAAGGACAAGACAACTCTGAGGATACATGTGTAAATTTATTTTAAAATGTATATTTATGTAAAAAGTTATGGTTTATGCACAAAAATATACAATAAAAGTAATTAAAATGAAGGTTATTTTTATTAAAAAATGTGGGTTGTTTTTTTTTTTTTAAACAACCAAACTTGAGAAGCAGAGGCAAAGGTGAATATAATGGTTTCTTTAAGATAGTGTCAGGGGAGGCTTCCTCAGTGGATAAAATGTTGATGTACACTTTGTCCACTGAGGATCCCTTCCCTGACACCACCTTTTAAAAAAAACATGTACACAAGACAAGCAGAGCCAAAGGTAAATAATGGTTTTTAAAATGCTGTGGCAGTTGAAAGCATTCAAAAAAATGGAGCAGTCTGCATGCTGAGGAATAGTCTCTTATTTTCAGTGCATTCAGGACTATAATTACTAAGACTAAAAAAGAAGGCAAATGAAAAATTTTAACTCTGCCAATCCACCCAACCTGTGTTGGAAAGAAAATATGCTGCAAAATTGTCCCTCATGCAGCTGACAGCAACTGTAGATTATGGGCCAAATGAGTCCAGACCATGTAACCCAGATTCCAGTTCCCGGGTGTCAACCGGTAATGGTTCTTTTGTCAGCAGAAAATTATGGAGGACCACGCAGGCTTTTACCACATCATCAACAGCTTCTGGGTTCAACTGGATCACAGTGTTGAAAATACACCATTTTAAAGTGAGGATCCCAAATGTACATTCCACAAGTTACCTGGCTCTTGTCAGTCTGTAATTGAAGATACATTTCTGATAGTTGAGTCCACAACTGGAGTATGGTTTAAGAAGGTTTCCACACATCTGGAAGGCCTCATCACCAACAACTACAAATAGCATTGGAGGTCCATTAGTTCCAGGAAATGGCTTTGGTGCTGGCAATCCAAAATTTTCAGAATAGATTCTCCATCCGATTGCAGAGTCCTTGATAATTCTGGAGTTGTTGGTGCTGCCGTATGCCCCAATGTCCACAGCCACAAATCGATACTGGGCATCAGCAATGACTATCTAACACAATCGAAAAGTGCTTCTTGTAATTGTAGAACAGGGAGCCACTTCTTGCAGGTTCCTGGATGTGGATTTGCTTTTCATCAACTGCTCCTACACAATTTGGAAACTGCGTCTCATCCCAGAACTTGTCTGCAGTGTCCTTCCATTGTTGTGTTGTTGGATGTGGGATAAATTCATGAATTGTCATCTTTTCTTCTTGCTTTTATATTATCTCTGCCATCAATTAGGGGTTATGGCATCCAAATAAACAAAAAGAACGGACTGAAACATAACGGACAAAAACAGACTTTAACTGATGATTTTGTCAGTTTTTTATGTATATTTAACGGATCCATTAAAAAAAAAGACACCTAAACGTCTGTTATTATAGGATGTTTTATTTATTTATTTGTAAATAGATAGTATCATAAAGGAACTCAGACGGTAGTGCGAATGCCCCCTAAACTTCAGCATTCTGTATCTCTCTACATAGTTTTTCTCAAAGTATGTCTGGTATAACTCCCGCCCTAAAGTAGCCTTTCACACACTGACTAAACCTAAGAAGTCTGGTGGCATAGTCCTCCTGGATCTTGAAACCTACTATCATGCTGCTCAAATAGCCAGGGCTCTCAAATGGTTCACATGTGCAGCACTTCAATTATATGTGTCAGTGAAGGAATCTACAATTGGCCTTCCTCTCACTGCGATATAGTGGCTTAACTAGAAATCTGCTAAACAGGCCCTCTCAATAATATTTTGACATCAGCGGTCTGTGGCTCATGGCGCTGGGTGTGCCATCTCCCTCTTCCACCAGGCCCATCACCCCTCATGTCTGTCCAAGACTTGGTAATCCCTAATGCTCTTCCTGCACTCCTGAAACCAGCTCTTTCACTGCCCTATCATTCCATACTCATAGATGGAGTCTTCCCCTCTTACTCAGAAATTAAACTGCACCCAGTCTTTGCTTCAATCCACTTCCTAACCTACCAATCTATTAGAGCGGCTTACCTGGAAGCACTGAAGTCCAAATCCACAACACTGACCGCCACCTGGTTGGAAAAGATTTTCTTCCAAAGACAAACCCCTAAAAAGCCCTTTGCTATATGCCAATCTCCTACATGAACTAGGAAAATCACCTCACTCCTTTCTGCAGGCCTGGAAATCTGACCTACATATATCTGTCATCAGAAGAGATCACCTCCATATTTAAACATTCAATGGGTCCATCCCACTGTGTTCCTATGCAGGAGTCCTTGTACTAATTAACCGCGAGATAGTATAAAACTCCATACATTCATAGGTTTTCACCTGAAGCTCCCCCCCCCCCCCACATGTCGCAAAGAAACTAGTGCACTACTCCACATATGGTGGGATTGTGACAAAATTAAACCCTATTGGTCACAACTCCAACAAATCGTCGACCAAATTCGTAGCCATTCAATTTCCCTAACCCCTGAGGGTATTTTCTTGCATCTCTGGCCTGCCTTTCCCCCTAAATTTCCAAAACTTCTATGGCTTCAACTGGTATCAGTGTCTAAAGCCCTCATTCCCCTTTACTGGACCTCTGAATCCCCTTCTCAAATCCCCAGTTTGGAAGATCTCAGATTACTCGCTTAGAAGAGCTCTCTCACATGGAACTACGTTCCTACTATAAATTCCATTCCAGCTGGGCACCTTGGTATTTTTTTCACCAGAAATTCTCAGTGGAGACACGTGTGGACAGACTCCCACCTTATAACAGAATTTGCTCACCACTATTGACCCTTGACAACCCACTTTTGATTTAGCCTGTCTTTAGGGCCCTGCCCTTTGACTGTAAGGAAGGAGATGAAAAAGATCAAGGCGAGGAAAGCCGCAGGGCCAGATGACATCAGTGCAAGACTAATTAAGACTTGTGGGGACCACATAGCTGTAAGGAAGGCAATGTCCAGGCCAGGATCAGTTGAACTACTCACTGTTTTATTGGAACAGGCATCTACTGGTTCACCTGTCCTGTAGCAGTGAGCTGTGGCAAAGCGGCTTGTAGCTGGTTGATTCCTCCCTATAAATTAGCAGAGTCTTAAATGTCTGCAGGTCCAGCTTCTGGTCCACTGCAGAAGTTCAGGTAACTTGCAGAGGTAGGTTTTGCTCAGCCTGATATAATCCTGTCCTCTTACTGATAGTAATGCAGGTGCTGTAACACAGCTTCTCTCCCCTGCTGATGCTGCTGTGGCACTTCCTCACAGCACACAGTGTCTGAAAACACAAAATGGCTACTGCCACACTACTACTTGCTTCTTCTTCTCGGGCTGTATGCTACAGAATACTACTTCCTGTCTCTGCTATGACTATTTCTTGTTCCAGCTACAGATCCGCCCACTGTACTGTGTGATGCTATATTTAACCTTATAGGGACCACAGCGCACTAGGACAAGTGATACCAGAGAACAATAGCTTAAAAACATTTCACAACTGAGTACAGCATGAACATGACAACATATACTAACTATCATAACATGTAAGGCACTTTTATGGCCAAATAACCATTAGTAACTCCTGTGATGGGGTTACATTTGATTCTATGTTTGTTTTCTTTACTTGAGCACCGTTTATTCGTTGGTTATTTTGTCACAACGTTTGTTGCGTATAAGGGGGGTTCATACTACCGTTAAAAAAATCTGTTGCTGTGTTCCGTCATAGGATGACAGAAATGGACTTTAGCTGTCACAGAGAATGGTCACAGACTGATTCTTTGTCCATTCCCATTGACTCTAATGTAAACAATATGACAGAAGCTATCTTCAGTCATGTTTGTTTCCAATTGTAAGGAAAGATAAAATAAAGCATGCAGGACTTTATCTTCCATTACAAAAGTAAACAAACATGAAGCTAGATAAATGGGCATAATCAGCAGGGAGTCTCAAGCTGTAGAATCTGCGGCAAAATCTGCCACGGAATTTGTGGCGGAATCTGTCCCCAAATCCGCAGCAAATTCCTACGTGTGAGCATGCCCTTACATTGCAGAGAGAAAGGATGAACCTGTCCCATGGGAAGGACCATGTGCAGCAGCACGAGCACAACACTGTGGAAGACCAGGGAACAGACAGCAGGCAACTTGTTAGTGATGCCCGGTGAAAAATTAAGTGTTCTGGCGTGTGCAGGCCACTTGTGTTAGATTACCTTTCAAAGACTGGAGGCGACGTGGTGGAATATCAAGGGCATGGTTCCCTCCCCCCATTGCTTACAGAATCCCCCCTATGCCTTTCAGCTACATTTAACCCCTAGGCACACCACAACGTAACTGTACGTCCTGGAGAGAGCTTCATTAATGCACCAGGACGTACAATTACGTCGCAGCTCCCGGGGCTTTTATTTAGCAGGGAGAATGGCTGGGTATCGGGAGCTCAGCTGTTGCCGGCAGCTGAGACTCCCATGTGACCCATGAGGGAACACTACAAGCCTCCCCTCTCCAGCGATTGCTGTGATTGGTGGGTCTGTACAGACCCACCATTCACAATGCAGCTATGCATAGTACTGATCCCGGGGCACTGTCATAACTGAATCGCTCTGACTCTGTAAGGGCTATCATGATAATCTTGGTATCATGTTAAAAATGAGACTCTAATGGATCCTGAGATATGGGGCTCTAAAGTGTCCCCCGTCCCCCCTCCCCCCTCCTGCCTCAGGCAGAATCTTAGAGCTGAGGAAGGGGGGGGAGGGAGTGGAGCTGCAGACTGCATAGAAAATGATAACTCATCATTGTATGTGCATAACTTGTATGTGACCCGAGGGGGGGGGGGTAGCCAGTGGTGAACCTAGCCTCTTTGCTGCCTGAGGCGGACTATAGAAAGACGCCCCCCCCCCAAAAAAAAAAACACACAAAAACTGAGTTTCCATGCTACTAGTTTAACACACTGTTATCATCGCACAATATACACAATACACAAAGTTATAAAACAGTTTTTAAGAATTCTTCTTTCTGTATTACTTCAGTATCAGATCAACAACACGGCATTAACAATGAAAGTAACTTCACACATCTTCTGCTTGGTGGATGGACGAGCCCACGTGGCCCCCATTCTCTATAATAGGAGCGCCTCAGATAGCTGAGTACTGGACTTCAGCTATCTTTGGCACTCCCATTGAAGTGAATGAGAGCCACGCGGGTTCGATCCATCCACCAAGTGACACACCTATATAAATGGCTGCAGTCAGGCTGAATTCCCACCTAGTGGGGGGAAAAACCCAATTCTCAGGCTCAGTGGGGGTCTCAGCAGACAGACTCCCATCAATCAGGTATTTATCCTCTATCATTTAGGTGAATACAGGGCAGTAACATTCTGTGACTTACAGGTGACGTCTCTGACTAATCCTTCACATTTCCCTTCTCTTCCCTCTGGACCGCCATGACCACTTCTTCCAGCTGTGACTTGTCTCTGTAAAGGTTGCAACACAGACATCTTTGGCTCCTCACTTTTCCAGGCATCCAACCCACATTGTCCTCACGTACACACCCATCCTGCTGCTACCCCAATTATATAATATATGATATAACCCCCCATAATGAATAATACTCCCAAGTGCATCTTTATATTAATAATGTCTGTGTGTACCCTGTATAAATAGTGCCCCTTATTAATAATACCCCAGGTGTTAACTAATTAAAAGGTTTTCCAGGTCATTAATAAACTAATCAGTGGGGTTCAAAAACCCAGGACCCCCACTGATCAGCTGTTTGAATGGTACCTGTGTAAGCGCCATGACTGCTTCTCTGTTTACATAGTGTATTTCATCTCATAGCGGCCATGTAATGTAACTGCAGCCTCGTCCTGTACATGTCTACAGTATGTGACAAGGCTACAATTACATCACACGGTCACTATAAACAGACAGCTTATAATATAAACAGGTGCCATAGCCTGCCTCTCAGCGGCCCCTGCACACGGTATTATGCTCCATAGTGGCCCCTGCTCACGGTATTATGCCCCGCATTGGCCACTGCACATGGTATTATGTTCCGCAGCAACTCCTGCGCACAGTTTTATGCCCCATATTGGCCCCTGCACTGGTATTATGCTCCATAGTGGCCCCTACACTTGTATTATGCTCTATAGTGGCCCCAGCACACGGTATTATGCTCTATAGTGGCCCCTGCACTGGTATTATGCTTCAGAGTGGCCCCTGCACAGGGTATTATGCTCCATAGTGGCCCCTGCACAGGGTATTATCCTCCATAGTGGCCCTTGCACTGCTATTATGCTCCATAGTGGCCCCTGCACTTGTATTATGCTCTATAGTGGCCCTTGCACTGCTATTATGCTCCATAGTGGCCCCTGCACTTGTATTATGCTCTATAGTGGCCCCTGCACTTGGTATTATGCTCTATAGTGGCCCCTGCTTTTGTATTATGCTCCAGAGTGGCCCCTGCACAGGGTATTATGCTCTACAGTGGTCCCTGCACAGGGTATTATGCCCCATAGTGGCCGACCCATGAACTATTATTATACTCTGGGGTCTTTTCAGACCCCAGAGTATAATGATTGGAGACCCAGGGGAGAATACAAACATAAAAATCAGAGTTACTTACCTATCCTGGACACCGGTGCACTCCTTGCAGTTTTCGGCCCTGTTTAATTGCGCACACACGTCACGTGATCAGGCCGGCGACGCGACCTGATGACATCACCACAGGCCTCAAGCCTGCTCGGAGTTACATCGGATCGCAGGAGGTGAGTAACACTGTTTTTTATGTTCCCTCACCAACCCTAGGCCTCCGATTATTATACTCCGGGGTCTGAATAGACGGTTTGGGGTGAGCTTGACCGCAGAGTGAAGGCAAAAGGGCCAACAAGTGCTAAGCATCTCTGGGAACTCCTTCAAGACTGTTGGAAGACCATTTCAGGTGACTACCTCTTGAAGCTCATCAAGAGAATGCCAAGAGTGTGCAAAGCAGTAATCAAAGCAAAAGGTGGCTACTTTGAAGAACCTAGAATATAAGACATATTTTCAGTTGTTTCACACTTTTTTGTTAAGTATATAATTCCACATGTGTTAATTCATAGTTTTGATGCCTTCAGTGTGAATCTACAATTTTTATAGTCATGAAAATACAGAAAACTCTTGGAATGAGAAGGTGTGTCCAAACTTTTGGTCTGTACTGCATATATTTTTCACCTTTATTTTGTTTTAATTCCTGTGAAGTGCTTAAAAGGTTAACAAACTTCTCAAATACTGTCTTGAATTGTTTTGGTGGTGCAGTTTTGAAAACGGGGTGATTTATGGGGGTTTCTAATACAATGACTTTTCATAGCCCCTTTGGATCTGAATTAGTATCTTAAAAAATTTGTTTTGTAAATTCTCTTGAAAATTCCTGTTACACTGTAAGCCTTATAACATCCATAAAAATTAAATGAGATATGGTAAATTATGTTTATTAACTAATTTGAGTGGTTTGACTCTCTATATGAAAAGAGGATAATTTCAAACTTTGAAAATTGCATATTTTTCAGAATTTTCACCAAATTTCCAATTTTTTCATAAATAAACACAAAACATATTGACCCAAATTTACAACAAACACGAAGTGCAATGTGTCACGAAAAAACATATTCAAAATCAACTGGAAAAGTTAAAGCATTCCAAAGTTATTACCACAAAAAGTGACACATGTCATATTTGAAAAATGGGGCTGTGTCATAAAGCCCAAAACTGGCTGTGATGCCAAGGGGTTAAAAGAGTAATAAGCAATAAAATATGGACATCTAAAAAGAAATACATTCCCAAATGGCAGCTGTAGCCTTTGTTTTACAGATCTTAATAAAGCTGCTAAAAAAAGCTGCTCAATACATAATGAAAGATGGATGGCTAAGGAAACCAATACAAACCCTCCCTCCCCAATTTTTTTAAATATATAAATGCAAAAATACAAGATCAAAACAGATAGGTTCCCTAAATAAGGATCATGGGGAGTTGGTCACCGGGGACCAAGAAAAAGAGCTATTAAATGGGTTCTTTAGCTCTGTATACACAGAACTACAACTGCGTGTTCGTATGTATGTGTGTGTGTATATATAATACTGCTTTCATTTCAATGGGCTCTCATGGAGCAGTGCACAAGCTGCCTGATCACTGCTCCATTCAGAACAGGGGATGAAAGTCCCTTGTTCTCCTGATCAGTGGCGGTTGCACTCCTACTGATCGGCAAGTTAACAGCTATCCTTTAATGACATCATCATTTGCAAATAAATAGCTTTTTTTATCAAGGTTATTAATGGTATGAATAGCAACAAAAACTGAGGAAGCAAAACTTCCCAAATGCTGTAATATAATCTCAATGTATTACACATTTATTTCTACATGTGTCCAGCCACACATCAGAATGACAGAAATAAACCAGCTGCTAATCTGCATAGGCAACTCATTTGGAGGTTTTGGTTTTTTCCAGCATATAGTGCCAGAACAGAGGCTGGATGGTATTGGCAGCAACTCAAAAACCTTTGTCAAACAAGTGTTTAAACCTTCTGCTGCCCTTCATTGTTCAGTCTGTGATGCTGCTTCTCTTGATCTTTGGTAATACAAAACACAATTTTGACCTACAAGTGCATCTCAATATATTAGACTATCATCAAAAAGTTATTTTTTTTATTAGTAATTCAATTGAAAAAGTGAAACACATATATTATATTGAGTCATTACAAACAGAGTGAACTTTTTCAAGTGTTTATTTATGTTAATGTTGGTGATTATGGCTTACAGACAAGGAAAACAAAAAACATTATCTCAGATAATTAGAATAATTAACCCAAAACAGCTGCAAAGGCTTCCTAAGCGTTTAAAAAGGTCCCTTAGTCTGGTTCAGTAGGCGACACAATCATGGGAAAGATTGCTGACTTGACAGATGTCCAGAAGGCAGTCACTGACACACTCCACAAGGAGGGTAAGCCACAAAATTTCATTGCTAAAGAAGCTGGCTGTTCAGAGTGCTGTATCAAAGCATATTAATGGAAAGTTGAGTGGAAGGAAAAAGTGTGGTAGAAAAAGGTGCACAAGCAAACGGGATAACCGCAGCCTTAATAGGATTAAGAAAAGGCCATTCAAAAATTTGGGAGATATTCACAAGGAGTGGACTGCTGCTGGAGTCAGTGCTTCAAGAGCCACCACACACAGGCGTATCCAGGACATGGGCTACAAGTGTCACATTCCAAGTGTGAAGCCACTCATGACCATTAGACAACGCCAGAAGCCTCTTACCTGGGCCAAGGAGAGAAAGAACTGAACAGTTGCTCAGTTGTCAAAGGTGTTGTTTTCAGATGAAAGTAAATTTTGCATTTCATTTGGAAATAAAGGTCCCAGAGTGTGGAGGAAGAGTGGAGAGGACACAATCCAAGCTGCTTGAGGTCTAGTGTGAAGTTTCCACAATCAGTGACGGTTAGGGGAGCCATGTCATCTGCTGGTGTAGGTCCACTCTGTTGTATCAAGACCAAAGTCAGCACAGCCGTCTACCAGGAAATTTTAGAGCGCTTCATGCTTCCCTCTACCGACAAGCTTTTTGGAGATGGAATTTTCATTTTCCAACAGGACTTGGCACCTGTCCACACTGCCAAAAGTACCAATACCTGGTTTAATAACCACAGTATCACTGTGCTTGAATGGCCAGCAAACTCGCCTGACCGTAACCCCATAGAGAATCTATGGGGTATTGTCAAGAGGAAGATGAGAGACACCAGACCCAACAATGCAGACGAGCTGAAGGCTGCTATCAAAGCAACCTGGGCTTTCATAACTCCTCTGCAGTGCCACAGGCTGATCGCCTCCATGCCACGCCGCATTGATGCAGTCATTCATGCAAAAGGAGCCCCAACCAAGTATTGAGTGCATTTACTGTACAGACTTTTCATTTGGCCAACATTTCTGTGTTAAATCATTTTTTTACAGTTGGTCTTATATAATATTCTAATTTTCTGAGATAATGACTTTTGGGTTTTCCTTGGCTGTAAGCCATAATCATCAACATTAACATAAATAAACACTTGAAAAAGTTCACTCTGTTTGTAATGACTCAATATAATATATGTGTTTCACTTTTCAATTGAATTACTAAAAATAAAAAATAACTTTTTGCTGATATTCTAATTTATTGAGATGCACTTGTAGATGGCACCCTAACAGAACAGCTATGGAAAGACGCTGAATGGTCCCAGGAAGTTATATTATATATATATATATATATATATATATATATATATATATATATATATAAATATAGTTATATAGTGTCTACAGGGTAGCTGTGTTAACATATAGCTACTGTGCAACAATATAATCAAATGCCTAGAAAATAAATAAATAATTTTTTTGCAGAATCTTCTAAAATGTCACTTCTTTCTTCCTAAGGCAAATGTAAAATGATCTAAAGTGAGGCTGTCAGATATTTTTTTTTTCTTTCCAGTTTTTTTTCTGTGCATTACAGATAAATATGTTGCTAACTGGAAACCATTCAGAAGGTGGCTGACTGCTGCTTATAGGTCTTTTAACCCCTTTTAGGACCAAGGGTCATTAATGCCCCAGTGTTCAGACCAAATTTAGCACTTTTGGTACGCACTGTTTACACACCAATCTTTTTAATCCCTTCCCAACATCCACTGTAATACTATGGCAAATGTCAGGTTTTGAAATATGGCGGCCACTCAGGAGCTGAGCGGCATTCTTTTTAACCCTTCCCAACATCCGCCATAATAGTATTGCAGATGTCGGGTATTTAAATATGGCAGCCACTCAGGAGCTGAGCAGCTGCCATAGCCGCTGGGTCTCTGCTGTATTATACAGTAGAGACCCATGCACTAATGTCCACGATCAGTGCCCGTACTGATCCCAGGCATTAAGGCACCTGGTCCCATTTTCCTAGAGGTGCAAGGGTGCCGCCATTTTGGCTAGGATCGCAGGCATCCGGAATGAGATCTGGGATTGGCGTTCTGTTGCCATGACAGCCAGGAGCCTATTGAAGGCTTGTCTGGCATGCATTTATGCAGCATGTCATACAAATGCTGATATTTTGCAATGCATTGGAATCCATTAGCATTGCACTGCATTGCATTAGTGACCATATCCCCTGGGGTTCAAGATCCCTAGGACATCTAATAAATGCAATATAAAAAAAATAAAAAGTAAAAGTTCAAATCACCCCCTTACCCTACAATATATATAAAAGTTAAAAATTACTGTGAAACACTTACATATTAGGTATACCTGTGTCTGAAAACGCCTGGTCTACAAACTTATACAAATATTTTTCATGTAAGGTGAATGCCGTAGTGGGGAAAAAAAAATTAAAAGTGCTGAACCGCCGTTTTTTCGCTGCTTCGCCTCTAATAAAAATTTGAATAAAAAGTGATCAAAGCAATAGACATTCCCCAAAATGGTATAACTAAAAAGTACATCTAGCGCCACAAAAAAGAACACCCTATGTATCCCCATACACAGAAATACAGTGGGGAAAAAAAAGTATTTAGTCAGCCACTTAAATAGATGAGACAGGCCTGTAAATGTCATCATAGGTAGACCTCAACTATGAGAAACAAAATAAATCCAGAAAATCACATTGTCTGATTTTTAAAGAATTTATTTGCAATTTATTTGCAAATTATGGTGGAAAATAAGTATTTGGTCAATAACAAAAGTTCATCTCAATACTTTGTTATATATCCTTTGTTGGCAATGACAGAGGTCAAACGTTTTCTGTAAGTCTTCACAAGGTTGGCACACACTGTTGCTGGTATGTTGGCCCATTCCTCCATGCAGATCTCCTCTAGAGCAGTGATGTTTTGGGGCTGTCGCTGGGCAACACAAACTTTCAACTCCCTCCAAAGGTTTTCTATGGGGTTGATATCTGAAGACTGGCTAGGCCACTCCAGGACCTTGAAATGCTTCTTACGAAGCCACTCCTCCGTTGCCCTGGCGGTGTGCTTGGGATCATTGTCATGCTGAAAGACCAAGCCACGTTTCATCTTCAATGCCCTTGTTGATGGAAGGAGGTTTGCACTCAAAATCTCACGATACATGGCCCCATTCATTATTTCATGTACACGGATCAGTCGTCCTGGTCCCTTTGCGGAGAAACAGCTCCAAAGCATGATGTTGCCACCCCCATGCTTCACAGTAGGTATGGTGTTCTTGGATGCAACTCAGCATTCACTCTCCTCCAAACACGACGAGTTGTGTTTCTACCAAACAGTTCTACTTTGGTTTCATCTGACCATATGACATTCTCCCAATACTCTTCTGGAACATCCAAATGCTCTCTAGCAAATTTCAGACGGGCCCGGATATGTACTGGCTTAAACAGGGGGACACGTCTGGCACTGCAGGATCTGAGTCCCTGGCGGCGTAGTCTGTTACTGACGGTAGCCTTTGTTACGTTAGTCCCAGCTTTGTGCAAGTCATTCACTAGGTCCCCCCGTATGGCTCTGGGATTTTTGCTCACCATTCTTGTGATCATTTTGACCCCACGGGGTGACATCTTGCGTGGAGCCCCTGATCGAGGGAGATTATAAGTGGTCTTGTATGTCTTCCATTTTCTAATTATTGCTCCCACAGTTGATTTCTTCACACCAAGCTGCTTGCCTATTGCAGATTCAGTCTTCCCAGCCTGGTGCAGGTCTACAATTTTGTTTCTGGTGTCCTTCCACAGCTCTTTGGTCTTCACCATAGTGGAGTTTGCAGTGTGACTGTTTGAGGTTGTGGACAGGTGTCTTTTATACTGATAACAATTTCAAGCAGGTTCCATTACTACAGGTAATGAGTGGAGGACAGAGGAGCCTCTTAAAGAAGAAGTTACAGGTCTGTGAGAGCCAGAAATCTTGCTTGTTTGTAGGTGACCAAATACTTATTTTCCACCATAATTTGCAAATAAATTCTTTAAAAATCAGACAATGTGATTTTCTAGATATGTTTTCTCATTTTGTCTCTCATAGTTGAGGTCTACCTATGATGTCAATTACAGGCCTCTCTCATCTTTTTAAGTGGGAGAACTTGCACAATTGGTGGCTGACTAAATACTTTTTTTCCCCACTGTAAAATAAAGGTAGGGATGTCAGAATATGGCAACTTTTAGAAAAAAAAATATTTTGCAAAGTTTTAGATTTTTAAGAGGTTAAAATGTAAATAAAACTAATATAAATTTGGTATCCACAGAATCATACTGAAACATAGAATGCAGGTGACAAGTCAGTTTGACTACAGGGTGAACGCCGTAAAAATAAAGCTTATAACAAAGTCGCATAAATGCACTTTTTCTCCAGTTCCACCCAATACTGATTTTTTTTTCAAGCTTCTCAGTACATTGTTCAGAATAATACATAGTACTACTATGAAGAATACTTTGTCCAGCAAACTTTAAGCCCTCATATGGCTCTGTGAATGGAAAAATAAAAAAGTTATTGGGTTTGAAAGGCAGGGAGTCATGAAAATCAAAAAATGAAAAACTATTTTTATCATGTTTTGAAATAAGTATCAAACATAAAATAAAGCTCAACTACTATTAAAATATAACCTTTATTAAACTCAATACAAATTGTCGGTATAGACTTGATCAACATGCGTAAATATGCCAAAAAAATTGTAAAAAAGTGAACAATAGGAAATAATGGCTAGCCGATGATGTATATCTCGGATAAAGTGGTCCAAAATATTCTAGGACCCCTCAGATACAGAAATGTAACCACCTCCACATGTACCCAATAACTACCTCCCTTTTTCTCTTTGTATGTGTGGCCAAAGTAGTGTGATAACCACTGTATTAGGGTGTTGTAATTTGTTTTACCTCTTGATATATGAATAAGGGCATCAAAATCTGTCAGAGTCACTAGTGATATCTCCCATATATCAATGACAGATATATTCGCCAGTAATTTGAACAAGAGGTAAGTATAATGTACAGTACACCCCAAATTTATTCAACCTATCCACTTATAATGAAATATCGGCTTGATAATAATAATAGTGATGGATCCTATATTATGCCGATCCTATATAGACACAAAATGCACAGAATCAATATTACTCTTGCTACTTAATCAGTTAACTAAAGGCTAAAGAGCACTATAGTGCAGTGTTCAGGGATCAGTCATAAAAAAAGACAAACTAGTCTAGTAGTGCATTGGTGATAGTGTGGTCCAGTTTATAGATTGCCTCATTCCAATCCATCCATAGCTACATAAACCTAGCGGATTTTAGATATCGCTAGTCTGCTTAACGGTTTGGTGCCAACAATAAAGATGGATCCTATATTATGATGATCTATATATATGCATGTATCACAAGATAAATATCACTCTTGCTCAAAATAAAGTGTAGCTAAGAGATGAAATGCGACACTAAATAATGCAATACCTAAGGATCAGTCATATACCAGACACACTAGTCTAGTTGTATATTAGTTGTAGTGTGGTCTAGTTTACAGATCTCCACACTCCAACATGTCCATCACTGCATGCAACCAGCAAATGCTGCTAGTCCACTACAAAGGTTCATATCATGGTGTAGATAAATAACATGAGCTCATAGCCTAATGATTGGCTCTGAACCAACTAATACACCGAACTCTATGACCCTAAAAAGATCCCTCAACGCGTATTCCCCCTCATTTGAGGGTTCATCAGGAGTACAAGGTGATATTAGGTCAAGCCAGTTTTCTAAGATGGTGCAGTTAAAACTGCAGTTACTGGTGTCCTGAAGGTGGACACCAGTGTTGAAGAGTAGCTGACGCCGACCACTGTGAACAGCTGAACTTTAATACCACAGCTCAGGTCAGACTACCACACTCCCAGTCATGACGTCATTGGACCTCGCCAATCACGGCATAGGATCCGCCCCTTGTATACAGGGGCTCGTCAGATCAGGCGTGTCTGTTGTCATGGGAGTCAGGATACTATTCTGCTGTCATTCAGTTGTTTACATAGCGGAGGAGGCAAAGACGATCCAGTTAAATGATCCAATGCATAGTGTGAGAGTATGAACCTAGAGGGCGCTAGGGAGCGACCCAGGCCAGCCCTGAAAAGGCCCTCAGCCACACCTTTGGGTGGGGCGTGTATCTCCAGAAGGCTGGAGAAACCTGCATGGAGCAGGAAATGGTGGACCAGCCTAGGACAGAGAGGCAGTCTGTCCCAGAGGGTTTGGGTCCAGAGAGGACTTACGGAGACTAAGTCAGGCTCTTGTTGCCCCAGAAGCTAGTTAGGGGCTCTATGAGTGAGTTAGGGCCCTAACGACAGCCTAGGTTTTGTTTGTTGTTTTGTTATGTTGCAGTTAAGCTGAATAAAGCCACTTTTATTTTACGCTTGGACCGTCTGAACGCTATCTTTCCGGCGCCCAGTACCACGAACCACCGCTGTCTGGACCAGGAAAAGCCACCATTTGAGTTTTATTCCCCCAAGTTGTCACAATAGTTAGAACTTCCCAACTGTGCATAGGAGATTGATTCCTAAGTACACTTTAAATACTGTTGTATACAAATATATATAGTGTCGTTCCCAGGAAAAAAAACAATACAAAAACACAGATAGAAGTTAACCCATTATGCAAATAATTGGTACAAAAAGGATACCCACTATGATAATAAATAAAATATTATAGCAAATGGGAACATTCTCCAGTACTTATGATAATGCTGGGAGAGATATTAAAGATCACTAATCCTCCATAGTGAAAGAGTGAAGAAATCAGGGGATACCTTTTAGAGGCTAACTGAGTATATTTGATGGTAAGCTTTCGAGAGTACTAGCTCTCTTCTTTAGACATGGTGTTAGAGAGCTAGTACTCTTGAAAGCTTACCATCAAATATACTCAGTTAGCCTCTAAAAGGTATCGCCTGATTTCTTCACTCTTCCACTACTTTCTATGGCTAACACAGTACAACATTATATTACTAATCCTCCATAGATCAGAAAGGAGGCCAACATGGCATTCGTCACAGATGTTAATGTCCCTATAAGATGTTTTAGAGTAAATATAATAAGGAAGGGAACCCGAAACACAAATGACCAAATCTAAATAAACGAAGGAAATGGAATCGTTAAGGCCGCTCGGTCTAACGCATTGAAAGCGGAATATCCACTTCATCTCTTGTTGAAGTATCAAACAATCCCAGTACCCCCCTAACAGATGGAAAAATTTGTTCCAGGCCTTGAAACTTTAGGCATCTGGCGCCGACCGCTGTGAACAGCTGAACTTAAATACCACAGCCCAGCTCAGAAGACCACACTCCCAGTCATGACGTCATCAGACCTCGCCAATCAAGGCGTAGGATCTGTTGTCATGGGAGCCAGGATGCTATTCTGCTGTCATTCAGTTGTTTACATAGTGGAGGAGGCAAAGACCATCCAGTTAAATGATCCAATGCATAGTTAGAACTTCCCATATGGATAACTGTGCATAGGAGATTGATTCCTAAGTACACTTTAAATACTGTTGTATACAAATATATACTGTATAGTGTTCTTCCCAGGAAAAAAACAATACAAAAACACAGATAGCAGTTAACCCATTATGCAAATAATTGGTACAAAAAGGATACCTACTATGATAATAAATAAAATTTAATAGCAAATGGGAACATTCTACAGTACTTATGATAATGCTTGGAGAGACGTGAAAGATCACTAATCCTCCATAGTGGAAGAGTGAAGAAATCAGGCGATACCTTTTAGAGGCTTACTGAGTATATTTGATGGTAAGCTTTCGAGAGTACTAGCTCTCTTCTTCAGACATGGTGTTAGAGAGCTAGTACTCTCGAAAGCTTACCTTCAAATATACTCAGTTAGCCTCTAAAAGGTATCACCTGATTTCTTCACTCTTCCACTACTTTCTATGGCTAACACAGTACAACATTATACTACTAATCCTCCATAGATCAGAAAGGAGACCCATATGGCATTCATCACAGATGTTAATGTTCCTATAAGATGTTTTAGGGAACAAGGTTAGAGCAGTTCCTTCGCACTCTCAGGAACTGCCCCCTTGGAATACCACATCTGAGAGGCGCTAGGTGATAACTATTCCATTTAAGGAAGCCATTTGTGGCTGTGTTTTTTCAATACAGTGATGTATCTAATTCTCCCAGCTCATTGATGGTAATGTGTAGGTCTAGGAAGGTGATGGAGTAGGAATCAATGGTGGCCACGAAGTGCATGTTAATATCATTGCCATTGAGTGCCCCCACAAAGTCCCAAAAGTCCTGGTTGGGCCCAGTCCACAGGATCAGTACATCATCGATGTACCTGAGCCATAAAGAGATATTGCTGGTCCATCTCTCATACTGTTAAATACTGTGAAATAAGTATTCTTATCTCTTAAACTGAATGTTAATAATTAATAAGTAGAAAAATGGTATAAAATGTGAAAAAAAATATAAATGTTGCTTCTTTTATTTAAAACACAACTGTTTTATATATACTTTTGCACATAAACATATTAAAATATGCGTTTCTATTTCTTCTGACTACAGGGTCTACATTTATAGTTTTAACAAAAAAAATTAGATATCATATGGTTTTATATTCAGCATGGCTTATTTTATGACCTCCAGAGTGCCTTTGTAAATTGACCATTAGTTCAGCATAGGAGAAAGGAATGTAAACTGCTTTTGTTATCACTGGGGAGGCTCCCTGCTGGCAGGAAGAATGTGAAGGGAGGATGGCTGGCAGGGGGAGCAACTTCTGATAGCACACTGTAATTCTAAAGTTACTTTCACTTCACTCTGATTACCATAAATAGTTACATTTTGCTGATCACAGTGATGATAAAGGAACTAAAAGCTTACTTTACTAAAGAGGAACTCCCGAACAATAGCCCCTGCACAGAAGCCAGCTCTTATCATTCCTAGGTAAAAGAGTTGTAAATCACAACTGTTTGACTTAACTTAAATTCACTGCAGTACCTGGCATCAGCTGGAATATTGAAAATAGCCAGATTAGTGACAGATATGGGATAATGCAAGCTGATTCTCAGCTCATCAAAAAGGTTATCTAGACAAAGGAATTTTTAGGTAAAATGAGGGGCAACCCTCCATCTATTAGGATGGAGCAGGACAAGTGCTCCAGTAGACACAGTTACATTCCTGATCCACCAAACAGCTCATTTGTATACAAATTAAAAGTTGATTTTCTTACCTGTGAGATTGCAATTTAACGCATAAGGACTGCTTTTCATGCATGTATTTGCTTTGAAAGATACAGACCAGGTGTTGGCCATGTTTCCCAGACTGACAACTGGTCAGGACCAGGACTCAAAGCATCATTGTCATCTACGATGCTAGGAGTCCCAGCCTCCCCATGGAACTACTGTCCTGTACTGTAATCATGTTTTCAGGATCATACAATGGTTCCACTGGGAGGCAGGGACTCCTAGCATCATAGATGACTGTGATGCAAGGAGCCTGAGTCCTGGCTTAGTGTTCAATCCTGGAAATACAGCCATGTGCTCTGTGCAGGGGCGTAAATACCGCGGTAGCAGTGGTAGTGGCTGCCACAGGGCCCGGGACATTAAGGGGCCCAGAGCCCTGTGGCAGCCACTACCACGAACCCCACAAACACTGCTATCATTATACTCGGGGGTCTTTTCAGATGTTCAAATGTTCGCCTTGGGGCCCAGCCATTCCTAGTTACGCCACTGGCTCTGTGTCTCATGTAAAGCCAGCATTAAAGGTATATTCACTATGCTACTAATGACCTCTAAAACCGCATATAAGTTTAGAAGCAAGTTTGGCAGATGTAAACTTCCTTTAACCCTCAAAGATACATGTAATGTAAGTATTTTAACCCGTTTCCGCTTGGCGCCATACTATTACTTCGAGCTGAGCATATAGTTAATGCTCAGCTCAGTAATAGTACGGAGCTGTAATGCTGCAGGCAGAGAAGCTGTACCTACGGCATTGCATCCTACTCTCAACTATGTTACACAGCCAAGGGTCGCGACCAGCCCTGAAGTTGGAAGATACTCCAACTCGAGCGGATTAACCCCCTGGATACCGTGATCAATAGCGATCATGGCATCCAGAGAGTCCGGGGGCAAGATCGCTCCCCCCTTTCACCCCTCGGACCCCTCGCGATAAGATCGGGAGTTCCAAGGGGTTGCCATGGCAGCCAGTAGGCCGGGTCATGGCCTCCTGACTGTCTATGCACAGTTCCCATAGGAACTACCGTGTGATGTTCTGTAATACTATGTACTGCAGGACATTGCGCAGGGGATCTGAGATCCCAGTTTAAGTCCCCTTGTGGGACATGTAAAAAGTAAAAAAAAACACACAAACTCATAGTAAAAACACACAAAAATAAATATTTTTGTTATCACGTGTGTATAAGCCCCCACTATCCAAAAATAGCGTTATTTATCCCATACGCTGAACGACGTAAAAAAAAAAAAATGCACCACAATACATAAATTACCATATTTTGGTCACTTTTCTTTCCCCAAAAAATAACATTAAAAAGTGATCAATAAGTCAATAGATACAAATAAAAAGTACAACTTTTCCCGCAAATAAAGAGTCCTGACATATCTTCGTCAACAGTACAGTAAAGTTATAGGCGTCAGAATACGGTGTTAATTTTCAAAAAATTACGTTTTATTGGTAAAAGCAGTAAAACATAATAAAAACAATATAAATATGGTACCACAGTAATCGAAATAACCCACCAGACGAAGTGCAGAGTGAATGCCGTAAAAGCAAAATGCAAAAAGTATGATAGAATTATGTGTTATACAACACGGACTCACAAAAAACGTAAATAAAAGCTAGTCAAAACATATGTACCCCAAAATGGTGGCAAACTAAAGTACAACTTATCGTGCAAAGAATAAGCCCTCACATAGCTATGTAAACAGAAAAACAAAAAGTTATGAATTTTGGAAGACAGGGAAGGAAAATATGAAAAAAGTCACCGAGAATAAACGTACAAACTACCCTGCGGTATTAAGGGGTTAAACTTTATGGGATATTCATAAGTAAAGTGGTTTTCTTGGTTAAAATATTGATGACCTATTGATGACACATTCACACCAGTGCCAGAAGATACACAGAGAACAGCTCCAGAAGCAGATGGTTCCAATTTTATCGTTGTCAGGTTAGGTTACTGCACATCAGATACTGTTCATTTGGCTCTGTTCTCTGTGCATGCTCTAGAAAATACACAGAACAGAGCCAATAGGTCATTAGTATCTTCAGCCCAGCAAAGCCCTTTAATAATGTTTAATCAAAGTTTATTAAAATTTTTAAGTACAGTGGAAAAATAAAACAAAATAGTGCGAGCAAACAAATGACGCAAAGGCACGCAGGCCTCGCCTATGAACAAGAAGCTTGGGATAAGACCCAAGCTAATGCTGTGAAGCACAGTGCAATACCAGAGGAACTGAAGGCCCAGATATACGGGACCATAAAGCAACATCTTAAAAGTAATGGGAGAAGAACAAACAGACAAAGGAACACACAATGGGAACTACGATCAGGAAAACATATACTAAAGAGAAATAGGGAGAGGGAGAGGGGAACAGAGAGATGGAAGAGCGACCAATAACCTCCTCCAAAGGACGGAAGAGAGAAAGAGGGAAGAAATAAGCAGCAGGGTATCACTATATCAGGAAAAGAAGGAAGAGAACTCAGACGATTACTGGAACACCAACCAAGGCTGCCAGAGAGCATCAAATTTGGAGGATTCGGGGGAATCCTCCGCCACCAGGGCCTCCATTCTCCTTATGAGGAGAAGCTCCTGAAGAAATTCAACCAGGGAGGGTGAAACAGTGCATCGCCAGTGCCTGGGAATGATGGTTCTAGCATCCGTGAGAAAGTGTCACAGGAGGTCTTTTTTCACCGCAGAGATCCTGCCAGGGATAACTGAAAGAAGGGCCAGTTGGGGAGTTGCTATGATGGTGCGACCACACGCTTTAGCATACAGGGCGAACACCGCGTCCCAAAAGGACCTAAGAACGTTGCACTCCCACCAGATGTGATATAGGTTGCCTTTCTCAGTACCACAGCACCAACACCGGTCAGTCACAGCAGGGTAAATTCTGTGGAGGAAATCAGGGCACCGGTATCACCGAACAGGATCTTGAAATTCTTTTCTTGCGCACTGCAGGGCAACGGAAGCTTATGTGCGAACAGGAAAACGCTATCCCAGTCAGTAGGGGAGAGGCCCGCGCGAAGGTCTGAGTCCCAAGGGCCTGTGTAAGAAGGGGGCCCCGGGGTAGCGTCTGGTAGAAGAACGCTGTAAAGAACCGAGAGTGTGCACGGGGAAGAGTCAGAGTGGGAAAGGACGGACTCCAGGTCAGTCATGGTAGAGGAAAGGAGAGGGGACAAAGAGAATTTCCGCAGGAAGGCCGTAAGTTGACCATACTCCAGCCAGGATAAATGAAGGTCCGGGTGAGAAGCGCTCAGCTGGGCCAACAGAGGAAGGTCGGATCCCCAGTGACCTGTCTAAGCCTAACATCGTCGCCACTTCGCCAACAAAGAAATCTATCTGCGGAGCAGCCCGGTGGAAACATAGGATTGCTAAAGAGAGAACTAAGAGAGCCAGGGACTCTGGCCACTCTCCCACTGGAACAAACCGAATCCAAGGTCTTAAGGAAGTGCGAAGAGTGGAACGAGTGCCTGACGGATCTCGGACGGAAATGAGGTGGAATCCACGGCAATGAGGGGAGGGGGAACGATAACAGATCAGCCTCGATAGAAACCCATTGCTTGTCCATGCTGCGGTAGCGCCAGTCAAAAAGGCAGAGCAAGACCGCAGAGCGGTAATAAAGTCTAGGATCTGGAAGGCCCGCCCCTCCCCTGTCCTTGTGGAGGGTCAACATCTGGTACTTTATCCTACTCCACGCCGAACCCCACACAAACCTCCCAAACAGGGACTGGACTTTAGTGAAAAAGGTGCGCGGGAGGTGAATGGGGAGCGCCTAGAATAGATATAAAAGTCGAGTGACCACGTCCATCTTGAAAGCGTGAATACAGCTGAACCAAGTAAGGGCCTGTGTACTGTATCTCTGGAGGTCCGCCGCAAGATTTTCAAGCAGTGGGAGGTAGTTGAGACGATACAAGTGGGAAGGGTCCGGGTGGATATGAATTCCCAGGTATTTGAGGCAAGTGGTCTGCCACTTAAACGGAAAGTTGTCTGCAAGATGGGCAACCTCTGCGTGGGGGATTGTGATGTTAAGGGCCTCGCTTTTGGAAAGGTTTACTTTAAAATTACTAAGGTGACCAAATCGGCTAAACTCGCGTAATATAGATGGAAAAGATACGCATGGCTGAGAGACGTATAGAAGGAGGTCGTCAGCATACAGCGCCACCTTAACCTGGCAACTGCCCATCTGAAGGTCATGGATGTCCGGACACTGCCGTATCGCCACCGCCAGATGCTCCATAACTAGGGCATACAGCAGCGGCGACAGAGGGCAGCCCTGCCGAGTGCCGTTCCGTACGGGAAAGGATCAGAGAGTATCCCGTTGGTCCTAACCCTCGCCGTTGCATCGCCATAGAGGGAAAGCACCTTACTCAAGAAAACAGGACCCACACCCACTTGCTGAAGCGTCGCACGCAAGAAGCCCCAGTGTACCCGGTCAAACGCTTTTTCGGCATCTACAGAAAGGAAGCACATAGGAGAGTTGTCGGAACGAGCCAGCAAGATTGCCAAAAGGGTCTTACATACATTATCCCGGGCCTCGTGACCGCGGATAAAGCCAACCTGATTGGTGTGAATCAGGCCTGGCATTAGGGGGGACAAACGATTGGCCAGCAACTTGGAAAATAATTTGATATCGATATTAATGAGGGAGATCGGGCGGTAGCTGGCACAACTGATTGGATCCTTACCTGTCTTGGGAAGGACCGTGATCAGGGCCGAGAGGGGACTGCACCGCGAAGATGGAAGAGCCATCGACGCTATTAAATACCCGAGCCATTGTGGGAGAGAGGAGATCCCTAAAACATTTGTAAAAATGAATAGTAAACTTGTTCGGGCCAGGAGACTTACCCGTGGGGGAGGACTGTATGACGAGGGAAACTTCCTCCTCAGAAAAAGGTGCTTCGAGAAGGACCCTGTCAGGATCTGCGATAGTGGGAAGAGACGTGTCTGTTACGTTCTCCTGGATTTAAGCACGGAGAGAGTCTGGGGCGAGGTCGGCGTACTGCCCACGGATGTTATATAAATCGTGCTAGAAAGAGCAGAACGCTGCAGCTATAGCAATAGGATTGTGGACCGTGGTGCCTGACCTGTCACGCAGTTGAGGGATATACGCTAGATTGCCACGCGGGTGGAGGCGACGAGCGAGACGTGTAACGACCCAAGCGACACGCTCTTTTTTAAGGCGTGCTCCGTGTTTGATCAGTACACCGCAGATCACTCACTTCAGTGCTTCCCACTGTAGCGGGAGAGGAGTGGGGTCATGAGCATGGTCTAGGCTGAAGTCTCTAATTATCACGCTGATTTCCGCCTTGCAAGAGGCGTCTTTCAGGAGGCTATCATTCAATCGCCACGTAAAAGGACGACGCGCTAACCCCGGGACCTCAAGGGACAGGAACACTGGAGTGTGGTCAGACCAAAGGGCCGAGTCAATGCGGGTGGTGGGAGACCAGGTGAGGGCGTGATGACTGACAAGAAAGAAGTCTATATGGCTATAAGAGTTATGCGCTGGAGAATGGAAAGTATAGTCCCGGTCTCGAGGGTGCAGGATGCGCCAAACGTCGACCAGCTGGGAGTTGTGGAGAGTAGTCGTTAGCCTTCGCAAGTGCGAATGGAAGTGGGGGGGGGGAAGGGGAGGAGTAAAGTGATGGATCTAAAACAAAGTTAAGGTCGCCCCCAAGTACCACCACCCCTTCACTAAATTCCGTCAACCTGCCAACTAATTTCTTGCAATACAGTAGCTGCCCCTGATTCGGGAGATAACAGCCAGCCACAGTAAGCACGGTGCCCGCAATGCGCAATTTAAGAAACACAAATTTGCCCTCAGGATCAATCAGGGTGTCTAGTACCTCATGTTGTAGAAAACGATGAAGGATAACGTAAACACCTTTGGACTTGATGACCGGGTTGACGTTGTGGAACCAAACTAGGTAGTGGAGGTTGTGAATATCCGGAACATGGTCCTTCTTAAAGTGGGTCTCCTGCAAGATAATAATATGGGAATGTTTCTTCTGAAACTGATACAAGATTTGATTACGCTTCTGAGGGACATTAAGTCCCCGAGTGTTAAGAGTGCAAATATTAAGGGAGGTCATAGTCGGGGGAAGGGAGGGAAGGGAGGATGACACAAGAGGAACAAATAATAGGAAGGAGAAGACAGGCAAGTACAGGAAAACTAAGACAAACTGAGACAGCAACTACAATTAACAAATAATCAACCAAATTGACAGGGTGGAGAAAACAGCCTCCACTCAAGAGGGGTGGGGAAAAGGCAGAAAATAAGTGGCAAAACACATGCTACACGGCAGCACAGAGACCCCGGTGGGAAACGGGCTTTCTAATAAAGGAGCCCCCCCCCCCCCCGGGCCCCCAGGCCACGCCAGTGGACAAACAACTATTACGGTTTGCTAGAGCTGACCAGCTAAACAAGCAAACAATGGGTATGGAGAAGATCTAAGTAGGAGGAAGGAAGAGATGAAAAAGTGAAAACCAAGAGAAGCAAGAGAGAGAAGGGGAGGGAAGGGAAAGTTAGAGAGAGAAAGATTAAAGAGGGGGAACAGGAGGAAGAAGAAAAGGAATAGGGGGTGTGATGATTCTGCTTAAATATGGCTATAACTCAGAGATGTATTTTGATCTCTGGGTATAGTATCTCCCTTCTTACCTGCATTTGTTCATAATGTGCGCAGCTATAAGCCTAGGTGTATATTGGCAGTAGTGGCAACACTGGAACAATAGGGCTTTGTATCCATCCCAGCAGGGCTCTATTGTATTCCTATACCGCCCTGAGTGATCAAAGAAACATGCATTGTGCAGATAGATCAGACCTGGTTGATAACATTGTATCATTCCACTTGGTCTCAGCTCTATACAAAAAATCTGGACTTGAGTGCATTATTCAATCAGACTTGCTGCCGCCGGTGACCTCATTCTGGGAGGTGGCATAAAGGGTATAAAAGATGAGGTAAGAGGCAATGGGAGGAGATTGGGCTGAGACCATCACAGACTACAGAGTTATTACAGAGATCACAGACAGCCCATGAGGAGAGACTGATGTGATGAGCATGCAGGCTGGAATGCTGCTGCTTACTATGATCAGACTACAAGAGACTATTACTGAGAGACGGTGATGAGACCATGCAGGCTGGATTGTTGTATTAATGCCCAATGCTAGGAAGCCTCCACTGGGTTACTCACACATACCAGAGCATGTGTGAGTGTTGGACTACAGAACCACATCAAGGAGATGTGTGGTAAAGTAACTATTTCACCTTTATTCCCTTTTATTTTAAGTACTGTATATTGTAACTAGTAACTGTTAATGCTTGCATACATCTGCATATCTGTTCTGAACTGTATGTGTTAGATGTTAATACCGACCCATTTAGGGGTTAATAAATATATAAAATTTAGAAAGCTTGTCTTGTATTTATCTTGTGAACCCGGCACTCACTGGTGGTGAGTGTGGTTTTTATATGAAAGAAGACTCAGGTGTGAGCCAAAGCGGTGTTGGCGCACTGAGGATCTTTCACAGGGGGAGAAGGAGTTCAAACATTACCACAGCATTCAAGGGGTTCCGCCATGTTGCCACTCCCCTCGACACCCCCCGTGGCGAGATCGGGGTGCCGATATCTATAATCTGCAGCCTTGGGTCTGCTTAATGACCCCAGGCTGCCTGGAGCCCCCACTACCTGATTGATCTTGCCGAGATCAATAGCATGACATAGCGCTAACTTCCTGTATAGACTGCAAGACACTTGTACACTCGTGTCTTGCAGTCTATAGTACACAGCCAGCAATCAAAGCATTGCTGGCTCAGGTGTCCTAATGGGACACATGAAAAATGTAAAAAAAAAAAGTTTAAAAAATTAAAATAAAGTGTTTGAAAAAAATTAATAAAAGAATAAAGCCCCTAAAATTCCCTTTTCCTATGTAAAATGAATTATATGAAAAAAAAACCTAAAAATTAATAAAAACAATGTATTTTTGGTATCGCCGCGTCCGTAACAACCTGTACAATAAAATTGAAACAATATTTAACATACACGGTGAACTTCGGGGAAAAAAAAATGGAAAAACCCGCCAAAAGTAATGATTTTTCACCATCTCACCTTACAAAATATGCCATAAAAAGTGATCAAAAAGTCACATGAACCCCAAAATAGTACCAAAAAAGAAGCACAGGTTGTCCTGCAAAAAATAAGCCCTCAACCAACTCTGTAAACCGCAAAATAAAAATGTTACGCATCTCAGAAGATGGCGATGCAAAAACAATTAATTTATGTCCCCAAATGGGTTTTTGTTCTGCAAAATTAGTATCGCATACTTATGCTTTATGCTGCGTGGTGAAAAATTTAAAAGGTAAAATGCAGTGCCAGAATTGATGGGGGTTTTTTTAATCCACCAAGAAAGAGTTAGTAAAATTTATTCAATAAGTTATAGGCGCCCAAAGATAATGTCATTACAAAGTACATCTCACCCCGCAAACAACAAGCCCTCATATGGCTACATCACCAGAGAAATAAAGAAAATATAGCTTGTACAATGTGAATACAAAAACCCCAAAAATCGCCAAATCATAAGAACATAACTGGCTGCGGCAGGAAGGGAATGTATAAGCTGTGCAAGCGTATATCAGGGGACAAAACAGATTTAGAGCTTATGAGGGGAAATAAACCAGAAGTTACCCCCAGAGTGACCGCCCTAATAATAGGAACTACTGGGGAAATAGTAGGGAATTTGGTGTTCCCAATGCACTCCACACAGCTTACCTATTCACTTTTCCCCATCCGTTGTGTATTCACATCTGGGATACTAATGCTTACTACACCCCTTGATAAATTTTTTGAGGAGTGCAGTTTTCAAAATGGGGTCACTGCTTTGGGGAATCCACTGTTATGGTACCTTACAGGCTCCGCGAACATGACATGGCACCCAGATCCCAAACATCTGAATCTGCACTCCAAAAGCCACATACCACTTCTTCACTTCTGCGCCCTGCTGTGTGCCCAAACTGCAGTTTATGCCCACATGTATGACACTGGTGTACCCAGGGTAACGTACTTAATGTCATATGTGGGTATAAACTGCTGTATGGACACAGCTGGGCACAGAATGGAAGGAGCGCTATTTTGTTTTTGGAGCACAGACTTAGACAGTTTGGTTTTTGGACGCCATTGCATTTTTGCAGAAACGCCAGTAAAGTGGAATCCCAGTAAAGTGGAATCCCCTGACATGTGACCCCATTTTGGAAACTACACTCTTGAAGGAATTTATCCAGGGGTACAGTGAATATTTTTAACCCCCAAGTGTTGCATTAATTTATTATCCATAAATGAATACGCAGCTGATTGTGAAAGGTGAAAATGACAATTTTTCCAGGAATACGTAATTTTAGTGTGTAATATGTTCTGCCCGGCTTGTATCAGAGATGAACGCTCCAAAAGCTGTTGTGCCCGGGATCCCAGCTTAATAGTTTTTGGAGTGTGTGTCTCTGCAGACATAAGCTGGGCACAACATATCGGGCACTGAAATGGCGAATCTCTGGAAAAATGTTATTTTTAACTTTTCATTATCATCTGCGCATTCATTTCTGGAAATTAAAAAAAATGCAACACTTAAGGGTTAATAATGCTCACTACACCACTTGATAAATCCCTTGAAGGGTGTAGTTTCCAAAATAGGGTGACATGTCTGCGGATTCCACTTTTACTGGCAATTCTTGGGCTCTGCAAAAGTGACATGGTGTCCAAAAACCAAACTGTGCAATAAAAACCAAAATAGCGCTCCTTCCCTTCTGTGCCTGGCTGTTCCCAAACAGCAGTTTATACCCACATATGGTGTTGCTAAGTACATTATCCTGGGTACACCAGTGTCATACATGTGGGCATAAACTGCCATTTGGGCACATAGCAGGGTGCAGATGTGAAGGAGCACTATGTACTTTTGGAGCGCAGATTTAGATTGTTGGTTTTTGGATGCCATGTCACATTTGCAGAGACTCTAAAATTGCCCCTACAAAATGGGGTCACTTCTTGGGGAGTTCCAATTTACTCCAGTTTACTGTACTCCAAAAGCTAAAAAAACACAGTGCTCCTTCCCTTTTGAGCCATGCTGTGTGCCCAAGCAGCAGTTTACACCCACATATATCATTTTTTTTTCCCTCCGGGATAGCCCACTTAATAGTTTTAGGAGTGCATGTCTCTGATGCTACAAAGTGGCCGCAAAGTATTCTGAAATTGGATATTTCTTCAAAAACTTCAATTTTCACTTTGTACATTAATTTTTGGGAAGCATTTTTAGGCTCAAAATGATAACACCCCTTGATACATTCCTTGAGGGATGTAGTTTCTAAAATGGGGTCACTTTGGAGGGGTTTCCATTGTATTGGCACTTTAGGGGCTCTACAAATGCGACATGGCACCTGAAAACTATTCCAGTCATATCTGCCCTCCTAAAGCTAAATAGCGCTCTGTCCATTCTGAGCCCCACCATGTACCCATACAGCAGATTACAACCACATATGGGGCATTTCTGTGTTCAGAAGAAATTGTGTAACAAACTGTGGGGAGCTTTTCCATCTTTAACCACTTGCAAAAATTAAAAATATGTCGCTAAATAGACGGTTTATTGGAAAAAAAAAAAAGTAATTTTTCATTTTTACGTCCCAATGTTAATAAAATCTGTGAAACAGCTTTGAGGGCAAAATGCTCACCATACCCCTAGATAAATTCTATGAGAGGTGTAGTTTCCAAAATGGGGTCACTTTTGGGAGTTTCCACTGTATTGGTACTTTAGGGGCTCTGCAAATGTGACATGGCACCCGAAAACTATTCCAGCAAAATCTGACCTCCAAAAGCTAAATAGCGCTCTTTCCATTCTGAGCTCCACCATGTACACAAACAGCAGATTACAACCGCATATGGGGCATTTCTGTGTTCAGGAGAAATTGTGTAATGAACTTGGGGAGCTTTTTCTCCTTTGTCCTCTTGTGAAAATGAAAAATTTGGGGCTAAATTGACGGTTTATTGGAAAAAAAAGTAATTTTTCATTTTCATGTCCCAATGTTAATAAAATCTGTGAAACAGCTGTAGGGTCAAAATGCTCACTATACCCCTTGACATGTTCTGTGAGGGGTGTGGTTTCCAAAATGGGGTCACTTTTAGGGGGTTTCCACTGTATTAGTACTTTGGGGGCTCTGCAATTGCAACATGGCACCTGAAAACTATTCCAGCAAAATCTGCCCTACAAAAGCAAAATAGCACTCTTTCCATTCCAAGCCCCACCATGTACCCATTCAGCAGTTTACGACCACATATGGGGTATTGCCGTGTTCAGGAGAAATTGTTTAACAATCTATGGGGTCCTTTTTCTCTTTTAACCCCTTGTGAAAATGAAAACTTTGGGGATAAAGTGACATTTTAGTAATTTTTCATTTATACATCCCAATGTTAGTAAAATCTGTGAAACAGCTGTGGGGTCAAAATGCTCACTATACCCCTTGACATGTTCTGTGAGGGGTGTAGTTTCCAAAATGGTGTCACTTTTAGGGAGTTTCCACTGTATTGGTACTTTGGGGGCTCTGCAAATGCAACATGGCACCTGAAAATTATTCCAGCAAAATCTGCCCTACAAAAGCAAAATAGCACTTTTTCCATTCCAAGCCCCACCATGTACCCATTCAGCAGTTTACGACCACATATGGGTTATTGCCGTGTTCAGGAGAAATTGTTTAACAATCTATGGGGTCCTTTTTCTCCTTTAACCCCTTGTGAAAATGAAAACTTTGGGGATAAAGTGACATTTTAGTAATTTTTCATTTATACATCCCAATGTTAGTAAAATCTATGAAACAGCTGTGGGGTCAAAATGCTCACTATACCCCTTGATGAATTCTGTGAGGGGTGTAGTTTCCAAAATGGGGTCACTTTTAGGGGGTTTCCATTGTTTTGGTACTCTAGGGGCTTTGCAAATGAAACATGGCACCTGAAAACTATTCCAGCAAAATCTGCTTCAAATGTCCAGTGGCGCTGCTTCCCTTCTGTTTACTGCCGAATGCCCAAACATCAGTGTACACCCACATGTGGGGTATTTCTGTGCTCTGGAGAAATTGTATAATAAACTGTGAGATGCATTTTCTCCTTTAACTCTTTGTGAATGTGTTAAATTTAGGGCTAAATGAAGGGATTACTGGAAAAAAATGAAATGTCTAAATTTCACCTCGATATCGTTTTAATTCTTGTGAAATGCTTAAGGGGTTAACAAACTTCCCAAATGCTGTTTTGAATTATTTCAGGTGTGTAGTTTTGAAAATGGGGTGATTTATGGGGGGTTTCTAATATATAGGTCTTTATAATCCCCTTCAGAACTGAAGTGGTCCCTAAAAAATTAGTTTGGGAAATTTTCTTGTAAATCTGGAAAATCGCTGTTACGCTTGTAAGCCTTCTAACATCCAAAATAAATTAAAGGATGATTGAAAGATTATTCCAATATAAAGCAGAGATATGGTAGATAATATTTATTAATGTATTTGGGTGGTATGACTGTCTAAAAAGCAGAGAATTTCACATTTTGAAAATTGCGATTTTTTTTCAAAATTTCCATCAAATATCCTATTTTTTTTATAAATAAATACAAAAATATTAGTGTTTACCACTAACATGAAGTACAATGTGTCACGAGAAAACATTCTCAAAATCACTTGTGTAAGTTAAGCGTCTCAAAGTTCTTGCCACATAAAGTGACACAAGACCTGGTCCTTAACGCACTTTTGGGCTGTGTCCTTAAGGGGTTAAATGAAAGTTGATTCTTCACATTAAATATAAAGAGATGAAGCATTCAGTCCCTAAGAATATGACACTAAGTAAGGTAAGACTGCCAAAACCAAATAATATTGCTGGGATATTAATGACAAATCTGACAAATTTATTAATAGGTAAATATGGTAAGGAAGGAGGACCTCTATGCTCCATTGTGACTTTGCACTGTTCTAGCCCTTCACTAATACCTTGCATATAGCACTGAAATTGGTAAAAAAATATAGCCTTCTCAGCTTTTATTGATCTTTTGGTTTTGTTGTTTGTTTAGGACAAAATTCTTTTTTATTTAAAATTTTATCCCAAAATTTCCAAATTTATTGGGGCAGAACCATCGTAGCTAGGGGTTCAACACAGGGGGGCGAACATGTCCAAGTGGGCCCCCAACTTGGACATGTTCGTATACCGATACTATCAGTATACGGTGAGCGTATAGTGGTATATAGCAGCTCTACACAGGGCTCTGCAGACGATTTAGGTGAATACAGTGCAATAACATCTTGTGACTTACAGGTGACGTCTCTGACCAACCCTTCACATTTCCCATCTCTTTCATCTGGACGGCCATGACCATTTCTTCCACTCTCTGTAAAGTTTGCAACACAAACATCCTTGGTTCCTCACTTTTCCAGGCACCTGTCCCACATTGTCCTCACCTACACAAAGCCCCCATCCTGCTGCTACCCCCAATTATAAAATATATGATATAACCTCCCCATAATGAATAATACCCCCAAGTGCATCTGTAAATTAATAACTTCCCTGTGAACCCCTTTAAATAGTGCCCCTTATTAATAATTCCCCAGGTGTTTCCTAATTAAAAAGGAAAAAAGGGAAAAAAAAATTATTGGGGTTCCAATACCTGGGACCCCCAGGAACAACTGTTTGAATGAACCGTGGTACCTGTGTAAGCGATGTGACAGTGTCATTCATCTCATATCGGCCATGTACTGTAACTACAGCCTCATCCAGTACATGTCTATGTGACAAGGCTGGAATGACATCACACGGTCACTATAGACAGACAGCGTGTGATATAAACAGACGCCATAGCCCCTTCATACAGCTGATCAATGGGGAATCACTTATCTCTTATTGATGTTTTATTCTGAGGATAGACCATCAATAAAAATGAGCTGGAAAACGCCTTAAGGCTAAGGTCCCATTTGGCGTCCTGCAGCAAAAAGCTGTTGGAAAAACCGCGGCGGTGACATATCATGGTTTTTCCTGCAGCATTTTGCACAGAGTTCGCAGAGGTCCGCTGCGCATATTTTACTGCAAAGTGGGGATGAGGCCCCACATGGTGAAAACCCACAGAAAAAAAATCCGGCATTTTACATCTAGCAAATCCCATCCACACATTGCGGAAAAATACGTGCAGCAGACGCACTGAGATTTCCAAAACTGTTGCGGTTTTGGAAATTGTAGCATGTCAATTATACCTACAGAAACACTGGCGATTTCCATATAGGTGCATTGAAAACAGAAAGTCCACAGAGGAAACCTCTGCAGACCTTCTGTGAAAAAAACCACAATGTTACCGCCGCGGTTTTTCCTGCAGCACTTGTTTCTGCTGCAGCCCACTACGTGGGGCCTTAGTCTCAATAAAGTCCAAGTGCCACTTTAATTAAATTAATTACCCCCTCATATTATGCCCCTGATTCCCCCTGATATAAATACTGCACCTCTAACGACCCCTTATATCAATGACCACCCCCTTATGTTCATAATGCCTAATAACATAAATGATGCCCCCTAATGGCCCATTATACAGTGGGTACGGAAAGTATTCAGACCCCTTTAAATTTTTCACTCTTTATTTCATTGCAGCCATTTGCTAAAAGCAAAAAAAGGTCATTTTATTTCTCATTAATGTACACTCAGCACCCCATCTTGACAGAAAAAAAACAGAAATGTAGATATTTTTGCAAATTTATTAAAAAATAAAAACTGAAATATCACATGGTCATAAGTATTCAGACCCCTTGCTCAGTATTGAGTAGAAGCACCCTTTTGAGCTAGTACAGCCATGAGTCTTCTTGGGAATGATGCAACAAGTTTTTCACATCTGGATTTGGGGATCCTCTACCGTTCTTCCTTGCAGATCTTCTCCAGTTCCGTCAGGTTGGATGGTGAACGTTGGTGGACAGCCATTTTCAGGTCTCTCCAGAGATGCTCAATTGGGTTGAGGTCAGGGCTCTGGCTGGGCCAGTCAAGAATAGTCACAGAGTTGTTCCGAAGCCACTCCTTTGTTATTTTAGCTGTGTGCTTAGGGTCATTGTCTTGTTGGAAGGTGAACCTTCGGCCCAGTCTGATGTCCAGAGCACTCTGGAAGAGATTTTCTTCCAGGATATCTCTGTACTTGGCCGCATTCATCTTTCCTTCAATTGCAACCAGTCGTCCTGTCCCTGCAGCTGAAAAACACCCCCATAGTATGATGCTGCCACCACCATGTTTCACTGTTGGGATTATATTGGGCAGGTGATGAGCAGTGCCTGGTTTACTCAGCACATACCGCTTAGAATTAACACCAAAAAGTTCAATCTTCGTCTCATCAGACCAGAGAATCTTACTTCTCATAGTCTGGGAGTCCTTCATGTGTTTTTTGGCAAACTCTGTGCGGGCTTTCATATGTCTTGCACTGAGGAGAGGCTTCCTTCGGGCCACTCTGCCATAAAGCCCCGACTGGTGGAGGGCTGCAGTGATATTTGAGTTTATGGAACTTTCTCCCATCTCCCTACTGCATCTTTGGAGATCAGCCACAGTGATCTTTGGGTTCTTCTTTACCTCTATCACCAAGGCTCTTCTCCCACGATTGCTCAGATTGGCTGGACGACCAGATCTAGGAAGAGTTGTGGTCGTCCCAAACTTCATCCATTTAAGGATTATGGAGGCCACTGTGCTCTTAGGAACTTTGAGTGCTGCAGAAATTCTTTTGTAACCTTGGCCAGATCTGTGCCTTGCCACAATTCTGTCTCTGAGCTCCTTGGGCAGATCCTTTGACCTCATGATTCTCATTTGCTCTGACATGCACTGTGAGCTGTGAGGTCTTATATAGACAGGTGTGTGCCTTTCCTAATCAAGTCCAATCAGTTTAATTAAACACAGCTGTCCTCCAATGAAGGAGTAGAACCATCTCAAGGAGGATCAGAAGGAAATGGACAGCATTTGAGTTAAATATGAGTGTCTCAGCAAAGGGTCTGAATACTTATGACCATGTGATATTTCAGTTTTTTTTTTAAATAAATTTGCAAAAATATCTGCATCTATCTATATCTATCTGTACAGTTCTGTTTTTTTCTGTCAAGATGGGGTGCTGAGTGTACATTAATGAGAAATAAAATGAACTTTTTTGCTTTTAGAAAATGGCTGCAATGAAACAAAGAGTGAAAAAATTAAAGGGGTCTGAATACTTTCTGTATAAATAACCTATCCCCTTGTGTGATGATTCCACTGAAATATGGCTATAACTCAAAGCTGTATTTTGATCTCTGGGTAGCGTATTTCTATCTTAGTTCTCTTTACTCATAATGTGCACAGCCTACTCATAGGTATATTGCCAATAGTGGCCAGACTGGAACAATAGGGCTTTGTATCCATCTCAGCAGGGCTCCATTGAATTCATACACAGCCCTGAGTGATCAAAGAAACATGCATTGATCAGTCTGCACTGGTAGATCAGACATGGTTGATAACATTGTATCATTTCACTTGGTCTCCGCTCAATACAAAGAATCTGGACTTGAGTGCGTTAGTCAATCAGACTTGCTGTCGCCGGTGACCTCATTCTGGGAGGTGGCATAAAGGGTATATAAGATGAGGTAAGAGGTCAGTGGGAGGAGATTGTGCTGGAACTACAAGAGAACACTATGAGGAGTTTTTACAGACAGACTACAGGATATTACAGACAGACCACTGTGAAGAGCATGCAGGCTGGATTGTTGTATTGATGCCACATGCTAAGAAGCCTCCACTGGTTATTCACACATGACAGAGCATGTGTGAGGGTTGGATTATAGAGCCACATCAAGGAGATGCGTGGTAAAGTAATTATTTCACCTTTACTCCCTTTTATTTTATTGCACTGTATCTTGTAACTAGTAACTGTTAATGCTTGCATATATCTGCATATCTGTTCTGAACTGCATGTGTTAGATGTTAATACCGACCCATTTAGGAGTTAATAAATATACAAAATTTAGAAAGCTTGTCTTGTATTTATCTTGTGAACCCGGCACTCACTGGCGGTGAGTGTGGTTTTTATATGAAAGAAGACTCAGGTGTGGGCCAACGCGGGTATGCCGCACTGAGGATCTTTCACATCTTGTATTCATAATACCCCCTAATAACCCTTATATAAATGACCCCCCCCATCGTCATAATGCCCCCAATGAATCCTCCCTTTATAGTTATATTTCCCCCTCCTAACTACCCCTTATACTATTAATATACCCACAACTGCGCTAAAAAAAACAAAAGCAAAAGTCATACTCACCTACCTGCGATACTGATGAACGGAGCCGCCGCTTCCTCCCTGTCCATGCACAGGACATCTGTGTCTGAGCGCAGGTTGCGCAATGTTGTCACGTCATCGCGCTGCCTGTGCTGAGAAGCAGACATCCGTCTGTGGTCTCGGCGTCTTGTAAACCGCAGGCCTGTATTGAATTGCGGTTTACAATGCTATTAAGTTGCAGGATATGTTTTAACTAGATCAGTGTCTGCAGACACTGATCTAGTTAGAAATAAAGGATGTATTAATGGCGGCCCCGGGGTGGGCCCCAAAAAGTCACTGGGCCCGGGTCATCCTCCCCCTCTGCCCCCCCTGCTAGCTACACCTCTGGGCAGAACAACATCTCAACATGCCTGTCTTATTTTTTGACAGAGATAACTATAATTTGGCCAGAATAATTTTTCTTCTGTGTTGTTTTAAGGAAAAAGACATTAGAAGTGAGAAGCTGCAGACTCATCATTAACCTGAAACTGCTAGAGGCGGGGGGGAGTGGCATAGTCCCAATTTTACACTGCTGTCCCGCGGTCCCGCATAGCTTACAATTTGTCCCGCTATGCCCCTGAAGTGTTTTGCTATTAACAAACTTTATTAGGGTAGGGTAAAGGCTAAATGGTAGATGCTAAATCCTAGTGGCTAAAGGACCTTTGATGACGTCATGACCATGTGATCAGACTCTTGTGTGGGCAGAGCTATTCTGGATACTGCTAGACAGTGTGATGTTACACAGAGGAAGATACTGGGAACAAGAGTGATCGAAGATGAGGATAGAAGAGACAGCATGTGTGACCAAGAGGGGGGAACTGGGGGCAGATGTAGGTGGCAGTTAAACTGAAGGCAGATGAACGTGCAATTAAACTGAAGGCACTTGAAGGGAGCAATTAAACTGGTGGCAGATAAAGGGAGACATTAAATTAATGGTAGATGGAGGGGGCAATTAAACTGGTGGCAGATGAATGGGCAGTTAAACTGAAGGCAGGTGAAGGGGGGCATTAAGCTGGTGGCAGATAAAGGGGACATTAAATTGGTGGTAGATGGAGGGGACAATTAAACTGGTGGCAGATGAAGGGGGCATTAAGCTGGTGACAGATGAAGGGGGGACATTAAATTAGTGGCAGATAAAAGGGAACATTAAACTGGGGCAGATGAAGGGGGCATTAAGCTGGAGACAGATGAAGGGGGGGACATTAAGATGGTGGCAGATAAAGGGGGATATTAAACTGGGGGCAGATGGAGGATGACATTAAACTGGGGGCAACTGAAGGAGGACATTAAACTGTGGGGGGTAGCTGGAGGGGGACATGTCTGCCTCCAGCTGCCCCATAGTTTAATGTCCCCCTCCAACTACCCCCATAGTTTAATGTCACCCTCCAGCTGCCACATAGTTTAATGTCACCCTCCAGCTGCCCCATAGTTTAATGTCCCCCTCCAACTACCCCAATAGTTTAATGTCACCCTCCAACTACCCCCAGTGTTTAATGTCACCCTCCAGCTGCCCCAGTTTAATGTCCCCCTCTAGTTTCCGCCAGTTTAAACTGGGGCATGAGGAGAGGGACTTAATACTGTGGGGCAATTGGAGGGGAACATTATAATGTGGGGACATATAATGTTAGGGTGACTGTAGGAGCATTATACTGTTTGGGGGCACATGGAAAAATAGATGAGAATGGGCGGAGTCAATGTAGAAGTGGGTCGAGCTAAATTTGCCGTGGCGCATATAGCGCGTCGCATATTTTGTCCCTCTTTCTGTCCTTTGAAAGTTGGGAGGTATGGCAGTGGTAGGGTATATGAATGATAAATGGGGGGAAATCTGTTAGGAATTGTTAGGGCAAAGAGGAATACCATTGACTTGATAAGTCAAAAAAGTGGTGAAGATGATAAAATGACTGAATCAGATGATGATTTTATTGCAGACAAGACCTGGCAACCGAGTCAGGGTGATATGGTGACATTAGAGGAAGAGTGTTGTGGTAGCTGCATTAGTAAGAATTTCATTCAAAGTGTAGCCCCAGCATCCAAAAACCTGCCTGGGTTAGGTCTAAGGCAAGTTCGGATAGTGGTGGCACTGGCATGCACTTTTCCACTTCTGGTTTGTTTCCCGGCAGCACAGGCAGGTTATCTTACATATGGGATTTTTTTGTACTTGATAAATGAGAAATCTATGGCAAGGTGCAAGATATGCAAGCAGAAAATGTAGTCATAGGTGGGCAGGCACACGTGTAGGAACTAGCTCTCTCCGTACTCACATGAAATGCACTTTCGCTTCATTCATGCAGAGGCACAGTAGATTATCTCAGCTGTTGGACCACCATCAATCTACAACTTATCGACAGGATGGAGGATAACCCCTTTAACAACTGCACTGAGAACAACAATATACACACAAATAACAGTACACACAACAGCACGCATCCATTTACTGTGGTTCTGTGCAGTTCCCATAGATACAGGATAAAAAAAATGGTGCTGTACACTACTGAAATGTACAGGACAACAGAAGTAGCACTGTGCAGTGCCAGAATATTGAGGATTAAACAAATTGTACTGTACATTGTCCATATTTGCAAGATGCGAGCAGATTTACATACAAACAGATACACAGAGACATATGCTCCTGCCTTGCAGTTTTTGATTACCTTGATGTGCTGAATGGCACATGGTTTCAGGGCACCTACCATCACTTGTTGAGGAGCTGTCACTGAAAGGGGGTATCCATCTTGCATCTTGCTTCTCCTTGGTTCTTGAAACTGGATGTTATTTTAACAGTTTGGCAGCAATTGGCCAGAGCCAAACCCCTGGCTATCCCTCTGATATCCATGAGTCAGGAGGTGGCTAGAAGCATTAAATCTTCCTACAGTCACCTATGTCAGCATTCAGCAACCCTCTATAACAAGAACCAAAAATGAGACCACTTTGGTTAAAAGTGTAAATACGATTGATGGAAATTAACACTTCCAAATGCACATCTAATGCCTCATGGAAAAGCAGATCAGCCTCAAACAGCAAAAACAATTTCAATAGACAACAGAACTCAGGGAAAAAGTGTATAGCTTAAGAGTAGTACTATTTACCAGCATAAGGCTGAGGCCCCACGTTGCGGAAAAGCAGCTTTTTTTTGTTGCAGATTTTGCTGCGCTTTTTTGAGCCAAAGCCAGGAGTGGATTGAGCAGAAGGGAGAAGTATAAGAACTTCTTATATATTTTCCATTCCTTCTGTAGCTGTGTTTCCACAATGTGGGGCCTTAGCCTTAGAATGTGATGGTAATGTAGAAATGCCCATGTTGTTTTAAGCTTTCAGCTACTCTCATGACAGGAAATTTATTTTCTGTTTTTGTTTAAATGCAGTGGATATGTATGAGGATGTATCTCCAGCTAGGCATGGTAGTTAATATTATCTATCAGTGTGGCCCATCCATTTACTGACACACTGGGTGATTTGTACATGTGATCGTGGTCAAAAGTGCTTAAAGTCAAAAGATTAAAAGATACAGCTATACCTTTTAACAGGCTAGAGCCTGCTGCCATGATTTCAAGTGTGTGCACAGACCCAGGGGCCTCCCATGGTTAATGTTCAAGGCCACCGTGGTCATCGTCATCATCATCATCTTGAAACAAATAAGGTTCAGCCTCCTTCCCTGGCTATGACATATCAAGGCACCCATCTGCATCCAAAGTAAAATCTAACTCCTCCTCTTCCAATCTAGGAGTCCCATGTTCTCCACCACAATGACTCTGACCCACTTCTTCATCCTTCCCCAGTTCCTCTTGCATAAACCCAGGGTGATGATGGTGATCAAGAGGTAGAGGCTGTTCTTCTTCTTCCATCCCTTGTTTCATGAGTGTAGGGGTTTCCTATAAGATATATAATAAAGGGATGACATCACTGATGCTGCAGCTGTCTCTGCTAACAAGTGTTAGTGACCTTCAAAGGGCTTCAGAAGGTGACCTACATTCATCTCATGAGTCTCTAATGGCAGATCTCAAAATAACACCTTGTCCCTGTGGTCTGTTGCATGCAGTAGTCACTCACCGCCTTCTGTTACTTGCACACACTCCAGCATGTGCAAGGTGGAGTTCCATCAAGTCTGAACTTTACAAATAAGGCTGTTCAAGGGCAGACTGTTTTGTCACTACATGTTCAGCTTTTAGTCACATAAAAACTGTGTCTGAACTGTGCAGACACTTTTCCGGTCATTAGCAGCATCTCCTTTCAGGCACTATATGCATATCTCTTCAGACCCCAGAGAACAATAATAGTAGGCCCAAGGGAGGTGTAAAAAAGTAAAACAAACATTTATGCTCTCCTTCCCTCACCTCTTTTGGGCCTTCTCACGGAGTCTGTCGATCTGTTTCTTCCTCCTCTCTGCGTGTGACATCTCAGAAGAGCACCTGAGCCAGCATCTTGTGCTCTTTTGTGATGTCACGTGCACTGAATGGAATTACTTTGTCAATGAAAACATGACGGAGTAACGTCTAGTCCCTCCACTTGACCGATGATCCTTCACCTGCATAAAATGAAAACTCGACACAAGAGAAGTGGAGTTGAATTGGCCACAGCAGCCTTTTATTAACATACAGTAAATTTACAAAACAAAACATCAATATCAAAAACCAACGACCCGTATTTCCCTTTAAAGCCACAGGAGGTCCTCGGAGCCCAACACACTGGCCTTCTAAAAAACCCCCTTTTTGTGAATTACCTCCAGCCGTACCGCCCAGCTCGAAGGCACCAAATCACCAATCCCCCAGGTGATAAAAGGATCCGTCTTTAAAGATCCTGAATGTCCTAAGGCCAGCCCAAAATTGTTTCCCAGCCATGCCATTTTCTCCAGGGGGGTCCAGAGCCTCCAAGCTCCCCCCCCCACCGATACCACCAGGCATTTCCTTCCCAACTCCGAGGACCCCCCGCCACCAACGCAAAGGCTTGACACCTTAAGCCTTTGCGTCCCTCCACACCCCCAGCGCCACTTCGATTCCTTCCTGAATCGACAGAGCCCAAATGTCCGTACCCACAGCGTTGAGGTATACTCCATCTCGCCGCCAAAAGTTCCCTTCCCCTGCCTCAAACTCCCTGTGATGGACCGCCACAAAACCGTTCCTTTGGAATAACCGGGCCACCGCCCTATTGACCTTCACCCTGGCCCGATTAAGGCTGTCCACACAGCGGGCCCCCCGCCACACATGACGATGAACTATATCTGACCACACCGTCACTAAACCTGGCGACATAGCCCACAACCTGAGCATATCAAATTTGATATCCCGAATTAGCTCGCGAAAAGGCCTGACCCCCAGATCATTCCCTCCCACATGGAGAACAAGAACATCCGGGGACCTGTCCAACCTAACAAACCTGTTAAACTCTGGAAGTACCCTGGACCAGCACATCCCCCTAAGACCAAGCCATCTTACCGTAACCCTTTCTCGGGGAAAACCCAATTGCTGACCGTCCGGCCGAACCGCCGCCCTCAAGGCCCCCCAGAACACAAACGAATGGCCCAGGGTCCAGACCAATTCCAGTTCATCCCCCCCTGCAAAAAGAAAGAAAAAACAATACACGATATAACCATGTCGCCTCTGCCGCCCTAGACTAGCCAGGCAGGACGAACATATGACCGAAAACGAACCGACTCCCATCTGCCTATCCGCCTTACCACCTCGTCACCCAAACCCCTGCGCGCCGCCTCCGTCGCCGCCCCCAATACGAAATGAATGACCCCCGTAATCCCCCGGGCACCGCCCACACTCCACCAAACACTTCCGAAATATAGCCACAAACTGGTATCTAGACAGAAAAGATCCGTCCGCATGAATTAGGGGATCTTCCAGGAAACGCACTAATGGCCTGTACTCCTTGAAACACCTGACTGGACACATAAGGAATTCAGGAACCTGAAATAGTACCACCCTGGACCCTCTGCCCTCCTGGTCCGTCTTAGATCTACGCACAATAAATTCCACCCTATCCGCCATAACTTCCACGTCCTTCATCAGTAACCCGCCTGGCCTGCTGGTAGACGGGCTAACCAATTCCCCCAAGCGTAGCGCTCCAAAAAGGCCAAGGAGAACGCTAATCTAAAAAGCTTAATCTCAAACTCAGACCTGCAAAGACTCCTAGTGCCACCCCTATCTCCTGAAGCAGATGAAAAGACACCGGCCGTCGCTGATCTACTGAAGCCCGACCCCGTCTCCAACCTCTCAAGGCCTGGCGTACCACAAATGCCTTGGTGACATCCCGTAAACCACGTGCCCTGAAACCAAATGCCAGTCCCGCCATAAGCTTATTCACCCTCGATATGGACCACCCATCCTCCTTACATTGGCCTATCAACAGGAACAGCAACCCCTCATCATCCGTAACCTGTCTACCAAAATCCGCCCGCCATTCTTCCCATTGGCCCCATGCTACCTCATATGCAGCCCAGGTTCCCTCCGCCAAGGACCCTCGGATCAATCTCTGCGCCGCCCGAAAGGCAGATTCCAAAGGTCTACCGACCACGCCTCTCCCTCCTCCTCCGCCTCTGGCGCCAACTGCCGGAACCTGGCCCACTGCAAACGAGAGAGTGCGTCAGCAATACAATTGTCAACCCCTGGGACATGTACCGCCTTCACCCACGCGTTCAGTGACAAGCACAAACACACCAGCCTCCGCAACACACAAACCACCGGGGGGGGAGGACACCGTCATGTTATTAATAGCCTGAACGACCCCGAGGTTATCACAGTTGAACCGCACCTTCTTGTTCCTGAACTCCTGCCCCCATACCTCTAAAGCCACCACAATGGGAAACAGTTCCAATAAGGCAAGATTCCGCACCCAACCTTCCGCCTTCCAACTATCTGGCCACGAACCCACACACCAACGTCCCTTGTAGAAGGCTCCAAAACCAACACTCCCTGCCGCGTCCGTGAATAGTTCTAATTGTTCCGCATCCACCCACTGATCCAATATAAATGACCGCCCATTGTAACAACCTAAAAACTCGTCCCAAATTTCCAAGTCCTCCCTTAATTCCTTTCCCAGGCGCACATAATGACGGGGATGCTCGACCCCCGCCGTTGCCGCCGCCAGCCTCCTGCAAAACACCCTCCCCATGGGCAGTATCCGACATGCAAAATTAAATTTACCTAATAGGGATTGAAGTTCTCTAAGCATTAACTTTTTTCGCCTACAGGCACCCCTAACCTCGTTGCGCAGCTGAACCAGTTTGTCCTCTGGCAAACGACATTCCATCCGCAACGAGTCAATACAAATCCCTAAAAACGTCAGCTCCGAACTCGGCCCCTCCGTCTTTTCCCCGGCCAACGGGATGCCAAATCGCCCCGCCACCCCCCTCCAAGGTACGTAACAACAATGAACAAATCCCAGAGCCCGCCGGACCAATGCACAAATAGTCGTCGAGATAGTGAATCACCGACGACCACCCCGCCTCCCTTTTCACTACCCATTCCACAAATGTACTAAAACACTCGAAGTATGCACAGGAGATAGAACATCCCATGGGCAAACAACGATCCACATAGTAACTCCCGTCCCAATAACACCCCAACAGATGCAAACTATCCTCATGTACTGGTAACAACCGAAAATTCAACGTCGGCCTTTGCCAACAGTGCCCCAACCCCGTATTCCCTAACCCAACCTATTGCCGCATCAAACGAAGTATAAACCACCGAACAACATGCAGGGTCAATACCATCGTTGACCGATGCCCCCTTTGGAAAGGACAAATGATGAATGAGCCGAAACTTATTCGGCTCCTTCTTGGGTACCACACCCAGCGGGGACACCCTTAAATGCCCTATCGGGAGACACTCAAAAGGCCCCGCCATCCGCCCTAACGCCACCTCCTTCGCCAGTTTTTCACTTACTACCCCCGGATGCTGTAACGCCGATCTCAAGTTCCGCCGAACCACTGGGAACTCCCCTTTAACATAAGGAATCTTAAAACCAAACTGAAAACCGTCCGCCAACAACCCCGCCGCAGCTCTATCCGGGTACTCATTTAGATATGGCCGCATCACGTCCACTACCACCGGACTCCGCCCCTTTTCCAGTGCTCTCCCCCCCTTTGGACTTAGCCCCTTTAAAACACCGAGATGCCCCATGTGATCCTCCACAGTTAGAACACTCATGCTTGAACTTGCACTTCGCACCGAACTTGCATGAGCCTTCGTTAAAGGAGAAGCACAATCCCTTCTGTGAAGCCGCCGAGCGCCCCGAAACATCGGACCCCCCGGCTCCTGCCTGAAAGGACTGCCCAGCCCGAACCGGAGCTGTAACCCGTAACCACAGCCCAATATCCTTGTGATCCCACCGGATACTGGGCCGTACCGCTTTTCGTTGACGAAATTGTTCGTCATACCTCAACCACCCTTGACCCCCGTAAACTCTATAGGCTTCTCCAATGGCGTCCATGTAGCAAAACAGGGGGGAGCAATTCTCCGGCGCCTTTTCGCCAATAACGCTAGCCAAGATAGCGAACGCCTGTAACCAACTGGAGAAAGTGCGAGGTATAAGCCTATACCGCCGCTTCTCCTCTTCCTCTTTCTTAGACTCGTCCTTGTTCCCCCTATCCAAATTAAAGCGTTCTAACGGGAGTAACGAAAAAATCTCTACATACTCCCCTTTCCATATTTTTTCCCTAACCTCCTGCTTCAAATGGGCCCCCAACGGCCCCTCGAAGCAAACGTACACCTCCCCCTTTGCGGAATCATCCAACTTCGGCGCCTCCTCCTCCTTGTCCTTTTCCCCGCTTTTTTCCTGAGTCTTATCCGCACCCCCACTTACCGTCACGTCCCCCCGACGTCCCGCCAACCGAAGCCCCTCCTGACCCGCTGACTAACGACCCTGGCCCGCCCGCCGGCAACCCCAAACCCCCGATCCCTGGAACGCTCGGGCCCACCCACGCGGGTACCGGAGACGGAACCGCAGCCTGGGCCTGTGCCCGCAATAACTGCCCTAAAAAACTAAAAAATTCAAACATACCCCTGCCCGCCTCTCCCGGGTGCCCACCCCCACCCTGGACCGGCAACAGGGGAATAGAAGGAGACAGCAAAGATACACACTCACCTGACTGCCTGGGTGCTGTGTGCCCACCAGTCGATACTCCAGAATCCAGACGCTGCCCGGCCATTCTATCTAGCGCAGGAACGAACAGCTGATCCCCCGAGGACATCGCCGGCGAGGAAACCAGCCCCCCCCTCCCAGCGAGGAGGGGGGCCGCAAGCGGAGAGGAGTGTGCATCCGCGCACACGTGGAGAGCCGACCCAGGCAGCGCCTGATCGCTGGATGAAGCAGGCTGAAGACCCGAGGTCCGCATCCCAGATCCTGACTCACCGCGCAGGGAAGGCCCAAGGTAAGGTGATCCACGGCCCTCCGCACCGGCTCCCGCTCCCTCGTCGCACTCTGGCAATGGCAGAGGCGCGGCCTGCCGCCTCCGCCGCGAGTCCCGCCCGCTAACCGGATTCCTCCCGGCCCGGGACTGCCGGGAGGCAGTAGACCTGCCGGCATCCTGAACCGGAGGGTCCCTTGAGGGGCTCCGTCTTCGGCGCTGGGCTCGAGGGGCTTCATCTGGACTCAGGCGCACCGGAGTCCTAGTCCTCCGCGGCCGTCTGGGAGTAGCAGGAGACCCCTCAGCAGCAGGTGTCCCCGGCCCCTGAAGCAGGCCCGAAAGTTGAGACTGCACCCATTCTTCTCCGTGCGTAGCTGCCGACTCGCGCAGCTGCACGATCAGGTCTTCAAGGGATGCCATGAAAAACAATGGAGACACAAGCAACGTAGCTTCTTCCTCTGTGTCTTCTTCACGGCAACTGCCGTTACTTTTCGCGGGCTTTCCCTTAAAAACCTCTCCCCCTGCAGCCTAGCTTGAATTAACCCCACCTTACCCCCAACTTGACCAATAGCTGCTGTCCAGCCGTACTCGTCATGTGGGCCCTCCCCTCAGCCTTCGTCCCCGGTCCGGCCCCTTCTATGCAATACACTCTGTGAACAGTCCGAGATCATAGTGCAGCAAGCTACACTAAAGGCAAATCTGACATTGTATTAAAAAAAAAAAATTTTTGCAGTAAAAAGGTGATCGGGCCAGTGTATGTGTAACACAGTGAACACTCCTGTACTTTTTATGCCTATCTGTCTAAAATTGATTAAATCTAATTAAATTGTGCTCCACTAATCCTCCTCCTATAATTCTGTAGTTCTATTGCAATGTTGGTGTTGTATTTCCACTTGCAATGTAGCAGCCATTGCTTTGGATCATGCAATGATAACACATCTTTCCCTAAGCTTGCAATATCACAAACGGCTCTTCTTCCTGCCCACAGTATCTTACATGCTGACTATGACATTAGTACGGTAACCTCTTTATCTCACTCATGATTCTTGTACTTACTTTTTTAAGAGTGACGAGTGCTGTGGATTTAGCATTGTTTGGATTATTGGATTACTACATCCTGTAGCACTTCTGAACATAATCCAGAGGAGTGCATAACATAATTTTTTGTTTTTACCACTCATGATTGGCTGAGAGGCTGTCAGGTCACAAGACCATGTGATCCTCTTCCTCCTCTGCTTTTCTACCTCATGTTACGTATGGTAGCGGCTATTTTATTTTGCCCAAAATTAATCTAAAAAATTTTGGTTTCAATAAAAAAAATTTTTTTGGTAAATTCAGGTCAAAATCGGTTTGTTACGAATTAGTTAGCTCATCTGTGTAAATAACCATATCTGGATGCCTCTGTATATGAATATACACTAACGAGCAAAAGGGTAACAATGTTTTGAACTTTTGACTTTCAGGCTCCATATCTCACCATCCACTACAGCTTTGAATGTGAAACTACCATCATTTTATAGAATCATCTTGGCTATCTCATACATAAATTTGACTTGCAAATATTTAGCATATGATTAGTTATGAAGATTCTTGTCATGTAACTGCATTGTTACTATTTTGCTCATAAAAATGAATTTTAATTTTTATTATTTTGTAAATCCACCTTTGGCTTTCAACACTGCCTTAATCCTTCTGGGCATGCTCTCTTTCAGATTCAAGCTTGTCTCGACCGAAATCTGATCCCAGGTCTCTTCTACACGTTCCCAATGTTGGTGCATACTGGTCAACTAACTTGGGTACGAAAACAGCTTTTTCATCAACTCTATCCACAAGTGTTTGATTGGGGTGAAGTCTGGGGACTGTGGGGGCCAATCCAGAACCTCTACTTCATTGAACCATTTTTTTTTTTGCTAATCTCAACATATGCTTCAGGTCGTTGTCCTGCTGGAACACTATGTCATCCTTTTCATGACCAAAGTACTTGAGTGTATAAAGTGACTCGTCTTGTAAGACACTCACATATACTGTAGCTCAGCATTGAGACCACCATCGATCATGGTCAAGTATCAAATGCGTTTGGCTGTGAAACAACCCCATATCATCAGGCTTCCTCCACCAAACTTACTTCAATTTCTCAATACATTAGCCCCCTTTTCCCTTGTTTCTTCCAGATGCACTTGTACCCATCAGAGCCCATTTTATTGACTTCCATCTCATCAGTCCAAATCAACAGTTTACAATCTATTGTCTACTTTTCATAAATTCAGGCCAATGCTACTTATGTTGATATTGAAGTTGAGGCTTCTTCAACTTTTTTTGGGCCCCATTCCAGACTTGTGTAACATGCATCACTTGCATGGACATCTGTGATCTCACTATTACAAAGCATACAAGCCACTTCCACTGCCGTGTTTGTTGCTCCAGAACTGATGGACTTTGTGATGTGCTGACTCTGATATTTTGCCTGGACATCTACCTCTTGGCTTTTGAATGGATGGATGGACTTCATTTCACATTCTTCCAAATGTCATGGCACTCACATAATGCAGTTTGGCAATTTTCTTGGCCGAGAGATCCCTTTCGATGAGCTTGATGATGCTGTTTCTTTTTTTCTTGGGAAATCTTCTTCATGGCTGATCCTTGATTTGAACCAGTGACCTTTTAGCTTGGGACTCAACCTAATAACACCCAGAGATATTAGGGAATTTGATAACAGGTTGTAATTTGTAGTATACAAAAAGAAAGATTTTTTTTTTCCACTACCAGGAGTAAAACAGTAACAATGCAGTTATATGACAAGAATCTGCATAACTAATCATATGCTAAATAGTTGCAAGCCAAATTTATGTATGAGATAGCCAAGATTATAGTCTATAAAATGATGGTAGTCTCACGTTGGAAGCTGTAGTGGATGGTGAGATATTGTGTTTGTGTAAAGCATTATTTGTTCTACCTGATCTAAATGTCGCTATTTTCTTGTTCATGGTGTGTATTTCTGAAAAAACATAATACAAATATATTAAAGTTGAAGATGGCATGCTTGGGAATCTTTTAATACATGTTTTTTTGTCTTTGTTTCCTTTTGCTGCCAGAGGTTTTTGGACATTTTGCATCTCTGGTAGCCAGGACACTTTTCACACTTTTAAGATGTACAAATAAAACCTAAATTACAACATTAAGGCTAAGGTCCCCATTCTGGAAACGCAACATTTTTTGTTGCAGATTTTGTTGCGTTTTTTTGAGTCAGGAGTGGATTATACAGAAGGTAAACATCTAAGTGATTTCTTTATATTTCCATTGCTTTTCAAGCCACTCCTGACTTTGGCTCAAAAATCCGCAGCAAAATTTGCTACACAAAGTGCCGTGTTTCTGCAACGTGGGGCTTTAGCCTAAAATTCATACTAACCCTCCCCCCATACCTATATATTTTCTGAAGGGTAAACACCTTTAACATAGCCAAAATGCCACTTGGTACTGTATACGAACATTTTGTATGTTTTATAAAAAGTTGCTAAAAGTGTAAACCAAACAAAGTTATATGCACCACACCTCCTAAAAATAAAAGTTCATGCATATCACATAGGCTGGGTCACACTACCGTTGTTAATTTACGTTACTGTCTTCCGTCATATGATGACAGCAATGGACATTAACTGCTGCACAGAATGAACCTAGCCTAAGGCCTACAACTGCACGCACATATCTGCATAAAATAACCTGAACTAGAAAGAACAAAAGTCTGCTTTTAGGTTAAGGTCCAACTTAGCAAAACGCAGCCATAAAATGCTGTGGAAAAAACATGGCAGAAATGCATCATGTTTTTTTCAGCAGAGATTTTCATTGCGTTTTGGCAGAGTTTTCCTCTGCGAACTTTCTGCCCTTTATTATACCAAGACTGAAAATGCAAGCATTTCCATAGTTGTAATTGACATACTGTGATTTTCAAAAACACAAGCGTTTTTGAAAACGCAGCTTTTCTGCTGCAGATTTTTTCTGCAATGTGTGGATAGGATTAACAAGAATCCCATTCACTTTGCAGGTACTGTTAAACGCAGCGTATTTTGCAGCAGCTTTTCCGCCGCAGCAAAAAAGCTGTGTTTTCGCAATGTGGAGCTTCAGCCTAAAGCTGTAAATGTTAAAAAAGGTATCAACCTATAAAATGTAGGGATTACACAAAAATTGCAACTAAGGCTGGGTTTTCACTTGCGCTATGTGACCGTTCAGGGACTCCCTCCCCCATTCCGCTTGAAAAATGCGGACTTTTCTCTCCGCATTTTTTGGGCAGAAACCTGTTGGATCCCTTTATAGTCTTTCCACGGGTAACCGCTTTGTAAGCGGATTGGGTTTCTGTTTTTCGGGTCCCCAAGTGGACCCGAAGAACAGAAACCCAAGCGCAAGTGTGAACCTAGATTGAAGTGCATGCTCAAGCAATCCCTTTCTGCAAACAAAATGTAAAAAAAACTGTGAGGAGTTCATACATTCCACACACGTCTTAATTTAAAGGTGCAGGTGTTAAATAAATGCAAAAATTGCTGAAATGTGCCAAGCAATATTGCGCATGCAAATTAACCACTTCAGTACCGGGCCAATTTCTGGTTCAGGACCAGACACTTTTTGGGGTTTTTTTGTTTGTGCGGTTTTGAGGGCTGTAACATTTTTATCATATACGTTATTCAACTAATTTCTGCGTCTTTTTTCGGTGACACATAAGGCTTTATGTTTATGTTGTTTTTATTTTTGCATGTGTTTTCATTTTTTTTATATCAGGGAAAATATAAACAAAAGAAGAGGGAAAACGTGTTTGTTTTTCACTTTTCATTTTTTTTTTATTTAATAACACAAAGTGCTACTAAAAAACTTTATAAAATAGTTTTTCCTCTCCATTATGGTAATTTTTATAACCTTTAATAACGGCGTTTTATTGGCGTATTATTTTATTTATTTTTTTAAATATTTTATTTACTTTTTTTAACTTTTCTCCTTTGGGAGCATCTAATCACTTTTTTTTTTTTGTGTGGGAGGCTGATTTTCCCTGTAACTGGTACATTTAGCCCCAGTTGCAGGAGGAATACAGCCTCCTGCCCACGCTGTATAGCTTATAGAGCTGATCTGGGTCCTGTAGAACCCAGCAGCTCTAATAGATGCTGATCCCGGCGTATCATATGACCGCTGGGTCAGAGGGGAGCCGCAAGATGGCGGCGCCCATAGCGCTGTATACAAAGCGCTGTATACACAGTGTTCGGGAAGGCAGGGAAGTTACAGCCGACTCCCCATTTCAGCAGCTGCACGATTTCGTACAGCTGCTCAGTTCTGCTTGGACGTACCAGTACGTCTTTGCAGAACAAGGCAACCACCTTCCGGACGTATATACCCAATGGGCAGTCTGGAAGTGGTTAAGTATAGGCTATATAGGCTATAGTATATGTTATAATTTTCCATCCCCCTATAAGAAATGTAAACATAATGAATAATTACAATCTCTATATCTAACTAATGTGATAGCTAGGACAGGTTTCAGATTGGCATAATATGGGAGTTATATTGCTCACATATTATGGACACAACCTCCGAATTTCATGCGGTTCATCATTACTGCAGTTAGAGAGCCATAATTCTAGTTCTGATGACCCGCCAGAAGTCCAGGTGTTTCATCTGTACTATGGGTGTAAAATTGCACCCACTATTATGCCCTTCTGAAAGCTAAAAAATCTTTTTTTTTTTTTTTTTTTTAACGGTAACAGTCAATGGGTGAAAATGTCTTAAAATCTCTAGTAATAATCATTATCACTATTATAGTAGCATGTAATGGATATCGCTAGAGAGGCAGTCAGCATATTGTACTCCATAAAGATCAGGTATGGACAGGATAGGAACAGTGTCAAATGCAAACTTTATTAATGATTTTGTGTTTATCACATTATCCTTCTATGTGATCAGAGAGCAAAAGTGCGGTGTCATCTCTGAATGATTAGAAGTGGTGATAATATGGACAGAAGTCATTGTTACTCCTCCACCTGGGGTCAGACACAGTTTATGCACACACAATGTTTTTTTTATTGTCTGTACATTTACATCTCGTTCCTTCTGCCCCTCCTCTTCCTCCAAGATGTCCCCAAATCCTGGCTAAGGCTGGAGGGGAGTGGACACTTTAAAGCCCAATTTCTCAGGATCCATATGGGCTTGAAAATCTAATCTTTAAAATGATACAAAGATCATAATGATAGCACTTACAGATCTGGAGCGATTAGCTGTCAAAAAAGCATGAAGGTCTGCAGCTATCATTGTAATGATGAGATTTGTATCTTTAAAATGAATCAAATATCTTCTTGATGGCCCTTATGGATCCTGAGAAATCAGCATTAGTAGCAAGGACGTATTACATACGTAATTGGCTACTGAAGTGCTTATCTGTCAGGATGTATGACATACAGTGGGGAAAAAAAAGTATTTAGTCATCCACCAATTGTGCAAGTTCTCCCACTTAAAAAGATGAGAGAGGCCTGTAATTGACATCATAGGTAGACCTCAACTATGAGAGACACAATGAGAAAACATACCTAGAAAATCATATTGTCTGATTTTTTAAGAATTTCTTTGCAAATTATGGTGGAAAATAAGTATTTGGTCACCTACAAACAAGCAAGATTTCTGGCTCTCACAAACCTGTAACTTCTTCTTTAAGAGGCTCCTCTGTCCTCCACTCATTACCTGTAGTAATGGCACCTGTTTGAAATTGTTATCAGTATAAAAGACACCTGTCCACATCCTCAAACAGTCACACTCCAAACCCCACTATGGTGAAGACCAAAGAGCTGTGGAAGGACACCAGAAACAAAATTGTAGACCCGTACCAGGTTGGGAAGACTGAATCTGCAATAGGCAAGCAGCTTGGTGTGAAGAACTCAACTGTGGGAGCAATAATTAGAAAATGGAAGACATACAAGACCACTGATAATATCCCTCGATCAGGGGCTCCATGCAAGATCTCACACCGTGGGGTCAAAATGATCACAAGAACGGTGAGCAAAAATCCCAGAACCACACGGGGGAACCTAGTGAATGACCTGCACAAAGCTGGGACTAACGTAACAAAGGCTACCGTCAGTAACACACTACACCGCCAGGGACTCAGATCCTGAAGTGCCAGAAGTGTCCCCCTGCTTAAACCAGTACATATCCGGGCCCATCTGAAGTTTGCTAGAGAGCATTTGGATGTCCAAGAAGAGTATTGGGAGAATGTCATATGGTCAGATGAAACCAAAGTAGAACTGTTTGGTAGAAACACAACTCGTCGTGTTTGGAGGAGAGTGAATACTGAGTTGCATCCAAAGAACACCATACCTACTGTGAAGCATGAGGGTGGCAACATCATGTTTTGGGGCTGTTTCTCTACAAAGGGACCAGGCCGACTGATCCGTGTACATGAAAGAATGAATGGGGCCATGTATCGTGAGATTTTGAGTGCAAACCTCCTTCCATCAGCAAGGGTATTGAAGATGAAACGTAGTTGGGTCTTTCAGTATGACAATGATCCCAAGCACACCACCAGGGCAACGAAGGAGTGGCTTCGTAAGAAGCATTTCAAGGTCCTGGAGTGGCCTAGCCAATCTCCAAATCTCAACCCCATAGAAAACCTTTGGAGGGAGTTGAAAGTCCGTGTTGCTCAGCGACAGCCCCAAAACATCACTGCTCTAGAGGAGATCTGCATGGAGGAATGGTCCAACATACCAGCAACAGTGTGTGCCAAACTTGTGAAGACTTACAGAAAACATTTGACCTCTGTCATTGCCAACAAAGGATATATAACAAAGTATTGAGATGAACTTTTGTTATTGACCAAATACTTATTTTCCACCATAATTTGCAAATAAATTCTTTAAAAATCAGACAATGTGATATTCTGGATTTATTTCCTCACTTTGTCTCTCATAGTTGAGGTCTACCTATGATGTCAATTACAGGCCTCTCTCATCTTTATAAGTGGGAGAACTTGCACAATTGCTGGCTCACTAAATACTTTTTTTTCCCCACTGTACGTTCAAGGCAGGAAAAGGGTTATGGTGTTAATTTCTGAAAAACCCTATTTAAAAGGTTTAGATTAAAAAGTTAAAGCTGGCATGGAAATCTTTGTTTTGTTTTTTTCACTTCTTTGTTTCCTTTTTATAACATACAGTATATTACTGTAGGAGGGTTTTATTATATATTCATTTTATTAAAAATGTGTTTGTGCAGCACTTCATCCAAGACCGCTATAAGATTTTTCTGTCTTGCAGTAGTATATACACTGGCAGATGCTGAATTCACACTTATTCATTTAGTGTAGAAGTATTTGGTTCCTTGCCCTGCCAGGTATTGTTTCCACTAAATCCTCGATAGATTCACAATGTGAACTTGGTGGCGGCTGTGCATAATTTTACTTGGGTGCAGTCACCACTTTAATGCACCATTTTGAACTACAGGAGCAAGTGCTAAAACATTAAACACTGGAATGTTGTTGACAGAGCCACTGTGCATGAAGTCCTTAGACATGCACTGTTTTGTATAGTAATGTGACGCTGCTTGTGGTTTTCATGAAGACCTGTGACCAGGGCTGGCGTTAGGGGAAGAGAAACTGGGCAATTGCCGAAAGGGGCCCCCGGGATCTGGATCTTGATGACTCCGGATCCCGGAGTCAGGCCCAGCCATATCAATAACAGAAAGGGACCCAGCGTCATGTGCCGCAAGGCCGCCTTCCCGAGGTGAGTAAAAATAACAAACATTTTTACTTACCTGTCCTTGGCGTCCGACATCATCTTCTGGCGTTCTAGACATCACTGATGAGGCCAGTCCTCAGTCTCAGCGATCACGTGAGGTGTTCTGACAGCATACCTCATGTAACCGCTGAGGTCCAATCACAGGTCTGAAGAGACCCCAGAGTATAATATAATAATAGCACTGACAGAGTCTGTAGGGCCACTGTGGAGCATTATACTGGGGTGGCCCCTCTGGATAGCATATTTTACTGTGTGGGGCCACTGTGGAGCATTATAATATGGGTGGGCTCTAGAGAGCATGTTATATTCTGTGGGGCCACTTTGGAGCATTATACGGGGGCCCCTCTGGAGAACATATTATACTGTGTGGGGCCACCGTGGAGCATTATACACCGTGGGGGGGGCCCTCTAGAGAGCATATTATACTGTTTTGGGCCACTGTGGAGCATTATACTGGGGGAACCTCTCTGGGCAGTATATTATACTGTGTGGAGGTCATTCTGGAGCATGTTATACTGTGTGGGGTCACTGTGGAGCATTATTCTGGGGGAGGCCATCTGCAGGGCATATTATATTGCGTGGCACCACTGTGGGGCATTATTTGGGGGAGAACTAAGGAGCATTATACTAGGGGGCACTCTGGGGAGCATATTATACTGCGTGGGGACTACTGTGAAGCATTATACTGGGGGAACCCCTCTGTGTGGAGGCCATTGTGGAGCATGTTATACTGTGTTAGGCCACTGTGAAGCATTATACTGGGGGGGCACTGTGGGATGCATATTATCCTGTATGGAGCATATTATATTGTGTGGGGCTGCTGGGGAGCATATTGTACTGTCTGGGGCCACTAAGGGGTAGTAGACTGTGGGCCACTGTGGAGTATTATACTGTGTGGAGCCTTATATACCATGTGGGGCCACTATGGGGGGCTCAGGGGAGCATTTTATACTGTTTGGGGCCACTGTGGAGCATTATATACTATGTAGGGAAACTGTGGAGGGCTCAGGGGAGCATTTTATACTGTGGAACATTATATACCATGTGGAGCATTATATTGTGGGGGGGGGGCTCAAAATTCCTGCTGGCAGACCTGTATGCTATGTCTGCATCACAGCTCCCTCACTATAATCTTGCACATATGTGTAGTGCTCCATGGCCATGTCATTTCCCATACAGTACTGTGCATGAACTGGCCATGGAGTTATTGGGGCCTGCACAGTACTATAGGGGTTGACTATACTGAGAACATACTCAGTAACACAAAATAGTCAGCACATATGTAAGACTTCAGTGAAGAAGCCGTGGTGTAGGCTATTAGCAAGAAGCTGTTGGGTGGGCCTAAGGCCCTTCAGTCCGACACTGTATAACAGAGAACTATTATATATAAGGAGGCTCTTATTTATAAGGGGGGAACTATTATATATAAGACGGGCTATTATTTATTTATAAGGGGGGAACTATTATATTTAAGGGGGCTCTTATTTATAAGGGAGGAACTATTATATATATGGGTGGGTTACTATATATAATTGGGAAACTGTTAAATATGAGGGGCTATTATAAGGGGGAACTATTATTTATAATACGGGCTATTATTTATAAGGGGGACACTATTTATAAGAGGCCCATAAAAAGGGGGAAACTATTATATATAAGGCATACATTATAAGGGGGAGCTATTATATATAAGAGGGGAACTGTTTATAAGGGGGTATAATTGTTAAGTGGGCTTATTTATAAAGGGGGCTATTAGTGATAATGGGGACTATTATTTATAAGGGTAACTATTATTTATGAGAGGGCAATTATTAATAAGGGAGCAGTATTATTTTTACGGGGTAACTGTTACTGATAAGGGGGAATATTACTGATACAGGGCACTATTTATCATTTATAAGGGCACTATCCTCCCCACTGCAGTCAGGCTGTACAACCAACTCCGACCTAAGCAGTGATTAGTCCATACAGAGAACTGAAAAATCTTTCTGCTGTGATAACCCCTACCCCCCTCTGCTACTTCATTACCTGTACCTTTCTATCTGTCTGTCTACTATCAAAGAAATGCCTCTACCTTTGAACGTTCTTGTATATGTTGTATTTGTATTGCTTATCTTTGCATTGCATATCTTTGCTGCTGTAACACACTGAATTTCCCCATGGTGGGACTATTAAAGGATTATTATTATTATTATTATTATTATTATTATACTGATAAAGGTGTCATATTATTTATAAGCAGAGGCTATTATTTATAAGGAGGCGCTAATAACTGATGACTGGGTGCAAAAATCTATTAGACGGTACAAAGGTGCTCATTTGAATTGTGTGTGGGAAAATGGGGCTTATTACTTTTTTGTTGGCAGAAAGGAGGTGTTATCGAAACCCAAACTGGGTTCAAAATCCTGATTGTCAAGTGGTGCCAAATTATTTATAATCCAAATTGGTATATATATACTGTGAGCTCACAGAGAAAGAACCAGCCTGACACGCTCAGTCGGTGTTAAGCAAAAGAGAGCATACGTGAAAACTGGTTAACCTGATTGACCATTGGCGGGAGGAAGGTCTTGACACCCCCCCCTTACTCATCTCAATAATCAAAGTATATTAGTACTATGAGCTGCGTAATGCAAAGCATGGCTGGGACCTGTTGTTCTACATTGCACATCTGAGGGGAGAAATTGCGCAGCTACGTGCTGGGGGCTGTTTGCGTAAGTAGGGTTAATCTCCAGCCTTCTCGAAGGACAGCTCACAGAAAGTTTATAAACAAGTAAGTCCACTAGGACATGCTGCCCTAGACTGGGTGTCTGGCCTTGCTCTCAGTGTATATCCTTATCATCGAAGGCTGTAAGCTTCTTCTACTAAATGCATTTCTATAATTTTTAAGAACAGCAAGCTAATGAGAAGTTAAAGAGACAGACACTTAATTTCTACAACATATTCCCACCTCTTGTGATTTTTTTAACACAATACATGCCTGTACGTTCAGTTTCTAGAACTGCTGGACTTTAATTCTCTTCACCAGATTCCAGGTCATGTGGACATACTATTGTGTTAAACATCACAACATTCTGACTTCCCGCACACATTGAGTGGGATATACACGTCTGCAGTGTTGGTCATATTCACATATGTCCCTTTCTTACAGGCAATACATTTCTCTACAATACATATGATCAGTCTGTACATTGCATAGAAGCATAACAGGATTATGGGTGCAAATCCATCAGTCCAATAGTCTTTAGGTTTTCTTCTCAGGATCCATATCATATCCTTTAACAGTTTATTGTCCTATTTGTCTTTAAGAACATTATTCAGTGGGGACACCACCATGACAACAAGGTTTTCCTTGTAGTTTCACAGCTGTACTGGTTGTCACCAGGACCGGGAAGGGACCGTTGAATCGAGGACCTTCTCACATGGCTCTTTATCTCCATCCAATCTTTGGGTTGTAGGTTATAGGTTCATCTTATATCCTTCCACTAACTCAGGATCTGGAAGGAAGGAGGAAACTCAAGAGTGTACATTAGTCAAATGTTCTTGGTAATCAATCACATAGTCAGTCTGCGCACCATACTACATCTGGAACAATTGTGAAAAATACAATCCTAATCTAGGGGCTGAGGCCAATCCTTCTGTCAGGAGTCAGGAGTGTACCTTACAGAAAAACAAATACAAGTGACAATATTCTCCACTTCTCTGGGGACGGTACGGGTAAGGAACACTTGCTGTATTCCCACAGCCTCCATTATTTCTCTTGTTACCTGTCCTGTATAGTGAGTTGCATTATCACATTCGATGGTCTCGGGGATCCCATACCTGCACACTACTTCTTTCAGTTAGTTTATCTGCAGTTCCTTTTGCGGTGGCTTTCTGCACCAGAAATGCCTCAGGTCATCCTGAAGAGAGATCAATACACACAAGCATGTACTCATACCTTCCCACCTTTGGTAACTGTATATAGTTAACCTGCAATCTCTGAAACAGGTACAAGGACTTCGGGGTGTGTTTCTAAGAAAGCTTTCACCATCTGGCCTACATTGTGTTTGACACATGTTATGCAGGCTTACACGTATCTGACTGCAGTGATGCTAAATCCTGCAGCTTCCCATCATCTGCTCACCAGGTCACACATGGCTACTTCTGAGTGATGCACTTGAGCTGCTTGCGCCATCCTTGGGAACAATGCTCTCGGTAACATACTCTCTTACCACTGGCCATCAGGACTTGTTCATCTTTTTTCTTCCTCCTTGCAGTTTCCAAATCTTCTTTTCTTCTGGGCCATTTTGGTCCTGCAGTATTTTTAGAACCTGAAAAGAGAGCTGAGAGTTTTGGTCCAGTATGGTGACCCCCTGTGCTGAGGCATGTTCCCTAGGCTTTTCTGCAGCTAGTTTGGTGGCAGTATCTGCCCACACGTTACCTCTACTTTCTTTTGTACCAGCCTTGGTGTGTGCCTTGACTTTGATTATACCCACCTGTTCGGGTAGCAGCAAGTCCTACATCACCTACTGACTTGCCTGGACATTCTTTTAGGCTCAACATTAAATGCACAGATTGGACGATAGTCCTGTGCTAAATCGAAAGCCCATCAGGCTTACCCTCAGCCATTTTACACTGTTTCAGTGAGTGCTTTTAGGGGGATTCTGCTTGTTTCACCTCGTGTTCAGGGACCATGGCATAGAATAATGGTGTAGAATTTACCATCCTTCCCAAATCGAGAGCCATCTATAAAAAGAATCAAAATCAAGGTTAGCAAAATCAGGGTTAGCAATAGGTTCATCAAAGTTTTCTTATGGCATAAAAACATATTGTCAGCAGAAAATACTTGTGCCTTTCTCCCCCCCTGAACCTATTGGTAACAGGTGAAAAGGGATTTTTAGTGACGTGCAACGTGGAAAAGTGACATGAGGAGGCATAAGTAAGGCACACTGTAGTCTGAATTGTCCAGCCACTGAAATATACTTAAGCTGGACCTGGGACACTCACAAGAATGAATTCATATTATAATCCAATATTACCAAAACTCAAAATCTGCATTAACAATGGTTCTTGGTCTTCCACATTTTTTCTTAACCATAAACAATCTTCATGTATTAAATTACTTTGCGTTCTGACTCTCAAGGACAAAATCAAGTTATATTATCATACAAGCAGCAGTTTTAAAAGGCCAGTGGCTTGTGTGTGTGTGTGGAGTTTTTTTTCTCTTTTTCTTTTTTCCTCTCTACTACTTCTACACACTCCAGAATTACAAACAATAAGGTTAGTAAATTCTCAGAATATATCAACAGAGAAAGCCCCTGTTCACATAACAAAAATTATACACAAAAAGACATTACAGCATAGCATTACAACATTGTCACATAACCGTCTTTTGATTAAACAATGTACACATACATGTTCACAAATTTGGAAATATGGGACACGTTATTCATTTTCTAAGTCTACATGACAATCTTTCTACAATGGGGGACGATTGGGGCACGGTTCATAACAAAATAAAATGAAACAGATTTTACTGTCTACATCTAAGGCAGGCAGATTCGGCCGGCTGGTTAACCGTCTATTTAAACCAAAGATGATGCTGAAGCGCTTCCACCTGCATACAAAACAAACATTGGCACCAAATCCTTTATGTGTTCTCAATTGACTTAAATCAACCCTTGTCCACTTGAGGGAGCACGGACGGGTCGTCCATGTTACCACAGGATAAAGACCAGCTCTTGGAGGATGCAGGTGTGGTTGGGGAACTCCACAAACTGCACAGAATTTTCTCCAATCAGGGTTTTGTTGACCGCAATCTCTGCAGGTCCAACCTTCTAGACTGCTGTTTGCTGGTGTTTTCTCTGGGTACTTAGGAGATTTTACTACTTTTCGTTGCTCTTTCTGAATCACTTTTTCTGAATCACTTCAACTCTTTCTCCTTAGAATCACTTTCCTCTTTTTCCCTATTATTCTCACTATCAAAGCACTGATAATAGTACTTATTACCTACTTCTGTCTCTCTACACCCTCCTTCCTCCACTTCCTCTGACACCTTCTGCCACATACATGCTCCATCTATTAACCCGTGGTCTCTTAACCTCTATGTTGTCTCACTATCTTATCTCACTTTCTTGGTACCTCTCCATTGCATCAGCATCTTCTTTGACTTTTCCAATCTCTGTAACTGGAATTTCTCTATTCTTGGGATCAGCTCCACACCGTCCAGGCAAATTTTCCCACACCGAGTGTTAATGAGTGCAGCTCCTTGTTCAGAACCTGGAAAGATATATCCCGGACACACACAGTAGCCCTGGGTTGCTACATTCTCCTCCACCACAATTTGGAGAAGACGGAAGGTGGGGCAACCTATCCTTCAAACTTTTCACATGATCCAGCACATTAATAAACCAAATGGGAGGCCAAAAACACAGCACAAAATCTCTTGTTGGTTATACATTGCTAAAACACAGAGAATGTGCAATTAGTATCATTAACATAACATGATTGGGTATAAAATTATAACATACGTTTTAACACATAACTATTGGATAAAACACGAAGACATTTCAGAACATGATAGATAACAGTTTTCAGTAAAGGAGGAGGATGAGCTTTGGGCAGCGCCTAAGAATGGAATGTAAGATGGAGACAGACAAGCAGCATCACTCTTAGCATTTCCCATCTCTGTAAATGATATAACCCATACTCAGGGTACATTAGGAGCTGCTAGTCAGATCCTGAGGACTTTTCCAGAAACTTCACCTCATTCCCCATGAATATGTTTATACCATTTACATACCTTTTGGTCTAACACCCTTAGAGGCATCTCTTCACCATCACGTTTGGTAGTATAACCAACCACCCTACACCTGTAGTCCCACTGTCCCAGGTTTGTGTCTCCTTGTAGCAAATGTATTTGTAAACCAAATTATGTAGATAATACATGAACACATAGATACATAAACACAGCAATAATATTCAGAATATTCCCTGTAATATTCCCATAATCCCTTTGTGCCTTGAATTCTTGCACTATGGATTAGGCACCTTAGAATAAAGATTCTCAAACCCCGTGCTGTGGGCTGCTTTGGCAATGGAGTGGGTGAGGGGCCCTTCTCTTCCCCCCCCCCATGACCCAGCATACCCACGCTGTGGAGATCCAGAATCTTTCACTGCCACCTTTTTGCTCTTTTAGCAGATACCTTACTTCAGGTGATAACAGGCAAGACAATAAATTCACATAACATAGTACAAGACATAATTTCATATGTTTGAATACTTTCTTGAATATTTTACACATATATTACACAATATTAGACACATATATATTGTCATTGTATCTTACTTTTCCATTTAACCTTAGGCTAACACTTTTATCAAAATATTTTCCCTTTGGGCATAAATAGTCATCATACCCAGGCTGCCGTCCCTGGAGGCCCAAAGCCAAGTTTCACTTTGTAATAATTGACATGTAACATTGTTGGGTAACACAGCATCATGTTCAGCTTGTGATTTTCTGCGTGCGCATCACATCAGATACAACGTCCTTGGAGCTACTTGGCAGTCAATTAATGTTTTGGTTATTCCCTGCAGAACATCTGCAGAGCGCTACAACAGAATACAGGAATACAATTCAAGCAGATAGCAGTTAATACTGACACCAAAATTACATATTACTATTTTTGTACAATTTTCAGATATTTTCCAAACCCCACCTTTTGTCATTACTACAGGTGTTCAAAACCCCTGAGTCGTACTTCAGGTTACCTTAAGGGCAAACTGCCAGACTTTAGAATTTTCTTCACTGGATTCCAACCAAAAGTTGAACCCCTGTGGAACATCACAATATCCTAGTTTCTTCTTTTTAGGGGACATTTCCTGAAAGCGGATTTAATTTCACAAAAAGCATAAAAGTTGAATCCTGGCATTGATATAAACAGTATGAATATTACAAATACAGGTTGACATACATATATATAATACATAATCCAATAGACATCATACTGATGGTGTACAGGTTTTCTCTTTGTACTATATCAGATTCTCTGAGTGTTTTGTTAAGGTAAATAATATTTCACACAGAACTGGGAGATAAGATGTGTTATATTAAACAATAATATTGATAAGGGTGACGTCTCCCTTCAAGCCTGATTCTCGGAGTGAGGTGGGGGTGATTCATTATTTCCTGAATTATCATCCCCTTTGACCTTCCTTCTTGGAGCTCTGCACTGCCTTCTCACATGTCCTGGTTTCCCACAATTGAAGCAGTAGATCACCTTTCGATTACCCATCCCACAACAGGGGTCAATGCCAGCCACTGCAGGTTTGCGGGGTCTACTATTCACCTGTACCCCCTGAGCGATTTTACACAAAGTGGCTGGATCCATTGTCCTCCATTCTGGCCTGGATTTTTGTACTGCATTTCTTACTTGCCTTACAAGCCCCTCCATGAAGGCAGAGGCTAACAACCTCACATGTATCTTGTTATCTGCTTCATACCCCATATCTTTCCATGCAGTGTACACTCTGTTGTAGAATTTTTCTACACTTTCCCCTCTGTCCTGTGTCAGGTCTGTCAAATTGACTGATAATTCACTTTGTCTGTCTCTTGCCCATTTCTCCAATAGAGCAACATAGTCTTGTCCTGAAACTTTAGTTGTCAAATAGTCCTTTTCCATTAACATAACATCACATAACATGGTACTAGTCATTTTAGCTTCAACCAACTGTTTCATGTCATTCCATGTGGCCCCATAACTTGTCTGTATTAGAGACAGTACTGTTACGAAGGGCAGGGGTCTAATCTCTGGGTCTGGCAAGGTTTTGAGCAACCTCATCATGTCAGTCGGGGACCATTTGTACACCTGATATTGTCTCACTGGAGGCTGAGCCATTTTACACAAAGACTCTACAACCACATGTTTCGTGTCCTCACTCTCCCCTCCACTTCTACCAATACTTTCAGGTGACCCCGCTGACTCTTGAATCTCTCTGTTGTTATCCATATTTGTCAGTTCACCTCTCAGTACAGTATACTGGGGAAAATCATCAGAAAACCTAGGTGATACATGTGTCTTAACCCTTTCTTCTTGGGGAGGTCTCATTTCAGTCTCTTGTGGAGAGTCAGAGAAATCAACCTTAGTCCAGTCTGTCTGTCTTGTTGAACTGTCTAGTCGTCTATCCTCATGTCTGTCACAATTGTCACAAATGGGAACTTCTGTCACTATGATTTTCCAGTTCTTATCACTTCCAGACTTTGATTTAGTTCTGGTTGTCACTATGGCCACTACACCTGGGGATGTTTGCTGAGGAGTCACAATAGGATTGTTGGGTGAATGTCCCATCTGTGACAGGATGACCGAATTTATACAATTATCCCTCCAAATGGGATTCTGATTCTGCTGTCCACACGCCAGACACACCCAACCTCTTGAATTATTTACTGAAGATGGTACATCAATATCTACCTCTGATTCTTTGAACACTTTAGACCACATCCTGGCTTGCCCATTCAAGCCACTGTCTTTCAACCACCCCTTGTATTGCTTCTCAATTTGCTCCCATTTCTCTGGGTAAAGTCTACCATCTTCTGGCATACCCACCCCCTTCATGAGCTTATACATATTCTTTATGGCTTCTTTTCCCTCCCTCTGCACCACAATTTCTGCAGGGGTAAGCCTGGTTTGGGCTCACTACTGGAGGAACCCCCCATCTTTGCTGCTTTTGTGTTTCTATACACAACTACACTCTGGCCAGAGAATTTTTCCAGCAAAGGATGCACGTTAAAGTCAGACCCAAACTTTTGTCCGACCAAATATGGGGGTTCTCTCCCTCTCCTACTCTCTCCCTGGCCCAATACCACCAAAAAAAAAAAATAAAATCACTTTCAACACTTCACAATATCCAAGGGTGTTTCACACAAATAAAATTCCCTTCTGATCAGGTATGTGGTCTCTCCTGTTTACCAATTTCTCAAATGATGTTTCCTTCCAGTGTTCTGGGTGTGGTACAGCAGTATCAGCATTTAACACTACAAATACAATAAGTCCAGTCCTCAAAAGAGTTTCTCCACCAGCTTAGGCACAGTACATATATAATTCATACATGGCATCTATCCAAAACAAGGAACAAGGATCTTTAACAACCATTTGTTACACTCATGACATTTTCTGACCAAAACAAACCACCTGACAATCACCTTTCATATCTGAGGGAAAAAACAGAATTCTTTTTACAAAGGACCAACCAAATGTAACTTCCCTTTTACTTACCACCAACACCCAACATCTTGAGCTGACACACAACGGAAGGGACAGAATTTTACCAAGAAACACTCTTACCGTTTTGCAGCGCTGCTATTCTGTCCATTCAGATGTGCCAATAATCTCATGATAGATCTTGGGCTTGGTGAGTTAACGGGTTGGTCCTTGATCTCAGCAGTGCCTCCATCTGTTATCGAAACCCAAACTAGGTTCAAAATCCTGATTGTCAAGTGGTGCCAAATTATTTATAATCCATATTGGTATATATATACTGTGAGCTCACAGAGAAAGAACCAGCCTGACACGCTCAGTCGGTGTTAAGCAAGTTGTGTTTATTAAAAACATAGCATAAGCTTTTATAGAGAACAGTAAATAATTATGAACTATTACAGAGCATGCGTGAAAACTGGTTAACCTGATTGACCATTGGCGGGAGGAGGGTCTTGACACCCCCCCCTTACTCATCTCAATAATCAAAGTATAGTAGTACTATGAGCTGCGTAATGCAAAGCATGGCTGGGACCTGTTGTTCTACATTGCACATCTGAAGGGAGAAATTGCGCAGCTACATGCTGGGGGCTGTTTGCGTAAGTAGGGTTAATCTCCAGCCTTCTCGAAGGACAGCTCACAGAAAGTTTATAAACAAGTAAGTCCACTAGGACATGCTGCCCTAGACTGGGTGTCTGGCCTTGCTCTCAGTGTATATCCTTATCATCGAAGGCTGTAAGCTTCTTCTACTAAATGCATTTCTATAATTTTTAAGAACAGGAAGCTAATGAGAAGTTAAAGAGACAGACACTTAATTTCTACAACAGAGGCGTTATTATAGGGGTTGCCACTGGAAGACGATGGTGTTGTTTGTATATCAGCATTTGGGGCCCCGCTTTTAATTTTGCCCAGGGCCCCACTTTGTCTAAAACCGGCCCTGCCTCTGACCTGCACAGTGGAGAGCAGCATCTCCACACTTGCATTTGACAGTTTGGAACTGGACATTTGCTGTGGAACACAGACAGCTGATAGACAGACAGCTGTGTGTTTCTATTGATCTGTGATTCCAATTTAGTCTGAAAAGGCATGTATTCTGGGAAATTACTGTGAAGCTGCTGTGTAGTCAATGTGATAATGCTGTGAAGTATTGCTGCAACCAACTTTACTTCAAGTAAAGTGTCAGATGAAACCATAACCTGCAAGTGTTTGTATGCTTTTCAGCCTTAAAGGGAGTCTGCCAACAGTAAATTGGTTATAAACCTGTTGTTCAGATTTGGAGCCCCATTTTGATATAAATCTCTGTTTTATTCATGTGCAAAAGAAAGTGCTTTGGGGGCATGGAAGCACTTGTGTAGTGTGGAGCTGGCTATCCTGCTCACCTCTTTGGGTAGTGCAGTGTCTATACCTGGCACCATTACATCTGAATATACAGTCATGCATGAGTGTTGTCAATCAAGGTTTGTCAATCACTAAATCGGATGAAAGGTAGAGTTGCTGATAATGAACACAAGTGAACAAGGGAGGAACAATGCTAATGGATAAACAGAAACCTGCCAATCGGGGGCGGGGGGGGGGGGAAGGGGAGGCAGGATTACCATTCCGCTCCTGAATACATTGGGACTCAAGCTATGAAACCCATGTATTCTTTGAAAATTGATAAGGCAGGATTCACACTACTGTTGGATTCCGTTATGAAGGTGTCCGTTAACAAAAAAAAAAAAAAAGGACACTTATCATAACAGACATTAACGGACACTAACTGATGTTAATGTGTCCATTTTTTTTAACTGATCCAATTAATGGATGAGTTAAAAAAATGGACACATTAGCATCAGTTTAGTGTCCGTTTTTTTTAAAAACTGTCCGGTTTCTTTTTGTTTCTGCTTTTGATGGCTATCAGTTACTGTCCGCTATAAGTCCTTTACCCATAGACTTCAAGGTTAAAAAAATAATGGACACTTGCTGTCCGTCAATAATCCGTTTTTCCAAACGTACAAAAAAGTCCTGCATGTAGGATTTTTGTCCGCGGAAAAAAAACGGACTTCTGACGGATTGGGTGTAAACGGACACTAACGGACAAAATATAAAAACCCAGTGAAATGAATAGAAATTTTAACGGATTTCTGACGGTTCAGCTAGTGTCCGATGCTAAAATCTTGTAACGGACAATAGCTACGGACACTACTGATGGTCACCAACATTAGTGTGAACGCCCCCTAAGCAGTGAAATCACAGAAAATTGTGTGCTGTTTTTGCTATTAACATTACGGCCCAGTAAACGTTTTATAATATGTATATTCTATTGAAAGATACACTGAAACTTTTAAAAATGTTTCTCTGGAAATGATGACATGCATAAAATTACATGAATTACAGAAAAGTGTAGAATTTTAGACTGATGAATTTGATGATGGCATAAGAGAATATTGAAATATGAAGTGATGATTCTCTTCCTCTGCCATGCATGTTTTAAGCTACAGCTGCATATCTACAATCTAGGTGCAAATTAATTTTTTAATGAACTGCATACTAAAATGTTCATACGGATATAATGGAAGGTTGATTTGTGAGGCTTCTGCGGAAACTTTAATGAGAGTTATTACATGTTGTAATTACTTCTAAGTAAGTGTTATATTGAATGTATGAACACAATCCTGGTTTATGTTTTTTAGGCTGTGACTATCTTTGCAAGAATGCTGTGTGCAGACCAACAGGTTTCACTAGTTTATTACCAAGATTGGCATCATACTAGCATTGTACTTGTGTTGCTAAGAAACAAACAATGCCTGTGTAGTTATTTTTTTTTTTTTATAATACATTGATTTGAACTCTATGAAATGCTGCAATATGTGTGCATCTCCCAGTCTTTCACAGGGTACACTGAAATGTTTATTGCTGCCTCTTAGTAAGCCCCCTTGACCTGTCAGAAACATTGAACATGTGATTTAGTCTTCTTGGTTCTAAGGATGTAATCAGACTCTCTATGTACTCCTGTCTTGCTTATAGGGCTCACTGAAGTAGTATGCATGCCTCCCAACTTTCAGAAAGAGGGACAAAATGGGTGCCATAGCAAATTTAGCTCCACCCACTTCTGTGTTGACTCTGCCCATTCTCACGCATTTTTCTTTGTGCCCCCACACAGTATAATGCTCTTACAGTCACCCTAACATTATATGCCCCCACATTATAATATTCCTCTCCAATTGCCCTACAGTATGAAGTCCCTCTCCTCATGCCTCAGTTTAAACTGAGGGCAACTAGAGGGGGACATTAAACTGGAGCAGCTGGAGGGTGACATTAAACTAGCCCCACGGTTTAATGTCCTCCTCTAGTTTCCCTCAGTTTAATGTCCCCCTTCATCTGTCCCCAGTTTAATGTCCCCCTCCATCTGTCCCCAGTTTAATGCCCCCCTTCATCTGCCACCAGCTTAATGCCTCCCTTTATCTGCCACCAATTTAACACTAGAAGTCCCAGAAATTTCGAGCTCCCCCTTCAAGTCCTGAAAGAGGGTCAAATGACCCTTAGTCCAAACTGACAACTCTGATGGCTCCAATTAGCATTTCCTTTCATTTGTAAATGTGGCCATTGTCTGAGGAATCTGCAGGGGGGAATTGTGTTGATCCACCTCAGGTCTTGTAAGAGAGTGTAAAGAAAAGAATGTAAGCTGCTCCTGAGTGTCTGCCCACCCCCCAGCTGCATTGTTGTGCTGGGAATATTTGCTAACACCTTAGCAAATTTGCATGCAGCCTTTTGTGCTGTGGGGGATGTGACTGCTTCTCAAAGTAGTCTGCGACTTGAAATCAAAGTACATCTGTAATGTCCTCCCATATCTTGGCAAGGACCCCAGTCGTCCCAGCGGGGAGAGACTGTCCGAAACTGTAGTGATGAGGCTGATGGAATCATTCATGGACAAGGGCAGAACTGTAACCACGAACAATTTCTTTACATCATTGTCACTTGCACAATGACTGCTTAGCCGGAAAACCACTATCCTCGGCACAGTCAACAAGAGTCACCGGGAAATTCCTCAATCCGCTAGACAGATGGACCGCACTGAATTCACCACTCAGGTGTTTTCAACCACTGATGCCACACTGACAGTGTATGCACCCAAACGAAAGAAGGCCGTCTACATTCTCAGCAGCATGCACAGCGTGGTTGAGACTAAGGATACCAACAAAAGGAAGCCAAACACGGTCACACAATACAACCACACAAAGTGCGGTGTGGATGTAATGGACCAAATGGTGCGGGAGTACAGCCTGCATGCAGGAACACGGAGATGGCCATTCGCCGTGTTCTACAACATGATTGACATGGCAGCACTGAATTCTCATGTTCTTTATCAGGCATGCACTGGGGTGCAGGAGAGACGGGTGGACTTCCTGGTTGAGCTTGCAAAAGAGTTAGGTGGCTCTCATGTGACTGAAAAGAAGGCACGCAAGGAGAAACTCCTTCGGCAACAACCTTCCACACCCAGCCCTGGCAAAAGGGCGAAGTGTCAGGTCAACCATCGATGCACGAACAATTGTGCAACTGAGAGATGTGTTTACTGCTACAAATACACGTGTGGCAAATGTACCAGGGACATACCCAGGCAGTGCCAGGTATGTTCCGACAGTGCAGACAGACTGCTGAGTGAGTGCTGAAATGCTAGTCACACAAGAAGGACATGCCACTCACACACACACACGCAGCCCCCCACAGCAGCCTATTGTAAATATGTGTGGAATTGTTTTATTCCTTGTATTTTTTTTATTATTTTCATAACAAAAATAAAAAGCATAGAAACAAATAACAGTTGTTCTTTTGTATATTTACATTTTTGTATATTTAGATTCAAGTCAATGGGTGCAGAAAAAAAAATCGCAAAAAAAATCACAGCTACTTGCGATATTTTTGTGATCTGTCCCATTGGTCATATAGATCACTCCTCTGGGATTTTTTCACACGAAAAAAAATCGCACAAAAAAAAAAAAATCACAGGAAAATCGCACCTATGAAAAAAATCGCACGAAAAAAAAATCGCAGGTGTGCTTGGTGCCATTGAAATACATTGGCAAATCGCAGAAAAAAATTGCATCGCATTGCGATGCGATTTTCGCGCAATTTTTTTTCGCTAGTGTGCTTGAGGCCTTAGACCAGGGGTCGGCAACCTATGGCACGCGTTCCACTCTTGGCACGCGAGGCTTATTCCCCTGGCACGGCAGCGGACTCCTCACCTAGCAGTTTCGATCGGACCAAACACGGCCGAAACGAAACTGCTATTATTATACTGTGGGGTCTCTTCAGACCCCCGAGTATAATAAGCGGAGCCCCCCGGGGAGATGATCAAACATAAAAAACAATGTACTCACTATTCCACGCTCCGCAGCCGCTCTGTACTCTTCGGGCGCTTCTGCCTGCAGGGGCCACTATAGAGCATAATACCGTGTGCAGGGACCACTATGGGACATATACCGTGTTCAGGGGCCACTATGGGACATATACCGTGTGCAGGGGCCACTATGGGACATATACCGTGTGCAGGGGCCACTATGGGACATATACCATGTGCAGGGGCCACTATGGGACATATACCGTGTGCAGGGGCCACTATAGAGCATAATACCATGTGCAGGGGCCACTATAGAGCATAATACCGTGTGCAGGGACCACTATGGGACATATACCGTGTGCAGGGGCCACTATGGAGCATAATACCGTGTGCAGGGGCCACTATGGGACATAATACCGTGTGCAGGGACCGCTATGGGACATATACTGTGTGCAGGGGCCACTATGGGACATATACCGTGTGCAGGGGCCACTATGGGACATATACCGTGTGCAGGGGCCACTATGGAGCATAATACCGTGTGCAGGGGCCACTATAGAGCATAATACCGTGTGCAGGGACCACTATGGGACATATACCGTGTGCAGGGGCCACTATGGAGCATAATACCGTGTGCAGGGGCCACTATGGAGCATAATGCCGTGTGCAGGGGCCACTATGGAGCATAATACCGTGTGCAGGGGCCACTATGGAGCATAATACCGTGTGCAGGGACCGCTATGGGACATATACCGTGTGCAGGGGCCACTATGGAGCATAATACCATGTGCAGGGGCCACTATGGAGCATAATACCATGTGCAGGGGCCGCTATGGGACATATACCGTGTGCAGGGGCCGCTATGGGACAAATACTGTGTGCAGGGGCAGCTATGGGACAAATACCGTGTGTAGGGGCCGCTATGGGACATAATACCGTGTGCAGGGGCCGCTATGGGACAAATACCGTGTGCAGAGGACGCTATGGGACATAATACCATGTGCAGGGGCCACTATGGAGCATAATACCGTGTGCAGGGGCCGCTATGGGACAAATACTGTGTGCAGGGGCAGCTATGGGACAAATACTGTGTGTAGGGGCCGCTATGGGACATAATACCGTGTGCAGGGGCCGCTATGGGACAAATACCGTGTGCAGAGGCTGCTATGGGACATAATACCGTGTGCAGGGGCCACTATAGAGCATAATACCGTGTGCAGGGGCCGCTATGGGACATATACCGTGTGCAGGGTCTGCTATGGGACATATACGGTGTGTAGGGGCCGTTATGGGACATATTGCTGTGTGCAGGGGCCGCTATGGGACAAATACTGTGTGCAGGGACTGCTATGGGACAAATACTGTGTGCAGAGGCAGCTATGGGACAAATGCCGTGTGCAGAGGCAGCTATGGGACATATACCATGTTGAAGGGGCCGCTATGGGACATAATACCGTGTGCAGGGACCACTATGGGACATTATTCTGTATAACGGTGTGTTTTCTATATTAAGGATGTGTTTTTGCACAGAAAACTCCGGCTTTGTTTTTTTTGTGCAAAAATGCACCAGTTTTACATTGAATGAAAAAGTTCCAAATATAGCTGCATCCAGATACATAGTGTGTATTCACCATAAGGATGCCGCCATACGGGGCTCCTGGACACAATAAATTTACCACTAATTGGGGGCTGCACATGGACTTTCATTGCTTCTAATCAGAAAGTACAGGAGTGTCCCAGGAAATAGCAGTAAACGCATGTGTCCTAAAGCATCTGGTGGCAGCACTTCTGTGTTATGGTTTGTGGTATATGACTTTAGTTTAGGGGTCGTCAGACTTACAATTATTGACCGGCACTCCGAGTACCTCATCTTTGATTTTTTTATTAAAATCGGCACGCCGAACAAAAAAGGTTGCCTACCCCTGCCTTAGACAAATGCTTCTGGTCATTACTCACAGCTGTACCTTGCTCTAAAATTTCTAATTCTATTTAAAATATATAAAAAATGATTAATTGTTTCAGTGCTTTTTTGCTCAAATAAAACTAAACTTAATACAATATGTATAGTCTTTATATTATCAAATACAATAAACTGAATAGAACTAACTAGACACTAAATGGCTAAACTCAATGGAAAACAACAACCTCCTGTGGTGTGACAGTAATGGCCTTAATTACAGAACAAAAGACGGTGATTATAGGATGTTAGATAAAATCCTTCAGGTCATTCGACCCGTCTCTGGGTTCCAAAGGTAGAAATGTTAAATGACCCCTCTCTGGGACTTCTAGTGTTAATGCCCCTTCATCTGCCACCAGCTTAATGACCCCTTCATCATCCACCAGTTTAATGCCCCCCCTTCATCTGCCACCAATTTAATGTCCCCACCCTCCATCTGCCCCAGTTTAATGTCCCCCTTCATCTGCCACCAGCTTAATGTCCCCCTCCATCTGCCATCAATTTAATGTTTCCCTTTAATATTCCACCAGCTTAATGTCCCCCCTTCATCTGCCACCAATTTAATGTCTCCCCTTCATCTGCCCCCAGTTTAATTGCCCCTTCATCAGCCACCAGCTTAATATTTCCCTTCATCTGCCACCATTTTAATGTTCGCCCTCCATCTGCCACCAGTTTAATGTCCCCCTAAATCTGCCCCCAGTTTAATGTCCCCCTCCAGCTACCCCCACAGTTTAATGTCCAGCTCCATCTACACCCCAGTTTAATGTCCCCCCTCCATCTGTCCTGAGTTTAATGTCCCCCTCCAGCTGTCCCCAGTTTAATGTCCCACTTCATCTGCCACCAGCTTAATGCCTCCCTTCATCTGCCATCAGCTTAATGCCCCCCTTCATCTGCCACCAATTTAATGCCCCCTTCATCTGCCCCAGTTTAATTGCCCCCCTTCATCTGCCACCAGTTTAATGTTTCCCTCCATCTGCCCCCAGTTTAATTGCCTCCCTTCATCTGCCACCAGTTTAATGTCCCCCTTCATCTGCCACCAGCTTAATGTCCCACTTTATCTGAAACCAGCTTAATGTCCCCTTTCATCTGCCCTAGTTTAATTGCCCTCTTTCATCTGCCCCAGTTTAAATTGCCCCCTACATCTGCCCCAGTTTAATGTCACCCTTCATCTTCCCCCAGTTTAATTGCCCCCTTCATCTGCCACCAGTTTAATGTCCCCTTTCACCCTTTCATCTTTGTTCTGGTGCCCAATGTATCTTTAAAAAAAACTATGCAAACAATTGAACAAGTTCAGATGGACAAATAAGCACCCATGTGTCCTCTTTCTGTCCATGAGCCTGCCAACAATGTTAGGAGGTATGGGGTTACAAGATTTATCAATATATCACAAAGCCATAGTATTAGACCTAATGAAAGACTGGTGGATCCCATATTCAAAAAAATGGGTCAATATAGAAAAACAAATTACACTCAAAAAAGATCTTCAACCAACCCTCCTATTGGAAATGGAAAATGACATGCCCTAGTACAACTTCCAACATGATAACTACATTTAAATATGGAAAGACCTCTATAGTACAAAATCACATACATCACCTTTAACTCCAACAGAACCACCACTTTAGGTAGGTCACATAAGAACTGGATGCTTAGCAGGATAAACATAACAGATTCCTGGACCTCCAAACCTCTTATAATTTGTATAAATCTGAATCTTTCAGATATTTATAGATACGGACCTATTTACAAACGATCAAATCCAAAGAGTAAAACAAATATGCATATTTTATCTCTTTGAAATGCTCTGCATGTGTAAATCATCACAAATCATATTTAAAATGATATTTAACTGGTATTATACATGTTACAAGTTATCTAAAATGTCTCCATCTAATTCTCATTGCTGGATGAATTATGGGTATGTTTTGAAAAAATACTTCATATGACTCTACTTACCTTGTGGAACTCTATACCATATGTATATCTATCTATAGATAGATAGATAGATATACAAAATATCTAACTTCCCACTTCACATTACTCCTGAACTTACCATACTACACATATGAACAGATAATTTCCCCATTACTCATAGAACAGTAACTTGCTATATACAGATGCATCTCAAATAGAGTGTTCTATTTCAAGTGTTTTATTTCTGTAATTGTTGATTATGAATTACAGGTAATGAAAACCAAAATCTAAGAAAATTTGAATATTGTAAAAAAAATTCAGTATTGTAAATCCAGTGTGTCACCTGCCAAGGTTTCCTAAGCCTTTAAATGGTCCCTCAGTCTGGTTCAGTAGGACACACAATCATGGAAGACGCTGAGTATGAATTGTATTACTGAATCACTGAAATGAATGAACGTTTCAAAGATATTCTAATTTATTGAGATGCACCTGTACAATTGTGATTGCACAAACAAAAATGTGAAACCTAATGAGGTAAATATTTTTACCCAAAGAGATTAGAAATATTGTTGCAGACAGTATGATACCAATACTGACCACCCATGGAATCATGGAAGACGCTGATTATGAACTGAATTACTGAATTACTGAAATGAATGAACGTTTCAAAAATATTCTAATTTATTGAGCTGCACCTGTATTAACTGTAACAAATATAGCAATAGCCCATAAATGGAAAAAATGTCAATAGTAATGTATATGGCTGAGATTATATAGTCTGTCGATACAATTTACACATTCATATACATGATTGCCAGGAATAGACAACTAGTTCATAAATTTCATGATAGATGGTACATTAGGAGTGAGTCTGGTTATGGAGTCTTACTACACTAAACTAAGACCCCTTTGTCTATGCTTCTTTCCCCCTCTTTTTGGCTATCCTTGATTCAAATTACAGTTGTGCTAAAAAGTTTACATACCCCGGCAGATTTTTTGGTTTTTTGGCCTTTTTTGAGAGAATGTGAATGATAACACAAAAACTTTTTCTCCACTCATGGTTAGTGGTTGATTGAAGCCATTTATTGTCAAACTTCTGTGTTTTCTCTTTTTAAATCATAATGACAACCAAAAACATCAAAATGACCCTGTTCAAAAGTTCACATACCCTGGTGATTTTGGCCTGATAACATGCCCAGAAGTTGACACAAAGGAGTTTGAATGGCTACTAAAGGTAACATCCTCACCTGTGACCTGTTTGCTTGTAATCAGTGTGTGTGCATAAAAGGTTTTTTCTGGAACATCCAAATGCTCTCTAGCAAACTTCAGACGGGCCCGGATATGTACTGGCTTAAGCAGGGGGACACGTCTGTCACTGCAGGATCTGTGTTACTGACGGTAGCCTTTGTTACGTTAGTCCCAGCTTTGTGCAGGTCATTCACTAGGTCCCCCCATGTGGTTCTGGGATTTTTGCTCACCGTTCTTGCGATCATTTTGACCCCACGGGGTGAGATCTTACGTGGAGCCCCTGATCAAGGGAGATTATCAGTGGTCTTGTATGTCTTCCATTTTCTAATTATTGTTCCCACAGCTGATTTCTTCACACCAAGCTGCTTGCCTATTGCACACTCAGTCTTCCCAGCCTGGTGCAGGTCTACAATTTTGTTTCTGGTGTCCTTCCACAGCTCTTTGGTCTTCTCCATAGTGGAGTTTGGAGTGTGACTGTTTGAGGTTGTGGAAAGGTGTCTTTTATACTGATAACAATTTCAAACAGGAGCCATTACTACAGGTAATGAGTGGAGGACAGAGGAGCCTCTTAAAGAAGAAGTTACAGGTCTGTGAGAGTAAGAAATCTTGCTTGTTTGTAGGTGACCAAATAATAGTTGAGGTCTACCTATGATGTCAATTACAGGCCTCTCTCATCTTTTTAAGTCGGAGAACTTGCACAATTGGTGGCTGACTAAATACTTTTTTCCCCCAATGTATTTACACTTAAAACTCCTATTCAATCTTACATTCATACACAAAATACATTTAAAATAAAAGATTAAGGTGTACACAATTTATATATACCACAAACACATCAGCTACAACAAGAGCTCGTACTCTCAAAAACGCTGATACAGAAGACAAGCAAGATTTTGCTGTTATTCACTAATATGTTAAAAATCTACACTGCACCTAGCAAACTGTGACTATGATACCAAAATCTAACTTTTTTGAGATTGCACAGCATACTGTATATAAAAACACAACTCAACATTTCATATATACAACCACCTTCATGCAACTTTGCAGCAAACAGAGATTGTAAGCAAAAATTGCACAAAAATTAAAATTTGCCACTAAAGTGCATGCTCAAGCAGTCCCTTTCTGCAAACAAAATGTACTTTCCAAAAAACTGCAATATATGAGGAATTCATACATACATATTATATATACAGGTGCAGGTGTTAAAGAAACGCCAAAATCGCAGTAATGCGCCAACCAATTTTGTGCATGCAAATTAAACAGGAGTTTACATAAAAATATAATTTTCTATCCTCCTATAAAAATTGTAGCAATTTATATGTTTATCTCTAGTGATAATCGTTATTGCTATTATTTTACAGTGTAACGGATATCACTAAAGGCATATTTATTCTATAAAGATCAGGTATGGACAGGACAGGGGTTGGGTGAAATGTAAACTTTATTGATGACATTGTGCATGTTTTGTGTAAGTGTTTGGTGTGACTCTTTTAGCACTGTGACCTGGACAATGGTAAACATCTGGGTCACAGTGCCAATAAACTTCCTGGTTACGTTCAGAGGGGTATTATATAAGAATACCCCTCTAGTAAGGCTCAGAGGGGTATTACATTATCCTTCTATGTGACAATCAGCGAGCAAAAGTATGGTACGATGTCTGATTGATAGGAGAGGGGATAAAATGGACAGAAGTCCCTGCTATCCCCCCCCCCCGGGGTGACATACAGGTTATGCACAGATGATGATGATGATGATGATTTTTCAACTCTGTGCAGTCTGCAGGGCTGCTCCTCCACCTTCTACCGCAGCTCTTAAGATGCTTACTGAGACAGGAGAGGGGAGGACATTTTAGAGCCCCATATCTCAGGATCCGTTAGGAGCATTAAGAAGATCTTGGATTCATTTTAAAGAGGAGAATCTCATCTTTAAAATGATCTTCATGATATCCCTTACAAATTTGGAGCAAATAGCTGTTAAAAACGCTGTCGGGAATTGAGCTCTGCAATGGGATCTCAATGCCGAATAGCGTTTTCAACAGTGAATCGCTCCTAAACTGTAAGGACTATTATGAAGGTAGCTGTATCATTTTATAGCTGAGAACCTCATCTTTAAAATGAATCCCAGATCTTATTAGACCTAATGGATCCTGAGATATCGTCATTAGAAGTAAGGACATATTAGATAAGGGCTTAGCTACAGAAGTCTCATCCTGAGAGGACGTAAAAGATAAGTGGCTGGTAGGGAAAGGGTTAAACACCAAGACCCATCCGCCTACTCCAGTTACTTCATAATGGAGCATTTCCCACCCCCAACTTAACCAGGGCAAGCCATTGCTTACATTTCTCTCCCTCATGTCACAGTTGTAAAGTGAAGTGCACCTTGAGTGATACTGTTGAATATGCTGGTGAGTCAATTTGAGAAGCAGTATATTATTAGTGCATGCAGAAAACTACAGACACAATGTAGTGGATAACTGTTAGAGGATGATGATCTGCTTTGGAAGATAGTCCAACTTTTTCAGCTGCCAGGCCATGCACTCGCTGATAGTGTGCCCCAAATTTTTATTGAAATTTTGTAAATTGCCACTGCGCCAACACAATATTGATGTGGTATTTGGTCTCATATAGGGTCATGATAACCAGCAGGGTAATCCAGGCTCTTTTCTGCCTTCCAAGTGTTGTTTGCAGGATCAGAAGAATCCTTTATATTTCAAAAGATATTTTATTTTTTTTCAGCTGGCAGGCCAAGCATGCTGATATTGTGCCCAAAATTTTTCTTGAAATTTTGTAATTTGTCACTCTACCAGCACAATGTTGATGTGACATTTGCTCCCATCCCATACAGGAATAACTGCCAGGCTTTTTCAGCTGGCACGCCAGGCACACTGATATTATGCCACTCTGTTGGCATAATGAAAAGAAGATAAAACAAACAAACCCACCATTGCTTCTTTCAGTACAAACGCACTTACAAGGCATCAAAACTGGCTAATTCAGCTACAAAACCATTGTTTCATGCAATATAGCCACAATGTGTATCATAAAAACATGGGCAAGCACCTTTCAACGATAAAGGGGTACTTTTTGGAGTAATAAAATGTGGAAAATTGAGTGGCAGCATACTGTCTGGGTAAACTCAGAGTTGTAAACACTGCTTACCATCCATTTTTCAATAGACATACATGCCTCTTTCAATTTGACATAACTAACATCCTATGTTTGCTTTAGAGATCTAGAAATTGAATAGATAGGTTTCTAGGAGCCCTGGCAGTGTTCAACACTATATTTTATCATTACACAGAGAGAACTGAAATATCTCTCTGCCTGTTAAATTCCCCCCCCCCCCCTCCTCTGCTACGTCCTATCTGTCTGTCTGCTATTAATGTAATGCCTCTCACCTTGGAACATTCCTGTACATGTTGTATTTGTATTTGTATCTGCTTATCTTTGCTGCTGTAACACACTGAATTTCCCCATTGTGGGACTATTAAAGGACTATTATTATTATTATTATTATTATTATTATTATTATTATTATTATTTTAAGCCATTTTAAGGTGTGGTTCATACCAAACTTGTTTGAGCCAAAACAAATCCTTGACCCAAGCCACCCAAACATGAAATAAACGAATCTTGAGAGGATTGATTTGATTTTTTTTTAACATTTTGTGAACTAAATTGTCCACTGCAACATTCTTTGATTAGTCAAAATGCAGGGGAGAAGAATGATCACATGGTCTCTGTGATGCAAGCTGGCTTTTGGCATTACATGACATCTTCTCAGTCAATCATGAGTCTTAGGTGGAGAGCTTACACAATATAAAATGCTGTAGGCAGCAAGAAGAGCCATTTTATAAATTTACAATCTTAGGGAAAGTTGTACTTTAATCATCACTCCATTGTCCAAAGTAATTTCTGTAATTTGCTAGTGGGAAAACAGCAACATTGCAACAGAACTTGAAAATAATAGGAGGAGGACTAGTGGAGCACAGTTTAGTTAGATTTAATCAATTTTAGGGAGATAAGCAGAAAAATCATATAAATGAGGAGGGGATATTTTCTGCATTGTGCTGTGGTGTCTGTGTGAATGCAGTTTTCATATACACTGGACACATCTCCCTTTCATTGTCAATAATCTCATTTTGTTAAGCTTTTTTTTTTAAATACAGCATTTTTTTTTAACTGTGTCAGATTTGCCATTGCCTATTACTATTACTGTGTCTTGCTGCACTGTGACTGTCCATAAAGTGTCTTACATTGTGTGTATTGGTTACAAAAATACCAAACAAATGCAAAAAACATATGATGGCAGTTATGATGGCAAACTAAAACAAGCTGACTGATGCAGCATGTTGTGATCTACAGTACAAAATATTTTTGTTAAGGATTTTAAGAACAATAAACAGTCTCAGAACAGTTGCCAATCACTATAACATAAGCAATAAAATATGACTGGAAAACAAACAGGACAGGGGACAGGCCAAAGTAGTAGGAGGAAACACTTGTGCTATTACCATGCTACCCAACAGTGCTGTGGTGGATGGCAACAGCACTACTTCTGGTCTAGGCAGCCTCGCCAGCAGCCTCAGTGTTGTACTTTCTGAGAATAAAGATAAAGTTTTTCAAAATAATGAAACACAAATGTTGTGTCAGGGTTCTGTGTGTTCCTACTTCTGGTTTCATAACACTTAATTTACCATACAGTCTTTCTGCACTGTTAGCCATGTCTTCTTCATCTTCACTGACACGGATTCCAATCCCTAGTAGTCATCTACTGAGAGATATATTCCTCATAGACTTAGACTTCTCCTGTATGGGAACTTTTTTGTACTTTGCCAAATGACAAATCGATGGTAAGGTGCAACAACAAAAAATTAGCCATGGCTGTGCAGGCGCACATGTAGGAACAAGGTCTCTCCATACTCAAATGACAAGGCATCACCAACTCATTTGGCAAAATAGAATTGGCAGTGGCAGGCAAAGTGAGCAAGACACACCTAGCAAATGGTTATTGTCATTACCATTTGTCTGCTTCTCCTCCTCCATGCCATTGTCAGTCATTCAAAGGGAATGTGCCTGCAGTAAATAGCAATATACGCTGGTTCAACCGGCTGGTCTACAACTTTAACTCGCAACTAGCCAAGTTATTGGTGGTGCAGTCGCTGTTGTGCCAGTTCATGGTTTCCACTGTGTTTTGCTGATGGCATGCACAATATCAATGGAGATTGCCGAGTCACCATTATTTCTCTTGAAAAGATGTCTCTTGATATTGCCATGTGGGAGTCTCCTTGGATATTTCCATGTGGGGAAAGGTGCACACCACTGTCAACATATGGAGCAGCAATTATGGGCAGGAACAATACATAGCTTTCATGGCCCACTAGGTCAATGTCAGCCGGCACTGTCCTGGAATACAGCAAGACCAGGTGCTAGTATTGGCATAACTTTGTGGGTGCAGGGCCAGTTTCAACACCATACGGGAGCCATCCACCTCCTCCAGTTTCTCCATACTGGACAATTTCCATCCCCCAACTTCAACAGGGCAAGGCTTTGCTTTCATACTCTTCCCTTGTTTCATGGTTGTAGGGTGAAGTGCAAAGTGAGTAGCACAGCGGCATATGCTGGAGCGTTTGAGCAGCAGAATACAGTGAATGATTATTGAATGCAGAAAATCACAGGCACAATGGGACAGATAACAATGAGAGGAAGAATAATAACCACTTGTACATCATAATCATCAACTTTTTCTTGAAATTCTGTAAATAGTCACTCTTTGGTGATGCATGTGCTCCCATAAAGAGATCAATTTGGTGGCTTTTTTCTACACTCCATTATTTATTACTATGCAACTGGCTGACATACTGACTGTGTGCCACAAATTTTTACTGAAATTCTGTAAATTGTCATGCATTTGTGCTGTCCGCATTTGGCAGCTTTTTTTTTTTATAAAAACAATTCTTTATCACTGTTAAATTGGCAGGCACACTGACTGTAAACAGACTTCTCACCAGATTCAGTAACAACCCATCCAATCCACGCAGGCAAAGAAATCAAACCATAGATGTCCATAAATTAAGTTATGTGTAGTAGTGAGAAATAACACAGGGGGAAAGTATTGAACACATGAAGAAAGAGTGGTGTAAAAAGCCCTGGAAAGTCTTCACACCAACTGAAACCTATCAGGAATTAGAAAGCAATTCTGCCACTTGACAAATGATAAATTACAAATAATATTAGCTGGTTCAACTGTTGGACTGTAAAAAGGTGTCTTATTACTAAGGTGCCACACGAAACATCTCATGATGGCTACAACCAGTGAGCTGTGTCAAGACCTTTGCAACCTTATTATTGCAAAACATACTGATGGCATTGGTTACAGAAGAATTTCTAAACTACTGAAGGTTCCAGTGACCACTGTTGGGACCATAATCTGGAATTGGAAATAACATCATTTCACCATACACCGGCCACAACCAGGTGCTCCCCGCAAGATTCAGAGAGAGGAGTGAAAATAATTATCAGAAGATTTGTCCAAGAGGTAAGGACCACCTGTGGAGAGCTACAGAAAGACCTGGAATCAACAGGTACAATTGTTTCAAAGAAAACAATAAGTAATGCACTCAACCTCCATGACCTGTATGCACGCTCACCACACAAGACTCCATTATTGAACAAAAAGCATGTCCAAGCGCATTTGAAGTTTGCTCAACAACATTTAGACAAACCTGTGAAATACTGTGAGAAGATAGTCTGGTCAGATGAGACCAAAATTTAACTATTTGGATGCCATAATACACATCATGTTTGGAAGGCAAAAAGCACTGCATATCACCCCAAAAAAACCATACCAACAGTGAACTTTGGAGGTGGGAACATCATGGTGTGGGGCTGCTTTTCAACATATGGCACTGGCAAACTTCATATAATTGAAGGAAGGATGAATAGACAAATGTACCAAGACAATCACCTGACCTGAATCCAATAGAAAATCAATGGAGGAAACTAAGGCTACATTCACACAAAAATTAATAATGGCTGTGTGATGGCTGTTTTTTTAATGGCCGTCACACGGCAGCATTAAATTCAATGTTAATGAATGGGTGCTATTAACGTGACAATTATTATCAAAAAAAAAAAAAACCACCAAAAATTACCATGAATTTTACTTTTCTTTGGGTAGCAGGGAGGAATTCCCCCATTTTGTTTAAGCGAGATTCTACAAGAACTGCCATTCAGTACTCATCACTCTGCTTGATGCTAATAATACTTTTGTCACTGTGTAAGCAGCGGAGTATACAATTTGACAGGCTTGCCAGCATATGCGAGGACACAGTGGCCTGCCATTGTTGGTGTTGTTGGCCAACATGGTCATCGTCATCATTATCATCATCATCATCTTGAAACAGATAAGTGTCAGCCTCCTCCCCTGGCTGTGCCTGTGACATATCAAGGGTCCCCTCTGCATCCAAGGGAGAGTCTTCCTCCTCTTCCAGTCTGGGAGTTCCACGTCCTCTACAATAACGACTCTGACCCAGATCCTCAACCTCCTCCATCAACACAGGGCGATGACATTAATTAAGAAGTGGAAATTGTTCTTCCTCTTCCATCCCTCATTGCATGAGTGTAAGGGTTTCCTGTAATATATACAATAGAGGGATCATATAGCTGATGCTGAAGTTATCCCTGCTGACAAATTTGGTGGCTTCCTCAAAGGGCTGGAGAAACTGGCACACTTCCCTCATGAGCCTCCAATGACAATCTTGAGGCAACACATTATCCCTGTGGTCTTCTGCATGCAATAATCATTCACTGCCTTCTGCTGCTCACAGACACTCCAGCATGTTTAAGGCGGAGTTCTACCAAGTTGGAACATTGCAGATAAAGCAATACAAAATGAGCAGGGTGTTTTTTGCAGCATAAAGGCTGAAATTTGCAGAGATTTTTCTGGCCATGAGGAGCACCTCTTTTATGCCGCTATATAGGTTAATAAAGTGGCAAATCACCAAATAAGGACATGCACCATACAGGGACAATGTGTTATTAGTCCTAACTTCAACGCAGCAACAATATTTTTGTCGTTGGCACTGGCAACTCTGCCCAATTGGAGTTGGCAAGGAGCCATCCAGCAGGATACTTGCTACTTGATACAGCGAAGCAGCTCCTCCACTGTGAGGCTCCTCTGATATTGTCTCATTAATTTCAAAACTGCATGGCAGTGCTTCGACATACACCCAGGAGTGGAAGTGACAGCTTGCCTTTGTGAAGAAGGTGGCGGTAAATGGTCCAGAAGGGAGACTCCAGATGAGGTGGATGGGCCCTGCATGGTGATGGAACTGGGCCTGCACGTGGAACTAGCACCTGGCCTTACTGCATTAGTGGATTGTGGTAGCTGCTACTCAAAACATTGACCTAGTGGGCCTTGAAAGCCATGTATTGTTCCTTGTCCATAATTTCTGCTTCACGTGTCGATGGTGGTGTGTACCTTTCCCCAGACTGATGTATACAAAGAATGACCCACATTCTCTGACACTTGGCAATATAAAGCAGAGACAGCTTTTCTAGAGAAATAATGGTGACTCGGTATCCCCCTTTTTCGGTTGAGTGCATGCCATCAGTTGTCAAAATGCAGTGGAATCCACTAAGTGGTACAGCAGCAACTGCACTGACAGCAGCTTCGCCAGGTGCAAGCTAAGTTGCACAACTACCGGATGACTTGGCGCATATTGCTGTCTCCTGGCCACAAATTCGTTTATGGATGTCTGACATTGGCATGAAAGAGGAGAAGAAACGGTTGGCGATAATTATGAAAGCAACAGTGGCGAAAGTATCGCTGTAGTGGCTGCCATGGGACCCACGAACTTAGGGGGCCCGGCGGGTCCCTGACGCTTTTTTTTTTTTTTCAATAGGCCGTTACCTGTTGGAATAATCCAACAGGCCCTATATACTTACCGATCCCCATTCCTGCTCACAGCCACCTCTGCTTCCCCTTCTGCCCTCCAGGGTACCCAGCAACGTGATATGGGTTGCATGGAGCTCCCTGGAGGGCAGAAGGAGAAGCGGAGGTGGCCGTGAGCAGGAGCGGGGATCAGTAAAGTAAGGCACTGCGGCAAAAGTATTTGTTGGGGATGAAGCCAAACAAATACTGCTATCATTATACTAGGGGGTCTCTTTAGACCCCCAAGTATAATGATTGGAGGCCCAGGGGAGGTGAGCAAAAATATAAACCAGTGTCACTTTCCTTTTCTGGGCTCAGATGCATCTCCATGCTATTTTCAGGCCCCTATAGTGACGTCACAGACATCACGTGTCAGGCTGGTGTCGCAATGCATAATGACACCAGCATAACCCACGTCTGTGACGTCATTCAGGAGGGCTTAAAATAGCAGGGAGTCGTACTGGAGCCTAGGAGAGGTGAGTAACACTGTTTTTTTATGTTTGTCACCAACCCTGGGCCTCTGATCATTATATTCTGGGGTCAGAAAAGATGGCACATTATACTGTGTGCAGGGGCCGCTATGGGACATTATACTGTGTGGAGGGGCCACTATGGGTCATTATAGTGCATGGAGGGGCTCGCTATGGGACATAATACTGTGTAGAGGGGATGCCATACTGTGTGGAGACCACTTTGGGACATTATAGTGTGTGTAAATGGGGCGTTATACTTTGTGGAGGCCAGGAAAGGGGGCACTATGTCATGGGGGAGCTCAAGTCAACGACTGTATAACAATGACAATGTGCAAGTGCTATGTGTAGATGTGGCCTACCTACCAGGAATAACTTGGGGAGGAGTAGGAGAACAGCCTTGCTCAATTCCCCTGCCACAGTCAAGTCTATTTTTCCAAATGAAAGATTGATGCATTTTCATGTTAGTACGTAGAAATATCATTTTTACATTTGTTCCTGCACGGCCATGGCTAAGTTTCTGTTTGCAGATCTATTCTATTTATCGTTTGGCAATGTACAAAAAAATTCCCACATGTGAGATTACCGCGGAAATAAGTCTACTACTACCAGTGCCGCACCCTCACCCTGCGAGATGACCTTAGGTTTCCCTGGGTGGGATTTTTGGATGTTGGGCCTGCACAACGACTGGAATCGTTACTACCACCACTGTCTTCACCCTCTTTATGTGATGTCACCTTATTACCCTGACCCAGCTGCTAGGTTCTATCCGCAAAAGAAGCTTCATCGGCAATGCCATCATCATCATCTTCCCTGCTTTTTTCTAACACATCATCATGGCCATGCACACCCTCAGAATTTCCACCTTCAGATATCCCCCTAGCTCCCCTACCAGAACGACTACCAGTAGTAGTAGAACCACACTATCATATCTTCCTCTGCTTGCACACAATGCTGACTGTTGTCATCCAACTGCTCTGAAAGAGGAGGACTGCTCTGACTAGGAGAAATAAATTGCTCAGCAGGTGCTACATCACTACAAGGGATCTGTGTCAGTGACGAATATGAAGGAGACACAATTGACAGTCCAGAAAGGCCCCATGGTATGTGTTATGGAGGAGAAAGAAAAACGCACAGAATCCTGATTGAAGATTACATCACACTTGGATGCAATTTCCCCCGTGACTGAAATGAGCCAGCTAAATAATCAAAAACTTAATCAACATTCTCAGGAAATACAACAATCCTGAAGCTACTGCTGGGGACACCAAAACCAGAAGCAGTGCATAGAGAGAAATTCTTAAAATATTTTGTTCAGATTACATTTCACGGTTCACTGTCAGAAGGGCGTTCCTAACAGTCTAGCGGTGCTGTGAGGAACGCCCTCCCTGACAGTATTCCTCCATAGCACTGTACTGGGGGGGCATTCCTTACTGCTCAGCGGGCGGTAAGGAACGCCCCCTCTCTCTGTCCTCATCCATAGCCGACTACTGTCAGAGGGGCGCGCTGTCAGCTTTCTAGCGGTATGTAAAACCGCATATACATGAGGACGTGAAAGGTCCTCTTTAAGTTTTTATTATTTTGTAAGTCCACCTTTGGATTTCAACACTGCTTGAATCCTTCTGGGCATGCTCTCGATCAGATTTCTGATTCTGTAGAGAAATCTAATCCCAGGTCTCTTTTACACGTTCCTAATGTTGGTGCATATTGGTCACTCACTTGCATATGAATTTAGTTTTTTCTTCAATTCTACCCACAAGTGTTCAATTGGGTTGAGGTGTTGGGACTGTGTGGGCAGGGCTGGCATAGGGGGAGCAAACTGGGCAAATGCCCAGTCTGTCTCCAAAGGGGCCTGGGGATCCAAAGCACCAGACGTTTAGTTTATAAGGATGGGGGGGGGGAATAGTTCCCCTAGCTTTATTAACAATAGATCCTCCTTATATATACTGTATATATATATATATATATATATATATATATATATATATATATATATATATATATTGTGACAGCTTGGGGGAATTAAACTCAAATGGTGGCTTTTCCTGGTCCCAACAGCGGTGGTTCGTGGTACTGGGCGCCGGTGAGACAGCGTTCAGACGGTGCCAATTTAAAACAAAGTGGCTTTATTACAGCTTAAGGGCAACATAACAAAACAACAAACAAAACCTAGGCCGCCGTTAGGGCCCTAACTCACTTATAGAGCCCCTCACTAGCCTGACTCTTGCTCAGCTCTAGCAAAGAGTCTCTGTGGGACCCAGCCCTTCTGGACAGAGCCTATCTCTCTGTCCTAGCTGGTCCACTTGAGCAGCCGGACTAATGCTCCACTCAGCAAAAGTCCCCTGTGGACGCCAGCCCTCTGGCACAGAACGTCTATCTGTTCCGCTGGTCCACCACCTCCTGCTCCATGCAGGATACTCCAGCTTTCTGGAGTTGCACGCCACCCCCTCAAAGGTGTGGCTGAAGGTCTTTTCAGGGCTGGGCCTGGGTCGCTCCACAGCGTCCTCTGGCTCACATACCTACAATATATATATATATATATATATATATACATAGAGAGAGGAACTATTATTAACAAAGGGGCCTAATACTGTATATATATATGTATATACAATACAGACCAAAAGTTTGGACACACCTTCTCATTCCAAGAGTTTTTTGTATTTCCATGACTATAAAAATTGTAGATTCACATTGAAGGCATCAAAACTATGAATTAACACATGTGGAATTATATACTTAACAAAAAAGTGTGAAACAACTGAAAATATGTCTTATATTCTAGGTTCTTCAAAGTAGCCACCTTTTGCTTTGATTACTGCTTTGCACTCTCTTGGCATTCTCTTGATGAGCTTCAAGAGGTAGTCACCTGAAATGGCTTTCACTTCACAGGTGTGCCCTGTCAGGTTTAATAAGTGGAATTTCTTGCCTTATAAATGGGGTTGGGACCATCAGTTGTGTTGTTCAGAAGTCAGGTGGATACACAGCTGATAGTCCTACTGAATGGAGTGTTAGAATTTGTATTATGGTAAGAAAAAAGCAGCTAAGTAAAGAAAAACGAGTGGCCATCATTACTTTAAGAAATGAAGGTCAGTCAGTCCGAAAAATTGGAAAAACTTTGAAAGTGTCCCCAAGTGCAGTGGCCAAAACCATCAAGCGCTACAAAGAAACTGGCTCACATGAGGAAAGGAAGACCAAGAGTCACCTCTGCTGCGGAGGATAAGTTCATCCGAGTCACCAGCCTCAGCAATCGCAGGTTAACAGCAGCTCAGATTAGAGACCAGGTCAATGCCCCACAGAGTTCTAGCAGCAGACATATCTCTACTACAACTGTTTAGAGGAGACTGTGTGCAGCAGGCCTTCATGGTAAAATAGCTGCTAGGAAACCACTGTTAAGGACAGGCAACAAGCAGAAGAGACTTGTTTGGGCTAAAGAACACAAGGAATGGACATTAGACCTGTGGAAATCTGTGCTTTGGTCTGATGAGTCCAAATTTGAGATCTTTGGTTCCAACCACCGTGTCTTTGTGCGATGCAGAAAAGGTGAACGAATGGACTGTACATGCCTGGTTCCCACCGTGAAGCATGGAGGAGGAGGTGTGATGGTGTGGGGGTGCTTTGCTGGTGACACTGTTGAGGATTTATTCATAATTGAAGGAATACTGAACCAGCATGGTTACCACAGCATCTTGCAGCAGCATGCTATTCCATCCGGTTTGCGTTTAGGTGGACCATCATTTATTTTTCAACAGGACAATGACCCCAAACACACCTCTAGACTGTGTAAGGGCTATTTGACCAAGAAGGAGAGTGATGGGGTGCTACGCCAGTCGGTCACCGTATAGTGATAATATCGGTATACCTAAGTTGGGGGCCCACTTGGACATGTTCGCCCCCCTGTGCTGAACCCCTAGCTACGCCTCTGCTGATGACCTATCCACAGTGGTCCAACTGTTCTAGCAGCCTCCGGGTGCTGAAAACTGCTAGTGGACAGGATGCAGCACCGCTGTTATTCAAATAATAGGACTGGCACAGCAGTGCCATCCACTGTATAGTGGTGGTTCTGGGTAATTTCAGCACCACTCCTATTACTTGAATAGGAGTGGTGCTGCATCCTGTCCACTAGCAGTGTCTAGCACCCGGAAGCTGCTAGAACAGGTGATCTGTGTGGGGTTTGAGTGTTGAACCCCAACAGATCACATACTGATGTCCTCCCCTGTGAATAGGTTATCAGTATAAAAAAATCAATTTGGGGCCAGAAAAACCCTTGTTTATTAGGATAGAAGTCTGTGTAGTACGAAATTATTGTCTTTGCATCACTATGTACTGTAATGGTGATAGTCACAGTGTGGATAGTGGTAATAATTCTCCCCAGTATAGCAGTACACACATAGCAGTTTCACAACTACTGGATATATATGTTTACAATTTTGTTTTGTTTTCCTGATCTTTTAAGACTATATCAGTGCCGTTGGAAGTGCAGCACTGACTTCTGAAATGACTGAATATGACGGTGTTGGTATGGTATGTCAGGATTTGGGGCCCCGCTTTTAATTTTGCCCAGGTGCCACACTTTGTCTAAAACCATTTCTTTGCTAATCTTGACATATGCTTCTGGTCGCTGTCCTGCTGGAACACTGTTATCCTTTTCATACCCATAGTCCTCGAGTGTATAAAGTAACTCATCTTGTAGAATACTCACATATAGCTCAGCACTGAGACCACCATCGATCCTGATCAAGTATCCAACACATTTGTCTGTGAAACAACCCCATATCATCAGGCTTTCTCCACCAAACTTGACAGTTCCTTCAACTCCTTAATCGGTTAGACCCCTTTTCCCTTGTTTCTTACAGACGTTATTTCATATTCTTCCAAATGTCATTGCACTCACATGATGTAGTTTGGCAATTTTCTTGGCTGAGAGACAGCTATCAATGAGCTGGATGATGCTGTTTCTCTTTTCTTGGGAAATCTTCATGGCTGATCCTTGATTTGAACCAGTGACCTTTCACTTGGGAACAGAGGCGTAGATAGGGTCTCAGCACAGGGGGGGCAAAACATATCTGAGTGGGCCCCACACCCAGAGGGCCCCCCATACATGTTGACAACTTCAGAGGCACATCTTAACCATAGCAGTTATAATGCATTCCAAATGTGATGCATATGTTTCTAAATAAAGATGTAAGCACGTTGCACATTTGGAAGCCCAGATCATGGATCTAAATGAGCAAATTGCAAGACTGAGATCCATTGATAACTTGGAAAGGAGTTTGTTGCTCACAGAGCAGGAACTCGCTGGGGTAAGTGCAGAGGGGTATGGTAGCATGGAGGTGCAGGAACATGAGGCAGCTAGCTGGGTGACAGTTAGAAAGCAGCGGGGTAGAGGGAAGACTGCCAGGGAGGATAGTCCTGAACTGGCACACCCCAACAATTTTGCTAAATTGGCAGATGAGGGGGATGTTAGTACAGGGGTAACACTGCTGCAGCAAGACACTTCCTCTGACCGCCAGGGGAATGTCTGCTCCAGTAAGAAGGGGGATTGGAGTGCAGAGAAGCCTAGACATGTGCTGGTAGTGGGGGATTCAATTATTAGGGGAATAGACAAGGAAATCTGTCACAAAGACCGGAATCATCATACGGTGTGTTGCCTTCCTGGCGCTCGAGTTCAACACATCGCAGATCGGGTTGATAGATTACTGGGTGGGGCTAGTGTGGATCCAGAGGTCATGGTACACGTTGGCACAAATGACAAAGCTAGTGGTAGATGGAAGGTCCTTAAAAATGATTTCAGGGATCTAGGGAGAAAGTTGAAGGCAGCAGAAATACTACCTGTACTGTGAGCCACACAGGAAAGGCAGCGGGAGATTAGGGAGGTAAACAAGTGGCTTAAGAGCTGGTGTAGGAAGGAGGGGGTTTGGGTTCCTGGAGAACTGGGCCGACTTTGCTGTGGGCTACGGGTTCTATGGTAGGGATGGCTTCATCTCTATGGGGAGGGTGCAGCTGTGCTGGGGGAGAAGATGGCTAGACGGTTGGAGGAGTGTTTAAACTAGGGAATGGGGGGGAGGGTAACAGATGTAGAGGGAATGATAGTGTAGAAATGGAAAGAGGGCTAAATAGTGTAACTGGTGGTGCAGCGGGGGGTGGAGTTAGAACAGTCAGTAGGCAGTGGAAGAGTAGGGATAATGATAAATCCTTGAAATGTATGTATACTAACGCCAGAAGTCTCACTAACAAGATGGAGGAACTGGAAGTGATAATGTTGGAAGAGAAATATGACATGGTGGGGATAAGTGAGACATGGCTGGACTCTAGCTATGACTGGGCTGTAAATATACAGGGGTACAGTATGTTTAGAAAGGAGCGTACCAATAGGAAAGGGGGAGGGGTTTGCTTATACGTAAAATCCTGCCTTAAGCCAGTTCTGTGTGAGGACATCTGGGAGGAAAATTAATATGTGGAGTCCTTATGGGTGGAAATTAAAGGAGGAACAAAGAATAATAAAATACTGATAGGGGTTTGTTATAAATCTCCAAATATAATGGAAGAAGCTGAAAATGTACTAATAAAACAAATTGATGAGGCCACAAAGCACAATAAAATCATTATTATGGGGGATTTCAACTACCCAGATATCAACTCGGAGGCAGAAACCTGCAGGTCCAACAAAGGGAACAGGTTTTTGTCAGTAATAAAAGACAATTACCTATCGCAACTAGTGCAGGAACCAACAAGAGGTGAGGCACTTTTAGACCTAATTTTAACAAATGAACCTGACACATTGTCAAAAGTGGAGGTTGGGGGTCATCTTGGTAATAGTGACCATAACATAATAAGTTTTCTTGTACACACTAAAAAAATGTTCAGTAGAGGGGGAACAAAAACACTAAACTTCAGGAAGGCCAATTTTAACCAGCTGAGAGAGGAGATTAGCAGCATAAACTCGGACAATGTCCTCAAAGTGACCGGAACACAAACAACATGGGACATTTTCAAAAGCCTTCTAAATAGGACCACTAAAAAACATATCCCTTATGGGAATAAGCGGGCCAGAAATCATAGAAAACCAATATGGCTAACTAAAATGGTAAGGAGTGCAATGAGGAATAAAAAGGAAGCATTTAAAGTGCTAAAAAAAGAAAGTAGTGACACAGCCTTAAACAACTATAAAGAGAAAAATAAATTGTGTAAAAGACAAATAAAAGAGGCAAAGATTGAGGCTGAGAGAAAAATTGCCAAGGAAAGTAAAAATAATCCAAAAGTATTCTTCAATTACATAAATAACAAGAGAATAAAAACTGACAATGTGGGCCCTCTCAAAAATAATCTGAGTGTAATGGTGGAGGAGGATGAGGAAAAAGCACAACTATTAAATGCCTTCTTCTCTACGGTGTTTACACAAGAAAATTCAATGGCCAGCAACATGATTAGGGGTAATGTTAACTCTCCATTAAATGTCACCTCTTTAACCCAGGAGGAAGTGCGGTGCCGCCTTCAAAACACTAAAATAGATAAATCACCAGGTCCAGATAGCATACACCCCTGAGTTCTGAGGGAATTATGCACGGTGATAGATAGACCCTTATATCTAATATTTAAGGATTCAGTAATGACTGGGTCTGTTCCACTTGATTAGCGTGTAGCAAATGTGGTGCCAATTTTCAAAAAGGGTTCTAAAAGTGAGCCTGGAAACTATAGGCCAGTAAGTTTGACTTCTGTGGTGGGTAAGATATTTGAGAGCTTTCTAAGAGATGCTATCCTGGAGTACCTCAATGTAAATAATCTTATCACACCCAATCAGCATGGTTTTATGAGGATCGATCCTGTCAGACTAATCTGATCAGCTTCTATGAAGAGGTAAGTTCAAGACTGGACATGGGTAATGCAGTGGATGTGGTGTATCTGGACTTTTCAAAGGCTTTTGATACTGTACCACATAAAAGGTTGGTATGCAAAATGAGAATGTTGGGACTGGGGGAAAACATATGCATTTGGGTTCGCAACTGGCTCACTGATAGGAAACAGAGGGTGCTTATTAATGGTAAATATTCAGACTGGGTAACAGTCACCAGTGGAGTGCCACAGGGGTCAGTATTGGGCCCTCTCCTGTTTAATATCTTTATTAATGACCTGGTAGACGATTTGCAAAGCAGGGTGTCCATATTTGCAGATAATCAAAAATGAGGAGGATAATAGAGTATTACAAGGGGATCCAAGGAAGCTGGAAGCATGGGCTGAGACTTGGCAAATTAAGTTTAATATTGACAAATGTAAGGTTATGCATTTTGGACGACGAAATAAAATATATGATTATGTACTTAATAGTAAATTACTGGGTAAAACTGCCAATGAAAAAGACTTGGGGATTGTGGTGGACAATAAGCTTACCTTTAGTGACCAGTGCCAGGCAGCGGCTGCCAAGACAAATAAAATGATGGGATGCATCAAAAGAGGTATAGATTCTCATGACAAGAACATAGTTATGCTTCTATACAAGTCACTAGTACGGCCACACTTAGACTATTGTGCACAATTCTGAGCCCCAGTATACAAGAAAGACAAAATCGAACTAGAAAGAGTGCAAAGAAGGGAAACCAAAATTATTAGGGGAATGGGTGGATTGGAGTACAACGATAGATTAACAAATTTGGGGTTATTCAGTTTAGAGAAAAGACGTCTACGGGGAGATCTTATAACAATGTACAAAAACATGAAGGGACAGCACAAAAAACTTTCTAACGATCATTTTACTCCTAGGCCAGTGACAGTGACAAGGGGACATCCTCTACGACTAAAGTAGAGAAAGTTTCACCAGCAACATAGAAGAGGATTCTTTACAGTAAGAACAACAAGGCTATGGAACTCTCTGCCCCAGGAAGTGGTGATGGTGGATTCATTGAACAAGTTCAAATAGGGCCTGGATGCCTTTCTCGAACAGAACAACATTATGGGTTGTGGGTTTTAGATTTTAAGGGCATGTTGAACCAGGGTTTTATACTGATTGCCAGATTGGAGTCAGGAGGCAATTGGCATAAGCCTCATGGATTTTTTTTTGCCTTCCTCTGGATCAACACTGTAGGGGACTGTAGGGTTATAGGTTGGACTTGATGGACTGATGTCTTCATCCAACCTCATCTACTATGTAACTATGTAACTATGTAACCTCTTAAGATTTGTTTCGTCCTGTGTTCAGATTAAGTAATCCACCAGTTGGGTCCATGTTTATTTAAATATCTACCACTTCTTTTACTCTGCCCCTGTAATGGTGCAGAACAATGGGAGTCTTGTATAGATGTGAACATAGCCTTATTTGCTATTTTAGAGAGTTTATTGCTCATAAACAGACTTTTAATTTACCCCTTAAGGATTCAGCATTTTTTTGTTTTTTTTACTCCCTGCTTTACAAAAGTCATACTTTTTTTTTTTTTTCCGTTCACAAAGACGTATGATGACTTATTTTTTGTGAGACAAATTGTACTTCATAACAGCATAATTTAAGATTCTGTGCAATGTACTGGGAAGCTGGAAAAATTTAGAATGGAGTGGAACTGAAGAAAAATGCAATTGCTCCATTTTTTTAACAAGATTTTGTATTTGACCCCAGCATCTGAGGGGTCAAGTGACCACAATCAGAGATGGCTCTGCTTCGTAAAAAAACAGAGACCTGACAGCTATGGTGCCCACTCAGCATCCGGGTTGTGTCACTATACACACTGAGGCTACGTTCAAATCTGCGCTAGATAGTATCCTTCCAGCGCAGATCTGTCAGAAAGTGGCACACAAAAAATGTTCTACAAGCCAAACTTTTTTGTCTTGTGATTTAAGTCCAAAAAATGGACAACTGACGGACCCCATCCCAACCATGTCCATCATTTCAAGGATCTGTTGCTGTCTGTTTTTCCCATGATGGACCAGAAGAACGGATAGGACAATGCAGTTTGTGAATGTAGAGTTATCCCTTAACATGTAGGTAGGGGATAAGTGTCAGATTGCCTTGGGTGCGACTGCTGGGACCCCAGTGATAAGAAGAAGGTGGAACAGTCTCTCTGATACAAATGAACTTCACACTCTTCACAAAGTCACAACAGAGAGGCACTTTGCTGCCATTCATTCTATGCCGTAGTTCCAGGCAACATGTCGGTTTGACTAAGGTCCATGACTGAAACGTCAGTGAAACTGTCAAACACCTAATAAAAGTCATTTATTAGCATCTGACGCAAGAGTGTGAAGTTCATTTCTGCTAGTACATCACTTACAGACCCTACTATGAAGTGCTGCTGTTATCTTCTATCAGAGAGTTCCCCTGAATCTTCCCTGTGAACTAAGCACTTGCATGACTGTCACTCCATTCACTTGTATGGGGTTTGCCAGAACTGCAGTGTCCAGCAGCCCCATAGAGGTGAATGGAATTTCCAGCCACGCAAGTGCATAGGGGATAGGGGATAGGCATGTATAGTGACACAATCCCTTTAAAGACCCGCTCTGCACCTTACATGTAATCCACAGAGCGGGAAGAGGTTAAATACTTTATCCACTGTACATTAAAGGGGTTGTCCAGATCTGTCTAGGCCTGTTTCATGAGTTTTCTTTTTTTTTAAATTCTCTTGAAGCATGGTTGAAAAGCAATGTCTGACTTTCATTTGTTCATTTTCATAGAATTTTTATATATTATTACTTTTGTCAGATACAAGTTATTTCTGTGACCATTGTGGGTTTTTCTTTCATTAAACGAGGGGTACCAACAATTTTGTCCAAATGTGTAGGTCAGGTCCCAAAACTGAACCCCCACTTTTTGACTGATGTGGCCCCCGAAAGGAACTCTGCTCCTATTCAAGTGAATGGGAGCAGGGTTGTAGTTCCAGGCGCCACCACTACACTGTAAGGAGGGTCGCACACTGCATACAGATTCGTACACTGTAGCGGTGCGCCTGGAACTGCAACTCTGCTCCCATTCACTTGAATAAGAGCAGAGCTCCTTTCGGGGGCCACACCAGTCAAAAAGTGGGGGTTCAGTTTTGAGACCTGACCTATCTGATACTGATGACCTATCCTGTGGATAGGTCACCACTATCAAATATCTTCAGAACTGTACAACGCCTTTAACAGTGTGCTGCAAAGGGACAAGGTCACACAATAAAGCCTAATAGACTAGTAGTGACCACTTGTGAAGCTAGAGCCTGGCCTAGAAGGATCCTGTTGTGAAGGACAGCTGCAGAACGACCTGTTGCTGCTTCCTGCAAAATCAGCTAGTACATGGAACACAGGCAGGGACCAGGGGGAGGAGCTTGGCCTGCATGTGAGACGCTCTGCTCTGATCAGCTGCTGGTACCTTTCCCAGCTCAGCCTCAGTCAGCCAACAACTACTGAGGGTTAGCAGGGTGCCAGTGCTGTGAAAGTCTGCGATGTGCTGCTGCTCAAAGCCACTCAGTGCTCCATATCTTGGTCTGTTTCCTCAATGGATTAATACGGCCTGCTCAGCTAGTAGCAGCCCAGTGAGGAACCAGCTCCCCATCGGAACACTGAGCGGCACTTACTGATGTAATTTACGGTTAGTGGGGGGCCCTCACCTTCTCAGTGGGCCGGGGACGCCGCCCTCCCTGCCCCCCATCCCCCCGCTAGCTACGCCTCTGCTTGGGAATCATGCTAATAACACACTGAGCTATTAGGGAATGTGATAACAGGTTGTAATTTGTAGTATACAAGAAGAAAAAAATTTTTTCCACCACCAGAAGAATCTGCATAACTAATCATATGCTAAATAGTTGCAAGTCACATTTATGCATGAGATAGTCAAGATGATTGTCTATAAAATGATGGTAGTCTCATGTTCGAAACTAAAGTGGATGGTGAGATATGGAGCCTGAAAGTCAAAAGTTCTAAACATTGATACAGTTTTGCTTGTCAGTGTATAACAGATTTTATTTTTTTTTTTAATTTGGCTAAAAGGCTGTCAGATGTTGCTATCACGTGATGTGTGAATCACTGCATACATAACGTTGTCTGTTCTGTATTTTCTGGTCAAGCACGCTTTGGCGGCCATTTGCTCGTACTGCCGCCATTTTTGTTCATTCAAAGTGAATCACCATTTGCTTGGTTTTGTTAAAAACCGAACAATATTGAATTTTTGGGATAACCCAGTGTGTTACAAACTGATACATACAGGAATAACTGGTAGGAGAATCCGGGTTCTTTTCTTGCACCGGGCCATATGGTAGCCGGGGCTCCTTTGAGTTTGCTGCAATAAATCATCGGCGTCTGGAGGACACCGCTGAGTTGAAGCCAGTGACGAAGTAGGGAGCTGTCCGCTCCCAGCTTCACCTCCCGGCCGGTGTCTTTGCTCTCGCTGTGCTGGGAGCAGGAGGCGCGATGTAGTGACATCACTTACATCGCGCCTGTTAATCCTTAAAGACTCCGGGACCAGAAAGAGGACTGAATGGCGGAACGGGAAAGGTGAGTATTAAGGTTTGTTTTTTTCTTTAAAGTATACAGTTGGGTTTATGATACTGTGGGGTCAACCTGAGGGGTGAGGGGACATGATACTGTGGGGGGAACCTGGGGGGTGGGGGGACATGAATCTGGGGGGTTAACCTATAGGGGGACATGAAAATGTGGGGGCAACCTGTGTGGGGGAACATAACACTAAGGGAGCAACTTGATGGGGACATGAAAGTGGGGGGGAAACCTGGGGGGGCATGACACTGTGGGGCAATCTGGGGGGACATGACACTATGGGGGCAACCTGTGGGTGGGGGGACATGATACTGTGGGAGAAACTGGGGGGGACATGAAACTGTGGGGGGCAACCTGGGGGGACATGACAGTGTGGGGGGACATGATACTGTGGGGGCAACCTGGGAGATTGGTGGACATGATACTGTGGGGGCAACCTGAGGGGGACATGACAGTGTGGGGGCAACTTGGGGGGGGACACACGACACTGAGGGGGCAACCAGGAAGGGGACATTACAGTATGAGTGGCATTATATTGTATGGGGCCACTAGGGAGGCATTATACTGTGTGAGAACCACTAAGGGGCATTATACTATGTGGGGCCATTCAGGGGGCATTATAATTTGTGCAGGTTAAGTATTTCTAAGTGGTGGTGATGGGGGGGCACACTTATGAAACCTTTGCACAGAGCCCACCAATGTGTTAAAACGTCCCTGTGCCAGGTTGTTTGATTCAGACCAAATAGGTCTGAACCGAAAATGCTATTATCATATTCTGGGGTCTCTTCAGACCCGAAGTTTGATGATGGGAGGCCAAGGGGAGGTAAGCGAACATAATAAACTGTGTTACTTAGCGATCCTGCGCTCTAATGTGATTCTGTACTATCTTCGGCCCTCTTCAATGACCTCACATAGGTAAGCCCGGCGTCGTGACGCATAATGATGCTGGCGTAACCCACGTCTCTAACGTCATCGAAAAGAGCTGAAGACTGAGCAAGGAGAGACGCAGGGGCTTGAGAGAGGTAAGAAACATGTTTTTTTATGTTTGTCACCTCCCCTAGGCCTCCGATCATTATACTCGGGGGTCTGAAAAGAGGGGGCCGCTATGGGACATTGTACTGTGTAAAGGGGCCACTGTGGGACATCATAGTGTGTTTAAATGGTGCGTTATACTGGGTGGAGGCCAGGAAAGCGGGTGCTATGGTGGGACCCAAGTCAAAAGTATGCTACGGGGCCCAGTCTTTGCTAGTTATGTCCCTGTATATATTTATTATACCCTGTCTGTGTATATATTTATATATGTATCTGTGAGGGCCAACTCAGTTTCTGCATTGAGCATTTCCATTAATACAGAGGAAAATGTTCATTGCACTGTTACCAGTATCAGGCTCTGTTCACACAGTGGAATTTTGCAGCGGATTTTGCCCCCAAATCAGCTGCAGATTCTTCCCTCATTCTGCCTCCTATTGAGAATTAGTGCAGGACGCTGAAAAAAAAAAAAAGTGTCCTGCTTGATCTTGCCGCGGATTCTGCAGCTGATTCGGAGGCTGTGGATTGAGATTCCCCACTGGTTAGACCCATGTAACGTCTCTGCCTGTTCGGGTCTCGCCGCCACCCTCCGCTCGCACGATGTGGCGAAGGAGGTGTGTTTGGTTTGATTCCTTGCGTAGGTTTCTTGTTGCTCAGTCTGAACATGGTCCTAGTCAGTGTAATGGATTTCCGGCCACACCCGTGTTCTGAGCATTTCTTTCTGGACTGCATAGAGTTAATCTCTTCCTGGCCTGTGTGATTGACAGCCTGTGTACCTATCAGGTCTGGGGTTGGGCCCAGACTTTCTTTATACAGGATGTCACTTTCTCAGCAAGTTGCTGGTTATTGCTCTGACTTTGCCTGCTCTCTTTGTGCCCTTGATATTGACTGTACTATTTCTCTGACCTCTGGCTTGCCTTTTGACTATTCTCTTGGATTTTGATTCTGTACTGCATCGCTCGTTTGTTACCGACCCCTTGGCTTCCTGACCTCTCTTTTTGTCGTTTGTTTTGTCTTGTCCCGTTCTGTGTGTCACTTACCCATTATAGGGCTTGTCTTCTGGTTGTCCTTTTACCGTTTAGGGTAACTGAGGCAATAGGAAGGGACAGTGGCTGGGGTGAGATTAGGGCTCACTTGTCTCTGTCCTTCCTCCCAGACCCCTGCAGTAGTGTAGGGTATTGCTACGGTTGGCAAGACCCTAACAGCTGGATAAAAGAGGAGGGGCAGAAAGAGAAGAGATCAAGGTGGGAAACACCAGGTGAATAAAAAATGTTTGATTGGCCCACCAGTGTCTGTGGTTCTGCAAAAAGACCCTGAATTTAAGGCAGAAAAAATACTGGGTCCTACTAAAACTGGTTTATCTGGTGAGGGTCCGGTGGCCCCTCATAAAGGGGGGGTACTGTAACGTCTCTGTCTGTTCGGGTCTCGGCGCCACCCTCCGCTCGCACGCTGTGGCGAAGGAGGCGTGTTCGGTTTGATTCCTTGCGTAGGTTTCTTGTTGCTCAGTCTGAACATGGTCCTAGTCAGTGTAATGGATTTCCGGCCACACCCGTGTTCTGAGAATTTCTCTCTGGACTGCATAGAGTAAATCTCTTCCTGGCCTGTGTGATTGACAGCCTGCGTACCTATCAGGTCTGGGGCTAGGCCCAGACTTTCTTTATACAGGATGTCACTTTCTCAGCAAGTTGCCGGTTATTGCTCTGACTTTGCCTGCTCTCTTTGTGCCCTTGATATTGACTGTACTATTTCTCTGACCTCTGGCTTGCCTTTTGACTATTCTCTTGGATTTTGATTCTGTACTGCATCGCTCGTTTGTTACCGACCCCTTGGCTTCCTGACCTCTCTTTTTGTCGTTTGTTTTGTCTTGTCCTGTTCTGTGTGTCACTTACCCAGTATAGGGCTTGTCTTCTGGTTGTCCTTTTACCGTTTAGGGTAACTGAGGCAATAGGAAATGACAGTGGCTGGGGTGAGATTAGGGCTCACTTGTCTCTGTCCTTCCTCCCAGACCCCTGCAGTAGTGTAGGGTATTGCTACGGTTGGCAAAACCCTAACAACCCATTTATTTGGTCCTAATCAGCGGTGGAAAGCCGCAAGGGCATGCTGATGCTCTGCATTCACCACCGTGAGCCGGGAACAGGAAATAAAGAGGAGTCCAGGGCAGATGTTTGCCTAACATTCCTCTTTACTTTCTGATGTTTGAACAGGTTCTATCTACTTGTATGGAATGGACTGTATTACAGTCCACTCCAGTAGGTTCGCTTCAGCAAAAAAAACCACCCAATTTCGGTAGTTTTTTTGCTGCGGTGCGCATGGATTGCTCCACAAGGGGCCCACTGAGGCTCTGTCGCCCAAGGGCCCACACAAACCTGGAGTCGGCCCTGTATAAAGCCATTGTTTTTTGCAATATAATCACAATGTTTGTATAAAAAAACCACGGGCAAGCACCTTCCCCCAGAACATGGCTAATTTTTGTAGCATTTAAAATGTGTACAAGCTGGTGTCAGTGCAGTGTCTGGTAAAGCTAGCAGTTTGTATCCACTGTTTACAATGTGTTTTTCCATAGACTTACATGTCACTGTCACTTTGACATGATTTTGGCTGTTTGCCTTAGACAACTAGAAATGGGCAAGAATCTAGAGTCCTAGAATAGTCCTAATAATGTCATACACTATGTTTTAAGCTAATTTAAGCTGTAGTTATGTATTTCATACTTATTCGACCCAAAACAAATCCTTGTACAGAACCACTCTAAGCCAAAATGAAACAAAACTTCAGAGGTTCGCACATTTCTAGTACTGAGTAAAGGGTGTGTGTTTTAGTTTTTCCTTTTCAATAAATTAGCAAAGATTCTTACATTCTGTTTCACTTTGTCAGCATGGGACTGGAGTTTCGTTTAGTATTGGATTTGGGTGGCTAGGATCCAAGATTCGTTTTGGGTTCAAGTTTGGTACGAATCACACCTTATATAGAGGAATAACTTTGAAGCTCCTAGAATCTGGTATTACAAGAAAACTGAGATTCTCAGTTTTAATTTGCTGAGATTGCAGTACTACCTATAAAAGAACCTGAGATATCACAAGTTAAAAACATATGCGGTGACCAGATGGAAGGTAACGCTGCAGTTGGGATTGCGGGGGTGCAAACAGCGCAGACTTGTCACGGTCTCTGGGCACGAGGGTGCAGCGCTGGTGCTGTCCCACGTTACCACCACTGGTACCGGTGATGAGGGGGCTGCACAAATGTTGGTGGTGATTGTTCCCCCGGGGCGCTTCCCCTATACTGTGCCGACTGGTGGTGTTTGGGGCGCCCTGATGTTGTCGGTGCAGAGTCAGACACAGAAACGGTTGTAAAGTTGAACTTTTACTTCCATGGGTGTGGAGGCACAAATGCTTAAACAGTTTCTTCAATACAAAACAACGGGGTACGCCTGGTGACACAGCAAAGTCCTGAGGTGCAGGGTAGACTTAGTGAAAGGTGTTCCTAGCCCCTTATACTGCAGTGTTACAGCCCTAAGGTGCGTCTGGGCTCCTATTTGGCCCATAGGAGGATGCCCACCATGATACTAGTACATAATATTCCCCACTCACGTTATGTGGTCCTGATAGCTCAGAGTTTCGGGGTGCAATAGTCAGGGTGGCAGGATATTCCACAGGTCTGGCCTTGGCCCCTGGATCCTGTGATACTTGCTATGGAGCACGTGTTCCAGAATGTTCTCTCCACAGTCTCATGCTGACAAGATACTGATGCTTGACTTCCTTCAGGGCGATGGCTAGGCAGACAGGGGACAGGATCTTCTGAATAGCTGGAGTATGTCAGCTCTCCAACCTTCCTGGGCCTGTCTAGGACTTGAGATTCCTACACTAAACTCACTGCTTTCTTCACAGGACATCACACTTATCTCCTCACCTCCTCCTCCTAACACTCCAGACTTCTAACTCCTCACACGCAGGACCTTCCTGCAGGGGTGTTACCATGGGGACCCAGTGATCAGCTGACTCCTCCCCTTTTCCCAGGCGATGTCCTCCCTTTGGTTACTATTCAATCCTATGGGAGGTGTAATGCATGTGTGAGGCTCACTAGGTGGCGCTGTGTTGTGTGAGACTCAGGACCCCCTGCTATGTCACACAGGCTATGAAGCAACAGGAAATAATACAATGCACAGAGATCACCCTCAGCCCAGCCATAGCCAGCTCTGGGATGCCACATACTCCCCCTCTTTCACTGAGCCGACCTCGGCGACGGGCTGGGGTGAAGGTGAGAAATGTAACATAACATTAATAAATACGAATAAAGTGCAAATGTCACTAACAGTTTAGAAAAATATAATACTTAGAAACTTGAGGTAAGACCTCCCGGCATAGTCCTGGAATGTCCATGAGAAGTCTGAAGGGTAACGGAAAGATAATTAAACTCAGACTTATGGAACCTTTTGGCGGTACCATCAGACAGTCCATATAGAAACAACAGTAGTGCAAATGGGTCCAGAGGCTCTCTGGCACAAATTTCGTGAGTGTCCATTATCATGAGAGTCTCTCTGAGAAATAATAAACAGTCCTTTCTGTAAGGAAGAGTAGGCACTCTAGCACGAATGTCCATACCGCAATGGGGTAACAGAATTTCCTTGGCTCGGTGAGCCAGGCACTATGGCTTGGATTGTTGCATATAAATGTAAATACTATATTACATGGCAAGATATTATATATATACTGTATATACACACAGGAAAAACATTAATGTAATCAGAGCAGGAATAACATATATACAGAAGCAGAGACAGTTAACCTCTTTTACCCAAGGACAGCCATGGCATCACTATAGCGTGTTGGAGGTATGCCTTTTGTGGTACGCTCAGAACGCCTAAGTGGAACGAGATTTGAATCAGGAACAGAGTCACTGAAATCAATTAAATCATCTGTCGAAGGGTTCTCTTGCACTATAGCAATTGGTGGATAACAGCTAAATGGTAGTAGTTTAGGCGCCCACATAAGCTCAGTTAACGTTGGGGGTCTCTCTTTCGCTTCAGAAGGTGACAAGATCTCTGTACTCGTTGTCTCAGCTGGGGGCACCTCTGTGGGTAGTCCTTCTTTAAGGCACAGCTTCAGACGGTTTCGGTGTACTACTTGGGGCTGTCTCCCAGGTTTAGAGATCTCATACACGTCGGATTCAGGATATGGTATGGAGATGACACTGTATGGTTCTTTCTCCCAGAATGGATCCAATTTCCCATTCCGATGGTTATTCCTTAACCATACACGGTCGCCAACTTTCAGGGGCGCTGCATGGGCGTGACGGTTGTAATCCTCCTGTTGTCTCCTACGAACCTCATCCATGCGCGTTTCAACTATCTCTTTAGCTTCCTCCATACGTCGGCGGTGTTCAACAACCCAGTCTGTTATGGGTAGTGGATTGATGATGTCAGGGACCTTCACACCAAGGGTTAAGTCTGAAGGAAGTTGACCTTGTCTTCCAAACATTAGATAAAATGGTGCGTATCCCGTAGATGTTTGGGGTGTGTTGTTGTAAATATAGGCCAAGTCCTTGATACGCTCAGGCCACTCAACACCAGGTGTAACTGCGGCTGTTCTTAGCATGCCGATGATCACTTGATTTGCCTTCTCGCACATACCATTCCCTTGAGGGTGATACGCTGTGGTTCGCAACTTCTTGCAGTCTTGGAACTGACACAGCTCACGGAACAATTGGGATTCAAACGCCGATCCACGGTCGGTGAGGATATGCTCAGGACAACCGTAATGGCGGACAAACTCTGCGTAGAAGGTCTCAGCCGTAGTTCTTGCTGTAAGATCTCTGACAGGCACGATGACAAGGAACTTGGAGTAATGATCCACCATTGTCAGAGCGTAGCTGTAGCCGGAACGTGTGGGACCCAACTTCACATGGTCCAGAGCAACAATTTCACACGGCTTTTGAGTCTTAATTGGATGTAGAGGGGCCTTCTGATCTCTTCGACCTTCCTTGGTGATACTACAGGCGGGACACTCTCGGCACCAACTCTCAATGTCACTCCTCATCCCAACCCAATAGAAGCGACGACGGATGGTAGCTTCGGTCTTTTGTACCCCGAAGTGACCGGATCTGTCATGATACGCCTCAAGTATCATCTGTGCGTCTCTTCTTGGTACGAGGATCTGATGAAGCCTTTCACCTGTGACAGGATCAAGAGTGTTTCTAAGTAGAAGACCTCGTTGGACAAACAGGCGCTTCCTCTGTCGCCAAAGGCGTTTTAATTCCACGTCATGAAGACCTCTCTTTACACGGGTTGGTATTCTTCCTGTAAGCAGGAAATCTGACAATTCTCCTAAAACTCTGCTCTCTTCTTGGAACGTTTTCCACAGAGATGGCTCCTGGAGGGATTCGGCAGCTGTTTTCGCCAGAGATTCTCCTTCTACAGGGACACCAATAGCAACCTGTTGGGCAAACTTGTTGTAGAAGGGTGGCATCTCCACCTCTTCCCAGATGTCTTCTCGGGGTGGTTCTTCTCCCACAGGCAACCTTGAGAGTGCATCAGCGTTAGCGTTGGACTTGCCACTGCGATACTTGACAGAGAACTTGTAATTCGCGAGTCTTGAGGCCCACCGTTGTTCAAGGGCTCCCAGTCGAGCAGTGTCCAGATGCGCCAACGGATTGTTATCTGTGTACACGGTAAAGGGTGTGGCAGCCAGGTAGTCTTTAAACTTCTCTGTCACGGCCCAGACAAGTGCCAGAAGTTCCAGTTTGAAAGAACTATAGTTCTGGTCGTTCTTCTCCGCGCCTCTCAGACTCCTGCTGGCGTAGGCGATGACTCGCTCTTTGTTGTCCTGAACCTGGGACAACACTGCACCCAAACCTTGGTGACTTGCATCTGTGTACAAGCGGAATGGCTGACTGTAGTCGGGATAGGCTAGAATTGGTGGTTGCGTCAGAAGTGCTTTAAGCGCTTGAAAGGCTTCCTCTTGACGCGCTGTCCAGTCTACCGGAAGCTTTCGGTTGTAGTTTTCTCTGGGACAACTGCGCAACAACTCATTCAGAGGCTCGGCTACTTGGGCGAAGTGTGGTATGAAACGCCGGTAGTAACCTGCGAATCCAAGGAAGCTTCGGACTTCTTTGACGGTAGTTGGTCTTCGCCAGTTCTGGACTGCAGTGATCTTTTCAGGATCAGGTTGGACGCCTTGCGCGCTCACGACATGCCCAAGGTAGTGAACTTGGGGTTTCAACAGGTAGCACTTGGAGGGCTTCAACTTTAGGCCGTGCTGTATAAGTACCTTGAATACCTCGGACAGGTGACGAAGGTGTTCTTGGTATGTCCGGGAGAATACAATAACATCGTCCAGGTACAGTAGCACACTCTGGAAATTCTCATGGCCGAGGCACCTCTCCATAAGCCGTTGGAATGTGGCTGGGGCATTACATAGCCCAAATGGCATACTATTGAATTCAAAGAGTCCCATCGGGGTCGTAAACGCAGTCTTTTCACGATCTTCAGGCGCCATAGGGACTTGCCAGTATCCACTGGTTAAGTCCAGGGTCGAGAAACAGGTAGCTGATCCCAAAGCCGTTAGAGATTCCTCAATCCGCGGCAATGGGTATGCGTCTTTGTGCGTGACGTTGTTGAGTTTACGATAGTCCACACAAAATCATAGGGTTCCGTCTTTCTTCTTGACAAGGACTAGCGGGGCTGCCCAGGGGCTGTTACTCTCCCGGATGACATCAGCATCTCGCATCTCTTGGATCAACTTTTTCACCGGTTGGTACATCGCTGGTGGTATTGGACGGTGACGCTCCTTGATTGGATGGTGGTTGCCAGTCAGAATGCGATGTTGTATGGTCGTGGTCTTACCAAAGTCCAATGGGTGTTTGCTGAATGCCTGTTGGTAACGCTTGGCCACATTGCGGACCCCATTGATGTGCTCTATAGGGGTATTGGCGTCTCCCACATTCAATTCATCCCACCAGGACTTCGTGGCTCCATTCTGAATGTTCTCAGCAGCTTGGGTGGAACGCTGTGTGGCGGTAGAATCACCAGAGAGAATGTCTTCTGGTGCTAACCGGTGTAGCAGGGCCACAGAGTGGAACTTGTGGAGGTTCACGGGAGCATCGCCCAAGTTGACTAAGCGGACAGGAACACGTCCATTGAAAACTGTGACAAGGCTGCGGGCAGCCATGACAAGTGGTTGGCCATCTACCTGTATGGGTTGTAGCAAGGCCTCGTAGTCCTGATTTTCTATGCCCGGACGGGCACGGCACCACACCATAGTTTCTGTTCCAGGCTGTAGGGTTACTGGACGGGTATCTTGGATCCGGACTCGACCAATTTCACCTTGTTTGTTGGTGAACTTGTGCTGGGCATTGAGTACACGAATGGCCCGCTGAATGTTCTGCTGGTCACTGGGAGAAGCTGTAAGGAGAGAGGCATGCAAGGCATCCAACACTTCTGCAAAGCAATGGCGTAAAACATTCATGCCTAATATTACAACTGCAAACCTATCATCCTCTACATCAGTTACAATTACACCCTGTCTAGGCAGTTTCAAGTCCCCAATCTGGATAGTGGGTTCCCAATAACCCTGCTGTGGTATGGGCTGTCCATTGCTGGCACACAGATTTATCCATGTGTCAGGTGTTCCATTCAACACACCTAAGTCCCAATGTTCAAGGAACATCTGCTTGCGCAGGGTTGTTACCTGAGATCCAGTGTCCACCAACGCTGTCAGAGGGACGCCGTTCACCCGGATTGTGATGTGTGGGCAGGCTGAGACGAAGCGTGACAATGGCACTGAAGATTCACCTGGGCCCTTCTTCTTTCCTCCCGAGGGGCGGCCCGCTGCCTCGGGGGTGGCCCGTTTAACTGAAAACACTGAGGCCTGGTGTGTCCATATCTATGGCAATAGGTACAGTATGGCCTCTCACTCTGCGGAGGTTTCACTGAAGACGGACGTCTGGGTGGCGACTCAGGTGAGATGTTGTGACTTAGCAAAGGATCACTGGACGATGAAGACGGCTGGGTCAGACGATCTAGACGGACGGTGATCTGTTCCATGGCACGGGTCAGATGATCCACTCGGGCCAGAAGGTCATCTCTGGAGTCTGCTGGTGTAGTCTGCGCAGTTTGGGCAGCAGGTGAGGTACCCAGAGGTAGTGACAGGACAACTGGAGCGATGCTTGTTGAGGGTCCAGGTGAGGGAGCACAGATGACTGGGCTCGGCTGGGGCTGCTCCTGTCCCAAGACCTGGATGGCAAGGGCCTTGAAGTCAGCAAACGTGATGCTGGGATGTTGTGCAGCAAGCATTCGCAACTGACTCTGGAGCAATGTGGTACCCGCCCCTTCTATGAAGCGGTCAAGCAAGATTTTATCAGAGTCCACATTTTCACAAGGATCCACTTGCACCACAGCTCTGAATGCCTCTTGGAGGGATAAAGCATAGTCCCGCAGGGTCTCACCAGGTAGTTGTCGTCTGGAAAAGAAGCGCATCTTTACCTCGGAGACAGATCACACATCAAAGTTCACCTGGAGTTTGTCCAGAATTTGCCCAGGGGTTCTTTTGTCAGAGGCAGGCCAGGATTTGACCTCCCTAGCTGCAGCACCCTCAAGCTGGCCCAGCAGGATCTGTATCTGCTGTTCTGTATTCAGAGGATAGAACTGGAAGAGAGACAGCATCTTCTCACGAAAGTCCCTGAGGGTATGCGCCTCCCCTTTGTAGTGCGGCAGCCATGGTGCGCCAGGGTAAAATGGCATGGAGAATGGTAGGCTGCTCGCCATGGGCACTGCTGGATCACTAGAAACAGATGGCACAATGTCACTTTGCTCAGTCATGTTGTTTGCAGGTATGATTGAAATTAGGTCGCCGTCTCTTTAAGAAACTCAACTGCTTGCTGGCAGGGAATGGAGACTACAACTTGGAATGCTGTAGCTATTAACAGAGTCACTGTGATGCAGGCTGACGGTGTGCTCCCCCTCTTTAATGGTGGCACTCCCCACGGACACGGTACACGGAAAACACTCGCTGGGGCCGTGGGAGGACTGAAGACAAGGACAGGGAGGCACAGTACTCACTGACAGCAACTGCAGCGTGGACCAGAGATCAGCGGTGCACAGCAGGGACGGTGATGCGGCACCGGAGAGTCAGAAATGGCGCTGGCACGTTCGCCTTTCACTTTCTTGTATGGGTGCGCTGGAGCATTGCGCTCAGCATTCTGGGCTCTCCTAAGATGGCGGCAGATGGGTCTCCTGGCCTCATGGGCAGTGCTAAAAATCTCCCGCACTTTTGCAAGGTACAGCTAACCCTTTGTGGGCGTTCTTACACAGCGATGTGGCGCAGCAAACAAGTCCTGGGCGTTTTAACTCTTCCAGGGCTGTAACACACTGAGAGGACAGTCTTTAGGGCTTGCTTCAGGGGTATAGGGCTCCCCCTCTTTGTGGCAAGCACTCTCAGGGAATAAACTTGATCTTAGCAAAGTCCACAATAAAGACCGATGCTCTGGAGACAATTTGGCGCACTTTTCGTGGCGACTTTCTCAAAATGGCACACACCCGTATCCTGTTCGTGACGCCAGTTTTTCTTGCGGTGACCAGATGGAAGGTAATGCTGCAGTTGGGATTGCGGGGTGCAAACAGCGCAGACTTGTCACGGTCTCTGGGCACGAGGGTGCAGCGCTGGTGCTGTCCCACGTTACCACCACTGGTACCGGTGATGAGGGGGCTGCACAAATGTTGGTGGTGATTGTTCCCCCGGGGCGCTTCCCCTATACTGTGCCGACTGGTGGTGTTTGGGGCGCCCTGATGTTGTCGGTGCAGAGTCAGACACAGAAACGGTTGTAAAGTTGAACTTTTACTTCCATGGGTGTGGAGGCACAAATGCTTAAACAGTTTCTTCAATACAAAACAACGGGGTACGCCTGGTGACACAGCAAAGTCCTGAGGTGCAGGGTAGACTTAGTGAAAGGTGTTCCTAGCCCCTTATACTGCAGTGTTACAGCCCTAAGGTGCGTCTGGGCTCCTATTTGGCCCATAGGAGGATGCCCACCATGATACTAGTACATAATATTCCCCACTCACGTTATGTGGTCCTGATAGCTCAGAGTTTCGGGGTGCAATAGTCAGGGTGGCAGGATATTCCACAGGTCTGGCCTTGGCCCCTGGATCCTGTGATACTTGCTATGGAGCACGTGTTCCAGAATGTTCTCTCCACAGTCTCATGCTGACAAGATACTGATGCTTGACTTCCTTCAGGGCGATGGCTAGGCAGACAGGGGACAGGATCTTCTGAATAGCTGGAGTATGTCAGCTCTCCAACCTTCCTGGGCCTGTCTAGGACTTGAGATTCCTACACTAAACTCACTGCTTTCTTCACAGGACATCACACTTATCTCCTCACCTCCTCCTCCTAACACTCCAGACTTCTAACTCCTCACACGCAGGACCTTCCTGCAGGGGTGTTACCATGGGGACCCAGTGATCAGCTGACTCCTCCCCTTTTCCCAGGCGATGTCCTCCCATTGGACATTTGGTTACTATTCAATCCTATGGGAGGTGTAATGCATGTGTGAGGCTCACTAGGTGGCGCTGTGTTGTGTGAGACTCAGGACCCCCTGCTATGTCACACAGGCTATGAAGCAACAGGAAATAATACAATGCACAGAGATCACCCTCAGCCCAGCCATAGCCAGCTCTGGGATGCCACACATAGTCGGGAATTTTAACTTTATATGCAGCAGTTCATGCTACTTCAATCTTGGCAGCATATAAAAGCTGAGAATCTCGGCTTTCTTGTGATGTCAGAACCAATTTTCTAGGTGGTATAAAATCAAAGATACAACCATTTGACGTGACCATCACCATTTTGGAAAATGCTTCAACTCTATATGCTGCATTGAGTACAGGTGAACGGGACAGACTCGGTGTGGCAATGCTTAGTGGCATTGGTAGTGAGAACTTTACACCATGTTTTCTATTAAAAGGAAGTTAGGTTAATGAATTCTATTACAAAAATGTTCACCACACCACAGCTTAACAATAAATAGAGAGTTATCCTTTAAGCCCTTCATATGAGGGTTAAGCATAACGCTTGAAGCAGAAGTAGTACTGTTTTCTGTTTTAATCTAAGTACTTGTTTGTGATTGCTAATGTGATCACTGAACGTCTTGTACTACTGTATACAGTCATATGAAAAAGTTTGGGCACCCCTATTAATCTTAATCATTTTTAGTTCTAAATATTTGGGTGTTTGCAACAGCCATTTCAATTTGATATATCTAATAACTGATGGACACAGTAATATTTCAGGATTGAAATGAGGTTTATTGTACTAACAGAAAATGTGCAATATGCATTAAACCAAAATTTGACCGGTGCAAAAGTATGGGCACCTCAACAGAAAAGTGACATTAATATTTAGTAGATCCTCCTTTTGCAAAAATAACAGCCTCTAGTCACTTCCTGTAGCTTTTAATCAGTTCCTGGATCCTGGATGAAGGTATTTTTGACCATTCCTCTTTACAAAACAATTCCAGTTCAGTTAAGTTTGATGGTCGCCGAGCATGGACAGCCCACTTCAAATTATCCCACAGATGTTCAATGATATTCAGGTCTGGGGACTGGGATGGCCATTACAGAACATTGTAATTGTTCCTCTGCATGAATGCCTGAGTAGATTTGGAGCTGTGTTTTGGATCATTGTCTTGCTGAAATATCCATCCCCGGCGTAACTTCAAATTCGTCACTGATTCTTGTACAATATTCTCAAGAATCTGCTGATACTGAGTTGAATCCATGCGACCCTCAACTTTAACAAGATTCCCGGTGCCAGCATTGGCCACACAGCCCCAAAGCATGATGGAACCTCCACCAAATTTTACAGTGGGTAGCAAGTGTTTTTCTTGGAATGCTGTGTTTTTTTGACGCCATGCATAACGCCTTTTTGTATGACCAAACAACTCAATCTTTGTTTCATCAGTCCACAGGACCTTCTTCCAAAATGAAGCTGGCTTATCCAAATGTGCTTTTGCATACCTCTGGCGACTCTGTTTGTGGCGTGCTTTCAGAAACGGCTTCTTTCGCATCACTCTCCCATACAGCTTCTCCTTGTGCAAAGTGTGCTGTATTGTTGACCGATGCACAGTGACATCATCTGCAGCAAGATGATGCTGCAGCTCTTTGGAGGTGGTCTGTGGATTGTCCTTGACTGTTCTCACCATTCTTCTTCTCTGCCTTTCTGATATTTTTCTTGGCCTGCCACTTCTGGGCTTAACAAGAACTGTCCCTGTGGTCTTCCATTTCCTTACTATGTTCCTCACAGTGGAAACTGACAGGTTAAATCTCTGAGACAACTTTTTGTATCCTTCCCCTGAACAACTATGTTGAACAATCTTTGTTTTCAGATCATTTGAGAGTTGTTTTGAGGAGCCCATGATGCCACTCTTCAGAGGAGATTCAAATTGGATACACCTGGCTATGAAGTTCAAAGCTCAGTGAGGTTACAAAACCAATTTTGTGCTTCAGTAAGTCAGTAAAAAGTAGTTAGGAGTATTCAAATCAATAAAATGATAAGGGTACCCAAATTTTTGCACCGGTCAAATTTTGGTTTAATGCATATTGCACATTTTCTGTTAGTCCAATAAACCTCATTTCAATCCTGAAATATTACTGTGTCCATCAGTTATTAGATATATCAAATTGAAATGGCTGTTGCAAACACCCAAATATTTAGAACTAAAAATGATTAAGATTAATAGGGGTGCCCAAACTTTTTCATATGACTGTATCTGTTTTGCAGTGTCTTGCTCTGCCATGATTATCTCTGATTACGATGAACACCTAATACAGGATCTTTTCGACCATTAAGGATGTGCTCTGTTTTTCCACAACCCATTCCAGCTTTACATTTTTTCACAAGCTTGTAATGCTATTTCATCTCTGATTTTTTTTTTTTTTTTGTGATTTGATCTGCACAGTGTTTGTTACATGCACAGAAATGAATCTAGCTTAATTGGGGCTGCTATTGCCACTGCAAAATGTAATTTCAGATCCACCGTGAGCCATTAACCCCTTAAGGACACAGCGTAAAAGTGCGTTATGGATGAGGCCTCATTTTTCAAAACTAACATGTGTCACTTTATATGGCAATAACTTTGAGAAGCTTTAACCACTTCAGTACCGGGCCAATTTCTGGTTCAGGACCAGACACATTTTTGTTTTTTTTGTATGTGCGGTTTTGAGGGCTGTAACATTTTTATCATATGCATTATTCAACTAATTTCAGCGTCTTTTTTCGGTGACTCACAAGGCTTTATTTTTATGCTGTTTTTATTTTTGCATGTGTTTTCATTTTTTTTTATATCTGGGAAAATATAAACAAAAGAGGAAGGAAAACGGCGAGATCGGGAGTGCCGATATCTATTATCTGCAGCCCGGGGGTCTGGCCAGTGACCCCAGGCTGCCTGGAGCCCCAAGTACCTGGTTGATCCTGCCGGGACCTCCAGGAAGTCAGTCTATGTGTCTGCATAGACTTACTTCCTGTATAGACTGCAATGCACGTGTGTGCTGTGTATTGCAGTCTATAGTACTGAACCAGCGATCAGTGTATCGCTGGTTCAGGTGTCCTTATAGGATAAGTAAAAAATTTTAAAAAAAAAGTTTAAAAAGAAAAATAAAGTGTGTACAAAAAATTTATAAATTTATAAAGCCCCAAAAATTCCCTTTTCCTATATAAAATGAATTATATAAAAAAAACTAAAAATTAATAAAAACAATACATATTTGGTATCGCCATGTCCGTAACCATCCGTACAATAAAACTGAAACCATATTTAACCTACACAGTGAAGGTCGGGGGGGAAAAAAAACGGAAAGAAAACGCCATGATTTTTCACCATCTCACCTTACAAAATATGCAATAAAAGTGATCAAAAAGTCATATGTACCCCAAAACAGTACCAATAAAAAGCACAGGTTGCCCTGCAAAAAATAAGCCCTCAACCAACTCTGTCAACCAAAAAATAAAAAAGTTACGCATCTCAGAAGATGGCAATGGTAAAATAATTGATTTATGTCCCCAAATGAGTTTGTTCTGCAGAATTAGTAGCGCATAAAAAAAAGAATATAAATGAGGTATCGCTGTAATCATACCGACCCACAGAATAAAGGTAACATATTACTTATGCTGTATGCTGCATGGCAAAAAATTTAAAGGGTAAAACGCAATGCCAGAATTGATGTTTTTTTTTTTGTAATCTACTAAAAAAGAAAGTTAATAAAGTTTATTCAATAAGTTATAGGCGCCCCAAAATGCTGTCATTACAAAATGCATCTCATCCTGCAAAAAACAGCACTCATATGGCTACATCATCAGAAAAATAAAGAAAAAAAGAAAATACTGCTTGTACAATGTGAAGACAAAAACCCCAAAATTGCCAAATCATTAGAACATAACTGGCTGCGGCAGGAAGGGAATGTATAATCTGTGAAAGCGTATATCAGAGTACAAACCAGATTTAGAGTTTATGAGGGAAAAGAAACCAGAAGTGACCCCCAGATCGACACCCCCAATAATAGGAACTACTGGGTAAATAGCACGGAATTTCGTATTCCCAATATACTCCACACAGCTTACATATTCACTGTTCACCATCCGCTGTGCATTCCCGGAATACTAATGCTCACTACACCCCCTGATAAATTCTTTGAGGGGTGCAGTTTTCAAAATGGGGTTACTCCTTAGGGGATTGCATATTTCAGGTACTTTAGAGGCTCTGCAAACATGACATGGCGTCCAGATACCAAACATCTAAATCTGCGCTCCAAAAGTTACATAGCGCTCCTTCACATCTGTGCCCTACTGTGTGCCCAAACTGCAGTTTATGCCCACATGTATGACACTGGTGTACCCAAGATAACGTACTTTATGTGATATGTGGGTATAAACTGTTGTTTGGGCACTACCAGACACAGAAGGGAAGGAGCGTTATTTGGTTTTTGGCATATAGATTTAGACAGTTTGGTTTTTGGACGCCATGACACTTTTGCAGAGCCCTGAAATGCCAGTAAAGTGGAATCCCCTGACATGTGACCCCATTTTGGAAACTACACCCCTGAAGGAATTTATATAGGGTGTGACAACTTGGGGAATTAGACTCAAATGGCGGCTTTTCCTGATCCCAACAGCAGTGGTTCATGGTACTGGGCGCCAGAAAGATAGCATTCAGACGGTCCAAGTATAAAATAAAAGTGGCTTTTATTCAGCTTAAACTGCAACGTAACAAAACAATAAACACCTAGGCCACAGTTAGGGCACTAACACCTCGAGCCCCTAACTAGCCTCTGGTTCACTTGAGCAGCCGGACTAATGCTCCACTCAGCAAAAGTCCCCTGTGGCCCCAGCCCCTCTGGCACAGACCGTCTATTTGTCCAACTGGTCCACCATTTCCTGCTCTGTGCAGGATACTCCAGTCCTCTGGAGTTACACGCCACCCCCTCAAAGGTGTGGCTGAAGGCCTTTTCAGGGCTGGGCCTGGGTCGCTCAACAGCGCCCTCTGTTTCACATACCTACATACCCTCCCCCTCAGCTCACTACCCATGGGGTGAGTTACAATGGGACAAGACATATGTCGCCGTCCCTCTTCAATGCTATACACTTGTCCAGTGTCTCTCCAGATGTCCCCATCTGGCGGTCTCAACCTCCAAGTTCCAGTCAGTCGAGCCTTCCATCTTCTCTTCACTTTAAACGCTATGCCAAGATCCTGGCCATTCTGCGCAAAGGCAAGCTCTACTCCATCACCTCCACAATTCGCCACACAGGGGATCACATCATTTTCATCACATTTTCCATCATAGTCTTCAGCCATCCCATTGCATGACTTTGATCCCTTTAGTGAATAGCCGTAAGAATCTTCTTCTTCTCCTATCACGAATCCACAGGAGCTCGGATACCAGCTAACACGTACTTCATGTACATCAATGTCTTTAGAGTATAAATATTTCACGGGTACCTTTTCTGTAACCTTCATCTCAAAGCAAACTTTGCCATCACCATCAAGGCTTAGAAGTTTAGGAGACATAGGCCGCTTGCTCTCCGCTTTGTTTGAGATACACAAGCTCTGTACCGCAATATCTTCTCCTTTTGCACAAGGGCCATACAGTACACCCTTACAAAATAGCTCACGCTGAACTACATTTTCTGGTATGTCTTTAACAACTGCCACATCATATATTGGAATGGTTTCTGTATAATGCGTCCGCACCTGTACGGCAGCCAGAGAACCACTTCCATACTCTAGTCTTATCTCCTCTCTCTCATACGCACAACTTTCGGGAGGCATGTTACGATTCTGTGATAGATTGCAAGAATTTTCATACCAACCCCTTTCTGACAGTACAGGAGCTGGTGACATTGTCATCTCAACATTCTCCAAGTTATTTTCATTCCCTGTGCTAACACCAGAGGACTGGGATACCAAGTTTTCAGCATCACAGTTTTCACTGTCAGTACCCAGATGCTTTTTGGTTACATGTTCTGGCTGCCTTAATGGCTCTGCTTTCTCTGCCTCTATGCTGGCAGCTTTCTCTAATTCTAAAACCTTCTGTAGCACACAAATCTCTGATTCCAGTTCCGGAACTTTCTTCACTACCACATTTTTCTGCACAGCCTCCATCTCAGTTTTTACTATTGCAACTTGCAGAACTTCCTCAATCTTCCTGACATCTTCTATGGCAGCAGATATAGATGCCATCTCTTTATCCACTATGCCTCCTAATTCTAGGATATTCTGCAATGTTCTTCTAACATTTGTCAGGTCAGCATCCTGGATAATATTTTCTGCTTCCCCCACTGTACCCTGAATTATATTGGATTGATCCTCCAACATCTTCTGATAAAGCTTCTGCTCATCTGCAGACTTTTTGTCAAGTCTTTCATTCAAGTCCCGTATCTCAGTGGCTCTCTTATCTTGCTCTTGGTTGAATAAAGACTCTATTTCTTGAATCACATTTTTCAGGGATAACAGCTCTGATTCTTTGGAGGTTAACAGGCTCTGCAGCGAGTCTCTCTCATCTTCTAGTGCTGCCAGCTTTGAAGATAGTGCAGATGCCGACTGTTCCGTATTGGATAAAGACTGCTGCAATCTATCCAATTCTTCTTTTTTAGATTCCACTTCGGTTTTTAACTGTTCAATCTGAGAAGTGCGCTCTTCCAACTTTATTTCTGACTCACGCTTCACCTGATCCATCTGAAACTCCAGCTGTTTCTTGATTTCCTCCTGCTTGTTCACTTGCACCTTTAATTTAGCAACAAGCATTTTTAGATCTACAATCTCAGCAGATAAATTAGACAGGTTTCCTTCAAACTGAATCCTCATGTCTTCTGTCTGGAGGTCCAATTCTCTCTTGGCCTTTTCCAGCATCTCATAAGCATTAGCTTTGTTCTCATACAATATCTGCACAGATTCCAGGTTTTTCTCTACTTCATCCTTGGAGCTAACCATATTCTCCATTTCAGTGCGCAGTTGCTTGTTGAGCCTCTCTAACTCGGCCTTCAATTCAAGGGCCTCTTCTAGGGAGCGAGCCAAGGCAAGAGCTTTGGTCTCTTTTCCACCAGCCTCTGCTTCAGCACGGTCACGTTCTTCTGCATATCTAGCAGAAAGAGTCTTCTCTTCCCCAAGCAGCTGATCAAACTTTTCCTGCTTCCTTTTCAAATTTGACACAATCCGATGTTGATGATCAAGATCTACACCTACATCTTCTAGTTCCTGCTGCAGTCTAATTTTCGTCTTCTCAAGTTTGTCATAAGCAGCAACCTTCTCCTCAAACCGTTGAGTTGTAGCTTCTAGCTCCTTTTGCAACTTTTCCTTTAGTTCTTCAACAGAGTCCAAGGATCCAATACTATCTTCCATTTTTTTCTTCATATCAGTCGCCTGAGCCTGTAGTGTTGAAATCTGCTTTGTCAAATCTCTTTTTGCTATCTCCTCTTCCTCTAGTTGCTCAAGGAAACCATTTTTCTCCTCTTCCATTTGTTTTAGTTTTGTACTAAGGTCAAGTTTCTGATGAATTTCTTCTTGCAAAAGTTCCTGAGTGTCCTGAAGCTGAGATTCTAGTGTAGACAACTCTTTGGAAAGTTTGATAAACTTGCTGTCTGCTTGAGAAAGAAGCCCTGTGACATTATCCAATTCCACCTGTAGTCTGTTTGCCTTGTCTAGCAGTTCTGCTTGAAACCTGTCCCCTTCTGTGACTTTTAGTTGCAGCTCTTGAAGTTGAGTCTCTACTTTTTTGTGACTCTCCTGTAAGGCTTGCACTTTCTGAGCATGGACAGACGACAGCTCCATCAATTCTTTGTCTTTATTTTGCACCAAAACCGACAATTTCTCCTTATCTTCACAAGATCCTGACAGCGCCCTCTCCAGGCTACATATTCTAGCTTTGAGTTCCCTTTCTCTTTGTTCCAGAACTCCAGCTCTGTTCCGCCATTCGTTGACTTCACTATTTAGGCGAACCTGCTTTAGTGCATGTAAGTTTTGCTCTGACTGCAATGTCTGCACCACAGATTCTAAATCACTCTCTTGGTCAGAGACATGCTTCCTCAGCTCTGCAATTTCATTTTCTTTGTCAATTAATGCAGCCAAAAGTTTTTCACACTTCCTCACTTGGTCATCCAGACATTCTGACTGACTCTGCAAAAATTCACATCTCTCACGTTTAGCAGTTTCAAGGTCATCTCTTAATTTTTCAATGACACTCTCTTTGGCAATGGAGTTTTGGACATGCTGCTCCTTTAAATCCTGCAATTGCTTCTCAAGCACTTGCTTTTGCTCTACACTCTGTACAACTTTATTAGATAGAGCACATTTCATTTCAGCAAACTCCTTCTTAGTGACACAGTCCATTCCAGGCAAACCCAGTACCACATTTTCACAATGACTAGGATATGAACTCTTTACAGTTTCAAGCTCTTTCTTTAACTTAAGGTTCTCTTTTTCTGATACCTCAAGTTGCCATTTCCAATCAGATATTTCATCTTCATAAATGAACCTGATGGTTTTAATCTCATCTTGAAGCTGCTGCACCATAATATTTTCATCTTTGGCGCTCTGATGCACTCAAGTATGAGACATAGTCATAGTCATACGGTCAGCAGGGACATATTCTTTCATAGAACAGAGGTGCTTTAGAAAAACTGAGTCACTCTCATGCAACAAGTTATCTCTACTTGCATTCCACCTAATCTGCTCCGGGTTTTGTGTCTCTCTGCATTCAGACTGCTGCACTAATAAACCTGTGCATAACTTCTCTGTTTTTTTACAAGCTGAAATTCTCTTTTTCTTGCCCATGGTTTACTAACAAGATTACACAATATTCCACAGCAACCTTGGGTTCAACCGGCAGCAACTTTTTGCTATCTTCTGCAGTCACATGTATTCAAACAGTTAACTTATGTGGCACTACAACAACCAGCATTTTCTTCTGTCTTCCACAGAAAACACCAAAATGGCACCATAGCCTTTCACATAGACTGTTTGCAATATCCAGCTTCTATACACATTGCTCACTTTCTTGCCATCAGCAAACACTTCACAGACTTCTGTGCCACAGTATACACAAAGTCCATTCCCTGGATTCCTCTTCCAGAGTTTTACTTTCACCAGGTTTTACAAACACCTTGCTATGTTGCAATTCACTCACCCCCTCCTGGGTTTCTTCAGTTGAAATCACAGATTTCTTCCAGCTGTAGGCCACAATGCACACTTTGCAGTACTGCAATCACAAACCACTTGTTTTCCAGGACTTGCGTGGATCTCTTTATGCGTGCGATTCTCCACCATATGTGACAACTTGGGGAATTAGACTCAAATGGCGGCTTTTCCTGGTCCCAACAGCGGTGGTTCATGGTACTTGGCGCCAGAAAGATAGCATTTAGACGGTCCAAGTATAAAATAAAAGTGGCTTTTATTCAGCTTAAACTGAAACGTAACAAAACAATAAACGCCTAGGCCACAGTTAGGGCACTAACTAACACCTCGAGCCCCTAACTAGCCTCTGGTTCACTTGAGCAGCCGGACTAATGCTCCACTCAGCAAAAGTCCCCTGTGGCCCCAGCCCCTCTGGCACAGACCGTCTATCTGTCCAACTGGTCCACCATTTCTTGCTCTGTGCAGGATACTCCAGTCCTCTGGAGTTACACGCCACCCCCTCAAAGGTGTGGCTGAAGTCCTTTTCAGGGCTGGGCCTGGGTCGCTCAACAGCGCCCTCTGGCTCACATACCTACAAGGGGTACAGTGAGCATTTTAACCCCCAAGTGTTGCATTAATTTAATTTCCAGAAATGAATACGAAGCTGATGGTGAAAGGTGAAAATGGCAATTTTTCCAGAAATATGTAATTTCAGTGCATAATATGTTGTGCCCGGCTTGTATCAGAGACAAACGCTCCAAAAGTTGTTGTGTCTGGGATACCCGCTTAACAGTTTTTAGAGTGTGTGCCTCTTCTGGGCACAACATTTTGGGCACTGAATTGGCCAAATTTCACGTTTCATTATCAGCTGCACATTCATTTCTGGAAATTAAATTAATGTAAGGCTCATGGGTTAATAATGCTCGCTACCCCACTTGAAAAATCCCTTCAAGTGTGTAGTTTCCAAAGTGGGGTGACATGTCTGCATATTCCACTTTACTGGCAAGTCAGTGGTTCTGCAAAAGTGGCATGACATCCGAAAACCAATATAGCACTCCTTCCTGTTTATACCCACATATGACATTGTCAAGTGCGTTATCATGGGTACACCAGTGTCATACATGTGGGCATAAACTGCTGTTTGTGCACACAGCCGGACTCACATCTGAATGAGCCCTATGTGCTTTTGGACCGCTAATTTAAATTGTTGGTTTTTGGACACCATGTCATATTGTAGAGCCCCTACAAAATGGGGTCACTTCTTGGGGAATTCCAATTTACTGGCACTTCCAGGGGTCTGCAAAAACAACATGGTGTCCAGAAAATCCCTCTAAATATATACCCCAAACGCTAAAAAGCGCAGTGCTCCTTCCCTTCTGAGCCCTGTTGTGTGCCCAAGCAGTAGTTTATGCCCACATACACAACTTCTTTGTAACCAGGATAGCCCACCTAATAGTTTTAGGAGTGTGTGTCTCTGATGAAACAAAGTGGGCACAACATATTGGGCACTGAAATAGGCATATTTCTTTATAAATTTCAATTTTCACTTTGTACATTCATTTTTCGGAAGCACTATTGGCCTCAAAATGATAACACCTCTTGAGAAATTCCTTGAGGGGTATAGTTTCTAAAATGGAGTTACTTTTAAGGGGTTTCCATTGTACTGGTATTTTAGGGGCCCTGCAAATGGGTCATGGCACCTGAAAACTATTCCAGCAAAATCTGCTCTCCAAAAGCCAAATAGCGCTCTTTCCATTCTGAGCTTCACCATGTACTCATACAACATTTTACGACCACATATGGGTATTCCTATATTTAGGAGAAATTGTGAAACAAACTGTGGGGTGCTTTTTCTTCTTTAAGGGGTATAGTTAGCATTTTGACTCCACAGTGATTCACAGTTTATATTAGCAATGGAACGTAAAAATTAAAAATTACTTTTTTTTCCAATAAACTGTCCATTTTTCCCCAAATTTTTCATTTTAACAAGCGGTTAAGAAATTCCTTGGGGGGTGTAGTTTCTAAAATAAGACCACTTTTTGGTGGTTTCCATTGAATTGGTACTTTACGGGCTCTGCAAATGCGACATGGCACCAGAAAATTATTCCAGCAAAGTCTGCCCTCCATAAGCCAAATAGTGCTCTTTCTATTCTGAGCACCCCCATGTACCCATACAGCAATTTATGACCACATATGGGGTACTCCCGTGTTCAGGAGAAATTGTGGAACTACCTGTGGTGTGTCTTTTCTCCTTTAACCCCTTGGGAAAATGAAAAGTGACCTTTTAGTAATTTTTCATTTAAACATCCCAATGTTAATAAAATCTGTGAAAAAGCTCTAGGGTCAAAATGCTGACTATACCCCTTGATAAATTCTGCCAGGGGTGTAGTTTCCAAAATGGGGTCACTTTTTATTGTTTTGGTACTTTAGGGGCTTTGCAAATGAGACATGGCGCCTGAATGCTATCCCAGCAAAATCTGCTTTCAGATGACCAGATGACCAGCGTCGCTCCTTCCCTTCTGTGCGCTGCCATTTGCCCAAACATCAGTGTACACCCACATGTGGGGTATTTCTGTGCGTGGAAGAAATTGCATAGCAAACTGTGAGATGCATTTTTTCCTTTAACTCCTTGTTAATGTGTTAATTTTAGGGCTAAATGAATGTATTTTTGAAAAAAAAATTAAATGTCTAAATTTCACCTCCATATTGTTTTAATTCCCGTGAAATGCTTAAAGGATTAACAAACTTCCCAAATGTTGTTTTGAATAATTTGGGGGGTGCAGTTTTGAAAATGGGGTGATTTATGGGGGTTTCTAATATATAGGCCTTTATAATCCCCTTCAGAACTAAAGTCGTCCCTAAAAAATTAGTTTGGGAAATTTTCTTGTAAATCTGGAAAATCGCTGTTACAATTGTAATTTGGGTGGTATGACTATCTGTCTGAAAAGCAGAGCATTTCACATTTTGAAAATTGCGATTTTTTTTCAAAATATCCATCACATTTCCTATTTTTTTTATAAATAAATACAAAAATATTGATCAATGTTTACCACTAACATGAAGTACAATGTATAATGAAAAAACAGTCTCAAAATCACTTGTGTAAGTTAAAGCGTCTCAAAGTTATTGCCATATAAAGTGACACATGTCAATTTTGAAAAATGAGGCCTGGTCATTAAGGTACTTTTAGGCTCGGTCCTTAAGAGGTTAATAAGGGCGTGTTATTGGCGTATTATTTATTTATTTATTTTTAATTAATTTATTTACATATTCTTTTTTTTTTTTACTGTTCTATTCATTTTTTTTTTACATTGTGTCCCCATAAGGTCATAATAGACCTTTGGGGACATCTGATCGTTTTTTGTTTTTTTTTTTTGCGGGGAGGCTGATTTTCCCTGTAACTGGGGCTGGTACATTTAGCTCCAGCTGCAGGAGGAATACAGCCTCCTGCAGTTTACTTATAGAGCTGATCTGGGTCCTGTAGGACCCAGCAGCTCTAACAGACTCTGATCCCAGCGGATCACGTGACCACTGGGTCAGAGGGGAGCCGCAACATGGCGGCGCCCATAGCGGTGTGTACAGCACTCCTTGAGCGCTGTATACACAGCGATCAGAAAGGCAGGGAAGGTAATAAACCTTCCCTGCCTTCTCTCTGGCAGCACCGGCTGAAGTTACAGCCGACTCCCCATTTCAGCAGCTGCACGATTTTGTGTAGCTGCTGAGTTCTGCTTGGACATACTTGTACATCCTTGCAGAACAAGGCAACCACCGGATGTATATACCCAATGGGCGGTCCGGAAGTGGTTAACTTACACAAGTGATTTTGGGACTGTTTTTTTGTAACACATTATACTTCATGTTAGGGGTAATCATTGATCAATATTTTTATATTGATAAAAAAAAAATAGGAAATTTGGAAAAAAATCACAATTTTCAAAATGTGAAATGCTCTGTTTTTCAGACAGTCATACCACCCAAATACATAAATAAATATTATCTACCATATCTCGGCTTTATATTGGCATCATCCTTTAATCGTCCTTTAATTTATTTTGGACGTTAGAAAGCTTACAAAGTGTGACAGCGATTTTCCAGATTTACAAGAAAATTTTCCAAACTAATTTTGTAGGAACCACCAGTTCTGAAGGGGATTATAAATATCTATAAATATATATATTAGAACCCCTCCATAAATCACCTAATTTTCAAAACTGCACCCTCAAATAATTCAAATCAGCATTTGGGAAGTTTGGTAACCCTTTAAGCATTTCACGATAATTAGAACAATATGGAGGTGAAATTTAGACATTTGATTTTTTTCAATAATACATTCATTTATCCCTAAAATTAACACATTCACAAAGGGTTAAAGGAGAAAATGCATCTCACAGTTTGTTATGCAATTTCTCTCAAACACAGAAATACCCCACATGTGTGTGTAAACTGATGTTTGAGCACATGGCAGCGCATGGAAGGGAAGGAGCAACACATAGCATTTGAAAAGCAGATTTCGCTGGAACAGTTTTCAGGTGCCATGTCTCATTTGCAGAGTCCCTAGAGTACCAATACAATGAAAACCCCCCAAAGCGATCCAGTTTTGGAAACCTCACCCATCACAGAACATATCAAGGGTTGTAGTGAGCATTTTGACCCCACAGCCGTGTCACAGATTTTATTAACATTGGGATGTGTAAATGAAAAATTACTAAAACGTCACTTTATCCCCAAAGTTTTCATTTTTAAAAGAGGTTAAAGAAGAAAAAACACAATTTGTTAAACAATTTCTCATAAACACAAAAATGACCCATATGTGGTCGTAAACTGATGTATGGGTTCAGGGCAGGGCTCAGAATGGAAAGAGCGCTATTTGGCTTTTGGAGGGCAGTTTTGCTGGAATAGTTTTCAGGTGCCATGTTGCATTTGCAGAGCCCCTTAAGTACCAGTACAATGGAAACCCCTGAAAAGCTACCCCATTTTAGAAACTACACCACTCAAAGAATTTTTCAAGGGTTATTATAATTTTGAGCCTAAGAGTGCTTCCGAAACATTAATATAGAAAGTGAAAATGTACATTTTTAAAGAAATGCAATTTCAGTGCCAATACGTTGTGCCATTTTGTGTTATCAGAGACATGCACTCCTAAAACTATTAAGTGGACTATCCCAGGTACAAAAATGTTATATATGTGGTTTCAAACTGCTGCTTGGGCACACAGCAGGTCTCAGAAATAAATGAGCACTGTGCTTCTTAGCTTTTGGAGTATAGATTTAGAAGGACTTTCTGGATGCCACATTGTTTTTGCAGAGCCCTGGAGGTGTCAGTAAATTGGAATTCCCAAAGAAGTGACTCCATTTTGTAGGGGCAATTTTAGGGTCTCTGCAAATGTGACATGGTGTCCAAAAACCAAAAATCGAAATCTGCGCTCCAAAAGCCACATAGCTCTCCTTCACTTCTGCGCCCTGATGTGTGCCCAAATGGCAGTTTATTCCCACATGTATGACACTGGTGTACCCAGGATAATGTACTTAACAATGCCATATGAGAGTGTAAACTTCTGTTTGGGCACACCCGGGCACAGAATGGAAGGAGCACTATTTTGGTTTTTGGAGTACAGTTTGGTTTTTGGACATCATGCCACTTTTGCAGAGCCCCTGAATTGCCAGTAAAGTGGAATCCGCAGACATGTGACCCCATTTTGGAAACTACACTCCTCAAGGGATTTAGCAAGTGGATCATTTTTAACCCTTGAGTGTGGCATTAATTTAATTTCCAGAAATGAATGTGCAGCTGATAATGAAAAGTGAAAATCTCAATTTTTCCAGAGATATGACATTTCAGTGCCCGATATGTTGCGTCCAGCTTGTGTCAGCAGAGAAACACACACTCCAAAAACTGTTAAGTATCCCTTTCACCATCAGCTGAGTATTCATTTCTGGAAAATAAATTAATTCAATACTTGGGGGTTAAAAATGCTCACTGTACCTCTGGATATATTCCTTCAGGTGTGTAGTTTCCAAAATGGGATCACATGTCAGGGAATTCCACTTTACTGGCATTTCAGGGCTCTGCAAAAGTGCAATGGGGTGCAAAAACCAAACTGTCTAAATCTGTACTCCAAAATCCAAAATAGCGCTCCTTCCTTTCTGTGCCCGGCTGTGCATAAATGGCTGTTTATACCCACATATGACATTAAGTACATTATCCTGGGTGCAACAGTGTCATAAATGTGGGCATAAAATGCAGTTTGGGCACACAGCAAGGCGCAGATGTGAAGGAGCGCTATGTGGCTTTTTGAGCACGGATTTAGATGTTTGGTATCTGGACGCCATGCCATGTTTGCAGAGCCTCTAAGGTACCAGAAAAGTGAAATCCCCTATGAAGGAACCCCATTTTGAAAAATGCGCCCCTCAAAGAATTTATAAAGGGGTGTAGTGAGCATTAGTATCTCAGATGTGAATGCACAGCAGAAGGTGAAAAGCGTATACATAAGCTGTACAGAGTACATTGTGAACACCAAATTCCCTATTTCCCCAGTAGCTACTATGATTTGGGGGGGGGGGTAACTCTGGGGTTCATTTCTAATGATTTGGCGATTTTTGGGGTTTTTGTCTACATATTGTGCAAGCTATATTTTTTTTTTTTCTGGTAATGTAGCCATATGAGGGCCTTTTTTTGTGTGGTACGAGATACATATTGTAATGACTCCATTTTTGGGTGCCTATAGCGTAATGACTAAATTTTATTAACTTTCTTGGTGGATTTAAAAAGAAAAAACAAAACAAAACAAAACATCAATTCTGGCATAGTTTTTTACTTTTTCAGTTTTTTGCCATTCAGCGTACATCATAAGTAACATGTTACCTTTATTCTGTGGGTCGGTACGATTATGGCGATACCTAATTTATATTGTTTTTTTTATGTGTTACTAATTTTGCAGAACAAAAATCCATTTGGGGACATAATTCAATTATTTTTGCATCACCATCTTCTGAGATGCTTAACATTTTTGAGGACTTCATTGAGGGCTTATTTTTTGTGGGACGACCTGTGCTTTTTTTTTTGGTACTGTTTTAGGGTACATATGACTTTTTGATCACTTTTTATAGCAGTTTTTGTAAGGCGAGATGGCCAAAAATCATTACTTCTGGCGTTTTTTTTCATTCTCTTTTTTTTTTTCACCCGTGGAGGTTTAAATAATGTTTCCTTTTTATTGTACAAATTGTTACGGACGCGGCATTACAATATATGTATTGTTTTTATTTATTTTTTATGGTTTTCTTTTATATAATTAATTTTATATAGGAAAGAGGCTTTTATTAATTTTTTTTAATACACTTTATTTTTTCCACTTTTTTTTTTTTCATTTTCTACATGTCCCACTAGAAGACCTGAACCAGTGATGCTCTGGTGTACACGTGTATTGCAGTGTACAGAGGAAGTCAGCCCATGCAGATGCATCTCGGGAGGATCAACCAGGTATTGGGGGCTCCTAGCAGTCTGGGATCACTGGCCAGATCCCATGCTGCAGAAAATACATAACGGCTTGCCGCGGGGGCTCCCAATAGGGGTAATCTACATGGCAGAACCCCTTGGATGCCGTGGTCAAACATTGGGTTAATGGAGCGGGTGTTAGCTGTCAGTTACAGCTAACACCCATTCTCAATGCCGCCCACTCAGATAGTGAGTGGCCAGCCAGTGATGTACTATTATGTCCTGGGCGCCTTGTACTTGGTATCGCTAAGGGGTTAAAGTGTAACTAAACTTTCAAATAGCTTTTGATTTTCTGGCAGTATTTGTGTTATTAAGAAATTTTGTAAGATATAAGTGTGTTTGTGTGTGTGTGTGTGTGTGTGTGTGTGTGATTAACAAACTTTGGCTCCATTCTGTGAGATTCTGTATTTCTTTAATCTTTCCCCTGCTTCTCACTGTGTACTGTGTTTAATTGGTTATGTACAAAACTACTACATGGGAAGCCATCATGGCTAGAGTGTCAGGACATAGGTGTATCTATAAAGATAAACCTATACAAGCTCACAAAATATTCAGCAAATGAAAGCCAGGAAAATTAAATAAAACTTAGCATGTAATGGGGCATATTAAAAATTATTTACAACTCCATCAGGATGAAAAAAAACACTTGCAATTGGACACAGTGTACCACTTACGCGTTTCAGGACATATAGTCCCTTAAGCATAGCATAGGAAACACTGAAAGGTATCGCCTTAAAAACGTTCAGGTGAAAAAAATAGTCACCTGAAGGGTAATTAATAAATACAATGAATAAACGTGTGTTGTGCAGAATCCAACTGTGAAAAAAGGATACGCGCAAGACAAAACAACACAAAAATTAAACATTCAGGCAATACACCTCATACGCTCAACATGAAAGAACCCCTTCACGCATTCTCACGTACATGTACGTGGGAGAATGTGGTTAGTTACCGCAGCCCCACGTACAGGTACGTGACGGTGATCGAGCGGGCTCAGAAGCAGAGCCCGTGCGATCACGGCGGGAGCCCGGCTGTATTTGACAGCCAGGCTCCCGCTGCAACAGCGGGGACGAGTGATAACACCGATCCCCGCTGTTTAACCCTTAAGATGCCGCGGTCAATAGTGACCGCGGCATTTTAAGTGTTTGCTAGTGGCACTGAGTGCCGCGGGCGGCATCGGGAGAGGGTGTTAGCTGTCAGTTACAGCTAACACCCTGCTCCTTAACCTCCGATCGGGGGTTTTTAACCCCTTGGATGCCATGGTCAAACATGACCGTGGCATCCAAGGGGTTCCACCATGTTGCCGCCCCCGGCACCCCCCGAGATCGGGGGGGTGCCGATAGCTATAATATGCAGTCCAGGGTCTGGCCAGTGACCCCAGGCTGCCTGAAGCCCCCACTACCTGGTTGATCCTGCCGGGACCTCTGGAAATCAGCCTATGTCTACATAGGCTGAATTCCTGTATAGACTGCAATACACGTGTATTGCAGTCTATAGTGCTGAATCAGCGATCAGACTATCGTTGGTTCAGGTGTCCTAGTGGGACATATAAAAAAAAGATAATATTTATTAACTTATTTGGGTGGTATGACTATCTGTTTGAAAAGCAGAGCATTTCACATTTTGAAAATTGCGATTTTTTTTCCAAATTTCCATCAAATTTCCTATTTTTTTATAAATAAATACAAAAATATTGATCAATGTTTACCACTAACATGAAGTACAATGTCTCACAAAAAAAACAGTCTCAAAATCACTTGTGCAAGTTAAAGCGTCTTAAAGTTATTGCCATATAAAGTGACATATGTCAGTTTTGAAAAATGAGGCCTGGTCTTTAACGCACTTTTGGGCTCAGACCTGAAGGGGTTAAACATGAGATGAAAATACGTGTAAAGATAAAAGCAAAAGCAAAAAATAAGAGAAAAGACCAAAAATTTAACACATTTTTCGCAAGCAGACTGAATGAGAGTTTCATGTGGTATGTTTTCAATTATCATGACGAAACACTATAACATGCTAATGATACATACCTATTGACATGGACAACCAAAAAAACTGATATTTCAAAATAAATGCTCATCAACTTACCAATATGATACAATATCCTCTGTTGAGTAAAATCTCTGAAGTTGTGGCAATAATTCCATATGTTCAATTGCAAAACTCACAAATAAATAGACCTGCGTTTATAGAAGCATGCCTCTACTGAGAGGCAACTTAAGTCATGGCAGTCCCATCCCATATCACTCTTTGGCAGAATAAATCTTTTTAAAATGATTTATCTTCCCATATTTTTATACATATTTCATACTTGTCCTATATTCTTGCCTAAACATTGTTTTGTCAATTGGACAGTATGATACACTGGTTTTACTGGAAACGAAGAGTGGCTAGGTTTGGCTATCCTATGTTACAGTCTCCTAAGTCCTGGGAGGGTATGGCAACTCCCTAAATGTATAACTATTATTCAGCTTCCCAGTTAGTATATTCCCATCGGTGGATAGATCTTGATTTGAGTAATGCTGCTACAGCGCTGATGGGTGTGCTCATTGGTGCCTATAAAAGTTTGGTAAACCTTCTCTATAGATATAAACCCTAATGTACCGAACTGCTACCAATCAGCACTGTAGCCCAAGTTTGGCAAATAGCTTACACTATGCTTAGGGGAAAATCTATCCCCTTGCAATCCCAGAGTACTCCCCTCTAACTGAATCCTCAATTGTCATACTTTCAGAACCTACCAGGGGTTGTGATATGGATGAGGGCTGGTGGGAAATTGCTTTGGTCAGCTTTTATCCACTGATACCAGTGTCCTCACATTCTCCAAATTTGTGTAGTGCCATGGGCCCCCACGGCATGCCTTCTTTCACTACCTTCAATTGAGACATGCCTTTAGAGTTGGGCTTCTCTAAAATGCAGAATCTCCTTGGGACCCATGACTTTCCCAAACCTTTAACACAGAACTACTATTTGCTTCAGTCTGGAGGTCCCTATCCTTATGACAGTGCTCTGCTTTGGTGTCAACAAGCTGACGGGTGAAAAGTGGACGGAGGTCGAGCTCTCCTTTTTTGACACTATGATGAGTTCTAGGGAATTTTTAATCCAGTCCCGCTTTCTCCACCGCATTTATAGTACTCCAGTTAGGCTATATAGAATGGGTGACTCTTCCTCTGCAAATTGTTTCCGATGTCTGCAAACTGGATACCTTTTTCAACTGTGTGGTCTTGCCCTAAGTTTTATCTCTTTTGGTTGGCAATTCTGTCTTTCCTTCAAAAGCACTTTAGTTTCCCCTGAATATTTACTCCCCAGGTTTACTTACTACTTATTATTAACAAATATGTTCTTTTTTATCAGTTGTACCTGAGTAGGAAATGCCCCTATGACAGATGACTGGAGATGTCTGAGACCACTACTTGATTGGATGTACCTATGGGTGGGGGAAGGGAGGGGGCATGGTATGCTACGAATGGTGGATTACTGGATGTTATTATTATTATTATTTTTGTGGCTGGTTCTTAACTCTCTATATATCATTGTATCTCCCCGGTCTTTTATTTTTGGAACTGTGTACATTGCCTTACACTTTGTATTGACTACCCTGTTGTCTTCCCATTTCCATTGTGCTACTGCAGTTGTTTTTGTTATAAGACCATTGAAAAGCAAAGATAAAACCTTAAAAAAAAAAAAAACTGCACAGGTGAGCTTGGGAACTCAAAAAAGGCCTAGACGTCCACAGAAGACAACAGTGGTGGATGATCGCAGAATCCTTTTCATAGTGAAGCAAAACCCCTTCACAACATCCACCCAAGTGAAGAACACTCTCCCAGAAGTAGATGTATCAGTATCTAAGTCTACCATAAAGTGAAGACTTCATGAGATATAAATACAGACGGGTAACCACAAGGAGCAAACCATCAATCAGCCTCAAAAGTATTAAGGCCAGATTATATTTTTGCAAAAAAACATCTAAAGTACCTAGCCCAGTTCTGGGACAGTATTGTTTGGACAGATGAAACTAAGATCAACCTATACCAGAATGACGGGAAGAAAGCATGGAATAGCTCATGATCCAAAGCACACCACATCCTCTGTAAAACATAGTGGAGGCAGTGTGATGGCATGGACATGCATGGCTTCCAATGCACTGGGTCACTAGTGTTTATTGATGATGTGACAGAAGACAGAAGCAGCCAGATGAATTCTGAAGTGTACTGGGATATACTTGTTGGAGATATGCAACAGCCAGCTTTGTCTCTATATTTGCTGGATTGACTGCAGTTCACATTTATGACACTAGATGTAGCTGTTACTAAATGTTTATCTGTAGACGCTCTGTACTTTGTTGTTTTTGATGCTGTTGATATACACATCCTGTATTTTCTGTGTGTGCTGTACTAGATCTGTTATTCACCATGTGAGGTGAACCTTCTCTTACTGCATTCATGTTTCACTAAAGTCTGTTCCTGTTATATACAAATGTCTATCTGGTTTTGACTCTGCCACATCCAGCAATCACACTATGCAACAGGTTATGGGCCCAGTGATCAAATGAAGCCCCAGTAACCGGATAAACTCCAGTAACCATAAGCGGCCTCAGCAGAGCGAAGTCCAGAACCGAAGACAGTGGGGCAGATGCAGAGATCAATATAAGGAAGCTTCCACAGAGACATCTGCTGTACAGAAGTAAGACTGTTCCTATATATAAAGGAGGGAGAATGGCCTGTATTTCAGAACCTAAACTATCAGTGGCCAAGCTGAACAAGGACATTTATCAGCTATGGAAATTTAAAATGGAAATGCTATTATCCAGGGATGACTTGTGGGAAGTTATCACTACAGAGAGACCACAAGATGATTATCAGGACTGGGACAGGAAAAACAGACAGGCACGGGCCACTATAAGCTTACTAGTAGAAGATGATCAGCTTATTCTCATACGCAGTGAAAATACAGTGAAAGGCATGTGGGATGTACTGAAAAGGCTGCATGAGAGATCCAGTCTAAACAGCAAGTTATTTCTGCTGAGGACACTACAAAATGAGGCTTAGCAGAGAGCAGGACATGCAAGAGCATATAAATGCCATGCTGGAAGTGTTCACGCAACTCAGATCAGTCAGTGAGAATATAACAGACAGTCACGCCGCAGCCATTTTATTATGCAGTTTACCTGACACATGCACTGCACTGATCAATGTGCTGGAGACATGGCCTGAGACAGATCTGACACTAACATTCGTAAAGACCAGGCTCATAGATGAGTGTCAGCGAAGAAAGGAGTTTTCACATGATTATACAGAAACTCACTCCAAGACAGCTCTTAAATCTACAGACACAAGGTCACACAGGAAGGAAACCAGAGTGTGCTTTAGATGCCACAGACAAGGACCCATAAAGAAAGACTGCACTATATGGAAAGCAGAGCAGATGAGGCAGCATCCCTCTTATACTAAGCAGAAAGTTAAAGCCACAATTTCTGATTCAAGTGAAGGGAAGTGGAATGCCACATTTAAAGTGACAGGCCACCATAAATTGCAAGGCTGTTGCATTGACTCTGGAGCAACCAGTCACATGACAAGTGATAGAAGTTTTTTCACAGAACTTGATCTGAATAGCAAACAGACTCTTTATCTCGCAGATGGGAGTAAAATATGTGCAGAAGGATATGGGCATGGAACCCTTGTATGCTCCAATGATGTGGACACAATTTAGCAATACCAGTAAAAGATGTACTTTATGTTCCTGATCTAGAAGGAGGACTCTTATCTGTGAAGCGTCTGACAAGGAAAAGACTCACTGTAAAATTCCAAGGTGACAAGTGTTCTATCCTAGAGGACAAGCAGATGACAGCAAGTGCCAAGTTGGATGATCATCTATATCACCTCAACACAGTGAAGGAGCAGGTGAGACTATGCACACATAAGCACAATGACTGTATACACGTGTGGCACAGGCGTTTAGGTCACAGACACCCAGAATGCATACAGGAACTACAAAAGAGGAATCTGACAAAGGATCTAACAGTATCCCCTTGTTCAGTTATTGTTAAATGTGAATGTTGCATCAAATCCAAAGCTACAAGAGCAACACTTCCTAAAGTAAGTCACAATAGAGCTTCAAGGCCTCTTGACCTAGTTCACAGTGATGTATGTGGTCCCCTAAACCCACCTACACCTGGAGGCAACAGGTACATAGTAACTTTCATAGATGACTATTCAAGATACACAGTCACTTACGTAATGCAACACAAGAGTGAAGTTTTCGACAAATTACAGGACTATTTAATAAGGGCAAGTAACAAATTTCAGAGAAAACCTCTCATACTTCGGAGTAACAATGGAGGTGAACTCACAGGACATAAAATACAAGAGTACTTAAAGCAGAATGGAATAGAGCATCAAAAGACAGTCCGCTACACACCAGAGCAAAACGGGGTGACTGAAAGAAAGAACAGAACTCTGACTGAAATGATCAGATGCATGCTGACAGACTCTGGATTACCACAAAAATATTGGGGTGAAGCAGCAATGACAGCCACTTATTTGCAAAACAGACTCTTCTCTAGAAAAATGGAGAAAACTCCATATGAACTGTGGCACAATGAAAAGCCGAGTGTAAAACATCTAAGAGTTTTTGGATGCAAGGCGTTCATCTACATTCCAGAAGAAAAACGCACCAAACTTCAAAACAGAGCATTTGAATGCGTCTTTGTTGGATACAGTGACAATGTTAAGGGTTACAGAATCCTAAATCCCAAAACTGACAAGATTACCATTAGCAACAGCATAACTTTTGTTGAAGATCTGAGAGACAATGTAATGACAACAGAGGAAGTAAGAACAGAAAAGAAAACTGACATTGATCAGCCAACATCTGTAACTTCCGAACAAACAGTTGAAGTGAGCACAGAATCCGTCAGTACTGAAGAACAGACACAACCAAGCTCACGCACAGAACCAAGATGCTCAATGAGAGAGAATAAAGGTAAACCACCTGTATGTTTCTCATACAAGGCAAGCACTGCTAGTTCTAATGAACCTGCAACTTGGGAAGACATATCTCAGCTTTCAGAAGGGGAAGCCAGTAAATGGATAAAGGCTGCAAAGGAATACATAAAATCCATGCATGACACTAAAACATGGATATTTACAGAACTACCACCTGGAAGGAAATCCATAGGTTGTAAATGGACTTTCAAAGTAAAATACAATGCAGATGGTACAGTGGAGCAATACAAAGCAAGACTCATAGCCAAGGGATATTCTCAAAAATATGGAGATGACTATGATGAGACATTTGCGCCAGTAGTCAAACATGCTACAATAAGAACTTTGGTGACAATAGCCACAATAAGGAAAATGCAAGTAAGACATTTTGATGTAAAAACAGCGTTTCTACATGGCGAGTTAGCAGAAGATATCTACATGGAACAACCACCAGGATTCAAAGATGAGCAAAGGCCAGACCTAGTATGCAAACTACAGAGGAGTATATATGGTCTAAAGCAGGGGTAGGCAACCTTTCTTGTTCGGCGTGCCGATTTTGATTAAAAAAATCAAAGTTGAGGTACTCGGAGTGCCGGTCAATAATTGTAAGTCTGATGACCCCTGCACACGGTATTATGTCACATAGCGGCCCCTGCACACAGTATTATGGTGATAATACTAGTGATAATTGCTATTACTATTATTTTAGCGTGTAACAGATATCACTAGAGAGGCGGGCGGCGTATTTTACTCTATAAAGATCAGGTATGGACAGGACAGAGACAGTGAAAAAATGTAAACTTTATTGGTGACTTTGTGCATGTGTTGTGTAAGTGTTTGGTGCGACACTTCTGGCGCTGCGACCTGGACGATGGTAAATATCTGGGTCACAGCGCCAATAACTTCCTGGTTATGTGATTAGGCTCAGAGGGGTGTTACATTATCCCTCTATGTGACTATCAGAGAGCAGATGTACAGTATGCTCTCTGATTGATAGGAGAGCAGATAACATGGACAGAAGTCCATGCTACCCCCCCCCCCATCTGCAGCTTATGCACAGACAATGATGAGTTATCATTGTCTCTGCAGTCTGCAGCTCCTCCTCCCCCTCCTTCCTTAGCTCTAAGATGCTGCCTGACACAGGAGGGGGGGGACACTTTTAGAGCCCCGTTTCTCAGGATCTATTAGGGCCACAAAGATGCAACTGGATTCATTTTAAAGATGAGAATCTCATCTTTAAAACGATACCAAGATCTCCATGATTGACCTTACACATTCAGAGCGATTCACTGTTAAAATGATGTCGGGAATTGAGATCTGCATTGGGATTTCAATGCAGAACATCGTTTTCACTAGCGAATCGCTCAGGATGTTTAAGGACGATCATGGTGTTCTTGGTATCATTTTAAAGAGGAGATTTTCATCTTTAAAATGAATCCAAGTGTTTCTTTATAGCTTTAACCAATCCTGAGCAATTCACTCAGGTACAGTAGTGAAGCCGGCAATTACCGGCTTTACTACTGTACATAGTCTGTGCAGAAGCTGGTGCTGCCACATCCATCTTCGCCAGAACTGATGCCTCTTGTGCCAGAACCGATCCCATAGACAACTATGGGATCCGTCCTGGCATCAGTTTCCCTCCAGCTCGTGTGACATATGTGAACACACCGCTGCCATGCCAGGGAAATAAGCCTCGCGTGCCACTCTTGGCACGCGTGCCAGGGGTTGCCGACCCCTGGTCTAAAGCAAGCCGCCAGAGCATGGAATATGAGAATAAATGAAGTGCTTACACATGAAGACTTTCAGAGGAGTAAAGCAGACCCCTGTTTATACACAAAGAAATTGGCAGACAGGTGGATCTATGTACTCATTTATGTGGACGATATTCTGATTTGTTTCAAGCAAGAAGGGGATGAAGGAGAAATACTCCAAACCCTAAATCAGCACTTTGAGACCAAAGATCTTGGCAACGTAAATAATTATCTTGGCATTCAGATTGAGAGAGAGGAAGATGGTAGCTTCCTTCTGAACCAAAAGCACAAAATACAAGAGATATTTGAGACATTTGGAATGGAAGACACAAAACCAGTAAAATCTCCCATGGAAACCAACTACCTGAAGAAGATAGACAGCCAAGATACACCACTACCAACTAACACTCAATACAGGAAGGGAATAGGAAAATTGATGTACATTAGCACCGCTACAAGGCCTGACATTGCAGCAGCAGTTGGAATCCTATGCAGAAAGACTTCAACACCAAGTCAGCTGGACTGGAATGCGTTAGAGTTAGCTCGAGAACCAAGCACATTGATGTGAAGTACCACTTTCTGAGGGATCTTCAAGAGCAGGGACTTCTTGAGTTGCTTTATTGCCCGACGGAGGATATGACAGCAGATATCCTTACCAAGCCCCTGACCGCTGAAAGACACTCGAGGCTTACAAAGAAGATGGGTCTAACAGACTAAGCCTTAGCTGTTGAGAAGGGTTGTTGGAGATATGCAACAGCCAGCTTTGTCTCTATATTTGCTGGATTGATTGCAGTTCACATTTATGACACTAGATGTAGCTGTCACTAAATGTTTATCTGCAGACACTCTGTACTTTGTTGTTTTTGATGCTGTTGATATACACATCCTGTATTTTCTGTGTGTGCTGTACTAGATCTGTTATTCACCATGTGAGGTGGATCTTTCTCTTACTGCATTCATGTTTCACTAAAGTCTGTTCCTGTTATATACAAACGTCTATCTGGTTTTGACTCTGCCACATCCAGCAATCACACTCTGCAACAATACTTTCTGCTCAGATTCAGCCAAATGCAGCAAGGTTGATTAAGCGGTGCTTCTTGGTACAGAAAGAAAATAACCCAAAACATACTGCAAGACCAACCCATTGGTTTTTTTAAGGCAAAGAAGTGGAATGCTTTGTAATGGTGAGTCAATCACCAGATCTTGAGCATGCCTTTCACTTGCTTAAGTCATAACATAAGGAAGAAACTCCTACAAACAAGCAACTAAAGATAGCTGCGTTTGGTGATGTCCATGAGTTCCAATTTTCAGGCAATTATTGCCTGCAAATGATTCTCTACAAAGTATTAAAAATTTACATTTTATATATAGAAATATTAATTTGTAATTACTTTTGAGTGCCTGAAATGAGGAGACTTTTAAACAAGAATTGTTGCAATTTCTAAATGTTTGACAGGATATTTTTGTTTAACCCCTTGCATTAAACCTGAAAGTATACACTTCAATTGCATCTTAGTTGTTTTATTTCAAATCCAATGAGGTGGCATACAGAGCCCAAATCATGAAGATTGTGTCACTGTGCAAATATTCTCAACTGAACTGTATATTCTTGGGTATTCTAAAATTTGTTTCTCGTGTCATATGAAAGAGGAAATTCTCTTTCTGTTTGAAGTGACTCTTCACACCCCTATTTTCTCTTCATTACATATACAAGCCTGTACACCACACACAGTGAGAAGCAGGGTACAGCTCTCAATAGAGAAGCAAGAGAAAGAATAAATAAATGCAGGATTTCACAGAAAGGAGCCAAAATTTCTTAATAAAGTATATTACAAAATGTATTAATGAAACAAATACTGACGGAAAATCCAAAATTATTTGAAAGTTTAGTTACAGTTTAAAAATAAAATTATTAAATATGTTGAACTGTTTATTTTTGCCCACTAAAGCTGAAATAACACCATAAATAAATAAAATAAAAAACACAAAGCTAAATATATTTTAAAATGATACAAAAACAAAACACTGCGTGTCCTCAAAATAGAAGCAAAACCACTATGGTAACCTAAAAAGTAAAAAAAATAGCTGTTAAACCATTTGTTACTAAAATTTACAATAAATGCTGACATTTTAAAGGGTTAAAATATCTCTAGTACTGTTTACATTGATTATACACTGGCTTACAGGCAAATTGGTTCAGACATGAAAACAGTTCATCCTAACTAATTTTGGGGTGCTGACATCGAAAATAATGCTCAAATTTTGAAATTGGCTCTAATTTTCATGATACAGAGGTGCTTTTGATATTTCTCACAGCCTTTAATACAATACTGGGAAAAGTTTGCATCATCAGTATTGCATCATCTACTAGAATTGCATCATCTCAGAATGACCAATAGAAAGAAGCCAATAAAGGCCAGGTGATGCAATCCTAATTAAACTTGCATCACACAACTTTATATATTCTCCCTCTATCAGCCATCCAGCACTTGTTACAGTTACAGCTTACATCGTTCAGTCTATATACGTTCAGCGATGCATCGGTCTTGCATTAATAAAGCAGATAATTTCTGCTATATATGTGGTGAAGTGACTTTTGCCTCACAAAAGTGAAGTTTGACTCCCATGGTTAGGAAAGGTTACCACCTGTATTTCAACTGCAAAATAGGACATCAGTGTAGTGTTGTAGTGAGGATTCAAATCACCTGGAATAAGTCCACTATGCGATAATGACTTATATGGATCAGAACTCTTTATTCCATGCTTCCTCCAAGGCTCCCTGTTTAGCATCTCCTCCTAGCTTAGCTCCTCCTACCTTACTACCTCACTGTTGCTAGGCAGACAAAGCAAAATGAGTAAACAGCAAAGAACATACAGAATATACTTATAACAACATCACATCTCTCCCCTTCTTATAAAAAAAAAAAAAACAGAAACAAAAGAAAATGCAACCATTATAAATGGACAATAAATCAAACGTCTAGATTGACAGGAAAATTTTACTGCAGAGCATAATCCATGAGGTGCGTTGGTGGCCTTTGACTCACTCTTGTCAGGTAGCATCGAGACATCTCATTATCAGATAAAGTCTGTGAATTTTCAGAGGCATCTCTTGTTGGTGTTGCTGAACCAGTTGTATCTCATCATCCATCTCCTCTGTACTTGCTCCTGGGTCATAGCCGCAAAGCTTTTTAAAATGGGACACATTTCTGGTGACTTGATGACCCTGGTGTTGAGAAGTAACCATGGTACCCTTGACATGTGTGACTTGAAAGGGTTCCTGGTGATTAGGGGATGATAATTTGTCACTATGTTTCAGCCTTTTAACAAGGACCCAGTCTCCCATGTCCAGCTGTTTGAAGCGATGACTGCTCTTATCTGCATATCTTTTCATCCTGCCTTTGGCAAGGGAATCATTGAGGACCAATGGAGTCTGGACGGAAACTACAGGGATGTTCGGAAGCTTAATGTGCAAAGGCCTGCCGAAAAGCACAGTTGCTGGCGGAGTTCCTGTAGTAGAGCGTGGGGTGGCTCTGTACTGTCTAAGGAATCTGTATAATTCTTGTTGCAAATCCTTGAGTTCCATGGTAGCAATCTGAAGAGTTTTGTTGATTGATTGCATGAAGCGTTAAACTTCGCCATTGGCTTGAGGCCAGTAAGGAGTTATTTTCCTGTGGGTGAAACCAAGATAAGTTGCAAAAGACTGAAAATCTGCACTATTGAAAAGCGGCCCATTGTCGGTCTTTACTGTTTCAGCTATACCATATGCAGAGAAGATCTTGTCCAGTTTTGGTATGACGGCTCTTGCAGAGGTAGTGGAAACAGGTTCAATGAATGGAAACCTAGAAAAATCATCTATGACAACCCGTAAATAGGAATGATCTGGCAAAGTGCAGAAATCAACACTAACGGAAGTCCACAGACTTTCTGGCAGAGGTGACATTTGAACTGGTTCTCGGCTATGGTCCACGGTAGTTGCTTGACAAGGTATAGATGTGTCAATAAGTGCTTCCAGTTGTTCATCTAGTCCTGGAAACCATACTTTCTCCCTAAGCAATTGCTTTGTTTTGACTACACCTTGTTGAGCTTCGTGAGCCAGATCGATTACTCTACTTTGAAGTTTCTGAGGTATGACCAGGCAGTTGTCACGCAGTAGTATGTTGGAGTCAGATACAGAGAGAGAGAGTCGTGCATGGAAGAAGGCCTGCAAATATGCTGTTTGACCCTGTGGTTGAAGGTGAGCCTCAGCTAGAAAAGAGCTCCAGTTCTTAGACCGAACAGCGTCTATAATTAACTGGAGTTGGGTATCAGAATCCACCACATGTTTAATTTCTTCTATGGTCATTGCTCTTGGCACAGAATGTGTAACAACGAAATTTACATGCTCCTCAGCTAAGACAGTAGCAGGCAAATCATCTTTGGTAGACTGTGGTGAAGGGTGTCTTGAAAAATAGTCTGCAGGGTTCCCAGATCCTGCCTCATATCTCAAATGAATGTTTTTAGATCAATTTTTGAAAATATTTTTGCACCATTTAGATCTGTGAGAATGTCATCAATGGTAGGCGTAATGTGCCTTTCTCTTTGAATGGCTCGATTGGCATGTTGCATATCCACACATAATCTGATTTTACCAGGTTAGGTTTAGGTGCAACAACAATTGGTGAGACCCAAGGAGTTGGGCACTCCACACATTCAATAACATCAGATATCTCTAGGTCTTGCAGTTCTTTCTCCACAAGCTTGCGGACATGGAATGGGATGCGTCTCTGAGGTTGGACTGAAGGCTGTAAAGACTGGTCAATGTGTAATTTCACTTGAAAGTCTTTCAGCTTTCCTATGTCTTGAAAGAGTTGAGGATATTTCTGCATAATTTTTTGTACTGAAGAGTGTGTTATGCCGTTTACCAGTTTCACTAGGCCCAGAGATACCGCACTACTGCAGCTGAGAACAGTGTCTGCAGAACACTCCACTACATAGAAAGTGCCTGTGATGGATTTCCCAGCAGACGTTAGCACTGACTGAAATTTGCTACAATGGGGTAATGCAGTAGCTGAACCATAAGGATATATCATCAGGTTAGTACCTTGCAAAGCAGGTTTGTTCTTTAGCTGATAGGTGGCGTGACTAATAACGTTGACAGACGCCCCTGTATCTACCCGTGTCTCCACCAGAGTGCCACTTATTAAGATGACTTGTTTGGGATTAGTAATTGCATGCACATTTTGAGACCTCTCTTCAGTCACTGAGAATAAGTAGGTGCTGCTGGGATCATCAACAGGGGACACTGACTGCATTGCCTGAACTTTCTGTGGCATGGCTAGTTTTGCAGGGGGAAAAGATTGTGATTTAGATCTGCAAACTTTTGCAAAGTGATTTTGTTTCCCACAGTTATGACAAGTTACTCCCTTTGCTGGGCAGGGTTTCTGATGAGGATAAGGACCTCTACAGTTGTAGCAGGTCGCAGCCTGTGTGAGAGGCATATGTGGCTTCTGAGTGAGCTTTGCTACAGAAGATGGCTGCTCTGGCATACAGTCTGTGTTCTCTATAAGTTTAGTTTGCTGCATCATGAATATGTGCAACGTCCAGTAACTTTGCTAAAGTCATGGTGGGATCTCTGAGTGCTTGTCTCCTTAACTTAGATGAGACACATCCTTGTATGATTTGTATCAGAATTTCCTTGTCTGTATCTGCAAATTCACAGTAAGCTGCAAGTTGTCTTAAGCGGACATGATATACATCAATGCTTTCTGTTGCTGACAGTTTTGACTGTCTAAACTTGAAAATTTCAAAGGCTGCATTTATGTATGGAGAGAAGTGCTTAATTAATGCTGCTTTGCATAGCTCATAGTCACTGTCCTCCCCTGTATTAGGCAGAGTTGTGAAGATATCATAAACTTGTTCCCCTGCATAGTATAACAACATTGCTTTCTTTCTTGCATTGTCAGTAATGTTCAGTGCTTGCAGGAATATCTCAAAGCGTTTCAGCCATTTATTCCAGAATACTGACAAGTTTGCTTGGGGCTGGTGCACATCAAATGCAGCAAAGGAGGGTAACCAGGCCATGGCTGGTGCTAGTATTGCAATCTTGTACACAATTTGCTGTAGCTGTGAAATACCTTTAGTTGATGATTCTTAATCTTCGTCGCCAATTGTAGTGTTGTAGTGAGGATGCAGGTCACCTGGAATAAGTCCACTATGCGATAATGACTTATATGGATCAGAAGTCTTTATTCCATGCTTCCTCCAAGAATCTCTGTCTAGCATCTGCCCCTCCTAGCTCAGCTCATCCTCCCTTACTACCTCACTGTTGCTAGGCAGGCAAAGCAAAATGAGTAAGCAGTAAAGAACATACAGAATATACTTATAACAACATCACAAATAGGACAAGAATTGGGCTCTACACACATGCTGTAATAGATGTTCATCAACCCTCACACAGTGGTTGAACGGGAAAAGACAATCTATACCTTTTGCAGTGCCAAAGGTCTGGAGAGAGCCAACTGAGCCTACTGCCAATTGCTACTTCGGCATGGTGCCTCCAATTGGGAAAGGAATTTCTAATAAAAAGAAGTGGACTTTACAGTATCCAAATATTCCATCTGCGATACGCCCAGTAGCTCATTCAGAAGAATTGCCAGTTCCAAAAGCACCAGAAACAATCTCACTCAATTCCACGGAACAATAAAGGAAAAAGTGAGCATACACAGTGTGAGAGTGTGAACCCAGAGGGCGCTATTGAGCGACCCAGGGCAGGCCTGAAAAGGCCCTCAGCCACACCTATGGGGGGGCGTAACTCCAGAAGGAGTAGAGACAACAGCAGAGCTGTTGTGGCGACCTGCAGGAAGCAGGGAGTGTGGAACCAGCCAAGGACAGACAGGCGGTCTGTCCCAGGAGGACGGCTTCCAAAAGAGGACTTTTGGCTCAAGCGGAGCATGAGTCAGGCTGCTTGTTGCCCCAGAGGATAGATAGGGGTCAAGCAGTGAGTTAGTGCTCTAACTGTGGCCCAGGCTGTTTTTGTTTTGCTATGTTCCACCTTTAAAGCTGAAATAAAGCCATTTACTTTACACTAGCACCGTCCGAAAGCTGCTTCTCCAGCGCCCAGTACCACCAACACCGCTGTTGGGTCTAGGAGTCTGCCGCCATTGAGGCTAATCCCCCCAAATTGTCACAACAGATACCCACAATGGCGCCTCCGAAATATGCTGTACAAACCCTCGGTGGGGTATTGGCGATAGCCTAGGACGTAACTGAAATGTTCCTTGTGGTGGGTGTCGTAAGCTGCAGCTCGCTCCAGGACCACGACCGAAAGTCATATACATGTAGGGTTAAAAAGGGTAGGGGACTAATTGAGTGCTGCTGTACCCAGATGGAATATGCAGAAACTGCAATAATAAGTAGAAGAACAGTCGTGGTTCCAATAGCTTTTATTCCAGTAAAAAGGCAACGCGTTTCGACACTAGCAGTGTGTCTTCATCAGGCCAACTGAGTAATAAATGGCAGAGACATATATATAAATAAATAAATACATAAATATATGAGTATATAAAAAAGAAGCATAAACATAAAATCTAGTAGTCGAATAAATAAGTCAATGGATATAAAACAAATATAAAATACAAAACATGGTCGCCATATATTGGTGTGACATAAAATGTCTAAGGAAATTAATAATTAATTAATGAGGGACTTATGCATAATCAGTTGTGTGAGATGGTAATACATGAAGGTTATAGTACAGCTACCTGCTACGATTCGGGGGGATACATATGAGAAGACAAGAAGTGGTAGGTTAAGCGGGATAGAGTAGAGCAACTGTGGTAGTGGCAATGATCAGATGGGGTAATACAGTGATAATTCTTATAGAGTAGTGATAACAATAGCGATCAAAATAATAATAATGACGTAAAAAAGAGAGACTGATGTTGTACAAAGGATGATAGTTGGAGATTGAGTGCTGAATGGTAAATGTGAACCAATGCGGGGTAAAATGGGTGTGTATGAATATGATGGGATGAATGTGTGCATGAATGGGTGGGATTCTGTATGGTGGATGATGTTATAAAATAAGAGTGGTGTAGGCATGATAAATAGCTAGTATAATGCGTCCAAAGATATAGAATGCGTCCAAACATGTAGAAAATGGAAGGTCACTTACCCAGAAAATGGAGCTGTGTGGGACAGAACTTCAGGCTAGAGGTAAGTGCTGAGGATATATAGGGAAAGGGGTGGGGTGGGTGGGAGAGAGGCTGGAGCATGTGTAGATGCAGGCAGAGTGGAGCACAGGTACAGAAGCTGTGTCCACTCAGGTGTGCACAATAAGTCATTAGTGAATGGCAGCTGGGGGCTGCACATGTCTTGTTGCAGTGATAAGAACAGTGTGTGTGTGTGTGTGCGTGTGTGTAAAGGGGAGAGGGAGTGGAAAAGGTGGAGAAAAAGAGAAAGAAAGCTAAGTTTCCTCAGAATATATTTCAAAATTTTATGAACAAAAACTTGCACCTATATGATTGCAGAAGTCACAATTATACAGTGGGGAAAAAAAGTATTTAGTCAGCCACCAATTGTGCAAGTTCTCCAACTTAAAAAGATGAGAGGCCTGTAATTAACATCATAGGTAGACCTCAACTATGAGAGACAAAATGAGAAAACAAATAAAGAAAATCACATTGTCTGATTTTTAAAGAATTTATTTGCAAATTATGGTGGAAAATAAGTATTTGGTCAATAACAAAAGTTCATCTCAATACTTTGTTATATATCCTTTGTTGGCAATGACAGAGGTCAAACGTTTTCTGTAAGTCTTCACAAGGTTGGCACATACTGTTGCTGCTATGTTGGTCCATTCCTCCATGCAGATTTCCTCTAGAGCAGTGATGTTTTGGGGCTGTCGCTGGGCAACACGGACTTTCAACTCCCTCCAAAGGTTTTCTATGGGGTTTAGATCTAGAGACTGGCTAGGCCACTCCAGGACCTTGAAATGCTTCTTACGAAGCCACTCCTTCGTTGCCTTGGCGGTGTGCTTGGGATCATTGCTGAAAGACCTAGTCATGTTTCCTCTTCAATGCCCTTGCTGGTGGAAGGAGGTTTGCACTCAAAATCTCACGATACATGGCCCCATTCATTCTTTCATGTACATGGATCAGTCATCCTGGTCCCCTTGCAGAGAAACAGCCCCAAAGCATGATGTTGCCACTCCCATGCTTCACAGTAGGTATGGTGTTCTTTGGATGCAACTCAGCATTCACTCTACTCCAAACACGACGAGTTGTGTTTCTACCAAACAGTTCTACTTTGGTTTCATCTGACCATATGACATTCTCCCAATGCTCTTCTGGAACATCCAAATGCTCTCTAGCAAACTTTAGACAGGCCCGGATATGTATTGGCTTAAGCAGGGGGACTTCTCTGGCACTGCAGGATCTGAGTCCCTGGCGGCGTATTGTGTTACTTATGGTAGCCTTTGTTACGTTAGTCCCAGCTTTCTGTAGGTCATTCACTAGGTCCCCCCGTGTGGTTCTGGGATATTTGCTCACCGTTCTTGTGATCATTTTGACCCCACGGGGTGAGATCTTGCTTGGAGCCCCTGATCGAGGGAGATTATCAGTGGTCTTGTATGTCTTCCATTTTCTAATTATTGCTCCAAAGGTTGATTTCTTCACACCAATCTGATTGCCTATTGCAGATTCAGTCTTCCCAGCCTGGTGCCGGTCTACAATTTTGTTTCTGGTGTCCTTCCACAGTTCTTTGGTCTTCACCATAGTGGAGTTTGGAGTGTGACTGTTTGAGGTTGTGGACAGGTGTCTTATACTGATAACAATGTCAAACAGGTGCCATTACTACAGGTAATGAGTGGAGGACAGAGTAGCCTCTTAAAGAAGAAGTTACAGGTCTGTGAGAGACAGAAATCTTGCTTGTATGTAGGTGACCAAATACTTAATTTCCACCATAATTTGCAAATAAATACTTAAAAAATCAGACAATGTGATTTTCTGGATTTGTTTTCTCATTTTGTCTCTCATAGTTGAGGTCTACCTATGATGTCAATTACAGGCATCTATAATCTTTTTAAGTGGGAGAACTTGCACAATTGGTGGCTGACTAAATACTTTTTTTTCCCCACTGTATATTATAATCTATACAATTTACATAACAGTAAAACGAGAATTCTTCGATATCATAGAAGCTAGAGCCAATTCACAGTTTTCCTTGTGATATTTGAATTCAGCACATGAAAATCATTAAGAAATGGCTCATTTTATTTCTGAACCAAACAACTTTTGAAAATTTGAAGACTTGTGTTATTGCCACATAAATTTGAGATTAGATAACCAAGTTTAGACCTGAAAATAATAACAGTTTTTAATAAATGAATCTAAAGCTTCATCCAGCCTCTTGGTTCTAAGTCCTTCTACAATGTACACGCAATCAGTAAAATCTTAATAGTGAATACTCCTATGTGTAACCTATGACTAGAGTAGAACTGCATCTATTTTGCACTGATAACTGCCATCTGTCACAGCTGTACAATGTGACGTGATACTCAGGGTTTCACGCCGTGCATTATTCCACTTTACTTCTCCTTTTAACACTATAGTCTCCAACCGCACATGGCTCTTCACATTGTTCATTTTGTTTTCTTATGCAAATCTATGATGCCATGCTTTCCTTCTGGGTATGTGCTGTTCTTAAAATTGTCCACCTTTTCATATCTTGTGCTCAGGTGTTTCTTAAGTATTCTTATTTTTTCAATGATTTTTCAATTTTTATTCTGTCCTTGCTGCATGCCCTTCTCAGTTAGTGCCTGGGCACATCTGCTTGGCACAAGGGCATCAGAAGTTCAGCCTCCAGGAATATTGAAGGAATGTGCCTGCAAAGAGCCTGGGCACAGTTGGAGCACACAGTTGGAGTCAAGAGGCTATATCTAAATAGGGATATATAGACATACTAAGGCCAATTATGTTATTCTAAATCTGCATAAAAATAACACCACGACACAAACTACTGAAAGTAAAACAAGCTGCAGTTCTTATACAACCCCATTTCCAATGAAGTTGGGATGTTGTGTAAAACATAAGTAAAAACAGAATATGATGATTTGCAAATCCTTTTCAACCTATATTCAATTGAATACACTAAGAAAGACAAAATATTTAATGTACAAATGGATAAACTTTATTAGTTTTTTTGCAAATATTCACTCATTCTGAATTTGATGCATGTAACATATTCCAAAAAAGTTGGGCCCGGGGCATGTTTACCACTGTGTTACATCATCTTTCCTTTTAACAACACTCAATAAGCTATTGGGAACTGAAGACACAAATTGTTGAAGCTTTGTAGGTGGAATTTTTTCCTATTCTTCCTTGATGTCCAGAGTTTCCATTGTCGTATTTTGTGCTTCATAATGCGCCACACATTTTCAGTGGGAGACAGGTCTGGACTGCAGGCAGGCCAGTCTAGTACCCGCACTCTTTTACTACAAAGCCACACTGTTGTAACATGTGCAGAATGAGGCTTGGCATTGTCTTGCTGAAATAAGCAGGGACGTCCCTGAAAAAGATGTCGCTTGGATGGCAGCATATGTTACTCCAAAACCTGTATGTACCTTTCAGCATTAATGGTGCCTTCACAGATGTGCAAGTTACCCATGCCATACCCACCCCCATACCATCAGAGATGCTGGCTTTTGAACTTTGCACTGATAACAATCTGGACAGACCTTTTCCTCTTTGGCCTGGAGGACACAACTTCCATGATTTCCAAAAATGAATTTGAAATATGGACTGGTCAGACCACAGGACACTTTTCCAGTTTGCGTCAGTCCATCTCAGATGAGCTTGAGCCCAGAGAAGTCGGCGGCATTTCTGGGTGTTGTTGATATATGGCTTTCGCTTTGCTTGGTAGAGTTTTAACTTGCACTTGTAGACATAGCGACAAACTGTGAACACTGACAATGGTTTTCTGAAGTGTTCCTGAATCCATATGGTAATATCTGTTACAGAATCATGTCGATTTTTAATGCAGTGCTGCCTGAGGGATCGAAGGTCACGGGCATTCAATGTTGGTTTTCAGTTATGCCGCTTACCTGCAGAGATTTGTCCAGATTCTCTGAATCTTTTGATGATATTATGGACTGTAGATGATGAAATCCCTAAATTCCTTGCAATTCTACGTTGAGAAACGTTGTTCTTAAATTGTTGGACTATTTGCTCACATAGTTGTTCACAAAGTGGTGAACCTCACCCCATCTTTGCTTGTGAACGACTGAGCCGTTCGGGGATTCTCTGTTTCCTGTTTCGTCTGTTTCCAATTAACCTGTTCACCTTTGGAATGCTTCAAACAGGTGTGTTTTGAGCATTCCCCAACTTTCCCATTCTTTTGTTGCCCCTGTCCCAGCTTTTTTGGAACGTGTTGCAGGCATCAAATTCAAAATTAGTGAATATTTGCAAAAAAACAATAAAGTTTATCTGTTTGAACATTAAATATCTTGTCTTTGTAGTGTATTCAGTTGAATATAGGTTGAAAAGGATTTGCAAATCATCGTATTCTGTTTTTATCTATGTTTTACAGAACGTCCCAACTTCATTGGAATTAGGGTAGAATGAGAAAGCAGATTTAACTGTGGTTTGAATGGTGGTAATTTGCTTATGGACGTTCTATATATATTGTAAGTATGTGAGCCAGAGGGCGCTGTTGAGCGACCCAGGCCAGGCCAGAAAAGGCTCTCAGCCACGCCTTTGGGGGTGGCACGTAACTCCAGAGGGGCTGGAGCATCCTGCAGGAAGCAGGAAATGGTAGTGGACCAGCTAGGACAGAGAGAGAAGCTCTGTCCCAAAAGGGCTGGCGTCCACAGGAGTGGACCAGCTAGGACAGAGAGATAGGCTCTGTCCAAGAGGGCTGGCGTCCACAGAGGACTGTTGCTGGAGCTGAGTAACAGTCAGGACAGTTAGGGGCTCAAGGAGTGAGTTAGGCCCTAACTGTGGCATAGGTTTTTTGTTGTTTTGCTGTGTTGCAGTTAAGCTGAATAAAGGCACTTTTATTTTACGCTTGGACCGTCTGAAAGCTATCTTTCCGGCGCCAAGTACCACGAACCACCGCTGTTCGGACCAGGAGCCGGCCGCCATTTTGAGTTTAATTCCCCAAATTATCACATATGGCGTAGATCGTGCGCATAAAGAGATCCACGCAAGTCCTGGAAGACAAGTGAATGGTGACTGCAGTACTGCTAAGTGTGCATTGTGGCCTACAGCTGGAAGAAATCGGTGATTTCAACTGAGAAGCCCAGAAAGGGGTGAGTGGAACTGCAACATAGAAAATTCTGTGCAAAAACTGCTTAAAGTAAAACTCTGGATGAGGAATCCAGGGAATGGACTTTGTGTATACTGTGGCACAGAAGTCTGTGAAGTGTTTGCTGATGGCAAGAAAGTATGCAATGTGTATAGAAGATGGATATTGCAAACAGTCTATGTGAAAGGCTATGGTGCCATGTTGATGTTTTCTGTGAAAGACAGAAGAAAATACTGGTTGTTGTAGTGCCACATAAACAAGTCTATGTGAAAGGCTATGGTGACATGTTGGTGTTTTCTGTGGAAGACAAGAAAATGCTGGTTGTTGTAGTGCCACATAAGTTAACTGTGTGAATACAGGTGACTGCAGAAGATAGCAAGAAGTTGCTGTCGGTTGAACCCAAGGTTGCTGTGGAATATTGTGTAATTTTGTTAGTAAACCATGGGCAAGAAAAAGAGAATTTCAGCTTGTAAAAAAGCAGAGAAGTTATGCACAGGTTTATTAGTGCAGCAGACTGAATGCAGAGAGACACAAAACCCGGAGCAGATCAGGTGGAATGCAAGTAAAGATAAAGGGTTGCATGATGGTGACTCAATTTTTCTACAGCACCTCTGTTCTATGATGGAATATGTCCCTGCTGAGTGTGTGTCTCATAATGGAGTGCATGAAAGTGCCAAAGATGAAAATGTTATGGTGCAGCAGCTTCAAGATGAGAATAAAACGATCAGGTTCATGTATGAGAATGAAATATCTGATTGGAAATGGCAACTTTTGGTATCAGAAAGAGAGAACCTTAAGTTAAAGGCAGAGCTTGACTCTATGAAGAGGTTATATCCTAGTCATTGTGAAAATGTGGTACTGGGTTTGCCTGGAATGGACTGTCACTAAGAAGGAGTTTGCAGAAATGAAATGTGCTCTGTCTAAGGAAGTTATACAGAGTGTAGAGCAAAAGCAAGTGCTTGAGAAGCAATTGCAGGATTTAAAGGAGCAGCATGTCCAAGACTCCATTGCCAAAGAGAGTGTCATTGAAAAATTAAGAGATGACCTTGAAACTGCTAAACATGAGAGAAGTGAATTTTTGCAGTCAGTCAGAGTGTCTGGATGACCAAGTTAGGATGTGTGTAAACCTTTCGGCTGCCTTAATTGACAAAGAAAATTAAATTGCAGAGCTGAGGAAGCATGTCTCTGACCAAGAGAGTGATTTAGAATCTGTGGTGCAGACATTGCAGTCAGAGCAAAACTTGCATGCACTAAAGCAGGTTCGCCTAAATAGTGAAGTCAACGAATGGCGGAACAGAGCTGGAGTTCTGGAACAAAGAGAAAGGGAACTCAAAGCTAGAATATGTAGCCTGGAGAGGGCGCTGTCAGGATCTTGTGAAGATAAGGAGAAATTGTCTGTGTTGGTGCAAAATAAAGACAAAGATTTGATGGAAATGTCGTCTGTCCATGCTCAGAAAGTGCAAGCCTTACAGGAGAGTCATAAAAAAGTAGAGACTCGACTTCAAGTGATGCAACTAAAAGTCACAGAAGGGGACAGATTTCAAGCAGAGCTGCTAGACAAGGCAAATAGACTACAGGTGGAATTGAATAATGTCACAGGGCTTCTTTTTCAAGAAGACAGCAAGTTTATCAAACTTTCCAAAGATTTTTCTACACTAGAATCTCAGCTTCAGGACACTCAGGAACTTTTGCAAGAAGAAACTTGTCAGAAGCTTGACCTTAGTACAAAACTAAAACAAATGGAAGATGAGAAAAATGGTTTCCTTGAGCAACTAGAGAAAGAGGAGATGGCAAAAAGAGATTTGACAAAGCAGATTTCAACACTACAGGCTCAGGCGACTGATATGAAGAGAAAAATGCAAGATAGTATTGGGTCCTTGGACTCTGTTGAAGAACTAAAGGAAAGGTTGCAAAAGGAGCTAGAAGCTACAAATCAACGGTTTGAGGAAAAGGTTGCTGCTTATGACAAACTTGAGAAGACGAAGATTAGACTGCAGCAGGAACTAGAAGATGTAGGTGTAGACCTTGATCATCAACGTCGGATGGTGTCAAATTTGGAAAGGAAGCAGAAAAAGTTTGATCAGCTGCTTGGTAAAGAGAAGACTCTTTCTGCTAGATATGCAGAAGAACGTGACCGTGCTGAAGCAGAGGCCCTTCAGTTGAAGGCCGAGTTAGAGAGGCTCAACAAGCAACTGTGCACTGAAATGGAGAATTTGGTTAGCTCCAAGGATGAAGTTGAGAAAAACCTGGAATCTGTGCAGATATTGTATGAGAACAAAGCTAATGCTTATGACAAGCTGGAAAAGGCCAAGAGAGAATTGGACCTCCAGATAGAAGACATGAAGATTCATTGTGAGGGAAACCTGTCTAATTTGTCTGCTGAGATTGTAGATCTAAAAATGCTTGTTGCTAAACTAAAGGTGCAAGTGAACCAGCAGGAGGAAATTACACGCATCAAGAAACAGCTGGAGTTTCAGATGGATCACGTGAAGCGCGAGTCAGAAATAAAGTTGGAAGAGCGCACTGTTCAGATAGCACTGTTAAAAACCGAAGTGGAATCTAAAAGAGAAGAATTGGATCGATTGCAGCAGTCTCTATCCAATACTGAACAGTCGGCATCTGCTCTATCTTCAAAGCTGTCAGCACTAGAAGCTGAGAAGGATTCGCTGCAGAACCTGTTAACCTCTAAAGAATCAGAGCTGCAAGGTGCACTAGTAAAGACTGAGATGGAAGCGGCACAGAAAAATGTCGCAGTGAAGAAAGTTCTGGAGCTGGAATCAGAGATTTGTGCGCTACAGAAGGCGTTAGAATTGGAAAAAGCTGCCAGCATAGAGGCAGAGAAAGGAGAATCATTAAGTCAGACAGACATGAGTGACCTGTCCAATGATGTGACAGTTGTTAAAGACATGCCAGAAAATGTAGTTCAGCGTGAGCTATTTTGTGAGGGTGTACGGTATGGCCCTCGTGCAGAAGGAGAAGATATTGCCGTACAGAGATTGTGTATCTCAAACAAAGAGGAGAGAAAGCAGCCTATGTCTCCTAAACTTCTAAGCCTTGATGGTGATGGCAAAGTTTGTTTTGAGATGAAGGTTACGGAAAAAGTACCCGTGAAACAGTTATACTCTAAAGATATTGATGTGCATGAAGTACGTGTTAGTTGGTCTCTGAGCTCTTGTGGATTCAGGATAGGAGAAGATGAAGATTCTTACGGCTATTCACTAAAGGAATCAAAGTCCTGCAATGGGATAGCTGAAGACTATGGCGAGAAATGGGATGAAAATGATGTGATCCCCTGAATGGCGAATTGTGAAGGTGATGAAGAAAAACTTGCCTTTGCACAGAATGGCCAGGATCTTGGCGTAGCAGTTAAAGTGATGAGAAACCGGAAGTGTCGAGTAACCGGAATCTGGAAGAAGAGACCGCCAGATTGGGACTTCTGGAGAGACACTGGACAGGCATACATGGTTGAAGAGGGACTTCATCATAGGATGTCTCGTCCCATTGTAGCTCACCCCATGGGTAGTGAGCTGAGGGGGAGGGTATGTAAGTATGTGAGCCAGAGGGCGCTGTTGAGCGACCCAGGCCAGGCCAGAAAAGGCTCTCAGCCACGCCTTTGGGGGTGGCACGTAACTCCAGAGGGGCTGGAGCATCCTGCAGGAAGCAGGAAATGGTAGTGGACCAGCTAGGACAGAGAGAGAAGCTCTGTCCCAAAAGGGCTGGCGTCCACAGGAGTGGACCAGCTAGGACAGAGAGATAGGCTCTGTCCAAGAGGGCTGGCGTCCACAGAGGAATGTTGCTGGAGCTGAGTAACAGTCAGGACAGTTAGGGGCTCAAGGAGTGAGTTAGGCCCTAACTGTGGCATAGGTTTTTTGTTGTTTTGCTGTGTTGCAGTTAAGCTGAATAAAGGCACTTTTATTTTACGCTTGGACCGTCTGAAAGCTATCTTTCCGGCGCCCAGTACCACGAACCACTGCTGTCCGGACCAGGAGCCGGCCGCCATTTTGAGTTTAATTCCCCAAATTGTCACAATATATACATAATGTACTGTATATATATAGAAGCCACAGGATTGTTGTACTTTCTGAGAATGAAGATAACATTTTTTAATACTTAGCTTGATCATCTCAGCCAGAGGAGAATATTGCATCTGATGTGATCATCTTTATTGACACAGATCCCTAATAGTGATGTGGCACCTAGTGAAGGAGATATTTTTCGTAGTCCATATCTTTCTCCTCTTTTTGATGAGTTGGATAAGAACAGTGTAAGGGTTAAACATGTTTTACTTGCTAAAATGTATATATTTATATATATATATTGATAAGGAAAACAAATGGAACAAAAGAGTGAAGTAAGCTCATTATGAGTTCCGGATCACATGTCTGCACAGGATGCAGACATGCTTATGTTTATGTTGCAAAAAAGCTAATCCCTGACCCCAGATGTCATGTGGCCTTTTGCTGACCTTAAGAAATGTCCCTGTTTGACGCACAACCCTGAGATTGGTCTAAACCGGTTTTTGGACATATAGAACAGCGTAACAGAAGACTAAATATAGATTATTGTGTTTCCTATATAAACTTGTTCTGCCAACCAATAAAGCGAAGCATTCAAAACATGATACTCTGTGTCAGCTTGTCTGTTTCCCGAGCTCGTAACTTCTTCCCTATTTAATTAGGACTACGGCAACATAACCCAGGGGTCTTAGTCCCCACACTAACAACTGACGCCCAGAAACGTGGGGCATTGATAATCGTCCGATGTGCAGCCGATAGTGTGCCAATCCACTCACCGACCGATTTGGAGACGGGACTGGAGGACCTCAGATAAATAAAACAGCGCTGTAAGGTAAGCCCTTGTCTTGCCAAATAACTTATCTGAGTTCCTACGTGTCTTTGATCCTGTGTGTCAATGAGTGAGGTTAGTTGCTGCATGTTTTTGTGACACTTGATGCCATGTTATATAGTACGGAAGAACCTTAACTAAAGGGTATGTTGTCTGTAGTGGAGTGGGAGATAGTATACATCAGTCTTTGTCTATTGATCATACTGTCATTTAGTTGTTACATCTGTTATAAAGTGTATAAGGCGGCACAAGAAGGGAGAGACATTCTCCATCCTTAACCCTTAGAGTTGCGGACAAGGTCCGGAAAGAAAAGTACTGAGTGATTGAAAAGTCCTTGTTTTGGAACACTAGCCTCCAGCTGTGCCTGGACGGTCAGGGTCGAATGAGACCCGAGTAGTAGCACGAAGGACTGAGTAGAATCCGCGCAGGTACGTGCAATAATTCAGGTGTGTTTCGGTAAGGGGACACAGGCAGAAAGTTCAGTCTGTGGAAACCAATTGAGGTTTTGCCCTGAGCACTACACCAGAACTTGCACATTAAGAATTAGTTCAAGGAAAACAGAGTGTCTGTTTGGGAATTCCCACTAGAGAAGTCAAAGTGACCCTCTATTGTCTTAATTGCCCTAGAGGAGTGGGAATTCACGGCTGATTAACTACCAGCCAATATGGGGAAGGGACCCTCTAAGATATGGTACACCCCATATGAACTAATAGAGATAGGGGAAGGGAAAGAAGTTGCCGCCCAAGTAAAAATGATCTTTAAAAGAGCAGGGGTTCACAAGACAGGACTGTTTGATAATAAATTTTGGGACCAATGGAGATTAGACCATGCAAGAAAAATCCAGGAGCACAAATTACAAAGGGGAATATATGCCTTAATTGAAGGTAGGGACAGAGGGAAAATAGGAAGTGTTTCAATTGTGGAAAACAAGGACACCTAGCCAGAGATTGCTGGTGTCCCAAGCAAAGTGACAATAACAAAGGACAGTCTAGAAACTGCCCACCTAGCCCCGACCAAGGCCAGGATAATTCACAATGAAGGACAGGTCCTCCTGCCCCAGTGTCCCTCTTATCTTCAGCAGAGAGAGGTATACAAATTTTTCAACCTGTATTGATTAATGGAAAGGAGGTGCCGTTTCTAATAGACACTGGGGCCACAAAATCTTGTGTCAGTAAGGACATTGTTAACAAATTTAACCTACCATTGTCAGGAGATAGCCAGATGGTTCAGGGAGTGTCAGGTCTCCCTGTTACCCTTGACCAAACAGACCCCATAGAGACATCATTTCAAGGATGTAGAATTCTAACTAGATACCTTGTCTCTGACACCTCAGATAATATATTAGGTACCGATGTGATGGGAGTGTTGGGTTGTAACATCATGCTGCACCCCTCTGGTGAAGCTTATATGCGGACCACACACACACAAACCATGAGATACTTTGCCTAGAATCTGCTATAGTGAATACTCCACATTCGGTGTTCACTCTCACTGAAGAAGAAAATGCATTATAGTCACAGGTCCCAGAAAGTCTCTGGGCAACAAGTAAAACAGATCTAGGCCAAATCAGTTCACAAGGTGTCTCACTCTGATCATGAATGCCTGGGGCCCTCCCTCTGATGATGTTGTATTGTTGCAATATGTTGATGACCTTCTTCTTTGTGCCCCAGATAAACAGACATGTGAAGCTGCTACCATAAGCCTGTTGTGTTTCCTCTGCCAGAGCGGTTGCAAGGCCAGTAAAGACAAGCTGCAATTTTGCAAGCAAAAGGTGGTATTTCTGGGTCACTGTCTCAGCCAAGGTACCAAACATCTTTCAGATGAACGAACCAAAGTGGTAAGAGAAACGCAAGTACCAACATCCCATGCTCAATTGCGTACCTTCTTAGGTTTAGTGTCATACTGTAGGCCATGGATCAGATCTGCATCCCTGACCATGCAGCCATTGTATGACTGTCTCTCCACTAAACTGTTCAGTCTGACATCAGAGGCTTTGGATGCATTTTATCAACTTAAGCTCCAGATAGTCAGTGCACCTGCCCTAGGCCTGCCTGACTATCAGAAGCCCTTTCAAATTTATGTCACTGAGATGATGGGATAGGTTACTGCAGTTCTCACACAACAACATGGGGATAGAAAGCGTCCCGTGGTATACTACAGTGCACGTTTAGATACCATAGCCAGAGGAATACCCTCTTGTGTAAGGGTTGTACTTTCAGTACAAGCCCTGCTTGAAAAGAGCTCAGACATTGTCCTAGACCACACCTTGGTGGTATATACACCACATGACATCCATGCAATCCTCACACAGGTAGACAGACGTCATCTTTCTTTGGCAAGACAGAGCAAAATGGAATTTGCTCTGCAATCCTCCTCCAACATCTCATTTCAGCGTTGTTTGACCTTGAATCCTGCAACTCTTCTACCAGTAGGAGTTCATGATTCAAAGGGGGAGTAGATGATGAGATATTTTTAAACTCCTTCTCAGAAGATGACTTGTTTGACAGTCAACATGAGCATGACTGTGTGGCCCTCATGTCTCAAGAGACGGTGGGCTTCAGCCATGTCACGGATATCCCATTACAGAACCCTGACTATGAGATGTTTGTGGATGGTTCTAGGTACTTAACAGATGAAGGAAAATTTGTTACAGGGTATGCTGTAGTCACTACACACGACATCATAGTACAAGAAGCCCTTCCACCACACATGTCAGCTCAAGAAGCTGAATTGAAAGCACTTACAGAAGCTTGCAAAATAGCTAAAGATAGCACAGCAAATATTTACACTGACTCCAGGTATGCTTTTGGCATTGCGCATGATTATGGTCCTATATGGAGGTCTAGGAACTTCCTGACGGCACAGGGCAAGCCAATCAAAAATGGAGATTCGGTAAGTCGATTGATGGAGGCCATATTGCTCCCTAAGCAGTTGGCAATTGTGACAGTCAGAGCTCACACAAAAGGAAGTGACCCTGAAAGTATTGGAAATGAGAAGGCTGACACAGCAGCCAAAGCAGCAGCACTGCTGCCATGGAAGGGTCTCAACCAGGTGAGCAAAATGGACATTGACCTAGCAGACCCCAAGGGGCTGTACTCTAATGTAACCAGTGTGGAAACTGAAAAATGGAAAAAGGCTGGTGCCAGAGAGTATGAAGGAACGTGGAAAATGGGGGATAGACTGTGTCTACCTGCAGCAGCATACCCCCAAATGGCTGGTTTGGCCCACGGTAAGGTGCATGCCTCTCGAAATGCCATGGAGTCATTAGTGGGTAAATTATGGTTTGCCCCAGGTTTCGGAAGGACTGCTAGTAATCACGTAAAAGCATGTCACATATGTGCTCTACACAATCCAGGAGAGGTAGTTAAAACACCTACCAAATGTACACCAAAATCCCTGTATCCATTCCAGAGAATACAAATAGATTACATACAGTTGCCTAAGTCTGGAACGTACGAATACGTATTGGTCTGTGTGAACTTGTTTTCAGGATGGACTGAGGCCTACCCTGTGAGCAGGGCAACTGCACAGGTAACTGCCAAGAAATTGATGTCTGAGCTTGTGTGCAGATTCGGGATACCTGAGGTAATAGAATCTGACAGAGGTACACATTTCACAGGTGAGATAATGAAAGAAATAATGTCTGCATTAGGGATTGAGCAAGCTTTCCATACACCCTACCATCCTCAGAGTTCAGGCAAAGTTGAAAGGTTGAATGGTACACTCAAGTTGAAGATTCAGAAAGCCATTTCAGAGACAGGAAACCCCTGGCCCGAATGTCTGTCCTTAGCTTTATATTCAGTAAGGACTACTCCTAACAGGAGAACAGGGTTATCACCATTTGAGATATTGTTTGGAAGTGTGCCTAGGTTAGGGTTGTATTTTCCTCAGACTTTACAAATCAATTATGACAGCACTGCCAGCTATGTTCAGAGCTTGTGTCAAAGACTGAAAGTAACACATAAACAAGTGTTCTCTTCTATTCCAGACCCTTCTGATTTTTCAGGGACACATAGCCTGCAGCCTGGCGATTGGGTGGTTGTGAAAAGACACGTCAGAAAAACCCTTGAACCTAGATTTGATGGCCCTTTCCAAGTACTGTTGACAACTGCCACTTCGGTCAAACTAGAAGGAAAGCCTAACTGGATACACGCTTCTCATTGTAAAAAGGTCCTTGAACCTGAGCAAGGATGAAGAAATGGACATTATTCGTTTTGTGCCTTCTAAGAGGACTCACAATCGATGAGACCTGGAAATCCCTTCAGGGAATTAAAGAAGTGGACAATAAGTTTATTAAACACCATCTTGTGATGGTGGAAGGGTTTAACTATACCCTCAAGGATTGCTGGATCTGTACACACTCTCCTATTACCTCTACTAGTTTACCCTTCCTGGCTGTACCTGTCCGTATTGACGAACTACTGCAGTGGCCAGGATGTCTAGATAATGTTGCAGGTGATTTCAAGACCAGGTCATGGGCAAATGTTACTGTAGGGATACCAATAGTGGGGTGGACAGACTATCCGTGGTGGCAAGGTAACCTTACTGGAAACAATAAGAATATCCAATACGTGGCATATAGTGGGGAAAGATGGGTTTTTAGGAATAGATCCACTCCCACCATATTGGGTAAGATTCCCCAGACCAAGATACAGATAAGTTTTGGGGATGATGGACAGAAAAGAAGTGATTTTTGGGCACCTTGGGTCATAGAAAGAACAGTACACAATACTTCCTGGGAACATGCACACCTATTTGTAGAGGGAGACAATCACACGTGTAAAGGGATACCCGGGAACATAGAGTGTGTGAGTAAGATGGTTGAAGAAAGGCTTTACAAGAAAAAGAACTTTTCATTTGTTTGTGGAAATTGAGACCTCACTTGGTACAGTCAAGCACTGGGAATAAGATAGTAAGCACAATACTCATATATCCTATGATAATGCAGATGTGGGACAAGCTAGTGCAGAGTACTGACTATCTCGATGATCAAATATGGGAAATTCTGGGGATACTTAATACCACTATTGCAGTACAGAATCAATTGATAATAGTCACTAATCAACACACATTGGTATTAGACTATATAACTGCAGCTCAGGGAGGAATGTGCCAGATAGTGGGACCTACCTGCTGCCACTACCATGACTCAGAAGGCAACATCAAAGAAAAAAGAAAATTGGAGGAAGTATACAGGCTAAGAAAAGAGTATGAGAGGATGAATGTTCAGAACAAAGACAGTTGGTGGTCTGAAACATTTTCATTCTTAAATCCAGGTAATTGGTTTAAAGGTATAGGTGGGTGGGTGGCAGGATTGATCCAGATGGTCATACAAATAGCAATGATTATATTACTGATATATTGCTTTGTAGAAATCGTTTTAACTTGTATTAATCACTGTAATCGAGATAAATATAAGTGGTAGACACCTAATGACAACTCCAATGGGGAATCCAGCTGGACTGGCACCTAAAAGGTGAATGTACTCATTGGAAAAGTTATTAGATGTCTAAAATGGGGGAGAATGTAAGGGTTAAACATGTTTTACTTGCTAAAATGTATATATTTATATATATATATATTGATAAGGAAAACAAATGGAACAAAAGAGTGAAGTAAGCTCATTATGAGTTCCGGATCACATGTCTGCACAGGATGCAGACATGCTTATGTTTATGTTGCAAAGAAGCTAATCTCTGACCCCAGATGTCATGTGGCCTTTTGCTGACCTTAAGAAATGTCCCTGTTTGACGCACAACCCTGAGATTGGTCTAAACCGGTTTTTGGACGTATAGAACAGCATAACAGAAGACTAAATATAGATTATTGTGTTTCCTATATAAACTTGTTCTGCCAACCAATAAAGCGAAGCATTCAAAACATGATACTCTGTGTTAGCTTGTCTGTTTCCCGAGCTCGTAACTTCTTCCCTATTTAATTAGGACTACAGCAACATAACCCAGGGGTCTTAGTCCCCACACTAACAACAGTCAACAATTTTTGGAAGTAGTAGGCAAAGGTGGAAGGGGAAGACAAACAGTGAAGGAAATAAGTATTTGATCCCTTGCTGATTTTGTAAGTTTGCCCACTGACAAAGACATGAACAGTCTATAATTTTAAGGGTAGGTTAATTTTAACAGTGAGATATAGAATATGAAAAATAAAATCCAGAAAATCACATTGTATATATTTTCTAAATGTATTTGCATTTTTCAGAGAGAAATAAGTATTTGATACCTCTGGCAAACAAGACTTAATACTTTGTGGCAAAACCCGAGTTGGCAAGCACAGCTGTCAGACGTTTTTTTGTAGTTGATGATGAGGTTTGCGCACATGTCAGGAGGAATTTTGGTCCACTCCTCTTTGCAGATCATCTCTAAATCATTAAGATTTTGAGGCTGTCGCTTGGCAGCTAGGAGCTTCAGCTCCCTCCATAAGTTTTCTATGCGATTAAGGTCTGGAGACTGGCTAGGCCATTCCATGACCTTAATGTGCTTCTTTTGAGCCACTCCTTTGTTGCCTTGGCTGTATGTTTTGGGTCATTGTCCTGCTGGTAGACCCAGCTAGGACCCATTTTTAATGTCCTGGCAGAGGGAAGGAGGTTGTCATTCAGAATTTTACGGTACATGGCTCCATCCATTCTCCCATTGATGCAGTGAAGTAGTCCTGTGCCCTTAGCAGAGAAACACCCCCAAAACATAATGTTTCCACCTCCATGCTTGACAGTAGGGACGGTGTTCTTTGGGTCATAGGCAGCATTTCTCTTCCTCCAAACAGGGCGAGTTGAGTTAATGCCAAAGAGCTCAATTTTTGTCTCATTTGACCACAGCACCTACTCCCATTCGCTCGCAGAATCATCCAGGTGTTCACTGACAAACTTCAGACGGGCCTGCACATGGGCCTTCTTGAGCAGGGGGAACTTGCGGGCACTGCAGGATTTTAATCCATTACCGCTTAATGTGTTACCAATGGTTTTCTTGGTTATTGTGGTCCCAGCTGCCTTGAGATCATTAACAAGTTCCCCCCATGTAGTTTTAGGCTGATCTCTCACCTTCCTCATGATCAAGGATACTCCACAAGGTGAGATTTTGCATGGAGCCCAAGATCAATGTCGATTGACAGTCATTTTGTATTTCTTCCATTTTCTTACTATTGCATGAATAGTTGTCTCCTTCTCACCCATGGTTTTGTAGCCCATTCCAGCCTTGTGCAGGTCTATGATCTTGTCCCTGACATCCTTAGAAAGCTTTTTGGTATTGCCCATGTTGTAGAGGTTAGAGTCTGACTGATTAATTGAGTCTGTGGACGGGAGTGTTTTATACAGGTGACAATTTAAGAGAACTGCCTTTAATGCAGGTAATGAGTTGATTAGGAGCATCTAACTGGTCTGTAGGAGCCAGAACTCTTAACGGTTGGTAGGGGATCAAATACTTATTTCTCTCTGCAAAATGCAAATACATTTATAAAATTTATACAATGTGATTTTCTGGATTTTATTTTTCATATTTTATCTCTCACTGTTAAAATTAACCTATCCTTAAAATTATAGACTGTTCATGTCTTTGTCAGTGGGCAAACTTACAAAATCAGCAAGGGATCAAATACTTATTTCCTTCACTGTAACTGTTGGATGTGAAGGTAGTAGTTGAGGGAGGTGTGGTACTGGTAGTCATGCTGGAGGTGAAAAATATGAGGATGTGCAAGAATCCCAATGGCTATGATTAGACATGAGCGAATCGAAGCTTACAAAGTGGAATTCAATCCGGATTTCAGGAAATCTTCGATTCGCATCGATTCCGGATTTCCTCACACTTCGATGTATCGAATCATACAGCTCTGATCCGGGGTTTTAATCCCTTGGATGCCACGGTCAAACATGACCGTGGCATCCAAGGGGTTCTGTCACGCTACCTGTCCCCCTCGGCACCCCCCCGCAGTGATTAAAAATAAAAAAAATACTGATACTCACCTGTCCTGGGTTCAGCATTAACTCCAGAGCCGGTGACTGACGTCCTGCTCCCCAGGCTTCACTGCTGGGGCCTGTGATTGGGCCCCAGTGGTCACGTGGAGCGCGCTGGCGTAATGACGTCATCACGCCCCCACGTGACTGCTGAAGCCCAATCACAGGCCCCAGCAGTGATGTCTGGGGAGCAGGACTTAAGTCGCAAGGAAGAAGAGGAGCGAGGAGGACGCTCAGACAGCCAGATTCCCAGGAGAGGTGAGGTTAAGGTGAGTATAAGTGTTTGTTACTTTTAATCACGTCCCCTGAGCCTCTGAAAACATCGCAGGGGGTGCCGATCAGGACCCCAATATATAATAAAACCCCTGAGATGCTGTGGTCAGGGGTTAACACCTGCGATCAGGGCTCAGCTCCGACCGGGTGTGTTAGACATACAGCTGACACCCGCAAAGAAAGTTGCGCACACAGTTTATGTGTGCGCACCATGCTTCTGCCGTGGTTTGCGAGAAGTCCTTCCCAGCAGCGCCTTACTACTAGGGCAGATGTCGGGAAGGGGTTAACGCCATTCGCCGTGAATTAATTCGGATCTGACCACCTTCTGAATTCCGTGCAATAGTCTTCAGCTGGTCGGGTACCTTGCCTTATAGAAGAGAGTTTGGCTTCGGCTAACGCTCTTTGGTCAGGTTCATCATACAATAACCCTAAGGTTTTAAAAAAGTTACTGTATCTACAGAAGATAATTCAGGTGCACGGGGATCCAAAGAAAAAGCCCAGGTTTGAGGGTCTCCTTGTAGCAGAGATATTACTATGGCTACCTGTTGCTGCTGGTTACCAGAGGAATACGGCCTAAGTTAGAAGTATAATTTGCAGGCTTCCCGAAAATTAGTAAAGGATTTCCGATCTCCTGAAAACCTATCTGGCAAGTTTATCTAGGCCTCTATGGAAGCAGTGCCTTGGGGATCGGCTTGAGGCCGAGATGCCTCTTAATCCTGTACTCTCACAGCCAGATCTTTGACCAATTGGGTCAAATTCTGCATCTGATCCACAAGAGCTTGCATAGGATCCATTATGGAGGTCAAAACACACGAAGTAATGTGGACTGGCTATTCTGTTAGGAAACAGATGCAGCGTAGAGCTAAGCAGTGAGTCCCAGCACCAGTCAAACCGAATCAGAATGGTAAAAACTGTGCTGAATGTCCCGCGCTCTCCCAACCGCACCAAACCCCACCCCCCAGAGATGTTCACCAGGGCCCCTGATGGTGGGAATGGACTTGGAAGCTACTGATGGGCAGACCAGCACGGGTCAGAGAGCGCCGGACGCACAGGACACCACCAGACACAGCAGAACAGAAACCGGAATCACTTACCAGCAGGAGTAGGGATGTCAGTCTGCAGAAAGCAGCGGATGGCGACAGGCAGTAGATGGCAGCAGAGTTCCATAGAGTAGCCGTACAGTTCGAGTTGTCAGTTTGAGGTTAGCGATGTACAAAAGGGAAATCCAAATAGATGTGTCAAACAAGCCGGGTCGGTAACAGGAGTGCAGAGCGGTACCAAATCGAAATTCAGGAGGACGAAGTCTGAAGGCAAGCCGGGGTCATTAGCAGGAGAGGGAGAATAAGGTATGAAATCAGGAGGCCAGAAGGATAGTCAAACAACAGAAGCAGAAGGTCTAGGCAGGAGGTAACAGGACAGGAAATATGCAACGCTTACTACCAGGGGAAACTGAATAGCCAGCGATTACCTGGAGCGGAAGTCCCGAAAATAAAGGTTCCGTCCGAGCACCTGCTCTGGAAGGGAATCCCGTGGCCCGAGCGGGGAGGGACCGGCATACCATCATGGAGGTTCCGGCCTTCCTCCCTAGGGGCCGGAAGGAGAACTTAGAGGAGAGGACCGGCAACCCCCCGCATGCCGCCGCGGAGGTTCCGGTCCGGCTACTTACAAACTCTTGGTGTACCACAGCCCCCCAGCCCTTCTTGCTGGCATCTGTAGCAATCAGAATTACTGGGCAAGGACACTATGCTAAGGATGTTTTACTGTGTGGGTTTGATAAATCCTTTTGTCTAGGGACAGGGGAGACTAGTGCCATCTTGTTACAATTAGGGACTGAAGGCGTCTTGAGTGGGCTTGTGCCCAGGGTACTGATTGGATACAAGATGTCATTGTTCCTAGAACTGACATAGCCTCTCTGAGAGAAACTCATCTTTTCTCTGGAATTAAGATATTTTTTTCCACCAACAAACTTTGTTTCTCTTGAGGAAGAAAAAACATCTGTAATCAGTCTAGAAGAACTAGAAATATTTTTTTGTTTACTATCTATGCTAAACATTGTAGGGTCTGACATGTTATGTTGATGTGGAGTTGGAGAAGAGACTCTGAGCTGCAATCAATAGGTGGTCTAGGTATGGAATTATAATAAGACCTTGATGTCTGAGATAAGCAATCACTTCCGACATTATTTTGGTAAAAATTCTTGGTGCTGCCGACATTTTGAACAGCAGAGCTTTGAATTGGTGAAGATTTACCTTGTCTTTATGTTGCACAGCAAACCTCAGGAACTGATGACAAGACTGATGTATTGGAACATGATAGTAAGAGTCCTGTAAATCGAATGTGGCCATAAAAATATCTGGTGCCAGGAGTGGGATAGCAGATTTTAAAGAGTCTATTTTGAACAGTCGGTATTTTACAGATTTGTTTAAGGGTTTAAAATTTATTATGATCCTGCATTCCTGTATGATCCGTTCATTATTTATTTTTTTACTAGAAATAACCGAGAATAATGTCCCTCCCCACGTTCTGGTGGGGGAACTGGGTAAATTGTATTTAATAATTTTTGAACACCTTCTAAGAGGGCGAACTGTAATACAGGAGAGAGAAGATGAGTAATCATCTTCTGTGGGGGGGGGGGGGAGGAAGGAAAATTCTATTTTGTAAACTTTTTTATTTTATTTTATTTATAACTGAGAGAATTCACTTGTTTCAAGATATTTCTCCCCAATGAGTGGAAAATTTCAGGAGTCTGCCCACTACCTCTCTGGTGTCATTGCCTATCTTTGGAATGTCTGTTTTGATTGAGGAAGAGGTTTCTTTGTATACCCCCTTTAAGATAAGTCCACTGACCGGATTTCCCTTTGCATTCTTGATTAAAGTTTGAAATCGAAAGCTTGTTTTCTTCTTTTGCATTTTTGGTTCAGGTAAGGTCTTCTTTTTATCAGCCGCTTTTTCAAGCAATGTATCCAGACCCGGACCAAAAACATATTAACCTTGAAAGAGGACTGCACATAGTTTTTTTCGGACAAGGGATCCCTTGTCCACATTTGTAACCACAAAGCCCAACTAGTCGTATTTGAGAGAATTCCAGCTCTAGATGCGACTCTAATAGACTCAGCTGAGGCATCAGCTAAAAAACCTGTGGCCTTCCAAAGAAATGGAAAAGAGGCTATCATATCTTCTCTCAGATGAAGTTATAGTTGATCCAGCCACCTGTATAAGGACCTAGCTACATACAGTGAGGAAAATAAGCATTTTATACACTGGCGATTTTGCAAGTTTTCCCACCTACAAAGAATGGAGAAGGCTATAATTTTTGCAGTCTGTGCAAACTTGGTCAAGAACTACAGGAAACGCCTGACCTCTGTAATTGCAAACAAAGGTTTCTGTACCAAATATTAAGTTCTGTTTTTCTATTGTATCAAATACTTAGTTCATGCAATAAAATGTAAATTAATTATTTAAAAATACTACGTTATTTTCTGCATTTTTTTTTAGATTCTGTCTCTCACAGTTGAAATGTACCTACGATAAAAATTACAGACCTCTCCATTCTTTCTAGGTGGCAAATTTTGCAAAATTGGCAGTGTATCAAATACTTATTTTCCCCACTGTAGGTGGCCCCGATATTCATCTGTAACAGTGCAGCTGAAGCTTCCCATATATTCTTTAATAAGTTATCTGCCTTCCTATCTAAGGGGTCCTCTATCTGAGAGGAATCTTCGAAGGGGAGTGTAGTCTTTTTCCCTCGCCTTTGCCACCTGAATATCTATTTTTGGGACTTCCATCCAACTTTTAATTTTCTTAAGAACCTAAGACATGGTCTGCCATCTAGTCATCATGAACAGAGAATAGCACAGATCTTAGAGCAGTGGTAAAGTAGCAAAGAGACTGTCGCAGATTGTAAGGTGATTATTTTTCGAAGAGAAGTAGTCAGAGGACTGGAGCCATCACCATGTGGACTTGTGAACCTCCCGGTTCTGATACAGGGGGACTCGTCGGGAGCTGCTTTAACCATCCTGAGCTTCTCAACTGCTTTTGTCCCACAAGAACCCTGCCGCCATTGCTAACCACCCCTGGGCCATCACTACACGCTCATCGTTTGATCTTCCTGGCACCACTTATAGAATAGTATTTGCTACCTCTGCTCTGCCTAAAGGCAACTTCTGCTCAACCTGCCTCTTTTGTGAGCGCCTTGATACTGGCAACACAATACATCTGGCCACTGTGATGGCTCCAGTCCTCCGACTACTCCTCCTGGAAAAAATAATCACCTTACAATCTGCGACAGTCTCTTTGCTACTTTACTGCTGCTATCAGATCTGTACTATTCTCTGTGCATGACGACTAGACGGAAGAACAAGTCGGAGGTTCCTAAAAAACTTACGGACTTTTTTGGTACACAAGACATTATCAGAGAGGACTTTAACTCGTAAATCACTTCTGTGTCTGGGGCTTCCCCATCCCCACAAGCAGATTTACAATTCCCATCTGAGGGTACTGTTCTTTCTGACTTTCAGACTCCTATAAAATTTGGGAGTGCTATGGACATTGGCAAATGCACTGTCATTAACTCGCCACCCTGCAGGCTGGAAGAGAATTCTGTCATCACTAAAACACCACAAGATCACAGCATCAACTGCTAGTATCCCGCAATGGCGCTGTGACTGTGATCTCCTCCAATCCCAGCGGCCTGAAATTGCTGCAGTCCTGGAACCTCACTCCTCCAGCCCTTGCGGGACCTATGAAAGACCGCTACTCCCCGAAGGACATGACCCAGGAGTGGCAGTCGGTGTGGTAAATCAGAGTCTGATGGTCTCTAGGCCCCATTGACTTACTAATTTACGGATTGTTTTTCTTACAGGTTTCTAAAATGTTTGCCTTATATGTTCAGGTTTCAGGTTTGTGATGGTGTTCTCAGGCTTGGCCATAATGACCATCATTACGTTTAGAGGAAAAAGGAAGAAGCTTGCAATCCTGAGAACACCATCCAAACTGTGAAACACAGGAATGGCAGCATCATGTTGTGGGGATGTTTTGTTGCAGGGGGAACTGGTGCACTTCACAAAATAGATGGAAATTAGATCATGAGGAAAGAACATTATGTGGCAATACTGAAGCAACATCTCAAGACATCAGCCAGGAAGTTAAAGTTTGGGCGCAAATGGGTCTTCCAAATGGACAGTGACCCGAAGCATACCGCCAAACTGGTTATAAAGTGGCTTAACCACTTCCATACCAGGCACATTTTCAAGTTTTTTGTATGTGCGGATTTGGAGGACTATAACATTTTATCATTTGCGTTATTCAACTAATTTCTGCGTCTTTTTTCGGTGACAAATAGGGCTTTATTTTTATGTTGTTTTTATTTTTGCATGTGTGTTAATTTTTTTTATATCCAGGAAAATATAAACAAAAGAGGAGGGAAAACGGGTCTGTTTTTCACTTTTCATTTTATTATTTTTTTTATTTAATAACACAAAGTGCTACTAAAAAACTTTATGAAATAGTTTTTCCTCTCCGTTACGGTAATTTTTTTTTTTTATGGTGTCGTTGGGGGTGGGGCTATAACCTGTAATAAGGGCGTTTTATTGGCGTATTATTTTATTTATTTTTTAAATTATTTTATTTACTTTTTTTTTTTTTTTTTTTTTCTTTTTCTATACTTTTTTTTTTTTTTTTTTTTTTTTTTTTACATTGTGTCGCCATAAGGTCATAATAGACCTTTTGGGACATCTGATGACTTTTTTTTTTTCGGGAGGCTGATTTCCCGTAACTGGGGCTGGTACATTTAGCCCTAGTTGCAGGAGGAATACAGCCTCCTGCACGTTACTTACACATAACTATAAAGCTGATCTGGGTCCTGTAGGACCCAGCAGCTCTAACAGACGCTGATCCCGGCGGATCACATGACCGCCGGGCCGGAGGGCAGCCACAAGATGGCGGCGCCCATAGCGCTGTATACAGCGCACATTGAACGCTGTATACATGGCGATCGGGATGGCAGGGGAGGTAATAAACCTTACCTGCCTTCTCTATGGGAGCCCTGGCTGAAGTTACAGCCGGCTCCCCGTTTCAGCAGCTGCACGATTTTGTGCAGTTGCTGAATTTTTTCTGGACGTATATAGTCTATGGGCGGTATGGAAGAGGTTAAGGATAACAAAGTTAATATTTTGGAGTGGCCATCACAAAGCCCTGATCCCAATCCTATTGAAAATTTATGGGTAAAGCTGAAAAGGCAGGTGCGAGCAAGGCGGCCTACAAACATGACTCAGATACACCAGTTCTGTCAGGAGGAATGGGCCCAAATTCCTACCAACTATTGTGAGAAGCTTGTGGAAGGATATCCAAAACGTTTGACTCAAGTCATACAGTTTAAGGGCAATGGTACCAAATACTAATGAAATGTATGTAAACTTTTGACTTTGCAGAAAGTAATAAATATTCCTTAAAAAATTTTCTCTTTCATATTATTCTGGCAAATATAAATAATTTTGGTAATCCTAATTGACCTAAAACGGGAAAGGTTTATTCTGATTTCATGTCAGATAGTGAGAAAAACATGCATATGTGTCTTTTTATATAGTGTATGTAAACTTTTGGTTTCAACTGTAGCTCTAAGAGACAAACAAACTCACACGAAAATCCCACATTGCACAGCTGCTGGATTCTCATGGCAATAAGATTACAGACCCAGACTTAATAGCTGATGGCATTAAACTATTCTTCAAATCCGTATATAACCTAAAAGACAATCCATCTACTCCACAACCTTCAGCTACAGACACAGACAACTTCTTACAAAAACTGTCCCTGCCCGAAATTTCCCAGCCCAAACTACAAACTCTCTCTGCCCCGTTTACTTTACAAGACGTCATTACAGAAACTCAATATTTGAAACCTCACAAACCCCAACGGCTTTACCAGTAACTATTATAAACTATTTTCTGCGATCCTAGGCCCCCATATAACTGCTTCCTTTAATAAATAGAATAGATGGCCACTTTTCTTATGAAATGTTGAAGGCGACTATTGTAACACTGCCCAAACCTGGAAAGGCACCGACCACCCCCGCTAACTTTCGTCCGATCTTGCTACTAAATGGCGATATCAAAATATACGCTAAAATAATAGCAGACCATCTATATAAGGCTTTACCCACTCTGGTGCAACTGGATCAAGTGGACTTTGTGGCTGGTCATCGGGCTTGCTTTGGACAAGGTGAAGGCATTCGACAGAGTGCAGTGGGGTTATTTATCCAGTATTCTAGACAAGTTTGGTTTCCAGAATTGTATCAAATCTGCTATTTTCGCCCTATATTCAGCAGCCTCAGCTAAGGTGGTGGCTTCCAGTTTTCTCTCTGACAAACTAAACATTACAAACTACACGTGTCAGGGTTGCCCCTTATCGCCCATAATATTCACACTGGTGATATACCATTGGCAGAAGCCATCCATGGTAACCGATCCATTTCTGGTATCTCTGTTGGTAAATCATCTTACAAAATTGGCCTTTACGCCGATGATGTTATACTGTCTGTCACTAACCTGCTTGTCTCCATTACGGCTATCCTGTCCACCCTGGATGCATTTAATGCAGTGTCTTATTACAAGGTTAACGCTACCAAATCACAAATACTGAATATTGGTGTGGACAGAGAAACTTGATCATTTCCCTTCTCCTCATTCCCATTTCAGTGGCAGGATGGCTCACCCTATTTAGGAGCTTCACTGACCTGTCCTAGCTGGGCATTATTCTCATCTAACTACACACGTGGACAAAAATTGTTGGTACCTCTCATTTAGTGAAAGAAAAACCCACAATGGTCACAGAAATAACTTGAATCTGACAAAAGTAATAATATATAAAAATTCTATGAAAATGAACAAATGAAAGTCAGACATTGCTTTTCAACCATGCTTCAACAGATTTTTTTTTAAAAAGAAAACTCATGAAAGTTTGTTGCACAACCTTTTGAGGCAATCACTGCAATCAAATGATTCATGTATCTGTCAATGAGACTTCTGCACCTCTCAACAGGTATTTTGGCCCACTCCTCATGAGCAAACTGCTCCAGTTGTCTCGGGTTTGAAGGGTGCCTTTTCCAGATGGCATGTTTCAGCTCCTTCCAAAAATGCTCAATAGGATTTATGTCAGGGCTCATAGAAGGCCACTTCAGAATGGTCCAATGTTTTCCTCTTAGCCATTCTTGGGTGTTTTTAGCTGTGTGTTTTGGGTCATTACCCTGTTCCACGACTCATGACCTGCGACTGAGACCAAGCTTTCTGACATTTTGTCTACATGTGTATATACCACTACTCACAAAATTCTCCTCTCTCTTAGGCAAATTTGACAACCCAACCCTCTCCTGGGCAGGACGAATAGCAGTAGCCAAGATATTAATTTTGCCAATTATATGTTTTCCAAACTGTTGCTATTCCTCTACCTGCCTTCTGCCTCTGCAAGGCCTTCTTACTAACTTTATTTGGCAGGGCCACAAACCTAGAATCTGCCTCGCCGTGATTAGACCTTGCAAAACTGTGGTATGGGTGTCCCAGACATTAAAAATTATTATCGCTCTACTTTCCTGACCCACCTTACCCACTGGTGGAAGGAACTCTCTCTCCCCGGGAGGCAGCTGGTGTACCATTGATTGCACTTCTACCTCCCCTATCACAACCATCCTTAAGCTTGAAATGCTCACTGTTGACAGTTATGGCCTTCAGACTAGCATGGTCATCCCTTCTCAGAAGCAATAAGATGAAACATACTAAACCTATTGGAATGCTGCCATTACAATACCTTTATGTTTTCCAAACATCTCTCCCTTTACGCAATTGGATTGATGGTGGTATCTCACATGCTAAATACCTACTGTGTGATGGGGGGTTGTGAACATTCCAGGTTCTTTCTCAAGAGTATTGCTTATCACATACTGACTTCTATAAATACTTGCAGATAAGTTTTGAGGCCTTCTCTTTTATCAAAAATGTGTTTTCCCTCTGGTGGCTTACTCTGACTTTACAGTCAAAGTGGGGAAATCTAAAGGTATCTTAACCTTCTACTCTACACCAGGATATATTTTGAGGTGGGAATCTGATAGGCATGCAAGGCTACTGATGGTCTCAAAGATATCCAAGCGCTCCACATATTGAGAAATAGCTCAAAAGCTCTTACTTCGCTGGTATAGAACCCACTTGCAATTATCCTAATTTGTCCCTGGTTATAGCCCCCTATGCTGGCAGGAGTGCAGAAAACCTGGCTCCTATATCCATTTGTGGTGGGACTGTCCCTCGGTGTACAATTTCTGGATGGCCATTTCCCAATTTATTGCTACAGTTTTTCCAATTTCCTGTACCGTTGACAGCCCCTCTAGCATTATCTGTCATAGACTTAGATTCTATCCCGTTACCATTCCAAAGTTTAGTGGGACACATCATACTAGCTGCCCACCTACTCATTGCGAGGTCCTGGAAGAAAACCTGTTGAAGGCTGCAAAAGACTTGAGACTGGGAAGGAGATTCACCTTCCAGCAAGACAATGACCCTAAACATACAGCCAGAGCTACAGTGGAATGGTTTAGATCAAAGAATATTTATTTGTTAGAATGGCCAAAAGTCCAGACCCAAATCCCATTGAACATCTGTGGTAAGACATGAAAATTGCTGTTCATAGACGCCTTCCATCCAATCTGGCCGAAATTGAGCTATTTTGCAAAGAAGAATGGGCAAAAGTCTCAGTCTCTAGCTGCGCAAAGCTGTTAGAGATATACCCCAAGACTTGCAGCTGTAATTGAAGAGAAAAGTGGCTCTACAAAGTATTCATATAGGGTGGCAGAATACTTTTGCACGTCACACTTTTCAGATTTTTAGTTTATTAACATGTCGAAAATCATGTATCATTTTCATTCCACTTCACGATTATCTGCTACTTTGTGTTGGTCTATCACTTAAAATCTCAATAAAATACATTTAAGTTTGTGGTTGTAGGGTGACAAAATGTGAAAAAGTTCAATTGGTATGAATACTTGTGAAACATCATTACATACACTACTGACAATAGAGGTCACAGCTTATCTAATTTCTGCTACCTACACAGAGCAGGTCTAGAAAACTCTCCCATAGGCCTCAATGATTCGGCTTGAGACTATTGCTGCCCCTAGCCATAACTGTACTGTAAAGCACGTCAATAAATGCTGTTAATACAGCAAAGGAGAAGCTAACAAGATGGCACCCCCATAATCATACACAGTAAATAGAATTTAAAAACAAATGCTACAATTGGAAAATCAACAGATTAGAAAAAAAGTGAATTTTCACTGTTTAGAAATAAAGTGATACATTCCTTTTAAGAGGAAGAAAGGAAGCAGCTGATTTACCATCTCCCATTCCTACCATAATGTTGAAAATCTAAAAGATATTTCTTCAGCCTCTCTGATAACCTGTCCTGTCAGGAACAAGAAAACAGTAGGGAGTGAAGGCGATCTCACATGGAGAGGACTGGAGTAACACATAATAAATGTGCATAAATCAAGTGTGGCAATATGCACGTGTGTGTGTGTGTGTGTGTGTGTGAGCGCGTATGGATGGATGGATAGATGTTAGTTTAACATGTCCCACCTACCTAAACATTGCTGCAGACTAGGACTACCCCTTCATGGCAACAGTATTGCACCATGCCATGCAACAAAAATTATTTAAGGGATATAATAAACAGTTCTGCTAACGTCTTAGTACAAAACACCACAAAGGGGTGGGTGTATAATCTATATCTATCCATCCAATGTGTATGTATATATTACAGTGCTCAAAAAAATAAAGGGAATACTAAAATACCACATCCTAGATATTAAATATTCCAATTGCAAATCTTTATTCATTAAATAGTGTAGTGCGTTGAGAACAATAAAACATAAAAATGATCAATGTAACTAAACATCCCATGGAGGTCTGGATTTGTAATGATATTCAAAATAAGTGGAAAATCAAATTATAGGCAGATCTAACTTCAGTAGAAATGCCTCAAGAGAAGGAAATGAGGCTCAGTAGTGTGTGTGGACTCCACATGCCTGTATGACCTCCCTACAATGCCTGGGCATGCTCCTGATGAGGCGGCGAATGTTCTCCTAAGAGATCTCCTCCCAGACCTGGATTAAAGCATCAGTCAACTCCTGGACAGTCTGTGGTGCAATGTGGATGGAAGAGACATGATGTCCCAGATGTGCTCGATTGGATTCAGGTCTGAGGAGTGGGCAGGCCAGTCCATAGCATCAATGCTTTCATCATGCAGGAACTGTTGACACACTTCAGCATGAGACCTAGCATTGTCATGCATCAGAAGGGACCCAGGGCTCACTGCACCTGCATATGGTCTCACAATGGGTCTGAAGATCTCATCCCGGTACCTAATGGCAGTCAGGATACCTCTGGCTAGAACATGAAGGGCCTTCCAAAGAAATTCCTCCCCACACCATTACTAACCCACAGACAAACCGGTCATGCTGGAGGAGGTTGCAGGCAGCAGAACGTTCTCCATGGTGTCTCCAGACTGTCACAAGTGCTCATTGTGAACCTGCTCTCATCCGTGAAGAACACAGGGATTCAATGTTGAGTCTGCCAATCTTGGTGTTCTCTGGCAAATGCCAATCGCCCTGCACGGTGTTGGGCTGTAAGCACACCACCCACTTGCGGAAGTTGGGCCCTCATACCACACTCATGGAGTCAAGTTTCTTTCAGTTTGAGCAGACACATGGATGTTAGTGGCCTGCTGGAGGTCATTTTGCAGGGTTCTGACACTGCTCCTCCTTGCAAAAAGGAGGAGGTAGCGATTGTGATGCTGGGTTGTTGCCCTCCTACAGTTCCCTCCACATCTCCTGGTGTACTGGCCTGTCTTCTGGTATCTGCTCCATGCTCTGGACACTGTGCTGACAGACACAGCTACCCTTCTTGCCACAGCTCGGATTGATGTGTCATCCTGGATGAGCTGCACTACCTGAGCAACTTCTGTGGGTTGTAGACACTGCCTCTAGGGGTGAGAGCAATGACAAAATGCAAGAGTGACGAAAACGGCAGCCAAAAAGGATGAGAACAGAGAAATGGTCTGTGGTAACCACCTGCAGAACCCTCCTTTATAGGGGTGGTCTTGCTCATTTCTACCTGTTGCCTGTTTTATTTGCACAACAGCAGGACAAATTGATTCACAATCAGTGTTGCTTCATAACTGGACAGGAGGATTTCACAGAAGTGTCATTGACTTGGAGTTACATTGTGTTGTTTAACTGTTCCCTTCATTTTTTTGAGATGTATATATATATCTATACACACACACACAGATTACAGAGCAGGATCTAGGCATTGAAATCAACAAAATACATGTTTTATTGAGTACACAAAATGGATTGCATGTTCAGAGTGACAGGTCCCTTTAAAACAAAGATTCATCATCCATCCACATTAAGGCATTTTTATCCCTAATATATATGGTAGTTATTGTTATGAGGATGTAACGACAACTCATTTGTAGTGTTCCAAAAGAATGCAATTTAAGCTAATAGTGCAATTTATGTGTGTTATCTGTTTAATAGTGTATTGTTTTACCAGGGTAAAGTGGCAAAACAACTGAACTCTAAAGCAATTACATTGAATAAATTGTTTTCAATTCGCCCCTAAATATATTTTACCGAAACCTTGACTGCAGATAAAACATCTGACACACTGTACTCATCTGTTGAAATAAAAAATTATTTATTAATGAAAAATGGAATAATCTTTACAGTAAGATAACTGGTCACTGACATAAGTATTAAGTGGAAACTCATCCTTATAGTGGTTATTTTTATTTTATTTATAGAAACTGTAGGGGGCACTGAATGAGGATGATCATATTCACCTCTCTAAGCCATCTCTTGACCCCTGATTATTCTAGTGAATCACTGGCGTCAGCACTGCTACTAGTTATTGGCCCCACCATCCAAGCACTGGAAAGCTAGATGGTAGAAGACACATGTCTAGATAGTACGGCAAATGTGTCCAAACACATGTCTCCATGACTGGCTGGGATCACATATGCGCTCGGTGAGCGCTCAGAGATTCTGTTCCCCATTCCGCTTGAAAAATGCGGAGAGAAAAGTCCTGCAAGCACGACTTTTCTCTCTGCATTTTTTGGGCAGAAACCTGGCGGACCCCATTATAGTCTATGGTTTCCGAGGGTAACTGCTTTTTTAAGTGGATTCACTTTCCATTTTTCGGGTCCCCAAACGAACCTGAAGAATGGAAACCCTAGCACAAGTGTGAACCTAGAGTAAGCATGTGAAAGGCTGTCCAGAAAGGTATCAAAGATGGAGCTTTCGAGGTATAGTTTTTTTTTCATAACACCCTCAACAGCTTCTAAAAGGTTTATTTTTCCAGCAGACACCACCATTAGCCCAGGGCTACAGTGCAACTTTTTGTAGCACCACTAATTGATTTTAACCATTGAGCTTCAGCTGGAGTCCAAACGAATGCAGTTAATTGCTTCAGTCTTGCGGGCTGTAACACAATCAATAAGAAAAAAATCAGTAGCGCTACAAAATGTCGTAGTGTAGCCCTGGCCTAAAGGGGTTATTGCACAAAGTATTTATGCTATATACATTGGATAAATACCTGATCAATGGGACAGTGGGAGTTTGACCACTGAGACCTGCAAGATCCTGAGAATGGGGGAGGGGGGAGTGGGGGTGGATATCCTCATGCTGCACACTCAGCCTGACAGCAGCCACGCAAGAAGTAGGTGTGTCACTTGTGGGACTGTGCTCCCTTTCATTTCAATCAGAGAGCCAGACAGTCGAAATAAAACACTTGGCCATCTACAGCACTCCCACCAAAGTGAATGTCCACCAAGCGACATGACTACATTCAGCCTGGCTGCTATAAGGCTGAACACGCAACGGGGGGTGTAGAACTTAGTTCTCAGCAGCAGACCCTATTTATCCTCTATAAATGCCTTTTGGGGCATAACCCCTTTAATGTAAAACCTGAGATATACTGTTTATTACGGTGGCGTTAAGATTTTAACCAGGTCCAAAATGCTAAGAGAATAAAATTCAGCTGAGGCAACCATAACAGAGTCTACATAGTTGTAGAGTTTACTCTATCAGGCCTCACAAAGCGACAGAGATTTAGGATTTAAAAGGCAATTAATCCAACGTTGGTCAACATCTAACACTTCTTATTCAGGCTTTGATTTCGATTTTCTGCCATGCCCACGTATATTGAGCAACAAGAGAAGCCCCAGACAGACAGTGGCTGGGGTGCACATTGCAATCGGTTCCTTCAGTACAAGCAGCGTGTAAATAGCACCTAAAAAAAATGTAGACAACATTAGAATACTGTAGAAACTGAAATGTTAAAGAAGATTTCCACCAAAAACATACATAGGCCCATAATATTAGTACATCACAAGTGCAATAGCTATAGTTTATCCAATAGGTATTAGATATGGGCAAGTTACTACAAACAGTCAACGTTATAGTGATATCCAATAAGTTATGATAACAGACAATGCATTATAATTTTCTCGTTTATATAGCACTTTGGATTTATCTAATCCCATGGACGCTAGTTGCTCAGAAGTACATCATCTTAACCATGAAAGCAAATATAAGGGCTAATTTATCAAGACCTATATGTTTTCCATTCCATTCTTGATAATACTTCCTACTCAGGAGTTTGCCACTATTTTATGACTAGATATATGCTTCTTCATAAATTACTTGCATTCTCCAGCGCCAGTGTGCCTAGACAGAAATCTACACCCCTTTTTGGGGTAGATTTCGGACATCATTTATGCTAGAAAAATAGGGTAAGCGATGATAAATCAGATGGGGATATGGCCCTGACTGCAACACTCCCACTCTGGAGGATGGTTGTGTGAGCGCGTGCGTGTGATCTAAGCAAAAGGGGTGCAATTTAAATTTTATTTTTAAATATTTTATTTATAATTTTACATTTTGTTTTAGCCTCCATATATTTAAAGTGTCGACATCCGCTGCTAATAGTACAGTGGATGTCTGCAAGAGGTTGCACCAGGTGGAGTTAGGTGTTAAAATCTGGTTAATGTCTCATGCGTATTAATATGTATGAGACTTTTTTGATTGTGAGAAAATGCATTTACAGGCATTACTGTAACCTCTAGCTCCCCTGAACCCCTACGCTCATTAGAATGTACATGCACGTCCAGGTGCACGTGACTAAGTATGGCGTGCGCTCTGAAGTAGAGCGGACGCACTTGCTGCCGAATGTGTGATTCACAAAACAGGGACCTGGCAGGATTACTTGTGGTTAGAAAGGACTTTGAGCACAGTCATTTAACCACTCAGATGCCGTGGTCACATTTGACCACGACATCTGAGAGGTTACTTTCACTTTTCTTATTATGATCGGTAACGGGGAAGCCCCTCCGCGGCGTGATCACGGGAGCCTTCCCATTACCATATAAAGAATAATAAATAGTACCATTTTGAAGTACAACTTGTCACGCAAAAATCAAGTCCTCATATGACTACGTAAAATGAAAAATGAGGAAGTAGTGGGTTTTGGAATTCAGGGAGTAGAAAATGAAAACACAAATCAAAACTGTCTGCATCATGTAAGGGTTAAGACTAAAGGGCCTGTTCTGAGTGAGCTGAGAGAAAGGGGAACCCTTTTTTTGATTTTTGAGGCCATTTCTAGAACTCCATTTAATTCTGGGCCAAACAGAAACTCCCCCTTTTTACTTCTAAGGGAATTAAAAACTTCCTGGCCCACATTTTCCATTACTTTTCATTTAATTGACTTCATATTTTTCTGAACAGAAAAAAAACAAAAACCCTGTTTTCTAGGTGCTAGCCCTTCAAACATTTAGTCCTGTACTGACAAGGTTTCTTTAAGCTGCATAGTATCCCTCCCCACCGTGATCAATCCATCTACCCCATAAGTAGAGAATAAGGAATCGTGCCAATTTTTGATGCCTGAGCCTTCATAAACCTGTTAACCTCTGTCTTAATAAAGGCTATTAGAGTCTCCAATAAAGTAGGTGTCTCTTCTTAAACCATCATACCCAAACAAGACTGCCAAGACAACTTAGCGTAAGAAGCATACAATTTCCTCTTGCAAACGCATTCCATGTGTTTAAACTTATACGGCTTTTTATGGACTCTTTTACCACCTCTTTAACGGTCTCTTTAGCACCCTAAGCAATAACAAAAGCATATCAGCATGCATAAAATAAAAGACAACCACTGGGCCCAAGAACACCCTTTACCCAACCAGGTACCAGGGTAAGGTTGCCAGAATCCACTATGTATGTGCACTGCTCTGCTTTCATATCTACAAACTTAGTTTGCTTTTCTGCCTCTGGGACTGGCTGACCTCTCCTCCCAGGTGTGCACTCCATATGGTACTCCGTCTGGTCCAGGTGAGGGTTACATCCGGCACCACCCCCAACCTTCCTGCGCCAGCTGGAAGTCCTAGGGCCCAATGCCAACATTGTAATGTGCTGGCCGAAAGTCACAATGCCTTGCCTAAGGTCCAAACACAGCACATGCAGGAAGCTTTAATGTCCCACTTCCTTGCTTGGAAAAGAATGCCTGTCGCATCCCCACCAACACAGAAGCCACATTCTACAGGCAAGGAAGGAGAAGGGTGAAGGGTAATGGAGCTACTACACCTCCCATACTGAGAACCTGCTCCCCACTGTCCAAATGCAGAGGCACTGACAGATTTAGACAACCCCCCCCCTCCCCCCCCCCCACACACACACATACATATAGGGCAGAAAACCCACTCCAGGCAGCACACAAGGAGCTGAAACCAGAATGAAAGAGAACAGGGAAGAGAAGAGGAGGCCAGACCAAGCCAGCAGCTCCCCTAAGGAGACTTACATCACTCCTGGGGACCATTTAGCTCAATTAAGTTAGCCCCCCAGTCCCAGAGAAGAACTCCCATAATTCATCTTACACAAGACAAGAAATAGAACTGGAGAAGAGGGATGGCCACCCCACCTATAAAATAATTCCAAGTTTCTGTTTCCTGTCCAAAAGGAGGAAGAGGCACACTCTATAAGGGTGCCGACAATTCTGACTTGCGACATAAATTGCGATTTTAACATGGTGCGCAAACCTGATAAATCAGTTCCATAGTCTAAAACCTAGTTCTACATAATATAAATATTTACATTATAATTTAAGAGAGCAGTATATGAAACTAGTGATAAAGAACAACAAAAAGAAAAAAAAAACAAAAAACACACTCTGTCAAGTAAATAGAATACATCTTCCTTACCAATCATGATAACACAAAGAACAAGGTTGCTAATCTCTTGGAGAATCCGAGGGCCAAAAGCCAGTAGTATTCCAGCCACTAGCTCTATCCATCCCACTGCCTGGAAGTACTGGTATGGATCAGGCTTGAAACCATAATCTTTGAGTGGGAACACATCAGCAAATTGTACAAATTGGGACTTCTGCATATGAAAAAAAAGGCAACATTATTTATAAGTGATATTTGTCTTTTTTTTCCCCTTCTAGTTGAACCACAAATTTAATAGGAAATGTTTACACATTTTTAAGCCGCAAATTCACTTTAAACTTAGTTTTAGAAATGAGAGCCACTGTACTGCCTTACCTCCTTTAAAAACTTTTTTTTTTTTTTGTAAATGGTCTCAAAATTCTATCATGTAAATTACAAACGCATTCAGAATTTTCAGCTTGATGCAAAGAACAACAATATCTGCACTAAGAAAATGTTATCAAGTTTGAAATCCAACTAAGGCTAGGTTCATTTCTGCTCCGATTTCTGTTGTTTTGGTCCATCGATGGTCTACAAGAATAGAAAGAGACTGCAAAAATAGCAGAACAGAGTACAGAGTACAACAAACCTTATTGTCTATAATAAGGTCCGTCAGCAGTCTGTTTTTAATTGAAATCGCCGGACTAAAAAGTCAAGCTTGCAGAACTTTTGTCTGGCAATTTTTTGACAAATCCATGAATGACACCAGTTCCCCAAGCACACTGTCATAAACAGTACTGGGGAACAGGGAGGTCAACTGTTCCTGACAGCTGAGACTTTCACCTGCAATCAGCCAATAGTAACCTGCATGACTGTTATTGGTGGGTCTGTTCATAACCACCAATCACAGTGCAGTATTCCCCCAAGGTGGGGAAAATTATTGGTGACGATACTGGGCTTTGATCTCGCAGTTGGTTTAGTGAAATTGTAGAGATCACAGCCCGCTCCTCTATCTCTCTGGGTATAAAGATTTTTTTTTTTTTTACTTTTTATTTTTGTCATAAAAAAAGTACTAAAAAATAAAAATTTGTGCACATTAGTCATGCTAGTTAGCATTTTTAGTGTTCTATAGACATACACTTATTTGTTAGATGTTTAAGTATAAATATATATCTGTCAGTGTTACAGTTAATTAGGGTTTTTCGTAGATCGCATCTAAAACAGATACAGTGAGTGAGGGTGAACCAGAGATTGTTATTTTGTCCTCCTCGAGCGATAGAATTGGGAGGTGTCGCAGGCAGAACCCTGGCACTAATCCTGAGTGGTTACCACCATCCAGCTACACTGCTCACTACACCCGTTGATAAATTCTTTGAGCAGTGCAGTTTTCAAAATGGGGTCACTCCTTGGGGATTCCACTTTCCTAGTACCTTAAAGGCTCTGCAAACATGACATGGCGTCTAAATACCAAACACTAAATTTGCACTGCAAAATCCAAATAACGCTCTTTTACATCTGCACCCTGATGTGTGCCCAAACAGCAGTTTACCCCCCTCTCCCCATGTATGACACTATTGTTCCCAGGATAACTTACTTAATGCCATATGTGGGTATAAACTGCCATTTGGGCACACAGCCAGGTAAAGAAAGAAAGCTTTTTGAACGTCAAGCCATTTTTTTTGCGGAGCCCCTGAATTGATAGTGAAGTGGACTCAGCAGACATGTGAACACATTTTGGAAACTACAACCCTTAAGGTATTTATCAAGCAGTGTAGCGAGCATTTTTAACCCTTGAGTGTTGCAATAATTTAGTTTCCAGAAATGAATGTGCAGCTGATGAACAGTGAAAACTGCAATTTTTCCAGAGATACACCATTTCAGTGCCCAATATGCTGTGCCCAGCTTGTGTTAGCAGAGACACACACTACAAAAACTGGTAAGCAGTTATCCTGGGCAAAACAGTTTTTGGAGCGTTAGCCTGACAAGCTGGGCACAACATATTGCGGACTGACATTACTTATTCTTGGAAAAATTGCCACCATCAGCTGCACATTCATTTTTAGAAAATAAATGAAAGCAACACTCTGAGGTTAAAAATGTTCAAGGCATCCCTGGATAAATTCTTTCAAGGGTGTAGTTTCCAAAATGGGGTCACAAGTTAGGGGATTCCACTTTACTTGAATTTCAGGGGCTCTGCAAAAGTGGCATGGCGTCCAAAATCCAAGCCATCTAAAATCTGTGCTCCAGAAACCAAATAGTTCTCCTTCCCTTCTGTGTCCAGCTGTTTTTATTATACAGTGGGGAAAAAAAAGTATTTAGTCAGCCACCAATTGTGCAAGTTCTCCCACTTAAAAAGATGAGAGGCCTGTAATTGACATCATAGGTAGACCTCAACTATGAGAGAAAATGAGAAAACAAATCCAGAAAATCACATTGTCTGATGATTTGTAAAGAATTTATTTGCAAATTATGGTGGAAAATAAGTATTTGGTCACCTACAAACAAGCAAGATTTCTGGCTCTCACAGACCTGTAACTTCTTCTTTAAGAGGCTCCTCTGTCCTCCACTCATTACCTGTAGTAATGGCTCCTGTTTGACATTGTTATCAGTATAAAAGACACCTGTCCACAACCTCAAACAGTTACACTCCAAACTCCACTATGGTGAAGACCAAAGAGCTGTGGAAGGACACCAGAAACAAAATTGTAGACCTGCACCAGGCTGGGAAAACTGAATCTGCAATAGGCAAGCAGCTTGGTGTGAAGAAATCAACTGTGGAAGCAATAATTAGAAAATGGAAGACATACAAGACCACTGATAATCTCCCTCGATCAGGGGCTTCACGCAAGATCTCACCCCGTGGGGTCAAAATGATCACAAGAACGGTGAGCAAATATCCCAGAACCACACGGGGGAACCTAGTGAATGACCTGCAGAAAGCTGGGACTAACGTAACAAAGGCTACCATCAGTAACACACTACGCAACCAGGGACTCAGATCCTGCAGTGCCAGACGAGTCCCCGTGCTTAAGCCAATACATATCTGGGCCCGTCTAAAGTTTGCTAGAAAGCATTTGGATGTTCCAGAAGAGTATTGGGAGAACGTCATATGGTCAGATGAAACCAAAGTAGAACTGTTTGGTAGAAACACAAAAATTAACACATTCACAAAGGGTTAAAGGAGAAAATGCATCAGTTCGTTACGCAATTTCTCCCGAGCACAGAAATACCCCATATGTGGGTGTAAACTGATGTTTGGGCACGCACTGAAGGGAAGGAGAGACACTGGACGTTTGAAAAACAGATTTTGCTGGAATAGCTTTCAGGTGCCATGTCTCATTTGCAAATCCCCTAGAGTATCAAAACAATGGAAACCCCCTAAAAGTGATCCCATTTTGGAAACTACACCCCTCACAGAATTCATCAAGGGGTATAGTGAGCATTTTGACCCCACAGCCGTTTCGCAGATTTCATTAACATTGGGATGTATAAATGAAAAGTTACTAAAATGTCACTTTATCCCAAAGTTTTTATTTTCACAAGGGGTTAAAGGAGAAAAAGCTCCCCACAGTTTGTTAAACAATTGTTCCTGAACACGGCAATACCCCATATGTGGTCGTAATCTGCTGTATGGGTACATGGCAGGGCTCAGAATGGAAAGAGCGCTATTTGGCTTTTGAAGGGCAGATTATACTGGAATTGTTTGCAGGTGCCATGTCGCATTTGCAGAGCCCTCAAAGTACCAATATAGTGGAAACCCCCTAAAAGTGATCCCACTTTGGAAACTATTACCCTCACAGAACATATCAAGGGGTATGTGAGCATTTTGACGCTACAGCTGTTTCACAGATTTTATTAACATTGGGACATGAAAGTGAAAAATTACTTTTTTTTTCCAATAAACCGTCAATTTAGCCCCAAATTTTTCATTTTCACAAGAGGACAAAAGAGAAAAAGCTCCCCAAAGTTTGTTACACAATTTCTCCTGAACACAGAAATGCCCCATATGTGGTTGTAATCTACTGTTTGGGTACATGGCAGGGCTCAAAATGGAAAGAGCACGATTTGGCTTTAGGAGGTCAGATTTTGCTGGAATAGTTTTCAGGTGCTATGTCGCATTGGCAGAGCCCCTAAAGTACCAGTACAATAGAAACCCACAAAAAGGGACCCCATTTTGGAAACTACGCCCCTCATAGAATTTATCTTGGGGTATAGTAAGCATTTTGACCTCACAGCTGTTTCACAGATTTTCTTAACATTGGGATGAAAAAATTACTTTTTTTTTTTTCCAATAAACCGTCCATTTATCAGCATATATTTAATTTTTGCAAGTTGTTAAAGAAGAAAAAACACCATACAGTTTGTTACACAATTTCTCCTAAATACAGAAATGCTCCATATGTGGTTGTAATCTGCTGTATGGGTACATGGTGGGGCTCAGAATGGAAAGAGCGCTATTTGGCTTTAGGAGGGCAGATGTGACTGGAATAGTTTTCAGGTGCCATGTCGCATTTGCAGAGCCCCTAAAGTACCAGTACAATGGAAACCCCTCAAAAGTGACCCCATTTTAGAAACTACACCCCTTAAGGAATGTATATATATATATATATATATATATATATATATATATATACAGTCATATGAAAAAGTTTGGGCACCCCTATTAATCTTAATCATTTTTAGTTCTAAATATTTGGGTGTTTGCAACAGCCATTTCAATTTGATATATCTAATAACTGATGGACACAGTAATATTTCAGGATTGAAATGAGGTTTATTGTACTAACAGAAAATGTGCAATATGCATTAAACAAAAATTTGACCGGTGCAAAAATTTGGGTACCCTTATCATTTTATTGATTTGAATACTCCTAACTACTTTTTACTGACTTACTGAAGCACAAAATTGGTTTTGTAACCTCACTGAGCTTTGAACTTCATAGCCAGGTGTATCCAATCATGAGAAAAGGTATTTAAGGTGGCCAATTGCAAGTTGTTCTCCTATTTGAATCTCCTCTGAAGAGTGGCATCATGGGCTCCTCCAAACAACTCTCAAATGATCTGAAAACAAAGATTGTTCAACATAGTTGTTCAGGGGAAGGATACAAAAAGTTGTCTCAGAGATTTAACCTGTCAGTTTCCACTGTGAGGAACATAGTAAGGAAATGGAAGACCACAGGGACAGTTCTTGTTAAGCCCAGAAGTGGCAGGCCAAGAAAAATATCAGAAAGGCAGAGAAGAAGAAAGGTGAGAACAGTCAAGGACAATCCACAGACCACCTCCAAAGAGCTGCAGCATCATCTTGCTGCAGATGGTGTCACTGTGCATCGGTCAACAATACAGCACACTTTGCACAAGGAGAAGCTGTATGGGAGAGTGATGCGAAAGAAGCCGTTTCTGAAAGCACACCACAAACAGAGTCGCCTGAGGTATGCAAAAGCACATTTGGACAAGCCAGCTTCATTTTGGAAGAAGGTCCTGTGGACTGATGAAACAAAGATTGAGTTGTTTGGTCATACAAAAAGGCGTTATGCATGGCGTCAAAAAAACACAGCATTCCAAGAAAAACACTTGCTACCCACTGTAAAATTTGGTGGAGGTTCCATCATGCTTTGGGGCTGTGTGGCCAATGCCGGCACCGGGAATCTTGTTAAAGTTGAGGGTCGCATGGATTCAACTCAGTATCAGCAGATTCTTGAGAATAATGTACAAGAATCAGTGACGAATTTGAAGTTACGCCGGGGATGGATATTTCAGCAAGACAATGATCCAAAACACAGCTCCAAATCTACTCAGGCATTCATGCAGAGGAACAATTACAATGTTCTGGAATGGCCATCCCAGTCCCCAGACCTGAATATCATTGAACATCTGTGGGATAATTTGAAGCGTGCTGTCCATGCTCGGCGACCATCAAACTTAACTGAACTGGAATTGTTTTGTAAAGAGGAATGGTCAAAAATACCTTCATCCAGGATCCAGGAACTGATTAAAAGCTACAGGATGCGACTAGAGGCTGTTATTTTTGCAAAAGGAGGATCTACTAAATATTAATGTCACTTTTCTGTTGAGGTGCCCATACTTTTGCACCGGTCAAATTTTGGTTTAATGCATATTGCACATTTTCTGTTAGTACAATAAACCTCATTTCAATCCTGAAATATTACTGTGTCCATCAGTTATTAGATATATCAAATTGAAATGGCTGTTGCAAACACCCAAATATTTAGAACTAAAAATGATTAAGATTAATAGGGGTGCCCAAACTTTTTCATATGACTGTATGAGTGTAAACATCTGCTTGGGCACACAGAAGGGCTCAGAATGGAAGGAGTACTGCATTTTTTTTTAGCTTTTGGGGTACAGATTTACAAGGATTTTCTGGACGTCATGTTGTTTTTGCAGAGTCCTAGAGGTGCCAGTAAACTGGAATTCCCCAAGAAGTGACCCCATTTTGTAGGGGCAATTTTAGGGTCTCTGCAAATGTGACATGGCGCCCAAAAACCAACAATCTAGATATGCGCTCCAAAAGCACATAGCGCTCCTTCACATCTGCACCCTGCTGTGTGCCCAAATGGCAGTTTATTCCTACATGTACACTACCGTTCAAAAGTTTAGGGTCACTTAGAAATTTACTTATTTTTGAAAGAAAAGCAGTTTTTTTCAATGAAGATAAGATTAAATGAATCAGAAATACACTCTATACATTGTTAATGTGGTAAATGACTAGTCTAGCTGCAATCGTCTGGTTTTTAATGCAATATCTACATAGCTGTATAGAGGCCCATTTCCAGCAACCATCACTCCAGAGTTCTAATGGTACATTGTGTTTGCTAACTGTGTAAGAAGGCTAATAGATGTTTAGAAAACCCTTGAAAACACTATGCAAGTATGTTAGCACAGCTGAAAACAGTTTTGCTGGTTAGAGAAGCTATAAAACTGACTTTCCTTTGAGCTAGTTGAGAATCTGGAGCATTACATTTGTTGGTTACATTAAACTCTCAAAATGGCCAGAAAAAGAGAACTTTCATGTGAAACTCGACAGTCTATTCTTGTTATTAGAAATGAAGGCTATTCCATGTGAGAAATTGCCAAGAAACTGAAGATTTCCTACAACGGTGTGTACTCCCTTCAGAGGACAGAACAAACAGGCTCTAACCATAGTAGAAAGTGAGCAACAAGACAAGTACATTAGAGTCTCTAGATTGAGAAATCGACGCCTCACAGGACCTCAACTGGCAGCTTCATTAAATAGTACCCGCAAAACGCCAGTGTCAGCGTCTACAGTGAAGAGGCGACTCAGGGATGCTGGCCTTCAGGGCAGAGTGGCCAAGAAAAAGCCATATCTGAGACTGGCTAATAAAAGGAAAAGATTAATATGGGCAAAAGAACACAGACATTGGACAGAGGAAGATTGGAAAAAAGTGTTATGGACAGACATATCGAAGTTTGAGGTGTTTGGATCACACAGAAGAACATTTGTGAGATGCAGTAAGATGCTGGAAGAGTGCCTGACGCCATCTGTCAAGCATGGTGGAGGTAATGTGATGGTCTAGGGTTGCTTTGGTGCTGCTAAAGTGGGAGATTTGTACGAGGTAAAAGGGATTTTGAATAAGGAAGGCTATCACTCCATTTTCCAACGCCATGCCATACCCTGTGGACAGCGCTTGATTGGAGCCAATTTCATCCTACAACAGGACAATGACCCAAAGCACACCTGCAAATTATGCAAGAACTATTTAGGGAAGAAGCAGGCAGCTGGTATTCTATCTGTAATGGAGTGGCCAGCGCAGTCACCAGATCTCAACCCCATTGAGCTGTTGTGGGAGCAGCTTGACCGTATGGTACGCAAAGTGCCCATCAAGCCAATCCAACTTGTGGGAGTGGCTTCTGGAAGCATGGGGTGAAATTTCTCCAGATTCTCCAAATTTGTGATTGCTGCAAATGGAGCATTCTTTGACGAAAGCAAAGTTTGAACGAGAAAATTATTATTTCAAATAAAAATCATTATTTCTAACCTTGTCAATGTCTTAACTATATTTTCTATTCATTTTGCAACTCATTTGATAAATAAGAGTGTGAGTTTTCATGGAAAACACAATTGTCTGCGTGACCCCAAACTTTTGACCAGTAGTGTATGACACTGGTGTACCCAGGATAATGTACTTCAGGCCATATGTGGGTATAATCTGTTTGGGCACAGCCAGGCACAAAAGGGAAGGAGCTCTATTTTGGTTTTTGGACACTGTGCCACTTTTGCAGAGCCCCTGAATTGCCAGTAAAGTGGAATCCGCAGACAAGTGACCGCATTTTGGAAACTACACCCTTCAAGGGATTTATCAAGTGGTGTAGCAAACATTATTAACCCTTAAATGTTGCATTCTTTTACTGCATGTGCAGCTGATAATGAAAAGTTAAATATAACATTTTTTCCATAGATATGCCATTTCAGTACCCAATATGTTGTACTCGGTTTATGTCTGCAGAGACACACTCCAAAAAATGTTAAGCGGGGGATACCGGGCACAACAGTTTTTGGAGCATTCATCTCTGATACAAGCCGGGCACAACATATTACGCAATGAAATGACATACTCCTTGAAAAATAGCCATTTTTACCTTTCACCATCAGCTGCGTAATCATTTCTGGAAATTAAATTAATACAACACTTGGGGGTAAAAATGCTCACTGTTCCCCTGTATAAATTCCTTCAGGGGTGTAGTTTCCAAAATGGGGTCACATGTCAGGGAATTCCACTTTATTGGCATTTCAGGGCTCTGCAAAAGTGTCATGGCGTCCAAAAACCAAACTGTCTAAATCTGTGTGCCAAAAACCAAATAATGCTCCTTCCCTTCTGTGCCCAAACAGCAGTTTCTACCAACATATGACACGAAGTACGTTATCCTGGGTACAAAAGTGTCATACATGTGGACATAAACTGCAGTTTGGGCACACAGCAGGGCACTTCTAGTTTCTTTTCCCTCATAGGCTCTAAATCTGGGGTATCCCTGATATACCCTCGCACCACTTATACATTCCCTTCCTGACACAGCCAGTTATGTTCTAAGGATTTGGCAATTTTTGTCTTCATATTGTACAAGCTATATTTTCTATATTTTTCTGGTGATGTATCCATATGAGAGCTGCTTGTTTGCGGTATGATGAGATGTATTTTGTAATGACATTTTTGGGTGCCTACAACTTATTGAATACATTTTATTAACTTTTTCTTGGTGGATTTAAATAAAAACCCATCATTTCTGGCATTGTATTTTACCTTTTAAATTTTTCGCCATGCAGTATAAAGCGATGCACTGATCGCTGGGTCAGTATTATAGACTGCAATACACAAGCATACATGTCTTGCAGTCTATAGAAGAAGTCAGCCTATGCAGACGCTGAGGTTCCGGCAGGATCAACCAGGTATTGGGGGCTCCAGGCAGCCTGGGCTCACTGGCCAGACCCAGGGCTGCAGATAATAGATATTGGCACCCCCCTCCCATCTCGCCGCGGTGGGGGTGGGGTGTCGGCAACATGGCCGCAGCATCCAAGGGGTTAAAACCCCCGATCGGAGCTCAGCTCCAAACGGGGATTATAAAGCAGGGTGTTAGCTGTCAGTTACAGCTAACACCTGGTTCCGATTCGTACTATTACGCCCTGGTGCATGAACTACCTAGCGCAGGACATAATAGTGCGTCCAAGGTCGCTAAGGGGTTAAATTAAAAACACGTAGGAATAGCTTTTAGAAAGGCTATTAATTTCTTATCTTTGTTTTGCAAGTCCGTGCTGCCGTTTTTGAATTTTTCTTCATTATGCTAATTGTGCTCAGAGCACAGCTTCGTCATCAATTCCGGTGCCGCCTCTGTCTTCTGTTCCTGACGCGTCTCCTCATCTTCGCTCCTCCTCTTACACGAGACCACCACAAAATGGCCGATAGAACATGTGCAGTCGGCTCTGTCCAACCCGAAGGAGGAGACGCATTAGGAACAGAAGACAGAGTCAGCACCGGGATCGATGATGAAGCTGTGCTCTGAGCACAATTAGCATAATGAAGAAAAGAAGAAAAATTCAAAAACGGCGGCATGAGTCTCCAAAATAAAGGTAAGATGAATAGTCTTTCTAAAGGCTATTCCTATGTGCTTTTAGTTTAAAAACAGAGCATTTCACATTTTGAAAATTGCAATTTTTCCCAAGTTTTCATGAAATTTCCTTTTTTTTTTAGAAATAAATACAAAGATATTGTTCAATGTTTACCACTAACATGAAGTACAATGCGTCACATAAAAAAAACTCTCAAAATCACTCACGTAAGTTAAAGCGTCACAAAGTTATTGCTATATGACGATAGGTTTACACTAGCGTTCAGCTTTCTGTTCTTCGGGTCCGCTTGGAGACTAAAAGAACAGAAACCTAATCCGCTTAAAAAGCGGTTACCAACGGACCCCATAGACTATAATGGGGTCTGACGGGTTTCAGCCCGGTTTCCGCCTGAAAAATGCAGAAGAAAAGTCCTGCAACAATTTTTGAAATCAGATTCGGGGACAGAAACCCCGAACGAAATTCTAATGCTAGTGTGAACGTAGCCTAAAGTGACATGTCAGCTTTGAATAATGAGGCCTCGTCCTTAAGGTACTTTTAGGCTGAGTCCCCAAAGGGGTTAAAATTCCTCCACCAATTCAAAAGATATGGCCCCTGGAAGATTATATGTAAACTAGCTCTGATTTTCTATGTGGGCGGGAACCTTTTATTTACTAAGAGAAAAACAAAACAGTTACCACTGACTTGGAGAATGAGAACTAGCTTACATATAACCTTCCAAGGACATATCTTTTGAACTGGGGAGGGAGCGGATGGATTTTCAAAAGAAACATCGAATTGACCAGGGGCACATCGTAAATCTAATGATGTATGGCATTTAGTATTTTTGTGCTTGGTGACTGTAAGGGTTAAAACATAATTTGTATTATATTCTATAACGCAGTATATAGAAGACACAGGGTGAAATGTTCTCCATGCAGACTAAATAGTTTAGAGATAGAATATAATCTCAGGGTCTGGGAAGAATATCAACAGGTCTGCTGTTCTCAGTGATGTACCATTCTCAGGAAAGATAAGGAGAACATTTAGATTAGGTGAAAAGGAAACATCTGGGGTGATGGGAAACTGAACAACTTTGTCTGGTAACGGAACTGGAAAACCCATATATGTACATTGATCACATGACTGTTATGTAACTGAGCTTGCTTTTAAAACTGTATTGAACTACGCAATAAAGAAGAAACGGTTCATACACGATACCTGTGTACGTCTTGTTTTCCCGAGCGCTCGAAACTGGTTATTTATTTAATTAGGCTTACGGTGACATCCATCCCGGGGGGACTTAACCCCCCGACAGTGACACATCCTCTTTAACCCCCTAAATGTCACAAAATTGTAAAAACTTTCCCAAAATTGTCATTTTATTTTTATTACAGAATTTTAATTTGTGTATTTTAACCCTTTAGCAATTTAACATTTTAGCCTTAAACCAGTAACATTTTATCCCTCTCTGTTTTCCCTTTTTCATAACTTTTTTGAATTTTATTTCAAAACCTTTATTTTGCGGGTACAAAGGACTTTTTGATCAGTTTTTACTACTTTTTGAGAGGAGAGATGATCAGAAAACCAACTCCAGCATCTGAATTTTAAGGTTTATGGCGTTTTTCCATGTAGAATAAATAACATACTAAATTTTATTTTAGAGGTTGTTACGGATGTGGCGAAACCAATTGTGAGCTTTTTGTTTTTTTTTCCATTAACTGGGGAACTATTTCTACTTTTTTTCTGTAAAACCATTTAGGCACTAACATTTAAGGGGTTAAGTGCCTATTATGCTTCGGATTGATAATGGGGTGGGGTGAAACCATGAAATGAAGTCATGGGGTTATCTGAAGTGACAGGGACAGGAGAATAAAAATCATTTTCTCCTCTCCCTGCAGCTGTGTGTTCTCCTGCACACTGATTAAAGTGAAAGTGCGAGTATATGCACCCTGCTTTAACCCGTGAAATCTCAAAATCTATGTGGGCTACAGACATCATCTTGGTCTTTAACCCTTTCTATTATGGCAGATGTCGGGTATTTAAATATGGCAGCCACTCAGGAGCTGAGTGGCAGTCATAGTCGCCAGGTCTCTGCTGTATCATACAGCAAAACCAGCGCTAATACTGCACTGATCTCACGCATTAACACCTCCCGCCCCCCTATTGAAGGCTCCCAGGCTTGTCTTCCATTTATTTGTATATCAAGTTGCTTTATGCAGCCTGTCATACAAATGCCGATATTTTGCAATGCATTGAAATTCATTAGCATTGTAATGCATGGCATTAGTGATCAGACCCCCTGGGGTTCAAGACCCTCTAGGGGGTCTAATAAGTGCAATAAAAAAAAAAATTTAAAAAATTTAAAAAAGTCACCCCCTTTCCCTAGTACACATATAAAAGTACTTCTATACTGTGAAACACATACACATTAGGTATCCCTGTGTCCGAAAACGTCGAGTCTACAAATCTATAAAAATATTTTTCCTGTTTGGTGAACGCCGTGGTGGGAAAAATAAAAATAAAAATCAAAAGTGTCAAACTGCTGTGTTTTCGCTGTTTTGCCTCTGATAAAAATTTGAAAAAAAAAAAAAAGTCATCAAAGCAATCGACATTCCCCAAAATGGTATAACTAAAGAGTACACCTGGACCCGCAAAAAAAAACGCGCTATGTATCCCCGTACACGGAACTATAAAAAAAGTTATGGGTGTCAGAATATGGCGACTTTTAGAAATTTTTTTTTTTTGCCAAGTTTTAGATTTTTGTTAAGTGGTGAAAATGTAAATACGACTCTATAATTTCGTATCCCTGGAATCGTACCAAAACATAGAATACAGGTGACATTTTAGCTGCAGAGTGAATGCCGTAAAAACGAAATCCGCAAGAAAGTCGCACAAATGCACTTTTTTTCCCAAATCCTCCCAATTCTGAATTTTTTTTTTCCAGCTTCCCAGTACATTGTACAGAACGATAAATGGTACCATTATGAAGGACAATTTGTCCCGCAAACATTAAGCCCTCATATGGCTCTGAACAAAAAAAAAAAAAAAAAAAAAAAAAAAGGTTATGGGGTTTATGGAGGTAGAGAGTCAAACGAGAATCGAAAAATGTCACTAGTGGGAAGGGGTTAAAGCCAAGACTAAAATTGTGGCACTAGCCCCCATGGCTCCAGAGTTGGAGCCGTTAAAAGTTACAGTGTCAATGATCGTGTTCTTCTCAGGGTGAACAGTAATGCACTTCGCTCTACCCTAAGTTCTGCTTGTTCAAAACTGTAGGGGGGTGGTTAAAGCATTTCAAAGTTATCACCACATAAATTGACATGTCAAATTTGAAAAATGGGGTTGTAGCAAAGTCCAGAACTGGCTGCGCTGCTAAGGGCATTACATTTTTTTTTTTTTTTAGTGGTCTTTGCTGCATCTGGGATAATGCATCATAGCCATACATTTGATGGCAGTCTATAGCAAAACACCCTAATGTCTACTACATACGCCGAGATCTGGTTTGTGCCATCTTTCCATGAAAACACACCTTGCTAAATGTATGGCAATCATACAGGCTATGTACTTTGTAGGCTTCAAAACACATGGAAAGCTGCAAGTACACAATGCCGCTAAAAAACAAAAAAAAACAAAAAAGGAAAAAGCCGAGCTAACCCTGCAGTTCTCTGTTTGTAAGATTTTGTGGTAACTGAGAAAAAAAAAATGTCATGTATTAAACAAAGACTATAAAAAAATAAACATTTGGACACTTGCAGGAGTTGCAATTGGAATATAAAAAAAAAAAAAAAAAAAAAAGTTTAATGTAGTTATTATACACTATGACCACCAGAGGTCACTGCTTTACTGAAGATTTTTGTTTTGTTACTTCAATGTCTTAAAATTAGCCACTGAAAGTAGTGGAAGAGTGAAGAAATCAGGCGATACCTTTTAGAGGCTGAGTATATTTGATGGTAAGCTTTCAGGAGTACTAGCTCCCTTCATCAGACATGGTGTTATACAAAAAACTGAAAATTCACAGATTTTTTTATACCCTAAAGACATGGACCTTCAAAGGATCTTAGAATAGTTAAAAAAAAAAAAATGCAATAGTGTAGAGAAGTTATTTACAACCGGTCAAAAAATAAACAAACAATCTGGAAAGTTGTGGGGCATGACGGAGGGATCACTAATTCTTGCTATCTGTTTGCAGTCATGTGGCAATTTGTGACCCTCACAGTGACAGCAAACAGATAACAAGAATTAGTGATCCCTCCGTCATGCCCCACAACTTTCCAGATTGTTTATTTTTTGACCGGTTGTAAATAACTTCTCTACTTAGATTGCATTTTGTTTTTTTTTAACGATTCTAAGATCCTTTGAAGGTCCATGTCTTCAGGGTATATATATAAAAAAAAAAAAAAAATAATCTGTGAATTTTCAGTTTCTTGTATAACACCATGTCTGATTAAGGGAGCTAGTACTTCCGAAAGCTTACTTATAAATATACTCAGTTAGCCTCTAAAAGGTATCGCCTGATTTCTTCACTCTTCCACTACTTTCAATGGCTAACACGGTACAACATTATACTACTATTAAAATTAGACATGAAGTATATACATCCACAAGGAAACTAAACTGGAACAGAATGCCTATATTTGTATATAATAATATATACAAATTATATAGAATATGCAATTATATTTGTAAAACCCATCACAGAGATATATATTAGTGCAGAATTAGGTTACTCCACAAGGGAAGGAAAATGGTGAAGCAAAGCAGAGATGGTTACTATGTACACACCTAGTACATTGCATAAATGAATAGTTTTGGAACTACCTGGATTTCTGCATTGATTGCAAATAAAATTGTCTTAGGTTATTATCACAATTATAGACTAACTAAGGCTGGGTTTACATCTGCACTTGCTCACCATTTGGTGATTCCGTCCCCCATCCCGCTTGAAAAACACAGAGAGAAAAGTCCTGCGACTCGGCAGACCCCATTATAGTCTACTTCTGTGGATATCCGCTTTTTAGGCCGGGGGTCCCACTGTTTGCCCGCGGCGGAAACATCGCATAAAAGACCGCTGCATTTTACAGTCCCTGCAAAGTGGATGGGATTCACACATTGCATAAAAATACGCGCTGCGGACTCGCTGCAATTTCCAAAACTGTTGCAGTTTTGGAAATCGCAGCATATCAAATATACCTACTAAAATCACGGCGGTTTCCCTATAGGTGTAACTGAAGCAGAAAGTCCACAAAGGAAATCTCTGTGGACTTTCACTGAAAAGCGCTGCCAGAAAAATCGTGATGCGTTCCCGCTGTGGTTTTTCCCGCGGCGTTTTTTTGTTGCAACCCACTACGTGGGGCCTTAGCTTTAAGCGGATTGGGTTTCTGTTTTTCGGAAACCCGAGCGCAGGTGTGAACTAATGTTGTTTACATTAGTTCAATGGAACAGACACAGTCTGTGTCCGTTCTCTGCAACAGTTAATGTCCATTGCTGTCATCCTATGATGGAAGACAGCAACAGACATTAACGGAAGTGTGAACCCTGCCTTAGTGTAATCTTAACAGTACACTTGCACATAGGGAGAGTAGCAACAGACCTGAGTTTTCTCATTATAGTATGTAGAAACCTTGTCCAATGATTGATTAGTGTATACCCAGGCGCTTAACGATGCTATTATAGCTTTTTTCAACATTGAGAATCTGTTTAACATGTCTTCTGAGGCAACGGTGTCTGACCTTTTGCAAAAAAGCAAACAGATAAGTATATTGCGTTTTTCTTTGCTTGTTGCTTTTTGAAGATAAAAGCTATTAAAAACACATTGCACTGCTTTTCAACCTTTTCCTGCCACATTACGTACTATTACATTAGGGAAGGGTAGCGGTTAATGCATAACACTGCATTATTAACCCCTTCCCATTTGGGAATTTCTGCGATTTTTGTTTTTGAATCCCCACCTTTCAAACCCCATAACTTTTTATTTTTCCATTCACAGAGCAATATGAGGGCTTAATGTTTGCAGGACAAATTGTTCTTCAGAATGGTACAGTTTAATATTCCATACAATGTACTGGAAAAAAATTGGAGAAAGTACATTTTTGCCATTCCAGGGATACCAAATCTATATAGTTTTATTTACATTTTAATCCCTGAAAAACAAAAACCCAAACCTTCCTAAATTCTTACATTTTCTGACACCCATAACTTTTTTATATATTTCCATGCACAAGGATGCATAGGGCGTCTTTTTTAGCAGGGCCAGATGTGTTTTTTAGTTATATAATTTTGGAGAATGTCTATTGCTTTGATGACTTTTTATTAAAAATCTTTATCATTGGCAAAAGCTTGTAGACCGGGCGTTTTGGACACAGAGATACCTAATGCGTTTCACATTATTTTTTTACTTTTATATATGTTCTAGGGAAAGGGTGATTCAAATTTTTAATTCTTATTATATATATATTTTTTTTTACTCTTTTTTTTAAAATGTAATTATTAGACCTCCCAGGGCTCTTGAACCCCAGGGGGTCTGATCACTAATGCAATACATGACAATGCTGATTGCGGGCATTTGAGTCAAGTCTTTGCTGTGGAATACAGCTCAGACCTGGCGGCTATGGCAGCCGCTCAGTTCCTGAGTGGCTGCCATATTTAAATACTTGACATCCGCCATAATAGTATGGTGGCTGTTGGGATAGGGTTAGGGCACTATCTCAGAACCTGAGACAGCTGCAACAGCAGTGGTGCAAAATGAATCAAACAGTTTACACCCTGTAACATTGGCTGTGAGCAACAAAAACACAGATTACAGCATTGTAACCCATTAGACGCCACTGGGAAGTTTCTATTTCCTCCCTGTTCTGTATACATCTTTATGTACTATGCCTATATTTGTTGCACTTTTTATTTTGTAGTAAAATTTTATTTCGCGGTTTATCTGCATGCATTATAATTTAGGCATGTTTCTGTATTGCTCAGGGGATTGGTGAGGTTTGCAATCATGGAGCTTTTAGATCTTTCATTTTGTATACGGATTTTATAGCGCAACTCCCATTATAAACAACTCTGCATGAATGAATAGAACAGGTAAGAATAAGAAACTTTGTAATTTATCTTTTTTAACCACTTCTGGACCGCCCATTGGGTTTTTACGTCCAGAGAGTGGTTGTCTAGTTCTGCAAGGACGTACTGATACGTCCTTGCAGTTTTAACCCCTAAACGACCAAGGGCGTAATAGTATGTCCTGAGTCGCATGACGACGTATGGAAAGCGCTCAGGAGCTGAGCTCTCTCCATACACTGCGGGTGCCGGCTGTATAATACAGCCAGGACCCACCGCTAACAGCAGCGATCGGTGCCTGCACCGATCGCGGCTGTTAACCCTTTAGATGTCGCGGTCAAACGGGACCGCGGCGTCTAAATTGCGCAGCCGCCACGGGCGCCACCATTTTTCCCCCATTGCCGCCCTCCAGAACTTCATCGGAGGGCGGCGATTGGTTGCCATGACAGCCGGGAGCCTATTGAAGGCTCCCAGGCCTGTCATTACATTAGAGCTATTACACGATGCCAGAGGCATCGTCTAATAGCAGTAACGGCATTTTGCTATTCACTGCAATACAGTAGTATCGCAGTGAATAGTATGAGCGATCAGACTCCCTAGGTTTCAAGGTCCCTAAAAAAAGTTTTTAAAAGTATGAAAAAAATTATAAAAAAAAACAAAAAACAAAACAAAAAAAAAAAAACACAAAAGTTCAAATCACCCCCTTTCCCTAGATCAGATATAAAAGTAAATAAACAAAAGTAAGCATAAACACTTTAGGTATCCCCGCACTCCAAAATGCCCGAACTATTAAAATATTTATCCCATACGGTGAACGGCGTAGCGGGGAAAAAAAAAATCAAAATGGCGAAATAGCGTTTTTTTCAACACTTTGCCTGCTATAAAAAAATTGAATAAAAAGTGATCAAACCATCAGATCTTTCCCTAAATGGTATCAATAAAAACGTCATGTTGTCCCGCATAAAAAGACGCCTTACCCAGCTCCATACATGTAAATATGAAAAAGTTACAGGTGACAATATGGCGAGGCAAAAATTTTTTTATATTTAGCAAAGTTTTTAATTTTTAATTTAATTTTACAAATACTATATAAATTTGGTATCACCGTGTTCGTACTGACCCGCAGAATACAGGTACCATGTCATTTTTACCACACAGTGAATGCTGTAAAAATTAAACCCATGTGAATTTGGCGCAAATGCAGTTTTTCTCCAACTGCACCTCATTTTGAATTTTTTTCCAGCTTCCCAGTACATTGCACGGCATATTGAACAGTGAAATTACAAAATACAATTTGTTTCTCAAACAATAAGCCATCATGTGACTCTGTGAACTGAAAAATGAAAAAGCTATGGCTCTTGGAATGTGGGGAGGGAAAAACGAAAATGCAAAAACAAAAAAAGGCCTGGTCATTAAGGGGTTAAGCAGATGCATGGGGGTGTGGTATCTAATATGGGATTCTAACTGAGATAGCAAGACCTTCAAAGATCTGGCTACACAAATGGTGGAAATATTTGGCCTGATACATCCTCCAGCCGCTTCGCAGGAACGTCTGAGAAAGGCGTCCACCTTTCTGTCTGGGGAGTTTGCCTGCAGTCTCATCTAAAGAGGTCAGTCTAAAATAAGTTCTCCTTCATCTGAGGCTTCCGAAACAGATCGCTCTGAGGAGGCCTCAGGATATCTCTAGAGGTGCTTGGTAGCACACCAGAATGTCTCAATCCCTGCAGGGAAAAGGAGACATCTTGCTTGACAATCTGCCAGACAGAGACAACAAAGGAGTTTAAAGTACAAGGCAGAAATGGATCTTTTAAAGATACCACAATTCTAAGAATTGGAGCTGGAACCTCAGCTCTGACTTCTGGTCAGCTTAGTCTACAATAAAGAAATCAAAACTAACCAAAATTAACATTCACACAGAAGATCTCTTACCACACTGAAGTATAGAAGTCCCAGGAACCCTCACAGTACCAGAGTGGCTGCCATGCTGTGAAGTCATCCCTCCCATAAGTGACATCAGACGCTCACCCATCATGGTTTATGGCATTAGCTGGCCCTTCTGACATCACTTCCTGATCCTCCCTCTAAAGACCAGAAGTGACATCAGACACTATCAGACGTGAGGCCCAGTGGACTCCAAACATAGAGACAGCTGGAATATAAGCGGACTGTGAATTTAAAAAGCCTCAAACTCCCCCAAAAGACATGGAGAGCCTAGGACCGACCCCACAGAGCCCCCACTGCCAGACCCCGCCAGTAGAAGAAGAGCACAGACCAGACAGACTGGGTATCAGGAGGCATCATGCAACGACTTACACCCCACCAGGAACAGTAATTACAGGTAATATTCTGTCCTCAACTCCAGGGTGTGAACAATCCTCACTCATCCAGAGTCACAGGAAAGGGTTCTGTCAGGGGCGATGATAAAAAATATAATATATAGCCACATCCAAAATTGAACTATGTTACTATTAAAGTATTAATCCTCTTCAGTAAACTGTGATGAAAAAATAAAATCAACATCAGCAAATGACTGAAAATGAGCTTTTCAGTCAATTGTAACCCCCCCCCCCCCCAAAAAAAAAAAAAAAGTCATATGTGCCCTATAACGGTACCAATAAGACATCAACTCATCCTCTAAAACATCTCTTGCACAGCTCTGTAGAAACAAAAGAATTATGGGGTTCAGAATGGGGCTGGTTGGTTTGATTAATTCACCATTAAGGAGTCTTTTTTTTTTTTTTTTTTTTTTTACAGAATTGCCAAATTCATTCTTCCCCCTTTCTGCTCTGCCCCTTCTATTGATTCTTTGAGTAAGACACCCACTCAAAAGCAGAGCAAGTGCCATAACTGTGGGGTCTCCGCTTTATTACACAGCCAAGATCCAGCCATAATTCCTACAATCACAATTCTCTTTGACTGAATGCTTATAGGGACATCGATAAAGAAAATACCCCTCAACCCCACACAAGCTGACAAATACACTTTTAAATATGTAACATTCCTCAACAGAACGCAATCGTCTTCAGTGCCAAAATACATGACTGTGTCTTTTCAGAACAATAAACAGACCGAAGTGGAAAAAAGCCATGTTTCACTTTTTTTTTTTTGGTAACCTTTATTTTTGTGTGGTTTTTGTTATCAATAAAGATTGTTTAAGACAGAGTAGTTTTATACAACCAGCTATGAAGGGGAATTATATTGCTACAGGAATAAAGCAGGAAGGTTACTAGCCAGGCTGGCACAGGGATGCCATGTAAAATCTCATATACAGACATTACAGAATAAGGGAGAATTCTTGACCTCAGACCCAAAACAAATCAATACTGTCCTAAGAAATTACTGCCAGAATCTTTCCAAGGGCATTTCACAGGATCTGGAGCAGGCGAGAAATTTCTTGAGCAGATTATCCTACTGGTGTTAACAACCAAACAAAGGGAGGCCATCAAAATTCCCCTTCTCTGGGGAATTTTAGAAGGCCTCGATTGAATAAGTCACCCCTTGTTGGTAGCATGGTATAATACCATGTTGCACTCTGGGTGTATTCAGGCTCATTCCAAGGTGGCGCATATTAGTTTGTTACATAAATGGGACAGATCCCACCAATACCAGCCAATATCATTGCTAGATGTAGAAATGAAAATAGTCACCAAGGTGATGGCCAATAGGTCGGCAGAATTCCTTCCTTGGGTGGGTGATTCTCAGGTGGGCTTTGTGAGACATAGAGAAGTGTTTACAAACATCTGCAAAGTGCTGCCATGGATTGGATCCTGAGCAGTTCTGCCCTAGTTTGACAATGTGAAGTAGCATTAGCTAGGGATGGTTCTGGACAGGATGGAGGTCACAAGACAGTTTTGGACTCTGTTGGCTAGGATGTGCTATCACACAGGATACACAAAAACATGCACAAATTCCAGTCAAGGATACTGACAGCGTACAACAGGTCATCAGGGACATATGTGCTATTTTATTTTACATCTCCCTTGGTGTCCATAGGAGTTGCTCAATTTCCAGGACAATGGAACAAGTCAGATCTATTTGGTGCAATAAACCACACACAGGTGGACCGGGGGTTTAGTGTCCCAATTAGACCTGGCAGACTTCCTTTAAAGGTATATTAAAGGGGTTATACCACAAAAAATATTTATCCTTAGGATAGGGAATAGAGACCCTCACCGATCCTGAGAACAGGGGGTATTTTACTCCCTTTGTGAATGCAGCTGAACCTTTGGTGGACACATATGCACCCTCACTCCCATTCACTTCTATAGCCGAAGTGCAGCACATTTGGGTTCTTAGGATCACACAGTCAGACCACCATCAACCAGCAAATTACATATAACGTGCCTGACTTGCCCTGCCCCCAGAGGAATGAGCCTATTTGACTGGGAATCTTGAACTGCAGAACCAGTAGCAAGATTGAGCAGGATCCTTATTCTTCGAAGCGTCCTGCTCTGTTCTCTGCCTCCTATTGAAAACAATGGGAGTCACGATCAGGGCAGAATTTGTTGCTGATTTTGCTGTGGAACCAGCCGCAACATCAGTGGTAGATCCAACAGTGTGAATGGGGCCCTTAGCCTGTTACTTTTTTAGCATGACTAACGTGAAGTTTCGCAGTGACAGTTCATGTGCAATAGACACATATGGAAGTTCATTTAACCACAATTCTGATCCACACCCATAGAAGCAAATTGGGAAAGGAGGCAGAATAACGCCTGAGCCATAGTCCCCCATCTCCAGTGGTAGATTAACCATGGCATTACATAGTCAGTTCTATCAGCCCCTATGTGAGAGAATACATCACCTTATGCTAGGTTCACACCTGCATCTGGCATCCGTCCGCTTGCAAACTGTTTTAAGAGAAAAACGGTTTGGTATAAAAAGGATTCCAAATGGTTACACAGCGGATACCCGAATCAGTTTTTTTTTTCCAGACGGAATAGTCAATGGGTGTCCGTTCAAAAAAAACTGACTGTTTGTGTCAGTTTTTGACCAATCGTTTTTTTTTTTTCCTTCCCCCGTCTTCATTCTGAGCATGCACAGAGGGAAAACAGATCGCAAAACGGACACAAACGGATTGCTATCCGTTTAATCCATTTTCCATAGACCTCAATGTAAAAAAAAAAAAAAAAAAAAAAAGGGATTGGTTCCTGTCCATCTGGAATCCTTATTTTTTTGAATGGAGAAAAAGTCCTGCAAGTCCGATTTTTTTTCTCCGTTCAAAAGAGCGGATACCAAACGGAAATGCTCCAAACACTTACCTGCTGATGGTTTTTACAACCCATTGAAATCAATGGGTTTTTAAAACGAACCGTTTGAAATCAGCTTTTGAGGATTTTGGGATGGTTTCAAAAACTGATTTCGTGCAGAGAGGAGAACACATATGAGAACCCAGCCGTACTCCCTCTTCTGCAGCACAAAGGTTATAGCTAAGCTACTAGGTGGCACAGTTCTGTCATCTGTGGGACTTCAGACTGCAGCAGTGCCCTATACTCTGCAGTCACCACCTAGCTCTGTATTCACAGAGTTTATTTCGGAATAGAAGCGTGAGTGCCTATTCATACAAACGTGCCATGCACTTGGCTGTCGAAAATACTTTTTCCAACACCGCCTGTACACTCAAGAGTAACCTGTTTTCACAGATCCCTCATAGACTTGAGTCTATTGAAGGTTCTGTGAAGTCGGCAGAGAAATAGCACATTCTATATTTTTTTCTTTGATGGGTCAAACATTCATTAATAGCTAAAGGGCTGTGTATTAGCTGTTAATACAAGAACTAGCACAATCGTGTCTTGAGAATGAGCTCTTACATGTATCACTGGAACTATGTAACAGAATAGGGCAATTGATAGCAGTAAATATAAAGTTGTCATAAGAACCTAACATATTGTCAGGACATATACCAACACTAAAGTAAAACAAATCCAATACAACTCATGCTGGGCCTGGCTCTATACGCTCAGAAAGGATCTTGAATTCCCGCGCAATTAAAGACTATATTCAATCCTAAAGCACCAGCTACCGTGCCAATACTTGAGTGCGCAAGCTTTCTGGCAGTGTTGGTGCACGAAGTTGAATGCGCAGAATGACCTGGGCATAACACTGACCTGGCACTTACCATGTGCTGGTACACCTCAGCTGATATTTGGTCTGTCAGTTTAATCACTCCAGCAAAACCAAAGAAGAGCCCTAACAGAACCCTGATAGCAGTGTATACAATAGCCATGGCCGCTGTGATGTCCTGCTTCCCGCTCTGTGTGCCGTTTATCAGAAGACTTGTAAGATGTCGGTGGAGCAATGCACCAGAGAAGGAGTGGACTTTGCCCGGAGCCTCTCCCACCAGTGCCCTCCCCGCTGCCCATTGGCAGAGCGCCGTCTCCAGTCTCCACCCGTGTGTAGCTTTAGTCTCTTTCGTACAATAGACGTCCAGTACGTTGTATGTCTGCGGGCGAGGGCGTGTGCTTTGTGCAGGGCTGTAGGACGAGAAGGCTGAGGCTGAGGCTGTAAACACTGACTGGGTGTTCTTACTACCAAGCCCTAGAGTAGTCACAAACCCAACTCGCAGAGGGACAGAACCGGTCACACCACTCGTTCTTAGGGGTGTTTCAAGACCTTTAACTTGGCACATGACTGTCACAAATGTATTGAAACAATCTACCCCATAGATGGCAGTTAATGTGCACTGCCTTTTCTTGTGTCAAAGATGCACAGCATCCATCGTTCTTGCTCGACAATTTTGGGAAATATGGGCAAAGAGTAAGCTGGCGTGGGGACGCCTTGGCTCAACAGATTTGTTAGAACTCGCACCGACCTACATAGGAAATCTATTACAGTTCCTGAAGGGAGAGCGCCTGATTTATTAAGAATCCGAAGTCTCTTAATAATTCAGGTGTGGCACACATCACTTGGGGATTTTATTAAGACTGACATAATTAATAAATTTCCTCTGATGAATTTAACATAGTACATCAACAACATCTGTACATGTCAGAAATACATTTAGTGTGCTATAAGTGGGTCAGTTATTCTGTGTGTGGCCCTTAGAGGATGGCACAATGAAGTGACAGGCAAGCATAAGTATTAACCCCTTCACGCAAAATCATGGGGTATGAGGGGGTGTATGAAGAGGGCTCAGGAGCTGAGCCCTCTCCATACATGGGGGATCCCAGCTGTATAATACAGTTAGCGCCCGCCCCTAACAGCCACGATCAGTGCTGGCACCTATCACGGCAGTTATCGCTTTAGATGCCACAGCAAAATGTAACTGCGGCATCTAAAGTGCACGGGCGCAGCAATTTTTAACAATCGCCATGCTCCATAATGGCGATCGATTGCCATGACAGCCAGGAGCTTATTGAAAGCTCCCAGGCTTGTCATTACTATAGTTCTATTACACATAGGTAGTCAATGGATTTTAATATACACTGCAATACATTAGTATTGTAGTGTATTGTATGAGGGATCCATACCTCCTAGGGTTTGAGGTCCCTGGGTGGGGGGGGTCTGAAAATAAAAGTAAAAAAAAAGTATTTAAAAAAACACAAAAAAATAAAGACTCACCCCCCACATATAAACAGAAACACTTTAGGTATCCTCTGTCAGGGATGTTACATCTGTTGTTGCTGCTTTAAAGTTGCCGGGTCTACATAAAGAAGGATTGGTGGATGCTACTTTAAGGTTACCATGACAACATAGGGAAGCTTCCTGACCAGGCCTTTTTAAACCACTCCCTCTTCACTCAGCTTTGCTGGCTAATCAGTTTCCTAAACGCTAAGTGTCTGACTGTGATTTGACTTCTCCTATACCTGACCTGTGGCTGTGTTCTTGGATTCTGCTTTGTCTTGCGATTTTGTTCTGGCATTCCTGATTGGTTCCGACTATTGGCTTTGTTTCCCGGATTTGTCTTCGTCTAGTGATTTGGATCTGTGTTACCCTCCTCAGTTGCTGACCCATGATTGAAGACCGTTCTGTTTTCTCTGTCCCTGTGAGTAGTGTGCAGATTTGGTGTAGGCTTCTGCTGTGGTGCATTTATTTGTGATACACTTTCTGTTCTGGTGACAATTCCAGTCTTCAGATTTTGCGAAAGCCACCTCTTCTTGCGAGGAGCTCTGGTGAAGGCGTCTGAGGCCGGTCTTGGCTCGCAGTAGTGTTTTGCCTTTAATTAGCATTTTCTACTGTTTGCAGTTGTCAGCTCTTTTCTGCTGCTGCTCTCCTATAGACTCGTACATTTCTTACCTTGCATCTGAATCCTAACATCCTCGTGTTCAAAAATGGCCAAACTCTGAAAATAAAAAAATATATCCAAAAATATAAAAAAAATGTATCCAACGTGGTGAACGCCGTAGTGAGGAAAAAAAATTGAAATGGCTGTTTTTTCAAGACTTTGCCCCCTAAAAAAAAAAAAATTTAATAAAAAGAGATCCGACCTTACCCAAAATGGTATCAATAAAAATAACATCTGGTCCTGCATAGAACGATGCATTAGCCAGCTTAACCACTTCAGTACTGGGCCAATTTGTGCTTCAGGATCTAACACATTTTTGGGTTTTTTGTATGTGGTTTTGAGGACTATAACACTTTTATCATTTGGGTTATTCAACTAATTTCTGCGGTATTTTTCAGTGACACATAGGGCTTTATTTTTATTTTTGCATGTGTTTTTTTTTAATTTTTTGGGAAAATATAAACAAAAGAGAAGGGAAAACGTGTCTTTCACTTTTCTTCCTCCTTTTTTTTTTTTTTTTTTTTAATAACACAAAGTGCTACTAAAAAACTTTTTAAGGCTAAGGCCCTATGTTGCAGAAATGCAGCTTCTTTTGTTGCGTTTTTTTTTGAGCCAAAGTCAAGAATGGGCAATATATAGGAAGTTCCTATACTTCTCCTTTCTGCTCAAGTCACTCCTGACTTTGGCTCAAAAAACCGCAACAAAATCTACAACAAAAAAAAGCTGTGTTTCCGTGACGTGGGGCCTTAGCCTAAAATAGTTTTTCCTCTCTGGACATCTTATCACTGTTTGTTTGTTTGTTTTTTTGTAGGGGAGGCTGATTTCCCTGTAAATGGGGCTGGTACATTTAGCCTCAGTTTCAGGAGAAATACAGCCTTCTGCACGTTACTGTAGAGCTGCTCTGGATCCTGTAGGATCCAGCAGCTCTAACAGACTCTGATCCCAGCGGATCACGTGACCGCCGGAGTCAGATAGGAGTTTCATCATGGCAGCTTCCATAGCTGTGTATACAGCACTCATTGAGGGCTGTGTACACAGCAATCGGGAAGGCAGGGACGGTAATAAACCTTCCCTACCTTATCTAGAGGAGCTCAGGCTGTAGTTACAGCCGGAGCCCAGTTTCGGCAGCTGCATGATTTCGTTCAGCTTCTGAAAACTGCAAGGACATACCGGTACATCCTTGCAGAACAAGGCAACCACTTCCCAACATAAATACTCTATGGGTGGTCCGGAAATGGATAATACACATAAATATGAAAAAGTTTCTATTTTGCTAAATTTTTAATTTTTTAAAAGGTATCAACACATTCAAAATACTATATAAATTTTGGTATCACTGTGATTGTACTGACCCACAGAATACAGGTAACATGTTATTTTTACCACATAGTGAATGCCATAAAAATTAAAACCATAACAAATTGGTGCAAACTGTCATTCAGAATTTTTTTCCAGCTTCCCAGTACATTGTACACAGTATATTGAATGGTGCCTAGACAAAATACATTTTGTTTTGCAAACAATAAGCCATCATGTGAACTGAAAAATGAAATTATGGCTCATGGAATGTGGGGAGGGAAAAAATTAAAATTGGCTTGGACCTTAAGGGGTTAAATAAATAACCCTCCAAAATACCCCCTTTCCCATATAAAATATATAAAAAAATTAAAACCAAAAAACATTTGGTATCGTCGCATCTGTAACAACTTGTACAACTAAACTAAAACATTAGTTAACCTGCGTGGTGAACGTTGTAAAAAAAAAACAAACAATGGAAACAAATTCCAGAAACAATGTTTTTTTTGCTATCTTGCCTCATGAAATATGGAACAAAAAGTGATAAAAATGTCATATGTATCCCAAAATGGTACCAATAAAAAAACACACAGCTCATTCCACAAAAAAAATAAGCCCTCAACCAGTTCTGTCAACAGGGAAAAAAAAATGTTATGCCTCTCAGCAGATGGCAAAACATAAAAAAACAATATAAATGAGGTAATCGTACTGACCCGTAGAATAAAGGTAGCATGTTATGCTGTATGGTGAAAAGCAAAAAAAATTAATGTTGAAAAGAAATGCTAGAATTGTTTTTTTGTTTTTTTTTTTACCCACCCCCAAAAGAGTTAATAAAATTGAGTCAATGAGTTATAGGCACCCCAAAATGGTGTAATTAGTAAAAAAAAAAAAAGTTGTAAGGCTATATTACCAAAAAATAAAAACAGTTATTGCCAAATCTTTAGGACAAAACTGGCTGTGCCAAGAAGGGAATGAATAAACTGTGTGAGGGTTTATATGGGTATACAGATTTAGAGACTACGAGGGAAAAGACACCAGAAGTGACCCTCCCCCCCCCCCCTTCCCCAATCCTACTGGGAAATAGTAGGGAATTTGGTTTACCCTATATACTCTGCACAGATTATATACAGTGGGGAAAAAAAGTATTTAGTCAGCCACCAATTGTGCAAGTTCTCCCACTTATAAAGATGAGAGGCCTGTAATTGACATCATAGGTAGACCTCAACTATGAGAGACAAAATGAGAAAACAAATCCAGAAAATCACATTGTCTGATTTTTAAAGAATTTATTTGCAAATTATGGTGGAAAATAAGTATTTGGTCAATAACAAAAGTTCATCTCAATACTTTGTTATATATCCTTTGTTGGCAATGACAGAGGTCAAACGTTTTCTGTAAGTCTTCACAAGGTTGGCACACACTGTTGCTGGTATGTTGGCCCAGTCCTCCATGCAGATCTCCTCTAGAGCAGTGATGTTTGGGGGTTGTCACTGGGCAACACGGACTTTCAACTCCCTCCAAAGGTTTTCTATGGGGTTGAAATCTGGAGACTGGCTAGGCCACGCCAGGACCTTGAAATGCTTCTTACGAAACCACTCGTTCGTTGCCCTGGCGGTGTGCTTGGGATCATTGTCATGCTGAAAGACCCAGCCACATTTCATCTTCAATGCCCTTGCTGATGGAAGGAGGTTTGCACTCAAAATCTCACGATACATGGCCCCATTCATTCTTTCATGTACACGGATCAGTCGTCCAGGTCCTTTTGCAGAGAAACAGCCCCAAAGCATGATGTTGCCAACCTCATGCTTCACAGTAGGTATGGTGTTCTTTGGATGCATCTCAGCATTCACTCTCCTCCAAACACAATGAGTTGTGTTTCTACCTAACAGTTCTACTTTGGTTTCATCTGACCCAGGGGCGTAACTACCGGGGTAGCAGCGATAGCAGCTGCCACAGGGCCCGTGACATTACGGGGCCCCACAGGCCCCCGATGCGCTTTTTTATTTATTTTTTTAATAGGCCGTTACGCCAGCAGGTAACGGGCCCTATATACTTACCGATCCCCGGGGTCCCGCTCACAGCCGCCTGCACTTCCGATTCTGCGGAGGCGGCTGTGAGCAGTAGCGGGGATCGGTATGTGAGGCCGCGGGCCGAACCCCACAATCACTGCTATCATTATACTCGGGGGGTCTTTGAAAAGACCCCGGAGTATAATAATCAGAGGCCCAGGGGAGGTGAGGGAACATAAAAAAAACAATGTACTTACCTCTCCTACGCTTCTCCAGGCTTCGGGCCTGTTTGGTGTCATCGCAGACGTCAGCGGACGTCATTTTGCATCGCGACGCCAGCCCGCATCACGTGACGCCGGCCTGGTCCAACATTGAAGAAGGCCGAAGTAGCAGCGACTGGACCGGAGCGAGGAACAGGTAAGCAATGTTGTTTTTTTATGTTTCTATCCTCCCCTGGGTCTCTGATCATTATACTCTGGGGTCTGAAAAGACTCCAGAGTATAATAATTGTTCATGGGTGGTCCACAATGGGACATATAATAGTGTGTGCAGGGGCCACTATGGGGCATGATAGTGTGTGCAGAGGCCACTATGGGGCATGATACTGTGTGCAGGGGCCACTATGGGGCATGATACTGTGTGCAGGGGCCACTATGGGGCATGATACTGTGTGCAGGGGCCACTATGGGGCATGATACTGTGTGCAGGGGCCACTATGGGGCATGATACTGTGTGCAGGGGCCACTATGGGGCATGATAGTGTGTGCAGGGGCCACTATGGGGCATGATAGTGTGTGCAGGGGCCACTATGGGGCATGATAGTGTGTGCAGGGGCCACTATGGGGCATGATAGTGTGTGCAGGGGCCACTATGGGGCATGATAGTGTGTGCAGGGGCCACTATGGGGCATGATAGTGTGTGCAGGGGCCACTATGGGGCATGATAGTGTGTGCAGGGGCCACTATGGGGCATGATAGTGTGTGCAGGGGCCACTATGGGGCATGATAGTGTGTGCAGGGGCCACTATGGGGCATGATAGTGTGTGCAGGGGCCACTATGGGGCATGATAGTGTGTGCAGGGGCCACTATGGGGCATGATAGTGTGTGCAGGGGCCACTATGGGGCATGATAGTGTGTGCAGGGGCCACTATGGGGCATGATAGTGTGTGCAGGGGGGGGGCAGGTGCAGGGGCCACTATGGGGCATGATAGTGTGTGCAGGGGCCACTATGGGGCATGATAGTGTGTGCAGGGGCCACTATGGGGCATGATAGTGTGTGCAGGGGCCACTATGGGGCATGATAGTGTGTGCAGGGGCCACTATGGGGCATGATAGTGTGTGCAGGGGCCACTATGGGGCATGATAGTGTGTGCAGGGGCCACTATGGGGCATGATAGTGTGTGCAGGGGCCACTATGGGGCATGATAGTGTGTGCAGGGGCCACTATGGGGCATGATACTGTGTGCAGGGGCCACTATGGGGCATGATACTGTGTGCAGGGGCCACTATGGGGCATAATAGTGTGCGCAGGAATGCGTTTTTTTTGGGGGGGGGGGGTTGGAGGGGGGCGGTCCGGGGGGGGTGATTGGGGGCAGCGGTTCGGGGGGGGGGGCCATGTCAAATGTTCGCCTTGGTGCCCAGCCATTCCTAGTTACGCCACTGATCTGACCATATGACATTCTCCCAATACTCTTCTGGAACATCCAAATGCTCTCTAGCAAACTTCAGACGGGCCCGGATATGTACTGGCTTAAGCTGGGGGACACGTCTGGCACTGCAGGCTCTGAGTCCCTGGCGGTGTAGTGTGTTACTGATGGTAGCCTTTGTTACGTTAGTCCCAGCTTTCTGCAGGTCATTCACTAGGTCCCCCCGTGTGGTTCTGAGATTTTTGCTCACCGTTCTTGTGATCATTTTGACCCCACGGGGTGAGATCTTGCGTGGAGCCCCTGATCGAGGGAGATTATCAGTAGTCTTGTATGTCTTCCATTTTCTAATTATTGCTCCCACAGTTGATTTCTTCACACGAAGCTGCTTGCCTATTGCAGATTCAGTCTTCCCAGCCTGGTGCAGTCTACAATTTTGTTTCTGGTGCCCTTCCACAGCTCTTTGTTCTTCACCATAGTGGAGTTTGGAGTGTGACTGTTTGAGGTTGTGGACAGGTGTCTTTTTTACTGATTATTTCAAACAGATGCCATTACTACAGCTAATGAGTGGAAGACAGAGGAGCCTCTTAAAGAAGAAATTACAGGTCTGTGAGAGCCAGAAATCTTGCTTGTTTGTAGGTGACCAAATACTTATTTTCCACCATAATTTGCAAATAAATTCTTACAAAATCAGACAATGTGATTTTCTAGATATGTTTTCTCATTTTGTCTCTCATAGTTGAGGTCTACCTATGATGACAATTACAGGCCTCTCATCTTTTTAAGTGGGAGAACTTGCACAATTGGTGGCTGACTAAATACTTTTTTTCCCCACTGTAAACACTACTAAGACATTTGTTAGTGATACAGCAGACACTCAGTGACTGCGCGGTATTTAAAAATTTCCTTGTGTCCCAAAAAATATCTGGTAGGCTCCTTGCAAACGACTGTGGTATGGTTCAGTGTGCTATCCATTTTTAATCAGTCATTTCTGTCGTCCCACGCACACGACCGTGAATTACACGGTCTAGACCGCAAAACTCAGGACAGGTCCTATTCCTGTCCAGTTTTGCAGCCATGCTTCTGCGGCTCCTATTCATTGAATGAACGGGTCTATGGAAGCACGGACAGAGCACAGGCAGCACATGGATGACATCCGTGATTCCTGTTACTACAGACCTATTAAGCAGACTGTCATTGATGTGAATGGACCTATGTGCATATCACATGACTATGGACTGTATATCACATGACCATAGTCAGAATTTCACTGGAATTAAGCAGAACAAAAGACAGCAGAGATATAGATATTGATACAGAAAGTATATTGGAAAATTGTATATCTTTTCATAACAAAAACACTAACATTTATTTGCTGAAACTGGACAAACCTTTTAAGGACACAGTCCCATTTTTCAAAAATGACATGTCACTTTACTATATGTGGTAATTACTTTGGGATGCTTTCACTTACCCAAGTGATTTTCAGACTGTTTTACCGTGACACATTGCACTTCATGTTAGTGCTAAATTTTGGTTTATAATTTATGCATTTATGTAAGAAAAATTCACAAATGTCCAAATGTGAAACGCTCTGCTTTTCAGACAAATAGTCATACGAATTAAGTAATAAATATTATCTACCATATCTTTTCTTTATATTGACATCATATTTTAATCGTCTTTGAATTTTATTTTGGATGTTAGAAGGCTTACAAGTGTAACAGCAATTTTCCAAATTTACAAGAAAATTTCCCAAACCAATTTTATAGGCTCCATGTCAGTTCTGAAGGAGATTTTAAAGGCCTATTTATGAAACCCCCCATCAATGACCCCATTTTCAAAACTGCCCTCTTCAGATAAACAGAATTTGGGAAATTTAACACTTTTAGCAGTTCATGGGAATTAAAACAATATAGAGAAGAATATACAGATTATTTCCAATAATATGTTCATTTAGCCCTAAAATTTACACTGTCACAAAAGGTTAAATGATAAAATGCTTCACTTAATTTGTTATGCAATTTCTCCCGAGCATGTAAATATCCCACATGTGGATGTAAACTTCTGTTTGGGCACACAGCAGTGTGCCAAAGGGAATGAGCGCCACTGGGCTTTTGAAAAGCAGATTTTGCTGGAATAGTTTTAGGGTGCCATTTCTCATTTGCAGAGTCTCTTAAGTACCATTACAATGGAAACTCCCAAAACTGGCCCCATTTTGGACACTACACCCCTCAAGCATTTTATCAAGGGTTATAGGGAACGTTTTGATCCCACATTGTAAGGATGCAAAGTGCAGGAATTGATCATCACAGACGTGGAAAATCAGAAATAAAGAGCTTGATGCACTCATTCTCCTGGATCACCTTGGAAGCTGCTCGGTTGTCTTACGTACTTACTGTGTGCCAATTAAACAATCTGATATCTCTTCTGTTGACTCTGACTTTAGTGACTTTGTGCACCTCTTCCTACACTAGCACTGTTATAGCACCATCTATTAACACCCCCGGGTTAATGGTTGCCATCCCAGTGACCTCCAGACCAAGGATGAAGTCTCCATGCCTTGCAGGCCTGCTCCTGAAATTCAAGTACTATAAAATTTAAAAACCTAAGGAGTGGTGACTTAGCAACAGGTCCTTCCATCACTCCTTCCTCTGGGCACCTTTATACTTATCACAGACAGGGCGGCCTTTGTATTGGCATTGTTGTGCCTGGTTTGATACTGCATCTTAAACAAGTATTCTCTGAGGCACACCGTCTACCATTGTTGGCAGTCACAATGGGTTGTTGGCAGTCACTAGTGTGAATTTGGTGCCCTACAAGATTAGAGATGAGCGAATCGAAGCTGCAGAAGTGGAATTCGATCCGAATTTCAGGAAATCTTCGATTCGCCTCGATTCCGGATTTCCTCATGCTTCGATGCATCGAATCACATTTTTTAATAAAATGGCTGCTGCACAAGCCTTTTGCAGTGCCGTACAGCAAAAAACAGTGAATTAGCATCCACTAATATCTGCAGTTATCTGTTCTAACGCCTTTTTCAAGGCGTATATTATAAGGGGCTTATTCACTGTTTTTTCAAAGCATAACATTACAGGCCATTTGTCAGTACTACTGTGCCAAAGAAAACTGAATTCCCCTTAAGTCCAACAGCAGCACAATATGGGGTATCTCTGCCCCTGTGTGTTGGTAGGACAGGCGGAATTTTTAATTTACATTAATTAAATGATACTCCCCTATAAGAGGCCAAGGAGACCTCCCCTCACTGTTTTTTTCTGTCCTCCCATTTTTTCCTAAGGATTTGGGGGTTAACTACATTCTGTAAGTTTTTTTTTTTTTTTTTTTTTTTTTTTTTTCTCTCCTCCTCTTTCAGCTGTTCATCTTTTCCTTGGGAGTTTTTTACTCCTAAGGCTTCCTTGTTTCTCCCTGCTGCGCTCTCTTTCTGTGGCCATTCTGGGCTGGGTGTGCCTGACCTTGTCTGATCTCAGGTGAGATGTTTGTGGCTGGGCATGCTGTGCATTCAGTATGTGTCAGTTTCTGAACTTGGAGGCTGTATTGCAGGGTTAATATAAACCTCTAAGCATCTCCTGCCTGGCTGAGCTCTTCAGCAGAGCTTATGCTTCAGGTGTTTGTGCTCAGTTTAAACTGATGACAGCGTCTCAGACACAAATTCCCCACATTGCCCTTCTGTTGCAGTTAAGATTCTATTCCAGTCTGCCACAAAGACACACCGCACTTGCTATAGCAGTGGAATTAAAGCGAAGAGGGAGAGAAAGGTTTTTTTAATCCGGGGGAAGTGATTTTTGTCACTTCAAGTTCCGGAACCTTTTTTGCAGGTCCTGTTTCCTGGATCCCTTTTTTCTGTTACACTTCTGTAGCCTTTTTCCAGTAGCGCTGGATTGCACAGACTGACTAGTATAGGCCATTCTCTATACCGCTGTAGGGGTATTAAAGACACTGTTGGGAAGTATGGTCTTCTCCCTACTTATTTAAACTTTTTTCCTAAGTTTGTGTCTCTGATAGGCTGTACATTTTTGTTTGATACTGTTCTGTTTTCGGTGGCAGCGGCGACTTAATGAGGGAAAGGTCCTCTAAGATGAAACATTTCACTTACAGTGCCTTGCGAAAGTATTCGGCCCCCTTGAACTTTTCAACCTTTTGCCACATTTCAGGCTCCATAAAGATATAAAATTTACATTTTTTGGTGAAGAATCAACAAGTGGGACACAATTGTGAAGTGGAACGAAATTTATTGGATATTTTTAAACTTTTGTAAAAAATAAAAAACTGAAAAGTGGGGCGTGCAATATTATTCGGCCCCTTTACTTTCAGTGCAGCAAACTCACTCCAGAAGTTCAGTGAGGATCTCTGAATGATCCAATGTTGTCCTAAATGACTGATGATGATAAATATAATCCACCTGTGTGTAACCAAGTCTCCGTATAAATGCACCTGCTCTGTGATAGTCTCAGGGTTCTGTTTAAAGCACAGAGAGCATCATGAAGACCAAGGAACACACCAGGCAGGTCCGTGATACTGTTGTGGAGAAGTTTAAAGCCGGATTTGGATACAAAAAGATTTCCCAAACTTTAAACATCCCAAGGAGCACTGTGCAAGCGATCATATTGAAATGGAAGGAGTATCAGACCACTGCAAATCTACCAAGACCCGGCCGTCCCTCTAAACTTTCATCTCAAACAAGGAGAAGACTGATCAGAGATGCAGCCAAGAGGCCCATGATCACTCTGGATGAACTGCAGAGATCTACAGCTGAGGTGGGAGAGTCTGTCCATAGGACAACAGTCGTACACTGCACAAATCTGGCCTTTATGGAAGAGTGGCAAGAAGAAAGCCATTTCTCAAAGATATCCATAAAAAGTCTTGTTTAAAGTTTGCCACAAGCCACCTGGGAGACACACCAAACATGTGGAAGAAGGTGCTCTGGTCAGATGAAACCAAAATCGAACTTCTTGGCCACAATGCAAAACGATATGTTTGGTGTAAAAGCAACACAGCTCATCACCCTGAACCTGCTTTTCTTCAGCAGGGACAGGGAAGATGGTTAAAATTGATGGAAAGATGGATGGAGCCAAATACAGGACCATTCTGAAAGAAAACCTGTTGGAGTCTGCAAAAGACCTGAGACTGGGACGGAGATTTATCTTCCAACAAGACAATGATCCCAAACATAAAGCAAAATCTACAATGGAATGGTTCACAAATAAACGTATCCAGGTGTTAGAATGGCCAAGTCAAAGTCCAGACCTGAATCCAATCGAGAATCTGTGGAAAGAGCTGAAAACTGCTGTTCACAAACGCTCTCCATCCAACCTCACTGAGCTCGAGCTGTTTTCCAAGGAAGTATGGGCAAGAATTTCAGACTCTCGATGTGCAAAACTGATAGAGACATACCCCAAGCGACTTGCAGCTGTAATCGCAGCAAAAGGTGGCGCTACAAAGTATTAACTTAAGGGGGCCGAATAATTTGGCATGCCCCACTTTTCAGTTTTTTATTTTTTACAAAAGTTTAAAATATCCAATAAATTTCGTTCCACTTCACGATTGTGTCCCACTTGTTGTTGATTCTTCACCAAAAAATTAAAATTTTATACCCTTATGTTTGAAGCCTGAAATGTGGCAAAAGGTTGAAAAGTTCAAGGGTGCCGAATACTTTCGCAATGCACTGTATATAGAGTGCGACATCCCTCTGCCTGATGGTAAATTTACATCTGCTTTCGCCAATGCCGTGGGACCCCATCTGAGGATTCGTCCATTCGTGACATAATTGTGTGGGTAAAGAGCAGGATAAGAGATCCGGAACTTGATTTCTCAAGAACATCCTCAGTCAGTTCCATCAGAAGAGGAATTTCACATACTCAATGTGATGCACTCGTGTGATGAAGACACTTCGCTAAATCCCAGCAGGCCTCTTGGTAAGGATGCCTAGGCTGCTGAAGTCCATCTGGTCAGGCGACCGTGATGTTGAACTTGGGGAAGCCTCTAGTTCTACCTATAGGGGGCCAAGGGCCTTCCAAGTGGACGCGACACTGGATAAAGCTTTGACATGCTCAGGCTTCTGTGGACATCGCCTCCAATGAGGTAGCGAATAAGAGAGTATCTAGCAGAAGTTCCCATATACCAGGTCTAGATGCCTGAGAGATCTAGGGCCTTCTCTACAGCTGCTAGAAGGCCATTATGGTTGAAACCTCAGAGGGCGGACAATGCATCCAAGTATAACGTATATACTCCCTACCCTTGAGCTGGGTAAACATTTTAGCAGAGGCCTGGACGACATCATGAAAGGTCTTGTGATTAAAAGGTTAAGTGCCTTCCGCAGTCCTTTAAAGGGAAAGCAGGACCTTCTGGTCGGGGCAGAAGTTATCAGTGCAGCAGCCTCAATCTACGTTCTAATATCAGAGGCGTGCTAGATATCAGCCCAGAGGGGCTGGAAGTAAGTTCCCCAAGGAGGGGACAGAAAGAAGCCTGGCTTTGACGCCAACTTTTCGCCTCCTGTGGCGGCAAGTACTCCTGTTGGGGGATGTCTCTCCCATTTTTTCTCTCCTGCTGCAGGAGAAGATCCAAGAACTTTGGTCTTGCAGATAAGTACAGCGGGGTTATGCGGACGAATTCCTCGCCCACCACAAGACAGATTCTCCTGCACTGGAGCAGGTTATACTGGAAAATTCCATTCTGAAATACCTGGGCAGGGGGGCCTTGGGAAGGTCCCCCCTCAGAAGATTTGGGGTCTACTCTCCAGACTTCCCGCTACCAATATATGTTATAGTCCTAATTTCCCCATTGTGGGACTATTAAAGGACTAATTATTATTATTATTATTATTATTATTATTATTATTATTATTATTATTATTAATAAATCTAAGTCTCTTCATAAGGAAGAGCGTTTCCAAAGGGACACCGGGAAGTTGGTCACATCCTTGCTCCAAAGCAATGTTCTTGTCACTCTCGACCTAAAGGATGCGTACTCACAAGTTCCAGTTATCCTCCTCACAGATGACATTTCCAGCTTGCGGCCCTGCCCTTCGGCATTTCCTCGGCTCCCCACACCTTTACCTAGGTGATGGGTCCAGAAACAACTGCCCTCAGGTCTAGGTCTGTTCATAGTGCCATATTGGACGACTGGCTAATAAAAGCCTAGTCAGAAACCATCCTGCTCCAGCACCTGCAGACAACTGTGTCTTTTCTTTCCAGCATCCAGGCTAATAACCGGGAGAAGTCAGAGGTGATTCAAAAATCTGCAAGGAGACTGTATTTTTTTCCCCATGTTTGCGTGGGTTTCCTCCGGGGTCTCCGGATTCCTCCCACACTCCTAAGACATACTGATAGGGAATGTGAATTGTAAGTCCTATATGGGACAGTGCCCTATATCTGTCAATGTCCGTGAGGGCGCTGCGGAATATGATGGCGCTATACAGGTTATCATATCTTCTCAAGATGCGTTGGATGTTCATCAGAACAATTATGAGAGTCCTGGCCTCATGTCAGCCCTAGCCAATTCAGTTCCTTGGACTTTATGGCATATGCGTCCCCTCCAGTTGAAAGTACTAGGGGTCTGAAATCATAGCCCTCTGAATCTTGACAAGAGGATCAGACTTTCTCCCAGAACCCGTCTTTCTCTCAATTGGTGATACACCTGAAAGTCTGTTGACTGATGCATCCTTTTCAGGATGAGGAGCCCATCTGTACGAGAAAACCGTACAAGGAGTCTGGAGCAGGCTAGAAAAGATGATCTCATCCATCTGGAGGGAACTCAGAGCAGTTCACCTGGCACTCCTCCATTCTTCTCCTCTTCTCAGAGGAAGAGCTGTCAAGATCCTGTCCGTCAACATGGTGACTGTAATAAACAGGAAGGCATCAGATAATTCTCCCTTCTCAGGGAGGCAGATTTGATTTTCACCTGGGCAGAGAAAGATCTGACCCATCTCTCCGCAGTTCACATCAAGGGCTCCTTGAACATAGTAGCGGATCAGTTGAGTCGGGGTCTTACCATATCAGGAGAATCGTCTCTCAATCAAGAGTGTTCCACCAGATCACCCTGAAGTGGGGTCTTCCAGAAGTAGACCTTATGGTGACCAGACTCCATGCCAAGGTAGAGACGTTCTGCTCACTACATCAGGAGGACTATCCCTTGGCAGTGGATGCCCTGTCCATCCCTTGGAGGTTCAGGCTGGCGTACATCTTCCCTCCACTTTCCATGATACCAAGGGTATTGATAAAAGTCAGACAGGAGCAAGCCTTTGTGATAACCAAAAAGAGCTTGGTGTTCACAACTCATGCTCATGATTCGAGGGATCTATTAGAGGCTTCCCCCAATCCAGAACCTGGTTTCCCAAGGAACTCAGAAGTGCCAGGATCTGAGGAGATTCAACCTGACAGCCTGAAGGTTGCTCAGTCCCTAGTGGACTGTCAGAAGTCGTCCTGAAGACCTTTTTTCTGTGCAAGAGCAGAATCCACCAATTAAAGATACCTAAGGATAGGTATTGTTTTCAAGGAGTGGTTCTACAGACAGGAAGTGAATAGTTTGAATCCTTCTACGAGAATGATTCAGAATTTTCTTCAGGACCGCTTGGATAAGGGCCTTTCCCCTGCCACACTGAAGGTACAGGTTTCAGCCCTATCCACCTGCTTAAGCAAAAGATTGTCTCAGAACCCCTTAATTCCCAGAATTTCTTAAGGGTGCTATGAGAATTAGGTAAGTAGTTCCAGCTCCCGTTCCACTCTGGGATCTATCCACAGTTCTTTCTGGCCTTTGCGGCCTGACTTTGAAACCATTTGAGAAGGTGAATCTTAAGTTTCTGGCTTGCAAACGAGCTTTTTGCTAGCTATCACCTCAGCTAAAAGAATACCAGAGTTACAGGCTTCTTTTCTGAAGAGCCATATATATATATTTTTTTTATCATTAGGGTCCAGCTCAGATTTTTTTCCTAGGTTTAACCCTAAGGTGCCCTCTCGGGCTAATATTAACCAGGTAGTCTCCTTACCAGTTTTCTTTCCCAGCTCCTTCCTCTAAGGAAGGGGGAAAACTCCATACTCTGGATATAGTATGGTGTCTCCAAAACATATCTTCTGCGTACATAGTCTTTCAGAGGATTGGGAAACCCTCTTAATTTAAATTTATTTTGCTCAGTTATCACCCGAGTTTATCAAAAGTCTGTCGGCCTCCTGGGCTGAGAGTCGGTCTTGCTTTTTGAGCAGTTTGTGCAGCCATTTTTTGTTAACACCAACTAACCTTTGTTAAACACTATCAGTTAGATGTCCGTAGTTCAGAGGCTACTGCCTCTGGACATTCATATGGTACTGTAGTGAGTGAGAACCCTCCCTAGGGGATCTACTTGCTACGTTCCCATATTGTGCTGCTGTTGGACGTAAGGTGAATCGTTGATTATGTAGATAATCTGTTTTCCCTTAGTCCGAACAGCAGCACAAGCTTTCCCCCCCATTAGGAAGGATTGTTGTTTTTTTCTTTTTATTCTTTATAACTAAGGAGGAGGTCTGAGGGGAGGTCTCCTTGGCCTCTTATAGGGGAGCATCATTTAATTAATTATGAAAATTAAAAATTCCGCCTGTCCTACCAGCACACAGGAGCAGAGATACTCCATATTGTGCTTCTGTTTGGACAAGGGAAAACAGATTATCTACATAACCAACGATTCTTATCCAGTTATCTCTGCAGTCATCTGTTCTAACGACTTTTTCAAGGCGTTTATTAGTGGGGATAGACATAAGGGGCATATTAGCTGTTCTGTTCAGAGTATAAAATTACAGGCCACTTCTCAATACAGTAGTGGAAAAATCAATAATTCTTAGCCACTAATCTCTGCAGTTAGCTGTGATTCCAACAATTATTTAAAGGTGTTTATTAGTGGGGAAACAAATAAGGGGCATATTCGCCGTTCTGTTTCGAGTATAAAATTACAGCCCATTTTGCAGTACAGTACTGCCAAAAATCATAATTCTTATCCAGTAATCTCTGCCTTTATCATGCTTTTTTTAAAGGTGTTCATTAGTGGGGAAAGAAATAAGGGCCATATTTGCCGTTCTCTTGAAAGTAGAAAATTACAGGCAGTGAAGCGACAGGCCATGCACAGGGGAGGGCCACAAGCCTAAATGTTTCTGGTGCAGGCATAGGTCGCAGCAAAGTAAGGGGGTGTGGCAGCAGGAGTCATACAGAGATCTAAGCTCCCAGTGTCAGCTAGCAGTCGTTTCTTGACCAGCAACCCAACAGTTGTAGAATGGTTCACTCGGTTATCCACTTCATCCCAAGTCACATCAGATACCCCCAGCCAAGAGTCGGTGAGTTCGTCAGACACAACCCTTAGTTGGCATGGCCCGGGAGCAGGCCCTGTACCCCAGGTGTCCTGAACCTGCCTCTGTCCTTTTCTGTTCCACTATACAGTAAGGAGGAGCTACTACAGGACAGTCAGCAGCTAGTGCCCAGCCAAGATCTGGAGGAGACATCTGTTGCTTCCTCCGGTAGGCAGGCAAGTAGTGATGAGGAGAGTGGCGTGAGAGCTGGTGTTGTGAGTGGTCAGGCTCCTGGCTCAGAGACTGTTGAGAAGGACATCAGTGACGTGTAGACATTAGTGGATGACAGTGTAGCTGATCGCAATTGGGAGCCGGGTGATGAAGGGGCTTCATCGTCATTGGGAGAAGAGTCAGCAGGGTGGTAGCAGTGGGAGGTTGGGAACCAAACGTGCCCGGGGTAGACCGCCCACTTTGCAGCAGCCTACATACCCGGAAATCAGTGGTGCAAGGGTTAACGGAGGCAATGGCAGTCAGTCAGTTAATGTGGAGTTTTGTGGCAGTTTTTTGTTAAGCCGCCGGGGGAGGTAAACATGGCCATATGCTCAATCTGTGGGCAGAAGGTGAAGCGTGGCCAGGGTGCCAATGTTTGCACCATAGCCATGTGTCAACATATGCAGCGTCACCATAAAGTGGCCTGGGAGAGCCGTGGCTCCAATGTGGTGGTCCAGCCTGCCTCAGCAACCGCTGCATCACCCAGTCGCACGTACCCCATTTCAGTTAGTCAAGGCTCCACCACCTCAGCTGAAGGAAGCTGTGTGTCCTTCCCAACATCTGCTGTTCCTGATGCTCCTGCTCCTCCTCCTCCTAGTCAGTCATTGCATCAGCAATCGATCAGAGAATTTATATCTAAGAGACAACAGTATGCGTGCACTCATCCAACGGTGCAAAAGCTGAACGTGCTCCTGTCCAAGTTGCTGGTGCTGCAGTCACTCCCTTTCCAATTGGTGGAACTGATGGCTTGCGCTGAGCTGAGGTGGAGAGTTCCAATCCATCATTTCTTTGCCAGGAAGGCAGTACCAGCCCTGCCCAAATATAGAACAGAAGGTGGGCCAGTGCTTGAGCCTGTCGGTGTCTGCCAAAGTGCACGGCAGTGCCAACGTGTGTAGCTGTAACTATGGTCAATGACAACCACTGGGTTAATGTGGTGACTGCCCAGACACACCAGCAACTTGGACAGGTGACGCAGCTTCTGCCTCCACATTCTCATGCCGTTTGTCCTGCAACAATGTCCGTCTCATGCTCCACTGTGTCTTCAGCCTCCACTGCAGGGACAATTCCCAGTGCTCCTCCAGCATACCACATGTGCAGGGCACAGCAGTGTCACGCTGTTCTACACCTCGTTTGCCTGGGCAAACGAAGTCACGCAGGGGAGGAACTGCTCCGTGTCCTCAATCAAGAAATTGAATCCTGGCTTTCTCCAAGAGAACTTAAAATTGAAACCATGGTGACCGACAACGGCAAGAACATGGTGTCGGCGTTGCATCAAGGAGGGCTGAGCCATGCGCCCTGCATGGCGCACGTGTTCAATCTGGTTGTCAAGCGTTTCCTTAAGTGTTCCACTCATCTGCAAGACATCCTAAAAATGTCAAGGAAACTTTGCATGCACTTCAGCCACTCGTACACCACCAAGCATACCCTCCTTGAGCTGCAGCGGCAGAATGGCCTCCCACAACATAGGCTGATATGCGATGTTTCCACCTGTTGGAAATCAACCCTCCATATGTTGGATCGACTATCCCTGTGTCCGAAAACGCCCACTCTACCAACTTATAAAAATATTTTACCTCTATGGTGAATGCCGTAGCTGAAAAAAAAAAAAAAATCAAAAGTGCCGAACTGCTGTTTTTTCGCTGTTTCACCTCTGATAAAAGTTGAAATAAAAAGCGATCAAATGTGTGATTGTTGTTCATGGAAAATATTAAGACCTACCCCAAAAATAAGCCCTAGCCCTTTTTTCGGAGCAAAAAATAATATAAGACCCTGTCTTATTTTCGGGGGAAACACGGTAGTCATCCTAAACATATATTAAAGTCGATTCCGGTAGGAGAACTTATTAGAACTAAAAGAGCATGTTCTCAGGAATCAGACTACAAAAAACAATGTATAAATAATTTACAAAGATTGAGAGAGGGGTTATCCTGAATGGTCCCTTTAAAAGAGCAAAAAAATTAATGGATAACAAACCCAGACAATGTTTATTATAAAAAACAATTCAAACAACTGTTGTACAAGAAAAGAAAATTGCTTTTTCTACACCTTTTAGTCCACAGAACAAAGATATTATTCGAATTATTAATGATAATTTACCGATTCTGAAACTTGATCCTATTGCAGAAAAAATATTAAATCCTGGTGTAATGTCTCTGCCTGTTTGGGTCTCTGCGCCACCCTCCGCTCACATGCTGCGGCGAAAGAGGCATATTCAGTTTGATTCCTTGCATAAGATTCTTTTTGCTCAGTCTGAACACTGTCCTAGACTATAATTGAATTTCAGCCACACCCGTCTCATGCACCTTTTCTTTCGGCTTCTCAATAGTTAATCTTAGCCTTGCCTGTGTGATTGACAGCCTATCATCCAATCAAGTCTTGGGAAGGTCCTTTCTTGCTATAAACAGGTTGTCAGTTCACACATGGCGGCTGGCTATTCTGTAAGGGAATTTCTAGTTGAGCAATTCCCCAGTGCTGCTGCAGAACCCTGGGGGGAGGGGGCACAACAAGACAGTGGACCCTAAGCTGAAAACTCCCCACTGACCCTGGCTAACTTGCCCGATCTGTCCTAGGCAACAGCCAGCAACTGGTTGACAGTCCCTTCCTAATATAGGTGACCACACAGAATGCAGACAGAACAAACAAAAACAAAGGGAGGTCAGCTAGCCAAGGGGTCGGTAACAGTCGAGCAATGCAGTACAAAATCACAATCCAAAAGACTAGTCAAAGGTAAGCCAGTGGTCATGAAATAAAAAGAACAGGTAAACAGAAGAGAAGTTAGTAGGGACAACGTAAAAAACAGAATCTCAATAGCCAGCGGCCATGTGTGAACTGACAACCTGTTTATAGCAAGAAAGGACCTGCCCCAGACTTGATTGGACGATAGGCTGTCAATCACACAGGCAAGGCTAAGATTAACTATTGAGAAGCCGAAAGAAAAGGTGCATGAGACGGGTGTGGCTGAAATTCAATTACATAGTCTTGGACAGTGTTCAGACTGAGCAAAAAGAATCTTATGCAAGGAATCAAACTGAATACGCCTCTTTCACTGCAGCGTGCGAGCGGAGGGTGGCGCAGAGACGTGAACAGGCAGAGACATTACACCTGGAGTTCAGTATGTGGACAGACGGGGGTGCTCTTTATAAAATACATTGTCTCCTAGTTTATTTTGTTCTAAAAAGAGTTCCCATTCCTCTTGGCTATATATTAATGGTTTTCATAAATGTGGATTAACGAGATGTGCGGTCTGTAAATATGGTAAACAAACATCTCAATTTCAGGGTTGTGGTGATCCCTATGTTTATAATCTAAAAAATTTTCTTAATTGTAACAGTCATCATACAATATATATTATTACATGTACGTTTTGCAATTTAATATATGCAGGTTGTTCCATTAGACCGTTAAAAATTTGCATTTCTGAGCAGCTGACAGATTGCTGTAAAACCATCTCATACAATATGTCTGGAGCGTCTAAACATTTTGCAATTATACCCTCTGGAAGTACTGCTTCTTTTTTATTTTTTGCAATAGAACAGGTGCCCAAACCACCCCGTGGTGGGGATTGGCGCAAATTGCTTCTCAAATGTGAAGCATATTGGATATTGAAGTTAAATTCCAGATTTCCGAATGGTTTCAATATCAAATCAGATTTGGCTCTCATTTATTAATGTTTATTAGTGTTTATTTTTACTTTTTTTGTTAGATTTTGTAGAGCAAGGTTGATGAGATTTTTTTTGTTTTAATGATTTGAACTTGCCACTCTGTCTTACAGGATCAGATGTTGTATCATGTGACTTCAATGTCACGTGATGTAACATTGGCTCTTTTGTTTTTTGTTATTCAAATTTGCCATTTTGTTTTGGATAATTAGGTGTTGCATCATGTGACTTTGATATCATGTGATGCAAAATTTCTTTTGTAGTTTAAACATGCTGCCCTGTTCTAGAATGATCAGATGTTGTGTCACATGGCTTTGTTGTCATGTGATGCAATACTTCCTTTGTCATTCCGGATGTTACCGGAGTTATCGTGGTAATGGTGGAACAGATATTGGGTAAGTTCAAATCATATATGATTTTATTTGAATTTATGTTATGTTTATTTAGGTTATATATATTTTGTGATTCATGGTTTTGGTTTTTATTGTATTGTTATTGTAATCTTGATTGATTTTCTCTTTTTTGTGTTTTATTCAAGTACAATAAGGGTTAATTTTTGTGCAACATGGGATACGAGGGTGTGTTTCTTTCTGGTATTTATTAGGACATTGTCAATGTTTTTTGTATGCTATGACTAAGGGGTATGTAAACCTAGAAACGCGTAAGCTGTTTTTTTCTCCTTTTTAGTGTTTTTTTTTTTCCTTTTTGTTCTGTTTTGTTTTGTGGCTTTTAATGTTCAATTAAAAGTTATTTTTTTTAATAACGCATCATTGAAGAAGTGCTAGATGGAATTTTTTACTGTTTTTGGAATTGGTTCTGTTTACTCCTCTAAGTCCCGGGAGTCCTTTCCGTGCACATTGATGTTTATATCTAGCTGATGATTTATGGGATGAGCTGAAAAGATATTCTTTCTACTCTTCCAAGGAGAACTCGACTGTCCACCCAAAGTTTGGAGAGACTGACCTTTTTGAAGATGAATCAGGCATGGATCAGCCAGGATTTCCACCCACCAATGCCTGATGCAGCAGATTAAATGATCCATGCTGCCTCACCACACTCTGTCACCGGGTCACTGTATGACCTCCTAAGGCTGCTGCTACCTCCACATTATATAACTTTGCCACTCTGTGGCCTCCTCACGCTGCTGCCGTCACCACACTTTGTCACCGGGTCACTCTATTGCCTCCTAAGGCTGCTGCTACTTCTACATTATAGCAACTTGACACTCTGTGGCCTCCTCACACTGCTGCCACCTCCACATTATATCACCTTGCCACTCTGTGGTCTACTCATGCTTCTGCCACCTCCACACTCTGCCACTGGGTGACTGTATGGCCTCCTCATGCTGCTGCTACCTCCTCACTCTGCCACTGGGTTACTGTATTGTCTCTTAAGGCTGTTGCTACCTCCACATTATATCACCTTGCCACTCTGTGGCCTACTCACGCTGCTGCCAGCTCCTCACTCTGCCACTGGGTCACTGTATGGCTTCCTAAGGCTGCTGACACCTCCACACTCTGTCAATGGGTCACTGTATGTCCTCCTCATGCTGCTGCCACTGGGTCACTGTATGTCCTCCTCATGCTGCTGCCACTGGGTCACTGTATGTCCTCCTCATGCTGCTGCCACTTGGTTACTGTATGCCCTCATGACCGCTGCCACTGGGTCACAGTATGGCCTCCTCATGCCACTGCCACTGGGTCACTGTATGGCCTCCTTATGCCGCTGCCACTGGGTCTCTGTATGGCCTCCTCATGCTCCTGCCACTGGGTCACTGTATGGCCTCCTCATGCTGCAGCCACATCCACATTATGTTGCCTTGCCACTCTGTAGACATCTATGTGGAATCAGCAGATGACGGTGTAAATGGAGTGCACTCTTTCACGCTACAGTAGGATGTTGGGACTCTGCATGGTTCTTTATACCTGGCACTAACATATACCTGTAAGGCTGGGTTCACACTTGAGTGAGTTGGTCAGTTTTGGCCCCATAACTGGCCAAGTAAGTGAAGTGTGCAGTGGCTCTAAGAGCGACACCTGTCATGTGCGTATCATACTGAGTTACAGTATTGTTTCATTACCGCAGTAGGCTCCGTATGCGTGTTACTGCAAGGCACAGTGTTCTACACCACTATACAGGCTCTCTGAAGCCAGGAAATAGGTGTTTTTTAATGCGATTCGCCGCAAATTATTCTGGATCGAAGCAAATTTTTGGGGAAATTCGAATCAAACTGCAGAATCGAACTTTTGAGAAATTTGTTCATCTCTATACAAGATGTCTGTGAACTTCTTGGTCACCACCCATACCACTGCTCAAATTTGAACACACTGTAGTTTTCAGGGCTTCTTGTTCTCGCACAGGTCCCAGCTAACACATGGGATGACCTTTTCTTACCCTTCTTGCACTTGTGTCTGCATTGCTCCCAGCCCCTTAAGATTCATGTTCATGTCCAGTCAACAAATCAAATAAGGGGAGCACCACCTTGGCAAAGTCCTTAATAACACACCAGCAGTATTTCACCATCCCCAAGAGTGAACGGAGCTCACTGTTAGACTGTCTGAAACTTCGTATACACGGGGCAAACAACTTCCTTGGACACCACCAGTGGCGTAAATACTGGGGTAGCTGTGGTAGCGGCTACCACAGGGCCTGGGACCTTAGGGGGCCCCTCAGGCTATGATGCTTTTTTTTTTTTTTTTTTTTATAATAGGCTGTTAGCTGCTGGAATAACCCCAGCAGATAACAGGCCCTATTTACTTACTGATCCCTGCACCTGCTCACAGCCGCCTCCACTTCCCCTTCTGCGTCCCATATCATGTCGCTGGGGCCCCCTGGAGGGAAGAAGGGGAAGTAGAGGCAGCTCTGAGCAGGAGCGGGGATCAGTAAGTGAGGCTGCAGGTCCGCGAACCCCAACAAATACCGCTATTATTATACTATGGGGTCTTTTCAGACCTCGGCGTATAATAAGCAGTAGACCAGAGGAGGTGAGGAATATAAAAAAAAAAAGTGTTACTCACCTCTCCTGCGTGCCGGCATTTCAGAGCAGTCTTCGGGCCTCTTGGTGACGTCCCAGATGTCACATTATGCCTCATGACGCTGGCCTGGCCCACGTGACTTCTGTAGCGACATTGAAGAGGGCCAAAAGCAGCGGGGAGTGTGCCGGAGCCCGGGAGAGGTAAGTAACATTGTTTTTTATGTTTTCAACCTCCCCTGGGTCTCCGATCATTATACTCTGGAGTCTGAAAAGACCCCAGAGTATAATAATTGTTCATGGGTGGTCCACTATGGGGCATAATACTATGTGGAGGGGCCACTATGGGGCATAATACTGTGTGCAGGGGCCATTATAGGGCATAATACTGTGTGCAGGGGCCACGGTGGGGCATAATTCTGTGTGCAGTGGTCACCATGGGGCATAATACTGCATGGAGGGGCCACTATGTGGCATAATACTGTGTGCAGGGGCCACTATAGGGCTTAATACTGTGTGCAGGGGCCACTATGGGGCATAATTCTATGTACAGCAGGCCACTATGGGGCATAATACTGTGTGCAGGTGCCACTATGGGGCATAATAATGTGTGCAGACGCCACGGTGGGACATAATACTGTGTGCAGGGGCCTCAGTGGGGCATAATACTGTGTGCAGGGGCCTCAGTGGGGCATAATAATGTGTGCAGGGGCCACAGTGGGACATAACACTGTGTGCAGGGGCCATCATGGGACATTATACTGTATGGAGGTGCCGCTATGGGATATTATACTGTCTGGAGACCACTTTGGGACATTATAGTGTGTGTAAATGGGGCATTATACTATGTGGAGGTCAGGAAATTGGGCGCTATGCCGTGGGGGGGGGCCCAAGTCAAAAGTTTGCGGGGCGACCCGGTCTTTGCTAGTGCCCACCCATATGTTTTTAGAAGTAGGATCCCCAAAGGTCAATATCTCCGCCTTTGAAGGAACTGTTTGCATTTTTCCTCTCTCAACACTCAGGTGGATGATCTGAGATCACAATTTAGGAACAGGGGATATCCTGACTCTGTAACAAGAGAGGTCTTCAGCACTTCAGTCTTTGGACCCTTGCAGACGATCGCAGTGTGGTTCAGGGTGCCATCTGGGTTTTTTCTGGATAGCACACTGACCCATTCATTTGTGTGTAATTCATGGTCATGTGCGTGGGCCGACAGTCTGGGCCGCAAACCTCAGGACATGTAGGACAGGTCCTATTCCTGTCCAGTTTTGAGTCCATGCTTCCGCGGTTCCTATTCATTGAATGAATGGGGCCGCGGAAGCATGGTGGCTTTCGGATGACATCCTTGTGACGGCCATTCACATCCATTCCAAGTTAGGGTGGGTTCACACTTGCGCCCGGAGTCCGTCCGCCACGAATCCAACCTAAATGTCGGAAAAAAGGATTGGGAAAGGTTTGAGATGCATTGCTTAAAAACCCATTCACTTCTATGGGTTTTTAAAGCAATGCGCGGGTGTCTGATTGCAACCTCTGCGCCACGAAGCTGTTTTTTTTTCGTCAGAAACAGTCGGACATGTAGGACTTTGTGTCTGACGAAAAAAAACGGCTTCGCGATGCAGAGGGTGCAATCGGACACCCGCGCGTTGCTTTAAAAACCCATAGAAGTGAATGAGTTTTTAAGCAATGCGTCTCAAACTTTTCCCAATCCTTTCCCTATCCTTTTTTCCGACATTTAGGTTGGATTTGCGGTGGATGGACTCCGGGCGCAAGTGTGAACCCACCCTAACCTGGAATATCTTTTTACAGGATGAGGACCTGAAGAAGGTACTTCCCCATTGATCACATATAGAAGTGGTAGGAATTTCAGGAACTGGCTAGTGCATAGCCATTTTATGCAAACCCCAATGGGCATTGCATGTGAACAGATAAATTTCAGTAAAACCTTTTCTAGTTTGGCCACGGGTGAATGTTTTTCCATACGTGATTTCATTTATTGTAAGAGCAGGGGTGTAATCTGTCCGGCACATTGTGGATGTGATTATGTGGACAAAACAAAACAGGAATTCAGACGCCGCTGTAGAGACCATTTTAATGATATCTTGAATAAACATGTCAACCCACTAGCAAGACATGCTATCTTGAAACATAATGGGGACACTCTGGCTTTTAGGTTAATGGGTATACAAAAGGTTTCACTCCCCACCCCCAAGTAGAGGAGGGGATTGGAATAAAATAATCCTGCAAAATGAATGTAGGTGGATATATACAGTAAATTGAGATTAGTAAACCCAGAGGGATTAAATGAGAGTTTGGCATTTAATAGCTTCCTATAAAATGATCCCAAATAACGCATTATGTCCCCATTCACCGAATAAAAAATATATATCCAGTAGTGATAGCCTGTCATGTTAATATTTTCTGTTTATTATGAAGATGTTGTTATTTTGTAAGCAATCTTTTTGCATATTGTATTTTAATTATGGATGAGTCTGTAGATATTGCTATAACAATGCCTCATATTATATTAAATATTCATCACAGAACTTATAGGTGATATTATTCATTTTTCTCGTTGTTTAGAGGTGCACAGTTATAGGGGTAAGGCACCTTCTGGATTGTGCCTCTCTGAGGACTGTGACTCATATTGGCTTTTACATATATATTATTAATATTAAGGGATATGGAACATTAGATATTACTTTATTAACTTTTATGGATTAAATACCCTTTCCCTTTCCCCTTTTGTTCTTGTGTTCTTTTGTTATCTGTGCATAAGTGTTCTAGCCATCTGGCTGAGTCCATGTCTAATGTAACCTTTGTTGTCCTCAATATGCTTGTCCCCAGTCTGCACATGGCAAGAAGAACTTTCTTTGTGTACAATCTTCTCTATGTGGTAATCTATACATTAATGTTAAGCGTAAGCAACTCTTATTGGCTGCAGCTTAGCCATACGTTGTAAAATCTGCAATTCAATCTAAAATACACGATATACCAAATCTACTTTGACAGATTCCCTTTAATGGTATGTTCACTCAGTGGAAAATGAAGAGGAATTCATCTTCATTTTCCTCTGCCGTATATTCACCTGAGGACTATCTGCGACGGGATGTTGATGCAGAGCATCCGCAATCCGTCACAGCTCTCCACTGCTGATTAGATGAATGGGTCTAAATAGCAGGGAGTCTCGAGCCGTGGCATTCGCGGCAAGATTGAGCAAGACACTTATTTTTTCTGCGTCCTGCTGTGATCTCTGCCGCCCATTGAAAACAATGGGAAGCAGATTCTGGGTGGACTCTGCCGCGGATTCAGGAGTGGAATCTGCCCCCAAATCCGTGGCAAATTCCACTGTGTGAACATACCCTAAGGAGGAATTGTCTGCTTTTGTGACATGTCTGTTTTAGTAAATATTTATTAAATTCCTTTCTCCATCTGGAAATTTGGTTTTGTCCAAAACTAATTGGACATTATTAAACTGTGTACAGCCAGGGCTGTGGAGCCAGAGTTGGAGTTTAAAAAAACGTTATCAACACCAGCTTTAAAATAAAGTTATTAATGATTAAAAAGTATATAATACAATTATTAATCTTATATAATGAATTAAACACATAGCTTGTTGTATATTTACTCTCATAAGAATTTAGAAAAGTTTAGAAATATTAACAATATAAATATTTGTTATGATCTATTGAAGGGATTTCCCACAAACACAGCCATATGTAAATTTGTAGAAAGTATATTTTTGCAAATATAAGTAAAAAAGGTTTTATTTAGCGAGCTTAGTGGTCAGTCTTCTCGATTGCCAATGGGTATGACCATGAATATAAGAACTTTCTTTGGAAACCCAGCCATGATTTTCTTATTGTGGACAGTTATCAGGTAGGAATACTAGATAAATGAGAAGATAACCTGGGTACAACAAGGAAATCATAACTGAGTTTTTGACAAGTCCCAGACAATAGAAAGTATCTGTATTTATGGTCATATCTATTAGGAACCTATTAAGACAACAGACTGTCACTGTTGAGATGAGAAAATCTTTAAAACTCAAAAATGTTGTGGGGGGGGCGCGCTCTGGTTTGGCTATGGCTCTGAGCAGCAGCATTAAGTGAAAGTTCTGGTTCCCCACATGGCCCTCAGCCCGAATATTAGCTCATATCAATAGCCCTATACTGTTCATAAGTCTCTGTAGTCTCGGAGATTGCAGCAGATCCCTACAAAGCCCATCTCCACCCATGGCAGAAGCAGCATCCAGGGCTTCCTTACAAGGGCTCCAGCAACCCAACATGGCAGATGGTGAGCACACTCATATAGCCACAGCCCCAGTAAAAGGCTCTCCTCCTGTACAGTCGCCTGCTCCCACTTCATTGGCTCACCATGAGGACTCAGTACTGCTTGCTGGGCCTTCCCCTCCAATGGACTTAACTATCCTAGAGGCCCATGTGGCAGCAATCCCCATTAAAACTGACATGGAGGGCTATAGTACTCGCCTAGAGGTGGTATGCGAAATGGAAATCCAGGGCTCTGCGACATGACATAATCTGCCTCAACCCAACTGTGCAGACTTTCAATGTCAGATCTAGGGGACTGCAGCAGTGACAGGAAACCCAAAAGCAACGTCTCACCCAGTATGCACAACACATTCAGCACCTGTAATGACATGGTGGATGATGTGGAAAACCGCAATACAATGAGTCTGAAGGCACTGGACCTCAAAACCAGATTCCCACATTGCAAGGTGTCTTTAACATGCTGCTGGACAAACCACCATTTGCCCCTGGAAATAGACCGGGTGCTCCATAACCAGGGTCCCCGCAACTTGGACCCTGCCAATCCCTGACATATAGTATGCTAGATCCATTTTTATCAAATTAAACAGGAGATCATGCGCCAGGTCTAAAATTATGGTGTTATAGACTTTTACAGTACCCAACTCCACCTTCTGTGAGACTTGTCTGTTATATCTCTGGTGAAACATTACGTTTTGTACCCCTTACTGGCGTTGCTACAAGATAAGGGTATCCCCTACTCAGGGGGCTAACCCTTCCAGCTGCGGGTTCGTAGAGGCTTCTCAACTTACTTTCTCTGGTCACCAGCTACTATCCCTGATTTCCTCGATGGAAATCCTGGACTGGCCATTCCTTCCCCCATTGCCCCAATGATCACCATGCAGAGATCCTCCTCCTGCTTCGGGCTAGACAGCCCACGATGCAATCTAATGGTAACTTTAACACCGGTGAAACTTAACTATTTCTGGGCTTCTGCCTCCCTTAGAACTCTCTAATGTATGGCAAACTACCCTGTTTACTGCACTCCTCATTTAGAGACCTGCTGCTCGTAACAGGGTGCCCTAAAGGCATACTGTCCCACACCTCTCCAGAACACCCTTGTATTTCCCCATCTTTTTGTCACTTAGTTCTATTTTCTTTGTTCTGATTCATGCAGGAGGATGAGGGGGCCTCATGTAGCCTGTTTGACCATCCATCTGCAGGCTGGTGTTTAAGCCCTAGGTTGTGTTGGATGTGGGCCCCCTCATCCTCTCTCTCAGTAGTTTGAAACAGTTATGCGCCATATGTGGAGAAGTTGCACTGAGCGCCACAACCAATGGGTATATGTCTCCCCTCCCTCGACCCATAGTAACAAGAGTGGTGGAGAGACGATAAGACACAAGCTGTTCTCCTTCCTTACTTAAGTCATATCTAGAGATGGGCGAATCTCTCAAGATTTGGTTAGTTTCGGGTTTGGGTGACTTGGGTCCCAGATTTGTTTCGAGTCAAACAAGTTGGGTGCCACAGCCCAGATGAAGGGAACTGGAGGATGGGAGTAGTAGTGGCAATAAATGTGTCACCGGATAGGCCGAGTGCCCTCAACCAATCTCCCCCAGAACATCTCCTAGGCCGGAAACTGACGATGGGGGCCTGTGTGCTACCGGATGGTGGTGGTAGTAGTAGTTTCCCCTGGGCGCTTCCAGTTGGAGAGGGGTCCTCTCTTACTTTGATCCAATGTGATGGTGTTCAGAAGGGCCCTAATGGTAAAGCAGGAACAACTCAGGAGGCAGTGATGCAGTGAAACAGGATGAACTTTACTGTGGCAACTGTAAACCTTGCAGCTTCCCAATGGGGGTAGACCTGCTGTGCTTAAGTGTCTTGTACTCCACTCCAACAACTCTTTCAGAATCTTAGCCACAGCCAATAGATAGTTCTGGGGGCTGATAATAAGGAAGTCCTTTCTGTGCCCAGTTACCGTATGAGGTGGGTCCCGGATAACAACTCCAGTCAGGAAGGACTCCTTCTCTTCTCCTGGCACTGTGTCTGTTAACTACACAGTAGTAAATGCCTGTCTCAAGGCTGTCTTGAGGAAAGCCTTGGGATTCAATCTTCTCCCTCAAGGGCTATATAGGAAACCGAAGGGCACAGTGTTACAATGCCAACCTTCATCACAAACTGAACACACTCTGCACTGAGGCCCTAATGTTTCCTTGGAGACTAAAAGTCTCCCAGACACCACCCAGTGGCCTGTGATTGGCCAGGGCTGAACCAAGTATAGGGGTGAACCAAACAGTGGGGCAAACCAACAAGGGATATACAAAGGGGAAGCTGTAAAACAATAAATGACATGAAACATTTACAGTGGCTTGCAAAAGTATCCATACCCTTTGAACTTTTTCACATTTTGTCACCTTACAACAACAAACTTAAATGTATTTTATTGAGATTTTAAGTGATAGACCAACACAAAGTACCACATAATTGTGAAGTGGAACAAAAGCGATACGTGGTTTTCAAAAATGTAATCAAATAAAAATCTGAAAAGTGTGACGTGCAAAAGTATTCAGCCCCCTGTACCCCTAAATAAAATCCAGTGCAATCAATTACCTTCAGAAGTCACTTAATTAGTTAATAGAGTCCAGCTGTGTATAATTTAGTCTCAGTATAAATACACCTGTTCTGTGAAGGCCTCAGTGGTTTGTTAGAGAACACTAGTGAACAAACAGCATCATGAAGACCAAGGAACTCACCAGACAGGTCGTGATAAAGATAAAGTTGTGGAGAGGTTTATAGCAGGCTTAGGTTATAAAAATATATCCCAAGCTTTGAGCATCCTAAGGAGCACTGTTAAATCCATCATCCAAAAATGGAAAAAGTATTCTACGACTGCAAAACTACCAAGACATGGCCGTCCACCTAAACTGACAGATTGTGTAAGGAGAGCACTGGTCAGAGAAGCAGTCATGAGGCCCATGGTCACTCTGGAGGAGCTTCAGAAGTCCACAACTCAGGTCCACAGGACAACAGTGGGGAAAAAAAAGTATTTAGTCAGCCACCAATTGTGCAAGTTCTCCCACTTAAAAAGATGAGGCCTGTAATTGACATCATAGGTAGACCTCAACTATGAAAGACAAAATGAGAAAACAAATCCAGAAAATTACATTGTCTGATTTTTAAAGAATTTATTTGCAAATTATGGTGGAAAATAAGTATTTGGTCACCTACAAACAAGCAAGATTTCTGGTTCTCACAGACCTGTAACTTCTTCTTTAAGAGGCTCCTCTGTCCTCCACTCATTACCTGTAGTAATGGCTCCTGTTTGACATTGTTATCAGTATAAAAGACATCAGTCCACAACCTCAAACAGTCACACTCCAAACTCCACTATGGTGAAGACCAAAGATCTGTGGAAGGACACCAGAAACAAAATTGTAGACCTGCACCAGCCTGGGAAGACTGAATCTGCAATAGACAAGCAGCTTGGTGTGAAGAAATCAACTGTGGGAGCAATAATTAGAAAATGGAAGACATATAAGACCACTGATAGTCTTTCTTTCTCTCCCTCTCTCTTCCCATCTCTCCTGCTTCCTTCCCCCCCCCCCCCCCTTTTTTCCCTGACAACTGATATGATCAGCAGAAGCTGATGTTCTAATATATCTATTTCATGTTACCATGTTATTATGTATTGATGTTGATATATGCCTTGATCCTTGTTCCAGAAGAGTATTGGGAGAATGTCATATGGTCAGATGAAACCAAAGTAGAACTGTTTGGTAGAAACACAACTCATTGTGTTTGGAGGAGAGTGAATGCTGAGATGCATCCAAAGAACACCATACCTACTGTGAAGCATAGGGGTGGCAAGATCATGCTTTGGGGCTGTTTCTCTGCAAAAAGGACCAGGACGACTGATCCGTGTACATGAAAGAATGAATGGGGCCATGTATCGTGAGATTTTGAGTGCAAACCTCCTTCCATCAGCAAGGGCATTGAAAATGAAACGTGGCTGGGTCTTTCAGCATGACAATGATCCCAAGCACACCGCCAGGGCAATGAAGGAGTGGCTTCATAAGAAGCATTTCAAGGTCCTGGAGTGGCCTAGCCAGTCTCCAGATCTCAGCCCCATAGAAAACCTTTGGAGGGAGTTGAAAGTCCGTGTTGCCCAGCGACAGCCCCAAAACATCCCTGCTCTAGAGGAGATCTGCATGGAGGAATGGGCCAACATACCAGCAACAGTGTGTGAAGACTTACAGAAAACGTTTGACCTCTGTCATTGCCAACAAAGAATATATAACAAAGTATTGAGATGAACTTTTGTTATTGACCAAATACTTATTTTCCACCATAATTAGCAAATAAATTCTTTAAAAATCAGACTATGTGATTTTCTGGATTTGTTTTCTCATTTTGTCTCTCATAGTTGAGGTCTACCTATGATGTCAATTACAGGCCTCTCATCTTTTTAAGTGGGAGAACTTGCACAATTGGTGGCTGACTAAATACTTTTTTCCCCACTGTATAAGTCATGCACTCCACAAATCTGGCCTTTATGGAAGAGTGGCAAGAAGAAAACCATTGTTGAAAGAAAGACATAAGAAGTGCCATTTTCTGTTTGCCACAAGCCATATAGGGGACACCAGCAAACATGTGGAAGAAGGTGTTCTGCTCAGATGAGTTGAACTTTTTGGCCTAAATGCAAAGCTCTATGTGTGGTTGAAAAGTAACACCGCTCATCACCCCGAACACACCATCCCCACTGTGATACATGGTCTACTTCACCACACTAATATCTGCCCTATCCCAGAACCCTAAACAGCTATTCACTACCTTCAACTCCCTTCTCCGTCCTCCTGTGCCCCCTCCGACATCACTTATCTCAGCTGATGACTCTGCCTCTTACTTCAAAAGCAAAATTGACACCATCAGAGACAGTCTCACCCTACACCCCCGACAACTACTTTACCTAATCGCTCGGTGCTCTTCATCTTTAACCTGTTTCTCCATTATCACTAATGAAAAGCTCTCCACCCTAATCTCTAAATCCCACTTCACCTCCTGCACGCTTGACCCGATCCAGTCACATCTCATCCCCCAACCTGACCGAAGTCTTTACTCCTGCCCTAGCCCACCTCTTCAACTTATCCCTAACTAGATGATCCTTTCCTTCCACCTTCAAACATGCTACTGTCACACCTATACTTAAAAAACAATCCCTCAACCCGTCCTCTCCAGCCAACTATCGCCCCATCTCACTGCTCCCGTACACTTCTAAATTGCTTGAACAACACGTCCACTCTGAACTATCCTCCTACCCCTCGTCCAACTTACTCTTTGACAGACTACAGTCAGGCTTCAGACCCCAACACTCCACAGAAACTGCCCTAACCAAAGTCACAAACGACCTACTAACTGGCAAAGCCAAGCGTCACTACTCTGTCCTCCTCCTTGACCTCTCCTCTGCCTTTGACACAGTAAACCATTCTCTCTTGTTAGAAACGGTCTCATCCCTTGGCATCACAGACCTGGTCCTTTCCTGGATCTCCTTATACCTCACCAACTGCACATTCAGCGTCTCCCACTTGCACACCACATCCTTGCCACACCCTCTTTCTGTAGGTGTCCCCAAGGCTCCGTCCTAGGACCCCTCTTGTTCTCCATCTACACCCTCAGCCTTGGCCAACTCATAGAATCTCATGGTTTTCAATACTATTGCTATGCTGACGACACTCAAATATATCTCTCTGGACCAAGCATTACCTCTCTGTTGTCCAGAGTGTCTAGCAGCTGTAGCCTCCTTTCTCTCCTCTCACTTTCTCAAACTCCAAACATGGAGAAAACTCAGTTCATCATCTTCACCCCACCTCGCACGGCCTGTCTACCTGACCCATCTATCAAAGTTAATGGAACCACACTTACCCCAGTCCCACAGGTCCGTTGCCTTGGGATAACCTTGGACTCTGACCTATCCTTCAAGTCGCACATCCAAACCCTCAACACCTCCTGCCACCTCCAACTCAGGAACATCCATCAAATCCACTCCTTCCTCACCCCTGAAACTATAAAGATGTTAGTCCATGCCTTAATAATCCCCCGCTTAGATTACTCTAACACCCTTCTCCATGGCCTCCCAGCAAACACTCTCGCCCCCCTCCAGTCCACCTTAAACTGTGCTTAATACACCTCTCCCCCCATTCTTCATCAGCCGCTCTCCTCTGCCATTCCCTTCACTGGCTACCCGTTGCCCAGCAAATAAGAGTTCAAAATGCTAATGCTGACATACAAAGCCATCCACAACCTGTCCCCTCCAACCTAACCTCCCACTACCTGCCTGCACGCAACCTCCGATCCTCCAAAGACCTCCTACTCCGCTCGGCTCTTATCCGCTCTTCACAGAACCATTTCCAAGATTTCTCCCATGCATCCCCCATACTCTGGAACTCATTACCAAGACACATAAGACTGACCCCCACAATCACAAGCTGCAAGAAGGCCCTGAAGACTCACCTATTCAGGAAGGCCTACAACCTCCAATAACACTACTGTCACCACACCACCATCTGTACTGCCTTTCCCCTCACCTTCTGTCTCTATCCCTCTTCCCTCCATTCATTGAAAGCCCTTGCAGGCAGGGCCCGCTATCCCACTGTGCCAGTTGGTCACTGTTAGCATTGTGTTTGTTTTGTAGATTTTGTGTACTGTATGTAAACCCTCAAATGTAAAGCACCATGGAATTAATGGTGCTATATAAATAAATAATAATAATAATGGTGGTGGCAGCATCATTCTGTGGGGATGCTTTTCTTCAGCAGGGACAGGGAAGCTGGTCAGAGTTGATGGGAAGATGGATGGAGCTAAATACAGGGCAATCCTGGAAGAAAATCTGTTGGAGGCTACAAAAGACTTGAGACTAGGAAGGAAATTCACCTTCCAGCAAGACAAGGACCTTAAACATACAGCCAGAGCTACAGTGGAATGGTTTAGATCAAAGAATATCCATGTGTTAGAATGGCCCAGTCAAAGTCCAGACATAAATCCCACTGAGCATCTGTGGTAAGACAAATGCTTTCCATCCAATCTGGTTGAGCTTGAGCTATTTTGCAAAGAAGAATGGGCAAAAATCTCAGTCTCTAGATGCACAAAGCTGGTAGAGACATACCCCAAAAGACTCGCAGCTGTAATTGCAGCGAAAGGTGGCTCTACAAAGTATTGATATACGGGGCCAAATACTTTTGCATGTCACACTTTTAAGATCATTAACATTTTGAAAACCATGTATCATTTTCATTCCACTTCACAATTATGTGCTACTTTGTGTTGGTCTATCACTTAAAATCTCAATAAAATACATTTAAGTTTGTGGTTGTAAGGTGACAAAATGTAAAAAAAGTTCAAGGGTTATGAATATTTTTGCAAGGCACTGTACACAATACATACATAAAACATAACCAGAGGCATAAACACAATAGAAGCACTAGCACTCTGGGATGCTGCATGATTACGAACCACAACTTAGAGTGGCTTAAAACAAAATGTATAACAAACTTAGGGCTCCCCAGAACATCCAGAACCTATCTATCCAATTTCTAGCTCACTAAGGCAAACACAGCCAAAGTTATGTCAAAGTGAATGTTACATGTACTGTATGTCTATGGAAAAACAGATGAAAAGTAGAAGGATACAAACTCTGAGTTTAACCATACACTGCGTTTCTTCTTGCCTTTATACATTTTAACTTTTAAAACGCTCCAAAAATGACCCTTTTTATTAGGGAAAGGTGCTTGCCAGTAGGTTATTAGTAGAGATGAGCAAATCAAAGCTGACAAAGTGGAATTCGATCTGAAGTTCAGTAAATCTTTGATTTGCATCGATTCCCGGATTTCCCCACGCTTCGTTGTATCAAATCGCACAGCTCCGACCGGGGGTTTTAACCCCTACCCTAGGATGCCACGGTCAAACATGACCGCGGCATCCAAGGGGTTCCACCATGCTACCTGTCCCACTCAGCAGCCCCCGTGGTGATTAATAATAAAAAAATACTGATACTCACCTGTCCTGGGCTCAGAATTAACTCCGGAGCCAGTGACTGAGGTCCTGCTCCCCAGGCTTCACTGCAGTGGCCTGTGATTGGACCCCAGCAGTCACAAGGAGCGCGCCGGCATAATGATGTCATCGCGCCCCCACGTGACTGCTGAGGCCCAATCACAGGACCCAGCAGTGACGTCTGGGGAGCAGGACTTCAGTCGCAAGGAAGAAGAGGAGCGAGGAAGACACTCAGACAGCTGGATTCGCAGGAGAGGTGAGGTTAAGGTGAGTATAAGTGTTTGTTATTTTTAATCACTTACCCTGGGCCTCTGATATACTCTGGGGGCTGAGGAGACTCCAGAGTATAATAATAGCACCAGCTCTAGGGTGGGGGGGGGGGGGGTTTTTTTTTTTTTTTTTTTTACATTTTTTTCTTTGTGTCCCCATAGGGGATTGAAGCAGCAATGTTCTGATCGCTGCTTCAATAGGTATACGCTGCAATACACGTGTATTGCAGTGTATAGGAGGCTGTCAGCCCGTGCAGTTGCATAGGCTGACAGTCTCCATTCAAGGCAGGATCAACCAGGTATGCGGAGGGACAGCGATGGGGCAGACCCAGGGTCACTGGTCAGAACCCAGGTTGCCGAATAGGAGCAGCGGCACCCCCGCGCGGGGGGGCGATCGGGACCCCAATGTATAATAAAACCCCTGAGATGCCGTGATCTGCCGTGGTTTGCGGGAAGTCCTTCCCAGCAGAGCCTTACTATTAGGGCAGATGTCGGGAAGGGGTTAACGTGATTCACCGCGAATTAATTCGGAATGAATCAAATTTTTTAGCAACTTTGGAGAATTGGTCGAATCGAATTTTTGAAAAATTCGCTCATCTCTAGTTATTAGACACCCATGGAGGTTATATTGCAAAAAACTATGGTTTTGTAGAAAAATTAGCCAGTTTTGATGACTTGTAAGCGTTACAGGCTTGTTATTTGAAGAGATGAAGAACTGGCTTTTCAAAAAAAAAAAAAAAAGCCACCAAAAATGATACCTTTATGGGAGCAAGGAGGAGGATCCAGATGATGTGGATGGGCCCTGCATGGTGTTTCTGGACTGTGGCCGCTGCCACTCCAAACATTGACCCAATGGGTCAGAGTCCAGGGTCCAAAGTCTATGGGAGGTGAGTAACATTGTTTGTTGTTTGATCACCTCTCCTGGGCCTTCACTCATATAGTATAATAGTATAATAATAGCAGTTTTATTTCGAGCTTGACCAAGTGTATCCCCCTCATAGACTTGGCAGTCTGCCACCTGATACTCATCTTGGCTCAGGGCAGATGCGGCCCTGTTGACAGGTAAATTTACCTTTTACAAAAAAAAAAAAAATCTGTAAGTAGTTTTGTATATTCATAAAATTATGTTTAAATGATGTACTGGATACAAAAAAGTTATTTGCAAATATCTTATGACATTCATATATTTGTCATCCTTATATTTGGTGGAAATAAACATTACAATCAAATTATATATCATAAAATAATTCTAAATGTTACATCTAATACAGTAATCTAAATGTCAACATTGCAGTTACATGGTCTGTCACAGTTAAATGCAGGAGTAAATCTTTGTCAAGGGTTATGGGGTAGCCATCTTGTCATCTTCTGAATGTTTGCACTCTTGAAGGTTCAACGAGTTAAGCTTGGAGCTGACATCTTCTTCAGACTGATGCTGATCACATGGTAGGTAGACATGGATTTGTATTTTCTCTACTGCTTGTTGAACATTTTGTGAGCAGGGTTGTACCTGCCCAAGTGGGACACCATATACAGACAGGTCTGGGTTTGGGTTTAATTGAATGTGCTTAAAGGTATCATCAGTTCTAGACTTGTAAATATAGGGCTGTCTTGACCGGAGTCCCGATGAATTTGTTCTTACTCTGGGAATAATTGGCCTGCAGAGGTGTAAATAAGTTACTAGGCTTTGAGGTGCACTCAAAATACTACGACTATTTGTTGATGAAGGTGCAATTCCACACACTTCTGTCTGTGAAGAATGTTGCGTATAAGTCCTTCTGTCAAAGCCTAAAACTCCTGAATTGCACCTAAAATGTGGTCATAGAACAAAAAAGATAAAAATTCTAAGTACACAAAGAATATGATGCATAACACTGCATTACGTATATGAATTGCCCCTCCCCCCATCATTAAAATAGGTTTTCTACCATACAGATGGTTTCTTCATGGATTAGATCATGGGAACTGTACTGGACTGCACTGGAGAACAGAGAACTGGTTCTTCTGTTGGAACCATTTGTCTTATTAACATACGTATAATGATTATCTTTAATGACTGTTCAGTTATGTGGATTGTTAATGGTTGTAATATTTGCCTCCCTAGCCACCTGCATAAATCACCTACAGAAGCACAGATTATTCAACAAGAGGTACAGTAAATGTGGCTTGAAGGAGCTTGCATTCTGTACTGATGCACACTATCTTATAGGTCTGTATTAGAGCTGCTTAGGCATTCCATATGTCCCTATATAACAGGGGTAGGCAACCTTTTTTGTTCGGCGTGCCGATTTAAATTAAAAGAATCAAAGATGAGTTATTCGGAGTGCCGTGCAATAATTGTAAGGCTGGCGACACCTACACTAAAGTCATATAGTATACCATAAAATAGGGGTGCTGTCATACTGTGCTCCCAGTCACGTGCGTTTACCGCTATTTGCCTGGATACACCTGTACTTTTCCATTAGAAACAATGTAAGTACATGTGTAACCAACCCACAATTATTGGTAAATGTTATATGACTGGGAGCAGAGTGAGGTAACACCTGTAGGGTGGTGACACGATATGTACCTGGATGCTGCATCCCCGGCCGCCGGTACTTTCACTTTTCTGTAAGTGAAACGCGGAGTAATTTTAGCCACATTTAATTCCTGGCTGTGCGGTAACAGCAAAACCACAGCCAGTAGTGAATGGGTGTCACACTTACACTAAAGTGACAGCACTGGTGCCTGGGGACTACGGGGTACACCCACATCTGGGTACACAGTGTCACCACCCAAAAAGATACACCCTTAGGCTAAAGCCCCACGTTGCGGAAACGCAGCTTTTTTTGTTGCAGCTATTGCTGCGTTTTTTTTGAGCCAAAGTCAAGAATGGCTACAAAAGGAGTTGGAAATATATAGTAAGCTTCTTATACTTCTCCCTCTTGCTCAATCCATTCCTGGCTTTGACTCAAAAAGCCGCAGCAAAATCTGCAACAAAAAAAAAAAAAAAGTTGTGTTTCCGCAACGTGGGGCCTCAGTCTTAGGCCTCCTGCACACAAATGGTACAGATGTGGTTTTCACTGAACTATACATTAAAAATGAATTTACAGGGCCACAAATGCAGACAGATATAGGATATGTATAGGACAGATATAGTACAGGTATAGGACCTGCTCTATAATTTGCAGCTCTTCAATTTGGCCCAGACACACGGCCACAAAAACAATGGCTGTCTGTATGTGCCCATTCAAATATAATAGTCCATAATTTTATCCACAATTGTAGATAAAAAGTATGGTCATGTGCATTACAGTTTAGTAACTCCTTGAGCTTCGTATTAATAGAAGTTAACTTCATCATGTCCTTCACATTAACCCCTGTGTGCTTTACATAAGGGTTACTGATATGTGAGAGCCATGGAGGTAATAACTAAATATCTTCATCATTGAGGTCCTTTATTAGAACCTCCCTATATTTGTCTCACATATTAGTAACTCTTATGTGAGGTACACAGAGGTTAATTGAGGGACATAATGGTGTTAACTGCTATTAATGTAGGCAAATTGAGTTACTAAAGCTATATTAATAACCCCAAATGCCTGACATTAATAGTAATAGTAACCCCAGCATGTACCTGGTGTTTTTTTACTTTCACTTTGCTGTATGGCGCTTTCCTCTCCTCCTCCTCTTTGCAGGATGCACAGGACAGGGTTCTTTTGCTGCACAGTGTTAGCTCCGCCTCCTGGGCTTACCTCTCTCTAGCAAGAGAAGGGGGAGCGTCCTATATCATTGCAGTGGCAGAGCACTAAAGAACGCTCCCTCTTCTTTTCATACCTGCAGGTCCCCTGCTGGCTGCCGTGCCAGCAAGATATGCCACACGTGCCACGGGTTGCCAACCTCTGCTATATAATGTAGTGAGTGAAACACTGCTATGCTTCTAGAAGAGAATACTGTCATAACATAGCATGTGATGGTCACACAGGTGCTGAGCTTGTTACAAGACACAACTCTAATTCCCATACTGTGATCAGTCCTTACTACGTTTGTCCATCGCATGACTATGACATTTTTATCCACTAAAGTGAACAATGAAAATTCCTATTGAATGACATCAAGTAGATTTTAATCCCCTTTTCTGCACCTTGACGTAACTGTATGTCCAGAAGACAAAGTGAAACTGATGTGTACATTAACACTATACACAGTATGGGTCAGTTAACCAGTTCTAGGGATGCTTCTCAGAGAGAGTTATTAAAGGGAATCTGTCAGGGCAATTTGGGACACTAAACCACCCACACGTCCATATGGACCTGGGGTTTAGTGTCCCAAATCACCCTGTTATAATGCAATCCATGGCCACATTAAAAATAAAAAAGCTTTATACTCACCCTGTTGTTGTACTCCCCGCGCCTATGCAGTTCTTCAATGAAGCCAGAGGAGTACACCTCGACTTCAGTGCGCATGCCCCGCAATTACATAGTGAAGCCGGGGTGTCAATCTTTGGCTTCACTGAAGAACAGCACAGGCGCCGGGAGGTGTGCCAACGAAGAATCTCATGAATAAGCTGGACTGTTCTTGCCAAACAGCGTCGATCAGACCCTTCTCTAGGTAAGTATAAAGGTTTTTTTATTTTTAATGCGCCTGCGGATTGCATTACAACAGGGCGATTTAGGACACTTAACCCCAGGTCTATAAGGACCTGTGGATGGTTTAGTGTCCCATATTGACCTGACAGATTCCCTTTAAAGCACCTTTACATACAGTTGTATCACTGTGATTGCACATCTTCTGAGCTCATTCAATCACCACAGGAGCCTGGCGGTTATTGATGTACTCCTGCTGTTGAGGACAGGGATGTCGTCAATCATGGATATTTAACTCCTTAGATACTGCATTCAGTGCTGACTGTGGCATGTAAGAAGTTTACAGAATAAGGAAGTGGTCCCTCTACTTCTACATCAGTAGCTTGTCCCTGCAGTTGCAGGGTGTCAATGATTATCATGGCAGCCAGGAACCTCACAGAAAATAGTGCTTTGGTATACAATGCATACCAAAGTGTAATATCAGCAACTACACTTTCACATTATGACATCCTCTAGTAGTACTGAAAAAACAAATTCAAGAAAATGAAATAAAAAGTCGTTTTATTTTATAACTGTTGAATAGAAATATATATATATAATACATTTTTTCTATGCCTCCCTAAAAATTTCATAAAAGGTAATCATTGAAGATGTTGTCCAGGCAAATTTTTTATATTTGAAAAAAACTGGGGCTGTCTTCTCAAAGTGAAAGTGCTCACCGGCTGTGATGTCCTAGATCCCTTCCGCTGAAGCCGCTGATTGACCTCACATGCGGCGGGGACTTCCGCCGGAAGATAACAATCGACCGGGAGGACCGGACCATACTGGGAGGCACCAGTGCACCAAGTAAAGGTGAGTATGATTGATTTTTTTTTTTTTTTTTTTTTTACCTCCCCGACCTTTTTAAAATATAAAAATTTTGCCTGGACAACCCATTTAAGTCCCATGGACTCCAAAATGGGGCCTATGAAAACTGCATCTCGTCCTGAAAATAACAAAATATATAACTCTTAGATTCTGCAGCAAGAGAAAATTAAATTATTTGTTTGAACAGGGAAAGCTAGAATACTCCTTTAACCATGGTTTTGGGATTTAGAAACATGGTGCTTTACATCAATGTACCAAACACTCCAACTTTCTCTGTTAAAATTCATAAAAGGTACAAATCATTATTGTCATTGCTGTCCTCATTATATCACTGCCATTGTTATCTATAAAGATTTCAGTAATGTAGTTATACTGTTCTAGCAATAGTTTATGTAATCTGAAGCTAGTATGTTGTATGTAACAATATAATGAACAGTAGAAGTAGTAAACATTAATAAAATAATAAAAGAGAAGATATAGGAAGACAAATTATAAAACACTGAAACACACAAGGTCTAACCTGTGAATGTCGTTATTATGACATGGAGGCTCTCTCTGGTGTTTAGGTAAGCGTTGTTCTACGGTGGCTAAACAAGGCATAATAGTTGCTTGTTTACAAGGAAGCACAATAAGACGTGAGCTTTGGCCCTTGTACCCGTTTTTTTCTAAAAGATATTGTGCTGGCCTTGATATAGGTCCTCCCTTCTCTGTAGCCATTGCTTGATGGTTCTACCTTCTGTTCACCTTCTATTTAAGATAAATACAGTTATGAATAATTTAACCACTAAAATATTAACACAGCCTGCCTAAACATCTGCTGGCTTATATGATACCAAACAGAAATTCTTGCATAAGCTTAAACATATTCAAGTAATATGAAAACTTTCTACAAATCTATTAGTTATTCAAAGGGAAAAGACCTTCACCTTTAATCACTGAGACTCTCTGATGCAAGAGATTATGTGTACCTATCTGAGATATTGAACGAAACAGTGACTTTTGGATATACTTATAAAATTTAAACTTTTGATCTTTAGGTCTTGAAAGTCTCCACATGATGACTGTATTCTTTGAAACCAGGCAAATAAAAGCTTTGTACTGTTTGAAAAAAGGTAAAAAAAAACATTAATATTCCAGTAGGTTTCTATAGAAAAAAGCAAGCCAAATGTGTAGGATTGTTTCTAAGGTTTTTCTTAGTATTTGAGTTTCTAAGGTTGTTTGAGTCTGTTTGCATATAAAAATAAATGGCGGCACATAAGAAAACACAATAAAGTGTGTATTTAATGATTACGTTTATATATTTCCCTATACTTTATTAAGGCAGATCTCTCTCCATATCATGCACAACTTATTGGTGGTATAGACAGCTACCTTAATAAAGAATGGGTAGGGGGCAGAGGCCCTCATTCAATTAGGAGTAATATGGAGAGAGCTCCAATAATAAAGTATAGGTAGTGCAAGGTGGACCATCACTCAGGGGACAATATTACTGTAATAGTGCCCTAGTAGTGCCCCCACAGGTAATAATACCCCCCCCAGTTAATAACATTACGTGTGTGTGGGAGGGCTGTTATTAACTGTAGGGGGAGCACTATAACTGTAATAGCTCCCTAATAGTGCCCCCCTTACAGGTAATAGCCCCCCCCACAAGTAATGTTATTAACTGGGGGGCACTATTACTGTAATACTGCCCTAGTAGTGCCCCTCACAGGTAATATTATACCTGTGTGTGTGTTGGGAGAGGCTATTATTTGTGGAGGGCACTACTAGGGCTCTATTACAGTAATAGTGCCCCCAAGTTAATAACATTACCTTGTGTGGGTGGACTGTTATTAACTGTAAGGGGGCACTATAACTGTAATAGTGCCCTAGTAGTGTCCCCTAAAGGTAAAATTACCTGTGTATGGGGGGACTGTTACCTGTAGGGGCACTACTAGGAATCTATTACAGTAATAGTGCTCCCCAGCTCATAACATACATGTGTGTGAGGGGACTGTTATTAACTGTGGGGGGCGCACTATAACTGTAATAGTGCCCTAATAGTGCACACCCCCAGAGGTAATGTTATTAACTGTGGGGGGGGGGGGTTATTACTGTAATAGTGGCCTAATAGTGCCTCCCATGGGTAATAGTCCCCTCACATACTGCTACTATAATTGCAATTACTGCAATGGTATTATGAAAGGCAACAATAAAAACAATAGTAGGAGATTGGCTGAAAACTGCAAGCAGTAGAGACAGCTATTAAAAAGTAGCACACTTCAGCAAACCAAGACCAATCCCCATACGCCTTCATCAGAGCTCGCCACAAGGCCAGATGGACTTGTGTCATATCTTGGAATCTGCATTGTCAACAAACAGAGAGATGTGCCAATAAATGCACCGCTGCAGAACCCAAGGCAAAATCCACTAAAACTTACTCAGTGGTGTGGAGTCTAGAGAAGTCGTACAAGCACAGGTGAAAACCAGGAGACAACGTAGTATACAAAATCAGTATCTGGAAAACAAGCCAAGGGTGACAAATCCAAACGAGCACATCAAAGCAGAATCAGGAGGCAAATATGGGGAGCAAGCCAGAGGTCAGTAAACAAACAGATATACACAGATAATATGGAGAGCCAAGCTAGGAAGCAAACTAATTAGTCAGCGCTTGTGTCATGAAGGAGTGGTCTTATATAGGCCTCTTAACCTGCTAAATGGTCAAGGCATGGAAGTATACAACACAAAAGCTTCCCCAGGTTGTCACAGCAATCTTAAGCAGCAGCTGAAGTGACACTACTGACAATTACATGATATTTACCTGATTGCTAATGCAACTCCTGAGAGCTGTTCTTGCACACAGGATGTGTGCATCTTCTATTCTGCTCCCCAGCCCCAGCAGCACCATAGCAAAGGTTCTGGGAGCAGAAGAAGATATCCCGGAAGCTGCATTAGTAATCAGGTAAGTGGAAAGTAATCTGCTGGTGTAGGCTACACTAGCAGATAACTCTCAGAAATGGTCTTGTGGACAGTTACCAGGTATCAGCTGATGCTCCTATGACACGCAACATAGGACACCATTGACACCTAGTACCCCACAGAGGTACCCACTTCCCCGGGCCAGCCCGGTAACAAATGAGCGATGGCCCAGTACTGGTCCACGGCCTGTTCATTGGTGACCTCTGCTATAGAGGATAGAAGATAACAAGCAGATTGATGGAGGTCCAACCACTCAGAAGAATGGGGGACATTTGTCCCCCACTGATCAGAAGAGTGAGGAACATAAGTTGTGTGCACCACTTCATTCATTTCAATGAGAGTAGCCAAAATAGATTGCACTTCTATGGAAATGAATGGAGGAGTGTGTGCGTTGCATGACCACCATTCCATTCAGAATAGGGGATGAAAGTCCCCCGTTCTCCTGATCAGTAGGGGTCTTAACGGTTGGATCCCACCAACCTATTGATGGATGGGAGATAATTTAGATGAGAAACCCCCTTTAAATATGCAGTCTATGCAACAATCTAAACCCTTGCACCAAACCCCATGTGGTTTGATTTTTGTCAATGTAAAAAACTGCAGGTAGGCACAATACATGGCTGACCTTAATCTGTCAGAACTACTCTTTCCAAGCTATCCTTTGAAATATCCATATTTGGACACGGGTTGTCTTACTGTGTAGTATTTTAATACAGACTCTGACTGGCTCAGCGGGATACCAATGAATTCCCCCGCTTGGCCCTGTGTCTTTAGGCAGGGCTGTCGTTAGGGGGAGGGCAGAATGGGATCTGGAGCCTGATGACTCCGGATCCCGGAGTCAGGACCGGCCACATCAATAAGGGAAAGGGGCCCGGTGTCATGTGCTGCAGGGCCCTTTTCCATTAGAAGTCTGCTCAGGGGAGGTCTGTAAAAATAACATTTTTACTCGCCTCTCCTGGGCATCCGGCAATCCAGCATCATCTTCTGGCCTGTAGCTGATATCACGCCTTCTGGATGTCACTGCTGAGGCCTGTGATTGGGCCACTGAGGTCCAATTACAGGCGTCAGTGGTGATGTCCGGAACGCATAAATTCAGCTGCAGACCTGAAGAAGCAGCTGGCGGAAATAGCGGAACAGTGCAAGGATGCCCAGAAGAGGTAAGGCAAGGTGAGTATATCTATTTGTTATTTTCCCTCACCTCCCCTGGGCCTCTAATTATTATACTCTGGGGTCTGAAAAGATCCCAGAGTATAATAATAGCACTTAAATGAACGGGCAAACCTTGCAAATATTAATCAAAATGAATTTCGAGGAGTTAGTCTGCAGTGGCTGGAGGCTCTGGGGAGTTTATTATACTGTGTGGGGACACTGTGGAGCATTAAAATAGAGGGGCCCTCTGGAGAGCATATTATATTGTTTGGGGCCACTGTGGAGCATTATATTGGATGGGCCCTCTGGAGAGCATAGCATATTTTGTGGGGCCACTGTGGAGCATTATCCTGGGGGGCCTCTGGGGAACATATTATATTGTCTGGGGCCACTGTGGAGCATTATACTGTGTGGGGCCACTGTGGAGCTTTACACTGTGTGGGCAAACGGGGGAGCTTTATACTGGGTGAGCAGTGTGGGGAGGCTATTATACTATGTAATTTATTCTTCTGAACTGTGGGAAGCATATTATACTCTGTGGGGCCACTGTGGAGCATGATACTAGGTGGGTACCGTGGGGAACCTTTTATACTGTATGGGGCATATTATATTGTATGGGGCTGCTGGGGAGCATATTATACTGTGTGGGGCCAGTGTGGAGCATTATACTATGTTGGGGCTCTGTGGAGCAGATTGTACTGTGTGGAGCATTATACACCATGTGGGGCTACTATGGGGGGCTCAGGGGAGCATATAAATATAAATATATATATATATATATATATATAACACTGTGTGGGACCACTGTGGAGCATTATATACCATGTGGAGCATAATACTGTGGGGGTGAAGGGGGTTAGAATTCCTACTGGCAGCCCTGTGTGCTATATCTGCATCACAACCCCTCACTATGTGTAGTGCTCCAAGATCATGTCATTCCCATACAGTCCTGTGCATGAATCGGCCATGGATCTGTTAGGGCATGCACAGTTCTATAGGGGATGACTATACTGGGAACATATTCATTACGCCGGATAGTCATCACATATGCAAGATGTCAATGAAGAAGCTGTGGTGTAGGTTATTAGCAGGAAACTGTTGGGTGGGCCCCCAGAACAAGTTCCTCTGGTGGGCCCTAGGCCCTTCAGTCCAACACTGTTTTAATATATTACAAGATCTAATACTTATCCTGACCCACAGCACCGCTATACTATATAAGGCTCACATTATGTATTTCTTATGGCTGTTTTATCTCTCTGTCCTTGATGCTGGTACAATAAGGATTCCCTAGTCAGTGTCAGTTTATTACTCAAATGCATTGAGTAATATTCTTATATTGATGTAAAAAGACAAGTTTGGAAACGGATCTGTAGTTTTTATAATATGCTTTGCTTTTGTACATTTTCTATGCAGATTATTGATGGTAAATGTTTAATAAACATTTTTTGCCACTCTTTGAGAAAACATTGAGTACATTCTGGCAGAAAAATTCAGATACCAAATATCAGTGAATGAATAACCAGGTGGTGCTTTCTCAATTATTGACTCTCTTTAGTATTTTGGAAAGTAGTGATGCAAATGTAGATTACAAAATTGCTACAGAGCAGAAGTACAGTCTGCATGAAGCCTAAGCACATATTGCTGAACAGTTTGAAATCTGCTAGCCAAGACTGATACAGTATCATGGCATAGTTAAAGTTAGTTAGACCACACTGTTATTTTTTTTTTTTTTTACTTAGGAAAATATCTGTTCGTATATGGTCATGAAAATCATACAGGTGTTACGTCATTCTCAAGAATTACATGGATAAAATGAACTGATTCCCAACCTTATTATTGTGAGACATCCTAAAAAAATGTTTTTACTTCTCAGGGTGCCCTACTTTCATTCCTATCTTACAAAAGCTATATTCTGCCTAAAATTTGCTATTCTGTCGGCCATTTTGTGGTGGTCTCGTGTAAGAGGAGGAGCGAAGAGGAGGAGACGCATCAGGAACAGAAGACAGAGGCGGCGCTGGAATCTATGACGAAGCTGTGCTCTGAGCACAGGGGGAACTCCGAGCACAATTAGCATAATAACAAAAATTCAAAAACGGCGGCGCGGACCTGCAAAATAAAGGTAAGAGAGGAATAGCCTTTCTAAAGGCTATTCCTACGTGCTTTTAGTTTAAAAACTTTTTTTTTCATGATAGAAGGAGTAAATTCACCCCACAATTTGTTATGCAATTTCTCCAGAATATGGAAATGCCCCATGTGTGGTAAACTGCAATGTGAGCATTGTGCAGAAGGGTAGGAGCACTATTAGGCTGTAGGAGGACAATTTTAGGTGCCATCAAGCATTTGTAGAGCCCCTAAGGTGCCAGTGCAATGGAAAGTGCCAAGAACTGAACACATTTTGACCCCAGAGATGCTTTCCAAAAATTAACATGTAGCAGAAGACACAAAATGAAAACTGAAATGTTTCCCTATATATATGTCATCTCCAATTATTGTACTGTGTTTCCTGATCTTCTAAACACCCTACATGTGACCCTAATCTATTGCCTGCAACTACAACAGGACTCAGAAGTAAAAGAGCACCATCTTTTTTTTTTTTTTTACTGATTTTTTTTTTTTACTGCATTCCCTATGTGGCAGGTTACTGGTTACCTTCATTACCTGCAGGTCAGTATGGTTTTGTTATGTTTTTAAAGTTTGAAAAAAAAATACAATTTATTTTTTGTTGCCAAATTCTGACACTCATAACTTTTTTATACTTTCATATACAGAGCTGTGAGAGGTGTCTTTTTTCAGGGCATGCTGCAGTTTTTATTTATATAATTTTGGAGAAAGTGTGATATATTGATCACTTATTACATTTTTTGGGGGAGAGAAAACTGCAAAAAAACAGCAATTTAGCAATTTTGATTATTTTTCCTGCTATGGCATTCACCATATGGAATAAATAGTTATATATTGAACAGTATAGGAATTTTTAAAACTTGAAAATATATACGTATATATATTTTTTTTTTATTTGATTTTTAGCCCTTTTAGGCTTGAACTAGCAATCATCAGATTGCTTACACCATGGAGTCCAATGCTAGAGTATTGCAGTCTATGGGAAATTGGCTATGTTGCTTATTCAGCCCTGCCACAGGTAGCGTTTTATAGTGGCATAACATGAGCAGACCTGGAGGTCTTTAGAAGACTCTCAATTGCCATAGCAATCAAACGGCTTTCTTGCTGCACAGGAGTTGTATGGTCCTGCCCAAGAAGAGTGAAAGCAAAACAACGTCTCAAATGCAGTGGTCATATTTGACCATGGCATCTAAGGGGTTAAATGCCATCTCTGATCACAAGTACTGCCTACAGATCCCTGCTGTATAAAACAGAAGAGACCCGATGGCTATCGCATGCGTTCAGCTGCTGAGCAGGCTCCATGTTTTACAACGATCTCCTGACTTAAATATATGGATTAGTGCTGCGAAACAGTTAAGAGTTTTCCCATGAACATAATTATTTTAATTTTTAGACAATTAAAAGTTCAACATTTTTGCAAGTATTGTCGTTGGAAGGGAGCAACTGCTAGCATCACAGGTAACTATTCTGCTAGGAGTCCCTCTCCCAGTATAAGGTGCAGGTTACTAAATCAACACACGTAACGAGTTTCACAGCTGAAACTTGGTCATGTGAATATACCCTAAGATGGCTAGATAAAACTCAGAAAATGTTTTAATATATATATATATCTCTATCTGCCAGCAACTTGTGTAGATGGAAAATTCCTTCAATTTATGGGATGATCCCTGATTTGCTGGTGCTGCTACAATTCTTTTTTTGAGAGAATATATATATATATATATATATATATATATATATATATATTTATATTTATTTTTTTGTAAAAAATTTTTTTATATATATATATATATATATATATGTACATAGAGAGAGATGAGCGAAGTTTTCAAAAATTTCGATTTGGCAACTTCGCCGAATTTTCTGATCAGTCAGTTACAGTTAACACCCTGCTCCATAACCGATTGGGGGTTTTAACACCTTGGAAGCAGCGGTCAAACATGCCATGGATGCTAGCGTAGGGGTTAAAGGGCTGTGACATCCAGGGCTGGATGCTGATTGGCTGCACGCATGGCATTGTGGGTGATCCCGCGTTCCCAGAGTTCATTGCCCCATGTCTTAACATGTTTAGCAGCCATTTTGAACAAAATGTGATTTGTTACCACGAAGCGTGAGGAAATCCGGATTTGATGCGAATCCAATGTTTCCTGAAATTCGAATCAAATTCCACTTCGTTAGCTTTGATTTGCTCATCTCTCTCTCTCTCATATATATATATATATATATATATATATATATATATATATATATATACACATATACAGTCATGGCCAAAAGTTTTGAGAATGATACAAGTATTAATTTTTACAAAGTCTACTGCCCTCTGGTTTTTATGTGTGTTTGTCAGATGTTTTTATCACATACAGAAATATAATTGCATTCATATTATGAGTAACAGAAGCTTATATTGACAGTTAGAATGAGTTAATGCAGCAAGTCAATATTTGCAGTGTTGACCCTTCTTCTTCAGGACCTCTGCAATTCTCCCTGGCATGCTCTCAATCAACTTCTGGACCAAATCCTGACTGATAGCAGTCCATTCTTGCAGAATCAATGCTTTAATTTTGTCTGAATTTGTTGGTTTTTGTTTGTCCACCCGTCTCTTGATGATTGACCACAAGTTCTCAATTGGATTAAGATCTGGGGAGTTTCCAGGCCATGGACCCAAAATCTCTATGTTTTGTTCCCTGAGCCATTTAGTTATCACCTTTGCTTTATGGCAAGGTGCTCCATCATGCTGGAAAAGGCATTGTTGAGCGCCAAACTGCTCTTGGACGGTTGGGAGAAGTTGCTCTTGGAGGACATTCTGGTACCATTCTTTATTCATGGCTGTGTTTTTAGGCAAGACTGTGAGAGAGCCGATTCCCTTGGCTGAGAAGCAACCCCACACATGAATGGTTTCAGGATGCTTTACAGTTGGCATGAGACAAGACTGGTGGTAGCGCTCACCTCTTCTTCTCCGAATAAGCTGTTTTCCAGATGTTCCAAACAATCGAAAAGGGGATTCATCATTGACTGTAGGATATAGGGTTGCAAAGGTCTTGAAAGATATAGAGCACACATCTCAGCCATACATTTTTTAGGGAAACAATACACATATGATAAGCTCATTAGTTACTTTTATCTTAAAGAACTAATCTAAAATTAATTTGGGTTTCATTATTATGCTATGGTACACAGTGACTTTGAGTGTTAAGAAAATTAAAGGGGTTTTCTGGACAAAAATTATTTTTTTTAAAAAAAGGTCTTTTAGTGCTAGTAATGGGTTAATAAGTACACCCAAATACTTTTAGCGGTGTTTTGAGTGATTTCTGTGTTTCTCTGGGAGCTCCTGGCATCTTCTGTATTTGTTTAAATGGTTTAGCCTACAACTACCATGAGGCATTGCTCTTCACTCAGATGCTCCTCTCACTCCCTCCCCCTCCCTCTTTCACTCCCTCCCTGTCTCCCTAGCTAGCCCATCCACTACTAGCCCTTCCCAACTAATTAACTCAGCCCACCACCCCAAAGCCCCCCCAACTCCATCATACTTACCTGTCTTCCTGTTTCCTCCTTTTCTTGACATCTGCCTGGAGCGGAGGAGATGCTGGCTCTGTGCTGCAGGCTACCCACACTGCCTTGAGCTGGGCCCGACCTCACTTTCGGAAGTGACGTCACAGCTCAGCTCCGGACTGGAAGAAAGAGAAGCCGGGTAAGTATTGTGGGCCAGCTTCCCAGGCACAATTGCGCATGCGTGGGGGGCTGGCACACAGGAGAAGAGAAGCCGGCCTTCCCTGGATGACGCGTCGGGCCCGGATCCAAAGGATATGGTAAGTACAATGGGGCTAGGGGGGGCCAGGCCTTTACACTGACGTAATGGGTCAGGATATGAATTAGACCAAAGACCTGTTACATCAGCAGAAAGGTAAAAAATGTAATATATGTAGGTCACATGACCTACATATATTACTGAAAAACTATAGAAGATGGAAAAAAAAGATATATTAGAAAGTTGGAGGGGAGGGCATGGGTGACTTAGTCACAAATTGTTAATTTATCCTGGACAACCACTTTATGTTATAACTCAATATTAGGGTGTCCAGCAGTCCACATCAGCACAAGCACATGAGCCTGATGATGTTGAGATCAGTACAACTCACTTCACTGTGTATGTCCTGCACATTATACACCAAAGGACTGATCCCAGAGTCATCTTATAAAGGTCCACCACAAATAAGCTTATGAAAGTTTGGCCCAGCAATGCAGAGCAATCCAACAGCAAGAGTTCATTCCTCCTGCAGTGAAACTACAGGAAATATGCAGGCTATTGTACCATATGTGTTATGAATGGACATTTTGGGTCCTCAAGAGACAAAGTAGCCATTCTCTGACCCAGAATGCCCTAAAAAGGTATTTTATAATGGGTTTTCTGAACCAGATAACAAGATTAGTGAACTGATTTAGAATTCACCAGTTTCGACCCACAATTTTAAAAGTTTCAGATTTTGACAAAGCAAAACCTTCGGATCGGATTAACTAAAATGGCCAGCCTATATAACATGAAGTAGAAAAGCAAAGGAGGAGGATTACATGGTCTCTGTGACATAGGCAAGCTTCTAGCATCACTTGACAGCCTCTCAGCCAACCATGAGTGGTTGTTGGGGAGGTTACAGTACTAATGTCACATCAGTATACTGTATAGGATTGCTCCACAGGAAGAAGTAATGCAATTATGTGACTCAGCAGACTACGGGAAAAAAAGTCTCAGTGCAGCTAAAGCAGTTCTAATATATTAATAGTTACATAGTAGATGAGGTTGGATGAAGACATCAGTCCATCAAGTCCAACCTATAACCCTATAGTCCCCTATAGTGTTCCAGAGGAAGGCAAAAAAAACCCATGAGGCTTTTGCCAATTGCCCCATTTCAGGGGAAAAAAATTCCTTCCTGACTCCAATCTGGCAATCAGTATAAAACCATGGATCGACGGGTCCTTAAAATCTAGAACCCATAACCCTTAATATTGTTCTGTTCGAGAAAGGCATCCAGGCCCTCTTTGAACTTGTTCAATGAATCCACCATCACCACATCTTGGGGCATAGAGTTCCATAGCCCCACTGTTCTTACTGTAAAGAATCCCCTTCTATGTTGCTGGTGAAACCTTCTCTCCTCCAGACATAGAGGATGTCCCCTTGTCACTGTCACTGGCCTAGGAGTAAAAAGATCATTAGAAAGTTATTTGTGCTGTCCCTTCATGTATTTGTATATTGTTATTAGATCTCCCTGTAGACGTATTTTCTCTAAACTGAATAACCCCAAGTTTGTTAATCTGTCGTTGTACTCCTATCCACCCATTCCCCTAATAATTTTGGTTGCCCTTCTTTGCACTCTTTCTAGTTCGATTATGTCTTTCTTGTATGCTGGGGCCCAAAATTGTGCACAATAGTCTAAGTTTGGTCGTACCAGTGATTTGTGTAGAGGCAGAACTATGTTCTTGTCATGAGAATCTATATCACTTTTGATGCATCCCATAATTTTATTTGCCTTGGCAGCCGCTGCCTGGCACTGGTCACTAAAGGTAAGCTTGCTGTCCGCCACAATCCCCAAGTCTTTTCATTGGCAGTCTTACCCAGTAATTTATTATTAAGTACATAATCATACATTTTATTTTGGTGACCAAAATGCATAACCTTACATTTGCCAAGTCTCCGCCCATGTTTCCAGCTTCCTTAGTGTTAAGATTCAGATGCAAGGTAAGGAATGTACTGGTCTATAGGAGAGCAGCAGCAGAAACGGTCTGACAACTACGAGCAGTAGAAAATGCTACTTAAAGTTAAAACACTACTGCGAGCAAAGACCGGCCTTAGACGCCTTCACCAGAGCTCCTCGCAAGAAGAGATGGATTTTCACTGAATCTGAAGACCGGAATTGTCACCAGAACAGAAAGTGCATTACAAATAAATACACTGCAGCAGAAGGCTAAACCAAATCCACACACTACTCACAGGGACAGAAAAAACAGAATGGTTGACAATCACGGGTCAACAGCTCAGGAGGGCAACACAGATCCAAATCATGAGACAAAGACAAATCCGGGAAACAAGCCAAAAGTCGGAACCGATCAGGAATGCCAGAACAAAATTGCAAGACAAAAGTGCAATCCAGGTACACAGCCAATAGTCAGGTATAGGAGCAGTCAAATCAAAATCAGGTGCTTTGCAGGTAAGTAGGAAACGGATAGCCAGCAAAGCTGAGTGATGAGGGAGCGGTTTAACCCTGCTGTACTTTTCGCATTTACTATACACTTGTACTGTTTCGGGTCAATATGACCCGACCTATTAAAATGTCAATTTTAGCTACTGTAAGTGTTTTTTTTTTGTTTTTTTTTTAATACCTATTTCATTATTAAACTGTATGTGAACATGGTTGATCATAAACAAATGGGATTTTCCTATTTTTCAATAAACATTCTTCTTTTATGCAGCTTATTTCTGTTCCAATTGGGGTCGATTTCTCTCCATAAAACAAATGCATTGTATGCCGAAACATCCAGAATGTTGTAAAACATTATCATTGGCCAACGATTAGTTTTGCGTTTGCATGTGTATGTTGATATTGCTTGATCTAGTGTATCAAATGCCCCTTTTGTGGCATTATAAGCTAATACTATGTCCGGCTTTTTGTCTTCTCGATTACTTATTGCATTGTCATGGTGCATTGCGCTCATTAGAATTATCTGTTTATTTTTTTTGGGAACATAAGACACAACTGTTGTATCTCCAGTAATTACACTATACACTTTTATACACTTCTCTTTTACTAAGGATACCTTGTGGCAGTTCTGGCTTGATTTTCCTTACAGTACCCAGCATGGTAAATTGTCTTTCGCAACATCTGGCCCAGTTAGTAGAATGTGAAAAAGTTGTCACGTGTGACATTTTGTCCTTTTAGTCCATGAGTCAAATCGAGAACAACTCGCATACCCTGAAATTTTGCAGACAGAAATAATTAGTGACCTGTAAAAACTGTTTGGGTCATATGGACCTGAACAGTACAAGTGTAAAAATCAGCGTGTAGCAAAAAGTAAACAAAACAAAACACATAGAACCCCTGAAATGAGGAAAAGTCAATTAATCCCAAATTTCAGATCCGCATGAAAAATAATCTAATCTACAGGGTCTCAAATTTCATTTCGGGTCATATAGACCCGGGCAGAACAGCAGGGTTAAATAAGCCTGCTTAGGAAGCTCCCCTATGTTGTCATGGCAACCTTAAAGCAGCAACCACCAATCCTTCTTTATGTTGACCTGACAACTTTAAAGCAGCAACAACAGATGTAACATCCCTGACACTTAGATCCCCTTGTAATATTCTACTATCCTCCTTATTTTTGATTACCTTACAAAGTTTAGTATCATAAGCTGGTTTTTCAGTTCCATTCTTTTGCGGTACATTGTGGTATCTTCTAAGTTGATAGTAGTATAATGTTGTACCGTGTTAGCCATTGAGAGTAGTGGAAGAGTGAAGAAATCAGGCGATACCTTTTAGAGGCTAACTGAGTATATTTATAAGTAAGCTTTCAGGAGTACTAGCTCCCTTCATCAGACATGGTGTGATACAATAACTGAAAATTCACAGATTTTTATACACATGGTCTTCAAAGCATTTTAGACAGAATGGAACTGAAAAACCGGCTTAAGAAACTTGCACAACTCAACAGCGACATCTTCTTCTTAACAAAATGCAAAAAGGAGAGACTCATCCCAAAAGGCTTCAATTTACGTAACCCAACCCGGCACACCTACAACAGCCGATATGCAGAACAACTATGTATTCGGACATCTGAAAAGCTGCGGAACAATATGATAAAAATTTCCTATAACAACAAAAAAAGAACAGAGGAGGAGATACAGGCCCTGAAATCATCATTGGATAATGACACAGAGGAAATGAAGACCAAACTCCACATATACTACCAGAAACTTCAGGACATGCTTATTAACAACAAAAAGAAAAAGCTCCACAGACTGAGACAAAAAGGCCTCATTGCTACAACCGCAAGTACTAGCCCAGCTCAGCAAAGCTGTGTTGTGAATCTTTCCTCCTATGAACCAAACAAACACGAAATGTCAGTTCTCTCCAAAGGTCTGTCCTTCTGCCCCTCAGCACACACTGACCATATCCAACTCTGCAATGATATGGAGGAGTTTTTCAGAAAAATGAGATTAAGGGAATATTTTTATGAAAAAGACCCTCCATACAGCAGCGACTCTGAGATGGAACAGCCCATAAGGAATCCTACCAAAAAAATCTACCTGGACCCCACGCCCTGGAACTAACACAGCACTGGATAAATATATTGACTGTTTCAGAAGCAAAGTAAAATCAGAAATCCTGGAGAAACAAAAGAAACAGGCACATAACCTAACCCTGCAGGAACAGAAGGCTATTACTTCACTAAAAGAAAATCAGGATATAATAATAAAACCAGCTGACAAAGGGGGCGCAATAGTCATAATGAACACCTCAGACTATATCCAGGAAGCAAACAGGCAACTGTCAAATCCCATCCATTACTCCAAACTTGGAAGTGATCCCACAGAGGCCTATATGAAAGAACTAAAGAGTATGATCAAGAAGTTCCCAATCCAGATCCAGAATCAGGTAAAAGGACTTATCCCACAAGATCCCAGGCCGGGCTGCTTCTATATGCTCCCAAAGATACACAAAGATGGCAACCCTGGGAGGCCTATCATTTCTGGCATTGGGACACTGACAGAAAACATCTCAGGTTGGGTGGAAAATCTCCTAAAACCCCTTGTCAGGGATACTCCAAGCTATATCCAGGACACCAGTGACCTTCTTAACAAACTGAATGCCCTGGGCCCTCTACCTGAGGGTACCATTTTGGCCTCCATGGATGTGGAATCCCTGTATACCAACATTCCTCACAAGGATGGAGTTGCAGCATGTCGGGTACACCTGGCAAAACAAAACCTCCCAACAGAACCAGTAACGCAGCTCATACAATTCATCCTCAGCCACAACCATTTTACCTTTGGAGAGAATCTATATCTACAGCGAATGGGAACTTCAGTGGGGACCAGATGTGCACCCCAGTATGCAAATCTCTTTATGGCAGAACTGGAAGGAGCATATTTATCAACATGCACCACCAAACCTATGATTTACCTTCGTTATATCGATGATATCCTTGTCATCTGGACTGCAGGTGAGGAGGCCCTACTTCAATTCCATAATGACTTCAATGACTTTCACCCGACCATCAACCTTAAACTTAGCTATTCAGGGAGTGAAATTCACTTTCTGGATACCACAATATACATCAAGGACCACCGGCTACTCACATCAATATACCACAAACCCACAGACAGAACGGCCTACCTGAGAAACGACAGCTTCCACCCCAAGCACACAAGACAATCTATCATCTACAGCCAGGCTATACGATACAATCGTATTTGCTCCGACAAAACAGACCTGGACAAGCACCTCCTGGATCTGACGACGAAATTTCTCAGATTGGGATACAAACCAAAAGTAACAGACAACCAATTAAACAAAGCGGCAGCCATTAACAGAGACAGTCTGCTCACATATAAAAAGACCCAGAAAGAAGCCCGAGTGCCCCTAGTTGTCACCTACAACCCACAGCTGGAGATCCTACGAAGGATTGCCAAGGATCTCCAACCTGTGCTACATAGGGACAACAGACTCAAGGACATATTTCCAGTCCCCCCTCTCTCCTTTCCTTTCGACAACCACCAAACCTGAGGCATATTATCGTCCGGAGTGCCCTGAAGGCCCCAACTGAAAATGGCACCTCACCTTGCCTACACAAAAGGTGCATGACCTGCAAGCACATCCACACCGCTGATAGTGTACCTATCCCACAGTCACAACAGGTGCACAGAATTAGGGGGACATTCTCCTGCAGGTCTTCCAATGTGGTGTACCTCATAATGTGTGTGCAATGTCCCACCACAGGCCTCTATGTGGGGGAAACAGGGCAGAGACTCAGTTAACGAATGAACTCACATAGATCCAGCATTAATAACAACAGAACCGATCTCCCAGTGGCCGCACATTTCTCCAGAGAAAACCACTCTATTGAAGATTTGCGGGTTGTGGTTTTAATGGGACATTTTAAGACGCAGGAAAAAAGGAAAGAATCAGAATACAAGTTTATGGAAAAATTTCAAACTCTGCAATTTGGACTTAATATTCATGCCAGCTTCATGTCACACTATGTATGACCTGTGAGGGTCACAAATCACCTCCTGATAGCAAACAGATAACAGATCCCTCTGTCACGCACCACAACTTTCCAGATTGTTTTTTGACCTGTTGTAAATAACTTCTCTACTTAGATTGCATTTTGTTTTGGCTTTTTTTAAGGACTCTAAAATGCTTTGAAGACCATGTGTATAAAAATCTGTGAATTTTCAGTTATTGTATCACACCATGTCTGATGAAGGGAGATAGTACTCCTGAAAGCTTACTTATAAATATACTCAGTTAGCCTCTAAAAGGTATCGCCTGATTTCTTCACTCTTCCAAAGTTTAGTATCATCTGCAAATATGGACACCCTGCTTTGTAAACCCTCTACCAGGTCATTAATAAAGATATTAAACAGGAGAAGACCCAATAGTGACCCCTTTGGCACCCCACTAGTGACTGTGAGCCAGTCTGAATATTTACCATTAACAAGTACCCTCCGCTTCCCATCAGTAAGCCAGTTGTGAACCCAAATGCATATGTTTTCCCCCAGTCCCAACATTCTCATTTTGCATACAAACCTTTTATGTGGTACAGTATCAAAAGCCTTTGAAAAGTCCAGATACACCATGTCCACTGCATTACCCATGTCTAGTCTTGAACTGACCTCTTCATAGAATCTGATCAGGTTAGTCTGAAAGGACAGATTCCTCATAAACCCATGCTGATTGAGTGTTATAAGATTATTTACATTGAGGTACTCCAGGATAGCATCTCTTAGAAAGCTATCAAATATCTTACTCACCACAGAAGTCAAATTTACTGGCCTATAGTTTCCAGGCTCACTTTTAGACCCTTTTTGAAAATTGGCACCACATTTGCTATGCGCCAATCCTGTGGAACAGACCCAGTCATTACTGAATCCTTAAATATTAGATATAATAATAAAATCATTATCATCCTTTAATAGTCCCACCATGGGGAAATTCAGTGTGTTACAGCAGCAAAGATAAACAATACAAATACAGATACAAACATATACAAGAATGTTCCAAGGTAGAGGCATTTCATTGATAGTAGACAGACAGATAAGAAGTAGTGGGGGGGAGGGGGATATCCCAGACAGAAATATATTTCAGTTCTCTGTATGGACTGATCTCCACTTAGGTCGGAGTTGGTTGTATAGCCTAACTGCAGCGGGGAGGAAAGACTTCCTTTAGCGCTCCTTCTCACACTTAGGGTGAAGTAGTCGGTCACTGACAGTACTGCCCAGTGCTATAAAGGTCTGTCTATCACCGTGCATAATTCCCTCAGAACTCAGGGGTGTATGCCATCTGGACCTGGCGATTTCTCTATTTTAGTGTTTTGAAGGTGGCGCCGCTCTTCCTCCTGCTTTAAACAGGTTACATTTAATTGAAAGTTTACATTACCCCTAATTATGTTGCTGGCCATTGGATTTTCTGACGTAAACACCGTACAGAAGAAGGCATTTAATAGTTATGCTTTTTCCTCATCCTCCTCCACCATTACACCCAGATTATTTTTGAGAGGGCCCACATGGTCAGTTTTTATTCTCTTATTATTTATGTAACTGAAGAATAATTTTGGATTATTTTTCCTTGGCAATTTTTCTCTTAGCCTCGATCTTCGCCTCCTTTATTTGTCTTCTGCACAATTTATTTTTCTCCTTATAGTTTTTTAATGCTGTGTCACTACTTTCTTGTTTTAGTACTGTAAAAGCTTCCTTTTTATCCCTCATTGCACTCCTTACTGTTTTAGTTAGCCATATTGGTTTTCTATGATTTCTGGCCTGCTTATTCCCATAAGGTATATGTTTTTTAGTGGTCATATTAAGAATGCTTTTGAAAATGTCCCATTGTTTGTGTTCCCTTCACTTTGAGGACATTGTCCCAGTTTATGCTGCTAAGCTCCTCTCTCAGTTGGTTAAAATTGGCCTTTCTGAAGTTTAGTGTTTTTGTACCCCCTCTACTGAACATCTTATTAATGTGTACAAGAAAACTTATTATATTATGCTCACTATTACCTAGATGTCCCCCAACCTCCACTTTTGACAATGTGTCAGGTTCATTTGTTAAAATTAGGTCTAAAAGTTCCTCGACTCTTGTTGGATCCTGCACTAGTTGCGATAGGTAATTGTCTTTTATTACTGACTATAAACTGTTCCCTTTGTTGGACGTGCAGGTTTCTGCCTCCCAGTTGATATCTGGATAGTTGAAATCCCCCATAATAATGATTTTATTATGCTTTGTGGCCTCATCTATTTGTTTTATTAGTACATTTTCAGCTTCTTCCATTATATATGGAGATTTATAACAAACCCCTATCAGTATTTTATTATTCTTTGTTCCTCCCTTAATTTCCACCCATAAGGACTTCACATATTCATTTTCCTCCCAGATGATCTCACGCAGGACTGGCTTAAGGCAGGATTTTACGTATACGCAAACCCCTCCCCCTTTCCTATTGGTACGCTCCTTTCTAAACATACTGTACCCCTGTATATTTCCAGCCCAGTCATAGCTAGAGTCCAGCCATGTCTCACTTATCGCCACCATGTCATAATTTTCTTTCAACATTATCATTTCTAGTTCCTCCATCTTGTTACTGAGACTTCTGGCGTTAGTATACATACATTTCACTGACTGTTCTAACCCCACCCCCCACTAGTTAAATTATTTAGCCCTCTTTCCATTTCTACACTGTTACCCCCCCAGTCCTTAGTTTAAACATTCCTCCGTCTAGCCATCTTCTCCCTCAGTACAGCTGCACCCTCCCCATTGAGATGCAGCCCATCCCTACCATAGAACCTGTAGCCCACAGCAAAGTCGGCCCAGTTCTCCAGGAACCCAAACCCCTCCTTCCTACACCAGCTCTTGAGCCACTTGTTTACCTCCCTAATCTCCCGCTGCCTTTCCTGTGTGGCTCGCGGTACAGGTAGTATTTCTGAAAATAATACCTTGGAGGTCCTTGCCTTCAGCTTGCTCCCTAGATCCATGAAATAATTTTTAAGGACCTTCCACCTACCGTTAGCTTTGTCATTTGTGCCAACCTGCACCATGACAGCTGGATCCACACCAGCCCCACCCAATAATCTATCAACCCGATCCGCTATGTGTCGAACTCGAGTGCCAGGAAGGCATCACACCGTACAACGATCCCGGTCTTTGTGACAGATTGCCCTGTCTGTTTCCCTAATAATTGAATCCCCCACTACCAGCACCTGTTAAGTCTTCTCTGCACTGCTATTCCCCTTCTTACTGGAGCAGACATTCCCCTGGCGGTCAGAGGAAGTGTCTTGCTGCAGCAGTGTTACCCCTGTACTAACATCCCCCTCATCTGCCAATTTAGCAAACTTGTTGGGCTGTACCAGTTCAGGACTGACCTCCCTGGCACTCTTCCCTCTACCCTACTGCTTTCTAACTGTCACCCAGCTAGCTGCCTCATGTTCCTGCACCTCCATGCTACCATCCCCCTCTGCGCTTACCCCAGGGAGTTCTTGCTTTGTGAGTAACAAACTCCTTTCCAAGTTATCAATGGATCTCAGTCTTGCAACTTGCTCATTTAAATCCATGATCTGGGCTTCCAAATGTGCTTACATCTTGCGCAGCTGTATTCCCCCTCAAGCGACTGCTCAAGCAGAGAATACATGCGACAAGATGCACACTGGACTGCATTGGTAAGCATGTGGGAAAAAACAGCAGCATTGCAATAGTACTAGGAAATTATAGGAGAGGAGGACACTGGAGCATTGTTTAGTTAGATTTAATCAATTTTATCCAAATAGGCAGAAAAATCATAAGAGTGGGGGGTGAAAGCTCTGCACTTTGTGACTGTAGTCTCTACTGTGTTACACATAAACTGGCAAGGCCACCTTTCAGTGCCAAAAATCTCATTTTGAAAATAATTTGTTTTTTTTTTAAAAATAATGTGTCCAATCTGCCATTAGTGTTGCACTGTGGTCTGTGACTGTCCACAGAAAGTGTCATACATTATTTTGACTGGCTAAGTCACTTTGTGTTAAGGCTTTTTTTTTTGCAATTTTTTTTGTAAAAAGATACAGAAAACTGCCTTTATCACTCAAAAAAATCCAATGTGACTGGCACACAGTGTGTTCTCGTCTAAGGCCCTATGCACACAAGCGTGAAAACAACATTTTTAACATCTACTACGCATAGATTATGATGTTAATCTGTTTTCCCTCAGTCCAAACAGCAGCACAATATTGGGTTATTTCTGCTCCTGTGTGCTGGTAGGACAAAATGTAATTTTTAATGAACAACAAATAGTTAACCATAACCCCTCCCCCTCCTCAATATAAGGAAGGAAGTACCAACCCCCCAGCGTGTAATTATAAAGACAAATACATAACACATAGGGAGGGAGTCTTGTGCTGCTGTTGGGACTAAGGGAAAACAGATTAACATCATAATCTATACTTCCCTAACGTCCCACAGCAGCACAATATTGTGGATCTAGCAAGCAGAACCCTAGGAAGGGCCCTCTTGAAGAATAGAATTTAACACGGAATGGCCAAAAGAAGTGGCCTTCGTACCCCAGATGTTAAATCTGTAATGATTAACAAAGGTATGGAGAGAGCTCCAAGAAGCTGACGCACAAATCTGTTCCCAAGGAACAGAGCTTCTTTCCACACAAAAGGTAGAAATGGCTCTTGTAGAATGAGCTCGAACAAACTCAGGGGGGTCCAACCCATGTGAAGTAAAATCCAATTTTATGGCTTCATTGTGCCAAGGAGGCTTTAGAGGCCTTGAGTCCATTATTTTTCCCAGCAAATGATAGAAAAAAAAAAATAAAAATTTCTTTGACCATCTAAAAGGCCAAGATCTCTGAATATAAGTTCCAAGGCATCTCGCCACATCCAGGGAGTGAAGTTTAACTTCCTCCGGAGATGACGGACTGGGATAGAAAACTGGAAAGGAGATAACCTGGTTTAGTTTAGAATATGAGGGTACCTTAGGGAGGAACCCTGGCATAAATCTTCATTGTACTCACCAACTCTTTGAGCTGAAGTTATAGCCAAAAGGGGCACTTTTGTGTGAGAAATTTAATCTCATCCTCTTCTAGAGGCTCCAAGGGGGGAAATCACATAACCCCTTTAAAACAGTAGATAAATCCCATTGAGGGATTTGATCGGTAACAGGCAGACTAAGCCTGAATGCACCCTTAAAATATCTTTTAACCAGCGGGTCTGCAAATAGCTGCTTATCTAAGCAGGCTGACAGTGCAATAACCTAAGCTTTCAAGTGAAAGGACTAAGGCCCTTGTCCAAGCCGTCCTGAAGGAATTACAGCATGTTTAGAATGGAAGGATCCAAGCTCTCAATTCTTCTACCTGATGCCCAGGAGATGAAGATGATTCAGATCCAGACGTAATCTTTATTTATAGACTCTGCTCTAGCGAGAGAGTGCTTAAGACGGCTCCTGAGAGTCCCTTAATAGGGACAGGTCAATCCTCAGGCTGTCAGATTGAAGGATTTCAGATCCTGGCAAAGCCTGGGCCCTTGACACACCAGGTTCTGAATCGGGGGAAGCCTCTAATATATCCCGTGACTCATTTGAATGAGATGGGAAACCAAGCTCTCTTTGGCCAGACTGGAATGATGGCGATTACAGAGACTTGGTCTTGCCTGATTCTCATCAATACCCCTTGTTATCATGGACATTGGAGGGAATATGTATGCCAGCCTGAACCTCCAAGCAGTGGCGTAACTAGGAATGGCTGAGCCCCAAGGCGAACATTTGACATGCCCCCCCCCCCCCGAACTGGATACAGGTCCCCAAACAGTAAAATATGCTCAACAGTGGCCCCAGATAGTATTATATGCTCAACAGTGGCCCCCATACAGCATTATATGCTCTACATTGCTCCCCCCACACACAGTATAATATGCTCCACACAGTGGTCCCCACCCAGTATTTTATGCTTCCCACAGTGGTACCCACCCAGTATTATATGCCCACCATAGTGGGCCCTACCCAGTATTATATGCTTGCCACAGTGGCCCCCACCCAGTATTATACGCCCCCCACAGTGGGTCCCACCAAGTATTATATACTCTACAGTGGCCCCACCCAATATTATATGCTCTACAGTGGCCCCCACCCAGTATTATATGCTCTACAGTGGCCCACAAACAGTATTATAAGCTCCCAACAGCACCCCTCTGCTTCGGTGCTATTATTATACTTTGGGGTCTCCTCAGACCCCAGAGTATAATAATCAGAGGCCCAGGGAAGTTGATTAAAAATAACAAACATTCATACTCACCTTGCCTTACCTTTCCTTGGCATCCTCGCTCCATCCTGCCGTCTTCATTGTCTTCAGGCCCTCTTCCGACGTCGCTGCCGAGGCCTGTGATTGGGCCTCACATGGGGGCCCACTGATGTCATTACGCGGCTGCACACCATGTGACCGCTAGGGCCTAAGTCACATGACGGGAGAGTGCCGGGGGGGACGCTGTGCCCAGGAGAGGTGAGAATGTCTGTTTATTATTTTCAGTCACCTCCCCTGGGTGCCCTGCCTTTCCATCTATTGGAAAGGAGCCTGCAATATGTCAGGGCCCCTTTCCAATAACAGTATGTATAGCGGTCGGGGAACCAGGCTTTCCCCGACCGCTATCACAATGGTCTGGGGCCCAGCCATATCCAGCTGGCCACGGGCTCCGTACCCTGTCGGGTCCGTTCGCGGTCGCACCCCCTGCGACCGCGATCGTTACTGGTTTGTGGGGTTTGCGGTAGCGACTGCCACAGGGCTCCGGGGCCCCTAATGTCCCGGGCCCTGTGGCAGCCGCTACCGCTGCTACCCCGATACTTACGCCCCTGCCTCCAAGGGATGGACAGGGCATCCACAGCCAAGGGATTGTCCTCCTTGTATAGAGCAGAACTTCTCTATCTTGGCATTGAATCTGGTTGCCAGCCTATCTCTGGATGACCCCATTTCAGAGTGATTGCTTGAAAGACTTCTGGTTGGAGAGACCATTCCCCTGGAACAGTGATGCCACGACTCAATTGATCCGCCACTACAATGAGTGACCCTCGGATATGTACGGCAGAAAGATGGGTTAAGTTCTTCTCTGACCAACTCAAGATCTTCCCTACTTCGCTTAGAAGAGGTTGTGACTGAGTTCCTCCCTGTTTGTTTAACCACTTCCATACCAGACACATTTTCAAGTTTTTTGTGCGGTTTTGGAGGGCTATAACATTTTTATTATTTGCGTTATTCAACTAGTTTCTGCGTCTTTTTTCGGTGACACATAGGGCTTTATTTTTATGTTTTTATTTTTGCATGTGTGTTAATTTTTTTTATATCCAGGAAAATATAAACAAAAGAGGAGGGAAAACGGTTCTGTTTTTCACTTTTTTTTTTTTTTTTTTATTTAATAACACAAAGTGCTACTAAAAAAACTTTATAAAATAGTGTTTCCTCTCTGTTACGGTAATTTTTATTTTTTATGGTGCCGTCGGGGGTGGGGCTATAACCTGTAATAAAGGCGTTTTATTGGCGTATTATTTTTTTTTTATTTATTTATTTATACATTGTGTCCCCTTAAGGTAATAATAGACCTTTGGGGACATCTGATGACTTTTTTTTTCGGGAGGCTAATTTCCCCTGTAACTGGGGCTGGTACATTTAGCCCCAGTTACAGGAAAAATACAGCCTCCTACACGTTGCTTTCACATAACTATAGAGCTGATCTGGGTCCTGTAGGACCCAACAGCTCTAACAGATGCTGATCCCGGCGGATCACATGACCGCCGGGTCAGAGGGGAGCCGCAAGATGGCGGCGCCCATAGTGCTGTATACACAGCGATCGGGAAGGCAGGGACGGTAATAAACCTTCCCTGTCTTCTCTCTGGGAGCTCTGGCTGAAGGTACAGCTGGCTCCCCGTTTCAGCAGCTGCACGATTTTGTGCAGTTGCTGAATTCCTTCTGGACGTATATAGTCTATGGGCAGTACGGAAGCAGTTAAAATAAAGGACGGTCGTCATTTATTGTCCGATCTTACACGGACTGCCTTGTCCTTCAACTGGTAGGCAAAGTGAAGCAGTGCCAGTCGTACTGCTTGGAGTTCTCTCCAATTGGATGACATCATCTTCTCGAGGGAACTCCAATGCCCTTGGGCCGGAAAAGTCATTCAGGTGGGCTCCCAAACCTGTGAGTGATGCATCTGTAGTCAACAGGGTCCAGCGAGGCTGGACTGTGGACTTTTCCTTTTTTAGCGGAATCCACCACTTGAGGGACGTGCGGGCTTCCTGAGACAGGAAAGAACTGTCTAGACCGTTTTGTGATTCCAGGCCGACAGGACTTCCCAAGGGACTGCTTCTGCAGCTGATAACATCAATCCCAAAACGTTATGCCTGTCCTGATGGTGATTGGCCGAGGAACCAGCAGGAATTTTGCGGCCTTGATGATTCTTTCCCTTCTGGAGGGAGGAAGAGATATTTTCATTAGGCCTGAATCAAGTATGAACCCTAGAAATGTTTTCTGGGTTGCTGATAATATTTGGGACTTTCCCCAATCTATAATCCACCCCAATTGTTGGAGGAAATTCATCGTAATGAATAGATGCTGTAGTAGGCCTTCTCTTGAGAGACTTTTAACAGCCAGTCTTCCAGATAAGTAACAAGCGTGAACCTCTGGATTCTCAGTGACTCAGCTACCATGGATACCACCTTGGTGAATGCGTAGGGTGCTGACGTTATCTTGACTGGAAGTGCGGTGAATTGGAGGGGTCTCAGCCGACCCTCTACAATCACTGCAACTGTTAGGTATTTCCTGTGAGCAGGAAGAATAGGGACATGGAGGTACACGTCCTTTAGGTTCAGAGTGGCCATGAAATCTCCTTGCTGGAGAATGTATATCACAGACGTTTCCATATGGAATTTTTTTTCCCCAAGATAGCTCTGCTGAGGTATCATAGGTCTATTATCATCAACCAGTTTTGTGAAGGTTTTGGAACCAGAAACACAAAAGAATAAATCCCAGACCCTTGACGTTGTGATGGACAGCAGGGAGGCGAGAGGTCTGTATAATATTGTCCTGGGGAGGCACAGAAAAAACTATGCCGAAACCGGACCTGATTATCTCCAAAACCCATGATATGTTATCCTCACAGGAACTTCATGTCTTGGAGGAGGGAGAAGGTAATAGTCAGAAATTTGGCTCTCTGATTTTCCTGTCATTAAGATAAAAAAGACGGTTGGAGCGCCCTCTCAGGAACCTAGAACGTCCATATGTGACCTCTTGCAGGTGGCGGTCTTTGAGGAGACTGTCCTATACGATGCTGTCTGCCCTGTGCACAGAAGGACTGTGAAAGGACTTTCCTTCTTTTCCCCCCTAGACTTGGCAGCTAACTTCGCCTGGAGAAGAGGTTTCATTGAGGTAATCCGCTTCAAGGGCTATGCCCTTCAAAGCCGAATACGCTTTCCTTAGGGAGCACTTTGCCCAGTGGTCCATGAGGTCCTGAAGGCTAGACCCGTCCTCAGAGGGTACAAGTGTTCGCCTGGACAACTTGGCGACTGTCATGACAAGCTTAGGTGGTGGACCCAACTGGTCCTCAGCTATTGGGAAGAGTGTCTTGAACCTCTTGGATAACACACAGGTCTTCTCTGGGTGTTTTCACTTGGTGGACATAGCTCTTTTAAGCATTGAAGGCCCTAGGCCCCCTAGAGGTGGAACTAGAGGCTTCCCCAAGGTCAACATCATGGTCCCTTGACCCGATGGACTTCCGTAACTTCTGAATTTTCTCCAGAGGAAAAAGCGTTTTTTCTATAGTCGTATCTGAATCCTCAGATGAACAATTAGCTTTCTCTATGATCCTGAATACCTCATCAGATCATATGACAGAAGCGCCATCATCTTCCACAGCGCTCCACAGAAAATCACTGTCCCATATAGGGTTCCCAATCCATACTCCCCCCCAGCAAGCCTTTGGAGTATGGGAGGAAACTGGAGTCCACCCATGCAAACATAGGGAGAACACAAATTCCCCACAGATGTCACCCCTGGCAGGATTCAAACCCAGGAGTCCAGCGCTATGAGGCTGCAGTGTCAACCCCTGAGCCACTGGGCTGCCCAAGCAGTACTGCATGTATTGAAATTGTAACCATCAGGCAAGGGAATTTCATAGGAGCGACAGTTTAGATGTTTGTGCCTAGACACAGACTTACCTGCAGGATTCATCACCACCAGACGCAGAGGAAGATATATTACCGCAAGTGTAAGAGTAAATAGCAAGAAAGCCAGAGAAAAAAAATAAATAAATAAATAAATCGCAACAGTACAAGTCTGTTGAACTAGAATGCCCAGCATGCACACTCTCTGTCAAACAAAAAAGAGGCAGAGGAAAGGAAGCAGCAGACTTATATAGAAGAAATGGAGAGCAAAGACTCTCCCAATACAAGTTACACAGAAAATAAAAGTCCTTTATTTCTCTTCAGTCTTTTTTTTTTTTTGGGGAAGAAAACAAGCTACCCCGCACAGATTTTATTAAATAAATGGCGGAAGTTAAGATAAAAAAAAACATTACCTAGTAGCTTACCTGAAGGAGGTTCAAAGATGTCATCACGCACGCAAGCCAGCGTACTCTGGACTTCGGCGCCCCCACACACGGGAGCTGGAGAGATGTAGCAGATAACGCCCTGCATCGCAATAAAACAAGGCTTGCAAGGCTTACATAATCACAAAGGGTTCAGTGTGGACACTCACCGATTATAAGCAAGAGCTGAAAAAAAGGCCTTTCCCTGCAGCTAAGCAGGAAAGATAGACAAGGAGTTTTAACCTTTGAATTTTGTTCCAGCAGGAACCAAAGGTAGAAAAAGAGTCCTCACAGGAGGATAGACAAAACAAACTCAAACAGGAGAGAGGAGAGGAAAGTCATCCAGAAATCTGGATAACCTCACTCTAGGGAAGGTATAACCTTCCCTCCAACTGTCCCACCAACACAGGACAGAAGAAAACACGCTGGGGGGTTGGTACTTCCTTCCTTATATTGAGGAGGGGGAGGGGTTACGGTTAACTATTTGTTCATTAAAAATTCCATTTTGTCCTACCAGCACACAGGGGCAGAAATACCCCAATATTGTGCTGCTGTGGGATGTTAGGGAAATGTCTGTTTTTAGAACATTGGCGTTTTTAAACAAATTATTTTAATGCACTGTTTAAAAATAGGACATTTTCTATTTTTGACGATTTTCACAGACAGGCTAATACCTTCAATGAGTCAGTATTTAATGTCCGTTAAAACAGATTTGCATCCATGTGATGGCTGCTAAAAACAGATGAGTGGGATGGATCAAAAAAAACAAAAAACAATGAAGTTCATCCATTTTTTTTAAACTGACAGTTAAAAAGGGAAGTCACACTTCTCCAAGTGGACATTAAAAACTGCCAGATTGATAAAAAAACTGATGAAAAATAACTGACATACTGGTAGAAAATGAACGTTAAAAAAACTGACAGTTTCATCCATTGATAATGTGGGGCATAATATCCCCCAGAATATGCCCCAACATTATAATGTCCCTCTCCTGTTGTCTCCACATTATAATATCCCCCTGAATATGCCCTCATTCAATATTGTCCCCCTAAATATGCCCCCACATAATAATATGAATATGCCCTTATTGTATAATGTTCCCTTGAATATGTCTCCACATTATAATGTCCCCCTCCTAGTGCCCCCACAGTATAATGCATCAAACAAACAAAAAAAACTAATACTCACCTCCCCATTCTGTCCTTGCTTCCAGCGGCTTCAAGGAGCAGCAGGTACAATGTAGTAATGTCACTATATTGGGCTTACTGCTCCCACAATGCCAGAGAGCAGAGGCCAAATGGTGAGGCAGGAAGTGGACAACAGGTTGCTGGAACATACCACCCACCGACCATAACATTGAGACAGCACCTGCAATCCAGGACTATCCAGCTAAATCCAGGACAGTTGGGTGGTATGCAATAGTGTTTTTTGTTAAAAAAAAAAAAATTACAGAAAAACTGTCAGTCACTCTAAAAATGCAAGCTGACTGTCGTGCAGTATGTTCTACTCTAATACTCACTGGCCTAGTTACCCTTTCAGTGCTAAATCTCATCTTGTTAAATATTTCTGAAATAGTGTTTTTGTTAGTGCAGAAAAATTGTCATTTCAAAAATCTGATCTGACTGTCACACATAGTCTAATATCACCAGGTCGTTCATTCAGTATCATTTCTTTTTTCTATCCTAATTAACTGAAATAGAGGTTTTATTAATAAAAAAAAAAAATCAATTACCCATAGTGTCAGAATTGTAGCCACTATTACATAAGCAATGCAGTAAAATGACTGGAGAAAAACAGGCAGGGGACAGGCTAAAGATATAGTAGGAAGAAACATTTGTGCTTCTTTCATGCCATCCAGGTCCACAAGTACTAACTAAGAATGTGGTTGGCATGAGCATCATTACTTCTGGCACTGCCAAGAGCCCGATTATTGTTGCACTTAATGAGAATGAAGATGAAGTTTTCGTTACTTAGCTCACTCATCTCAGTCACAAGAGGGGTTCTGTGTGTTCATCCTCTTCTTTTACTGTTGTAACATGTAATTTACCGTATGGCCTTTACAGTATGTACTGTCAACCATGTTTTCGACATCTTCACTGTAGCGGATCTCTAGTAGTGATGTGGCACCTGCTGAAAAAGATATTTCTCCTAGTCCCCAAATCTTCCTCTTCTTCTTTTTTTTATTTTATTTAATTTTTTTTTTATTGAGTTGGATGAGAACAGTCTGCAATTTTTGGAAGTAGAGGCAGAAGTGAAAGAAAAAAGACATGATTGGTGGTGGTGGAGTAGGTAGTAGTGGTGTGCCAATTAGCAGCTTCAACATACAAAAAACATTCCCAGATTAGGGCTAGGGGAAACTGGGGGGGGGGGATGTGGCAGTGGCAGATATGTTTCCAGTGCTACTATTGTTGGCAGCAGGAGCTATGTGCGGTCATCTCTCGTCTGTAATGTTTTTGTACATTCCTGTGCAGGAATAAATGTAGAAATTACATTTCTCCATACTCATATGAAAAGGCATCTCCAGCTCATTAGGCAAAATAGAATTGACAGTGGCACTGGCAGGGAAAGTGAGAAAGACCTCCCTACTCTTTCTCCCCCTGATTTTTTTTGGTCAGCAGGCCACATCACACCTAGCACATGGTTGGCCTTATAATTAGCATCACCGTCTGCTTCTCCTACTCTTTCACCACACCAGTCATCCATAAGGGAATATGTGTGCAAGAAACAGAAATATGTACTCAGTCATCCATTGATACTGCAACTTAAGGGGGTGTTCACACTAACGTTGATGACCGTCAGTAGGCTCCTGTTACTAGATTGCCCGTTACTAGATTTTAGCAACAGACACTAGCTGAACCATCAGAAATCCATTAAAATTTCCATTCATTTCAATGGGATTTTATCTTGTGTCCATTAGTGTCCGTTAATGTCCGTTTACACCCAATGTCCGTTTTTTTTTCGCAGACAAAAAATCCTACATACAGGACTTTTGTGTCCATTAAAAAAAAATGGACGTCAAGCATCCGTTGTTATTTAACATTGAACTCTATGGGGAACGAACATATAACGGACAGAAACGGATGGCCATCAGTTACTGTTCGTTTTTTTCTGAGCATGCTCAGAAAGGACAAGACAACACTAGGGATACATGAGGAAATTTATTTTAAAAAGTTTATTGATGTAAAAAATGATGTGTAATGCACAAAAAAAAAGAAATACAATAAAAAAAGGTAAATATTTTTTATTAAAACCTTTTTTTTTTATTAAACAAATAGAGCGGAGTTTGTTTCTTTAAGATAGTGTTAGGGAAGTCCTCCTCAGTTGGTTAAAGTGTTGGTGTAAAATTTGACCACTGAGGTTCTCTCCCCTAACACTATCTTTAAAGAAGCCGTTTACAAAACACAAGCAGAGTCAAGGTGACTATTATGGTTTCTTTAAGATAGTGTCAGGGGAGGCCTCCTCAGTGGTTAAAGTGTTGACGTGCACTTTAACCACTGAGGATCCCTCCCCTGACTCTATCTTTAAAGAAACCATTAAATGAAACACAAGCAGAGGCAAAGGTGACTATTATAGTTTCTTTAAGATAGTGTGGCAGTTGCAAGCTTTGAAAATGGAGCAGTCAGCATGCTGAGGAATAAAGTCTTTCATTTTCAGTGCTCAGGACTTTAATCATTGAGGCTTTTCAGCACATTTGACTGTCCAAAAAAAAGAAAAAAAAATGTCCATGGAAAAAAATTACACTCTGCCATCCTGCCAGTCCATCCAACCTGCGGTGGAAAGAAAAAATGCTGCAAAATTGTCCCTCATGCAGCTGACAACTACTGTAGATCGTGGGCCAGATGAGTCGAGACTTTGTAACCCAGACTCCAGTTTCTGGGTGTCAACTGACAACGGTTCCCTTGTCAGCAGGAAGAGGACCATGCAGGTTTTCACAACATCATCCACAGATTCTGGCTTCAGCTGGATAGCAGTGGAAAAAAATTGCCATTCCGAAGTGAGGATCTGAAACGCACACTCCACAAGTTGCCGGGTTCTTGACAGTCTGTAGTTGTAGATTCTTTTCTGGTAGTTGAGTCCATGGCTGGAGTAGGGTTTCAGAAGGTTTCGACACATCTGGAAGGCCTCGTCGCCAACTACCACAAATGGCATAGGAGTGCCATCAGTTCCAGGAAAAAGCTTTGGTGCTCACAGTCCAAATTCTCCAGAATAGATTCTCCTTCCCATGTCAGAGCCCATGAAAATTCTGGAGATTCTGGAAAATTCGTTGGTGCAGCTGTATGCCCCAATATCCAAAGCCAAAAAATGATACTGGACATCAGCAATGGCCATCAGCACAATGGAAAAATACTTCTTGTAGTTGAAGAACAGGGAGCTACTCCTTGCAGGTTTCTGGATACGGATGTGCTTTCCATCGACTGCTCCTACACAATTTGGAAAACGTGTCACCTCCCAGAACTTTTCTGCAATGCCTTTCCATTGTTCCGTAGATGGGATAAATTCTTCATGTAGCAAATCCCACAGGGCCTGGCATATATCCCGGACGATATAGGAGATGGTTGACTTGCCAAGACGGAACTGGAAGTGCATGGAGGAGAAGCTCTGGCCTGTTGCCAGATACCTTGAAATAAAAAGAAAAATAATAAAAAAATGTGAATATATATATATATATATATATATATATACAGTATATATATATATTGTGGGAGGATGACAGGTAAGATTCTGGGAGGTCGCTATATCTCTCTCAGATTCCTCACTTATGTGTGGTATATCAGGTTACAATTCAGGTAAAAGGTAAAATCTTAGCTGTAAGAAGTCTGACCTTCATCAGACTTTACAATGACAAATAAATCATACAGTGATAAATGTGAAAGAATACAATAATATACATCAAATATACATCAACAATAGTCACATCACATTCAATACATGGTATAATCAAGAGACCACTTAACAAGGCTGAGGTGATGACAGGGAAGAGCATTACATAATGCATCTGTAAGATGGGGAAACAGCCCTCATGTTATGAATGTAACTGTTTCTGTAGATAAGTTTATTATTTTTTATAAACTGACATTTGTTTGTTTGACCACAAGAGGCCACTGTTACCTCAGAAATAGAAGAGACTGTGATTCTGTAATTCTGTTATTCACTGGAGTAGTGACGTGGAGACCCTGTTCTGCAGAGGAGGAACAAGAAGAGAGTGTGTGTGTCTGGCAGCCATCTTAGCTGTGTGTGCTTCTGAGCTTTTAGAAGAAGAAGGGCTGAAGTGAGAGGAAGAGACATTCTTAAAGGATTACAGACAAGAGGTTGCTGAAGCAGAGACTATTTTCTCAGACAGCATCCTAAGGTAAAGATTACTATCAAAGACCGGCTGAGAGGTGGCCCAGTCAGTGAGACCGCATGTTTGGATGAGCCCTGCTTTCAGAGGTCACAGAGAGAAACTGCAAGGTACCCCACAATACTGAATCAGTAAAAGAAGTAATCGTGCACGCACCGCAGTAGATTTTTGGCGCAAATTGCTTGGGACTGAATAAGGGCCTGTAGTTAGATTAGTTAGGCATCCTCATCTTCACAGGCCACACTACTGGTGAATTATCTACCTATTTGGTAGTAAGGACTCAGAGAATTCCATTGTTGTAACTCCCAGAGAGGAGCTTCTGAGGAAGTCTAGAAGCGACATTTTACACGCTGTCATATTTCTTTGGCTTGCAAGCTGACCTACTATTATATTTACTCGGTTATACTTTGTTTGTGGGGAATAGGTGTATTTGATAAGTTTGTAAGCTCTTGTGTTATACCGCCGGTGCCTCTATCACACTCATTGAATTGTTCCTGTGACTAGGGTGATAAAAAGGTAACAAGTGGCTGGTTAGTTGCAGCCTGCAGATAGGTAAAAGCTTGGAGTATATTGCAGTACACATGAGAAGGCACCGCGCTGTACAACACCAGGGTCTCAGCATAACTGGCTGAGTGTATGTAAATAGTTGAGAGTGTTTTTCTGGTAAATAGGTGTTACTACTCAAAGTAAAATCTTGTTTTTTTACTAAATTGACTTGGAGTTGCTTCCTTTGTTCGTGACTTCGCTGTATCCTGGGAAGCCCACCCCCGGTACACGGCTTACACATCATTATCATATAATATAATATAATATAAGCTGTAACCAAGGTGTGTGGAGGAAAGCAGTAGTGTCCATATAAGTTCTGTATGGAGAGTCAAGGTAAAAAATAGTATACAAACAGTAAAGAAATAGTATGCAAACAGGAAAGGATGTAGAATCCAAGATAGTAATCACTGTATGTCTGAATAATATAGATTATAGGAGGTGAACAAGGAATGGACAACTCCACCTGCCAACTGAACAGCCCAAATATAACCGCCAATGTGGCGCAGTGTAATTTGAGATTCACTAGTCTACGTGAGTCTCTTTCCAAGTCCCTGCTGCGAGTCTCAGTGGGACTGGTCAGGAGGAAGTCCCGGGGGAATGTGACCTGAGCCAGAATGTTATTTGTCTCTTCCTGGTTAAAAGATAACTGCGACATCTTTCTGGCGTACTTTCCCAAAGGGTAGATTTTTTCTTAGTGGATGTGGATAGTGCCACCAGTCTGGAGGCTGGATAAACCTCCGGGTCATCCAATCGTGGCCTCTACAGAATCGGTACTTTCTCCCTTGGCCATTTTTGTGGAGAAGATCCTGACCCCACTCATTAGAAAAACGAAGTCTTTTCTTCTGGATACCAACATGTTCCTATCCCTTATTAGGGAACTTGGTACACTACCACCCAATTCCATTTTGGTAACACTGGATGTGGTATCTCTTACACCTCCATTCAGTATGTAAAGGGTATTCATGCAACTAAGACATTACTTGAATCATCTGACCTATATCCCAATGTCATTAAATTTTGTCTGGACCTCATACAGTTAATACTTGAGGAGAATTATTTTTTGTTTCAAGACATGTTCTATATCCAGAAACAGGGATCTGCCATGGGTTCAAACATGGCACCACCATATGCAAATGGTACATGTCCTTTTTTGAGGAAAATTTTATTTATACTAATTGTCTTTTCTCTCAATATTCTCTGACTTGGAAGAGATATATTGATGACATTTTTTGCATTTGAACAGGTCCACAAAGTACCCTATTAGAGTTCACCGAGTACTTAAATAAGATTTGGCCGGAATTACAATTTACTTTGCATTTTGATTTTACCAATATCAGCTTTCTGGACTCACTGGTGTACAAAAAAGCAGATAATTCTCTTGGTACGGACCTTTACACGGATAGAAATAGTCTTCTTCATTATGCCAGTTTCCACCCAATGGCCACTAAAAGGTCCTTGCCTAAATCCCAATTTTCTCGCATCTCCCGTATTGTAGACGATCCCATTAAAAGAAAGGTAAGACTGTCGCAAGCCAGCGATAAATTTCTAGAATGTGGCTATCCATCATCAGTGCTGGAACAATCACTGAGGGACATCAGGACACCACATACTATCACCTATACCCCAAAACCTAAACGACTGGCTTTTGTACACACTTATCATCCATTTGCTTACCGCATACATCAGATACTCAGGATACATTGGAACCTGTTAGGTGTGGCTTACCCACAGATAAGTGAGTTTCAGGCTCCATTTCTCCCCTGTTACAGGCGACCAACAAACATCAAGGATAAATTAGTCAGAGCGGACATAGGTTCTGAAGTCAGACCTTTAAGACAAGAGTTTTTGAGTACCCCAAGAAATGGGACTTATGCATGTCTGTCATGTAATCAATGTTCCAATATCATTAAGGGCGACAGTCTGTATCATCCTCTCAGTGGAGAACTAATTAAAATTAAGGATTTTCTTTACATGCAATTCCAATTTCGTTGTTTATTTAATTAAGTGTCCATGCGGTCTCCCATACATTGGGCAAACTACCCAACGTGTGCGAGACCACATAAAACAACATAAGCCCAACATACAATGTCAGAATTTACTATTACCCATACCGGCCCATTTCATCAAATGAAAACACACAGTGGCACAGCTCAGATTTCAGGTTTTGGAACATGTCACTTCTCCTAGGAGAGGTGGCAATAGGATCATGCTTCTAAAAAAAAGAGAGAGAGGCATATTGGATTCACAGATTGCAGACCTTGGAGCCTCAAGGGTTAAACCGTGAATATGAAATTTCATCATTTATCTAAGTGGACTGTTGTTAACTATATTCTCTAACTGTACTGTAATTAAATTGCTTAACAGTATGTCCTACTTTCTAGATACGTTGATTGATTGGAATTTCCAGTGGCAGCGCATGAGGAGGCCATACAGTGACCCGGGTGGCAGTGGCATGAGGAGGGCATACAGTGACCCAGTGGCAGCGGCATGAGGAGGCCATACAGTGACCCAGTGGCAGCGGCATGAGGAGGGCATACAGTGACCCGGTGGCTGTGTCATGAGGAGGGCATACAGTGACCTGGTGGCAGCAGCATGAGGAGAGCATACAGTGACCCAGTGGCAGTGGCATGAGGAGAGCATACAGTGACCCAGTGGCTGCGGCATGAGGAGGGCATATAGTGACCCAGTGGCAGCGGCATGAGGAGGGCATACAGTGACCCAGTAGCTGTGGCATGATGAGTACACTGAGTGACCCAGTGGAAGTGGCATGAGGAGGACATACAGTGACCCAGTTCCTCCCTGTGTGACTTTGTTCGCCCAGGCAAACGAGGTGTAGAACAGTGACACAGTTGTGCCCTACACATGTGGTATGCTGGAGGAGCACTGTGAATTGTCCCTGCAGTAGAGGCTGAGGAAACAGTGGAGGATGAGGTGGACATTGTTGCAGGACCAACGGTGTCAGAACGTGGAAGCGGAAGCGGCGCCACCTGACCAAGTTGCTGGTGACAAGGTGACAATGTGAAGTTGGCAGCAGCATGAGGAGGGCATACAGTGACATAGTGGCTGTGGCATGAGGAGGCCATACAGTGACCCAGTGAAAATGGCTTGAGGAGGGCATACAGTGACCCAGTGGCAGTGGCATGAGGAGGACGCAGAGTGACCCAGTGGAAACGGCATGAGGAGGCCATGCAGTGACCCAGTGGCAGCAACATGAGGAGGCCAAACAGTGACCAAGTGGCAGAAACATGAGGAGGCCATACAGTGACCCAGTGGCAGCGGCATGAGGAGGCCATACAGAGACCCGTCGCCAGCGGCATGAGGAGGGCATACAGTGGCCCAGTGGAAACGGCTTGAGGAGGGCATACAGTGACCCAGTGGCAGCGGTATGAGGAGGTCATACAGTGACCAAGTGGCAGCAATATGAGGTGGCCATACAGTGACCCAGTGGCAGCAACATGAGGAGGGCATACAGTGACCAAGTGGCAGCAACATGAGGAGGGCATACAGTGACCCAGTGGAAACAGCTTGAGGAGGGCATACAGTGACCTAGTGGCAGCAGTATGAGGAGGCCATACAGTGACCCAGTGGCAGCAACATGAGGAGGGCATAGAGTGACCAAGTGGCAGCAACGTGAGGAGGGCATACAGTGACCAAGTGGCAGCCACATGAGGAGGGCATACAGTGACCCAGTGGAAGTGGCATGAGGAGGCCATATAGTGACCAAGTGGCAGCAGCATGAGGAGGTCATACAGTGACCCAGTGGAAGCGGCATGAGGAGGCCATACAGTGACCCAGTGACATTGTGGAGGTGTGAGCAGCCTTAGTAGGCCATACAGTGACCTGGTAAGAGAGTGCGGAGGTGTCAACAGCCTTAGTAGGCCATACAGTGACCCGGTAAGAGAGTGTGGAGGTGTCAGCAGGCTTAGTAGGCCATACAGAGAACCAGTGGCAGAGTGAGGAGGTGGCAGCAGCATGAGGAGGCCATACAGTCACCCAGTGGCAAAGTGCATAGGTGGCAGCAGAGTGAAAGTCCTGGCTGATCCATGCCTCATTCATCTTCACAAAGGTCAGTCTCTCCAAATTTTGGGTGGACAGGCAAGTTCTCCTTCTGATAACTATGGCCTCCACCACACTAAACACCCGCTCTGATGCCACACTACTGGCCGGGCAGGACAGCTTTTCCAGGGCAAACTCGGCCAGTTGCAGCCACAAATCTAGTTTGGATGCCCAGTAGTCCAGCGTATCTTCGATGACGGGTGGCAGGGTGCACTCTAAGTATGCCACCACCTGCTGGTTCAACTTCTGCTCTGTGTCTAGCTTCTGATGAGCAGCTTCTTCACTATGCAGCTGAAGAAAGCTACTCATCAGCGACTCTAGACTCAGGCTGCTGCTGATGGAGCCGATACTGCTCCTGCCACCCCCACTCCCTCCCACAGCTGCCATGCCAGTGCAAGTTGAGCGCTCAGGGCCCCCCCGGTTGGACATGCGAGAGGATGGACGATGGCACAGGTAGGCAGTGGCCAACTTGCTACATAGCATGTCTCTATAGTAGTTCAGTTTGTCCTCCCTCTCAGCGGGTGTAAAAAATGCCCCCATTTTTCCCCGGTAGCAAGGGTGCAAAATGGTGGAGAGCCAGTAGTCATCCCTCTGCTGAATGGTGACAATTTGGCTGTCACTGCGCAAGTAAATCAGCATGCATCGGGCCATTTGCGCAAGTGACTCCGAAGGACTCCCTGCATCCATCTTCACTGCATACTGCCACGGTATGTCTGGGTCATCTGCCTCATCCTCCTCATCTCCCTCTTGCTGTTCTGGTTGCTCCTGCTCTCCACCTATTTGACTACACATTGTTTGTGCTCCAATGTCCTCCTCATCCTCCAGTTCAGCCCCCACAGGGCTTATGTGGCCTTGAGATGTAGACGCCACATCTCCAGTCCCCTGACCAGCCAGATAAATAAGCATCTTTTCCAGGATGTGAATCAGTGGAATGACGTTGTTCATCCCGTAGTCCTGGCGACTGACTAACAAAGTGGCCTCCTCAAAGGGAACTAACAAACGGCAGGTGTCACACATGAGCTGCCACTGGATAATGTTAAAGTTACACAGGGGAGTACCTCTGTCCACTTGGATCATAAAGAAATCGTTTATGGCTTTTCTCTGTTCATATAGTCGATCCAACATATGGAGGGTTGAATTCCAACGGGTGGAAACATTGCATATCAGCCTATGTTGTGGGAGCCGTTTTGCCGCTGCAGTTCAAGGAGGGTGTGCTTGGCGGTGTACGAGTGGCTGAAGTACATGCAAAGTTTCCTTGACATTTTTAGGATGTCTTGCAGATGGGTGGAACACTTAAGGAAACGCTTGACAACCAGACTGAACACGTGCGCCATGCAGGGTGCATGGCTCAGCCCTCCTTGACGAAGGGCCGACACCATGTTCTTCCCATTGTCGGTCACCATTGTTCTGATTTTAAGTTCTCTTGGAGAAAGCCAGGATTCAATTTCTTGATTGAGGACACGGAGCAGTTCCTCCCCTATGTGACTTCGTTCGCCCAGGCAAATGAGGTGTAGAACAGCGTGACACCGCTGTGCTCTGCACATGTGGTATGCTGTAGGAGCACTGGGAATTGTTCCTGCAGTGGAGGCTGAGACGACAGTGGAGGATGAGGCTGACATTGTTGCAGGACCAACGGTGTGAGAACGTGGAGGCAGAAGCTGCGTCACCTGTCCAAGTTGCTGGTGTGTCTGGGCAGGAACCACATTAACCCAGTGGGCCGTAAATGACATATACTGTCCTTGACCGTAGTTACAGCTCCACACGTCGGCGCTGCCGTTGCACTTTGGCAGACACCGACAGGCTCAAGGACTGGCCCACCTTCTCTTCTACATATTTGTGCAGGGCTGGTACTGCCTTCTTGGCAAAGAAATGACGGCTTGGGACTCACCACCTCGGCTCGGCGCAAGCCATCAGTTCTCTGAAAGGTGCAGAGTCCACCAAGTGGAAAGGGAGTGACTGCAGCACCAGCAACTTGGACAGGAGCACATTCAGCTTCTGCACTGTTGGATGAGTGCACGCATACTGTTGTCTCTTAGATATAGATTCTGTGATCGATTGCTGACGCAATGACTGACTAGGAGGAGGAGGAGGAGGAGGAGCAGAAGCATCACAACCAGCAGATGATGGGAAGGACACACAGCTTCATTCGGCTGAGGTGGTGGAGCCTTGACTACCGGAAATGGGGTGCGTGCCACTGGGTGCTGCAGCGGTTACTGCGACAGGCTAGACCACCACATTGGAGCCACAGCTCTCCCAGGCCACTTTATGGTGATGCTGCATATGTTGGCGCAGGGCTGTGGTACCAAGACTGGCACCCTGGCCACGCTTCACCTTCTGCCCACAGATTGAACATATGGCCATGTTCACCTCCCCCAGTGGCTTTACAAAAAACTGCCAGACCACCGAGTAAGTGATTTTACCCCCAACACTCCGCAATAACTGACTGCTACCGCCACTGCCTCTGTGAACCCCTGCACCACTGCTTTCTGGGCAGCTAGGCTGCTGCGAAGTGGGTGGTCTAACCCGGGCACGTTTAGCTCCCGACCTCACACTGCTGCCACCCTGCTGGCTCCCCCGCTGCCTCATGCGCAAGCTGCAACCCTCTTATCCTAATGACGATGAGGCCTCTTCGTCACCCAGCTCCCAATTACATCATCCACTACTGTCTGCAGGTCACTGATGTCCTCCTCAACACCAGCTCCCATGCCACTCTCCTCATCACTACTTGCCTGCCCTCCGCAGGAAGAGACGGATGTCTCCTCCACATCTTGGCTGAGCAGTAGCTGCTGACTGTCCTCTAGTACCTCCTCTTCACTGTACTGTGGATCTGAGCCCACAGCATAGAGTAATTCTCTAGCTGAGGGAACAGAAAAGGACAGAGGCAGGTTGAGGACAGGTGAAGGCACAGGGCCTGCTGCCGGGCCATTCCAACTAAGGGTTGTGTCTGATGAACCCACCGACTCTTGGCTGGGGGTGTTTGATGTGACTTGGGATGAATTGGATGACCGAGTCCAACCAGTCTACAACCGTTGGGTTGCTGGTCAAGACACAACCACTACTTGACACTAGGAGCTCAGGCCTCTGTAACTGACCCCTGCTGCCACGCCCCCTTACTCTTCTGCAACCTGTGCCTGCACCAGAAACATTTAGGCCTGTGGCCCTCCCCTGTGCATGGCCTCTCGCTTCTCTGTCTAACATACTGTTCGATGAAAAAACTTAATTGTAAAGGGCAAAATGAACACTAATAAAAAAAATCATGATAAAGGCAGAGATATGTGGCTCAGAATTATTGAATTATTGACAATACTATTTATAAATGGGCAGCAACTCTATACTGGTAACAAAATGGCGAATATGGTCCTTTTTATGTGTTTTGACACTAATAAACACCTTTAAATAAGTGATAACCACTAAGAATTATTGAATTAATATTGACAATACTGTTTTTAAATATTGCCTGCAACTTTATAGCGGTAACAAAAATAGCGAATATGGTCGTTATATTTTTCCCTCACGTTAAAGGCCTTTATTACAGATAAGTGCAGATATTATTGGATGATAATTCAGTTTTCTTTGGCACAATAGTACTGAATAATGTTACGCCTTGTAAGAACAGTGAATAAGCCCCTTATAATAAGCGCCTTTAAAAAGGCTTTTTTTTACAGATATATGCAGATATGACTTTGGCACAATAGTACTGAATAATGTTATGCCTTGTAAGAACAGTGAATAAGCCCCTTATAATAAAGGCCTTTAAAAAGGCTTTTTTTTTTTACAGATACGTGCAGATATGGCTTTGGCACAATAGTGCTGAATTATGTTATGCCTTGTAAGAACAGTGAATAAGCCCCTTATAATAAACGCCTTTAAAAAGGCTTCTTTTACAGATACGTGCAGATATTAGTGTATGATATTTCAATTTTTTTTTTTGCTGTACTGCACTGCAAAAGGCTTGTTGTGTTCCACCTTGATGACAAAGATATGAGTAATGAGAAGCAGTATAACGGCAGTGAGCGCTGCTATGTGAATTATTCTGCAAATTCTTGCTGTAAATGAGCCTGCAACCACCCCAAATTCTTTTCTCAATTCCTCCCTATGCTTTCCCTACAGTTCTAAGGCTCAGCCTCTTTCCCTCAACTGCTATATGTTTTCTAAGTCTTTCCCTAGCTCCTGCCGACGTCAGTAAGAGTGATGTGGAATGACTGTACCTAAAATGGCCGAGGGTTTTTATAGGGCTGTGACATCACAGGACCTGCTGGCTGCTGATTAGCTGCACACTTGGCATTGTGGGTGATCCTGTGCTCCCAGAGTCCCTTCCCCCTTGTCCTAACATGTGCGGCGGCCATTTTAAAAAAAAAAATTTTAAAATTGCGATTCGATGCATCGAAGCATGAGGAAATCTGGAATCGTGGCGAATCGAAGATTTCTTGAAATTCGGATCGAATTCCACTTCTGCAGAATCGATTCGCTCATCTCTAGTGAAGACAACATGGTTCATTCAGACTTGTTTCGTAAGTCAACAGCCACAAATTCAATACTACATTCAACGTCATCACATACGGAAGCATTGATCCGAGGTATTCCAAAAGGTCAATTTCTTTGCATACAATGTATTTGCTCTACTGAGTAATCGTTTGAACAGTCTTGTCGAGAATTGTGTAAGAGGTCCAGACAGAGAGGCTTCAAAGAAAACTGAATTCAGAACAGTTACACACAAGCGAAGATGAAAAACCGACGCAAGTTGTTACACACGGGGGAATTTGCCCAAGAAAACACAGAAACAGGTGAGGCTTATTACTTCATACAACTGTAGGTGGCAGCAGCTGAGAGGTGCACTGCTTAAGTATTGGAATGTCCTTACCCATGATCCAGTTCTTAAAAGGAATCTGTCAGGGCAATTTGGGACACTAAGTCACCCACACGTCCATATGGATGTGGGGTTTAGTGTCCCAAATCACCCTATTATAACGCAATCCATGGCCGCAATAAAAATAAAAAAGCTTTATACTCACCCTGCCGCTGTAATCCCCGCGTCTGCGCAGTTCTTCAATAAAACCAGAGGAGTACTCCTCAGCTTCAGTGCGCATGCCCCGCAATCACGCAGTGAAGCTGAGGTGTCCATCTTTGGCTTCACTGAAGAACAGTGCAGGCGCCAGGAGGCGTGACTCATGAATAAGCTGGACCACTTTCACCAAACAGCGTCGATCGGACCCTTATCTAGGTAAGTATAAAGGTTTTTTATTTTTAATGCCCCTGCGGATTGCATTACAACAGGGCGATCTGGGACACTAAACCCCAGGTCTATAAGGACCTGTGGGTGGTTTAGTGTTCTAGATTGACCTGACAGATTCCCTTTATGCATTCTGTAGGAACCAAATCATCAATTACATAACGAAGATTGAAGAATCTGTGCAATCTCCTCGTATGGAGTCATTTTGATAAGCAACAATCCATTCATCTATTTGTATCTCAAGGACCAAAGGATGGTTATCGTCCCTGTAGGAGGTGTGTTGCCAACCAAGCCAGGGAATTTTGGAATTCAGATCTGAGTTGTCATTTCACGATTAATTGTTCCCTTACTTGTCAAACTGCAGGTGTTATATATTTTGCAACATGTCCCTGTGGATTGATATACATTAGTCTTACATACAGACAACTGCTTTTCCAGGTACGTGGACACGTGCTTGGAATTCAGAATGCCAAGGACAAACCAGTGGAGAACCTTAAGACAATCCCGAAGCACTTCAGGTTAGCACATAATTGTGATTCATCTCTTTTTTTCGGGTGCATGCAATAGACTGGGCAATTATTGGCCCAAGGGGAGGGAACTGGAGGAGAATGTGGCCCCTCATGGCCTGAATGAGACAGTTACACTCCTTTCGCCTAATTATATACAGTAATTATATATATATATATATATATATATATATAACTTGCTTTTCATTCTGATTTGGCTCTTTTTCGATTTGGCCTCGCCGAACCGATTGGTTCTCCCTTCTGTTCAACTATTTTTCATTACTTTTTTATTTTTTATTATTTTTTCATTTTTTCGTTCTCTGTTCTTGTTTTTATTCTTGTTCTTGTTTTTACTTTGGTCAGTGGTTTCTTGACAATATTGACAATTTTTAGTTTTTATTAATTGTGTCTTGTCAATTAACTGTTGTTTTTGAATTTTTGTTTTTTCTATTTCATATAGCAACATTTGAGCATCGTTTGAGTGGTCAATTTTAAGCTTGCAGTACACCTGTGGATCATCTATTTCATTGGATGATTCCATCCTCATTTGGACATTGCTACGTTTACATACCTACAGTGCCTTGCAAAAGTATTTGGCCCCCTTTTCAACCTTTTGCCACATTTCAGGCTTCAAACATAAAGATATAAAATTTTAATTTTTTGGTGAAGAATCAACAACAAGTGGGACACAATTGTGAAGTGGAACGAAATTTATTGGTTATTTTAAACTTTTGTAAAAAATAAAAAACTGAAAAGTGGGACGTGCAATATTATTCGGCCCCTTTACTTTCAGTACAGCAAACTCACTCCAGAAGTTCAGTGAGGATCTCTGAGTGATCCAATGTTGTCCTAAATGATTGATGATGATAAATATAATCCACCTGTGTGTAATCAAGTCTCCGTATAAATGCACCTGCTCTGTGATAGACTCAGGGTTCTGTTTAAAGCGCAGAGAGCATCATGAACACACCATCCCCACTGTCAAACATGCTGGTGGCAGCATCATGGTTTGGGCCTGCTTTTCTTCAGCAGGGACAGGGAAGATGGTTAAAATTGATGGGAAGATGGATGGAGCCAAATACAGGACCATTCTGGAAGAAAACCTGTTGGAGTCTGCAAAAGACCTGAGACTGGGACGGAGATTTATCTTCCAACAAGACAATAATCCCAAACATAAAGCAAAATCTACAATGGAATGGTTCACAAATAAACGTATCCAGGTGTTAGAATGGCCAAGTCAAAGTCCAGACCTGAATCCAATCGAGAATCTGTGGAAAGAGCTGAAAACTGCTGTTCACAAACGCTCTCCATCCAACCTCACTGAGCTCGAGCTGTTTTCCATGGAAGAATGGGCAAGAATTTCAGTCTCTCGATGTGCAAAACTGATAGAGACATACCCCAAGAGACTTGCAGCTGTAATCGCAGCAAAAGGTGGCGCTACAAAGTATTAACTTAAGGGGGCCGAATAAATAATATTGCACTCCCCACTTTTCAGTTTTTTATTTTTTACAAAAGTTTAAAATATCCAATAAATTTCGTTCCACTTCACGATTGTGTCCCACTTGTTGATTCTTCACCAAAAAATTAAAATTTTATATCCTTATGTTTGAAGCCTGAAATGTGGCAAAAGGTTGAAAAGTTCAAGGGGGCACTGTATATACCCAGGCTCGGACTGGCCCACCTGGGAACCAGTGAATCCCGCGGTGGGCCCCAAGCCCGAACTATCGCGATCACGGTCGCAGGGGGTGTGACCGCAACCGGCGGGGTAAGGGGCCCATAGCCAGCTGGAGATGGCCAGGGCTCCGGACCACTATGATAGCGTTGGGGAAAGCCTGGATCCCCGACCGCTATACATATTGTAAATGAAAAGGGCCCCCCGGCACATCGCCAGGCCCCTTTCCAATAGATGTCAGCCCAGGGGAGGTGACTTAAAATAATAAATAGTTATACTCACCTCTCCTGGGCTCTGCATCCTTTCTGGGGCCGTTCGGTCATGTGACTGAGGCCTGTGATTAGGCCCCAGTGGTCACATGGGGCGCGGTGGCGTAATGATGTCAGTGCGACCCCATATGACCGATGAGGACCAATCACAGGCCTCAGCAAGGACGTCTAAAGAGGCTGAAGATACTGAAGTCAGCCGGACTGAGCCAGGATGCCCAGGAAAGGTGAGGCAAGGTGAGTGAATGCTGAGTTGCATTCAAAGAACACCATACCTACTGTGAAGCATGGGGGTGGCAATATCATGCTTTGGGGCTGTTTCTCTGAAAAGGGACCAGGACGACTGATCCTTGTATATGAAAGAATGAATGGGGCCATGTATCGTGAGATTTTGAATACAAACCTCCTTCCATCAGCAAAGGCATTGAATATGAAACTTGGCTGCGTCTTTCAGCATGACAATGATCCCAAGCATACCACCAGGGCAACAAAGGAGAGGCTTTGTAATAAGCATTTCAAGGTCCTGGAGTGGCCTAGCCAGTCTCCAGATCTCAACCCCATAGAAAACCTTTAGAGGGAGTTGAAAGTCCGTGTTGCCCAGCAACAGCCCCAAAACATCACTGCTCTAGAGGAGATCATGCCTGGAGGAATGGGCCAACATATCAGCAACAGTGTGTGCCAACCTTGTGAAGACTTACAGAAAATGTTTGACCTCTGTCATTGCCAACAAAGGATATATAACAAAGCATTGAGATGAACTTTTGTTATTGACCAAATACTTATTTTCCACCATAATTTTCAAATAAATTCTTTAAAAATCAGACAATGTGATTTTCTGGATTTGTTTTATCATTTTGTCTCTCATAGTTGAGGTCTACCTATGATGTCAATTACAGGCCTCTCTCATATTTTTAAGTGGGAGAACTTGCACAATTGGTGGCTGACTAAATACTTTTTTTTCCCCACTGTATATTGATTGCGCATGAGCAGCCTCTCCTTCAGCGGTGCCTGCGCCCCATATGCTTCTCTCCTGAAATTATACCACGCATGCGCCGCTGATACTACAGCTTTAACATCTGTACCTGTTCAGAATTTGGTGCCATCCTCCGGCCGAATGGCGCAGGAGGAGTGTCCAGCTATGATTCCTTGCTTTAGGTTCTTCTTGAAATGTCTGAAAAATGTCCTATTCACTCACCTCTGTAATTGATTTTCCACCACACACATCTCTTACACCTTTGTTTCCCTCTGCTCCTCAAATAGTTAATCTTAGCCTTACCTGTGTGATTGACAGTCTATCTTCCAATCAAGTCTGAGGCAGGTTCTTTCTTCCTATATATAGTTTTCTCACACACACCTTTGTGCTTGCTATTGCCTTTTCTGTGCGTGCTGGCTCTATACCGTACTATTTGTATTTACATTTATGACCTTTGGCTTTTCTTGTGACTACTCTCTTGGATTCCGATTTTGTACTGCGCTGCTCGACTGGTTCCGACCCCTTGTCTTCGTTCTGTGTTATCACCTTTATCATAAGAAGGGACTGGTGCCCAGTTGTCTGCTGTCACCTAGGGCAGTGAGGCAAGTAAGCAGGGACAGGGGGTGGGTTCATCTTAGGACTCACTGTCTTGTCGTTCCCCTTCTCCCAGTGTTCACCAGCAGCTACTGGGGAATTGCTCCGCTAGCAATTCCCTTACAACAGCGAGTATGTTTTAGTTGCGACGTCTCTTTCACTTTATTGTTTGCGTTAGTGTGCACGCACAGCCCACAGTGTTCAGGATGTGCAGCTGCACTTCGTTATTAGAAATATATATTCCCCCTATGTATTTTGGCTCATTTCTCCCCACGACACCTCCAGATGAAGCTGTGGCGAAACGCACGTCAGAGCGTTTCTCCACCCCTCTCCAGTGTGTACTTCTAGCTTCTAATGTTGTAATATAAGTTACTTGTCTATATGTGGTCCCTTCTTATTTTGCTCTGTGTATTTTACTGGGAATTACCTGTGGTAGCCATTTATTTCCACTACAGATCAAAACTTCTTTAGTGACCTCACTTTATTTCTTGCTATTACATATATATACTCTATATGTATGTGTGGGTATTCCTGCTTCGGGGTTTATATCTAAGTGGTTTTTATCACTTGTTCTCTGCATATACAAAACATTTTTAACTCCATGTAATGTTCTAAAAAGATGTACTATTTTGGAATTTATAATTGTGTGTACTTGGCTGTTTCCTTAGTGGCAACCACTGAGCCACAGTGCTGCTGAACTTTTTCACATTTTGTCCACAACTATAAGTCGTGCACGCCACAAAAATGGCCTTTATGTAAGAGTGGCAAGAAGAAAACCATTGTTGAAAGAAAGACACAAGAAGTGCCGATTGCAGTTTGCCGCAATCCATATAGGGGACACAGCAAATATGTGGAAGAAGGTGCTCTGGTCAGATGAGACCAAAGTTGAACTTTTTGGCCTAAATGCACAGCGCTATCTGTGGCAGCAAAGTAACACCGCTCATCACCCTGAACACACCATCCACACTGTGAAACATGGGGGTGGCAGCATCATGCTGTGGGGATGCTGGTCAGAGTTAATGGGAAGATGGATGGAGCTAAATACAGGGCAATCCTGGAAGAAAACCTGTTGGAGGCTGCAAAAGACTAGACTGGGAATGAGATTCACCTTCCAGCAGGACAATGACCTTAAACATACAGCCAGAGCCACAGTGGAATGGTTTAGATCTAAGAATATTCAAGTGTTAGAATGACCTAAATACCATTGAGCATCTGTGGCAAGACATGAAAATTGCTGTTCACAGTCCATCCAATCTGGCTGAGCTTGAGCTATTTTGCAAAGAAGAATGGGCAAAAATCTCAGTCTCTAGATGTGCAAAGCTGGTAGAGACATACCACCAAAAGACTTGCAGCTGTAATTGCAGCGAAAGGTGGCTCAACAAAGTATTGATAGGTTGGCTGAATACTTTTACATGTCACACTTTTCAGATTTTTATTTGATTAAAATGTTGAAAACCATATGTCATTTTCGTTCCACTTCACAATTATCTTTGTGTTGGTCTATCACTTAAAATCTCAATAAAATACATTTAAGTTTGTGGTTGAAAAGTGAAAAAATGTAAAAAAGTGGGGGTGTGGCCTATGACTTGATGTAGCAGGACGCACTCTCCTGTGGCTCCTGCCCTGCCTGCATGCTAAGGGATCTATTTTGGATACCTGCTTCCCCCCATAGGGAAAAAAAATGACCAGGACCTCCACCCTAGGGACCTCTGCCCCCTCTGACTGACCAGGACAGCCTAGGATTGCTTCCTACCTGGTCCCAGCGTCAGCTCCTGCAGCATCCCAGAGGCTGCTGTTTTTAATGTTTGTGTCTGTGCCTCTGCGTTTTATGTTGGTACGTCCTGTTTTGTGTTAAGTGTTCTATGCCATTGTTATGCAGCTTTTTCCTCAGCATTTTCTCCCCCTGCAGTGTTCAAAACCTAGAGTTGGTTCAGCCCTGGCCTATCACAGGCCACTGGGCAGGGTTGTAAGGAGATCTCACCTCCCCGGCGACGGTTGGTCTCCTCAGTCTAGTGCATGCAGCTACCAGAGAAGGTGTGCAGAGCCTTCCTGCCACAGCCTTTGGACTGAAGGCCAACTGCCGCTTTCGCAGACCCAGGAGGGATATCACCAGCCCCAAGCTCACCTAAAGATTGCCCTGAGCAAGGGAGAAGTGCTGTCAGGACTTTTGAACACTTTTGGTTCCGTGCCAGGAGGAGCAGGAGAGGACTATGACAGGAGAACTATATTCGGGCCTAGTCTCCAGGTAACCAGATCCCCGAGATACCTAGCTGGGAGAGGCACCAGAGGATGAGTAGTGGAAAACTTTACTGCAGAGCCTGTAACATCTCTGGGCACCCTCCTAGAACCAAGGCTGGGGGTTAGACACTGTAGGATTACTACCCCCATTCGAAAGCTGCTGTTGCCTTGTTGTTCCTGTTGCCAAATAAAAGGCTGTTTTGGTTTAACTGCACCGCTGACTCCTGAGTCGTGCCTGCATCACCATCAGGGCCCTTCCCATCAACACCACACTGGCTCAGAGAGGAGAGGTCCCCTCTTTAACTGAAAGTGCCCTGGGGGAAAGAACTACTACCACCACCATCCGGTAGTGCTGCAGGACCCCCCTCGACTTTGTCCAGCCTAGGAGTGGGACTGGAGTGGTTGGTGAGTGTGCTTGGCCTGCTAGGTGGCACAGCATCCGCCACTACTACTCCCATCCTCCGGTCTCCTCCATCTGGGTTGCGGCACTCCTCTCCATGCTTCTATGAGGCAGCGGCCATCTTCCCTGGCTACCTCAGCTCTCCTGTCTCCTCCCACTGAAGCCCCGACGCCTGCTCCACTCCCTCCATGTGGCTGCATCGCCTCTCCGCTGTCTGCAGACCCCCAGATGGCCTCCCAGGTGGGTCCTTTGCCCCAGGCTCTGGAACCTGTTGTAAGCAGAGCCCCCTCCTCTGCACCCTCGCTCACGTGGGTTTCCAGTATGGCGCTGCTGGCAGCTCTGTCCTCCACTGCCTCCTCTCTGCAGCGCTCTGTCCCCGAGCTTCTCCCTCTTCAGCCTGATACCTCCCTGCCTCCAGCTTCAACTACCATCACCGACCCAGCCTCTGCCAGCCCTCCTGTGGGTCCTTCTACAGCCCTGCCTTCTCCAGTGTCCTCCTCACAAGTGCAACACCTGCAGCCTGGGAATTCCTCTCCTGTGCTTCCCTGGAGAGGTGAGGGGGACCATGGTGCTACCCCATCTATGTGCCCTTATGGTGTCTCATCTCCTCATTCTCCTCTTCCTGCCTCCCAGCACTTACTATTAGAAAACAGTGACTTTCTGCCATCCTCTCTCCCACCACAGTGGCCCCAATTCCTCACTCGCTCTCTAGTTGCTGAAGTCAATGAGGCTTGTTGCAAAGAAATCCACACAGAAATTTGCGCTGTAATCTCAGCTCTAAGGCAAAACCTTCATCAAATTGCATGCAGGGTTGACACCCTGGAGTATCACTATGATCAGACCTGTTCTTCTATCTCGCAACTTCAGGACTCTGTTGTATCTCAATGTCAGTTGTCTAAAGACATGCAGCGCCATATTGAGGACTTGGATAATAGAGGTAGGCGCAACAACATTAGGTTCAAGGGACTATCTGAGGCTACCTGTGTGTAAAAGATCCTCAGTGCGCTAAAACACCGCTTTTGCTCACACCTGAGTCTTCTTTCATATAAAACCACACTCACCTCCAGTGAGTGTTGGGTCCACAAGATAAATACAAGACAAGCTTTCTAAATTTTATATATTTATTAACCCCTAAATGGGTCGGTATTAACATCTAACACATACAGTTCAGAACAGATATGCAGATATATACAAGTATTAACAGTTACTAGTTACAAGATACAGTGCAATGAAATAAAAGGGACTAAAATTGAAATAATTACTTTACCACGCATCTCCTTGATGTGGCTCTATAATCCAACACTCACACATGCTCTGGTATGTGTGAATAACCCAGTGGAGGCTTCTTGGCATGTAGCATTAATACAACAATCCAGCCTGCATGCTCTTCACAATATAATCCAATAGTCTCTCTCAGTGGAAGTCTGTCTGTAATCTCCTCATAGTGTTCCCTTGTAGTCCCAGCACAATCTCCTCCCACAGACCTCTTACCTCATCTTATATACCCTTTATGCCACCTCCCAGAATGAGGTCACCGGCAACAGCAAGTCTGATGGATTAATGCACTCAAGCCCAGATTCTTTGTAAAGAGCTGAGACCAAGTGAAATGATACAATGTTATCAGCCATATCTGAACTACCAGTGCAATGCATGTTTCTTTGATCACTCAGGACTGTATAGGAATTCAATGGAGCCCTGCTGGGATGGATACAAAGCCCCATTGTTATAATGTTGCTACTACTGCCAATATACACCTAGGCTTATAGCTGAGCACATTATGAATAAATGCAGGTAAGAAGGGAGATACTATACCCAGAGATCAAAATACATCTCTGAGTTATAGCCATATTTAAGTGGAATCATCACACCGTGAGGAGGACCTACATGTTACTTTGGAGGTGATTTTTAACTCTGTCCTCCAGGAATCTCCTACTCATAAGATCAAACTGGACTGTGCACATAGAGCTTTGTGTTTTCGTAGGTCCTGGAATGGAGCCTGTTTCTGTAGCTTTGGTTGGACTCCACAGTTTTCTCTGTCCATTACTGACACATGTTTACTATGTTCTTTGTTGTGATCATTTTTGATCCCTTTCTAGTTTGCCTACTTTTTGGTTTATGTATTATATACTATGATCCATTTGTGTTTTAAATTCAGTGTGTTTTGATCCTTATGTAGCCATGACTAAGGGGCTATACGCCCTGAAATGCCTAGGCTGTTTTATGGATCTTGCTTTTGTGTAACTGCTGTTACTTTTTTAAACTATATGGATTAAAAGTTACATTTTAATCATTAACCATAATTGTTGGATGCTGGAACCTTTTTTACTCTCATCATTTTCAACATATCTTGCTCAAGAAGTCCAGTGAGCGTTCCTTGGCATTCCTTGGCTTTCTTTATATGGAATCTATTTATATGTGGATATGGTGAGCTGAAGATTTAATCTTTTTCCTTTTTGCACAAGTTATCTCTGGTGGGACCTCAGGTGCTCCCCAGCATTGCCTAGCCAGGAAATTCTGCCACTTGATTAGATTTGCCGCCCTATATGTCCTCTGGCATATTGACAACCCTACTGCCCTAACCTATATCTTTTATTCCCAACCCCCACACTCTAGAAACTGACTATTTCTTTGGTAATACCCTGGCTTTTAGACTCCTGATTGATGCGGACATCGATCCCATCTCCTGGTCAGACCAAGCCCCTGTTTCACTCACACTGTCCCCCACTTCTATCCCGACTAAGTGCTGTCACTGTCGGTTGAATGAGTCCCTTCTCCATTCCCCGACCTCCTGTAATACCCTTCGAACTCATCTACTAGAATATTTCAGTACTAATGTGAACTCGGTCTTTTCTGAATCCACCTTCTGGGAAGCCCAAAAGGCTGTTGTGAGGGGTCACTGTATTGCCCTGGCTACCCAACTTAAGAAAGATAAAAAGGCCAGAGAGGCTGCCCAGGTAGTCCGGATTTGATCCTTGTCAGACCACCTTGCTCAGGTCTCTTCGATCTCCCCTCCCCACCAACTAGTAGTGGCAAGGGCGGATCTTCGTGATCTTGCTACTCATGCTACCCAGCACCTCCTTCTATACAGCTGCCAGCGTTACTACGAGAGTGGAAATGTAAGCTGTGTACCGGGGTGGGCTCCCCAGGATACAGCGAAGTCACGAACAAAGGAAGCGACTCAAACTCAATTTAGTAAAAACAAGATTTTATTTAGTGTAGTAACACCCCTTTACCAAAAAGAAAACTCCCAAATATTTACATACACTCAGCCAGGAAGCTGAGGCCCTGGTGTTGTACAGCACAGTGCCCTCTAATGTGCACCTCCATTACACTCCAAGCTTTTACCTATCTGCAGGCTGCAACTAACCATCCGCTTGTTACCTTTTTATCACCCAATTCAGTGAGTGTGATGGGGCACCGGTGGTATAACACTAGAGCTTACAAACTTATCAAAATACCCCTATTCCCCCCAAATAAAGTACAACCAAGTAAATATAATAGTAGGTAAGCTTGCAAGCAGGGTCCGACTGGCCCACCGGGGAACCGGTGAATCCACCGGTGGGCCCCAAGCCCCGACTATTAGTCCTCATGTCATGGGGGCCCGATCGGGATCCTGACCATCCCGATCGGGCCCCTCACCAGTGGCGTAACGATCGCGGTTGCATGGGGTGCGACCGCGACCGGGCTCGGCGGGTATGGGACCCGTGGCCAGCTGGAGATGGCCGGGGCCCCGGACCACTATGATAGTGGTCGGGGAAAGTCTGGTTCCCCGACCGCTATACATACTGTTATTGGAAAGGGGCCCTGGCATATTGCAGGCCCCTTTCCAATAGATGGCAGCCCAGGGGAGGTGACTGAAAACAATAAATACATATTCTCACCTCTCCGGGGCACAGCGTCTTCTCCAGCGTTCCTCCGTCATGTGACTGAGGACTGTGATTAGGCCCCAGCGGTCACATGGGGCGCGGCCGCGTAATGACGTCAGTGCGCCCCCCACGTGACCGCTGAGGCCCAATCACAAGCCTCAGCAGCGACGTTGGAAGAGGGCCTGAAGACGCTGAAGACGGCAGGATAGAGCGAGGATGCCAAGGAAAGGTAAGTCAAGGTGAGTATGAATGTTTGTTATTTGTAATCACTTCCCTGGGCCTCCGATTATTATACTCTGGGGTCTGAGGAGACCCCAAAGTATAATAATAGCACTGAAGCGGAGGGGGGCTATTGGGCGCATATAATACTGTGTGGGGGCCACTGTGGGGAGTATATAATACTGTGTGGGGGCCCCTGTGGCGCTTATAATACTGGGTGGGGGCCACTGTGGGGAGTATATAATACTGTGTGAGGGCCACTGTGGAGCTTATAATACTGGGTGGGGGCCACTGCGGAGCTTGTAATACTGTGTGGGGGGCCACTGTGGAGCTTATAATACCGGGTGGGGGCCAATGTGTAGCTTATAATACTGTGTGGGGGCCACTGTGGAGCTTATAATACTGGGTGGGGGCCACTGTGGAGCTTATAATACTGTGTGGGGGCCACTGTGGAGCTTATAAGACTGTGTGGGGGCCCCTGTGGCGCTTATAATACTGTGTGAGGGCCACTGTGGAGCTTATAATACTGGGTGGGGGCCACTGCGGAGCTTGTAATACTGTGTGGGGGGCCACTGTGGAGCTTATAATACCAGGTGGGGGCCAATGTGGAGCTTATAATACTGGGTGGGGGCCACTGTGGAGCTTATAATACTGGGTGGGGGCCACTGTGGAGCTTATACTCCATACAGTGACTCCTTCATTTTTTTTCTAATTACGCTGGGGCAGGTGAAAAAAAACAAAACCAAAAGAAAAAACCCCAAACTTTCTCTCCTGTCCCCAGTGTCTCCAGCGCGGTTCGGTCCTGCAGTTCTGTTGTTTTCTTCCAGCTGAAGTTCTGCCTGCACATGACTACCTGTGATGTCACGTGACCCCTGCGGCCAATCAGCGGCCTAAGGGAAGGGACCTGGGACGTCACAGCCAGTGAGGACTTCCGGCAAAAAGAAGACAGCGGAGCTGCAGGACCAGACCATGCTGGGAGGACACCGGAGCACTGGAGACAGGTGAGTATGTTTAGTATGTTTTTTTTTTTTTTGGGGGGGGGGAGGGGGGATTCACCTCCCCCGGACTAATTATAAAAAAGAAAAAAATTATACTGGACAACCTCTTTAAAGTGTGGCGCATTAGGGGGGCATATTAAAGGGGTTGTCCAGGTATAATTTGTTATGGTTTATCCTCAGGATAGGCCATAGATACCTGATCTGTACGGGGCTGACCCCGGACCGATCAGCTGTACGGAGCCACTTCTGATGCCCGTTCTGTACACAATACAGGGCCAGAAGCAGAAAGCTCTGTCCACTGTGTATTAGCCGGGCACCTTCACTGTATCTCAGCACTTATTGAAGTCAATAGGAGCTGAGCTGCAGTGAAGGCGCTGGGCAGTGGATGGAGCTTTCTGCTTCCGGCCCTGTGTTGTGTACAGAACGGGCGCTGGAAGTGGCACCGAACAGCTGATGGGACCGTGTGTCAGCCCCCTACCGATCAGGTATTTATGGCCTATCCTGAGCATAGGCTATAAAAAAGATTAACCCTGGAAAACCCCTTTAATATGCATCACACAGTTTAATGTCCCTCCCCCCACAGGATGTTAGTCTCCATCACTGCTCCCACACAATATAATGACCCCATCACTGTTCCCCATACAGTATGGGGGACCAGTGAAGAGGCCACTATGTGGGGGGGACCAGTGAAGTGACCATAGAAAATTTGGCCCAGACAACCCCTTAAAAGAGGTTTCCATAAACTGGAGCGACCACTGTGTCGGCCGCCAGGGAGGTGTAAAAATAAGAAAATTTTTAAAAAAAAGCATACTCACCTATCCCTAACACACCGTTGTCCCCTGCCTGTGTCTGTTCGGTCTCATGGCGGCGCCTCATTTCTGGAAATCCTGTACCTAATTGGTCTTAGCGATCACATGAGGTGCAGGACTCCCAGCAAGGAGTCGCTGGCACGAGACTGAATGGACCCTGGCAGTGGATAATGGAGCGCCGGGGACAAAGTAGTATGCTTTTTAATTTACTTATTTTTTACTTTACACCTCCCGCCAGCTACATGGGTTGCTCCAATTCCTTCGGGGCAATCGTGGGAGTCAGACACACTTGTTTGAGCTCCTGAGTCCAGAGGCTTAAGAGGCTTTTTTTGGATACTTGGAGACCGATTATTGGGTGTGGTTTTCGGTCTTTTGTGTGATACATACCGTAGCTCCGACTCCCTTCCCCGTGCGGAGGGGGAGCCTTATCATGGAGCGTGGAGCTCCTGCCCCCCGGACCTTACAGGCGGGGGGCAGGAGAATGTCTGCCGACACAGCACCAGCAGAGCAGGGCAGGTGGAGGTCGCTGAGGCAGCAAGCCTCAATGAGAATGGCGACCAGGACAACAGCATTGGGAGCAGCATCAGGAGCAGCAGCAGCGACATTGGCGGCTGCAGCATCAGGAACAGCATCGGGAGCAGCGACGTCCGTGGAGCGGGCGACGCCGGCAGGAGTAGTGGTGGCGACAGGGGTGTCAGCAGTCCCGGCAGGTGGATCCGTGAAAACGGCGACATCAGCCACGGCGGTAACATCAGCGGCAGTGGCGGGTGAAGCCGGTCCGAAGGGGGCTATGGCCGCAGGATATGCGGTTCCCTCTGGAAGGGTCCCTGCAAGCAGTAGAAAAGACACCAGCTTACCGTCATCGCTGCCGCAATCACCCGCAGGATGGGGCATCAGGAAGGCTGGAGAGGAAGTCGCCATTTACAGCCGGAGGATCGAGGCGGTCCTGGAGGAATATGACCGAGCCCGGAGGTCCCTGTTCGCAATGAGTGGGGAGCTTCAGAGTGCTCGCGCCCGTAGCGACAGGGCCTCAAGGAAGGACCGCCCGGTTTTCAGTAAGCAGGTAAGGAGCCTGAAAAAACAAATAAAGGCCCTGGAAGCCAGGTGCACGGAGATTCTGGAGGGCGCGGGGCCGTTCAGAGAGAAGCTGCTGAACGATGACCGCTTCTTCCGCAAACAGCAGGAGCGGTTGTTGAAGGATGGCCCCGCGTCCTCAGACAGCTCGGGAGAGGACGACTATTGCGAGTCAGACCTGGAGTCAGATGACAGCATGGCGGTACAGTATAGTCGAGTAGCCGTCCCTAGTAGCAGCAGCCTGATACCCACATATACACAGGCATCAGCGCCGGCAGTGAAACTGGAAGTCAGAATGACAAGACAGGAAGTCAGAATGACAGGACAGGAAGTGACGCAATCTCCCACACTCCCAGAGAACCAACCACTGCCCGAGACGGAGGAGGAGGAGGGTGGAGCCTCGGGAGAAGGCGGGAAGCTGATGAGGCAAATCTGCCAATTGGAGTCCCCGTCCAGAATGGACCAATTAGCATTCAGCTTGTCAGATTTGGACGGGGAGGAGGAGGGAAAAGGAACCAAGACCAGGAAGAAGGTGAAAAGAGAAAAAAAAAAGAGAAATAGAGACATTTAAATTTGTCAGATCGTTGCCAGGGGAGCACCGTGCCGGGACTTCGGCCCAGGTTGCGATGCCTCCAGGAGAGAAAAGGGAGGCGCAGGCACCTCGGGTTACGCCAAGTGGCGGGGTGCCCGGGGTGCCAGCAGTCAAAATGGCGCCTGATAGTATCTTTCAGGTGGCGGCGGACAAGGCGCTCATAGTTGCGGACAAGGGCAAAGGCAAAGAAGCCCCCCCCTGCGGAGGGGAGTGGCGTAGGGAAACCTCCCTCCCTGGTAGGAGGTTTTAAAATATCGATGGCTTCCCCCAGAGTAAGGTGTAGGAAAGGGGGAGTGGCAGGTGGGCGTGGCTCATCCTCCTCCAGTGCTGATGAAGCCGGTGATGCGGAGGTCACTTCCGGGGCTAAGGGGGCGTGTCCTCCTACAACATCAGGTGCCGGGGTGACTGTGGATGCGGAGGCCGAGGTAAAAGCGGGGAAGCCATCAGCGAGTGGTGCAGCCGGCCCCGCTGTAAGAAGGAAGACTGCAGGTGTGAATGATGGACGAGTGGAGAAGCTAGTTAAGCAGACAGGTAAGGTAAAGGGGAAAGCGGGTGGGACAAAAGGGGTAATTAGTAGTATTCCTGAAGAAGGTGGTGTAGTATGCATGGGGGTCCAAGAGCCTGTAGTCGGGGAGGCTGCGGGAGGAGGGGCTATTACCATTGCTGCTAAAAAAAAGTGTTTCTACTGCTGGTAATATTTCTGTTGTGGCCCCTGTTGTTTCTGGTATTTCTGCTGTTGTCCCTGCTGTTGTCCCTGCTGTTGTTTCTGCTGCTGTTTCTGATGCTGTTCCTGATGCTGTCGTTGCTCCTGTTGTTACTCCTGTCACTGCTCCTGATATTGTTGCTCCTGTTGTCCTCTCTGCCGCTGTTCCTTCTGCTGCAGTTGGAGTGACCCGGTCCGCGGCGGCTATGCCAGGGCGGACTGTTGCCGCCTCTGGTGCTCCGGTTGCCGTGGCTGGGCTAAGTAGTTCTGCGGGGGTCCCTGGGAGTGGCGCTGGTACTCCGGCAGCGGAGGTTGCTGCGGCCTCCGGGCCCCCACGCTCCTATGCCAGCGTCGCTTCTGGGGCCCCTGGGGGTGCATCATGTCTTCCGCCCGGCTCCAGGGACGGCGATTTGCAACGGCAGCTCCTGAAGGCTTTACGGGCGGGCCAGTCCACAATGACCATAGATGGGCAGTCGAGAGACCTTAGGTTCTGGATCGAGCGTTTTGGCCTAGGGAAGTTCCGAGAGGAAGGAGGTGAGACCAGATGGACTCTCCCTACACCCGGGCGTAGGGGGCCGACACGGAGGAACGTGGCCCGTCTCGTGTGGGGGGGAGCCGGCCCTTGTCCCCAGAGGAGGGGGGTCGTGGAACTCCTACTCGGGATGGGTTTCAGGGCAAGCGACATCTTTGCCCTGATTCATCCTGTCGGCTCCTCGGAGTTTGACATCAGCTTTGTTACCCCGGAGGGCTTAGAAACCTTCTGGGGAAACTATAGGCTGGTGAAGGACGAGCCCGCCTGGCGTGACTTTATGGTGTGGGCGGTGTCACGCCAGGATAACATTAAGAAAGTGACCGTTTTAACTCGTAACGAGTCACTTTCTTATATGGACATCATGACCTGGCTGAACAGGTTTGGGGAGGTCAAGGACTTCCCAAAGAAAAATCTCGACGAGTTCGGGATATGGTCGGGGGCCTGGACCTTCATGGTCAAATTGCGACACGAGGATAACTCGGTGATGCATATCCCGTCCTCAACCTTCCTTGGGAAAGACAGGATCCTTGTCTTCTACCAGGGGCAGCCAAAACTCTGTCACAGGTGCGGTGACCCCTCACACTTGAGCGCCTCCTGCCGTGTGCAGAAGTGCGCCATGTGTGGGGAGGTGGGCCATCTCGCGGCGACCTGTGGCAGGGTGCGTTGCCACCTGTGTGGTGTCCTTGGGCACCCGATCGGGGCGTGTCCACGGTCTTTCGCCAACACCACCCTTCGGCAAGCGGGAGCAGTTGAGGAGGCTGTCCCTGCTGCGGAGGGGGTGAGTGGGGGAGGAGAGACTAGTCTGCCAAGGCAAAGGGAGAAGGCCCAGCCACCATCAAGGGCAAGGAGGCGCGAGAGGAGGAGGGAGCAGAGGGAGGGAGTTATGTGCCTTCCTTCTACCCCTGGCTCTGCTGGGCCGGATCCTGATGCCGAGGCAGCAGTGGGCACGACCCTGGTTGAGGAGATGAAGAGACTGCAGAGGGAGGAAGAGGCTGACCAGTCGTCTTCTTCTCAGTACGTCAGTGCTGGGGAGGGAGAGACGGTCAAGCGGAGAAAGTCACCGAGTAAAGTGAGGGCAAAAACATCTGCCCCCCCCCCCCCGACGAAGGAACGCAGACTCGACGGCCCTCTAGTGGTAGGTCCCAACCGGTACCAATCCCTCTGTGAGGATGCGTCGGCCTCAGGGGAGGCTTCAGAGGGAGAGGTGGAGCCGTCAGGGGCTGCTGAGTCTCCCTCCGGGAGGGGCCCCCTGCCCTCTGGGGGGAGGCTGGCCTGGAGCCTGGAGGAGGAGATGATGCACCCAGGGCCGAAGTTGCTACTGTCTCTGCCACCACTGTAACTCCTCAGGGAGAAGTTGCGGGGGGAGGTCCATCCCTCCTCTGGCCAAACCGCACCGGGGGAGGTGATGGACCAATCCCAATGTAAGAAGAGGACCCGCAAGACGAGGAGAAGTCGCGGGTCCTCTTCAGACTCATCTAGGGGTGGTGGTGATAGGAGGAAAGGGGGTGGGAAGCTGAAGGTCATTGAGCTCAATCGGTCTTAATGGCAGTCCCCTCTCCACTGACGCTGGCCACCATTAATGTGGCCAGCATTAAGTCTGATACGGCTAGGTTTGCAGCCTTTGATTTTCTTGGCCGGGTTGAAGCTGACATTTTGTTTTTGCAGGAGACCAGGCTCTGTACTCTATCAGAGATAAACAGAGCAAGGAGGGAGTGGCGCAGGGGGCCCTCCTACTGGTCTCTTGCGGCTGAGCCGTATAGTGGAGTGGCGGTGCTTTTTACCGCAGAGGTGAAATGCCAGCGACTGATCGAGCTCGAAATGGGAAGGTGCCTAGTCTTAGACGTCTTCATGAAGGGGCAAAGCCTGCGCCTCATTAACATCTACGGTCCCCAGACAAAGTGGGACCGTAAAAGCCTCTTTATGAAGATTAAGCCTTTTCTTTTTACGGGCAAACAAGTCATCTTTGGTGGGGATTTTAATACCATAACTAGACCCCAAGACCGAGGAGGTACCAGAGATAGACTGCCCTATGATGGCGCCGCGTTAAATAGCATAGTGAGTGAAGCTCGCCTGGAGGATATCCACATCAGGCATTCCCCAGGTCACCGTGGGTTCACCTTTCAGAGATGTAGTGTTAGGTCTAGGATAGATAGGTTTTTTTTGAAGGAGAATTCCGTCACCACCCCTGTGTCCGTGGTGGAGGTGGAGTTCTCCGATCACTGTCTAATTTTGTTTTCTTTGAATATTTCAGAGACCCTCCGGAGAGGAAGAGGTTTGTGGAGGCTGAATTCGTCACTCCTTGAGGAGGCAGCTGTAAGACAAGCCTTTGAGGAGTTTCTTCAGGATCAGGTACTATTACTGGGTCTTGAAGGTACTAGGTCAGAGTGGTGGGAGATATTCAAAAAAAGGGTGGCGGGATTTTTCCGCCGGCTCTCAAGCCTCAGGTCACTGGACATGTACCGCATGTACAGTGCACTGAGGAAGAGACTTGAACATCTGGTCTCGACCGGAGGTAGCCAGGAGGATATCTCCGGTGTGAAGGCTTTGCTTAAAAGGTGTCAGTATGATAGGCACGCATCTTTGGTTCTTGAGAGGGATTTCGGGAAATACCGCTCGCCCGACCCCTACAGGAACTGTAAGATGTCAGTGACTTGTAAGACAGTAACAGGCCTGATTGACAGTACAGGATCCCTGACAAGATCCAGGTCAGGGATCTTGGAGGTCGTCAGGTCCTTCTACTCGAACCTTTTGGCAAAGAAGGAACTGAATCGGGATCGGATTTCAGGTTTCTTGGCTGAAGCCATTCCTGAGTCAGCAGAAGACCCTTCGCTTGGTGTTTTGTTAGAACCTATAAGGGAAGAGGAAGTCGTCAGGGCTATTGAGGGTCTTGCCCTCAAGAAGTCACCTGGCCCAGATGGCTTAACATCTGAGTTCTATCGGACCTTTAAAGGAGCTTTGGCTCCCCTCTTGACTGACGTGCTTAATGAGTGTCTATCCTCGGGCACTCTGCCGAAGTCAATGAGGAGGTCCGCCCTTATAGTTCTGTCAAAGGGTAAGGATCCGAGCCATATTGAGAACTGGCGGCCCATAGCACTTCTCAATACGGACCGAAAGATTCTGGCGAAGGTACTTTTCAACCGGCTGGTACAGTTTGCGCCCCGGCTCCTCTCGCCGGCTCAGCACTGCTCTGTTCCCGGTCGTAGCACCTTAAGTGCGGTCCTGAGTGTCAGGGAGGCTGTGGAGCAGAGTAGGGCAGGTCGGTGGAAGGGGTACTTGCTGTCCCTAGATCAGGCTAAGGCTTTTGACAGGGTGAATCATGAGTATTTGTGGTCAACTCTCTCGAGGTATGGCCTGCCTGGGGGGTTCATTCAGTGGCTGCAGACCTTATACGCTGGGGCTGAGTCTTTCCCGCTTGTGAATGGTTGGGTTGGTCGTCCTTTTGAGGTGGGGTCGGGCGTCCGACAGGGATGTCCCTTGAGCCCGCTACTGTATGTGTTCGCCATTGATCCCCTGATTAGGCGGATTAATGGTGGGCCGGTGGCGGGAGTCAGGATGGACCTGGAGGGCACCGGCTCCCCTTTAAGGACAGTAGCCTACGCGGATGATGTCACCGTTCTTGTCTCGTCACGGGAGGAGCTTGAATGGGTGATGTCTGAAGTGGACAGTTACTCGGAGGCTTCCGGATCAGCTGTAAACAGGAATAAGTGTGGAAGCCTCTGGCTGGGAGGGGGAGAGCCTGGTTTTTCTCTCCCGGACACCCTCCCAGAACCCCAGGGGTCTGTAAAGATCTTAGGCATCCATTTTGGCCAGGGTGATTACCCACTCCAAAATTGGGAAGGTACGCTTAAGGATGTCGCCCAGAGAGTTGATTGCTGGAAGGGTTGGTCTTTGACCCTGAGAGAAAGGGTTCATCTTGCCAAAGCCTTCCTGCTCCCGTTGGTGATCTATCTAGGTAGCGTTTGTGCCTTGCCAGAGTCTTGTTGGAGTAGGATCTGTTGCCTGTTCTTCCAACTGTTATGGGGGAACAGGCTCAACCTAATCAGGAGGGAGGTTACATACCGCACAAGGAGGCTAGGGGGGTTAAATATGGTTAACCCCGTGGTGTTCTTAATGAACACCTTTCTTAAGATCAATTTACCAAACCTCTCCTCCGAGGGGGCTCCTTCGTGGGTAGCCTCCTGCCAGGGGTGGTTTCGGCCCTTCTTCCAGAAATGGGAGTCAGGAGGGCAAGTGAAAGATCTTCGTGCACCCCATGGATATCTCCCGGCCTATGCTTCCCTGGTCCTGAAAGTGATTCGTCGGTGGGGTCTGGGGGCGTGGGAGATCAGGACTCAGTCAAGACGTTTTCTTGACGACAAGGTCCTGTTGACCCGCTTCCAGAAGCCTCTGGCGCTCAAAGATTGCCCAGGAGAAACCTTAGAGGGAGGGTTGCGTTTTCTTAACGCCAAAAGATTTCCTCGGAAGTTTTGGGATCTGACCTGGCGCTGCCTCCTAGGTAAGTTATATGTGAGGGGGAACTTGAAGTACCGGAACTCCGACGAGCGAGGCTGCCCTCGGGAGGAGTGTGGCGACATGCTGGAAAGCATGGAGCACTTCCTGCTTCAGTGCCCCTTCAATATAAGGGTTTGCAAATTGGTGGGGACCTCCACCGGTTGGCTGCGGCTGGCTGGCCTTTCCTACGCCGAGTGGGCCTATGGGGCATTCAAACACCCGGAGGGCAGGGACTGCCAAACACTTTTTGTAGTTAGTGCAGTGGTCAGGTTTCACCTATGGTCAGCACGGTGTTTAGTATCGACGAGAGGCAAAATCCTCCCGGAGGTGGAGGTGGTTAAAAACATCATGGTGGACCTGGTGAGGGTGCGCTCTCGGGAGTACGAGGGGCTGGGCGCAGAAAGGGCTGGTACCCTCTGGAGGGGGTTCACTTTTTTTGTTCCCTGAGGGTTAGATAGGGGATTTAAAGTAGGTTAGTTAGGTTAGGGCCAGATAGGGATAGGTAGGGCAAGGTTTGCACGAGGGGTGGGGTTTATTATTTTCTGATAGGGAGGGACAGGTAGGGACAGGGTAGGGACAGAATGATAGATAGGGATATAGCGGTAGGGCGAGTAGACAGGGATGGGCCTCCTGTGCTCTCTTCCTGGTGGAGGGCTGGCGTGTCACCACATAGGCATTTTTGTTTTGGAAATCAGATGGAAGGGTAAGAGGCTTGAGGATAACCGACCCTAGGCCCATGGGAGGTTCATGGGAGGGAAGGTAATTTAACAGGTTATGTAGGATGGTGGGTTTTTGTTACTTGTCTGGTATTTGTTATTTGTTATTGTTGTCGTTCATATGTTGTGTCCATTTTCCATTTTTCCGTATCCCATATTCATTTTCCATTTCCATTTTTCATATCCATTTCCATATCCCATATTTCATTTTCCATATTCCATAATTCCATTTGTTTGTTAGTAGTTAAGGGGTTTTTCAGGGGGGTAGGTTGTTTGGGAGGGGGGTTTCTTTTTGGGGGTGGAGGGCTTGGTTTATAAGTTTTCGTGTGCCCGGCCTGGCTCTGGACTACGCGGACATGGGAGGACATGAGGCGGAGAGCCAGGTTGGGTTTCAGGGGCTTGGTGGTGGGTGGTGCCAGCACCAGGACTATGCGGACATGGGGCGTGGTGCTGGCCGGGTGTGGTGAGGGGAAAAAAAAAAAAAAAAATTTTTAGTAAGTTTCAGTTGGGGATTTTGTTAGTGTTATAAGTTTCCATTATAAGTTTCCGTTATATGTTTCCATTGTATATTGCTCATTTAGATTTTCTTTTCTTAGAGTTTTTGACTGACGGATGACTGGAGAAAGACGGGAGAAGAGTGAAAGGTGGCGTGAAAGGCGGAGTGAAAGGCAGAATGGATGGGGCTGGTTCGCGATTGTTTTTTTTTTTTTTTTTGTCCCGGTGTTTTCTTGTATTTTATTTGTTGATGGTTTTATGCTATGTTTTAGATTTATGTATTGTCTCTGTTTATAGTTTTATATTGTATTTTCGTATGTGACAGTGTTTGTGAACTTTTTCTACTTTTCTAATAAAATAGTTCCAATTCCTGGACAACCTCTTTAAAGGATTTATCCATCTTTCTAATATTGATGGCCTGTCCTTAGGATAGGCCATCAATATTACATCTGTGATGATACAACAGTCAGGACCTCTGCAGATCAGCTTTTCCAGGACAGTGCGGCTACAGGTAAAGGTAACAATTCTAGGAGCCACGCTGTTCACTTGCCATACGTAGGTTTAGGTAGTGCAGTGGTACACATGGTATAATGGGTGAGCAGCATGGCTTCCGGCATGTTATTACCTTTAGCCGCCCTGTCTCAGTACCGCTGATCTGCAGGGGTCCTGATGGTGGGCCCCTAGAAACAATTCCACTGGTGGGCCCTAGACATCCCAGTCCGACACTGCTTGCAAGCCAAAGAAATGTGACAATGTATAAAATGTCGCTTCTAGACTTCATAGAAGCTCCTCTCTGAGAGTTACAACTCAATAGAATTCTCTGAGTCTTAGTCCTTGTTACCATATAGGTAGATAATTCACCAGTAGTGTGGCCTGTGAAGATGAGTATGCCTAACTAGTCTAACAACAGGCCCTTACTCAGTCCCAAGCAATTTGGCGCCAAAAATGTAATGTGCATGAACGATTACTTCTCTTACTGCCCTGGGTCTATTGGGTACCTTTTAGCCTTTGTCTGGCTCAGCTGGAAGCAGGGCTCATCCAAAAAACATGCGGTCTCACTGACAGGGCCACTTCTCAGCTGGGTCCTTGATAGCAATCTTCTCCTTAGGATGCTGTCGGAACAAACCCTGGAACAGTCTCTGCTTCAGCTCCACCTTGCTATATTTCTGATTCCTTAGGGATCCTCCTTCTCTCACTTCAGTCCTTCTTCTTCTAAAGCCCAAAGCACACTCCTAAGATGAGTGCTGTTTCCCCATCTTACAGTAACAAAGCTCACACTTTGCTTGCTAAGACCCATTGTGATCACCAGGCCTCTTCCACACCACACACGGTCCGTGATTCTCACGGTACCCTCCACCACCATTTATTTCCTGTACAATCCAATTCTCCTGGGGGGACCCTCGGCTACTATGGTAGAACCCTGGAGTAAGCTGGGCCTTGTTAGGAAACAGATGCAGCACCAGGTAAAATACTGAGTCCCAGCACCAGACACACTGATCACAATGGCACAAAAACAGCGCTGAGCGTCCTGCGCACTCCAAGCCGCACCAGACCCGACCCTCCAGAGATGATCATCAGAGCCCCTGATGGTGGAGATGGACTTGGAAGCTACCGTCAGGCATGTCAGTACGGGTCAGAGAGCACCGAACGCACAGCGCACCACTAGTCACAGCAGACCCAGAAACTGGAATCACTTACCTGAAGGTTTTCAGAGATGAGACGAAGGTCTGAAGAACAAGAATGCAGCGGATGGCGGTGGCCAGTAGATGGCATCAGAACAGCAGTAGAGTAGTCATCCAGTCCACGTCATCAACGTGAAGTCAGCGCAGTACAGAGGGCTAATCCAGGAGAAAAGTCAAGCAGGCTGGGTCGATAACAGGAGAGCAGAGTGATACCAAGTCGTGTTCAAGGAGCAGGAGTCTGAAGGCAAGCCGGGGTCATCAACAGGAGAGAACGTAGTACAGAATCAGGAGGCAAAAGCAGATCAAAAACGGAACCAGGAGGTCAAGGCAGGCAACACAAGGGATACAGCAGAGGAGAGCTATCTATCAGTAAACAGACCAAATAGCCAGCGGTGAGCCGGGGCGGAAATACAGAATATATAGGCCCCGGCAGGCCCAGCCTCACCCCTATGCTGGAAGAAGAAGACCGTGGACCATGTCAGGACCGTAAACCCCACATGCCACCGCCAAGGTTCTGGCCCGACTCCTGACAGCTGGAAAGAGATAGGCCACGGTCCGTAAGAGGAGAGGACCGGCAACCCCCACATGCCGCCATGAAGGTTCCGGCCTGACTCCTAACAGTACCCCCCCTTCTACGGGGGCCCACCAGGCCACTAAAGGCTGGACCAGGCTTATGAAGAAACTTTCGGTGGAAATTTTTAACTAAGGTCTGCGCATGGAGCGACCTGTCTGGCTCCCAGGAACGATCCTCTGGACCATAACCCTTCCAGTGTATCAAATATTGTAGAACACCCCTGACCCTTCGTGAGTCCAAAATCCTGGCCACCTCAAATTCCTGATTCCCCTCAACTAAAACAGGTGGAGGAGGACTGACAGATGGGAGGACAGGAGGAAGATACTTCTTCAACAGAGATTTATGGAAAATGTTGTGAATCTTGAAAGAAGGAGGGAGAGCCAGACGGAAAGACACTGGGTTAATAATTTTAGTAATTTCATAGTGTCCAATAAACTTAGGCCCTAACTCGTGAGAAGGAACCTTTAACTTTAGGTTCCTGGAAGAGAGCCAAACCTTCTCCCCCAGGGAAAACTTAGGACCTACTGAACGGGCTCTATAGGCTATGCTCTTAGTAGCTACCTGAGCGTTCCTTAAATTACACTGAACCTGACGCCAGACAGTATGTAACCTTTCAGCCTCCACATCTATCTCTGGACAGGTGGAAGTAGGAGAAAGAGAAGAAAAGCGGGGATAGTTACAAAAGAATGGTGAAGACTTTAATTCAGCATGGTGGTGATTGTTCATAGCAAATTCTGCCATAGACAAATAATTAATCCAATCTAACTGGTTAGCAGAAACATAGCATCTCAAGTACTGCTCCAAAGTCTGGTTGAAGCGTTCAGTTTGTCCGTTGGTTTCAGGGTGGTAATCAGAGGAAAAAGATAGTCACAAACTGAACACCCCTGTCAGATATAATGATCCAAAAACAAACGTGACAACGTCTTGGCGTTGGGCAATTGGGCAAGAGGAACAAAGTGGCACATCTACCACTGTCCACAAAACAGTCTTCCTCCCAGATACAGGCAAATCGGTAATAAAGTCCATAGATATATGCGACCAAGGTCTCTTAGGCACCGGTAAAGTGAGTAATTCTAGTCCTGTAGTCCTCAGAACCTTAGCTCTAGCACATACCACGCATGCAGAGACATAGGCCACAATATCCCGAGACTTTGAAGGTCACTAGTAATGTCGAGACACTAGCTTCTTAGTGCCCCCCCCCCCCCGAGATACCTGGATGACCGCATAACACAGAGTCATGGAGCTCCCTTAAAACCCTTAGTCTAAACTGATGTGGAACACACAGCTTCCCCTTGGGTGTCTCTGAAGGAGCCAACTGCTGATTCTCCCTGATTTCAGATGCTAAACCCTCAGAGACCGCAGAGACTACAATTCCCTTGGGCAGAATTGATTCAGGCTGAGAATTATCAGGCTGAGAAGAGCAAAAACTTCTAAACAAAGCATCTGCTCTAACATTTTTGGACCCTGGCCTAAAAGTAACAATGACGTTGAACCTGGTAAAAAACAACGCCCACCTGGCCTGTCTGGGGTTCAACCTTTTAGCAGACTCCAGAAACACCAAATTTTTATGGTCAGTTAAGACAGTAATTTAATCTAGCCCCCTCCAGGAAATGTCGCCACTCTTCAAATGCCCATTTGATGGCCAATAGTTCTTGGTTGCCAATATCATAATTTCTTTCAGAAGAGGAGAATTTCCTGGAGAAGAAGTCACAGGGTCTAAGTTTAGTGAGTGAGGTGGAGCCTTGGGACAAGACGGCCCCTACCCCTACCTCTGAGGCATCAACTTCCATGATACAAGGTTTACTAAAATCTGGTTGAATCAGAACTGGAGCTTTAGTAAATGCCTGCTTTAAAAAGTCAAATGCATCCACGGCCTCCTGATTCCAGTTTAGCAAATTCGCTCCTTTCTGATTAAGGTCAGTCAACGGCTTTGCTATAGTGGAAAAGTTAGCAATAAACTTCCGATAATAGTTTGCAAAGCCTAGACATCTTTGCAATGCCTTTAGGGAAGTGGGTCAAGCCCAGTCAAGCACAGCCTGAACCTTGGCTGGGTCCATGCTGATGGCAGAGGAAGACAGAACATAACCCAGGAAGGACAGTTGCTGGACTCCAAAAAGGCATTTTTCCCACTTAGAAAATAACTTGTTTTCCCTAAGGATTTCCATAACAGACCTAACATGACTTACATGAGTTTCCCAGTCACGAGAAAAAAAAATCAAAATATCATCTAAATAAACAATGACAAAATGTCCTGCAAAATTCCGGAAAATGTCATACACAAAACACTGAAACACTGCAGGTGCATTACTCAACCTGAAGGGCATTAACAAGTACTCATAATGCTCTTCAGGTGTGTTAAAGGCCGTCTTCCACTCATCCCCTTCCCGAATATGGATAAGATTATAAGCCCCTCTCAGATCCAATTTAGAAAAGAACTTAGCCCCAGAAGTCTGATTCAATAAATCAGGGATGAGAGGCAGTGGGCACTGGTTCTTTACCGTAATCCTATTTAAACCACGGTAGTCAATACAGGGCCTCAAACCGCCATCTTTTTTTTTAGGTGGAAGAGGTGGAAGGACGAATAGGCCCCTTGTGAAGAGCATCTCTCACATACTCTCTCACAGCCTGTCTCTCAGGCTCAAACAAGTTAAACAACCGCCCTTTAGGGAGTTTAGAGTTAGGAACTAACTCAATCGCACAGTCATACGGTCTATGAGGAGGTAACAATTCAGTTCCAGATTTAGCAAATACATCCGCATAGTCTGAAATATAATCTGGCAAAGGTGAAACGACAGTAGAGACAGAGAGAGCCATACAAGAGTTCATACACTCGGGACCACATTTAACCAGATCCCCCAGTTTCCAATCTAACACAGGGTAATGCGATTCCAACCAAGGCAACCCCAGGACTATCTCAGAGGACAAATTCTCTAGAACAAAGAAGGCGAGTGTTTCAGAATGAAGGGTTCCTACCTTAAGATTCAGGAAGGGAGTAATAAACTTACGTAACTGAGGTTTGAGCTAGAGGAGTAGAGTCCATGGCAGTGATTAAAACAGGCTTCTCTAGCGGAATTAGGGAAACACACAAAGACTGAGCCACCTTTAAATCAATAAAATTGATCATGGAACCACAGTCAACAAATGCACTACTCTGAAAAACCATACCAGAGACAGAAATTTCGACAGGTAACACAAACTTATGAAAAGACATAGATGGGAGTACCTGTTCCCTCAGACGGTCTTTCTGAGGGACACCTGGTCGTTGAGGTCCATCTGATCTAGGACTTTTAGGACACTTGTTCAGCTAATGACCTGCCTCGCCACAGTAGAAGCACAACCCTTTTTGCCTTCTGAATTTCCTGCGGTCTTCCGCAGTCATAGCAGCTCCAAGTTGCATGAGCTCGGGGCCAGACTCCAGCAGTTGAACATGATCAGGAAAAAAAAGGTTCCATGGAGACTCGCTCTCTTCTATGCTCACGTAGACGCCTGTCCAATTTGATGGCAAGATTCATGCTTTCCTCCAGAGTAGATGGTGATGGGAAATTAACCAGGATGTCTTTAATTGTTATCAGACAGACCCTTACGGAATTGAAAACAGAGAGCAGAACTGTTCCACTGAGACTGGACTGACCACCTTCTAAATTCTATGCAATAGTCCTCAGCTGGTCGGGTTCCTTGCCGAATGGAAGAGAGTTTGGCTTCGGCTAGCGCTTTCTGGTCAGGTTCATCATACAACAAACCCAAGGCCTTAAAAAAATTGTCTACGGAGGTTAACTCTGGTGCACGAGGAGCCAAAGAAAAGGCCCAGGTCTGAGGGTCTCCTTGTAACAGGAAAATCACCATGGCTACCTGTTGTTGCTGGTTACCAGAAGAAAATGGCCTAAGCCTAAAATATAGTTTGCAGGCCTCCTGAAAATTAGTAAAGTATTTCCCGTCCCCTGAGAATCTGTCTGGCAAATTTATCTTAGGTTCCACGGGAGCAGACCTCTGAGAAGCGACTTGAGACTGAGCTCCTTTTTGATCCTGGACTCTCACCACCAGATCTTGGACCAACTGAGTCAAATTCTGCATCTGATCCACAAGAGCTTGCATAGGTTCCATAACGGATCTCAAAACTTCACCGAATGAAGAACCTGGTCTGGCTATTCTGTCAGGAAACAGATGCAGCCCCGGGTAAAATAGTGAGTCCCAGTACCAGACACACTGATCAAAATGGCACAAAAACAGCGTTGAGCGTTCTGCGCTCTCCAAGCCGCACCAGACCGGGTCAATAACAGGAGAGTAGACCAAGTCGTGTTCAAGGAACAGGAGTCTGAAGGCAAGCCGGGGTCGTCAACAGGAGAGAACGCAGTACAGAATCAGGAGGCAAAAGCAGAGTCAAAAACGGAACTAGGAGATCAAGGCAGGCAACACACGGGATACAGCAGAGGAGAGCTAACTATCAGGAAACAGACCGAAGAACCAGCAGTGAGCCGGGGCGGAAATACAGAATATATAGACCCCGGCAGGCCCAGCCTCACACCTGCGCCGGAAGAAGAAGACCGCAGACCATGTCAGAAAAGGACCAGCAACCCCAGCATGCCGCCGTGAAGGTTCCGGCCCGACTCCTGACAGCTGGAAGGAGATAGGCCGCGGTCTGTAAGAGGAGAGGACCGGCAACCAACGCATGCCGCCGCGGAGGTTCCGGCCTGACTCCTAACAGTACCTCCACTTCTACGAGGGCCCACCGGGCCACTAAAGGCTGGACCAGGCTTAAGAGGAAACTTTCTAACAGGCCTCTTTCACATTGCTGATCTCGTAGACCTGACAATCTTGGAGCTCAGACCTTTTGATTATTTCACATCTGTGCTAGGCTTGCCTACCTCTGAGTGGTTCCACTACCAGCAAATAGCTCATTTTGTGTCCTCTCAGTTTGGATCCCTGAAAGTTTTGATCCCTACTGCTTTTGAGAGATTATGCCGTGGTGGTACCTCTACAAGTGGCCTGATATCGGGTATCTATAGGCTCCTCTCTTCTACAGAGGGATGTGCCCCTCTCTCATAGATATATGAATAAATGGTCTGGGGCTCTGAATAGGCAGATCTCATCAGGTCAATGGCAGCTTATTTGGTCCCGTGCGGCCAAGTCCTCATCATGTGCAACTTTTAGGGAAACCCAGTATAAACTACTCATGCATTGGTACCACACCCCCGCCTTGCTTCAATCCCTCAATCCCGGTATTCCCTCCCTATACTGGCGTTGCCAGGCGGGGATGGGTACGCGATGCCATATTTTCTGGGATTGTGGAGAGAATCATGGCACTCCTAGTAGTATCAAGGCGCTCTGATAGGGTTTCACCCCATGTATCCAAGAAATATTTCTCAGGCAATCAAAATTTTCATGCAAAATTCTCTGTTTTATTCAATATATCGTTATAGGTTATGCAATCCACAGAAGAGTAAAACGTTTTTCGGTCCTATTTCTGGACCTTCATCAGACCCTAATAGAAAAATACAATGTACAAAAATACTATTTACAAAATATGCTAAATCCTTAGCTCAAAATACAATATGTATTATGATTTACCAATATTGCATATCTATGTATCCAAAGTTAATAGAAAAATAGGGAAGACTATACCATAGTATATAAGATCTATATAGATGAAATCTATATCAATGATGGATCTTCTCAAAAAACATATATAGAAAAATTCTATTATTACATTCTCTATATATTTGTCAAAACAGGACATAGTCAAAATTCTCCAAAATAAAATAAATAAATTAGATCCAAAAAAGGAGTCCATAGACAGGAACTCAAGTTACATACAAAAATTACAATAGATAACATGTAAGATACTGGAACATACAGGAATTTCAAATTATAGTTTCAGCTAACAAAGAGTGAACGATCCCAGAATTCTAAATAGAATGCATAATATTGGTTGTGCTGTAGTAAATAAATGCTAAACTCACCGGATTGCCTTAGTGTAAAAAAATACCAAAAATGAGGGCAGGACTGAAAGAGAGTAATCAGCGATAGCGTCGGTAGTAGAAATATGCTGCCTTAACGTTATGTCTCATGTTCACCTTTAAATAGTGGGTATCAAACATGTGTAAATGCGGTAAAATGCCACATCCGGTGCGTCCAGGGTGATGTCATCATATGTAGACATGTTCATATGGAGTATACTACTGAGCATGCGCAGTATGAAACATGTGTAAACGCGGTAAAACGCCACATCCGGTGCAACCAGAATGATGTCATCATATGTAGACATGTTCGTATGGAGAATACTATTGAGTATGCGCAACAATCGTGACGTACTGTTACGTGATAGGTGATGCTTGAGGAAGGGCGGAGAATACGAAATGCAACTAGGTCACGTAGTAGATGACATTTAAAAGAGGCTGAGTGTAAAAAATCCAGCTAGTAAAAGTAGATTGAAACAGAAATGAATTCTATATTAAATAAAACATCCTGTGGCCTATAAGTAATGAAACTTCACAGACTGAATTAGATTCTACTAGAGAACCCTATTCATTAAGGATAAGTTATAGCTCAATAATGGAAATAAGGACATATGATAGATGTGGGCATGTACCGGAGCGGCCATTTTGGTTAAGGGCATCAAATTTACACCTAAAAAAGGGGGGAAAATAGAAAAGAAAAATAGTAAAAGCAGCACAAAAGAGGAAAAAAAGAAGATTGGAAAAGGGGAAGAAGGAAGAGGCAATCCTGAGCTGCGGTGTCGTTCCTTGATCTTCGAACAGTTAATGATTCTGTAATAAAGAAGAAATTGTGATTAATAAACGGGAAACATAAACAATTGTTGAATCATAGAAAATCTTAGTTTATAAAGCTACGAAGTTCATAGTCCCTGTTCAAACCTTTAGGGTGCAAAGTCTGTAACTGATGGATCCAGAAGGCTTCACGTAATTTCAGCTTCCGGATGCGATCACCTCCTCTACGTGTAATTGGAATTTGCTCCAAGACACGAAAACGCAACTGTGAAACTCGATGATTGAAATTGTGAAAATGGTAAGGAATTGGTAATAACAAATTTTTTTGTACGTATAGTCGACTTGTGTTTGGATATCCTATCCCTTATGCTCTGTGTTGTTTCACCCACATAAATTAAACCACACGGGCATTTAATCATATAAACTACATAAGATGAATCACAAGTAAAGAAACCTTTTAGATCAAAGGCTCTACCCGTTTGTGGATGGTAAACATGTCTATATATGATGACATCATCCTGGTCGCGCCGGATGTGGCGTTTTACCGCATTTACATGTTTGATACCCACTATTTAAAGGTGAACATGAGACATAACGTTAAGGTAGCATATTTCTACTACCGACGCTATCGCTGATTACTCTCTTTCAGTCCTGCCCTCATTTTTGGTCTTTTTTTACACTAAGGCAATCCGGTGAGTTTAGCATTTATCTACTACAGCACAGCCAATATTATGCATTCTATTTAGAAATCTGGGATCGTTCACTCTTTGTTAGCTGTAACTATAATTTGAAATTCCTGTATGTTCCAGTATGTTACGTTATCTATTGTAATTTTTGTATGTAACTTGAGTTCCTGTCTATGGACTCCTTTTTTGGATCTAATTTATTTATTTATTTAGTTTATTTTGGAGAATTTTGACTATGTCCTGTTTTGACAAATATATCGATAATGTAATAATAGAATTTTTCTATATATGTTTTTTGAGAAGATCCATCATTGATATAGATTATATCTATATAGATCTTATATACTATGTTACTACGGTATAGTCTTCCCTATTTTTCTATTAACTTTGGATACATAGATATGCAATATTGGTAAATCATAATACATATTGTATTTTGAGCTAAGGATTTAGCATATTTTGTAAATAGTATTTTTGTACATTGTATTTTTCTATTAGAGTCTGATGAAGGTCCAGAAATAGGACTGAAAAAGTTTTACTCTTCTGTGGATTGCATAACCTATAACGATATATTGAATAAAACAAAGAATTTTGCATGAATATTTTCTGGGATTGTCCACGAATTCGCCCCTTCTGGATGGAGGTCAAGTCCCTTACAGATGGCCTTTTAGTACAGGGTGTCCCCCTAGACACCCTTATCTACTTGTTTGAGCTCCCCCACAGACACCTGGGTAAGATTACCTCCAAATTGTTCTTATATTTATGTACTGCTGCTAAAACTCTCATTGCTCTCCACTGGAGGAAGGCTTCCCCCCCTACTGGTCCGGAACTTATTGCACTCATGAAGGACTCCGTAGTACTTAACGGCCTCTCTCAATCACAAATTGGAGTCTTTTAATGCTGTGTGGTCAGCTTGGGACATATTGTATTTTACAAGGTCTATTACCTCTCCTCCGCCCCCTTTTTTCTCCCTCCTTCCCTATTCCCTCTGTCATCCCCCCCGCCTGTACTTTTTGTGCTGCTGATTTGACAATTCTCTGTGTTGTGCTTTTATAGTTGGGTATACCAGCCACATGTTGTGGCGTCACGCCTCTATCTTATAATATCATTCCTGTTTCTCATTTTGTTGTATAAATTGTAAAAACTTTAATAAAAATTACAGTTAAAAAAAAATGTAAAAAAGTTCAAGGGGTATTAATACTTTTGCAAGGCACTGTACCAGACGGCAAAGTAGAGATAATCTTACTAATTTCTGTGTTATCGGAGCATTTAATGACTGCAGTTGCTCTTCTAGAAGTCTAAGTAGTTGTATTGTGGCCAGGAAGGCCTTTATATCAGCCACCAAGGGACATGGCAAGGAAGGGTCTAGTTTTAATAATAATAAAATAATAAATTTTATTTATATAGCGCCAACATATTTCGCAGCACTGTACAATTTGTAGGGTTCAAGTACTGACAAAAAAGAAACATTACTAAGAAATAGTCAATTCACACACTGGGACTGAGGGCCCTGCTCGCAAGAGCTTACAATCTATGAGGTAGAGGGGGTGACACAAGAGGTAGCAGGGGCGGCAACAGACGTAGCATTGCTTGTACAATGGTCAGACAATTTTGTAATAGAGGTTACTGTCATTACACATATATAAGCTGTATGAGCCATCACCAGTCGTGTCCTTTAACATGCAGATGGTGCATGGACATATAAAGTTAGTCTGATACGGCATCATATCCTGTGAGGTAATGTTGGAGCATAAACAGAGGAGGGTACGTTTTAGGGATTCTAACTACAGAAGGGTTTACATTAGGAGTTGTGATAGGCCTGTCTGAAAAGATATGTCTTTAGTTTACGCTTGAAGCTGTGGAAATTGGGGGTTAATTTAATAGTCCGGGATACAGCATTCCAGAGAAGTGGTGCAACTTGGGAGAAGTCTTGTATAGGAGCGTGGGAGGTTCTGATAATAGAGGATGTAAGTCTTAGATCATTGAGTGAACGGAGAGTACGGGTTGGGCGATAGACAGAGATGAGGGAGGAAATGTAGGGAGGTGCAGCATTATGGAGAGCCTTGTGAATGAGGGTGATAAGTTTATATTGTATTCTGTATTGAATAGGCAGCCAATGTAGTGACCGGCACAGACCGGAGGCATCGCTGTAGCGTCTAGACTGATAGATGAGCCTGGCCGCCGCATTCAGAATAGATTGTAGAGGGGAGAGTTTAGTAAGGGGAAGACCGATTAGTAAGGAGTTACAGTAGTCAAGGCAAGAGTGAATCAGGGCAACAATAAGTGTCTTTAGTGTATTTGTGGTAAGGAAAGGGCGGATTCTGGAGATGTTTTTGAGGTGGAGATGACATGAGCGTGCGAGTGATTGGATATGGGGGGTGAAGGAAAGGTCTGAGTCAAACAAAACCCCCGAGGCAGCGGGCATACTGCCTAGGAGATATGGTAAGGCCGGAGACTGCAATGGAGATATCAGGGACAGATCTATTAGATGGTGGAAACAGCAGTAATTCAGTCTTTGAGAGATTCAGTTTCAGATAGAGCAAAGACATGATATTTGAGACAGCAGAGAGACAGTCACTGGTGTTCTGTATTAGTGCAGGGGTGATGTCACGGGATGACATATATAATTGGCTGTCATCAGCATAAAGATGGTACGATCAGAGAGATAAGAGGAGAACCAGGAGAGAGCGGTGTCCGTGAATCTGACAGAACGGAGCATAGCGAGGAGGAGTTGATGGTCAACAGTGTCAAATGCTGCCAAGAGATCTAGAAGAATAAGAAGAGAGTAGTCACCTTTGGATTTAGCCGTCAGGAAATCATTGGAGACTTTTGTGAGGGCAGTTTCAATAAAGTGCAGAGTGTGGAAGACAGATTGTAAGGTGTCAAGAAGAGAGTTAGCAGAAAGAAAGCGGATTAAACGAGAATAGACCAAGGGTTCCAAGATTTTGGCGATGAAAGGGAGACAGGTCGATAGTTAGCAGCACAGGACGGGTCAAGGGAGGATTTCTTCAGTGTTGGGGTTATGACAGCATGTTTGAAAGAGGATGGGAAAATTCCAGAAGAGAGAGAGAGGTTAAATATTTTAGTAAGGTAAGTCGTGATGGCAGGTGACAGAGACTGGAGAAGGTGTGAGGGGAAAGGGTCACTACTGAAGGTCGTAGGGCGAGAAGAAGAAAGTAGCTGAGATACTTCCTCCTCTGTAACAGGTTCAAAAGAGGAGAATGAACAGTCTGAAGTGCGACTGGTGAGGGACTCAGTGCCATCTGGGGATTGGGCAGTTATTTCCTGACAAATCTTATCAAATTTATCATGGAAATAAGTGGCTAGGTCATCTGCGCTACGGTCTGTGAATGGCATCTGCACCTTGGGAGTGAGTAAGGAGTGAAAAGTTTCAAATAGCCTTTTAGGGTTAAAGGAGAGAGAAGAGATGAGAGCGGTGAAATAGGCTTGTTTGGCTAGGTGAAGGGCAGAATTATAGGTTTTAAGCATAAATTTAAAGTGGAGGAAGTCTGCAGGTGAACGTGATTTTCTCCATAGACGTTCAGCACACCTAGAGCACCACTGAAGAAAAAGTACCTGTGGCATGTGCCAGGGTTGCTGCCTCCTGCATCTAACTTTACGAGTGGAGGGGGGAGCCGCCTCATCCAATGCACTCTTAAGGGTTTCATTATAGTGACTGGTGGCCAGATTGGGACAGGAGAGTGAAGAGATGGGGGACAGAGTGGACTGTAGAGTATCTGAGAGGTGCTGGATGTTAATAGCACGTAAATTCCTATATGTACGATGAGTGGTTTTAAATTATATAGAGAGGAGTAATAATAATCTTTAAATGTATTGCCAATATCTCGTGGGCTAAGTATTTTCTCTCCCATTTGAGGATTCCGAAAATAGGGTATTTTTGTTTTACAGTGGCATGCTTTGAGGCAAGATGCTAAAAGTTTTCCTGCTTGTTATTCTGAGCATAGTATAAAGATTTTGTTTTCTTTAACAACTTTTAATAACCATGCAAAAGGCAGTAGCAAAGTTTTTATTAAGGTCCTCGAGGTGTCGGATATCCCTTAATAAATCGTTTATTTGAGCATTTCTAGTTTTTTTCTCTAAGTGGCCCAGTTTAATATAGGTGCCCCTTGTGAATGCTTTATGGGCATTCCAAAGGGTAAATGGGTTGGGAGAAGAAGGAGCATTGCTGTCGAAGTATTCTTCGAGATCTGATTGTAGTTTCTGCTTATAAGTGGTGTGACTGAATATGTAAATATTACTACGTCAAAAATAAGAGAAGGAGTAATGCCCTACCTCTAAAACTGACAGCGTTATAGCTGCCTGATCTGACCAAGATATTGTTTCAATAGTTGTAGCTTTCACTGAAGGTGTTAATCCCATAAATGAGATTTCCAGCGTCATCATTTCCATGGTTACCCGTACCGATGTCTTTGTGATGTCATCTTCTGGCACCTCCCTCTGAATCAGTTGAGAGGGGGACGTGGCATGACATCACATGGGGGCGGTGTCATCTATGGACAGGCCCAATATAAGGCTGTGCCATCTCATCACTTGGAGCCAGCACATGAAAGTACCGGAGCCCACTATCAGGGTTCTGGGAACTGCAGTTCTTACTGCAACATCGTAATCTACAGGGCTGGCTATCTACCTTACTAGGATCTTATTTCTCCTGTGGAACCGTATAAATGGGGGAAACACGTTGGAAATAGTGGTGCTTTAGAGTATGCTGTCTTGAACATTAAGAGAGGCAGCTACCTCTATCCTAGTGGGGTTTCTTTTACAGCAAAGTTTTGAACCACATTTGAGCCGTAGCCATAGCTGAGTAGCCAACTACAAATAGCTGTGGCCACACTGCTGCTCATTGTGGACAGCTGAGGCAGACCCACTAGCGATATATGTTTGTCTTAAGCAGGATATACTGTCAGTCATAAACTCACCACCTGTGTATGTAACTGGTGGGACTTTGAGGGCAATATTCCTAAGACTATCAACTAGGAAAAGAGGTGGATATGATATACCTTAGCATCCTTTGTGTTTGATTTGGAGGGTAACCTCAATCCTCCGATTTTTTTTTTTTCTTGTGGTCAACTCTCCTGATTCCAATTATAGAGGAGGCACCACTTAAAAGAGACTTTACTTAAGTTATACATGAACAGTAGAGACCATCTTTATTTTATCACAGTTTTTTGAGCTATATCTCTTATATATATATATATATATATATATATATATAAAATGAGTTTTTGTCTGTCTGTTCTTTATGTGCGACCAAATGACTGGGCCTATCCTCACCAAATTTGGTACACAGGTACATCAGGTGTCCAGGAAGTTTTTAGACCGGGTCTCAGCTCTCTAGGACATACCGTTCCTGAGACACAGTATTCCCAAAAAATAACCTGCATTAGCTAATACAAGCCTGCAAGTCTTTCACTCATATTCTAACTGCCATACACACGGTCACATGTCCCTTATCAGCCAATACAAGCTCGCAGGTGCTTAGTCTCCTGAGGCACACAGGCTTACACCAGGTTTCCATAGCAACCAAGCTATTTATGACCTGTATTAGTCAATAGCAGTTCGCAGATCCTTAAATATTCAGTCATATCACGTGTATCAGCCAATATAAGTTCACATTTAATTTACCAGGTTTTCATAACAACACAGCCATAAATAGACTGCACCTAAACTGGACTGCCATACTGGATGTCAAGTGCAAAACTGGCCAATTCTTATGGGGCCACTACACAAACCAAAAATGAAATATACCCGTGCGAAGCTGGGTCCTTATGCTAATACAAAATAAAAGGGACATAAGATTCTTCTTGTCCTAATTATCTATAGCTGAATTTCCACTGTGATTGCACTACTTTACCTTTTCACATGTGACTAGTTATCCCAAATGGGATCACCACTAAGCCTTGGGCCCTCTTTGTTTTAAATGTACAATTAAAAGTTATATTTTAAATAGTTGTAGCTTGTATAAAGGGCAGCAATGCTCTATCAGCCAAAAATAAGTCAATACGAGAATTAATGTTGTGTGGGGTAGAAAAGAACAAGTAATCTTGTTCGCTACTATATTGTAATCTCCACAGGTCATACAATTCTTCCTGCCATAGTCTCACATTCAGCGAAGGAATGTGTTTAGTAGATTCAGTTGAAGAATCTATTGCAGGGTCTGGTATTATGTTAAAATTGCTGCATATAATCAATTGGCCTTGCGTATGGATGCGATTTATATTAAGGGTCTTCCGAAGGATTTTATGCTTATTCGGAGCATAAAGTGAAACTATGGTATATGTTTTGTTATTAAGCAAACATGTCATATAAGATATCAACCTTTAGTGTCTGAAGTGAATTTGAGGAGTTGAAAGGCCACTGTGTTTTTGATGGCAATACCCTCAGATTTAGAGGAATTATGTGCCTGAAATATTTTAGGGAAAGGGTGAGTAATTCTAAATGCATGCTTCTCAAAGATATGCACAAAAACATCGCAGGCAAGCAGTTTTGTTTCTTTCCACATAAAAGCTTGTTTATGTGGGGAATTTAGTTCCTTTACATTTAGGGAATCAAACTTTATAGCCATGGTATACCTCAGTGTAGAGCTAATAACATTGCTAACTGATATTTACAAAACCAGATTTGCATAGCAGGAGTAAAGTTAAGGGCTGCACATTCCTGAGTAGACCTAGACCCTGAGGCTAACAAAGACGTTGGGCAGATCAACTACAGCCTATCTACGAGCTGAGTCCTCAATAGTCTCGATGTTTGTGATTTCCAATTACTTGCCAGTCTTACTCCTTGTGAGAAGGCTGTGGTTTCACTGTAGATGCTGAATCAGGCACAGATTGAGTCCAACACCGCAATAGAGCTGTACCTCCCTCTATTGATCTTATCATGTGTACCACATTATTTATTGTTATAAGAATCCACATGGGAACTCCCCATTTGTACATCCCTTTGCAACCAGAGGAATCAGTTGCAGCTTTCTCAGCAACTTGGAGCAGCTTTAAAAAGTTAAGTATAAAGCGAGTATCTGTACTACTGTGCCTTCCCTGGTTGAATTCCTACAGGAGCTTCTCCTAAGACAGAGAATGGAGGCCCTGGTGGCAGAGGATTCTTCCGATCCCTCCAAATTTGACACCCTTTGGCGGCCTTGGGTGGTGTTTCAGGAATCGTCCGAGTTCTCCTCTTTCTTCTCATGATCTGGAATTACTTTACTTTATTATTCTCTTCTCCCTTTCCTCTTCAGTGGCTACTGGTCGTTCTACCTTCTCCCTGATGCTCCCCTTTCCCCTCCTTATCTCCTTCATGTGTCTTCCTGATTCTTGTTCCCGTTGTGTGTTCCCCTTGTTTGTTTTGTCCGTCCCTCGGTTCTATGCAGATGTTGTTCATATGATCTCATATACCTGGGCCTTTGCCCCATTGTGAGTATATTGTGTTTCAAATCAGTGGGCGGGGTTTTCCCCTAGCCTTTTGTGTCTGGGCGAGGCCTGCGCACCTCTGCGCCTTTGTTGGTTTATATTGCCTTTTGGTTTCTTTTCTTTTTCTCCTCCCTCTTATTTTGTATTGTCCTGAAAATTCTTTAATAAACATTGATTAAACATAAAGCGAGTGTCTGTGAGCTTACGAGTGTGTTTTGATTCCAAGTGTGGTTTTGATCTAAGTGTGGTTCTGATCTAAGTGTGACTTAAGATTAAGTGACTTTAAATTCAGGGACTTTACAAAAAAAACCCCCAAAAAATAAAACCTTTCACTCTTTATTTTGAATTGTGCTTATTGTTTTGCCGTAATAATCCCATATCAGGTAAGATGTGCTCCATTCTTCGCAATGCGGTCCAGTGTACATGTTGAAGCATGTATTCTCTGCTTGAGCAGCCGCTTGAGGGGGAATACTGCTTTGTAAGATGTAAGCACGTTGCACATTTGGAAGCCCAGATCATGGATCTAAATGAGCAAGTTGCAAGACTGAGGTCCATTGATAACTTGGAAGGGAGTTTGTTGCTCACAGAACAGGAACTTGCTGGGGTAATTGCAGAGGGGAATGGTAGCATGGAGGTGCAGGAACATGAGGCAGCTAGCTGGGTGACAGTTAGAAAGCAGCAGGGTAGAGGGAAGAGTGCCAGTGAGGTTAGTCCTGAACTGGCACACCCCAACAAGTTTGCCAAATTGGCAGATGAGGGGGAAGTTAGTACAGGGGTAACACTGCTGCAGCAAGACACTTCCTATGACAGCCAGGAGAATGTCTGCTACAGTGAGAAGGTGGATAGGAGTTCAGAGAAGACTAGACATGTGCTGGTGGGGGATTCAATTATTAAGGGAACAGACAGGGCAATCTGTCACAAAGACCGGGATTGTCGTACGATGTGTTGTCTTCCTGGAGCTCAAGTTCGACATCATGGATCGGGTTGATAGATTATTGGGTGGGGCTGTCATGGTGCAGGTTGGCACAAATGACAAAGCTAACGGTAGGTGGAAGGTCCTTAAAAATGATTTCAGGGATCTAGGGAGCAAGCTAAAGGCAAGGACCTCCAAGGTATTATTTTCAGAAATACTACCTGTACCGCGAGCCACACAGGAAAGGCAGCAGGAGATTAGGGAGGTAAACAAGTGGCTCAAGAGCTGGTGTAGGAAGGAGGGGTTTGGGTTCCTGGAAAACTGGGCTGACTTTGCTGTGGGCTACAGGTTCTATGGTAGGGATGGGCTGCATCTCAATGGGGAGGGTGCAGCTATACTGGGGCAGAAGATGGCTAGATGGTTGGAGAAGTGTTTAAACTAGGGACTGGGGTAGAGGGTAACAGATTTAGAGGCCAAGATAGTGTAGAAATGGAAAGAAGGCTAAATAATGTAACTGGGGTTGGAGCGGGGGGTGGAGTTAGAACAGTCAGTAGGCAGTGGAAGAGTAGGGATAAAGATAAATCCATGAGATGTATGTATACTAATGCCAGAAGTCTCACTAACAAGATGGAGGAACTAGAAGTAAAAAGAGAATAAAAACTGACAATGTGGGCCTTCTCAAAAATAATCTGGGTGTAATGATGGAGGAGGATGAGGAAAAATCACAACTACACATGTGGACAAAATTGTTGTTACCCCTTGTTTAATGAAAGAAAAACCCACAATGGTCACAGAAATATGACACTTGAATCTGTCAAAAGTAATAATATATAACAATTCTATGACAATGAACAAATGAAAGTCAGACATTGCTTTTCAACCATGCTTCAACAGAATTTTTTTTAAAAAGAAAACTCATGAAACAGGCCTGGACAGAAATGATGGTACCCCTGAAAATAATGTGACCATAGGGACATGTTAAATCAAGGTGTGTCCACTAATTAGCATCACAGGTGTCTACAATCTTGTAATCAGTCAGTGGGCCTGTATATAGGGCTACAGATACTCACTGTGCTGTTTGGTGACATGGTGAGTACCACACTCAACATGGACCAGAGGAAGCAAAGAAAAGAGTTGTCTCAGGAGCTTAGAAAGAAAATTATAGACAAGCATGTTAAAGGTAAAGGTTATAAGACCATCTCCAAGCAGCTTGATGTTCCTGTGACTACAGTTGCACATATTATTTAGAAATTTAAGATCCATGGGACTGTAGCCAACCTCCCTGGACGTGGCCGCAGGAGGAAAATTGATGACAAATCAAAGAGAAGGATAATACGAATGGTAACATAAGAGCCCAGAAAAACTTCTAAAGAGATTAAAGGTGAACTTCAAGCTCAAGGAACATCAGTGTCAGTTCACACCATCCGTCGTTGTTTGAGTCAAAGTGGACTTCATGGGAGATGACCAAGGAGGACACCATTGTTGAAAACAAATCATAAAAAAGCCAGACTGGAATTTGCCAAGATACATGTTGACAAGCCACAAAGCTTCTGGGAGAATGTCCTATGGACAGATGAGACAAAATCAAAATTTTTGGCAAGGCACATCAGCTGTATTTTCACAGATGGAAAAATGAAGCATATCTTGAAAAGAACACTGTCCCTACTGTGAAACATGGAGGAGGCTCTGTTATGTTCTGGGGCTGCTTTTCTGCATCTGGCACAGGGTATCTTGAATCTGTGCAGGGTACAATGAAATCTCAAGACTATCAAGGGATTCTAGAGAGAAATGTGTTGCCCAGTGTCAGAAAGCTTGGTCTCAGTCGCAGGTCATGGGTCTTGCAACAGGATAATGATCCAAAACACACAGCTAAAAACACCCAAGAATGGCTAAGAGGAAAACATTGGACTATTCTGAAGTGGCCTTCTATGAGCCCTGACCTAAATCCTATTAAGCATCTCTGGAAGGAGCTGAAACATGCCATCTGGAAAAGGCACCCTTCAAACCCGAGAGAACTGGAGCAGCTTGCTCAAATGGAGTGGACCAAAATACCTGTTGAGAGGTGCAGAAGTCTCATTAACAGTTACAGGAATCGTTTGATTGCAGTGATTGCCTCAAAAGGTTGTACAAAAAAAAATATTAAGTTAAGGGTACCATCATTTCTGTCCAGGCCTGTTTCATAAGTTTTCTTTTTTTAAAAATTCTGTTGAAGCATGGTTGAAAAGCAATGACTGACGTTCATTTGTTCATTTTCATAGAATTTTTATATATTATTACTTTTGTCAGATCCACATTATTTCTGTGACCATTGTGGGTTTTTCTTTCATTAAACGAGGGGTACCAACAATTTTGTCCACGTATGTATTAAACGCCTTCTTCTCTACGGTGTTTACACAAGAAAATCCGATGGCCAGCAACATGATTAGGGGTAATGTTAACTCTCAATTAAATGTCAACTGTTTAACCCAGGAGGAAGTGCAGCGCTGCCTTCAAAACACTAAAATAGAGAAATCGCCAGGTCCAGATGGCATACACACCCGAGTTCTGAGGGAATTATGCATGGTGTAAGTATGTGAGCCAGAGGGCGCTGTTGAGCGACCCAGGCCAGGCCAGAAAAGGGCCTCAGCCACGCCTTTGGGTGGTGGCATGCAACTCCAGAGGGGCTGGAGCATCCTGCAGGAAGGAGTGGACCAGCGAGGACGGAGAGATAGGCTCTGTCCCACAGGGCTGGCATCCACAGAGGACTGTTGCTAGAGCTGAGTAACAGTCAGGACAGTTAGGGGCTCAAGGAGTGAGTTAGGCCCTAACTGTGGCATAGGTTTGTTTGTTGTTTTGCTGTGTTGCAGTTAAGCTGAATAAAGCCGCTTTTATTTTACGCTTGGACCGTCTGTAAGCTATCTTTCCGGCGCTCAGTACCATGAACCACCGCTGTCCGGACCAGGAGAAGCCGCCATTTTGAGCTTAATTCCCCCAAATTATCACATATGGTGGAGACTGCGCGCATAAAGAGATCCACGCAGTCCTGGAAGACAAGTGATTGGTGACTGCAGTACTGCTAAGTGTGCATTGTGGCCTACAGCTGGAAGAAATCTGTGATTTCAACTGAGAAGCCCAGAATGGGGTGAGTGAATTGCAACATAGCAAAAGTGTGTGCAAAAAAAAAACCTGGTGAAAGTAAAACTCTGGATGAGGAATCCAGGGAATGGACTTTGTGTATACTGTGGTACAGAAGTCTGTGAAGTGTTTGCTGATGGCAAGAAAGTATGCACTGTGTATAGAAGATGGATATTGCAAACAGTCTATGTGAAAGGCTATGGTGCCATGTTGATGTTTTCTGTGGAAGACAGAAGAAAATGCTGGTTGTTGTAGTGCCACATAAACAGTCTATGTAAAAGGCTATGGTGCCATGTTGGTGTTTTCTGTGGAAGACAGAAGAAAATGCTGGTGGTTGTAGTGCCACATAAGTTAACTGTGTGAATACAGGTGACTGCTGAAGATAGCAAGAAGTTGCTGCTGGTGAACCCAAGATTGTTGTGGAATATTGTGTAATCTTGTTAGTTAACCATGGGCAAGAAAAAGAGAATTTCAGCTTGTAAAAAAGCAGAGAAGTTATGCACAGGTTTATTAGTGCAGCAGACTGAATGCAGAGAGACACAAAACCCGGAACAGATCATGTGGCATGCAAGTAAAGATAAAGGGTTGCATGATGGTGACTCAATTTTTCTAAAGCACCTCTTTTCTATGATGGAATATGTCCCTGCTGAGTGTGTGTCTCATAATGGAGTGCATGAACGCGCCAAAGATGAAAATGTTATGGTGCAGCAGCTTCAAGATGAGAATAAAACCATCAGGTTCATGTATGAGAATGAAATATCTGATTGGAAATGGCAACTTTTGGTGTCAGAAAGAGAGAACCTTAAGTTGAAGAATGAGCTTGACTCTATGAAGAGGTTATATCCTAGTCATTGTGAAAATCTGGTACTGGGTTTGCCTGGAATGGACTGTGTCACTAAGAAGGAGTTTGCTGAAATGAAATGTGCTCTGTCTAAGGAAGTTATACAGAGTGTAGAGCAAAAGCAAGTGCTTGAGAAGCAATTGCAGGATTTAAAGGAGCAGCATGTTCAAGACTCCATTGCCAAAGAGAGTGTCATTGAAAAATTAAGAGATGACCTTGAAACTGCTAAACGTGAGAGAAGTGAATTTTTGCAGAGTCAATCAGAATGTCAAAGTCAGGATGTGTGAAAAACTTTCGGTTGCCTTATCTGACAAAGAAGATTAAATTGCCGAGCTGAGGAAGTATGTGTCTGACCGAGAGAGCGATTTAGAATCTGTGGTGCAGACATTGCAGTCAGAGCAAAACTTGCATCAGGTTCGCCTAAATGGTGAAATCCACGAATGGCGAAGTAAAGCTGGAGTTCTGGAACAAAGAGAAAGTGAACTCAAAGCTAGAATATGTAGCCTGGAGAGGGCGCTGTCAGGATCTTGTGAAGATAATGAGAAGTTGTCTGTTTTGGTGCAAAATAAAGACAAAGATTTGATGGAAATGTCGTCTGTCCATGCTCAGAGAGTGCAAGCCTTACAGGAGAGTCATAAAAAAGTAGAGACTCAACTTCAAGTGATGCAACTAAAAGTCACAGAAGGGGACAGGTTTCAAGCAGAACTACAGGCTCAGGCGACTGATATGAAGAAAAAAATGGAAGATAGTATTGGGTCCTTGGACTCTGTTGAAGAACTAAACGAAAGGTTGCAAAAGGAGCTAGAAGCTACAAATCAACGGTTTGAGAAGGTTGCTGCTTATGACAAACTTGAGAAGACGAAAAATTAGACTGCAGCAGGAACTAGAAGATGTAGGTGTAGACCTTGATCATCAACGTCGGATGATGTCAAATTTGGAAAGGAAGCAGAAAAAGTTTGATCAGCTGCTTGGTGAAGAGAAGACTCTTTCTGCTAGATATGCAGAAGAACGTGACCGTGCTGAAGCAGAGGCCCTTGAATTGAAAGCCGAGTTAAAGAGGCTCAACAAGCAACTGTGCACTGAAATGGAGAATTTGGTTAGCTCCAAGGATGAAGTTGAGAAAAACCTGGAATCTGTGCAGATATTGTATGAGAACAAAGCTAATGCTTATGACAAGCTGGAAAAGGCCAAGAGAGAATTGGACCTCCAGATAGAAGGCATGAAGAATCAGTTTGAGGGAAACCTGTCTAATTTGTCTGCTGAGATTATAGATCTAAAAATGCTTGTTGCTAAACTAAAGGTGCAAGTGAACCAGCAGGAGGAAGTTGCACGCATCAAGAAACAGCTGGAGGTTCAGATGGATCAAGTGAAGCGCGAGTCAGAAATAAAGTTGGAAGAGCACACTATTCAGATTGAACAGTTAAAAACCGAAGTGGAATCTAAAAGAGAAGAATTGGATCGATTGCAGCAGTCTCTATCCAATACTGAACAGTCGGCATCTGCCCTATCTTCAAAGCTGTCAGCACTAGAAGCTGAGAAGGATTCGCTACAGAACCTGTTAACCTCTAAAGAATCAGAGCTGCAAGGTGCACTAGTAAAGACTGAGATGGAAGCGGCACAGAAAAATGTCGCAGTGAAGAAAGTTCTGGAGCTGGAATCAGAGATTTGTGCGCTACAGAAGGCGTTAGAATTGGGAACAGCTGCCAGCATAGAGGCAGAGAAAGGAGAATCATTAAGTCAGACAGACATGAGTGACCTGTCCAATGATGTTGATACTAATGATCAGATTATGATGAAACCATGTGAGATGGTAAATAAGGTGAAGGGTCACCAAAAGTGTGGAACAAGAGTCCATGAGAAGACTGACCACGCATATGTTGTCCCAACAGCTAAAGTGTCTGAAGCCATTGTGGATAACAGTGTTGCTGTGCCTGTCTCTAGCCAAATGTCTAGTGGGCAAACGGTGAATAATGACTCCATGTTGTCTGTGAAGGGGGAGTCAGGAAGTAAGAGATGGTTACATGTCACCAATGATGTGACAGTTGTTAAAGACATGCCAGAAAATGTAGTTCAGCGTGAGCTATTTTGTGAGGGTGTACGGTATGGCCCTCGTGTAGAAGGAGAAGATATTGCAGTACAGAGATTGCTTATCTCAAACAAAGAGGAGAGCAAGCAGCCTATGTCTCCTAAACTTCTAAGCCTTGATGGTGATGGCAAAATTTGCTTTGAGATGAAGGTTACGGAAAAAGTTCCCGTGATACAGTTATACTCTAAAGACATTGATGTGCATGAAATACGTGTTACTTGGTCTCTGAGTTCCTGTGGATTCATGATAGGTGAAGATGAAGATTTTTACGGCTCTTCACTAAAGGGATCAAAGTCATGCAATGGGATGGCTGAAGAATATCGTGAAAAATGTGATGAAAATGATGTGATACCCTGTGTGGTGAATTGTGAAGGTGATGGAGTAAAACTTGTCTTTGCACAGAATAGCCAGGATCTTGGCGTAGCGTCGAAAGTGATGAGAAGACGGAAAACTCGATGGAGCGGAATTTGGAAGAAAAAACCGCCAGATTGTGACTACTGGAGAGACACTGGACAGGCCTACTTGGTTGAAGAGGGACTTCGTCATAGGATGTCTCGTCCCATTGTAGTTCACTCCATGAGTAGTGAGCTGAGGGGGAGGGTATGTAAGTATGTGAGCCAGAGGGCGCTGTTGAGCGACCCAGGCCAGGCCAGAAAAGGCCCTCAGCCACGCCTTTGGGTGGTGGCACGCAACTCCAGAGGGGCTGGAGCATCCTGCAGGAAGGAGTGGACCAGCGAGGACGGAGAGATAGGCTCTGTCCCACAGGGCTGGCATCCACAGAGGACTTTTGCTAGAGCTGAGTAACAGTCAGGACAGTTAGGGGCTCAAGGAGTGAGTTAGGCCCTAACTGTGGCATAGGTTTGTTTGTTGTTTTGCTGTGTTGCAGTTAAGCTGAATAAAGCCGCTTTTATTTTACGCTTGGACCGTCTGAAAGCTATCTTTCCGGCGCCCAGTACCATGAACCACCACTGTCCGGACCAGGAGAAGCCGCCATTTTGAGCTTAATTCCCCCAAATTATCACAATGGTGATAGACAGACCCTTATATCTAATATTTAATGATTCAGTAATGACTGGGTCTGTTCCACAGGATTGGCGCATAGCAAATATGGTGCCAATTTTCAAAAAGGGGTCTAAAAGTGAGCCTGGAAACTATAGGCCAGTAAGTTTGACTTCTGTGGTGGGTAAGATATTTGAGGGCTTTCTAAGAGATGCTATCCTGGAGTACCTCAACGTAAATAATCTTATAACACCTAATCAGCATGGGTTTATGAGGAATTGGTCCTGTCAGACTAATCTGATCAGCTTCTATGAAGAGGTAAGTTCAAGAGTGGACATGGGTAATGCAGTGGATATGGTGTATCTGGACTTTTCAAAGGCTTTTGACACTGTACCACATAAAAGGTTGGTATGCAAAATGAGAATGTTGGGACTGGGGGAAAACATATGCATTCGGGTTCACAACTGGCTCACTGATAGGAAACAGAGTGTACTTGTTAATGGTAAATATTCAGACTGGGTCACAGTCACCAGTGGGGTGCCACAGGGGTCAGTATTGGGTCCTCTCCTGTTTAATATCTTTATTAATGACCTGGTAGAGGGTTTACAAAGCTGGGTGTCCATATTTGCAGATGATACTAAACTTTGTAAGGTACTCAAAAATTAGGAGGATAGTAGAATATTACAAGGGGATCTAAGGAAGCTGGAAGCATGGCAGAGACTTGGCAAATGAAGTTTAATGTTGACCAATGTAAGGTTATGCATTTTGGTCGACAAAATAAAATGTATGATTATGTACTTAATAGTAAATTACTGGGTAAGTTTGCCATTGAAAAAGACTAGGGGATTTTTGTGGACAGTAAGCTTACCTTTAGTGACCAGTGCCAGGCAGCTGCTGCCAAGGCAAATAAAATTGTGGGATTCATCAAAAGAGGTATAGATTCTCATGACAAGAACATAGTTATGCCTCTATACAAATCACTGTTACGGCCACACTTAGACTATTGCGCACAATTTTGGGCCCCAGTATACAAGATTGTGAGCCCTATATGGGACAGTGACTGTCAATGTCTGTAAAGCGCTGCGGAATATGATGGCGCTATATAAGTAACCATAATAAATAAATAAATAAACAAGAAAGACATAACAGAACTAGAAAGAGTGCAAAGAAGGGCAACCAAAATTATTAGGGGAATGGATGGATTGGAGTACAATGATAGATTAACAAACATGGGGTTATTCAGTTTAGAGAAAAGATGTCTACAGGGAGATCTATTCACAATGTACAAATACATGAAGGGACAGCACAAATAACTTTCTAATGATCTTTTTATTACTAGGCCAGTGACAGTGACAAGGGGACATCCTCTACATCTGGAGGAGAGAAAGTTTCACCAGCAACATAGAAGGAGATTTTTTACAGTAAGAACAGCGATGCTATGGAACTCACTGTCCCAGGATGTGGTGATGGTGGATTCATTGAACAAGTTCAAAGAGGGCCTGGATGCCTTTCTAAAACAGAACAGTATTATGGGTTATGGGTTCTAGATTTTAAGGGCACGTTGATCCAGGGTTTTATACTGATTACCAGATTGGAGTTCCACATTCGGGCCTTGTCTTCAGGTAACCAGATCCCTGTCAGGACTCCCTGTGACGCCATCCCCAGTATACCGGCTGGGAGAGACATGAGAGGAGGAGTAGTGGTGGATTATTTTGTGGAGCCTGTAACATCCCTGGGCATCGTCCTAGAACCAAGGCTGGGGGGAATTGGACATTGTACTACTACCCCCATTCAGAAGCTGCCATTACCTGTTTCCAGTTGTTTCAATAAAAACTGTTTCTCTGGTTCAACTGCACTGCTGACTCCTGAGTCGTGCCTGCTATAACATCAGGGCCCTTCTGACTTCCATCACAACGGTTCAGAGAGGAGAGTTTCCCTCTCCAACTGGAAGTGCCCCGGGAGAAAGAACTACTACCACTACCATCCGGTAGTGCTGCAGGACCCCCCTCGACTTTGTCCGGAGCAGGAGTGGGGCTGGAGTGGTTGGTGAGTGTGCTTGGCCTAGTAGGTGGCACATCCTCAGCTACTACAACTCCCATCCTCTGGTCTCCTCCATCTGGGTTGCAGCACACCTACCACACTTCATCCTGTTCATTCCCATCTTTTGATCCAGTCACAGAAGTATCCCAGCTTCTTGCTTTTTCATGCCCTACTATCTGCATTATTGATAATTTCCCCTCATACCTTCTCCAGTCTCTGTCCCCAGCAGTCACCACTTACCTTAGCTCTGTTGGCCACACAGACACTGATCTCTCTTGTCTCTCTCACTTTCAGTGTATCATTTGCAGGCTCTGTCACTTCCTCTCTTCCCCTTGTGGTTGGGGTTCCCAAGATTGAAAGGGGCCCCCAGGATTGACTTATTGTCTGGGTGCACATGATGGCACTGTCCCCTGGGGGAATATTTAATTAATATTTAATTATTTATTAATTTGGTTTAAAGTTTTTTAATTGATTTAATTGGTATAGTCCAATTTCTTCCTCCCCCTTATTTCTGAGGTAATTTATTTATAGTGGTGCTTACCGTGGAGGTAAAGCTGAGGTCAGCTGATTGGCCTAACAGCAAGAGTTACAGCTGATTGGCCAGCTGATTTCAACGGCGGGAAATTTGAACTATAAATACTTGCCAGCTGACAAGATCCGGTGCAGTTGACAGAAGACAGCTGGAGGAAGTCAGCGCCTGCCCGCCCTATCTATTTCTTTATGTTATTGTATTGTTGCGGAGTTTTTGTTAGTTGGGGTGTTAGTCTCCCAGCTATTGCTGGGAGGACTGGAATTTTAAAGTTTTTGATCTATTTGTGATGTTTTACAGTTTTATAATTTATTTATTTATTTATTGATGATTTATTTATTAATTTGTTTATTTCCTGTTGGTAACCCCACATTAAAAACACCGCGGCCTATTATTTCCAATAAGCAGGGTGTTTGTGTTTTATTTATTATTATTGGTTTAATATAGTTGGTTATTTCCCCTTGTGGGTCATGTGCCACCATGATCTTTATGCTGATGACACCCAACTATATACCTCTTTTCATGTCATCACCACTGTATCTTTGCTGTCTCTAATATTATGTCTTCCCTCCATTTGAAATTGAATCTTGCAAAGACTGAACTACGGCTGTTTACACCATCTAACTGTCCTAACCCTCACATTTCCATTTCAGTCTGTGGTCTTACTTTAACACCAAAGTAGCATGTCTGCTGCCTTGGGGCTATGCAGGGCCGGCGTTAGGTGGGGGCAAACTGGGCAATTGCCAAGGGTCCCGTCCCCAAAGGGGTTCCTGGGATCCGGAACCTGATGATTCCGGATCCCGGAGTCAGGCCCGGCCGTATCAATAGCAGAAAGGGACCCAGTGTCATGTGCCGCAGGGCTCCTTTCCGAGGTGAGTAAAAAATAACAAACATTTTTACTCACCTATCATAGATGTCCGACATCATCTTCTGGCGTTCCGGACGTCACCGCTGAGGCCTGGCCATCACGTGGGGTGTGCTAACAGCGTGCCTCACGTCACCACTGAGGCCTGTGATTGGGCTTCAGCGGTGACGTCCAAAACGTGTGACGTCTGCCGCAAGCAAGAGGAAGCCAGCGCTGACGGGTATAGCGGAGGAGCGCGAGGAGGCCCATTAGAGGTAAGGCAAGGTAAGTATAACTGTTTGTTATTTTCCCTCACCTCCCCCGGGCCTTCGATTATTATACTCTGGGGTCTGAAGAGACCCCATAGTATAATATAATAATAGCACTAAGGGAGTCTGTAGTGCCACTGTGGAGCATTATACTGGGGGGCCCCTCTGGATAGCATATTATACTGTGTGGGGCCACTGGGGAGCATTATACTGGGGGGCCCCTCTGGATAGCATATTATACTGTGTGGGGCCACTGTGGAGCATTAAGCTATCCAGAGGCCCCCCCCAGTATAATGCTCCACAGTGACCCCACACAGTATAATATGCTATCCAGAGGGCCCCTTCCCCAGTATAATGCTCCACAGTGGCCCAAAACAGTATAATATGCTCTCCAGAGGGCCCCCCCAGTATAATGCTCCAAAGTGGCCTCACAGAATATAACATGCTCTCCAGAGCCCCCCACATTATAATGCTCCACAGAGGCCCCACAGAATATAACATGCTCATCAGAGGGCCTCCTCCCCCAATATAATGCTCCACAGTGGCCCCACACAGTATAATATGCTATCCAGAGGGGCCCCCCCAGTATATTATACTGTGTAGGGCCACTGTGGAGCATTATATTGGGGGAGGAGGCCCTCTGGAGAGCATGTTATATTCTGTGGGGCCTCTGTGGAGCATTATAATGTGGGGGGGCTCTGGAGAGCATGTTATATTCTGTGAGGCCACTTTGGAGCATTATACTGGGGGGTGCTCTGGAGAGCATATTATACTGTTTTGGGACACTGTGGAGCATTATAGTGGGGGAACCTCTCAGGGCAGTATATTATACTGTGTGGAGGCCATTCTGGAGCATGTTATACTGTGTGGGGTCACTGTGGAGCATTATTCTGGGGGGGGCACCTGCAGAGCATATTATATTGCGCGGCGCCACTGTGGGGCATTTTTCAGGGGGGAACTAGGGTGCCCTCTGGGGAGCATATTATACTGCATGGGGCCTACTGTGGAGCATTATACTGGGGGACGCTCTGGGGAGCATAATATATTACGGGGGGCACTGTGGAGCATTATACTAGGGGGGCCATCTGGGGAGCATATTATACTATGGGCCACTGTGGAGCTTTATACTGGGGGGAAGGGACAGTGTGAGGAGCCTGTTATGTGTGGGGCCACTGTGGAGTGTATTATATTGTGTGGGGCTTCTCAGGAGCATATTATACTCTGTGGGGCCATTGTAGAGCATTATACTGGAGGGAATGTGGGGAGTATATTATACTGCGGGGGACCACTGTGGAGCATTATACTGGGGGAACCCCTCTGGGGAGTATATTATACTGTGTGGAAGCCATTGTGGAGCATGTTATACTGTGTTAGGCCACTCTGGAGCATTACACCGGGGGGGTGCATATTATACTGTATGGAGCATATTATATTGTGTGGGGCTGCTGGGGAGCATATTGTACTGTCTGGGGCCACTAAGGGATAGTATACTGTGTGGGCAACTGTGGAGTATTATACTGTGTGGATCCTTATATGTGGGGCCACTATGGGGGGCTCAGGGGAGCGTTTTATACTGTGTGGGCCCACTGTGGAGCATTACATACCATGTGGGAAAACTGTGGAGCGCTCAGGGGAGTATTTTATACTGTGGAGCATTATATATCATGTGGAGCATTATACCATGTGGGCTAAAAATTCCTGCTGGCAGCCCTGTGTGCTATGTCTGCATCACAGCTCCCTCACTATAATCTTGCACATACGTGTAGTGCTCCATGGCCATGTCATTCTACATACAGTACTGTGCATGAACCGGCCATGGAGTTATTGGGGCCTGCACAGTACTATAGGTGCTGACTATACTGGGAACATATTCAGTAATGCCAGCTAGCAAGCTGTGCCTTGCGAAAGTATTCGGCCCCCTTGAACTTTTCAACCTTTTGCCACATTACTGGATGAACTGCAGAGATCTACAGCTGAGGTGGGAGAGTCTGTCCAGAGTACAACAATCAGTCGTACACTGCACAAATCTGGCCTTTATGGAAGAGTGGCAAGAAGAAAGCCATTTCTCAAAGATATCCATAAAAAGTCTCGTTTAAAGTTTGCCACAAGCCACCTGGGAGACACACCAAACATGTGGAAGAAGGTGCTCTGGTCAGATGGAACCAAAACCGAACTTTTTGTTCACAATGCAAAACGATATGTTTGGCGTAAAAGCAACACAGCTCATCACCCTGAACACACCATCCCCACTGTCAAACATGGTGGTGGCAGCATCATGGTTTGGGCCTGCTTTTCTTCAGCAGGGACAGGGAAGATGGTTAAAATTGATGGAAAGATGGATGGAGCCAAATATAGGACCATTCTGGAAGAAAACCTGTTGGAGTCTGCAAAAGACCTGAGACTGGGACGGAGATTTATCTTCCAACAAGACAATGATCCCAAACATAAAGCAAAATCTACAATGGAATGGTTCACAAATAAAGGTATCCAGGTGTTAGAATGGCCAAGTCAAAGTCCAGACCTGAATCCAATCGAGAATCTGTGGAGAGCGCTGAAAACTGCTGTTCACAAACGCTCTCCATCCAACCTCACTGAGCTCGAGCTGTTTTCCAAGGAAGAATGGGCAAGAATTTCAGTCTCTCGATGTGCAAAACTGATAGAGACATACCGCTAGCGACTTGCAGCTGTAATCGCAGCAAAAGGTGGCGCTACAAAGTATTAACTTAAGGGGGCCGTATAAATAATATTGCACTCCCCACTTTTCAGTTTTTTATTTTTTACAAAAGTTTAAAATAACCAATAAATTTCGTTCCATTTCACAATTGTGTCCCACTTGTTGATTCTTCACCAAAAAATTAAAATTTTATATTTGAAGCCTGAAAGGTGGCAAAAGGTTGAAAAGTTCAAGGGGGCCGAATACTTTCGCAAGGCACTGTATGTAAGACTTCAGTGAAGGAGCCGTAGTGTAGGCTATTAGCAGGAAGCTGTTTAGTGGGGCCCTTCAGTCCGACACTGTATAATGGAGAACTATTACATATAAGGGTGGGTTACTATATATAATTGGGAAAATTAAATATGAAGGGGCTATTAAAAGGGGAACTATTATTTATAAGACGGGCTATTATTTATAAGGGGGAAACTATTTATAAGAGGCCTATAAATAGGGGGGAACTATTATATATAAGGCATTCATTATAAGAGGGAGGTATTATTTAGAAGAGGGGAACTGTTTATAAGGGTGGTATAATTGTTAAGGGGGCTATTAGTGATAATGGGGACTATTCTATATCAGGGTAACTATTATTTATGAGAGGGCTATTATTAATAAGGGAGCCGTATTATTTTTACAGGGTGACTGTTACTGATAAGGGGGAATATTACTGATAAAGTACTATTTATCATTTATAAGGGCGCTATTACTGATAAAAGTGTAATATTATTTATAAGCAAGGACTATTATTTATAAGGAGGCGCTATAATAACTGATGACTGGGTGCAAAAATCTATTAGGCGGTACAAAGGTGCTCATTTGAATTGTGTGTGGTAAAATGGGGCTTGTTATTACTTTTTTGTTGTCAGAAAGGAGGTGTTATTATAGGGGTTGTCACTGGAAGACGATGGTGTTGTTTGCATATCAGCATTTGGGGCCCCACTTTTAATTTTGCCCAGGGCCCCACTTTGTCTAAAACCAGCCCTGGGGATATGTTTGACTCAGAGCTTTCCTTAACACCCCCATATCTAATCACCTGCACCTCAAAAACATCTCCAGAATCCACCCTTTCTTCCCATAAAAACATCAAAAACTCTTATTGTCGCCCTGATTCACTCTAGACTTGACTACTGTAACTCTCTACTAATTGGTCTTCACCTCACTAAATTCTCCCCTTTACAATCTATTCTGAATGCAGCAGTTAGGTTCATCTATCAGTGTAAACGCTACACAAATAACTCTGGTCCGTAGCAGTCAATGCACTGGCTGGCTATTCACTATAGAATACAATACCGTGCCTTGTGAAACTATTCGCCCCCTTGAACTTTTCAACCTTTTGCCACATTTCAGGCTTCAAACATAAGGATATAAAATTTAAATTTTTTGTTGAAGAATCAACAACAAGTGGGACACAATTGTGAAGTGGAACGAAATTTATTGGTTATTTTAAACTTTTGTACAAAATAAAAAACTGAAAAGTGGGGTGTGCAATATTATTTGGCCCCTTTACTTTCAGTGCAGCAAACTCACTCCAGAAGTTCAGTGAGGATCTCTGAATGATCCAATGTTGTCCTAAATGACTGATGATGATAAATATAATCCACCTGTGTGTAATCAAGTCTCCGTATAAATGCACCTGCTCTGTGATAGCCTCAGGGTTCTGTTTAAAGCGCAGAGAGCATCATGAAGACCAAGGAACACACCAGGCAGGTCCGTGATACTGTTGTGGAGAAGTTTAAAGCCGGATTTGGATACAAAAAGATTTCCCAAACTTTAAATATCCCAAGGAGCACTTGCAAGCGATCATATTGAAATGGAAGGAGTATCAGACCACTACAAATCTACCGAGACCCAGCTGTCCCTCTAAATTTTCATCTCAAACAAGGAGAAGACTGATCAGAGATGCAGCCAAGAGGCCCATGATCACTCTGGATGAACTGCAGAGATCTACAGCTGAGGTGGGAGAGTCTGTCCATAGGACAACAATCAGTCGTATACTGCACAAATCTGGACTTTATGGAAGAGTAGCAAGAAGAAAGCCATTTCTCAAAGATATCCATAAAAAGTCCATAGCGCTGTCAGCTTTCTAGCGGTATGTAAAACCGCATGTGCCTGAGGACATGAAAGGTCCTCTTTAAGTGCTCGGCCATTGACAAGAGACACCATTGCCTTTGCTTACAATGCTATAGTAAATGAGAAACCTGGACTGCTGCCAAATTGAACGGTATCATCCTTAGTGACAAATGGCCTCTTCTGTGAAATCATGCGCCTGGGATCACTGTTGAGACCTGTGATTGGGTCTCAGGAGTGACAATGGGAACACTAAACATCATGACATCACAGAAGAGCGCCAGACACAAACTCTGGTGCTCTTCTGTGATGTCACGCAACTGGAGGAGGAAGACACAGATGCACCGAAGCCTAAAGAGATTGGGAAGGTGAATATAAATGTTTTTTATTTTTTGGCCAACCCTAAAAGTGATACAAGAGACACAATATGTTCAGGACAGCTTGTAGCTACATGTGTTGCCTCTCGATGTAGTGCTTCCAACTGGCATTTTTGAGCAGGGTAATGCTCACCCATACACTGCAAGGGTTTCCCAAAAATTTCTAAATCATATTGCAACATTTGGCCTGCTCACATGCCAGACCTATTTCCAATCAAGCATTTATGGAGCTTCGGCAGTCTATGGGTTTGTAGGATCGGCAGGCCCAGCTACAGTATCTGGGGGCAAATGTGCAGCAGCATACCATATGGAACTTGTATGACTCCTTGCAAAACCATATCTCATCATCGTATCCAGATTCACCCATTTCTAAGACTGCGCTTTTTCTCAATTGTTACCTCTGGCATTTTCTGTTTTGGGGGTCCTGTCAATAGCCTGCTCATTAGTTCTAGTCTTCAGCTAGGGCTTTCTAACATTTGTGAGTGCAGAACACATGTGCAGTGTGGACAACAGCAGACCTCAAGATGCTCAAAATGATTGGTTACTCACTGGGGCCACCACATTTAAACAGCATGTACTGGGGTGGCAGGATATTGCAATGGATGGGGACCGACCCTGTCTTAGGTGCCCACTGAGAGATTCACCTGGTCACCTGTGGGCCAGTCCATGCCTGCTAGCCGACTTTTTGTTCTGTTTTGCACTAAAGATAATTAAATTGGCTATATTTCGAGCCATTGCCCTTCTGCCAAATACATTTGAAACTAATCAGACACCTTCCTGTTGATACAAACTGCCTTCTGTACCAAACACCAAGAAATGGGCAACATTGCAGACCATAGAACCAGTGGTCAGCCAAGGAAACAGCAGATGAGTCCATCATGGTTACTTCCCTTCAAAATCAGAAGATGTTCGGCAGTGCTCTCAGCTTAGAACTGGCAGAAACCAGTGGGACCTAGGTACCATCGAGTGGCGTAAATACCGGGGTAGCAGCGGTAGTGGCTGCCACAGGGCCCGAGACATTAGGGGGCCCGGCGGGCCCCTGATGTTTTTTTTTTTTTTAATAGGTCATTACCTGCTGGAGTAACACCAGCAGGTAATGGGCCCTATTTACTTACTGATCCCCGATCCTGCTCACGGCGCCTGCGCTTCCCATTCTGTGGAAGCGGAGGTGGCTGTGAGCAGGATCGGGGATCAGTAAGTAAGGCCCTGAGCCCCCAAAAACTGCTATCATTATACTTTGGGGTCTTTTCAGACCCCAGAGTATAATGATCGGAGGCCCAGGGGAGGTGAGGGAACATAAAAAACAATGTTACTTATCTCTCCTGCGTTCCAGCAGGCTTTGGGCCTTCTTGGTGACATCCCAAACGTCACGTGGGCCAGGCCGACGTTATTATGCATTGCGACGCTGGACTGGCTCACGTGGCGTCTGGACCAACATTGAAGAAGGCCGAAAGTAGCGGGAAATGCGGCGTAGCCAGGGAGAGGTAAGTAACATTGTTTTTTATGTTTGTATCCTCCCCTGGGTCTCCGATCATTATACTCTGGGGTCTGAAAATGGGTTGTTCACAATGGGGCATAATACTATGTGAAGGGGCCACTATGGGGCATAATACTGTGTGCAGGGGCCACTATGGGGCATACATAGTGTGCAGGAACCACTATGGGGCATAATAGTGTGTGTAGGGGCCACTATGGGGCAAAATAGTGTGTGCAGAAATGCGGTTTGTGCGGGGAAGAGGTTGCCCGGGGGAAGGGGGCCCATGTCAAATGTTCGCCATGGGGCCCAGCCATTCTTAGTTTTGCCACTGCGCCAATCTACATAGAAGTTTAACCAGAAATGGCCTTCATGGAAGAACTGCAGCCATATCCTTGATGTGGAAACAGCGCCAAGTGACTCAGCTATGCATGAAAACACAGGAACTGAGTTACAGAAAAATGGTAGAGGGTGCTCTGAAATTTAAAATATTTGGCTGTCCACACAAGAGGTGTACATTTTTTGGTCATTAAGGTAGGGTTCACATTACCGTTAGGATTCCGTTATGAAGGTGTCCGTTAAAAAAAAAAAAAATAACAGACACCTACAATAATGAACACAAATGGATAGTAACATGCTTATGTTTCCGTTTTTTTTAATGGATCCATTAAACCCAATCCATTAAAAATACACGAAAACGGACAGGAAACCATCCGTTTGTGAGCGTTTGTGTCCGTTAATTTTCAGTCCGTTTTTTTTTTTTTTTGTTTATTTGTTGCCATAACACCTAATGATGATAGAGAGAATATAGCCAACTTTGGAGAGGAGAGTATTGTTTCCGTGTTCCAGTTCAATTTGTGCTGCCGCTGTCCTTTTTGAAAATTATTCCTACATCTGTTTTCTTTGACCTAGAGGTGATCCGGCTGAGGGTGTAGTGGAGAAGGATTGCCAGGCAGAAATGGCGGCGAAGGTGATGCTTCTGGCTCCATCCCATTACATCTTCCCGCATGACAATGGGAGTATATTCAAGCCTGCGACAACATCCAGAGAAGTTCCACAATTACCTGCGTATGTCTATTCCCAGCTTTGATGAACTTCAAAGCCATAGTCCCAAAAGTTATAGGAGATAAGTATCAGAAGGAACCAGATCCGAAGCTGAGGATTGCAGGGTGCCGCTTATAGCAGGACTTGCGCACAATTACACGGTGGGCATCAGGACCCAAGACCAGGCATTACCCCGCTCAGGTAATTATGTCGCACACTGTAGAGAGCTAAGCGAGGAACCGCTCCCCGCAGCTAATACTGAGGAAGCTATTACTTCCAGGAGGAGGCTTGGAGACTCTGTAGATGTGTAGTGAAGCAGGCTTATGGGAGTAGATCATAGAAAGTCAAGGGGAAGGTGAGGAGACTCCTGATGGATGTGCAGGGGCTCAGCACTCCCTTCCCCAAGACAGCATCCAGGAGCTGCACAGACCAGAGGAGTGTACTGCGTTACCGCCAGCAGACTAGTGGCCAAGGGGGAAGTGAAGAGCCTTCCTGATGGAAGTGTAAAGGCTCAGCACTCCCTCCCCCAAGGCTTGCAGTGCAAAAGTCACAGTCCTGAGGAACAATGGAGGACCAAGAGCAAGGAGGTCGAGGGGGGGCCAGACTCCCATGAAAGCACTGATGTAGTGGAGGGCCTTTGAGAGCGCTGGTCCAGCAGAGGAGGAAGGCAGGCCATTATGCAGAGAGATTCAGCCAGGAGGTTACAGGAGGAGGCAGGCCCCAAGATGGCGACCGCTGTTGTAGAGAGGCCAGTAGGCCGCAGGCTTCAGACGTCACGCTTGTGTTTGCCTGAGCAGGTTGGAACAGCTGCGAGCCACCGAGTCCGCTAGGGCTGGCAGCACCGATCTTAGCGGTGGAAGCAAGCAGGGCAGTAGCAGGCGTTCCCCTTACCGCCAGCGGTGAGTGAGGTAGGCCCTAAGATGGTGGAGCATACTGTGAGGAAGCAGGTAGGCCTCAGAAATTATTCTGCGTTGGCTGCAGCGGTTTGGGACACCCGCTGGTTCAGGTGTATGGGCCGCAGGAACAGGTAGTGCAGTGGCCAACGATGGCTACGGGCCTGATGGTATTAACTACGTCAGGCTTGTCTATGATGTGAAGCGCTGGATCCAAGATGGCGCACCCCGGGAAGCGGAGAGATACAGGTCTCAAGCCAGGCCAGCCAGCGAGAGGCTTCACAATGAGCAAATAACACCCTGGATGAGTAGACTGGAGCTCAGGGGAGAGCCCCTGGGCGTTAGGCGGAGTGTAGAGATCGAGATGGCTGGAGTAAACAATAGATGCTGGAGGCTCTCAAGAGAGCAGCTACAAAGCACGTCTAGACACTGTGCCAGCTAGCCACGCCCCCCTTGATAAATTTTTTTAAGGGATGTAATTTAACACTGAAGTAATTTGTTGGAAGCTTCCGCTGTTCTGGTACTTCAGCGGCTCAGCACATGCAACTACCTGAAAACTATTACAGCAAAATCTGCCGTCTAAATATTGCTGTCTCCCACTATGTGACCATACAGCAGTTTACACCCGTATGTGGGGCATTTCTTTAGTTGGGAGAAATTACTTAAATAATGGATGCTTTTTATCTTTTAACCCCTTGTGAAGATGAAAAATTTGGGGCTAAAGTGGCTTTCCCTTTTCCTGGCCCAATTCTGTGAAACTCCTGTAGGGTCAAAGTGCTCACTTTTGAGGATTTCCACTGTTTTGGCACCTTGGGGGCTCTTCAAAAGGGACATGGTTACTGTCCATTATAAGTCCGTTACCCATAGTCTTTAATGTTAAAAAATAACGGATGCTTCACGTCCGTCATGAAACCGTTTTTTTTTGTTTTTTTTAATGGACACAAAAGTCCTACATGTAGGATTTTTTGTCCGTGAAAAAAAACAGGACATGTGATGGATTCGGTGTATAACGGACACTAACAGTCACTAACGGACACAAGATAAAAATCCCATTGAAATGAATGGAAATTTTAACGGATTTCTGACGGTTCAGCTAGTGTCCATTGCTAAAATCTTGTAATGGACATTATCAACAGACACTACTGACAGTCACCAACGGTAGTGTGAACGCACCCTTAGTAGACCAGAATCCATCAAAAGAAGGTCTGAAAACCTTTCCAAAAGATTTACTGCTTCCCTGTAACGTGATTCAGTTTTGTATTTGAAAAATGATACAGCTCTCCAACAGACTATGAACAGGGCAGCCTACATGCATATGGTATACTAGGTTCACACTAGCGTCCATCTCTCCGTCGTTCAGGTCCGCATGGGGACCTAAAAGACGGAAAGCCTGTCGCTTAAAAAGCGGTTACCCAAGGACACCCGCAGACCTCCCCTTGCAGGACTTTTCTCTCCAATGATTTTAGGCAGAATCTGCAGTGGAGTCTCCTATGGAGACCCCAATGCAGATGTGAACCTAGCCTTAAAGGGATTCAATCATTAAAAAAAAAAGTTTTTCAACTAAAAGCACATAGGAATAGCCTTTAGAAAGGCTATTCATCTCTTACATTTATTTTGCAGGTCCGCGCCACCGTTTTTGAATTTTTCGACCTTTCTTCATTATGCACAGCTTCGTCACAGCTTCCAGCGACGCCTCTCTCTTCTTGTCCTGAAGGTCTCCTCCTCTTCTTTGCAAAGTCAGCCCTGACTGAGCGAGTATTCGGGATCGAAATCCCGCGCATGCTCAGTTGGCTCTGCCACTTCGTATTGGACAGAGCCGACTGCGCATGTTCCGTCGGCCATTTTGATTTGGTCTCTTACACGAGAGTACTGTGCCTGCGCAGTACACTTGTGTAGTTCTAAGGAGTACAGAGCAAAATGGCCGATGGAACATGCGCAGTCGGTTCTGTCCAACCCGAAGTGGCAGAGCCGACTGAGCATGTGTGGGATTTCGATCCCGAATACGCGCTCGAAGGGGGCTGACATTGCAAAGAAGAGACGGAGACCTTCAAGATGAGGAGAGAGAGGCGTTGCTGGAAGCTGTAACGAAGCTGTGCTCTGAGCACAATTAGCAAAATGAAAAAAGAACGAAAAATTCAAAAACGGCGGCGTGGACCTGCAAAATAAAGGTAAAAGATGAATAGCCTTTGTAAAGGCTATTCCTACATGCTTTTAGTTTAAAAACGTTTTTTTAAAATGATAGAATCCCTTTAATATTAAATCTGATAAAACTATATCCTGAGCCTTTTCTAAACATATCCACTAGAGGTCACCAATCTACAAACTGAAAACTGTCTGTCTGCAACCTTCTTGTTGCTGCAAAAGGCCTAGTATGATGCAAATGCACTTATGTTAGTACTTCATGTACATGGAAGACAATGGTATCATCTGTCTCCAGACTATAACCAATACTAGGGTAGGCAGTGCAAAACGTATGAGGCTAAAATTACCATCATCAGTTCTAGTGAAAATTAGACCTCGATAGTACTCTGCTGCTCATAGACTACTCATTGATAAGACTAAAACTGCATAGATACAAATGTGACATTTAACTTGTTAGATTTAATATGAAACTGATGGTGCCCAGATGTACAGTGGGGCCCCAGAGAATTTCAGACATTTCCAGGTGTTCCAAGTCAGAGCTCCCAAACATTTGTACATTATGGGCCACATTTAACCACTGGCTGACTGCCCTTTCAGTAAAAACATTTGGGCACCAGTTGTTTATGTCTGCCTGGACGTAACTACTGAAAATTGTATACCAAGATGGCCCTGCTTGCGCTCCTTGTGTTGGCACCGTCCCCTTTGACAAGCACTGTGTCTGCCTCAAGATACCTCACAGGGTGATCTGGAACACTTCAAACTGAATTGTTTCTGCACGTTAGGATGGCCCTTGCTCCCTGTGATGATGCCATCCCCTCTCCAAGCACTGCATCTTTCCTCCAGCAAGAGAGTGAACTAAGTGTGGCAATGAAAGTGAGAAACCTTACGAGCCCTCACCGGAGGGCTGGAACTGGTCTGCGGGCTTTGTGTTTGACACTGGTATAATAAAAAAAAGATCTGTCACCTGATCATTCTAGTCTTCTGGATATCGTGCTTTTTCTTTAACAAGGGTTTAATGCTGGACTCAAGGTCAACACGCCACATGCCACCTTTTCTTCAGTAAATGCTTTACTGAATTTAAAGTTTTCCAATTCTCATCTTGTCAGAAGATTCTTCAGAAATTTGAAATAAATAAGGCTAGCATTAAGCACCTGTGACATGGCATTAGTTCTGAACAATATTACTTCTCCCTTTGAAATTTGTTTTAACTAGGGAAAACTTTAACTTCAACTCTTATCTAAAAAAAAAAAAAAAAAAAAAACTTAAGGAACTTAGGTAGATTGCATTTACATTGGGATGATGCCCCCCTTCATCCCTAAAATTCCTTCTAATCAGAATGTCATTCAGGAGATCCTTCTGCCTATTTTCCAAATATGCAGAATGAGGAAGAAGGTTTTCATTAGCTAGACATCAGAGAGGCATTTTGCACTGATCTTGAAATAGTCAGAGATCTTAGAACTTCTGTAAGACTGGTCCTTCATATCTTTCGAGCCAGGAAAGAGTGGCCAGCCAGAAGTGCTTCCCTTGTCAGATGAATCAGTGCTACATCCTTGAAGATATGTCTGGTATTCATGCTCACACCACCCATTGCACTGAAATTTACCGGGCTAAATTGGTGTAAGTTGCTTTCTTGTCTTCAGCAAGAAAATTTGTGAATTATTGTAAACTGAATATTGCAAAGGGGCATTTGTCCTTCAGAACAGGAGATTTCAACGTGGCAACGAATTCTATTCACTCCCCTTATTCAGTTTCTTAAGTCACTGTGCTGTTGCTAAGGCTAATGAGGAAGTATATTGCAAAAAGGCATTTGGTCTTCAGAAAGTTAAAATTTTGGGGGCGTGGCCTAGCGGCGCATGGAGTCAGACGCATATCTCCGGAGCTCCACAGTCCACCGGTCTTCTAAGCGGCACACAGCAGCTTAAACTCACCCTGCCTCGCTGATTCTACTCACGAATCCTCCTGGTGTCATCCTGCCCACGATGGTTCGGGCAAGAAGAAGAAAAGCCCACTAAAGTTGACAAAGTTCTTTCCTGCGGCTATGTCTGAGTCTTTCCAAAATGGCGCCTACATCTCATCCTCCACAGCACAGAGGGCCTTGCCAGCCATCATGGAAAAGGCCACAGGGAGTAACTTACTAGACAACTCTGAGGCGCTTACCCTGCTGCATCCTCAGTTAGTGGTCCAGCCTCCCCGACCTCAGCAGACTCCCCTCCAGGTCCAACCCTGCTAACTTCTGTATTAACGCCAGTGAGGGTACCATCCATCATAGCTCCCAACTGTCCTGTATCTGGCGGGACAGTCCCGATTTTACACTGCTGTCCTGCGGTCCCGCATAGCTTACAGTTTGTCCCACTATGCCCCTGAAGTGTTTTGCTATTAACAAACTTTATTAGGGTAGGGTAAAGGCTAAATGGTATATGCTAAATCCTAGTGGCTAAAGGACCTTTGATGATGTCATGAACATGTGATCCGACTCTTGTATGGGCAGGGCTATTCTGGATACTGCGGGACAGAACGTGATGTTACGCAGAAAGCTGGGAACAGAGAGTGATAGAAGATAGGTAGGAGAGAAGAGAGCATGTGTGAGCAAGAGGGGGGAACTGGGGGCAGATGTAGTGGGCAGTTAAACTGAAGGCAGATGAAGGGGGCAATTAAACTGGGGACAGATGAATAGGCAATTAAACTGAAGGCAGATTAAGGGTGCAATTAAACTGGTGGCAAATAAAGGGGGCAATTAAACTGGTGGCAAATTAAGGGGGACATTAAGCTGGTGGCAGATAAAGGGGGACATTAAATTGGTGGTAGATGGAGGGGGCAATTAAACTGGGGGAAGATGAGGGGGGCATTAAGCTGGTGACATGAAGGGGGGACATTAAATTGGTGGCAGATAAATGGGTTCATGAAGATGGTGGCAGATAAAGGGGACATTAAACTGGGGGCAGATGAAGGGGCATTAAGCTGGTGGCAGATGAAGGGGGACATTAAGTTGGTGACAGATTAAGGGGGACATTAAACTGGGGGCAGATGAAAGCGGCCAGTTTAATGTCCCCCTCCAACTACCCCCACTATTTAATGTCACCCTCCAGCTGACCCATAGTTTAATGTCCCCCTCCAACTAACCCCACTGTTTAATGTCACCCTCCAGCTGCCCCATAGTTTAATGTCCCCCTCCAGCTGCCCCAGTTTAATGTCCCCCTCTAGTTTCTGCCAGTTTAAACTGGGGCACGAGGAGAGGGACTTAATATTGTGGGACAATTGGAGGGGACCATTATAATGTGGGGGCATATAATGTTAGGGTGACTGTGAGCATTATTCTGTGTGGGGGCACATGGAAAAATAGATGAGAATGGGTGGAGTCAACGTAGAAGTGGGTGCCATATTTTGTCCCTCTTTCTGTCCTTTGAAAGTTGGGAGGTATGCTTCCATGCCTATTACACCTTGCTTTTTCAGATTCCCACCTCAATCCTCCCCGGGCCTAGAAATCGGTGACTCCTCCACACCTATCTCAGAGGCAGCTATGAAGGCTTTATTTGCTGACTTTAAACTGGCCATTCAATCTGAGCTAAAATTCCTAGTTGGGACTCTGCAGTCTGAACTACATTCTCTGGGGGACTGTACCTCACACTTAGAGAACAAGATGGCGGAATTAACTGCAGCGCATAATGACTTGGTTGATGTTTCTAATGACATGGAGGAGGAGGTGGAGGCCATAAAATTGAAAATGGCTGACATGAAGGACCGATCTCGCCACAGCAATGTGCGGTTTAGAGGGATCCCGGAATCAGTGAAAAGTGAGGAGATTGTGTCTTTCCTGACCGACTACTTTGACCTAGTTCTGCCTGATGCTACCTCACTGGACTTGCTTATTGACAGAGCTCTCAGATTGCCTAAACCCAAAAATTTGCCAGTGGAAGATCCTCGTGATATTATTGCGAGAATATACTTTTATCACACAAAAGACAAAATAATGGTGGCGGCAAGGAATCCTCCTGACATACCAGAAAGCTTCAAAGAGATCGCCCTGTTTGCAGATCTATCAGCAGCTACTATGGCCCGCAGGCGGACATTTGCAGCGATTACAAGAGTCTTGCATGATAATGGGATTCAGTACAAGTGGGGCTTTCCGGTTCGCCTACTCATCTCCTACAACAGTTCCAAGGTGGTTGCCAGCAGTCCTGAAGCAGATCTCAAGTTGTTTCAAGAATGGAACTTGAAAATTACATCACACAGCATTTCATCAGGAAAGAGTCCTTCATCTCCTACTGTAGCGGAGGAATGGGCAGTCGTGCAGAAGGGGAAGAAGCATCCTAGGCGTCCTAAGGAGTGATCCTCCCTTTGTATCTTTATCCTTCTACCCTTGAAATATATTTATAGTGGGGTGTTTGGGGGGCACCTGGGCCTTTGCCTGGGTGGTCCTCCTAAACGCCCACCCCCCCATCTCTGGTGTGTTTTTCGGCTATGCATTGGGTGGGGTATTATGAGTATTGACCGGTCTGGCACGTTCTGGGTACCCTAACATCAGAATTTTACCCCCAGATCTCTGGGAGTGCTCATCTGTGATACATCTCTTGTGTCATATTGTTTTTTACTTATGTTCATACTTTACTGTTTTGCTTTATGTTCATCTAGTAGACTCCTGTCTGACTACTAATAATGCAAGATGGCTCCATTGTTCCAGGTGGTACTCGGTATTGCACTCCACATTTCCTGATGACATCCCGGCCCTCATGGCCAACTGGATTGGTAGCTATGGGATTTAAGGTACTATCTTTAAATGTTAAGGGCCTAAACTCTCCATATAAAAGAGCGGCGTTGTGCAAGGAGACGAGGACGTCCAACTCTGAAATTATTTGTCTCCAGGAGATGCATCTAAACCGAGAGGATGCTCCTCGACTTCTCCACAAGCGATACCCAGCTCAAGTTTTCTCAAATGCATTCGTAAAAAATTTGGAGTAGCAATACTTGTCAGAGACACCTTAGCCTTTTCCATCGACCAAGAGATTACTGATGATGAGGGGAGATATGTCATCTTGGTGTGTCACATTAATAATGTCCAGTATACCCTAGTTTCAGTATATGCCCCTAACAAGAGGCAATTGCACTTTACTGGGAGATTTTAATAAGATACTCTGGCCCTCAATGGATTCCACTGCTCCACAGATGATGTCGGAACCTACGCCTATAGTCAATATTTTACAGTACCACCAGCTTTTTGATGTGTGGAGACATCAGCATCCCTCCGAACTAGATTATACTTTTTACTCGAATCCAAACCAGGTATATACCAGGATTGATTATGTTCTGGTGGACAGGTCCATTCTTCAGAGGGTTAGCTCATCCAATATCGCATCCTGACATGGTCTGATCATGCACCGGTCTCCATTGTGGTACAGGAACAATATTCTTCTCGCCCTGATTCAGTTTGGAGACTTAATATCTTACAGCACCCTAAATATGCCACAGCCACTTCTTCAGCTTTATCAGAATATTTTAAATTTAATGATAACAAACAGGTGAGTGACACTACCTTATGGTGTGCCCACAAGGTTTCCATGAGAGGCCACTTCATTCAGCAAACTTCCAGTGCTAAAAAGCAGAGACTAACACAGAAACAGGCCATACTCACCCAATTAGAATCCCTACACAGACTTAATAAAGTCTCACCGTGCCCTGATAGGTCTAAACAAATTTTTATCCTGTATGCTCAGTTGCACGACCTCAATGTATATAAATACAACCTTGTTCTGCAAGTTAATGTACTATTGGCAGGGTCACAAACCTAGTGCAGCCCTAGCCAGGAGACTGAAATCCCATATGGCCAAAAGCCGCATTCTCTCTATTTTAAACGAGTCAAGAAGAAAGATGGTGGACCCCAAGAACATAGTGGATGTATTAGCACAGTACTACTCGAAATTGTATAATTTACAATCTGACTCCTCTACCCCTCAGCCTACTCTGACTGCTATTGCCGCTTACCTGGACTCCATCTCCCTTCCTTCTATCTCGGACACCCAAAAAACCTCCATCCTTTCCCCCTTTTCTCAGGATGAGGTATTACAGGCTATAAAATCACTGAAAATGCATAAGTCCCCTGGACCTGAAGGATTAACGAACGAGTATTATAAAAGTAACCAACTCCTTTTGACTCCCTATCTTACTCGTTTGTTTAATTATATTGCTGTATCTGGGTCCCCTCCACGAGAAATGTTGGAAGCACTGGTGACTACGCTTCCCAAACCAGGGGAAACCCCCGATACCCCACCTAACTTTCGTCCCATCTCCCTCTTGAAAACAGACTTGAAATTGTATGCCAAAGTCCTAACCAGGAGACTTATGGATATTTTACCTACCATTATCCATAAGGATCAGGTAGGCTTCATAAAGGGGAGACAAACCTTGGATGGCACAAGACACTTTATTAATCTTGTAAACATAGTCCACAGACCTAGCTCCTAGCTTTGGGTGCGGAGAAGGCGTTCGACTGTGTCCATTGGGGATATTTGCAAGCAGTGTTGCAAAAGTTTGGCTTTCCCCCCTCTATTCGATTTGCTATTATGGCACTGTACACTGTTCCTTCAGCTAGAGTCTATTCTGCAGGAGTTTTATCTACCCCCTTCTATATTACTAATGGAACCCGTCAGGGATGCCCCTTGTCCCCCTTGATTTTTGCATTGACTATGGAACCCTTTGCCCAAAGCGTTAGGTCCTCTTCCAATCTTTGGAGCATTGAGGTGAGTGCAACTGAGCATCGCATAGGGCTGTTTGCAGACGTTATTATTATGTCATTGTCAAAGCCCGAACAATCACTTACTACTGTGATGACCCTTATAAATGACTTTCATAATGTAAGTTTCTACAAAGTAAATACCTCAAATTCCCTGAATCTAAACATTCCCCTTCCTACACAACATCTTCAGCAATCCTTTCCCTTTCCTTGGGCGACAGGCGCAATACCCTATTTAGGCATACAACTGACTTACCCATCTTCACAACTCTGTAGAACTAATTACTCGAAACTCATATTGACCATTCAAAAGGATATTACCTCTTACTCCAAAGTCCAGATTTCATGGCTAGGCAGGCTCTCTGCAGCAAAAATGTTTCTTGTTCCGAAGATCTTATATTACTTTAGGAACCTCCCCATCACAATTTCCAAACATTTTATTATTACCCTTCAACGCTTCTTAATGCGCTTTATATGGGGACATAAAAGAGCCAGAATTTCAACATCAGTACTGCTTCTCCCCAAATCCAAAGGAGGGTTAGACTGTCCTAATTTACTGCATTACTACTACGCATCTATTTTGGATAATTTAAAAGCTTGGTGGCATATGTCTGAGGGGAAGCACTGGGTAGACATAGAGAGATACTGTTCAGGATTGCCCTCCCTTACGCTACTATTATGGCATTTCATAATACAATCCGGGTTACACTGCCCACAATGCAAGCAGCGGTGGAGTTGTGGAAACTATGCCCTACTGGACTTAATGTCCTCCAAGCTAACCTAGCATCCGCCCCCTTGGAAATCCTTCCTTCCTTTATACTAGACCTGGATATCCAGAAATGGGTTAAAGGAGCGTTACTAGTTCTGGGTCATTATATCAGGATAAAGTTTTACATTCCTTCACCCATATTTGTGACCAATTCCAAATTCCTAAACACGACTTCTATAAATACTTGCAAATCCGTCACTTTTTGAAACAGGTCATCTACTCTAATGATCCTCCTAACTCTCCATTTGCCCTGTACTTTTATAACTCTTCTAGACAGACTAAAGGTATTTCTTTTGCTTATAAGGCCATTAGGGATCACTTGTGCTCAATACAACTTAGCTTTTGGTCTAAATGGGAGTTCGATCTCAGTCAGACATTCACCGATGCTCAGTGGACTGAGGTATTCTCTTTACCTTCGAGGGTATCTCATTGTATTGATCATCTGGAGTCATCCAGAAAATGAATGTATAGATGGTACTATACCCCAGCTAGACTAGCAATTATCTTTCCCACAGCTTCCAAAACCTGCTGGAGATAAAATGTGGACACTGGTTCCCTTCTACATATATGGTGGTCATGTCCTCGACTTAAGCAACTATGGAACCAAATTTATAACCTACTGCATACCATAATTCAGTATCCGTTTCCTTGGGGACTGCATGTACAGTCATGACCAAAAGTTTTGAGAATGATACAAATATTAATTTTTACAAAGTCTACTGCTTCAGTTTTCTAATGGCAATTTGCATATACTCCAGAATGTTATAAAGAGTGATCAGCTTAACAGCAATTACTTGCAAAGTCAATATTTGCCTAGAAAATGAACTTTATCCCCCAAAACACATTTCAACATCATTGCAGCCCTGCCTTAAAAGGACCACCTACCATCGTTTCAGTGATTGCTCCATTAACACAGGTGTGGGTGTTGATGAGGACAGGGCTGGAGATCAATCTGTCATGATTAAGTAAGAATGACACCACTGGACACTTTAAAAGGAGGCTGGTGCTTGCCATCATTGTTTCTCTTCTGTTAACCATGGTTATCTCTAAAGAAACACGTGCAGTCATCATTGCACTGCACAAAAATGGCCTAACTGGGAAGAGTATTGCAGCTAGAAAGATTGCACCTCAGTCAACAATCTATCGCATCATCAAGAACTTCAAGGAGAGAGGTTCCATTGGTGCCAAAAAGGCTCCAGGGCGCCCAAGAAAGACCAGCAAGCGGCAGGACCGTCTCTTAAAAGTGTTTCAGCTGCAGGATCGGGCTACCAGCAGTGCAGAGCTTGCTGAGGAATGGCAGCAGGCAGATGTGAGTGCATCTGCACGCACTGTGAGGCGGAGACTCTTGGAGCAAGGCCTGGTCTCAAGGAGGGCAGCAAAGAAGCCACTTCTCTCCAGAAAAAACATCAGGGACAGACTGATATTCTGCAAAAGGTACAGGGAGTGGACTGCTGAGGACTGGGGTAAAGTCATTTTCTCTGATGAATCCCCTTTTCGATTGTTTGGAACATCTGGAAAACAGCTTATTCGGAGAAGAAGAGGTGAGCGCTACCACCAGTCTTGTCTCATGCCAACTGTAAAGCATCCTGAAACCATTCATGTGTGGGGTTGCTTCTCAGCCAAGGGAATCGGCTCTCTCACAGTCTTGCCTAAAAACACAGCCATGAATAAAGAATGGTACCAGAATGTCCTCCAAGAGCAACTTCTCCCAACCGTCCAAGAGCAGTTTGGCGCTCAACAATGCCTTTTCCAGCATGATGGAGCACCTTGCCATAAAGCAAAGGTGATAACTAAATGGCTCAGGGAACAAAACATAGAGATTTTGGGTCCATGGCCTGGAAACTCCCCAGATCTTAATCCCATTGAGAACTTGTGGTCAATCATCAAGAGACGGGTGGACAAACAAAAACCAACAAATTCAGACAAAATTAAAGCATTGATTCTGCAAGAATGGACTGCTATCAGTCAGGATTTGGTCCAGAAGTTGATTGAGAGCATGCCAGGGAGAATTGCAGAGGTCCTGAAGAAGAAGGGTCAACACTGCAAATATTGACTTGCTGCATTAGCTCATTCTAACTGTCAATATAAGCTTCTGTTACTCATAATATGAATGCAATTATATTTCTGTATGTGATAAAAACATCTGACAAACACACATAAAAACCAGAGGGCAGCAGATCATGTGAAAATATAATATTTGTGTCATTCTCAAAACTTTTGGCCATGACTGTAGCTCTGCTTTCATTGGATATTGATATGCTACCTCTTGATAATCAATGTATTATTTTCCATGTACTGACCGTCACTAGATCTAAGATTGCCCACTTATGGAAAAGCCCGGACCTGAAATAACTAGAGCAGTCACATTTAATTGTACTATGGAACATTTGCTATCATGTATATTGGGCAACGCTCAGGCCTTTAAGAATTTGTGGGGCAAATGGGTAATATGATCAGGCTATGAGTGCTGATTCTGTGTTAGTACTTATCAGGTCTACTGGAACCGCACTATTAACTGCTGTTTATCTATCTGATTAACGTCCAATGGAATCTCGCCTGCATTGTTCTTGAATTGTGCTTTTATTGTCTACTGGATCACTGTTTTGTTATTTTCAATTGTTGTTTATGTATCACATGTTATCCTGTGTCCCTCCACCCCGCTTCTACCTCCTTTCCCCAAACTGCCCTTCTTCCCTCCTCCCCCCTCCTCTTCTTCAACCTCCCCCCATACCAGCCCACCACAAGCTCGCTCACCGCTCCCCCTTTTCCTTCCTCTCCCCTCCCTCTCCTCATTTCTTTTACTGCAATTTGATATATCGTGATTTATAACAAATTTGCACTGCATCTTGTATAGAAAGTTAAAATTTACTTACTGAAATTTTCTCTTTCCCTGAGTCAGAAGGCAGAACATGAAGGGCGAAAATGTATCCACTTCCCAGCTAGGACAGAAGAAAAACAGTTAATTATCATAAATCACAGCTGGTCCGTACACACACACCTCACACTATAAAATGCTCCAGAGACAATGATCACACTGTGTAGTAATGCAGCAATAAACTTTAATGAGGGAGGAATATTGTAAGTAAATTTGAACTTTACTCAACATCCTCAGGCAGCATATGAAGGGACAGCAAAGCATTACAAACAAGGGTGGGTATTAAATATTAGTCACAGTACTATAGTATTGTATTGTACTACACATTAGTATTGCAGTACTCTTCTGGAGAGGACACTTCTACCTCAGCCGAGGCCTCCAAATGATAATGTTTGAAAAAGATGTCCGCAGAGGACAAGGTTGCAGCTTGATCCATCATGACATGTCTTTTCTGGCCAAATAATAGACAATGACCTTATAGAATGGGCTCTCAAATCAGATGAAACTGGCAAATTTTCATACGCAAAAGAAATGGTATCACAAATCCAATGACTCAGAGAAGCTTTGGATGCCTTATAACCTTTACAAAGACCTTGAAATTGAAGACAAAGACTTTGACAGCCTGAGATTTGTTAAATAAACACTGGTTGGTTCATTTAACATTAATGATGGGGTGGGGAGATTTTGCAAATTCTCATCTGAAGCCCTCTTTTATTCCTGTTAACACTCAACCAGTTGTGGTAATGGAGACTCATGCAGGAAAAAAACAACAAAAAAAAAAAAAAAGAGACCCTCGTCCACTGGAGGCCTGGCGTCATTGCAGATTTTTTTTTGAAAGGTGTCTTTCGTCCCTTCCTTATGAAAGTGGTCATATGCCTTTTTTCCTATTGTAGGCCTTTTCTAAAATACCATAAAAATTGGAGCCAAAAAGTAAATTACCCTCATAATCTGCTCTTTGATCCCTAAACTCTTTTTCTAATTCAGCCTTAAGGCATTACGGGCTGAATTGGACATAGCTACTAGTCTGATGGTGTCTGCAGAGGCATCGGCTAAAATCTCTGAGTCTTCAACAAAAGTAGTAAGATATTGTTCTCTGGGAGAATCTGCATTCAGGTGAGCTTCAATCGTTGATTATACTGTTAATCTGTTTTCCCTTAGTCCTAACAGCAGCACAATATGGGGTATTTCTCCCCCTGTGTGTTGTTTAGGACAGGTGGAACTTTTAATTAGCACAAAAATGTGCTTACTAACCTGCCCTATAAGAGGGCACGAGAGACCTCCCTCACCTGTGTAAATTATAAAGTAAAAGAAACAAGATTTTAGGGAGGGAAGCCTTGTGCTGCTGTTAGGACTAAGGGAAAACAGATTAACAATATAATTAACGATTCCCTTACGTCCTACAGCAGCACAATATGGGGATATAGCAAGTAATTCCCCTAGGGAGGGTTTCCTCGCCTTACAACCTCAAGAACTGTCTGGCCAAAGGAAGTCGCCTCGGAACTGCGGACATCCAAACGATAGTGTTTGACGAAAGTCAGCTGGGATGACCAAGAAGCAGCCGCACAAATTTGATCCAGTGGAAGCGAGCGATTCTCAGCCCAAGAAGTTGACACAGCCCTGGTCGAATGGGCTGTACAAAAAACTGGAGGAAGCAACCCTTGAGCAATGAAAGAAATTTTGATTTCCTCCTTAATCCATCTGGACAAGGAGGGTCTGGAAGCTTTAAGACCTCTGTCTTTACCATACATATTGATTAGGAGATTTTCAGCTCTCCTGAAAGATTGTGTCCGCGATAAGTAAATTCGCAGACACCTCACCACATCCAAAGTATGAAGTTTAAACTCCTCTTCTGAGGACGGATCCGGAAGGAAAACAGGCAAAGAAATCAATTGATTATAGTTATTACGTGAAGGAACCTTAGGGATAAAGCCAGGCAAAAACCTAAGGTGGACCCTATCCGAAAAAAATACAATATAAGGTTCTTTGGAGGAGAGCGCCTGTAGCTCTCCTACCCTTTTGGCAGATGTGATGGCTAACAAAAAAGTAGTTTTAAAGGCTAAAAATTTTAGCTCCGTAGCTTCCAGAGGTTCAAAAGGAGGACCACAAAGGCCTGAAAGGACCGTCGCAAGGTCCCATTGGGGAATAGGAGAAGATACCACAGGTTTCAGCCTCGCCGCTCCTTTAAGGAATCTTGCAACCAGGGAATCCTGGGACAACCGTCTGTTTAAGTGGGCGGATAAAGCCGATACCTGTACCTTTAAAGTAGCAGGGGCAAGGCCCCTGTCCAAGCCATCCTGAAGAAAATCCAAAACATCAGAAGTCAAAGGATTAGAAATATCAACGCCTCTTTTGGAGCACCACTCCAAAAAAATCTTAGCCGTCCTCTGGTAATTCCTTTTGGTGGATTCAGCTCTAGCATAGGAAAGCATCTTCAGGACGGCTTCTGACAGTCCTCTATACATTCGTAGGGACTGGTCAACCTCCAGGCTGTCAGGTTGAATCTCCTCAGATCCTGGCACTTCAGTGATCCTTGGGAAACCAGGTTCTGGGTGGGGGGAAGCCTCCAATATATCCCTCGACTCATCACCATGAGCTGGGAAAACCAAGCTCTTTTTGGCCAGAATGGAATGATGGCTATTACAGAGGCTTGGTCCTGTCTTATTTTCATCAATACTCTGGGTATCATAGGAATTGGAGGGAAAATGTATGACAGCCTGGACCTCCAAGGGATGGACAGGGCATCCACTGCCAAGGGATTGTCCTCCTGGTACAGGGAACAGAACGTCTCCACCTTGGCATTGAGTCGGGTTGCCATGAGGTCTATCTCCGGTAGACCGTATTTCAGGGTAATCTGATGAAACACTTCTGGATTGAGTGACCATTCTCCTGATACGGCACGACCCCAACTCAACCGATCCGCTACTGAGTTCAGGGAGCCCTTGATGTGAACCGCGGATAGATGGGTCAGATTTTTCTCTGCCCAGGAAAAAATCAGATCTGCCTCCCTGAGGAGGGATGATGATCTGGTGCCTCCCTGTCTGTTCACATATAATACCGTCGTCATGTTGTCCGAGCGAATCCTGACTGCTCTTCCCTTGAGAAGAGGAGAGAAATGGAGTAAGGCACGGTACACAGCTCTGAGCTCCTTCCAGATGGACAACGTCCTTCCTTCTGGAGCGCTCCAGACTCCCTTTATGGAGTTTCCATCCAGATGGGCTCCCCATCCCGTAAGGGATGCATCTGTAGTCAACAGGGTCCAACGAGGTTGGACCGTGGACCTTCCGTCCTTGAGGTGTAACCACCATCTGAGAGAAAGACGGGTCCTGGGGGAGAGTCGAATCCTCCTGTTGAGACCGGGCAGAGAGCGATCCCAAATTCCTAGGATTTCCATCTGAAGAGGACGTAGATGCCATAAGGCCCAAGGAACCGCCATGATGGAAGATGACATCAGACCTAGGATTTTCATCAATTCTGATGGACGCTCTTGGCCTCCTGAAAAGTTGCCGAATCGCTGTAATTAATTTCTCTTTCCTTGCAGTCGCCAAGGAGATTTCCAGCCGGTCTGAATCTAGGAAGTAACCAAGAAACTTCCTTTTGGTTGAGGGGACGACTTCTGACTTCTCCCAATTTATGAGCCATCCCAGGCTTTGAAGCAGGGATATGGAAATCTGTAAATGCTGGAGCAGAACAGACACTGACTGGGCTTTTATCAGCCAGTCGTCTAAATAAGGGACCACAAAGAGTCCCTGAAGCCTGAGGGCGGCTTCTATGGGAGCTACCACCTTGGTAAAGGTGTGGGGAGCCGAGGAGATCCCGAAAGGGAGGGCCGAGAACTGATAATGCTTCCTGTGGCCGGAAACTATAACCGCAGTCCTTAAGAACTTCCTGTGCGGAGGGTAAATTGGCACGTGCAAATAAGCGTCCTTCAGATCTAGGGTGACAAAAACGTCGCCCTGGAGAAGAAAAGAAGAAACTGAGCTTATGGTTTCCATGCGGAACCGTTTTTTTCTGATGAAACGGTTTAGATACCTCAGATCTATAATCATCCTCCATCTGCCTGCTGGCTTTGGAACTAGAAAAACGGGGGAATAAACCCCCAAACCTTCTTCTAGAGAAGGAACTTCTTCTAGAGCTCCTTTGCGGATATACTCTTGAATGGAGCGTTCCAAAATACCTTGCTGAGACGAGGGAAGACGGCGAGTTAAGACGAACTGATCTCGGGGAGGACAGAGAAATTCAATTGCATAACCTCGCTGAATTAACTGTAAGACCCAAGGGTCCTGAATTTTTTCCCACCAAGCGCTGAGAAAAAGGGAGAGACGACCCCCGACAGGAATTTCGGCCACAGGAAGACAGCTTCTCATGTCAGAAACTGGGCTTCCTTCTATCTTCGGTTTTGGGAAATCTCCGTCCAGAGCCTCTAGAATAATACCTAGAGCCCCTCCGGGACTGCTGACCACGTCGAGGTGAAAAACCTCTGCCGCGGCCAGGGCCAAATCTGCCCCTAAAAGATTGAGGCAAAGTCTTGCCTTTTTTATCAGCCAAGCCTTCTAAAATTTCATCCAGGCTACTGCCATAGACTCTTCCTGGCTCAAATAGTAAGGCACAAAGGTTATACTTGGAGATAAAATCAGCTCTCCAAGGTTTTAACCATAAGGGTCTCCTCGCCGCCGTGGAAAGCGCCAAGGACTTTGACACCAGCCTTAATTGATAATGGGAGGCCTCAGCTAGGAATTCTGCCGCCAAAGAAGTCGAAGTTAAGAAGGAAAGTAACTCGTCTCTGGAGACATCAGAATCGATGTCCCTCTCTAGCTGGAGCAAATCAGCCCATAGTTTGGCTGAAACTTCACATGACGCAACAGCAACAGAGGTCTGAGCAGAGGCCGCTGAGTAGGCCTTCTTGAGAGTACTCTCCATGCATCTGTCCATAGGATCCTGCAGATTTGCTCCATCCTCAGATGGTACTAGAGTGCGGCGAGATAGCTTGGCTACCGCTATATCCACCTTAGGGGGAGGACCCCACTGATCCAGTTGAGACTCTGTGATGGGGAACAAGGCCTTAAACCTACCAGTAGTTATAAAGGGTTTCTCCGGAAATTTCCACTCTGAAGACATTAACTTTCTTAATGTCTCGTCCACTTGGAAGACCCTAGGCCCTCTATAGGTGGACGTGGAGGCTTCCCCATCAACATCACGGTCTTTAGACCGGATGGACTTCAGCAGCCTATTGACTTTCTCGAGTGGGAAGAGAGATCTGCTGGTATCTTCAGCGGAGTCATCAGAAGACAAAGTTTCATCCACAATCTGAAAATCTTCGTCCGAGACCCGCAAGAGAGGATGTTTTTCAAGACGTGGTCTCTTGGCGATCTGGGAGATAGAATTCCGGATCTCCTTGAGAGAGTCCTCCATGTATTCTTTCACCCATGTAACAACCTCACGTATGGATGGCTCCTCAGAAAGGGGGCCACGACACTGGCGACAGCGGGTGAATTCATAGCCGTCAGGCAAGGGAGTCTTACAATCTAAACAGGTTAAATGTTTACACTTGGAGGATTTCTTCCTCCTAAAATCTCCATCACCAGAGCCGGAAGCAGAAGAAGACATCTAAAAAGACCACAAAAAGTCACAGACAATAACAATACCAATATTACAAACGCAACCAGAACCAGAAAGAGAGGGGTACCTTAAGGAGGTCGGTTGTCGCAAAAAATGTAGCAACAGCACACGCAATAGTCAATTAGAGTTATCTCTGAATCACAGAGGAGAATTCTACTCCTTAGCAATAGGAGAGCCAGAAAATCACAGCCCAACCGAAATGGACTATGGGACATTTTAAAGGCAACCATAAGTGGAGGCGGAGCCAAACACAAAACTAATCCACAATGAAAAAATTCATAGGAAATCATGCAGCAAGGCCAGCGATATGAATCGACCATTCATATAATATATGAAGAAGAATAAATAAATATTACTTACCTTCCTGAGATTTATAACGCCAAAAACGGGTCAAATGCCATAATGAAACATAGAGGAGCAAAAGCCTAAGTCAGAGGCTCAAACAACAAGCAGCAAAAATCAATTCTATATTTTGCCTTTAAATTTTAAATTTCCAAACTTACCGCACTTTTTCCGAGAACCCGAAGTAGGCGCGAAGGAGTCCGGCGAAATCCGTCCGCACGGGAACCTGGACACAGAGAAGGGTTCCGGCCGTCGCAAAGTCCGACGTACCCTCCGGGTAGGCCGAAGTCTACCGCCGGCCGAAGAATTACCGACAGAAGCGCTGAGAAGAAGGAACGCAGGCTGGCAACAGAAGGAAACGACCACCTCAAGGTAAGAAAAAACCCCTTAACTCTAGAGAGGTCACAAGAGACCTCCTGCACCTGTCCCACACAGGACAGAAAAAAACACAGGTGAGGGAGGTCTCTCGTACCCTCTTATAGGGCAGGTTAGTAAGCACATTTTTGTGGTAATTAAAAGTTCCACCTGTCCTAAACAACACACAGGGGGAGAAATACCCCATATTGTGCTGCTGTAGGACGTAAGGGAAACTGGTTTAGCCAGCAATGCTGGGTCTTAAACTACAGGTGGTTGATTCCCAAGTTCTTTATGGATGCAAACAAATTCAATTAATTATATATATATATCTATATATACACACAAATATAATTCTCAGCAAAAAAAATTTAAGGGAAATCCAATTGTATGTGTATGTGTAATAACTACAGATGAGCGAATTTCTCAAAAGTTCGATTCGGCACTTCCATTCGAAGTTCCAAAAAAATTTGCTTCGATCCGAATTACTTTGCGGTGAATATCACTAAAAATCACCTATTTCCTAGCTTCAGAGAGCCTGTATAGTGGTGTAGAACACTGTGCCTTGCAGTAACACGCATAAGGAGGATACTGTGGTAGTCAAACAATACTGTGAGTCTGAATGACATGCACATGAAAGGCATCGCTCTTAGAATCGATGCACACTTCACTTATTTGGACAGTTACAGGGCCAAAACTGACCATCTAACTCAATTGTGAACCCAGACTTACTGGTCTATGTTAGTGCCAGGTAGCAAGAACCGTGCAGAGACCCAACATCCTACTGTAGATTGAAAGAGCGCATTCCTTTTACACCGTCGTCAGTCGATTCCACATATACCTCTACAGAGTGGCAAGGCGAAATAATGTGGAGTTGGCAGCAGCATCATTAAACCACAGAGTGGCAAGGCAACATAATGTGGAGGTGGCAGCAGCATGAGGAGGCCATACAGTGACCCAGTGGCAGCGGCATGAGGAGAGCATACAGTGACCCAGTGGAAGCGGCATGAAGAGGCCATATAGTGACCAAGTGACAGCAACATGAGGAGGGCATACAGTGACCTAGTGGCAGCAACATGAGGAGGGCATAGAGTGACCAAGTGGCAGCGGTATGAGGAGGCCATACAGTGACCCAGTGGCAGCAACATGAGGAGGCCATACAGTGACCCAGTGGCAGCGGCATGAGGCCATACAGTGACCCAGTGGCAGCGGCATGAGGCCATACAGTGACCTGGTGGCAGCATCATGAGGAGGGCATACAGTGACCCAGTGGAAACGGCTTGAGGAGGGCATACAGTGACCCATTGGCAGCGGCATGAGGAGTACACAGAGTGACCCAGTAGAAGAGGCATGAGGAGGCCATACAGTGACTTGGTGGCAGCAGCATTAAGCGGGCATACAGTGACCCAGTGGAAGAGGCATGAGGAGGCCATTCAATAACCCAGTGACATTGTGGAGGTGTCAGCAGCCTTAGTAGGCCATACAGTGACCCAGTAGCAGAGTGAGGAGGTGGCAGCAGTTACCATGAAGCATCAGGAAATCCGGAATTGTGGAGAATCGAAAATTTCCTGAAATTCGGATCGAATTCCACTTTTGCAGAATCGATTCGCTCATCTCTAGTTGTGGGAGGCCATTCAGCTCAAGGAGGCCGTGCAGCTCAAGGAGGGTGTGCTTGGTGGTGTACGAGTGGCTGAAGTGCAATCAGAGTTTCCTTGACATTTTTAGGATGTCTTGCAGATGGGTGGAACACTTAAGGAAACACTTGACAACCAAATTGAACACGTGCGCCACGCAGGGCACTTGGCTCAGCCCTCCCTGACGCAAGGCTGACACCATGTTCTTCCCGTTGTCGGTCACCATTGTTCCGATTTTAAGTTCTCTTGGAGAAAGCCAGGATTCGATTTCTTGATTGAGGACACAGAGCAGTTCCTCCCCTGTGTGACTTCGTTCGCCCAGGCAAACGAGGTGTAGAACAGCGCGACACCGCTGTGCTGTGCACATTTGGTATACTGGAGGAGCACTGGGAATTGTTCCTGCAGTGGAGGCTGAGGAGACAGTGGAGGATGAGGCGGACATTCTTGCAGGACCAACGGCGTGAGAACGTGGAGGCAGAAGCTGTGTCACCTGTCTAAGTTGCTGGTGTGTCTGGGCAGGCACCACATTAACCCAGCGGGCCGTAAATGACATATATTGTCCTTGACCGTAGTTACAGCTCCACACGTCGGCGCTGCCATGCACTTTGGCAGACACCGACAGGCTCAAGGACTGGCCCACCTTTTCTTCTACATATTTGTGCAGGGCTGGTACTGCCTTCTTGGCAAAGAAATGACAGCTTGGGACTCTCCACCTCGGCGCAAGCCATCAGTTCTAGGAAAGGTGCAGAGTCCTCCACTTGGAAAGGGAGTGACTGCAGCACCAGCAACTTGGACAGGAGCACATTCAGCTTCTGCACTGTTGGATGATTGCACGCATACTGTTGTCTTTTAGATATAGATGCTGTGATTGATTGCTAACGCAATGACTGACTAGGAGGAGGAGGAGGAGCAGGAGCATCACGACCAGCAGTTGATGGGAAGGACACACAGCTTCCTTCAGCTGAGGTGGTGGAGCCTTGATTGCCTGAAATGGGGTGCGTGCCACTGGGTGCAGCAGCGGTTGCTGCGGCAGGCTGGACCATCACATTGGAGCCACAGCTCTCCCAGGCCACTTTATGGTGACGCTGCATATGTTGGCGCAGGGCTGTGGTGCCAACATTGGCACCCTGGCCACGCTTCACCTTCTGCCCACAGATTGAACATATGGCCATGTTCACCTCCCCCTGCGGCTTTACAAAAAACTGACACTGCAATAACTGACTGCTACCGCCACTGCCTCTGTGACTCCCTGCACCAGTTTTCCGGGCAGGTAGGCTGCTGTGAAGCGGGTGGTCTACCCCGGGCACATTTAGCTCCCGACCTCACACTGCTGCCACCCTGCTGACTCCCCCCGCTGCCTCATGCGCAAGCTGCAACCCTCTTCTCCTGATGACAATGGGGCCCCTTCGTCACCCAGCTCCCAATTACGATCGGCTACATCGTCATTCACTACTGTCTGCAGGTCACTGGTATCCTCCTCAACACCAGCTCCCATGCCACTCTCCTCATCACTACTTGCCCACTTACTGCAGGAAGCGGCGGATGTCTCCTCCACATCTTGGCTGAGCAGTAGTTGCTGACTGTCCTCTAGTACCTCCTCTTCACTGTACAGTGGATCTGAGCCCACAGCATAGAGTAATTCTCTAGCTGAGGGAACAGAAAAGAACAGTGGCTGGTTGAGGACAGGTGAGGGCACAGGGCCTGCTGCCGGGCCATGCCAACTAAGGGTTGTGTCTTACGAACCCACCGACTCTTGGCTGGGGGTGTCTGATGTGACTTCGGATGAATTGGATGACCGAGTCAACCAGTCTACAACCATTGGGTTGCTGGTCAAGACACGACCACTACTTGACACTGGAAGCTCAGGCCTCTGTAACTGACCCCTGCTGCCATGCCCCCTTACTCTGCTGCAACCTGTGCCTGCGCCAGAAACATTTAGGCTTGTGGCCCTCCCCTGTGCATGGCCTCTCGCTTCTCTGTCTGACATACTGTTCGATGAAAAAACTTAATTGTAAAGGGCAAAAAGGCCTGTTATTTTCTACTTTGAAGAGAATAGCAAATATGCCCCTTATTTCTTCACCCACTAATGAACAACAATAAAAAAAGCGTGATAAAGGCAGAGATTTGTAGCTCAGAATTATTTAATTATTGACAATACTATTTATAAATGGCCAGCAACTTTATATTGGTAACAAAATGGCGAATATGGTCCTTTTTATGTGTTTTGACACTAATAAAGACCTTTAAATAAGTGATAACCGCTAAGAATTATTGAATTATTGAATTAATATTGACAATACTGTTTTTAAATATTGCCTGCATCTTTATACTGGTAACAAAATGGCGAATATGGTCCTTTTTATGTGATTTGACACTAATAAAGACCTTTAAATAAGTGATAACTGCTAAGAATTATTGAATTTTTATTGACAATACTGTTAAAATATTGCCTGCAACTTTATACTGGTAACAAAATGGCGAATATGGTCCTTTTTATGTGTTTTGACACTAATAAACACCTTTAAATAAGTGAGAACCGCTAAGAAATTTTGAATTAATATTGACAATACTGTATTGAAAAATGGCCTGCAACTTTATACTGGTAACAAAATGGTGAATATGGTCCTTTTTATGTGTTTTGACACTAATAAACACCTTTAAATAAGTGATAACCGCTAAGAATTATTGAATTTCTATTGACAATACTGTTTTAAAATATTGCCTGCAACTTTATACTGGTAACAAAATGGCGAATATGGTCCTTTTAATGTGTTTTGACACTAATAAACTCCTTTAAATAAGTGATAACCGCTAAGAATTATTGAATTAATATTGACAATACAGTTTTTAAATATTGCCTGCAACTTTATACTGGTAACAAAATGGCGAATATGGTCCTTTTTATGTGTTTTGACACTAATAAAGACCTTTAAATAAGTGATAACTGCTAAGAATTATTGAATTTGTATTGACAATACTGTTTTAAAATATTGCCTGCAACTTTATACTGGTAACAAAATGGCGAATATGGTCCTTTTAATGTGTTTTGACACTAATAAACTCCTTTAAATAAGTGATAACCGCTAAGAATTATTGAATTTTTATTGACAATACTGTTTTAAAATATTGCCTGCAACTTTATACTGGTAACAAAATGGCGAATATGGTCCTTTTAATGTGTTTTGACACTAATAAACTCCTTTAAATAAGTGATAACCGCTAAGAATTATTGAATTATTGAATTAATATTGACAATACTGTTTTTAAATATTGCCTGCAACTTTATACTGGTAACAAAATGGCGAATATGGTCCTTTTTATGTGTTTTGACACTAATAAAGACCTTTAAATAAGTGATAACCGCTAAGAATTATTGAATTTGTATTGACAATACTGTTTTAAAATATTGCCTGCAACTTTATACTGGTAACAAAATGGCGAATATGGTCCTTTTAATGTGTTTTGACACTAATAAACTCCTTTAAATAAGTGATAACCGCTAAGAATTATTGAATTAATATTGACAATACTGTATTGAAAAATGGCCTGCAACTTTATACTGGTAACAAAATGGCGAATATGGTCCTTTTTATGTGTTTTGACACTAATAAAGACCTTTAACCCCATAACGACCTTGGACGTACTATTACGTCCTGGGCACTAGATACTTCACACACCAGGGTGTAATACTACGCCCGAGGCCGGCCGCCCGCTCACTATCTGAGTGGGCAGCATCTGAACCAGGTGTTAGCTGTAACTGACAGCTAACACCCTGCTCCATAACCTACTGTCGGAACTGAGTTCCGATCAGAGGTTTTAACCCCTTGGATGCCGCGGTCAAACATGACCGTGGCATCCAATGGGTTCCGCCATCTTGCCGCCCCCCTTGGCACCCCCTGCGGCGAGATCGGGGGTGCCGATATCTATAATCTGCAGCCCGGGGTCTGCCCAGTGACCCCAGGCTGCCTGGAGACCCCACTACCTGGTTGATCCTGCCGAGACCTCCGGAAGTCAGTGCTATGCGTCTCCATAGCGATGACTTCCTGTATAGACTGCAAGACACTTGCATGCTTGTGTCTTGCAGTCTATAGTACTGAGCCAGAGATCAAAGCATCTCTGGCTCAGGTGTCCTAATGGGACAACTGAAAAAGTAAAAAAAAAGTGAAAAAAAAAATAAAGTATGTGAAAAAAAATTAATAAAAGAATAAAGCCCCAAAAATTCCCTTTTCGTATATATAATGAATTATATAAAAAATAAACCTAAAAATTAATAAAAACAATACATATTTGGTATCGCCACGTCCGTAACAACCTGTACAATAAAACTGAAACCATATTTAACGTACACGGTGAACGCCGGGGGAAAAAAAAACGGAAAAAAAAACACCAGAAGTAATGATTTTTCGCCATCTCACCTTACAAAATATGCCATAAAAAGTGATCAAAAAGTCATATGTGCCCCAAAACTGTACCAATAAAAAGCACAGATTATTCCGCAATAAAAAAGCCCTAAACCAACTCTGTAAACTGAAAATAAAAATGCTATGCATCTGAGAAGATGGCGATGCAAAAAAAATTGATTTATGTCCCCAAATGGGTTTTTGATCTGCAAAATTAGTATCGCATAAAAAAACTGTATAAATGAGGTATCGCCGTAATCGTACCGACCCGCAGAATAAAGGTAACATGTTACTTACGCTCTATGCTGCATGGCGAAAAATTTAAAAGTTAAGTTGAGGGGTGCACTTTTCAAAATGGGGTCATTCCCTAGGGGTTTCCACTTTACTGGTACTTTAGAGGCTCTGCAAACATGACATGGCATCCAGATCTCAAACATCTGAATCTGCGCTCCAAAAGCCACATAGCGCTCCTTCCCTTCTGCGCCCTACTGTGTGCCCAAACTGCAGTTTATACCCACATGTATGACACTGGTGTACCCAGGATAATGTGCTTAATGTTATATGTGGGTATAAACTGCTGTTTGGGCACAGCCGGGCACAGAAGGGAAGGAGCGCTATTTGGTTTTTGGAGCACAGACTTGGGTGGTTTGGTTTTTGGGCACCATGACACTTTTGCAGAGCTGAAATGCCAGTACAGTGGAATCCCCTAACATGTCACCCCATTTTGGAAACTACACCCTGAAGGAATTTATCCAGGGGTACAGTGAGCATTTTTAACCCCCAAGTGTTGCTATAATTTATTATCCATAAATGAATACACAGCTGATGGTGAAAGGTGAAAATGACAATTTTTCCAGGAATACATCATTTCAGTGTGTAATATGTTGTGCCCGGCTTGTATCAGAGATGAACGCTCCAAAAGCTGTTGTGCCCGGGATCCCCGCTTAACAGTTTTTGGAGTGTGTGTCTGTGCAGACATAAGCTGGGCACAACATATCGGGCACTGAAATGTCGTACCTATGGAAAAATTTCATTTCATTAACTTTTCATTATCAGCTGCGCATTCGTTTCTGGAAATTAAGAGAATGCAACACTTAAGGGTTAATAATGCTCGCTACCCCACTTGATAAATCCCTTGAAGGGTATAGTTTCCAAAATGGGGTGACATGTCTGCGGATTCCACTTTACTGGCAATTCATGGGCTCTGCAAAAGTGGCATGGTGTCCAAAAAGCAAACTGTGCTCCAAAAACCAAAATAGCGCTCTTTCCCTTCTGTGCCTGGCTGTGCCCAAACAATAGTTAATACCCACATATGGCGTTGTTAAATATGTTGTCCTGGGTACACCAGTGTCATACATGTGGGCATAAACTGCCATTTAGGCACACAGCAGGGCGCAGATGTAAAGGAGCGCTATGTGCTTTTGGAGCGCATATTTAGATGTTTTTTGGACGCCATGTCACATTTGCAGAGACCCTAAAATTGCCCCTACAAAATGGGGGTCACGTCTTGGGGAATTCCAATTTACTGTCACCTCCAGGGCTCTGCAAAAATAACATGGCAACCAGAAAGTCCCTCTAAATCTATACTCCAAAAGCTAAAAAAACACAGTGCTCCTTCCCTTCTGAGCCCTGCTGTGTGCCCAAGCAGCAGTTTACACCCACATATTTAATTTTTTTGTCCCCTGGATAGCACACTTAATAGTTTTAGGAGTTCATGTCTCTGATGCCACAAAGTGGCCGCAACGTATTAGGCACTGAAATTGGATATTTCTTTAAAAACTTTAATTTTCACTTTGTACATTAATTTTTGGGAAGCATTTTTAGGCTCAAAATGATAATACCCCTTGATACATTCCTTGAATGGTGTAGTTTCTAAATGGGGTCACTTTTGAGAGGTTTCCATTGTATTGGTACTTTAGGGGCTCTGCAAATGCGACATGGCACTCAAAAACTATTCCAGCCACATGTGCCCTCCAAAAGCCAAATAGCGCTCTTTCCATTCTGAGCCCCACCATGTATCCAAACAGCAGATTATAATCACATATGGGGCATTCCTGTGTTCAGAAGAAATTGTGTAACAAACTGTGGGGTGTTTTTTCTTCTTTAACCACTTGCAAAAATTAAAAATATGTCGCTAAATGGACGGTTTATTGGAAAAAAGTAATTTTTCATTTTTACGTCCCAAAGTCAATAAGATCTGTGAAACAGCTGTGAGGTCAACATGCTCACTATACACCTAGATAAATTCTATGAGGGGTGTAGTTTCCAAAATGGGGTCACTTTTTGGGGGTTTGTATTGTATTGGTACTTTAGGGGCTCTGTGAATGCGACATGGCACCCAAAAACTATTCCAGCAAAATCTGTGTAATTGTGTAATGAACTTTGGGGAGCTTTTTCTCCTTTGTCCTCTTGTGAAAATGAAAAATTTGGTGCTAAATTGACGGTTTATTGGAAAAAAAGTAATTTTTAATTTTAATGTCGTAATGTTAATAAATCTGTGAATCAGCTGTAGCATCAAAATGCTCACTATACCCCTTGATATGTTCTGTGAGGGGTGTAGTTTCCAAAATGGGGTCACTTTTAGGGGGTTTCCACTGTATTGGTACTTTGGGGGCTCTGCAAATGCAACATGGTACCTGAAAACTAATCCAGCAAAATCTGCCGTCCAAAAGCAAAATAGCACTCTTTCCATTCTGAGCCCTGCCATGTACCCATACAGCAGATTACGACCACATATGGGGTATTGCGGTGTTCAGGAGCAATTGTTTTGCAAACTGTGGGGTGCTTTTTCTCCTTTAACCCCTTGTGAAAGTGAAAACTTTGGGGTGTGAGTATGTGAACCTAGAGGGCACTAGGGAGTGACCCAGGCCAGCCCTGAAAAGGCCCTCAGCCACACCTTTGGGTGGGGCGTGTAACTCCAGAAGGCTGGAGTATCCTGCAGGGAGCAGGAGATGGTGGACCAGCTAAGGACAGAGAGAGAGGCTCTGTCCCAGAAGGGATGGGGTCATGTCTTGGGGAATTCTAATTTACTGTCACCTCCAGGGCTCTGCAAAAATAACATGGCGACCAGAAAGTCCCTCTAAATCTATACTCCAAAAGCTAAAAAAACACAGTGCTCCTTCCCTTCTGAGCCCTGCTGTGTGTGCAAGCAGCAATTTACACCCACATATTTAATTTTTTTGTCCCCGGGATAGCCCACTTAATAGTTTTAGGAGTTCATGTCTCTGATGCCACAAAGTGGCCGCAACGTATTAGGCACTGAAATTGGATATTTCTTTAAAAACTTTAATTTTCACTTTGTACATTAATTTTTGGGAAGCATTTTTAGGCTCAAAATGATAATACCCCTTGATACATTCCTTGAATGGTGTAGTTTCTAAATGGGGTCACTTTTGAGAGGTTTCCATTGTATTGGTACTTTAGGGGCTCTGCAAATGCGACATGGCACTCAAAAACTATTCCAGCCACATGTGCCCTCCAAAAGCCAAATAGCGCTCTTTCCATTCTGAGCCCCACCATGTATCCAAACAGCAGATTATAATCACATATGGGGCATTCCTGTGTTCAGAAGAAATTGTGTAACAAACTGTGGGGTGTTTTTTCTTCTTTAACCACTTGCAAAAATTAAAAATATGTCGCTAAATGGACGGTTTATTGGAAAAAAGTAATTTTTCATTTTTACGTCCCAAAGTCAATAAGATCTGTGAAACAGCTGTGAGGTCAACATGCTCACTATACACCTAGATAAATTCTATGAGGGGTGTAGTTTCCAAAATGGGGTCACTTTTTGGGGGTTTGTATTGTATTGGTACTTTAGGGGCTCTGTGAATGCGACATGGCACCCAAAAACTATTCCAGCAAAATCTGTGTAATTGTGTAATGAACTTTGGGGAGCTTTTTCTCCTTTGTCCTCTTGTGAAAATGAAAAATTTGGTGCTAAATTGACGGTTTATTGGAAAAAAAAGTAATTTTTAATTTTAATGTCGTAATGTTAATAAATCTGTGAATCAGCTGTAGCATCAAAATGCTCACTATACCCCTTGATATGTTCTGTGAGGGGTGTAGTTTCCAAAATGGGGTCACTTTTAGGGGGTTTCCACTGTATTGGTACTTTGGGGGCTCTGCAAATGCAACATGGTACCTGAAAACTATTCCAGCAAAATCTGCCGTCCAAAAGCAAAATAGCGCTCTTTCCATTCTGAGCCCTGCCATGTACCCATACAGCAGATTACGACCACATATGGGTATTGCCGTGTTCAGGAGCAATTGTTTTGCAAACTGTGGGGTGCTTTTTCTCCTTTAACCCCTTGTAAAAGTGAAAACTTTGGGGTGTGAGTATGTGAACCTAGAGGGCGCTAGGGAGCGACCCAGGCCAGCCCTGAAAAGGCCCTCAGCCACACCTTTGGGTGGGGCATGTAACTCCAGAAGGCTGGAGTATCCTGCAGGGAGCAGGAGATGGTGGACCAGCTAAGGACAGAGAGAGAGGCTCTGTCCCAAAAGGGCTGGGGTCCACAGGGGACTGTTGCTGGAGCTGAGCAATAGTCAGGCTAGTTAGGGGCTCAAGGAGTGAGTTAGGGCCCTAACTGTGGCCTAGGTTTTTGTTGTTTTGCTATGTTGCAGTTAAGCTGAATAAAGCCAGTTTTATTTTACGCTTGGACCGTCTGAATGCTATCTTTCCGGCGCCCAGTACCACGAACCACCGCTGTCCGGACCAGGAGTCTGCCGCCATTTTGAGTCTAATTCCCCAAGTTGTCACATATGGTGCTACGGATTCGGGCATAAAGAGATCCACGCAAGTCCTGGAAGACAAGTGGTTGGTGACTGCAGTACTGCTAAGTGTGCATTGTGGCCTACAGCTGGAAGAAATCGGTGAATTCAACTGAGAAACCCAGGAAGGGGTGAGTGAATTGCAACATAGCAAAGTGTGTATAGAAACTGGTGAAAGTAAAACTCTGGAAGAGGAATCCAGGGAATGGACTTTGTGTATACTGTGGTACAGAAGTCTGTAAAGTGCTTGCTGATGGCAAGAAAGTATGCAATGTGTATAGAAGCTGAATATTGCAAACAAGTCTATGTGAAAGGCTATGGTGCTATGTTTGTGTTTTCTGTGGAAGACAGAAGAAAATGCTGGTTGTTGTAGTGCCACATAAGTTAACTGTTTGAATACATGTGACTGCAGAAGATTGCAAAAAGTTGCTGCCGGTTGAACCCAAGGTTGCTGTGGAATATTGTGTAATCTTGTTAGTAAATCATGGGCAAGAAAAAGAGAATGTCAGCTTGTAAAAAAGCAGAGAAGTTATGCACAGGTTTATTAGTGCAGCAGTCTGAATGCAGAGAGACACAAAACCCGGAACAGAGCATGTGGAATGCAAGTAAAGATAAAGGGTTGCATAATGGTGACTCAGTTTTTCTAAAGCACCTCTGTCCTATGATTGAATATGTCCCTGCTGACTGTATGTCTCATATTGGAGTGCATCAAAGCGCCAAAGATGAAAATATGGTGCAGTGGCTTCAAGATGAGAATAAAACCATCAGGTTCATGTATGAAGATGAAATATCTGATTGGAAATGGCAACTTGAGGTATCAGAAAAAGAGAACCTTAAGTTAAAGAAAGAGCTTGAGACTATAAAGAGTTCATATCCTAGTCATTGTGAAAATGTGGTACTGGGATTGCCTGGAATGGACTGTCACTAGGAAGGAGTTTGCAGAAATGAAATGTGCTCTATCTAATAAAGTTATACAGAGTGTAGAGCAAAAGCAAGTGCTTGAGAAGCAATTGCAGGATTTAAAGGAGCAGCATGTCCAAGACTCCATTGTCAAAGAGAGTGTCATTGAAAAATTAAGAGATGAGCTTGAAACTGCTAAACAAAGAGAAATGGAACTCAAAGCTAGAATTTGTAGCCTGGAGAGGGCGCTGTCAGGATCTTGTGAAGATAAAGAGAAATTGTCTGTTTTGGTGCAAAATAAAGACAAAAAATTGATGGAGATGTCGTCTGTCCATGCTCAGAAAGTGTAAACCTTACAGGAGAGTCATAAAAAAGTAGAGACTCAACTTCAAGAGCTGCAACTAAAAGTCACAGAAGGGAACAGGTTTCAAGCAGAACTGCTAGACAAGGCAAACGGTCTGCAGGTGGAATTGAATAATGTCACAGGGCTTCTTTCTCAAGCAGACAGCAAGTTTATCAAACTTTCCAAAGATTTTTCTACACTAGAATCTTAGCTTCAGGACACTCAGGAAATTTTGCAAGAAGAAACCAGTCAGAAGCTTGACCTTAGTACAAAACTAAAACAAATGGAAGATGAGAAAAATGGTTTCCTTGAGCAACTAGAGGAAGAGGAGATAGCAAAAAGAGATTTGACAAAGCAGATTTCAACACTACAGGCTCAGGCGACTGATATGAAGAAAAAAAATGGAGGATAGTATTGGGTCCTTGGACTCTGTTGAAGAACTAAAGAAAAAGTTGCAAAAGGACCTAGAAGCTACAAATCAACGGTTTGAGGAGAAGGTTGCTGCTTATGACAAACTTGAGAAGACAAAAATTAGACTGCAGCAGGAACTAGAAGATATAGGTGTAGATCTTGATCATCAACGTCGGATGGTGTTAAATTTGGAAAGGAAGTAGAAAAAGTTTGATCAGCTGCTTGGTGAAGAGAAGACTCTTTCTGCTAGATATGCAGAAGAACGTGACCGTGCTGAAGCAGAGGCCCTTGAATTGAAGGCCGAGTTATAGAGGCTCAACAAGCAACTGCGCACTGAAATGGAGGATTTGGTTAGCTCCAAGGATGAAGTTGAGAAAAACCTGGAATCTGTGCAGATATTGTATGAGAACAAAGCTAATGCTTATGACAAGCTGGAAAAGGCCAAGAGAGAATTGGACCTCCAGATAGAAGACATGAAGATTCAGTTTGAGGGAAACCTGCCTAATTTATCTGCTGAGATTGTAGATCTAAAAATGCTTGTTGCTAAACTAAAGGTGCAAGTGAACAAGCAGGAGGAAATTGCACGCATCAAGAAACAGCTGGAGTTTCAGATGGATCAAGTGAAGCGTGAGTCAGAAATAAAGTTGGAAGAGCACACTTTTCAGATTGAACAGTTAAAAACCGAAGTGGAATCTAAAAGAGAAGAATTGGATCGATTGCAGCAGTCTTTATCCAATACTGAACAGTCAGCATCTGCTCTATCTTCAAAGCTGGCAGCACTAGAAGCTGAGAGAGACTCGCTGCAGAACCTGTTAACCTCTAAAGAATCAGAGCTGCAAGGTGCACTAGTAAAAACTGAGATGGAAGCTGCTCAGAAAAATGTGGCAGTGAAGAAAGTTCTGGAGCTGGAATCAGAGATTTGTGCGCTACAGAAGGCGTTAGAATTGGTGAAAGCTGTCAGCATAGAGGCAGAGAAAGGAGAATCATTAAGTCAGACAGACATGAGTGACCTGTACACTGATGTTGATACCAATGATCAGATTATGATGAAACCACGTGATTCGGTAAAACGTCAAGTAGAGGGTATAGTTCCCCAGGAAGATGCTGCTAAGGGTGGACTTCCTGCAAAATGAGAGGAGGCCAAAGAAGGTCCAACAGAAGAAGAAATTGTGATTGGTCACACACTGCCTGTGACAGAGTGGGTCCAGCTTCAAACCAATGAGGTCCAAAGCCTAGAGGGCTGTGAGATGGTAAATAAGGTGAAGGGTCATCAAAAGTGTGGAACAAGAGTCCGTAAGAAGACTGACCACGCATATGTTATCCCAACAGCTAAAGTGTCTGAAGCCATTGTGGATAAAGTTGTTGCTGTGCCTGTCTCTAGCCAAATGTCTGGTGGACAAATGGTGAATAATGACTCCATGTTGTCTGTGAAGGGGGAGTCAGGAAGTAATACAGTCAACCCAAAAAGAAGAGAAGAGGCAGAAGTTGTTTTATTGCCTGATGCTAATAGCAACAAGAAGAGGCTGAGATACAATGTTGCTATGTCCCTAACTAATGGAAGTAACCGTGGTAGAGGTTCTAATGCAGAGACTGAGCAGCCGTCATTTGCATGCAGAAGTAAGAGATGGTTACATGTCACCAATGATGTGACAGTTGTTAAAGACATACCAGAAAATGTAGTTCAGCGTGATCTATTATGTGAGGGTTTACGGTATGGCCCTCGTGCAGAAGGAGAAGATATTGCAGTACAGAGCTTGTGTATCTCAAACAAAGAGGAGAGCAAGCAGTTTATGTCTCCTAAACTTCTAAGCTTTGATGGTGATGGCAAAGTTTGCTTTGAGATGAAGGTTACGGAAAAAGTACCCGTGAAACAATTATACTCTAAAGACATTGATATGCATGAAGTACGTGTTAGTTGGTCTCTGAGCTCTTGTGGATTCATGATAGGAGAAGATGAAGATTCTTACGGCTATTCACTAAATGAATCAAAGTCATGCAATGGGATGGCTGAAGACTATGGCGAGAAATGTGATGAAAATGATGTGATCCCCTGTATGGCGAATTGTGAAGGTGATGAAGTAAAACTTGCCTTTGCACAGAATGGCCAGGATCTTGGCGTAGCAGTTAAAGTGATGAGAAACCGGAAATGTCGAGTAACCGGAATTTGGAAGAAGAGACCGCCAGATTGGGACTTCTGGAGAGACACTGGACAGGCATGCATGGTTGAAAAGGGACTTCGTCATAGGATGTCTCGTCCCATTGTAGCTCACCCCATGGGTAGTGAGCTGAGGGGGAGGGTATGTGAGTATGTGAACCTAGAGGGCGCTAAGGATCGACCCAGGCCAGCCCTGAAAAGGCCCTCAGCCACACCTTTGGGTGGGGCGTGTAACTCCAGAAGGCTGGAGTATCCTGCAGGGAGCAGGAGATGATGGACTAGCTAAGGACAGAGAGAGAGGCTCTGTCCCAGAAGGGCTGGGGTCCACAGGGGACTGTTGCTGGAGCTGAGCAATAGTCAGGCTAGTTAGGGGCTCAAGGAGTGAGTTAGGGCCCTAACTGTGGCCTAGGTTTTTGTTGTTTTGCTATGTTGAAGTTAAGCTGAATAAAGCCAGTTTTATTTTACGCTTGGACCGTCTGAATGCTATCTTTCCGGCGCCCAGTACCACGAACCACCGCTGTCCGGACCAGGAGTCTGCCGCCATTTTGAGTCTAATTCCCCAAGTTGTCACAGGGGATAAAGTGACATTTTAGTAATTTTTCATTTATACATCCCAGTGTTAGTAAAATCTGTGAAATGGCTGTAAGGTCAAAATGCTCACTATACTCCTTGATGAATTCTGTGAGGGGTGTAGTTTCCAAAATGGGGTAACTTTTTTTGGGGTTTCCTTTGTATTGGTACTCTAGGGGCTCTGCAAATGAGACATGGCACCTGAAAACTATTTCAGCAAAATCTGCTTTTCAGACGCCCAGTGTCACTCCTTCCCTTACGTGCGCTGCCGTTCGCCACGTGGTAGGTATTTCCGTGCTCGGTAGAAATTGCATAACAAACTGTGAGATGCATTTTCTCCTTTAACCCTTTGTTAATGTGTTAATTTTAGGGCTAAATTAAGGAATTAGTGGAAAAAAATTAAATGTTTAAATTTCACCTCCATATTGTTTTAATTGCAGTGAAATGCTTAAAGGGTTAACAAACTTCCCAAATGTTGTTTTGAATTATTTGAGGGGTGCAGTTTTGAAAATGGGGTGATTTATGGGGGTTTCTAATATATAGGCCTTTATAATCCTCTTCAGAACTGAAGTGGTCCCTAAAAAATTAGTTTGCGAAATTTTCTTGTAAATCTGCAAAATCACTGTTACACTTGTAAGCCTTCTAACATACAAAATAAATTACAGGACGATTAAAAGATGATGCCGAAATATAGCAGAGATATGGTAGATAATATGTATTAATGTATTTGGATGGTATGACTATCTGTCTGAAAAGCAGAGCATTTCACATTTTGAAAATTGCGATTTTTTTTTCCCCAAATTTCCACCAAATTTCCTATTTTTTTATAAATAAATACAAAAATATTCATTAGTGTTTACCACTAACGTGAAGTACAATGTGTCACGAAAAAACATTCTCAAAATAACTTGTGTAAGTTAAGACGTCTCAAAGTTATTGCCATATAAAGTGACACATGTCAGTTTTGAAAAACGAGGCCTGGTCCTTAACGCACTTTTGGGATGGGTCCTTAAGGGGTAAAATAAGTGATAACCTCTAAGAATTATTGAATTTTTATTGACAATACTGTTTTAAAATATTACCTGCAACTTTATACTGGTAACAAAATGGCAAATATGGTCCTTTTTATGTGTTTTGACACTAAAAAAAACCTTTAAATAAGTGATAACCACTAAGAATTATTGAATTAATATTGACAATACTGTATTGAAAAATAGCCTGCAACTTTATACTGGTAACAAAATGGCGAATATGGTCCTTTTTTATGTGTTTTGACACTAAAAAAGACCTTTAAATAAGTGATAACTGCTAAGAATTATTGAATTATTGAATTTTTATTGGCAATACTGTTTTTAAATATTGCCTGCAACTTTATACTGGTAACAAAATGGCGAATATGGTCGTTATGTCTTTCCCCACGTTGAAGGCCTTTATTACAGATAAGTGCAGATATTATTGGATGATAATTCAGTTTTCTTTGGCGCAATAGTACTGAATTATGTTATACATGGCCAGGGGACTTGAACATATGTAACACATATAATATGTCTCCCCTAGTGATACACCAATTTTGGAGTATTTTGAGAGCGGATCTTGAAATAGGATCATCTTTAAGTGCAAATCCGTCCATCACATATCGTAGAGGTCCAAATGTTCGTGATAGACTGGTGCACAGTCATCTTGTACAAGTTAATCAGGAAAATTGGCTTGGGAGACAAATAAAAGATCTGGTGGGCACTTTTTGCTATGGCAACTGTACGGCTTGTGAATTTATACAAGTGAGCAAATCGTTCCGGAGTACCAGTACTCAGAGGGAGTTTCGGAATAGAAACTTCATAAATTGTAAGTCCCAGGGCCTGGTATATCTGGCCACGTGCTCCTGCGGAGCTCAGTATGTGGGGAAAACCATCCAAGAGTTCCGCAGGAGGATTCGTGACCATGTCAATAGTATTCTGAGGCATGATGATACACTGATTGCCAGACATATCTGGGACAAACATGAGGGGGTAGTTTCCCATATTAAATTTCAAGGAATTGAGTTGGTATCTCCGTCCCCCCGTGGTGGTAATTTCAAACAAAAGGTTCTACAATGTGAGGCACGGTGGACGTTTATGATGCAGACAGTAAAACCAATGGGTCTAAATGAGACCATCTCATATTCCTGCTTCATTTGATACATCCTGGGTAACACCCTCGTGTCCATAAAAAATGGGGTCTCCATTTGATATACTGTGGTTTTCTTATGATACTCCTCTTATATGGCTTATGATGTAAGAAATGTTAGATATTCATATTCCATACAGGGACTATTGCATAACACTTTTCACCTATTAATGGTTTTTGGTTTGACGTGTTAGTCCATTTAAGTTGTATTTACATCTCCTGTGTTAGTGTCTTAGCATATTATGAGTGTTCATCCTTAATTATCCGAATACATATGATCATCCTTGTTGGGGTTTTTTTTTTTTTTTCCTCAAATTAGCTTTCTGGGTTGCCTCTTTCTAACTTCATACCTTCTGGGTTTACAAATAGCTTGTTGTATTGTAGTGTCCATATTTGATTACATATCTGTTACTGTGATCCTTAATATACTTTCTGGTGAATGTTATTTTAGATTCACTGGTATATTTGTTGGTTGTTGTTTGGTTTCTCCATAGCGACCAGCATGTGAGGGGGCATTATCTAGTGATGTTTATGCCTAGATGCCCCATAATTGGCCATCGAGTTCACATGTGTTTGTTGGTGCACTTTGGTTCATTAATCTCTGTGATGCTGATGATATATGGCGCCCCTTGATTGGTGTGTCTTGATGACAGGGGGCGTTTCTTATGCTTTAAAAGGCTGGCTCTGCTACTCCTCCTTATGGCCATGCATTAGTGCTGAGGGGGAGCGGGGGGAAACTATAGCTCTCTGCTAACAGATTTTGAATGGAGTAACTTTACACCTCTGATGACGGGATAGCGGTTAGTGCTATCCTAGAAATGCGTCAGATGTTTTAAGGAGGTAGTTTGATAGTGTCCATGTGAATATTGGCACTAAATTATTCCGATTTCTCAGAAGTGGTTTTTTTTTTTTTTTTTTTTTTGTTTTGCCTAGGACTAGTCCGACAGCCATTGAACAGCACTGCAAATATTTTGCTGGGGGTCGACTTACCTATTTTGAGCAAATTTAAGTTACTATCATGCACTTCTGAGAAAGGGGGAGGGTTGTTTCATGACTAGGGGTCACATATTATATGTGTTACATACAGTGAAGTCCCCTGGCCATGCATGACTTTATTTGCTCTTAAATTCTATTATGAGAGATTATTGTGACTCATCTTTTAGATTATATTAATAAAGATAGCATTTTAGACATACTCTTTTGGGAAGTGACACTTTCTATAGGTTTTCTATTATATTTATGAGTATTGGAATAGTATATAATATATTTTTGATTTGAATTATGTTATGCCTTGTAAAAACAGTGAATAAGCCCCTTATAATAAACGCCTTTAAAAATGATTTTTTACAGACATGTGCAGATATGGCTTTGGCACAATAGTACTGAATAATGTTAGGCCTTTAAAAAAGGCTTCTTTTACAGATGCGTGCAGTTATTAGTGTATAATATTTCACTTTTTTTTTTTGCTGTACTGCACTGAAAAAGGTTTGTTGTGTTCCACCTTGATGACACAGATATGAGTAATGAGCAGCAGTATAACGGCAGTGAGTGCTGCAATGTGAATTATTCTGAAAATTCTTGCTGTAAATGAGCCTGCAACCAGCCCAAATTCTTCTCTTAATTCCTCCCTATCCTTTCCCTACAGTTCTAAGGCTCAGCCTCTTTCCCTGAACTTCTATATGTTTTCTAAGTCTTTCCCTAGCTCCTGCCGACGCCTGTCCCTACAGTAAGAGCGATGTGGAATGACTATACCTAAAATGGCAGAGGGTTTTTAAAGGGCTGTGACATCACAAGTCCTGCTGGCTGCTGATTAGCTGCATGCTTGGCATTATGGGTGATCCAGTGCTCCCAGAGTCCCTTTCCCCTTGTCCTAATATGTGCGGCAGCGATTTAAAAACAAAAATGCGATTCGATGCATTGAAGCTTAAGGAAATCTGGAATCGTGGCGAATCGAAGATTTCCTGAAATTCGGATCGAATTCCCCTTCTGCAGAATCGATTCACTCATCTCTAGTAATAACCATCTTTCCCCCACACCTTCACAGCGGCACTGACAGGAAAACACCAGAGAAACACTAAGGGGGACAGCAGCAGATACAAGGAATTAGACCTACCAGTAATAGGTTTTCCAGGAGTCCTTTATGAGAACATCACAGGAGGATGCCCCTTGACCTCTAAAAGGACAGGAAGACAGGGAAGTTTAAATGCATCCATCAACCCTTCCTCTCCAGTGTTTTTCTGATTCCCACATCTGGGTAGGTATATTCAACATATTCATGTTACTTCACATTGTTGCAGAGTGTGATTGCTGGCTGTGGCAGAGTCAAAACCAGATAGACATTTGTATACAACAGGTACAAACGTTAGTGAAACATGAATGCAGTAAGAGAAAGTCCACCTCACATGGTGAATAACAGATCTAGTACAGCACACACACTAAAAATACAGGAAGTGTATATCAACAGCATCAAAACAAACAAAATACAGAGTGTCTACAGATAAACATTTAGTAACAGCTACATCTAGTGTCATAAATGTGAACTGCAGTCAATCCAGCAAATATAGAGATGAAGCTGGCTGTTGTATACCTCCAACACACATAAATATAACATTATAAGTATAACATTATATACAAAAAATGTGTTTTTTAGGGGGGGGGGAAGGAAACTAAGGGTGCAGTCATGAAGGACTAATTACCGGTACATCTAATTCCTTCTTTCCAGGACATCCTCCTACGACAGCACCGTAGGAGCAGTACCAAATTAAAAATGCTCGGGGGTGGGGGGGGGGGCACCGGCTTTAAGCGATTCGATGAGCAAATTGAAGCTGACGAAGTGGAATTTGATCCGAATTTCAGGAAATCTTCGATTCTCATCAAATCCGGATTTCCTCACGCTTCATGGTATCAAACTGCATTTTTTCCTAAAAAGGAACTCTGGGAACACGGGATCAACCACAATGCGATGCGTGCAGCCAATCAGCAGCCAGCCAGCCCTGTGATGTCACAACCCTATAAATACCCTCCTCCATTTTAGATTCAGTCATTTTTCAGTGTACTTAGTGCAGGGAGAGATGTCAGCAGGCGCTAGGGAAAGTGGTAGAAAACACATGGAAACTCAATCGAAGTTCAGGGAAAGAGCATTAGAAGTGTAGGGAAAGGATAGGGAGGAATTTATACAAAAGCATTAAAGCAGAACAAGGTTTATTTGGAGTGTTTGCAGCCTGGGTAATAGGAACAATCCTACTACACCTTGTTGCACTGACTCTGCAGTTATCTCTTATAAATCTCTGCAGTTATCTGTCATAATGCCATTTCAAGGCATTTATTAGTGGGGAAAAATAAGGTGCTTATTCGCCGTTGTGTCTTGAAGGTAGAAAATTACAGGCCTTTTTGACGTGCAGTAGTGGCAAAAAAAAGGATTCCCCTTACGTCCAACAGCAGCACAATATGGGGTATCTCTGGTAGGACAGACGGAATTTTTAATTTACATAATTAATTAAATGATACTCCCCTATAAGAGGTCAAGGAGACCTCCCCTCACTGTGTTTTTTTCTGTCCTGTGTGTTGGACAGGTGGAGGGGAGGCTCTTTGTCCTCCCAATTTTTCCTAAGGATTTGGGGGTTAGCTACATTTTTGTAAGTTTTTTCTCCTCTTTCAGCTGTTCATCTTTTTTGGGAGCTTTTTACTCCTGAGGCTTCCTTGTTTCTCCGTGCTGCACTCTCTGTCTATGGCCATTCTGGGCTGGGTGTGCCTGCCGTTGTCTGATCTCAGGTGAGATGTTTGCAGCTGGGCAGGCTGTGTCTGTTTCTGAACTTGGAGGCTGTATTGCAGGGTTAATATAAACCTCTAAGCATCTCCTGCCTGGCTGAGCTTTTCAGTAGAGCTTATGCTTCAGGTGTTTGTGCTCAGTTTCAACTGATGACAGCGTCTCAGACACAAATTCCCCACACTTCCTTTCTGTTGCAGTTTTGGTTCTATTCCAGTCTGCCACAAAGACACACCGCACTTCCTATAGCAGTGGAATTAAAGCGAAGAGGGAGAGAAAGGTGTTTTTTAATCAAGGGAAAGTGATTTTGTCACTTCAGGTTCTGGGACCTTTTTTGCAGGTCCTGTTTTCCTGGATCCCTTTTTTTTCTGTTACACTTCTGTAGCCTTCGACCAGTAGCGCTGGATTGAGCTGCCAGACTAGTTTAGGCCATTCTCTTTAACGCTGTAGCGGTATTAAAGACACCGTTGTTAAAGGTCTCTTAAAAAGTTGTGTATATAAGTTTTATGGGTAAGTATGGTCTTCTCCCTACTTATTTAAACCTTCTTCCTAAGTTTGTCTCTTTGATAGGCTGTACATTTTTGTTTGATACTGTTCTGACTGCTTTCAGTGGCAGCGGCGACTTAATTAGGGAAAGGTCCTCTAGGCTGAAACATTTTGCTTACACAGAGTGCGCCATCCCTCTGCCTGATGGTATGATTACACTCGCTTTCGCCAATGCCGTGGGACCCCATCTGAGGATTCGTCCATTCGTGACGTAATTGTGTAAGTCAAGGAGCAGGATAGAAGTCCGGAACTTGATTTCTCAAGAAGCTTCGTACTGAGAGACATCCTCAGTCAGTTCCATCAGAAGAGGAATTTCACGTACTCAATGTAATGCACTAGCGTGATGAAGACACTTCGCTAAATCCCAGCAGGCCTCTTGGTAAGGATGCCTAGGCTGCTGAAGTCCATCTGGTCAGCGACCATGATTTTGAACTTGGGGAAGCCTCTAGTTCCACCTATAGGGGGCCAAGGGCCTTCCAAGCCGATGTGAGACTGGATAAAGCTTTGATAGGCAATCTCCAGATCTCTATACATAGTCGCTTGGAGTGTACCCTTAGGAAGGCTTAATCCTCGGCCTCTGCTCAGGCTTCTGTGGACATCGCCTCCAATCAGGTAGCGAATAAGAGAGTATCTAGCAGAAGTTTCCGTATATTCCAATGTGTCCAAGTATAACGTATGCTCCCTACCCTTCAGATGGGTAAACATTTTAGCAGAGGCCTGGAAGATATCATGGAAGGTCTTGTGATTAAAAGGATAAGTGCCTTCCGCAGTCTTTTAAAGGGAAAGCAGGACCTTCTGGCCGAGGCAGAAGTTATCAGCGCAGTCGCCTCAATCTACGTTCCAATATCAGAGGCGTGATAGATATCAGTCCAGAGGGGCTGGACATAAGTTCCCCAAGGAAGGGGAAAGAAAGAAGCCAGGCTTTGTCGTCAACTTTTCGCCTCCTGTGGCGCAAGTACTCCTGTTGGGGGATGTCTCTCCCATTTTTCCTCTCCTTCTGGCAGGAGAAGATCCAAGAACTTTGGCCTTGCAGATAAATACAGCGGGGTTATGCGGACAAATTCTTCACCTGTCACAAGACAGATTCTCACAAACCCATTCTCTTCCTGCACTGGAGCAATTTAAACTGTAAAATTCCATTTTATTTCTCATTAATGTACACTCAGCACCCCATCTTGACAGAAAACAGAAATGTAGATATTTTTGCAAATTTATTAAAAAAGAAAAACTGAAATATCACATGGTCATAAGTATTCACACCTTTAGCTGGGAAACTCATATTTAAAGAGGACCTTTCATGTCCTCATGCACATGCTGTTTTACATACCGCTAGAAAGCTGACAGAAAGCTGAATTCAGAGCACTGCCAGCTTTCCCGGTATGTGCCCTGGGGCTGGAGATATCGGCGGTGTAAGTTTCACGGTTTACTGTCAGAAAGGCGTTCCTGACAGTCTAGCAGCGCTGCGAGGAACGCCCTCCCTGACAGTTCTCGTTCATAGACTTGTACTGGGGGGCGTTCCTCACAGCCCAGCGTCATCGCCAGGCAGTAAGGAACGCCCCCTCTGACAGTACAGCACTATAGACGAGTACAGAGAGAGGGGGCGTTCCTTACAGCCCAGCAATGATGCTCAGCTGTGAGGAACACAGATCTGGCCAAGGTTACAAAAGAATTTCTGCAGCACTCAAGGCTCCTAAGAGCACAGTGGCCTCCATAATCCTTAAATGGAAGAAGTTTAGGACGACCAGAACTCTTCCTAGACCTTGCCGTCCAGCCAAACTGAGCAATCGTGGGAATAGAGCCTTGGTGAGAGAGGTAAAGAAGAACCCAAAGATCACTGTGGCTGAGCTCCAGAGATGCAATAGGGAGATGGGAGAAAGTTCCACAAAGTCAACTATCACTGCAGCCCTCCACCAGTCGGGGCTATATGGCAGAGTGGCCCGAAGGAAGCCTCTCCTCAGCGCAAGAGATATGAAAGAGTTTGCCAAAAAACACATGAAGGACTCCCAGACTATGAGAAATAAAATTCTCTGGTCTGATGAGACGAAGATTGAACTTTTTGGCATTAATTCTAAGTGGTATGTGTGGAGAAAATCAGACACTGCTCATCACCTGTCCAATACAATCCCAACAGTGAAACATGGTGGTGGCAGCATCATGCTATTGGGGTGTTTTTCAGTTGCAGGGACAGGACGACTAGTTGCAATGGAAGGAAAGATGAATGCGGCCAAGTACAGAGATATCCTGGAAGAAAACCTCTTCCAGAGTGCTCTGGACCTCAGACTGGGCTGAAGGTTCACCTTCCAACAACACAATGACCCTAAGCACACAGCTAAAATAACAAAGGAGTGGCTTCAGAACAACTCTGTGACCATTCTTGACTGGCCCAGCCAGAGCCCTGACCTCAACCCAATTGAGCATCTCTGGAGAGACCTGAAAATGGCTGTCCACCAACATTCACCATCCAACCTGATGGAACTGGAGAGGATCTGCTAGGAAGAATGGCAGAGTATCCCCAAATCCAGATTTGAAAAACTTTTTGCATCATTCCCAAGAAGACTCATGGCTGTACTAGCTCAAAAAGGTTCTTCTACTCAATACTGAGCAAAGGGTCTGAATACTTACGACCATGTGATATTTCAGTTTTTCTTTTTTAATAAATTTGCAAAAATATCTACATTTCTGTTTTTTTTCTGTCAAGATGTGGTGCTGCATGTACAGTACAGACCAAAAGTTTGGACACACCTTCTCATTCCAAGAGTTTTCTGTATTTTCATGACTATAAAATTTGTAGATTCACACTGAAGGCATCAAAACTATGAATTAACACATGTGGAATTATATACTTAACAAAAAAGTGTGAAACAACTGAAAATATGTCTTAGATTCTAGGTTCTTCAAAGTAGCCACCTTTTGCTTTAATTACTGCTTTGCACACTCTTGGCATTCTCTTAATGAGCTTCAAGAGGTAGTCACCTGAAATGGTTTTCACTTCACAGGTGTGCCCTGTCAGGTTTAATAAGTGGGATTTCTTGCCTTATAAACGGGGTTGGGACCATCAGTTGTGTTCAGAAGTCAGGTGGATACACAGCTGATAGTCCTACTGAATGGAGTGTTAGAATTTGTATTATGGCAATAAAAAAGCAGCTAAGTAAAGAAAAATGAGTGGCCATCATTACTTTAAGAAATGAAGGTCAGTCAGTCCGAAAAATTGGGAAAACTTTGAAAGTTTCCCCAAGTGCAGTGGCCAAAACCATCAAGCGCTACAAAGAAACTGGCTCACATGAGGACCGCCCCAGGAACGGAAGACCAAGAGTCACCTCTGCTGCAGAGGATAAGATCATCCGAGTCACCAGCCTCAGAAATCGCAGGTTAACGCAGCTCAGATTAGAGACCAGGTCAATGCCACACAGAGTTCTAGCAGCAGACACATCTCTACAACAACTGTAAAGAGGAGACTGTGTGCAGCAGGCCTTCATGGTAAAATAGCTGCTAGGAAACCACCGCTAAGGACAGGCAACAAGCAGAAGAGACTTGTTTGGGCCAAAGAACACAAGGAATGGACATTAGACCTGTGGAAATCTGTTCTTTGGTCTGATGAGTCCAAATTTGAGATCTTTGGTTCCAAACACCGTGTCTTTGTGCGACGCAGAAAAGGTGAACAAATGGACTCTACATGCCTGGTTCCCACCTTGAAGCATGGAGGTGGAGGTGTGATGGTGTGGGGGTGCTTTGCTGGTGACACTGTTGGGGATTTATTCAAAATTGAAGGAATACTGAACCAGCATGGTTACCACAGCATCGTGCAGCGGCATGCTATTCTATCCGGTTTGCATTTAGTTGGACCATCATTTATTTTTCAACAGGACCACAGAGTGAAGGCAAAAGGGCCAACAAGTGCTAAGCATCTCTGGGAACTCCTTCAAGACTGTTGGAAGACCATTTCAGGTGACTACCTCTTGAAGCTCATCAAGAGAATGCCAAGAGTGTGCAAAGCAGTAATCAAAGCAAAAGGTGGCTATTTTGAAGAACCTAGAATATAAGACATATTTTCAGTTGTTTCACACTTTTTTGTTAAGTATATAATTCCACATGTGGTAATTCATAGTTTTGATGCCTTCAGTGTGAATATACAATTTTTATAGTCATGAAAATACAGAAAACTCTTGTAATGAGGTGTGTCCAAACTTTTGGTCTGTACTGTACATTAATGAGAAATAAAATGAACTTTTTTGCTTTTAGCAAATGGCTGCAATGAAACAAAGAGTGAAAAATTTATAGGGGTATGAATACTTTCCGCACCCACTGTATCTGAGATTTGCTGTATCAAGTGCCGCCCACAGGTGACATTTCCAGTTTGCGGCCCTGCCCTTCGGCATTTCCTCGGCTCCCCACACCTTTACCTAGGTGATGGCCCCAGTAACAACCACACTCAGACTTCAAGGTCTGTTCATAGTGCCATATTGGACAACTGCCTAATAAAAGCCTAGTCAGAATCCATCCTGCTCTAGCACCTGCAGACAACTGTTTCTTTTTTCCAGAATCCAGGCTAATAACCAGAAGTCAGAGGTGATTCCTTCCACACGGAAGAAGGTTCAGTCTGACTCTGTCCGCCTAGAAATTTCTTTAACTCCGATAAGGAGAGAAAAGATAATCAGAGCACTTCCGATACGGTGGCTCAGTGGTTAGCACTGCAGCCTTGGGTTCATATCCTGCCAAGGACAGCATCGGCAAGGAGACTGTATTTTCTCCCCATGTTTGTGTGGGTTTCCTCCGGGGTCTCTGGATTCCTCTCACACTCCTAAGACATACTGATAGGGAATGTAGATTGTAAGTCCTATGGGACAGTGCCCTATATCTGTCAATGTCTGTGAAGGCGCTGCGGAATATGATGGTGCTATACAGGTTACTATAATAAATAATATCTTCTCAAGATGCCTCGGATGTTCATCACAACAATTATGAGAGTCCTGGCCTCATGCCAGCCTTAGCCAATTCAGTCCCTTGGACTTTATGGCATATGCGTCCCTTCCAGTCAGAAGCAGTAGGGGTCTGAAATCATAGCCCTCTGAGTCTTGAGAAGAGGATCAGACTTTCTCCCAGAACCCGTTTTTCTCTCAATTGGTGATACACCTGATAGTCAGAACCTGGTTTCCCAAGGAACTCAGAAGTGCCAGGATCTGAGGAGATTCAACCTGACAGCCTGAAAGTTGCTTAGTACCTAGTGGACTGTCAGAAGTCGTCCTGAAGACCTTTTTTCTGTGCAAGAGCAGAATCCACCAATTAAAGATACCTAAGGATAGGTAATGTCTTCAAGGAGTGGTTCTCCAGACAGGAAGTGAATAGTTTGAATCCTTCTACGAGAATGATTCAGAATTTTCTTCAGGACCGCTTGGATAAGGGCCTTTCCCCTGCCACACTGAAGGTACAGGTTTCAGCCCCATCCACCTGCTTAAGCAAAAGATTGTCTCAGAACCCCTTAATTCCCAGAATTTCTTAAGGGTGCTATGACACTTAGGTAAGTGGTTGCAGCTCCCGTTCCACTCTGGGATCTATCCACAGTTCTTTCTGGCCTTTGCGGCCCGCCATTGGAACCATTTGAGAAGGTAGATCTTAAGTTTCTGGCTTGCAAACTACCTTTTTGCTAGCTATCACCTCAGCTAAAAGAATACGAGAGTTGCAGGCTTTTTTTTCTGAAGAGCCATATATATATTTTTTTTTTTTATTAGGGTCCAGCTCAGATTTCTTCCTAGGTTTAACCCTAAGGTGCCCTCTCTCTTTACCAGTTTTCTTTCCTAGCTCCGTCCTCCAAGAAAGGGGGAAAATTTACTTACTTCTACGTACATAGTCAGTCAGAAGATTGGAAAATCCTCTTAATTTAAATTTCTTTTGCTCGGGTTAACTCCCGAGTTTATCAAAGGGCTGTGTCGGCCTCCTAGGCTGAGAGTCGGTCTTGCTTTTTGAGCAGTTTGTGCAGCCATTTTTTGTTAACACCAACTAACTTTTGTTAAACACTATCAGTTAGATGTCCGTAGTTCAGAGGCTACTGCCTTTGGACATTCATACCGTACTGTAGTGAGTGAGAACCCTCCCTAGGGGATCTACTTGCTACGTCCCCATATTGTGCTCCTATTGGTTGTAAGGGGAATCGTTGATTATGCAGATAATCTGTTTTCCCTTAGTCCGAACAGCAGCACAAGCTTTCCCCCCCTTAGGAAGCATTGTTGTTTGTTTTTTTCTTTTATTCTTTATAACTGGCACAGTGAAGGGAGTTCTCCTTGGCCTCTTATAGGGGAGTATCACTTAATTAATTCTGTAAATTAAAAATTCCGCCTGTCCAACCAGCACACAGGGGCAGAGGTACCCCATATTGTGCCTCTGTTTGGACTAAGGGAAAACAGATTAGCTACATAATCAACGATTGTTATCCATTAATCTCCGCAATTATCTGTTATAATGCCTTTTCTGAGGGTTTACTAATGGAGAAAAAGTAAGGGGCTTATTCACCATTGTGTGCTGAAGGGAGAAAATTACAGGCCTTTTTTCCCTGTACTATTTTCCTTTTCATTTACTTTTTTGATGTAACAGTATGTCAGACAGAGAAGCGACAGGCTTTGCACAGGGGAGGGGCACAGGCATAAATGTTTCTGGCGTAGGTACAGGTTGCAACAAAGCAATGGGGCATGGCAGCAGGGGTCACTTCCAGAGGCCTGAGCTCCCGGTGTCAGCTAGCGGTCGTTTCTTGACCAGCAATCCAGCGGTTCTAGAATGGTTCACTTGGTCATCCACTTCATCCCAAGTCACATCAGACACCCCCAGCCAAGAGTCAATGGGTTCGTCAGACACAACCCTTAGTTGGCATGGCACGGGAGTAGACCCTGTGCCCACACCTGTCCTCAACCTGCCTCTGTCCTTTTCTGTTCCCTCAGTCAGAGAAGTACTCTATGCTAGCTTAGATCCACTATACAGTGAGGATGAGCTACTAAAAGGTAGTCAGCAGCTACTGCCCAGCCCAGAGGAGACATCCGCCACTTTCTGCGGTAGGCGGGCAAATAGTGATGAGGAGAGTGGCGTGGGAGCGGTAAGGCTTCTGGCTCAGAGACCGTTGAGTCGGACATTAGTGACCTGCAGACCGTACTCGATGATGATGCGATTGGGAGCCGGATGACAAAGGGGCTTCATCATCATTGGGAGAATAGGGTGGCAGCTTGCGCATGAGGCAGCATCAGAGCCAGAAAGTCAGTAGCGTGGCCGGGAGTCAGTAGGGTGGCAGCAGTGGGAGGTTGGGAACCAAATGTGTCCGGGATAGAAAAACCCGCTTCGCAGGAGCCTACCTGCCCGGAAAGCAGTGGTGCAGGGGTCCAGGGAGTCAGTGGCGGTAGCAGTCAGTCAGTGTGGAGTGTTGGGTTTATAATCACCTGCTCGGCAGTGTGGCAGTTTTTTGTTGAGCCGCCGGGGGAGTTGAACATGGCCATATGTCGAATCTGTGGGCAGTAGGTGAAGCATGTCCAGGGTGCCAATGTTGGCACCACAGCCCTGCGTCAACATATGCAGGATCACCATAAAGTGACGTGGGAGAACCATGGCTCCAATGTGGTGGTCCAGTCTGCCGCAGCAACCGCTGCAGCACCCAGTTGCAGGCACCCCATTTCAGGCAGTCAAGGCTCCATCACCTCAGCCGAAGGAAGCTGAGTCCTTTCCATCTGCTGGTCCTGATGCTCCTGCTCCTCCTCCTAGTCAGTCATTGCATCAGCAATCGATCACCGAAGTGATTTTGAAGAGACAACAGTATTCGTGCACTCATCCAACGGTGCAGAAGCTGAATGTGCTCCTGTCCAAGTTGCTGGTGCTACAGTCCCTCCCTTTCCAAGTGGTGGACTCTGCACCTTTCAGAGAACTGATGGCTTGTGCCGAGCCAAGGTGGAGAGCCCCAAGATGTCATTTATTTGCCAAAAAGGCAGTACCAGCCCTGCACAAATATGTAGAAGAGAAGGTGGGCCAGTCCTTGAGCCTGTCGGTGTCTGCCAAAGTGCACAGCATCACCGATGTGTGGAGCTGTAACTACAGTCAAGGACAATATATGTCCTTTACGGCCCACTGGGTGAATGTGGTGCCTGCCCAGACACATCAGCAACTTGCCAAGGTGACGCCGTTCCGCCTCCACGTTCTCATGCTGTTGGTCCTGCAACAATGTCAGCCTCATCCTCCACTGTGTCCTCAGCCTCCACTGCAGGAACAATTCACAGTGCTCCTCCAGCATACCACATGTGCAGGGCATGGCAGTGTCACGCCGTTCTACACCTCGTTTGCCTGGGCGAATGGAGTCACACAGGGGAGGAACTGCTCCGTTTCCTTCATCAAGAAATTAAATCCTGGCTTTCTCCATGACAACTCAAAATCGGAAACATGGTGACCAACAACAGGAAGAACATGGTGTCGGCACTGCGTCAAGGAGGGCTGAGTCATGCGCCCTGCATAGCGCACGTGTTCAATCTGGTTAACAAGCGTTTCCTTAAGTCTTCCACCCATCTGCGAGACATCCTAAAAATGGCCAGGAAACTTTGCATGCACTTCAGCCACTCGTATACCACCAAGCACACCCTCCTTGAGCTGCAGTGGCAGAACTGCGTCCCCCAACATAGGCTGATATGCGATGTTTCAACCCGTTGGAATTCCACTCTCCATATGTTGGACCGACTGTAGGAACAAAGAAAGGCCATAAACAATTTCTTGATGATCAGAACGGGCAGAGGTACTCCCCTGTGTAACTTTCATATTAGCCAGTGGCAGCTCATGTGTGACCTGCCGTTTGATCATGCCCTTTGAGGAGGCCACTTTACAGTATTTGTCAGTCGCCAGGACTACGAGATGAGCGTCATTCCACTGATTCATATCTTGGAAAAGATGCTAGTAAATCTGGCTGGTCAGGGGACTGGAGACGTGCCGCCTACATCTCATGGCCACGAGCCCTGTGGGGGCTGAACTGTAGGAGGAAGAGGAGGAGGAGGACATTGGAGCACAAGCAATGTGTAGCGAAATGGGTGTTTTTTCTACACAAGTGACAGGAGAGGAGGAGCAGGAGCAGCCGGAAGAGCAAGAGGGAGATAAGGAAGACGAGGCAGATGACCCAGACATGCCGTGGCAGTATGCAGTGGAGATGGATGTAGGGAGTCCCTCACAGTTACTTGCGCAAATGGCCCGATGCATGCTCGCTTGCGTAGTGACAGCCGAATTTTCACCATTCAGCAGAGGGATGATTACTGGCTCTCCACCATGTTAGACCCTCGCTACAGGAGGGCCGGGGACAGGTGAGTATGCGTTTTTATTTATTTAATTTTACACCTCCTGCTCGCAACATGGGTTGCTCCAATTTCTGGACAACCTCTTTAAAGGATTTATCCATCTTTCTAATATTGATGGCCTGTCCTTGGGATAGGCCATCAATATTATATCTGCAGGGGTCCAACAGCCATGACTTCTGCAGATCAGCTTTACCAGGACAGTGCAGCTACAGGTAATGATAATTTCAGGAGCCAAGCTGTTCACTTGCCATAAAGGATGTAGCAGTGGGTTTAGGTAGTGCAGTGGTGCACATCGTATGGCTGTGAGCAGCATGACTCTTGACATGTTAATACTTTTAGCCGCCCTGTCTCGGTACAGCTGATCTGCAAGGGTCCTGGCGGTGGACCCCTAGAAACAATTCCACTGGTGGGCCCTAGACATCCCAGTCCGACACTGGTCGCCTTGACACTCTTTGGCCTCCTCATGCTGCTGCCAACTCCACATTATGTCGCCTTGCCACTCTGTGGCCTACTCATGCTGCTGCCAACTCCACATTATGTAGCCTAACCAATCTGTGGCCTCCTCATGCTGCTGCCACCTCCACATTATGTCGCTTTGACACTCTGTGGCATACTCATGCTGCTACCACCTGACAAACTGAACTACTATAGAGACATCCTATATAGTCAGTTGGCCAGTGTCTATCTGCGCCATCGTCCATCATCTCGCAGGTCTGACCGGAGGGAGCCCTGGGTGCTCACCTTGCACTGCCATGGCTGCTATGGGAGGTTGGGGGGGCAGGAGCAGCTCCATCAGCAGCAGCCAGAGATTAGAGTTGTTCAGCAGCTTTCTTCACCCGCATAGTGAAGATACTACTCACCAGCAGCTAGACATAGAGCAGAACCTGAACCAGCAGGTGGTGACATACTTGGAGTTCACCCTGCCATCCATCAATGAAGATCTGCTGGACTACTGGGCAGCCACATTGTGGCATCAGAGCGAGTGTTTAGTGTGGCAGGGGCCATAGTTACCCCAAAGAGAACTCACCTGTCCACCCAAAATATGGAGAGCCTGACCTTAGTCAAAATTAATCAGGCGTGGATCAGCCAGGATTTCCACCCATCAATGCCTGATGCATCAGATTAAATCATCCATGCTGCCTCACTCAAACCTTGACAAAAGAGACTGGTTTCTTCTGGCTACCTGCCTCAGCTACTATTGTGATGCTGACACCCGCCTGATGCCACACATCTGATGCCAAGTGCTCCTTCTTACACCCACCATCGTCAGCGGGTACTGTTTGTGCCATCCACCTCCCCACTCTGCCACCGGGTCACTCTATGGCCTCATCATGCTGATGCCACCGGGTCACGCTATGGCCTACTCATGCTGCTGCCACCTCCACATTATGTCGCCTTGCCAGTCTGTGGCCTACTCATGCTGCTGCCACCTCCACATTATGTCGCCTTGCCATTCTGTGGTCTCCTAATGCTGCTGCCACCTCCACATTATGTCGCCTTCAGGGTCGGACTGGCCCACCGGGGGATCGGTGAATCTCCCAGTGGGCCCCGTCCCCTTAGGGGGGCACTACCGGACCCCCACTGCTTTTTTTTTTTTTTTTTTTAACAGGCAGTGGAGGTGCAGTAATGGCCCATATTAACTTATCTCTCCCCGCTCCTGGCCAGGGGGCCCCCACATACGCTGCACATTATGTCATTGCAAAGTGATGTGCAGTGCGCAGGGCCCAGGCTGCTGCGGGAAGATGAGAGGCTGAGAGCAGGAGCGGGGAGAGGTAAGTGATGCAGCCCGATTCTCCCCGGTTTTGCAATCTGGTTTTAACAACTGGATCGCAAAACCGGGGAGAAGTGGTGCCGTCGACCTGGTTCTGCTACCGGCTTCCTGCTCTACTACTCACAGACTTGTAGGCCACAGGCCCCATTGAGCCAAGTACCAATCCTTACCTGTCTGCTCCTGTCACCTGCTTCTTCCTGCTCCGGGCACACACGACGTCACATCAGTGCGCCCGGAGCAAGATGTAGCGGGAGGCGACAGGGGCAGACAAGTAAATAATGATCTAATGCTGCTATAGGGGGGACTAGTGATGGGCTACTGTATGGCTCATACAGCGTCCCTTTCACTATACCTCCATACATTAGCCACTTCACTATTCTCCCCCCTTACATTAGCCACTTCACTATTCCCACCCCCACAATACAGTGGCCCCCTTCACTGATCCCCTATACTGTATGGGGACCATTGATGGGGCCATTATATTGTGGGGGGGGGGGGGTGATGGAGGTCAATATCCTGGGGAACATTAAATGGGTTGTCCAGGATAACATTTTTTTTTTTTAATTAGGCCGGGGCAAGTGAATCCCCTCCCCCCCCCAAAAAAAAAAACTCTCTCTCCTGTTCCCAGTGTCTCCCAGTGCAATTCAGTCCTGCAGCTCTGTTTTCTTCTGCACATGACCCCTGAGGCCAATCAGTGGCCTAAGAGAAGGGACCTGGGACGTCACAGCCAGTGAGGACTTCTGGCAACAGTCGACAGCGGAACTGCAGGACAGGACCATGCTGGAAGGACACTGGAGCACCGGGGACAGGTGAGTGTGTTTTTTTTTTTTTTGTTGTTGTTTTTACCTCCCCCAGACTAATTACAAAAAAAAAAATATATATATGCTGGACAACCTCTATAAAGTGTGGGGCATTAGGTGGTTATATTAAAGGGGTTGTCCAGGCATAATTTTTATGGTGTATCCTCAGGATAGGCCATAAATACCTGATATGCAGCTGTACAGAGCCACTTCTGGCGCCCGTCCTGTACTCAATACGGGGCCGGAAGCAGAAATCTCTGTCCACTGTGTATTAGCCGGGCACCTTCACTGTATCTTAGCACATATTGAAGTCAGTAGGAGCTGAGCTGTAGTGAAGGCGCAGGGCTGCTTTCTGCTTCCAATTCTGTGTTGTGTACAGAATGGGCTCCGGAAGTGGTTCCGTGCAACTGATGGGGTCATGTGTCAGACCTCTAGTGATCAGGTATTTATGACCTATCCTGAGGATAGGCCATAAAAAAAATAACCCTGGACAACCCCTTTAATATGCCCCACACAGTTTAATGTTACCCTCACAGGATGTTAGCCCCCATCACTGCCCCACACAATATAATGGCCCCATCACTGTTCCTCTTACAGTATGGGGGGACCAGTGAAGTGTCCACAAAAAATTTTGGCCCAAACAACCCCTTTAAAGAGGCTGTCCATAAATTGGAGCGACCACTGTGGTGGCCAAGGTGGTGTAAAAATTTTTAAAAAAGCATACTCACCTGTCCCCAAGACCCCATTGTCCCCTGCCTGTGTCTGTTCGGTCTCATGGCGGTGCCTCATTTCTGGAAATCCTGTACCTAATTGGTCTTACCAATCACATGAGGTGCGGGACTTCCAGCAAGAAGGCGCTGGCACAAGACTGAATGGACACTGGCGGCAGACAACGGAGCACCGGGGACAGGTGAGTATGCGTTTTTATTTATTTATTTAATTTTACACCTCCTGCTCGCAACATGGGTTGCTCCAATTTCTGGACAACCTCTTTAAAGGATTTATCCATCTTTCTAATATTGATGGCCTGTCCTTGGGATAGGCCATCAATATTATATCTGCAGGGGTCCAACAGCCATGACTTCTGCAGATCAGCTTTACCAGGACAGTGCAGCTACAGGTAATGATGATAATTTCAGGAGCCAAGCTGTTCATTTGCCATAAAGGGTGTAGCAGTGTGTTTAGGTAGTGCAGTGGTGCACATCGTATGGCTGTGAGCAGCATGACTCTTGACATGTTAATACTTTTAGCCGCCCTGTCTCGGTACAGCTGATCTGCAAGGGTCCTGGCGGTGGACCCCTAAAAACAATTCCACTGGTGGGCCCTAGACATCCCAGTCCGACACTGGTCGCCTTGACACTCTTTGGCCTACTCATGCTGCTGCCAACTCCACATTATGTCGCCTTGCCACTCTGTGGCCTACTCATGCTGCTGCCAACGCCACATTATGTAGCCTAACCAATCTGTGGCCTCCTCATGCTGCTGCCACCTCCACATTATGTCGCCTTGCCACTCTGTGGCCTACTCATGCTGCTGCCAACTCCACATTATGTAGCCTAACCAATCTGTGGCCTCCTCATGCTGCTGCCACCTCCACATTATGTCACTTTGACACTCTGTGGCCTACTCATGCTGCTGCCACCTCCACATTATGTCGCCTTGCCACTCTGTGGCCTACTCATGCTGCTGCCAACTCCACATTATGTCGCTTTGCCACTGTAGACATCTATGTGGAATCAGCAGACGACGGTGTAAAAGGAGTGCGCTCTCCCCAGCTACAGTAGGATCTTGGGCCTCTGCATGTTTCTTTATACCTGGCACTATCATCGACCTGTAAGGCTGAGTTCACACTTGAGTTAGTTGGTCAGTTTTGGCCCCGTAACTGGCCAAATAAATGAAGTGTGCAGTGGTTTTAAGAGCGACGCGTGTCATGTGCGTGTCATACTGACTCACAGTATTGTTTCACTACCACAGCAGACTCCCTATGCGTATTACTGCAAGGCACAGTGTTTTACACCACTATACAGGCTCACCCATGTGAGCCAGATTTCACCAGACCGAATCCTTCTAGGGAGAATTGCAACAAGAAGTCTGAGTTGTGACTTCCACAGGAGTCTTTCTGCTCAAAAAATCCATGTAGAGGGTCCCCTTTCCATCTTCTCTTCAGTTTGGGTAAGAGAAATTCAGGACCTGTGGGCCCTAAACATTGTTCAAGCAGGTTATTTGATAGAATAAACCAGTCTTGAGGAACTGAAACAAAGTCTAAACAGGATTTCGTCCAAAAGTAAGACAGAAGGCTCTGGAGGAGTTGGTTCTCAAATATCTGCAGAAAGGTGCATTGGAGGATGTACCCATATCAGAACAGAGTTTATTGCCCTGTATTCCTCATTCCCAAACCTTCAGGAGATTGTAGGATGATTCTATCAGAAGAATCTGCATACACAATATAAAGTCTGTAATATCTATACTAGAACCATGGGACTTCATGGTCACACTGGACCTGAAGGGGCGCCTATCTTCATGTTCCTATATTCCATCACAGGAGATTCTTGAGAATTGTGGTAATTCTAGGTCAGACAAGACATCTTCAGTTTACCGCATTGTCCTTTACCTGGACGATTGACTCAAAGACCTCATCCAAGCAAGCTCTTCTGTTCCATCTTCAGATTGCCATTTTGTTTCTTCAATCCCTAGGGTGGGTCATCAATTGGGACAAGTTGGATGTCCCATCTAGAAATTCCTGGGGTGTGTCATAGATTTAAACTTCATGACCATCTCCTTGCAGCCTGTCAGGAAGACTAAATTAATTTCTGCAGTAAATTAAAGGTGCCCGGCTTACATATTCTCCCCAATTTCCATGATACCTAAGGAATTGATAAAAATCAGACAGGAACAAGCAATGGTAATTGCCATTATACTATTTTGGCTGAAGAGTTTATGGTTTTCTCAGCTCATTCAGATGAGTCGAGGTATTGACTGGAGACTTTCCCCCAGTTCAGAACCTGGGCTTCCAGCTCTGCTAAGATCTGAATAGATTCAACCTGACTGCCTGGAGGTTGATTGGTCTTTATCACAGTTTTCAGGACTCTCAAAGGCCATCCTAAGTGCTCTATCCAGAACAAAATCAACTAACGCTAGGTTCACACCTGCGTTCGGGTTTCCGTTCGGGAGGTCCGCTTGTGGACCCCCCCTCCCCAATGGAAACCTAATACACTTAAAAAAAAAAAAAAAAAAAAAACACAAACACACATGGTTACCCACAGACTAATGGGGTCCGCTGGGTTTCTGCCCAAAAAGGGCAAAAAAATGCAGAGAAGAGCGCTGCATCTCTCTGCATTTTTCAAGCAGAATGGGGAGTGGAATCCCCCAGCAGAGTGCAGGCGCGAACATAGCCTAAGAGGAATTACACCAGGATAAAAGTAAATTTTTTTGGTTTGGTGCTCCAGGAAGGCGATAGATGGTTCCAACCCTTAAACAGGAGTTATTTTGCAGTTTCTACAGGACAGCCTGGATAGAGGCTTAAAGCTCTACACCAAAAAGGTGCAGACAGCCACTCTGTGTGTTTTGAAAGGCTGCTATCCCAGAATCCCTTAGGAGCTGTGAAGATGAGACCTTCAGTAGTGAACCCGGTTCCCCAGTGGGACCTAGCTACAGTCCTGATGGTTCTTTGCAATCCACCCTTTTAACCTCTAGATACGGTGGACTTTAAATTTCTATCTTTCAAGGCTGCTTTTTTTTTTTTTTGTGACAGTTACATCAGCCAAGAGAGTAAGTAATCTCCAGGTCTTCTCTGCAGTGGAACCAGAGTTCAGTTAATATACCTGCCTGTATTGCTTCCTAAGGTCCCTTGTTCCACAAATAAATCAGGTCCCCTCTCTACCAGTTTTTTTTTGCCCAGATCCAACCTCAGAGGAAGAGAAGCTTCATTCCCTTGACATCTCAAGGTGTCTGAAGATTTACTAGGAGACCAAAGGAATTTTGAAATCCTAATCTTTTCATTGTCTTTTCTGGCCTAAAGAAGGTTTTTAAAGCATCAAAACCCATCTTAGCCAAGTGGAAGCAATTAGGCTGTCCTTTATTTCTTAGGCGTTACATCTACCGGAATTTATCAATGCTCATTTCACTAAATCAGTGTCTACCTCCTAGGCTAAGAGAAATCTGATTTCTCTGGAACAGATATGTAGGGCAGCATCTTGGTGCAGCCAACCTTACCTTTGTTAGTTTATTAACATTATAGATTAGATCTGAGACATTGAGAAATTGAATTCTGTCTGTCAAGAGGACCCTCCCTAGGGGTTCTACTTATGTCCTACCAGCAACACAATGAATTTGTTAATCTATTTTCCCTTAGTCCTAACAGCAGCACAATGATCCCTCCCTAGTTTAGTGTTTGCTTCTTTTCCCCTTATATAGTTAATGGGGTGGGATTTTTTAAATTAAATTAGTTATATTAAACATCCCATCTGTCCTACTACAACACAGGGGGTAGGAATACCCCATCATTGGTCACGTTTTTTTTTTTTTTTTCAGCTGTTTACTCTCGTAAGTTACTTCTAACAGAATTACATGTAAACAAACCAAACTAGTTATATATAGATAAGAGGAGGGGCAGGCTGCCCACAGTCTCAATGACTAATAATAAATTCGTGTCATCCATAATTAGTAGCCAAAAGACTATTAGGAAACCATGCATGAAGACTTAATCATTAAGCTGACTTCCCAGCAAGGTCCTGCACAGATTTAAACTTTTCATAAAAACTCTACCCTTTAACCTCTTCCACCCCCATAAGAGTGCAGATGGCTGTAAAGAGGACCTTTCATGTCCTCAAGCACATGTGGTTTTACATATTGCTAGAAAGCAGACAGTGCACTGAATTCAGCGCACTGTTTGCTTTGCCATTATGTGCCCCGGGGCTGGAGATATCGGTGCCGTTAGTTTCAGCACCGATCTCTGCCCACTGTCAGAAGGGCGTTCCTGACAGTCTAGCTGGGTTGTAAGGAACGCCCCCCACCCCCCCAGTACTCATCCATAGACTTGTACTGGAGGGCGTTCCATAAGCTTAGCCTCATCACTGGGCGGTAGGAACACCCAATCTGACAGTACAGGGCTATGGACGAGTGATATATAAAACCGCATGTGATGGAGGACATGAAAGGTCCTCTTTAAGGATTCTATTTCTTCTGCGAAACAAAATGGTCTGCCAGGCATCTCCTCTGAATGAATCAATCTTCACCTTTACCTGGGGAGCTTTCAGAATCATGGGGATAGGAAGCAAGTTCCATAGCAGATGTAAGAGGACAGAGAACCTTTTACAGTATCAAGACCAAGCAGATCTGTCAATAGCTGTAGAAACTTGTCTTATCAAAACTTTCAGTACAAAGTATGTGTATGTATGGAGATATTATATTGCTTTTTTTTTTTTTTTTTTTTTTATATGCCACTAGCATAGACTTTCTGTATATGGCACATTATGAGGGTTCAGGACCATAACACCAGAAGAATCTTTACTATGCAGGTACAGTGACCACCATTAAAAAAAAAAAAAAAAATTAAAGCTGTCAAGGTGATTTCATGGAAACCGATTTACTGGTGAGAACCAAAGTAGCAGGAAGCAGAGATTAAAATGCCCATCCCTAGCCCCCTCCAGTGTTTAACCAAACAACTACTCCAGGAAGGTGCAACTGGTTTATATACTTTTTTTGTGCAGGGTGGAAACCAAGTGGAGAGTTAAATGAAAAAGTTAGAGAGGGGACTACGGCCTGAAGGACTTTAGGCCCAAAAGCCAAATTGAGAGCCAAGTGAATTCAGCCAACCTCAGAGGAAGAGAAGCTTCATTCCCTTGACATCAAGGATACCACTTGGCCTACCTGCGGTCACCCCTCTTACCTTCCACTCACAACCCATGAGTGCCTAGGTTCATAGGATAACATGAAACGAGCTTTATAACTTTTATATATATTTATTAACCCGAGTGGGTCGATACTAGCCGCTAACGTATACAAAACAGAGGATAGTCAAGCAAATACAGGTTAATAAAAAGTGCAGAAAATAAGATGGGATTAAAAGAGAAAAATACCAAACGGGTCTGCAGTCTGGTTCTCTGGGGCATTCAGCTGTTAGGCCCCCAGGGCACTTCCTCAAGTCTGTCACATGACATGGGTCTTCATATCTCTTCCAGAATAAGAACGGAAGCCTCTCTCCCTGATCTGAAACATATACCTGCCTTAGTCTCCTCTGTGTGATGTCACCAAGAGACAAGGTCCCACCCTACACCCTGGAACCAAATATATACAGCCATAACTCCGTCAGATGACCGTAGTATCAGGCGAGGAGTATTATGGTGTTTGTGGAGAGATCCATCGCGTAGACACCAGGATCCCAATGGGTAGGAAGTTCAGTGTCTGGACCTTTTCCCTGCTCCCAACAGTACCGTGTTTGGGAGACCAACCGGGGCTTGTGCACCCGAGGAATTTCTGTGCCACTGCAGGATGCTTGCCTTGAAAAATACTATATTTCCTTTGAAGTTCTAGTGGAGTCAGTTTGACTGCTAAAGTCTTCAGATACACATTATTCCAGAAACTCCCCTGCTGAGTTAATGAGTTTCAAACTTATGTAAATAGCATTTGTGGGGGACAGTAGACTAAGTCTGCAAGGCCATTGAAACTTCAAAAGGGTATGATATTGATCAGAAACAAATGGAATCAATATCTAAAATTAATCCCACTTGGCTGAACCTGTACCACACCCCTCCTCTCTGCCCAGGGGAAAGAAGTTGCCCTAGTGGAATAGGCATTGGTACTAGATGGAACTGGAACCCCCACTGATTTATAACAATTGATAATTGTGGATTTAATCCATCTGGGAATAGTAGCTTTTGAGCCTTTTTTTCCCCCCTGTATTGATGAATAGATTAGAATCTTTCCTCCAGATGCAAAAGATTGAAGATTCTGGACAGAGCATTTTGTCCCATTAATGTCTTTGCTTCCATTTAGATTTTTTGTATATCACCCATCTGTTTAGGAACTTTAGAACTATTTAAGGCAATATAGAGAAGAGAAAAAAAAAAAAAAAAAAAAACCACACATACACACACACACACTAAAGAGACTAATGAGTCTTCCCTAGTTGACGGTCTGGAACTATCACTCCTATCTGTAGGAGGTCCTGAACTTTGCTCCATACCTGCAGACGCAGGAACTGTGAAGGTTAAGAAAATGAACTTTGGCAGGGGGAAAGACGACAATTCTATTTTGTACCCGTTCACCACTAAATGTAATACCCACTTGTTTTGGAGTAATCTTCTCCCAGTGCTAAAAGGCAATTAATCTCCCTGCTGACTTGCTCTTACCTTAAACTAGGGACCCCTTAGGTATGTGAGCAAGAGAATAGGTGGGGTGACAGTAAGGAACTCCATCCAGGGAGGATAGTGCCCACCTCTGTGCCTAGTTCTCAGCTACCCAACACATCTATATATAAAAGAGAACTAGGTAGTTAAAGATTCTTTTATATAGGAATTTAGTCTGCATGACATGCTGTATTCTGCATGTAGTACAGTAATTATACTGTGCCATGCATCACTCTTGCAGGGATTGTTGTGTTAGCAGCCACCATGGGGGCTTCACCTCATCACTTGTGGACCTGAGCTTGGATGCTGAGCCTGGAGGCCTGTTATTTCTAGGCAAAAGGCTAGGGCCTTTTCAAAAATCAGGCAACTAAAGAGCTGACTTCAGTGAAAGTGTACGCAACATATTGGGCACTAAAATGGCCCATCAGGAAAAAACCTGCTGCTTGTTAGTTTTTGGAACAAGTCTCCAGGGTCAAACTGATTACTATACATAAAGTGATATCAGATTAGGAAAACTGAGTATTTCCTTAGGGTGGTAACACACTGGGCAACTGGATGCTGTTTATAGCCACATGCAGTTTCTGGAAGAATTTCAGCTGGATATCATTACAAGCTGTGCCATTTTGCAATTAACATCCTGTAGTGATATCCATCTGAAACAGTTTCACTTAGGCTGGGTTTACATGTGCTTTTTTGCTGAAACAGTGCAAATAAATACATTTTATTTATATAGCGCCAACATATTCTGCAGCACTGCACAATTTGTAGGGTTCAAGTACAGACAAAAAAAGATACATTACAAAGAAATAGTCAATTCACACACTGGGACTGAGGACCCTGCTCGCAAAAGCTTACAATCGCACACCTTACTATGAATCTCACTTGTATGCCAACGGCTAAGAAAACAGGTTCTCTTAAATGACCGTAAGCATATATAGGCAGCATTCATAACCATGTGCAATTCAGCAAAAAAAAAAAAAAAAAAACACTGAACCAAGTCTCAAGTGAAACCACCAGCATCCCAGGGACAGCATGTGGCTATAACACAGGATACCTAGATGTGGTTACCCTGAAGGTGAAGATAAGCCATGCCCTTAAAGGGGTTATACCATGAAAAGTATCTAAACCTAGGTGACACGTGCTGTAAGTACAGCTGCACCATGGGAGTCTTGGGGACAGCAGCTGTATTATATAGACTGAGCGGGCAGATGGAGAGGGTGTTAGCTGTAACTTACAGCTAACATCCTTCTCCAGCACCTCAGAATAGGTTTAACCCCTTACATGCTGCAGCATTTAAGGGGATCTGATATAATGCCCCTCATCTGCCTCCCTGCAGAGATCACAGGTTGTCAATGTATTTTTGGCAGCCTGGGTTCAGGTCCCCTAGGGTGACAAAAAATAGAAAAGTTAATGAATTCCCAAAATGCCCCTTTTCCTATATAAAATGAAATAAAAATAGAAATATAGTATATATTCTCTATCCTGAATACTAAATACATATTTGGTATGACCACATACACAACCCAAACAAACATTTAGCCTACATTGAATGACAAAAAAAATAAATTTGTCTATTTGTTAGAATCACTTAGACTGGTGAATTCGAATAAAAAAAAAAACAAACAAAAAAAAAAACACGCTAGCAGGTATTTGGGCAACATACATTTTTCTGAGAAGTGATCCACTACCACCTTTGAGAAAGGGGTATGCGTACCCTGAAGTCAGAAATCCTAATAAGATTACTCTTGCACCCAAGAATTAAGCCAACCTTATTGCCCCTTGAAAAATTCCTTGAGGGGGTGCAGCTTCTAAAATCAGGTCATTTTTGGGAGGTTTCCATTATAATTGTTCTTCATGGGCTCTGCACATGCGACAGGCACCTGAAACTATTTATGAAACTATTCCAGCAAAATCTGCCCAGTGGCGCTCAGTGTCATAAGCCCAAACATCAGTTTACATACACATGAGATTTCTGTGCTCAGGAGAAATTGTGTAACAAACATGCATTTTCTCCTTTAACCCGTTGTGAATGTGTGAACTTTAGGGATCATTGAAGTGTCAAATGAAATTTCACCTCCATATTGTTTTAATTACTGTGAAATGCTTAATGAATTAAACTTCCCAAATGCTGTTTTGAATTATTTGAGGGGGTGCAGTTTTGAAAATTGAGTGATTTGTGGGGGTTTAATATATAGGGATAGGAGTTATACCCCAAACGGGATAGGAGTTATACCCAAACGGGATAGGAGTTATACCCCAAACGGGATAGGAGTTATACCCCAAACGGGATAGGAGTTATACCCCAAACGGGATAGGAGTTATACCCCAAACGGGATAGGAGTTATACCCCAAACGGGATAGGAGTTATACCCCAAACGGGATAGGAGTTATACCCCAAACGGGATAGGAGTTATACCCCAAACGGGATAGGAGTTATACCCCAAACGGGATAGGAGTTATACCCCAAACGGGATAGGAGTTATACCCCAAACGGGATAGGAGTTATACCCCAAACGGGATAGGAGTTATACCCCAAACGGGATAGGAGTTATACCCCAAACGGGATAGGAGTTATACCCCAAACGGGATAGGAGTTATACCCCAAACGGGATAGGAGTTTCACCCCAAACGGGATAGGAGTTTCACCCCAAACGGGATAGGAGTTTCACCCCATGCTCAGGCCACCTAATTATTCCAGTTTGAAGACCACTGAACCCCAGTTTGTTCAGTTATCCATTCTACTAGTAAACTGGTATTACTCAACATTCTAGTAATTGATTTCACCACCATTAAGTTTAATTAGTATAAAACATTTAAAATACCCTGCTGAACAAGTCAATACATTCAGCAGAATGAACTCGATGACTGAGTGACAGTGCATTTCAGGATGTACTCTGTGCTTCTGATTTGGTCAGACAGCAGGATATGATCTGTTCCTATATTCATAACAGAGCAGACCATTGGAGGCTGCCTTGGAAGAGCCTGGGCCTGCGCACTTTTGCATGCATCAGGCATTAGCCATTTAACAGATGTTTGTTTATATGTTGAATTTATATCTCTTGCTCCCCAGAAGAGAGTCAAATGTGAGCTAAGCCAAGTATGCACATTTAGGTGATGTATAGCTGCCAGGCTAATCACTGGTTGGAAGACAGCTGATGTATAACCAGAGCTAATTAAAATAATGTATCAGAGGTAAATATTCAATCTTAAAACTAAGAAAAGTCACTACAGAAATCCAAGTTTCAGATGTTTTTATTTTTTTTTTTTTTTTTTTTTTTCAATTCAAAACTCCATCAGACCCTGAAAGAGAAAAAGCTAAACATTACCATATATGGCACATTGTGTACTGTAGAATTTTCCATTATGCAGAAAAGAATCATGTTCACAACAGTTTACCTTTTTCCCTACTTAAGTCAATTTCATGGTTGTGATGCAGACTGGATTACTTCTATATAGCCTATAAAGTGTAGAGAAATGACAGTTCAATACATTTTGGAAAAACATTTCAGGCTATCCAAGTGAAGAATAAAAGCACCAGTGAGAACAAACCAACCTGAACAATCTTATTTAGTCTCTTGAAATCAAAGTACTTGTTTATTTTGTTTTTATGAGACTGGGAAGAAAGTCAGTTTTGAGAAAGTATGAAAAGCCTAATTTAAAACTTTGATATGCGCTATACAGAAAGACAGCACTTACCAATATGACATTTCAAAGGCTTGAAAGTGGAGATCTGAGAAGATGCTATGCTCAATATGACAAGTTTTGATCAGAGCCCAATATATTGTGGAGCAGATCTCCATCAGTATAGCTTGGTAGTAATGCCTGTCCTGTACCTATTCAGATTAGATTAACCACTCAGAGCCAATTAGAGTATGACTACTGGTTGCTAAAATATCCCCTTCTGAAACATATGGGTTTTTACCATTGACCAGAGCACTATTTCCATAACTAGACAAGTTTAATCACATTAAATTCTCCTGGAAACTGAATACACAGTTACAATTGGATGTTATTCCACTTTTCAGTGGGGCATCCCTTTAGAATGACATCAGCTCTGACTGAACAGTCAGAACGAAAGCACATAAACAAGGAGTGTAGTACCCAGTTGTCAAATTTACATATTCAAACATTTTAAGAGGTATTCCAGCATTGCCTTAACCATTTTCCATAAAATCAATTACATTAGTCTCGATCCCCAAGATTATCCATCGGCATACCTTAAAGAAAGTTGAGCAGCTCATGTCAGCCAGTGTCTAGCTTCCATACCTAGAGAAAAGTAAACAGTATGCATTGAACTTTTACACAAAATAAATCCAGAATAAGCAATCAACAATTGTGGGGCAATGGAAGGCAAATCTACCAGGCAACTTTGGACTTACACAAGCTACTGATCCAAACGTTGAATTGGTGAATGAATGGGACCGAGGTACAATTTACTTAGCACAGCCAAACTAATGCGTGTTTAGTGGAGCCCATTAAAAAGCTGTACATATTTATTCAGATATGTATATTTATCCATTCATTGTATATATACACACACACGTCAGTGCAGTGAGCTTGCTGCAGCTTGGTCCATCAAGTTGTGAACTTTCATACACTAGTTTAAGGGAAAGTAGTGCTAAACAATGCAGCTTCTATTTACATCTGAATGGAATGTAAGAATATGGGCTACAACGATAAAGTGAACTACAACGATACCCTTTACAATTCCCTGCCTCAACCAAGGTACTTGAGATACAAGAGCCTTATAACCCATTACGTTCCCAGTTAATCAGCCACTTAAAGGTGCAGTTCAGTGTGGTTAAATTCTAATAAATCTGCACCTTTAAGCAGCAGCTGTTTCTGATATAACACTTCTGATCTTTTCAAAGGCAGCATTAATGCATAAAACACAGTGCAGCACTTTATCAAGGAGACTTACAAATTAGTGTTCCCATTTCACTAGTCACCGTGCATAAAGCAAGCTTTAAGTCAGTCGCACACAGTAGCAACTCGGTACTGTTGAACAAGCGAACTGCATTTGTGACGAAAGCACAGTCTGCATATACGAGTAGCTCATCACAATGAAAGTAGGTCACCTTACACAAGTAGTGTTATGTCACAGCGCCTTACAGAATTCAACACTGTTCATTTAAGTGCAAGAAGTCTGGTAACCAGCGAGGCAAGAGATTAAAGATTAAAATTGCTTCCCAGCAAAAGTATACTGAACATTGCACCCCAACTATCCCCAAACCCTGATCTTCAGGCCTGGCTCTAGCCATGGGTGTTTATATTCATTGTGCAAATGTGCTGCACAGTTTTTACAATTATTGTCTATAGACATGGTCTATAACAAGGCAGTTTGTCCTAACTAAATTAGGACAACAGCTGTCTACAAACAGGCAAATATATAGCACATCAGATATCAATAGATCCTAGCGTTTTGCCTATATCCAGAGCAGGATTTAAGATACTGCAGGCTTCAGACTGTCCCACATCAAAATATACCGCAAATTCTGCAAGTAAATTTCACCCCTGCGCATCATATCGGATGAAACATTGAAAATCTGGATCCAAGTTTGCTATACACAAGCAGGAATATTAAAATATCAACCAAAACCTATGTCTGAACACAACTCAATTGTGGATGAAGATGACTCAGTAACTAAGTTGGTAATACTGTATCAAAATACAGCTTTAAAATAATTCATAAACTTTAAAAGGAAATCCATCACCAGGTTTGGGCCCCCCAGACAGGCAGTATATATGTGGGTGTGGCCAGAGTTTAGGGCCATAAACCTGACAATCTCCATTCAACCCATTAAAGTGTACCTCCAGTTCAACAACTTCATAAGTGAATAGTAAGTGTCAAAAAAAAAAAAAAAAAAACTTTGTAATTAAGGAGATTGTTTCCTTCCCCACCTCCAATCTGACTGTCTAAAGATCCTATGCAGTTTTAAACAGAGCTCTATGGAGGGGTTGTATAGGAGGTTGCTACTGGCTGGTTAATTGCCTCATTCTGTGTACTAGTAGCCTCTTATCTACAAGATAGCAGAAAGAGCAGAGAAGCAGAAGCAGCAATTTGTGAGTCTTCAATCCCCTCTTCAAAGACTAAAGTAAAAAACGATTGAAACAGAAAACGTTTCTTTGTAATACATTAAACTCTTGTATTAACATGCAGTAATCATTTATAGAAGTTTATAACTGGAGGTACGCTAAGCCATTCAGTAAATTCATGGCAATCTGTCCGATTAGTTTGTGGTGCTTTCGAAGCCAAAGACAGTATACACCACTTTAAATGTAATACATAGAATTCCACTGCCCCCCCAGCAGCAATGATCGTTCAATCCTCAAACTGGCCATGTAATGCTGAAGGCATCATGGGATTGACAGGAAAACAAGTCTTGATGTTGATCAGATGCCAAGAAACTGGGATTTAGGGATATGAGCGCAGAATACATGAAAGAAGCCTAGAGTGACCATGGAAAGTTTTGCCTGGAGTGCTTTAAGCACAGCATAATTCACATGCACAGGAGATTAAATCTGATTTTAAACCCAGCAGACAGACAGGGTTCTGGTTTTGGATTCTGTAACCTGGTGACCGGTTCCCTTTAAGGTTCTACTTTGAATTTAATTTTAACACATGAATGGCACTTAATAAAAAGCTTAATGCATAATATCAAAAGCCACATCACCTCAGTGAAGCAGTGTTTTAAGTCTCAGAATTAACAGCTATAAAAAGGTAGACTAACAGTTGACTAAAGCAACATTTTAATCGCCTGCCTAATTTTACCTGCTTGGATAGAGTGATAAGGGGTGGTAATTCAAAGCAATCTGCCATTGTCCAAGTCACTAAAACCAGTAAAGGATAAGTGAACACAAGTAGTTCACAACAGGGATAATAGCAGAAGCTACAGACATAAGGCATTTTCTAGGTTTAAGACATCTGCTTTCCCCCAGAAAGTGGACTATCCTGGTCTAGTTCTGCACATCAGCTCCATTCAACATAGTGGAGAAGTGCTGCAATACCAGACAGGAGTGACTAACCTTTGACAACCTCAATAATTTACAAGCTACTGCAGCCATCAACCGATAGCCATATACAAGTGGTCTTAAGAACCAAACATGACTGGTTGAGACTGCGATAATTTGTCACGTTGTACTTAAATTCTGGATGTCAGTTTAGCAGCTCTTTGCCACACAAATATCCTTATCAGTGGAAACCAAACACTAATTGAGCAAATACAGGTGTCCTGATGAAATAACCTTCATAAAAGTGTGCATAGGTCGCTTTTAGGTCCTGGAATGAGTAGCCATAAGACTAGATGAATCACTATTGCAATGCCCAATGAAAGGACTGATTTAGCAATTCGACCATGGATTTCAAAAAAGTATCAGTTTATAAACTCAAGACTGTCAACTGCAAGTTATGTAAAAAAAAAAAAGCTAAGAACTTTCACTTCAAAGAGTATGCCCAAAAACCAAATCCTCCACCTACCATCAGTTGACTAATACCAGAGACTTTTGGAAGGCAGTGTTTCTAATAAAGATGCCAGCTTTACAAAACTGATGACCTCAAAGTTTGCGGTCTCCCAAAGAACCTTCCTAGAGCACAATAAGGATTCCACCTAATAACTTCCATTGAAAAAACCTTCGTCTGTTACACATGAATACATATACCCACCCCAACAGCAATTCCCATCACATACTGTACTGTATCAGTGAAAATCTGTAGGCAAGTAAATGCCAAACATCGCCGTGCTTTAGGATATTCATACAAAATCCTTAAGTGCTGCACTGTATTTCTTTACAACAGAAGTGTTATTTCAGAATGGTATTTACACAGTATTTCACCAATGTAGAGGATTTCTTATGTACCTACCTGGACAAGGTCAGCACTGAGCATCTTGAATCGGCACTACTACATCCGGGATCCTACAGTCCTTTGGTAGCACTATGATCCTCAAAGTTCTGCACTGCAGAATTGCTTGCTACAGATGGCCACTAAGATTGTGAGCGCAATTGAAGTGGCTAAATCTCCAGTAAAAAAACATGTAAATGCATTTCCCATGCCTCTGGCTGCCATGATCACAAAGCTGAAGTATACATCTTTGCCATGAATAAGTTGGAGTCTTTAACAAGTGTGTGTCAGTCAATTTGTGATTTTTAACTTGCTTTTAGAGCAAGTAGATGCAGAACTTTTTGCAAAGGGCATGAGATGATTGCCAGTTGCAAGTTTTCTGATGGCATTTGCTTCACCATACCTCAAAAATTATATTTAAAGTTAACATGCTGGTTATCAGTCATTCTGTTATGAGTACTATAATACTGCACACTCTGAATATATATTTTTTTTACTGCATGATCACTCAGGATTCCCAAAGTGTTCAGAACCAAATCAAGGTTCTACACAAGCCCAGGCCATTTGATTCAAGCATCTGAAAAATACACGACACTTACAAAGTTAAACCCCAATCTTACACTATAGCAATGATTAAGTTATAAAGCAATGATCTGCAATCTTCAGCATGCCAGCTGCTGTTAAACTACAACCGACAGCATGCTCCATTCACTATGGGTAGCTCCAAAAATGCAGAGCAAGTAGGAATGCTGGGATTTGCTGTAGTGCCAGAAAGTTGCCTACCTCTGGTAAAGCACTGGCATGAAAGATTTTAAGAGTGTGATCTCACTACAAAAAAAAACCCAGAGGACCTTTCACCACTTCAAGTTCTTAGCATCTGTTAATAGCTGCCACTTCACTGACTTGAGTGCAGTTGGAATTCTATCTGGCCTTCTGTTCCCAAGCAACTAGCAGATGTCTTAGGCGCCTGACATGCTATTTAAGCTCTGTCAGAAGTGCAGTGTCAGGCAGGGGTGTATAATTCAGAGCTCCAATCAGAGAGCTCAAAATCACACCCCTTGTCCGCTCCTGCCTGACACTGCCCTCCTGACTACAGAGCCTAAACAGCATATCAGGTAACCAAAACTTACAGCATGTATTGCTCAGGAATGGTGGGGGCTAGAGAAAAATAATTTCAACTGTGCTGGAAATCGTGAAGCAGCACCTCATTATGCAAATACCTGGATTTGTTGGAGGTGGTGAAAGGTACTCAAAAATAAAACCAGTCCTTTAGATTGATACAGGTCCATTGAAGTAGAAGCCCACCAGACAACTAATCTTGCAACTGCATGAGTGTGGAAGAAGTTATCTATACCAAGGAAGGCCACAGTATAGGGGATGAGCCTTCATAGGACAACTCTTTAAAGCTTAAACTGACAACTTATGATTTTCTGGCAGGGTGTCAATATATTTTGTAAAACACTAACATTGTCTCCTGTGAAATCCTGCATCTCTTTATTCTTCCCCTTGCTTCTGAATTGGAAGCTGTTCCTGCCTCTGACTTACTGTGTATGGACTGAGCATGGAACTGTGTAAAATGCAGAGAAAATGAGGGTGGGAGGTCAATTATATATCTAAAAAACATACAAACTTTTTGGTGTCATATGAAAGTATGTTTCATTGACACTAGCTGAAAACAATCAGATTAGGATATTTATATGCAGCTGCATAATTTGATATAAATATCCAATCCCACAGTTTGTGATCTCTGGAAATTAACACTGCAACCTTAGAGTCATGAAATGTAAAGAGATTCTCTATGACCCCAAAAGCATGTTTACGTTTTATAATGCCTGAGATGTAACCATGAAGTGACCCTCCCCTCATTTTCTCTAGATTTACATCTACACAGCCCATCACTAACATTCAGTGATGCAGAAACCACAAAAAGCAGCTAGAATAAAGGATCAGGATTTCACAGAAAGGAGTCAATTTGTTAGGGGGCGTTCACACTACAGTTGGTGACCGTCAGTAGTGTCCGTTACAAGATTTCAGCATCGGACACTAGCTGAACCGCCAAAAATTCGTTAAAATTTCCATTCATTTAAATGGGTTTTTATATAGTGTCCGTTAATGTCCGTTTACACCAAATCCGTCAGAAGTCCGTTTTTCCGCAGACAAAAAATCCTACAAGCAGGACTTTATCCATTTGAAAAAAAAAAAAACGGATTCTTGACAGACAGCAAGTGTTAGTTATTTTTTAACATTGAAGTCTATGGGTAATGGACTTATAACAGACAGTAACTGATAGCCATCAGTTACTGTCCATTTTATGTCCTTTTTTCCTGTGCATGCTCAGAAGAGAAAAAAAAAAAAAAAAAAAAACAGTTAAAAAACACTATGATGCTAACAGACACTGATGCTAATGAGTTTTTTTTTTTTTTAACAACCATTAATTGGATCAGTTAAAAAAAAACAGACACATTAACATCAGTTAGTGTCCGTTATGATAGTGTCCTTTTTTTTTAACAGACACCTTCATAACGACTCCAACGGTAGTGTGAACCCTGCCTTAAAGTATATTACAAAATATTTTATTGACAAATACTACCAGAAATCTCAAGTTGCCCAAGTTTAGTTACACTTTAAAGCTAGCCTAATGGAATCTGTCAGTTGATTTCTGCTGCACATTGAGAATCGGATACAAGAATGGAGCCAAGCCAAGCTCCATTTCATATACACCATTGCCTTGTGATTTTTAGCACGATTGATAGATTAAATCCTGACTAGGAGAAACAAGACAGCTAACAGCTTTGCTTGCAACAAGTACACAGAAGACAGTCAAGATGCGAGCCAAAGAAACTTGCCACACTCAGGCAGTTGCTACTAAAGTCATTTACTGCATCCAACAATCCAATGTAAAGACAAAGCAAGAATGTCTGTGGCATTTCCATAAAGGAGCCAATATTTCAGATTGTTGGAAGAGTCTGGCTCTGTTCTGTAACTGCTACATGCCAATTGTTCAGTTAGATTTCCCTTTGTCTAGATTAGAAAGGTAGTAAGTTTAATTGCAACTGAGTGAATACGGATTCTAGGTCATTTAACTTTCCCCTATCAATGCACGTTAAAGCTGTCAGCCTGGGGGGGCAAGGTCAGCAGGACTCTTCCAAGTGTATAAACTTCTACTTCGAATCACATAAACCTATCAGTTTGCTTGTTATGCAGCTCTCAGGTAGTGCAGCAGATCTCTCCTGAATCTGCTTTAGAGGTCACCACCTGCACCAACTCTTTGCATCCCTCAGCTTCACTCTGGAAACCAGAGTTGACATTTCTGTAGCTGGATGTTCCTGAATATTGTTAGTTTCAGCACGAATATGCCAGTTAGGCTCTGTCAAGATGTCTCAAGCTCTGTCTGGTGGACTGAAGCAGATGGCCTAACTGACATTGGGTGCTGAAGATAACTATTCAGGAAATTGGCTACAGAAATTCCAACTGTTTAGGTATTGAGTTGAGCGAAACCACACTGGATGGTGAAAAATCATTGCTTGGAAACCAGACTAAAAATTTTCAACCACAGTAAAATCAGTGAAGTGGTGCCTATTAAAGAGGACCTTTCACCACCTCCAGATCTTACCTTAGCATTTGTTAATATGTGCCAATGATTCTCTTAAGCTTCTCTATCGCACACCATTAAGCAATAAGTGCAGCTTGTTTTTGTGTCCAATATGCCAGCAGCAGGGTGCAACTTGGCTCCAATTGGATGGAGAGTCGGAGGTCAGCATCACAACTCTTATTGCTTGGGAATGGGAAGAAAGCTGTGCTGAGTCAGTGGAGCATGGCCTATTAAGTGTTGCAAAGATTTAACCTCGTGGATGTGTTATAACATCCTCCAAGTATATTTCCAAAACCATAGAATTTCTCTACTGTAGTAGTGGCAGAACTAAATGAGAACAAGTTTTCTGCTATAGTATTAAAAAAAAAAAAACAAGAAGCTACATGGAATGCAACTTCTCAGCAGCTTGCCCTTCAGATGTTCAGTAGTTTTAAAATGCTAGGAGGGTGTCTGAGAAAGTTTACAAGCTATATCTTTTACAGAACTGATCCAAGTATAACATTGGGGTTTATTTGTGATCCATTCTTTGCAATATGATTAACAAGATATTCACTGACCAGCTTGGTACATAGAAACTTAAAGGTCTTGCTGTACCTCAAATAGCTACTTCTGAGTAAGACCCTTCCCTAAAGGGTGTCTGTTTAATCCAACCAAAAAACGGCTGTTGCCCTCTTGTATTGATACCTACACTATTTATACAAATACCATTTAAACAATATATGGCACTGATGAATAGGCAGGCTGCAAATATTAGGCCTATGAAAAAATTGCCCAATCCTGAGACACCGTTGAGGATTTATAGTTTTCCAAGACACTGAAATTTAAAGAGACAGAATTAACCTCAGAGAAAAACCAAACTGGCCATGTCCTAAATTATACAAATTAAAGAATGGTTTAAGTTAGTTGAATCATGTGCTCTACACTTTAAAAGGTCAATCTGGTTTTGCAACCAGAAAGGGGAACATTTTTTTTTTTTTTGACCAGCAATACAACTGCTTACATTGAACACTTAAAGCATGAACCGAGCTGTTTCCACAATATTATGACGACTTTACAAGGCAACTATCTGCAGTGACTGCAAGAGGTTGGCTCCACATCTGAAGGCAAAAGGGTCCAGATTCTCTCCTGGACCGCTTGGGGAGGTAGTGCTCCCAAAATACAAGTGATGCACATCAAGTTCTCCAGTGAGATTCTCTTTAAACACAATATTAGTCTTCTTGAACTTGCCTGAATATAAAGTTACATGTAGTCAACTATATCTAAAGTTACAGTAAAGATGAACTCTAGTAAGGACTTCAAAGTCTTGCCATGTTTGATTACAACACTATACCTTACTATAAAGATACCATTTAAAGGGGTTTCTTGCAGCAAGTGAAAAGTGCCCAGATACAGCATGTAAATTTTTTTTTTTTTTTTTTTAATTTGTCCATTAAACCCTGGCTCTTAATACACCAGATATGCGTTGGTATTGACTGCAGATGGCAGTGTCCAACTGCAGGAATCCAGTTTGAAGTTTGACACTTGCAGTAACAAAAAATTCCTATCCAGCCTGCATGTTGGTGCATACATGTGCAGCACCACTTCCAGCTAGCACAAGGGAAAATTGCACTACATACAAAGGTCTAGCAGAGGAATTGTAGAATAGCAATGCTGCATTCATGCTGTGCACAACCCATCCACATTTCAAATGAAATAACTTGTGGGGAAAGCTGAATTGTAAAAAGGCCAATACATATGTTTTCCACTACAGTATATGGTCTGCTCACTATTTTTGATTATGCCAAAACTCCCTTAATTGAAAAATTCAAAATTAGGAAAGATTGGACTAAAAAATTCTAGTGAATGACCAAAAACTGCAGGTAAAACAAAAAATGTCAATGCTAGTCAAAACCAGGTATCTATATACATTTCAGTTTTAGTCTGGCCAGACTAAATTGCACCAACACACTTAAACTGAATTCAGTGAAGAGCTTTTTTTTTTTTTTTTTAACTTCCATATAAAAATATTTGTCAAGCCATAAAATCCTGTACTATGGCATTTTTTTGCCCCATGCTTTTCAACCATTACCAAAATGGATGTACTGAAAATAACCCTTTTCTGTAGAGATTTAAAAACCTCAAAAACTCAGCATTTTGTAATGGTAGTTCTCAGAGGAGGAAAATGTTAAAGCAACTGCCCACTAAACATGCAGCAAGATCCAAAAATCTGCATGTGACCATTTTAAAAAACCATGGCCATAAAAAGAAAAGCTACAGCTATACAGGGTTTCTGTTCAGTCATGAACAGAGTAAACAATGATTTAGCCATTAAATCAGACAAACCCATTTCATGAACCCTTGGGATTTCAAGTTTCTTACACAATGTATATAGCAATAATTGCTGTAATCTTATTTCCTACGTTGGCTGCTACATCAAATTTTCACTGTATGCCAAACTTGACAGAAAGGCAGTCTACAAAATATAGAGCTACTTACAGAAGAGACACTTATTGAAATCTAAAGAGTGTTTCTGATGACACCCTTTAGACAAATCCCTAGACTTTGTCCCATTTCAGTACTGACCATATGGTTACCCAACACAATAAGCATTCCACATTTTTTATTTAAGTTTTTTAATACAACGGATTACAAGGACAAATTTCATGGAGCTTCTACTTAAATCACAATACTCAAATACATAAAGATTAGTGTGTTATTAGATCCTACCCACAGTACTGGGTAGATAACCCACAAAGAAACCACTATCTTGACAATACCACAGCAGTTTTTATTATAGCTGTATTTGTGCTGTGCAGAATGGTTAAAATGAGTAGTTAGGTGCTGCCTATCTGGCTTTACAGTCCATCACTGGGTGGGCAGAGGCAAGTCATGCAGTGGTCTTACCAGGCCACAATCAAGGTGGTCTTTCACAGCTCCTGAGATCTGTTATCCCAGACAACTGACAAAAGTAAATGGCAATGTCCAAGAGCGTTGTATAGCATCCAGTATAGCTCAAGCACAGATTTAAAAAAAAAAAAAAAAAAAAAAAAGCTGTATAAAAAAGGGGATTCCACAAACTGTCATAAAACAACGTGTCACAAATCAATTCTGCATATATTAACTGGCTTTACAAATACAGGGTCAAGCAAAGGCATCCATAAAATTGTTACCTTCTCGCTAAAATGCAAGTTTTTAAAAAAAAAAATATATATTAAACAAAAGTTAACATTTTGTAAGGGAATCTTTAGAACCTGGGTTTTTTATTTGGCCCATCATAGTCATCTCTCCCCCTGCCATAACCTCCAGTAGCTGCTGCAGGAGGTACAGCCCCAATCCCTCTGGAAGCCTGTGCATTAGGTGTCCCTGCATTTCCCTGGACAAATCGATCATTACGCTATTGAAAATCAAATTCAGTTCATTACAGAAGAAGTCCAACGTGTATAGTATGTTATTTTTAGAAGGGTCCCGCAGTCAAGGTTCGTCGATACAACCACCAGTGAGTCGATCCACAGGTACGAGGAACATAGAAAGGAAAAAAGGGTAATTTGCAAATTAGTTAAGTATCACACACCATGAGATACGCTCCCACAATTGTTTCAGACAGAATTGTAGCTGTGCTCAAGGTGGCACAGATGAGCAACTGGGAAATAATGACACTAGAGTCAAGTCACAAAGGCACTCAAGAATATAGCAAACACCTTGTCTTTAAAAACCAACTTATGGCCCTACATGTATGAAAAAATGGAATCTAGACGTTTATGGCCCTGCATGCTTGCTGGTAAAACAGAACTAAAAGCTACTGCATGACCCTATAGAATTATGCCATTTTAGCCAACCACCATGAAAAACTTCATGGGATCAGTTAATACTTAATATCAATACGTGGAACACTGCCATGTATAAAACAATGCTACCTCAAATAAAGAAAGCAGCCAAAATTGTTGACCAAATGTTCCCAAAAGTTGCATCTAGAGCAGTGCTTCTCAAGCCGAGATCTCATTGATTAAGGCAGGTATGACAGGAATGATCATATGATCACTCATACTGAAAAAATTTGCTTACACTTACTGCAGAAAAATTACATATTAAACAGCAAAGTCAGATCAGCAGTAGTGAGTGCCTGGTCACCTTTACACCTGCAAAGGTAACACATTAGGCACTTTCTGCTAGAAACTGTGGCAGACTTGCATACCAAGGATGGACACAATGCAAACTTAATGGGTATTTGCATCCAGTAGCAGAGGCACAAGCGGGACAAACGGTTCTTGCCCATAAAGAGCACCCCAGTTTAAGAGGACCTGTCAACTCCCCCAAGTATGGGTTTGACTTCAAACTTTCCCAAGACCATTTAAAATAATCCTCTCATCCAGACCAGATTGACAGTAACAGGTATTCAGTTCTCAATGCATACTTGCTATTGTGATAAAGTTGCCCCTAAAAAATACTAACTTTCAATGCAACATTGGTGGTCTCCTCAAAAAGGTACCACTGTACTTGCATTCCACACTTCTGAAAATTATTGAAACTGCATCCTGCAGTTTGTTATTCCTCCTGAACACTTAGGTTCTATACAGATAACTATTGCACATTTGTTCATCGGATAAAAAAAAAAAAAAAAAAAAAAAATCAGAAGGCCATCCATTTACATATACATCAATATTAAAAATGATCCATTGTTCGTTTTTTTGGACAGACAAAAGTTGATCTACTAAGGGTCCTTAAAAATACTTTGAAGATTAATGTCTATGTAAACAAGTGACTTTACTTTTTTCATCCCTTAAACAGATGTAAAAATGTGATCTGAAGACCCTTACTGTTCCCTTTTGATAGAAGTACCCAGTTATTCATTTAGACAGGTCCAGTTTAAGAAGCTCAAATGCTGTTTCAGCACTGAACTCCAGACAATAGAAAATAATGTAAGCAGTATTTAACCTGCCTTTGACAAACGAGGGCCTAGCAAGCTGTTTGAGAAGCCCTGATCTAGAAAATTTAATTCAGCCATGTGAATCAAATGACAACTCTGATCAATTATGTGCAATAAGCAATGACTGATGCTGCAGTGATGCAGTCTGAAATAGGATCAAGTGAAGTTTAATTCAGTCAAGTCCCTTTTACGCAATCTATGGAAGACATTAAATTCAGTTCCACAACGACACATCCCTCAAGTTTACCAACAAAATATATTCACCTGAGACCGCGAGCAAGAGGACGATCACATGCTGATCATCCAAATTACTCTACAAATTGCAGTTGCTCCGATCAAGTATTTTATAGAAAGTTCAATGTCATTGTACCAACTACAAGCCCAAACCCCTCACCTAAACCAAGTCTGCAGAAATGAAGCAGACTACCTATAACTATGCAATAGCACAGGAGGCAGTGAATTGACTACATGTTTTACAGCATGTGTTAAGATTCCAATAAGGATCCTAGTACAGGAAATGGACTGAAGGAATATTCAAGCTGTATTCACAGCCTCAAAATGAATATTTCCTCATTAAAAACAGATTGGGACAGACCTTAGCAAGTCACAAGGTAGTAACTCCTGTGTGATGTCTTCTGCTACAAAGTATTTGCAAGTCAAAGCTCCCATAGCAAATCTTTGTAATTAGAAAAAAGTGGATGAAGTACATTTGTTTAGTGCCAAGAAACTCCATTGCTGTACAGTCTCATGCAATGCATGCAGACAAAAAACCGAGAGTGACCAGAAGCAGAGATATCGGGCAAGGGATGTTTTTCCTATAGGAAAGTAAGCACATTTTACACTTTACTAAATTCTCATGACAGACTTCCTGTATAAAGACTCAGCTGGGCTAAGTCTTAGCTAACCAAAATCTTGCAAAATATAAATAGATTGCAGACTGTTCAATGCTAGACTAAGGGATCTGTGAAAACTGATGCAAAATAGCCATTTTGCACATCGTTTGTATAGAGCCTCAGTTATAAGTTTGAGGATTCATGAAAATTAGCAAAAATAGAAGATGTCCTTTTTGACTGAATGTTAAGTCAAAAAGTCACATGAATGCCTCATTCATATGAAATTATTTCTAATGAGGATATGACATTACAAAAAAAGCTGCCATGGCAGCGATTATTGGTGTGTATTGAGCGTAAAACAAGATTAGGGCTAGGTGATTTTTACCAAAAAATAAGTTTTTTCAATGGGAGATTCCATTTCAGATTTTCATTTAAAAGCTCAGTAAGCTGGCACAGTAGTCCAATATAACCAAAAGAAGCTTCCTTGTCCTATCACCCATCTCCCATTCAGTACAGGGAAGAAATTCAGTTTAAAACCAGGACAAAGCCAGCATGGAAGATAAGACTCCAGGACAAGGTTAACCGCAATTTCACCATTCATATGAAAATCACTCTTTGAAGTGGCAAACTGACTGAATTCATTTGATTGTACAGCCCTATTAACGTTAATCACAGAGTTCAAAAGTAACTTGCCAGAAAAATTCAGCCAAAATTAAAATGCACATGTAGTCAGTAAACAGAAAAGCTGTTCTTACTCCTTGTATAATGAAGGTCTGATCTTTTCAAGCAGACTTGGCTTAGGTGCATTTTTACAGGATACTGCAGTCATTCTTAGTCACCTGCCTAGAATAACCTAATACTCCAAACTTTATATTGTACAATGTAAAAGTGATGAAGTTGAAATCAAAATATCAGATTTATTGCTAGACAAAATGCTTAGAATTTGTGTAGCATAGAAATGCTTACTGAATGTCAAAGCAACACAACTAAAATGGGTGCTTTCAGCTCTGACAAAAGACATAGTCAGTATTTTGTTGCTAAAATCCTGTAATTGAAAAACTAGTGTAACTCATGTTGGAGATTCTCTTGTTTATAATTCTAGTTATGGAAGACTACTCAGATCAGATCACACCTGGATACATTACCATGTCGCCTGCCATAAGTGATGAAGCAATTGCTGCCTGGGTCACACCTGGGCTGCCATCATAACCCATACCAGGTGCCCCAAGAGGTGGGTACTTCTGTGCTGATGTACCATAAGGATCTTTAAAAACAAACATTAATTGAAATGAGTACATGCCAAACGAAAACAAGTGGTGATGTGTAAAGCTTTGCACAGGGCAAATTGTGTTTCTCACCTCCCATGGCCATAGAGTTTGCTCCCATGCGCATCTCTCGCTCCCTCTGAAAATTAAGGAAGTTTGTTAGGGGAGATTAAAAGCATTACAGGAACACTTATGGTATTCCAAGAGTCAGTTGCTCACCTGCTTATCCATAAAACTGGGTCCACTACCTAGCAGTGACTTAAGCTCTACTTGAGTCTATGGAGAGCTGTGTTTTTACTGATAAGCTTCAGCAGTAATTGCATCTTGAACTTGAATAGACTACCAAATGGTTTTTAGTCTCAGTTGTTGACAAAACTCCACTCAGTTATATCCTCACTGTACATTCAGTCTTAGATTTAGGAGAATGTACAGGGGATATTAAGTGATCATGCTCTAGAATATGCACTACAATGCTCAAACATTGATTGCCAAAAAAAAAAAGAAATTTAAAAATCCAGAAGCAGATAAGCTGCAAAACAAGTAGTACAGAATACAGAAAACTAAAGTGACAATCAGGTGGGTTTCATTGGTGGCAGCAAGTATAGTTCAAGCGAAATTTGGAGCAGATTCACCCTCAGTCAGCTCCAAAGTACAACTCAAATTTGCCTTTACCCCTAGCTGATTTTAGTTAGAAAAAAACAAAAGACACATCCCGTTTGTTCAGGCAGAATATAGCTGAAACTCCTATTGAAACTAAGGATGGATTTGGGAGCTTTTTCGTAAGCAGATTTTCAGAACCAGTATAATTCCTGAAGCTGAAGTTTTCTGCCTGAAATTCACTCAAATTCCTACATGTGAACCAGTTTTAAGTGTTTACGTACTAGTTTGTGCAATTCCATAAATGTGAACAGTCCTGCCCCCGAGAAGCTGCAGGTCACTTATTCATGAGGTGGAACTTATTCTTCCAGTGTATTCCTATGGAACTCAGAATGAGGCTCAACTTGATGGAAGACCAAGTTCCATTTCAGTGAATAAGACCTTCTGAAGCTCACTCACCATCTACAGGATTACATACCTAGTAAGTCAACCCTTACAACACCACACTGAACTAAGTGTAGAAAAGAGGTGGACAAAGTAAATTTAAAGCTCTGCATTTCCACTTACAGGGTCCATATATCCCATACGGTAACCCTCTTCTCTTTGACGCCTCATCTGCTCTTCCATTTCACGCTGACGAAGCATCATCTCTTCCTCACGCCTGCGTCGTTCTTCCTCTTGTCTGTTTAATTGAATTTGTTGAAATGAAAGTTTAGATACTGCTTATTGCTTTATGGCAAAAAAAAGTGTCCCAAAGCTACAAACCTTAAGTAAAAGTAGTGCAAAAATCTTGGACTTACCTTAACTGCATCTCCTTACGCTTTTGCATTTCTTGATTGTGTAGTTCTTCCATTCGTCTAAGCTCCTCCTGACGTCTCAGCAGATCTAAAATAAATTGCTTGATGAAACTATTGCATAATAGGTTTTATTACCCTTAGCAGCAGACAACTGGCTTTATAAAAAAACCTAGCAATTAAAGGCTGCTTGCAAAAACCTAAGACTTCATAATACATCCACTGGGAAAAACCCTTTGTCAAAAGCACACAAACCACATGACATGTTCAAGTGCCACGAAAGACGATTAGTGTAGTGTTCTGGAACACAACAGTAAAATAACTGCCTCTACCTGCTTTGTTCCTACATTGATGACAAAATTCTACCCACATTGCCAGTCAGGCAAGACAGCTGCAGCTGGGACTGCAAGATTAAGTTGACCTTTTTGAGGATCTCCTGTATAGCAATTTTATGAACACCACAAACTAGTGAAACAGCAAATGCTACACTTTGCCTACTTAGAGGGGCTAAATATATATTATATATACACGCAGGAAACAAACCTTGCCGAAGCAGATTGGCTTGATGTTCATGGAAAGCATCTTCCATTTCACTTTCAAGTTTCTCTTTCGCTTCCTTCATGTTTTTTTCCACCTGTTGTCTTTGCTGTTTCTCCATTTCATCCAAAGACTTCCATCTCTGAGAATATTCAAACTCGAAGGAGCCATGTTGTGCAAACCGAGGTGGTACTTCCCTCTCCCTGTTTAAAAAGAAGGTTATACTGTTGTGACAGCTACTTAACACATTATGATGGACAGATTCTTCCCAAGACCATGACCCCCATTTGCATATGTTTCTATCAAAGTGTCTGCATTGTTTATGGAAAACAATCAAGATCTCAGACTTACTTTTGATACAAGTGATTTTTCTGAGCAAGTTTCTCAGGAAGTCCATCTTCATCATCAAACTGCTCCAGGGGCTCCACAATAACAGGCATCGGTGTCCTGGAACAAGTTATATGGAAGAAACGTTATATTAACAGGCATAACACATCCTAAACAATCCACAGCTTCAACATGAACAGATTGCCCACAAGCAGAGAACTTACGTTGTTAAGAGAAACACTCCTTCTGTACACCTTTCATAGGCCTTTCTGGCAGCTGGTTTTGCAGCAAACTCAACTATTCCCTTTCCAGTGGATCTCCCTCGATCATCCACTATAACCACAGCCCTCTCGACTGGTCCAAACTGGCTGAATGCTTCTTCTAAGAGCTCATTTGATACATATGGAGACAAGTTGCGCACAGAAAGGGCTGCAGAATGGGTGGCAAATCGTACTCTGAGTTGTCTTCCTCGCATTGGGAAATCATCAAGCTCTGCCTTTGCAATTTCAGCCAGTGCTCTAGTTTCCTAAAGAGTTAAACAATGTTAGATCAAATAAGTTACAGCCACATACCATACAAGTTGATCATAAAGTCCACCAGGTGACTAGATTCTAAGTTTGGAACAATAGCTTTCATGTACTTGGTACTAGTTTTCAAACTGGCTAAACCCTGGATAAGCCATATTTGTCTAAGCACCTAAAACAAAAAAATAAAAACACCATCATGTGTGAATGAACAGCTCTTTCGTCAGGCAGATGTCTGATTACTGTGCTGTGACTAATGAGCTGTGCACCTGTGTCCATCACATGACCATGGACTGATTTTTATCCACTGGCAGTAAGCACAATGACAGCAAGCAGGGATCTAGAACAGTGGGGAATTTATACAGACTGTATATTGGAAAATTCTATAACTTCATTATACAAACATTTGTCTCAATAGTTATCAAACTGAACAACCTCTTCACATGTCCTTGAAAATCTTCAGATCAACAGAAAGCTTTCATACTAAAAACCTGATACCTTTTAGGTAAACTTCAATTTCCTCAAGACCCTCCAAGCAATTATGCCAAGAAGGAGAATGCACAGATGAAGCAGAGTTAACCTGAACTTCTGCTAATGGATAAACCGATGCACGGAGATTTACCAAAGAAAACAATGGCAAGTCACTGACAGGTTTTCCCAATAACTTTTTGCTGTTTTCTGTGGCAAGATATACTGCAGTTTAACCAATTACAGCAGTTTAACTGTTGGTTCTAAGGCATATAGATTTAGCCACATTTTCCACATATGCTAGAGCAGTGGTTCTCAAACTGTGGATCGACCTCTTTTGGGGGGGGGGGGGGGGGTTGAATGAACCTTTTACAGGGCTTTCCTAAGACCATTGGAAAACACATTCCTGATGGTCTTAGTAACCGAGACACCACTCCTCTCCATCTGAATCTATAATGGTTGCGTCTAGAATGGAGTAGCTCCTGGAAGGTATGAGGTCAGAGGAAGGGGCAGAGCCTCTCCAAGGAGGGCAGGGTCTCATCACAGCTCTGTGCTCTATAGAGCAGCAGTCCCCAACTTTTTTTTGCTGTGGCCTGGCCAGGGGGTGGGGTCATACAGCAAACTGCACTGTACACTGGGACATGCTGGCAGGACCTCGGTGTACAGCAAGGGGAGGGATGTATTTACATGGGACTGCATGTTGGAGTTGAAGGGATGTTTTATATGGGACTATCCTGGAGGATTGGATTGATGTTTCAGGTGGGATAGGAATCCCTAGGGTGCCGTTGGCATTGAGGGATACAATCTGTGGGTTCTGCTGGCATATAAAGGAGGGCAGGAATCCTTGAGGTGCTGCTGGCATAAAGGGAAGTCCAGAGGTCCTTGGTGTGATTCTGTCATCTAAGGGGAGCCAGCAGTCCTTAGGTGCTTCTGGCATGTAAAGGTGGGGGGGGAAATCACAGCATTAGTAAGGTTGAGAACCACTGTGCTAGAGGAAACAGTTGTGGCTGTCTGAGCTTCTGGGAATAGGGCAGAAGAAAAGTTACAACATCTGTCAAGAGATTGGAGGTCCCCATCACTGGAAAGAATGATTTATGAGCATAGTTCTCATGAGAGACAATTCATTAGACTAAGTTTGACACTGGTCAGGCCCAGAGCCGTGAAGTTACTAAGCAAAACCACCAACTTTCATAAGTGGATGATAGCCATGGTCAGACAAGTTAAGATCCTCTAATTCACTAGAAACCTTGTGATTGAATTCCTATAGAAGCAAGCATGAATCAAACTTTGCAGCTAGTTTAGATCTGGAACTTTTAATATTGTATATTTTTTTATAAAGCCGATCAGTATTAGTCTTGGCAGGGCATACAGAACTACAAGTGTTCTATACATTAACCCATTTCCATCCACCTATATATGTCCTAATAAGGCAATTCATCTAGGACATACACCAAGCATTTTCATGGTAAAGCCTGAATAATTTGCCATTTAAAGAATTGGGAGAATTTATAGTCTAACTCCAGAATTCTGTCAACTTGCAAAATGGGATTGGACCAAAAGAAAAAGAAAAAAAAAAAAAAAAAAAAAAAACTGCAGTTGACACCCACTATACTTTTGAAGTGTGGGTGTGGTTACACTGTCAACCCAATGCCATACCCACCACCAAGAGTCACAACCTCACTAGTATTTGGTGTAGTAGTGTAAAGTGGCACAGTAATGCAGAACAGTGCTAGACTTAAGGCCTTAGAGACGGCACCATTTTTAAAAACAGTGTCACTTTTATGGCAACAACATTTAAAGGACCTTTCACCACCTCCACAATTCAAGTTTAGCATCTGAATAGCTGTGGCTTCACCGATTTCAGCACCGATGGATTTTCTTCTTTAACCTCCACTATTCCTGAGCAATTAATGCAGTTTTGATGCCTGATATGCTATTTAAGCTCTGTAATGTCAGATGGGCAGAGTCAGGGAGAAGTGATTCAGAGCTCAGAAACACACCCCTTGCCTGCTCCTGCCCAACACTGCTCTCCTAACTGTACAGAACCTAAAAAGCATATGAGGCACCAAAACAAAGCACTGATTGCTTGGAAACTGGAGACTATAGAAAAATTCCAACTGTGCTAGAATCAGTGAACCAATACCTATTAATTGATGTAAATAGCTGGACTTAGAAATGGTGAACTTCAAGTTACTGGTAAGCTGATCAATATTTTTTGCATTTAAAATATAATTTATAGAAATAGGAAGTTTTATGGAAGTTTCAAATATGAGATTTTTTTGTACTCCCTGTAAAATCCTTTACTCGTATTCACTGGGGGACAGCACCATGGGGTATAGACCCAGCCACTTGGAGAATGAAAGGCTGGCGGCTCCACCCTATAGTCTATACCCTCTCACAGACAGAGTGCTAAGCCAGTTTGTACTGCAGCAGTAGGAGACAAGAGAAAAATGAACATGGAAACCACCAACATGTCCTGAACCCGAAAAGAACCAAAACAGCTCGGGAAGAAAAAAAAAAAAAAAAAAAAAAAAGCAAACAAACAAGGGTGCGATCAGTGCCCCCCAAGTGAGAACGAGAATTTTATGGTGAGCACAAAAAAAAAAAAAAAATCCCATTTTCTCACTTATTTCACTGGGGGACAGCACCATGGGATGTCCTAAAGCAGTCCGAGGATGGGAAACAGCCATGCGAGCCTAGCACACAGCCGCTCGCAGAACCTTATGACCCAAGCTGGCATCGGCAGAAGCCAAAGAATGAATCTGGTTAAACTTCGTGAAAGTGTGTATGGAAGCCCATGCGGCAACCTTACAGACCTGGGCAGCAGAAGCCTGATGCCAAACAGCCCAGGAGGCACCAACAGCCCTAGCGGAGTGAGCCATCACACGGAAGGGTAGGTCCATACCCTTAAGCCAATCGCAGTCCAAATCCAGTTGGAGATGGAAGCAGGAAGGCCCTTGCGAGGACGAACAAGGTGTCTGAATGACAAAGGGTCTGTGAAAGACAAAGACCCGAATCGCCCAGGCAACATCCAGTGAAGAGAATGCTCATGAGGATGCTTAGGGTCCAGACAGAAGGACGGCAAGACAATATCCTCGATGTGGAAAGAAAACCACCTTCAGCAGAAAGGAGGGAGGTGGACGAAGGACAACCTTGTCCCTATGGAGAACCAGAAAGGGAGACTGCTGAGACAGGGCAGCAAGCTCAGAGACTCTGCGAATAGAAGTACTGAACCAAAATGCAGGAGGCAGGAGGCGAAGCAGAATATCCTGCAAAGGCTCGAAGGGGGAGCTGGACACACCTCAAGGACGAGATTAAGATCCCACAGGTTGATGTAAAAGGGGGGGTGCAGTGTGCCACACCCTGCAGGAAGTTCTTCATCTGAGGGCAGAAGGCCAGGGTCTTCTGAAAAAGGATAGAGAGCAGAAACCTGTCCCTTAAGAGAAGAAAGACCAAGACCTTGATCCAGACCAGACTGGAGAAGAGCCAGGATCCTGATAAGCGAGAAAAAAAAAAAAAAAAGGGGATGATAAACATTACTCACACCAGTGGACATAGGACCTCCACATGCGGTGGTAGATCTTGGCCGACTGGGGCTTTCGGGCCGAGCATGGTCTGGATAACAGGCTCTGAAAATCTACGACGCTTCAGAACCTCAGCTTCAACAGCCATGCCGTTAAACGCAGCTGATGTAAGGTAGGGTGGAGCAAAAGCCCTTGAGATAGGAGGTCTGCCTGCAGGGGAAGAGGCCAAGGTGCATCTGCCAGCAGGAACTCAAGATCCACATACCAGACAGTGCAGGGCCAATCTGGAGCCACCAAGATGGCAGGAACCCTCTCAGTCTTGAGAAAGGCAGAAGTCTGACCAGGGAATCATGAGAGCATCGGCTACAATGGCTTGAGGGTCCAGGGACCTGGCCACATACCAGGGTAGGTTGTGGTTCAGGTGGAAGGCAAAGAGGTCAGTGTCAGGCGTGCCCCACTGGGAGCACAACTGGAGGAATATTTCCTGATGAGACCACACGCCTGGGTCAAGTTTCTCAGCTTAGGTAGTCTGCCACCCTAGTGTCCATGCCTGGAATGTGGACTGCTGAAAGAGCCAGAACATGACGCTCCACCCACAGGAGAGAGCAGGAGGCTTCCAGAAAGGCCACACAGCTCCTGGTGCCCCCTTGATTGTTCAGGTAGGTGACTGCGGTGGAGCTGTCGGTCTGGACTCTGACCGGACGCCCCTGGAGGAGAGAGGTCCAATTAGAGAGCCAAGAAGATGGCCCTCAGTTCCAGCAGGTTTATCTGGAGGGAGGACTCCGCTCTGGACCACAGGCCCTGAATGGTCAAGACACCTTAGACCACCCCCAGACTTACAGGCTTGCATCAATGGAGATCACCTGCCAATGGAGGGGGAAGGAAGGACTTCCCCTGGGAGATTCCCAGAGAGGAGAGCCACCAAAGAAGGTCTCAGACTCAAAAAAGGCAGGAGAACCAGGTGACCAAGGCTGGACTGAGACCTGTCCCAGCATGCCAGAATTGATAATTGTAGAGGATGCGAATGAAGCTGGGATGGCCTCGAAGGTCGAGACCATCATGCCCAGGACTGCATGCAGAACTGAAGTGAACAAGGAGAGGTCCTCCAAAGGCAGGAGAAACTGGACTGAAGGGTCAGAATCTTAGACTCTGGAAGGAGAACCCTGCCCTGGAGCATGTCGAGGATCATGCCCAGGAATTCCATGTGCTGAGAAGGCACAAAACAGGACTTTTCCTCAATGAGCCAGCCAAGCCAGCAATGGAGGTCCAAAGGTGATCCACAAAGCTGGAAAGGTTGTCCCCCTGGAGGGTGCTTTGACCAGGTGGTCATCCATGTAGGGGACAGCAACTCCTCTGGAGCGGAGGATGACCACGAGAGACGCCAACACCTTGGTGAAGGCCAGCCCAAAGGCAAGAGCAACAAACTGGAAACGGCACAAACCCACTGAAAAACGAAGAAACCGCTGATGGACCAGTGCAATGGGAATGTGGAGGCAAGTGTTGCGAATGTCTATGGACGAAAGAAATTCACCTGGCTCCAGGGAAGCCACCACGGGCCTCAGGGGCTCCATGTGGAACCTGCAGACAGATGAAACTGTTGAGCCCCTTCAGATTCAGGATAGGGTGAAGAGAGCCATCCTTCTTGGGGACAGTGAACAGGTTGGAATAGTAACCCTGGAAATGCTCTGAAGCGAGCATAGGGACAATGACTCCCTGCCGCTGGAGAGTGGAGACAGTCAGAAGGAATGCAGTCACTCAAGCGGGGGAAGAAGGCAAAGTGGACGGAAAAAAAAAAAAAAAAAAATCTTCCATCTGGGAGAACTCTATGGAGTATCCAGATGACACCACTTCATGGATCCAGGCTGTCGACACTGGAAAGCCAGGTCTCCTGAAAGGAGATCAGACGTACCCCCACCCGAGGGGTCCAGAGTGGGGAGACCTTCATGCTGAGGTGGGCTTGGAAACAGAAGGCCTGGAGGGCTTGTAGCAGGACTGCCAGGCAGGTCTGGGCTTCAGTTAGCGTTTTTCCTCCACTGTGGGGTTTCATTTGTTTTGCTTTAACACTGTAGGCAGCATTTATATACAGTGGGGGAAAAAGTATTTAGCCAGCCACCAATTGTGCAGGTTCTCCCACTTCAGATGAGAGGCCTGTAACTGACATAGGTAGACCTCAACTATGAGAATGAGAAAAATCCAGAAAATCACTGTCTGATTTTTAAAGATTTTATTTGCAAATTACGGTGGAAAATAAGCATTTGGTCAATCTTTTCTGTAAGTCTTCACAAGGTTGGCACATTCCTCCATGCAGATTTCCTCTAGAGCAGTGATGTTTTGGGGCTGTTGCTGGGCAACACAGACATTCAACTCCCTCCAAAGATTTTCTATGGGGTTGAGATCTGGAGACTGGCTAGGCCACTCCAGGACCTTGAAATGCTTCTTACGAAGCCACTCCATTGCCCTGGCAGTGTGCTTGGGATCATTGTCATGCTGAAAGACCCAGCCACATTTCATCTTCAATGCCCTTGCTGATGGAAGGAGGTTTGCATTCAAAATCTCACGATACATGGCCCCATTCATTCTTTCACGGCTCAGTCGTCCTGGTCCCCTTGCAGAGAAACAGCCCCAAAGCATGTTGCAACCCCCATGCTTCACAGTAGGTATGGTGTTCTTTGGATGCAAATCAGCATTCACTCTCCTCCAAACATGACGAGTTGTGTTTCTACCGAACAGTTCTACTTTGGTTTCATCTGACCATATGACATTCTCCCAATACTCTTCTGGAACATCCAAATGCTCTCAAGCAAACTTCAGACGGGCCAGGATATGTACTGACTTAAGCAGGGGGACATGTCTGGCACGGCAGGATCTGAGTCCCTGGCGGCATAGTGTGTTACTGACAGCCTTTGTTACGTTAGTCCCAGCTTCCTGCAGGTCATTCACTAGGTCCCCTCATGTGGTTCTGGGATATTTGCTCACCTTTCTTATGAGCATTTTGACACCACTGAGTGAGATCTTGCGTAGAGCCCCTGATTGAGGGAGATTATCAGTGGTCTTGTATGTCTTCCATTTTCTAATTATTGCTCCCACAGTTGATTTCTTCACACTAAGCTGCTTGCCTATTGCAGATTCAGTCTTCCCAGCCTGGTTTCTGGTGTCCTTCCACAGCTCTTTGGTGTTCACCATAGTGGAGTTTGGAGTGTGACTGTTTGAGGTTGTGGACAGGTGTCTTTTACTGATAATGTCAAACAGGTGCCATTACTACAGGTAATGAGTGAAGGACAGTGGAGCCTCTTGAAGAAGTTACAGGTCTGTGAGAATCAGAAATCATGCTTGTTTGTAGGTGACCAAATACTTATTTTCCACCTTAATTTGCAAATAAATTAAAAAATACAAAAAAAAACCAGACAATGTGATTTTCTAGATATGTTCTCATTTTGTCTCATAGTTGAGGTCTACCTATGACGACAGTTACAGGCCTCATCTTTTTAAGCGGGAGAACTTGCACAATTGGTGGCTGACTAAATACTTTTTTCCCCACTGTATACTTTCTCTGACCAAGAATTTTGGCGTTTATGCGTAGTCTATTAAGTCCCCTGATTAAGGATATATAGGGTCATTCTTAGGGACAGCTTGGTACTGCCCTTGTTAGGGCAGGAGTCATTTTGGGTGTAAGAGAAAGTGTTTTAGGGGGAGGAATAGAGACTGTAGTGGTGATTTTACATGTATTTGCTATAACATTAGACTCTATAGAGTGGCAAATTTATGATGATTAATTTAGTTTTAGGGACCTTTGTATTTTAACACTTAATATTAAATGTTAACTTTTATGAGTATTTGTATCAGTGCTTTCTATTTATAATTAATCTGCTGCAATTGGTGTATTGCTTTGTCAATTGAGTTTTTTTACACCTCTGCTTTTTTTGCTTTTTTGGCGAGAGAGTCCACTCTTGTCCAAGAAGTCAGAGGGCCAGAGCCTGCCAAAGGCAAAATGGTAGCCCTGGAGAGCCTAGCAATTGCAGGGTCCACTGCAGGAGGCTCTGACTACTTGGAGACACACTGGTCTGGGAAGGGAAAGAATGTCCGACTTCCTAGTCAGACAGTGGATGGTCTGGGTGAAGCCATTGTTCGTTCAAGATGTGGTCAAACGCCCTGTGGTTGGGAAAGACCAGAGGGCGACGACTGTGGCTGAAAGATGTCCTCAGATTTGTAGGGCATCTGATGAAACGGATGAGCTCCCACATAGCAGCGGATATAGATGTGCCTTGCTGATGCTCTGAGTCGGAGTCAGAGGCATCCCCAGGAGAAAGTGAGTAGGGGGAGACACGGTTCTGCCTGTCAAGAGTGGATTCGCAGGTAGAGGCCCTGCCTGGGGAGTGGCCAGGGGTAGGGGAGGAGGACCGTGACTTGTAGGAAGACTTCATGGTCCTCTTTTGAGGAAGGCTCCTGGATCTGGAACAATGAGGGCACCCGGAAGGTTCCTAGAAGCAGCCAACTGAGTGGCAAACTGGGAAGGCAGACGTTCCAAAGTCTCCACCACAGACTGGTTAAGTCTGGCAAGGTTACCAATGGCCTGGGTGAAAGTAACTGCCCAATCCGGGGAAGGATGAGCTGGAGAGGGGCCAGGAGGCTCTTGGACTGGTGAGTCGGAAGGCAGAGAGCAGATGGGCTCAGGCTGTCCGCATGGTAACTGCTACAGCAGGCACACGTATAAAACGCGGAGGCATTGGAGAGGGCCGAGGGGCGAGATGACTTCACAGGAGGACATGGCAGTGAGGGCCCAGGGAGAGAAAAAAAAAAAAAAAAAAAAAAAAAAGGGGGGGGGGGGGGGGGGAGAACCCAGAGGGAAGCCTACCAGATTGCTGAGAAAGATGTCTGCTCACCAACACGCTGAGAGAAGAGGTCCCAGTACAGGAAACAACCGGAATACAGGCGTTAAGGAAACACTTGAGGAGAAGTGTCCTTCCCCTGGAGCTCCCACGCTTAGGGGCTAAAGGAAGGACTGGCAGACAGTCCAGGAGAGCCCCCTGGCCAATCGAAAGAGATAGGAGCCCAGAAGCTAGGAGAGCACAGGGAGGGGGCAGGCCTAAATGCAGCCTAGTCCCTGGAGAAGCCTGGGGCTAAAGTAAATGCCATGGCTGGCGCACCCCGCAGCTGGCAACCCAACAATGCCGGCATGGGAATAAAAACCACCGGCACTGGAGGTGACTCTGGGAGCCAGAAAAGTGGGGTTCATGGAGACCCCTGAAAAACAGATGCCCCCCACAGGTAGCAGGGACGAAAGCTCTGAAGCACCATAGTGGGGCTCATCCACATAGGGAGACCCCTTGAGTTGCACTGAACTGATCCACTTGGCCAGGTTAACCCCCTGAGAGAAGAGCCAAGGAGAGGAACTGGGGGGATAATACTCACCCATCTTCTCTTCTGATACTCACTTGTCTGGCATCTTCAGGTGGCACAGGGTCACCCCCTCAGTAGAACCTTGCACGTGGGAGTGGGGCCTTCGGTACTCCAGCCGCCGATGCAGCAAATTGGGACTGGTTGACTGGCAAGGAGCTCTTTTACAGAGCGCTGCGCCCACAGAGAGGTACAACTAGTGTGGCTCTGAAGACCCCCTGCACGAAAAAAAAAACGATCCAAGACAGAAAGACCGAGTCATAGGGCAGAGCCAGCCTTTCATTCTCCTAGAGTCAGCCTCCTAGTGGCCAGGTCTAGACCCCTCAAGAAATTTATCAAGGGGTATTGTGAGCATTTTAACCTCAACTGTATCACAGATTTTATTAACATTGGAACGTATAAGTAAAAAATGACAAAAGTCACTGTCCCCAAAGTTCTCACTGTCTAAAGGGGTTCAAGGAGGAAGAGCAACATGCAGTTGAACAATTTCTCCTGAACATGGCAATACCAAATATGTGGTCATAAACTGCTCAATGGGTATAAGGCAGGGCTCAAAACAGTGTGCCATTTGGCTTTTGGAGAACAGATTTTGCTGGAATAGTTTTTGGGTGCCATGTCACATTTGCAGAGCCCTGAAAGTACCATTACTATGGAAGCCCCCAAAAAGTGACCCCATTTTGGAAATTCCACGTCACATGTGGGTATAAGCTACTGTTTGGGCACACTGCGAATCACAGAGGAAGGAGCACCATATTGGTTTTTGGAGCAGTTTTTTTTTTTTTTAAACTTCATTCCACTTTTGCAGAGGCCCTGAAATGTCAACAAAGTGGAATCTGTAGACATGTCATCCCAATTTTGGAAGCTGCACCCCATAAGGGATCTATCAAGCAAGCATTTTTAACACTTAACAAGGGATTCCACTTTACTGCCATTTCGGGAGCTCTGAAAAGGTAGTATGACAAAAAAAAAACCCAAAAACCAAAAAAAACAAAATTGCTCCAAACAAAGCACTCTGCCCGGCTGCGTTCCCAAACAGCAGTTTGTACTGACATCACAGACAACCTTTTATGTTCTCTGGCACCTGCAATATTATATGCCGCTAGAAAGCTGACAGCGCACTGAATTCAGCACACTGTCAGCTTTCCCAATGTGGAGTCAGGAGATCTGTGCCGTTAACTTCAGCACCAATAGCTTTCCAACGTCAGAAAGGTGGGACTTACCACCTAGCATCATAACTGGGCAGTAGAGAACACCCACCCCTACAGTACACTACCATAGCACAGTACTGTCAAAAGGGGGTTCCTTATCGCCCAGCGATGACACTGAGCATTAAGGCCTGCCTTTCAGGTCGTGAAGAGTTATGTGCCGAATCCAACAGCACCCATGCACGTACAGTCAAAGCTGACAGTATGCTGCATTCACTGCAGTCAGCTTTCCAGCAGTATACAGAACTGTGGGTGCCAGAGGTACTGGTGTTACCCTTAAGCTCTATCTGGGGTGTACCCTGACACACAGTTATGCATTTCCTTTTGTGGCAACCAGTTCCCTAAAGATATTGCGATTTTTTTTGGGAGGCCCCATCAAATAGTACAAACTCATTTTTTGGGTGATATAGCCACAAGGGCCTTTTTTTTTGTGGATAAGACGCATTTTGTAAAGACACTGTTCTAGGGTGCCTATAACAGACTAAATTATGAAGTCTTTCTTGAAGGATTAAAATTATAAATTTGCTTTATTATTTACCTCTTAAAATTTTTGCCAGCATATAGCATAAAGCATAAACCTGTTAACTAAATCAATTAACACAATCAGCGCTCAACCCCAACTGAGGGAGGTGGAGCTTGGCATTAGCTGTACATTACCGCTAACACCCACTCCAGAAGAACATAGGACATAATTGTCAGATAGCATTAAGGCATTAGCAACTGTGACGTACCATTACATCCAATGTCGCCAAGGAGTTAGAGGGCCTGTCAATTACAAAATACTAAGTAGAACATATGATTGTCACTGGGTCTCCTGAACAGTTTGAGAAGTTGCGAGATCTCACAATTTCTCTAAGTGAAGGGCTATGTTATCTGCATTCCAATTAGCACAGGACAGTTTCAGCTGTGTGATCTCAACTTCGAGGTCACAGCTGAAGCTGCTCTGACACTGTCCTCTGCTAATTGGACAGTCAGAGCAATGCAAATGACGTAGCCCTTCACACAGTCAGGGAATGCCCTTCTGACAGTGAAGGGCTTTAATGATGGGGTTCATAACTCCACAATGGTGAGGGCTAGGAAGAAAATTCAAAGTGCCCCAGGGTCTGTGCAGCAGCACCTGTAACAAGGTACAAAAAAAAATGCACAGCCCTGGGGTGGTGAAAGGTCCAATTGCCAGGGAAATTAAAAATTAAAATTGTGCTCATGGTAACAGCAAAGTGAAAGATTTAAAAGGGTTGTCCAGCATATTTTTTTTTTTTTTAGACTAGCAAGGTGAAAAACTCAAGCTGGTGTCGCCCAGTGCAATCCTGCAGCTGTTCTTCTGCATGTGACCACTAAGGCTAAATCAGCAGCCAGCGAGGACTTTCAGCAAAAGACAACTGAGCAGCAGAACCAGCCCGCACAGGGAGAACACCAGAGCACCAGTGGGTTTATTTTTCTTCACCACAAAAGTTTTTTTTTAGGCTGGACAACATCTAAACACTTCCACATATTACATAATTAAAGCAACAGTGATCAGTTCTTGTATTAGAAACTCCAATCTATGCCATAAAGTGAGAATTTTATATCTTACACATATAATCTCAAGTCTCAAACAAGAAGTATTCATTCCAATGATGTATTGTTTTTAAATGATGTGGACATTTAGGAATCAAAGCCTTGATTATTAATGTGTTTAACTACTACAAGTAAAGCATTGGATTGACAGTCATGTGACACTCACCAGCTTGATGAAGCCAAAGCCTTTGCCCTTGTTAATAAAGACTTCTCCAGGTTCACCATATTTTGCAAAGAGCCTCTTGAACTCCTCATCTGAGATATCAGTAGGAAGATTGCCCACAAATAGCCTGCAGCGCTGGGTGTAAGTCTTCTCTCCTGGCCTCTTCAAAAGGGACAGAGTTGCCCGAACACCCTAAAAGTGACAGCCGTGTAAAACAAGCCATTTTAATAGAAACCACAAACTAACGGTAAAGAAATGCCAAGGGGATGACTAACCCAACATGCAGCGGTGCCCACAGAAAACTCCGGCCCATCAGAGGGGCGGAGCTAACGCCCAAAATGGCGGCTGCACAAAGGACTGCGCAACCCCAGCCGCCATTTTAAGGACTTCCTCAAGCACCGCACAAGATGAAGGCCGTTCAATGAAGGCAGTGACTAGTGTACACTACGCTGCTTTGTGTTAGTTTCCAGCCCCTCATAACACCTCGCACAGTAGCAACACAGTATGCCACGTGCGCAGTCCCGTACACAGTTTACACACTTACATCATTCCAGCCGCCCTCGTCCTTTATTATAGCCTCATCAGCCGCTGGTTGCAGGTCCTGCGGTGGCTGTGACTGGAAGCGGGACTGGTGCGGCCTTTTCTGGCCAGGCTGAGGCCCAGAACGCTGTCTTTGTTGCTGCTGCTGGTTTTGTTGCTGGGGCGGAGCAGGTTTCTGCAGCGGAGGGGGTTGAGACTGTGGTTGAGACGGGCTTTGACTAGGAGCAGGCGCCGCTTTAGGTGGCGGCTTCTGGGCCTGGTTCTGGGTGGCCGGTTTCTGTGAGACGGACGGCTGCTGTTGTGGTGTAGTGCTGGGCTTCTGCTGAGGGGATGGGGCTGGCTTAGTCTGTGGAGAAGCGGCAGGTGGTTGAGACGCAGGGGTCTTCGCTGCAGGGGTCTGTGGAGTCTGGGGGGTCTTCGGGGGCTCTTGGGTCGGAGGTTTTTGAATAGCAGGCTTCTGTTCCTGGTTGCTCTGCTGTGGCGGCTTCGGCTGCTGAGGCGGCTGTGCTGGCTTCTGTTGCTGCGGCGGCGGCGGCGGCTTTTGCTGGTTCTGCTGATGTCTATTCTGCAGCTGATGATGACCCGAAGGGCCGCGGTTTAAATCCATAGAACCATGTCCACGGTAGTTCTGCATTCCCCCCATACCTCCACGGCCGCCGTTACCCCGACGATAAATGTTCATTCCCATTCCTCCACCTCCTCCCATTCCACCACGGCTTCTGAATCTATCACGGGACATCTTTAGCAAAGGTTGCACAAACACACCGATTCTAGGTTCGTCACTGCAAAATGGCGGCGCAGACGAAGAATGCGAGGAGGCTTTGTCCTTTACTTATGTAGAAAGCATATGTTTACGCCCCCTTTAATCCTAACCAATTAGACAGACCCGGCCAACTAACCCCATTAGTTGATTGGTGGATGATCCTGCTAACAGGAACAGGAAATGTGTCGTCCCACTTTAAAATTCAAACACTAATTGGGCGATGTGATGATTGGCAGATGTAACAACCAATAAGGATCCTGTCTTTGGCTGAAACGTTCGCAGATGTTTTTGTGAATGAAAGGAAGGAAGCGGGTTGCATTTTTTCTGTGCTGATTGTATGGTGCGTCTAGTTTATTGTACTTGGACGTTGTTCGTATACGCAATATTCCAAGAATGTAAGCCAGTATGTATCAATGCCGGTAGCATTTACTGTACTGCACTCAAGCGTCATTTTTACAACACATGGCCTCCTGCAAACCTCTTCCCCTTCCGGAAAGCAATACCCATGCAATGCAATCAAAACTACGGTTTCTGATGAGCAATCGAACCCCCCATATGAGTTGGCTATGTATACCATATGTGTGTCAACTTATAATTTTTTTTTTTTATAATGAGGTAGTATTCACGTTTATGTCTTTATATTAGCTAATATGCACATCTGTATTTATCCTAAAAATATACCATGTAAGTGCAAGAACAGTGGTTAGGTTTTGTTGAAAGATGTATTATTTATTTATTATGCTTACTTATATAGCGCCATAATATTCCACAGCGCTTTGCAGACATTGACAGTCATTGTCCCATATAGGGCTCACAATCTACATTCCCTATCAGTATGTCTTTGGAGTGTGGGAGGAAACCCACGCAAACACAGGGAGAACGTACAAACTCCTTGCAGATGTTGTCCTTGGCAGGATTCGAACCCAAGACTCCAGCACTGTAAGGCCGTAGTGCTAATCACTGAGCCACCCTGCTGCAACAAGTATCCATAGCCTTTCACCGAAACCAGAACAGTGTCAGTATGGTTGCTCGAAGGGGCCATCACCCCTTTCTTCTGTGCCCAGCACACAGCTGTGTCCAGTCTGTTTTTTCCTTAAGGCTGAGGCCCCACGTTGCGGAAATGCAGCATTTTTTGTTGCAGATTTTGCTGCGGTTTTCGAGCCACAGTCAGGTGTGGATTTAACAGAATGGAAACATCGTAAGAACTTCCTATATATTTCCCAATTCTTTTTAAGCCACTCCTGACTTTGGCTGAAAAAAACGCAGCAAAATCTACAACAAAAAATGCTGCGTTTCCACAACGTGGGGCCTCAACCTTTTTTTAAAAAAGGTCTGTTAGTGCTATTAATGGGTTAATAAATGCACCCATATACCTTTAGCAGTGTTTTGAGTGATTTCTGGGTGTCCCTGGGAGCTCCTGGTATCTTCTACATTTGTTTACATGGTTCAGCTTCCTGCTATGTAACTTCCACGCTAGCTACTTCTCACCTCACTCCCCCCCTTCCTCCCATAACCCCTTCCCTGTCTATAACTATCCCGCTCACAACTACTAGCCCTTCCCTACCTACTCAGCTCAACCCCTGACCCCATTATACAGTATACTTAACTTTCTTCCTCCTGTGGGACGCTTATCCTTTTCTGACTGCTGTGCGTGCTATAGACCCAGTGCTGCTCTGTAGCTGACGATCCACCTCTACTGGGCAGATCCGTGACTCTGCTCCCATGCCTACGCAGTAGAGGTGGATTATCAGCTGCATAGAGTAGCGCTGAGTCTATAGCACAGCAGTGCAGTCAGAAAACAGGGAGGAACCGCCCCGCAGCAAGAAGATAGATATAATGGAGTTGATGGGGGGGGTAGTAGCGACGTACCGTTTCCAGATCGTCACTGGATAACCAGCAAATGTCGCTGGGTCGGTCAAATGACCACCCCAGGGATATGGGTAACTATACATTTTTGATAAATTATGTTATTTAGAAAGTAGGAGGGTGTTTAGATTAGTGTAGGGATTTCAATTTATCGCGGACAACCCCTTTAATGGTTGCCCCCTGCAAGTCGCCTGGAGTTAAAACAAAGACTTAACACCCACTTAGACTCTAGCTGTGACCCATATAGAGCTCTTTTATGGGTATATGTGTAACTGACCCTTTTGTCATTATTGTTTTCCCGGATGAGTATAGATACCTTCTAGATGAAATGCACAGGTAATTATACTAGATAGGTCACCTGTATTGTTTAAGGTTAGCTGGGCGACTGTCCTTGTCAGGACAGGAGCTATACTGGAATTCAAGGGAAAGTGCAGGCCGTTTAGGGTTACAAAGGTACTGACATACTAGTCTGCAGTATGCTCTCTGCTCCTGAACCATAGTCAGAGTATGTACTTCACAACTCTGTTAAGTTGCTTGATCCAGTTTTTTCTTATGGCTTGGTGAGACACATGTCACCAACAAACTAACAGCAGCAATATCTCCACCATTGGAGCACATACCAGGACAGCTGACAGTGCGCTGAATTTAGTGCACTGTCGGCTTTATAGCAATATGAAATACTGCACATCTCTGAGGACATGAAAGATCCTCTTTAAAGGGTACCTGAGTTTTCATGAAAAGTTAAAATATCTGCATGGTCTTGCTGAGCAGACTGTTCACTTCAAATGTGGTGTCCTCTAATTTTTTCTGCTGCTAATAGCTCCATTATGGCAGTATAACATTTTACATTTCTCTTCCTGGCTGGGGGCATGTACACCCCCATCCTTTATTACTACTACTGGTTTTACATTTAATCCTGCAAGGAGTGGCTGTCAAATAGAAATCAAATAGCTGAGAAAAGCCAAAGTAAACATAACATAGGAGATCCATGGACAGTGGACTGCAAATAAAGGGCATGATGGAGCTAAACAAATCTCTGACACAAAAAGAGAAATCTATGAGTGCAGTCAGGAGAGATGCTTGCTGTCTTTGGCTAACATCCCATCAGCGCACAATCAACCAGCAGTAGACTGAGGCTAACATTTGTAAGCTTTGAGATGGCCTTATTTCAGTGTACAGAGAAAGCTGTTGCAGAAGTGTGTGGAGGCTACGTGATCCTGTCTTATTTCACAGTAATAACTGAGGACAGAGGTTCACTAGTAATGGAGTGAACAGCACATTAGCTACAAGGGAGATACCTAGTAGAAGAGTTTTTTCGGGCAAAAAGCAGCAAAATTTATAAATAAAGTGCATTACATTTTTGTCCAGAGTCACATGCGCTATTAAATGAGACTAAGTTAGTGACTATTTATCTTCCTATTGGATTACTTACCTGCCTTCTGAGTCCTGGAGATCAGTTTCTTCTGTCCCGCCGGCTTCTTCTTCTGTGGACCTCTTGCGCATGCGTGGTAGGCAGGCTCTTTCAGCTCTTCGCTTCTGCCGGCGATTGCGCAATAAAGTTCGAATCACTGGCTCTATTGCGCAGGCGCCAGCACAAATGAAGGAAGTGACGCTTCGTGCCCTGAAGACAGGTAAGTATGATGGGGTCGGGGGGGTACGGACGTCACCGGCCGGGGGGGGGGGGGGGTTTACGGACGTCACCAGATTATCAGAAAGTGTGTCCTGGCGATCTAGGTAATTATAGATTTTTTTTAAACTAAGTAAATTAGAAGTTAGGCAGGGATAGGGGGTTTAGTTTAGGGTTTAATTTTTATTTTATCCCAGAAAACCCCTTTAAGTTGTGATATCGCTTGCTGTCTGTGAATAATATCCCATCTGTAATCACAGAAGTAGATACCAGTACATAGACGACTTTTCCTATATTGTAAACAGTGAGATGTGCAGAATGTTTAGTCCAGAGCACAGAGAAACCACTTTTAGTTATCAAAACAGCATCAGTTCTTTTAGGTACATTTGCACACAATTTTTTAAGGAACTCTGCAGGAAAGTTGTTCCAAACATCTTGCAGAACAAACCACTTATCTTCTATGGGTGTAGGTTTGGTCACATTCATCTGTCTCTTCATGTAATCCCAGACAGAAGGGGCGTTCCTCACAGCCCAGCGATGACGCTGAAGTATGAGGAACACCCTTCTGACAGTGGGGACATATTGGTGCCGAAATTAACGATTAATGAATTCAGCGCACTGTCGGCTTTCTAGCGGTATATAAAACTGCACATTCATGAGGACATGAAATGCCCTCTTTAAGTTTACTATATCTCTGGTGACTATTGTTGTAGGTACTATATACTCTTGAGTCCATTTCCATTTTTGTACTTGAGAATTTACCTACAGATTTAGTTTTGGGGTATCCTTGGTTACAGATTCATAATCCTATAATTGATTGGAGACGGGAATGTGGCTAAATGGATTTCTGAATGTTTCAAATCTTGTATATCTCTGCCCATTGCTTCTGATACTCTGACTTTGCCTGATTCAATTCAAAATTTTGTTGATTTTTATCTGAGTCTGGGGCTGATCTGCTTTCGCCTCATAGATTTTATGATTGTGTTATTGATCTTCTCATTGAGTGGAAAAAGATTTGTTACAACTCACTCAAATTTCTTAAATGCAAATCTAAAACCATAGAGACTGATGCCGAGATGGCCATGGAGGTAGAGGTAAGTATTGCAGTATCGTCAAATGATGGAGTACAGCACCAAACAATTCTTCTTTAAAGATTAACTTTTAATGGTTAAGTTTTAAAATACAAACTTGGAGTGCATGATGATACACAGCTCACGCGTTTTGAGGTTAGTACCTCTTACTATTCATTTACATGGTATTTCAAATAATAAAGTTTCTGATAGAGGTGTTCAATTTATCTCTAAATTTTGGAAAGCTTTTTGTACCAAACTGGGAATTCAATTATCTTTTTCCTCTGCTTTTCATCCTGAGACCAATGGTCAGACCTCAGGTGTTATGTTACTGATAAACAGTCTGAGTGGGTAACAGAGATGACCGAATCAGTTTGTAACAAGCCAGGTTTGTTCAAGTTATTCCAAATTGGAATATTCAAAATGGCAATTTGCTTCAAACAAACAAAAATGGCTGTGCTAGTAGAAAATGGCTGCTCTCAGGTGTTAGACCAGGAAATACAGAGCAGACAGATACGTTTGTACTGAAGAATACTGTTACTGAAAAATATTTTGTTAAGGACTTTTTTAGGCAATTTTTATCATTTTTTCACGAAGGAGCATTGTGGTAAATCTGAACAAAATATTTTAAGCGTTTCTCTGTGTGCACAAGTGCACTGCGTGCGCATATGTAATTTTAGATATACGTCACACAAAAGTAAAGTAGTAGTTGTGACTGTGGTACTTGTAGTGCATCATCTGCTAATGTAAATAAAGAATCTCTCTTATTTTTCTTTTGTTTGGCACCCTCCCTTGCTTCATGGTTAGGAGAAGTTCCACTTCTGATAGTGTGCCCCAAATTTTTCTTGAAATTATGTCAATTACCACTCAGTCACACTACACTAGTTGGTGCTGCATGGGCACCCATAGTGGCTGCAAAGTACACAGACAAAATGATCACTTTTGGAAGACAGTCCAGCTTTTTCAACTGGTAAGCTAGGCAGTAGGTACACTGATAGTGTGCCCCAAATTTTTCTTGAAATTATGTCAGTTGTCACTCGTTAACTGTCACTGTACTACTTGCTTGTAAGGAGAAACGCACATGCTAGTGCACATGCTAGAGCAGGGGTCGGCAACCTATGGCACGCGTGCCAAGAGTGGCACGCAAGGCTTATTTCCCTGGCACGGCAGCGGACTCCTCACCCAGCAGTTTCGATCGGACCAAACACGTCCGAAACGAAACTGCTATTATTATACTGTGGGGTCTCTTCAGACTCCCGAGTATAATAAGCGGAGCCCCTGGGGAGATGATCAAACATAAAAAACAATGTTACTCACTATTCCACGCTCCGCAGCCGCTCTGTACTCTTCAGGCGCTTCTGCTTGAAGTCAGCTGACAGGGCCTCAGGGGTCGCGTCTGCGTCTGACGTCATTACGCATAATGACGCGACGTGACCCCTGAGACTCAATGAGCGGTCGCTGACTACAGGCAGAAGCGCCCGAAGATACAGAGCGGCTGCGGAGCGTGGAATGGTGAGTTAACATTGTTTTTTATGTTTCATCACCTCTCTTTGCCCTCCACTTATTATACTCTGTGGTCTGAAGAGACCCCACAGTATAATAATAGCTAGTGAATGTGCAGGGGCCACTGTAGAGCATAATACCATGTGCAGGGGCCACTATAGAGCATAATACTGTGTGCAGGGACCACTATGGTGTGTTTTCACCATAAGACTGCTGCCATACGGGGCTCCTGGACACATTTACCACTAATTGGGGGCTGCACATGGACTTTCATTGCTTCTAATCAGAAAGTACAGGAGCGTCCCAGGAAATAGCAGTAAACGCATGTGTCCTAAAGCATCTGGTGCCATCACTTCTGTGTTATGGTTTGTGGTATGTGACTTTAGTTTAGGGGTCGTCAGACTTACAATTATTGACCGGCACTCCGAGTACCTCATCTTTGATTTTTTTATTAAAATCGGCACGCCGAACAAAAAAGGTTGCCTACCCCTGTGCTAGAGCATCAGTGTGAGCAGCAGTATAATGTGAATGATAACTGCATGCAGCAAACCACAGACACATTGATCACTTTTGGAAGATAGTCCAGCTTTTTCAGCTGGCAGCCAGGCCAAGCAAACTGGAAATTTTGTCAATTGTCACTCCACCAACACGATATTGATGCAGCATTTTCACCCATTCAGGCTGGATAACTGGCAGGATCATCCAGGTTATTTTCTTCTTCCCAAGTGTTGTTCTCAGGGTCATAGAATCCTTTCTATTTTAGAAGATATTCTAGTTTCAGCTGCCAGGAAAGACACATCTCCCTTTATTATCATCTTCCATTTACTGTACTGCTGCTGGATGCTACTCCTAGAGAGCTACCACCACTCAATGAAACATGTCCTGGGGCCTTGTCTGACATATTATGCCCTGATGCACTGCCACACATGTTGCCAGAGCTGCCTATTGCCTGCCACCAGTCAGGCAGACATGTCCTGCGGTCTGGTCCATCATATAAGGCACCTAAGTAGTCTCAAAAAAGAGTTTAGAAACCACGTTGAAGCTCAGGATTAGACAATGAGGCATTACTCTGTTGGATTCAGCATATCAGAGATATACAAGATTTGAAACATTCAGAAATCCATTTAGCCACATCCCCGTCTCCAATAAATTATAGGATTATGCGTCTGTAACCAAGGAAACCCCAAAACTAAATCTGTACGTAAATTCTCAAGTGCAAAAAGGGAAATGGACTCAGAGTATATAGTACCTACAACAATAGTCGCCAGAGGTATAGTAAACTTAAAGAGGACATTTCATGTCCAAATGAATGTGCAGTTTTATATACCGCAAGAAAGCCGACAGTGCGCTGAATCCATTAATCGTTAATTTCGGCACCAGTATGTCCCCACTGTCAGAAGGGTGTTCCTCATACTTCAGCGTCATCGCTGGACTGTGAGGAATGCCCTTTCTGACTGTACTCAATCATAGCCTTGTACTGTCAGAGGGGGCGTTCCAAACAGCCCAACGATGATGGTGAGCTATGAGGAATGTCCTTCTGACAGTGGGAAGATATTGATGCCATTATATCCTGCATCGGGCCACATACCGGGAAAGTCGACAGCGCACTGTCGGCTTTCTAGCAGTATATAAAACCGCACATTCATGAGGACATGAAAGGTCCTCTCTAACAGTACACTAAGAAGGAAGTGTGTTATCAATTGCAGCCACACTTTCTAGTCTCGTGAGAGGTATCAACGGTACCAGAAAGTTGGCCGCCGTTACTAAATATGACATTATCATGAAAAATAATTTTCACTGGTAAGATAATTTTCTTTTTGGAAATTATAGGAAATACCTGATCGCCTAGGTGGTCTTCCCAAAACTCTAGGCGCTGGAGATTTTCCGGAACAGGATGCTTGGTACAGTCTTTAAAGGGAGTCTATCATTTATATTTTCAATTTTTAACTAAGCTTATTTTCATGTAGCCTTTAAAAAGGCTATTGTAGGCATACCTTTCATTTCCTGAATGTGGCCGGCATTTTCCAGAAAAACTCCTTTTCTTGTTATGTAAATTAGTCTTCACGGAGCACAGGGGGCGTTCCCCCCTGTACTCCAAGCACACCTGCATCATCATCCTCTCCCTGCATCGCCGCCCCCTTCTTCCTTGTTGTTCACACCTTCTCCTCTTCTTTGTTTCTTCCTCCCGTCAGTTCGCGCTGACCGGAGGAAGAAGCAAAGAAGGAGAGAAGAAGATGTGAACAGCAAGGAAGAGGGCGCCACCGTCCACTTGGCACGCTGCGGTGAAGGAGGTGTGTTCAGTTTGATTCCTTGCTTAAGGTTCTTGTTGCTCAGTCTGAACACTGTCCTAGACTACAATTGACCTGTAATTGAATTTCAGCCACACCCATCTCCTGCACCTTGTTTCTTCTGCTCCTCAAATAGTTAATCGTAGCCTTGCCTGTGTGATTGACAGCCTGTCTACCAATCAAATCTGGGGCAGGTCCTGGACTTGCTATAAACAGGTCATCAGCTCACACATGGTCACTGGCTATTGAGATTCTGTCTTGTGACTTTGTCCCTGCTAGCTCCTTTTTCTGCCATTGTTGTATTTCTGACCTTTGGCTCCTCCTGTGACTACTCTCTTGGATTTCATTTTGGTACTGCATTGCTCGACTGTTTCCGACCCCTTGGCTTGCTGACTCTGCTTCTGTGTTGTTTTGTCTTGTCCTATTCTGTGTGTCACTTATTTAGTGAAGGGATCGGCTCCAAGTTGTCGGTTGTCACCTAGGACAGTCAGGCAAGTAGGCAGGGCCAGTGGGGGGGTTCAGCTTTAGGGATCACTGTCTTGTCGTGCCCCTCCCCCCAGGGTTCACCAGCAGCTAATGGAGAATCGCTCCTCTAGCAATTCCCTTACATTTATATTTTTGCAATTTTGGATTATGAGACCTGATATTCTTCTTGTATGTATTCTCTGCCTATTTTAGTCTGCTCTGCTGACTGGTGGAACATTATATATGTATATATCTGTCTGAGAAATGGATATGTCGAGCAATATATATGTTATGGATGTTTTTTTATTAATTATATGTATTTATATAGGTGTCTGGATGTGCAATGTGTGGTTTTATGCACTGCACCACAGTTTATTCTTCCTGGTCAGCTGCTACCAAACTTGGACCTCCTCATGAGGTAGCAGCCCAGTGGACACCCTGCAGTGAAGTTCATTTTCCCATATGGGGGTTAAAGGGTAAAAAACAAGGAAGTCCAGAAGACAGTTGACCATGAAAGGGCGTTACTTAACCCCTTCCTGCCAAAGTCAGTTTTTGACTTCCTGACAGAGCTCGATTTTTCAAATCTGACGTGTCAATTTATGCAGTGATTACTTTGGAAAACGTTAACTCACCACAGTGATTTTGATATTGTTTTTTCGTGACACATTGTACTTCGTCTTAGTGGTAAATTTTGGTCGATATGTTTTGTGCTTAATTATGAAAAAATAGGAAATTTGATGGAAATTTTGAAAAATATGCATTTTGAAAAGTTTGAAATGATGTGCATTGCATGCAGATAGTCATACCACCCAAATTATATCATAAATCTAATGTACCAGATCTCTGCTTTATGTTGTCATCAAACTTTAATCACCCTTTTATTTTTTGCAGACATTATAAGGCTTACAAGTCAAACAACAATATTCAAAATTTTCAAGAACATTTCCAAAACCCATTTTTCAAGGAACTAATCCAGTTATGAAGGGGTTTTGAAAGCCCCCTGTATTAGAAACCCCCATAAATCACCCCATTTTCAAAACTGCACCTTTTAAATAAGCTAAAATAGCATATACAAAGAATCTCAACCCTATAAGCGTTTAACAGGACTTAAGACAAAATGGAGGTAAAATTTACATGTTTCATTTTCTTTTACCAATATGTTCATTTAACCCTAGTATTACACATTCACAAGGGGTTAAAGGAAAAAATGCATCCCACAATTTGTTATGCAAGTTCTCCCGACTACCAAAATACACCACATGTGGGTGTAAACTGATATATGGGCACAAAGCAAGACGCAGAAGGGAAGGAGCGCCAATGAGCTTTTAGAGGGCAGATTTTGCTTTGATCAGTTTCAGGCACCAGGTCGCATTTACAGAGCCGTTGAGGTGCCAAAACAGTGACCCTATTTTGGAAACTAGACCCCTCAAGGAATTTATCAAGGGGTATAGTGAGTATTTTGACCCTACAGGTTTTTCACTGAATTTATTACCATAGGGACGTGAAAATGAAAAATTACCTAACAAATGTCGCTTTAGCCTCAAATTTTTCATCTTCACAAAGGGTTAAAGGAGAATAACCAACTAACTTTTTTTCTCCTGAACACGACAATACCCCATATGTGCTGGTACACTTATGTACGGGCACATGGCAGCGCTTGAAACGGAAGGAGCACTAACTGACTTTTGAAGGACAGATTTTCCTGGAATAGTTTTCAGGTACCATGTCTCATTTGCAGAGCCCCTGAGGAGCCAAAGCAGTAGAATCCCCCCCAAAAGTGACCCTATTTTGTAAACTAGACCCCTCAAGGAATTTATCAAGGGGTATAAGTGAGTACTTTGACCTTACAGGTCTTTCACAGAATTGAGCCATAAAAATGGAAAATTACATTCTTATCTATAAAATGTAGCTTTAACCCAAAATCTTTCATTTTTACAAGGGGTTAAAGGAGACACGCACCCCACAATTTGTTAAGCAATTTCTCCTGACTATAGAAATGACTCACATGTGGATATAAATTTTTGTATTATCAAACAGCAGGGAACGAGCACCATTGAGCTTTTCAGAGGGCAGATTCTGCTGGAATTGGTTTCAGTCGCCATGTCACATTGGCAGAGCCCCTGAGGTACCAGCGCAGTGTAAAGCCCAATAAATGACCTCATTTTGGAAACTACACCCCTCAAGGAATTTATTGAGGTGTATTGTCAGCATTTTGAACCCACAGCTGTTTCACCAAATTTACTACCAATGGGATGTGAAAATTAAAAATTACCCCTTCTCCAATAAAATGTCATATTAGACCCAAATTTATAATCTTCACAAAAGGTTAAAGGAGTAAAAGCACTCCACAGTTTGTTACACAATTTCTTCTGAACACGGCAATACCCCATATGTGATCATAAACTGCTGTATGGGTACATGGTGGAGCTTGGAACAGAAAGAGCGCTATTTGGCTTTTAGAGGGCAAACTTTGCTGGAATAGTTTTTGGGTGCCATGTCTCATTTGCAGGACCCCTAAAGTACCAGTACAATGGATACCCCAAAACATGACCCCATTTTGTAAGCTACACCCTCAAGGAATTTATCAAGGGCTATACTAAGCATTTTGATTCAACAGCTCTTTCATAGGTTTATTAACATTGGGCAGTGAAAATGAAACATATTTTTTTTCAATAAAATGTTGCTTTAGACACAAATTTCTCATTTTTACAAGGGGTTAAAGGAGAAAATGTATCAAACAATTTGTTACTCAATTTCTCCTGATTACGGAAATACCCCATATGTGGAGGAAAACTGCTGTATTGGCACACGGCAGAGCACAGTAGGCAGGGAGTGCCATTAGGCTTTTGAAGGGCATAATCCTTTTCAGGTGCCATGACACATTTGCCCCTAAGGTGTTAATACACTGGAGAGTACCAAGAAATGACTTCATTTTGTAAACTGCACCCCTCAAAGAGTATAGTGATCATTTTGACCCTAAAGATGCTTTCCAAAAAGAAATACGCAGTATATGAAATACGCAGCAAAATGAAAATTGACATTTTCCCAGATAGGCCATTTCAGTGTCCAATAGGTCCTGCCCGTATCACGGCACTGTGAAATGTCAGCTTTCCAGTTGTCATTCTCTGTCTCCTGATTTTGGAAACACCCTATATGTGGCCCTACTCTTTTGACTACAAATATGGCAAGGCTCAAAAATTAAAAAGCGCCATGCGCATTTGAGGCGTAATTTGGTTATTTACACTGCATTGGTGAGCAATTGCAGAGGGTCTGAGGCAAAATAAAAAATGCACCCCCTGTTTTAGAAACTACTCCTTTCAAGGAATGTATGAAGGGACATAGTGAGTATTTTTAACCCTCGAGTATTGCATTATTTTAATTTGCAGAAAGAAATGCGCAATGAAAAGTTAAAATTGCAATTTTTCCAGAGATACACCATTTCAGTGCCCTATATGTTGTGCCCAGATTGTGACAGCAGACGCACTCACTCCAAAAACTGTTAAGCCGGTTATCCGTGGTACAATAGCCTTTGGAGCATTTGTCTCTGACACAAACTGGGCACAACATATTGTGCAATGAAATTACATAATCCTGGAAAAATTGTCATTTTCACTCTGAGCAGCTGATGGTGCATTCATTTCTGGAGAATAAATTAATGTAACACTTGGTGGGGCAAAAATACTCACTGTACCTCTGAATAAATTCCTTGAGGGATGTAGTTTCTAAAATGGGGTCATATGTCAGGGGATTTCACTTTACTTGCATTTTAAGAACTCTGCAAAAGTGGAATGGCATCCAAAAACCAAACCATTCCAAAACACCAATAGCGCGGCTTCTTTTCTGCACCTTGCTGCATGCCCAAACAGCAGTTTGTACCCACATATATTGGTTAAGTGGGTATCCCGGGTACAACAGTGTCAAATATGTTGGCATAAACTGCTGTTGAGGCACGCAGCAGGGCACAGAAGGGAAGAAGAGCTGTTTGGCTTTCAGAGCACAGATTTAGACGGTTTGGTTTTTGGACACCATGTCATGTTTGCAGAGTCCCTGAGGTGGCAGTAAATTGGAATCCACCAGAAAGTGACCCCATTTTGAAAACTGCATCCCTCAAAGAATTTATCAAGTTGTGTAGTGAGCATTATTTTCCCAGAAGTGAATATGTGAATGCCATGCTATTTTCCCACTAGCTCCTATGACACGGACAGGGGGACATTCTGGGGGATCAGCGCTGGTGTATTCTCCCTCATAAGTTCTAAATATGGGGTGTCCCCTGATATACACTCGCACAGATTATACATTTCCTTCTTGCCACAGCCAGCTGTGTCCTAATAATTTGACGATTTTGGGGAGTTTTGTCTTCACATTGTACAAGCTATATTTTTTTATTTTTTGGCGATGTGGCCATATGAGGGTTTGTTTCTTCCGGTATGAGATGTACTTTTCAATGCCATCATTTTGAGGTGCCTAAAATGTATTGACTAAATTTTATTAACTCTTTCTGGGTGGGATGTAAAAGAAAACATCAATTCTGGCATTGCTTTTTAACATTTAATTTTTTTGCCTTGCAGTATACAGCATAAGTAACATGTTACCTTTATTCTGCGGGTCGGTACAATTACGTAGATACCTAATTTATGTTGTTTTTTTATGCATTGCTAATTGTGCAGAATAAAATTCCATTTAGGAAAAAAAATCGATTATTTTTGCATCGCCATCTTCTGAAAGGCATAACATTTTTATTTTTCTGTTGACAGAGCTGTTTGAGGGCTTAGTTTTTGTTGGACGACCTGTGCTTTTTGTGCATACCATTTTGGTTTTCATCTGACCTTTTGATTACTTTTTATTGAACATTGTGTGAGGCAAGATGGTGAATAATTATTATTTCCTGCGGTTTTCTACGTTTTTTGTTTTTTTTTATATTGTTCAGCGTACGGGTTAAATAATGTTTTAGTTTTTTTGTTCGAGTTTGTACAGACGCGGTGATACCAAATATGTAATTTTTTTAAATTTTTCTTTACATAATAAAACATTTTATATGGGAAAATGGTATTTTTGGGGCTTTATTCATTTGTTATTTTTTTTTAACATGTTTAACCTTTTTTTTTTTTTTTTTACAATTTTTTTTGTCTCTATAGGGGATTGAAGCTGCCATCTTCTGATCTCTGGTTCAATATGTATACGCTGCAATACACGTGTATTGCAATATATAGGAGGCTGTCAGCGTATGCGTCTGCATTCATGACAAGATCAACCAGGTACGTGGATGGATATCGATGCGGCAGACCCCGGGTCACTGCTCAGACCCCGAGCTGCCGACTAGGCACACCGGCACCCCCCCGAAAACATTGCGGGGGGAGCTGATCGGGACCCCAATATGTGATGAAACCCCTGAGATGCCACAATCATGTTTGACCGCGGAATCTCAGGGGTTAACACCCGCGATCAGAGCTCAGTTCCGACCGGGGGTGTTAGAGGACAGTGTCAATCATATGAAACAGTTGACACCCACAAAGCACGTAGTAGTACAGCGGTTTGCGGGAGGTCCTTCCCGGCAGCACCGTACTATTACGGCGGATGTCGGGAAGGGATTAAAGAGGTTTTCTCATCTCAGGATTTCAGCTTCCTTCTGTTTCCTCTCCCTTCCACTTCCTGGTTTTCAGGTCATTCCTACAAGGAAATCCTGCTTGACCTAAATGGCACAGTTATCTCTGGATTTACCCACACACTGCTAAAGAAACTTATGTAGCCCTTTTCAGTGTTTAAAAACTGAAAGCCATATGCAGTGAGAGAAGAGAATATAGACTGCCAAGAGTCAACATTTAGCCTGGTGAGCTGAACTGTAACCTAGGCAACTAGCTGTAAACAATAAGTAGAGAAATTTAGCTCTATCTGGCAAACAGAGAAAGCTAGATAAAGCAATGTATTGGGTAAAACACCTTGGTTATCTTCATCTACAAGTCTGAATATGATCCTTGAAATGTAAGTACAAAGGAAAACCCTTTCCCATTTCACACTGTCAGTGATGGCACCACATGGAATAGAAATGTCACAAGACCTAAGAAAGAAAACTATTTTACACAAGAAAGGTGAAGGTTTCAAGAAGATCAGCAAAGCTTTTCTTCTCAGTCAGAATACTGTAGCAAAAGTGATACAAAAATTTAACAAAGATGGAACAGCAACCATCTCAGAGAGACTTCCAGGCCATTCACGGAATTTAACACCTAAACAGAAGCATCTTCTGAAGAGTTGAAGAAAATCGTCAAGCAAGTTCACTGCAGTTAGCTATACAGTCATGGCCAAAAGTTTTGAGAATGATACAAATATTAATTTTTACAAAGTCTACTGCTTCAGTTTTTCTAATGGCAATTTGCATATACTCCAGAATGTTATAAAGAGTGATCAGCTTAACAGCAATTACTTGCAAAGTCAATATTTGCCTAGAAAATGAACTTTATCCCCCAAAACACATTTCAACATCATTGCAGCCCTGCCTTAAAAGGACCACCTAACATCGTTTCAGTGATTGCTCCATTAACACAGGTGTGGGTGTTGATGAGGACAGGGCTGGAGATCAATCTGTCATGATTAAGTAAGAATGACACCACTGGACACTTTAAAAGGAGGCTGGTGCTTGCCATCATTGTTTCTCTTCTGTTAACCATGGTTATCTCTAAAGAAACACGTGCAGTCATCATTGCACTGCACAAAAATGGCCTAACTGGGAAGAGTATTGCAGCTAGAAAGATTGCACCTCAGTCAACAATCTATCGCATCATCAAGAACTTCAAGGAGAGAGGTTCCATTGGTGCCAAAAAGGCTCCAGGGCGCCCAAGAAAGACCAGCAAGCGGCAGGACCGTCTCTTAAAAGTGTTTCAGCTGCGGGATCGGGCTACCAGCAGTGCAGAGCTTGCTGAGGAATGGCAGCAGGCAGGTGTGAGTGCATCTGCACGCACTGTGAGGCGGAGACTCTTGGAGCAAGGCCTGGTCTCAAGGAGGGCAGCAAAGAAGCCACTTCTCTCCAGAAAAAAAATCAGGGACAGACTGATATTCTGCAAAAGGTACAGGGAGTGGACTGCTGAGGACTGGGGTAAAGTCATTTTCTCTGATGAATCCCCTTTTCGATTGTTTGGAACATCTGGAAAACAGCTTATTCGGAGAAGAAGAGGTGAGCGCTACCACCAGTCTTGTCTCATGCCAACTGTAAAGCATCCTGAAACCATTCATGTGTGGGGTTGCTTCTCAGCCAAGGGAATCGGCTCTCTCACAGTCTTGCCTAAAAACACAGCCATGAATAAAGAATGGTACCAGAATGTCCTCCAAGAGCAACTTCTCCCAACCGTCCAAGAGCAGTTTGGCGCTCAACAATGCCTTTTCCAGCATGATGGAGCACCTTGCCATAAAGCAAAGGTGATAACTAAATGGCTCAGGGAACAAAACATAGAGATTTTGGGTCCATGGCCTGGAAACTTCCCAGATCTTAATCCCATTGAGAACTTGTGGTCAATCATCAAGAGACGGGTGGACAAACAAAAACCAACAAATTCAGACAAAATTAAAGCATTGATTCTGCAAGAATGGACTGCTATCAGTCGGGATTTGTTCCAGAAGTTGATTGAGAGCATGCCAGGGAGAATTGCAGAGGTCCTGAAGAAGAAGGGTCAACACTGCAAATATTGACTTGCTGCATTAACTCATTCTAACTGTCAATATAAGCTTCTGTTACTCATAATATGAATGCAATTATATTTCTGTATGTGATAAAAACATCTGACAAACACACATAAAAACCAGAGGGCAGCAGATCATGTGAAAATATAATATTTGTGTCATTCTCAAAACTTTTGGCCATGACTGTAGAAGTAGAAAGCCAAACTTGGCTGCATGTTTCCCATGACAAAATACGGTATACACTGCAGAGGAATCACATGCATGGGTGTCATTCACAAGGAAGTATTTGCTAAGGCTCACACACAAAAAAGCCCATTTACAATTTGCCAGGACCCATACTGAAAAAGATGAAGACTACTGGGACTCTTTAATCTGGAGTGATGAGACCAAGGTAAATGTTTTGGAACTGATGGCTTCAAAACAGTATGGTGTTACAAAAGTGAGGAGTACAAAGAAAAATGCATGGTGCCTACAGTGAAACATGGTGGTAGTGTACTTATGTGGGGCTGCACGAATGCTACTGGTGTTATGGAACTGCTTTCATGAATTCTCAGATGTACTGCTAGTGTCCTTGGTTGTTGTGCACTTTGCCAACATGACAACAATCTATAACACATATCTAAGGCCTTGTTCTGAAGAAGAATTAGGTGAAAGTGATTCAGTGGCCAAGTATGTCCACTGATCTGAACCCTATCAAACACCTACAGTGCCTTGCGAAAGTATTCGGCCCCCTTGAACTTTTCAACCTTTTGCCACATTTCAGGCTTCAAACATAAAGATATAAAATTTAAATTTTTTGGTGAAGAATCAACAACAAGTGGGACACAATTGTGAAGTGGAACGAAATTTATTGGTTATTTTAAACTTTTGTAAAAAATAAAAAACTGAAAAGTGGGGCGTGCAATATTATTCGGCCCCTTTACTTTCAGTGCAGCAAACTCACTCCACAAGTTCAGTGAGGATCTCTGAATGATCCAATGTTGTCCTAAATGACTGATGTTGATAAATATAATCCACCTGTGTGTAATCAAGTCTCCGTATAAATGCACCTGCTCTGTGATAGTCTCAGGGTTCTGTTTAAAGCGCAGAGAGCATCATGAAGACCAAGGAATACACCAGGCAGGTCCGTGATACTGTTGTGGAGAAATTTAAAGCCGGATTTGGATACAAAAAGATTTCCCAAACTTTAAACATCCCAAGGAGCACTGTGCAAGCGATCATATTGAAATGGAAGAAGTATCAGACCACTGCAAATCTACCAAGACCCGGCCGTCCCTCTAAACTTTCATCTCAAAAAGGAGAAGACTGATCAGAGATGCAGCCAAGAGGCCCATGATCACTCTGAATGAACTGCAGAGATCTACAGCTGAGGTGGGAGAGTCTGTCCATAGGTCAACAATCAGTCGTACACTGCACAAATCTGGACTTTATGGAAGAGTGGCAAGAAGAAAGTCATTTCTCAAAGATATCCATAAAAAGTCTCGTTTAAAGTTTGCCACAAGCCACCTGGGAGACACACCAAACATGTGGAAGTAGGTGCTCTGGTCAGATGAAACCAAAATTGAACTTTTTGGCCACAATGCAAAACGATATGTTTGGTGTAAAAGCAACACAGCTCATCACCCTGAACACACCATCCCCACTGTCAAACATGGTGGTGGCAGCATCATGGTTTGGGCCTGGGAAGATGGTTAAAATTGATGGGAAGATGGATGGAGCCAAATACAGGACCATTCTGGAAGAAAACCTCTTGGAGTCTGCAAAAGACCTGAAACTGGGACGGAGATTTATCTTCCAACAAGACAATGATCCCAAACATAAAGCAAAATCTACAATGGAATGGTTCACAAATAAACGTATCCAGGTGTTAGAATGGCCAAGTCAAAGTCCAGACCTGAATCCAATCGAGAATCTGTGGAAAGAGCTGAAAACTGCTGTTCACAGACGCTCTCCATCCAACCTCACTGAGCTCTAGCTGTTTTCCAAGGAAGAATGGGCAAGAATTTCAGTCTCTCGATGTGCAAAACTGATAAAGACATACCCCAAGCGACTTGCAGCTGTAATCGCAGCAAAAGGTGGTGCTACAAAGTATTAACTTAAGGGGGGCCGAATAATTTGGCACGCCCCACTTTTCAGTTTTTTATTTTTTACAAAAGTTTAAAATATCCAATAAATTTCATTCCACTTCACGATTGTGTCCCACTTGTTGATTCTTCACCAAAAAAATTAAAATTTTATATCCTTATGTTTGAAGCCTGAAATGTGGCAAAAGGTTGAAAAGTTCAAGGGGGCCGAATACTTTCTCAAGGCACTGTATGGGGAATTCTGAAGAGTCAAGTTGAGCATCTCTCTCCATCCAGCATCCATGCTCTAAAGGAGGTTGTTCTTGAACAATGGAAAAAGAAGTTACAATATGTCACCAACCTGCATAATTAGACTTGGCGCTGTCATTAAAAATCTTGGTGTCCTCATCATGGCCGTGTGAAGCAGCTGACCTTCAGAGCTCCTGTTAGCCAATCCCTCCTAGGGCACCTACAAAATTGATCTAGCCGCCCCAAGACTTGGTACCGCCCAACAACTGGCAGAGACCAAGATTTAGAAGTATATGAACTCACCCCCCCCCGGCTCTGCTTTTGTCTCCCTTATCCAAGATGGTGCCACCGCCACACAGTATGGCCAATCCTCCTGTGCACCCTCTGACTCTGGACAATGGCTGGCTTGGCGCACAGCACGCCACCCCATGCTGCCACCGGTATCCATCCTCAAGTGGCTCACAGACCTCCCCCCTCTGGTCCTGCATCCCAGACCTCTCCAGCAACTGCCATGGCACCTATTCCCTACCCCATGAGGCTGGATCTGGCGCCACAGTGCTGTATTAGTAAAGAGGCACCGCTGCATCCTTCCATCTACCAGAGACAGCCCTGGGTTCCTTTTAGCCCTACCCCAGCCAACCTCAACAGCTCCTTGGAGGCTCCACACCACCGACACCTATGCAGCCTGTCCAGGATCCTGCATTGCCCTCAAGGACACCCAGACTCAACCATTCAAAGAGAGACGCTCTTCAGCAGGTTTATCAACCCGTCGTCTCCTAGGTACATGCAGCCGCCTCCAGTGGGGGTTATGTGCCCATCTGTCCAAAATATCCAGATCCGCTACTGGAAGCACACTCCCCCCCTCCTATGGATTCTCAAGACCCTGTACACGGTCTGCTTCTTCCGATACATCTCTGTCCGGATCTTCTGTGACTGGGAGCCGTATTAAACATCCAAGAATTTTTGACATTTGGTTCATACTCAGTGCATAGAGTAGAGGTCAAACAGATGCAAATTATAATGGAAAACAAAACGGAACTTCATTCTTTCTCGTTTTTGACTCCCCCTCCCTTCCAAACCCCACAACGTTTTTATTTTTCGGTTCTCAGAGCCATATGAGGGCTTAATGTTTGTGGGACAAACTGTTCTTCATGATGCTACCATTTATTATTCTCTACAATGTATTGGGAAGCTGGAAAAAAAATTCAGAATGGGGTGGATTTGAAGAAAAAGTGCATTTGTGCGACTTTCTTACAGACTTTGTTTTTACGGCGTTCACTCTGCAGCCAAAATGACATGTCATCTGGATTCTGTGCTTCGGTACGATTCCAGGGATGCCAAACTTATATAGTTTTATTTGCATTTTAACCCCTTAACAAAAATCTAAAACTGCAAAAAAATTTTTTCTAAAAGTCACCATATTCTGACACCTGTAACTTTTTTATACTTCCGTATACGGGGATGCATAGGGCGTCTTTTTTTTGCGGGCCAGGTGTACTTTTTAGTTATACCATTTTAGGGAATTGCTATTGCTTTGATCACTTTTTATTCAAATTTTATCAGTAGCGAAATTGTGAAAAAATGGAGGTTTGGCACTTTTGATTTCTTTTCCCGCTATGGCGTTTACTGTACGGAAAAAATATATGTATAGATTTGTAGAGCAGGCATTTTCGGACACAGGGATACCTAATATGTTTCACAGTATTTAAGTACTTTCATATGTGTTCTAGGGAAAGGGGGTTCATTTGAACTTTTAATATTTTTTAATTTTTTTTTTTTACTTTTTTTTTTTTTTTTGCATTTATTAGACCCCCTAGGGGTCTTGAACCCTAGGGGGTCTAATCACTAATGTAATGCATTACAATGCTAATGCATTGCAAAGCATTACAAAATGACACTTTGCATATAGCATCCTTACACTGTGAAAAGACTCTTGCTCCTTGAGTTTGTTTTTGTGCCTTACCCCAGTTTGTAGACTGTTACTCTTAGTGGTATGACGTTCACAAAGCTCCGGCATAGGGTCTCTGAACTTTTGCACTTAGTAACTAATGAGTAACCCATTCTCTCCTAGTTGCCCTAGGCTTGCCGACCACCCCCCACCCTGTGTCGTGACGCGGTCTTTGGCGCATACAGATAAGATCATCCCCCCCTTCCTCCATCCCAGTCCTAGTTGCTGGGAGCAATGACAATATTATAATTAAATGGTTTTTGCTACTCACTTCCTGCGGGGTGGGTTACTCGCACTGTATTAGTTTTCTTTTTTTCTTGTTTCCTCCCCAATAGTTGTTGGCTACCTGGTGTCCTCTAGTGGGATATCTGGGACTTGCTGTAGTGAGTTTTCCCCTCACAGTTGATAACTCTCACTTGCACGGGATTAGCCCAGGTAGGTCTGTAATCACTTTGCTTGTTTATTTGTTTTACTTTTAGGTCCTTGTGCTCCCGACCAGTGGCGTAACTAGGAATAGTTACCCCCCCTCCGATCCGCCGCCCCCCAACCCTCCCCCCAAACCGCACCCTCCAGCCCCCAGAGTACAATGATCGGAAAACCCAGGGGAGGATACAAACATAAAAACCAATGCTACTTACCTCTCACTGGTTCCAACGCACTCCCTGCTACTTTCGTCCCTTCTTCAATGTTGGACCAGACATCGCGTGAGCCAGGCCAGTGTTGCGATGCATAATGACGTTGGCTGAAGTCTAGGACATCACCAAACAGGCCTGAAGCCTGCTGGAGCAGAAGAGAGGTAAGTAACAGTGTTTTTATGTTCCCTCACCTCCCCTGGGCCTCCGATCATTATACTCTGGAGTCTGAAAAGTGTTTGTGGGGTTCGCCGGCCCGCGGCCATACTTACCGATCCCTGCTCCTGCTCACAGCCACCTCCACTTTCGCAGAAGGGGAAGCGCAGGTGGCAGTGAGTAGGAGCGGGGATCGGTAAGTAAATAGGGCCCGTTACCTGCTGGGGTTACTCCAGAGAATCATTCGTCACTTCTCCGCTTACTCTGGAGTAAGAGGGTCCAGGTGGCATTCATCCAAAAGATGCACTTCCAAGATGACTTTGTCCAGTCAATCAACCCTGACACATACCATAGTTTTTTCCTGGCCTCTAAATCCAGGGGGTTAGTATTTTAATAGCCAGGATTGTCCCATGGCACCTTAAACATGCCAGCTTCCAACTACAAAGCATACTCAGACTTTTCACTTAGCCACATGGTGCCCCCCTCCATGTCTTATCTCAGTGAACCATAAGGAGAAAAGCTCCCACGATAAGTGCGATTCCTCGACCCATCTCCCAACTAAATGTCAGTCTCAAATTATATGCAAAGGTGTTGGCGATGCAACTGGTGTCACTCCTTCCAGGCCTGATCCATTTGGATCACCCTTGACCTTAGTGAGGGTTAATGGGATCACATCATCCTCCTTCCTGATTACTAACGGAACTCGCCAGGGTTGTCCTCTATCTCCCCTGAACTTTGTGCTGACGCTCGAACCCTTGCTGTGATTGGAAACTGGGACCTCAAAATTGCGACCTACACCAATGACCTCCTCTTTTTTCTATTTGATCCCCGTACCTCTTTTCCAGTCCTACTAAGAGAGCTCCAAGCTCTACAGTAGATAGTTGACCTTGAAGTTGACAACAGAAGTCGTAGGCTCTTAAAATCTCCCTCCCCCTATAAGGGAATTGTTAGAGAAGCGATTCCCCAGTAGCTGCTGGTGAACCCAGGGGGGGAGGGGCACGACTAGAAAGTGAGCCCTAAGCTGAACCCCCCCTCTCCCTGCCTACTTGCCTGAACTGTCCTAGGCGACAGACGACAACTGGGCGGCAATCCCTTCTTAAAATATAAGTGATGACACAGAACGCAGAAAAGACAAACAACAACAAAAAGGAGGTCAGCTAGACAAGGGGTCGGTAACAGTTGAGCAACACAGTACAGAATCGAAATCTGAGAGAATAGTCAACGGTAAAGCCAGAGGTCAGGAATATGAATACAGGTAAAACAGCAAGAGTAAATAGCCAGCACGCACGAGGCAATAGCAAGCACCAATGTGAATGTGAGCAAACAATAAATAGGAAGGAAAAACACGCCCCACACTTGATAGGAAGATAGGCTATCAATCACACAGGTAAGGCTAAAATTAACTATTAGAGGAGCAGAGGGAAACCAAGGTGAAGGAGATGGGTGTGGTAGAAAATCAATTACAGAGGTGAGGGAATTGGACAGTTTTCAGACAATACAAGAAGAACCCAAAGGAAGGAATCACAGCCGGACACGCCACCTGTGCCGCAGCAGAATTGCGCCTGACCAACGCCAACTCTTCGTGAGAAATTACGTCATGGTGCATCAGCAGATAAGATCTGATCTGTAGCATTGGTCGACGGGCCTATATATTTGGTTTGGGCAATGAAAGATATCTACAAAATGAATCTATTTCCCTGCCTCCTCTATCTGCTTGAAACACTACCTAGACACATACCCTCCACCTTTGCAGCGTTCTCATGCAACCTACAATGATGCTGCACTCCTCCAGAGGGTGCTGGACTGGTGTCGCCATGGGTGACTTTGGAGCAATTCGTCACGGAAGTCCCTCTTTCCTTTATCCCCTGGCTGGGTTCATCCCCTCCATTGACCCTGAAGACACATCAGATCATAGGGCATACCCTAGCATCCTGTACATCCTGCTTTCGGAGGGAAGTGTGTGAAGGATATCACACTCCTTACCTCCCACTCACGCCCCATGAGTGTCTTAGTTCTTTAATAAGAAACAAGCTTTATAAATTTTATATATTTATTACCCCGAGTGGGTCGGTACTAACCAATAACATATACAGAATACACATCAGAGGATTGTCAAGCAAATACAGGTAAAAGAACAATACAGTACAGAAAATAAAATGGAAATAAAAGATAGAAAAATACAGGAACAAGTTTGTAGTTGGTTTGCTAGGCCTCAGTAGTTTGGCCTAGGGCACATTCTTAAGTCAGTCATAGAGCATGGGTCCCCTACATACTGGTCCACGAATAAGATCTCTAAGGCCTCACTGCTAGGCTTCAGGGCACTTGCTTAAGTCCACAGCACGACATGCCCTCACATCTTTCCCAGGATCAGAACTCCCTTTGTTCCCCAGGTGAGACCTTATAACTATTCTCTGTTTCCTCCCTGAGTGATGTCACTAGGAGGGAAAGTCCAGCCCTCCATCTTGAAATCCAAATAACTATGATTCATCATATTTCCTTGCCTGATGACCATAGTGTCAGGCCAGGGGTGTGATGGGGTTCGTGGCAAGACCAAGAATGACACCCCAATCCCATTTGGGTAATGAGTTCAGTGTCTGGAGATTTTCCCGGCTTCCAGCAGTACTTTGTGTGGGCTTGGAGCGTTCGTCTCTGCCTTGCGCACCCGAGGAATTTATCGTGGCGACTGTAAGAGGTTCTCCGTGGAAGATATTGCCATAAAACCTATTTCCTTTGTTAGGTTAGCCAGCTCCGTGGAGTCTGAGTTTTGTGTGCCCAGAGCTCTTCCGCCACATCCTTGCAGGAACTCCCCCCTGCTGTGATAACGATTGGAACAAGGGTATGCTAATGGGGCTATAAATTGGACTACAAAGGGTCTTTGATTACAGAGTAGAAATACCATATTCCTGAAGCCAAAAGGGTATATATGAACAAGTGATAATACATCAGAGAAAAAAATGCATAACTGGGGCTCTCTTCATCACAAAATGATATCGACAGCCCCATCACCAATGTTCCCAATCTTAGGCAACCCCAAATTTGCCCCAGGTATGGGAACGGGCCTTTTCCGCTCTTTACGTGAAGTGAGTATGTTACGAGTGAAAGACTTATGCTTGAATCAGGCCTGAACCCCCTACACTAAGCTTCTGGGATCCCAAGACTTGACCTCTCTGGGCCCCTGGAGGTCCATACAATTTACAGACTTTTTATCTTCCCTTGCCTCTCCAGAGGGTTATGACAGAACACTGGCGCCTTTTGATAAGACATGTTCTGGAGTTGGTTCTTACAGACATGCTCTGTCAGAATTCTTCTTTCTCCTAATTTCACTTGCTGACAATCACATACCACCCTTCTTGCCTAAGTGGGAGGAAGACCTTGGTTCATCCTTCTCCACCTTCCAGTGCAGTAAAATACTAGAATTCGCACATAAATCTTCTATTGCCAGTAAATACCAGGGAGAAGGGTACAAACTCCTGGCAAGGTGGTACCGTATCCCAGTCAGACTACATAAGGTGTTCCTTGCCACCTCTCCTCTCTGATGGAGATGTGGGTGTGTAGAGGGCACCTCCTCCACATTTTTTGGTCATGCCTGCTCTTGCAGTCCTACTGGGATGGCGTACATCATGTACTCAATTGTTCAGGTCTATATATCAACTACCCCAGCCTTTTTTCTGCTACATGTCTCAGATTTCTCCCTAAGTGCCTACCATAAGTCCTCCCTTAAACATTTCATAAATGCTGCCAGAATTTGCATACTGGCCCTCTGGAAATATACTGCCCCGCCCATGCGAACTCTAGGTCCGGAGAGTACAAGGACATCCAGAAAATAAAGAACCTCAAAAATGCATGTCTCTTTCATCTCTGCCTTGACCCCCTGGATCATGTTTCAGGGCACGCAGTTCAAGGCCCTGAGGAGATCTGGACGGTTAGTTGAGAGAAATCCTGATTCCTTCACAGAAACACTCTTTTCTTTTCTTGCTCTTCTCTCCTCCTTCTCTTTCTCTGTCCCCCTCCTCTCTTCTCCCTCTCCCCCATCCTCTCATCTCCCACTTCCAGTCACCTTTCCCTCCCCTCTCCCCTTCTCTTCTCCATTATATCTGTATGTAATATATCCATTTGAGTAGTCTTTGGAGCTTCTTTGCTACTGCCTAGATATATTGCATACTATAGGCTTGTTAACCCTAAACTTACTGATGTCTGTATTTGGCATTGGTGCCATTCTGTTTACTTTCTGTTTTCCTCATATACTGTTCCTTTGTTGTTCCTACAGTATGTGTTGTAATTTTTAAATAAAGAATTTAGAAAAAAAACAAAAACAATATGTATTAGTTTTTCATGTGGTGTGATGTAACTAATTTGAGAAAAACTGAAGATTTTGTAATTTAAGTTATATTTTATATGTGTGTACATACTGTATTGTGGTAAAGTGTATGGTAAAATTGTGGCCGGGGTGTATATCTCGCCTGGTTTCCTCAGCCAGGCAAGGTAGCAGAAATCCAGGATACTTGTTGCTTTAGCAGAATGTAGTCTGCTAGGGATTTTTATTTAAGTTACATGGGCTGGATTTTCTGGACTGGAGGACAGGTTGGCAGTGGGAGTCTTCCAGTCCACACCCCTAGTCCACTATGGGTTTTTCCCCTACTCCCAGGTGCTCTCAGGTGAGGCTTCCTGATCATTACTGGGGAAGGAAGCCTGGTAAAAGGAGGGCTGACAAGTTGCAGGCTAGGAGAGAGCACCTTTGTGGCTGTTAAGGTCAGTTCCCTTACGTCCTACAGCAGCACAATATGGGGGTATCTCTGCCCCTGTGTGTTGTCTAGGACAGGTGGAACTTTTAATTAGCACCAAAAACGTGGTTACTAACCTGCCCTATAAGAGGGCAAGAGAGACCTCCCTCACCTGTGTTTTTTTCTGTCCTGTGTGGGACAAGTGGAGGAGGTCTCTTGTGACCTCTCTTGCTGTAAGGTTTTTTTTTCTTACCTCTCTTGAGGTGGTCGGTCTTCTTCTGTTGTCGGCTTGCGTCCGTTCTTCTGCAGCGCTCTTCTGCCGGTAAATCTTCGGCCGGCGGTAGGCTTCGGCCTAGCCGGAAGTGACGTCGGGCTTTGCGGCCAGCTGGAACCCTTCTCAGCGGCCGGGTTTCCGTGGGGACGGATTTCGCCAGACTCCTTCTCGGCCTACCGTTTTTTTTGGCAGAACTCAGAAGGGTAAGTAATATTTATTTTTATATTTATTTATTCTTGTTTATTTGTGTTATATGAATTATTTATTCATATCGCTGGGCTTGCTCTGCATGGAGTTTCTATGTATATTTTCATTGTGTTTAGTAATTGTGTTGGCTCCTCCTCCACTTATGGTTGCCTTTAAAATGTCCCATAGTCCATTTTGTGCTGTGGGCTGTGATTTTTCTGGCTCTCCTCTACTGCTAAGGAGTAGTAATATTCCCTTCTGTGATTCAGAGATTACTCTACTCTACTACTGCATATACTGTTGCTGTGTTTTTTTGCGACGACCGACCTCCTTAAGGTACCCCTCTTTTTCTGGTTCTGGTTGCGGTTTGTAATATTGGTATTGTTATTGTCTGTGACTTTTTGTGGTCTTTTTAGATGTCTTCTGCTTCTGGCTCTTGTGATGGAGATTTTAGGAGGAAGAAATCCTCCAAGCGTAAACATTTAGCCTGTTTAGACTGTAAGACTCCCTTGCCTGACGGCTACGAATTCACCCATTGTCGCCAGTGTCATGGCCCCCTTTCTGAGGAGCCATCCATACGTGAGGTTGTGACATGGGTGAAAGAATACATGGAAGATTCCTCAAAGCAGCGGTGAGACTGAAACCTGCGGTATCTTCTCCTATTCCCCAATGGGACCTTGCGACGGTCCTTTCAGGCCTTTGTGGTCCTCCTTTTGAACCTCTGGAAGCTGCGGAGCCAAAATTTTTAGCCTTTAAAACTACTTTTTTGTTAGCCATCACATCTGCCAAAAGGGTAGGAGAGCTTCAGGCGCTCTCCTCCAAAGAACCTTATATTGTATTTTTTTTCGGATAGGGTCCACCTTAGGTTTTTGCCTGGTTTTATTCCTGAGGTTCCTTCCCGTAATAATTATAATCAACTGATCTCTTTCCCTGTTTTCCTTCCGGATCCATCTTCAGAGGAGGAGGTAAAACTTCATACTTTGGATGTGGTAAGGTGTCTGCGAATTTACTTATCATGGACACAATCTTTCAGGAGAGCTGAAAATCTCCTAATCAACGTGTATGGTAAAGATAGAGGTCTTAAAGCTTCCAGACCCTCCTTGTCCAGGTGGATTAAGGAGGCAATCAAAATTTCTTTCCTTGCTCAAGGGTTGCTTCCTCCAGTTTTTTGTACAGCCCATTCGACCAGGGCTGTGTCGACTTCATGGGCTGAGAATTGCTCGCTTCCACTAGATCAAATTTGTGTGGCTGCTTCTTGGTCATCCCAGCTGACTTTCGTTAAACACTATCGTTTGGATATCCGCAGTTCCGAGGCAACTGCCTTTGGTCAGACAGTTCTTGAGGTTGTAAGGCGAGGAAACCCTCCCTAGGGGAACTACTTGCTATATTCCCATATTGTGCTGCTGTAGGACGTAAGGGAATCGTTGATTATATTGTTAATCTGTTTTCCCTTAGTCCTAACAGCAGCACAAGGCTTCCCTCCCTAAAATCTTGTTTTCTTTTACTTTATAATTTACACAGGTGAGGGAGGTCTCTCGTGCCCTCTTATAGGGCAGGTTAGTAAGCACGTTTTTGGTGCTAATTAAAAGTTCCACCTGTCCTAGACAACACACAGGGGCAGAGATACTTCCATATTGTGCTGCTGTTAGGACTAAGGGAAAACAGATTAACAATATAATCAACGATTTTTTTCTGCTGTGTTTGGTGCCAGGTATTAGGCCTGCACTAGATTAATGAGGCTACCTGCTGTTTACTTAAAGCCGGACAGGCTAGCGTTTTGTTTTGTTTGCATGCTGTTTTTTGTGCTGAAGCATCTGAATAAAACACGCTTGAAGTTTGAAACCCGCTAACAGTCTGAACTCTGAAATTATGGGGCAAGGAAGCCACAAACAGGAATGGTATCGCTGCTATATCCAACACTCAGGCTAATTTCACCTGCACCTGGATTCCGTTCAGGATTCCATCCCCCATTCCACTTGAAAAATGTGGAGAGAATCTCCACATTTTTCGGGCGGAAACCCATCAGATCCCATTATAGTCTATGGGGTCTGTGGATTTTCGTTGGTAACCGCTTTTACCCTTGCATCCAACAGCAGCACAATATGGGGTATCTCTGCCCCTGTGTGCTGATAGGACAGGCAGAATTTTTAATTTACATAATTAAGTGTTACTCCCCTATAAGAGGCAAAAGACCTCCAGTCACTGTGTTTTTCTCTGTCCTGTGTGGTGCATCCATTCGTGACATAATTGTGTGGGTCAAGGAGCAGGATAGAAATCCGGAACTCGATTTCTCAGATCTCTAAGAAGCTTTGTACTGAGAGACATCCTTAGTCAGTTCCATCAGAAGAGGAATTTAACATACTCAATGTGATGCACTCGTGTGATGAAGACACTTCGCAAAATCACAGCAGACCTCTTGGTAAGGATGCCTGAAGTCCATCTGCTCAGAGACCGTGATGTTGAACTTGGGGAAGCATCTAGTTCCACCAATAGGGGGCCCAGGGCCTTCCAAGTGGACATGACACTGGATAAAGCTTTGACAATCCTCGCCTCTGCTCAGGCTTCTGTGGACATCGCCTCCAATAAGGTAGCGAATAAGAGATTATCTAGCAGAAGTTTCCGTATACCAGGTCAAGATGGCTGCCAAATCTAGGGCCTTCTCTACAGCTGCTAGAAGGCCATTATGGTTGAAACCTTGGGGAGCGGACAGTGCATCCAAGTAAACGTATGCTCCCTACCCTTGAGCTGGGTTACCATTTTCGCAGAGGCCTGGACGACATCTTGGAAGGTCTTGTGATTAAAAGGATAAGTGCCTTCCGCAGTCTTTTAAAGGTAAAGCAGGACCTTCTGGCCGGGGCAGAAGTTATCAGCAGCTGCCTCAATCTACGTTCCAATATCAGAGGCGTGCTAGATATCAGTCCAGAGGGGCTGGACGTAAGTTCAGGAAGGGGACAGAAAGAAGCCTGTCTTTGTCACCAACTTTTCGCTTCCTGTGGCAGCAAGTACTCCTGTTGGGGGATGCCTCTCCCATTTTTTCTCCCCTTCTGGCAGGAGAAGATCCAAGAACTTTGGTCTTGCAGAGAAGTACAGCGGGGGTTATGCGGACGATTTCTTCGCCCGCCACAAGACAGATTCTTTGCAACCCATTTACTTACTGCACTGGAGCAGGTTATACTGGAAAATTCCATCCTGGAATACCTGGGCAAGGGGGCCTTGGGAAAGGTCCCCCCTCAGAAGAAGGTTTGGTGTCTACTCTCTAGACTTTCCGCTAACAATATATGTTATAGTCCTAATATATCTAAGTCTCTTGGTCACATCCTTTCTGCAAAGCAATGTTCTTGTCACTCTCCACCAAAAGGATGCGTACTTACAGGTTCCGGTTATCCTCCTCACAGAAGGTATCTGAGAATTGCTGTATCAATTTCCGCCCACAGATGACATTTCCAGTTTGCGGCCCTGCCCTTCAGCATTTCCGCGGCTCCCCACAACTTTACTTGGGTGGTGGCTAAGCACTCAGACTTCAAGGTCTGTTCATAGTGCCATATTTGGACCACTGGCTAATTAAAACCTATTCAGAAACCATCCTGCTCCAGCACCTGCAGACAACTGTCTTTTTTCCAGCATCTAGGCTAATAACTGAGAGAAGTCAGAGGTGATTCCTTCCACTCGGAAGAAGTTTCTGAGGTTCAGTCTGACTCTGTCCGCCTAGAAATTTCTTTAGCTCTGATAAGGAGAGAAAAGATAATCAGAGCACTTACAGTTGCTCAGTAAGGGGTTAGCACTGCAGCTTTGGGTTCGTATCCTGCCAAGAACAACATCTGCAAGGAGACTGTATTTTCTTCCCATGTTTGCGTGGGTTTCCTCCGGGGTCTCCGGATTCCTCCCACAGTCCTAAGACATACTGATAGGGAATGAAGATTGTAAGTCCTATATGGGACAGTGCCCTATATCTGTCAATGTCCGTGAAGGCGCTGCGGAATATGATGGCGCTATACAGGCTACCATAATAAATAATAATATCTTCTCAAGACGCGTTGGATGTTCATCAGAACAATTATGAGAGTCCTGGCCTCATATCAGCCTTAGCCAATTTAGTCCCTTGGACTTTATAGCATATGCGTCCCCTCCAGTGGGAAGTACTAGGGGTCTGAAATCATGGGCCTCCGAGTCTTGACAAAAGGATCAGAATTTCTCCCAGAACCTGTCTTTCTCTCAATTGTTTATACACCTGAAAGTCGGATGTTGGACCCTGTTGACCGATGCATCCTTTTCAGAATGAGGAGCCCATCTGTATGAGAAAACTGTACAAGGAGTCTGGAGCAGGCTAGAAAGGATGACATCATCCATCTGGAGGGAACTCAGAGCAGTTTACCTGGCACTCCTCCATTCTTCTCCTCTTCTCAGAGGAAGAGCTGTCAAGATCCGATCCGTCAACTTGGTGACCGTAATAAACAGGAAGGCACCAGATAATTCAGTGAATAGTTCGAATCCTTCTACGAGAATGATTCAAAATGTTCTTCAGGACCGCTTGGATAAGGGCCTTTCCCCTGCCACACTGAAGGTACCTGCTTAAGCAAAAGATTGTCTCAGAACCCCTTTAAATATAATTTTAAAAAAATCATAAGAGTATCAAAGGTCATTGCTCGCCCCTCCCTCCCCTCCCACCATCCTACCCCCCTTTCTCCCTTCCTTCCCCCCCCCCCACCCCAACCTTATAAGAAGGTGTATATTTGGTTCCCAGCAACCCACCCCCCTCCTACCTCTCACCACCACCACCACAAAAAAAATACACACGCTCCTTGTTTTTTCCAAAAAACCTTTTTTTTTTTTTTTAGGGCCAGCTCACTTTTCTTCCTAAGTTTAACCCCACCCCCCCCCCCCACCAAAAAACAACCGGCCGCCTCCCCCCCTTTTTTTTCCCCCCCCCCCCCCCCACAAGGGGAGGAACACCCCCCCCTAAATATAAAATGGTCTCTATATTTTTTTTTTTTTTTCTCCACATACTTTTTTTAAAAGAAAAGAAAACACCCCACAAGGTTAAAAATATAATTATTATTATTTTTTTATCCCCAACACCACAGGAGGAGAGAGTGTAACAGAACGCACACAATTTTTAAAACCCACGCAGACACAACACAGGGGGGGGCACCAAACGCCCCCCTGCTCTTCAAAAAAAAAAAAAAAAAAAAAAAAAAAAAATAAGGAGAGAAAACCCATTTAAAAGAAACAGTGAGTCCCCCCCGCCGCCGGAGCGGAAGAACCACATATTTTCTTTGGCCCCCCCTCTTGTGTAACCACCCCGCCTTCAATATTAATTTAGGGAACCGCCCTCTCTTCTAGTATATTATGTATCTGGCTTCTTCCCCCCCGCAGTTTGGCTTCAGAGACCCCAAGCATTTAGTGCAAGTTTTGTTTTGTAAATACAGTGAGTCAGACACATGTGAGGCAGAGCTGCTGGGGGGAGAGATGTGAGCAGAGCTGCTGAGACAGACATGTTATGTCTGGGGGAGTCTAAGAGCCACTTGTTCCTCTTTACTTCACAGTATATAGTTAGGTATGTGTTACCCCCTATATACTCACAGGACCTAGCTAGTAACCGTAGTTAGGGATCCATATATATATATAGTTCAGGGCAGTGATAGGTTAGGCTTCCGAAGGCCAACTAGCTAGTTAGAGGCCCGGTGGCACTAGTAGTTTAGCTGGCAGGTTAAGGACTCAGTGTTAGGGTAGTCAGGCCTGCATCTACTGCCGTCACCGTCGCCCTGTTTGCTGCCTGTGAAGAATCTCACCACCATCATCATCATCTCCTGATCGGCTATCTGTCATCTCCTGGAAGAATCCGAGGATCCACAGTCATCCACAGGGGCCCCTGCATCTCTTCTGTTGCCTGGAGGTATTGTGCACTGGACTCTTGCTATATATCTATATATATACCCGGGTATATAACCTAAGACGGTTGAGGACTTGCTGGTTGTTGTAGTATTGCTGTGTTCTGAGTATATTGTATGTATGTATTATTACCCTGTTGATTCTTATAAAGCTACTGTTATAACCTTATGTGGTATCTGTATGTATTCTTCAGACTGTGAGATTAGTACAGTGATCCTTGTTAAGGCTACTAACTGTACTTCATGGGTAAGTCCCAGGAAGAGATCCTCCCTGTAATACAGAGGCTCTATCCTGGGTGGAGGCACTGATATATTTCATATATGTTCCCACTCTTCCCTTCAGCGAAGGCTTCAGGTCCCATTATACACACAGGTCAGCGCCAGAGTCTGTTGCGGGAGGGATAATACTCATACCCCCCCCAAATAGGGCTACATTTGGAGGCACTGCTGAGATTTAGAAGTGGGAATAGTCATTGATATGGAGAAGCGATATAGCTCAGAGGGGAACCTCCCACTAGCTACTACATGGGATTACCGACCGCCTGTTCCTCCCCTGGTTCAGGTAAAGGAAGAACCCCGCTCAGCCAGTTACCCCCCAGTATGGCCGTCGCTAGCAGTTCCTCTAGTGACAGTGCTATTAGCACTTTAGCCAGGCTGACTGAAATGTTAGCTCAGGGCCTGCAGGCCACTCACTACAAGAAACTAAAAGTATTCTCTGGTAATGTCCCAGTACCACAAGGGGAGGAAAACTTTGAGATATGGAAAGAACATACTCTCCAATGCCTGAAGGAATGGTCTTGCTCTGAAGAAGGCAAGCGGCAGCGTATCAGTGAAAGTTTGCGGTCTCCTGCTGCAGAATTGATCCGCTTGTACAGAGACTCTCATGAAGGAGTGAGTGCATTGGACTATATACAAGTACTGTCTGATCACTTTGAGCCATACTATGACCTTGCCCAGATGGTTGCTGATTACCGAATGGTTCGTCAAAAAGAAGGGGAAAATGTCTCTACTTTTATTAACCGTTTACAGCTACTTCTTTCACGTCTGGTGTACCACGCAGCTATATCTACTTCAGAGGTAGACGCTATGAGAACCAGTCAGTTGGTGAGAGGGTTACAACCTCATCATCCTCTTGCTCAAGTACTCAAGGTCTTACTATCTGATAGAGTCCTTCCATTTCCTGACTTAATGAAGTTAGTGAAGAAACAAGAAGCTGACATTAGTTTTAGTACCCCTAAGAAAGCGAAAAGCATCTCTAAAGAAGATGTTGTTCCTAATTCAAACAAGGACAAACCAGCGGAGCGGTCAGAACTTAGACAGTCCGCCACTCCACCCACTGCCACTCAACGGAGGAAGGATGCTAGAACCTGTTATAAATGTGGTCAGACGGGCCATACTGCCAGACAGTGTACGGAGGACAGTGAGGGATTGGGACACAGTGCTGTCTTCTCTATTCAGAATCAAAGACACCAAAGGAAGGCGGGCCGAGTGAATACCAGAGGCGCTATCGCGGGCTCCAGGTCCGTTGTCAAAGTCACTGTCAATGGTCATGCCGCTCCTGCCCTGTTTGATACAGGATCTCAAGTGACCCTGATTTATCGCTCGTTCTACCAAAAGTATCTGAGGGATATACCTCTTCAGTCTACAGGACAAATGAAATTGTGGGGGCTTAATTCAGGATCATATCCTGTAGATGGCAGCCTACAAGTAGTTATAGCTGTCCCTGAATTAGAAGATCAGAGTGTCGCTCCCATGAAGATTACGGCTCTTGTCTGTCCTGATACAGGGGATTCTTGTGCAGCTCCTGTGATACTTGGCACTAATTGTCCCGCAGTGCATTATGCTTTTCAGAAGTTTCTTGGAAGAGATTGGAACCCTGCAGCTCAGCCGGTGAATATATCTTCTGATCTTAGAGAACTCTGTGATGCCCTGTCTACTGGCTATCGACATGGAATGGTATATCATATCGGTGAGAGAACCGTGGAAGTTCCTGCCGGCGGGGAGAGAGTTCTGAGAGTAGCCTCCAGCATTGCTCCCGATTTGCTTGAAGGGGGAGTTATGTCCTTATGGAAACCCCTGAAGAAATGATTAACCAGAATGGCTGGATGGTGATCCCAGAGAGAAAGGACTGGAGAAATAAAGTGGAGTTATCTACCTGTGTGACAGTGAGGAACTGTTCACCGCATCCGATTGTAATTGGACCATACCAGAATGTGGCCCACTGCTACCCTGTGCTTGGAGTAAATCCATACGCTGAAGTGTGCAGGATTCAAATCCGAGATGCAATCCCTAATCTCAATCTTGACTTGAGTGATCCACATTTACCAGAGGCCTGGAATCAGCGACTGACACAGAAGTTGTCTGAATTATCGGAAGTGTTCTCCATGGATGATATGGATGTAGGTTGTGCTAAAAGTGCTCAACACACTTTCCGATTGACCGATTCTACTCCCTTCCGGGAGCGACCACGGAGAGTTGCTCCAAAGGATGTTGATGAGTTAAGACAGACTCTACAGCAAATGAAAGGTCAGGGGATCATTGTGGACAGTAAGAGCCCCTATGCCTCACCTATTGTGGTGGTAAGAAAAAAATCTGGAGCAATTCGCCTATGTGTGGATTACAGAACTCTGAACCGGAGAACCTTACCTGATCAGTATACACTGCCGAGAATTGAAGAAGCTCTGGAAGCTCTGAATGGAAACTGTTGGTTCACAGTGCTGGACCTAAGATCGGGATACTATCAAGTCCCAATGGCACCTGAGGATCAGGAAAAGACAGCCTTCATATGCCCCTTGGGTTTCTTTCAGTTCACTCGTATGCCGCAAGGTACAAAAGGTGCGCCAGCAACGTTCCAAAGGTTGATGGAAAGAGTGTTAGGTGATTTAGTGCCCCGGGAATGCCTTGTATATCTTGATGACATTATTGTGTTTGGAAAGACGCTGGAAGAACATGAAGAACGACTCATGAGAGTACTCCATCGCTTAAAAGAAGAGGGGTTGAAGTTGTCGGCTGACAAATGCAAATTTTGTAGATCTTCGGTCACTTATGTAGGTCATATTGTTTATGCTGAAGGAGTTGCTACCGATCCTGGTAAGATTGAAGCTGTGGTGAATTGGCCCCGACCGCAAAATATTACGGAGTTGCAATCTTTCTTGGGGTTTTGTGGATTCTATCGACGATTTGTGGAAGGATATTCAAAAATTGCTCGAGCCCTCCTCGACCTGTTGAAGAGTGATGCAGGAGATCCGGGAAAGAAGAAAGGGTCTTCCAAAAGCCTTTTTGGCGATAGGTGGACTGCGGATTGTGAAGAAGCATTTAAGTTGTTGAAGAAGAAATTGACAGAAGCTCCCGTTCTGGCTTATGCTGATGCACAGAAGCCATATGTGCTACATGTAGATGCCAGCTTTGAAGGATTAGGTGGCGTGCTGCACCAAGAATACCCGGCCGGGTTACGGCCCATAGCTTTCATAAGTCGAAGTCTTTCTCCCAGCGAGAAAAATTATCCAGTACATAAATTGGAGTTTTTGGCGCTCAAGTGGGCCATTGTTGATAAATTACATGACTATTTATACGGAGCCACGTTTGAAGTAAGAACAGACAACAATCCACTGACATACGTTTTGTCAACCGCTAAACTCGATGCTACAGGACATCGCTGGTTGGCAGCTTTATCCAACTACCAATTCACACTCAAGTATAAATCGGGGCCTAAGAACATTGGGGCAGATGCTCTATCAAGACGGCCTGGATTACCTAGTCCGGAAGTAGTGGATGAATGGGAAGAAGTGCCAAGTCCTGGAGTAGGAGCTTTGTGTGCCATGGCTGCTGTAGTTGAAGACCGAGTAGCCTTTTCTGAAACTCGGCTTATTGACTCTATTGGGGGAGGTCCCGAAGCTGTACCAGACATGTTTGCCTACCCTGCCGCTTTAGGATCCTTTGAGAGTTGTTCTATATCTTCAAAGCGAATGATCTGGAGTCAAAAGACTGATCCTTTAATTGGACCTCTTTATCAAGCAGTGAGTTCTCAAGACAGAGAAATGTTAAAGACATCCCTACCCTCTGAATGCAGTCAACTTCTACGAGATTGGGAGAAGTTTGAAATAGACAATGGCCTACTTTATCGTGTGGTGCTTTATCATGATCACCCTGGAAGGCGCCAACTAGTTATTCCAAGCTGCTTTCAGAAGATGATTTTCCGAAGTCTGCATGATTATCATGGTCATTTGGGACCTGAGAAGACTTATGGCCTAATACAAGACCGATTCTACTGGCCCAAAATGAGAGATACCGTGACTCGTCTGTGTAGGTGCTGTCGCAGATGTTTGCAGAGGAAGACTGTCCCGGTTCGAGCGGCCTTCATGGGACACTTGAAGAGTTCAGGCCCCATGGATCTTGTCTGCATAGACTTCCTTTGTATTGACAACGACTCCAGAGGATTTGGAAATGTATTGGTGGTGACTGATCACTTCACACGATATGCTCAAGCCTTTCCGACTAAGGATCAAAAAGCAGTCACTGTTGCAAGAGTGCTTTGGGAAAAGTATTTTATCCATTATGGCTTACCACACCGGTTGCATTCTGATCAAGGCCGGGATTTTGAGAGTAACCTGATCAAAGAGTTACTTCAGTTGTTGAACATCCGCAAAAGTCGGACGACGCCTTACCATCCAGAGGGAGATGCCCTTCCTGAAAGATTTAACAGGACTTTACTTGATATGCTTGGTACCTTACGAATTGAGGATAAGCGATCCTGGAGTCGAAAAGTGGAGGCTATGGTGCATGCCTATAATAGTACAAGGCACGAGAGCACAGGATATTCACCATACTTTCTGATGTTTGGAAGAGAGCCTAGGCTACCTATTGACATCTTGTTGGGAGTCTCTACCGATGGTATCAGTCATCGAGATCATTACCGATATGTGGCACGTTTGAAAGAAACGCTTAAGAGTGCTTATCAGCTGGCTGAGGAAAATGCGGCCAAAGTGAATGAAGGAAATAAAAGGAGATTTGATCTTCGAGTAAGATACCGAGAATTGAACCCTGGGGACCATGTTCTGCTACGGAATTTGGGAGCATCTGCAAAACATAAGCTGGCTGATCGATGGCGGAGTGAACTCTTTACAGTGGTAGATCGGTTGCCTGGAATACCAGTCTACAAGATAAAAGGACGGGATGGGAGGATCAGGACTTGGCATAGAAATCATTTGTTGCCTGTACCTCAGATTGATGGTATGGATATCTCCAATGATGGCTCGGCCTGCGATTCTCCACAGTCCTTAGCCGATATTCCACCTGACCTTCCTGAAACTCCTGAGAGTGATTGGACTGTGGCTCCTGAAGTTCCTAGATCACCAGTATCTTCTCCTTCAGGGAGACCTATGAACCCTCAAACTCCAGAATTCGTACCTAGATCTGTGTCTACAGATGAGCAGGGATCTAGCTCTCCTACGCCACCAGCACCATCCCCTCCCATGGCAGACAACCCTAGTTTAGGGCCTGGACATGCTAGTTTACCTCAGAGAGAGGTACGGAGAGGAGAGAGAATTAGACACCCTCCACCTATGCTGACATATGATAGTTTGGGGGACCCCAGATTTACTACTCAGCCTCATTTATACCATGCTTGGGTGGGTGCAGTGTCCACTTTGGTCAATATGTTACCAATTTTCGCTCCTGCTGGCATGTATACCTATTAACCTGTTGTGACTCTGTAAATGCAAAAGCAACCATATTGATATTGTCATTGGTAATGTTGACTGTATACCATGACTTTGTATGTCTTTGACGTGACGTAAAGATTTCACCAGAGGGAGAGTGTAGGGAACTGCCATTTCTACTAGTATATAATGTATCTGGCTTCTTTGCCCCTGCAGTTTGGCTTCAGAGACCCCAAGCATTTAGTGCAAGTTTTGTTTTGTAAATACAGTGAGTCAGACACATGTGAGGCAGAGCTGCTGGGGGAGAGAGATGTGAGCAGAGCTGCTGAGACAGACATGTTATGTCTGGGGGAGTCTAAGAGCCACTTGTTCCTCTTTACTTCACAGTATATAGTTAGGTATGTGTTACCCCCTATATACTCACAGGACCTAGCTAGTAACCGTAGTTAGGGATCCATATATATATATAGTTCAGGGCAGTGATAGGTTAGGCTTCCGAAGGCCAACTAGCTAGTTAGAGGCCCGGTGGCACTAGTAGTTTAGCTGGCAGGTTAAGGACTCAGTGTTAGGGTAGTCAGGCCTGCATCTACTGCCGTCACCGTCGCCCTGTTTGCTGCCTGTGAAGAATCTCACCACCATCATCATCATCTCCTGATCGGCTATCTGTCATCTCCCCCAAAAAAAACAAACACACCCACCCCCCCCCCCCCCCCCCCCCCCCCCCCCCCCCCCCCCGCCCCCCCGCCCCCCCCCCCCCCCCTATATATCTACATATACACCCCCCTACAAAAAAAAACACCGAAGAGCACCCCCTTTTTTTTATAATATTTCTATAATTTAATTATATTTTTTTTTTTTATATTCCCCTATCTAACCCTTAAAAACCCCCCATAAAACCCTATTTGTTTTTTTTTTTTACTCTCCCAAAAAAAAAAAAAAAACCTACACCCTCCTACAACCACCCAACTACCCTCCCCCCCCCCCCCCCCCCAGCCCCCCCCCCCACCCAACCCCCCCCCCCCCCCGGGCGGCGCCCAAATATTTTTCTTATCTCCCCCCCCCCCCCCCCCCCCCCGCCCCCCCCCCCCCCCACCCCCCCCCCCCCCCCCCCCCCCCCCCCCCGGGGGGGGGAACCCCCCCCCCCCCCCCCAAATAGGGCTACACTTGTATGAACTATACAATAAACGAAATCATTCTTACTAGACACTTGGGTGTGTCTGTAGTTTGTTTTCCTCGAGCTCGATATTGTTCTTTACTTAATTAGGCTTACGGTGACATCCATCCCAGGGGGACTTAACCCGTAACAGAAATTGGCGCCCAACGTGGGGCTCGAGATTGTCTGATGTGCAGCCGATAGAGTGCTGACCCACTCACCGATCGCCTTGAGGATGGGACCAGAGGACCTCAGATAGATAAAAACAGTACTGTGAGGTAAGCCTTTGATCTTGCCAATTAGTATATCTGAGGTTCCTGTGTGTCTATTCTCTGAATCGATGAGTGAGGTAAGCTGCTGCATGTTTATATGACATCTCGATGCCAATTAAATAGTACGGAAGAACCTAAAAGGGACATGTCACCTGTAAATGATATGGAAATTGTTTTCTTTGCTTTTTGTCTTACCTGTTTACTGTTTACTGATGTTTGCATGTTACCTGTGTTATAAGATATATAAGGCTGCAAAGAATGGGGAAAAGTTCTCTATTCTTAACCCCTAGAGTCTAGAGTTGCGGACAAGGTTCGGAACTGAGAAGCACTGAGTGATTGAAAAGTCCTTGTTTTGGAACACTAGCCTCCAGCCGTGCCTGGACGGTCAAGGTCGAATGGGACCTGAGTAGTAGCACGAAGGACTTAGTAGAATCCGCGCGAAGTGCGTGCAGTGATTTAGGAGTGTTTTGGTAAGGGGACACAGGCAGAAAGTTGAGCCTGTGGAAGCCATTAGGCATTGCCCTGAGCACTACTCCTGAACTTGCACAAGTAGTTCATAGAAGACAGAAGAGTCTGTCTGGGAGTTCTCACTAAGTAGTCATAAGTGACCCTCTATTGTCTCAAAGGTTGCCCTAGAGGAGTGAGAAGCTCACTGGCTGATTAGCTACCAGCCAAGATGGGGATGGGACCCTCTAAGATATGGTACACCCCATTTGAACTAATAGAGATAGGGGAAGGGAAAGAAGTAGCCGCACAGGTAAAGAAAATTCTGAAAAAGGCAGGAATACGCCAGACTGGGTTAGTAGACAGTAGATTTTGGGATCAGTGGAGATTAGACCATGCAGGATTGATTCAAGATAATAAGTTGCAAAGAGGCATATATGCCCTGATAGAAGGAAGCAATAGAATAGGATAAGGGGATGATAGTTCAGGAAATAATGAATCACCCCCACCTCACTCCGAGAATCAGGCTTGAAGGGAGACATCACCCTTCTCAGTATTATTGTTTAATATAACCCATCTTATCTCCCAGTTCTGTATGAAATATTACTTACTTTAACAAAATACTCAGAGAATCTGATATAGTGCAAAGAGAAAAACTGTCCACCATCGGTATGATGTTTATTGGATTATGTATTATATATATATATATATATATATATATATATATATATATATATGTCAACCTGTATTTGTAATATTCATTCTGTTCATATCAATGCCAGGATTCAACTTTTATGCTTTTTGTAAAATTAAATCCGCTTTCAGGAAATGTCCCCTAAAAAGAAGAAACTAGGATATTGTGATGTTCCACAGGGGTTCAACTTTTGGTTGGAATCCAGTGAAGAAAATTCTAAAGTCTGGCAATTTGCCCTTAAGGTAACCTGAAGTACAACTCAGGGGTTTTGAACACCTGTGGTAATGACAAAAGGTGGGGTTTGGGAAATATTTGAAAATTGTACAAAAATAGTAATATGTAAGTTTGGTGTCAGTATTAACTGCTATCTGCTTGAATTGTATTCCTGTATTCTGTTGTAGCGCTCTGCAGATGTTCTGCACGGAATAACCAAAACATTAATTGACTGCCAAGTAACTCCAAGGACGTTGTATCTGATGTGATGCGCACGCAGAAAATCACAAGCTGAACATGATGCTGTTACCCAATAATGTTACATGTCAATTATTACAAAGTGAAACTTGGCTTTGGGCGTCCGGGGTCCGCAGCCTGTGTATGATGACTATTTATGCCCAAAGGGAAAATATTCTGATAAAAGTGTTAGCCTAAGGTTAAATGGAAAAGTAAGGTACAATGACAATATATATGTGTATAATATTGTGTACTATATATGTGTAAAATATTCAAGAAAATACTCAAGCATATGAAATTATGTCTTGTACTATGTTATGTGAATTTATTGTCTTGCCTGTTATCACCTGAAGTAAGGTATCTGCTAAAAGAGAGAAAGGTGTATCAGTGGAAGCTTATTATGGAAGACTTCTCACTAAAACGGTGGATGCTTTAGATCAAACTGATCCTGTAGAAACCTCATTTCAGGGTAGCAGAATACTCACCAGGTATTTAGTCTCAGACACTTCAGATAACATTCTTGGTACAGATGTGATGGGAGTATTAGGTTGTAATATCATGTTGCATTCATCAGGAGAAGCATATGTAAAAGTCACACATACTAACCATGAGATTTTGTGTTTGTTATCTGCCGAGTTAAGTACACCAAATTGTATTTTTGTCCTCACTGAAGAAGAAAATGTACTGTTATCCCAAGTGCCAACAGCATTATGGGCAACTGGGAAAACAGACTTAGGTAAATTGGATGTACCCCCTGTTATGGTAACCCTGAAACCTGGTGCTCAGCCACCCAGGATTAAACAAGATCCTCTGACCCATGCTCAAGAGGATGCCATAGCGGTAACCATAGTGGAATTAGTAAAGGCAGAGGCATTAAAGGAATGCACTTCTGTAGCAAACACTCCTCTTTTCCCAGTGAAGAAAAAGGGTAAAAAGGGAGAACCAGATACTTATCGTATGGTTCATGATCTTAGGGAATTGAATAAAGTAACACTACTTGAAACCCCAGTGGTACCTAACCCACACACCCTGTCAGCTGTCCCCACAGGTACCACCTGGTACAGTTGTGTAGATCTTTGCAATGCATATTTTTTTTCTGTGCCTTTACACCCCGATTGCCAGTATTTGTTTGCATTTACATTTAGGGGTAAACAGTACACTTGGACAGTACTACCACAAGGGGCGCAAAACAGTCCTAACCAATTGACAAGGTGTCTCACACTTATCATGAGTACTTGGTATTTTCCACATGATGATGTCATTTTGTTACAATATGTTGATGACCTTCTTCTTTGTGCTCCAGACAAACCAACCTGTGAAGCAGAAACCATCAGCCTGTTGTGTTTCCTCTGCCAGAACGGCTGCAAGGCCAGCAAGGATAAGTTGCAATTTTGCAAACAAAAAGTGTTTTTTCTGGGACACTGTCTCGGCCAGGGTACCAAACATCTGGCAGATGAGAGGACCAAGGTGGTAAGAGACATGCAGGTGCCAACCTCTCATGCTCAGCTACGTACCTTTTTGGGATTGGTATCTTACTGCAGGCCATGGATCAGATCTGCATCTCTGACCATGCAACCTCTGTATGACTGCCTTTCCTCAAAACCATTCAACCTCACATCTGAGGCCTTGGATGCGTTCTACCAGCTGAAGTTGCAGATAGTCAGTGCTCCGGCCTTAGGCCTACCTGACTATCAAAAACCTTTTCAGCTCTACGTGACTGAGATGATGGGGCATGCAACTGAAGTTCTCACACAACAACACGGGGATAAGAAACGCCCGGTGGCCTATTACAGCTCACGGTTAGACGCTGTAAGCCAGGGGGACCTCCTCCTGTGTGCGGGTTGTCCTCTCAGTACAAGCATTGCTTGACAAGAGCTCAGACATTGTCCTAGATCATTTATTGGTTGTGTATACACCTCATGACATCCATGCTATCCTCACACAAGTAGACAGACGTCACCTTTCTTTGGCACGGCAGAGCAAACTGGAATTTGCTCTGCAGTCCTCCTCAAACATCTCTTTTCAACGCTGTTTAACTTTGAATCCTGCAACTCTTCTTCCTGTAGGAGTTCATGATTCAAAAGGGGAGTGAAAGATGAGTTATTTTTAAATTCCCTCTCTGAAGAAGAACTGTTTGACAGCCAGCATCAACATGACTGCTTATGTCGCAGGGAAACAGTGGGATTTGACCATGTCACAGATGTGCCATTACAAAATCCTGATTATGAGATATGTGTGGACGGCTCAAGGTATCTGACAGATGAAGGCAAATTTGTTACAGGGTATGCTGTAGTCACTGAACATGACATCATAGTCCAAGAAGCTCTTCCACCACACATGTCAGCCCAAGAAGCTGAGCTTAAAGCCCTTATGGAGGCTTGTAAGATAGCCAAAGGTAGAACAGCTAACATATACACTGACTCCAGGTACGCTTTTGGCATTGCACATGATTATGGTCCAATATGGAGGGCAAGGAACTTCCTAACGGCCCAGGGCAAGCCAATTAAGAATGGAGATGTGGTAAGTCGACTGATGGAGGCCATACTGCTCCCAAAGCAGCTGGCAATTGTGAAAGTCAGAGCTCACGCAAAAGGAAGGGACCCTGAAAGCCGTGGAAATGAGACAGCTGACATAGCAGCCAAGGCTGCAGCACTACTGGCCAGAAGGGGTCCCAACCAGGTGAGCAAAATGGACATTGACCTAGCAGACCCAAAAGGGCTGTACTCAAAGGTTACCAGTGTGGAAACTGAAAGATGGAAGAAAGCAGGTGCTACAGAAGGTGATGGTATGTGGAAAATGGGGGATCGATTATGTCTGCCCGCAGCAGTCTACCCCCAGATGGCTGGCTTGGCCCACGGTAAGATGCATGCCTCTCGAAATGCCATGGAGTCATTAGTGGGTAAATTATGGTTTGCCCCAGGTTTTGGAAGAGCTGCTAGTAACCATGTAAAAGCATGTCACATATGTGCTCTACACAACCCAGGACAGGTAGTTAAAACATCCACCAAGTGTACACCAAAATCCCTGTACCCATTTCAGAGGATACAGATAGATTACATACAGTTGCCTAAGTCTGGAACATACGAGTATGTATTGGTCTGTGTGGATTTGTTTTCAGGATGGCCTGAAAACCGCACAAGCAACTGCCAAGAAATTGATGTCTGAACTTGTGTGTAGGTTTGGAGTGCCCGAGGTGATTGAGTCTGACAGAGGTACACATTTCACAGGTGAGATAATGAAAGAAATAATGTCTGCACTAGGGATTGAGCAAGCTTTCCACACACCCTACCATCCTCAGAGTTCAGGCAAAGTGGAAAGGTTGAATGGTACACTCAAGTTGAAGATTCAGAAAGCCATGGCAGAGACAGGAAAGCCTTGGCCTGAATGCCTGTCTCTAGCCTTATATTCAGTAAGAACTACTCCTAACAGGAGGACAGGGTTGTCACCATTTGAAATATTGTTTGGAAGTGCACCCAAAACAGGATTGTACTTCTCTCAGACATTACAGCTTAACTATGACAGCATTGCCAGCTATGTACAAGATTTGTGTAAAAAAACTGAAAGAAACACATAAACAAGTGTTCTCTTCTATTCCAGACCCTTATGATTTTTCAGGAACGCATAGCTTGCAGCCTGGTGATTGGGTAGTCGTGAAAAGACACTCCAGGAAATCTCTTGAACCCAGATATGATGGCCCCTTCCAGATATTGCTGACAACTGCCACCTCAATAAAGTTGGAGGGAAAATCTACCTGGATACACACTTCACATTGCAAGAAAGTTGAAGCGCTGAGAATGAAATGGAATACAGTTAACCAATATGTAAGATAGGATGTTATTTTTAACCTCTTCAATGGAGAATCCATCATAGATGGCACACAAACAGTGTGAAGATATTCATTGAACTTGATTAAAAATAAAGTCCTAAAATGGGGGAATTGTAAGGGTTAAAATATAACTTGTATTATATTCTATACACTGTATACACAGGGAGTGAAATGTTTTGCACACAGTCAGCATTATTTAGCGCTCTTGTAGACACAAAGTCTGGGATAGCATTCAAGGCCTTGCTGTTCTCAAGAAAGTTAAAAGAAAACATACAGATAAGTAATGAGAAGTAACACATATTATGAGAAACTGTGAATCTGCCTAGCAGCGGAACCGGAAAGACCAAATATGTACATTGGTCACATGACTGTTGTGTAACCAACTTGCCTTTAAAACTTGTATGAACTATACAATAAACGAAATCATTCTTACTAGACACTTGGGTGTGTCTGTAGTTTGTTTTCCTCGAGCTCGATATTGTTCTTTACTTAATTAGGCTTACGGTTGACATCCATCCCAGGGGGACTTAACCCCTAACACCTCTTAATTTAAATTTCTTTTTGCTCGGGTTAACGCCCGAGTTTATCAAAGGGCTGTGTACAGTAGGCCTCCTGGACTGAGAGTCGGTCTTGCCTTTTGAGCAGTTTTTGGAGCCGTTTTTGGTCACCCCAGCTAACCTTTGTTAAACACTATCAGTTAGATGTCCGTAGTTCAGAGACTATGCCTTTGTAAATTCATACTGTACTGTCCATGTGAAAAACACAGGCTCTCCAAATTAATGCCGGCTACTTTAAGTGATTGACCTTGTGCTTTGTTTATAGTCATAGCAAATGTAAGTCGGATTGGGAACTGCAGACGCTTAAAATTGAAGGGCATGTCGCTTGGTAGCAAAGGAATACGCGAAATGAAAACATTTGCTCCCTTAGAGTTTCCCATAAGAATAGTGGCTTCAATAACATTGGGCATGAGACTTTTAATGCACAATCTTGTGCCGTTACATATTTTTGGTGGATCAAGGTTCCGAAGCAAAATTATTATAGCTCCTATTTTTAAAGTGAGCTTATGCGGTGGCATTCCAGGAGGCTCCAAAGAATTCAGGAACTCCAATGGATACATTACGGCTTGTTCGCTCTCCATGGCTGAATCAATGGACATGTTTGTGGTCACTAGACCAGGAAGCCTTCCCTGAATTAGTAGATTTATGGAGATGACACTATCATTTTTAGGCGCTAGGATTGCACGTTCACAAAGCCACTGATGGTTGTTAAAATTGTTACAAATATCAGGGAAAACTTGGTCAATAATTTCCATTACCGAAGATGTCATTTCACAAAAATCTTCCAGAAAGGAAATGAGACCAGTAGTGGAATCAGTAGGGAACCTGTCATTTCCAAGGCTGGTGTGCAAATTTGTCCGCAGTTATATTTCCCATCAAATGAATCCACATTAGTAGTAAGAGTTTGCTTCTGAACATGTATCCACAGATAAGAAGATTTTAGACAGGCATTCAGCTCATCCGCTGGTGTTGCTCCCTTAAGAACAGGTAACGTCTGGCAGCAGTCACCTGCAAAAATTACAATAATTCCCTCCATTAAACAATCGGTTCCCAGCAGATCTTTCAAGGTGCGATCAAGGGCCTCGACCTCTTTCTTGTGCGCCATGGTACATTCATCCCAAACAACTACTTTGCAAGTTTGTAATACCTTAGAGCTCAGAGCCCTTAGTGATATTACAGACAGGAGTTTCTGACAGCGCTATATTAAAGGGCAATCCTAGTGCTGAATGAGCCGTGCACCCTCCATCTAAAAGAGTGGCCGAAATCCCAGATGATGCAACAGCCAAGGCAATGTCATTGTTTGAGCGAATTTATGCAAGCAGCAAATTAATTAAAAATGTTTTACCAGTACCTCCTGGTGCATCTAGGAAAAATAGTCCCCCATTTCCACTGGAAATCTGACCCATAATTGCCATATAGGCCGATCTTTGGTCATCAACCAAAAGAGGCTTATTTAATATGACAAATTCTTTACATTTTTCCAAATCATAGCTTTTTTCTTACAGAATATCTATGTTCATAATATCAAAGTCTTATCGATTTCGTGCTGGTGAACCTAATTCTATTAGTTTTACTACTGATAGATATGCACCTTTCTTCTAATATCAAGAGGGCTTTGTTGAATATGTCAGCAGTGAAATTTAAGTCTAAGTCTGGATTAACTCTCCTTTGCACTCTAAGAATATCTTCACTAAGATATTCTTTGTATTTGTCCCAAAGCTCGCAGGGATTGGAAGTTGCGCAGGCTGTAATTATTATAGCAAACAGGTCTCTTAGTTGAGGTGGAAAGCGAGTGACAGATGCTTCCTGCAATGTCATGTCCCAGTGTTGATCGTCTTCGATCAGACCATGCTTTTGGCATGCTTCCCTGTAAGTTTGACACAGCTCTCCATCAACTATTTTCAAATCTGTGAAAGAAGTTGGCCCACTGGGCCAAAGGTGGGTTGGGACATGTAAAAAAAAAAAAACACACATAGTTTACAATATACACTAATAAATAAACAAACAATTTAAAGTAAAAAAAACCCCACCTTTATTTTTAACCCCTTAATGACACAGCCCAAAAGTGCATTAAGGACACGGTCTAATTTTTCAAAACTGACGTGTCATTTTATATGGCAATAACTTTGAGATGCTTTAATTTACAAAAGTGATTTTGAGATTGTTTGTTTTTTTGTACCACTAACATTGTATTTCATGTTAGTGGTAAACATTGATCAATATTTCTCTATTTATTCACAAGAAAATAGGAAATTTGATGGAAATTTGGAAAAAAAATCGCAATTTTCAAAATGTGAAATGCTCTGCTTATCAGACAGATAGTCATACCACCCAAATACATTAATAAATATTAACTACAATATCTCTGATTTTAATGGCATCATATTTTAATTGTCTTTTAATTTATTTTGGATGTTAGAAGGCTTATACAGTGGGGAAAAAAAGTATTTAGTCACCCACCAATTGTGCAAGTTCTCCCACTTAAAAAGATGAGAGAGGCCTGTAATTGACATCATAGGTAGACCTCAACTATGAGAGACAAAAATAGAAAACAAATACAGAAAATCACATTGTCTGATTTGTAAAGAATTTGCAAATTATGGTGTAAAATAAGTATTTGGTCAATAACAAAAGTTCATCTCAATACTTTGTTATATATCCTTTGTTGGCAAAGACAGAGGTCAAACGTTCTCTGTAAGTCTTCGCAAGGTTGGCATACACTGTTGCTGGTATGTTGGCCCATTCCTCCATGCAGATCTCCTCTAGAGCAGTGATGTTTTGGGGTCTGTCGCTGGGCAACACGGACTTTCAACTCCCTCCAAAGGTTTTCTATGGGGTTGAGATCTGGATACTGGCTAGGCCACTCCAGGACCTTGAAATGCTTCTTACGAAGCCACTCCTTCGTTGCCCTGGCGGTGTGCTTGGGATCATTGTCATGTTGAAAGACCCAGCCACGTTTCATCTTCAATGCCCTTGCTGGTGGAAGGAGGTTTGCACTCAAAATCTCACGATACATGGCCCCATTCATTCTTTCATGTACACGGATCAGTCGTCCTGGTCCCTTTGCAGAGAAACAGCCCCAAAGCATGATGTTGTAAGAGACAGCCAATGTTGTCCTAAGCTTCATTTGTCTGTATAAACTGTTAATGTTGAATGTATTTCTGTGATTCTGTTCCTTTAAGACAGCAGCCATTGTAATTGTGACATGATGCTGGAGTGAGACCCCCCCCCCTTTTATGTCAGCCTGCCTGTTCTGCAGACAGAGTGTGAGCAGAGCAGCAGGAAGTGACGAGACAGAGAGCAGCAGCCATCTTGGCAAGTGTTGTATTGAACTGGTGTGGAGATTTTTCTGTACAGCTAAGCTGTATCTTGGTCCAGAGACAAACAGAGTGTAAAGAGACAACAGGACTAGTGAGTCCATGTGAAAGGAACTGTGCTCAGTGGCTGATCAGTGAGACTGACATTGTGACTGTGTATATGGATACCACAGATAGAGACTCGCAGTGCTGTTGATGTACTGGACAGCACCTGCTAAACCCCGGCTTACAACCCAGCTCAGTGTATGGATTCGGCAGGACTGTCAGTGTGCTGAGTGGAATCTGCTGTTGGATTACATTGCATTCATTGGGTTTCCCTGTTAAAGAGGACTTCATTTCTCCCAAGATCCTGATAACAGTGAGGAGAGGACGCTTCACTATAAAAGAAAGGACCGACTTTGGGCCCCACCGCGCGCTTCTACGGACTGTAAGCGGTCCACCTGGACCACTGGGGAAAAGGGGGTGCACCCAAATGTGATGTCAGGGTCAGTTAGGGATAGTTTTGAGTATATTGTTCATTCAGTGTCCATACTGCAGAAGTGGACAGAGTAAAAGTAGAAACCATTGCAGAATTTGCCTTGAAATTGTTCATGCTATATTGTATATTTTGCTTGTCTTTATCCCTGTCATTTTACCTTCAAATAGCCTTTATTAACTTATAGTAAATATATATTCTTTTCTTGAACTACCGCGTGTGCGTTCATTTCTGGTTGCGGAGTCCAAACCACCTGCCTTGCTCTCGGTTCACAATGTTGCCACACCCATGCTTCACAGTAGGTATGGTGTTCTTTGGATGCAACTCAGCATTCACTCTCCTCCATACACGACGAGTTGTGTTTCTACCAAACAGTTCTACTTTGGTTTCATCTAACCATATGATATTCTCCCAATACTCTTCTGGAACATCCAAATGCTCTCTAGCGAACTTCAGAGGGGCTCAGATATGTACTGGCTTAAGCAAGGGGACACGTCTGGCACTGCAGGATCTGAGTCCCTGGCAGCGTAGTGTGTTACTGACGGTAGCCTTTGTTACGTTAGTCCCAGATTTCTGCAGGTCATTCACTAGGTCCCCCCGTGTGGTTCAGGGATTTCTGCTCACCGTTCTTGTGATCATTTTGACCCCACGGGGTGAGATCTTGCGTGGAGCCCCTGATCAAGGGAGATTATCAGTAGTCTTCCATTTTCTACTTATTGCTCCCACAGTTGATTTCTTCACACCAAGCTGCTTGCCTATTGCAGATTCAGTCTTCCCAGCCTGGTGCAGTTCTACAATTTTGTTTCTGGTGTCCTTCCACAGCTCTTTGGTCTTCACCATAGTGGAGTTTGGAGTGTGACTGTTTGAGGTTGTGGACAGGTGTCTTTTATACTGATAACAATTTCAAACAGGTGCCATTACTACAGGTAATGAGTGGAGGACAGAGGAGCCTCTTAAAGAAGAAGTTACAGGTCTGTGAAAGCCAGAAATCTTGCTTGTTTGTAGATGACCAAATACTTATTTTCCACCATAATTTGCAAATAAATTCTTTAAAAATCAGACAATGTGATTTTCTGGATTTGTTTTCTCATTTTGTCTCTCATAGTTGAGGTCTACCTATGATGTCAATTACAGGCCTCTCTCATCTTTTTAAGTGGGAGAACTTGCACAATTGGTGGCTGACTAAATACTTATTTTCCCCACTGTAAGTGTAACAGCAATTTTCCAGATTTACAAGAAAATTTCCCAAACTAATTTCTTAGGAACCACTTCAGTTCTGAAGGGGATTATAAAGGCCTATATATTTAAAAAAAATAAATAAAATAAAAATAAATAAATAAAGGGTTAAAGGAGAAAATGCATCTCACAGTTCTCTCGAGCACAGAAATAACCCACATGTGGGTGTAAACTGATGTCTGGAGCGAACGGCAGCTCATGGAAGGGAAGGAGCGACACTTGGCATTTGGAAAGATAGTTTTCAGGTGCCATGTCTCATTTGCAGAGCACCTAGAGTGCCAAAACAATGGAAAGCCTCCAAAAGTGACCCTGTTTTGGAAACTACACCTCTGACAGAATTTATCAAGCGGTATAGTGAGCATTTTGATCCCACAGCCATTTCACAGATTTTATTAATGAAAAGTGTAAATGAAAAATTACTAAAATGTTATTTTATCCCCAAAGTTTTTGTTTTCACAAGGGGTTAAAGATGAAAAAGCTCCCCAAAGTTTGTTATACAATTGCTCCTCAACACGGCAATACCCCATATGTGGTCGTAATCTGCTGTATGGATACATGGCAGGGATCAGAATGGAAAGAGTGCTATTTGGCTTTTGGAGGGCAAATTTTACTAGAAGAGATTTCAGGTGCCATGTTGCATTTTCAGAGCAACTAGAGTACCAATACAATTGAAACCCCCAAAAGTGACTCTGTTTTGGATACTACACCCCTCACAGAACATATAAAGGGGTATAGTGAGCAGTTTGACGCCACAGCTGTTTCAAAGATTTTTATTAACTTTAGGACGTGAAAATGAAAAATTACTTTTTTTCCAATAAACTGTCAATGTATAGAAACATGCCATTTCATTGCCCAATATGTTGCGCCCACTTTGTATCATCAGAGACTTGCACTCCTAAAACTATTAAGTGGGCTATCCCGGGTACAAAAAAGTTGTATGTATGGGCATATACTGTTGCTTGGGCACACAACAGGACTCAGAAGGGAATGAGCACTGTGCTTTTTAGCTTTTGGAGTATAGATTTAGAGGGACTTTCTGGACGCCATGTTGTTTTTGCAGAGCCCTGGAGGTGCCAGTAAACTGGAATACCCCAAGAAGTGACCTCTTTTTGTAGGGGCAATTTTAGGGTTTCTTGCAAACGTGACATGGTGTCCAAAAACCAAGAATCTAAATCTGCACTCCAAAAGAACATTGTGCTCCTTCACATCTGTGCCCTGCAGTGTGCCCAAATGGCATTTTATGCCCACATGTATGACACTGTTGTACCTAGGATAACGTACTTAACAATGTCATATTTGGGTATAAACTGCTGTTTGGGCACAACCGGGCACAGAAGAGAAGGAGCGCTATTTTGTTTTTTGGAGCACAGTTTGGTTTTTAGATGTCATGCCACTTTTGCAGAGCCACTGAATAGCCAGTAAAGTGGAATCCGCAGACATGTGACCCCACTTTGGAAACTAAACCCCTGAAGAGATTTATCAAATGGTGTAGCAAGCACTTTTAACCCTTGAGCGTTGCATTAATTTAATTTTCAGAAATGAATGCGAAGCTGATAATGAAAAGTGAAAATTGCAAAACTGGGCACAACAGTTATGTGCACAACATATTATGCACTGAAATGATGTATATCTGGAAAAATTGTCATTTTTTCCTATCATCATCATCTTCGTATTCATTTCTGGAAAATAAATTATAGAAACAATTGAGGGTTAAAAATGTTCACTGTACCCCTGGATAAATTCCTTCAGAGGGGTAGTTTCCAGAATGGGGTCATGTGTCAGGGGATTCCACCTTACTGGCATTTCAGGAGCTCTACAAAAGTCTCATGAGATCTTAAAACCAATCTGTCTAAATCTGTGCTCCAGAAACCAAAATAGCGTTCCTTCCCTTCTGCACCTGGTCGTGTTCCCAAACAGCAGTTTATTTCCACATATGACATTAATTACGTTTTCCTGAGGACACCAGTGTCATTGATGTGGGCATAAACTGCAGTTTGGGCACACAGCAGGGCACAGAAGGGAAGGAGTGCTATGTGGTTTTTGGAGCGCAGATTTAGATGTTTGGTATCTGGACGACATGTCATGTTTGCAGAGTCTCTAAGGCAGGGGTAGGCAACCTTTTTTGTTCGGCGTGCCAATTTTAATTAAAAAATCAAAGATGAGGTATTCGGAGTGCCAGTCAATAATTGTAAGTCTGACGACCCCTAAACTAAAGTCATATACCACAAACCATAACACAGAAGTGCTGCCACCAGATGCTTTAGGACGCATGCGTTTACTGCTATTTCCTGGGACGCTCCTGTACTTTCCGATTAGAAGCAATGAAAGTCCATGTGCAGCCCCCAATTAGTGGTAAATGTAAGTGTCCAGGAGCACCGTATGGTGGCATCCTTATGGTGAATACACACTATGTATCTGGATGCAAATATAGTCTTAGGCCACTGGAACTTTTACTTCAATGTAAAACTGCGTTCACATGGTGCATTTTTGTACAAAAAAAAAATGCCTGTGTTTTCTGTGCAAAAACACATCCTTAATGCAGAAAACACACCGTTATACAGAATAATATCCCATAGCGGCCCCTGCACAAGGTATTATATCCCATAACAGCCTCTGCACACCGTATTCTGTCACATAGTGGCCCCTTCACACGATATTATGTCATATAGTGGCCCCAGCACACGGTATTATGTCACATAGTGGCCCCTGCACACCGTATTATGTTACATAGTGGCCCCAGCACACGGTATTAGGTCCCATAGCGGCCCCTACACACGGTATTAGGTCCCATAGCGGTCCCTGCACACGGTACTATGTCCCATAGTGGCCTCTGCACACGGTATTAGGTCCCATAGCAGTCCCTGCACACAGTATTAGGTCCCATAGCAGTCCCTGCACACGGTATTATGTCGTATAGTGGTCCCTGCACATGGTATTAGGTCCCATAGCGGCCTTTGCACACGGTATTAGGTCCCATAGCGGCCCCTGCACACAGTATTAGATCCCATAGCGGTCCCTGCACATGGTATTAGGTCCCATAGCAGTCCCTGCACACGGCATTATGTCCTATAGTGGTCCCTGCACATGGTATTATGTCCTATAGTGGTCCCTGCACACGGTATTATGTCCTATAGTGGTCCCTGCACACAGTATTAGGTCCCATAGCGGTCCCTGCATACGGTATTAGGTCCCATAGCGGTCCCTGCACATGGTATTAGTTTCCATAGCAGTCCCTGCACACGGTATTATGTCCTATAGTCGTCCCTGCACACAGTATTAGGTCCCATAGCGGCCCCTGCACATGGTATTAGGTCCCATAGTGGTCCCTGCACATGGTATTAGGTCCCATAGTGGTCCCTGCACACGGTATTAGGTCCCATAGCGGTCCCTGCACATGGTATTATGTCCTATAGTGGTCCCTGCACACGGTATTATGTCGTATAGTGGTCCCTGCACATGGTATTAGGTCCCATAGCGGCCTTTGCACACGGTATTAGGTCCCATAGTGGCCCCTGCACACAGTATTAGATCCCATAGCGGTCCCTGCACATGGTATTAGGTCCCATAGCAGTCCCTGCACACGGCATTATGTCCTATAGTGGTCCCTGCACATGGTATTATGTCCTATAGTGGTCCCTGCACACGGTATTATGTCCTATAGTGGTCCCTGCACACAGTATTAGGTCCCATAGCGGTCCCTGCACACGGTATTAGGTCCCATAGCGGTCCCTGCACACGGTATTAGGTCCCATAGCGGTCCCTGCACATGGTATTAGTTTCCATAGCAGTCCCTGCACACGGTATTATGTCCTATAGTGGTCCCTGCACACAGTATTAGGTCCCATAGCGGCCCCTGCACATGGTATTAGGTCCCATAGTGGTCCCTGCACATGGTATTAGGTCCCATAGTGGTCCCTGCACACGGTATTAGGTCCCATAGCGGTCCCTGCACATGGTATTATGTCCTATAGTGGTCCCTGCACACGGTATTATGTCCTATAGTGGTCCCTGCACATAGTATTAGGTCCCATAGCGGCCCCTGCACACGGTATTAGGTCCCATAGCGGTCCCTGCACACGGTATTAGGTCCCATAGCAGTCCCTGCACACGATATTATGTCCTATAGTGGTCCCTGCACATAGTATTAGGTCCCATAGCGGCCCCTGCACACGGTATTAGGTCCCATAGCGGTCCCTGCACACGGTATTAGGTCCCATAGTAGCCCCTGCACACAGTATTAGGTCCCATAGCGGTCCCTGCACACGATATTATGTCCTATAGTGGTCCCTGCACATGGTATTAGGTCCCATAGCGGCCCCCGCACACGGTATTAGGTCCCATAGCGGCCCTTGCACACGGTATTATGTTCCATAGCGGTCCCTGAACACAGTATTAGGTCCCATAGCGGTCCCTGCACATGATATTATGTTCCATAGCTCTCTTCAGACCCCCGAATGTAATAAGTGCAGGACCAAGAGAGGTGACAAACATAAAAAAACAATATACTCACCATTCCACGCTCCGCAGCCGCTGTGTTCTCTTCGGCACTTCTGCCTGTAGTTAGCGACCGCTGATTGAGTCTCTGGGGTCACGTCGAGTCATTATGCGTAGTGACGTCAGACGCAGAAGTGACCCCTGAGGCCCTGTCAGCTGTCAGAAGCGCCTGCAGATCGCACAGCCGCCACATAGCGCAGGGAGCAAGGTGAGTATCATTGTTTTTTATGTTTCATCACATCTCCTAAGTCTCCGCTTATTATACTCGGGGGTCTGAAGAGACGCCACAGTATAATAATAGCAGTTTCTTTTCGGCCATGTTTGGGCCGATCGAAGCTGCTGGGTGAGGACTCCGCTGCCGTGCCAGGAAAATAAGCCTCGCGTGCCACTCTTGTCACGCGTGCCAGGGGTTGCCGACCCTTGCTCTAAGGTGCCAGAAAAGTGGAATATCCTAGGGAGTGAACCCATTTTAAAAACTGCACCCCTCAAAGACAAGGGGTGTAGTGAGTATTAGTATCCCAGACGGAAATGTCTTTTCCCTTGTAAGCTCTACAAGTCTCTGGAGTATACCCTAATATATGCTCGCACAGTTTATACATTCCCTTCCTGCCGCAGCCAGTTGTGTTCTAATGATTTCACGATTTTTGGGGTTTTTATCTTCAAATTGTACAAGCTATATTTTTTTTATTTTTCTGGTGATGTAGCCATATGAGGGCTGTTTTTTTGTAATGACACCATTTTTGGGTTCCTATAACTTATTGACTATTTTTTATTAACTTTTTTTTTGGTGGATTAAAAAAAACACATCAATTCTGGCATTGTGTTTTACCTTTTAAATTTTTTTCCACGCAGCATAGAGCGTAAATAATATGTTATCTTTATTCTGCAGGTCGGTACGATTACCACGATTCCTCATTTATATTGTTTTCTTATGCGTTACTAGTTTTGCAGAACAAAAATCCATTTGGGGACATAAATCAATTATTTTTATTTTTTGGTTGACAGAGTTGGTTGAGGGCTTATTTTTTCACTTTTTATAGCATATTTTGTAAGGTGAGATGGCAAAAAATAATTTCTTCCGGCATTTTTTTTTCCGTTTTTTTTTTTTTATTTCCAACGTTCACCGTGTAAGTTAAATAATGTTTCGGTTTTATTGTACAGGTTGTTACGGATGCAGCTATAACAGATATGTATTATTTTTATTAACATTTAGGTTTTTTTTATATAATTCATTTTATATAGAAAAAAAAAACATTTTTGGGGCTTTATTCATTTATTAGTTTTTTTTCACATACTTTTTTTTTTTTTGAACTTTTTTTTACATTTATTTGATGTCCCACTAGGAGACCTGAACCAGCAATGCTCTAATTGGTTCAGTACTATACACTGTAATACACGTGTATACACGTGTATTGTAGTCTATAGAGGTAGTCAGCCTATGTAGACGCATAGGCTGACTTCCTCACATCTCGGCAGGATCAACCAGGTACTGGGGGCTCTTAGAAGCCCAGGGTCACTGGACAGACCCAAGGCTGCAGAAAATACATATCGGAACCCTCTGATTTTGCTGCAGGGGGTGTCGGGGGGGTCAGTAACATGGCGGAACCCCCTGGATGCCGTGGTCAAACATCCAAGGGGTTAAAACCCCCAAACGGAACTCTGACCGGGAATTATGGAGCAGGGTGTTGGCTGTCAGATACAGCTAACACCCATTCAGATAGTGACCGGGTGGCCATCACAGGACGTACTATTACGCTCACTTGAACCAACAGCGACATAATACTAAGTCCTTTGTCGTTAAGGATTTAAAAAATATATAATGTAAACCAAAATAAATAAACAAACATGTTAGGTATCCCCAGGTGCGTATAAGTCCCCACTATAAGAAAATAGCATTATTTATCCAGTACGGTGAACACCATACTGGATAAAAAAAAAAAAAAAACACAATGCGCAAATTTACGTATTTTGGTTACATTGCCTTCCCGAAAAAATAACAATAAAAAGTGATCAAAAAGTCATACATACCAAACATTGGTACCAATAGAAAGTACAACTTTTACCGCAAATAAAGAACCCTGACATATCTCCGTCAACAAAATGAGTGAAAAATCAAGTAAAAAGTTATAGACATCAGAATATGGTGACCCCAGGAAAATCGTTCAATTTGAAAATGAGGTAAAATGTAATAGAACCAATATAAATATGCTATCACCATAATTATAGTGACCCGCCTAACAAAACTGCCAAGTCATTTTTAATACAGAGTGAACGCTGTAAGAACAAAATGCAAAAAATTATGATATTATTGTGTGTTATTTTACATGGATCCCCACAAAAAGTAAATAAAAGCTAATCTAAACATTATATGTGCCCCAAAATAGTGGCAAATGAAAGTACAACTCGTCACGCAAAGAATAAGCCCTCACATAGCTATGTTAACAGAAAAATAAAAAGTTATGAATTTTAGAAGACGGAGAGGGAAAATATGAAAAAAGTCACCGAGCATTAACGTACAAACTACCCTGCATTCTTAAGAGGTTAAACTCGCTTCTTCTGGTGTTTTTTTTTTTTTTTCTTCAACCTTGGGTTTATGGCCTATTTTCAACTGACATGATCACAGGGTCACATGATCAAATCCAGCATTAGGCACCTGAGTTGGTCCACCTCTTCCCTCTTCTCCATGTTGACTGGTATTACCTGTAGTTTGGGGACTGGCAGATTTGATTATTGTAATAGTAAAGTCAGCTCCAATAGTACAGGTAATACCAGTGAACATAGAGACAAGGTGGATCAACTCAGGAGCCAGGTGCTGGTTCCTATTATGTGAGCCTGAGTTGGAACCATTCCAGAAACCTGAGGTTGTGAGGAAAAAGAACCCCAGAGGAATTTGGGGAAAAAAGTCCACAGATACTACCTATAACTGAGTAGCCAGATGTGGCCAAATATGTGAGTAGCAGAGTGCAGTCTGGAGTATGTGTGTAGTAAAAGAGCACCCTCTTTCCCTTTGGTGATAGTTGCCAAACACAGGTACTTTGGATGTTTTGGACCTCCCTCGGCAGTCTAAATGGTATGCCACCCTATACTAGGTAGAGGAAATATTATCAGGGTGAGATCCCTAGTTTTCTTCCTTATGACGTGAGTTGACCCATGTTGTTGGTAGAGATGACAATAGTTATATCAGGGGGAGGTGTAAGGTGGTGGAACCAACCGTTGAATGTAAGTTTCCTTTTAGCCCCTTATGGACATGTTCCTAAAATAACCTTAAGGCTAAGGGGGCTGCAGCCAAAAAGCACTGCGGGAAAAACCGCGGTGGAAATGCAACGCATTTCCCACTGCCCCTTTCACAGAAAGCTCCTCTGCGGACTTTTTTGCTTCAATTATACCTGTACGGAAACCGCCAGCGTTTCCGTAGGTATAATTGACACGCAACGGTTTTGGAAATCACAGCATTTCCATTGCGGCTATTTTTCTGCAATGTGTGGATGTGTTTCGCTACACGTCACCTGTATTCTGTGAGTCGGTATGATTACAGCAATACCATATGTATATAGGTTCTTTATACTTTGACCCCTTAAAAATATCCAAAACTTTGCAAAAAAAATTTCATAGAGTAGTCATATTCTGACAATCTTTTTATATTTCTGTGTACGGGGATGCATAAAGTGCCTTTTTTGCAGGGCCAGATGTATTTTTTATTTATACTATTTTGGGGAATGGCTAATGTTTTGATTACTTATATGTGTTCTAGGGAAAGATTTGAATTTTTAATTCTTTCTATTTTTTTTTATATTTTTTATTTACTTTTTTTTTAACTGTTATTTTTAGATCTCCTAGGAGTCTTGAACCCCAGGGGGTCTGTCCTCTAAAATAATGCACTGCAATGCTAATGTATTACAATGCACTGTAAAATTGCTATAGAGCAGCCTGCAATAGAAATGGTAGAATGACTAGTAAGTGAGCTTTCAATAGATAGACAATGGATTGCCACCTCTGCATCTCGTTCCAGGGGATGGTGATCACCCCTAAAATGGTGGGCATTGCCACTAGGTCTCCACTGTATAATAAAACGGAGACCGGACAGCTATGCCAGACTCCATATTTAAATACCCGATATCCACTGTAATAGTACAGTGGATGTCACAAAAGGGTTAAAAAAAAAAATCAGATGTTTTCCACTCTAAAAACTGTTTTGAATGTCTTGCCACTAGGGGGCTCCTATATTTTAAATCTGTTGTTCACTAGCTGTTGTTAGGTAAAATATGTCCTTAGCTGCTGAGACGGGATTGCAAAATGTGGATGGTTCCAGCAGCTTGTTCACAGGCTTCTCTGCAAAGGCACTTATCTCCTCACAGCTCCATGCACACTGTTTGGAGTCTCTTCACTGTGCAGTGTCCATATTAGGACATCCTCAGAAAACAGAGTCAAACATCAAATTAATGGTAGTTCACAACTCTACCACCTGAATTCTGACTCTGCCACCTGACTTCTACCACCTGACTTCTGACTCTGCCACTTGACTCCTGACTCTGACACCTGACTTCTGACAACTCACTTCTTACACTTAGGAGTAGAAGATACATTGTATAAGCGCTTCTGGCTGAGAAGCTCACATGAGGTCTGATACTTGACTTCTGATACTTGAATTTTGATACTTGACTTCTGATACTTGACTTCTGATACAGTACATGACTTCTGACTCAGTCAGAGATGAGAGTCAGAAATCACATACAATCCAGTAAGCCCATACAATGGTGGAGATTTATCATGTAAAATGCACCATAATTCTGTTTTAATTTTCACTCTCTAACATGTTGCGCACCACATTCATCAAGTGTTTTAAATACTTTTATGAGTTGTACAAAAAGGGGTTTGGACTCACAGTAAAGTGACGTGACCTATAACACTGTACTCTAAAAATTCAACAAAATAGCCCCAAGAACTTTTAGTTCAACTAATGACTGGTGTAATGTTGGACTACATAGTCTAAGGCTAGGTTTACATCTGCGCACGGGTCTCCAACACGGGAGAGCTGGACCACTAAAACAGTGGTTACCCACGGATACCCGCAGACCCCATAGACCCGTGATGGCGAATCTATGGCACGCGTGCCAGAGAGGGCACACAGTACCCTCTCAGTTGGCACGCTCGACGTCTCCATGATCGCTCACTAATGGGGAATCCAGTACAGAATTCCCCGTTAGTGAGCGATCGCTTCTCTCAGCTGTATGTGCATATGTACATACTGATGAAAGCTGTCAGTGTAGGCCGCGGAACCGCGGCTTACACTGATTGCAGAGTGTGACCTCTGCCCGACGCAGGCACGATGACATAAGTCATCAGCGCCTGCGATCTGAAGAAGAAGGAGGACACTCTTCGTGGGACTAGGTAAGTAACATAAACTACTGTGTGGGGGCCTACTGTGAAGCATCTGATACTGTGTGGGGGACATTGAAGCATATACTACTGTGTGGGGGACACTGAAGCATATACTACTGTATGGGGGACACTGAAGCATCTAATACTGTGTGGGGGACACTGAAGCATATACTACTGTGTGGGGGACACTGAAGCATCTTATACTGTATGGGGGACACTGAAGCATCTAATACTGTGTGGGCGACACTGTGAAGCATCTAATACTGTGTGGGGGCCCATTGTGAAGCATACTACTGTGTGGGAGCAAGTCTACTTTGAAGCATATAATACTGTGTGGGGGCCTTTGTGAAGCATATAATACTGTGTGAGGGCCTCTGTGAAGTATATTACTGTGTGGGGGCCTCTGTGAAGCATATAATACTGTGCGGGGGCCTCTGTGAAGCATATAATACTGTGCGGGGGTCTCTGTGAAGCATATAATACTGTGCGGGGGCCACTGTGGAACATATAATACTGTGCGGGGGCCACTGTGGAGCATATAATACTGTGCGGGGGCCTCTGTGAAGCATATAATACTGAATGGGGGCCACTGTGGAGCATATAATACTGTGTGGGAGCAATTCTGGAGCGAATTGTACTGTCTGGGAGCCACTTCGGAGCGCTTTGTACAGTGTGGGGGCCCTTCACTATTTATTTCACACAGTATCTGTTTTTTAGCAGACATGTGATATTATTACAGGCTGTAATAACATTGCACGGTCAATATAAAACAGATCCTGGTTAATTTAAGGTTAAATTGCCGTGTTGGCACTTTGCGATAATTTAGTGGGTTTTGGGTTGCAGTTTGGGCATTCGGTCTCTAAAAGGTTCGCCATCACTGCCATAGACTATAAAGGGGTCCACCATTTTTATACTGAAACCGGCACAAAGAAAAGCCCTACATGCAGGATCAGTACAATAGTACCATCCCCGTTGATTGCTGCAGTTGGTCAGTACAGACCAAACAATTGCAGCCGCGGCGGGCTGTTCAAATTAACAGTAACTGCCTTGCTCGCGTCAATCCATCTAGGAATTTCGAGCAGCACAGCTACTGTGAGCGTCTGGTAGCATATCCTGGCAATAAACAAGCCTCTTGTAGTGCCTCCTGGCATTACCATCTATCCCTCCATCTCTCCTTCCACTACTGTCCCTGTACTTTTCTTTTTGTTTCATTTCTACTGGCTGCTGATTAGGGAATAAGCCCCCTTATCAGCACTAGCCCCTTTTTGTTCTGTGGGTTTTTTTGGTTTTGTTTTTTTACATTTTTATCCCCCTCTTGTTTTGTGCATCCTTGTGTCACTGCCTGCTGCTGTTGAGCTCTGTTCAGTGATGCAAGTGTAAGGGAATTGCTAGAGGAGCGATTACCCAGTATCTGCTGGTGAACCCTGGGTGGAGGGGCACGACAAGACAGTGAGCCCTAAGCTGACCCCCCCCCCCCCACTGTCCCTGCCTACTTGCCTGAACTGTCCTAGGCGACAGCCGGCAACTAGGGCAATCCCTTCTTGATATAAGTGATAACACAGAACGCAAACAGGACAAACAACAACAAAAGAGAGGTCAGCTAGCCAAAGGGTCGGTAACAGTCGAGAAACGCAGTACAGAAGCAAAATCCAAGAGAATGGTCAAAGGTAAAGAGGTCAGGAATATGAATAAAGGTAACAAAACAACAAGAGTAAACAGCCAGCACGCACAAGGCCATAGCAAGCACCAATGTGAATGTGAGCAAACAATAAATAGGAAGGAAGAACGCGCCCCACACTTGATAGGAAGATAGGCTATCAATCACACAGGTAAGGCTAAAATTAACTATTAGAGGAGCAGAGGGAAACCAAGGTAAAGGAGATGGGTGTGGTGGAAAATCAATTACAGAGGTGAGGGAATAGGACAGTGTTCAAACAATACAAGAAGAACCCAAAGGAAGGAATCACAGCCGGATTCGCCTCCTGCGCCGCCGCTAGTTACTGATTGGACTTCTGCTCAATTTTTTTTGGCAAAGGTTTTTTTTTTTCCCTAATAATCTACTTTCTACTTAGAATTAGCTATATATATATATATATATATATATATATATATATATTTAAACATTTGAGATAGCTTTTAGGACAAGGTTTTTGTTTTTTTACTGTAGTACATTTTTACGCTACAGTTAATTGTTTAGAACACAAGCTGTCTCCTTGCATGCGTCCTGCAAAACTGAGCGCTGGTCAATGACTTACATTTCTGACCAGCATCTGCTCATTTAGTTAGAATAGATAGATAGATAGTCAGTCAACAGAAAAAGGCAGCAATCCAAATTAAGTCCAAAATCATTGGTAGGATTTATTTCATGTTACAGCAACATTTAAGCTCACAGAGAGCCTTTGTCAAGCAAAGTGCAAGTACATACATCCAAGTATATAAAGCATATGTGATTCACAATTCATTACAAATCAATTTACAATCATTATATATTTTCTCATAGTGTAAAAAGTGCAAAATATGACATAAAGTGACAGTGCAATTAGAATACTGCATAATTAATTTCAGTGTAAATTAATCCAAAAGGTTCCCCAATAATGCATACATAAGGTTAATTAATAATTAAAATTCATCAGGTGCATATACTAAGAAACATTATTTCCATTACTAAAATATTTGCAGACCTGTTACTCCCCTAAGTTCAAAGCATGCCGATTATGGCTTGTAAAAGAGTTAAACTGTGCATGATTGGAACCCGATTCTGCTTATGCACAATGCAGACAAGAGCAACAAGCGCCATATACAAGAAGGGCATATGCTAATACCCATGCGCAGACCCAAAAGATATGGCAAGTATGCTCAGAAGACAGTACACAGCTCATGGCACCATTTTAAGTAAGGGAGAAGGCGCTAAATTGGAGCACAATCCATATATATTGGTGAAAACACCATACAGCTCCAGTAAACATCCGATTGCCTCAATATACTAATAGATAGACAAGTAGCAAAACATTTTATGCTAGACTTAGAGGTACCTCACTGTCATGTATATGAGGTGAAGACCATGACAGATAACTTGGGCTGCAGTGTTAAACCACACCAATAGACCAACAACCCATCAACATGCCCTAAACTCAGAGATGTACAGCTAACTGCAATTGTTTAACATCCACCATAAATCTGAGCATATAAAAATATAAACACAGGTTCCGAAACATATGCAGTATGTATTACAATTTATTGCAATAACAAAAATCGCATAAAATAATAACGGGAGGAACAAGTCTGTATCTGTGTGCATCTCTGTAGTCCACATCTATAAAAAAAAAAGGAAGAAAAAAACATATAAGTATAATAATCTAAAGAAAGTATAATGCATGAAACATATACCAAAAAGGAGCAGGGTCTAGTACACCAGATAAACCCATCTCTAAATCACCCCTATAACCTTAAAGTCAACATTCAGACCATGTGGTTTCAAAGTATTTAATTTGAAGATCCATTCCAATTCTCGTTTCTTCAACATTTTTACCCTATCCCCACCCCTTCTTGGTGGAGGAATATGGTCTATAATCCTAAATTTAAGTTCAGACTCTTTGTGCTTATGCTCACTGTCGTGTGAATGTAGCCTAAGACCAAAGTTATGTCAAAGTGAAAGTGACACGTATGTCTACATGTTTGCCTTTTATTATGGGGGAAAAGGTGCTGAAGAATTGGCTTTTCAAAAAAAAAAAAAAAAAAAAAAAGGCACCAAAAATCCCTTTATGGGAGCAAATTTTTTTTTATGCTGACACTGTGGTACCAACAGTGTGCTATAGTGGAATGTGATGGCTGAGTGATGGTAGCTGTGGCAACATGTGTGGAAATGTGGCATGGCACAATGTGATGGACCAGGTCGCAAGACATGTCTGGCTGAGTGGTGACAGTGTTGTTAGCTGTTTAGGAGTAGCAGCCACCAGCATCAGCAGCAGTAAAATAAATGGAACATGATGATAAAGGGAGATGGTGGAAGAGTGAAGAAAGGGAGATGGTGGCACCACTATTAGGAGGCATCAGCCGGAGGTGTGTGCAGAATGCTTACGGATCCATGCCTGATTCATTTTAGCAAAAGTAATTTTTTCCACGCTAGCGGTGGACAATTTCATCATCTTGGATGTTACAATGACACCGGCAGCAATGAACACCCTCTTGGCCATTACGCTTGAGGCCAGTAAAGATAAAACTCACATGGCAAACTGGGCCAACTACTCTAACTTATTTGGCTAGAATTCCACAGTGTTAGAGTTATCTGCTGGAATATTGGTGCACTCTAGGTACAACTGTACCTGCTGGTGCAGCCGGTAGGTGTCAGTTGCCTATTGTGGCTCCAGTTGGAACATACGAGCTGGAAAAATTTCTGGTTCATCATGTTCCAGATACTGTAATTGACCTAGCTGCTGATACTGCTGCCTTTGCTCTTGACACTTGGAACTGTGGCAGCGGAAGTGGATCGCTGGCTGCGTGAGGTGGACTGAAAACAGGCAATTGACATCTGGGACCACATGCGTCTGGCAGTTGCAGTGGTATCCATGAATACTGCGGTAAGCTGGGTATACAGACTCTCCTGATAATTTTCCAACTTATCCTTCCTTTTGGAAACAGGGAAAATTCAACCATTTTGGCTTTTTTACCAAGGGTCTAAGAGCACTGACAACCAGTACTCATCCCTTTGCTTGATGCTAATAATACGCTTGTCTCTGAGTAAGCAGCAGAGCATACAGCCTGCCATTCTTGCCAGCATATGTGCGGACCCAGGGGACTGCCATGGTTGATGCTCTTGGCCAGTGTGGTCATTGTCTTCATCATCATCATGGAATAAATTAGAGTCAGCCTTCTTCCTTGGCTGTGTGACATATCAAGGGCACCTCTGCATCCAAGAGAGAGTCTTCCTCCTCCTCTTGCAGCCTAGGAGTCCCAGTTTCTACACCATAATGACCCAGATCCCCATCCTCCTATATCAATCCAGAGCGGTAACCTTGACTAAGATGTGGAAACTGTTCCTCTTCTTCTGTACCTTGTTGCATGAGTGTGTTTCCTGTAAGATATATAATAAAGGGATGACATTGCTGATGCTGCAGTTCTCCCTGATGACAAATTTGGTGGCCTCGTCAAAGGGCTTGAGAAACTGACACACTTCTCTCAGGAACCTCCAAAGACATATCTCAAAATACCACACTGACCTTGTGGTCTGATGTATGCAGCAAGTGTTCACCGCCTTCTGCTGCTTACACCAAGTTGGAACATTACAGATAAGGCAGTGTCAAGACAAACCATGTTGTTACTGCCAATAGAGAAGGGTGTTTTTTTGCAACATAAGAATGGCCTAAATGCACAGAGACTTTTCTGGCCATGAGGAGCACTTCTTTTAAGTCACTATACAGGTTAATAAAGCAGAGAACCATCAACTTTAGGAATGTTCCATACAGGGATCATATGTTATTAATTCTAACTGCAGTACAGCAAAATATTGGTGACATTGTCGCTGGCAACGCTACCCAGTTGTAGTTGGCGAGGAGCCATCCAGCAGGATATTTGTTGCAGGATACAGCGAAGCAGCTCGTCCACTGTGTGGCTCCTCCGATCCAGGCTCATTAACTGTGAAACTGCATGGTAGCACTTCACCTTACACCCATGAAATAAGGGGAGAGGTGAAAGAGTGGAAGCAATGGCTTGCCCTGGTGAAGATGGTGCCAGGAAATGGTCCAGAGAGGAGGTGAATGGGCCCTGCATGGTGTTGGAATCGGACCTGCACAAACTGTGTGGAACTAGCATCTGGCCTTGTTGCTTTTGTGTACTGTCTTCCTCCTCTGCTTGCACACAATGTTATCCAGTTCATCAATAAGAGGAGGAAGACTGCTCTGACTAGAAGAGATATATTTCTCAGCAGGTGCCACATAACTACCAGGGATCTGTGTCAGTGAAGATGAAGGAGACATGATTGACAGTCCAGAAAGGCCATGCAGTAAATTGCAATATAGGAGGAGGAACACACAGAAACATGACTCAAGATCCCATCACTCTTGGATGCAATATCCTTCCGTGACTGAGGTGAGTGAGCTAAGTAATCAAAAACTTCATCTTAGTTCTCAGGAAGTACAACAATCCTGAGATTACTGGCGGTGCCACCAAAACTAGTAGTGTTGCTGTTGCCACCACATTCTTATTGTTAGTACTTGCACAAGTGTTTCCTCAACCCCTTCTTATTGCCTGTCCCCTGCCCTATGTTTTTCCAGTCATTTTTTTACTGCACATTGCTTAATTATAATAGTGATACTGATTAGCAAGTTTTTTATTTTTTAATACCCTTTATTGAAATTTGAAAATAAAAAATATACAATAAAACAAGAACATAAGTGATGCTGAAATGAAAAAAAAAATCAAAACATCATAACAAAAGAATAGGAAACATCATTGCTCTAGAGATCTGCATGGAGGAATGGGCCACCATACAGCAACAGTGTGTGCCAACCTTGTGAAGACTTACAGAAAACGTTTGACCTCTGTCATTGCCAACAAAGGATATATAACAAAGTATTGAGGTGAACTTTTGTTATTGACCAAATACTTAGTTTCCACCATAATTTGCAAATAAATTCTTTAAAAATCATTTTGTTTTCTCATTTACAGGCCTCTCTCATCTTTTTAAGTGGGAGAACTTGCACAATTGGTGGCTGACTAAATACTTTTTTTCCTCACTGTATACAACAGCATCCACAAGTTGCCAAAATACCAATTACAACAGATAAAAATATCAGGAGTGATGTAATGAGTCTGCTCCATTTTCCAAACAAGCCTTCTAGCCAATCAGTAAAAGTTTCATTTATCCCAGAATTCTTTGCCAATTCTTCTGACAACGATGTAAGTCCCTTCAGCGCTGTCATAATGCTCCCATCTGGTGCAGTATTATTGGGAATAAAAGTACAACAGTAAGTTCCAAACATTTTACAAACACCTCCTTCTTTTGCTAATATCATGTCTAAGGCCATTCTGTTTTGTCAGGCCATTAAAGAGGTAGGACCTTGTAGTTCTGCAATACCTTTCACAGTATCCCTAGTGTAGTTAACAAATCTCTGCTGGATATAATATAAATAATGTATCTAATCAACATTCTTATTTATTCTTATCCACCACATGAGAAAAGACTGAAACCTCGCAGCCATCTGGTTACGTGCCTTAAATTCATTCGGTACTCCCCTTGGAACTCCTATTTCATCAATATAGATCTTAGCATCAAAAGACCCCCCAGGGACCTCTCTTTTGGCTCTATGCCACTCCTGAAGATCTTCTTTAAACATCTTATCCCATTCTGCATATGAGAACAGGTGGAAGGGCATTATGATTTGAACCAAGGAACACTCACCCTTCCATTTAGGGGGGGGAGTCTAGGCTTCAATTTCTTATCTCCACACAACCACCAAATATTTGCTCTCGCTTGTTTATGATTTGTAACCCATTCTTCTGAATAATTTTGTGATGAGTCTGAGATCTTTATTCTACTCGAACAATGGGTATCATCAAATTTACCTACATACTTACCATCTCCCTTTGAAACCAAACAAGTGTAGTTATCTGCATAGGCTGTAACCAGTGGGGGTAGATATCCATTCTGTACTGGAGTGTTTTACATTTTTCACTAGAAGGTACAAAAGATTTGTTATACAGCTGTAAAATGCATTGCAGTCCTTGCTGGTCATTCTCATTGTCCAGTCTGAATGGAGTGGTGGCTAGCTGAGGTCTAGCTGCAGTGCAGGCTATACAATTTACTTTATTTATCTGTCTTGCTGTATACCACATCCACTCCAACCATTTATTTCTTTCTGCATACCCAGTCTCCATGTCTATTTTATCTTCATAGGTTAGATTAATGAACCTAACCGTAGGACCTAGGTCTTCTATACTAGGCATAAAAAATGTTTAATTCTTATGTTCCTTCACTTCAATGAAGAAGTAGCCTATAGGGTCTGTAACACTTACATCAGCCCCAATAGCATAAAGCCTTTGATCCTGACTTTTTGGTTGCTTCAGGGTAATCAACAATTTGTTACAATTAGTTTGCTCTGTACACTCTGAACAACCCTTTTTAATTACACTTAATCTTGGTATGATATTTGTTGTATCTAAAATCAAGGTATACCCATAGTCATTAGCTCTAGTGGTCCAGAGTGCTTGTTCCCTCCTGGAACATTTTCAGTTACTTGGAGTGTTTGTTGGTATCCAACATATATATTTATCCACCCAAGTCTCCTTCCCCTTGCTCTTTTCTTTACCAGCATTTCTGGATTCTCTCTCACAAAGAGTTGTAACACAATTACAAAAACTCCTATCATAAGGAGCATTGGTAATATGCAGCAAACCCAACTACCTACCTTCATTTTCTTTCCCTATTTAGGTTTTCCTGGATCTGGCTTTCTTATCCGGGTTATGGAGTATGGGAGTCTTCACCACGTTGAGACAAGTCTTCCCTAATGGCACACCTCCCTTTGTAACTGGGCTTTAGGATAACTAGGCCAGATCTTTTGCTATCCCTTTGACTAGTTTACAATGAGAGAGAGATGAACCTTTCAGGTGTGTTCAGTTATCTTTACCACTGTGGGAGTGGTTAGAAGAACCTGATATGGACTCTCCCACCTTAGGTTTTGCCAATGTTTTCTCTTGATGGATTGGATCAGGACCCAATTTCCTGGTTTTACCGTCGTGCTGGAAGATCCTATCTTTAGATTCTGTGCAAGCAGGGAAATGACATTATCCACAAAATGAGTACCATTATCATTGTATATTCCTCCATTTATCCCAAATCTAGGTATTACTTCCTTTTTATGATGCAGGATAAACAATTTTTTTTTTAGAATAGTTAGTAAACACTCTGGATATTAGCTCTACCATTCCTATCCCTCCTGTTGAGACATGAGTCCCTCATGGCTCAATACAACAGCGTCTCCCAAACAGGGTGGATGGTAGAATTGGTTTTCCTTCAACTCTTGTATGGACATCATTGTTTAGAATGACTCCTTTTGTCAACCAGTATTAAACTTTCATCATGTCAAACATAATTGACAATAAGTGGTTGCAAAGTAGGTAAACCCAGGAGAGACCAATGAAACCATCTTAACTCAATCATCCCTCTTTTTGACCTGGGAGCAACAGAGCACCCATCAGCACATCTCCATACTGAGGTCTCAAATAAGTCTGAGGGGAAACAGGTCTCCTGTTCTCATGATCTACATTATTCTGCCAAGGTAGATAACTGGAGATCCTGTATAACAAGGAGAAAGCAAAACTTCTCAAATAGTTTGCACATGTGACACAACTCTCTTTACTACCTCACTAGCAAACACATTCCCTTTATGTTACACGTAAGTCTTCACACTGTAGCTTCCATGTCATTCCCCCAAAGACTACTCCCCCTGGTTCACCCTACTACCGGTAGTTCTTTAATGACTTTGCTTCCTAGCTTCCCCATTTCCTATCCTGTGAAATTCTAACCCTTAAGTGTGACTTGAACATTCCTATTAACACTCCTATCTCCCGATCTGTCTCCCACGTTTCTTGGTCTTTCACAACTTACTGCCGTCACCCACAAACAAAAAAGGCAATGGCAAATGACAAGTTTCCAAGATTATTAACTCCTCTTTCCCACATTCTGACCACAACTTACTTTCTTTTACTATTAGGACTTTTTCTCCTTCTCAGAAATCACCTACAAGTTGCATATTCAAGAAGCTACACACTATTGTTACTCAGCAACTCTCATCTCTCCTCAATGTGAGAGATTCTTGTCCCTAACCCACTCATTGCCTCCCACTAAGCCAGCCAATTCACTTTGCTCTGTACTGATGAAGGACAACAATCCGGAAACAGCGCTGTATGCAGATAAGTGAAATTGGCTTGGCTAAGATCCCTTTTGCTGTCTCAAGGCTCGGTGAGTCAAAAGCAAATTGAGGATCTGTTACATCCAATAGAGGGCGCATGAGCTCCCCAGCTCCTTTCCCATAATGCCTTGTGATATGTAGATGCTAAGTAGAGGGCAAAAGGCAATTAAAATCTCTACACACCTTCACTGGTGCTCTCCTCAATGTGAGAGATTCTTGTCCCTCAGCAACTCTCAGACACTCTAAAGTTATCACTGTCCCCCATCTCCTTCTTCTCTTGTCCCAAACTAGTTACTAAACACTACAAACTCTAAAAATTTGCTAAACAGATGGTAAAAGCTTGATGTTAATGTCTCCTAATATGGATAAAATGTCATAAAGATGACCATAGACAAATATTGGTTGAACACATCAATTATGGTGGCTGCGATTAGAGTGTATGTATATGGCAGTATATCCTGTGGATATGCCATAAATGTCCCAAAAGGTAGTCTGTCAGCAGGAAAAGCAGTACCAGACTAATGACACTAATTGTAGGGCTGTGTCTACACTTTACAAAGATGCCTTTCTTATTCTGCATTTCAACTTCATTTTCATGAAAATCAGTGTTTTATTCTTATGCAAATTAACTGAAAAGGGCTTTAGGGGCATTTTGTTTCCTACTGGGGCTTCTCTTTCTGCTCTAGATAACTAGCCCCAGCAGAAAACACGCCCCTAAAGCCCTTTTCAACTAATTTGCATAAGAATGTGGGTTTTATGCACTATTTTTGTGGGTTTTTTTTTTTTGCTTTTTACTTAACCACTTCAGTGCCGGGCCAATTTCTGGTTCAGGACCAGACACATTTTTGGTTTTTTTTGTATGTGCGGTTTTGAGGGCTGTAACATTTTTATCATTTGGGTTATTCATCTAATTTCTGCGTCTTTTTTTCGGTGACACATGGGGCTTTATTTTTATGTTGTTTTTATTTTTGCATGTGTTTTAATTTTTTTTTTATATCTGTGAAAATATAAACAAAAGAGGAAGAAAACGTGTCTGTTTTTCACTTTTCATTTTTTTTTATTTAATAACATTACTAAAAAATCTTTTTAAAATCGTTTTTACTCTCCATTATGGTAATTTTTATTTTGTATGGTGTTGTCGGGGGTGGGGCTATAACCTTTAATAAGGGCGTGTTATTGACATATTATTTTATTTATTTTTTTAATTATTTTATTTACATTTTTTTTTTTTACATTGTGTCCCCATAAGGTCATAATAGACCTTTGGGGACATCTGATCACTTTTTTGTTGCCCCAGTTGCAGGAGGAATACAGCCTCCTGCCAGTTACTATAGAGCTGATCTGGGTTCTGTAGGATCCAGCAGCTCTAACAGACTCTGATCCCAGCAGATCATGTGACCGCTGGGTCAGAGGGGAGCCTGTTGGACAGGTTTGCTCTATGCAGATTACACTGTGTGTTGGCTGTTGACTGATGGGGGTGGTAATGCGGCATTTTGTGTGCTTCAGTTTCTGATTGTTCCTTCGACCTGTTACATGTTTTGCTTTTATCATTGTGTCTGGTACACAATTTTCAATAAAACGAGTTAAAAAAAAAAAAAAACAAACAACCTGCAAATAGTCCAGAAGACAGGTAAAAATACCATATTTCCCATGTGGAGAAAAAAATAAATAAAAGATAAGGCAAGAAAAAAAAGCAGAAATAACACATTTCTGTAACCATTAGGAGAGAAGTAAAGGTGCTAATAATGTACAGGTGCATCTCAATAAATTAGAATATCTTGAAACATTCATTCATTTCAGTAATTCAGTAATTCAATTCATACTCAGCAGTCTTCCATGATTGTGTGTCTTACCGAAACAGACTGAGGGACCATTTAAAGGCTTAGGAAACCTTGGCAGGTGTTCAGGAAACCGTGTTCATCTGTAAAGGTCTTATGAAGATCGTTCTCCCACTTATTTTAAATTGGAAGGCGTGGGGTATGTAAGCGAATTATAATAGCTGTATAACCCTGGATATTCCTCCCTTAACACTCAATGCATTATAGAAGTAACGTTCATAGGTGGATACCGAATTGGCAATGCAGAGGGTATTGACTGCACCAAGTACCATATCTGGAGATAATTATAAAACTCAGATGATCTGAGGTGGTATGTGTGGAAAATATAAGCAAACGTGTGTAACCCTGAAGCTCCATCACAGAGATCACCAAGAGAGTCAACACCTGCCACCAAACAAGCGCATAGGTCCTTTCCTGGAATAACGCTTCAGATGACAGAGAGTGGCAGCTTATTTTTGCGTAAAAGGCAAAATGTGTCTGTTTGGTTGGTGCAATTGCCAAACAAAAATCACTGCCGCTACAGGGGCTGTAGTATTAGTGGGTAAAATGAGGTCCTGCCATAAAAAATATCATAAAGAGGTATGAGTTATCATAGACATCTCCATTTGTACCCAATGTGTAGAAGAATCTTGGTGCCAACATTTTAGCTGATCTAGTATAACCGCTCTGTAATTAGCACAACATCCAGACAACCTAAGCTACCTAATCGCACTGGAAAATATAAAATCTTCGCAGACACTCTTGGTCTGCAGCGACCCCTATGAATTGCAATATTAACTGTTAGAAACGACCAAAAGATGACAGAATGGGAAGGTCAGTCCTTTTCAAACGACTCTATCACTGGAATTATCAAACTATGTGTTGTTAGTCGTAAGTCTATCGTAAGTCAATATTCTCCTCAGGTGGGAGAATGGCCATGCCCCAGGACTCCAAAGGGGGATACCAAAGGGCCAATCCCTCCACTTGAGGAGGAATTGTTCACATACATCTACCTTCAAATCCCAAGCTGATGACCTGAGGTTAAGGTTCCAGAATCGGGGTTACCTAGATAATGTCCTGAGGGATGCATTTAAGAACGGACTGTGGAGAGATAGGAAGAGTTTGTTGGTCCCAAAGGGAAGGGTGGAGCCAGAGCACCAGTTCAGAGTGATCGGGACTTACAAGGCACACAGGGAAGTGAGAGATATCCTCAACAGATACTGGAAGATTTTGCTCCAAGATGATGACTTACGACCTTACCATCTTACCACCATGGGTCCTTACCACCCATCCCCTGATCACATATCGTAGTGGAAGTAACGTTAAGGCCCGTCTTGTACACAGCCACTATGTTGGACAGAAAGCAGTGGGCACGTGGTTGGATCGTAGACCCCTTGGTAAATTTTCATATGGGGGATGTTTGGCTTGCAGCCAAATGATGAAATTAAAAACAGGTAGGTGCTCTACAATCAGTGAAGTCGTTGGGATTAGAGACTTTATCAATTGCAGAAGTGAGTCGTGTATTTGGCCCAATACTCATGTCCAATGGACTATATTGGTAAGAAGAAACGTGAGTTTCGCAAAAGAATCAGAGAGCACTACAGTGATATACTAAATTAAAGAGAAACTCCAATTTTTAGGCATGCTCTAACCTTTCATGATGACGAACCTGACACCTTTAAGTTTACCAGTTTACAACTGGTTCCGTCCCCCTGAGAGGAGGAAACTGGAACAAAGCCATATTGCAACGAGTATGTACAGTTTTTCACATCTGGATTTGGGGATCCTCTGCCATTCTTCCTTGCAGATCCTCTCCAGTTCCGTCAGGTTGGATGGTGAACGTGGGTGGACAGCCATTTTCAGGTCTCTCCAGAGATGCTCAATTGGGTTGAAGTCAAGGCTCTGGCTGGGCCAGTCAAGAATGGTCACATAGTTGTTCCAAAGCCACTCCTTTGTTATTTTAGCTGTGTGCTTAGGGTCATTGTCTTGTTGGAAGGTGAACCTTCGGCCCAGTCTGAGGTCCAGAGCACTGTGGAAGAGGTTTTCTTCCAGGACATCTCTGTACTCGGCCGCATTCATCTTTCCTTCAATTGCAACCAGTATGATGCTGCCACCGCCATGTTTCACTGTTGGGATTGTATTGGCAGGTGATGAGCAGTGTCTGGTTTTCTCCACACATACCGCTTAGAATTAACGCCAAAAAGTTCAATCTTCGTCTCATTAGACCAGAGAATCTTATTTCTCATAGTCCGGGAGTCCTTCATGTGTTTTTTGGCAAACTCTGTGCGGGCTTTCATGTCTTGCACTGAGGAGAGGCTTCCTTCGGGCCACTCTGCCATAAAGCCCCGACCGGTGGAGGGCTGCAGTGATAGTTGACTTTGTGGAACTTTCTCCCATCTCCCTACTGCATCTCTGGAGATCAGCCACAGTGATTTTTGCGTTCTTCTTTACCTCTCTCACCCTGGGTCTTCTCCCACGATTGCTCAGTTTGGTTGGACGGCCAGGTCTAAGAAGAGTTCTGGTTGTCCCAAACGTCTTCCATTTAAGGATTATGGAGGCCACTGTGCTCTTAGGAACCTTGAGTGCTGCAGAAATTCTTTTGTAACCTTGGCCAGATCTGTGCCTTGCCACAATTCAGTCTCTGAGCTCCTTGGGCAGTTCCTTTGACCTCATGATTCTCATTTGCTCTGACATGCACTGTGAGCTGTGAACTTTTTTGCTTTTAGCAAATGGCTGCAATGAAACAAAGAGTGAAAAATTTAAAGGGGTCTGAATACTTTCCGTACCCACTGTATGTGATGCTGCAAAACCATAAATCATACTTTACAAACTTGTTCAACTCTCTCATAAACTGTCATGGAAGTCAAATATGTATGCTGGTAGTAGTAGTTTCACATCCGCTGTAGATTCACATTATGGCTACAATGTCATTGTGGCTTGTATGTCCCTGTTTATACTGATCTCAGCAATGTAGTTGATGTTTTTCATGTCACATAGCGGGACATAGTGCTACTATCGTCTTGTGTGCTGTGAACAAAAGCAAAGAAGCCTTTCAAAATACAAGAGAAAAAAAAATTGTAACCAATGGTTTCCAGATCACACAGTTGAACGAGTTCGCCATTATATTCATTTTGTAAATAAAGTTTTTTTCTAAAGATTATTGGTGCTGTTATAGAACACCGTTTATCTGTATCTGTGTTTATTATGTTATGTCTACTATTATTTACAAATGTAAACATATTTCTTATAAAATTTTGCTAATTAAAAAATAAAATTGGTATTAAAACTATGTTTTGTCCTTTTTTTTAATGCATATTCTGTACGATAATGATTGTTATAGTTGTAAATAAGCACAATAGACAGCACAACAGGACACATCCTTTTCATGTCAAGCAGGTAGGTTCATGGTCTCAGTGTACTCTGTAGTTACTATAGGTAGGTCCTCCATACGACAACTCCATTCTAGCTGTCTCACTACTGACCTGACTAGAATGGATTTGTTGCAGGTATTGCCCTCCAATACACAGGAAGCACCCCAGGGACCACCACCAGCAACCCCCGTGCACACCACATGGCAGCACCCCTCAGACCCTCCTCCATATGTACACAGGTGGAAGTACCCAAGGGACCACCACCAGCACCTCCTCACACACAAAGGTAGCACCCCAGGGACCCCCAAACATGCACACAGATGATAGCACCTTGGGACCACCTCCAGAACCCCCTCTTACACAAGCAATACCACAGGAACCCCACACACAAAATCAATACCCTAGGGATCCCACAAAGACACATGGAGCAGCCCCCCAGGGACCCGAACCCCACAAGACCTTGCCCCCCATTACATGCCAGCAGCACCCCACGGATCCCTGTCTCCCCTCCTTAGATTCCAGCAGCACCCCACGGATCCCTGCCCCCCCCTTAGATGCCAGCAGCACCCCCAAGGACCCCTGCCCCCCAGAGATGCCAGAAGCACCCCAAGGACCCCTGCTGTCCCTTAGATGCCACCAGCACTGCAAAGACCCCTGCCCGCCTTAGATGCCAGCAGCATCCCAAAGACCCATGCCCCTCCCTCCCTAGATGCCAGAAGCACCCCAGGGACCCCTGCTTCCCTTTTAGATGCCAGCATTACCCCACGGATCCCTGCCCTCATTTAGATGCCAGCAGCACACCAAGGACCCCTGCACCCCCTTAGATATCAGCAGCACCCCAAAGACACCTGCCCCCCTTTAGATGCCAGAAGCCCTCCAAAGATCCCTGCCCTCCTTTAGATGCCAGCAGAAGCCAAAGGACCCTGTATCCCTCGATTCCATATCGCTCGGGAAGTCTATTGCGCATGCTCGGGTTGCGCGCGCGTCGCTGATGACGTCATATAACAGGAGGAGGCAGGACAGAAGGTAAGTAAGACGGGGCGGGGGTGTAGTGAGGGGATGGGAAGAAAGGGGAGGAGAGAGAGGGAAGATATAGTATGTGACCCCCGTCTCCGGAAGCAGAGAAACGGCGTGTCACAGGATACTATGAAGATGTGCCTGTGGCGGTGACTGTCCCAGCGATATTGCTAAGTATGAAGTTTTGCTAATTAAAGTCATTTATAAAGTGGATGGGGGGTGTTTAGATTAATGTTAAAATGTTTTTTTTTATCCCGGACAATCCCTTTAAATGCAGTAGATATACATAGGTAAGAAACCAAAGACCTGTGCATTATCTCGTCTCTATTCTTTAGTCACCACATGCAAAAGACTGACAAGATGCAACTAAAGTGCATCATTATCATAGAATGTGTGACTTTTCACTAACCAACATCTAATTAATACAATAAATACATTTGGAGTAGGTGTACAATAGTCCCTTATATCTTAATAGGCAGATTTTAATTATTTAGTTGTTGGACACTTTATTAGGTTTTAACCCCTTTCCAACATCCATTATACAGCAGAGACCCAGCACTAATGCCCGTGATCAGTGCCCGTACTGATCATGGGTATTAACCCACCCCCCTTTCCCACCAGTACCTCGGTCAAAGCTCACTGAGACACCATTTTGCCGGGGATCCCGTTGGCATGACAAGCTCCCAGGCTCGTCTGCCATTCATTTGCCATACAAATGGTGATATGTTGCAATGCATTACAATGCCAATTCAAGACCCCTAGGAGGTCTAATAAATGCAATAAAAGAAATTTAAAATAAAAAGTAAAAAAAAAATACTTAAAAAATATAAAGAATTCAAATCACCCCCCATTCCCTAGAATACATATAAAAGTACTTAAATACTGTGAAACACATACACATTAGTATCCCTGTGTCTGAAAACGCCCATTCTACAAACCTATCCTCAGAGGGGGTTTAAGTTCCATTCCTTGCAGAGCCAAAGACCCTTTTTAGGGATGATATAACATGCTTTCTGCCATTCTCCATGATAATAAGTTTGAAACGGAAGCCCCATTTATAAGGGACATTATGTTCCCTGAGGATCAATGGATTCTCTCCTTCTTGCCTATGTGGCTGCAGAGAGATCTGCAAAAACAGAAATGTTCTGAAATCTTTCAGGTAGGCTAGGTTTATTGCGCATGGCTTTCATGATCTACTTCTTTACCCTGAAGGAGTGGATCCTGGTGATGACATCTCTGGAAGTGGTGGTTGCAGTCCTTTCGGCTTAGGAAGTCTATGGTATGGTCTATGGTAGTGGGGAGGCCGTGGGGGGGTTCCCGCTGGGGATCTGGGGTTGGTGGGGGGCTCGGCTCCAGCGATAGTAGTGGGTCCCTTGGCTCCGGAATGTTCGGTTGCGGTGAGCGGGAGTGTTGGGGAGGAGGATCCGATGCAGCGGTGCCGGTGGCCAAACGGCAGGATGAGGTTCGCATTGCGGACTCTGCTAGAAGGGAGGTTTACGTGTGCCCATTTGAAGCTGGAAGTGCGCGAAAAATTATGGAAGGGGAAGTACATGGAAATTTTTTTTGCTGGTTCCGCTGGAGAAGTTTAACTTGGATCGGGTTAAACCGGACGAGTGTCAGAAGGAGGAGGAGGAGCGGCGACGTTACCGCCTGATCCCTTGCACCTTCTCGAATTGTCTGCAGGCCTTTGCAATTTTGGCCAGCATTATCAGGGAGAAGGAACCGGGACATTGCTCTACATTGTTTTCCTATCTCGATTCCGTTGGCGAGACGTACCGGGTGTATGGGGGGAATGCCTGACTGTGGTACGATGAGCATTTCCATCAGTGGAAGGCAGTGCACCCTTCTTTACGGTGGGACCACAAGGATCTTGGCTCCTGGATGTAGCTGATGGCTGCTCCTCAGAGGGGCAGGGGTCAGTCCTTTCGGGACGCAACCGACAGTTCGGGGTCAGCGATGGGATGGTTGGCTGCGAGAGGTCGGGGCGGTTGCTGGCAGTTCAATGAAGGCCAGTGCAAGTTTGGCAATGATTGGCGATTTAAGTACAAGTGCTCTGGTTGTGGAGGTGCGCACGCCCTCACTCGCTGCTTTAAGAATGGACGGGGTAAGGGCAACGAGACTGAACAGAAGAGAGGCGAAGCAGGTGAAGGTGGAAAGGATGGTGGAGTTTCTCGGCAGTATCCAAATAGACAGGTGGTACTGTTGCGGGGGGATTTGCAGAGGGGTTTCGGATTCCTTGTTCCAATGTGGGTGGCGGGGAGGAGCCGCGTAACTTGGTGTCGTCGCGGGCGCATCCGGAGGTAGTCTCGCAGAAGCTGGAGAAGGAGGTGGAATTGGGACGTATGGCGGGGCCTTTTGCAGATTTCCCCTTTGGAGGTGGTCCCAAAGAAAGAGCCTAATAAATTCCGCCTCATTCACCATCTGTCACATCCTGAGGGTGGGTCGGTCAATGACGGGATTGTCCCGGAGTTGAGTGTGGTGTCCTACGCGTCTTTTGATGCGGCATTGGGGTGGGTTCGCAGATATGGGAAGAGAGCTTTGTTGGCCAAGACCAACATAGAGGCGGCTTTCCGCCTCTTGCTGGTGCATCCGGACAGCTTCCACCTGCTGGGGTGTACATGGCAGGAATGGTATTATGTGGACATGTGTCACCCAATGGGCTGTTTGATCTTTTGTGCGTATTTTGAGATGTTCAGCTCCTTCTTGGAGTGGGTGTTGTGACAGCAGTCTCAGGTTGACTCGGTGTTGCACTACCTGGATGATTTCCTGTTCCTTGGCCCCCCAGGCACGTAGGTTTGTCTGCTGCTCTATGGAATCGGTCTGCCATTACTTTGACGTCCCCCCTGGTGCCAGAGAAGACAGAGGGCCCATCCACGGTGGTTAAGTTCCTGGGCATAGTTATTGACACTGACCTCCTGGAGTGTCGGCTTTGGGAGGAAAAATTGGGGGAGTTGAGGGCTCTGGTGGGTAAGGTGGTCCGGCAGAGGAAGATGCGCCTGACTGCTGAATTGAGGAATAATCTGGTGGTTTGGGGAGGGTTTGGAGCGGTATAATAAGAGGTCCCTGGTGGTTGGAGTCCCCAGTGTTACTGATGCATCAGGGGCACTCGGGTTTTGAGCCTATTTTCAGGGTTGGTGGTGTGCGGACGCGTGGCCGGAGTTGTGGCTAAGGGACGGGATGGTGAGTAACTTGGCATTGCTAGAGCTGTTTCCCATTGTCAGCGCCACGGTGGTATGGGGGGAGCAGCTTCGGGATCGGAAGATTTGTTTTTTTATGTGATAATGTGGGGGTGGGTGCAGGCCATTAATTCCCAGTCCATTAGTTCCCCTCCAGTGGTATGGCTTTTATGGAGATTGGTGTTGCAGGGGTTGGAGTTGAATGCGCATTTTGTGGCAGTGCACTTGCCAGGTTCTAGGAATGTTATTGCTGATTCCATTTCTCATTTTTTCAGTGGGGCAGGTTTCGGGAGATGGCGCCAGATGTGGATCCGGTGTGCGTGCCTTGTCCGGACGAGTTGCGGAATCTGGTTTGAGGGCTGTGATGTCGCTGGTTCAGCGTTCCTTGAGTGTTTCCACGTGGACTGGGTATCTTCAGTGCTGGTTGGAGTGGGAAGCCTTGGTGAAAGAACTCCATGGGGTAGGGGTCCCTGAGGACTGGGAGGCAACGGTTGCTTTCTTGTGGGTTCAGTGTTCAGGCATGGTGTTTCTGTGGCGGGGTTGGCCAGGAGCCTGGCAGCCCTGGCCTTTGGTTTAAATTTAGAGGGTATCGGGACTGGACGAAGTCCTTTCTGGTGCGGCAGGCAGTTAAGGGTTTTGGGCGTGGTGCAAAGGTTAGGGATACCGGTCGCCTGCTGGGTTTTGGGACCTTAGGGGATCTGCTCAGGGTGCTTGGGCGTATTTGCTCCTTGGGGTATGAGGTCTGTTTATTTCGACTGGCCTTTTCTTTAGCTTTCTTTGGGGCCTTCCGGGTGTCGGAGTTGGTGTCCCCTAGTTGGGTGCGCCCCAGGGGTTTAGCGATGGGGACTGCGTAGTGTCCCAGGGGGCTCTGGTTTGCCGGTCTAAGATGGACCAGGGGGGCAAGAGGTTGGTGGTGCGTTTGCAGTCTCTGCCAGGCTCGGCGGTGGGCCTGGTGGCCTGTTTCACTTTTTTTTCTGCTTGACGGCCGGCTGGGTGTGAGGTGTTGTTGGTCCACGCTGATTCCTCTTGTTTGTCGCGGTTCCAGTTCGTGCAGGTGTTGCGTAAAAGTCTGTGGGAGTTGGGGCTCCCCTCGCAGGTATATAGTTCTCATCCTTTCTGCATAGAGGCTGCCGCGGAGGCGGCCAGGTGGGGGTTTCCAGCAGAGGTCATTCGGAAGATTAGGAGGTGGAAGTCCGGCCATTTCCACTTGTATATGCGGCCTCAGCTGTTTTCTTGTGCTGGTTGTTTTGTTTGTGTTGCCTTTTAGGTTCTTCTTCATGCTTGGTCTGGATCATTGGGCATTCTTATTTCCACTGGGGTGGCAGGTAAGCAGATGTCAGACCGCCTGGACAGCAGCTGGGCTTGAATCATACCTTGGTTCGGGTTAAGTGGTTGGGGGTCCGGGGAATGCTGTGGTCCTGCTTGTTACCGGTATTAATTAGTTCATTATTACACGGCCATGGACAGGCCTCCCGATGAACTGGTAATACACGCGGGGGGTAATGATCTGGGGTTTTGGGCCTCTAGGGAAGTGGTGTGGGATATCAAATTGGATCTGCTGCGCCTGTGGTCAGCCTATCTGGGGTTGATTGTAGTGTGGACTGACATTGTGGCGCAGCAATGTTGGCGGCACACCCAGTCAATTGCTGAGGTTAACCGTGCACGGGCCAAGGTGAACCAGGTGGTGGGGCGTTTTGTGCTCAGGAATGGGGCCATTGTTGTGTGCCTCAGGGAATTGGAGGTGGTGTTGGAGTATTTGTTTTGTACGGATGGGGTGAACCTCATTGCCATTGGATTGGATATTTGGTTACTGGCATACAGGAAAGTGTTGAGCGGGCTGTTCAGGTGTGGGGAGACATGCACGTGTAAGGTGGTCACACGTGCCCGTCGTGGCATGCAAAGGAGGGGTCTTTGGAGGTATAAGTGGAAAGTTTAATCAGCAATGGGGGTGGAGGACCAAGGGGTCGTCTCCACCCAATTGGTGGTATGAAAAAGTGCAGGCTGGTTTGGGAACCAGACTGGTGTGGCAAGTTCTGTGGTCAGGGTACCCAGGATGGACTTACTCTCCGAGTATGGTGTCCCTGGGCCAGGCGGATCACGGCTGGGGGTAAAAATCGGAGGCTTGGGGGATGTGATTTGTTGGTCAGTGCCTTCAGGGACCCCTCCTTCTAAAGGGTAAACTGTATGTTATATGTTCATGTTGGCGTTATCAAATTGTTATGTTATTTATATGATAATTTATGGATGTTTTCCGGTTTAGGATGGTTTTTATATAAGTTTGTAAAATTGAATAAAATTTAGGGGAAGGGTAGCAGCTAGACTTTTTTACTAGTCAAGTAATGGAGTTGTTGCCTCCACCCAGCAGCATACCTCCATTTTGTAGAACAGGAGAGGATGCTGCTATAGCAGCAGTGAGTAGGCCTTCTTGTCTGGCCTTCTTCCCCAAATGGCCTACTTGGTGTGGCAAGAGAAGAAGCGAGATGTGGTAGATCTAGCCAAGTGTGGAATACTAGCAGCCATAAGTGAGGTGGAGCTGCTGGCCGTGCTGGTCTCTCCTGCTGAGTTCTCAGCTTGTTGGCGCCATCTTGGAGAGTACCTGTGGCTGGGAAGAACTTTGTCAGTTTAAGAGGGCTCTTTCTTACTTTTCCTCCAGGTCATGATTACCGTCACTACCAGGGTGTCAGCGGTATTCTATACCGGTGTGCAGGGACAAACAATAGCCTGTTATGATTGTCCCTGAACCGAATGAAAAATAAACCATCATGCAAAATAAACTGGTTTATTGAAGAAACATGAAACAAACAAAGGGCAGTCAAAATAACTGAGTAAGTAAAACAGAGTAGGCAGGAGAAAATAACATTAGAAATCACCCTACGATCCGCCCTGACTAATCCTGCCTGACGCCAGAGTTTTCCTCTTAAAAGAAGACACCTCACAGGAACCTTACTGGAATCCCTGGGAGCTGACCCTGAAACTGAAAACACAATAAACCAGCAGTCCCCTGCACTGACCCCAGACAGCTAATCCAAGAATAAACATACACAGTGAGAAGCATACAAAACCTGAGTACAAAGCCCCACAGCACAGGTATGGCTGGACACAGGAGTATAACCAGCAGAGTGAAAGTGTGAAGCCCAAGTTTATATAGCACAACAAAGGGTGGGGCAGAGGCACAGGGAAAAACCCCTCCCCAAGGCAGAAGGTACAGGCAGACAAGAATTAACCCCTGCCCGTCTGGACCAACTACCTAACATAGCCGCTTTGTACCACTTTAGGGCCAAGGTTACAGAGGAGCAGGTCTTTTACACAGCCGCCATATATAGGAGCCAAACAGCTAATTTTCACCTCTCATTTACCTCCCTGTTTGACCTCTCATAAAAATTTGATCAAAAAGTGATCAAAACATCATACATTACCCCCAAATTATATAAATAAAAAGTACATCTGACCCCGCAAAAAACAGTCCCTATGCAGTACAAGGAAATATAAAAAAGTTACAGGTGTCAGAATATGGGAAAACTGTTTTGTTGAAAAGTTTTGTTTTAAATATATAAATTATATACTCCCGGTATCCCCGGAATTATACCGACCCATATAATACAGGTGACATGTAATCTTGGTTGCATAGTGAACGCCATAAAAATTAAGCCCGTAAGAAATTTGCACAAATGCAGTTTTTCTGTAATTCCACCCCATTCTGAATTTTTTCCAGGTTCCCAATACAATATTAAATGGTACCATTATGAAGTACAATTTGTTCCACAAAAAATAAGTGCTCTTATAGCTCTGTGAACTAAAAAATAAAAAAGTTATGGCTTTTGGACGTTGGGGAGTCAAAATCAAAAATCAAAAAATGGTTGTGGCGGGAAGGGGTTAAACAGTACCTGACTTTTCATGAAAAGATAAAATATATACAGGGTCTTGATGGGTAGTCTATTTTATAATTGTATGAGCCGTCATACATGATGTCCTATCAGTTTTTCTGCTGCTAATAATCACATTATGGCTACAACACATTTTGCATTTGTCTTTGAGGCTGTGGGCATGTACAATAAGGAATAGTCTGCACCCTTCCCCTATCCATTATAACTAGTTTGGTTTGTTTACATGTATTCTGACTCAATAACTTGCCTGCAAGTGTATGGCTGTGAGAGTGTCCTGTAGTCTCTATATTAAACCAGTACTTACACCAGAAACATATTGTCAGATAGTGTTCCACTCAACTGAGGAGGCGTAGATAAAATTCCAGATGCTTTAATCCAGGTAAATCTTGTAAAACCTCATATAACAGCAGTAGTAGTAGCAGCAGTAGGTGAAAAATGATGATGCATTTCCAGGAGATGAGCAGACATGTTACAACAAAAACAAGTGAACTAGAGCAGAGAGGGAGGGGAGGAGCTACAGCATCACAGCTAGTGGTACAGAGAGTGAGGAAGGACAAACTTCACAGGCAAACACAGTATCACAGATACATGTCAGTGAATTAAACCAAGTCCTGGGATATGACATGTAACTGTACAATACCAAAAAATAGCTAAGAAAAGCCAAGGAGATCACTGAGGGCAGATATATGCAGGTACTCACTCCATTCTAGCATCAACCATGCAGGCATGGCACAGGAAAAGAGCAATCTATGAGCATAGGCAAGAAAGCTGCTTTCCTTTGTGAATAATATCCCATATATAATCACACAAGCAGCCAGAAGTAGATACAGTCAGGTACATAGAAGACTTTTCTTATATTGTAAACTGTGAGATTTGCAGAATCTTCAGTCCTTTGTACAGAGCAGTTTGCAGCCATTTGTGCAGTCTGTGAGGAGAATCAACCAACCCCTCTCATCTGCATTCACTGTGTGAAGAGACCAGAGATCTGTTTTGCATCTATGGAGCCAAAACTAGTCTAGCAACATAGAGTATACTGTAAATTAGTTAGAAGGGAGACACCTAGTGGTTTTTCAGGCAAAAAGCAGCAACATTTTTAATTAAAGTGCATTACATTTTGGTCCAAAATCACATGCTCTATTAAATGAAACTAAGTTACTATTCAACCTCTTAACAAAGCACGCTATACTACTATGGCGAGGAAGTCAGTGACTTCATGCAACATGCCATAATAGTACGGTGCGGCAATTACTGGGCACAGTGACTGACTGGTAAAGGATTGCTGCTGTCCATGATAACAATCAATCCAGGGGCCAATTATATACATAGTACCAATCACTCTCGAGGATCAGGGGGCGTTAAGTGGTACAACTTCCCCCCGATCACGGCAATTGGTTAGTCGGTAATGAATGACCAATTGCAGCCACTACATGCAGTTCAGATTAACAGTAACCGTCCTTCTCTTGTCACTCCCTCTGGGAATTGCGAGCAGGACAGTTACTGTGCTGTACTGTGAGCAGTGGTGAACCTAGCCTCTTTGCTGCCTGAGGTGGACTATAGAAAGGCGCCCCCCCCCCCCAAAAAAAATAAAAATAAATTGAGTTTACATACTACTACCTTCACACGCTGCTATCGTCACACAATAAACATACACAATACATAAAGTTATAAAACAGTTTTTAAGAATTATTTTTACTGTATTACTTCAGTATCATATCAACAACATGGCATTAACAATGAAAATAACTTCACACATCTTCTGCTTGGTGAATGGACGAGCCCACATGGCCCCCATTCTCTATAATAGGAGCGCCACAGATAGCTGAGTGCTGTACTTCAGCTATCTTTGGCACTCCCATCGAAGTGAATGAGCGCCACGCGGGTTCGTCCATCCACTAAGCGACATGCCCCAGTAGGAGGGAAAAAAAACCAATTCTCAGGCTCAGTGGGGGTCTCAGCAGACAGAACCCCATCAATCAGGTATTTATCCTCGATCATTTAGGTGAATACAGGGCAGTAACATTTTGTGACTTACAGGTGACGTCTCTGACTAATCGGTCACATTTCCCTTCTCTTCCCTTTGGACCGCCATGACCAAAAGTTTGCAACACAGACATCTTTGGCTCTTCACTTTTCCAGGCACCCAACCCACATTGTCCTTACCTGCACACCCATCCTGCAGCTATTCCAATTATAAAATATATGATATAACCCCTCATAATGAATAATACTCCCAAGTGCATCTTTATATTAATAATGTCTGTGTGTACCCTGTATAAATAGTGCCCCTTATTAATAATACCCCAGGTGTTAACTAATTAAAAGGTTTTCCAGGTCATTAATAAAAAAATCAGTGGGGCTCAAAAACCCAGGACCCCTACTGATCAGCTGTTTGAATGGTACCTGTGTAAGCGCCGTGACCGCTTCTCTGTCTACACAGTGTCATTCATCTCATAGTGGCCATGTAATGTAACTACAGCCTTGTCCTATACACGTCCATGTGACAAGGCTGTAATTACATCACACGGTCACTATAAACAGACAGCGTATGATATAAACAGGCGCCATAGCCCCTTCATACTGCTGATCAGAGGGGGGTCCACTGATCTCTTATTGATGATCTGTCCTCAGGATAGATCATCAATAAAAATGAGCTGGAAAGCCCCTTTAATAAAACCCAAGTGCCACATTAAAGGGGTTGTCCAGGATAACCATTTTTTAATATGAGGCTGGGGAAGGTTCTCCAGTGTCTTCCAGTGCTTTCAAGTCCTGCTGCTCCGGTGTTTTCTTTGTGATGTTCCGTGTCAGTAACCTCAGCGGTCATGTGCAGCAGGGACTTCCACCAGGAAGAAAACACCGGAGCAGCAGAACCAAACCACAGTAGGAGACATTGGAGCACAAGGGACAGGCGAGTAGGTGTTTTTTTTGTTTGTTTGTTTTTTTAATCACTTTCCCGATCTCATATTAAGAAAGTGGTTACCCTGGACAACCCCTTTAATTAATTGCCCCCTTATATTATGCCCCTGATTCCCCCTGACATAAATACTGTTCCCCTAATGACCCTTTATATAAATGATGCCCCCTTCTATTCATAATGTCCCCTAATGACCCCTTATATAATTGATGCTCCCTAATGGCCCCTTATATAAATAACTTCCCCTTGTATTAATAATGCCCTTATACAAATAACACCTCTTAAGTTCATAAAGCTCCCTTATATAAAATGCCCCTTCCTAACGACCCCTTATCAGAGGCATAACTAGCAAAGACTGGGACTCCATCAAACTTTTGACTTGGGGACCCCCACAGCATAGCACCCCCTTTCCTGGCCCGCACACAGTATAACGCCCCATTTCCACACACTATTGTGAACCGAGAGCAAGGCAGGTGGTTTGGACTCCGCAACCAGAAATGAACGCACACGCGGTAGTTCAAGAAAAAAAATATATATTTACTATAAGTTAATAAAGGCTAGTTAAAGGTAAAATGACAGGGCTAAAGACAAGCAAAATATACAATATAGCATGAACAATTTCAAGGCAAATTCTGCAATGGTTTCTACTTTTACTCTGTGCACTTCTGCAGTCTGGACACTGAATGAACAATATACTCAAAACTATCCCTAACTGACCCTGACATCACATTTGGGTGCACCCCCTTTTCCCCAGTGGTCCAGGTGGACCGCTTACAGTCCGTAGAAGCGCGCGGTGGGGCCCAAAGTCGGTCCTTTCTTTTATAGTGAAGCGTCCTCTCCTCACGGTTATCAGGATCTTGGGAGAAATGAAGTCCTCTTTAACAGGGAAACCCAATGAATGCAATGTAATCCAACAGCAGATTCCACTCAGCACACTGACAGTCCTGCCGAATCCATACACTGAGCTGGGATGTAAAGCGGGATTTAGCAGGTGCCGTCCAGTACATCAACAGCACTGCGAGTCTCTATCTGTGGTATCCATATACACAGTCACAATGTCAGTCTCACTGATCAGCCACTGAGCACAGTTCCTTTCACGTGGACTCACTAGTCCTGTTGTCTCTTTACACTCTGTTTGTCTCTGGACCAAGATACAGCTTAGCTGTACAGAAAAATCTCCACACCAGTTCAATACAACACTTGCCAAGATGGCTGCTGCTCTCTGTCTCGTCACACTCTGTCTGCAGAACAGGCAAGCTGACATAAAAGGGGGGGGGTCTCACTCCAGCATCATGTCACAATTACAATGGCTGCTGTCTTAAAGGAACAGAATCACAGAAATACATTCAACATTAACAGTTTACACAGACAAATGAAGCTTAAGACAACATTGGCTGTCTCTTACATATTCCCCCCCACTTTAAGATTGGCAGTCCCTGCCTATGACTGTATATCCAGAGGGTTGTACTTTTATGCACAGGGTGGTAGTATACCGATGTATGGCAGGCCAAACAAACTCATCCTGCGCATACCGAACAGGGGGAATACCAGCATTTGGCCTAGTGGTCCGTCTGAGGACCGGTGGTATATTATGGGGTGCTACAGCTATGGGCTGAGAAGGACCAGCGGATTCCGCACCAGAGGGGGCACAGGCCGGAGATACAGTAGTCACAGGTGGAACATCCCCAGGAGCAGGGATCGGCCAACAATCATCCTCCTCGTCGGAGGCCCATTCCGCACCTCCATTCTCTGACTGTGGGAGCTCATTCACATTGGCAGGCCCATCGTGATTTGTCCCTTCAGAATGACACAGGCGCAACATATTTCGGTGAAGTACTCGAACACAATCAGTTCCTTCTTTCTGGACCTGGTACACTGGCCCATTCGCATACTTGCGGCCAACAACACGATACGGCAAAGCCTCCCATCTGCTTTCCAATTTCCCTTGGGGTTTCTTGACACGAACTAGCACCAGGTCGCCTGGTTGCAATGGTGCTTCTTGCACTGGGGTCTTATCAGGATGGGGATGTTCTTGCAGGCGCTGCCGCACCAATCGATGGATCGTCTCAAGTCTCTGCCGATGCGCCCGCACCCAAGAGGTTGGATCCCTCGGAGGGAACCCATCCACATCATTCAACTGTAATTCTCCTATACTTCGCCCAGACCGCCCAAAGAGAAGTGTATAAGGAGAGTACCCCGTTGTAGAATGGACCTGATTGTTATAGGCCCACACCATTTCAGACAAGAACTGAGGCCACTGTAACTTCTTGTCTTCCTCCAGAGTCCGCAGCATCTGTAGCAGAGTTCTGTTGAATCTTTCACAGGCCCCATTTCCCTGAGGGTGGTATGGAGTCGTGTGCGACTTCTTTATCCCGTAGATACGTTGAACTTCTTTCATTACGTGTCCCTCAAAGCAGGCGCCCTGGTCGGAGTGGATGCGTTGGGGGCACCCATATACTCGAATGAAATCTTGGCACAGAGCACGAGCTGCTGACTCAGCTGTCTGGTCCTTGGTGGCGGTTACCACCGCAAATTTGGTGAAGTGATCCACCATTACGAGGCAATACTGGTGTCCGCTATTGGATGGGCCCACCATTAGATAGTCTATCATGACGATTTCTAAAGGTTCCTGGGTCACGATGGTTTGCAGGGGAGCTCTCTGTTCTATTGCCTTATGGATCTCACAAGTTCGACAGCTGCGGCATACTTCTTCGACCATTTGACGAAGACCAGGGCAGTAAATCAGTCGCTGTAACCAACGAAAGGTCTTCTCATGACCAAAATGTCCATTCTTATTATGAGCCTCAACTGCCAAGGAGCGAGCCAGTTCACTAGGCACCACAATTTGGTATCGAATGTCGATCTCAGAAGGTAAATAGACCTTTCGGCATAGCACTCCATTTTTCATCTCCAACTTTTCCCACTGACTCAAAACAGATAATATCTCACGTGTCAGTCGTTCTCTTTCCTCTCTACAGGGCTTCTGGCCTTTCTCAACACACTTGATCATCTGCGCCAGCCCCTCATGGGTCTGTTGTATCTGTGCCCATTCCTGTCGTGAGGGACCAAAGAAAGGAGCCATTTCAGTCCCCTCCATCTCAAACTGATTAGTGGCGGTCAAGGCCTGTGAAAATCTGCTGAAATCGGGCACCTCCACATGCTCCAACTCATGATCCACGTCTTCTGTGGGGGTCTGGGCAGTTACCCTAGAAAGTCCGTCAGCATTCTGGTTCTCTGTCTTGGACCGATACTTAATGCGGTAATTGAATGTAGACATTCGGGCTATCCACCTCTGCTCTAACGCCCCGAGCTTGGCATTTTCCAGGTGAGCTAGTGGGTTGTTGTCAATGCATCCTTCAATGCCTGGAAGGCTTGTTCCTGTTCAGGTCCCCACTTCACGGACCGGTTCTTTGGACCACCGGAGTCACATAGATGTTAGCCAGCAGCCTCCCTGGGGTCAGGTCCACACTCTGGTCCTGAGTGTTTACACATCGAAGTGGTACTCTTCCATTGCGAACTATTGCCAAGGAACGGGCCACTAGCGGATCAACACCTCCTTCGGCTGCCTGCAGTGGTTCTACCAACACAGCTATGCCCTCTAGTTTCCGACAGGTGCCTACGGGCATGGACACTATTGTCTCCCGACTGGGTGGCAGTGTAACTTTTGTATGCAAAGGAACTGAAATTCGAGCCAGAGGACGCTGTGCATCTGAACTTTTCTGTAAGCCACATGTCCGGATCAGCCGCTGGAAAGCTGTTTGAGTAGGCCGATGGGTGGTGGTTTCTTTCCAATAACCGTGACCTTTCTTTTCAAAGAGGATCTGATCTAATTCTTTTAACACATTCATCCCCAAAATGACAGGGACCTTTACTTCATGTGACTCCTGTACCACCACAATGCCTTTCCTACCTAGATCTTGGCCACATACCCGGACATTCATCCAGGCCACTCCCACGACCGGAACTGGTAACTGGTTAGCTGCGACCACTCGTACGAATGTATGGGGATCATATTTCACATGTTGCCGGAAGTACCGTTCATAACAGTCTCTACTCAAGGTCGTTACTTGGGAACCCGTGTCAATCATCCCGGTAACCGGAATACCCTCCATTTCCACCTGTATGACAGGACTTGCAGCGATCAGGTCATCATCAGGGCATTCTCCCCACATAGTCTCCTTGTCAGTCTCCCCTACTACACGCCCTTCAGCAGCAGGGGACTTCAGTTTAACGGCGGTCTCTCATAAGTTTGTCGCTGCTCTGGACATCTAGCAGCAACGTGGCCCATCCGTCCACACTCCCAGCAGCGTATCCCCCGTCGTTCTGGCCATCTGTTTGGGCCCCTTCGGTAAGCCCCTTCGATTTCTCCTGAGCACTGCACTAAATGATTTGGACCCCTTCGGTAGGTCCTATCCTCACCCCTCCAGCGGGGTGGTGGGTGATTCTGACTTGCTGGGTGTGGATGGCTCACCCTTTCATCTCCAGTCTTCTGGAAGTCTGCAATTTTCATAGACTGCTCATCACAACGAGTGTGCAAGTGTTCCATTTGTTCTTGCAGTTTCTGCATTACTGTGAGAATTTCTTTAACCGTCCCTTTTTCTACTGTCTCTGAGCCAGAACTAGCCCCCTGTGACAAAGTAACTCCAACTGCGGTCTGCGGCCTCGGGACCATACTATTGGCACGGGAGATGGCCTCTACCTGTACATCATGGAATTTAGCATCAGTCTCTCGTCGTATAAAATCCTGCATAGTCACAGTTAAACTGCCGTCACGTATCCCCAGGACAAACTGGTCACGGAGAGTCCGATCAGGGTTACAGAAGGCTGGCGAGCCCCCTCTTTCCTTCCTTTGAATATCTCGGAGCAGTTCTTGTAGGGCATTTGCATATTGGGGAAGGCTTTCATTCTCCTGTTGTACCCTCTGGAAGAACCGAGCCTGCAGAGACCCCAGCAATGCAGTTTCTCCATAGATGGTTTCTAGAATCTGGACTACTTGCTCAAATGTCTGCCTTTGTTCAAATGGCCTCAGTATCACCGTGGTCTTAGCATCCCCTTGTAATGTCAATATTGCTAGCTCTACTAGTACTTCTGGTGCGGTCTGGTACATTCGCTGTATCATTCGTATCTGTTCCACCCACATACTCACTGACATATTATTGCCATCAAATTTAGCTAACTGACTCATTATAGCCCCTGCTGGCATTCTTCCTCCAGCACCATTCTCCCGAACGGGTGCGTCACCGTCCATTCTGGTAAGCGGATCCTGCCGACTACGCCAATTTGTGAACCGAGAGCAAGGCAGGTGGTTTGGACTCCGCAACCAGAAATGAACGCACACGCGGTAGTTCAAGAAAAAAAATATATATTTACTATAAGTTAATAAAGGCTAGTTAAAGGTAAAATGACAGGGCTAAAGACAAGCAAAATATACAATATAGCATGAACAATTTCAAGGCAAATTCTGCAATGGTTTCTACTTTTACTCTGTGCACTTCTGCAGTCTGGACACTGAATGAACAATATACTCAAAACTATCCCTAACTGACCCTGACATCACATTTGGGTGCACCCCCTTTTCCCCAGTGGTCCAGGTGGACCGCTTACAGTCCGTAGAAGCGCGCGGTGGGGCCCAAAGTCGGTCCTTTCTTTTATAGTGAAGCGTCCTCTCCTCACGGTTATCAGGATCTTGGGAGAAATGAAGTCCTCTTTAACAGGGAAACCCAATGAATGCAATGTAATCCAACAGCAGATTCCACTCAGCACACTGACAGTCCTGCCGAATCCATACACTGAGCTGGGATGTAAAGCGGGATTTAGCAGGTGCCGTCCAGTACATCAACAGCACTGCGAGTCTCTATCTGTGGTATCCATATACACAGTCACAATGTCAGTCTCACTGATCAGCCACTGAGCACAGTTCCTTTCACGTGGACTCACTAGTCCTGTTGTCTCTTTACACTCTGTTTGTCTCTGGACCAAGATACAGCTTAGCTGTACAGAAAAATCTCCACACCAGTTCAATACAACACTTGCCAAGATGGCTGCTGCTCTCTGTCTCGTCACACTCTGTCTGCAGAACAGGCAAGCTGACATAAAAGGGGGGGGTCTCACTCCAGCATCATGTCACAATTACAATGGCTGCTGTCTTAAAGGAACAGAATCACAGAAATACATTCAACATTAACAGTTTACACAGACAAATGAAGCTTAAGACAACATTGGCTGTCTCTTACACTATAATGTTCCACAGCGGCCCCTGCACACAGTATTACACGGTATTATGGCCCACAGTGGACCCCGCACATGGTATTTAGGCCTGCAGTGCCCCCCACACATGGTATTATGGGCTGCAGTGGCCCCTGCACATGGTATTATGTCTTGCAGCGGCCCCTCTACATGGTATTATGCCCCGCAGCAGCCACTGCACACAGTATTATGGCCCACAGCGGCCCTTGCACATGGTATTATGCCTTGCAGTGGCCCCTGCACACATTATTATGCCTTGCATTGGCCCCTGCACACAGTATTATGCCCTGCAGTGGCCCCTGCTCACTGTTTTATGCTCCACAGCGGCCTCTGCTCACTGTATTATGCTCCATAGTGGCCCCTGCACACGGTATTATGCCCCATAGTGGCCCCTGCACACGGTATTATGCCCCATAGTGACCCCTGCACATGGTATTATGTCCCACAGTGGCCACTGCACACGGTATTATGCCCCACAGTGTCCTCTGCACACGGTATTATGACCCATAGTGGCCCCTGCACACGGTATTATGCCCCATAGTGGCCCCTGCACACGGTATTATGCCCCATAGTGGCCCCTGCACACAGTATTATGCCCCATAGTGGCCCACCCATGAACTTATTATACACTGGGGTCCGCATCTGCTTTCCTTTCTGCGTCCCATAGCAGAAGGGGAAGCGGAGGTAGCCATGAGCAGGAGCGGGGATAGGTAAGTAAATAGGGCCCGTTACCTGCTGGGGTTACTCTGGCAGGTAACGGCCTATTTATAAAAAAAAAAAAAAAAAGTTGTATTCACCTACCGCCGCCTCATCTTCTTGAGCCGCGCATAGGACGTCTGCGTCTCAGCGCAGGAGGCGCGATGATGTCATAGTATCGCCACCTGTGCTGAGAAGCAGACGTCTCATAAGCCAGCCCAGGACAGGTCCCGCTCAGTTTTTTTTGGGTTTTTTCTTAACGCGGCCTGTCTTGGGCTAGTTTACGTTAAATAAACAGTAAAAATGCCCCTCCAAACAGTGATGGATAGTGCTGCCTCACTTCACCTCATTAGAGGTGCACCCCTGACTGTGAGCCGCAGAGCACCTCCTGGCAAGAAACAATCCTCTTGTATTGCCTCTTGGCATTACCAACTATCCCTCCTTCAAAAACTGGCGCTGTACTTTTTATTTTATTTAATTTTTGTCTACTCTCCTTTGCTGGATGCTACTTAGGGAATAAGTAACCCCTTTTTTGGGAGTTTTTTTTCTCTCTTTTTTTTTTTTATTTTAATTTTTTAACTCTCTATTGTTTTTTGGATCCCTGTGTAGATTATTAGGAGAAAATAAAAAAACCTGCGTCAAAAACAATTGAGCAAAGGTCCAGTGGTTGAAGGTGCTCGGCAGTGGCAGGCGATTACACAAGGATAAAAAAACAATAGAATAAAAAATGTAAAAAGTAGATAGATAGATAGATACATAGATAGATTAGATTTAGTTACAATTGAGATAGATAGATTTTTAGCGCACGTTTGTTTTTGTAATAAATAAAATTTAGTTATAATTGATATATATATATATATAATATATATATATATATATACTATAGAGGTAGGTTTTAGAACAGGGTCTTATATATAAGTAAATTTAATGTCATTCATTTCCATCTCTGGTTTCTCTCTTTTTCTGGTTAATACATTTTTTACATATTCTGTATACATGTGTTGAGGTATAACAACCCCACATTTTCAATAAAGGTTCAATACATGTATAAAAGCACAATACAAATACAGAATGTCCCATAGCTCCCAAACATCCCATAGAATGTATTCGGCAGAAGAGGCGTATCCCTTACTGGCCTCTGACACAGATATGGACTCTTTATCATTCAGTAATGATCGACCCCAAAGAAGGCGCCCCAGAACAGTTGCTGAGGCAACTCATGAAATTACAGACCCAATGTGGACCCCACCCCCTGAAAGTTATCAGCATCAGCTTCCTGATTTTATGAGGAGGTCAGGAATCCAAATTGATACTGAAAGATTCACAGAAATTTACTTTTTCAAAGTCTTTTTCTCTCATGATTTTGTAGATTTAATGGTGGCGCAAAAAAATTTATATGCCTAGCAATTTATAGAACAAAATGCCACCTCTTCACATGCTAGGCCCCAGAGGTGGACCCCAGTTAATGCAGCAGAGATGAAAATATTCTGGGGTCTTGTGCTACATATGGGCATAGTAAAAAAACACAAGTATTAGACAGTATTGGCATACAGACATTTTATTTAACACTCCAATCTCTCAAAGGGTCATGTCCATTATCATCAAATTTCTACATTATAACGATAATGCACAGTGCCCGCTCTGAGATACCCCCCCAACTTTGACTGCCTATTCAAAGTCAGGCTAGTCATTGACCACTTTAGCACAAATTTGCTACGCCATACATTCCTATAGATGAGTCCCTGATCAGTTTCAAAGGTAGGCTTAAGATTCCTCCAATACCTACCCAGTAAGAGGGCAAGGTACGACATTAAAATTTTGCAAGAGTAGCTCAGTGCACACCCACAAGTTTAGGGTTTATGAAGGAAGAGACACAAGAATTGAGCCCCCAGAATGCCCCCCAATCCTATGAGTTAGTGGGATTTTCTGCACCCACGCTGTACCAGGGTTATCACCTCTATGTGGATAACTTCTACACCAGCATCCTATTCTTTAGGTGCCTCAGTCCCAGAGGAAGTGCAACTTGTGGGACAGTACACAAAAATCAGAGATGCCTTCTTAGGGCACAGGTTGCCACAGATTTACCTTTCAACCTCTATTGTGTATCAATTTCTGGAAAATAAATGAATGTAATACCTGTGGTGTCCAAATGCTCACTATACCCCTTGATAAATTCCTTAAGAGGTCTAGGTTAAAAAATGGGGCCACATTTTGGAGTTTCCATTGTTTTGGCACCTCAGGGGTTCTGCAAATGGAACATGGTACCTGAAAAACTATTCCAGCAAAATCTATCTTCCAAAAACAAATTAGTGCTCCGTTTCAAGAGCTGCCATGTGCCCGTACACCAGTGTATCAGCACATATGGGGTATTGTCATGCTCATGAAAAATTGTGCAAAAAAGAGTGGGGTACAATTTCATCTTTAATTTCTTGTGAAGATGAAAAATTTGGGGCTAAAGTGACATTTTATTTTAAAAAATGTAATTATTCATTTACACATCCCAGTGGTAAAAAATTCTGTGAAACACCTGTACGGTCAATGTACTTACAATACCCCTAAATAAATTCTTTGATGGGTTCATGATGGGGGGGGGGTCTGTCTCTTCAGGGGCTCTGTAAATGCAACATGGTGCCTTAAAATATTCCAGTAAAATTTGCCCTCCAAAATCCCATGGTTCCCTTTTGCCTCTTGCTGTGTGCCCATACATCACTTTATATCCACATGTGGGATAATTTCATGCTCTAAAGAAATTGTATAACAGATTGTGGAATGCAATTTCTCCTTACGCCCCTTGTGAATGTGTAAATTCTAGGGGTAAATAAATATATTAGTGACATAAATTGGAATGTGTAAATTTTACCTCCATTTTGTTTTCCTGTGAAATGCTGAGAAACTTCAATGCTATTTTGAATTCTTTAAGGAGTGATGTTTTGAGAATGGGGTGATTTATGGGGGTTTCTATTAGAGTGGCCTTTCAAAGCACTTTCAGACAGTGGTGTAGCTAGGAATGGCTGGGCCCCAAGGCAAACATTTGACATGGGCCCCACCCCCCGAATTGCCGCCCCAACCCCCCCCGGACTGCCCCCTCCAACACCCAACACCCCCCCCCCCGCACAAACCGCATTCCTACGCGTACTATTATGCGCCTTAGTGATCTGTACACACAGTATTATGCCCCATAGTAGCCCCTGCACACAGTAGTATGCCCCATAGTGGCCCCTGCACACAGTATCATGCCCATAGTGGCCCAAGCACACAGTATTATGCAGCATAGTGGCCCCTGCAAACAGTATCATGCCCCATAGTGGCCCCTGCACACACTATTATCCCCCATAGTGGCCCCTGCACACAGTATCATGCCCCATAGTGGCCCCTGCACACAGTATTATGCAGCATAGTGGACCCTGCACACAGTATCATGCCCCATAGTGGCCCCTGCACACAGTATCATGCCCCATAGTGGCCCCTGCACACACTATTATGCCTCATAGTGGCCCCTGCACACAGTAGTATGCCCCATAGTGGCCCCTGCACACAGTAGTATGTCCCATAGTGGCCCCTGCACACAGTAGTATGCCCCATAGTGGCCCCTGCACACAGTATTATGCCCCATTGTGGACCACCCATGAACAATTATTATACTCGTGGGTCTTTTCAAACCCCAGAGTATAATGATCGGAGACCCAGGGGAGGATAAACAATGCTACTTACCTCTTCCTCGCTCCTACTTCATCCATCTTCAATATTGAACCAGATCTCGCGTGATCCAGGCCGGTGTCGCGATGCATAATGACATCGGCTGACGTCAGGGACGTCACCAAACAGATCCGAAGCCTGTCGTAGGGTAGGAGAGGTAAGTAACATTGTTTTATGTTCACTCACCTCCCCTCGGCCCTCGATCGTTATAGTCCGGGGTCTGAAAAGACCCCGGAGTATAATGATAGCAGTGTTTGTGGGGTTTGCGGTACATTATGGGACCCGGAGCCCTGTGGCAGCTGCTACTGCTGCTATCCCGGTATTTACGCTCCTGCTTTCAGAACTGAACTGGTCCCTTGAAAAATGGGTTTTGGAAATGTTCTTGAAAATTTGGAAAATTACTGCTTGACTTGTAAACCTTATAATATCTGACAAAAATGAAAGGGTGATTAAAGTTTGATTGTAACATAAAGCAGAGATATTGTAAATTATATTTATCAAGTAATTTGGGTAGTATCACTATATGAAAGGCATGTACTTTCAAAGTTTGAAAACTGAATTTTTTTCAACATTTTCACCATTTTTTTCATAATTAAAGACAAAACAAAATTTACCACTGACACAAAGTACAATGTGTCACGAAAAACCAATCTCAGAATCACTTTGATAAGTTAAAGCATTCCAAAGTTATTACCAAATAAGGTGACAAATGTCAGAGGGGGTGTCCAGGAGATTTCAATACTGAGGCCGGGGAAGGTGAAACCTAATAAAAAAAAAAAAAAAAACCATACTCACCTGTCCACGGCCCTCCGTTGTTCCAGCAGAAGTCCTTGGTGAGTCACAGGAGAGGAGCCAGGATGTCACTCGCATATGTCAACAGTGACGCCCCGGGTCCTATCTTGTGACCGCTGAGGCCACTGATTGGTCTCAGCAGTTACATGCAGCAAAGACTTCTGCCAGAAAATACCCCGGGAAACACAAAAGGTGAGTATGTTTTTTTTTTTGTTTTTTTGGGTTTTTTTTTGTAAAGAGGACCTTTCAAGTCCTCTGGCACTGACGGTTTTATATTCCACTGGAAAGCTGACAGTCCGCTGAATTCAGTTGGTTTCGGCCCCGATACTCCTTCTGATCATGCTAGGTGGTAAGGCCCGCCCCTTCTGACAGTGGAGATATATTGGTGCCAAAACTAACGGCATCGATATCTCCTGCATCCAGGTGCATATCGGGAAATCTGACAGTGCGCTGAATTCAGAGCACTGTCAGCTTTCTAGCGGTATATAATACCGCAGGGTGCCAGAGGACATGAAAGGTCCTCATTAAGTTTCACCTTCCTTGGCCTCCTGCCCCAGTACTAAAATATCATGGACAACCTCTTAAAGGTAGTTTTAGCGTGAAGCCCCATGTTGCGAAAATGCAGCACTTTTGCTGCCGTGGAAACGCCACGGCAAAAAACTCTGCAAAGTGGATGGGATTCTGGTTAATCCCTTTTCACACATTGCAGAAAATAATCCACAGTGGAAATGCTGCGATTTGAAAAACGCTTTGCAATTTTTAATTTTGGAAGCCGGGGAAGTAAAATATGAAAAAAGTCACCGAACACTAACGTACAAACTACCCTGAGTCTTTAAAGGGTTAATCCACCAACGGTTTAGGCTGCTGCCACATGGTGTATCAAATACTGCTATAGCCACATTCAGAGCTGGGGTCGCTGGTGCTTCCACTTTTAGGCCGGGGCCCCACATGGCGTAAACGCGTTGTTTTACAGTCCCTGCAAAGTGGATGGGATTCTAGTGAATCCAATACACATATTGCAGAAATATACCTGCAGCGAGCAGAAATGCCTCAATTTCCAAAACCATTGAGTTTTTGTAAATTGCAGCATGTCAATTATACCTAAGGAAATGCTGATTCTGTATAGGTATAATGGAAGCAGAAAGTCCACAGAGGAAAACTCTTCAGATTTTCTGCAAAAAGCGCTGCATGAAAAAATTAAACGCGTTTCCGCCTTAGTTTTGCCTGCAGCGCTTTTTATCTGCAGCCCGCTACGTGGGGTCTTAGCCTTAAAGTGGTTTCCCCAGGAACATAACCATATTTTGACTTGTAGACAAAGTTAACTGTTTTTGCAAATATAAATAATTGCAGAGTTTTAATGATTTTCTCTAACCATCTTAGTGGTGATAGTCTTTTGTCTTAATTGGTTGTCAATGGATACAACAAAGAACGCATGAACTTTTTATGGTCTGGGACTTGTCAGAAACCCAACTTCCTTATTTTGACTGGGCTATCAGGCAGGGACCATAGAAACTTCCTGCATGCATGGTCGTATCCACTGGCAACCTCTGAATACAACGGACAGAGAACACTGAAATGAATAGAGAATATCTTTAAAACTTTACAAAAATTTTAATTACTTTTATTTGCAAACATGTTTAACTTTTGATTGTCTACAAATTTAAATATGTTTATGTTCACGGGAAAAACCCTTTAGGCCGGGGCCCCACGTTGCGTAAACGCCATGGCAGAAACCCCTGCGGACTTTCTGTGAAAAGCGCTGCTAAACACAGCGATTTTTTTGTTGTTGCAGATTTTGAAGGGAAACGTCTAAATGCTTTATGTATATTTTCCATTCCTTTTCAAGACACTCCTGACTTTGGCTCAAAAAACCGTAGCAAAATCTAAAACAAAAAACGCTGCATTTCCGCAACGTCTGGCCTTAGCCTTAACGTGTTAACTGCACAGTGGACATTTTTATAAACACTTTATAATAATCTGATTAAAGATATCGCCTCTTTATATCAATATTCCCTAAATAATTACATATAGTCAGAAATCAAATCCAGAAAGGATTCCATCCATGGGAGGGACCTTTCAGACCCTGTCTCAGATTCCCATACAGGGAGAGGCTCTTACAGCATTCCTTACAGAAACAAAGACACAAGTGAAATATTAACCCATTACTTGATCATCTGGACACCTGGTTGAAATCATTCAATGGGAATGAACCATAATATAGATGATTCTTGTAAATGTCAATTAAAGCTTCTTACATCTTATTACTGTGCTGATCATCAGAATATAATTCACTAATCAGAATATAAATAAAAGCATGTTAGGAACTGTGACAGGCCTATAAAACCACATACCTGGCAAGCACCTGTACACCAGTATATATTTACTATATATACTGTACATATACACACATATATTATACCCACACACACACACACACACACACAATACATTTCTTTGGATTTCATTTGAATGATAAATTTACTAGAATATTGTTACATAGTAATAGTAAATATCTGCAAGAAATCTTATCATTGCATGAATTGTGTTTAAGGGTGCACTCACTGGTCACTTTGCCCACTATTCTGCTTCTATTTCCATTGTTAAAAACAAATATCTTTACACTTGTGATGCCAGCTTTGTGACTCCTGGCATCCTGTACACACAGATTTCTCTATAGCATCTTCCTTTACCTTATATAGCAGGGTGCAGATGAATTTCTCACTTCTAATATTAATAGCCAGGAGGAGCTCAGGGGAGCTGCCAAAAATAGCAGGGAGGAGAGAGACATAGGAGGGCTAAGGAGGAGATAGGACATGGGGGGGGGGGGGATGAAGGGGTGAGAGACATTTCCAGCAGATACTCTGGGTACAAGAGAGGACACTTGTGACTTTGGCTATAGGTCACTAACTGCAGTGAGACACATCTTCTACAGCATAAGGTAAGTGCCTGTATATTACAGGACTTCTAACTAGAGCTCATAGTGCAGGTGTTTCCGAATTTCCATATTTAAACTTGGTCTTAATTCTGCCTTGGCAGTATAATGGGTACAAAGCAAAGCAGGCTTTAAGAGAATTTAAAGGTCACTGCATATAGCAATGCATTTATCCTAATACAGAACTAGAAGCAAAGTCATGATCCCAAATATTCTTTAAGATGTCACTGTTTTCTATTAGAGAAATAAACTTATTTCAGAGTAGCCCCAGCTACAGGTAAACGTTGTGGTGGCACAATGATTTTACGCTGAATTTTACATTTAAAATACTGCTTCATCTACTGGGAACAGCAAAACACAAGACCACATGCTTTATTACACATGTACTAACCATTCAATCAGAAGAAATACTAGAAAAAAATACTCTAATGTGCCAGGCAATAGATGGTATGGTTTTCATCTGTGTCAAAATTTCATCAGTGAACAGGTCAATATAATGTGAACGTTATAAGGAATTAGCTGAAAAAAGTGAAAAAGACTTAGAGTCAATTATAGATAACCTGTCTAAAATGGGCATTAAGATTGTAAATAGCATATTATCAGCAGCAGGTCTCTCTCTAAAATCAGCAATGTGTGGCATTTGTATGGCATGTGTGATAAAGTCACCCTGACAGCTGTATCATAGGAAAGCTGCACAAGTGTGTAGGAGGGGCTGAACTAGGCCCAGTATTACAAGTGCTTTCTCAGATCATTCCCCAGTGCCTGGCCTTTTAAGGGAGCATCACTACAACAAAAAGTGCACTGCGAAATGCTCTTACCATTTCCACACAGACAGAAAAGCAAAGATTGGGTTCACATGTCATATGTGTTATTAATGGCATATGTGTTTTAATGGCATTTTTGCAGCCTATAAAAATTGCATGTGTGTTTTAATGTTTGGCAGTGATTTTCAATGCAAAAAAAGTAAGGCAAAAAAAAAACCTTTTTATATATGTAGCACTGCAGGTGCAGTTTTGCAAAAAAAGAGTTAGGCTAAGGCCCCGTTGCGGAAACGCAGCATTTTTTGTTGCAGATTTTGCTGCGTTTTTTTAAATCCAAAGTCAGGAGTGGCTGCAAAAAAAAATGGGAAATATAAAGAAAGTACTTAGATGTTTCCCTTCTGTTAACCCTTTAAGGACCCGGCCATTTTTTGTTTTTGCATTTTCGTTTTTCCCTCCCCACATTTCAAGAGCCATAACTTTTTCATTTCTCAGTTCACAGAGTCACATGATGGCTTATTGTTTGCGAAACAAATTATACTTTGTAATGGTACCATTCAATATGCTGAGAAAGGTATTGGGAAGCTGGAAAAAAATTCAGAATGAGGTGCAATTGGAGAAAAACTGCATTTGCGCCAATTTTATATGGGTTTAATTTTTACGGCGTTCACTGTGTCGTAAAAATGACATGTTACCTGTATTCTGCAGATCAGTACGAACACAGCAATACCAAATTTATATAGTACTTGTAATGTTTTGATACCTTTTAAAAAAAAACTAAAAACTTTGCAAAATAGAAAAAAAAATTTGTGTTGCCATATTGTGACACTTGTAACTTTTTCATACTTTCATGTATGGAGCTGGATAAGGCGTCTTTTTATGTGGAACAACATGACGTTTTTATTGATACAATTTGGGGAAAGATCTGATGGTTTGATCACTTTTTATTCAATTTTTTATAGGAGGCAAAGTGTTGAAAAAAACGCTGTTTGGCCATTTTGATTTTTTTTGCCGCTACGCTGTTCACTGTATGGGATAAATATTTTAATACTTTAATAGTTCGGGCATTTTGGAGAGCGGGGATACCTAAAGTGTTTATGTTTACTTTTGTTTATTTACTTTTACAGTATATCTGATCTAGGGAAAGGGGGGAACCTTGAAACCTAGGGGGTCTGATTGCTCATACTATTCACTGCAATACTACTGTATTGCAGTGAATAGCAAAATGCCATCACCTCTATTAGATGCTGAATTTGGCAGCGTGCAATAGAGCTAATGCAATGACAAGCCTGGGAGCCTTCAATAGGCTCCCGGCTGTCATGGCAACCGATCGCTGCCCTCCGATGACATTCTGGAGGGCGGTGATCGGTGAAAAATGGCAGCTCCCGTGGCGCCTGCGCAATTTAGACGCCGCGGTCCAGTTTGACTGCAACATCTAATTTGTTAACAGCTGTTAGCGGTGGATGCCGGCTGTATGTATACAGTTCTCTCCTCTCTGCTCTCTCCATACATCCTCATGCGACGCAGGACGTACTATTATGCCCTGGGTCGCTAAGGGGTTAAATACTCTTTTGACTTTGGCTCAAGAAACAGCAGCAAAATCCGCAACAAAAAACGCTGCATTTCTGCAACGTGGGGCCTCAGACTTAAATTGTAATTTTAATATAAATATAAAATTAGTTTATGGCCTGCATTTGAAAAACCATGTTCACATGTTGCATATCTTCGCATATTTTTAGTGTGAATTCTGAGCAAAATAAAGTACAGTGCAAATAAATGTTGATCAGAAAACCAGGACATTTTTTTTTTCTTTTTAAAACACATATCCATCATGAACAAGGGCCAGTTTGTACCTTACGGTGCCTTGCAAAAGTATTCATACCTCTTGAACTTTTTCACATTGATATAGGAGGGCTTAATACTTTTGCATGTCACACTTTTCAGATTTTTATTTGATTAAAATTTTGAAAACCATGTATCATTTTCATTCCACTCCACAATTATCTGCTATTTTGTGTTGGTCTATCACTTAAAGTCTCAATAAAATACATTTAAGTTTGGGGTTGTAAGGTGACAAAATGTGAAAAAGTTCAAGGGGTATAAATGCTTCTGCAAGCCACTGTATGACATAAATACAACCTCAATTCCAAGAAAGTTGGGATGCTGTGTAAAATGTAAAGAAAAGAATAATTAAATGATTTGGAAATCTCAAAACCATATTTTATTAACAATGGTCCACATATTAGAAGTTGAAAGTTAGACATTGTTCCATTTAATTTGAAAAAAAACAAAAAACTAATTTAGAACTTGATGGCAGCCACATATCTCTAAAAGTTGGTACAGAGTTAACAAAAGTCTAGAAAAGTAAAAAAGTACTAATAAAAACAGTTAAAGGATCACTTTTCTACTTTTCACACATGACTGTGTATAAAAAGAGCATGTTAAAGAAGAAGAGTCTCTCAGAAGTAATGATCTGAGGTTCACTAAAAATTGCATCTAAAAAAATGTGGAACAGTTTCAAACAAATGTTCCTCAACGTAAAATTGAAAAGACTTTAAATATCCCACCATCTACAGTACCATAATATCATCAAGAGATTCAAAGAATCTGCAGAATTCCATGTACACAATGGATGCTACTCATCTACAGACTCATAAGGGGCACTGGATTCAAAAGAGGAATTAATCAGTAATGCAAAACACTGCATGGGCTCAGGAATACTCCAAGAAATCATTGTCTGTGAATACAGTTCACTTTGCAATCCACAAATGCAAGTTAAAGCAGCATCATAAAAAGAAGAAGCCATATTGCAACACAATTCAGAAACACCGCTGTCTTAACTGGATCAAAGCTCATTTAAAAAGGATTGTGGCATAATTGAAAAATTGAAATCTGTTCTGTGGTCAGATGAGTCAAAATGTGAAACTGTGGAAGCCACAGACAACATGTCCTGCTGACTTAAGAGGAGAGAGACCATCCAACTTGTTATCACTGCACAGTTCAAAAGCGTGCGTCACTGGGGTTGTATTAGTGCTTATGCCATGGGAAGCTTACACATCTTGAAAGGCAGTACCAATGCTGTGCAGTATATCAAGGTTTTATATCAACATATGCTCCCATCCAGATGTCTCTTTCAGGAAAGGCCTTGCATATTTCAACAAGACAATCCTAAACCACATATTTCATCCATTACAACCGCATAGCTTCACAGAAGAGTAGTCCGGCTGCAGTTCAGACCATTCATCAATAGAAAACATTTGGTGCATTATGAAATCTGGCAAAGGCGACCCAGGACTATTGATCAGCTAGGAGCCTATATCAGAGAAGAATGGGACAACATTCCTCAACTCCCAATACCCAAAACTCCAGCAATTGGTCTCCTCACTTCCCCTCTCTTTACAGGCAACTGTGAAAAAAAGAAAAGATACTACACAATGGTAGACATGACCTTATACAAACTTTTTTGAAATATGTCGCTGCCATCAGTTTCTAAATGCGTTAATTTTTTCAAATGAAATGGAAAAATGTCCAACTTACAGCTTTTTATATGTGTTCTATTGTGAATAAAATATGGCTAGATTTCTAAATCATTGCATTCTTAAATTCTTTACATTTTACAAAGCATCCCAACTTTTTTGGAATTGGGATTATATATAAAGCAGTGTTCCAGGCTTCAAAAAAATCTGACAGCCACAACTGTGATACCATAATTAAAAAAGACCATACACATTGTTTAAACCTTTTGCGACATGCGGTGTACTATTGTGGCAGGTGTTGGGGCTTTAAACACAGCACCCATTCAGGGCTGACTGGACATCATAGAATCCCTTTAAGCACTCAGATGTAACCATGGCATCTGAGTGCTTACATTCACTTTCATGTTCAGTAAGGGAACGGCTCTCCCTCCAGGAGATCATAGGAGCCGTTCTGTTAGCATGGCAGCACGAAGCCTTCTTAAGGCACCCAGACTTGCCACAGTAATATAACAGATCTCAATAGTTATACAGGGATTTTGCCATAGATTGCAATACGATAGTATTGCAGTCTATAGCACAAGTGATCTAATGAACATAGATTCATCACCCTGTTTCCCTAGATAACATATAAATAATGAAAAATATCCCCACTTCCAAAAATATTAAAATACAAAAACATTTTACCCCATACAGTGATCACCATAGTAGAATAAAAAAAACACTGAATCACTACTTTTTCACTGCTTTGCCTCCAAAAAACGGGATTAAAAAATGTCCAAAAAATTATACATTACAAAAATGGTATCAATACAAACTACATATTGCCCTACACAAGCAAATGACAACTTATACAGCTCCATATACTGAAAAATACAAAAAATTATATGTGATGCAAAATGGCTACTCAAAGAAATGAAAAAAAATTTGTAGAATTTTTGTAAAGGTGTTAAAACAGTGTTATCACTGTGACTATACCGACCAACAGAATAAAAGCTAACATGTCAACACACGGCGAATTCTGTAAAAATTAAACCTGTAAGAAAATGGCACAATTGTGTTTTTTTCTAATTCCACCACATTCTTAATCTTTTCAGGCTTCCCAGTACATTGGACATAATATTAAATGGCACCTTTATGAAGTACAATTTGTTCCACAAAAGAAAAAAAAAAAAAAAAAAGAAAGTCCTTATCCAGCTCTGAATAGAAAAGTTATGGATTTTGGAAAGCAGGGAGTTAATAATGAAAACACAAAAACAGAAAATCGCTATGTTAGTTAAATTATTTTCTATTCCAGCTTCAGATGGTCCATGGTCCTTTGGGTTTATCTTGCTGAAGCACTGATGTGGAGCTGCAGTCATGTCAGTATATATGGCACATGTCAACTGCAGCCACTGCTGGAGTATCACTACTTTATAAAGGTAAACAAAAACAGAGACCCAGAAGTCTGCCTGCGCTTAAACAGCATGGGATTAATAGATGAGTATACCCTATTTAATTTATGGTATTAAATATAGAGCTGCCAGTTTTATTTTGTTAAGCTATAAAAACCCATTTAACTATAACTGAGTCTCTTGGAGTTTAGGCATAAAATACAGTGGGGAAAAAAAGTATTTAGTCAGCCACCAATTGTACAAGTTCTCCCACTTAAAAAGATGAGAGGCCTGTAATTGACATCATAGGTAGATCTCCACTATAAGAGACAAAATTAGAAAACATATCTAGAAAATCACACTGTCTGATTTTTAAAGAATTTATTTGCAAATTATGGTGGGAAATAAATATTTGGTCAATAACAAAAGTTCATCTCAATATTTTGTTATATATCCTTTGTAGGCAATGACAGAGGTCAAACGTTTTCTGTAAGTCTTCACAAGGTTGGCACACATTGTTGCTGGTATGTTGGCCCATTCCTCCATGCAGATCTCCTCTAGAGCAGTGATGTTTTGGGGCTGTCGCTGGGCAACACGGACTTTCAACTCCCTCCAAAGGTTTTCTATGGGGTAGAGATCTGGAGACTGGCTAGGCCACTCCAGGACCTTGAAATGCTTCTTACGAAGCCACTCCTTCATTGCCCTGGCGGTGTGCTTGGGATCATGGTCATGCTGAAAGACCCAGCCACGTTTCATCTTCAATGCCCTTGTTGATGGAAGGAGGTTTGCACTCAAAATCTCACGATACATGGCCCCATTCATTCTTTCATGTACACGGATCAGTCGTCCTGGTCCCTTTGCAGAGAAACAGCTCCAAAGCATGATGTTGCCACCCCCATGCTTCACAGTAGGTATGGTGTTCTTTGGATGCAACTCAGCATTCACTCTCCTCCAAACACGATGAGTTGTGTTTCTACCAAACAGTTCTACTTTGGTTTCATCTGACCATATGACATTCTCCCAATACTCTTCGGGAACATCCAAATGCTCTCTAGCAAATTTCAGACGGGCCCGGATATGTACTGGCTTAAGCAAGGGGACACGTCTGGCACTGTAGGATCTGAATCCCTGGCGGCGTAGTATGTTACTGACGGTAGGCTTTGTTACGTTAGTCCCAGCTTTCTGCCGGTCATTCACTAGGTCCCCCCTTGTGGTTCTGGGATTTTTGCTCACCATTCTTGTGATCATTTTGACGCCACGGGGTGAGATCTTGCGTGGAGCCCCTGATCGATGGAGATTATCAGTGGTCTTGTATTGCTTCCATTTTCTAATTATTGCTCACGCAGTTGATTTCTTCACACCAAGCTGCTTGCCTATTGCAGATTCAGTCTTCCCAGCCTGGTGCAAGTCTACAATTTTGTTTCTGGTGTCCTTCCACAGCTCTTTGGTCTTCACCATAGTGGAGTTTGGAGTGTGACTGTTTGAGGTTGTGGACAGGTGTCTTTTATACTGATAACAATTTCAAACAGGTGCCATTACTACAGGTAATGAGTGGAGGACAGAGGAGCCTCTTAAAGAAGAAGTTACAGGTATGTGAGAGCCAGAAATCTTGCTTGTTTGTAGGTTACCAAATACTTATTTTCCACCATAATTTGCAAATAAATTCTTTAAATATTAGACAATGTGATTTTCTAGATATGTTTTCTCATTTTGTCTCTCATAGTTGAGGTCTACCTATGATGTCAATTACAGGCCGGCCTCATCTTTTTAAGTGGGAGAACTTGCACAATTGGTGGCTGACTAAATACTTTTTTTTCCCCACTGTATGTCACAAGTAATTTTAATTCTGTATTGGGGATCAAGCATGTGTGAATAGAAACCTTTACATAATACTTTTTACCCCTAATTTCCCTTGGTCTTTTTAGTTTAAATAAAAAAAATATGAAAAGTTAGTTAAGAACAACTAATCACAAAAATGAAATTTGTTGTATTAAAGGGTTATTGTCTTCTTGAGAACCTGTCACCCAACCTGTCTTACCATCACTGTGGAGTGGAGAGGTGGCTGCACAGGCACAGCTCTCTCTCTACTCACGTGTATGGTGTTCCAAGAATAGACAAGCCTACTTACTTATGCAGAGCATCCCAGAGGCTGCTGCTTTTTATTGTTTGTCTTTGTGCCTCTGGGTTTTGTGTTGGTACGTCCTGTTCTATGTTACATGTATTGTTGCAGCTTTTCCTCGGCATTATTTCCCCCTGCAGTGTTCAAAACCTTGCCTTGGTTTACCCTGGCCTATCACAGGCCACTGGGCGGGATTGTAAGGAGACCTTGTCTCCCTGGCGATGGTTGGTCTTCAGTCTAGTGTGTGCAGTTGACTAGGGAAAGTGTGTAGAGCCTGTCTGCCACAGCCTCTGGACTTAGGATCGCTTTCGCAGCCCCAGGAGGGATATCACCAGCCCCAGGCTCATCCAAAGACAGCCCAGAGCAAGGGAGAAGTGCTGTCAGTTTTTTTGGACACTTTCAGTGCCGTGCCAGGAGGAGCAGGAGAGGACCCTGACAGGAGTTACTTGTTCGGGCCCAGTATACAGGTAATCAGATCCCTGTCAGGACTCCCTGTAACTCCATCCCCGGTATACCTAGCTGGGAGAGGCATGAGAGGAGGAGTAGTGGAGAACTATACTGCAGAGCCTGTATCATCCCTGGGCACCCTCCTAGAACCAAGGCTGGGGATTGGACACTGTAGAACTATTACCCCCATTTGAAAGCTGCCATTACCTTTTGTTCCTGTTGCCAAATAAAGGCTGTTCTGTTTCACCTGCACCGCTGACTCCTGAGTCGTGCCTGCATCACCATAAGGGCCCTTCCGAATACCACCACACCGGCTCAGAGAGGAGAGGTCCCCTCTCCAACTGGAAGCGCCCCGGGGAAAAGAAATACTACCACCAACATCCGGGAGTGCTGTAGGACCCCCGTCGACTTTGTCCGGCCCAGGAGGGGGACTGGAGTGGTTGGTGAGTATGCTCGGCCTGCTAGGTGGCACAGCATCCGCCACTACTACTTCCATCCTCCAGTCTCCTCCATCTGGGTTGCGGCACTTATCAATCCTGGAACTCCCATAAAAGTTAATGGAAAGAAATAGGACTTGGGAGCCCAGAGGTGAGACCCACATCTATGAGATGTTTACAAATATGCCATTGATAGCCAAGATGGGAATACCCCTTTAAGAGAAAGTTTATGTACTGTATATATGAACTTTTGGCTAATTCAAAGGAGTCATATGGTTTAGAATACTCATTTTCAAGTACCATACTAGCAAATATTGAATAGACAGAGAAGACTTACTTATTCAGATCCTCACCAAATACTAAACAGAGAAAGAAGAATTCCTTATTCAGATCCTCATTCAGTATTCCATAGCAGGAAAAAGGTACACTCTCTGAAGAACCCATTACAGTCATGCATTACACAGTTAGTCCATTTGATTTGAAGAAGCACAATGTAATTCTTTATTTTTCCTATTACCCTCATTCAGCAGGTAAGGGGGCTGCATGCTACATGGAGCGATAGCTGTATAACTTGCTCAACGGTAACTGTCATTCACTCAAAGGACGGAGCTCATGCATGGACTCCTCTGTATTCACACCATTGCCTAGTGGAACAGTGTTCACAGCTCTGTCTCCAACTGGAGCTTTCCAGAAAACTGAATGGGAGTTTCTTTTCAGTCTTAGCACAGTAAGGAGCCATTTCTTAATACATTCAATAGTGAAACTTGAAGATTCTTCTTAATACCACATTTACTAAGAGAGACTTGTGCTAGAATTCTACGGTAAATTGTGCCCTTTTTGACACAAATTGGTTTAGACAAGTTTATTATTCTGTTGCTCTAAAAAGAACTGACACTTGTATAATTCTGGACACTTTTCACAAGTGTTTAGACCTATGTCCTAAACAGCACTAGATTTATAACTGCATGCAACAATTTTTTTGGTGTCAAATAATATTCTAATATAATTATCTTTCTGCTCGCTTTTTGATACCTTACAATCTGGCTTCCGCATTCTGCACTCTACTGAAATGGACCTTACAAAATTCTACACTGACAGCTAAATTTAATGGTGACTATTCTCTTCTTATTCTTCTGCATCTCTCAGCAGCATCTGAAACTGTAAACCACCAACTCCTCCACAGTATGCTGCACTCCATCAGCCTCAAGGTCACTGCACTCTCTTAGTTCTCCTCATATCTCATTTCAAACGGAAACCTATACGCATAAAAAGCGTTTTACCTGGGAAACCACACGGACCCCATAGACTATAATGGGGTCCGTGTGGTTTCCACTTGGTTTCCAAGCAGCACTTTGCTCTCCGTATGTTTCCGCATGTTTCATGCGGAAACCACACGGACCCCATTATAGTCTATGGGGTCCGTGTGGTTTCCCAGGTAAACCGCTTTTTATGCATATAGGTTTTCGTTCGGGGGGATCCCCCAAGCGGACTCCCCGAACGGAAACCTGAACGCAAATGTGAACTGACCCTAACTCTTCAGGCAGGCCTATGACAATTCTTAATCTAAATCCTTCTGCAGTTAGGCTCCATAAAACTAAGTCTTCTCTGTCCACGCTCCCCCATTATCCAACAGGACATGATGCATTATCGGGCTGTAACCCTGTATGTGCACATGAAAGGACACTGGCTGGTGATGGATCATACACCCTTATTTATTTGTGTAATTAAAAATGGCTGGGCCACTGTATAAGCAATGCTACCTCCTATGCTACCCCTGCTACTTATTGTGTCACCCCCTCTACCTCATAGATTGTAAATTCTTGGAAGCAGGGCCCTCACTCCCATTGTGTGAATTGATTTATTTCTCTGTAATGTGTCTGTACTTTAACCCTACAATTTGTAAAGTGCTGCGGAATATTATATAAATAAAATATATTAATATTATAATTCAACCATGAGTTGGCTTAAAGAAAGAAGTATCTGAATTCCAGCAAAATGCGCCAAATCTATCAGTCAGCGTCAGTGGGATAAATTTGGCTCATCTTGTGGCTGCCTGGTCTAAAGTTATAAAGTCTAAATATAAGACAGCACTGGCAAATGTGACCTAACTTTTTTATTTATAATTCAAAGTGCTCTTTAAGGGTAAATCTATTGTATGTGGGAGCAGCCTGGTTCTCCACCAACCAGGTTGGGCATGTTCAGAGGCGTAACTTAAAACTCATGGACTCCAGTGCAAAACCAGTAAATGGCCCCTATCTACTTTGTGCCATTTAAAATAGTAGTAGTATATTTTATGTGGCAGAATAACCTTTGATGCTCCATCAGAGTCCAGGGTCTGGTAGCAACTGCTATCTCTACACCCCATGTAGCTACGCCTCTGAACATGTTAGATTGCCCCTAGAAGGGAAGTACCAATGCAGATGCCCCTCTCACTTTGGAACAAATATTTTATTTTTAAGATTATTACAACAAACGAAAGGATATTACAATAGGAGATTGTCCTCTATTTATGAATATTTTCAGTTCTTTTCAGAATAGTATGAAGAATAGGTGTGGACTACCTTCCATTTTCACCTTTAGGAAACATACTTATTAATATGCCCATATTGAATCACGTGGCTATGGAATGTTAAGAAGTATGTAACCTGAAGATGGGATCCCAGCTGGACATGAACGTATTATATTCTATCTTCTTACCACAGGGTTTTAGTACTATGTGAAAACCACACCACATATTTTTAGGATAAATTAAAGTTAATCTGTCAGGTCTCCTTTGCTCCTGCATCTGAGAGCAGCATACAATTGACAAGGAGACACTGAGCTCCATAACATATAGTGTTCTATGATTTGATTTAGTTTTTTCATGTAAAAGCTGTTTAAGCCCTTCCCGATATTCACTGTAATAGTTTGGCAGATGTCTCGTATCTAAATATGGCACCATCTCAAAAGCCGAGCAGTTGCCACAACTGCCGGGTGCCCACTATTTTGTACGGCAAACATCCAGCAGTAATGTCTACAATCAGAGTCCTCTCTGTGGGCATTAACTTATTCTGTGGCCTGTTTCGCTGCAAGAGCTGTCCGATTACTGAAGACTTCCAGGCCTGCCGTAACAATATAGCTATTGAGGCTTGCTTGTAGCAGGCTTCAAACGTTTTCTAGGTATTACAGTTTTATTGCAGTTTATGGTACAAAAATATTATTATTATTATTATTAAATATTAAAATACATAAAATATAAAATAAAATATCAAATCACCCCCTTTACCTAGAATGCATAGAAAAACAAAAAAAATAAACAACATATTATTATTATTATTAAATATTAAAATACATAAAATATAAAATAAAATATCAAATCACCCCCTTTACCTAGAATGCATAGAAAAACAAAAAAAAATAAACATCAACATATTAGGTAGGTATCCCTGCAATCAAATATGCCCAAACTATAGCTACAGCTGACAAGAATATGGTGACTTTTCTGCATTTTCAAAGTTTTTATTTTTGTAAAGGTATTAAAAACTATATAAGGCTGAGGCCCCATGTTGTGGAAACGCAGCTGTTTTTGTTGCAGATTTTGCTGAGGTTTTTTGAGCCAAAGTCAAGAGTGGATTGAGCAGAAGGTAGAAATATAAGAGCTTCCTATATATTTCCCATTCCATTTATAGCCACTCCTGGGTTTGGATCAAAAAACCACAGCAAAATATGCAACAAAAAAATCTGTGTTTCCGCAATGTGAGGTCTTAGCCTAAATTTGGTAGCAAAATTGATAATAAAATTGGTAACAAAAATGAAAAATGGCTGCAGGAAGGAAGGAACTCTGCAGCTATTAATAGAAAAAGTATTTTTCCTGCTATTCTCTTCCCCCATGCACTGATGAACAGCTTTTCCTGTACCAGTTTGTATCATAGACTCTCTATTATTCCTAGAGGCATTTAACATAACATGCTATAACATGAAATAAACAGAATCAAATCACAGAGAACTATGGACCCCTGAGCTCAGCATCTCCACCTCTACCTTTTACTACCTTTATATAGGGGAGCATGGGAGGCCAGGTTGACCTGTTCAAAGTACATAATAATCATATGGATACACACATCCATTTCCTTGATTACACTGCTCCCTTTCTATTCTGATATTACACTATACAACATGGAATAAAATCACGCATTTAAAGGTAAGCTATCACAGAATTTTTTTCCAACAGATGACAGTAGTTCAAAAAAATGTATTACAAATGCATGGAAATCAAAAGAACATGAGGTGTGTTTGTACATATTACAAGCATACAGCAACATGTGCCTGCTTATAGGCAACCAATGCAAACTACATGAATGTCAACTTTAAGCAGAACGCAAAGTGCTACAGGATATACAACAGCTGAAATAACAGGACTGCTGCAGCTGTACAACTATGCAGCCATTTCTGCAGTCAGATAGATATAGTGTAGATAGTGTGTTTAAATGATTCATTGGATAAATATCCCTACCAATGTTGGCTGATTTTAGTAACATAGATAATGCTTTTTATTACCTATTATTCAATAAGGGGATGTGCAGCCTGAAAAACACAGAGGCCCAGATTTACTATAATAGCTATTAGACACTGACATAAACATTGCACATCTTAAACTCAAATTAGTGCATCTAGTTTAAGCTAAAATTGATAACTGCTACATTCTGCTACTCTGTGAGTCAGGTAGCTCTTTTAGGCTAAAGCCCCACGTGGCGTCCCGCAGCAAAAAAGCGCTGCGGGAAAAAACACGGCGGAAACGCATTGCAGTTCTTCCAGCAGCGCTTTGGACAGAAAGCTCGCAGAGGTTTCCTCTGCAGACTTTCTGCTTCAATTATACCTATAGGGAAATCGCTGGTGTTTCCGTAGGTACAGTGGGGGAAAAAAAGTACAGGTACATCTCAAAAAATTAGAATTTCTTTGAAACATTTATTTTTTTCAGTAATTAAATTAAAAAGGTGACCTCCTATATTTTCTAGATTCTTTACACACAGAGTGTTCTATTTCAAGTATTTTATTTCTGTAAATGTTGATTATGGATTACAGGTAATGAAAAACAAAATCTAAGAAAATTAGAATATTGTAAAAAAGTTCAGTATTGTAAATTCAGTGTTTCACCTGCCAAGGTTTCCTAAGCCTTTAAATGATCCCTCAGTCTGGTTTAGTAGGACACACAATCATGGAAGACGCTGGTTATGAATTGAATTACTGAATTGAATGAATGTTTCAAAAATATTCTAATTTATTGAGATGCACCTGTATTTAGTCAGCCACCAATTGTGCAAGATCTCCCACTTAAAAAGATGAGAGAGGCCTGTAATTGTCATCATAGGTAGACCTCAACTATGAGAGACAAAATCAGAAAACATATCCAGAAAATCACATTGTCTGATTTTTAAAGAATTAATTTGCAAATTATGGTGGAAAATAAGTATTTGGTCAATAACAAAAGTTCATGTCAATACTTTGTTATATATCCTTTGCTGGCAATTACAAAGGTCAAACGTTTTCTGTAAGTCTTTACAAGGTTGGCACACACTGTTGCTGGTATGTTGGCCCATTCCTCCATGCAGATCTCCTCTAGAGCAGTGATGTTTTGGGGCTGTTGCTGGGCAACACAGACTTTCAACTCCCTCCAAAGGTTTTCTATGGGGTTGAGATCTGGAGACTGGCTAGGCCACTCCAGGACCTTGAAATGCTTCTTACGAAGCCACTCCTTCGTTGCCCTGGTGGTGTGCTTGGGATCATGGTCATGCTGAAAGACCCAGCCATGTTTCATCTTCTATGCCCTTGCTGATGGAAGGTTTGCACTCAAAATCTCACGATACATGGCCCCATTCATTCTTTCATGTACACGGATCAGTCGTCCTGGTCCCTTTGCAGAGAAACAGTTCCAAAGCATGATGTTGCCACCCCCATGCTTCACAGTAGGTATGGTGTTCTTTGGATGCAACTCAGCATTCACTCTCCTCCAAACATGACGAGTTGTGTTTCTACCAAACAGTTCTACTTTGGTTTCATCTGACCATATGACATTCTCCCAATACTCTTCTGGAACATCCAAATGCTCGCTAGCAAACTTCAGACGGGCCCAGATGTACTGGCTTAAGCAGGGGGACACGTCTAGCACTGCAGGATCTGAGTCCTTGGCGGCGTAGTGTGTTACTGACGGTAGCCTTTGTTACGTTAGTCCCAGCTTTCTGCAGGTCATTCACTAGGTCCCCTGTGTGGTTCTGGGATTTCTGCTCACCGTTCTTGTGATCATTTTGACCCCACGGGGTGAGATCTTGCATGGAGCCCCTGATCGAGGGAGATTATCAGTGGTCTTGTATGTCTTCCATTTTCTAATTATTGCTCCCACAGTTGATTTCTTCACACCAAGCTGCTTGCCTATTGCACACTCAGTCTTCCCAGCCTGGTGCAGGTCTACAATTTTGTTTCTGGTGTCCTTCCACAGCTCTTTGGTCTTCACCATAGTGGAGTTTGGAGTGTGACTGTTTGAGGTTGTGGACAGGTGTCTTTTATACTGATAACAATGTCAAACAGGTGCCATTACTACAGGTAATGAGTGGAGGACAGAGGAGCCTCTTAAAGAAGAAGTTATAGGTCTGTGAGAGCCAGAAATCTTGCTTGTTTGTAGGTGACCAAATACTTATTTTCCACCATAATTTGCAAATAAATTCTTAAAAAATCAGACAATGTGATTTTCTAGATATGTTTTCTCATTTTGTCTCTCATAGTTGAGGTCTACCTATGATGTCAATTACAGGCTTCTCTCATCTTTTTAAGTGGGAGAACCTGCACAATTGGTGGCTAAATACTTTTTTCCCCATGTTTTTTACTGCAAAATGGGGATGGGATTCGCCACTTTGCTGTGACTGTAAAACACCGTGTTTTTTTCCGTGGCGTTTCCGCCACGTGGGGTCCCGTCCTTAACACTGCTATGGTTTAAGATAACAGGCTACCAGTGCACAGAATGAGGCAGTATATCAATTAACAGCTTGCTCCTCCCGTCTCCATAAAGTTCTGTGTGTGAGCTGGGTACAGATAGGGGTTCTATGTAAACAAACTGATGAGGAGGAGGCGAGTAGCTTAATAAGTGGAAAAGGAAACGATTTCATTAATAACATATATTGCAAAGTTTCCACTATTTATTTATGAAAAGTTGCTTTAGAATTGAAGGTATCCTAGATGCTCCAAAAATGTACCAAAATTGTGTTGTAAAATTCTGGCTCAAAGTAATTCTATTTAGACTAGACAGTTGATTGTGGATTACAGCTAATGAAAACCCAAATCTAAGAAAATTAGAATATTGTAAAAAAGTTCAGTATTGTAAATTCAGTGTGTCACCTGCCAAGGTTTCCTAAGCCTTTAAATGGTCCTTCAGTCTGGTTCAGTAGGACACACAATCATGGAAGACGCTGATTATGAATTGTATTACTGAAATGAATGAACGTTTCAAAGATAAAATCTAGAATAAATGATGTGGGAATTGTACGCCAGCTATGAGCTGGCATACATTTCCCCCTCCAGGCACACGGCCTGGTAGAGAGTGTGTATTATTTATTAAGAGGCATGTGCCTCGTCACAAATGAGGCACAACCTGCGTCAACTCCAGAGTTATGAACACTGGGATTAGTAATGCCATAAATATGCCCCATTGTTTATAAAATGGACATCATGTGGCAGTTTTTCACTGTGTGAAAAAGGCCTTAGAAGGGTTTGATGCTTTGAAAATATGCAGTGTAACGTGCAATACTCTGGATAACTCACAGTATACAAATTGTTCTTAAATATGATGTCTGTCTATGATGTAATTAGTTGATTTCAGAAAAAAAATTCCCATATAGTATACTGTATAAGAAAGAAATGCCTGGTTGCTGCTGGTGAAAAGGAACCACATCGACCCTTGACAGGATTTGGTCCCCTTCAACCAGCCGCAACCGAGCAGATAACGTTCTGCATTAAACAAGCCGAAAGTGAGACTGCTGCTGGATTATCACATCAACTGTGCATCCTTTGGATCTGGAGTGTGTGTTTTAAACAAAGTAAAATGTAATATATATATGTACTTTTTATGTGCTGAGAAACAAAAAAAAAAAATTCTTCTACCAATCACATTGTAGCTGCTACAAGCTCTTATGATGACAACCCCTTTTTATATTGAAGTGATCTCTTTACTTCACCTGAATTTTTCCATACAAACTAAAGTGGTAGCAGATAACACAATAAAATATATCCATGACATGTGTGTGGCCAACTTTAATGTTTTCTGGTGATGGACTGAAAAGGAAGCCCCCAATGTGTTGAATACTTTTGCTTTATACTACATATATGGCAGATTTAGAGTAGTTTGTGTTTTCCAACTCCTTATAAATATGATGTTGAGAATTACTCATATCATTCCATCTAAAACAGTTAAAGTGTAACTCCCATTTTACTATTATTATTATTATTGTTTCTTTGTTATTGTGTCAGGGAGGGAGGTTGGGTTAAACATTTTTATAATATACTTTATTAACCTATCACTCATCCTTTTAATAGAAAACAGGCTGTAAAATGTCCATTAGCAATCCTCTAACATAGCATTGCCAGGTAGACACTGTCTGTACACATGTACTCAATCCAGTACATAGAGCTGAAGCATTTACTAAAGGGCGGATGGTCACTTCAAATAACTGTATCTTCGGTTTTATACCACGTAGAAAAATGGTTCTGGTATTTCAAGAAAGCAGAGATTGAAGTATCAGATCTAAAAAAAATAATTAGAGATATCACTGGTTAAAAACTCATTCAGGAATGTGATTTCATATGCAGCATGAACTGCTACATATTAAGTTCAAATGCCCGACTGTGTTTTCACTAGTGATATCTCAGGTTCTGTTATAGCTAGTACTCTAGTCTTGGCAGCAGATGAAAATTGAGAATCTCCTTGTAATACCAGAACCATTTTTCTAGGTGGTATAAAACCGAAGATACAGCTATTTGAAGTGACCATCCTTCTTTGGTAAATGCTTCAGTTCTGCATATGTTAGTATGTTTTATAATAAAAAGGAAGTTAGATATACTATATTATCCTATTACAAAAATGGTCACCAAACTTCTACTCTCCCCCCCCCCCCCCAACACAACAGCGAAAGGGTAGGGAGAAAAAGAAAGAAAAAAAGGAGTTACATTTTAAGACCGGGGCCTCACACGGCATAAACGGAGCAGTTTGGCCCATCCACCCATTGAGGGAAGATACACGCAGCGGACACGCTGCAGTTTTGGGAATAGCAGCATGTCAATTATACCTACAGAAACTGTGAAACTCTGCAGAGTTTCTATGAAAAGCGCTGCTGGAAAAACCGCAATGCTTTGCCTCCGTAGTTTTTCCCACAGTGCTTTTTTGCTGCGACCCGCTATGTGGGGCCTTAGCCTTAGAACTTTTTTGCCATCTTCTACTGACTTAGGGCACATTCACAAAATGAGTTTCAGCTGTGAATTTGGTCATTGTGTTGGCCAGACATGACACCTGAAACTGTTCCAGCTAAGGCTGGATTCACACCAGCACTTAAACCCCATTTGGGTTTTCTGTCCCTGAAACCGCTTAAGAAATACGAGAGAAAAGTCCTGCAAGCAATTCTCTCTGCATTTTTCAGGCGGAAACTCAGCAGACCCAATTATAGTGGACCCGAAGAACGGAAAGCCATATGCTAGTGTGAACCTAGCGTAAATCTGCCCCTGAAAAAAATAACACTCTTTCCATTATGAGCCCGCCATATACCCATACAGCATATCTGGCATTTCTGTGTTCAGGAAAAATTTTGCAACAAACTGGTGTTTTTTCTTCTTTAACCCCTTGTAAAAATGAAAAATATGGTGCTAAATAAACAGCTTATTGGAAAATAAGTAATTTTTACGTTCCAATGTTAGTAGAATCTGTGAAACAGCTGTGAGGTCAAGATGCTCACCATACCCCCTGAGAAATTCTATGAAGAGGCACAGTTTCCAAAATGGGGTCACTTTTTGGGGGTTTACATTGTACTGATACTTTAGGGTGCTCTGCAAATGCGACATGGCACCCGAAAACCATTTCAGGAAAATCTGCCCTCCAAAAGCCAAACAGTGCTTTTTCCATTCTGAGCCCCACCATGTACCCATACAGCAGTTTACAACCACATATGAGATATTCCAGTATTCAGGAGAAATTGTGTAACTATCTTTAGGTAGCTTTTTCTCCTTTATACTTTTGTGAAAATGAAAATTTGGGGGATAAATTGACGGGTTATTGGAGAAAAAAAAAAAAAAAAAAAAAGTAGTTTTTCATTTACACATCCCAATGTTAATAAAATGTGTGAAACGGCTGTAGGGTCAAAATGCTCACTATACCCCTTGATAAATTCTGTGAGGGGTGTAGTTTCCAAAATGGGGTCACTTTTGGGGGTTTCCATTGTACTGGTACTTTAGGAGCTCTGCAAATGGCAAATGAGACATGGCACCTGAAAACTATTTCAGCAAAATCTGCATTTCATATGTTCAGTGGCGCTCCTTCCCTCCCATGCGCTGCCGTGCGCCCAAACATCATTTTTCACCCACATGTGTGGTATTTCTGTGCCCAGGAGAAACTGCATAAACTCTGTTATGCATTTTCTCCTTTAACCCCTTCTGTATATGTTAACTTTAGGACTAAATGAATGTACAGGTTGTCCTCGGGTTACGACGGTCTCTACTTATGACGTTTCGTGGTTATGACGCACATTCCCACCGGGCTACCGCACTACAACTCCCGAGCTGCCTCGCGCTGCCTGTGACGTAAGGACGTCAGAGTGACAGGCCTGGCGTTCCCCCAGCTGGGTGCGGGCCCAGTGTATGGAGTGGCGGGGCCGCCCATCCCCAGCAACCAACGACGGAGCGGGACCCATACACAAAAGCCAATGCTCGCCCTGGAGGATCCCGTGCCACAGTCCACGGAGCAGGCAGGCGGCAGCAGCAGAAGAGGGGACGGCACTGCCAGGAGAGAAGAAGCGGCCGGGGACGAAGGGAAGCTACAGTACAGGTATAGTCCGACTTACGTCGAAATTCGGCTTACGACGCCACATGAGAACGGAACAACGTCGTAAGTCGAGGACTACCTGTATTATTGAAAAAAAAAAAAATGAAATGTCTAAATTTCACCTCCATATTGTTTTAATTCCCGTGAAATGCTTAAAGTATTAACCTTCCCAAATGCTGTTTATAATTATTTGAGGTGTGCCTTTATTATCCCCTTCAGAATTGAAGTGGTCCCTAAAAAATTAGTTTGTGAAATTTTCTTGTAAATCTGGAAAATCGTTGTTACACTTGTAAGCCTTCTAATGTCCGAAATAAATTAAAGGATGATGCCAATATAAAGTAGAGATATGGTAAATAATATTTATTATTGTATTTGGGTGGTATGACTGTCTGAAAAGCAGAGCATTTCACATTTTGAAAATTGCTCCCAAAATTTCCTATTTTTTTTAAATAAATACAAAAATATTGATCAGAGTTTACCACTAACATGAAGTAAAATGTGTTATGAAAAAACAATTTCAAAGTCAGTTGTGCAAGTTAAAGTGTCCCAAATTTATTGCCATATTAAGTGACACATCAGTTTTGAAAAATGCAGCCTGCTCCTTAAAGGGAACCTGTCAGGTCAATTTGGGACACTAAACCACCCACAGGTCCTTATAGACCTGGGGTTTAGTGTCCCAAATCGCCCTATTGTAATGCAATCCACCGGTATTAAAAACTTTATAATTACCTAGAGAAGGGTCCGATGAGTCTCATTGGACACATCTCTGTTGGTCCCTGTGCCTGTGCAGTTCTTCAGTGAAGCCGAAGATGGACACCCGAAGGCATGCGCACTGAAGCCGAGGTGTACTCTTCTGGCTTCATTGAAGAACTGCGCAGGCGTGGGTAGTACAGCAGTAGGGTGAGTATAAGGCTTTTTTTTATTTTTAATGCAGCCATGGATTGCGTTATAACAGGATGATTTGGGACACTAAACCGCTGCCCCATAAGTACATGTGGGTAGTTTAGTGTCCCAAATTGCCCTGACAGATTCCCTTTAAGGAACTTTTAGGCTGTGTCCTTAAGGGGATAAAACTGAAATTGGTTGTGGAAAAAGCCATTCCCCGGCCGATATCCCCAAGGGAGACCCTGGTGCAGATGTGAACGTAGCCTTACCTGTAAAAACTGAAGCTGCATTAAATCCATGTGGTTTTTTTTTTTCCCAATGTGGTTTTTAGTATGGTTTTAGTGGCACCCAACAGCACTGCCTAAAACAATTTCTTACAACTGCACACACACTTTAATGAATCCAACAAAGGCAGTATATAAATGGTAAAGGGAATATGTGGATTGGCTCAATTTCACTTCAGAAGGATGAAGATGAGGATATTATTGGTGAAAGGGTGGATCTAGCTTGTGACCAAGTGTGCATCTGTAAAGAAGATTGTGCTGCTTATTTGCACCATTGTGTCCGATTAGCCACTGCCTTTAAATATTGATAGGGAACACAAAAAATATTTACGAATATGAAAAACAAACTCCAAATGAAATGTTTATTAAAGATTGTTACACAAAATACTTTAACATAAGCATACACAGGAAGTTATAAAGGTAAGTTAACGACTCAAATCCTTGAATATTGAGAAACTGTTTTGACCTCTATTTGAGGGCTCATTTTTAACTCTCAGCCAATGGATTCTATTTCTTCACAGCTTCCTCCAAAGTTGAAGAGGACCTGTCACCAAGTAGACAACCAATTTATGCTTGCTATTCCCCTGAATAAGTTGGTATTTTTCTTTTTAAAATCTGTCCACCCATTCAAAAGATATGACCCATGGAAGATATGTACACTAGCTCTGAATCTCCAAGCGGGCGGGAACATTTTTTTCTCATAGAAAAACATAAGGTTCCTGCCCACTTGGAGAATCAGAGCTAGTGTACATATAACTTCCAGGGGTCAACAAGAATACAATGATGTATTTATTTAGCATTTTCCACTTGGTGACAGGTACTCTTAAATCAAGCAAAAGATTAAAAAGAAATTTGTATTTCCAGGTGCAGGATCACCAATATCCCATATTTATTACTGGCTTATAAAGAGGATGCCAAGCAGAATATTTAGAATAGGGGATACAAATGCAATTATGATAAATAACTTGAGCAAAAGGTCAATTCTAGTTTACCCTATTTATTACAAACTTATTATGTTGCCAACTATCATCAAAACCTGCAAAAATTTGTATACCTCAAGTCTGAAGATCTGAATAACAAAACTGTCAAAAAAACCCACAAAAGTAAAAACAATATAATACTAGTAATAATGACCAGCATAGAAATTATCAAGTGGTTTTCACCTCCGGTAGGGCTGCTGAGATCAAGGTAATGTGCAAAGTGTTCTGCGTTGGCACAGTATAGCAAGTTCACAACGATTCAAACATATGATGCAATACTGGATCAGATATATAAACAAGTAAAAGGGCAACTATGAAGACCTGAACAGGAATGCAAATAAAACAAAAAATATATTGCTCTGCCTAATAGATGAGTGGAATGCTCTGCCATGACCAGGAAGTAAATATTTATGAAGCTTTTGGTTACTCTGGTTATTAAAGTGTACCTCCAATAATAAAAAAAAACTTTTCATAAATGAATAGTGCATGTGACTATAATAATCTTTGTAATTTTAAGGAAATCTTTCCCACTTATTAAGCTGCTCTCCACCTCACCTTCACTCAGCCTGTTTGCCTACATACAGTCCATTTCGGTATCCAGCTCACACACTGAACTCCAAGGAGGGGGGGTGGGGAAAGAGAAGAAAGCTGTTGATTTATTGCCTCACTCTGTGCAATGGTAGACTTTCATCCTGACACCCAGCAGTGTTTAAAGAGCTACTTTACAGAATACCAGAGTTTAGTAGCTACATTTATCTGTATATTGTTTCCAGCAGCCTCTTCCTCCTCCCTTAATAGACTAATATGTAGAAAGGAACCTCAGCTTGATAAATGTAATGTAGAAGGAAATATGTTTCCTTCTCCAAGTTTTATTTGTAGTATTCAGTTATGAAAAGTTGTTTTACAATTGGAATTATGCATTAAAACCTTTCACATAGTGTTTGTGGAGCTACATGAAATACTTAACCAACATTCTTCAGTTATGGTCCATCCAAATTGGGAAAACCAACCACTGAACTGTGTAAACAAGGGTTAGAACTGTTCCTTTTGGTGAATAATCATCTGACACATTAACCCATGTCTAATGGGATATAAAATCCACACTGTGAATAAGTTGCTGCAGTTTCAAAGTCTGGATACTCTCATGTTACTTATCTCCAACTTAACATAAAATAGGTAGGTGCGCCCAGACTTATGGAATAATGTCTTTTAAAGATGCTCAACCTACTCCATTCAGTGCATTCATCAACTGGGGATATACCTAGAAAATGGAAGAGAAGACATTTCCATAATTTTCCCAGCACTTCCATAAATCACATGCTAACATGTTAACCTTTATAAATAAAAAGCAGCAGTTCTCATCACCAAAGGAAAATGTGAGAGAGAATTGAACAAAAAAAAAAAAAAAAAAAAAAATGCAGCTGAATACAAATTGCAAAATGGAATGGGGGGGGGGGGGAGAAGATACCTTTATATATTCAAGAGATCTACCCCGTGGGCTGGAATATAACGCTACTTCAGTCAATGACATGTCAGCTAAGACAATCAAATTTGGCAAGACATGTTGATGTCTAATCTCGGTTGTGCGCCACATAGACCTCACTAAAACAGAGTCTGCTATCAAATGATTGGGCAAGGGAAAGGGGACAGGTATCACTGTTTGGTTTTTTTTTTTTTGTTTGTTTTTTTTAATTACAACCTTATCAAATATTCCAACAGTAAGCCTGTTTGAGGTTTTTTTTTTTTTTTTTTTTATATATATATATTTTAAGACCAGAAAAAAAAAAAAAAGCCCTCAAACACACACAAAATAAATTCAATTTTCTCATTGGACTCCTCTCATTGCATGCACAGTTTTCATTTCGGCTTCACAGTGTGTATGTCAGACGCATTCATCACTTGATAAATATTTGGGCTTTAGTCTAGCATTGACAGACTTAATATAGGCATGTTTGGAACACTAAAACACCAGTGTAGAAGAAAATAATAATTACTCACCATTAATTTAATTTTTCTTAGCCCATGACAGCACTGGGGAGTGGGGTGGGGGCAGGGGGGAAATCCCACGCCACAGCTGGACAGAAAACCTAGGGCAAATAAAAAGGCAACATCCACTTCCTCCTTGGAATTAATTTCAAAGAACCGCTGGTCATAAATGTAAATACACAACACTATACTGCCTCATCAAGAGAAAAATAGAATTTCCATAAACAACCACAAGGCAGAATGAGTGAACAAGTGGTGGTTCTGTCATGAGCTAAGGAAAATCCAGTTACCAGCTAGTATCATTTTTTTCCCCCTTCATCCATCAGCACATGTATGGAGGCACGATAAAGAGAACACAATAGGAATCACATGCATAGGGAGGGATCACCGCTTAGAAAGATTTTCTCCAAGGAGAACTAGTAGAAATACAACCCCACCCCCAGAAAGTGCTCCAGAAATTAGACAGTTAAAACCAAAACAGCTTTCAGATTTGTTTAACTGAGGCAATCTCTTCCCACCAACCAATAGACAGAACCTTGGTGAATGAATCCAATCTGCCTGGAGTAACCTCACAGGCTGAAGAATAAGATATGGCAATAGTCATCTTAGCACGGTCACTTTTGGTAGCTGTGTAGCTAAAACAAAACTAGTAACTCATCTCTCCACTTTGAGGAGAGGATTCTATATACCAGAAAAGATAGCATCTGTCATCTGGAGATCCTGACCATCTAAACAGTAATAAAACTGAATTCACTGAGTATGCCTGTTTGTAGCTTCATGGCTCTATGGGCCACATGCTTCATCCTCCACTTTTCCGTAGGACAGGAAAACCACTTAAACAGGAAGGAGGTTTTGCCTTTTTATTCTCCTGTTCAGCTGTGGGGGAGATCCTCTCTTACCATTGCTGTCATAGGACAATTGAAGAAATTTTTTTTATTGACAATGTGTCAAATTGCCCTGGCAGATTCCATTTAAGAACTTAGGCACATGACAGGGCACTGTGCAAAATGATGCACCATGATGCTACGGAGGACAACATGTGCCACCACACATTTTATATTGGAGATTTTCTTTTAATAAAAAAAAAACAAAAAACGCACGAGCTATAGCATGGCCAATGCAGGTGACCTAAGACGAATCATACATCCTATGCTGCTAGAAGACATGTTTTAAGCATGTACAGAGTATGAGCAGTTGAACCATAAACAAAAAAAAACTTAAAAGAGTAATCTTTAAATGTTTTGGTAAATGAATAGTTCTGGTAAATATACAAAAACTTGTCATATTTGTCAGAGGAAAATGATTTTCTCTCCTCTTATTAGCTCCTCTCTTTCCTCCTAAACTACTCGATTCACTGCCAGATCAGTCTCCACTGTGGACAGGCTTCAATTTATAGGTCTATGGGTGTAAGGCTTCGGTCACACTAGCATTGTGTGACCATTCGGGGACTCCGTCCCCCATTCTGCTTATAATATGCGGAGAGAAACCCCAGCGGACCCCATTATGGTCTATGTGGTCCGAGGGTAACTGCTTTTTAGGATCCCCAAGCGGACCCGAAGAATGGAAAAAAACGCTAGTGTGAACCTAGCATGAGGAATGAGCAAAAAGCAGGAAAACACAATTGTCCTGGAAGAGATAACCAGAAATTTTCTATGTCACCAGAGCTTTCTTAGCATCCATATTGCTCATTGCTGCTAAAACAGGAAAATTTGCTATAAAGCAGTCTTCACACGGGTGTACTCGGTCCAAAGATACACACAGAATGATGGCTGCATTTTCTGGATTGAACACGGACCTGGGACCTGGACTCCCGGCATCATTGTCATCTATGATACTAGAATTCCCTGTCTACTGTCTTACAAAGTTACTTATATTCACTTGAAATATTCATTTACAAAAAAAAATAAAAATAAAAACAAACAAACGCTTATTCTTTAACAAAGCCTAAAAATAACTACATCTAACAAAACAACTGATTAAATTAGAACACTTACAGCTCATTAAAAGGGCTTTCTGGCCCCAAATGGAGTTTTCACACTGATGACCTAGCCACAGGTTATCAGTGTGAAAATTCAATTTGGGGCCAGAAAGCCCCTTTAAGAAATGCTGTGACTAACCAGTATTTCCTGTTATGCCTGCACATCTACTAGTTCTGGAGGCATTGGACATTTAGGATGTTTGCTTTCAAAATGTTGCTTGAAAGTTTTGGGGTCTGGCATCTGGGTCTGGAGAAAAAAACAAAAACAAAAAAAACAACATTTGCAAGTCAAACATTCATGTAATTTGTTAGATCTAATCTTGTGTGCATTGCATAACCAAGAAAAGACATGTAACACTAACTGGGTGGCATATGCCATATTTACTGATCAGTGAGTGTCTGACCTTTGAGAAACCCACCAATAAGTAGAATGAACAGGCTACAGTACTATTACAGTAACATGGTCCACCCCTTCATATCTTCTTTGTGCAAGAACATTCCAGACAAACTGAGGCTTAAACATCTGATGGGACGAGGTTTTAGTTTATGAACATTTTAGCTGACTTATCTCATATGTATAGACAGCTTTAGATTGGTGGGTATAAAATTTTAAACTTAGTATAAAAATGTTGTTGGTACAAGGTACATTTGTGGCATTTGACCAACTCAGAGTTACACCTTAGACCCTGGGTATCTGCAGCTACGGCATGCTATTAATGCCCAGTTCCCAGAGTCGAGCCAATACAGGTCATCCTATAAATGCAGGGTCCTAATGATTCAGCATATAGCATTACCTAACACTGTCTAAAATCAATGTATGTGTTGAATATGGTATCTTCCCTACCATGGGTATTGTTAACTGTACTACATTGCTTCACTTCCAGAGGTTTAAATTCCTGTACAGAGATGTCCTATGCAATTTGTCCCAATTTAATACATTTAGTTTTTATTGTTCCTAATTGTTTTACTATGTTTAGAATTTTTGTAATGTTTTATTGCATACACTTGTCAGAAAAATAACTTTGAAGTCTTATGCAGTAGTGCACCAGAGGTGGGATTCCTGGAACACTGCTTTTACCACTCAGACCCCTACCATTATATGCCTGTCACCCCATGAAGTGAAAGTTGATTCTTCCACTGCTATGACATCACCCATTCTACTTGAGCGGCAAGAACAGTGCTCCCAGGGCTGACAACCCGAACTCCAGTGTTCTAACCGTCTCATTTACATAAAACTTCAAAGTTGTTTTTGTCCACATCTACAAAAATGACATACATAATACAGGTATGTTGTTTATATTTTGTTACATATGTACTTTCGTACGAATTTAATCATTGGCTTTTTTCATGAATTAGAAAAACTTTGCAGCTTTTGTCTGGCCATGGCGATCAACTCTTTATGAAGGCGTCGGGCTGTGGAGAAATACAGCCCTGCAACCAACACCATTCTTTCTGTTTTGGAGGCAACTTTGGGTTTGGACCATAAAAGGAAACAGCAATAAAAGTTTAATTTCTTAGCAGCAAGACTGCATTTTGACACAAGAAATATATTCACTATGTCACTAACCAGCCCTACAGCAGAATGCAAGTAAGACGAGGTTCACATCCGCGCTGGACCCTCCGTTATATGCATCCATCGGAGGATCCGGTGGCCAAAACAGCAGTTACCCACGGAACCCATACACTATAATAGGGTCCACCAGGTGTTGGTCGTTTTTATACTGAAACCGGAAGAGAGAAACGTCCTCCATGCAGACTTTTCTCTCCGCCGATTTCTAGCGGTGTCTTCGATGGAGACGTCGGCACAAATGTGGCCTTAGTGGTTTGGTGGTGGTAGGCTTCCTTTAACCCTTTCCCTACCCACCACGTATCCTATACGTCCTCCCAGTGTGGCACTTCTGTAGCCAAACACGTATCTAATACGTCCTTACTTCTAATGACGATCTCAGGATCCATTAGGTGTATTAAGAAGATCTTTTTAAAGATGAGATTCTCAGCAATATCTTCATAATAGCCCTTACAGTTTAGGAGCGATTCACTGTTGAAATCGCAATTCGGCATTGACATCACATTGCAGATCTCAATTCCCAGCAATGTTTTTAACAGCTATTTGCTCCGAATTTGTAAGGGATATCATGAGATTCTCATCTTTCATCTTTAAAATGAATCCAAGATCTTCTTAATACTCCTAACGGATCCTGAGATATGGGGCTCCAAATGTCCTGCCCCCTCCTGTCTCAGGAAGCATCTTAAGAGCTGCAGTAGGAGGAGGAGGGGGGAGGAGCTGCCCTGCAGACTGCACAGAGATGAGAAATCATCATCATCATCTCTGCATAACCTGTATGTGACCCCAGGAGGGGATAACAGGGACGTTTGTCCATGTTATCCCCTCTCCTATCAATCAGAGAGCATACTATACTTTTGCTCTCTGACTGTCACATAGAGGGATAATTTAATACCCCTCTGAGCCTTACTAGAGGGGTATTCTTATGTAATATCCCTCTGAACATAACCAGGAAGTTTATTGGCGCTGTGAACCAGATGTTTACCATTGTACAGGTCACAGCGCTAAAAGAGTCGCACCAAAGACTTACACAACACATGCACAAAGTCATCAATAAAGTTTACATTTCACCCAACCCCTGTCCTGTCCATACCTGATCTTTATAGAGTAAAATACGTCTCTAGCGATATCAGTTACACGCTAATATAATAGCAATAACAATTATCACTAGAGATGAACATATAGATCGCTACAATTTTTATAGGGGAATAGAAAATTATATTTTTATGGAAACTATTTAATTTGCATGCACAAAATCGGTTGGCACATTTCTGCAATTTTGGCGTTTAACACCCACACTTGAATTCCTCACAAATTTCAGTTTTTTGGAAAGTACATTTTGTTTGCAGAAAGGGACTGCTTGAGCATACACTTTAGAGAAAAATTTGAATTTTTGTGCAAGTTTTGCTTACAAATCTCTGTTTGCTGCAAAGTGGCATAAAGGTGGTTGTATATATGTATAACAAAGTTACATGAAGGTGGATGTGGCTATTGATAACCGATTGAGACACATGTAATCTTCAGGTTGTCTACTTTCAAAAAATATATAGGGTTTAGGGGTTCACTTGCTTTCCACGGTGTGTAAGCCCTACATTTTATAGGATGATACTTTTTTTACATTTCCAAGATTTTTTCCCATTCCAGTTCTAGTGATTTTCTAAAGATATGTGCAGGCAGTTGTGGCCTTAGTGATATGAACTCTGCACATCGTGATCTCTTATTTTTAGGAGGTTTGGTGCATATAACTTTTTGTTTGGTTTCCACTTTTAGCAACTAATATACATTTATTTGCATTCTTTTTTATAAAACATTCATTTTAAATCAAAATTTCATGAAGGTGCTTGTTTGCATATACAGTCCCTGACAGAAGTTCTGTCGCTTATCCATGTTGTGGAATCAAAAGCTTATAACCTGACTTTCAATTCATCCATTGGTTTTAGAAATGACTCATATGAAAGCTGAAACCCTCCCAAATGATTTTTTGGTTAAGAAAATAAATTGGCTTCACTGCTGAAATACTCATCATTTAATGAGCACAGAAAGGTCAGATTTTGGCAAGACAAAAATGTTGTCGCCTTGTCATATAATGAACCCAGTCCTAGTTTAAAGCCTCACCTGTGCTCACTAATTGATCGGTTAATTAGTGGGTGTGTATAAAAAGAACTCCAGCACCCCAGACCTTCACTTGAACTGCAACTTCACCTCTGACAACATGCCAAAAATCAACCCTGCGACCAAAGCCTCGATTATAAGAGGCTGAAGACCAGATCCACTGCAGAGGTGGCTGGCACCTTTAATGTGTCTCTGCGTCAAGTACAAAGAATTAAAAAAAGATTTGAACAGACTGGAGATGTTTTTGACAAGCCCAGGTCCGGCAGACCCCGAAAGACAACTGCTCAGGAGTAACGTTTGTTGGTTAGAAAATCAAAAGCCAGCCCCTCTTCCACTGCAGCAGAGCTCCAACAGGCCTGGTCACCTCAAGTCCCTGTGTCAACTAGAACAGTTTGTAGGATTCAGTCTCGAAATGGCCTCCATGGTCGAATCAGTGCCCAGAAGCCAGCACTAAACAAAAGGCAATTAAAAAAACGTGTGGCATTTGCCAAGGCCCACAGCCTGCTAAATGGATGGACGCTGGAAGTGGCAGAAGGTGGATTTCTCAGATGAATCTTCAGTTGAATTACACCACAGCCGCTGCAAATACTGCAGGAGACCTACTGGAGCCCGTATGGATCCAAGATACACCCAGAAAACAGTAAAGTTTGGTGGTGGAAAGAGCATGGTCTGGGGTTACATTCAGTATGGGGGTGTGCGAAACATTTGCAAGGTGGAAGGCAATATCAATAGCCTAAAATATCAAGAAGTATTAGCTTCCTCTTACATTTCCAATCATAAAAGGGGTTAAATTTTGCAGCAGGATGGTGCTCCATCTCATACATCCATCTCTACATTAAAGTTCCTCAAGGCAAAGAAGATCAAGGTGCTCCAGGACTGGCCAGCCCAGTCACCAGACATGAACATCATTGAGCATGTTTGGGGTAGGATGAAAGAGGAAGCTTGGCAGACAAAACCAAAGAATCTTGATGAACTCTGGGAGGCATGTAAGACTGCATTCTTTGCAATTCCTGATGACTTCATCAATAAATTGTATGAATCATTGTTGAAATGCATGGATGCAGTCCTTCAAGCTCATGGAAGTCACACAAAATATTAAATATGGCTCTAATAGCACAACTTCATTCACCAATGTTATGAAACATATCTTTGTTTTTGAACAGAATTATTGGTTTGATTTTCACATTACTTTATGTGTACGATTTTGTCTTGCCAAAATCTGACCTGTGTTCATTAAATGATGAATATTTCAGCAGTGAAGCCAATTTATTTTCTTAACCAAAAAATCATTTGGGAGGGTTTCAGCTTTCATACGAGTCATTTCTAAAACCAATGGATGAATTTAAAGTCAGGTTATAAGCTTTTGATTCCACAACATGGATAAGCGACAGAACTTCTGTCAGGGACTGTAGTACCAAGTGGCATTCTGACAATGCTGCAGGTGTCTAATTTAAGAAAATACATAGGTATGGGGGGGGGAGGGGTTGTATGATTTTTTAATGTTGCAATTTAGGTTTGATTTGTCCAACTCAAAACTGTGAAAATTGCTGTGGCTACCCCTGGCAGTGAAAGGGTTAAGCCACCTGGCCATTTACAATCACTGGAGTGAAATGGGAAAAGTACTTCTAATCACAAAGGAGGGCCCCCTTACCCGACACACAGGACACGTGAAGACAAGGGCTGCTTTAGCTGCGGCTTTCTGGTCACTTCCATGTTTCTTCTTCTCTGCCTGCTTCTTGGCATTCTTCTGTTGAGCCTGGATCTTTTGCTGCCCACGAGCCATTACACCAGGTCTGATTAAAAAAAAAGGTGTTTTTTTTTTTTTTAATACACAGCACTTTATAATATTATGACAGAGGATGATATCAGTTCTGCCCTGAAGGTATATGGTAGAACTTAAACGGGGTTTTCTGATATCCTCAACAATTTAAAGACAAGGAATGTCCTGCACTGAGGACATCTCTGACTATCCCACATGACCGCTCAGGCCAGTGGCTGGCTGAGCAACCGCATTTTACTTTCAAGAGGGGCCTGACAGTAAAGACCAGTGGTGTACTGGGTGCAACAGAACATACACTGAGAGGAGTCATTGAGGTCATCATAAAGCATTATGGGCTTTTAAAAGAAGAATGCCCATTTTTGCCATGAGATGCATTTTTATTAGGTGCGCTTTGCGCAGAGTAATACAAGAATGGCCACCTACCCACTTAGACTTGATGGCAGATTATGGCACCCTGGCAGTGTACAAGCAGTAGTTTTCCTATATAGTTTTTGTGAATACTTCCATTCCCGCAAGTCGTGGTCTGAGGCTAGGGACAGACCACTGGGTGCTGTAATGCCCCTGCAGCTTCCATGCTGTGTCTGCAGCTCTCTCTTATACACAACTATTGCACATTACATGTATTATCATCATTAAGCAGGTCTTCAGTATGGCACCAAACCAGAACAATTATGGTTCTCAGCACTGGCTCCCCGAAGTCAGTAACTGCCTCTCCACAACCTAACACCGACTACAGCCGCTGCCAACCCTCCTCCTCTGGTCTGCCGAGCTATGCTGGCAGCTCCGCTAAAATGCTCTGCTGCACCGAGCGCCACTCTCCCTCAGCCCACCATGAGTGTCTCTTCCAGCCCCACATACCTCTCTTTCTCGTTTACACACCACCGAACTCCCTCAGCGCCTCCCCTGTCACGACAGACCAGTCACGCGGTGTCGCGACACATAGGCGGAGCTCACATCCGCCTTTTTCCGGCTGCGTCCAGTTTCAGCAACACGCCACTTCCTACACAAAGACTGCCTGTGCTGTCGCCAGGCAACGACGCCAGAGCACGCAGAACACGTGACTTAAATCTGCTGAAAGTCCTTCACTAAGCAGCTCTATAGTCTATTTCATACTTCCTGGGTCTGTGGCCATACCTAACCACCTCCACCTCTACCTCTGTGGTGAGTTCACACAGAGTTTTTTGCAGGCGGATTTTGGGGTGGAATCTACTTCAAAAACGCTTTCCAACTCTTCCATTCATTTCAGTGGGAATCGAGAGCAGATTCTTGACCTATCTTCAGATAGATTCTGGCCTGCAAACCCCATTGAAATGAATGAGGCAGAAAAAACAACCATAGCATTTTTTTTTTGGGGAGCGTTTTTTCTGCCTCACATTCATTTCATTGGGGTCAAAAAACCTGCAACGTGTTTCCACAATGTGGGGCCTTAGCCGAAGATAGATCATGACACTTCTTTTTTTTTCCTGTAGCTGAACAAATCAAAGGAAAAAATCTTCCTGGCTACCATTAAAGTGAATGGGAGATTTGGAAGGCATTTTTTGAGGCGGATTTCTCCTGTGTGAACTCCTACTCCTAAGTGTGAACTTACTCCCAACTTTAAAAGAACTGAAAGTGGGACGACATAACAATGTGGTGAATTCAGGTTTCAGAAGCCCCATCCATAACCCTTTCTGTCCCTCCCCAATACAATGCCACTTTAGTGGCCGTGGCACTGTATCATTCCCACTTGTAGACCCTATAGCAGGGGTCGGCAACCCTCGGCGGCACGCGAGGCTTATTTCCCTGGCACGGGCAGCGGAGTCCTCACCCAGCAGTTTCGATCGGACCAAACATGGCCGAAACGAAACTGCTATTATTATACTGTGGGGTCTCTTCAGACCCCCGAGTATAATAAGCGGAGTTCCCAGGGAGGTGATCAAACATAAAAAACAATGTTAACTCACCTTCCGTGGATCCGCAGCCGCTCTGTGCTCTTCGGGCGCTTCTGCCTGACGGAAGAGACTGCTGACAGGGCCTCAGTGGTCACGTCCAACGTCATTACGCATAAAAACGCTACGTGAACCCTGAGACCCAATCAGCGGTCGCTGACGTCAGGGAGAAGCGCCCGAAGAGAACACAGCGGCTGCGGATCCAGGGAAGGTAAGTTAACATTGTTTTTTATGTTTGTCACCTCTCTTGGCCCTCCGCTTATTATACTCTGGGTTCTGAAGAGATGACCCCACAGGATAATAATAGCTAGTGAGTGGTGACAATTGGAATATTATAAAAGTTAGAATATGATACCGTGTGCAAGGGCCACTATGGAGGATAATACTGTGTGCTGGGGCCACTATGGGACATAATACCGTGTGCAGGGGCCACTATAGAGCATAATACCGTGTGCAGGGGCCACTATGGGGAATAATACTGTGTGCAGGGGCCACTATGGAGGATAATACTGTGTGCAGGGGCCACTATGGAGGATAATACTGTGTACAGGGGCCACTATGGAGGATAATACTGTGTGCAGGGGCCGCTATGGAGGATAATACTGTGTGCAGGGGCCGCTATGGAGGATAATACTGTGTGCAGGGGCCACTATGGGACATAATACCGTGTGCAGGGGCCGCTATGGGGCATAATACCGTGTGCAGGGGCCACTATGGGACATAATGCCGTGTTCAGGGCCGTTATAGGACATAATACCGTGTGCAGGGGCCGCTATGGGGCATAATACCGCGTACAGGGGCCGTTATAGGACATAATACCGTGTGCAGGGGACGCTATGGGGCATAATACCGTGTGCAGGGGCCACTATGAGACATAATATCGTGTGCAGGGGCCGCTATGTGACGTAATACTGTGTGCAGGGGCTGCTATTTGACATAATACTGTGTGCAGGGGTCGTCAGACTTACAATTATTGACCGGCACTACGAGTACCTCAACTTTGATTTTTTAATCGAATTCGGCACGCCGAACAAAAAAGGTTGCCTACCCCTGTCCTATAGTATAATGCCCTCCTTATGGTAGTCTCCACAGTACACTGTACCCCTCAATGTGGTCCCCACAGGATAATGTCAGCCTTAATATAGCCCTCCATGGTATAATACTCCCCTTAACCCCTTCCAACCAAAGTCAGTTTTTGATTTCCTGACAGAGCTCGATTTTTCAAATCTGACATGTGTCACTTTATGCATTAATAACTTTGGAACACTTTAACTCACCAAAGTGATATTGATGTTTTTTTTTTTTTTGTGACACATTGTACTTCGTCCTAGTGGTAAATTTTGGTTGTTATGTTTTGTGTTTAATTATGAAAAAAATAGGAAATTTGGTGGAAATTTTGAACAATATGCATTTTCAAAAGTTTGAAATGATGTGCGTTGCATGCCGATAGTCATACCACCAAAATTAGATCACAAATCTAATGTTCCATATCTCTGCTTTATGTTGGAATCAAACTTTAATCACCCTTTACCGTATTTTTCGGACTATAAGACGCACTTTTTTTTGGGGGTGCGTCTTATAGTCCGAATGTGGGTTTTTTGGCGGGGGGGAGGAGAAGCGGGGGTCGCAGCATCGCCCCACTCCTGCTGCCGCCGGCTTCCTGCAGCGGGAGGAGTAGGGCGATGCTGCGGGCCCTGGGCTTGGAGCAGAGGGTGTCCCGGCGATGCAAATCCATCCCGGCATCCACCGTGCTATTACGGAAGATGCCGGGTCTGTAAAGATAATGGCGGCCACTCTGCTGCAGAGCAGTCGCCATAGCTACCAGGTCTCCTCTGTAACATACAGCGAAGGCCCGGGACTAATGCCCATGATCAGAATCCTTTCTGATCGCGGGCATTACTACATGTAAGCCCACTCCCTGAAAGTATTAAAACTTCTACCGGGCCCGGTTGTATCTTTTTCTTTGCAGGCCGGCTCCAGCGCAGCGAGATCGCAGGAGCCAACCTGTTCTTGTGACAGCCGGGAGCCTAAGGAAGGCTCCCAGGCCTGTCATAGGAATATTACTATTGCGGCTTGTCTATGACCAGCCGGAATAGTAATGCACAAAATCTCCCATAAACTGCAATACAGTTGTATTGCAGTCTATGGCACTTGCAATCAAATGATTGAAGGTTCAAGCCCCCTACAGGAGCTAATAAAATAGTAAAAAAAAAAGTTTAAAAAAAAAAAAAATATAAAAAAATAAAAGTTCTAAATCACCCCCTTTCCCTAGAATACATATAAGGCTGAGGCCCCATGTTGCGGAAACGCAGCTTTTTTTGTTGCAGATTTTGTTGCGGTTTCTTAAGCTAAAGCCAGGAGCGGATTGAGCAGAAAGTAGAAGTATAAGAACTTCCTATATATTTCCCATTCCTCTTGTAGCCATTCTTGGATTTGGCTCAAAAAACCGCAACAAAATCTGCAATAAAAAAAGCTGTGTTTCCGCAACAAGGGGCCTCAGCCTAAAAGCAGAAAATTACTGTGAAACACATACAAATTAGGTATCGCTGTGTCTGAAAATGCACGGCCTACAAACTTATAAAAATATTTTTCCCGTAGGGTGAACGTCGTAGCGGTAAAAAAAACATAAGTGCCGAACTGCTGTTTTTTTTGCTGTTTCGCCTCTGATTTGAATAAAAAGTGATCAAAGCAATAGACATTTCATAAAATGGTATAATTAAAAAGTACACCTGGCCCGCAAAAAATGATGCCCTATGCCTCCCTGTACAGTTGCAGGGACACCTGCCAATGTAACCTTGCAGCTGTTGCAAAACTACAACTCCCATGTGTTATTAAATATTTTACCTTTTTTTTTTTTTTGCTTAAAAATTTTTTCCCCTATTTTCCTCCTCTAAAACCTAGGTGTGTCTTATGGTCACGTGCGTCTTATAGTCCAAAAAATACGGTCATTTTTTCCAGACATTATAAGTAGAGATGAGCGAATCGATTCTACAGAAGTGGAATTCGATCCTAATTTCAGGAAATCTTCGATTCACCACGATTCCGGATTTCCTGATGCTTCGCGGTAACAAATATTTATTAACGACCTTTGTGACATCAAACGGTCACAAGATGTTCTCTAGTGATGTGATTGGGTAGGCGTGTCTTTGCTTGTTAGCAGATCCTTCCACATGAGTAAAACTTGTCTCTCTCCAGCACGAACATGACCGTGGCATCCAAGGGCTTCCACAATTTTGCCGCCCACCCCGGCTCTCTGAAGACCGGAAATAGCTGTTTATTTGCCACGAAGTAAGTCGGATCGAAGCAAATTTTTTGGCAACTTCGAATAGAACTGCCGAATCGAACTTTTGAGAAATTCGCTCATCTCTAATTATAAGGCTTACAAGTCAAACAACAATATTCAAAATTTTCAAGAACATTTCCAAAACCCATTTTTCAAGGGACTAATCCAGTTATGAAGGGGTTTTGAAAGCCCCCTGTATTAGAAACCCCCATAAATCACCCCATTTTCAAAACTGCACTCCTTAAATGAGCCAAAACAGCATATATGAAGTATTTCAATCCTTTAAGCATTTAACAGGAACTAAGACAAAATGGAGGTAAAATTTACACGTTTCATTTTCCTTTACTAATATGTTCATTTAGCGCTAGTATTTACACATTCACAAGGTGTTAACCCTTTCCCTGCCAGCCACGTATGGAAACACCAAAATCGTAGAAATGCGGCAACCAATTTTGTGCATGCAAATTAAATGGGAGTTTACATAAAAATATAATATTCTATTCCCCTATAAAAATTGTAGCAACTTATACGTTCATCTCTAGTGATAATCGTTATTGCTATTATTTTAGCGTGTAACGGATATCGCTAGAGGCGTATTTTACTCTATAAAGATCAGGTATGGACAGGACAGAGATTGGGTGAAATGTAAACTTTATTGATGACTTTGTGCATGTGTTATGTAAGTGTTTTGTGCAACTCTTTTGGCGCTGCGACCTGGACAATAGTAAACATCTGGGTCACAGCGGCAATAAACTTCCTGGTTTTGTTCAGATGGGTATTATATAAGAATATTCCTCTAGTAAGACTCAGAGGGGTATTACATTAGCCCTCTATGTGACAATCAGAGAGCAAAAGTATAGTACGTTGTCTGATTGATAGGAGAGGGGACAACATGGACAGAAGTCCCTGCTATCCCCCCCTGGGGTCACATACAGGTTATGCACAGATGATGATGATGATTTCTCATCTCTGTGCAGTCTGCAGGACTGCTCCTCACCCCTCCTCCTCCTTCCGCAGCTCTTAAGATGCTTCGTGAGACAGGAAGGGTGAGGACATTTTGGAGCCCCATATCTCAGGATCCGTTAGGAGTATTAAGAAGATCTTGGATTCATTTTAAACATGAAATAGCCCTTACAAATTCGGAGCGAATCGCTGTTAAAAATGCTGCCGGGAATTGAGATCTCCAGTGGGATCTCAATGCTGTATAGCATTCTCAACAGTGAATCGCTCCGGAACTGTAAGGGCGATTATGAAGATCTTCTTAATAGTCCTAACAGATCCTGAGATATCGGCATTAGAAGTAAGGACGTATTAGATATGTGCTCGGCTACAGAAGTGCCACCCTGGGAGGACGTATAAATTCGTGGCTGGCAGGGAAAGGGTTAATGTTGCAATTTAGGTTTGATTTGTCCACCGGCTACCGGAGGTGCAAAATTTCCAGAGACCCCTGCAGTGAAAGGGTTAAAGGAGAAAATGCATCCTACAATTTGTTATGCAATTTCTCCTGACTACCATAGTACCCCACATGTGAATGTAAACTGATATATGGGCACACAGGTTTTTCACTGAATTTATTACCATAGGAACATGAAAATGAAAAATTAATTTTTTTCCGATCAAATGTCGCTTTAGCCCCAAATTTTTCATCTTCAGAAAGGGTTAAAGGAGAATAACCAACTTTTTTTCTCCTGAACATGACAATACCCCATATGTGCTGGTACACTGATGTACGGGCACATGGCAGCACTTGAAACGGAAGGAACACTAACTGGCTTTTGAAGGACAGATTTTGCTGGAATAGTTTTCAGGCACCATGTCCTTTTGCAGAGCCCCTGAGGTGCCAAAACAGTGGAAATCCCCAAAAAGTGACCCCATTTTGGAAACTACACCCCTCATAGAATTTATTGATTGAAGAATTTTGACCTCACAGCTGTTTCACCAAATTTACTACCAATGGGATGTGAAAATTAAAAATGACATTTTTTCCAATAAAATGTTGTATTACACCCAAATTTCTCATTTTCACAAAAGGTTAAAGGGGAAAAAGCAACCCACAGTTTGTTAAACAATTTCTTCTGAACACGACAATACCCCATATGTGATCATAAACTGCTGTATGGGTACATGGCAGAGCTTGGAACAGAAAGAGTGCTATTTGGTTTTAAAGGGCAAGTTTTGCTGAAATAGTATTTGGATGCCATGTCTCATTTGCAGAGCCACTAAAGTACCAGTACAATGGAAACCCCAAAACTTGGCCCCATTTTGTAAACTACACCCCTCAAGGAATTTATCAAGGGCTATACTAAGTATTTAGATCCAACAGCTGTTTCATAAATTTATTAACGTTGGGCACTGAAAATGAAACATTATATTTTTTGCAATAAAATGTTGATTTAGCCACAAATTTTTCATTTCTACAAGTGGTTAAAGGAGAAAATGTATCCCACAGTTACGCAATTTTTCCTGACTACGGAAATACCCCACATATGGAAGAAAACTGCTGTATTGGCACACGGCAGGGCACAGAAGGCAGGGAGTGCCATTAGGCTTTTGGAGGGCAGAATCATTTTCAGGTGCCATGACACATTTGCCCCTAAGGTGCTAATGCAGTGGAGAGTACCAAGAAGTGACTTCATTTTGGAAACTGCACCCCTCAAAGGGTAATAGTGATCATTTTGACCCGAAAGATGCTTTCCAAAAAGAAATACGCAGCAGATGGTGCAAAATGAAAATTGACATTTTGACAGAGCCTATGTTGTTCCCCATACCCTATTAACCTCTTCTCATCTCCTATCCCCCTGCCTCCCTCCCCCCCATCCAGGTACTTCCCTGATTATTTTATTGTATAAATTGCTTTATCTATGTCAACATGAAAAGTTATATCTTTGTTCGGCTCTGCTGTGATAGAGCTCATGTTATCTCCTCTGATTTGCTCCATTTGTCATTTCTCAACCCCAATCCCCTATCCCCTCCCCCTACCTCCTTCCCCACCCATGTGTTTCCAGCCCCAAAATGTTGTTTGAAATGTTTTTATGTTTAAATGTAAAAATTTCAATAAAATCCTTAATGTCGAAAATTGACATTTTCCCAGGTAGTCCATTTCAGTGGCCAGTGGGTCATGCCCATATCACGGCACTGTGAAATGTCAGCTCTCCAATTATTATGCTCTGTCTCCTGATTTTGGAAAGCTAAATAAATAATGCAACACATGGGGGTTAAAAATACTCACTGTACCGCTGGATAAATTCCTTGAGAGGTGTAGTTTCCAAAATGGGGTCACATGTCAGGGGATTCCACTTTACTGGCATTTCAGGAACTCTGCAAAAGTGGCATGGCATCTAAAAACCAAATAGTGCTGCTGCTTATCTGCACCCTGCTGTGTGCCCAGACAGCAGTTTGTACCCACATATGTTAGTTAAGTGAGTTGTCCTTGGTACAACAATGTCAAATATAGGGCATACACTGCTGTTGAGGCACATAGCAGGGCACAAAAGGGAAGAAGTACGGTTTGGCTTTCAGAGCACAGATTTAGATGGTTTGGTTTTTGGATGCCATGTCATATTTGCAGAGTCCCTGAGGTGGCAGTAAATTGGAATCCACCAGAAAGTGACCCCATTTTGAAAACTGCACCCCTCAAAGAATTTATCAAGTGCTGTAGTGAGCATTTGCAGCCCAGCAATGTAAGCTGTGCGGTGTACATTGTGTAAACCAGATCCCATGCCATTTTCCTACTAGCTCCTATGACGGCGGGGGGGGCATCTGGGGATCAGAACTGGTGTATTCTCCCTCGTAAGCTCTAAATCTGGGGTGTACCCTGATATACGCTTGCACAACGTATTCATTTCCTTCTTGCCGAAGCGAGTTTTGTTCTAATGATTTGGCGATTTTTGATGTTTTGTCTTCACATTGTACAAGCTATATTTTTTTTATTTTCTGGTGATGTGGCCATATGAGGCCTTGTTTTTTTGCGGTAGAAGATGTACTTTTCAATGCCACCATTTTGGGGTGCCTATAACTATTATTTTCACCACATTCTGAAAGGCATAACATTTTTATTTATCTGTTGACAGAGTTGGTTGAGGGCTTATTCTTTGCGGGACGACCTATGCTTTTTATTGGTACCATTTTGGTTTACATCTGACCTTTTGATCATTTTTTATTGAATATTTTGTGAGGTAAGATGGAGAATAATCATTATTTCCTGTGGTTTTCTACGTTTTTTATGTTGTTCAGCATTTGGGTTAAGGAGGACCTTTCATGTCCTCAGGCACATGCGGTTTTACATACCGCTAGAAAGCTGGCAGCGCGCTGAATTCAGCACACTGCCTACTTTCCCAATATGTGCCCCGGGGCTGAAGATATCAGTCTATGAACGAGAACTGTCAGGGAGGGCGTTCCTCACAGCGCAGCTAGACTGTCAGGAACGCCTTTCTGACAGTAAACCGTGAAACTTACACCGCCGATATCTCCAGCCTGGGGCACATACCGGGAAAGCCGGCAGTGCGCTGAATTCAGCGAGCTGTTGGCTTTCTAGCGGTATGTAAAACCGCATGTGCCTGAGGACATGAAATGTCCTCTTTAAATAATGTTTTAGTTTTATTGTCCGGGTTTTTACCAGACGTGGTGATACCAAATATGTAATTTTTTTTTTTATTTTTATTTAAATCATAAAACATTTTATATAGGAAAATGAGATTTTTGGGGCTTTATTAATTTGTAAATTTTTTTTTTTTACTTTTTTTTTTTGTCCCAACAGAGGATTGAAACAGTGATCTTCTGATCACTGGTTCTATAGGTATACACTGTAATTAGGAGGAAGATGCATAGGCTCACAGCCTCCATTCAGGGCAGGATCAACCAGGTATTTTGAGGCGCAGAGTGGGGCAGACTCGGGGTCACTGATCAGACCCCAGGCCACCGGCGAAGGGAGGGGCGATTGGGGACCCAATATATAATAAAACCCCTGAGATGCCGCGGTCACGTGTGGCGTGGACTTCTGACAGAAGAAAACATGGGAGCAGCAGGACTGGACCACGCTGGGATACACCAGAGCAATGGGAACAGGCGAGTATGTTTTTTTTTTTTTTTTACTTTTCCCAGCCTAAAATAAAAAAAAATTATCCTGGACAACCCCTTTTAAAATGAGTCTGTGAGCAGGAAAATCTGTAAAATGAAAGTAACTAACGACAGCCCTGCAAAACTACTGTACTTCTATAATTTCCAAAGATGCCTTTAGGGGGTGTTGACACGTAGGAATTTGATGCTGAATTTGAAACGTGATCCATGTCAAATTCCACTTTAAATCTGCCTCACATTCATTTGAATGGGAGGCTGCGGAAAAAATAAGTGACCTGCTTGTTCTGCTGGCGGATTCCACTTGAGAAATCCCATTGAAATGAATGGAAGGCAGAAAATACCACCTTTATGGTCAGCGTGGAATTTGACGCAGAATTTGGAATTTGGTCCTGCCCAAGAAAGGGGTGGCAACCTCAGGAAGACAGCAGCCATTTTGTGGATGTAGGAGAAGATAGTGAAGACAACATCACAAAAAAAAGTTGCTATTTTTTTATCATTTACAAGTTAACTATCTTTGATTTTTTTCTGCAGATCCCAAATGTGCAAATAGTAAGTATTGCAGTGGCACATTTCTGATAAGGGCCAGGATGACTGTAGGTCAAGTGAATATAATATATTGCATCATCTAATTTAGCATGGGGAAGAGAGCACATTATAGAATAGGTGATATTATATTTATATAATACAATTAGAGATGAGCGAATCGAAGCTGCAGAAGTGTAATTCGATCCAAATTTCAGGAAATCTTCGATTCGCATGGAATCCGGATTTCCTGATGCTTCGCGGTAATGAATATTTAGTAAGGACCTTTGTGACATCAGACGATCACAAGATATTTTCTAGTTATGTGATTGGATAGGCGTGTCTTTGCTTGTTAACAAATCCTTCTACATGAATAAAAGTTGTCCGTGCTGAAGAGAGGGAGAGACATGTCCGTGGCATCCTAGGGCTTCCGTCATTTTTCCGCCCACCCCGGCTCTCTGCAGACAGGAAATATCTGTTTATTTGCTGAGAATTAATTCGGATCGAATAGAATCATATCAGAAAATTCGGCGAAGTTGCCGAATCAAATTTTTGAAAACTTCGCTCATCTCTAAATACAATATATTGCATCATCCAGTTTAGGCTTGGGAGGAAGCACATTGTAGAATAGCACAATTTTATATATTATATCATCCAGTATAGGTGGGAGTGGGGGGCACATTGTAGAGTAGCACAATTTAATATATTGCATCATCCACTATAGGCCTAGATGGGGGGCACATTGTAGAATAGAAAAATTTAATATCATTTATATATATATCTATATATACATATTATATATTTATTTAATATACAGTATTTATTTTTAAGTCTTTGCATAGGGGGTTATCTATTGTAAAGGGATTCAATCATTAGAAAATGACGTTTTTAGGTAATGGCATGTTGGAATAGCCTTTAAAAAGGCTATTCTACTGCTACACAAGGCTGAAGACAAGGAGAAGATGCAGGGGGAGTGAACAGGAGGCACTAAGGGGCGGCGAGCAGTTGATGACGCTGGTGTGCTCGGAGCACAGGGGGAACACTCATATCTGAATAAACACTTTTTTACAGAAATGGCGGGTACCACAAGAGAATGAGATGGAAGGAGTAGATTAGCTTTTTTAAAGGCTATTCCAATGTGCCATTACGTAAAAACATAATTTTCTAATGATAGAATCCCTTTAAAGAATAATTTTTAAAATTTCTGTTTTAATTTCACGGTATAAATTACCATGACGTTCGCCATACCACTGAATGAATATGAATGTCCCACATCTCATAGAACTTGTGAGTATACTCTAATTGCACATGTATAATGCACAGTATAATGCTCCAGTGCCTGGAACTTCATTAGTATAGATTTGCGAACCTCATGAGGTTCGTTTCGATGAATATTCATGAAGTTCACTTCCCACCAGCTCGTTTCAGTGAATTATGATACTCTGGTGTCTCCTAATAAGTGGAGGCCCAGGGGAGGTGAGTAAAAATAACAAACACTTTATACTCACCTTCCTGGACATCCTTGCGGCATCCTGTGGTCACTCCTCATCCTGTACAGGCCTCTTGTGATGTGACGCGCCCCCGGGGTCACTGCTCAGTGGCATTACAGTTAAGTATCGGTACTTACCTCTCCCCTTCCGCGGGAATCATAGTTGAAGCATTGTGACTACGTTTTGTTTGTCTTTTTTTTATTTTTTTTTATTGCAGGTTCATTCACACCCATGCCTATGTGAAATGGTGAAACAGTCACATTTGCCTTTTACTAGGGAGATATAACTATATATAGGAATAATGATTTATGGTTTCAAACTGACAGTTGGAAAATGTGACCTGAAGAAAAGACTGGAGCAGCCATTTTAATGAGGGAGCTGGCTGTAGCTGATGCAGACTGAGGGAACTGACGCTATCCATGTGGAACATCTTTCTTCTGGGACCACCCAACTACTGTGGAAAGCAGCTACACTTGTCTGTCCTGGATCCTGTTGAGAGAAGGAGAGATTTGCCAAGACAGCTTAGTAGCTGTGTCAAATCCAGTTTTAGAGAGATGTGACCGCCATCTTTGGTACAGAACTTTGACAAGAGGAGCCCCCCCCACTCATTCAGTAACCATGACCGGCTGTACATTGTGAGAAGGAAGGTAATGTGCAGAGTGCTGGAATTACATTATATCTCCCCCAGGTTTTTAACCTATGTGTAGTCCAGTACGGGTCTTGAATAGGCCTCAGACCAGCTGAGAGTCCTATGTTAATTACTGGCCCATAAAAGGCCTCAGAACCTGCACTTCAGGGCAGATCCTGGGAGTGAGAGAAGGCGGCTGGATCTGGCTCTCTGCTCCAAGTCTGGTGAGACCATTTTGTGCTGTGTTGTTTGTCGTGTGGCTGGTAGTAAGCCACACGTATAGTTAGTTTTGTTCTGTTTAGTTTAGAAGCTCGGACGAGCAGGAGTTTTGTTTTCTTTTTCCTGAAGTTAAGGCTGTATTTTATTTTGTGCTTGAAGTGAGGTTTATTTATTTTGCTGTTTTTTAAATAAACCTGTGTTGCACCAGACTTTTTGTGTCACTGTCTCTGACTGGTTGGGTCCGCACCATTGCTGCTACCGAGCTACCTACCCCACAACATATAAAGAAGACCCGGGTTGGTAAGCGTGCATGCCAAACTTTCTGAGACTAATATCGGGCCTGTAGTTAGTATAGTTATGGCTGTTGCTTGTGACAGGCCGCACTATTACGTTTTTAGGAACATCACAGCTGTGGGACATTGGAATAAATTCTCCTCCTGTGATACCAACTCAGCAACAAACTCGTCCGTTTGTTCTATGACACTGTTATTTGTGGTTTGGGGATATTGTGAATAGTTTATAAGATTGTAAGCTGCTGTGCTACACCACAAGCACGCCCGTGAGACGCACCCCACATAATTGTTCTTGTGTTTCAAGGGATTAATAGGTATATGGCGGCCGGCCTATCCGAGCATGCTGATAGGTAAAGTTACCTTGTATATCCATAGTACATGTTTCCGGGTGCCACGCTGTGTAGCATACCTGTGTGTATGTAATTTTGAGCTATCTGAGATGTTAGTACCTTTGATATACCTTTGGCTTCAGTAAAGTTCAGTTTTGATTAAACTGGTGTTGCATTCGCTTTCCTCGTTTGTGACTTCGCTGTATCCTGGAGAGCCCACCTCGGCACACGGCTTACACCAATGTGCAGGGCCAGCATTAGGGGGGGCAAACTGGGCAATTGCCCAGAGCCCACACACCCATAGGGGCCCCATACTTTGCCTACTTTTAGGACTAATGATCAGGAGTAGGCAAAAGCATTAGCAGATGCAGAGTCTGCTGATCGTTGCTTGTAAAGTTTCCCGGCACTTAGAAGCAGTTCATAATCATCATCATCATCATCAATCATCATCCCCCAATGTAAGAGCTTCACTACTGCCAGACAGAGCTGCACATGAGCTTCCTCCATTTCCATTGCACCCAGCAATTCAGCCAAATTTGAATGTATTTTTTGGGTAAAATATGTACATTTAATATGTATGTATGTGCAGGGCCGGTTTTAGACAAAGTGGGGCCCTGGGCAAAATTAAAAGCGGGGCCCCAAATGCTGATATGCAAACAACACCACCATCTTCCAGTGGCAACCCCTATAATAACACCTCCTTTCTGCCAACAAAAAAGTAATAAGCCCCATTTTACCACACACAATTCAAATGAGCACCTTTGTACCACCTAATAGATTTTTGCACCTAGTCATCAGTTATTATAGCGCCTCCTTATAAATAATACTCTGCTTATAAATAATATTACACATTATCAGTAATAGCACCCTTATAAATGATAAATAGTGCTCTGTATCAGTAATATTCCCCCTTATCAGTAACAGACACCCCGTAAAAATAATACTGCTCCCTTATAAATAATAGCCCCCTTATAAATAAGTCCCCATTATCACTAATAGCCCCCTTTATAAATAAGCCGACTTAACAATTATACCCCCCTTATAAAAAGTTTCCCTCTTATAAATAATAGCTCCCCCCCTTATAATGGATGCCTTATATACAATAGTTACCCCCTTATAAATAATAGCACATCTTATAAATAATAGTTCCCCCTTATAATAGCCCCCTCATACTTAAGTTTCCCAATTATATATAGTAATCCACCCTTATACAGTGTCGGACTGAAGGGCCTTAGGCCCACCAGAGGATCTTGTTCTGGGGCCCCACCCAACAGCTTCCTGCTAATAACCTACACCACGGCTCCTTCACTGAAGTCTTACATATGTGCTGACTATCTGGTGTTACTGAGTATGTTCCCAGTATAGTCAGCCCCTATAGTACTGTGCAGGTCCCAATAACTCCATGGCCAATTCATGCATAGTACTGTATGGGGAATGACATGGCCATGGAGCACTACATGTATGTGCAAGATTATAGTGAGGGAGCTGTGATGCAGACATAGCACACAGGGCTGCCAGCAGGAATTGTGAGCCCCACACAATATAATATTCTCCATACAGTATAATATGCACCCCACAATGCCCCCCAGTATAATGCTCCAGTGGCCTAACACAGTATAACATGCTCCATAATGACCTCCACACAGTATAATATACTACCCAGAGGGGTTCCCCCAGTATAATGCTCCACAGTGATCCCCCACAGTATAATATGTTCCCCACAGTCCCCCCCAGTATAATGCTCTACAATGGCCCCACAGAGTATCATATGCTCCTGAAAAGCCCCACACAATATAATACACTCCACAGTGGCCCCACACGGTATAACAGGCTCCCCACACTGTCCCTTCCCCCAGTATAAAGCTCCACAGTGGCCCATAGTATAATATGCTCCCCAGAGGGCTCCCACTAGTATAATGCTCCACAGTGCCCCCTCCAGTATTTTGCTCCACAGTGGCCCCACGCAATATATTATGCTCCCCAGAGCGTCCCCCCAGTATAATGTTCCACAGTAGGCTCCACACAGTATAATATGCTCCCCAGAGGGCCCCCTAGTATAATGCTCATTAGTCCCCCCCGAATAATGCCACACAGTGGCGCCATGCAATATAATATGCTCTGCTGATGGCCCCCCCAGAATAATGCACAACCGTGACCCCACTCAGTATAACATGCTCTAGAAATGGCCTCCACACAGTATAATATACTGCCCAGAGAGGTTTCCCCCAGTATAATACTCCACAGCAGCCCAAAACAGTATGATATACTCTCCAGAGCCCCCCCAGTATAATGCTGCACAGTGGCCCATAGTATAATATGCTCCCCAGAGGGCCCCCACTAGTATAATGCTCCACAGTGCCCCCTCCAGTATGTTGCTCCACAGTGGCCCCACGCAATATATTATGCTCCCCAGAGCGTCCCCCCAGTATAATGTTCCACAGTAGGCCCCACACAGTATAATATACTGGGGGGCCCCTCTGGAAAGCATATTATACTGCGTGGGGAAACCGTGGAGCATTATGCTGGAGGGGCTCTGGAGAGCATATTATACTGTGTGGGGCCACTGTGGAGCATTATACTGGGGAGGGGGCACTCTGGAGAACATGTTATATTCTGTGGGGCCTCTATGGAGTATTATAAAGTGGGGGGGCTCTAGAGAGCATGTTGTTTTCTGTGGGGCCACTTTGGAGCATTATACTGGGGGGCCCCTCTGGAGAGCATATTATACTGTGTGGGGCCACTCTGGAGCATTATACTGGGGGGCTCCTCTGGAGAGCATAATGCTCCAAAGTGGCCCCACATAATATAACATTATCTTCAGAGGCCCCCCCCCACATTATAATTTTCCACAGAGGCCCCACAGAATATAACATGCTATGCAGAGGGCCCCTTCCCCAGTATAATGCTCCACAGTGGCCCCCCACAGTATAATATGCTTTCCAGATGGGCCCCCCAGTATAATGCTCCACAGGGGCTCTACAGTGCTATTATTATATTATATTCTGGGGTCTCTTCAGACCCCAGAGTATAATAATCGAAGGCCCGGGGGACGTGAGGGAAAATAACAAACAGTTATACTTACCTTGTCTTACCTCTCCTGTGCCTCCTCGCGCTGCTCCGTTATCCCCACCGGCGCTGGCTTCTTCTTCTCTGCGGCTCGTCACGCGTTGTGGACGTCTCCGCTGAGGCCTGTGATTGGGTCTCAGCGATTACATGAGGCACGCTGTCAGCACGCCCCACGTGATCGCTAAGGCTGAGGCCTGGCCTCAGCGGTGATGTCCGGAACGCCAGAAGATGACGTCGGATGCCAAGGACAGGTGAGTAAAAATGTTTGTTATTTTTACTCACCACGGAAAGGGGCCCTGCGGTCCCTTTCTGTTATTGATTTGTCCGGGCCTGACTCCGGGATCCGGAGTCATCAGGTTCCGGATCCCGGGGGCCCCTTTGGGGACGGGGCCCTGGGCAATTGCCCAGTTTGCCCCCCCCCCCCTAATGCCGGCCCCGTGTATGTGTAAATTTGTTTGCAGTATGTGTCTTATATACTGTGTGAGTACTGTATGTTTGTAGACAGGTATGCGTGTATATATTGTATATGAATGTATGTGTGTGAATATATGGTATATTAATGTATACGTGTGAGTATATAGTGTAGGGGTCGGCAACCCCTGGCACGGCAGCCCGAGTCCTCAACCACCAGTTTCACTCGGACCGAACATGGCCGAAACGAAACTGCTATTATTATACTCGGGGGGGGGGGGGTCTCTTCAGACTACAGGCAGAAGCGCCTGAAGAGAACAGAGCGGCTGCGGAGCGTAGGAATGGCGAGTACATTTGTTTTTTTTATGTTTCATCACTTCTCCTGAGGCTCTGCTTATTATACTCTGTGGTCTGAAGAGACCCCACAGTATAATAATAGCTAGTAAGTGGCGACAATTAGAACATTATAAAAGTTGGAACATTATACTGTGTGCAGGGGCCACTATGAGACATATAATATCTTGTGCAGGGGCCACTATGAGACATATAATATCTTGTGCAGGGGCCGCTATGAGACATATAATATCTTGTGCAGGGGCCGCTATGAGACATATAATATCTTGTGCAGGGGCCGCTATGAGACATATAATATCTTGTGCAGGGGCCGCTATGAGACATATAATATCTTGTGCAGGGGCCGCTATGAGACATATAATATCTTGTGCAGGGGCCGCTATGAGACATATAATATCTTGTGCAGGGGCCGCTATGAGACATATAATATCTTGTGCAGGGGCCGCTATGAGACATATAATATCTTGTGCAGGGGCCGCTATGAGACATATAATATCTTGTGCAGGTCCTGCTATGAGACATAATACCGTGTGCAGGGGCTACTATGGAATATAATACCGTGTGCAGGGGCCGCTACGGGACATAATACTATGTGCAGGGGCCGGTATGGGACATAATACCGTGTGCAGGGGCTTCTATGGGACATAATACTGTGTGCAGGGGCCACTTTGGGATATTATTCTGTATAACTGTGTGTTTTCTGTATTAAGGATGCGTTTTTGCACACAACACAGGCATTTTTTTTTGTGCAAAAATGCACCATGTGAACGCAGTTTTACATCGAAGTAAAAGTTCCAGTGGCCTAAGAATATAGCTGAATCCAGATACATAGTGTGATATCACCATAAGGATGCTGCTATACGGTGCTCTTGGACACTTACATTTACCACTAATTGGGGGCTGCACATGGACTTTCATTGCTTCTAATCAGAAAGTACAGGAGCGTCCCAGGAAATAGCAGTAAACACATGAGTCATAAAGCATCTGGTGGCAGCACTTCTGTGTTATGGTTTGTAGTATATGACTTTAGTTTAGGGGTCGTCAGATTTACAATTATTGACCGGCACTCCGAGTACCTCCATCTTTGATTTTTTTTTAATTAAAATCGGCACGCCGGACAAAAAAGGTTGCCTACCCTTGATATAGTGTATGAATGTATACGTGTGAGTATATACAGCATATGAATGTCTATCTGTGTTTTTGTATGTACATGTGTACCATTAAGCATACTAGAATTGTATTTTATAGTGTGATGCACTATCTGTCTGTCTGATAGGGCCTCTATGCTAAACGGGAAGAGTTGGATGCTGAGGGGAAGGAGTGTACTGGTGAGTAATTTCTTTTTAAATCTTTTCTATAATGATTTTGTCTTTCTTTAGGAATCATTATTTGCAATTTGTTTTCTAATAAGATTCTTTCGTTCCAGAGAAGGATATCAAAAGCTGGTGGAAGAGTGTAAAGACTGGTTCATAAAGGACATCTGTAAAGCTGAGTCCTCTCCTTCTATACGGAAGAAGATCACCCACTACAAGACTCTCCTGTTCCTCCTGCTTAGTAAGTATTCATAATTTTGATGACAGAAGCTATGTAGCATGATGTATGTATTATTGTGTATTTGTTATTCTGTATGTGTTATTACGTAATTGTGTTAGTCATATATACATCTTAACCCCTTAAGGACCCAGCCCAAAAGTGCGTTAAGGACCAGGCCTTGTTTTTCAAAACTGACATGTGTCACTTTATATGGCAATAACTTTGAGACGTCTTAACTTACACAAGTGATTTTGAGATTGTTTTTTCGTGACACATTGTACTTCATGTTAGTGGTAAACACTAATTAATATTTTTGTATTTATTTATAGAAAAATAGGAAATTTGATGGACATTTTGAAAAAAATCGCAATTTTCAAAATGTGAAATGCTCTGCTTTTCAGATAGATAGTCATACCACCCAAATACATGAATACATATTATCTACCATATCTCTGCTTTATATCGGCATCATCTTTTAATCGTCCTGTAATTTATTTTGGATGTTAGAAGGCTTACAAGTGTAACAGCGATTTTGCAGATTTACAAGAAAATTTCCCAAACTAATTTTTTAGGGACCACTTCAGTTCTGAAGAGGATTATAAAGGCCTATATATTAGAAACCCCCATAAATCACCCCATTTTCAAAACTGCACCCCTCAAATAATTCAAAATAACATTTGGGAAGTTTGTTAACCCTTTAAGAATTTCACTGGAATTAAAACAATATGGAGGTGAAATTTAGACATTTAATTTTTTCCCACTAATTCCTTAATTTAGCCCTAAAATTAACACATTCACAAAGGGTTAAAGGAAAAAATGCATCTCACAGTTTGTTATGCAATTTCTCCTGAGCACGGAAATACCCCACAAGTGGGTGTAAACTGATGTTTGGGCGAATGGCAGCGCACGGAAGGGAAGGAGCGACACTGGGCGTCTGAAAAGCAGATTTTGCTGGAATAGTTTTCAGGTGCCATGTCTCATTTGCAAAGCCCCTAGAGTACCAATACAAAGGAAAACCCCAAAAAGTGACCCCATTTTGCAAACTACACCCCTCACAGAATTCATATAGGGGTATAGTGAGCATTTTGACCTTACATTCGTTTCACAGATTTTGCTAACACTGGGATGTATAAATGAAACATTACTAAAATGTCACTTTATCCCCAAAGTTTTCATTTTCACAATGGGTTAAAGGAGAAAAAGCACCCCACAGTTTGCAAAATAATTGCTCCTAAACACAGCAATACCCCATATGTGGTCGTAATCTGCTGTATGGGTACATGGCAGGGCTCAGAATGGAAAGAGCGCTATTTAGCTTTTGGAGAGCAGATTTTGCTGGAATAGTTTTCAGGTACCATGTCGCATTTGCAGAGCCCCCAAAGTACCAATACAGTGGAAACCCCCTAAAAGTGAGCCCATTTTGGAAACTACACCCCTCACAGAACATATCAAGGGACATAATGAGCATTTTGACCCTACAGCTGTTTCACAGATTTTATTAACATTGGGACATTAAAATGAAAAATTACTTTTTTCCCAATAAACCGTCAATTTAGCCCCAAATTTTTCATTTTCACAACAGGACAAAGGAGAAAAAGCACCCCAAAGTTCGTTACACAATTTCTCCTGAACACAGAAATGCCCCATATGTGGTTGTAATCTGCTGCATGGGTACATGGCAGGGCTCAAAATGGAAAGAGCGCTATTTAGCTTTTGGAGGGCAGATTTTGCTGGAATAGTTTTCGGATGCCATGTCGCATTTGCAGAGCCCCTAAAGTACCAATATAAAACAAACCCCCAAAAAGTGACCCCATTTTGGAAACTACACCCCTTATAGAATTTATCTAGGGGTATGGTGAACATTTTGACCTCACAGCTGTTTCACAGATTTTATTAACATTGGGACATTAAAATGAAAAATTACTTTTTTTCCAATAAACCGTCAATTTAGCCCCAAATTTTTCATTTTCACAAGAGGACAAAGGAGAAAAAGCACCCCAAAGTTCGTTACACAATTTCTCCTGAACACAGAAATGCCCCATATGTGGTTGTAATCTGCTGCATGGGTACATGGCAGGGCTCAAAATGGAAAGAGCGCTATTTAGCTTTTGGAGGGCAGATTTTGCTGGAATAGTTTTCGGATGCCATGTCGCATTTGCAGAGCCCCTAAAGTACCAATATAATACAAACCCCCAAAAAGTGACCCCATTTTGGAAACTACACCCCTTATAGAATTTATCTAGGGGTATGGTGAACATTTTGACCTCACAGCTGTTTCACAGATTTTATTAACATTGGGACATTAAAATGAAAAATTACTTTTTTTCCAATAAACCGTCAATTTAGCCCCAAATTTTTCATTTTCACAAGAGGACAAAGGAGAAAAAGCACCCCAAAGTTCGTTACACAATTTCTCCTGAACACAGAAATGCCCCATATGTGGTTGTAATCTGCTGCATGGGTAAATGGCAGGGCTAAAAATGGAAAGAGCGCTATTTAGCTTTTGGAGGGCAGATTTTGCTGGAATAGTTTTTGGATGGCATGTCGCATTTGCAGAACCCCTAAAGTACCAATATAATGGAAACCTCTCAAAAGTGACCCCATTTTAGAAACTACACCCCTCAAGGAATGTATCAAGGGGTATTATCATTTAGAGCCTAAAAATGCTTCCCAAAAATTAATGTACAAAGTGAAAATTAAAGTTTTTAAAGAAATATCCAATTTCAGTGCCTAATACGTTGCGGCCACTTTGTGGCATCAGAGACATGTACTCCTAAAACTATTAAGTGGGCTATCCCGGGGACAAAAAAATTATATATGTGGGTATAAACTGCTGCTTGGGCATGCAGCAGGGCTCAGAAGGGAAGGAGCACTGTGGTTTTTTTTTGGCTTTTGGAGTACAGATTTAGAGGGACTTTCTGGTCGCCATGATATTTTTGCAGAGCCCTGGAGGTGCCAGTAAATTGGAATTCCCCAAGAAGTGACCCCCATTTTGTAGGGTCAATTTTAGGGTCTCTGCAAATGTGACATGGCGTCCAAAAAAACAACGATCTAAATATGCGCTCCAAAAGCACATAGCGCTCCTTCACATTTGCGCCCTGCTGTGTGCCCAAATGACAGTTTATGCCCACATGTATGACACTGGTGTACCCAGGATAACGTACTTAACAATGCCATATGTGGGTATAAACTGCTGTTTGGGCACAGCCAGGCACAGAAGGGAAAGAGCGCTATTTTGGTTTTTAGAGCACAGTTTGCTTTTTGGACACCATGTCACTTTTGCAGAGACCATGAATTGTCAGTAAAGTGGAATCCGCAGACATGTCACCCCATTTTGGAAACTATACCCTTCAAGGGATTTATCAAGTGGGGTAGCGAGCATTATTAACCCTTAAGTGTTGCATTCTTTTAATTTCCAAAAATGAATGCGCAGCTGATAATGAAAAGTTAAAAATGAAATTTTTCTATAGATACGCCATTTCAGTGCCCGATATGTTGTGCCCAGCTTATGTCTGCACAGACACACACTCCAAAAACTGGTGATCGGGGATCCCGGGCACAACAGCTTTTGGAGCGTTCATCTCTGATACAAGCCGGGCACAACATATTACGCACAGAAATGTCGTATTCCTGGAATAATTGTCATTTTCACCTTTCATCATCAGCTGCCTATTCATTTACGGATAATAAATTATAGCAACACTTGGGGGTTAAAAATGCTCACTGTACCCCTGGATAAATTCCTTCAGGGGTGCAGTTTCCAAAATGGGGTGACATGTCAGGGGATTCCACTGTACTGGCATTTCAGCTCTGCAAAAGTGCAATGGCGTCCAAAAACCAAATAGTGCTCCTTCCCTTCTGTGCCCGGCTGTGCCCATACAGCAGTTTATACCCACATATCACATTAAGTACCTTATCCTGGGTACACCAGTGTCATACATGTGGGTATAAACTGCGGTTTGGGCACACAGTAGGGCACAGAAGGGAAGGAGCGCTATATGGCTTTTGGAGCGCAGATTCAGATGTTTGGGATCTGGATGCCATGTCATGTTTGCAGAGCCTCTAAAGTACCAGTAAAGTGGAATCCCCTAGGGAATGACCCCATTTTGAAAACTGCACCCCTCAAAGAATTTATCAAGGGGTGTAGCGAGCATTAGTATCCCAGACGTGACTGCACAGCGGATGGGGAAAAGTGAATATGTAATCTGTGCGTAGTACATTGGGTACACTAAATTCCCTACTATTTCCCCAGTAGTTCCTATTATTGGGGGGTCACTCTGGGGGTCACTTATGGTTTATTATCCCTCGTAAGCTCTAAATCTGGGGTGTACCCTAATATACACTCGCACAGCTTATACATTCCCTTCCTGCCGCAGCCAGTTATGCTCTAATGATTTGGCGATTTTTGGGGTTTTTGTCTTCACATTGTACGAGTTATATTTTCTTTATTTCTCTGGTGATGTAGCCATATGAGGGCTTGTTGTTTTCAGGGTGAGATGTAAGCACCTAAAAATGATGTCATTAAAAAATACAACTTACTAAATAAATTTTATTAACTCTTTCTTGGTGGATTAAAAAACAACCCCATCAATTCTGGCACTGCGTTTTATCTTTTAAATTTTTCACCATGCAGCGTAGAGAATAAGTAACATGTTATCTTTATTCTGCGGGTCGGTACGATTACGGCGATACCTCATTTATGTTTTTTTATGCAATACCAATTTTGCAGAACAAAAACCCATTTGGGGACATAAATTAATTTTTTTTTCATCGCCATCTTCTAAGATGCGTAGCATTTTTATTTTTCAGTTTAGAGAGTTGGTTTAGGGCTTATTTTTTGCGGTACAACCTGTGCTTTTTATTGGTACTGTTTTGGGGTACATATGACTTTTTGATCACTTTTTATGGCATATTTTGTAAGGTAAGATGGCGAAAAATCGTTACTTTTGGCGGGTTTTTTCCGTTTTTTTTTTCACGACTTTCACCGTGTACATTAAATATGGTTTCAGTTTTATTGTACAGGTTGTTACGGACGCAACAATACCAAATATGTATTGTTTTTATAAATTTTTAGGTTTATTTTTTATATAATTCATTTTATATAGGAAAAGGGAATTTTTGGGGCTTTATTCTTATAAATTTTTTTCACATACTTTATTTTTTTTTTTCACTTTTTTTTACTTTTTCTTGTGTCCCATTAGGACACCTGAGCCAGCAATGCTTTGATTGCTGGCTCAGCACTATAGACTGCAAGACACGAGCATACTCGTGTCTTACAGCCTATACAGGAAGTCAGCGCTATGGAAACACAGCGCTGACTTCCTGATGTCTCGGCAGGATCAACCAGGTACTGGGGGCTCCAGGCAGCCTGGGGTCACTTGGCAGACCCCGGGCTGCACATTAGAGATATCGGCACCCCCCGATCTCGCCGCGGGGGGGTGCCGGGGGGGGGTCGGCAAGACGGCGGAACCCCTTAGATGCCGCGGTCATGTTTGACCGCGGCATCCAAGGGGTTAAAACCGCCGATCGGAAGTTATGGCCGACCGGGGGTTATGGAGCAGGGTGTTAGCTGTCAGATACAGCTAACACCCGGTTCCGATACCGCCCGCTCAGATAGTGAGCGGGCGGCCGGCCTCGGGCGTAGTATTACGTCCTGGTGCGCGAAGTACCTAGCGCCCAGGACGTAATAGTACGTCCAAGGTCGTTAAGGGGTTAATGAACGTTTTGTTTATGTTTGTGTTATCAATCCACCTCAGTGGTTTGTGTGTATCCAAAGGGGTGTGGGGGGGGGGGGGGGGTCAGAGGGAAAATTGCTCTTCTTGAGGTGTACAACCAGATATTTTAGTGTTTTGATGTCATGGTCAAGCAGGTACAGACGGAAGGGGGATGGAGTGACCCAGACAGAGAAAGGGGGATAGTGACCCTGGGACAACCTTGAGAGCCCAGTGGGGACACAGCTCTTCATGTCAGGACTTGAACCCAGGGACTCCGGTGTCCCAGGCTGCAGCTCCTCCAACTGAGCTAGTCAGCTTCCTGGACAGCTCCTGTGCTGATCTGAAGCCTAGTTCCCAGTGCCTCTAGTTTCAGTTCCCGCCTCTTTGGTGTGCTCCACCCTGTTCCCTGATTGAACATCCTATTTAAACCCAGCCTTGCACTTCCTGCCTTGTGAGATTATTGTGCTCTCAGCCTGTATCTAGTCTCTCCTGCTCAGCTGCTAATACTGACGCTCATCTTGTGCATCGACCTCTGGCTTCCTCCTGCCTACGTTATCAGCCTTGCAATTATCCCAAGTAGTTGCAATAAAAAGACTCCGAACTAGACCTGGGCTGTTACAGAATAATCTCGCCACATAAATGGAGTCTGTTGTGAACACCTTGAGGCAACAAGTGGCTGAACTTCAAGAATTTGGTTCTACTTATCAAGAAAAATTTTGTAAGTTGCAAACCCTGGTTCTGGATTAACAACAAGAAATAATTGAATTGCAAAAACAACTTCTGGATATGCCCAACTCAGGTTCAGTTTTAAATACCCGCATGCCTCTGCCATCGAAGTTCAGTGGGTATTGTCACCATTATCGAGGATTCCTTAACCAATTCCGCATACAGTCATGGCCAAAAGTTTTGAGAATGATACAAATATTAATTTTTACAAAGTCTACTGCTTCAGTTTTTCTAATGGCAATTTGCATATACTCCAGAATGTTATAAAGAGTGATCAGCTTAACAGCAATTACTTGCAAAGTCAATATTTGCCTAGAAAATGAACTTTATCCCCCAAAACACATTTCAACATCATTGCAGCCCTGCCTTAAAAGGACCACCTAACATCGTTTCAGTGATTGCTCCATTAACACAGGTGTTGGTGTTGATGAGGACAGGGCTGGAGATCAATGATTAAGTATGAATGATTCCGCTATGTTGCCGCTCCAATCAGCACCCCAGCGGCGAGATCGGGGGGTGCCGATACCTATAACCTGCAGCCTGGGGTCTGCTGAGTGACCCCAGGCTGCCTGGAGACCCCACTACCTGGTTGATCCTGCCGAGACCTGCGGAAGTGAGGCTATGCGTCTGCATAGCCTCACTTCCTGTATAGACTGCAAGACACTTGTAAGCTCGTGTCTTGCAGTCTACAGTGCTGAGCCAGCAATCAAAGCATTGCTGGTTCAGGTGTCCTAATGGGACACATAAAAAAGTGAAAAAAAAATAAAATAAAGTGTTTTAAAAAAATGTATAAAAGAATAAAGCCCCAAAAATTCCCTTTTGCTATATAAAATGAATTATATAAAAAAAAAAAACCTAAAAATTAATTAAAAAAATGCATATTTGGTATCGCCGCGTCCATAACAACCTGTACAATAAAACTGAAACAATATTTAATGTACACGGTGAACGTCGGAGAAAAAAAAACGGAAAAATCTCACCAAAAGTAATGATTTTTTTGCCATCTCACCTTACAAAATATGCCATAAAAAGTGATCAAAAAGTCATATGTACCCCAAAACAGTACCAATAAAAAGCACAGGTTGTCCCGCAAAAAATAAGCCCTAAACCAACTCTGTAAACCGTAAAATAAAAATGTTACGCATCTCAGAAGATGGCGATGCAAAAACAATTAATTTATGTCCCCAAATGGGTTTTTGTTCTGCAAAATTAGTATCGCATAAAAAAAACAGTATAAATGAGGTATCTCCGTAATCGTACCGACCCGTAGAAAAAAGGTAACATGTTACTTATGCTTTATGCTGCATGGTGAAAAATTTCAAAGGTAAAACGCAGTGTCAGAATTGATGGGGTATTTTTTAATCCAACAAGAAAGAGTTAATAAAATTTATTCAATAGGTTATAGGCGCCCAAAGATGATGTCATTACAAAATACATCTCACCCCGCAAACAACAAGCCCTCATATGGCTACATCACCAGAGAAATAAAGAAAATATAGCTCATACAATGTGAAGACAAAAACCCCAAAAATCACCAAATCTTTAGAACATAACTGGCTGCGTCAGGAAGGGAATGTATAAGCTGTGTGAGCAGATATCAGGGGACACCCCAGATTTAGAGCTTATGAGGGAAAATAAACCAGAAGTGACCCCCAGAGTGACCTCCCCAATAATAGGAACTACTGGGGAAATAGTAGGGAATTTGGTGTTCCCAATGCACTCCGCACAGCTTACATATTCACTTTTCCCCACCCGCTGTGTATTCACGTCTGGGATACTAATGCTTACTACACCCCTTGATAAATTCTTTGAGGGGTGCAGTTTTCAAAATAGGTTCATTCCTTTGGGGAATCCACTTTTCTGGTACCTTACAGGCTCTGCAAACATGACATGGCGTCCAGATCCCAAACATCTGAATCTGCACTCCAAAAGCCACATAGTGCTCCTTCTCTTCTGCGCCCGGCTGTGTGCCCAAACTGCAGTTTATGCCCACATGTATTACACTTGTCGTACCCAGCATAACGTACTTAATGTCATATGTGGGTATAAAGTGCTGTATGGGCACAGCCGGGCAGAGTGGAAGGAGCGCTATTTGGTTTTTGGAGCACAGGCTTGGACGGTTTGGTTTTTGGACACCATTGCACTTTTGCAGAGCTGAAATGCCAGTAAAGTGGAATCCCCTGACATGTTACCCCATTTTGGAAACTACACCCCTGAAGGAATTTATCCAGGGGTACAGTGAACATTTTTAACCCCCAAGTGTTACTATAATTTATTATCCATAAATGAATACGCAGCTGATTGTGAAAGGTGAAAATGACAATTTTTCCAGGAATACGTCATTTCAGTGCGTAATATGTTGTGCCTGACTTGTATCAGAGATGAACACTCCAAAAGCTGTTGTGCCCGGGATACCCGCTTAACAGTTTTTGGAGTGTGTGTCTCTGCAGACATAAGCTGGGCACAACATATCGGGTACTGAAATGGCGTATTTATGGAAAAATGTTATTTTTAACTTTTCATTATCATCTGCGCATTCATTTCTGGAAATTAAAAGAATGCAACACTTAAGGTTTAATAATGCTCGCTACACCACTTGATAAATCCCTTGAAGGGTGTAGTTTCCAAAATGGGGTCACAAGTCTGTGGATTCCACTTTACTGGCAATTCATGGGCTCTGCAAAAGTGACATGGTGTCCATAAACCAAACTGTGCTCTAAAAACCAAAATAGCGCTCCTTCCCTTCTGTGCTCGGCTGTGCCCAAACAGCAGTTTATACCCACATATGGCATTAAGTATGTTATCCTGGGCACACCAGTGTCATACATGTGGGCATAAACTGTCATTTGGGCACACAGCAGGGTGCAAATGTGAAGGAGCACTATGCGCTTTTGGAGCGCAGATTTAGATTGTTGGTTTTTGGACGCCATGTCACATTTGCAGAGACCCTAAAATCGCCCCTACAAAATGGGGGTCACTTCTTGGGGAATTCCAGTTTACTGGCACCTCCAGGGCTCTGCAAAAACAACATGGCGACCAGAAAGTCCCTCTAAATCTGTACTCCAAAAGCTAAAAAAACACAGTGCTCCTTTCCTTCTGAGCCCTGCTGTGTTCCCAAGCAGCAGGTTACACCCACATATATAATTTTTTTCCCCCGGGATAGCCCACTTAATAGTTTTAGGAGTGCATGTCTCTGATGCCACAAAGTGGCCACAACATATTCTGAAATTGGATATTTCTTTAAAAACTTCAATTTTCACTATGTACATTAATTTTTGGGAAGCATTTTTAGGCTCAAAATGATAATACCCCTTGATACATTCCTTGGGGGGTGTAGTTTCTAAAATGGGGTCCCTTTTGAGGGGTTTCCATTGTATTGGTACTTTAGGGGCTCTGCAAATGCGACATGGCACCTGAAAACTATTCCAGCCACATCTGCCCTCCTAAAGCCAAATAGCGCTCTTTCCATTCTGAGCCCCACCATGTACCCATACAGCAGATTACAACCACATATGGGGCATTTCTGTGTTCAGAAGAAATTGTGTAACAAACTGTGGGGTGTTTTTTCTTCTTTAACCACTTGCAAAAATTAAAAATATGCCGCTAAATGGACGGTTTATTGGAAAAAAAAGTAATTTTTCATGTTTACGTCCCAATAATGATAAAATCTGTGAAACAGCTGTGAGGTCAAAATGCTCACTATACCCCTAGATAAATTCTATGAGGGGTGTAATTTCCAAAATGGGGTCCCTTTTGAGGGGTTTCCATTATATTGGTACTTTAGGGGCTCTGCAAATGCGACATGGCACCCGAAAACTATTCCAGCAAATTCTGCCCTCCAAAAGCTAAATAGCGCTCTTTCCATTCTGAGCCCCACCATGTACCCATACAGCAGATTACAACCACATATGGGGCATTTCTGTGTTCAGGAGAAATTGTGTAACAAACTTTGGGGAGCTTTTTCTCCTTTGTCCTCTTGTGAAAATGAAAAATTTGGGGCTAAATTGACAGTTTATTGGAAAAAAAAGAAATTTTTCATTCTCATGTCCCAATGTTAATAAAATCTGTTAAACAGCTGTGGGTTCAAAATGCTCACTATACCCTTTGACATGTTCTGTGAGGAGTGTGGTTTCCAAAATGGGGTCACTTTTAGGGGGTTTCCACTGTTTTGGTACTTTGGGGGCTCTGCAAATGCAACATGGCACCTGAAAACTATTCCAGCAAAATCTGCCCTACAAAAGCAAAATAGCGCTCTTTCCATTCTGAGCCCCACCATGTACCCATTCAGCAGTTTATGACCACATATGGGGCATTGCTGTGTTCAGGAGAAATTGTTTAACAAACTATGGGGTACTTTTTCTCCTTTAACCCCTTGTGAAAATGAAAACTTTGGGGATAAAGTGACGTTTTAGTAATTTTTCATTTATACATCCCAGTGTTAGTAAAATCTGTGAAACAGCTGTGGGGTCAAAATGCTCAGTATACCCCTTGATGAGTTCTGTGATGGGTGTAGTTTCCAAAATGGGGTCACTTTTAGGGGGTTTCCATTGTTTTGGTACTTTGGGGGCTCTTCAAATGCAACATGGCACCTGAAAACTATTCCAGCAAAATCTGCTTTTCAAACGTCCAGTGTCGCTCCTTCCCTTCTGTGCACTGCCGAATGCCCAAACATCAATTTACACCCACATGTGGGGTATTTCTGTGCTCAGGAGAAATTGTATAATAAACTGGGAGATGCATTTTCTCCTTTAACCCTTTGTGAAGGTGTTAAATTTAGGGCTAAATGAAGGGATTAGTGGAAAAAAATGAAATGTCTAAATTTCACCTCGATATCGTTTTAATTCTTGTGAAATGCTTAAAGGGTTAACAAACTTCCCAAATGCTGTTTTGAATTATTTGAGGAGTGCAGTTTTGAAAATGGGGTGATTTATGGGGGGTTTCTAATATATAGGCCTTTATAATCCTCTTCAGAACTGAAGTGGTCCCTAAAAAATTAGTTTGGGAAATTTTCTTGTAAATCTGGAAAATCGCTGTTACACTTGTAAGCCTCCTAACATCCAAAATAAATGAAAGGACAATTAAAAGATGATGCCAATATAAAGCAGAGATATGGTAGATAATATTTATTAATGTATTTGGGTGGTATGACTATCTGTCTGAAAAGCAGAGACTTTCACATTTTGAAAATTGCGGAATTTTTTATTTTTTTTTTTTTTCTCCAAATTTCCATCAAATATCCTATTTTTTTATAAATAAATACAAAAATATTGATTAGTGTTTACCACTAACATGAAGTACAATGTGTCACGAGAAAACAATCTCAAAATCACTTGAGTAAGTTAAAGCGTCTCAAAGTTCTTGCCACATAAAGAGACACATGTCAGTTTTGAAAAACAAGGCCTGGTCCTTAACGCACTTTTGGGCTGTGTCCTTAAGGGGTTAAGCTTAGGTGCAACATAACAAAACAAAAACAGCCTGGGCCACAGTTAGGGCACTAACTGACTCCTTGACCCCTATCTAGCTTGACTAATGCTCAGCTCAAGCAAAAGTCCCCCGTGGACCTCAGCCCTCCTGGGACAGACCGCCTCTTTGTCCTTGGCTGGTTCCACGATTTCCTGCTTCCTGCAGGTTTCTCCAGCCTTCTGGAGTTACGCCCCCACCCAAAGGTGTGGCTGAGGGCCTTTTCAGGCCCGGCCCTGGGTCGCTCAATAGAGCCCTCTGGGTTCACATACTCACATACCCTCCCCCTCAGCTCACTACCCATGGGGTGAGCTACAATGGGACAAGACATAGTATGTCGACGTCCCTCTTCAATGCTGTACACTTGTCCAGTGTCTCTCCAGAAGTCCCAATCTGACGGTCTCTTCTTCCAAATTCCGCTCAGTCGAGATTTCCGTTTTTTCAGCACTTTAAATGCTACGCCAAGATCCTGGCCATTCTGTGCAAAGGCAAGTTCTACTTCATCATCTTCACAATTCGCCATACAGGGGATCACATCATTTTCATCACATTTCTCGCCATAGTCTTCAGCCATCCCATTACACGACTTTGATCCTTTTAGTAAATAGTCGTAAGAATCTTCATCTTCACCTATCATGAATCCACAGGAGTTCAGAGACCAACTAACACGTACTTCATGCACATCAATGTCTTTAGAGTATAACTGTTTCACGGGTACTTTTTCCGTAACCTTCATCTCAAAGCAAACTTTGCCATCACCATCAAGGCTTAGAAGTTTAGGAGACATAGTTGGCTTGCTTTCCTCTTTGTTTGAGAAACAGAAGCTCTGTACTGCAATATCTTCTCCTTCTGCACGAGGGCCATACTGTACACCCTCACATAATAAATCACACTGAACTACATTTTCTGGTATGACTTTAACAACTGTCACATCATATATTGGAATAGTTTCTTTATAAGACTTCCATATTTGCTCATCACGTCCTTGCATATCTCTTTCAAATTGTGCCTTCATAGCTTGTAGATTAACTTCTAAGCACAACTTGACATCCTCTGTGGCTTCTAATTCATCTTCAAACTCCTCCAGCTGAGTCTTGATGCATACAACTTCCTCCTGCTTGTCCATTTACAGTTTTAGTTAAGCAGGAAGCATTTTTAGATCTATAATCTGAGCAGATAAATCAGACATTTTTTCCTCAAACTGAATCTTCATGTCTTCTATCTGGAGGTCCAATTCTCTCTTGGCCTTTTCCAGCTTGTCATAAGCATTAGCTTTGTTCTCATACAATATCTGCACAGATTCCAGGTTTTTCTCAACTTCATCCTTGGAGATAACCAAATCCTCCATTTCAGTGCACAGTTGCTTGTTGAGCCTCTCTAACTCGGCCTTCAATTCAAGGGCCTCTTCTAGGGAGCGAGCCAAGGCAAGAGCTTTGGTCTCTTTTCCACAAGCCTCTTCTTCAGCACGGTCACGTTCTTCTGCATATCTAGCAGAAAGTCTTCTCTTCACCAAGCAGCTGATCAAACTTTTTCTGCTACTTTTCAAAATTTGACACAATCCAACGTTGATGATCAAGATCTACACCTATATCTTCTAGTTCCTGCTGAAGTCTAATTTTCATCTTCTCAAGTTTGTCATAAGCAACAGCCTTCTCTTCAAACCGTTGATTTGTAGCTTCTAGCTCCTTTTGCAACTTTTCCTTTAGTTCAACAGAGTCCAAGGACCCAATACTATCCTCCATTTTTTTTCTTCATATCAGTCGCCTGAGCCTGTAGTGTTGAAATCTGCTTTGTCAAATCTCTTTTTGCTTCCTCCTCTTCCTCTAGTTGCTCAAGGAAACCATTTTTCTCATCTTCCATTTGTTTTAGTTTTGTACTGAGGTCAAGCTTCTGACGAGTTTCTTCTTGCAAAAGTTCCTAAGTGTCCTGAAGCTGAGATTCTAGTGTAGAAAAATCTTTGGAAAGTTTGATAAACTTGCTGTCTGCTTGAGAAAGAAGCCCTGTGACATTATTCAATTCCACCTGCAGTCCGTTTGCCTTGTCTAGCAGTTCTGCTCGAAACCTGTCCCCTTCTGTGACTTTTAGTTGCAGCTCTTGAAGTTGAGTCTCTACTTTTTTGTGACTCTCCTGTAAGGTTTGCACTTTCTCAGCATGGACAGACGTCATCTCCATCAATTCTTTGTCTTTATTTTGCACCAAAACAGACAGTTTCTCATTATCTTCACAAGATCCTGACAGCGCCCTCTCCAGGCTACATATTCTAGCTTTGAGTTCCATTTCTCTTTGTTCCAGAACTCCAGCTCTGCTCCCCCATTCGCTGACTTCACTATTTAGGCGAACCTGCTTTAGTTCATGCAAGTTTTGCTCTGACTGCAATGTCTGCACCACAGATTCTAATGGAAGAGTGAAGAAATCAGGCGATACCTTTTAGAGGCTAACTGAGTATATTTGATAAGTATACTCAGTTAGCCTCTAAAAGGTATCGCCTGATTTCTTCACTCTTCCACTACTTTCAATGGCTAACACGGTACAACATTATACTACCACAGATTCTAAATCACCCTCTCGGTCAGACACATGCTTCCTCAGCTCTGCAATTTCATTTTCTTTGTCAGTTAATGCAGCCAAAAGTTTTTCACTCTTCCTGACTTGGTCATCCAGACATTCTGACTGACACTGCAAAAATTCACTTCTTTCACATTTAGCAGTTTCAAGGTCATCTCTTAATTTTTCAATGACACTCTCTTTGACAATGGAGTCTTGGACATGCTGCTCCTTTAAATCCTGCAATTGCTTCTCAAGCACTTGCTTTTGCTCTACACTCTGTATAACTTTATTAGATAGAGCACATTTCATTTCAGCAAACTCCTTCTTAGTGACACAGTCCATTCCAGGCAAACCCAGCACCACATTTTCACAATGACTAGGATATGAACTCTTTATAGTCTCAAGCTCTTTCTTTAACTTAAGGTTCTCTTTTTCTGATACCTCAAGTTGCCATTTCCAATCAGATATTTCATACTCATAAATGAACCTGATGGTTTTAAACTCATCTTGAAGCTGCTGCACCATAATATTTTCATCTTTGGCACTTTCATGCACTCCAGTATGAGACACACAGTCAGCAGGGACATATTCATTCATAGAACAGAGGTGCTTCAGAAAAACCGTCATGCAACCCATTATCTTTACTTGCACTCCACATGCTCTGTTCCGGGTTTTGTGTCTCTCTGCATTCAGACTGCTGCACTAATAAACCTGTGCATAACTTCTCTGCTTTTTTACAAGCTGAAATTCTCTTTTTCTTGCCCATGGTTTACTAACAAGATTACACAATATTCCACAGCAACCTTGGGTTCAACCAGCAGCAACTTTTTTTTTTTTTTGCTATCTTCTGCAGTCACATGTATTCAAACAGTTAACTTATGTGGCACTACAATAACCAGTATTTTCTTCTGTCTTCCACAGAAAATACCAACATGGCACCATAGCCTTTCACATAGACTGTAATATCCAGCTTCTACACACATTGCTTATTTTCTTGCCATCAGCAAGCACTTTACAGCCTTCTGAGCCACAGTATACACAAAGTCCATTCCCTGGATTGCTCTTCCAGAGTTTTACTTTCACCAGTTTTGCACACAATTTGCTATGTTGCAATTCCACTCACCCCTTCCTGGGTTTCTCAGTTGAAATCACAGATTTCTTCCAGCTGTAGGCCACAATGCACACTTAGCAGTACTGCAGTCACCAACCACTTGTCTTCCAGAACTTGCGTGGATCTCTTTATGCCCGAATCCGTAGCACCATATGTGACAATTTGGGGGGGATTAGTCTCAATGGCGGCAGACTCCTGGTCCCGACAGCAGTGGTTCGTGGTACTGGGCGCCGGTGAGACAGCGTTCAGACGGTGCCAATTTAAAACAAAATGGCTTTTATTAAGCTTAGGTGCAACATAACAAAACAAAAACAGCCTGGGCCACAGTTAGGGCACTAACTGACTCCTTGACCCCTATCTAGCCTGACTAATGTTCAGCTCAAGCAAAAGTCCCCCGTGGACCTCAGCCCTCCTGGGACAGACCGCATCTCTGTCCTTATCTGGTTCCACGATTTCCTGCTTCCTGCAGGTTTCTCCAGCCTTCTGGAGTTACGCCCCCACCCAAAGGTGTGGCTGAGGACCTTTTCAGACCTGGCCCTGGGTCGCTCAATAATGCCCTCTGGGTTCACATACTCACACAGAATTAAAAGGGATCAGAGAATATTTGGATGAAAATTTAAAAGAAAGGCTTCATTCGACCCTCCGCATTCCCAGCTGGGGCACCTTTTGTTCTTTGTAGAAAAAAAAAGACTCAACCTTGAGACCATGTATTGACTACAGAGAACTAAATAAGATGACTATTAAAATTCGTTACGCTCTTCCCCTAATTCCTGAGTTGCTGGAAAGACTCCGCTCTGCTAACATTTTTACCAAACTAGATTTAAGAGGGGCCTATAATCTCATACGCATTCGTCCAGGGGATGAGTGGAAGACCACCTTTAGAACTACGGACACTTTGAATACCTGGTTATGCCATTCGGCCTCTGTAACGCCCCTGCAACCCTTCAACATTTTGTTAATGATGTGTTTCGAGATTTCTTAGACAAATTTGTTGTTGTGTACCTTGATGACATCCCTTATATTTTCAGACACCTTGGAGGAACATCGCAGACCTGTTCAGTTAGTCTTGGAACGTCTACAGGAGAATAATCTTTATATCAAACTGGAAAAATGTGAATTCAAACAAAAATCCAATTTCTTGGATATATCATCTCCCCAGAAGGTCTGAGTATGGATTCTAGTAAAATCAAAGCTGTAATGGATTGGCCCATTCCAAGAAATCTTAAAAATATTCAGTGATTTATAGGGTTTGCAAATTTCTACAGGAGATTCATAAGACTTTTCTAAAATCATCTTACCAATCACTTTACTCACAAAGGCACAGAGGCACAAGTTGCTTTTGACAAACTAAAGACTCTTTACTTCTGCGCCCATACTGGTGCATCCAAATCCTGAATTCCCTTTTGTTGTTGAAGTAGACGCCTCAGATTCTGCTGAGGATACTGTCCTGTATCAACGAGTTGGAGACAAGACAAGACTCCATCCATGTGCTTTTCTTTCTCATACCATGTCATCGGCAGAAAGAAATTCCGACATAGGTAACAAAGAAGTGTTGGCCATTAAAGTTCTGTTCTCTAAATGGAGATATCTTTTGGAAGGAGCTAATCATCCTGTAACTGTCCTTACTGACCACAAAAATTTAGAGTTCATCCGTACAGCTAAGAGACTGTCTGCAAGACAAGCAAGATGGGCCTTGTTTTTCTCTAGATTTAATTTCATAATTTCTTATAAGCCAGGTTCAAGAAATGGCAAGGCTGATGCTTTGTCCAGGAATAGTACGTAATAGTACGTCCTGAGTCGCATGACGATGTATGGAGAGAGCTCAGGAGCTGAGCTTTCTCCATACAGGGCGGATGCCGGCTGTATAATACAGCCAGGACCCGCCGCTAACAGCCGCGATCGGTGCCTGTACCGATCGCGGCTTTTAACCCTTTAGATGTCGTAGTCAAACGGGACCGCGACGTTTAAATTGCGCAGGCGCCACAGGTGCCTCCATTTTTCACTGATCACCGCCCTGCAGAATGTCATCGGAGAGAGGCGATCGGTTGCCATGACAGCCGGGAGCCTATTGAAGGCTCCCAGACCTGTCATTACAATAGAGCTATTACACGATGCCAGAGGCATCGTCTAAGAGAAGTAAAGGCATTTTGCGATCAGCGATCAGACCCCTAGGTTTCAAGATCCCTAGGGGGTCTGATCATACAAGTAAAAGTAGAAAAAAAGTGTTTTTTAAAAGTATAAAAAAACCCACAAAAGTTCAAATCACCCCCCTTTCCCTAGATCAGATATAAAAGTAAATAAACTAAAGTAAACACAAACACATTAGGTATCCCCATGCTCCAAAATGCCTGAACTATTAAAATATAAAAATATTTATTCCATACGGTGAACGGCATCACAATGGCCAAATAGCGTTTTTTTCAACACTTTGCCTCCTATAAAAAGTGATCAAACCATCAGATCTTTCCCCAAATGGTATCAATAAAAATATCATGTTGTCCCGCATAAAATTACGCCATACCCAGCTCCATACATGTAAATATGAAAAAGTTACAGGTGTCACAAAGTGGTGACACACAATTTTTTTTTTCTATTTTGCAAAGTTTTTAATTTTTTAAAAGGTATCAAAACATTACAAATACTATATAAATTTGGTATCGCTGTGTTCATACTGACCCGCAGAATACATGTAACGTCATTTTTACCACACAGTGAACGCTGTAAAAATTAAACCCATATGAAATTGGCACAAATGCAGTTTTTCTCCAATTGCACCTCATTCTGAATTTTTTTCCAGCTTCCCAGTGCATTGCAGAGCATATTGAATGGTACCATTACAAAGTACAATTTGTTTTGCAAACAATAAGCCATCATGTGACTCATGTGAACTGAGAAATGAAAAAGTTATGGCTCTTGAAGTGTGGGGAGGGAAAACCGAAAAGGCAAAAACGATAAATGGCCGGGTCTTTAAGGGGTTAAGGAGATATTTAGGTTGCATGGAATTCCTGATAATGTATTTCAGATAGAGGTGTTCAATTCACATCAAGGTTTTCGAAGAATTTCTGTACAGCTTTAGGAGTTACAGTTAATTTGTCTTCTGCTTTTCATCCTGAGTCCAATGGCCAGACAGAAAGGACAAACCAAACTCTTGAACAATACCTCCGCTGTTTTATTTCCTACCTTCAAGATGATTGGGTGGACTATTTACCAATAGCAGAATTTGTCTACAACAACTCCAAACACAGTGCTACATCTCTATAAGTCCATTTTGTGCTAAAGTTGGTCTACATACAGTATTTATTCCTAACCTCCCTCTTAGTACACCTATTCCTGCTGTTACTGACAGACTAACAAAATTGCAAGAAACCCAGGGAAAACTAAGAGAGATGCTACAAGAAGCCCAAGAAAATTATAAGAAAGCAGCTGATAAACATCGCAATGTTCCTCCTACCTTTAAAGTTGGCTATCTACTAGAAATCTGAAAACACATGTTCCATCTCCAAAATTGGGCCAAAAATTCATGGGAACCAGTAAACAACATTCACACCCCTAGGCTTACAAGGGTGTTTCATCACAGACATCCAGAGAAACCAGCTCCTAAGATGTCCAGAGGCCATCCTGAAAGGAGGGTACTACTGTCAGGATTTGAACCCAAGGACTCCGGTGTCCCAGGCTGCAGCTCTTCCAGCTGAGCTAGTCAGCTTCCTGGACAGCTCTTATGCTGATCTGTAGCCTAGTTCCCAGTGCCTCTAGTTTCAGTTCCCGCCTCTATGGTGTGCTCTACCCTGTTTCCTGATTGAACATCCTATTTAAACCCAGTCTTGCACTTCCTGCCTTGTGAGATTCTTGTGCCCTTAGCCTGTAAGGCCTGGTTCACATCTGCGCATGGGTTTCCGTTCGGGGAGTCCGCTTGGGGACCCCCCCCCAAATGGAAACCTATCTGCATAAAAAAGCGGTTACCGACGGACCCCATAGACTATAATGGGGTTGTGTGGTTTCCGCTCGGTTTCCGCACAAAAAATGCGGAGAAAAGTGCTGCTTGCAGGTGTCAGGAAACAGATGCAGCACCGGGCAAAATAGTGAGTCCCAGCACCAAACACACTGATCAAATGGCACAAAACTGCACTGAGCGTCCTGCACACTCCGAACCGCACCAAACCCTATCCTCCAGAGATGTTCACCAGAGCCCCTGATGGTGGGGATGGACTTTGAAGCTACTGTAGGGCAGGGTGGTACAGGTCAGAGAGCGCCGAACGCACAGCACACCACTAGTCACAGCAGACCCAGAAACTGAAATCAGTTACCAGAAGGTTTTCAGAGATGAGCCGAAGGTCTGAAGAACAAGAATGCAGTGGATGGCGGTGGCCAGTATATGGCCGCAGTGCAGCAGTTGTGATCCAATCCAAGTCGTCAACGAGAGGTCAGCACAGCACAGAGGGGTAATCCAGGAGAGAAGTCAAGCAGGCCAGGTCGATTACAGGAGAGCAGAGCGGTACCAAGTCATGTTCAAGGAGCAGGAGTCTGAAGGCAAGCCTGGGTCGTCAACAGGAGAGAACGCAGTACAGAATCAGGAGGCAAAAGCAGAGTCAAAAACAGAACCAGGAGATCATGGCAGGCAACACACGGGACACAGCAGAGGAGAGAGAACTTTCAGGAACAGCCCAAATAGCCAGCAGTCAGCCGGGGCGGAAGTACAGAATATATAGGCTCCGGCAGGCCCAGCCTCACCCCTGTGCCAGAAGAAGAAGGCCGCATTCCATGTCAGGAGAGGGCCGGCAACACCCGCATGCCGCCACAGGATTTTTCGCTCCACATTTTTTGTGCGGAATCCGACCGGAAACTGCACAGATCCCATTATAGTCTATGGGGTCCCCCGGTAACCACTTTTTTTATGCAGATAGGTTTCCGTTCGGGGGGGTCCCCAAGCGGACTTTCCGAACGGAAACCCATGTGCAGATGCGAACCGGGCCTAATCTAGTTAGTCTCTCCTGCTCAGCTGCTAATACTGATGCTCATATTGTGCATTGACCACTGGCTTCCTCCTGACTACGGTATTTGCCTTCTCCTCTAATACTGCCGCACATCTTGTGCATCGATCTCTGGCTTCCTCCTGACTACGTTTATCAGCCTTGGAATTATCCCAAGTAGTTGCAATAAAAAGACTCCGAACTAGACCTTGGCCGTTACACTCCAAGGCAATGAAAGGGATTCCTCTTTCCAAGATAAAGATGAGTTTTTCATCCCCCACCTCAGGGAAAAAGAGAAGGGGGCACTCTGGCAGGGAGGTGTGGCTAAACACTAGCCTTAAGAAACTTTAGGAATTGATGTCATATCTGTGGAAGCAGCTAAGAGAGCTGGGTGTGTCCATTTCACTACAGAAGATCTTCCAAGCCTGGAACCAAATACTTTTAAGTATTATTCTGTTTTCCCTCCCATTTATTTTAAGGCTGTTTGCAATGTTGTGTTATTTTATCATCTTTTCTTGTGTATATATAGCACTGAACCCTTTGGGTATTAAATTTTTAAATTTAAGGTTACTTTGCGTTGCTCTATGAACCCATTACCTTTTTGAGGTGTGTTTGTGTCTCATTGTTGGAAAGAGATGCCTGTGTGTTAGTGCAGTCTTCTGACCCAACAAATGGGTGGACTGTGTTTGGGTGAGATTTACCCAACCTGAGTGAAGAGTGAGTGCAAGATTGAGTGAGTGGAGTGAGTTGACCTCTGACACCTGCGCAGCCCACCTTTGGATTATTTTACCTTGGATTATGCCCGTTTTTAGTTTGAGAGATCTGCCATGAGGAATTTCCTGGTGTTTGGCTCACACCAATGCTAAACAGACTGCATTTTGTGTTGTGTGGATTGTCTTTTCTCTGCTTCTACCAGAACAGATGAATTGTGCATCTAGTAGCCTCTACCCATCCGGGGTGTCTCGGTAACATTCAGAGAAAACAAAATCATACAGTGATCGGAGAACTCCACCTCAACAACAGACACTGCTGAGATGGCTTCCTCCTTTAAATAAAACCTATCTTTTCTAGACATGCAACTACCTTTATGATAGGTGAACCCCGCGTTGCCAGGGGCGAGCCGAAAGTGGATATCCACCAGGCGAGCTTCACTAGCTATACTATTAAGTGGAACGCTATCATAAGTGGCCTTGTGACAGCATTGAAGTTCCCTCCAAAGACCACCTGCTAACTTGTAAAAAGGTAGGGCTTGATCCTCATAAAGAGACACTTCCTGTACCACTTGAATTGGGGACTATAGATGTTAATAAGGCAAAGCTCTTGTCCCTTCATGAGGACATCTAAGAACAGGCATCTCCCCATGCAGTCTACCACTGAGGTAAAAAGGACCGCCACCCTGCTATATGGCTCAGTCGCAAGAGACCAATAAGATGGACCATGCCTCCACCCCCCTGTAGCTTTATGTAGCCTAGTCTCTTGCAAAAATAAAATGTCGACTTCAACCCAGCTGAGAAAATCAAACGCCGCAAATCTAGCTACATCAGACTTAATACTAGCAACATTAATATCTGCCAGTATCAGCAGAGTGAGTGCCGCCATCCTAGGTGATCAAGTTAGACAACCTTCTCCCCCATCCCCTTTCCATCACCACCTGAGGAGGAAATGTCACCATCTGATTCTACATCAGCCTCATCGTAGTCTTCCTCATCCTCAGAGTCTGGGCCAGTCCCAGTCCCATTCTTCTCACTCAGAAGGAGGAGACTCAACACCCCCTGGAGGCTCCCCCCGACACAATTCCTTGGACCACCATGCACATATTCACTGTCACGGTTGTTGGTCAGTATACCTGGAACCGGTTGGCGAGACCAATCAGAGGAGAATTGTTTTGGCCTTCCTTAGGCATCTGTTGAAGGTGGGAGAAAAATTTTTTCCTCCCTTTTTCTTGCCACCTAGCTTACATTTGTTCTGTAGCCAAGCCCTGTCATCCTCATCCATGGTTTCACATACCGAGGAAGACGAGGACTCGGCCACACCCTCCTTTTCCAGCCTCCTGACCTCCTCATTAAAATACTGTTTTCCCAGGGCCTCAGAAACAGTACTTGTCCCCGGAGCTGGACCAAGGGTTGTCCCAGTAACCTGGGAGTCCCCAAGTTCCCTGCTTATTCGGCGCTTCTCTGCCTGTCTGATTTTAGAAGGTGACTTATTACGGTTTTTCTTCCTCGGCCCCTCTGTCCCTTCATCCCCACTACCACCCTCTCCAGAAGGAGCAGTCTCACTCCCTCTTGTCTCACTCCCTCCAGAGCAGTGGCAATTTTAGGAAAGGAACAAGGGCAGCGACTGAATGACTGACCTATGTCACCACTTATCCATCCACAGGATGCAGTGAGATGTCCTAAAACCGCACACAGAGCGCACTTCTGTACATGACAGTTAGCACTAAAGTGTGTGGGTTTGCCACACCTATTTGAAAGTTTGTTGCCCTGGTAGAATATCAGGATGCGGTCCTTTCCCAGGAAATACGGGGAAGAGATATGAGTTACCGTGCTACTTGACTGCCTCAACTTGACCATGAAGGTCCAGGCCCCTGACCAGATGCCAAACTCGTCCCTATTTTTAGTTGGGACTCCTAGTACCTCACTGAACCTGCTTATCCAAGTCATGATGTTCATACAAGAAAGTGACTTATTATGGTCACCTTCTTGGTCTTGCTCTGGCAAGACATCGCCTGCACAGCAAAATCTCGCCAGCTGAGCTCATTGTAAACCAACTTATAATGTGACCAAAAGAGCTCTAAGTCATATCGGATGTCAAATTCCGGGATGCCATAAGGATGTATCAGGGCATAGCTATCAGTCCCCCTGAAGTTCATCTTCAGGAGGAGTTCAACCACTTTTTCTCTCGTTGGACATACGTCACTACCCCTCCAATGAAGACAAACTACATTCCTACGAGCACCGACCTGCCTGGCTGTCAGGAGGGATCACACAGTCTCCCTCCCCTCTTGCTCTCAGAAGGCTGACAGGCCATGCCTGTTGTGATGATTCCACTGAAATATGGCTATAACTCAAAGCTGTATTTTGGTCTCTGGGTAGCGTATCTCTTTACTCATAAGGTGCGCAGCTATAAGCCTAGGTGTATATTGGCAGTAGTAGCAACATTGTAACAATGGGGCTTTGTATCCATCCCAGCAGGGCTCCATTGAATTCCTACACAGCCCTGAGTGATCAAACTAACATGCATTGATCAGTCTGCACTGGTAGATCAGATATGGCTGATAACATTGTATCATTTCACTTGGTCTCAGCTCCTTACAAAAAGTCTTGACTTGAGTGCGTTAGTCAATCAGACTTGCTGTTGCCGGTGACCTCATTCTGGGAGGTGGCATAAAGGGTATATAAGATGAGATAAGAGGTCAGTGGGAGGAGATTGTGCTGGGACTACAAGAGAACACTATGAGGAGATTACAGACAGACTTCCCCTGAGAGAGACTATTGGATTATACTGTGAGGAGCATACAAGCTGAGATGCTGGAGCTATTGCCGCTGCCTCTACTGGTTATTCACACATACCAGAGCATGTGTGAGTGTTGGACTATAGAGCCACATCCAGGATATGTGTGGTAAAGTAATTATTTCACTTTTACTCCTTTTTATTTTTAATGTACTGTATATTGTAACTAGTAACTGTTAATGCTTGCATATATCTGCATATCTGTTCTGAACTGTATGTGTTAGATGTTAATACCAACCCATTTAGGGGTTAATAAATATATAAAATTTAGAAAGCTTGTCTTGTATTTATCCTGTGAACCCGGCACGCACTGGTGGTGAGTGTGGTTTTTATATGAAAGAAGACTCAGGTGTGAGCCAAAGCGGTGTTGGCGCACTGAGGATCTTTCACATTGGTGGCAGCGTAGTGGGATCTTAGGATAAACAGCGTGTGTTGGTGACCTTTATCACTCAAACGCTGGGGATTGTAGTAATCCTATGAGACAAGCTCGGTATTAAAGCAAAGATTAAGATACAGTGAAAGTTTGATACAGTGCTGTTCCCCTCCCTTACTCTTTGTATTCTATCCTATCTTTTATTTGGCAAATACCAGTGGATGGCTAGTGGGCTCAGAAGCAGATCTCCAGAACTGCTGAACCAGGCTTTTGGAGATCCTGAGCGTATGGCTGAAATGGAGGCAGCCACAGCCATGCAGAGAATCGAGCAGAGTCCTGATTTTGGGGCTAGGCCAGGAAGTGCAGCAAGCAGCCCGGTCCCAAGGATTACTTCACCAGGAGAGACCAGTAACCCCAGCCTTGTAGGGGGAATGGCTTCATACTGGCAAATGGCCCTGCAGCAAGTAGGCACCAGTGACCCTCACACATACCTGCAGGTGTTGTACCGTCTTCAGGAAGCTGTAGAACAAGAACGAGAACGGCAGGCTGATCGTGAGGCATCAGAACAGCAGGCTGAGCGGCAGTATCAGCTTGAGCTCAAAAGGATGGAGCTCTCCCAGCAGGCACAAACCGCCCCTGCGCAAACTCCAACAACCCTGCAGAGACCCTCAAGTTGGAAGGAGGAGCCAGGCCGGAGTTCACCACAGCCGTCTATCGTCAGGTCGGGTAAGACAAACTATGCCCTGGGTGGGCCCTCCCCTGTCCCAAGAACTCTGGGCGCCCGGGTGACCTTCCTCAAACCCCAAGGGGAGGTGCGGTGGTGCCATGCCTGTAACCAGACAGGACATTTCAAGGAGGAGTTCCCCAACCGCCCTGAGAACTTCCCTGCTTCCCAAGCCACAGCAGGTGGCCCATTTGTGTATCTGGACTGGGGTGCAGGAAAAGGAATGCGGACTGTGGGACTAATGTCTGATTTGCCTGCTAATGTACTGTTGGGAACTGATTTAGGACCTATGATGTCCCAATATGGGGTGGGGAGCACCCCAATTTACTGTGATAAACTGTCTATGATTAATGTTGATAATGTGTCTGTCATATCTGCAGAGAGGACCCGTAACCACCTCTCTGAGATACTTCCCATGGCAGTCAATGTAAATGCTAATGAGTTGCCTTCAGCTGAGAGCAGGGAAGATGCAAATGAGCTTCCTGCAACCCAGCTCAGCAAAAATGTTATTGATGCTTTGTTCACTCCCGTACTAGGAGCCAGTGAGACTTTGTCTGTAGACACACCCACATCTGTGGGGGCGTCTCCCTCCCAGCTTGTTAATATGTCTACTGCAGATCTCATTGAGGCCCGGTGTGAATTAACAATTGCTAATGAAGGTACTGTCAATGTAATTGCCAATGCTTGTTGTGAAAGTGTACAGGGTAGCTCTTCTGAGTCACTGGAAGCGACTTCTACTATTTCGCCCAGTGCATCCGATAAGCACCCAACTGCTGACCATGTGCCAGGTGGTCAGGTAGGCTATGGGGATCTCATGGCCGATCCAGGTGAGGGACGGACTGCTGGTAGTGCGGTGTTAGCCCGCAGCCAGAGTGCTGCAAGGGTGGAGGGCGTTCCAACCCTTGAACCGTTGCCTACACCACCTGGAGTTGGTGCTGAGACCGCCATGACTAGCCTCACTCCCTTGAAGCCGGAGGAGTCCGGCTGGTATGAGACATACACGTCTCTTCTGTCCAGTTCTATTCCAGGAGTGCCCATGGCCCACGTGCAGATGGCATGGGGTACTGGAGGTGTGATCCAAGAAGGGGGTATGTCAACTGTATTACCTGTCAATGTATTGTGGGGGGATGGTTTAGGGAAGCATGATCTCAGTCATTTGCCCAAGGTATCACCATCACCCACCCGAGTACAGGAGGAACAGGATGTAGGTTTGGAAGCAAAGGGGGAGGTGCAGAACCCCCTAGAACTCTCCCAACTAGCGGCTAGTGTGGGGAAGACCCTGAGAGAGCAGGCCAAGGGTAGCCAGGAGAGCAGAGATTGCCGGGATGGGATCTCTGGAATGGTATCCCAAGGGCCTGAGGTCATGAGTGTAAAGCTACGGGCTGCCCGCACTCAGAAAGCGGACCCAGAACAGGCAGGAGGTAGCCAAGTGTACGTGACTCAGAGCCTGGGCCTTAGAAGTGTCCCTAGTCAGACTAGAGAGACAGAAGGGGCCGGCAGCTATGTAACATGCACCTCTCTTTTGTCTCACTCCAGCCAAGAGTTCAGAGATGCTGTCCAAGCTGACCCTAGTCTGGACATATTGAAGGCGCGTGGTGCTCAACCACCCTCGGAGTCTGACAAGGCCCGAGTCTGCTGGGACCCCGGGGGAAGGTGAGGGAGCCTTGGGGCCAGAGCCTGAGAAGCTGGAGGCGGAGGTGCTTTCAGAAGAGGGACACAGGTCCCTACTTCCTACAAGCCCCATGTAAAGAGGGAGGTGTGATGATTCCACTGAAATATGGCTATAACTCAAAGCTGTATTTTGGTCTCTGGGTAGTGTATCTCTTTACTCATAAGGTGCGCAGCTATAAGCCTAGGTGTATATTGGCAGTAGTAGCAACATTGTAACAATGGGGCTTTGAATCAATCCCAGCAGGGCTCCATTGAATTCCTACACAGCCCTGAGTGATCAAACTAACATGCATTGATCAGTCTGCACTGGTAGATCAGATATGGCTGATAACATTGTATCATTTCACTTGGTCTCAGCTCCTTACAAAAAGTCTTGACTTGAGTGCGTTAGTCAATCAGACTTGCTGTCGCCGGTGACCTCATTCTGGGAGGTGGCATAAAGGGTATATAAGATGAGATAAGAGGTCAGTGGGAGGAGATTGTGCTGGGACTACAAGAGAACACTATGAGGAGATTACAGACAGACTTCCCCTGAGAGAGACTATTGGATTATACTGTGAGGAGCATGCAAGCTGAGATGCCGCTGCCTGCACTGGTTATTCACACATACCAGAGCAGGTGTGAGTGTTGGACTATAGAGCCACATCCAGGATATGTGTGGTAAAGTAATTATTTCACTTTTACTCCTTTTTATTTTAATGTACTATATATTGTAACTAGTAACTGTTAATGCTTGCATATATCTGCATATCTGTTCTGAACTGTATGTGTTAGATGTTAATACCGACCCATTTAGGGGTTAATAAATATATAAAATTTAGAAAGCTTGTCTTGTATATATCCTGTGAACCCGGCACTCACTGGCGGTGAGTGTGGTTTTTATATGAAAGAAGACTCAGGTGTGAGCCAAAGCGGTGTTGGCGCACTGAGGATCTTTCACACCTGTCTATCCAGAAGAATAGATCAACCCAGTGGTGTAACTAAAGGCTTAAGGGCTCTGGTGCAAAAGTCGAGCTTGGGGGCCCCCCACTGCAATTTTCTCCCCTTTTGTACTACAACCTCCCCCACAGTTGCTCCATCACCATTTCGCATGAAAAAGTTCATTTCCTCTTATCTGACAATGGAAATAAAATCTTCTCACTCCAGTTCACCAGAGGTCAGGGGTAACAAATTTACAATTCACAAACTGAAAGTCATCAAAGATATTCAGAGAGGTGATCAAAGAAATTTAATCAGTGCGTGGTGAGGGTGACCTGTGTAGCTCCAGGCTTATGGACTAAGTGGCAGATGAGACCACTGTGAACCCTTTAAGTTATGCCAGTGCTTAGGGGCCCCCTAAAGTTCCAGGGCACGGGTGCGATTGCACCCTCTGCAGCCCCTGAAGTTACACCTCTGGATCATCCTCTCTCCCCTCTACAGTGATTGTTCTCTCCCCCCTCCTAAGAGCCTCCATGAGACGTTGCTGCAAAATACCATCCCCAGAGTCTGGAGATGAGGAAGACACTCCAGTGACAACAATTGCATAACTACGAGTAGAAGTTGTTGCCACCGGGGATTGTGGGGGCAGATGGACCAGCCCCCTCTGTCCCTGCAGAACCTTACACCAACATCAGCATTATCAGCATTACCAGTTTCAGCCACCACCTTATCACTCACAGAATATGGCAGAATATGTAGTATTCTCCAGTGCTGGAATCCTCTGAAATAGTACCCCAGAGTCGGAGTATATAACTTGTGCTATTTTTTTCCCCTTTCTAAGAGATTATGCTGCTATTTGTGCCAAATCTATCAAATATTGTATGGTTTTAATACATATGTCTAAGCTTGGCCAAGCAACAAACCATGCCAATTGTCTCTCCACTTTTAATTGAGTGTGCAGCATAAAAAGCTCATATTCTGGTACAGATGGTTAATAGAAGTGTCCCAAAAAAGACAAGATGCTGTTAAGGAGTTTCATGGACTAGAGAAGAGGTGCTGATACCTTGATAGTATGCCATTTAATCTGTTTGTGACCAATGTCAAAAGATCCTCTTCTAACTGTATAGCATGGCCTCTGCTCTGTATGGGAGGATTAGTGTTTTAGTCCTGGCAGCTGGTCCTGGGGTGTAATACTGTATGTAGTTTGGCTTAGAGTCTCTGGAGTGTAATATTATATATAGCCCGACTTATAGTCTGGAGCATTATAGTGTGTAAAGCCTGGTTTAGAATTGTCTGTAGTGCGTAGAGCCTATGCATTTTATATTAATATCCATTATGCACACCTAGATAAGAGGCATCTTCTTTCCTCTTTCAGAATTATTCTTAATTATAGAATAGTTTATAGAGCATAGCTCATGGTGTTCATAGTGTAAGTATTAGTAGGCACTCCAGTTGCGGGGTGTCTGTCTTGCAGCCTGGCCTTGTCTATCATGTTTTTTGTTCTTTTGCAACCTGTTATGCAGCTGCTGCTCTTATCATTCGGTGGATTGTGTATTATCCGTTCTTGTTCTTAAAGATCTTACAGTTTTTTTGTACATCTGGGCAGGAAAACAGTGTAAGCACAGACTGTACAATGTGTACCACTGGCCACTTCAAGTGTCTTGCCTTTGACTCCATTAATGTAGAATCCAACATTTAAGGGTGGGTTCACACCTGCATTCCAGTCCGTCCATTGCCAATCCGAGTGAAAATCTCGGCGAACGGGATTGGCATCGGATACAGACCGGTCAGCGACACATTGGTTAAAAACCCATTCATTTGAATGGGTTTTTAAAGCAATGCGAGGGTGTCCGATTGCACCCTCTGCGCTGCGAAACCGTTTCTTTCCCTCGGACACGAAGTCCTGCATGTCCAACTTTGTTTCCGAGGAAAAAAAAAGGATTCGCAGCGCAGAGGGTGCAACCGGACACCCTCGCATTGCTTTAAAAACCCATTCAAATGAATGGGTTTTGAACCAATGCATCGCTGACCGGTCTGTATCCGATGCCAATCCCGTTTGCTGAGATTTTCTCTCGGATTGGCAACGGATGGACTGAAACGCAGGTGTGAACCCACCCTAAATGTGATTCTAAAGATATTAAAATGCTTTTCTTTTAATCCACAGAATTTATGTGATCTCCAATTCTATTGATGGATCTTTTTATCAGATGTCAAATTACTAGCGATAAGGGCGGAATATAATGAATCTAGGCTGGAGAAAAGCAACTACCACCGCTGGAATAAGGTGTGACCATATCTCCATGCAGTAATGTGCATGGACAATATCTTTTCTCAGGGAGGAGAGAGAGAAGTATAACCATTTCCATTACAAGTTATGATAATTTCCTCCTTCATGCTCTCATTTTCCCAAATTGGGGGATATGCCTTACACAGTGATGCTCTCCAACAAGTGTATGCCAGATATTTAACGTCCCCTACGGCAATTAATAGATGGAATTAAGCAAATGCCCGCTGTGTCTTTGAACATTGGTTGACACGTAAATAAACCCTGAAGCAATCCAGAGCAGACGCCCGTTTCTTTCATTTTGGTAATAAACCTGGCCAAATGATTAGCGAGAAGGATATGAGGGGAGGGGCCCATATAAAACACACGCTGGGAACATCAACTTGATACTCCTTTCTGTTCGGCTCTCTATAGGGAATCCGACATAATGCTGCTGGATGTCATAGATTATATGGGAATATTAAACTCCCTCGGTTGTCTCAGGCTCTAATAGACTTTCTTAACTCTACTGTCTGGATGCAGTTAAATCTCTGCACGCAGGTTAGGCCCCGGGCTTGCATGGAATGTCAAATGAATTCTATAAAACTTTTAGAGAGGAGGTTTGCCCTGTTCTCACAGATCTCTTTAATGGGATCCTATGCAGCCATGATGTCCACCCGATGGCCCAGACTGCTTACATTAAGGTGTTGCCAAAATTGGGTAAAGATCCACTCCAACCTGGGTCATATCGTCAACCTTAATTAATGAAATTGGTCATCAAAATTTTGTCCAAGATCATGGTGGTAACTCCTTCCCAAATGGGATTTATACGGGGATGCAATGCTACAACAAATATTAGGAATGTCCTGGCGGTTCTAGATGTGGTAAGCCATCTCTAGTCACCGTAGCTGCTGAAAAAGCTTTTGATAACAGCAGATGGTGAAGGCTGCGTATGGTCCTTGGACGCATGGGATTTTCTGGAGAAATTTGTACCTACTTGGTTAAACTCTATGCAGCACCTTAAACGCGCATATACATGCCTGGATTCCTGTCGGTGCCAGTAATGCTTACCGAGGGTACAAGACCCGGATGCCCCCTGTCTTCATTATGTGGGAATCTAGGCCGCCTGAACTGAGCCCTTGCTTTCCTGACTGAATGATTACTGAGGGTAATGTACCGGGGTTGTGGCTGGCACTATTGTTTTACTTTTTTTTTTTTTGGTTCACAGCTATTAAACAGTTGAAGCCCGTAGTGATTCTGTCTTGACCAGCAACCCAACGGTTGTAGACTGGTTGATTCGGTCATCCAATTCATCACAAGTCACATCAGACACCCCCAGCCAAGAGTCGGTGGGTTCGTCAGACACAGCCCTTAGTTGGCATGGCCCGGCAGCAGGCCCTGTGCCTTCACCTGTCCTCAACCTGCCTCTGTCCTTTTCTGTTCCCTCAGCTAGAGAAGTACTTTATGCTGTTGGCTCAGATCCACTGTACATTGAGGAGGAGGTATTATTTATTATTATTGTTTATATATATATATATAGCACCATTAATTCCATGGTGCTTTACATTTGAGGGTTAACATACGGTACACAAGATACAGTATACAAAACAGATAATACTAACAGTGACCAACTGGCACAGTGGGATACAGGGCCCTGCCGCAAGGGCTTACAATCTAAGAGGGATAAAGACAGAAGGTGGGGGTAGAGGCTGTTCAGGTGGTGGTATGGAGACAGTAATGTTATTGGAGGTTGTAGGCCTTCCTGAATAGGTGAGTCTTCAGGGCCTTCTTGAAGCTTGTGATTGTGGGGGTCAGTCTTATGTGTCTTGGTTATGAGCTCCAGAGTATGAGGGATGCACGGGAGAAGTATTGGAGAGAGTTGTATGAAGAGCGGAGTAGGAGGTCTTTGGAGGATCAGAGTTTACATGTGGGCAGGTAGCGGGACATTAGGTCGGAGATATATGGAGGTCACAGGTTGTGGATGGCTTTGTATGTCAGCATTAGTAATTTGAACTCTATTTGCTGGGCAACGGGTAGCCAGTGAAGGGATTGGCAGAGGGGAGCGACCAATGAAGAACAGGGGGAGAGGTGTATTAAGCGAGTGGCGCAATTTAAGGTGGACTGGAGGGGGGCGAGAGTATTTGCTGGGAGGCCATGGAGAAGGGTGTTACAGTAGTCTAAGTGGGAGATTATGAGGGCATGGACTAGCATCTTTGTAGTTTCAGGGGTGAGGAACGAGTGGATTCGATGGATGCTCTTGAGTTGGAGGCGGCTTGAGGTGTTGTGGGTTTGGATGTGCGGCTTGAAGGATAGGTCAGAGTCTTAGGTTATCCCAAAGCAGCGGAACATGGGACTGGGGTAAGTGTAGAAGACAGTCAGCAGCTACTGCTCAGCCAAGATCTGGAGGAGACATCCGCCGCTTCCTCTGGTAGGTGGGCAAGTTGTGATGAGGAGAGTGGCGTGGGAGCTGGTGTTGAGGAGGACATCAGTGACCTGCAGTCAGTAGTGGATGACCATGTAGCCGATCATAATTGGGAGCCGGGTGACGAAGGGGCTTCATCGTCATCAGGAGAAGAGGGTTGCAGCTTGTGCATGAGGCAGCAGTGTGAGGTCGGGAGCTAAATGTGCCCGGGTAGACCATCTGCTTCACAGCAGCCTACCTGCCCGGAAAGCAGTGGTGCAGGGGTTCACGGAGGCAGTGGTGGTAGCAGTCAGTTAGTGCGGAGTGTTGGGGGTAAAATCACCTACTCAGCGGTGTGGCAGTTTTTTGTAAAGCCGCCAGGAGAGGTAAATATGGCCATATGTTCAATCTGTGGGCAGAAGGTGAAGCGTGGCCAGGGTGCCAGTCTTGGCACCACAGCCCTGTGACAACATATGCAGCGTCACCATAAAGTGGCCTGGGAGAGCCGTGGCTCCAATGTGGTGGTCCAACCTGCCGCAGCAACAGCTGCAGCACCCAGTGGCACGCACCCCATTTCAGGCAGTCAAGGCTCCACTACATCAGCCAAAGGAAGCTGTGTGTCCTTCCCATCATCTGCTGGTTGTGATGTTCCTGCTCCTCCTCCCCCTCCTAGTCAGTCATTGCGTCAGCAATCCATTACAGAAGCGATTTCGAAGAGACAACAGTATGCATGCACTCATCCAATGGTACCGAAGCTGAACGTGCTCCTGTCCACGTTGCTGGTGCTGCAGTCCCTCCCTTTCAAGTGGTGGACTCTGCACCTTTCAGAGAAATCATAGCTTATGCCAAGCCGAGGTGGAGAGTCCCAAGCCGTCATTTCTTTGCCAAAAAGGCAGTACCAGCCCTGCACAAATATGTAGAACAGAAGGTGGGCCAGTCCTTGAGCCTGTCGGTGTCTGCTAAAGTGCATCACCGATGTGTGGAGCTGTAACTACAGTCAAGGACAATATATGTCCTTTATGGCCCACTGGGTGAATGTGGTTCCTGCCCAGACACACCAGCAACTTGGCCAGGTGACACTGCTTCCACCTCCACGTTCTCACGCCGTTGATCCTGCAACAATGTCCGCTTCATCCTCCAATGTCTCCTCAGCCTCCACTGCAGGGACAATTCACAGTGCTCCTCCAGCATACCACATGTGCAGGGCACGGCGGTGTCACGCTGTTCTACACCTTGTTTGCCTGGGCGAACAAAGTCACACAGGGAAGGAACTGCTCCGTGTCCCTCATCAAGAAATCGAATCCTGGCTTTCTCCGCGACAATTCAAAATCAGAACCATGATGGCCGACAACAGGAAGAACATGGTGTCCTGTATGGCGCACGTGTTCAGTCATGGTGAAATGAGAAGAAGCCAGACATGTGACAGTAATATGAATATGAGTACCTGCTATAGGCAGCAAAAAGGTGCAAAAAGTTTATATGGTGGTATTGGAATCTGAATAAGTGACTATAGCTCCCAGCCCCAGGGTCAAGAGTGTGAGGGAGAGATCTCACTGACTGTTCAGAGCTGCCCTGCTCCCTTCCCCTGCTACTTGAGTGTCGGCTGTGAGGTGAGGATTGAGTGAGGCACTGACTGGCTGCATCATCATCACCATTTTATACTGCCAGTGCTCTGTCTCCTCAATCCTCACAGTGCCTCCTGTTGCTGCTGCTGGTGCACCCTCTCACCTTTCTCAGCTCCCCATGAATTCAGCGCACTGTCGGCTTTCCTATTATGTGCCCCAGGGCTGGAGATATTGGTGCCGTTAGTTTTGGCACTGATTTCTGCCCACTGTCAAAAGGGCGTTCCTGACAGTCTAGCTGAGCTGTCATTGCTGGGCGGTAAGGAACGCCCCCTCTGACAGTACAGGGCTATGGACGAGTAATGTCAGGGGGGGGGGGCGTTCCCTTCGGCTTAGCTACACTGTCAGGAATGCCCTTCTGACAGTGGGCAGAGATTTGTGCCGAAACTAATGGCATCGATATCTCCAGCCCCGGGGCACATAATGGGAAAGCCGACAGTGCGCTGAATTCAGTGCACTGTCGGATTTCTAGCGGTATATAAAATGCATGTGCACGAGGACGTGAATGGTCCTCTTTAACAACTATTGCAGGCGGAGCCCCTCCATCTGGTGTTTCTACATTCACCCTCTTATAAAAAAAAAAACATAACAAAAGCTTTCTTCTGTCATGATTTTTACTTTTCTGACGGATGCATGAAGGGCTTTTTCTTCTGTTACAAAAGTAAAGAAACATGACAGAAGGAAGGTTCCATCATGATTTTAACATGAGGGTTAATGCTGTGAGCTATTTATGAAGGAGTTGGGCTGTAGAAAAATAGAGGAGTCAGGATTGTTGGTTTGACCTACTGACTCCACAGTCCTGGGCTGCAGGGGATAGTTCATGGTGTCAACCCAGTGTAGCCCTATTTGGGGGGGGGGGTATGAATATTATCCCTCCCGCAACAGACTCTGGCGCTGACCTGTGTGTATAATGGGACCTGAAGCCTTCGCTGAAGGGAAGAGTGGGAACATATATGAAATATATCAGTGCCTCCACCCAGGATAGAGCCTCTGTATTACAGGGAGGATCTCTTCCTGGGACTTACCCATGAAATGTGAACCGAGAGCAAGGCAGGTGGTTTGGTCTCCGCAACCAGAAATGAACGCACACGCGGTAGTTCAAGAAAAGAATATATATTTACTATAAGTTAATAAAGGCTATTTGAAGGTAAAATGACAGGGATAAAGACAAGCAGAATATACAATATAGCATGAACAATTTCAAGGCAAATTCTGCAATGGTTTCTACTTTTACTCTGTCCAATTCTGCAGTATGGACACTGAATGAACAATATACTCAAAACTATCCCTAACTGACCCTGACATCACATTTGGGTGCACCCCCTTTTCCCCAGTGGTCCAGGTGGACCGCTTACAGTCTGTAGAAGCGCGCGGTGGGACCCAAAGTCGTTCCTTTCTTTTATAGCGAAACGTCCTCTCCTCACGGTTATCAGGATCTTGGGAGAAATGAAGTCCTCTTTAACAGGGAAACCCAATGAATGCAATGTAATCCAACAGCAGATTCCACTCAGCACACTGACAGTCCTGCCGAATCCATACACTGAGCTGGGATGTAAGCCGGGGTTTAGCAGGTGCTGTCCAGTACATCAACAGCACTGCGAGTCTCTATCTGTGGTATCCATATACACAGTCACAATGTCAGTCTCACTGATCAGCCACTGAGCACAGTTCCTTTCACGTGGACTCACTAGTCCTGTTGTCTCTTTACAATCTGTTCGTCTCTGGACCAAGATACAGCTTAGCTGTACAGAAAAATCTCCACACCAGTTCAATACAACACTTGCTAAGATGGCTGCTGCTCTCTGTCTCGTCACTTCCTGCTTCTCTGCTCACATTCTGTCTGCAGAACAGGCAAGCTGACATAAAAGGGGGGGGAAGTCACTCCAGCATCATGTCACAATTACAATGGCTGCTGTCTTAAAGGAACAGAATCACAGAAATACATTCAACATTAACAGTTTATACAGACAAATAAAGCTTAGGACAACATTGGCTGTCTCTTACATATTCCCCCCCACTTTAAGATTGGCAGTCCCTGCCTATGACTGTATATCCAGAGGGTTGTACTTTTATGCACAGGGTGGTAGTATACCGATGTATGGCAGGCCAAACAAACTCATCCTGTGCATACCGAACAGGGGGAATACCAGCATTTGGCCTAGTGGTCCGTCTGAGGACCGGTGGTATATTATGGGGTGCTGCAGCTATGGGCTGAGAAGGACCAGTGGATTCCGCACCAGAGGGGGCACAGGCCGGAGATACAGTAGTCACAGGTGGAACATCCCCAGGAGCAGGGATCGGCCAACAATCATCCTCCTCGTCTGAGGCCCATTCCGCACCTCCATTCTCTGACTGTGGGAGCTCATTCACATTGGCAAGCCCATCATGATTTGTCCCTTCAGAATGACACAGGCGCAACATATTTCGGTGAAGTACTCGAACACAATCAGTTCCTTCTTTCTGGACCTGGTACACTGGCCCATTCGCATACTTGCGGCCAACAACACGATACGGCAAAGCCTCCCATCGGCTTTCCAATTTCCCTTGGGGTTTCTTGACACGAACTAGCACCAGGTCGCCTGGTTGCAATGGTGCTTCTTGCACTGGGGTCTTATCAGGATGGGGATGTTCTTGCAGGCGCTGCCGCACCAATCGATGGATCGTCTCAAGTCTCTGCCGGTGCGCCCGCACCCAAGAGGTTGGATCCCTCGGAGGGAACCCATCCACATCATCCAACTGTAATTCTCCTACACTTCGCCCAGACCGCCCAAAGAGAAGTGTATAAGGAGAGTACCCCGTTGTAGAATGGACCTGATTGTTATAGGCCCACACCATTTCAGACAAGAACTGAGGCCACTGTAACTTCTTGTCTTCCTCCAGAGTCCGCAGCATCTGTAGCAGAGTTCTGTTGAATCTTTCACAGGCCCCATTTCCCTGAGGGTGGTATGGAGTCGTGTGCGACTTCTTTATCCCGTAGATACGTTGAACTTCTTTCATTACGTGTCCCTCAAAGCAGGCACCCTGGTCGGAGTGGATGCGTTTAGGGCACCCATATACTCGAATGAAATCTTGGCACAGAGCACGAGCTGCTGACTCAGCTGTCTGGTCCTTGGTGGCGGTTACCACCGCAAATTTGGTGAAGTGATCCACCATTACGAGGCAATACTGGTGTCCGCTATTGGATGGGCCCACCATTAGATAGTCTATCATGACGATTTCTAAAGGTTCCTGGGTCACGATGGTTTGCAGGGGAGCTCTCTGTTCTATTGCCTTATGGATCTCACAAGTTCGACAGCTGCGGCATACTTCTTCGACCATTTGACGAAGACCAGGGCAGTAAATCAGTCGCTGTAACCAACGAAAGGTCTTCTCATGACCAAAATGTCCATTCTTATTATGAGCCTCAACTGCCAACGAGCGAGCCAGTTCACTAGGCACCACAATTTGGTATCGAATGTCGATCTCAGAAGGTAAATAGACCTTTCGGCATAGCACTCCATTTTTCATCTCCAACTTTTCCCACTGACTCAGAACAGATAATATCTCACGTGTCAGTCGTTCTCTTTCCTCTCTACAGGGCTTCTGGCCTTTCTCAACACACTTGATCATCTGTGCCAGCCCCTCATGGGTCTGTTGTATCTGTGCCCATTCCTGTCGTGAGGGACCAAAGAAAGGAGCCATTTCAGTCCCCTCCATCTCAAACTGATTAGTGGCGGTCAAGGCCTGTGAAAATCTGCTGAAGTCGGGCACCTCCACATGCTCCAACTCATGATCCACGTCTACTGTGGGGGTCTGGGCGGTTACCCTAGAAAGCCCGTCAGCATTCTGGTTCTCTGTCTTGGACCGATACTTAATGCGGTAATTGAACTTAGTCATTCGGGCTATCCACCTCTGCTCTAACGCCCCGAGCTTGGCATTTTCCAGGTGAGCTAGTGGGTTGTTGTCAGTCAGTACTAAAACTTCAGCACCGGTCAAATATTCAGAGAATTTCTCGGTCATGGCCCATACCAGTGCCAACAGCTCCAACTTAAATGAACTATAATTCTCGGGGTTTCTTTCAGAATCTCTCAAAGACCGGCTGCCGTACGCTATGACCCTCTCCTGGCCATCCTGAAGCTGGGAAAGCACTGCTCCAAGACCATACAGGCTTGCATCCGTATACAGCTGGAACGGCAAGTGGTAATCAGCATATGCCAAGATTGGGGCTGTTGTCAGTGCATCCTTTAATGCCTGGAAGGCTTGTTCCTGTTCAGGTCCCCACTTCACGGACCGGTTCTTTGGACCACCGGATGTGCCTCGTAGGAGAGCATTAAGTGGTGCTGCTACCTTGGCGAAATCCTTAATAAACCGTCGATAGTAACCGGCTACTCCAAGGAACGCCCTCACTTCTCGCAGGGTAGTCGGTATTGGCCAATCTTGAACAGCCGCTATCTTGTCTCTTGATGGTCTCACCCCTTCTCCTGATACGCGGTGACCCAAGTAATCAATTTCAGATTGGAACAACCGACATTTACTGGGTTTCAATTTGAGCCCATGTTCCCGCAATCTTCGAAATACTTGCCCCAACTGGTGGAGATGGTCTTCAAAGGTCGCAGAATACACTATAATGTCATCCAAGTAGATGAGAGTGAACTCAAAGTTGAAGTCACCGAGACATTTCTCCATCAACCGCTGAAACGTTCCGGGTGCATTTGTCAACCCGAAGGGCATCCGGTTAAATTCGTATAGTCCCATGGGCAAGATGAATGCCGTCTTCTCCTTGTCTTTTGTGGCCATCGGCACCTGCCAATACCCACTAGCCAGATCTAGTGAGGAGAAGTACCGGGCTCTCCCCAGCGCTGAGAGGGACTCCTCAATCCGTGGCAAGGGGTAGGAATCTCGTACGGTGCAAGCGTTTAACTTCCGATAGTCTACGCAAAATCGGATGGACCCATCTTTTTTTCTTACTAACACCACAGGAGCTGCCCAGGGACTCTGGCTTTCTTGGATGATCCCACCCTGTAGCATCTTAGCTAACAGTTCTTTTACTTCCTGATACAACTGTGGAGGAATTTGTCGGTAGCGCTCTCTAATTGGAGGGGTGTCTCCTGTGGGAATCTCATGGTAGATCCCTGTGGTACATCCAAAATCTTCAGCATACCGTGAAAAGGCGGCTCGGTTCTCCCACAACAGTTCATCTACCTTCTGCACACATTCCAGAGAACATGAACTTGCATCCATCTTCATCTGTTCTCGAATTGCACGGCCATTCCATTCAGAGGTGGGTTCCTCATCTTCTCCCATGGACACAGTTACGGTCCACTCATCCCTTTCAGTCGGCTTCAGCTGCATTGGAGTTACTTTCCTTACTTCCTCCGGAGTCACATAGATGTTAGCCAGCTGCCTCCCTGGGGTCAGGTCCACACTCTGGTCCTGAGTGTTTACACATCGAAGTGGTACTCTTCCATTGCGAACTATTGCCAAGGAACGGGCCACTAGCGGATCAACACCTCCTTCGGCTGCCTGCAGTGGTTCTACCAACACAGCTATGCCCTCTAGTTTCCGACAGGTGCCTACGGGCATAGACACTATTGTCTCCCGACTGGGTGGCAGTGTAACTTTTGTATGCAAAGGAACTGAAATTCGAGCCAGAGGACGCTGCGCATCCGAACTTTTCTGTAAGCCACATGTCCGGATCAGCCGCTGGAAAGCTGTTTGAGTAGGCCGATGGGTGGTGGTTTCTTTCCAATAACCGTGACCTTTCTTTTCAAAGAGGATCTGATCTAATTCTTTTAACACATTCATCCCCAAAATGACAGGGACCTTTACTTCATGTGACTCCTGTACCACCACAATGCCTTTCCTACCCAGATCTTGGCCACATACCCGGATATTCATCCAGGCCACTCCCACGACTGGAACTGGTAACTGGTTAGCTGCGACCACTCGTACGAATGTATGGGGATCATATTTCACATGTTGCTGGAAGTACCGTTCATAACAGTCTCTACTCAAGGTCGTTACTTGGGAACCCGTGTCAATCATCCCGGTAACCGGAATACCCTCCATTTCCACCTGTATAACAGGACTTGCAGCGATCAGGTCATCATTAGGGCATTCTCCCCACATAGTCTCCTTGTCAGTCTCCCCTACTACACGCCCTACAGCAGCAGGGGACTTCAGTTTAACGGCGGTCTCTCATAAGTTTGTCGCTGCTCTGGACATCTAGCAGCAACGTGGCCCATCCGTCCACACTCCCAGCAGCGTATCTCCCGTCGTTCTGGCCATCTGTTTGGGCCCCTTCGCGATTTCTCCTGAGCACTGCATTAACTGATTTGGACCCCTTCGGTAGGTCCTATCCTCATCCCTCCAGCGGGGTGGTGGGTGATTCTGATTTTCTGGGTATGGACGGCTCACCCTTTCACCTCCAGTTTTCTGGAAGTCTGCAATTTTCATAGAATGTTCATCACAACGGGTGTGCAAGTGTTCCATTTGCTCTTGCAGTTTCTGCATTACTGTGAGAATTTCTTTAACCGTCCCCTTTTCTACTGTCTCTGAGCCAGAACTAGCCCCCTGTGACAAAGTAACTCCAACTGCGGTCTGGGGCTTCGGGAACATACTATTGGCACGGGAGATGGCCTCTACCTGTACATCATGGAATTTAGCATCAGTCTCTCGTCGTATAAAATCCTGCATAGTCACAGTTAAACTGCCGTCACGTATCCCCAGGACAAACTGGTCACGGAGAGTCCGATCAGGGTTACAGAAGGCTGGCGAGCCCCCTCTTTCCTTCACTTGAATATCTCGGAGCAGTTCTTGTAGGGCATTTGCATATTGGGGAAGGCTTTCATTCTCCTGTTGTACCCTCTGGAAGAACCGAGCCTGCAGAGACCCCAGCAATGCAGTTTCTCCATAAATGGTTTCTAGAATCTGGACTACTTGCTCAAATGTCTGCCTTTGTTCAAATGGCCTCAATATCACCGTGGTCTTAGCATCCCCTTGTAATGTCAATATTGCTAGCTCTACTAGTACTTCTGGTGCGGTCTGGTACATTCGCTGTATCATTCGTATCTGTTTCACCCACATACTCACTGACATATTATTGCCATCAAATTTAGCTAACTGACTCATTATAGCCCCTGCTGGCATTCTTCCTCCAGCACCATTCTCCCGAACGGGTGCGTCACCGTCCATTCTGGTAAGCGGATCCTGCCGACTACGCCAATTTGTGAACCGAGAGCAAGGCAGGTGGTTTGGTCTCCGCAACCAGAAATGAACGCACACGCGGTAGTTCAAGAAAAGAATATATATTTACTATAAGATAATAAAGGCTATTTGAAGGTAAAATGACAGGGATAAAGACAAGCAGAATATACAATATAGCATGAACAATTTCAAGGCAAATTCTGCAATGGTTTCTACTTTTACTCTGTCCAATTCTGCAGTGTGGACACTGAATGAACAATATACTCAAAACTATCCCTAACTGACCCTGACATCACATTTGGGTGCACCCCCTTTTCCCCAGTGGTCCAGGTGGACCGCTTACAGTCTGTAGAAGCGCGCGGTGGGGCCCAAAGTCGTTCCTTTCTTTTATAGCGAAACGTCCTCTCCTCACGGTTATCAGGATCTTGGGAGAAATGAAGTCCTCTTTAACAGGGAAACCCAATGAATGCAATGTAATCCAACAGCAGATTCCACTCAGCACACTGACAGTCCTGCCGAATCCATACACTGAGCTGGGATGTAAGCCGGGGTTTAGCAGGTGCTGTCCAGTACATCAACAGCACTGCGAGTCTCTATCTGTGGTATCCATATACACAGTCACAATGTCAGTCTCACTGATCAGCCACTGAGCACAGTTCCTTTCACGTGGACTCACTAGTCCTGTTGTCTCTTTACAATCTGTTCGTCTCTGGAACAAACAAAAAAAAAAAAAAAAAAAAAAAAAAAAAAAAAACACAAAATCAAAAAAAAACAAAAAAAAAGGGTGCTGCTTTTTTTTCTTTCCTCTCTCCCTCCTTCCCCCCCCCCACACCAACAAAAAAAGAAGGAAAAAAAAAAAAAGGGGGAAAGCAACCAAACCAAAAAAAAATAAAAAAAGGGGCGGTTTTAAAAAGAAAAAAAAAAAAAAAAAAAATACAAAAAAAAAAATTTATAAAAAAAAAAAAAGGTTAGGGCAAAATTGGGTGTCTTTTAAAGAAAAACAGTTAGTAGGCTTAACAAGGATCACTGTACTAATCTCACAGTCTGAAGAATACATACAGATACCACATAAGGTTATAACAGTAGCTTTATAAGAATCAACAGGGTAATAATACATACATAAAATATACTCAGAACACAGCAATACTACAACAACCAGCAAGTCCTCAACCATCTTAGGTTATATACCCGGGTATATATATAGATATATATCAAGAGTCCAGTGCACAATACCTCCAGGCAACAGAAGAGATGCAGGGGCCCCTGTGGATGACTGTGGATCCTCGGATTCTTCCAGGAGATGACAGAGAGCCGATCAGGAGATGATGATGATGGTGAGATTCTTCACAGGCAGCAAACAGGGCGACGGTGACGGCAGTAGATGCAGGCCTGACTACCCTAACACTGAGTCCTTAACCTGCCAGCTAAACTACTAGTGCCACCGGGCCTCTAACTAGCTAGTTGGCCTTCGGAAGCCTAACCTATCACTGCCCTGAACTACATATATATATGGATCCCTAACTACGGTTACTAGCTAGGTCCTGTGAGTATATAGGGGGTAACACATACCTAACTATATACTGTGAAGTAAAGAGGAACAAGTGGCTCTTAGACTCCCCCAGACATAACATGTCTGTCTCAGCAGCTCTGCTCACATCTCTCCCCCCAGCAGCTCTGCCTCACATGTGTCTGACTCACTGTATTTACAAAACAAAACTTGCACTGAATGCCTGGGGTCTCTGAAGCCAAACTGCAGGGGCAAAGAAGCCAGATACATTATATACTAGTAGAAATGGCAGTTCCCTACACCAAAAAAAAAAAAAAAAAAAACAACCCCCCCACAACCCCCCCCCCCCCCACCAACCCCACCCGAGGGGACAAAAAAAACACCCCCCAATCTATATTTTTATTCTCCCCCCCCCCCCCCCCCCGCCCCCCCCCCCCCCCCCCCCCCCCCCCCCCCCCCCCCCCCCCCAGACCCCCCCCCCCCCCCCCCCCCCCCCCCCCCCCAACAACCCCCGCGGGGGCGCAAAAAACCCCCCGCCCGCCCCCCCCCCCCCCCCCCCCCCCCACCCGCCACCCGCTCTCACCCTTCCCTCCTTTGAAGTGCACTCTGTTCGCATTTACTCTCCCTCCAACCTCCAACTGGCCGTCATATCGGCCAGGACCTACTGCTGCCTTTATCGACCACTTCATCACCGGACTAATGCACTTCCTATCCACAGACACCCCCACCATCATCATCATGGGGGATTTCAAGTCTCCAGTCTCCTGTCCCTCACTGCCTCCTTTGGTCTCAATGGTCCTCCTCTGCCACTCACAGAAAGGGGCACAAGCTGGAACTCATATTCAGCCGCCTCTGCTCTCTAGTCAACCTCTCTAACTCTCTGTCCATGCTCTCTGACCACAACCTGCTGACATTCTCTGCCCTCTCCTCTGTAATAGACCCTCCAACATCTAAACCAACACGCCCCCGCAGGAACCTTAATTGCCTTGACATCCATATGCTCTCAGACTCCCTCCTACCACTTGCTAACGCATCTTCACTCCAGGATGCAGATGCCGCTGCTGACTTCTACAATACCACCATTACCTCAGCCCTTGACTCTGTGGCCCCCTTCACATATACCAGAGCCCAACCAATCAATAGGCAACCCTAGCACACTGACCTGACTAAAAAACTGAGACGTGCCTCACGGGTTGCAGAACGCCTCTGGAAGAAAAGCCACTCCCAGGAGGACTTCCTCACGTATAAAGAGGCAGTACTCACATTCAAGAATGTACTCACCTCTGCAAAGCAGGTCTATTTCACCACACTCATATCTGCCCTATCCCGCGACCCCAAACAGCTATTCACTACGTTCAACTCCCTTCCCCGTCCTCCTGTGCCCCCTCCGACATCACTCATCACAGCTGATGACTTTGCCCCTTATTTAAAAAGCCAAATCGACACCATCGGAGACAGTCACACCCTACACTCCCGACAACCACTCTACCCAACTGCTTGGTGCTCTTCTTCTTTAACCTGTCTCTGATGAAAAGGTCTCCACCCTAATCGCTAAATCCCACCTCACCTCCTGCGCTCTTGACCTGATCCAGTCACATCACATCCCCAAACTCACTAAAGTCATTACTCCGGCCCTCTCCCACCTCTTCAACCTATCCCTAACCAATGGATCCTTCCCTTCTGCCTTCAAACATGCTACCGTTGCACCCATACTTAAGAATCCATCCCTCGACTCGTCCTCTCCATCCAACTATCACCCCATCTCACTGCTCCCGTACGCCTCTAAATTGCTTGAACAACACGTCCAATCCGAACTATCTCTCATCCAACGTGCTCTTTAACAGACTACAGTCAGGTTTCAAACCCCATCACTCCACAGAAACTGCCCTAACCAAAGTCACTAATGACCTTCTAACTGCCAAAGCCAAGTGTCACTACTCTGTCCTCCTCCTCCTTGACCTCTCCTCTGCCTTTGACACAGTCAACCACTCCCTCTTGTTAGAAACGCTCTTATCCCTTGGCAACTCAGACCTGGCCCTTTCCTGGATCTCCTCATACCTCACCAACCGCACATTCAGTGTCTGCCACTCACATACCACCTCCCCACCATGTCCTCTTTCTGTAAGTGTCCCTCAAGGCTCCATCCTAGGACCCCTCCTGTTCTCCATCTACACCCTCAGCCTTGGCCAACTCATACAATCTCATGGTTTTCAATACCATTGCTATGCTGACGACACTCAAATATATCTCTCTGGACCAGACATTACCTCTCTGTTGTCCAGAGTCCCAGCAGCTGTAGCCTACTTTCTCTCTTCCCGCTTTCTCAAACTCAACATAGAGAAAACTGAGTTCATCATCTTCGTCCCACCTCGCACGACCCGTCTACCTGACCCATCTATCAAAGTTAATGGAACCATACTTATCCCAGTCCCACAGGTCCGTTGCCTTGGGATAACCTTGGACCTTGACCTATCCTTCAAGTTGCACATCCAAACCCTCAACAACTCCTGCTGCCTCCTACTCAAGAACATCCATCGAATCTACTCCTTCCTCACCCCTGAAACTACAAAGATGCTAGTCCATGCCCTCATAATCTCCCGCTTATATTACTGTAACACCCTTCTCCATGGCCTCCTAGCCAACACTCTCACCCCCCTCCAGTCCACCTTAAACTGTGCTGCTCTCTTAATATACCTCTCCCCCAGTTCTTCATCGGCCGCTCCCCTCTGCCAATCCCTTCACTGGCTACCCATTGCCCAGCGAATAGAGTTCAAATTACTAACGCTGACATACAAAGCCATCCACAACCTGTCCCGTCCATATATCTCCGACCTAATCTCCTGCTACCTGCCCGCACGTAACTTCTGATCCTCCAGAGACCTCCTACTACGTTCTGCTCTTATCCGCTCTTCACACAACTGTCTCCAAGACTTCTCCTGTGCATCCCCCATACTCTGGAACTCATTACCAACAAACAAACGACTGACCCCCTCAATCACAAGCGTCAAGAAGGCCCTGAAGGACTCACCTATTCAGAAAGGCCTACAACTTCCAATAACACTACTGTCACCACACCACCATGTCTCTATCCCTCTTCCCTCATAGATTGTAAGCCCTTGCGGCAGGGCCCTCTATCCCACCCTGCCAGTGGGTCACTGTTAGTATTATCTGTTTTGTATATCTTGTGTAACGTACAGTGGGAAAAAAAAGTATTTAGTCAGCCACCAATTGTGCAGGTTCTCCCACTTAAAAAGATGAGAGAGGCCTGTAATTGACATCATAGCTACAGCTCAACTATGAAAGACAAAATGAGAAAACAAATCCAGAAAATCACATTGTCTGATTTTTAAAGAATTTATTTGCAAGTTATGTTAGTATTATACTTTTCTTGTATATTTTGTGTACCGTATGTAAACCCTCAAATGTAAAGCATCAAGGAATTAATGGTGCTATATAAATAAACAATCTATATATATAACACTCAAAATCTGTAGTACCCCCTGTCATGAGATTGGGGCCCCCGAAGTTAGGCCTTATACATATAATGGGGAAATGTGAAATCTGTAGTAGCCCGCTCTATACAAATCCACAGTTTTCGCCCGGTTTGGGTGAAATTTGGCACGCCCCCCTCTCCACTCACAGGAGCAGAATACTGCACATGTTAAATCTTGCTAGCATTCCCCAGTCATCAGATTGGGGCCCCCGAAGTTAGGCCCTATATATATAATGGGGAAATGTGAACGTGAAAGTGACAGTGCTGAGGGGAAAACAACAGTTGTGACTGACAGGGACGGATTATAGCGAAGGCAACAAAGAGTCGCTGCTAAAGGAGCCGCACCACCACACACAACACATAAACTTTTCACAAACACCATACAAACATCACACAGACAGCACACATACACCAACCCACAAGCACAACACCACACAAATGCCACAACACACCACACAAACATCAGACCACGCTAGAAACACACAACACAAACACCACCCCACAAATACCACAACACTCCATAAATACCACATGCACACACCACACACACACACACACACACACACAAAGACCAGACACGCACGCAAATACACTGAGATGGATGCACCCTACGCACACGGACGAACAGAGCACATGCGTACTCACACACACCTATCGCATGCATGGACACTTGCACTGCGCACGCACAAACACATGGATCACATGCGCACACACACGCATACATATACACAAACCACACACGTACACACATATACGCATGCACTGACAAAACACGTCTGGTATCCTTACTGGCTGCTTGCACACTACAGTATTTTTCACGGGCCTCCGGGCCATGGATTTGGCAGTTCCATAGACTTCTTTCTGCACAAAGTTGTGAATTTTGCAGCCTCCATAGAATATTTATGGAGCTGTAGAATCCACGGCCCGGAGACCCATGAAAAATACTGTAGTGTGCAAGCAGCCTTACTGAGCAGCAATATTGGTCAGGCGAAAACTGCCTCATAGTAAGATTGTCATTATTGCTTACTATACAGGGAGCTTTCATCACTGAAGCTGCTGAGGTAAAGTGAAAGCTGAGCTCTGGTTGCTATGGGCAACTACACAAGTCTGCCTGTGAGGCGGTTTTCATTACTGAGATGTGAGCTCCTTCAGGTCATAGTAATACTCTGTGAGGGCTGCTCTGTATTTACTATTCATCATATTACATCTCTTATCAGTATCAGGTGAAGACTAAAGAATCATAATACTAAGGACTATTTTTTAAAATGCTGCCCAAAACACGACCATCTATTGGACAAGTTCATCCAAAAGCTAAGAACACAAAATTGTGTTAAAGAGCTGAGACAAGTGAACTACGTGACTCGCGGCTTGAAAAGAAACGGATGAGACAGGCTAAATGTAAGGCAGCTGAGACATCAGAGAAATGGGAATGTCGTCTTCACAAGAATCAGATAAGGCAGGCTGAAGCAAGGAATATGGAAACATCTGAACAAAAGGATGAACGTTCTGAAAATGACTGCATACAACATATGCAACATGTGCAAAGATGTAGGCAGGCTGATTTGTGTTTGGAAGCATTTCACTACAACCCAATTCAAGACTATAGGTCACATCAGAAAGTCATAACTGGCAAAATGGACATAATATACAAACATTGTCAAGCAAAGAAGTTTAACTTGGAATCGCCTGGTATGTGCTGCTCAAATGGCAAAGTCAATTTGCCACCTTTAGATCTACCTCCTGAACCACTTCTTTCATACATGCCAGGAACAACTCCCGTGTCAAAGCATTTTCTGCAAAATATTAGGAGATACAATTCATCTTTCCAGATGACAACCTTTGGTACGACAGCTGGACTCCAGGAAGCAGGATTTATGCCAACTTTTAAAGTCCAGGGCCAAATATATCACAAAATCGGTTCAATGCTTCCTGCAGCAAATGAAGATCCAAAGTTTTTACAAATTTATTTTTTTGGAGATGAACAAATGCAAGCTGATAGACGTTGTGAAGCTATACTTGAGACAAAAAAACAGATTGTGTTGAATTTGCAAAGATTTTTCCATCAGCAAAATCAGTTAGTAAACCTTTTCAAAACAGCCTTAGAAAGAATGCCACATGATGAATATCAAGTTGTAATAAGAGCAGACAAGACACCGTTTGGTGAGCATGAAAGGCGATTTAATTCTCCCACTGTTAACAAAGTAGCTATTGTACTGGTTGGACAGAACTTTCAAAGCCGAGATATTCAGCGACGAAGCGACAATCTTCAACATATTGCAGAAACACATAGATCATATGATGCTCTGCAATATCCGATAATATTTTGGAATGGCCAATATGGCTATCACTTTAATCTAACACATACTGATCCCAAGACTGCTAGGCCAACCAATAAAAAAATATCATCTATGGATTTTTATGCCTACCAAATAATGATCAGACATGGGTCTTCTAACCACATTTTACAATGTAAGCAACTTTTTCATCAATTTATAGTTGATATGTATGCCAAGGTGGAAAGTGAGCGTCTTTTGTACATACAATTGAACCAACAAAAACTTAGAGTGGATGAATACATTAATTTAAGGGATGCTGTCGCTAATGATGGCAACGTGGCTGACATTGGGCGTATGTTTATTTTACCGGCTACAATTACTGGAAGTCCCAGACATATGCAAGGGTATGCTCAGGACGCCATAACATATGTTCTGATATATTGTTGTCCTGATTTGTTTATTACAGTTACATGTAATCCAACTTGGCCAGAGATAAAGGAAGAGCTTCTGAATGGTCAGGGCCCCTCTGATCGACATGATTTAATAGCAAGGGTTTTTAAACAAAAACTGATCAAGCTCATGGACGTAATTACAAAGTGTTACATTTTTGGTGAAAGTCAGTGTTGGATGTATTCAATTGAGAGGCAAAAAAGAGGTCTTTCACGTGCTCATTTACTGATATGGCTAAAGGATAAGATACGCCCTGATCAAATTGACAGTGTTATTTCTGCTGAGTTTCCAAATCCAGAAGAGGATCCGGTACTTTTTGAAACCATTTCTAAAAATATGATCCATGGGCCATGTGGGCCACTTAACCCAAGATCGCCATGTATGAAGGAAGGAAAATGTACTAAAAAGTATCCTCGCAACTTGATTGTAGAAACACAAACAAGAGATGATGGTTATCCTCTTTACAGAAGACGGAAACCTGAACAGGGAGGATATACTGCAACAATCAGATTAAAACGGGTTAAACAAAACACAGATCTTGAAATAGATAATCGATGGGTTGTACCTTACTCTCCACTGCTTTCAAAAATGTTTGATGCTCACATTAACGTAGAATATTGTAACTCTGTTAAGTCAATTAAATACATTTGCAAATATGTTAACAAGGGCAGTGATATGGCAGTTTTCCAGCTAGAGAATCCAAAATGTACATGTGATGAGATTATGCTGTATCAGATGGGAAGGTATATAAGTAGTACTGAAGCCGTGTGGCGATTACTAAATTTTCCCATCCATGAAAGACATCCGACTGTAGTTCATCTCAGTGTCCATCTTGAAAATGGACAATGAGTTTATTTTACTCCCAAGAATGCAGAGGAAAGAGCTGCTCAACCACCCAATACAACATTGACAGCTTTCTTTCTCCTATGTTAAGCAGATCCATTTGCAAGGACTTTATTATATTCAGATGTTCCAAAATATTATACATGGAATAAATCGAGAAAAGTATTTTGCAAGAGGAAACAAGGTGCAAGGGTCCCCTGGGACGTTCCAGTGATGCTCTTGGACGTGTGTATACAGTGCATCCAAACAACGCAGAGTGTTACTACCTCCGATTACTGCTTCACACTGTCTGTGGGCCAACTTCTTTCACAGATTTGAAAATAGTTGATGGAGAGCTGTGTCAAACTTACAGGGAAGCATGCCAAAAGCGTGGTCTGATCGAAGACGATCAACACTGTGACATGACATTGCAGGAAGCACCTGTCACTCGCTTTCCACATCAACTAAGAGACCTGTTTGCTATAATAATTACAACCTGAGCACCTTCCAATCCCTGCGCGCTTTGGGGCAAATACAAGGAATAGCTTAGTGAAGATATTCTTAGAGTGCAAAGGAGAGTTAATCCAGACTTAGACTTAAATTTCACTGCTGACATATTCAACAAAGCCCTCTTGATGTTAGAAGAAAGGTGCATATCTATCAATAGTAAAACTATAACAGAATTAGGTTTACCAGCACCAAATCGACCAGACTTTGATATTATGAACATAGATATTCTGCAAGAAAAAAATCTATGATTTGGAAAAATGTAAAGAATTTCTCATATTAAATAAGCCTCTTTTGGTTGATGACCGATGTGATGATTCTGCTTAAATATGGCTATAATTCAGAGCTGTATTTTGGTCTCTGGGTAGCATATTTCTCTCTCAGTTCTCTTTACTCATAATGTGCACAGCCTACTCATAGGTATATTGCCAATAGTGGCCGGACTGGAACAATAGGACTTTGTATCCATCCCAGCAGGGCTCCATTGAATTCATACACAGCCCTGAGTGATCAAAGAAACATGCATTGTCCAGTCTGCACTGGTAGATCAGATATGGCTGATAACATTGTATCATTTCACTTGGTCTCAGCTCTTTACAAAGAATCTGGACTTGAGTGCATTAATCCATCAGACTTGTTGTTGCCGGTGACCTCATTCTGGGAGGTGGCATAAAGGGCATATAAGATGAGGTAAGAGGTCAGTGGGGGGAGATTGGGCTGAGACTACAAGTTTTTACTGAGACTGTGATGAGAGCATGCAGGCTGGAATATACTGTGATGCCACATGCTAGGAGTTAATGCCGCTGCCTTCACTGGTGATCTCCACATGCCATGTGTGAGTGTTGGACTATAGAGCCACATCCAGGAGATGTGTGGTAAAGTAACTATTTCACTTTTATGCCCTTTTTATTTTATTGCACTGTATCTTGTAACTAGTAACTGTTAATGCTTGCATATATCTACATATCTGTTCTGAACTGCATGTGTTAGATGTTAATACCGACCCATTTAGGGGTTAATAAATATATAAAATTTAGAAAAATTGTCTTGTATTTATCTTGTGGACCCGGCACTCACTGGCGGTGAGTGTGGTTTGTTATGAAAGAAGACTCAGGTGTGAGCCAAAGCGGTGTTGGCGCACTGAGGATCTTTCACAACCGAAGATCGGCCTATATGGCAATTATGGGTCAGATTTCCAGTGGAAATGGGGGACTATTTTTCCTAGATGCACCAGGAGGTACTGGTAAAACATTTTTAATTAATTTGCTGCTTGCATAAATTCACTCAAATAATGACATTGCCTTGGCTGTTGCATCATCTGGGATTGCGGCCACTCTTTTAGATGGAGGGCGCACGGCTCATTCAGCACTAGGATTGCCCTTTAATATAGCGCTGTCAGAAACTCCTGTCTGTAATATCACTGAGGGCTCTGGGAAAGCTAAGGTATTGCAAACTTGCAAAGTAATTGTTTGGGATGAATGCACCATGGCTCACAAGAAAGAGGTCGAGGCCCTTGATCGCACCTTGAAAGATCTGCGGGGAACCGATTGTTTAATGGGGGGAATTGTTGTAATTTTTGCAGGTGACTTCTGCCAGACGTTCTTAAGGGAGCAACACCAGCGGATGAGCTGAATGGAAACTCTTACTACTAATATGCGGGTTAATTTGACGGGAAATACAACTGCGGACAAATTTACACACCAGCTACTATGCCTTGGAAATGACAGGTTCCCTACTGATTCCACTACTGGTCTCATTTCCTTTCCGGAAGATTTTTGTGAAATGACATATTCGGTAATGGAACTTATTGACCAAGTTTCCCTGATATTTGTAACAATTTTAACAACCATCAGTGGCTTTGTGAACGTGCAATCCTAGCGCCTAAAAATGATAGTGTCAGCTCCATAAATCTACTAATTCAGGTAAGGCTGCCTGGTCTAGTGACCACATACATGTCCATTGATTCAGCCATGGAGAGTGAACAAGCCGTAATGTATCCATTGGAGTTCCTGAATTCTTTGGAGCCTCCTGGAATGCCACCGCATAAGCTCACTTTAAAAATAGGAGCCACAATAATTTTGCTTCGGAACCTTGACCTACCAAAAATGTGTAACGGCACAAGATTGTGCATTAAAAGTCTCATGCCCAATGTTATTGAAGCCACTATTCTTATGGGAAACTTTAAGGGAGCAAATGTTTTCATTCCACGTATTCCTTTGCTACCAAGCGACATGCCCTTCAATTTTAAGCGTCTGCAGTTCCCAATCCGACTTGCATTTGCTATGACTATAAACAAAGCACAAGGTCAATCACTTAAAGTAGCCGGCATTAATTTGGAGAGCCCGTGTTTTTCACATGGACAGTTGTACGTTGCTTGCTCTAGAGTGGGTAACCCCAAAAATCTTTTTATATATGCACCTGAAGGTAAAACCAGAAACATTGTTTACCAAAAAGCACTACAATAGATAGTTGTTTAACTGTAAACCAATTTTACTCTTTTGTCTGTGAACTACTTATAGATTACACTGGAGTGAGGGGGGAAGGGTTGCACTATGTTGTTAATTGGGTGTAAATGTTTTATATGTTTGTGTACGGTGCATAAATTTTAATTTTTGATAAAAAATAGTTCAAAAAATAGTTGTAATAGTTTATACTACATAATATGTAAAATCAATAAAAATGTTGAATTAAAAAAAAAGTTGTTCACATCAATGTTACGACAAATGTAAAATGCGAAAATAATAAGAAAAATTTCAAGTGGAAAAAAAAGATTTACTGTAGCACTCTGAAAATGTCAATTTCAGTGTGACAATGAAAATTTTACTTTAACTAGCATAACCAACAATTTAACATATTTTCCGCGGGCGAAGCCGCGGGTATTCTACTAGTAGTAATAATAATAATCTCAACGGTAACGCACTAGATAAGTCACACAGGGCAGCACAATGACTACTCTGCTCAAAATCCTAATGGGAGTGATGTGAGCAGAGCAGCGACTGTTTGCACAGCCCTGCGCAGCTGCATATGGTCGGTCTGTACAGACTGATCAATTGCAGTGATCGGGGGGTGGTGCCACTACATGCCCCTGATACTAGGTAGTATGCCTCTGCTATGTATAGCACCAATCACTGCCAGTTTTCGAGAAACCTGCCAATGATCTGTGCCGATAAGCTGCTATTGGCCAATCAGGTTCAATCAGTCAATAGCAGTGATATGCATTGTGGGGTGGTTGGTAGAAGATCACACAACCTCTGTGAACACGAGAAGATTGTCTGTTATGGACAGCAGCAATCTTCCCAAGATCGCCGTGTTACATGACACATGACAAGGTTCTGGCATCATAACAGATTGATTGGCGAGACTCAAGTGAAAAAACTTTAAGAAACCCTGGTTTAGACAGACTAACTGGATGGAAAAAATCACATCATACAGTAAAAATTTTTGAAGCATAAGAACAAAAGATGAGTTCTTTTAGTCTAGTGATCTTCTCCGGAAGCAAAGTAAAATAGCAAAGCAATTGTCAACCATCACCCAGTTATATACCTCCTTTTATAATCTGTAGCTTCTAACTTTAAAACATTTTATCAAATTTGCTGTTTCCTTAAAGTGTACTTAGTTATAAAAGAATTTTCCTTTAATGAATACTACAGGTAGATATATGAAATTTTGTAAAATATCATGTGAAAGAAATAGATTTTCTTCTATTTCTATAAATTAGTCTAGGAAGAGAGGAGGGGAAGAGGCTTCTGGAAAAGACACAAATAATTGCTGCTGCTACACTCTGCGAGTCAGGAAGTTCTTTCAATACTGCTATGCTATATATAGAACAGGCTACAGGGCACAGAATGATGCAATAAATCAGCGGGCAGCAGCCTACTACAGCACCCCTCCCTTCTCCATAGAGTTCTATATGTGAGGCTGGATACATAGATGGATCTCTATGTAAACAACAGTCTGATTGAAGATAAGGAAGAAGAAAGCAGCTTCATAAGTAGTGAAGGAAATCCTTCATAACAAACATTACAAAGTTTCTTAAATTCATATCCACTATTCAATTATGAAAAATTGTTTAGAAATGGAGGTACGCTTTAACATCACTGCACTCTTGCAGCCCTTCAATCTAGCCTCAAATCTGCTGTCTGGTCAATCCACAGCTAACCCTGCCACTCATCTGCTTCTCCCAATCTCATCATTTGCTGACCAAGGAATTCAACAATTGCTTCTAAGATTTTTCCTTTATATCTGCTGTACTCCAGAAATTGGTACCCCGACACATCAGGCTGTCCCCCACAACCACAACCTTCAAAGGGATTGTAACCCCACAGGGTAATCTCTCCCTTTGTACCAGTTAGTCAGCACATGTTTATTGCACTTGTTTTTGTCTTATGTTTATAAACATTTTTATATGTATTATGACCTGAAATGTAATTGCGCTTTAAAATAATAAATCTACTTCTGACCATCACATAAGTTTCTATATGGTAGTCTAAAACAGGTCTTGCCTAGAAAACTTGACAATAAAGTCAGTTGTTTGGGACTTTGGCAATTATAATGAATATGTACATGAAATGGAAAGTACCAGCAGGTGATTTTTCTCTGCACGGTAGCCACACAAATTTCTGCACATTAAAAACACAAATCAGTGATTTATTGTACAAGCAGGATAAGAACAAATACACAAAATGGGACTACTTTGTCTTTAATATTAAACTGGAACTGCTAAAACAAGAAAAAGGGGAAAAAGAAAATGAGTCATTACTACCCTTTAAAATACAAGGGGATAGGAACATAATACACTACAAACATGTCTGGGTCCCCTCTGATAGAAAAGAGTGTAATGAATTAACAGTAACATAGAGTTCTTGCTTGACCCCAGCCACAAATCAATCTTGTGTGACCTGTGCTTGGGTGTCTGAGTTTTCTGTTATTTATAAACACTATAAAGTCCACGTTTTTCCTTCAGTTCTACAAATCAGATCCAAGTCACGGTTACTTATTCGTCTCCGGTTCAAAGGTCTAGAGGTGTTTCTTCATGGTTTTAAGAACATCCTTTCTAAGGTTTCTAATGGAAGATTCCTTCCTTTTGTTTGGAAAGCAGACCACAGTACATTAAAATAATCTGCTATGGTGGTACCAGTGACACCAACACTAGATGATGTACAACATGTTATCTTCAGGATTATTTTATTACATCGCTACTCAAACCGTTGTATTGTTGAAAACACAAAATGTACACAAATGGTTTTTTCATTAAGCCTATATCTGCAGCAGTAACTAGTGAGGGTGAACACTGCATACTTTTTTAATAGGGAGGATATTAAAAACAAATCCCTTGAGCTGACATTTGTCCCACATTTCTAACTCCATAAGTGTGGATATAGGAAAAAAAAAATGTGTTGTACATTATGGAAAAGAGCTCCAAAATGTCTCACAACAAAGCATTCTAACGTTGCAAACTGAATAGGCTTCTGGGCCAAAAAAAATATACCAGTGTCTGTGCTCACAAACAATGGTGGTTGTGGTACTGCTATTGTAGTCTAATCTGGTCTAAAGAAAACACCACCTGGTTTCTGTGAATTCAGCTTCATTTAGCGCTGTGTGGCCTGCTCTGGTTATATTGTAAAGGGAAACAAAGGAAGAACTGCAATAAGTGAATGGGTCACTTTAGCCAAAACATTGTCAGGAAGAAAGAAGGTCAAAATGGGTTTCCAACGTGGTTTATACGTTTCAATAATATAAGGTAGGTGGCACCTCAATGCACCCATTTCAGTGTTATCCAACACAATTATAGAAGAGACTCCTTTGTGAACCCTTTCTGCTGTTTCCTATAAAGCTTCATCAGACATTTACACAGTAGAAAGAGCTAAAAATTTGTCTCTCCTTTGCTCCAGTTAAAAAAAAGAAGTTACAGTTCCTTTTTATATTCTAACACCTAACTTTAGGTGTATGATCATAAGATCGTAAGAGTCATTTGCTCATCTCTGGGCCCATTCTTCTGCCATAGAAATCCTGGACTGTATAGTATTTCTATCAGTCCCAGCAGTTCAAGACTTCCTTTGTCCATTTATACACATATACTCTTGGGGCAAAGGAGGGCAGTGCACAAGTTCAAAGTGAAAAAGTGTAATATTCACAGTTTAGCGCTTGCCCCATTTTATTTCTGATTTCAGAGTAGGGTATATTGTGCCATTTTAATCAGACAGCTCCCCTTCTGAGTCCTCTTTTGCTTTGGTCAGCTCTTCATGAACTTCTCTAACCATGAGAATACGAGTTAGCATGCTGTCCAATGTTCCTGGGTCAATGGGCATTGTGGAGAACCACATGGGGCTATTGGGTACACAAGAACGTTCTGGCTGAAGATAGAAGACGTCACTTCGCTGCTTCACACTTTCAGAGCTGTGGGGCGAACAGAAGAAAATCAGAAATTGTAGTCAGATATAAATGGAGAACAAACATTCAACAAAGTTGGCATCAACTGAAAAGCTTTATTTTTATTTTTTAACCCTCTCAGGACCAAGCACATTGCATTTTTGGTGACATTGCCATATGAGGGATTGATTTTTGCAGGATAAACTGTATTTCAGAATGGCATCAATTTTATTATTTCACATAGTGTACCGGTAAGCTGTAAAAAAAAATCAAAATGGGATGAAACTGGAAAAAACAGAACTTAAATTAATTTTCTTACCGGTTTAGTTTTTACCACAATCACGGTGCAGTAAAAGTGACAGGTTACCTTCATTCTGTGCGTCAGTTTGGTCATGGTGATACCAAACATATAGTTTTTTTTTGTTTAGCATTACCATATTCTGGCACACATATGTATCTTTCTTTATATTTCAGTCTGCGGAGCCGTTTCAAATGTTTTTTTTTTTTTTTTTGTGGGACTAGTTGTAATTTTTATTTATACCATTTTGGGAAAGGTCTGATGCTCTGATCGCTTTTTAGTACTTTTTTTTTTTTTTTCCTTTTTAAGGGGAGTTGCATAGACATGGGAGCCATTCGGTCCTGCACAAAAAAAAGTGAAAGTAAAACAATCTCTCAGATGCCATTTTTAAAAACCCTCTCCTGACGTTAATAGGCGTATTAGCAATGGGAGAGGGTAATTATGAAACTAAAGCATGTAGTAGTATTTATGGCTATATCCAAAAGATATGCGGGTCTAAACTCTGAGAACGTGGCCGCATTCATGGTCAAGTAAATGAGAGAGGGTTGTGCAAACCTATCCATTCACTTGGACAGACCTGTGGTGGGACACACATCTATTAGGCATTTATGGCATATCCAATGATTATAGCCCTAAGTGGCAAAGTGTGAACACCCCTTAAACCCTCTTAACTATCAATACCCCTATTTACAGCAATCACTAAGAGGCCCTAGGCTAGACTGCCTTCTTTTTACAACAACTTAGTCCAATTGTTGTACAGGTGTTTTGTAAACAATGACCTACAGGTCCACAGATGTCTACTGCAGTGTATTATACAAGCAATCAATAGCATGTGTAAAAGATAAATTCAATAAGATAACACTAGTCTTCATAAAGCTTAGCTCACTATGCTACTCTGTTACTGTTGAATATAGATACCTCTATGGGAATTACTGAAAGAGTGTAAAAAAATTAAGATTTTTGTACTCCCCGAAAAACCCTCTCTCATTGTATTCATTGGGGGACCCCATGGCATCATGGGTATAGACTAGGAGGCTACCACTAGGAATATCAAAAAAGTGTCAGCTCCGCCTCTGGGCTATATTCTCTCCTTAGACACTATGATAGCCAGTTAGAACTGCAGCAGCAGGAAAGAGAAAAAATTAAACAAGACACCAGAGAACACTGAAACAACCACTATCCTGGACCCGGGAAAGAACATTGAGTAGCTCGGGACAGGAAAAAGAAAGGGATCTGTGTCTACCAATGAATACAACGAGAAAGGGATTTTATAATTTTAATCCAATTTTCCCTTTGATATCATTGGGGGACACAGCACTATGGGATGTCCATAAGCAGTCCCAGAGGGTGGGAAGAGAAAAACAAAAACAAAAAAAACAGCCAGGTGAGCAAACCTAGCACACAGCTGTTGGCAGAACCTCACAACCCAAACTGGCATCAGCAGAGGACACTGAATGGATCTGGTAGATCTTGGTAAAAGTGTGGACTGAAGCCCCGGTGGCAAGCATGGAGACTTGGGCCGCGAAAGCAGATATCGTCACTGTGAAAGGGCAGCGTTTTACCCTTAACTCTATAAGCCTCCCTTATGGCAGACTGGAAGGAGGCCTTGGAGGCGATGAGGCCCTTTGCGAGGACCCTCTGGGAGAACAAACAAGGAATCCAAACAATGGAAGGAGTCTGTGATAGATCTATAGACCAGAATCGCCTGAACAACATCAGGCAGAAAAGAGAACATTCACGGTGTAGTTTTGATCCAGACAAAAGAATGGTAAGACTATGTCCTCATATAGGTAGAAGGAGGAAACACCTTGGGGAGGAAAGATGGAAGAGGACAGAGAACGACCTTGTCCCTGTGGGGGGGATGAGAAAGGGAGGTTTTCAAGACAGGGCAGTTGGCTTATAGACTCCGTGGATGGACATGACTGCCACTAGGAAGGCAACAAGAACACTCTTGCAGTGGCTCAAAGGGGAGAGGTTGAGATCCCAAAGTTGGACAGAACTGTAGGGAAGAGCACAGGGCGCCACCCCAGGGTCTTCTGAAAAAGAACGGAAAAGAGCGGAAACCTGCCCCTTGAGAAAAGACAGTTTAAGACCTTGGTCCAAACCAGATTGGAGGAAACCTGGAATCCTGGGGATGGAGAAGGAAAGCAGATGGAAATTGAGATATTTGCCCCACCATACTTAGGCCTTCCAGGTGCAATGATCTTTGTGTACAGAGGTTTGCGAGCCTTGAGCATAGTCGGGATGACTGGCTCAGAGAAACCACAAAGCTTCAGAACCTTGGCTTCAACAGCCATCACGTTAACCTCAGCCAAGTGAAGGTGGGGTGGAATAGAGGGCCAAGAGAAAGAACATTGTGCTGCAGAGGAAGAGGCCAAGGAGCATCTGCCAGCAGAGACATAATGTCTGTGTACCAGGCACAGCGGGTCAATATGGGGCCACCAGAACAGATGGAACTCTCTCCACCTTAAGTATGACCAGGGAATGTGAGGGCAATGGCAGTGAGGGCTCGGGTGTCCGAGATCTGGCCACATAGCAGGGGAGTTTGTGGTTCAGACGAGACAATGAGGTTGACGTCCTTAGTTCCCCACTGGTGAAAGTTCTGCTGGTGAAGGACCACTCATCTGGCTTGAACTTTTCACAGGTTAGGTAAACTGCTGAAGGCTTCCACTCCAGACCGGGAGGCTACCTGCACAGTGGCTTGGCTCCTGGTGCTGCCATGAGGTTCAGGTAGGCAAATGCTGTGGAGTTATCAGTCTGGACTCTGACTGGAAGGTCCTGGAGAAGGGAGGTCCAAATGGGACAGAGCAAAGAAGATGGCCCTCAGTCCAGAAGATTGATCTGGAGAGAGGCTTCTGACTTGGACCACAGTCCCTGGATGGTCAGTGCACCGAAGACTGCTCCCCATCCAGACAGACTAGCATCTGTGGAGATCACTTGCCAATGGAAGGAAAGACTCCAAAAACATACTGATAGGGAATGTAGATTATGAGCCCTATATGTGACAATGACTAACAATGTCTGTAAAGTGCTGCGGAATATGATGGCGTTATAGAAGTGAGCAAAATAAATAAATAATAAATATGATAAATACGGAGGATAGCCACCAGAGAAGGTCCTGGCTAACAAAGGAAGGGAGGAGATGCCAACCCCTGGGAAAGTGGAATAGGGCAAGAGGCCTTAAAAGTTGACACCACCGTGCCCAAAACCTACATGCATGATCAAATCAAGTAAGGGAAGTTCCTCCTAAGGAGGGACCCACTGGACTAGAGGGCACGAATCTTGGACTCTAAAAGGAGAACCTTGCCCCACTTAGTAATGATGATCATGCCCAAGAATTCCATGCACTGGGAAGGTGCAAGACAGGTCTTGTCCTTGTTGATCAAACCAACTAAGGAGATCCAATGCAATCTGAAGGCTGGTCAAGTTTTCCCTCTTAGAGGGGCCCTTCACCAGGAGGTCTAAAGTTTAACCTTATTCAGTTTTTTCATTAGGGGTATGTAACGAAAGTATGTAAGGCTGTTACTCTACTGACTGAGCCATTTGCTTTATTGTCCAGGTATGGCATCACACCCACTCCTTTGGAGCGGAGGATCGCTATGAGGGACGCCATGACTTCGTGAATGCACAAAGGGAAGCATGAAGTAGAGAACCATTGATGGGACGCAGCAATGGGAATGGGGAAGTAGACGTTGCTTCAGGGTAGATCTACAGGTGGAGGAGGGCATGAAGAGGCAGGTCTGGCCTAGAAGGAGGGCTGCTCAGAGCATGAGTCTCAGGAAGACTGTCCTCCAGAGCAAGAATTGGAGGCATAACAGGAGCAGAAAACACTGATATGGGCTGGAGGAGGATGGTTGGAGCTTTGAACAGCGCTGGGGGAGGACAAAACTCTTTCCTTTAGTAGACTCTAAGCTGAGCTTCTCAAAGCCAAATAGTCTGCCCAGTTTGTCCCGGGAGAGGGGAAGAGCGATGACCACCTTTTTAAAGGCAGATAGCACATTCCATGACTGAATCCAAATGTTATGGCAGATGACCACCACGGGTGGGGGAAGGCGTATCCGGGGAAAAGGCCCTTCTGGGGCTTTTTGGCAAAGGATATGCAAGCTTTACTAACCCAGGAGGCTGAAAGGCAAGGTTGAAAAGCGGAGCCGGCCGCTGCAAAAGCTGATTTTGAGAGGAAGTCCACCTTCTTGTGCAAAGTATCACTGAGGGAGGCAGAGTCCCCCAATGGAAGTATGGTAGCCTCGGACAGCTGAGTTATCAAGGGATACAAGGCAGGTGGTTCGGACCAGAAGGAGACACACTGGTCTGGTAAGGGAAAAAGGACATCCAACTTTTTTGTGGAAGACAAGTGGAGATCCAGATGGAGCCATTTGTTCCTAAATTTCTGGTCAAAGGCCTCATGGTTCCAGGGAGACCAGAGGGGGGCTGTGATTGTGCCAGACATCCTTCTGGGCAGCAGACCATCTGAATGAGGTCCTGTGTAGCGGCTGATAAAGATGTGCCTTGCTGAAGATCCGAGTCAGAGTCCTAGGCGTCCCCAGGAGAAACAAACCAAACAGGGGGAGACGTAGTACTGCCTGTCAGAGTGGAGCTGCAATCCTGTCATGGGAAGCCGTAGAGGAAATGGAGTAGGAGATAGACCTATAGGAGGACCACCTGGTTTGTTTACGGAAGTGACCACTAGAGCTGGAACGGGTGTGGGGCCTGTACTCAGAAGGGGGCCTCAGGGGGCGCCGACTGAGCAGCAAATCTGGGAGGGCATCCGTTCCAAGGTCTCTGCCACACACTGCTTCAGTCGGGTAAGGTTGCCTATAGCTCGGGTAAGGGAGGCCGCCAAGTCCAGGGAAGGGACCACAGGAGAGTGCCAGTGGGTCCTGGACAGCTTGGGTGACAGGAACTGGGAACATATGGGCTCAGACTGGCCTCATGGCAGCTTTCTATTAAAGTTACGCATGTATAAATAAAAACGTGGCAGCACCGGGTCAGAGAATGGTGGGACTTTTCATGGGAGGAGAACATGGCAGGGGAAAAGGGGCCCCAGAGGAGAAGGTAAGTAGCCCAAGGGCTGGCCTACCAACCATCATAGAGCGTCCACCTGCTTCAGTGGAAAAGGCTATACAGAGAGGTTCCAGAGAGGCTGGCTTAGGTGCTCTTGGAGCAGGAAAAAAGTGTTCCCTGAGGAGAGAACTGATGGAGAGGAGAGAGCTCCCACCAAGATTCCCAAGCAAGGAAATTGGAAGAAGTCTAAAAAGCCTCCCCTCCCTGGCCTAAAGAGGGCCAGGAAGCATGGGCCTAGTCCCCAGGACTAAATTAGGAGGCCATTGCCAGTGTGTGTTATCACCAATGCAGCTGTGCAATAGAGACCCTGCAGGGAAGGAGCCTAGTCATGGCCTAGTCCCAGTCGAAGTAGAGGACTAAATTAGTAGGCAGGAGTCGGCGGATAGGCACTCTGACCTGGCCGGGAAGGTGGGCAAGGACCCAGCCAACACTTTTTGGATATTCCTTGTGTCAAGCCTCCTAGTGACCAGGCCTATACCCATGGCACTGTTACCCCACCCCAATTATATAAACGAGAAACATGGATGGACACAGGGCTATTCCCATCTCCTGAAGTGATAACATAGGAATAACCCTTTCAGCTGAATCTAAGGTAACTGGTTGTGATGATTCCACTTAAATATGGCTATAATTCAAAGATGAATTTTGATCTCTGGGTATCGTATCTCCCTCTTAGTTCCATTTACTCATAATGTGCGCAGCCCTAATCCTAGGTGTATGGTCAGTAGTGGCAACAATGTGACAATAGGGCTTTGTATCCATCCCAGAATGGCTCCATTGTATTCCTACATAGCCCTGGGTGATCAAATAAACATGCATTGTTCAGCCTGGGCTGTTAGATCAGACATGGTTGATAAAATTGTATCATTTCACTTGGTCCCATCTCCTTACAAAGAATCTTGACTTGAGTGCATTAATCAATCAGACTTGCTGTCGCCGGTGACCTCATTCTGGGTGGTGTAATCAAGGGTATAAAAGATGAGGTAAGAGGTCAGTGGGGGGAGATTGGGCTGAGACTACAAGAGAATACTATGATGAGAATACTATGATGAGACTACAAGAGACTATTACTGGGAGACTGTGATGAAAGCATGCAGGCTGGAATGCTGTGTTGATGCTGCCTCCACTGGTTAGCCCCACATGCCATGTGTGAGGGTTGGATTATAGAGCCACATCAAGGAGATGTGTGGTAAAGTAATTATTTCACTTTTATTCCCTTTTATTTTATTGCACTGTATATTGTAACTGTTAATGCTTGCATATATCTGCATATCTGTTCTGAACTGCATGTGTTAGATGTTAATACCGACCCATTTAGGGGTTAATAAATATACAAAATTTAGAAAGCTTGTCTTGTATTTATCTTGTGGACCCAGCACTCACTGGCGGTGAGTGTGGTTTTTTATGAAAGAAGTCTCAGGTGTGTGCCAAAGCGGTGTTGGCGCACTGAGGATCTTTCACACTGGTATACAGACATAATTCACATGATTGTAGATAAGCCGCTTACCATTTGGACAAGTAAAATTCATAGAGCCTCACTGGGCACCTGAGTGGGTTGTCTGTGTTTTCAGCCATTTCCATCACAAATTGTCCATCTTCTTCCTCTAATCTCTTCCTCTTGCCACTTGATACTTTCTCTGGAAAAAAACACATCTCAAATATTAATATAAGACCTCCATCGATCATGAAAATTAATCTACAACTCGTCATCTATCATTTGAGTAACCCCTTTAAGTTCATTTTGGGCAGAACTCTGTGTATGTACCTCCACCAACTTTGGAATGAAGAGTGCTGCAGCATATGCTGATGATATTATACAAAACTTAATAAATTAATCTGCTGTAATCTTTTACTGCTTCCACTCTGCATCTTTGCTTTTCTACCACTACCACCTGTTTTAGTAGGAACACACAACCAGCATATAATTTTATTTTTTTTTTGTTTAAAAATGTTACCAGTCAGGTCTGCAATGCAGTTATATAATGAACATTTTCTTGAGTCTAGTTTGTCAAGTTAAAATAATCTTATTCAATCACATCTATAATGATGACTTAAAATAAATGTACTACAAATGCTTAATTTTCATTTTTTAATTGATTAATACCAATTATTGTAATATATCAATTTTATTTCTAATAGTAGATTTTTTTATGCACTATTAAAATATCTATTATGATGGCTGCCATCTTGCCTGTGCTGCTTCTCTGCTCTGTTGGCAACATTTAGTGATATCTTTTACAGCAGGGGTCGGCAACCTGTGGCACGCGAAGCACATTTCTCTGGCACGGCAGCCCAAATCCCTGAGGGGGCCTGAGACAAACTCGCCCTGCAGTTTTGTTCGGATCAAACACAGCCGAAACGAAACTGCTATTATGTTTGATCACCTCCCCTGGGCTTCCGCTTATTATACTCTGGGGTCTGAAAAGATCCCACAGTATAATAATAGCTCTACAGTGGCAATCCCCAAAAATTTTGGGTACTATATTGTGTGAAGGGACCACTATGAATCATTATACTGTGTGGAGAGGCAGCTATGGGATATTATACCATGTGGAGCGGCCACTATGGATCATAATAATGTCCCCTCCACACAGTATACTGTATAGCAGTGTGTTTTTGCACAAAAAACACAGGCAGTTTTTACAATAATAATGCACGCATTTTTGTGCAAAAACGCACCATGTGAAAGCAGATTTACATCGGAGTGAAAGTGTACCAGTGGCCTAGGACTGGATGCAGCTATAGTCCGGATACATAGTGTGTCACCACTCTAAGGGTGCCATACAGTGTTCCTGGACACATACATTTACCACTAATTGAGGGCTGCATATGTATTTTATTGCTCCTAATGGGAAAGTACAGGTGTGTCCTGGGAAATAGCAGTAAACGCATGCATCCAGAAGCATCTCGTGGCACTTCTGTGATATGGTTTGTGGTATATGACTTTAGTATAGGAGTCGTCAGCCTTACAATTATTGCGCAACACTCCAAGTACCTCATCTTTGATTTTTTAATTTAAATTTGCACACCGTACAAAAAAGATTGCCAATCCATACTTTACCGCATAGTCACTGGCATAGACAGCAATAGTCTAGAGTTGACTCCCTGAAGTCTATAGGGGAGTTTTCTATGAATGCTCTGTGCAGAGAGGGGGAGTATATAAGCTGCCAGTAGTGTCAGTAGTGGATATCCAAAAAAAAATTGCAGGATATAGTAGAGTTTTAAAAATGATCAAAAAATCTTAAAAAATGGTTAACATAAAACCTTAAAGAAAAATAGGTAACTTTTTGGTGACACATTCCCTTTAAGGACCTTTTAGACTAGGAAACAAACACCTGAACCACTGATAAATTAATCATGCTTAGTTTAAACATATAAAATGTAAAAATGCTTGTTTGTTGTTCATCCTATCTTTTGCATACATCACTCATGTAAATGACATGTGCTGGCATCAAACAATATAAAGCTATGAGAGTAGGGGTTGAACAGTGGCAAGAATCACTTTGTTTAATCTCCTCTCTGACAATTTGCAATTAAAATTTAAAGTAAACAATGCCAATAAACTTTATTCATTACAGGCCCCCATATAAAAGGAAAGTCTATTTGACTAACAGATCTGTGAAACTCACAGGACTGTGAGAAACTTGCAGTTTAAAGGCGTTGTCCAAAACCCACTTGGATACTGATCACCTATCCACAGGATAGATCATCGGTATCAGACCGGTTGTGGTCCAACTCCTGGACCTCGTACTGATTAGCTTTTTCGGCTGCCACGGTCATTAACATACTTCAAATTCTCTAGTTCTGAAAGCCTCCAAAACCATTCACATATATGAATACTGAGCCCTCTTATGCTATATTCATACTTTTTCGATCTGTTTCCCATGCAGTAAGTTCATGTCAAAATCTGCATAAACAGGAAAAAAACATGAAATTTTGTTGCAGATTTGCAATATGGCATCCAGCAATTATTGTGCACAAGTCCTATCAATCAGTATTGGACCCTGCACAATACATGCTCAGCATCAAACGGCTGCCTTTGCAGCTGCTGCACCCAGCCTCCCTGTGCCCAATGTCTGAATAAGGCAAGAAAATATTGCCTGGAGGGATAAATTAAACTTCGCTGCAAATTTGTAAGTACTTTTTCCACTGATCCACAAATCCAGAATCTCTGCACAAGGTCTACAGTGGAATTGTAGGATTTTATTTTCTAGCACTGCAAAAGACTTTGCCTTGTCTTTAAATACTGTTATTAGTATTCTAAAATATCTGTAAATACACAGCTCAAACATATTGATAGAGAATTATATGGCTGTTTTATGGTTGTTATAATGTAATGCAGCAGACAAGGTCTTAAAGGGGTTTTCTGGGCAAAAATGTTTTTTTTTTTTTTTAAAAAGGTCTGTTAATGCTATTAATGGGTTAATAAATGCACCCATATACCTTTAGCAGTGTTTTGAGTGATTTCTGGGTGTCTCTTGGAGCTCCTGGCATCTTCTGCATTTGTTTACATCGTTCAGCTTCCTGCTATGTAACTTCCTCACTAACTCCCTCTCTCTCTTACTCCCATACACCCCTTCCATGTCTCTCTAGCTATCCCTCCCACTACTAGCTCTTCCCAACCTACTCAGCCCAACCCCCGACCCCATTATATACCTACCTCTCTTCCTTCTTCCTGCGGGACGGCCCATCCTTCTTTTCTGACTCAGCGCTCGTCTGTGCTCTGAAATGACGATCCACCTCTATTGCGCAGGCATGGGAGCTGTGCAGTAGAGGTGCAGAGTGAGAGCAGCACTGGCAGTCAGAAAAGAGGGAGGAGCAGTCCTGCAGGAAGATAGGTAAATATGATGGAGTGGATGGGGTGGCGGAGGGGAGTAGTAGTGACGTTCCGTTTTCCGTAAACAGGGAAACGGATCGTCACATGACCGCCCCAGGGATATGGGTAAATATACATTTTTGATTAATTATGTCATTTAGAAAGTAGGAGGGGGAGAGTGTTTAGATTAGTGTAGGGATTCCCATTTATCCCGGATAACCCCTTTAACATAACTGCACTTGGTAGAATAAAATAAACGTTGTGATGTACGTGTACAGAAACTAGATAAATGTTGTATAACACACCATGCTCCAGTTCTGACTTCTGGAAAGGAGGCATGAAACGCAGATACGTGGTCTTGGTGTTATATTTTAGAGTTTTTGTACGTCTCATGACATAGGCAAAGGAAAGTTGCTGGTGCTCAGTCACAGTCTTCAGTTGGAAGAATTTGGTGGTGAAGAACAGCAGGGTATTGAGAAGGATAATAGGTGAGTAGGCACCCAGTTGCTTGCACTCCCATAAATGTTCCTCTTCAATCCTTGAAAATATGAAACCTAGAACAAAACAGCATAAGTCAGGGAAAAGAAAAAAACATGTTTAACACTTACTATATGACATGAATATGCCTGTTGTTCTACTTACTTACCATTGGGTAACACAGGCGGGTGCCAACTTTTCAAAAGCTTAGTAAGTTCCACCATAAATCTGGAATACGGTTCTGTAAAAATGTTGTCTATCCTTCCATTCTCAAAAAGATACTATAACAAAAAAAATAAAATAAAAGAGTAAGCATGTATATATTACACCATACTAGTTTCTGCAATATGCAATGGACGTATGAAAGATTAATCTTAAAGGGATTCTATTATTGGGAAACCCATTTTTCACTAACACCACGTCGGAATAGCCTTTAGAAACACTATTCTTCTCCTACCTTTATTTTTATGCTCCGCGCTGCCGTTTTGGTGAATTTTCTTCTTTATGCAGATTAGTCTTCAGAAAGCATAGGGGGCGTTCCCCCTGTGCTCACGTCACACACTCCGCAGTGTCAGCACCTGCCCATAGTGTCTGTTCGGGATCCAAATCCTGCACATGCTCAGTTGGCTCTGCCACTTTGAGTTCAAAATGGCCAACTGGACATGCGCAGTCGGCTCTGTCCAACGCCCCCTGTGCTTTCTGAAGACTAATTTGCATAAAGAAGAAAATTCTCCAAAACGGCGGTGTGGAGCAGAAAAATAAAGGTAGGAGAAGTACAGTATAGTCTTTCTAACAACTATTCCGACGTGCTGTTGGTGAAAATAGGGTTTCCCAATTATAGAATCCCTTTCATTTTTGCAATTATGAATATTCGTCCAAGAAAAAAATATCCATTCTGTACTATTTACCTGTTGAACTCCAAGGCACAGGTACAAGATGCTATCTGCATTGTATTTCTCTCCATTTGGCCGACGTACTTCATGGATAAACTGGCATAGGCCATAACTCAGTTCAGCAAAGGTGCATGACAGAATATCTTCTTTCAGCTTTACAGGTCGCACTGCAAAAGAACAAGGTGTTCAGCAGGAATATAAGAGAAAGATATGATTTATGGTCTCTTTCAAATATAAAATTTACCTCCAAATTTAATGTCTTCTGGTTCTTCTTGTGAGTTTTTCCATCGTACCCAATTCTTCCAGGCATTGACCCCATACATGTATTTTAATGTAGAACCCAAGGCAGAACATCCGGGGTAAGATCCCTGCATAAGGTTTCTTGGCTCCACAGCTACCACTGACTTTTTGCGGCCCTAAACAAAAAAAAAAAAAAAAAAAAAAAAAAAGAAAAGAAAGAATAACTAATGGTGTGAAATACCGTTTTATATGCAGAGTTCAAAAGTGAGTGCATGGGTTTTTTTGATTGATTTCCTATAAACAAACTTACTCACCCGGCGTTTTGGCTGTGGGAAACCATCCCGATGTTTTCGTCTTCCTCGAGCCCGACCAAAGAAACCTGAAGCTTTACTTAATGGGTCAAATGCTTCTGTGATTGGTGAAAAAGAAACAGGTTTTTATATGATCTTCTACAATATTGCAAAACAAAAAAGGAAAACATTAAGCATAATATCTGTTCATGTACAAACAGCAACTACCACAAAAGTCATGTCAAATCTTGTGATGTGTTTGATGAAAAGTTTGTTAATTTATTTGACTCATTTTAATATTGATAAAATGACCAACCTGTAGGGAAGTCTAATTCTAGATCCTGCTCAATTCCCACTCTGGAAAGCTGCCGGACCTCTGTGTCTGGATCTTGCAGGTTGTTGGATTTTAGAGTGTAGTGGTTTAATTCATCTTCCCAACTGTGTGGGGTAGATACAGCTTCTGATTCCAGGTCTCCACTGTAAGTGCTGCCCTGATCTGGAAAACACGAACATAGAACTCTGTAGGAATGTACACATTCTGTAAAGCTAGGAGAGAAAGCAGCTTTCACTGACATCTAGGTTCTTCAGAGAGGACTGATATATTTTTTATTATTATAGCTCCAGTCTCCTATGAGCTGTCTGTATACAATACAGAATGTGTTTTTGTCTTGTGCCCCCTTATATTAATCTTAGTGATCCTGTGATGTTCAAAAGTATAGTTAAAGGGAGTTCATCACCACCAAAAAAGTATATACTGTTATAGTGGCATAGTGAACATACCTTTTTTGTGTTAAAACGCAATCTTGCTGCCGAGCCACCCCCTAACAAAGACTGACAGGTCCTGATGTGCAGAGACCACAGGTGAAAACGGATCCTTTGCATACACAGATTATAAATTGGTTCTCTCGCAAGATTATAATTTGACACAAAGAAAAGGTATGCTCACTATAGTAACCACTCCTACAACAACATAGAAGACATTTAGAAGTGTTGGATGTCATAAAATGACCTATAATGAATAGATGACTTTATGTAGACTAAAAGATTGTTGCCGGCTGACCTCCATGAGAAAGCGTTTTCTCCTTTTCCTCATCCTCAGCAATCATCTCTGCCATTTGAAGTATATCTGCCTCGAAGGGATCAGATGGGACTTTTTCCTTGAGGTCCTCAATTGCATCTATAATCTTGTCAGCATTATCAAGGGTGGTGGGAATCAGCATTGGGACAGGAACCTTTTAGAAAAAGAAAAATGATGAATGAGAAAACATCTAAAAAGAAAGGAGAAGAGTAAAATCATTCACTCAGAGAATAATAGCTGTTAAATTAAAAGGGTTATACAACAACTAAAAATTGTAGAACAGCTGCAAATGTTACAAACAAAAGGTGGCTGCTTGTAAACAAAAACCAAAAGGACATTTGGAGAGTCAGTGCTGGATTGTTGGGGAAAATAAAAAGGTGAATAGTGTTTCTTATTTTTGTTTTATAACATTTGCAGCTGTTTTTAGATTTTTTTCAAAAGCTGGATAACCTCTTTTAAGCCTTCAGAAGTAAAAACTTACCGGGAGTGGTACACTAAGTGGAACCGGGGCAAACTGAGTATACAAGTGCATGGGAACTGGAATAAACACTGGCACAGGTACAGGGAGTACCAAGATCTGTGGTTTCCCATCATCATCTACAAGCAAAACAATAAAAAAAAACACTTAGGTTCATAAAACAGAATACAAAGAGAGCCATACTTCTGATGTTTATGCAAGTATTACCGTATCATCGCTTTAGGATGGCAAATGTTTACTAACGCCACCCCTATCTGTATAAAGTAAATGGGTTGCCTACTTGCGACTATCGCTTCTCACACAGAAAGACACCTGCTGCTATTACAGGAAAGTATCTAGCTGTAAGGGAAATAAACCCTTAGCAAGCCACCTACTGAAAATTATTGGGTCGTCTGCTACATAATGCACAGACACACTGGTTCCTCCAGTGCTATGGGCATAAAAGGAGAGAAGCTTGTGGTGTGGTCACTATCCTCCCTTTATCTCAACCCTATTGAGAACCTTTGGAGTATCCTCAAGCAAAATGTCTATCAGGGTGGGAGGCAGTTCAAATCAAAACAGCAGATCTGGGAGGCTATTCTGACATCCTGCAAAGAAATTCAAGCAGAAACTATACAAAAACTCACAAGTTCAATGGATGAAAGAATTGTGAAGGTGATATCAAAGAAGGGGTCCTTGTCTCCTTCTTACTCCACCCTTTACTCAGTTAACTATCCTCACCTGTTTAGTGAATTACGTTCTCTCTTAGACAAGTGGTGCCCTCTCCATATTTCCCTTATAGGCCATATTACCGCTGTCAAAATGACCCTCCTCCCTAAGCTTCTCTACTTCTTCGAAACACTCCCAATCGCTGTCCCTCGCTCAGAGCTGCGTGTCCTTCAAAAATCGATCTTCCAGTTTATCTGGAATGGCAAACACCATCGTATTCCCCGCTCTGTGATGTTGTCATGCAGAGGTGAGGGGGAGGGGGGGATGACTGGCGGTTCCACATGTATTGCATTACTACTGGGCATCCCATTTGCCTTGTATCCTGCTTTGGGCTGCTTCGCAGGCCTACACGAAATGGGTCGAGATTCAGAAGCTTTGGCTAACACCGATCCACCCTAATGCGTTCTTGTGGTGCCGTTCCTCCCCCCTTCCTTCCACCCCTCTCCTGGGACCCATCCGCTTCACCTGAGCTATTTGGATCACCTGTTCCAAACTTTTTCCTCTGGCCTCTCCATGTTCCTCTATGGTTTCCTTCTTGTACAACCCGCTCCTCCCGGGGGGACTCACAGCAGCTATGGTACGGCCCTGGAGTAAACTGGGCCTTTTTCACATTGCTGATCTGGTGGATCCGTTGACCATGGAGCTCAGGCCCTTTGGCTATTTTACCTCTGTGCTACATTTGCCTACCTCTGAGTGGTTCCACTACCAGCAAATTGTCCACTTCGTAATCTCTCAGTTTGGTTCCCTGAAGGTCTCAGTCCCTACTGCCTTTGAAAAGGTCTGCCTAGTGGGTACCTCCACGATAGCTCTGATATCGGGCATCTACAGGCTCCTTTCCTCTCCGGAGGGTCAGCCCCCTCTCTCTCATAAGTATATGATTAAGTGGTCTGGGACTCTGAATAGGCAGATCTCACCTGGGCAATGGCAGATTATTTGGTCTCGTGCAGCTAAATCCTCTACATGTATTACTTTTCGCAAGACCCAGTATAAGTTACTTATGTATTGTACCACACCCCTGCCTTGCTCCATTCTCTTAATCCTAGCATTCCTTCCATTTGTTGGCGTTGCCAGGCGGGGTTGGGTACGCTATGCCACATTTTTTGGGACAGTCCAGGGATACGCCCCTTCTGGACAGAGGTCAGATCCCTTACTGACGCCCTTTTTGTTCAAGGTGTTCCCCTAGATCCCTTTACCTATTTGCTTAATCTTCCCCCCAGACACTTAGGAAAGCAGGCCTCCAAATTGTTACTATTCTTGTGTACTTCCGCCAAAACCCTCATCGCTCTCCATTGGAGGAAGACTTCTCCTCCCACTGGTCCAGAGCGTATCGCTCGAGTGAAAGATGTCCGTAGTATGGAGTATTTGACGGCCTCTCTTAATCATACCATGGAAGCATTTACTACTGTGTGGTCATCCTGGGATGCATATTGTGTTTTGCATGGTCTCTGACTCCTCCCCCTTCTTCCCTTCCCCTCTTTTCCCTGTCGTTACCCTCCCCCCTCCTGCCTGTGCTCTTTGTGTTGCCATTGGACGATTTGTCATGTATACTTTTATTATTATTACTATTGTTCTCATTATTATTTTATTTTTCCTGTTTATTTTGATTTCATCCCCCATATTGTTATGTAATTTATAAAAAATTTCAATAAAAACTAGTTTAAAAAAAAAAAAAAAAAAAGAGGGGGTCCTATGTTAACATGTAACTTGGACTATTAAGATGTTTGAAATTGAAATATCTTTTGCATTCAGTAAATGTGACCTCTTAATGTTGCGTATTTAACAAATGACTGTTTTCGGTTCTTTACAACCTATAAAATGTTTAGAAAATCTGTTGTGCATAATAATCTGGAACACTGGATTATGATTTTTCAATTTGTGGGAAAAAAATGTTATGATTGCGAGGTTTGTCCAATAAAATTTTATTTATACAACAGTTGAAGATTTGAATATTATACTAACTGTCATTTGCACCAACCAATTTGGAGACTCAGAAAAAAAAAAAAACATTTGCATATATATATATATATATATATATATATATCTACATACACAGAGAGAGAGAGAGAGAGAGAGAGAGAGTAAACAAAAGTAAACACAGCAAACAAAACTTTAAAATATCAAACACTCAATTCAAAAAACTCCAAAAGCCTGAGGATACCTGTCTGACACTCCTTGTGCTGTGTGTGAGGTTTGCACGAGGTTGCCTTGGTTTGTGTGATAGGTTTGCAGAGAAGGGCCTTATTCTTCAGGAGGCGTGGGGGCTGAGAGGGGGGAAGTTTCAGGGCATCTGTCTGAGTACTTGCATCTCCAATTATTTTTGGTGTTACTGTTGGGACAGCACCTGAAAAACAATAGAATTCCAGATGTGTTAAGACTTAGTAAATAAGACTTTCAACACCTGCTACATGGAAATTGAGAGATTTGATTTAGTATCAAAACAGACAAAGAGTTATTAAAAGTAAACAGGTATCAGAAAAAACAATGCACAGTCATCGAACAATGATGGTACATAATCTTCAGATAGGAAATGGAAGGAAAACCATGAGATGATGAGATACATACAAGTTTATAGGGTGTTCAGAAACAGCACATACCAGCAGTAAAAAAACATATGTCCTACACCATGGTCCCAAAAGTATGTATGTAAAGATACAGAGCACATTACAAGGTAACATAATAAAAGATATCTGGTGCATGAGAGGAAAACCAAACCCTTTTATAAAGCTCTACAGTGTCAGATCTGACTGCATTAGGTGTCTTGTGTAGCATTACTACATATATGCTTATCAGACACACTGCTGAGATTTTCAAACATGAAACTTCCGTAACCTCTGAAATTAAACGGGTAATCTTATGATACCAGAAACATTTTTCTATGTGGTATAAAACCAGAGATACAGTTATTAGAAGTGACTATCCCCTATTTGGTAAACGCTTCAGCTCTACATGCTGCATTGAGTACATATGTACAGACAGGGTCTCCCCGGCAATGCTTAGTTAGAGCATTGCTAATGGGAACTTTACAGCCTATTAAAAGAAAGTTTGATAGGTTAATAAAGTACATTACAAAAATGTTCAACCCCCTCGCACAATAGCAAAAAATAAACAAATAAAAAAAAGATTAAATAAAATTGGAGTTACAATTTAATGATGTGTCCATTAGAGATATTTGCCAGCTACCTCTACTCTCATAGCAGGTCTGCCATTTTTGTAGAAATAAGGTAGAGTGGATGTCCTCCTCCCACTATGACACATACAGAAATTTAACTTTGGAGGTGGCCGAATAATATAACTGAGAACAAGCCCACCATCATTCTATACAGAGTCGTAGTTAAAAGTGGTCTCATGCAGAGGAAACTGAATCCTCATCAAAAAGCAAACCAAGGTGGTTAAAAAAACACCTTGGTCACCTTAAATATCTCTGCCTGAGGTGGTTGACTGTAGTATGAGTCATTTTCTAACTAAAAAGTTATGCAGTCTAATAAGTTTGTTTGTCTGCCACCATCTAAAGTCAGAAAGCCTAAGGTTTGGCTGAAACAAAGGATTAGAGAAGTAGGAGATAAAGGTGACTGTCATCTAAACTTGAACCAGACCACTCTCCACAAAGGTAGGGACTACTTGAGAGTTTCAATTTACAGGTGACAAAACTCATTCTATTTAACACATCTTATCCTGACAAATATAGAATTTTTGGATTAGTATAAAATGATGTTGTGCACTCACCTTGTAAGACATTATTGGAGTTTGCAGTGGGTTGTGCTGCAGGAGCACTTGCAAGGGACACTACGTTGGCAATAACTGGAGTGGAGTCCTTAGCACCAGACGTGCCAGTGGAAGCTGGTACTGCTTGGACCATGGGAACATTAGACGCTAAAGACAATAAAGGGACCTCAGTAAAATATTTCAGAACACAAATACATTGAGCAGCATTGTAATAAACACAAAACACACCATACCTGGCGTTCATTTTCTTTCCTCAAGTTTTCATAATTCTCCAATTATAAACAAAAGTAACAGGGTACAATCTCAAAATAACATGAAACCTTAGAAATGGTGTGTGAATATCACAGATCAACATCATCAAATTTTTGCTTGTACTAATGCTTGTTCACCAATTGAAATTACAGCACAGAAAATGTCAATTCAACATGTCAAGAGACAGATAAAATAGAGACACCTGACCAACTACATCCTGCCTTGCAGACAAATAACACAAGGCTACCACTGAACTGGATCTTCATTAGTCATTCTGTAAATTAAATTATTTCTCATAAATTATGAAGAGGATATCGGGAGATTTCCAAGTCTTCATTGTGGTTATTTTACCTGCTGGGAAGAGTAGTGTTTGGGACACACACTTCTAGTGGATCATTAGGGTTTACATACACAGATGGAATTGTGTGACATACAACACTTTTCAGCACTGCTGCAAAATGGCATATGAAGGAAGTCTGTCAAAGGTGAAATGGTTAATATTCAAGTCTCATTTCTGAGGAAGAAACTTTTTTTTTTTTTTTTTTTTTTACGGAATATGCAAATTGGGTCAGAGACTGGATGGGATTGATTCACAGTGCTGCTTTATATCTGAAAACTACGCCCAGCACTGCCTCTGAATGACCTCAGCTTTGTTTTCAGCTGCATGGTACATTGCAGTAGTCCCCTGGCCCGCATATATACGAAATACAATTCCCCTGGCATATGCTGAACAGGGAACACTTTTGAAGAGCCTTTCAGCTAAAAACATGTCAGACTTTGTTTGGGGGCAATGTTGGGTGGAGTCTTCAGCTAGGAGGCAGCACTGAGTCTCCTTTGAATGATCTGAAAAACATTTTTTTCCCTCAAAAATGGAGCAGAACTGCAATTAAAGGTAAGAGTGGGATTAGGAGAGTTTACAATACAAGGTATTTGGGCTCATTTCACTGCTGTCAGCATACCAGTGTTATTCTTTCTATAGTAAATATAATATGAAGTAGTTATCTCCTACTTAAAAAACTTGTCCATAATTCGTATACGAACCTGTATTATTGACTGGTAAAGGCTCTGCTGTGCTTTGCTGATTGCAGAAAACAAGTACACACATCAGGTTACAGAAGTGTTTCATCTCTCCTCTCCATTTCAGAGACTCATTTAGTTTGCCTTGTCTCTTGCAGCTTTCACACTTCCCCATCTATGAGACACAAATGCATCAATCTTCAATTGAAAAACATAATACACAGTGACTGGTTAAACTGTTTGAAGAGGCTTGAAGTGCTGCTAGATCTTTGAGAGTTGTTGGGTTTTTGGTAACATGAGTATTAAAAGGGATTTTTACAACACTCACTATTGTACCCACTGGTCTCTTGACACACAGGGCAATCCTGTAGATGCCTTGCCAGACAATCACTGGCTAAGGAAGGTCTATATCTGCCTGGTAAGAAGCTGTACACCTTGGTGTTCATCACATGACCATGGACTGATTTTTTTATTTTATGAATGACAACAAGCAGAGATCTAGAAAACTGTGAGGAACTGATAAAACATTGATTTCAATATACTTTGTTAAACATATTTTTTAAGAATTTTCAGTGATCATATTATATATATATATATATATATATATATATATATATATATACACACACACACACACACACACACAAATAGCCCATAGAAAGTATAAAATATATATATTTATACACACACTAATATATATATATATATATATATATATATATATATATATATATATTAGTCTTGCAGTTCCAGCTGTGGCCAAGAAGCCTAAAATAGTCACTGCCTGTTTCCTGGAAATGGACTATGGGAAACAGATATAGATTCAATAGAATGGAGCAAACCCTATTGACTGAGTCTGCGTCTTATCTACATATACAAGATAGCCGTGATCATCAGTGGTACTAATAAATGAAGAAGCTGCTGCAAGAAGAAACAGGAAATACAGGCACATAGTATGGCTTGGTGGCTAATATGAGAGAACTGCAAGATTATGAGTTTTCTTTTAAATGTAGATAACGTGGAAAATAAAAAAAAACAACCCTCGGGTTTAACATAAAACCTTGATTTAAAGAGGATCTTTCACCACCTCCACAAACTCCAGTTCCTAGCATATGTTAATAGGCACAGTTGGAACATTTTTTTCTAGATCCCCATATTTCAGAGCAATAACTATAGTTAATTTTGGTGCCTGATATGCTATTTAGTCTCTGTAATGTCAAAAGGGCAGTGTCAGGCAGAGGGGTGTGACTCAGAGTTCGTATCACAGGCAGCCAGTGTCAGAGCCCGAATCATACCCTTTTCCTGCTGCTGCCTGACACTGCCCACCTGACAGTACAGAGCCTTAATAGCATATCAGGCACCAAGACTAACAGGCGCATATTGCTCAGACAAAGTGGGGGCTACAGAAAAAATTCCAACTGATCAACGTCTATTAACAAATGTAATGAGCTGGACTTGGCAGAGGTGGTGACTATTTAAGTAATAGCTAATTTTTTGGTGACACATAAACTTTAAATATATTTTTATTTCCATGGAAAAACCCTTTTTAAGCTTTTCAGCTGTATTTTACCTGGTAAAACAACACCGTATACTTTGACATGCACTCTTCCCCACAGAACTCTTCCAGCTTTCCCCCAAAATGATTCCGCACCAACTTAGATGATGTCTGGCAGCAATAACTACACATTTTGCAGTAAATGCCGCACTTCTTTGAAAGGTCATGTTTGTATAGCAGCTTACAACCTGCAAAAAAGACAATCTCAAATTTTCTCTAAATTCAAGGCTCAAATTTTGGAATATGGAGATTAGGATTACAATTCCAAATAAAAATCATGAAGACAGAAACATGGCAAAACTGACTAGACAGTACAAATAAACATCATATAAATAAGTCATTCTTGGTAGAAAGGAAGAACTTCCTTTAGTGCCAACTTTTGGAAGGTAGCTCCTTATAGATCAATGCCTAGTCTTCATGAAACCTAGACCAAATTCTCCTTTACTACCAAGGAGGTCTTGTTTGCATATTCTTTTCACAGAATTTTTAGCAATGCATAGATGGTCTAATAAATCCCTGTACATCATAAGGTGATTTCTCCTTAAAGAGACATAGTATTCCAAATGACCCACAATTAAACATCAGTATGTTATCTTCTGGACTTACCTTCACTGCAGAACACCTTCTCAATCCCTGAAAAGCGAACAACCTCCTTGATGGTCTTCTCTATCTTGCAGTACTCACACATGGCCATAACCATGTTAATTTTTTTGTATTCATCACAGCATGCTTTGCCACAAAACTGATGCATTTTACCCTAAAAAAAAAACAAAAACAAAAAAAACTTGTGGATTCTCATCACTTAGTGAGGATCAGCATACCACATTAGATGTTGACATCATCAATACTGAAATACAGAATGCTATATTACATTTGCACAACAACAAGACTCCAAGGCCCAATGGTCTACCAAAAGAATACTATTCTTTGTTGCTCAAGGAGTCCCTCCCATAACTAAACAGACTCTACAACCCCATCGAGAAGTAGAGCATTCAGCCAGTTTCACTGAGGCTTGTCCAATACTCATCCTCAAGCCCCAACAGGACCCTTCCCTTCTCCAGTCTTACAGGCCGATAGCATTCATGAATCAAGACTACAAGTTTCTGACCATGATCCTATTACTTTGCTTACAGAACGTTCTTCCTCATATATTGACAGATGCCTAGAGGGTATTCCTCCAAAACAGACATTCAGTCAGAAATGTGCAGGCAGCAGTTGCAGTCCCGGTGAGGGTCCTGGACAGATCATCCCCACCTTCCATGCTCTTTAGACACTGAAAAGCATTTAGCAAAATGTCTTGGGCATTTTTGGACGAGGCCCTTGCTCGCTGCAATTTCTGTCCTGTCAATGGTTCTTATGGTTAATGGCAGAAACACCACACCACAGACATTTTCCGGGAAGCAAGGCACAGCTGTCCACTATTGCCCTTGTTATTTATTACTTCCATCAAGTCCCTTCTGAGATATTTGATAGCAACACTGATTTTTTTCAGGGATTGATATCAGTGGCACCACTGTTAAAGCAATGGCCTTTGCAGAAAATGTCCTCCTGGCAATTAAAAACCAAAGACTGTACAACCTCCTACAAACTATTAATGAGACTGACAAATCAGAAGTTCTTCTACTTAAGGGCTGCCCTAAGCCTTCTTGGGCACATCCACACAATAAAATATCTGATACCCCTCTAAACTTTACAGAAATACTGCTCCGTATATTTCTAAACTGGAGAATTCACTACAGGAAAATACAATACTCGTATGGAAAAAAAAAAACAAAAAACTACCCCATTCCTTTGTGGGACAAGCCAGCCTACTAAATATAATCCCTAAATTACTCCATATATTTCATAACCTTCCACTGTATTTAACCTCCGGGGACGAGTGAAAGGTTGACTTCCTGTTTCATACATTTATATGAGGAGGGAAAAATCTCTTTATATACATTGCTTCACATAAATGGCAGTTTAAATGTCCTGAACATTAGATCTTTAAAGAGGACATGTCCCTTCCGGATGCACGGAGTTGGAAACAGTTTGGAGTTATGTCCCTGGCTGATATTTATGATCAGGGCGTATTCCGCTCTTTCGACTTTTTGAGTACCCAATTTGGTATCCCTCGAACCCAATTTTTCAGGTTTCTCCAAATTAGACACGCCATGTCCACACAGTTTCCTCCACCGGCTGTCAGCTTTTCCACATATCCCCTTATAGGGGTGCTCAGGTCTCAAGGTCCCCAGGGCCTTATCTCAGCATTGTATGCCCATCTTATACAGGTTAGGATGTCTCATCTGGAAGCTCCGGCTCTAACGAAATGGTGCACTCTTATCCCTGCTCTCACAGACGAGACATTTTCTGACCTTTTGGAGTCGGCACAGTTTGTTTCCCCAGCCACTAATAATAAGCTTATACAAGTAAACATTTTGAATCAAAGTTACTTGACCCCTGCACGTCTGCATAAAATGGGACGGCTACAACATCCTGGATGTTTACGGTGCGCTGCTAGATATTGTGATTTTTGGCATATGATATGGGAGTGTCCTATAATTAAAGCATTTTGGACTGAGGTCGTGAACTTATCAGACGTACTGGGGACCCCAATTCCATGTTCGCCTGAAATTTGTCTGTTTGGTATCCTGGATGAGGAAATATGGCCCCATCATACTCACATCTTTCTGCGAGAATCCCTTTTCCTAGCCAGGAAGGCTATTGCCTTGCGCTGGATGGATCCTCGCCCCTCCTCCCTATCCATGTGGAGGAAATTGGTAAATTCCATTATCCCATATAATAAAATAGTATATAAAGGCAGAGGTTGCCCTGAAAAATTTCGGAAGGTTTGGGGCTCTTGGTGTGACTCACCTCTGACTCTATACACAGCCCCATCATTTCGTAATGCCCTGCACACACTCACTGCTTAGACGCAGGAAGGAGTGTCCAGTTTGAGTTGTATAGTATTTTCCTTATTATCTACTAAGTCTCCCTGGAGTTCCGCCATAGGAAGTATTTATTAGGATATCTTGTTTGTATATGTGTGGGGTTTTTGTATATGCCTTTGCTCCCTACAGGTTGATTTGGACTCTGTGTTTCTTTCGGCTCCCTTGCCTGGATTCTCTCCTGGACGATTTGTATCTGATATTTACATCTACCATGGACTATGCAGCACTGTTTTGGTTCTTTTTGTCTAGTTTCTGATATGTCTTTGTACAACTTTTAGAATATGTCCTTTGTTATTCCTTTTTAAGCTTGTACTATTGATGTGTAATTTGTTGTACGATTGTTCAATAAACCGAGTTTAAAAAAAAAAAGAGGACATGTCACCAGGTAGAAAACACTACAAAACATACATAATTTGTTTCTCGCAGTTCCCCTGAACAACTTGGTGTTTTTCTTTTTAAAAATCCATCCACCCATTCAAAAAATAGAGCCCCTGGAGGATTAAATGTGTACTTTCTTTGATTCTCTACGTAGGCGGGAACGTTTTGTTTTCTCATAGAAAAATATAAGGTTACCGCCCACATGGAGATTCAGAGCTAGTTTACATATAAATCTTTTTTGTGGGAAAAGATTCAGTATAACTTGTCATTTATTTCTTTGTTCTTTCTATGCTGTATGTGAGTACTACCCACTGTAACTGAGTCCAGTGGATAGTGCTCACAATGATTGGGCATAGAGAGATAGCTGTCAATCACTGTTAGGACTGACCACTGGACTCAATTACTTCTTCTAAGAAAAGAAACAACAGATGAATAAACAATGACAAGTGACAAGTTATACCAAATATTTTCCCACAAGACTATATATCAGTTTGTTGACTTCCTCCTGCTCTATAACATACTGCCTGTCGATTACACAGCATTTTCATGATTACAGGTTCCATTTAAGGTGGGCCATGTTGGCACTATACCTCTGACAGCAGTTCAACATGCATCTCTGACCACTGGTGTTAGGGTTAAGTTATATTTTTCTCTGTATGGTTTGAAGTGTACAGTTCTAGTTTCTCTCCTTACTGATATGGCACGACTGTGAAGTACATATTCATCTTGCAAATTATATTCTCTATGCCACAAAAAGACTCCTGTCACTTTTCATTTGTGTTTTTTTTTCCCCTGCTAATCTACTGCTATAAATATGTATAAATAAAGTTCTGAAGGTTTTAAATCATGTTGATGGACCATATCAACATTCTTTGCGGATTTGTCCTACACTTGCTGATACCCAAAAGGACATTCAGGAGGCTGACATCTGGAACCAGGCTTCATTCTGGTTGAACTGTATTTTTCTCTCTCTCTCTGTGTTTATCTGATTCAAAAAAGTGGGGTGTCAGTAGTATGTTGCTAAAGAGAAACTGACAAATTTAAATGCTTAGCCAGTAAATACTCAGACTACATTTTACTGACTTGTTTCAGGCATTCCCCCTTGCCCCTGTAATGAGGTTAGGAAAGAGGGATCAGGGATTCTTGTTTTGCCGGTCAGATCATCATACAACATCCAACACTTGCAAGTATAGACCAGCCGGCAATTGTATGTAAACATTTACAGGATGCATTACTTGCACATGTGTTGTAGTCCATATTAACCGAGATAGGCAGGGTGCCAAACATCAGATCCTTATCAATAGAAAACTGATGGCCTATCTCAATGATAGGATAATATTTTTAACATCTGTATATCTGAGGTTGAAAACATGTGACACTGGTAGCTTTAGACCCCTCTGAACGGATCGACATTGGGTGATCTTTTGATGAATAGATTACTGAACAAATATAAATTCAGAAAACTCCCAAAACTCAGGCTTAAGACATTCTTGCGTGGATAACACCACCAACTATAAAAAGCCGTGAAACCATTTAGGACAATCTATCAGACCCCATGTATCAAGAAGGTGGCAACATTTTGACTTTTTGATTAGGTAGTTCAGAAATGCTGCATTGTTGGCACAGATACATGTTACTGGTTCAGCAAACAAAACCATTGCATCCACCCCATCACTGACATGGCAATGGATGCACAATTCCGTTTGATCACTGGTTTTACTACACAGCTTTATAAAGCCATGTCATTGGGATCCACTTTGTACCTTGTAGTCCAAAAGTTCAGGCTTGTTGGCAAATAGTCGGCTGCATTGCAGGCACCTCAGCTTCACAGAAAGACGAGAAAAGGCGTTTTGTTGCTGGGACTGTGATTGTGCTGCAGCTAGTCTCTGCAGACCAGCAGCTGCTGAACTGCTAACTGTTGAAGAGGTGGATGTTGATGTCGCCGAGACCACAGATGGCGTGCTATTTCCAGCCTGGGTTGCTGCGCCAGCATTGACGCTCATGATCACTTGGCCTTGGGACAGTGGGACCACAGAGGAATTCATGCCTGTGGGTTTGCTGAACAGGTTCTGTTAAGATATTGAAATGATGCAGGAATAGAGTGATGGTGAATGTTAAATATAATAATAAATATTAATAGTAAATCATAACAATAATACAACATAATAATAATAATAATAATAATAGTAGTAGTAGTAGTAATACATCGTATGCATGGCATGCTAAGATTTTACTGATTTTCACAGCTCACCTGAAATGACACCACACAGTTGTAGGTGCAGAAATTTCGTATGCTCCCATCAGACATTGCCAAATGATACTGAGGAACAGCCATCATCTTGCAGCTATTACACTGTACCTGTATGCCTTTTAATTAGAAACATAATGATTAAACACCATAAACATTTTAGTTACACTTTTATCATAGTAATAGTATAATAACCTCAAGTGCTTTCTCTTAGTATTTGTAGTTTTCACAAGAGATTCTCTATTGGAACACAGTAAACATTTACAACACAATAATTGTATGTTTACACAGAGGACTTTTCATGAGGAAAAATCTGACATTTATTTCTAGTTAAATCCAAGGCAGAAACCCAATCTCTGGACTTGCAATTTGAACACCCACAAACCCGTATGTGAATTAGTCTCATTCAGTGGGGCTAATAATCCGTGTATGGCTACTTGCCTAAGTTTCTACATGATCATTGAAGTCAATGGGAAGCAAGTTTCAGTTGCTTTCCATTTGTATTTTCCTGCAGAATAAAAACTGCCAATATCCATGTGAAAATTACTCTGTGTGAACCTGCCCTGAGCAGACAACAATATCCTCAACCTGTAGCTGTTAAATAAGGCCTAAAAAAAGTCTACCTACACAAGTTAATTTACAACATTATTTTAAACAGGTTTAACTTTAAAACAGGATTTTTGAAATTAAAGGAATTAAAATATACCTGATGATGTGACACTCTGGACTCTGTAGGCAGACAGACAATTTACAGAGCAGTAGAGCTCAGTGCGGCCCACACTGTTTGTGTTCTCTATCATTTCTGCTGATGAACGTAACGTTTTACATAGTGCACATGGAGTGATCTTAGCAGATTTCTGGTGGAGAAAAAAAAGCTCATAATAAAAAAAAACCAAAAATGTTTCATCCTTCAAATGCTTTTTGCTATTTCTAAGAACTTAAGTGCAGTTGTGTGGTATGTGTATATTGATATATTATATCTAAACAGGCATCGCTCATGTATCATGCCTAGCACAAACTTTACCCAACAGTCCTATTGTTGTTTCTTGTTTTGAAACCACATTCACTATACATGACCATTTATATGACACCATGAATCAAATATTCTGATTGAGTCCGACTGTTCACAAAACAAACTCTGAAATAACTGTAACTAGTCTAAATAGATCAATAAGCAGAGTGTTGGTGTTTTCACCTGTTTGAAGGCGGTCACACAAGTAGAACTGCAGAACTTCTTGCATTGGCCATCGATGTTCAGCAAGTGGCACTGTCCAGAGCCGCTATAGCAATATCCACCACAATTTTCACAACAGTTCATAGTCAGGTTGTTGGCAGAACGAAATTTAGAGAAGCAGACATCGCTGCAGAGCTTGTGAACCACATTCTGGTAGTTTACCTCATGTCGAATCTAAAAAAAAAAAAAAAAAAAAAAAAAAAATTCAGATAAGGGTTGTCCAAAAGTGGTTGTCCAAGAAAGCAGACCCCCGGCGGACACAAATGATGGAGAGTCCAGCGCTAATGTGAACCTAGCCTTACATATGTTAATTAAATCATCAATTCTAATTCCATATAGGTTTTGGGCAGAATTTTTGGTGTAGTCTACTTACCACTGCATTTTTCAGACACACACTGCACTTGGTAGAAATGCTATTGGTGTGAATTGTAACTGTAGCCTTCCTCTTTAACTCATAAGATGACAGACAAGATTGGCTGCAGAAGTCCTTACTGCCACTAGGATTGTCAAACTGAGCTGTAATAACATCCTTGGGTTCTGCAATAATTCTGTCAAAAGGACACAAATGAAACAATGAGAGTGAGTAAATATTATACATAAGCAGTAGCGCTAGTCTTCCTACTTCAATGGACGGCCAAGACGCCCCCTTATCCCACCTCATTTTCTCTTTTCTTTTCTTAAGACTCTTTAAGTCTGTACTTGGTTCACATCTTCTGTAATCTTAGTTCAATACTTCTAAGGGTTTAATTTTTCTAATTTTTAAACTTGAAAAAATCTTAAAAAAACAAACAACCAATATTGTGTTTTAATTTGCAAGAACAAATTATTACTAGCTATTAATGGGGTTATGTTTTTTTGCGTAATGAACATTTGACAGAATTGTAGATAACTGTGGGCCAGATAAACTACCGTATTTTTCGGACTACAAGACGCACCGGACCATAAGACGCAGCTAGGTTTTAGAGGAGGAAAATAGGGGAAAAAATTCTGAAGCAAAAAAATGTGGTAAAATATTTAACAACATATGGGAGTTGTAGTTTTGCAACAGTAGCAAGGCCACTCTGACAGGTGGCCCTGCAGCTGTACGGAGATGTATAGGGCATCTTTTTTTGCGGGGCCAGGTGTACTTTTTAGTTATACCATTTTGGAAAATGTCTATTGCTTTGATCACTTTTGAGAAACAGGGAAAAAAACGGCAGTTCGGCACTTTTGATTTTTTTCTTTCCTGCTACAACGTTCACTCTAAGGGAAAAATATTTTTATAAGTTTGTATCGGGCATTTTCAGACACAGAAATACCTAAGGTGCTTCACAGTAATATTCTATAGTTATATGTACAGTGGTGAAAAAAAAGTATTTAGTCAGCCACCAATTGTGGAAGTTCTCCCACTTAAAAAGATGAGAGAGGCCTGTAATTGTCATCATAGGTAGACCTCAACTATGAGAGACAAAATGAGAAAAGAAATCCAGAAAATCACATTGTCTGATTTTTAAAGAATTTATTTGCAAATTATGGTGGAAAATAAGTATTTGGTCAATAACAAAAGTTCATCTCAATACTTTGTTACATATCCTTTGTTGGCAATGACAGAGGTCAAACGTTCTCTAAGTCTTCACAAGGTTGGCACACACTGTTGCTGGTGCGTTGGCCCATTCCTCCATGCAGATCTCCTCTAGAGCAGTGATGTTTTGGGGCTGTCACTGGGCAACATGGACTTTCAACTCCCTCCAAAGGTTTTCTATGCAGTTGAGAGCTGGAGACTGGCTAGGCCACTCCAGGACCTTGAAATGCTTCTTACGAAGTCACTCCTTCATTGCCCTGGTGGTGTGCTTGGGATCATGGTCATGCTGAAAGACCCAGCCACGTTTCATCTTCAATGCCCTTGCTAATGGAAAATCTCACGATACATGGCCCCATTCATTCTTTCATGTACATGGATCAGTCGTCCTGGTCCCTTTGCACAGAAACAGCCCCAAAGCATGATGTTGCCACCCCCATGCTTCACAGTAGGTATGGTGTTCTTTGGATGCAACTCAGCATTCACTCTCCTCCAAACATGACGAGTTGTGTTTCTACCAAACAGTTCTACTTTGGTTTCATCTGACCATATGACATTCTCCCAATACTCTTCTGGAACATCCAAATGCTCTCTAGCAAACTTCAGACGGGCCCGGATATGTACTGGCTTAAAGCAAGGGGACACGTCTGGCACTGCAGGATCTGAGTCCCTGGCGGCGTAGTGTGTTACTGACGGTAGTCTTTGTTACGTTAGTCCCAGCTTTCTGCAGGTCATTCACTAGGTCCCCCCGTGTGGTTCAGGGATTTCTGCTCACTGTTCTTGTGATCATTTTGACCCCACGGGGTGAGATCTTGCGTGGAGCCCCTGATCAAGGGAGATTATCAGTAGTCTTCCATTTTCTACTTATTGCTCCCACAGTTGATTTCTTCACACCAAGCTGCTTGCCTATTGCAGATTCAGTCTTCCCAGCCTGGTGCAGGTCTACAATTTTGTTTCTGGTGTCCTTCCACAGCTCTTTGGTCTTCACCATAGTGGAGTTTGGAGTGTGACTGTTTGAGGTTGTGGACAGGTGTCTTTTATACTGATAACAATGTCAAACAGGTGCCATCAAACTTTATACCACTTATTAGCTGGCTTGGCTTCCAACAAAAAATGGGCCAAAATTTTGGCGCACGATGTTGCATATTAAGCCTCACTTTCTTTTGACAAGCTATGGCCACTTGTCAATCAATGTGCAAAAACTATTAGTGTCTGAAATGAGGTATAAAGCATGTACACAAGGTTTTTTGCCACAAATTACATCAGAATTCTGACGAATTTTCATAGTTTGTCTGCCAATATATTAGTGTTGTTTGTTAGCTTTCATGTAACTGTGTACATTTTAAGAAGACATGCAGGAGAAGAGCCAGTTTGGGATATTTGTTCTAGCAGAATTCCGTAAAAAGCCACTTAACCTAAAGTTCACAGCTAAATAAGTAACGCTAATAGCTGCTAATATCGAAATGCTTCTAAAGGTTCTCAGAAACGTAGAGACATAGCGTGAATTTGCTGTACATAATCCTATTTGCTTATCCTTAGAATTAAGAATGAAGGGGGCCCTATGTACGTGCAACTATGTCTGGTACTGCAACTTCTCCCAGTTCTGCTAGTGGATGGGCAGGTCACTCATTGATGCCAAGTATACATGCATAGCTACAGATCCCCATTTATCCAATGTAGGCAAAAAAGAGTGTCCAGCCTCCATCAATCTGGTACACTTTAGTATATCTTTTCTGTTGTATTCAGAGGCAATGTGCCAAAAAAGTGCACTGGTAAAGTGCAGTGAAACACAGCTTTATTAAGATTAAAGAGTTCCCCTAACTTATATTGCAGGTCAATATAAGAAACTCTGTAATACATTTCATTAAAGAAAAATGCCTCTTTCTCCATTTATCAGGCCAAATGATTTCTAACATAAAAGTATATAGAGAGGGGGAGGGAGAAGCTCTGCTTTAGAAACATAAGACAACACTCTACTATATCTTGTAAGGCTCGGTTCACATCTGCGTTCGGCCATTCCGTTCGAAATCATTATGTGAAATTTCAAAAACTAATTTCGTACTGTCCGGATTACAACCCATTGATTTCAATGGGTTTTAAAAGTAATCCACATGTATCAGTTTGTGGGCTTTCCGTCTGGTTTCCGCTTTGTCTCCGTACTAAAAATAAGGATTCCAGATGGACAGCAACCAATCCATTTTTTTTTTTTTTTTTTTAACATTGAGGTCTATGGAAAATGGATTACAAACTGATAGCAATCAGTTTGTGTCCGTTTTGCAATCTGATTTTCCCTCTGCACATGCTCAGAATGAAGATGGGGTAAGGAAAAAAAAAAAACGGATTGGTAAAAAACGGACACAAACTGATTGCTTTCAGTTTGTAATCCGTTTTCCATAGACCTCAATGGTAAAAAAAAAAAAAAAAAAAAAAAACACGGATTGGTTGCTGTCCGTCTGGAATTTTTAGTACGGAGACAAAGTCCTGCAAGTTCTACTTTTCTCTCCGCACAAAAAAGCGGAAACCACCGAACCGTACGAAATTAGTTTTTGAAATTTCACATACTGATTTCGAACGGAATGGCCGAACGCAGATGTGAACAAAGCCTAATATAATGCTCTAAAACTGTACAGAATGAGGTAATAAAAGTGTCGATTAGCTGTCAACAGTCCCCCCTCTGCCCTCCACAGACTTCTGTGCGTAAGGCTGGATACAGATAAAGCTGCTAGAAATCTGCTAAACCACTCTCATGGTTGTCTTTATACCTGTGCCCAAAGTTAAAAAAAAACAAAACAAAAAACTTTATACTTATCCAGCTCTTGCACAGTGGTTCACCTAAGCCAGAGCAGTACACCTTTCAGTATGGATGTGTCGGGCCGTCGATGCATGTGCATTGAAGAAGAGGTGTATTTCACCAGCTTCAGTGAACAATTGCACATACACTGGGAACACCAGAGATGAGTGTTATGAGACTCATCAGACTCATTTCTAGGCAAGTATAAATGTTTGTTTTTTTTTCTTAATGGCCACAGAGTTAGGACAGGGACATTAGGGACGCTAAACCACCAGTCCATAAGGACCTGTGGGAGGTTTAGTGTCCCAAATAGACCCGACACGTTCCATTTAAAGGGAGTCTGTCACCATGAAAAACATTATCAAACTAATGCCAGTACCTTGTAGGACAGCTTCTACACTTTCCAAAGATCTCTTTCTTATGCTGCATTGCAGCTCCATTTTCATGAACATCAATGTTTTATTCTTATGCAATTTAGCTAACTGGGGCTTTCTCCTGCTGGGGCTTCACTCTCTGCTCTAGATAACCGCCCTTAACTGCTACCCAGCCCCACCCCCATTGATTGGGTGACATCTTCCACTGTATCACACTTTTTCTGCAGTTAGGGGTGGTTATCTAGAGTGAAGAGCAAAGCCCTAGCAGGAGAAAAAATGCCCCTAAAGCCCTTTTTTAGCTAATCTGCATAGGAGTAACAATGATTTTCATGAAAATGTAGCTGCAATGAAGAATAAGAAAGACATCTTTGGACATCTTCCCTACAAAGTACTGTCATTGGTATGATATTGATTTTCTTGCTGAAAGACCTCCTTTAAGACAACTTGTGTCTATGCTTGTTTTTCTCTAACTGGGTTCCTACTCCTCCTCCAGAGACTTCTATGAACTACAGCCTGTTTTCACTGAATATGGCCTGAGCAGTGATTTTTGCAGTTTAGAGCAGATGGTAATATATCTTTATCTTATCAAAGAAAAATGCATAAAAGTTTGTTATATTCAGCTGAACTATTCATTTACACAAAAAAAAAATATATGAAAAGACAGTTACTCTTTAGTAAGCAGTTGGAATCCTGGTGAACTGCATTGAAACTAATATCCACAGAGTTTAAAATCTTTGTGTAAATACATAGAAAACACTCCTAAAATGCTCTTTGAATAGGTCTGACAATGTAACAAATCTTCTTTTAGGAAACAAGGTGTCATCAGTTTACTGAATTAAACAATTTCCACTAGAATCCAAAAAAAAATGTGCCTCAATGTAAAATCAAAAAGTACAGAAATCTATGGGCAACATATTATGAACTGACAGCAGAAGGATCTGAAATACAGCTTTGTACCCCTATAAATTTTTTACTTGTCCTCTTAGCTACAAAACTAAAAATATGTTCTGAAAACAGAAAAAAAATGAGATATTATTTAGTATTGCGGCTTACTTTGAGCAGCTGGAGCAGGTTCTCTTGGCAGTAGGAACTGGCCGGGGGGCGGGAGGTACAGTGTAGCCAGTGAGGCAAAGAGTGGAACAGAAGAGCTGTGTAGATCCCTTACGTTGGTATGCAGTCTGTCCCTTCTGGAGAACCTTCTTGCAGCCTGAACAGGAAACTCTGACAGAAGGTGCAGGGACAGCAGGAACTGCTGGCACAGATTTGTTTACTACTGGGGAGCTCAGAGGTGCCTGTATTCCACTGGAGAGCTGGGGAGCTGTTAAAAAAACATATGAATCACCAAAACACAGTCAGTTTGCAAGAAGCAACAATTATGCTCAAACAAAAAAAGTAAACAACTTGCACAAGCAAGTAAGCCTTGATTTATAATTTATGCCTGTGCTATCCCACATTTATCTCGAGAATGGGGGCCTGTTTGTGGTCACAGTTAAAGGAGAGAGAGCGACCTACATGCAGGTCTCTCCAATTTAAAAACTTTGCCTCTATGCATGTTGAGCTGTTTCAGGAGCACCACGGCCACAATTTGTTAACCCAACTTTATGTAGTCTTTACTGACACCTGAAATGTTGCCAGATGGTCCTTATTTAAAGAAAAAAAAAAACAATAAGTACAGAAGGTTTTGGACCATAATCAAGTACACCATAAGTGCTAATGTTAAAGGAGGTTTCCCACCACTGAAAATGATGACATACAGGTAGGATATCTGATTTGGAGATGTCCATCTGCAAGGACCCCATAAATCTAAGAATGAAGGGAGTCTTGAATGTGATTATGCCACACTTCCCTGCACAGTTGGTGACCGAGGGAAAAATGATGAACGGAACTGGAGAGAATCCCAACATTTAGATCCTCATCAATCAAGAAGCAACAGCATGTTCTGGCACTATACCTTCACTTTATGTAATAAGACAACCCCTTGAAGACAATGTTTACATCTACTTAACTGGATAAATGTAAACAAAACAGTAAGGGCTTAAATTAGAAATAATACAAATTATAGCCAATATCACTCACCTAAGGGACTGCCACTGACTGAAAACACTGCACTGATTTTAAGTTCCCCTTCTGAAGTTTTTGGTTGCTGGGAATATTCCTGAAATAGATTAAACAATTTCCATCTGTCATCTGATGCTGCTACAAAATGTAGTCAATTTCTAAGAACTGTAAGGTTTTATTTTTTACCTCAGAGTTATCTGGTTCATCTTTGACTTTGTCTACAAAGTTGGGTGGAGGTGCAAGTGCCCTATCATAATCTTCATCCATAGGCTCCTCCTTTATCCTTACACTTGAAGTAAACGAGTTTCCCAAATTATCGCCCATTGGTGACTTGCTACTGAAACTGTAACCAGGTTCCTGAAACAGAACAATGCAAGAACAATATGCTCAAAATCTGATTACTCTTTAGAGAAAAAACCCCCCATAAAACTCAACACAAATCCATATTAAAGGGAACCTGTAAGAATGATTTGAGACACTAAACCACCCACATGTCCTAGTGGACCAGGGGGTTAGTGTCCCAAATAGCCCTGTTGTAATACAATCCATGCCTGTGTTAAGAATAAAAAACCTTTATATTCACTCAGCTCCTGTACTATCTGCTCCAGCGCAGTTGTTCAGTGAAGCTGGAGGAGCACATTTCTGCTTCTGGCATGGTTCCACTGCGCGAGACCTTGGACACAGGTGCAATAGCACCGGGGTGTATGTCCCCAGCTTCACTAAACAACTGCACAGGTGCCAGAAGCACCAGATGAGTCTGTTGAGTGCAAGTATAAAGGTTTGTTTGTTTTTTTTTTCAATGTAGTCATAGGTGATGTCGATACAGGTCAATTTTACGACAATAAAACCACAGTCCACAAGGACCTGTGCGTGGTTTAGTGTCCCATATTGACCCAACAGGTTCCCTTTAAATTCATACAGCCACCATATTTACCATACATTGAAATGGAAAGTCTTGTAGCAAACAAAAGGTTGCTAGTTCCATCACTAGAGTGGAAAGCTTTCAGAAATGTTGGGGCACATGGAGGAAAGACATTGGGGAGAAACTGACACTTTTCACGTGTACAATTTGAGACCATTTTAACAAGTCATAACACCCATTAAACTGATCAAAGATGTGCATAAGTGCAATAAATTGGTGCTATATGTATGCCAGCCATGAAATGGAATAAACACAATCATGAAAAAATTTCCAAAAGTTCTCCATTACAAAATTCAGGAAATTAAATCTTATTTAAATCTGGCTTGTATACTTCTTTTCTGTCCTTTTTGGCTGTTTTTTATATGTATCTATATCTACATATAAAAAGAATGCTCTATTCCAGCTTTAGCACCATAAGTGTTTTCTACAGTTCAATTTCAGCTTTGCTTTGCAGATTGCAGCAGGGTCAGCAGAGTCATCTCACTGTAATGACAGGTGACTGCTCTATTGTACTGATACACTGGGTTTCTATGTTCCAGTATTGTTCACGTTTTTTGCTGCTGTTTTTGAAGCCAAAATGAGGTGTGTATCATACAGCAGGAAAAAGTATATAGGAGAGCTGCTACTACACCTCTTTTACTCAATCAGCTCCTGGCTTTGGCTTCAAACACAGCAACAAAATCCTGAACATGCAAACCTAGCCAAAGAGACCTACAAAAGGAAGGACAGAAACACTATTTACACAGAGAAAGCTCATTATTGATATCCTCCATCAATCCATGTGTGTATTCGTGGTTGATCTGTTTTTTAACATCAATAAAAAAATGAAACAACCACTTTATTTTAATAAAATTGTTATACTTTTTAACAACTTGGATTTATGAAAGATGGATAGCACATGGACAGCATCTGTGTGATTTTTACAGACCCACAGTTAATTAAGACTTTCAATAATTTTTTTTCGGGGGAAGGGGAGCAAAAAGGGGTATTTGTGCATTTTGATTTGTTTTTTTTTTCTGTTACAGTGTTCACTATATGGGATAAATACTTGAATATGTTCAATATGACCAATCGTGACTGTTACTGGAGCATACCTGCTGTACAATACCCTCCTGCCTGGCATCATAAATTACTATTACATGTATCAGGAAGGAGTTAATGGGTGTGACTGGTACACAAAACTGAACAAAATAGAACAGACCCATTTAACTTAGAAATAACAATGTGCTTCCCAGCTGTCAGCTCAGTAGTGATTTGGCAATTCAGGAACTCACTGCATCATAATTCACTATGATGCACAGGGTTCCATTTCACATGGCTGTGGTCAGTCAGGAAAATACGGCTCATGTTTCCTGAACTGAAAACAGTCGTGGGAATAAGTCCTTAAATCCCATTCATTGTGGTTCACTCTCCATAAATGAATATTACAGATGACTATAAGAAACTTTGTAATATATTTTATTAAAGAAGTGTGTTTCTTTCTCCACTTATTAGGTTGCGCTCCTTATCTTCTACCAGATTGCATGTTTAAGTGTCCATCTCCATATTCACCTCACATATACAACCTCCATGGAGAGGGAAGAGGGGAGGAGGAGGGTGCTTCTGGTAAGTTAATTGATTTATTGCCTCATTATATGGAGTGAAAGACTTATCTTGAAGATTCAGCTGGAGATATAGTTTAAAGCAGAGATTCCCAACCACCAGGCCGTGACCAGTACCGATGAGTCAATGCCAATGAGGAGCGTCTTGGCCAGGAGCTAATTATTCTAGTAGTACTAGGGCTGCTGTTCCCCGCACATGCTCATCATTCTAAAAGCGTACTCAGTAACTCTCCACAACTTTCACACTACCGAGTATCAGACATGAGCCTTGGTCCATTTGAGTGCCGGATTTTCCGGCCTGTACATTATGCCAGGAGAGGGACTCTTAGCATTATAGTTATACATGACGCTAGGAGTCCCTGCCTCCCAGTGACATACTGTCCTGTACTATAATCACTACAGAACAGTGTGTCACTAGGAGACAAGTCCTCCTAGCATTATACATAACTATAATGCTAGGAGTCGGTCTTCTGGCATATTGTTCAGGCCGGTAAATCTGGCCAACACAAGTCTCATGTCTGAGACTCGGCACTGAGACTACGTCTCCAGAAGCCCCACCCCCCTGCCCGCATACATTTCGCCAATACAAATAGTAGTTCCAATCAAGACAATTGTTAGAGCACACGCAATCTGCAGAACCAATCCAAAATGTATGTTAGTGTCATGATAAACAATTCCATTTAGGTTAGGGCCGCACTGTAATTTCCTTGTAGCGCTACTTATGGATTTTAAATATTGAGCTACAGGAGTAATGCATATGAATGTATGGAGTTGCATGCAAGTTGTGGGCTACAACTCAATAATTAAGATCAAACAGTATTACCACAAAAAGTTGCAGTGTAGCCCTAGCCTTAAAGAGGACCTTTCACCACTTCCACCAACTCCAGTTCTTAGAATTTGTCAATAGGTGCTGCTCCAGTGAATCTGGCACAGCTGGAATTTTTCTCTAGCCCTCACTGTTCCGAAGCAATCAGTGCAGTTAGTTTTGGTGCCTGGTATGATACAGGCAGGAGTAGGAAAGTGGGTGTGATTTGGAGCTCCAATCTGTTTGATACCACCAATCTGACAGCACAGAGGGTAAATAGCATATGAGGCACCAAAACTAACTGTTCTGATTGCTCAGGAACAAAGAAAAAACTCCACATGCGGTAGAATCTGTGGAGAAGCACCTATTAGATGATGCAAATATGCAAAGCGCTGGACAAGGCAGATGAGGTGAAAGGTTCTCTTTAAAGGGGTTTTGTGGGGGGATTAAAAAAATAAATAAATAAATTAAAAAAAAAAAAAGTGTGAAAATGTTTCTTAACCCCTTAAGGACCCGGCCATTTTTCGTTTTTCCCTCCCCACATTCCAAGAGCCATAACTTTTTCATTTTTCAGTTCACAGAGTCACATGATGGCTTATTGTTTGCGAAACAAATTGTACTTTGTAATGTCACTATTCAATATGCTGTGCAATGTACTGGGAAGCTGGAAAAAAATTCAGAATGAGGTGCAATTGGAGAAAAACTGCATTTGCGCCAAATTCATATGGGTTTAATTTTTACACCGTTCACTGTGTGGTAAAAATGACATGTTACCTGTATTCTGCGGGTCAGTCCGAACATGGCGATACCAAATTTATATAGTATTTGTAATGTTTTGATACCTTTTAAAAAATTAAAATCTTTGCTAAATAGAAAAAAAATTTTGCGTCGCCATATTGTGTCACCTGTAACTTTTTCATATTGACATGTATGGAGCTGGGTAAGGCGTCTTTTTATGCAGGACAACATGACGTTTTTATTGATACCACTTGGGGAAAGATCTGATGGTTTGATCACTTTTTATTCAATTTTTTATAGGAGACAAAGTGTTGAAAAAAACTATGGCTATTTGGCCATTTTGATTTTTTTTCCCCGCTACGCCGTTCACCGTATGGGATAAATATTTTAATAGTTCGGGCATTTTGGAGCGCGGGGATACCTAAAGTGTTCATGCTTACTTTTGTTTATTTACTTTTATATCTGATCTAGGGAAAGGGGGGTGATTTGAACTTGTGTTTTTTTTTTTTAATTTTTACATACTTTTAAAAACTTTTTTTTTTTCTACTTTTACTTGTATGATCAGACTCCCTAGGGACCTTGAAACCTAGGGAGTCTGATCGATCATACTATTCACTGCGATACTACTGTATCGCAGTGAATAGCAAAATGCCGTCACTGCTATTAGACGATGCCTCTGGCATCGTGTAATAGCTCTACTGTAATGACAGGCCTGGGAGCCTTCAATAGGCTCCCGGCTGTCATGGCAACCAAGCGCCGCCTTCCGATGACGTTCTGGAGGGCGGCGATGAGGTAAAAATGGCGGCGCCCTTGGCGGCTCCGCAATTTAGACGCCGCGGTCGCGTTTGACCGAGGCATCTAAAGGGTTAACAGCCGCAATCGGTGCAGGCACCGATCGCTGCTGTTAGCTGCGGGTCCTGGCTGTATTTTACAGCCGGCACCCGCGGTGTATGGAGAGCGCTCAGCAACTGAGCGCTCTCCATACATCGTCATGCGACTCAGGACGTACTATTACGCCCTGCGTCGTTAAGGGGTTAATATACTAGCCTTAACCCCTTCCCGCCAGAGGAATTTTTCAATTTTGACTCCCTGTCTTCCAAACCCCATAACTTTATTTTTCCATTCGCAGAGCCATATGAGAGCTTAATGTTTGTGGGAAAAATTGTTCTTCTTAATGATACCATTTATTATTCTGTACAATGTACTGGGAAGCTGGAAAAAAAAGTCAGAATGGGGGGGAATTGGAGAAAAAGTACATTTGTGCGACTTTCTTACGGTCTTTGTTTTTACGGCATTCACTGTGCAGCCAAAATGACAAGTCACTTGCATTCTATGCTTTGGTACGACTCCAGGGATACCAAATCTATATAGTTTTATTTACATTTTAACCCCTTAACCCGAGCGCCGTAATACTATGGTGCAGCTGCCTGGGTCTTATGGCAATGCGCTGTAATAGTACGGCGCAATGGTTGAGGGTCACTGTGTCCCCAGACTCTGGGAATGCTTTAGGATTTTTGCTCTCTATGACAGCAGACAATCCTGGCACCATGGCTGGGGATGAACCCCCACAGCCATGGCGGTCGCTGGTATTAGCCGATCAAATCTGATCGGCCAGTAGCAGCTTGTCGATACAGATCCAATGATTTGTGGCGGCAGGTTATTCAAAAACCAGCAGTGATTGATGCTATGCATAGCACAAATCACTGTCGTGGATCGGGTCAGTCATTTGTTCACTGCAAATGACTGACCAATTGCAGCCAAGGCAGGAAGTTTAAACTAATGGTTACTGCCCTGCTCACGTCACTCCCTCTTGGATTGCGAGCAGAGCAGTACCTGTGCTGTTACTGTGAGCTATATTACTGTGTGATTCCTCTGTAGTTGCTCCTTGGCAGATCGAGTTGTGCCTCCATGCATCTCCTTCCATCCCTTCTTCCATCTTCCCTGAACTCCTAATTTTATTTTTTATTGTCCCCCCCTCCCACCCAACCAGCATCAGCTCCTTTTTTGGGGAGGATTTGTTTTTTTAATCTTCTTTTTGCATTTTCTGGGTTTTTTATTTTATTTTTTTTTTACTCTTTTTTTTTAATCTTAAACCCCCTAACCAGTACCAGCCCCTTTTTCTGCTTCCTGCTTTTTTCTTTTTTACATCCCTGTGCCGTCACAGAGCTCAATTCAGTGAGCTAGGTAACTGATGGAATCTGCTCAATTTTTTTGGGCTTCAGGTTTTTTGTTTTTTTTTTTAATAATAATCTTAATTTTAGTTAGATTTAGTTAGAATTGCTATATACAGTGCCTTGTGAAAGTATTCGGCCCACTTGAACTTTTCAACCTTTTGCCACATTTCAGGCTTCAAACATAAAGATATAAAATTTTAATTTTTTGGTGAAGAATCAACAAGTGGGACACAATTGTAAAGTGGAACGAAATTTATTGGTTATTTTAAACTTTTGTAAAAAATAAAAAACTGAAAAGTGGGGCGTGCAATATTATTCGGCCCCCTTAAGTTAATACTTTGTAGCGCCACCTTTTGCTGCGATTACAGCTGCAAGTCGCTTGGGGTATGTCTCTATCAGTTTTGCACATCAAGAGACTGAAATTCTTGCCCATTCTTCCTTGGAAAACAGCTCGAGCTCAGTGAGGTTGGATGGAGAGCGTTTGTGAACAGCAGTTTTCAGCTCTTTCCACAGATTCTCGATTGGATTCAGGTCTGGACTTTGACTTGGCCATTCTAACACTTGGATACGTTTATTTGTGAACCATTCCATTGTAGATTTTGCTTTATGTTTGGGATCATTGTCTTGTTGGAAGATAAATCTCCGTCCCAGTCTCAGGTCTTTTGCAGACTTCAACAGGTTTTCTTAGAGAATGGTCCTGTATTTGGCTCCATCCAGCTTCCCATCAATTTTAACCATCTTCCCTGTCCCTGCTGAAGAAAAGCAGGCCCAAACCATGATGCTGCCACCACCATGTTTGACAGTGGGGATGGTGTGTTCAGGGTGATGAGCTGTGTTGCTTTTACGCCAAACATATCGTTTTGCATTGTGGCTAAAAAGTTCGATTTTGGTTTCATCTGACCAGAGCACCTTCTTCCACATGTTTGGTGTGTCTCCCAGGTGGCTTGTGGCAAACTTTAAACAAGACTTTTTATGGATATATTTCAGAAATGGCTTTCTTCTTGCCACTCTTCCATAAAGGCCAGATTTGTGCAGTGTACGACTGATTGTTGTCCTATGGACAGACTCTCCCACCTCAGCTGTAGATCTCTGCAGTTCATCCAGAGTGATCATGGGCCTCTTGGCTGCATCTCTGATCAGTCTTCTCCTTGTTTGAGATTAAAGTTTAGAGGGACAGCCGCGTCTTGGTAGATTTGCAGTGGTCTGATACTCCTTCCATTTCAATATGATCACTTGCAAAGTGCTCCTTGGGATGTTTAAAGTTTGGGAAATCTTTTTGTATCCAAATCCGGCTTTAAACTTCTCCACAACAGTATCACGGACCTGCCTGGTGTGTTCCTTGGTCTTCATGATGCTCTCTGCGCTTTAAACAGAACCTTGAGACTATCACAGAGCAGGTGCATTTATACAGAGACTTGATTACACACAGGTGGATTATATTTATCATCATCAGTCATTTAGGACAACATTGGATCATTCAGAGATCCTCACTGAACTTCTGGAGTGAGTTTGCTGCACTGAATGTAAAGGGGCCGAATAATATTCTATGCTCCACTTTTCAGTTTTTTATTTTTTACAAAAGTTTAATATAACCAATAAATTTCGTTCCACTTCACAATTGTGTCCCACTTGTTGTTGATTCTTCACCAAAAAATTAAAATTTTATATCTTTATGTTTGAACCCTGAAATGTGGCAAAAGGTTGAAAAGTTCAACGGGGCCGAATACTTTCGCAAGGCACTGTAGATATAAATAATAATAAATATATATAAATAATATAAATAGAACATCACTGGGCAGTAAGGAACGCCCCCTCTCTCTGTACTCGTCCATAGCCGAGTACTGTCAGAGGGGGCGTTCCTTACCGCCCAGTGATGACGCTGAGCTGTAAGGAACGCCCACCCAGTAGAAGTCTATGAACGAGCACAGTCAGGGAGGGCGTTCCTCACAGTGCAGCTAGACTGTCAGGAACGACCTTATGACGGTAAACTGTGAAACTAAGACCGCCAATATCTCCAGCCCCGGGGCACATACCGGGAAAGCCAGCAGTGCGCTGAATTCAGCGCGCTGTTGGCTTTCTAGCAGTATGTAAAACCGCATATACATGAAGACGTGAAAGGTCCTCTTTAAGGCACTTTTGAGCTGTGTCCCCAAGGGGTTAACAAAAATCCAAAACTTTGCAAAAAATTTTTTTTTTCTTAAAGAGGACCTTTCATATACAGTACAGACCAAAAGTTTGGACACACCTTCTCATTCCAAGAGTTTTCTGTATTTTCATGACTATAAAAATTGTAGATTTACACTGAAGGCATCAAAACTATGAATTAACACATGTGGAATTATATACTTAACAAAAAAGTGTGAAACAGCTGAAAATATGTCTTATATTCTAGGTTCTTCAAAGTAGCCACCTTTTGCTTTGATTACTGCTTTGCACACTCTTGGCATTCTCTTGATGAGCTTCAAGAGGTAGTCACCTGAAATGGTCTTCCAACAGTCTTGAAGGAGTTCCCAGAGATGCTTAGCACTTGTTGGCCCTTTTGCCTTCACTCTGCGGTCCAGCTCACTCCAAACCATCTCGATTGGGTTCAGGTCTGGTAACTGTGGAGGCCAGGTCATCTGGCGTAGCACCCCATCACTCTCCTTCTTGGTCAAATAGCCCTTACACAGTCTGGAGGTGTGTTTGGGGCCATTGTCCTGTTGAAAAATAAATGATGGTCCAACTAAACGCAAACCGGATGGAATAGCATGCCGCTGCAAGATGCTGTGGTAACCATTCTGGTTCAGTATTCCTTCAATTTTGAATAAATCCCCAACAGTGTCACCAGCAAAGCACGGTGGGAACCAGGCATGTAGAGTCCATTCGTTCACCTTTTCTGCGTCGCACAAAGACACGGTGGTTGGAACCAAAGATCTCAAATTTGGACTCATCAGACCAAAGCACAGATTTCCACAGGTCTAATGTCCATTCCTTGTGTTCTTTAGCCCAAACAAGTCTCTTCTGCTTGTTGCCTGTCCTTAGCAGTGGTTTCCTAGCAGCTATTTTACCATGAAGGCCTGCTGCACACAGTTGTTGTGGAGATGTGTCTGCTGCTAGAACTCTGTGTGGCATTGCCCTGGTCTCTAATCTGAGCAGCTGTTAACCTGCGATTTCTGAGGCTGGTGACTCGGATGAACTTATCTTCCGCAGCAAAGGTGACTCTTGGTCTTCCTTTCCTGGGGTGGTCCTCATGTGAGCCAGTTTCTTTGTAGCGCTTGATGGTTTTGGCCACTGCACTTGGGGACACTTTCAAAGTTTTCCCAATTTTTCGGACTGACTGACCTTCATTTCTTAAAGTAATGATGGCCACTCGTTTTTCTTTACTTAGCTGCTTTTTTCTTGCCATAATACAAATTCTAACACTCCACTCAGTAGGACTATCAGCTGTGTATCCACCTGACTTCTGAACAACACAACTGATGGTCCCAACACCATTTATAAGGCAAGAAATCCCACTTTTTAAACCTGACAGGGCACACCTGTGAAGTGAAAACCATTTCAGGTGACTACCTCTTGAAGCTCATCAAGAGAATGCCAAGAGTGTGCAAAGCAGTAATCAAAGCAAAAGGTGGCTACTTTGAAGAACCTAGAATATAAGACATATTTTCAGTTGTTTCACACTTTTTTGTTAAGTATATAATTCCACATGTGTTAATTCAAAGTTTTGATGCCTTCAGTGTGAATCTACAATTTTTATAGTCATGAAAATACAGAAAACTCTTGGAATGAGAAGGTGTGTCCAAACTTTTGTTCTGTGCTGTATAAAAGTATTTTTTAGTGTTTTATTTAAAAACCCCCACAAACAACACTTCTTTTATATATGCACAAATATTGTGATTTGTAGATTGTATACATGGTGTTTGTTTTATGTTTTAATATTTATGTAGATCTGACGAAGGGGTACGTTCTTCTGGACGTGTTAAACCCCGAAATGCGTAATCCTAAATAAATTTGAAGTAAATCCATCCATTGGCACTCCCATTTTTCGGTTAAGGAGCGCATATCCTGGAACTATATGTTCTATTCATTTCTATTCAATAAAATGAAATTGTTTTATTTATTTGTGGTTACTTTGTTATTGCATATTTTTGCATGATCCACAGTGTTTTTCATACTGGTTCTTTATTAGCCCTTTTTTGTGTTTGAATTTTTCTTAGCTTTAAGTTGCATCGTGAGGCCACGTAATGTAGGGGAGGTGAGTAACATTGTTTTTTATGTTTGATCACCTCCTCTGGCCCTACAGTATAATAAAAGTAGTTTCGGTTTCGATCCAAACGAAACTGCAAATATTGTAACCCCTAGATGTTGCTAATCTGGCTATTTACCTCGATTTATCTGATGCCTGATGCTGCAGTCAGGTTAATTAAAATCAAAAACCTGTGATTTACAACTGCTGCTGAAGGAGCGATAAGTGCTGGAATCTCCATGCTGAAGTTACTGTCCAGGAGATGCACTTTGATAAGGGAAGCTTTTAGGACTTTTATCATCACTTTTATCTACAAAATTTATAGTGATCACAGTAAAGTGAAACTGCCTTTCCATTCACATTGTGCTAGCAGAACTTGCTCCCCTCCCAGCCCCTCCCTTCACCTTCTTCCCCTAGGTCTGCTCTCTCAGAAGGGTGCCTAGCTAGAGATAACACAAGCAGTTTACAGCCCTCTAGTTTTGTAAACTACTGTTTAATTTACACATGGACTAGTGGTTCCAGAAAATAAGCCATGCTGAATATAAAACCATATAAAATCTAATTTTTGTGGAAAAACTATATAAATGTGTAGCCCCTGTAATCTGAAGAACTAGAAAATCTACTTTTAATATGTTTATGTGCAATAATATATATAAAAAACAATTTTGTTTTTGGTAAAAGAAGCAAAATTCTAATTTTTTTCACATTTTATAACATTTTTTAACTTCTAGACAAAAAAATATTCAACGTATGTAACAAATAATGCTTCTTATGTCAAGCCTTATGTGTTCCGAAAAAAAACATGGTAAAAATAGTTGACATATGCAAATCCATTAAAAAGATATTGCTGCGTAAAGCAATGCATATCAAAGTGCTACATTGGGCTTGAGCATTGCAGCATCAATGACGCTTGGTCCTGAAAGGGTTAATAAAATAAATAACTGATGTGAGCAAAATCACGTTGGTTATGCTGGTTGACGTTCAGTTTCGGTTATTTTTCGATTAATTTTCCAGCCCTAACTTTGATAGATTAATAAGTATAATACAAAAATATTCCACATATTTTTGTTTATATTTCTAAACAATTATATTTCTTCCATAAGGATGACAAGAACAGTCCAAACAAGCATGGCCTGCTGTGATGACATCATTATGACCACTTCATTAGCTGGTTTATTTTGAATGTAAACAAATTTTGCAGGGGACCTAAATTTTAGTATGGGCGAATTGTTTGAAATACTAATGGCAAGTTTATTAACAGTTTTATTATTTTAACATCCAGGCCATTTTTTTTTAAATCCTGTAATGATTAATTTTTTTAAACCTGGAAAAAAAAATAAAAGCATGCAGTAAATATGAAAATAGTATAATAAATAATAATAAAAAAAAGAATATAAACAATTTACCCTAAAATTGCTATCTGGGGCTTGTGCAGCCAACTGTCCTCGCGAGGATTCCTCCATTTGACCTGAAAGTGAACAAACAAAATCTTTAGGGGTCATGGATGATTTTCCATTGAAGTAAAGGAATTAACATATCAAAATACTTTAGCATCTTCCATTATAACCAATATTTTACTGTAGTACCAATCCTATAACAGAGCCACAAGAGGGTTTAATGTTTGCGAGACAAATTTTTCATCATAATGGTATCATTTATTATTCAGTGCAGTGTACTGGGAAGCTTGAAAAAAAATTAGGATGGAGTGGAACTGGAGAAAAAGTGCATTTGTGCGACTTTCTTACGGGCTTCATTTTTACGGTGCTCACTGTGCAGTTATAATGACATGTCACCTGTATTCTATATTTTGGTATTGTTCCAGGGATACTAAATTTCTATAGGTTTATTTACATTTTAACCCCTTAACAAAAATCCAAAACTTTGTCAAACTTTTTTTTCACCATTTCGAAGTCGCCATATTCTGACACCCATAACTTTTTATATTTCTGTGTACAGGGATGCATAGGCAATCTGTTTTTTGTGGGAACAGGTGTACTTTTTAGTTGCACTATTTTGGGGAAAGACTATTGCTTTGACCACTTTTTATTCAAATTTAAATAAATAAATGAAAAAAAAATTGTGAAACACATACACATTAGGTATCCCTGTTTTCGAAAACGCCCGGTCTACAAAATTATAAAAACATTTTTCCTGTACAGTGAACACAGTAGCGGGGAAAAAAAAACAAAATTGCTGTTTCACCAAAAATTTGAATAAAAAGTAATCAAAGCAATATACGTACCCCAAAATGGTATAACTAAAACATACACCTGACGCTGCAAAAAAAAAATAGACATTTTCTACAAATGTTAAATTCTGTTTTGAATTACTCCAGGAGTGCAGTTTTGAAAATAGGATGATTTATGGGGTTTTAGAGAGGCCTTTCACCAAGTTTCCTACTTTTTCATAATTAAACGCAAAACATATTGACAAAAATTTGCCACCAACATAAAGTACAATGTGCCTTAAAAAAACAAATCTCAAAATCATTCTGGTAAGTTAAAGCATTTCAACGTTATTACCACATAAAGTGACACATGATTTTAGGCTGTGTAAGGGTTAAAAAAAGGGTGTGAAGCAGCCAAAAGAGTGAGACTAGTTTAAGGAAAGGGTTGGTAAAGTATGGTTTTGGTAAGCTGGCAGAGAGAAGCTTTCCAGATGTCAAACAGGGAAGTCTGACGTATAGTAAGTGTTGCATAATGCTAGGTTCACACCTTCGTCTGCTCTATGTTCGGGGTTTCTGACCCCAAATCCACTTAAAAAATGCAGAGAGAAAAGTCCAGCGAGCAAGTCTATGGGGTCCGCGGGTTTCCATGGGTAACCGCTTTTTAAGCGGATTTAGGTTAGTGTGAACCTAGAGTAAGCAAGGATTTATTCTGTGATTGTTATTTTTGTTTATTAGATAGGTTTAAATTGACAGCGGGTAAGGTTTAGTGATAGAGTTGCAGGTATAAAGAAAATAAAACAGACAAAAAAGAAAATCCTTGACTTACTAGACATTAAAGAGGACTTTTCATGTCCTCAAAGATGTGTGGTAGTATATACTGCTAGAAAGCTGACAGTGCGCTGAATTCAGGTATGCGCTGCAGTGCTGGAGATATCAGTGTCGTTAGTTTTGGCACCGATATCTCTTCCCTGTGTGAAGGGCGGACCTTACAGCCTAGCGTCATTGCACTATATATATATTTTATATATTTCTTGTTATCTTCTGTGATATTTCACAACAGAAGACAGCAAAAACCAATAAGTCATTGGAAAAACATTTGCACTTACTTATCATTGCTTTGTGTGGTCTTCTATGATAAGATATCATGGTGATGGAATTTAACCAATTGCAGAGGTTTGGGTCGTTAGTTTTGGCACCGATATCTCTCCACTGTGTGAAGGGCGGACCTTACAGCCTAGCGTCATTGCACCCCCCTCCCCACAGTACAAGGCTATAAAAGAATACTGTCAGAGGAGGTGTTTGTCACAGCCCAGCAATCATGCTGAGCTGTAAGGTCTGCCTTTCTGACAGTGGAGAGATACCGCGCATACCGGGAAAGCTGAAAGTGCGCTGAATTCTTTAAACAACCTTAGCTAGCTTGCAAACCAAACAAAGTTCAGCAACCTTTTACCTACACTTGTCTCTCATACATACAGGCTTTCTGTGGGGGGGGGGGGGGAGAGAGAGAGAAGAGAGAGTGAGAGAGAAAGAGAGAGAGATTTCAATTTTAGTTTTTGACTCCCCGCCTTCCAAAACCCATAACATTTTTTATTTTTCCTTTGCTTAACTTTTGTGGGTTAAATTTTACTTCGTGATGGTACCATTTAATATTTCATACGATGTACTGGGAATCTGACAAAAAATTCTGAATGGGGTGGAATTGGAGAAAAACTGCGTTTGTTTGACTTTCTTATGGGCTTTGTTATTACAACATTCATTGTGCAGCCAAAATTAAGTGAATGTATTCAATGGCTTGAAATTCCAAACCATTTGCCTAGGCAAATATTAAACTCATTTTTACTATTAAACATATTGTTAGTATTGAGGAATCTAATAGCTACCCATCTCAATCTGCACACCAGGATAGTCTGCAGTACTATCGAGTGTTATATTGACAAGTGTCTCAGAGGATAAATTAAAATAACAAGCTCAACCACAAATGCGCTGATCCATGTTGGGTGGGGGGGTTGGGTTGAGCTTGTTAGTATGATCCCAGGGATACCACATTTATATAACTTTTTTAATGCGTTAACCCCTTTAAAAAACTCAAAATGTATTTTCATAGAGTCACCATATACTGACACCTGTAAACTTTCTAAATTTCCGTGTATGGGGATGCATAAGTCTTTTGTTGCGGGGCCTGATGTACATATTATTTATATTTAGGGAATGGCTGTTAATTTGATCACTTTTTATCCAAATTTTTATGGGAAGTGAAACTGTGAAAAAATGGTGGTTTGGCTCTTTGTGATTTTATTTTCCAGCTACAGCGTTCACTGTCTGGAAAAAATATTTTTAAAAGTTTGTGGACCAGGCTTTTCAGACATGGGTATATCTAATGTGTATGTTTTTTACTTTATTTTCTTTTTACTTTTATATGTGCTCTAGGGAAAGGAGTGTGATTTGAATTTTTGTTTCTTTTTTTTTATATATTTTTTTTTTTTTTTACTTAATTTTTAGACCCCCCCTGGGGGTCTGATCACTAATACAATGCATTGCACTGCATTGTAAAATTGCGACAGTTTTATTTCAGGCTGCATAGAGCAGCCTGCAATCAAAGCTAATTGCCAGAAAAGCCATGGCAACGGAAATATTGTTCTGGAGGCCAGCATTCCAGGAAAATTGCACCTCAGTCAAAGATGAGGCGGCAGGGAGTGGCTGTCAGGGGTGTGGATAATACCTGTGATCAGCCCAGGCATGGCCAACGGGTCTCATCTGTATCATGCAGTGGAGATCCAGCTGTCACATTTGGGAAAGGGTTAAACACATTCCCTGTCTGAATTGATTAATTAAATGAAGAGGGCCTCTACCTGCTACGTCACATAGGAGAGGAATTCTCTCCCCACAAACAATTGTGCACAAGTATATATTTTATATATTTGTTGTTGTCTTCTGTGATATTTCACAACAGAAGACAGCAAAAACCAATAAGTCATTGGAAAAACATTTGCACTTACTTATCATTGCTTTGTGTGGTCTTCTATGATAAGATATCATGGTGATGGAATTTAACCAATTGCAGAAGTTTGGGTTAAATCTACTACATCTGTATTTACATAGATACACACACAGAATAAAGGCATATACTAAGAATTACCAAAGCACACAGACCTAGAGAAGTAGATCATAATGTGCACACACACACACACACACACACACACACACACACACATATATATATATATATATATATATATATAAAACTCACAGTCACAGTACACATATACAGCTTCCATACACTAACTTAGCGCACAAACCCTTATCCTTCTTCTCTTCCTGTCCAAAGTCTTTTTGCTCCTTTGACTCAAGGACCCTTTGGTCATAAGATATGATGTGCTCTTCAAAGGTATTCAAAAGAGAAAGAGGACTCCAGACATGAGGCTCAGATATGTACAATTTTCCACCACATACACAGGTGTGTGCAGGGCTGTACAGAAGTTCAGGGCAGCAGGCTGAACTGCCATCTGCATTCCTGGGAAAGTGCTGCCTAAAGCCGGAGGCTCATCTTGCCTAATGGATGTTGTGGCCCTGCACCAGATCTCTGAAGTTACCCTGTGGTATCTGGTACTAGGATGTTAGCAGCAGATTCTTTCTGTTCTGTTAAGTTGGGGATGTGGGGTCTCCATGGAGCAGGTTTGTAGTTGTTCAACTGAGAAATTTGTAGGCCAAGTTAAGAACTTCATTTTTTTTCACTGAGCTCTTTAGACATCTCATGCTTGTGGAAAAATGCATGCCTTCATACCAAATATTTAAGCACAATACATTTAATAAAATATATTTGCAAGAATAGCAAAATCAATTCCTCATAAAATGTAAATACAAACTGTCCAAGTTCAGGAAATGTGTTTTTAAAAATGAATGTCATTTAAATCTGAGATGATATTTACTTCAGCTATCAGTGGCTTTAGGATAAGAACACACGTACAGGTTTAACTGCTACAGTGTTTGGGCGATGTCACAAAGGGCAGCTCTCCATTAGATGCATCATTTTAAGCCAAAAATCATGAGAGGATTGAGAAAAAGATAAACACCAAAAGTCCTTTAACTTGCAAGTGATTCTGAGACTGTTTTTTCAAGACACAATGTACTTCATATTAGTGGTAAACATTGGTCAATATTTTTTTATTTATTTATATTTATTTTTCTGGCAAATGAGGGCTGTCTTTTTGCAGGATAAGATGCATTTTTGCATTTTGTAATGACACCATTTTGGGGTCCTTATAACTTATTGACTAAATTTTATTAACTCTTTCTTAGTGGATAAAAAAAACATTTTGCCATTATTTACCTTTTAAATGTTTTTGCTGTGCAACATACAGCATAAGTAACATGTTACATTTATTCTATGGGTCGGTACAATTACATCAATATCTAATTTATATATATATATATATTTTTTACGCATTACTAATTTTGCAGAACAAAAATAAATTGTATTTGCATCACCATCTTCTGAGAGGCGTAACATTTTTATTTTTCAGTTGACAGAGTTGGCTAAGGGCTTATTTTTTGTGGGGGGGTATTGTGTTGTTTTGGAATACATACGACTTTTTTGATCACTTTTTATATCATATTTTGTGAGGAGAGATGGCAAAAAATCATTACTTTCGGCGTTTTTTTCCCGTCTTTTTTTATGAAATTCACCATGCAGGTTAAATAATGTTTAAATTTTACTGCATAGGTTGTTATGGATGCATCAATACCAAATATGTTTTGTTTTTATTAATTTTTAGGGTTATATATATAGTTGTGCTAAAAAGTTTACATACCCAGGCAGATTTTTTTTTTTTTTTTTGGCCTTTTTTCAGAGAATATGAATAATAACACAAAAACTTTTTCTCCACTTATGGTTAGTGGTTGGTTGAAGCCATTTATTGTCAAACTTTTGTATTTTCTCTTTTTAAATCATAATGACAATCAAAAACATCAAAATGACCCTGTTCAAAAGTTCACATATCCTGGTGATTTTGGCCTGATAACATGCCCAGAAACCAAACCACGGTCAGGTAGAACAACCAAAATTTCGTCCACAACTGCCCGGAAAATTGTTCGGGATACAAAGAAAAACCCACACATAACAACAGCTGAAATACAGAAGAAAGCCATTACTGCGCAAACGCCACAAAGAATCTCGCCTTCAATACGCCAAACAGCACAAAGACAAGCCTCAAAACTTCTGGAACAAGGTAATTTGGAGGAATTTACAGGAACTGGAGACTTTTTGCCAAGAAGAATGGGCAGTTTTACCATCTGAAAAAATAAAGAGCCTCATCCACAACTACCACAAAAGACTTCAAGCTGTCATTGATGTTAGAGGGGGCAATACACAGTATTAAGAAATGGGGTATGTGAACTTTTGAACAGGGTCATTTTGATGTTTTTGGTTGTCATTATGATTTAAAAAGAGAAAACACAGAAGTTTGACAATAAATGGCTTCAACCAATCACAAACCATGAGTGGAGAAAAAGCTTTTGTGTTATCATTGATATTTTCTGAAAAAAGGCCAAAAAAACTAAAAATCTGCTGGGTTATGTAAACTTTTTAGCACAACTGTATATATATATATATATATATATATATATATATATATATATATAAAAAACTCATTTTATATAGGAAACGGGCATTTTGTGGGCTTTATTCAGTTATTTTATTTTTTCGCTGGTTCAGTAGTATACACTGCAATACACATGTATTCCAGTGTATACAGGAAATCAACCTATGCATAGATTGACTTCCTCTTGTCTAGGCCGGATCAACCAGGTATGTGACTCTGGCAAACCCAGGGTCAATGCTCAGACCATGAGCTGCAACAGCATCTAAGGGGTTAGACCCCACGATCAGAGCTCAGCTCCAACCGCGGGTACTTGAGCAGGGTATGAGCTGTCAGTTACAGATGCCACATGCTAACACACTGACTAGGCGGCAGGCATAGGACATAATAGTACGCCCAGTTGCCTTAAGGCATTGGAGGCTAGGACGTACTATTATGTCTAGTGTCACTAAGGGGTTAGAGCCATTTCTCTTTTTTTTTTTTTCTGCTAATGTGCTGGGAAGAGTTTGCTGAACATTTTTGTAATGTACTTTAATAACATATTGTACTTTATTTTAGCAGAAAACAGGCTCTAAAATTCCCCCTAGTAATACTCTGTGTTGTTAGGGAGATCTATCCCCTATTCACCATGTACGGCCAGTATATAATAGCAGTTGCCAAAATGAGGGGTGGGTAGCTGTATCTCCGATATTATACCAACTAAAAGTGCTTCTGGTTTCATTAGAAGGCAATATTGCAATAATGGTAGCAGTTCTAGCTACCAGAAACTGAAAAATCACTAGGTAAAAAGAACCTTTTATCAGCTTTCTCTTTTTCTCTAGACTCCACCATTCCTGAGCAATAAATGCTGTTAGTTTTTGGTGCCTCATATGCTATTTAGACTCTGTACTACTAGGAGGGCGGTGTAAGGCAGGAGTAGGCAAAAGGTGTGATTCTAAGCTCTGACACTGGCTGCCTCTGATTGGAGCTCCAAATCCACCCTCCCCCCGCCTCACACTGCCTGTCACTGTCCACCTGATAGGACAGAGCCTAAGTAAAATATCGGGCACCAAAATTAACTGCACTGATTGCTCAAAAATGGTGGAGGCTAGGAAAAAATTACAACTGTGCTGGAATCAGTAGAGCCGCGTCTATTAACAGATGTTAAAAACTGGAGTTGATGGAGGTGATAAACTTGGTATCACTATAATAGTACTGACTGGCAGAATAAAGGTAACATGTCATTTCTGATGCCCAATGCACCACACAAAATTTAGAACATTAAAAAAGATTCAGGCACCCCATGGGGCCAAAGCAACCAAGAGATATGATTGTGAAGAGATGAGTAACCTTTTGTTGTGTTCATATGTCTCCGTTTTGTGTTTTTTACTCTATTTTTCATGACTTTTTCATGGGTTTTGCATAATTACAGCAATGGCAAATTTATTGTTGTTTTGTTTTGTTTTTTTTACATTTTTTTTTTTTAATATTAATGAATATAAATTTTCACAATACAGAGAAGGGGGTAGCTTATCCATTGAAATAAGCCAGTCAGCTAGATGACTGTAAGCATATCACTGACACAGAGAGGAAATGCAGAGTTGCCAGGATCGGGATAGGCAGCAGTAGAACGGTGAACCTTTGATTAATTAAAACAATAGAACAGACTCTTTTCAGGCTGTTCCAGGGTGTGCTGATGGGACCTCAGTGTGCAGCGCTACGTAGCTAATGGCAGGCACCCGGTCTACAGCGCTGTACACCGAGGTCCTGCCGGCTCGCTCTGATGTATAGCACTGTTTGCTGTATAACCCCGCCCCCATATGACCAAAGTCCCGCCCCTAAACTGCCCCCCCCCCCACCGCCCCTGCTGGGCCGTGGCAAAAAAAAAGGTTGAGGACCATTGATCTAGGGAAAGGGGGGTGATTTGAACTTTTATATTTTTTGTGGGTTTTTTTTTAGACTTTTAAAAACTTTATTTTTTCTTTTACTTTTATTTTCAGACCCCCTTGGGACCTTGAACCCTAGGGGGTCTGATCGTTCGCACTGTTCACTGCAATACTAATATATTCCAGTGAAATACATTGCCTTCTATTACAGACTGCTTGTGGCAGCCTGTAATAGAAGGGACATAATGACAAGCCTGGGAGCCTTCAACAGGCTCCCAGTTGTCATGGCAACCGATCACTGGCCTCCAGCAATCATTCAAAGGGCAGCGATTATTCAAAGATGGCGACCGCACACTTTAGATGCTGCAGTCAAACATGACCGCAGCATCTAAAGTGTTCACAGCTGCGATCGGTGTAGGCACCGATCGCAGCTGTTAGCTGCGGTCCTGGCTGTATTATACAGCTGGGATCCGCCAGATATGGAGAGAGCTCAGCTCCTGAATTCTCTCCATAAACCCCTTTGTGCATAATGATGTAAATTAACGTGATTATGCGCAAAAGGGTTAAATGAATTGCTTTAAGTAAACAGATAACTAATCCTTTAATAAAGTGTGTAGCTTACACCCTAGAATACTGTTCTTCCAGTAAGGCAATAGATAAATGATAACCAGCAGGCTTGTAAAAAAAAAAAAAACAACTTGCATATGGACTGAAGTAATTGGGTTTCCCTATATAAACACAGGGATAAAACCCCTTTGAATTATCTTAATGTTCTTGAAGTGTATCAGTCACTCTTCTCAAATCTGAAAAAGAAAAACGCATGGTCTGGTGCTTACATGCTACTCATTGCATTCTTTTTCTGCCCATACATCTCCAATCTTGATTCACTTCCAGTTGTCCTCTACATTCCTAGTAGTCATAGTAGGTAAAGGGATTTCCTGTACCTGAATTCCCATCAATGCATAAATTAGTGGTGAGAAACTCCTATAGTATAAACCTTTTCCTGTCCCCATTCAACAGTATGCTGGTTCTATTTGCCGCCACAACTATCCTGTGTGTCCTAGACATGCAGCCTCAAAGTGCATGTGTCAATCCATCTGTGCAAATTACTATTAATACTGCCTACAGCAGTACTTGTGTGCATATTGTGAGAAAACGCAGGAAGGCTATGCACACAGGATTGCTGCGTTGTCTAGCATTCTTCACACCTATGATGCCATAGATAGTAGTAATAGTTATGCTGGTACAATACACCCTGCATTGGACAGGAAGGGGTTAATATTGAAAGCAATGTTTTGCATTAACAAGAGAGATTGCTCACAAAGAAGGGAAAAGCATTGCTTGTGACTATGAAAGCAAACCCCCACCTCCACATTCTGTAATCAATCTCAGCATATCCACCACTAGAGAAGGACTTCACATAACAACAGGCGGTGGACAACAAGTTAGAGAGAACAGAGACACCTGGTAACCAGCACTCTGAAGCAGTATTTTAGCACAAATACATCAGCTAATTGAAACAAGAAAGACCATTTAAAATCCTGTGAGATGTTAATGTTTTTCAGAACTTAATTCCATTTACCTTGTTTTGTGTCAAAACTTCCTTTTACTCTGCAATCTGATTCTCTAGAAAACGTGTCTTGGAATATCCCTACCCGACCTGTTTCCTTGGATGCGTATGACTCTTGGACTGCTCTTTCTCTGGATAAACTTAAGTCTTTTTGGATTGTTTGTAGCATAGACTCTTTGCTTAGCTGAGGGAGGAAATCTGTTAGTCTCAAGTTACTGATATGAATTTCCCTTTCACCTTCTGTTTTGTGCTCTGTAGTAGTCCTCTCTTTTTCCATACTATGTAGGGAGTGTAGTGTGGAGGAAGTGCCGCCGGTCAGCAAATAATCCTGGTCATCCTCACTAGTAATACCTGGAATTTCCGTCAGCACCTCCGAGTTCATGAAATAATTTTCATCTAATAGGGATTCTTCTGGTACCTTTGTAGTCTGCTTCTTGTAAGAGTTTCCTAAAACCACAGGCTTTTCTAGGGTATTAATATTGGCATCCATACTTCAACCTGTATGAAAAAAAAATGACAACCTAGTATTCAGCAGGTTCATATACCAATGATAAAAGTTTGAGCATGGCATTTTTTATTGTCAGTAGACTGCATTGTGATATCTGCCTTCTTGATTACAATCAAGTGTCTACACACAATTTTAATAAAACCAAATTCAATTAATTTTTTTATTCTTGCAATAATTGGGGGGAGGGGGCATAAAAACAAAAACGCATCGTACCATGTCCTTTGGGATTGTATATACAGAGTTATTCTCCACTAGAAGAAGATTACCTCTTTCTTTAAAAAGAGCCTGTCACCACACCTGACAGGTCTCTCTTAGTAAATACTAACATTGTCCCTGAAACAATACTGTATCTTTTGTATTATGAAAAGCCTGTTATTCATCCTGCAAATGAACTGATAAATTGACAACTAGGTGTTGTGTCCCTACAGAGTCTGCACTGGCATCAATGTTTGGACAGTGTCAGACTGTGCAGGAACACACCTTGAAAAATAACCGAAACGGAATGTCAACTAGGATAATAGACTTGATTTTGTTCATGTCGGTTATTACAATATTTGCAAGGTTCTACCTGCATTTTCATTCGGACCAAACAAGTCTGAATCGAAACTGCTATTATACTCTAAGGTCTTCAGAAGCAGCAGAAGCCCCGGGGAGGTGAACAAATGTAGAAAACAGTATTGCTCACCTCTCTTGGGCTCCGGCTCAGCTCCCTGTTCTCTTCGGCGCTTCTGCCTGATGTCAGGGACCATGAGGCCTAGCAAATCACAAGGCATAGTGATACATAGATGAGATGCAATCACAGGCCTCAGCGGTCCCTGACGTCAGTCAGAAGTACCGAAGAGAACAGAAAACAAAGCTGTAGCCCAGCAGAGGTTTGTTCACCTGCCTGGAACCTCCGCTTACACTAGGTTCACACTAGCGTTCGGGTCCGCATGAGGACCCGAAAGATGAAGAGCCTGTCTGCTGTTTCTGGTCACTGGCAGGACTTTTCTTTCCAATATTAGGTGGAATCTCCAACACAGATGTGAACTGTTTCAGTTGGCACGTGTTTGGTCCAAACAAAACTGACAGGCGAACCTTGCGAGACGAATCTCGCATGGTTCACCCAACATGGACTCGTACTGTAAAAGGGGCGTAGTTTAACCCTTTCCCTACCACCCACACCCAGGGTGGCTCTTTTGTAGCAAAGGATGTATGTAATACGTCCTTACTACTAATGTCCGTATTTCAGGATCGGTTAAGGCTACGAAGATGATCTTGGATTCATTTTCATCTTTAAAATGATATCAAGATTATCATGATAGCCCTTACAGATCCAGAGCAATTTGCTGGTGAAAATGCTATTCGGCATTGAGATCTCAATGCGGATCTCAATTCCAGACAGCATTTTTAACAGCAAATCGCTCTGAATCTGTAAGGGCTATCATGATGATCTTGGTATGAGATTCTCATCTTTAAAATGAATCCAAGCTCATCTTCATAGCCCTAATGGATCCTGAGCAATGGGGTTCTAACGTGTCCTCCACCCTCCTGCCTCAAGCAGTATCTTAGAGCTGCTGATGGAGGGGGAAGGAGCAGAACTGCAGACTGCAGAGATGATGATAAATCATTATTGTCTGTGCACTGTTCACATCAGTGTCATGTGACTGCAGGGGGAGGGGTAGCATGGACTTCTGTCCTCTCCTATGAATCAGAGAGCATACTATACTTTTGCTCTCTGATTGTCACATAGAGGGGTAATGTAATACTCCTCTGAGCCTAATCACAGGGGTATTCTTATGTAATACCCCTCTGAACATAACCAGGAAGTTATTGGTGCTGTGATCCAGACGTTTATCATTGTCCAGATCGCAGCACCAAAAGAGTTGCACCAAACACTTACACAACACATACACAAAAGTCATCAATAAAGTTGACATTTGACCCTGTCCTGTTCATACCTGATCTTTATAGAGTAAAATACGCCGACCGCCTCTCTTGCAATATCCGTTACATGCTAAAATAATAGCAATAACAATTATCACTAGAGATGAACGTATAAAACACTTCTGACAGATGGAAAAGTTCCATCAGTCAGATAACATATTCTCACCCATTGAATGTCACCATTATAAAATCCCAGTTTTTGGCAGCTTTCAGATGGGTAAAATAGCGGGTGTTTTTTTTGTTTTGTTTTTTGGCACCCATAGTACAAAAGAAACAATCTGGACTTCCAGTAATCATCAGATGTAGAATTATGACTCTCTAACACCAGTAATGATAAACCACAAGAACTTCAGAGTTTGCATCCATAAATGTATGCAATAAAGCTGCCATGTTATACCAATCTGACACTGGCCCTAGTTATCACATTAGTAACATACAGAGATTACAATTATTCATTAGTTACCATTTTTAAAGGGGGATAAAAAAATGATATTCTTATGTAAGCCCCTATTTAATTTGCAAGCACAAGATTGGTTGCGCATTTCTGCGATTTTGGCGTTTACTTAACACCAGCACCTATAAATATATATGTGTGGTATGTATGAGTTCCTCACATCTTGCAGTTTTTTGGAAAGTTTTGTTTTCAGAAAGGGATTGCTTGAGCATGCACTTTAGTGGCAACTTTGAATTTTTGCTTGTAATCTCTGTTTGCGGAAAAGTTGCTTGAAGGTGGTTGTATATATGAAACAAGGTTGTATTTTTATATACGGTATGATGTGCACTCTCAAAAAAGTTAGATTTTGTTATCACAGTCAGTTTGCAATGTGCAGTATAGATTTTTAACATATTAGTGAATAACAGCAAAATATTGCTTGCCTTCTGTATCAGTGTTTTTGAGAGTACAAGCTCTTGTTGTAGTTGATGTTTGCAGTATATATATTTTATTTTTGTTTTGTGAATAGGAGTTTTATGTCTTCGTGCATTTTTTTCAAAAAATTATTTGTTCGAATACAGTACCAAGTGGCATTTTGACAATGCTGCTGGTGTCTTCTTGCAGAAAATATATAGGTATGGGGGTGTTAGTATGATTTTTTATTTTTTTTTTTTTTTTTGCAACTTAGGTTTTATTTGTCCATCTCAAAACTGTGAAAATTGCTCTAACTACCAGAGGTGCAAAATATCCAGAGAACACTGGTAGCGAAAGGGTTAAATGGGGGTATGGCCTAAATAACCACAATTAATAGTAATCAAGGTAAAATGCATGATTAATTGATTTTGATTTAGGTCATAGTCGCCGAGCCCTACCTTACACTGCTCTGTACTAGGAAATATAAAAAAGCTACAGGTGTCATAATATGGCACGGAATTAAGAGATAAACAATTACGAAGATTATTATAACAGAATAGATATTGGTCCATCAAAGCAAGTACTATGACCATAAACAGAGATTCTTTTCAGGTTGCCCTTTAAAACATAAGTCTGCCACCAGAACCTAGCATCTCAACCCAATGCTGCAAATAGATTGATTCAGGTGACCCTAACTGAATGCTCTTTTCCCCTTGTGAATTGGTGCCTCTGTGGCTGAGATAGCTAATTTGTATATTGACAAAAAAGGCAATATTTGGAGCATTGATGATTTTGCTGTTGCTCCAAAGAAGTAAGCGACAATGCTCTCATTGCAACAGAGCTCATTTGCATACTGAGAAAAATGGTAATGGAGACACCAATTCATTACGGAAACACCATTTGAATTAGAGGACTCTAACCTACCTTTCTACAGATCAGTTTGCTCTACTTGATTGCTATAACAGGACTCCCTTTAATTGATGGGTTCCCTTGTTCAGGACAACCCAGAACCTCACAGCACCTATTATTCTACCATAATTAAGCTGTCAATGTATCATATTGTCAGCTATTCACTTGAATAGAGCCTAGGTAATATAACTCACCGCAGGGCAATATATATACTCTGTGTATTTATAACTCATAGAGGGGTCCCTCATTTAACATCACCAGTTATAAGCAAAATCAGTGAGCCCCACAAAGAGTGGTGTTCACTCAGCAAGCACTGAGCCAGCTATGTGTGACATGGTTTGCCATTTATTTGAATCATGCCCATTTAATACAAGAGAGCCTACTAAAGGAGAAACTTGGCTCAGCTTTTTGCCCCAGTTAAAGCAGCTGATCAATGGCCATACCCACAGCAATCACCCATAAGGAATGCAATGCCTCTCATGTCATGCGCTCCTACTGCCTATATAAAATGTATATGTAATTTTAAAAAACCTTTCTAGATTAAAGTAACATACTTCTCATGTATAAAACTGTATAAGGAATTTGCCGCGGATTTGGGGGCGGAATTCGCCTCCGAATCCGGAGCAGATTCCTCCTGGAATCCGCCTCCCATTGTTTTCAATGGGAGGCAGAGATCACAGCAGAAGCGTCCTGCTCAATCTTGCCGCGCATTCCGCCCGCAGCTTGAGACGCCCTCCTAATTAGGTCCATTCATCCGGGCCTAATCAGGAGCGGGATGCCGTGACGGAATGCTGATGCATTTTTTATTTTTTACATTCTGCTGTTCCTTTTTTTTTTTTTATTCCTCTTGGAAATTTATACATCATTGACTACTGGATAGAACCATTTTCCTTGCCAAAAGAAGGGGATGTCCCGACACACACCCAGTTCAAACCATACTGAAAGTATCAAGACTATGTAGGAAGACATCCTATACCCAAGTGGTATGGTACCGCCCAATTGCCAACTTATTCATACAATTTCAGGAAGAAAAAAGCAGAAGAACACCAGAATGCAGCGTTCAAGAGAATATGTCTCAAAATATTATGAGGAATTTTATATTGTGAAAACAGACATGCCAGAGGAGCTGGAAAGTAATCTTTATGGACATTTCATAAAAAATGTATAGGCTTAAATTGAGACAGACCAAGACAACAATGTGTGGTGTCACTTACAAGAAACTATCACAGACGCCACCATCAGACAAATAGGAAAGCTATGTTTACATGAAGAAATGGTTGTTATGACTGATTTGTTTCAAAGTTATCATAATTGTTGCCTTGAAAACTTTTTATCCCATGGACTAGTAGGTAACATATATCTGGTATACAGTCATATGATGCATCAGAGGACTGGTACAGAGCTGATAATTCACAAATAAAGCTACTGGTAAGTAAATTACCCTCACTACCATGTATATACATTACCACTAGACTATAACATAATAGTTTCTCTGTCCAATTCTTGGATATGCAACAAGGATGCATCAGTTTGTTTTTCACAGCCCACTTTTAGGTGGCATAAGCTGTTCACTGATCCCATAAAGACTAGGGCATGCTTTAATTTTTTTTTTTTTGGGGGGGGGCTGTGTAAAAGAAATCCTACAAAGCAAATTAATGAAACTTTCTAAAATAAAAAAAAAAAAAAAAAAAAAAAAAAAAAGACAGTGCACAGCCAAGGGGGCAGATTGTGTGTGAAAGAAAACAGTCTATGTTGCCATAGTGCTCTGTGTGCAGTGATTGTTGCTATGGGCAACAAAGACCGTTCAGACAATTTTAATAACTGTCCCATTAGCTGTGAGCTGTCTGTTAAAAAATAGACAGTACACTGCTTTTAAATACTGTCAAAGGAATAAGACCCAAGTGTTTCTTTAATGCAAACTATGAAAACTATTGTATACTGTTCACCAAACTCAATCAGTATGACTAACATGGGTACTGGTAAACATTGGTTGTCCTACAGTATATTTACAACACACCTCCGCATGTAACCGCTTTTTAAGCGGATAGGGTTTCCGTCTTTAGGGTCCCCAAGTGAACCCAAAGGACAGAAACCAGAACGCTAGTGTCAACCTTTGGGCTTTCCATGTGAAATCATCAGGTTATACCAACTTTTACCTAAAGTGTATGAACAGCTTAAAGAAGTTGTCCCACATTACGTTCACATTTGCGTTGCAGTGTCCATCTGAAATGAGTGGACGAAAAAGTCTTCCCACTTTCAGTTTAAAAACAACGGACACCCAACAGACCCCAAATATAATTAATGGGGATCCGTCAGGCTCCACATGTAACAGCTATTTTACCGGTTCGCCTAGTCATTGTTCTGGCCCTCCGACAGACTAGAACAATGCACAGCCAATGTTAGTGTGAACCTACCATAACACATACCCTTTCCATAGGATAGAGGATAAGTATCTGATTGAAGGGGGTGCAAAGACCCCCCACTGATGTCAGGAACAGATGTCCAGAGTCTCTCCTCACGAATAAAGAAACAGATATGCACTGTGCTTCGTTCTTCTTTATGGGACTGCTGGAGGTCTATAGTAGGGTGACTATGACCTAAATCATAATCTTGAGTAATTGAACATTTTACCTTCGATTACAATTAACGAACGACTGACTATTTTTTCCCTTTTAACATGCCGCCCAATTTTGACATATCAGTGATCGTGACTGGATAGCGTGCAGATAATGACATATCCTTTAACCAATGGCAGTGTGAGATTGCAATAACTGATGTCAATAGTTCACACTGATTAACTGAGCGGAGTTTCAGTTTTAGATATTTTTTGAATAATTGTCCAGAAGTAGCCTATAAAGTGACAAACCCTTTATCTAATTTACTGGCACTACTGAGTGAGTGAGGGTGGGTTCACACCTGCGCTTGAGTCTGTCCATTGCCAATCCGAGTGAAAATCTCGGGAAACAAGATAGGCATCGGATACCGACAAGTTAGCGACACATTGGTTAAAAACCCATTCATTTGAATGGGTTTTTAACCCTTAACGACCCAGGGCGTAATAGTACGTCCTGAGTCGCATGACGATGTATGGAGAGCGCTCAGGAGCTAAGCGCTCTCCATGCACTGCGGGTGCCAGCTGTATAATACAGCCAGGACCCGCCACTAACAGCAGCGATCGGTGCTAACGGGACCGCGGCGTCTAAATTGTGCAGCCGCTACGGGCTTGGTTGCCATGACAGCCGGGAGCCTATTGAAGGCTCCCAGGCCTGTCATTACATTAGAGCTATTACACGATGCCAGAGGCATTGTCTAATAGCAGTGAAGGCATTTTGCTATTCACTCCGATACAGTAGTATCGCAGTGAATAGTATGATCGATCAGACTCCCTAGGTTTCAAGGTCCCTAGGGAGTCTGATCATACAAGTAAAAGTATAAAAAAAAAGTTTTTAAAAGTATGAAAAAATTAAAAAAAAAAAAAAAATACAAAAGTTCAAATCACAGTGTAAATACTGAGTTCCAAATTATTATGCAAAAAGTGTTTAGGAGTGATAAGGTAAGAATTTTTTTGTTTGTCAGTTGAACTCATTGATGGTGATGTGTGTCAGGGCTCTTTATATCACTGAAAGCAATTGCAGACACCTGTGCTAATTAGTTTGGCAGGTGTGTCCAATTAAAGGCAAGACTACTTAAGAAGGCTGTCCCACATTATTAAGCAGCCTACATTTTCAGCCAAAATGGGAAAGAAAAAGGATGTGTCGGCTGCTGAGAAGCAACAAATTGTGGAGTGTTTAGGTCAAGGCATGACTACAATCAACATTGCCAAGACACTTCATCGTGATCATCGCACAATCAAGAAGTATGTAGCTGATTCACAGCACACACGTGTGCGTGCTGATAAGGGAAAATTGAGGACTCTTTCCAACAGGCAATTACGTCAGGTTAAAAGAGCAGCTTCAAAAATTCCTTGTCATAGCAGCAGACAAGTTTTTGAAGCTGCTGGTGCCTCCAATGTCCCCCGAGCAACAAGATGCAGGGTCCTTCAGAGGTTTGCAGCTGTGCGTAAGCCATCCTGTTGACCTCCTCTATCCACTGCACACAAGCAGAAACGGCTCCAGTGGGCCAAACAATACATGAAGACTGACTTCAAAACTGTTTTGTTCACCGATGAGTGCCGTGCAACGCTCGATGGTCCAGATGGATGGAGTGGAGGATGGCTTGTTGATGGACACCCCATGCAAACACGGCTACGGCGCCAACAAGGAGGAGGTAGAGTAATGTTTTGGGCTGGAATCATGGGGAGAGAGATTGTCGGCCCCTTTAGGATCCCTGAAGGGGTAAAGATGAACTCCATAACGTATGTGGAGTTTCTCGAACAGCACTTCCTGCCATGGTTCAAGAAGAACCATGCATTCCGCAGAAAGATCATTTTCATGCATGATAATGCACCGTCTCATGCTGCAAATAACACATCTGCATCTCTGGCTGCTATGGGCATAAAAGGGGACAAACTTATGGTGTGGCCCCCATGCTCCCCTGACCTCAACCCCATTGAGAACCTCTGGAGCATCATCAAAAGGAGTGTCTATGATGGCGGGAGGCAGTTCACATCTAAGCAACAGCTCTGGGAGGGTATTCTGTCCTCATGCAAAACAATTGAAGCAGAAACCATCCAAAAACTGACAAATTCAATGGACGAGAGAGTTCAGAAGCTTCTTTCGAACAAGGGGTCCTATGTGCAAATGTAACATTACCTCGAATAAAGTTTTGGCTTGAAAACTGTTTGATTTCAGTTTGTAATAACCTGCTAATGCTTATAATTTCACAATGACCATTTTTTTGTTCTTAATAAAAATGAAAAGGTTGCAAATTCTGAAGTGCATAATAATTTAAAACATGCATTTTGAGTGTTTATTTTTTTTTTAAATATACTGTTATCATAGGCAGTTTGTTCAAAAACCTTTCAATTATACTCGAATAGTTGATGACTGGAAAATAACAATGACTGCAATTCATATAGGTAATTTTGGAAAATATGAGAAAATATTATTTGCATAATAATTTGGAACACAGTGTAAAAGTAAATAAACAAAAGTAAGCATAAACACTTTAGGTATCCCCGCGCTCCAAAATGCCCGAACTATTAAAATATTAAAATATTTCTCCCATACGGTGAACGGCTTAGCGGGGAAAAAAAATCAAAATGGCCAAATAGCGTTTTTTTTTCAACACTTTGTCTCCTATAAAAAATTGAATAAAAAGTTATCAAACTATCAGATCTTTCCCCAAATGGTATCAATAAAAACGTCATGTTGTCCCGCATAAAAAGACACCATACCCAGCTCCATACATGTAAATATGAAAAAGTTACAGGTGACACAATATGGCGACGCAAAATATTTTTTCTATTTAGAAAAGTTTTTAATTTTTTAAAAGGTATCAAAACATTACAAATACTATATAAATTTGGTATCGCCGTTTTCGTACTGACCTGCAGAATACAGGTACCACGTCATTTTTACCACACAGTGAATGCTGTAAAAATTAAACCCATATGAATTTGGCGCAAATGTAGTTTTTCTCCAATTGCACCTCATTCTGAATTTTTTTCCAGCTTCCCAGTACATTGCAAAGCATATTGAATAGTGACATTACAAAGTACAATTTGTTTCGCAAACAATAAGCCATCATGTGACACTGTGAACTGAAAAATGAAAAAGTTATGGCTCTTGGAATGTGGGGAGGGAAAAACGAAAATGCAAAAACAAAAAATGGCCCAGTCATTAAGGGGTTAAAGCAATGCGCGGGTGTCAGATTGCACCCTCTGCGCTGCGAAACCGGTTTTTTTCATCGGACACGAAGTCCTGCCTGTCCGACTTTGTTTCCGGCGAAAAAAAAGGATTTGCAGCGCAGAGGGTGTAAGCGCACACCCGCGCATTGCTTTAAAAACCCATTCAAATGAATGGGTTTTTAACCAATGCGTCGCTAACCTGTCGGTATCCGATGCCTATCCTGTTTCCCGAGATTTTCACTCGGAATGGCAGCGAACGGACTCAAGTGCAGGTGTGAACCCACCCTGATATGTAAATTATATTCTGAGCCTCGTAGAAGCTGTATACATTGCCATATATTCAAAAAAAGAAACAAATATTGTAGTTAAAATATGTTTCGGACAACAAATATTTAGTTTTTTTCTAGTATGACAAGGCTTTCAGCTTTTACCTGTAAATATAAAACTCCTATGCAGAATAGCGTTATCGCAGCCAGAATGCAAGCTTACAGGGCTTTTCAAGACGTTACATATTGATAACCTATCCCTTGGACCCCAACAGATCAGCTGGCTGAAGAGGCAGTCTCTTTATTCAATACCAAGCACAATGACGTACATTGCGTAAGTGGTGTGCTTGGTACTGCAGATCAGCCCCATTTATTTGAATGGGCTGCGCTGCAAAGAGGTTATGTGATGAATGAACGTGACATCACTAGTCTGGGAAGCAGAAGCAGTGCTCACCTGAGCACCACAACTGATTCTAGCATCTGATCTTTGGGAGTCCTAGATATCAGCTCCCCACTAATCAGATACTGATGACCTCTCTTTAAAGGAGTTTTCCAGGCAAAAAAAATATATTTTTTCAAAAAAGGTCAGTTAGTGCTATTAATAGGTTAATAATTACAACTAAATACATTCAGCAGTGTTTTGAGTGATTTCTGGGTTTCTCTGGGAGATCCTGGCATCTTCTGCATTTGTTTACACGTGTAGCTTCCTGTTCTGTTTTCTACCACTACCATGATGCATTGCAGTATACTCAGAGCTGACTCACACTACCTCCCCCTTTTACTCCCTACCCCTCCCTCTCTCACACCCCCTCCCTGTCTCCCTAGTTAGCAACCCCACTACTAGCCTTTCCAACTAACTCAGCGCACCCCATCATATTTACCTGTCTTCCTGTCCAGATCTTCTGTGCATGGGACATCACTTCCTTCAGCGGTGCCGGCTCCTCCTCTTCTTCACATCTGTCGGTGCCTGGATAGAGCCGGCATGCATTGTAGCCAGCACTCTGGCTCTACTGCACAGACGTCTGCCCATGCCTGCACAATAGAGCCGTAGTGCCAATACAGCGCATGCCAGCATTCCGGCTCTATTGCGCAGGTGCCAGCAGACGAGAAAAAGAGGAGGAGCCAGCCCCTGAAGGAAGTGATGTGCCGTGCCCAGAAGATTCAGACAGGTAAGTATGATGGGGGAGGGGGGACGGGACAGGGGTTAGTATAGGTGACGTTCCATTTCCAGAAACAGGGAAACGGAATGTCACCAGAAAATGTGCCTGGGGTGGTCACATCTGGGTAAATATAGATTTTTTGTTAAGTAAGTTAGAAAGTAGGCAGGTGGATAGTGTTTAGCTTATTGTAGAAGCATTATTTTATCTTGGACAACCTCTTAACTCATAGAAAACCTCTTTAGGCCGGGGCCCCACATCACATAAACAGCAGTCAGTTGCAGTCACAGCAAGGTGGATAGGATTCTAGTGAATCCCATCCACACCTTGCGAAAAAATTTGCGCTGTGGACATGCTGCGATTTCCAAAACCGGCACGGTTTTGCATATTACAGCATGTCAATTAAACCTACAGAAACACCAGTGGTTTCCCTATAGGTATAATTCAAACAGAAAGTCTGCGATTCGTTGCCTCTACGTTTTTTCTCGCAATACTTTTTTGCTATGGATTGCTACGTGGGGCCTTAGTGTAAAAGTGGCCATACACATTAATTGCTGTCAGCCAGCAATACCACATTCCGGAGACAACTATTCTTCCTCCACATACACCTTTACGTATGCAGGCTCAGCATGGCAGAAAATGAATGTTGTGCAATGGAATAAAGGAGGATAAGCCACTGCAGCAATCTATCTTCTGAAAACAAAAGGATCAGGTGATGAAATTCAGAATGCCCAGAACTTCTCTTCCCTGACATTATCTGTCAGAGGAATGTCAGGAGGACCGCCACACAAGTTAGATGGTTGGTCACTCTCACTGAAAACAGTGGGTTCAGCTAATTTTTGAATTTTTATTTTTTTACTCCACAGCTTGTAAAGCTATAACTTATTTTTTATTTCTCAGAGCTATATAAGGGCTTATTTATTGCATGACAAATTGTACTTCATAATGGTGCCATTTAATATTCTCTAGAATGGGACACTGAAAAAAATTAAAAATGGGATGAAATTAGAGAAAAACTGCACAGCATTGTTAAGGCGTTTACTATGCAGTAAAAATGACATGCTCCTTATATTCTTCACAACAGCATGATCATGGAGATACCATCTTGATATAATTTTTGTTGTTTTAATAACTTTACAAAAATCAGAACTTTGAAAAATGCAAAATATTACTTTAGTCACCAAATTCTGACACCCACATTTTTCTAATGTTTCTGTGCGCAGCACAAGTTTTATTTTTATTAATACTATCTTGGGGAATTTCTGAACTTTGGATCAGGACTGCGGAGCTGCGACCAGTTTTGTGTGGGGTAGAGCTTGGAAAAAAGTTACCAACGCTGACTTTAAGGCTGAGGCCCCATGTTGCGGAAACGCAGCTTTTTTTGTTGCAGATATTGCTGTGTGTTTTTATAAGCATTCTAGGGAAAGGAGGTGATGTGATTTGAATTTTCAGATTTTTTTTTAATTTTTAAAAACGAAACTTTTTTTTTTAAATTTAAAATACTCATATTACCGGTACATGCTGAAATAGGCTTGAAAAATACATTTTCAATTGCTTTCAATGAGTAGTTCGAGCACATATTTTTTGCAGCTGAAAAAAGTGTCATGTCACTTCTTGAAGTGTTTTAGCAGGCGTTTACAAAACTGAAAAAAAAAAAAAAAAAAAAAAAAAGGAATACACCAAAAATCCACCAGGATTTCAGAGGCTGGTTTCTCTTGAAATCTCTGCAAATCAGTTCCATTCATCTGAAGGAGGTTGTTTTGGCTGTAAGCACATAGATTACTGCAGACTCATTCAAATGAATGGGATACCTCAAGCAACAACCAAAAAAAAAAAAAAAAAAAAAAAGGGGTTTCCGGAACTTAAATACTTATGACCTATCCTTAGGACAGGTAATCAATATCAGCCTGGCTAGTATCCATACCTCGGCAAGCCCTACTGATCAGATGTCCGAAGGGGCCATAACACTCAGGCAAGTACTGCAGTTTCTTCAGGTCTGCAAAATCATATTCTTCGGTCATATGGTATTTTTACAGTTGCGTTCCAGTCATGTGAATGGGGCTGAGCTGCGATACCAGACACAGCTGCTACACAACATATGGCACTAGGCTTGGTGACCAATGAGTAGTGCTGACCAATTCTAAGAATGGGTCATAAACATTTAGGCTAAGACCCCACGTTGTGGAAACGCAGTGTTTTTTGTTGCAGATTTTTCAGTGTTTTTTTGAGCAAAATTCAGGAGTGTAGTTAACAGAAGGGAAATGTGTAAGTGCTTCCTTTATATTTCCCATTCCTTTTCAAGCCACTCCTGAACCAGACCACAGCAAAATCTGCACCAAAAAAAGCTGTGTATCCGCAACGTGGTGCTTTAGCCTTAAAGGGGTTGTCCAGGCAAAAAAGGACAACTATTTTATTTTTTAAATCAGCCCCTGGCAGTGAAAAAAAAATTAAAAAAAATTCATACATAACTTTCCACATTGCTCCGGTACCTCCCAGAGTGGGCCGATCCTCTCGGGCCATTGTTATCTTCCAGCGGAAATCCCCGCCACACGCGAAGTGCATGCCATGTAACTACCTGTGACATCCTAGGTCTCTTCCTGAAGCCTGCTAAAGCCACTGATTGGCCTCAGCGGTCACGTGACTACTGAGGCCAATCAGCAGCTTCAGCAGAAGGGATCTGGGACGTCACAGACGGCAAGTAGTTTTACTTTGAGAAGATGCCGAAGCAGCAGGACCAGACCGGACTGGGAGGATACAGGTATGATTTTTTTTTTTTCACCGCCCCCCAGCCTATATAAAATATAAACAATTTGCCCGCTCAACCTCTTTAAAGCCAAGGCCCCACGTGGCGTAAACGAGGAGAAAAAACACAGCGTTTTACAGACACTGCAAAGTGGATGGGAAAAATACGCACAGCGGACACCTCTGCGGACTTTCTATGAAAAGCGCTGCAGGAAAAACCATGATGCGCTGCCGCTTTTTGCTGCAGCACTTTTTTGCTGCGGCCAACTACGTGGGGCCTTAACCTAAAGGGGATTTCCGGGACTTTTTAATCATCTATCTAGCTTTAGGATAGGTTATCATTTGACGATCTGTGGAGTTTTGACATCTGGGACCCCACAGATCAGCTGCTTGAAGTGGCAGCATGTGATGTCACGTTCATGAGTTTCTTTCAAGTTGGACTGAGCTGTAATACCAAGCACAGAAATTTTACAAATGTATGGCACTGTGTTTGAAGAGTCTGCAGCACTCATCCAAATACTGCAGCCTTGTCAGTTAACCCGAGGGGCCCCTGCCAATCATTGGTTGATGATCTAGCCTAATGGTCGGTCACCAATTATTGAGCCTGAAAAACCCCTTTAATCTAATACAGATTATCAAGTCTAACTGAGCTGTACACCTCATTTTTAAAGGAAACCTGTCACTGTAGTTCAGGGCACTAAACCATCATCAAATGGTTATATTGCTGGGGTCTGGCATCCTAAACCTGTCCATCTCGCTATCAATTTTAGCTTTTTTTTTTGTCTAAAAAGTAGTTATGATACAGTACACGCTATAGTCATATTGATTAAGAGAGTCCTGAGACAAGTCCAGTGGCATACACATTCAAGCAAAGTGCAACAGAGGACCCCGGACCTCTCTCAGTACGACTCTTCAAAAAACATTCACCTGCAACGTCTGCTTATTATGGTCCTGATAAAGTGGAGCCTACCTGGATTTACCATCCAAACTCACTTTTGACCCCACTAATGTGTTACTAGGTAAAACGTTTCTCAATATTTACAAGAATACAATATTATGGCCTAAAGAAGAGAAGGTGTGAACAGAGTCTAACTTCTACGGTGTCCATGCATACAGCTCTGGGCATAAGATGTCCATACAAGAAGCACGGTCAGCACCACAAAGACTAGAGGCGTAGCTATGCACTGATCCATGTGCAGCCCTGTACAGAGATACACAGGTACTGAATGGACATGACACTCTGTCCCCTGCACCGGCAATGCAGCATAAACATCTGCTCCACGCACATGAGACCACTATTCACACAGGCTTCTCCCACAACTCAGTGAGCACACTACTACACCGAATGTACATCTGTGGAGATGGGTACACACAAGTGTCTAGGTGCAGCGGGGGTCATACACACAAGGCGCCAGAAAAAGCTGTGCATGCATGAGGCCCGCTTTTTCAAAGCACCAATTCTCTCCCGGTAGGCCACTCCCCACAAACCGGTCCTTACCCCCCGGCCAACCCGGGTTCTGTGTCCCGCCGCTCCGCCATGTCGGCCCCGGACCCGTCCAACTGCAACACTCCGCAGGGGGGGGTGAGAGGTGGGCGGGTCAAGACCGATCCATGGCTGTGAGAGGGGAACAGAAAATGTTCTAGTTTGCGCTCACACACCTGCCCGTTTACACAAGAAAACTACACGACGTCATCGCCGTGGTCCATCAGCGACATTATCTGCCCAGAAATCAAGGAGGAAGCGCAAGACGGAAGCAAGCATATATGGAATCTATTTATAAACTCGGTCTGAATCTCCCCAATCCAATGGATGGAGTGGTGTAGTCCGTAGACCCGGGAAAGAACGCAAGCGCAAAGATGAAGGGCGGGAACTAAGTAGACAGGCATGCGTGGGGAGGAGGGCTCTGCACATGCGCACTCGATGCACTCTGTCCACTAGCAACATACTCTTAAAGAGACATGAACACATTCTCACTGCTTCCATTTTGTTTGCTCCCCTAAAAGTACATGGCATTTTTAATTTTACAGAGCAGCTCAACGAAGATGAAAGAAATACTTGCAAAAGCCTAAAAGCTATGTTTATGCATAGCAACCTTCATACAATACATACAATAATGGTAAAAGATTAAGGTACTGAAATACACTGTTTACAGAGTAATGCATGTTATAAGTATATTTTTACACTTTTTAGGTAAATAAGATAATAGATTAGGATCTACTTTAATTTATCTAATTTTGTATCAAAGTGTAATTTTGATGTCAATAAAGTCAACTTTTAATCTGTTTGCAAATGAGTTTTACTAGGCACCCAAGGAGTAGTGACGCCTGCCAGAGCACCCGTTTGCACTGGCAACCACAGACAGGAACGGATAGTCCACCAGGTGTGGCCAGGCCCCGCATGCACCAAACAACTAATTTGCATACAGTTGCTATTCTTGGCAGGAAGATTGCTTTTTGACATAAAAAAAGGTATGGTCGCTATACCTCTAACCAACTGTATAATGATGTATATGTCCTTTAGGGGCAATTACGTTGGTGCTAGACTTACTTTAACCCATCAAAACTTAAACAGTGAAAAACCACCGTGTCAGTCTGTTGAGGGGGCTTATTCAGTGAACAATGGCCTTGTGAAAGCCTGTTTGAAACCTATGAAAGGCTGTGGGGCTGGCAGCCCCATAGAAGGGAATGGGCCGCTGGTCATGCAAGCACCCTGCTGCTCCGTTCACAAGGAGGCCTTAGGTCCAAAAGTTCCCCGTCCTCCTGATCACCGTCAATCAGGACCCCAGCGATTGGACACTTATCCCCTGTCCTGTGAATAGGGGATAAGTGTCCATAGTGGCACAACCCCTTTAAGGTGTCCATAAACACCAAACAAATTCTGCTTGGGTTTACAAAGCCTGTCAGAACTTTAAGATGCAGACCCAATCAGAGATTTGCCTCATCTTCCAAGTAAGAATTAAGGTGGGGTGTGTAAACCTTGCTGAAGTCCAGTCATGTGCCTGTAATTATCTAGTGCAGATGGGCTCCTTATGTTGCTTGAGAAGATTTGTTTTCTAATGATCCCTGGTTCTGACTTCTGCCTTTGTTCTCCTGGTTAACTTCTTTGGTCTCTGTTTGGGTTTGGTTGTGACTTCTTGGATTTGACTTCGGCTTGAATTTTGACTCTCTTCTGATACTTGTTTTTGTCTCCTACAACCTCCGTTTGTTGATTACTCTCTTAGTCCTCCTAAGGTAGCCGATTTATTTCTTTAAACCTGCAAGTGCATCTGTTGTCTTATACTTGTCCTGGCTTTGTGACCTGAGTCCTAAGCAGCCAAGTCCATTCTGCCTCTCTGCGTGCTCTAGTGCAGGGGTCCCACGGACCGGGACCGAGCCGTTGGGGGTCTTTTGCTGGTCTGCGGGGTGCGCGGGCTGGCCTCGGTAAAGACGGCTCTCGGCACATTATGTGGGGCGGGTTAGCGATCTGGCCACAGTGTTGTGGCTCCTAGCATAGCTAGTGGCGCGGGACCTCTGTGTACAGCGCTGTAGACCAGTTCCCCGCCATTAGCTATGCTAGGAGCCACAACACTGTGGCCAGATTGCTGACCCGTTTCATCTAAAGCGCTGTATAGTGAATAACCCTGCCCCCATATGAGCAAAGCCCCGCCCCCGATCCCTGCCCCGTTCCCCCTTCCCTGCCAGGCCGCTGCGAAGAAAAGGTTGGGGACCGCTGCTCTAGTGGAAACATAAGGGGAGTCTTAGACTCCGCATTCCAGGCTAGTGTCAGATAATAGGTAGCAGAAGGGCTGGGCGATTAATTGAAAAATAACTGAAATCGAACATCAACCAGGATAACCAACGTGAATTTGTTCATGTCAGTTATTTGGTTCTGTTATTATAATATTTGCAGTTTTGTTCAGACTGCACACTTCTGAACCAAAACTGCTATTAATATACTCTGGGGTCTCCTCAGCTCAATCAACTCCTGGCTTTGGCTCAAAAATCTGCAACAAAAAAAGCTGCAACAAGTTGCAGCTGCAAAAGTTTCCGCAACATGGGGCCTCAACCTTACTCACCTCTCCTGGGGCACATGACGCTGAGGCCCTATCAGTGGTCCCTGACATCAGCCTGAAGCGCCAAAGACAGCAGGGAGTCACAGGAGAGGTGAGTAACACTGGTTTTTATGTTTTCTCACCTCCCCTGGCCCTTCACTTATTACACTCTGGGGTCTGAAGAGACCCCATTGTATAATAGCAGTTTCGGTTTGGCCTGAACAAAACTGCTTGGCAAACCCTGCAAGACGAATTTTACATGGTTTATCCAACACTTAATCATACTGTAAAAGGGGTGCTGGTTAAGAGGCCATTAAACAGCCAATACACAGACTACTAAAATAGTGGGCACCAACATCGTCCGACCGACCGCTTTGACTGTAATGGGATCCATCTAATGTCCTTTTAAATTGAAATAGCCAGATGAAACAGTCGTACTTGCAGCAAGTGGAGATTCCAACACAGATGTGAACATAGCCTTAGTCAAGAGGAGCAGGAACTTGGCTCCAGTTCTAGTGATTTGAGGGGGTCCCAGCAGTGGAGATCCCAGCATTAACACATTTCCTTCTATGGACAGACCATAAATATCCATTGTGGGAAAACCGCTCTAATGCATACTAGCTAACTGTCCTTCTCCCAGGTACCCTACAATGCTCATTTCACCCCATTCCCGCACTTCCACTCCCAGGCACCACCTCAGACAATATCCTGACACTGAGCAGTATCAGGACATTGTCTGCAGACACATCCACGAGTGTATAAAAGTACAGAAACAGCGGAAAGACAGTTGGTAAAAATGAAAAATTTAGCAGAAAAGAAGTGCAAAACAGAAGCGTTTTTGCTGGGTTTTTTTCCGCTGCGTTTCTGCAACATGTGGCCTCAGCCTTATAACAAATCTTTCATCAGGCTATAAAGGGCATCTAAGATACTTACAGTATACCCACTGATCAACACACCAAACTCCTGCTTGGGCAGGTATTCAAAAATCTAAATAACGCTGCCTTTGCCCTAACTGATGAAGGAGCATTATAAGATTGTGCCCATAACATTTGTATTCTTAAATAAGTCACAGTCACAACCTCATTGTGCTTTTCGCTAAATTACAATGCTATGAGTGTTTGCTATAGTGACCACCAATAAACATTTTTACAGTAGTCAAGTACTGCATGATTGTCCCATGTCATCTGGAGTACATGCTCAGATGTTTAACCCCTTCCCGCCGGTGATAGTTTTCGATTTTTGTTTTTAACTCCCCACCTCCCAAACCCCATAATTTTTTTATTTTTACTTTCACAGAGCCATATGAGGGCTTAATGTTTGTGGGACAAATTGTTCTTCATAATGGTGCCATTTATTATTCTGTACAATGTACTGGGAAGCTGGGAAAAAATTCAGAATGGGGGGGGATTGGGGAAAAAGTGCATTTTTGCGACTTTCCTTCGTTTTTACGGCATTCACTCTGCAGCCAAATTAACATGTCACCTGTATTCTATGTTTCAGTACGATTCCGGGGATGCTAAATTTATATAATTTTTTTCAAATTTAAACCCTTAACAAAAATCTAAAACTTTGCAAAAAAAACAATTTTCTAAAAATCTCGGTATTCTGACACCCATAACTTTTTTATATTTCTGTGTACGGGGATGCTTAGGGTGTCTTTTTTTGCGGTGCCAGGTGTACTTTTTAGTTATACATTTTGGGGAATGTCTATTGCTTTGATCACTTTTTTAAACATTTTTATCAGAGGCAAAACAGCGAAAAACAGTGGTTCGGAAGTTTAGATTTTTTTTTTTTCCCGCTACGGCTTTCGCTGTACGGGAAAAATATTTTTAGAAGTTTATAGACCGAGTGTTTTTGGACACAGGGATACCTAATGTGTATGTGTTTAACAGTATTGAAGTATTTTTATATGTGTTCTAGGGAAAGGTGGGTGATTTGAATTGTTTATATTTTATTTATTTTTTTATTGCATTTATTAGACCCCCTAGGGGTCTTGAACACCAGGGGGTCTGATCATTAATGTTAGAGCAGCCTGCAATAAAAGATAATGAGAGACAGGCCTGGGAGCCTTCAATAGGCTGGCCCCAGAGCTTGCTCCGGGTACTGGCGATCCCCGGCAATATGGTGACACCCATGCACGCGATCAGTACATTAGCATTTGCGCCGGGTATCTGCTGTATAATACAGCAAACACCCGGCGGCTATGACGGCCGCTCAGCTCCTGAGCGGCCACCACATTTAAATACCCAACATCCACAGATGTCGGGAAAGGGTTATTAACAGCTAAGCTCCTGCTCTAAAGACTCTCAATGGAGTTGAATCAGAACCCACTATAAACTAACAAGTTAGATCAAAAACCAGGGGGATGAATCAGAAGAGTGAATGTGTCCAAGTCAAAAGTCAGTTCGAGAGGTAATGTCAGAGCCAAAATTGGAGGACAAACAGATTTCCAGTAACAAGCCAAAGGTCAATATTGGAGCAGTGCAGCACAAATGATCATGATATGGGAACCTTACTAAATTACAACCAAATAGCAACCACCTGGATGAGAAGGAACAAGGTTTAAATATCCCTCCTCAAGCAGATACTCTGAGGCAGCAGAGTAAAACATCATGTCAAACAATCAAAACAAAGGATAAACAGTAGAGGGTGGATATCCCAACTAAAAGTAAGGGAAGAAGTAGGCATAACCACCCGCCCTAGAAACAAGGGGGCTGTTGGAAAATGGGGGTGTAGGATAAAACATTACATTTTTTAATGGTGTTTCTTATTGTGCAAAAGAAGTAAACCATAAAAAGAACTATATGAATTTTTGTATCGCTGTAATAGAATTGACACAGAGAATATAGTGTTTGTTTTATTTATATTACATGCTGATAAACCCCTGTCTATATTTTTGCATGATTAATGCCATATCCTTTTTAGTCAGAGTAGCTCTCCCTTTGGAGGACTTAGCTTGACCGTGTATATAACATCAGTGTTAATGCAATTGTATTGCTTAAAGCAAGTTTCTATGTTAAACATACAGACCCGTCAACTTACCCCACATTCCCAATGAATAGCTTCTTTCACCTGAAATTAATATTAGTGATATCACCTCAAAGTATGTAAGACTACTGACTGATCCACAAGCTCAATTAGTTTCAATAGAGAAGGATTTTTCTTATAACTAGCTGCTATACTAATGTACTGTCCCTGCATAATGATACATACTGTCATAATGATACATACATAATATAATACATAATGATACATACATACATAATGATGCATACTGTCCCTGCATAATAATACAGAGATCTCTGCAAATGAAAGAGGAGATTCAACTGCAATGCTATCTAAATTATTTCCAGAGATATCACTCGTTGAAAACACAGTCGGGATTAGGATATTTATATGCAGCTGTATTAATATATCTTTTATATATATAAAAATGAGTGTCTGTTTGTCTGTCTGTTCTTTATGCGTGACCAAACGACTAGACCGATCCTCACCAAATTTGGCACACATGTACATCAGGTGTCCGGGAATATTTTAGACCCGGTCTCAGCTCTCTAGGACGCATCGTTCCTGAGATACAGTATTTCCAAAAAATGACCTGCATTAGCCTATACAAGCCTGCAAGTCTTTCACTCATATTCCAACTGCCATAGACACGGTCACATGTCCCTTATCAGCCAATAGAAGCTCGCAGGCACTTACTTTCCACAGGCACACAGCTTTACTCCAGGTTTCTATAGCAACCAAGCTATATATGACCTGTATTAGTCAGTAGTAGTTCGCAGTTACTTATATTTGCAAAAATGTTTAACTTTTAATTATCTACAAATTTAAAAATGGTTATGTTTATGGGAATACCCCTTTAAGAGAAGGAATAGCCCTCATGTTACTAGCCCCTATGAGAATAGTCTTAACCCCTTCCTGCTGAAGCCAGTTTTTGAGTTCCCGACAGAGCTCAATTTTTCAAATCTGGCATATCTCACTTTATGCAGTAATAACTTTGGAACACTTTAACTCACCAGTGATTTTGATATTGTTTTTTCATGACACATTGTACTTTCATCTTAGTGGTAAATTTTGGTCGATATGTTTTGTGTTTAATTATGAAAAAATAGGAAATTTGGTGGAAAATTTGAAAAATATGCATTTTAAAAAGTTTGAAATGATGTGCATTGCATACAGATAGTTATACCACCCAAATTAGATAATAAAGCTAATGTACCAGATCTCTGCTTTATGTTGGCATCAAACATTAATCACCCTTTAATTTTTTACAGACATTATAAGGCTTACAAGCCAAACAACAATATTTTAAATTTTCAAGAACATTTCCAAAACCCATTTTTCAAGGGACTCATCCAGTTTTGAAGGGGTTTCATAGCCCACTGTATTAGAAACCCCCATAAATCACCCCATTTTCAAAACTGCACCTCTTTCATAAGCCAAAACAGCATATACAAATAGTGTTGGACTGGGATGTCTAGGGCCCGCCAGTGGAATTGTTTCTAGGGGCCCAGCACCAGGCAGAGCCAGTTTTAGACAAAGTGGGGCCCTGGGCAAAATTAAAAGCAGGGCCCCAAATGCTGATATGCAAACAACACCATCGTCTTTCAGTGGCAACCCCTATAATAACGCCTCCTTTCTGCCAACAAAAAAGTAATAACAAGCCCCATTTTACCACACACAATTCAAATGAGCACTTTTGTACCGCCTAATACATTTTTGCACCCACTCATAAGTTATTATAGCGCCTCCATATAAATAATAGTCCCTGCTTATAAATAATATTACACCTTTATCAGTAATAGCTCCCTTATAAATGATAAATAGTGCCCTGTATCAGTAATATTCCCCCTTATCTGTAACAGTCACCCCGTAAAAATAATACGGCTTCCTTATTAATAATAGCCCTCTCATAAATAATAGTTACCCTTATAAATAATAATCCCCATTATCACTAATAGTCCCCTTTATAAATAAGCCCACTTAACAATTATACCCCCCTCATAAACAGTTGCCCTGTTATAAATAATAGCTCCCCCTTATAATGGATGCCTTATATATAATAGTTCCCCCTTATAAATAATAGCCCATCTTATAAATAATAGTTCCCCCCTTATAATAGCCCCCTCATATTTAAGTTTCCCAATTATATATAGTAACCCACCCTTGTATATAATAGCTCCTCCCTTATAAATAAGAGCCCCCTTATACATAATAGTTCTCCGTTATACAGTGTCGGACTGAAGGGCCTTAGGCCCACCAGAGGAACTTGTTCTGGGGCCCCACCCAACAGCTTCCTGCTAATAGCCTACACCACGGCTCCTTCGCTGAAGTCTTACATATGTGCTGAATATCTGGTGTTACTGAGTATGTTCCCAGTATAGTCAGCCCCTATAGTACTGTGCAGGCCCCAATAACTCCATGGCCACTTCATGCACAGTGCTGTATGGGGAATAACATGGCCATCGACCACTACATGTATGTGCAAGATTATAGTGAGGGAGCTGATGCAGACATAGCACACAGTGCTGCCAGCAGGAATTTTGAGCCCCCCCCCCCCACAGTATAATGCTCCACATGGTATATAATGCTCCACGGTATAAAATGCTCCCCTGAGCCCTCCACAGTTTCCCCACATGATATATAATGCTCCACAGTGGACTCACACAGTATAAAATGCTCCCCTGAGCCCCCCATAGTGGCCCCACATGGTATATAAGGCTCCACAGAGTATACTACCCCTTAGTGGCCCCAGACATTATAATATGCTCCCCAGCATCCCCACACAATATAATATGCTCCATACAGTATAATATGCATCCTACAGTGCCCCCGCCAGTATAATGCTCCACAGTGGCCTAAAACAGTATAACGTGCTCCACAATGCCCTCTACATAGTATAAAATACTGCCTAAAGGGGTTCCCCCAGTATAATGCTCCGCAGTGGTCCCCCCCCAGTATAATGCTCTACAATGACCCCACAGAGTCATAATATGCTCCCGAGAAGCCCCACACAATATTATAAACTCCACAGTGGCTCCACAAAGTATAACAGGCTCCCCACACTGCCCCTTCCCCCAGTATAAAGCTCCACAGTGGCCCATAGTATAATATGCTCCCCAGAGGACCCCTGCTAGTATAATGCTCCACAGTGCCCCCCTCGTATTTTGCTCCACAGTGGCCCCACGCAATATATTATGCTCCACAATAGGCCCCACGCAGTGTAACATACTCCCCAGAGGGCCCCCTAGTATAATGCTCCTTAGTTCCCCCCCGAATAATGCCCCACAGTGGCGCCATGCAATATAATATGCTCTTCAGATGGCCCCCCCCATAATAATGCTCCACAGTGACCCCACACAGTATAACATGCTCCAGAATGGCCTCCACACAGTATAATATACTGCCCAGAGAGGTTCCCCCAGTATAATCCTCCACAGTGGCCCAAAACAGTATAATATGCTCTCCAGAGGGCCCCCACCACAGTATAATGCTCCACGGTGGCCCCACACAGTATAATATGCTCTCCAGAGGTGCCCCCCAGTATAATGCTCCAAAGTGGCTCCAGAGAATATAACATGCTCTCCAGAGCCCCCCCACATTATAATGCTCCACAGAGGCCCCATACAGTATAATATGCTATCCAGAGGATCCCTCCAGTTAAATGCTCCACAGTGGCCCCACACAGTATAATATGCTATCCAGAGGGACCCCCCCAGTATAATGCTCCACGGTGGCCCCACACAGTATAATATGCTATCCAGAGGGGGCCCCCAGTATAATGCTCCACAGGGGCCCCACACAATATAATATGCTATCCAGAGGGACCTCCCCAGTATAATGCTCCACAGGGGCCCCACACAGTATAATATGTTATCCAGAGGGCCCCCTCCCCAGTATAATGCTCCACAGGGGCCCCACACAGTTTAATATGCTATCCAGAGGGGGCTCCCCATTATAATGCTCCACAGTGGCCCTACACAGTATAATATGCTATCCAGAGGGACCCCCTAGTATAATGCTCCACAATGGCCCTACAGACTCCCTTAGTGCAAGTATTATATTATACTCTTCAGACCCCAGAGTATAATAAGCGAAGGCCCAGGGGAGGTAAGGGAAAATAACAAACAGTTATACTTACCTTGCCTTACCTCTCCTGGGCCTCCTCGCGCTGCTCCGCTATCCCCGCCGGCGCCAGGCTTCCTCTTCTATGCGGCTGACGTCACGCGTTGTGGACGTCGCCGCTGAAGCCTGTGATTGGGCCTCAGCGGTTACGTGAGCACGCCCCACGTGATCGCTAAGGCTGAGGCCTGGCCTCAGCGGTGATGTCCGGAATGCTAGAAGATGACGTCGGACGCAAGGACAGGTGAGTAAAAATGTTTGTTATTTTTACTCATCTTGGAAAGGGGTTCTGCAGCACATGACACTGGGTCCCTTTCTGTTATCGATATGACCGGTCCTGACTCCAGGATCCGGAGTCATCAGGCTCCGGATCCCGGGGGCCCCTTTAGGGTTGGGGCCCTGGGCAATTGCCCAATTTGCCCCCCCTAACGCCAGCCCTGCCACCAGGACCACTGCAGATCAGCTGTACCGAGACAGAGCTATAGGTACAGTGCCTTGCTAAAGTATTCGGCCCCCTTGAACTTTTCAACCTTTTGCCACATTTCAGGCTTCAAACATAAGGATATAAAATTAAAATTTTTTGGTGAAGAATCAACAACAAGTGGGACACAATTGTGAAGTGTAACGAAATTTATTGGTTATATTAAACTTTTGTAAAAAATAAAAAAACGAAACGTGGGGCGTGCAATATTATTCGGCCCCTTTACTTTCAGTGCAGCAAACTCACTCCAGAAGTTCAGTGAGGATCTCTGAATGATCCAATGTTGTCCTAAATGACTGATGATGATAAATATAATTCACCTGTGTGTAATCAAGTCTCCGTATAAATGCACCTGCTCTGTGATAGTCTCAGGGTTCTGTTTAAAGCGCAGAGAGCATCATGAAGACCAAGGAACACACCAGGCAGGTCCGTGATACTGTTGTGGAGAAGTTTAAAGCTGGATTTGGATACGAAAAGATTTCCCAAACTTTAAACATCCCAAGGAGCACTGTGCAAGCGATCATATTGAAATGGAAGGAGTATCAGACCACTGCAAATCTATCAAGACCCGGCCGTCCCTCTAAACTTTCATCTCAAACAAGGAGAAGACTGATCAGAGATGCAGCCAAGAGGCCCATGATCACTCTGGATGAACTGCAAAGATCTACAGCTGAGGTGGGAGAGTCTGCCCATAGGACAACAATCAGTCGTACACTGCACAAATCTGGCCTTTATGGAAGAGTGGCAAGAAGAAAGCCATTTCTCAAAGATATCCATAAAAAGTCTCGTTTAAAGTTTGCCACAAGCCACCTGGGAGACACACCAAACATGTGGAAGAAGGTGCTCTGGTCAGATGAAATCAAAATCGAACTTTTTGGCCACAATGCAAAACGATATGTTTGGCGTAAAAGCAACACAGCTCATCACCCTGAACACACCATCCCCACTGTCAAACATGGTGGTGGCAGCATCATGGTTTTGGCCTGCTTTTCTTCAGCAGGGACAGGGAAGATGGTTAAAATTGATGGGAAGATGGATGGAGCCAAATACAGGACCATTCTGGAAGAAAACCTGTTGGAGTCTGCAAAAGACCTGAGACTGGGATGGAGATTTATCTTCCAACAAGACAATGATCCCAAACATAAAGCAAAATCTACAATGGAATGGTTCACAAATAAACGTATCCAAGTGTTAGAATGGCCAAGTCAAAGTCCAGACCTGAATCCAATCGAGAATCTGTGGAAAGATCTGAAAACTGCTGTTCACAAACGCTCTCCATCCAACCTCACTGAGCTCGAGCTGTTTTCCAAGGAAGAATGGCCAATAATTTCAGTCTCTCGATGTGCAAAACTGATAGTCATACCCCAAGCGACTTGCAGCTGTAATCGCAGCAAAAGATGGTGCTACAAAGTATTAACTTAAATGGGCCAAATAATTTGGCACTCCCCACTTTTCAGTTTTTTATTTTTTACAAAAGTTTAAAATATCCAATAAATTTCATTCCACTTCACGATTGTGTCCCACTTGTTGATTCTTCACCAAAAAATTAAAATTTTATATCCTTATGTTTGAAGCCTGAAATGTGGCAAAAGGTTGAAAAGTTCAAGGGGGCCGAATACTTTTTGCAAGGCACTGTAATAACATGTCGGGAGCCATACTGCTCACCCGCCATATGTTGTACACCACTGCACTACTTAAACCCACCGCCACACTCTGTATGGTAAGCGAGCAGCATGGATCCTAAAATTGTTACCATTACTTGTAGCCACACTGTCCTGGAGAAGCTGATATGCAGAGGTCCTGGCTGTCGGACCCCTGCAGATGTAATATTAATGGCCTATCCTAAGGACAGGCCATCAATATTAGACAGATGGATAAACCCTTTATAGAGGTTTTCCAGGAATTGGAGCCCGTGAGACCAAACAGACAAGTGGGGGACAGGTGAGTATGCTTTCTTTTTTTTTTTAAATTTTACACCTTCCTGGCCGCCACAGGGGTTGCTCCAATTTATGGACAACCTCTTTAAAGGGGTTGTCTGGGCCTAATTTTTTTATGGCCACTTCACTGGTCCCCCTTATAGCAGTGTTGGGTCATTACTTACCTGTCTGCTCCCTGGTCCCGCTCTGTCTCCCTGCGCCAGGCACACTGTTGTGACGTCATGAGCAGGAAGAAGCAGGAGGCGAAGGAGAACAGAGTAAGTATTGCTAGTTAGCTTGTAGGCTACAGGCTCAATGTGGCCTATGGCCTACAAGTCGGGGAGTGGTAGATCAGGAAGCCTGTGGCTTACTCCTCTACCAATAGCAGAAACAAGTTGGCGATGCCACTTCTCCCCGGTTCTGTGATCAGGTTTTAACTGGATCGGCAGTTAAGAACTTCTCTTCCCGCTTCAGTAGAAACATAGCTAGGGGTTCAGCACAGGGGAGGCAAACACATTAAAGTCGGCCCCCTGCTCAGGTATACCAATATTATCACTATGCGGTGAACATATAGTGGTATATAGCGGCTGTATACATGTCTGTGAAGACCATTTAAGTAAATACAGTACAGTAACAATGTTGTGACTTACAGGTGACGTCTCTGACTAATTATTCACTTTTCTCGTCTCTTCCATCTGAACCACCATGATCTGTTCTTCCAGCTGTGACTTGTCTCTGTAAAGTTTGCAGCACAGACATCTTTGGTTCCTCACTTTTCCAGACAGCTGACCCACATTGTCCTCACTCACATAAAGTCCCCATCCTGCTGATATAACCCCCCACAGAATAAATAATAATGCCAAGTGCATCTTTAAATTAATAATATCCCTGTGTATCCCCTTAAATAGTGCCCCTTATTATTAATACCCCATGTGCTTCCTAATTAAAGGGGTTTTACAGGTCAAGAATAAAAAATAAAAAAAAGTGGGATTCCAACATCCGGGACCCCCACTGATCAGCTGTTTGAAGGGACCATGACACTTGTGTAGGCACCATGACCACTTCTCTGTTTACATTATAGCATTTATTTCATAGTGGCCATGTGATGTAACTCCAACCTCGTCCTATACACGTCTATGTGACGAGGCTGTAATTACATTGTATGGACCCTATAAAACAGACAGTGTGCAATGTGAACAGATGCCATGGCCTCTTCAATCAGAGGAGGGGGATTCACTGATCTCTTATTGATGATCTGTCCTGAGGATAGATCATCAATAAAAATGAGCTGGAAATCCCCTTTAATAAAGCCCAAGTGCCACCTTAATTAAATTAATTGCCCCCTTATATTATGACCCCTGACATAAATACGGCCTACCCATAATGATCTTTATATAAATGATGCCCCCTTCTATTCACAATGGCCCCTTATACAGTATAAATGATCCCTTATGTTCATAATGTTCCCTAATGAGCCCTTATATAAATGTTCCTCCCCTTTATAGCCATAATGCCCCATAATTACCCTTCATATTAAAGGGGTTTTCCAGGACTTTTTTTTTTTTTTTTTTTATATTAACCTGGGGAAGGTGAAATTTTTTTTTAAAAAAAAACCACACTCACCTGTCCCCAGTGCTCAGGTGTCTTCCAGCGCGTTCAGATCCTGCCGTTCCTGTGTCTTGTGGCGGAAGTCTTCGCTGCACTGAGACGTCCCGTGTCCCTTTCCTTAGACCGCTGATTGGCCTCAGTGGTCAGGTGCGGCAGGTACTTTCCCGGGAAGAAAAAACTAGAGCAGCAGGACCGGACCGAGCTGGGAGAAACCACAGTGGGACAGATGAGTGTTTTTGTTTTATTTTTTTGTTTTCTTCACCTTCCCTACCCTAATATACCCTAATACAACCCTTTTTATTGATTCCTCCTTTTATAGCCATAATGCCCTATAATTAGCTTTTATTTAAATTATATAAATGATCCCCCTTTAGCTATAATGCCCCATAATTACCCTTTATATAAATTATTCCCCCCTTTATAGCTATAATTCCCAATAATTACCCTTTATATAAAAGACCACCCTTTATAGCTATAATGCCCCATAGTTACCCTTTATATAAATTATTCCCCCCTTTATAGCTATAATGCTCCATAATTACCCTTAATATAAAAGACCCCCCTTTATAGCTATAATGCCCCATAATTACCCTTTATATAAAAGACCCCCTTTATAGCTATAATGCCCCATAGTTACCCTTTATATAAATTATTCCCCCCTTTATAGCTATAATGCCCCATAAATACTCCCCCCCCCCCCTAAAAAGAAAAAGCAAAAGTTGTACTCATCTGCCGGTGATCCTTTGAAGGACAGGTACGGAGCAGCTGCCTCCTCTTCTTCTTAAGCCGCGCTCTATGCGCTGTAATCACACATAGGACGTCTGTGTCTCAGCACAGGAGGGCGCGATGCTGTTACGTCATCGCGCCCGCCTGTCCTGAGAAGCAGACATCTTGGCTCTTCTCTTGGCATCTTCAGGCTTGCGGTTTACAAGATAACACTTCAGTAGGATGCATTTTAACTAGATCGGTGTCCTAGAGATGCCGATCTAGTCTAAAGTACAGAGTTGCACGGGGGCCTCTGGAAGCTGAAGAGGAGAGGCCAAGAGCAGGAGCGGAGAGAGGTGAGTGAATAGAGTCCGTTACCGGACCTCCACTGCCGAATATAAAAAGCAGTGGAAGTCCGGTAGGGACCCCTAAAGGCACGGGGCCCCCCAGGGGGATTCACCGGTACCCTGGTGGGCCAGTCCAACCTAGTATACAAAGTATTTCAACCCTATAAGTGTTTAACAGGAATTAAAGAAGACCTTTCACGTCCTCATGTATATGCAGTTTAACATACCGCTAGAAAGCTGACAGCGCGTTGAATTCAGCCGGCTTTCCCGTTCTTTCCCCCGGGGCTGGAGCTATCGACAGTCGTAGTTTCACCGTTCACCGTCAGAAGGGCGTTCCTGACAGTCTAGCTGGGCTGTGAGGAACGCCCTCCCCGACGCTGAGCTGTCAGGAATGCCCTTCTGACGGTGAACGGTGAAACTACGACCGCCGGTATCTCCAGTCCCAGGGCACATAACGGGAAAGCCTACAGTGCGCTGAATTCAGCACGCTGTCAGCTTTCTAGCGGTATGTAAAACCGCATATACATGAGGACGTGAAAGGTCCTCTTTAAGACAAAATGGAGATAAAATTTACACATTTCATTTTCTTTCACTAATATGTTCATTTAGCCCTAAAGTACCAGTACAATGGAAACCCCAAAACATGACCCCATTTTTTAAACTACACCCCTCAAGGAATTTATCAAGGGCTATACTGAGCATTTTGATCCAAGAGCTGTTTCATAGATTTATTAACACTGGGCAGTGAAAATTAAACATTATATTTTTTGCAATAAAATGTTGCTTTAGACACAAATTTATCATTTTTACAGGTGGTTAAATGAGAAAATGTATCTAAAAAATTTGTTACGCGATTTCTCTTGACTACAGAAATACCCCACATGTGGAGGAAAGCTGCTGTATTGGTACACGGCAGGGCACAGAAGGTAGGGAATGCCATTAGGCTTTTGGAGGGCAGAATCATTTTCAGGTGCCATGACACATTTGCCCCTAAGATGCTAATGCAGTGGAGAGTACCAAGAACTGACTTAATTTTGGAAACTGCACCCCTCAAAGAGTATAGTGATCATTTTGACCCCAAAGATGCTTTCCAAGAAATACACAGCAGATGGTGCGAAATGAAAATTTACATTTTCTGAGATAGGCCAATTCAGTGGCCAATAGGTCCTGCCCATATCACGGCACTGTGAAATGTCAGCTCGACAGTTATTATGCTCTGTCTCCTGATTTTGGAAACACCCTATATGTGGCCCTACTCTTTTGCCTACAAATATGGCAAGGCTCAAAAATTAAGAAGCACCATACTTATTTGAGGTCTAATTTGGTTATTTACACTACATTGGCGAGCAATTACAGAGTGTCTAAGGCAAAATAAAAAATGCACCCCCTATTTTAGAAACTACTCCCTTCAAGGAATGTATGAAGGGGCATAGCGAGCATTGTTAACCCTTGAGTATTGCATTATTTTAATTTCTAGAAATAAATGCGCAGTGAAAAGTTAAAATTGCAATTTTTCCAGAGATATGCCATTTCAGTGCCTGACATGTTGTGCCCAGATTGTGACAGCAGAGACACACACTTCAAAAACTGTTAAGTGGGTTATCCTTGGTACAACAGCCTTTGGAGCGTTTGACACAAGCCAGGCACAACATATTGTGCAATGAAATGACATATTCCTGGATAAATTGTCATCTGTGCAGCTGATGGTGCATTCATTTCTGCAGAATAAATGAATGCTACACTTGGGGGGGTAAAAGTGCTCAACTTCTTTTCTGCACTCTGTTGCGTGCCCAAACAGCAGTTTGTACCCACATATACACATGTGGACAAAATTGTTGGTACCCCTCGTTTCATGAAAGAAAAACCCACAATGGTCACAGAAATATCTTGAATCTGACAAAAGTAATAATATATAAAAATTCTATGAAAATGAACAAATGAAAGTCAGACATTGCTTTTCAACCATGCTTCAACAGAATTTTTAAAAAAAGAAAACTCATGAAACAGGCCTGGACAGAAATGATGGTACCCTTAATTTAATATTTTGTTGCACAACCTTTTGAGGCAATCACTGCAATCAAACGATTCCTGTAACTGTCAATGAGACTTCTGCACCTCTCAACAGGTATTTTGGCCCACTCCTCATGAGCAAATTGCTCCAGTTGTCTCGGGTTTGAAGGGTACCTTTTCCAGACGGCATGTTTCAGCTCCTTCCAAAGATGCTAAATTGGATTTAGGTCAGGACTCATAGAAGGCCACTTCAGAATAGTCCAATGTTTTCCTCTTAGCCATTCTTGGGTGTTTTTAGCTGTGTGTTTTGGGTCATTATCCTGTTGCAAGACCCATGACCTGTGACTGAGACCAAGCTTTCTGACACCGCGCAGCACACTTCTCTCTAGAGTCCCTTGATAGTCTTGAGATTTCATTGTACCCTGCACAGATTCAAGACACCCTGTGCCAGATGCACTGTTTCACAGTAGAGACAGTGTTCTTTTCAAGATATGCTTAATTTTTCCATCTGTGAACATAGGGCTGATGTGCCTTGCCAAAAATTTAGATTTTTGTCTCATCTGTCCATAGGACATTCTCACAGAAGCAATGTGGCTTGTCAACATGTAGTTTGGCAAATTCTAGTCTGTCAGATTCAAGTTATTTCAGTGACCATTGTGGGTTTTTCTTTCATTAAAGGATGGGTACCAACAATTTTGTCCACATGTATATTGGTTAAGTGGGGTGTCCCGGATACAACAATGTCAAATATGTGGGCATAAACTGCTGTTGAGGCACACAGCAGGGCACAGAAGGGAAGAAGCACTCTTTGGCTTTCAGAGCCCAGATTTAGATGGTTTGGTTTTTGGACGCCATGTCGCAGAGTTTGCAGAGTCCCTGAGGTGGCAGTAAATTGGAATCCGCCAGAAAGTGACCCAATTTTGAAAACTGCACCCCATCAAAGAATTTATCAAGTGGTGTAGTGAGCATTAGTATCCCAGAAGTGAATATGTAAGCTGTGCGAAGTACATTGAGTACACCAAATCTCATGCTATTTTCCCACTAGCTCCTATGACATGCACGGAGGGGCATTCTGGTGGATCAGTTCTGGTGTATTCTTCCTCATAAGCTGTAAATCTAAGGTGTCCCCTGATATACGCTCACACAGCTTACACACTCCCTTCCTGCCGCACCCAGTTGTCAGGAATGTGACATCTGTTGTTGCCGCTTTAAGGTTGCCATGTCAACATAAGGAAGATTTCTGTTAGGATTGGTTGTTGCTGCTTTAAGGTTGCCATGACAACATAGGGAAGCTTCCTGACCAGGCCTATTTAAACCACTCCCTCATCACTCAGCTTTGCTGACTATCAGTTTCCTAACTCCTGCTAAGCGCGTGACTTTGATTTGAGTGCTCCTATACCTGACTGTTGGCTGTGTACCTGGATTCCTCTTTTGTCTTGCAATTTTGTTCTGGCATTTCTGATCGGTTCCGCCTATTGGCTTGTTTCCCGGATTTGTCTTTGTCTCGTGATTTGGATCTGTGTTGCCCTTCTCAGCTGCTGACCCATGATTGTCGACCATTCTGTTTTCTCTGTTCCTGTGAGTAGTGTGTGTGGATTTGGTGTAGGCTTCTGCTGCAGTGCATTTATTTGTAATACACTTTCTGTTCTGGTGACAATTCCGGTCTTCAGATTCAGCGAAAATCCATCTCTTCTTGCGAGGAGCTCTGGTGAAGGCGTCTGAGGCTGGTCTTGACTCGCAGTAGTGTTTTGCCTTTAAGTAGCAATTTCTACTGCTCGCAGTTGTCAGCCCATTTCTGCTGCTGCTCTCCTGTAGACCAGTACATTCCTTACCTTGCATCTGAATTTTAAGACCAGTTTTGTCCTAATGATTTGTCGATTTTTGGGGTTTTTGTCTTCATGTTGTACAAGCTATATATATATATTTTTTTTTTTCTGGCAATGTGGCCATATGTGGGCTTGTTATTTGCGGTATAAGATGTACTTTTCAATGCCACCATTTTGGGGTGCCTATAACTTATTGACTAAATTTTATTAACTCTTTCTAGGTGGGATGTAAATGAAAACAAATTCTGGCATTGCTTTTTAACATTTAAATTTTTTGTCATGCAGCGTACAGCATAAGTAACATGTTACCTTTATTCTGCGGGTCCATACCATTACGTAGATACCAAATTTGTTATTTTTTTATGTGTTGCTAATTGTGCAGAATAAAATTCCATTTAGGGAAAAAAATCAATTATTTTTGCATCGCCATTTTCTGAAAGGCATAACATTTTTATTTTTCTGTTGACTTTTTATTGAACATTTTGTGAGGCAGGGTGGCAAATAATCATTATTTCCTGCGGTTTTCTACGTTTTTTTTTTTTTTTATGTCGTTCAGTGTGTGGGTTAAATAATGTTTTAGTTTTATTGATCGGGTTTTTATGGACCAAATATCTATTTTTTAAAATTTTTCTTTATTTTACATAAAACATTTTATATGGGAAAATGTGATTTTTTGGGGGGGCTTTATTCATTTGTTAATTCTTTTTAACATGTTTAAACATTATTTATTTATTTTTTTTTATTCTCCCAATAGGGAATTGAAGCACATGTATTGCAGTGTATAGGAGGCTGTCAGCCTATGCAGACGCATAGGCTGACAGCCTCCATTCAGGGCAGGATCAACCAGATACGTGGAGGGACAGATGTGGGGTAGACCCGGGGTCACTGATCAGACTCCGGGCTGCCGAATAGGAACACCGGCACCCCCCAAAAATGTTGCGGGGGGCCAATCGGGACCCAAATATATAATAAAACATCAGAGATGCCGTGGTCATGTTTAACCGTGGCATCTCAGGGGTTAACACCCGTGTTCAGAGTTTATCTCCGACTGGGCGTTTTAGAGGACCGTGTCAGCCATTACATACGGCTGATACCCGCCGCACTATTGTAGCGGAAGTGGCGCGCACACAGAAACTGTGTGCGCACCATGCTTCCGCCATAATAGTGCGGCGGTTTGCGGAAAGTCCTTCCTGGCAGCACCGTACTATTACGGCGGATGTCGGGAAGGGGGTTAAAGAGAACCTTTTATTACCTCCACCAGATCCAAAGCTTTGCTTCCTTTAATAGGCACTGCTCCACTAATTCTGGCAGTTACAATTTTTTTCTCCAGTCCCTGTCTTTCTTCGTCAGCCGAAGTAGCCCATCTGACAATAGAGAGCATAAATGTGCTGAAACTAACAGAAATGATTGTTCAGGAATGGTGGGGGCTAGAGAAAAATTCCAACTATGCCAGATTCAATGGAGGGTGCCTATTGCTGGATGCAGTGAATTGGTGGAGAAAGGTTCGCTTAATAAATATCATTTGCTTCATCAGATCGCTAGACTTATTTTTTTTTGCATTAAAGATTTTTATTGGTTTTTCTATAAAAGAGTGCAATAAAAGTCAACAAGTCATAGGAAAGACAGGCAACAAGTAGTAGGGGGAGGGTCTAAGGTGAACTAGACCCAGTTACAGAAGCATGTCTCCACAGGGAGGCCGCCCAAAGTCACAACTTATAATAAGCATTTATATAGGGAGACACCTGAAGGCTCCAGACTCCCCTCTCACCTGTGCCCAACTAGAGGCCATTAAGAGGAACTATATGCAATCAACAAATAACATAGAAAGGAGAGGAAGAAAAGAGAAAAGAATAGCAGCTGGGAGGTTTTGAGGGGAAAAAGAAAATAGAAGAATGGGGGGTATGGTGTCCCAAGGTCCGGTGCGGGCCCCATTCCAAACGTGATCCAGTAATGACATGTTTTCTCAAAGTGAGCTGCTCACTCAGGGCAGACCTGGAGAAGATTCTACATATGGTGAATCTTGTTCAGACTCTCCAACCATTGTGGAATCGTCGGAGGCTCGGAGGAACTCCATTTGCAGGAATACAGGCTTTCGCTGCATTTAGGAGATGTCTAAAGAGAGAGCGTTTGTATCTGCCAAGGGAAATGTCGTGCTGATGAACTAAACATGGATTGGTCTCTTGGTATGAATTGCTAATTGAGGTCTTAACAGTAATATTTTCCGTCTCTGTACTTTGATAAGGGAAAGTCCAAGGTCACATTCCCATTTCAGTAGAAAAGGAGGCACAGAGTCCTCTGGGGGTGAGTTCAAGGTTTGGTATAAGTGTGAAAGGGAGCACTTTTGCAGCATCCCAGAGTTCTCCTGCTTTAATTGTTTGTATCTTGTGCCTTTGGGTTGTGTTTGTATGTTCTGTGTTCCATGTTCTATGTATCCATACATATTGTTCTGCATCTTTCCCCTTGTTGTTCCCTGTAGTTCCCGGGGCGGGATCTTTGGAGACTTTTCTGGGAAATTCTTGGAGCTCAGTAGTAGTCTAGTGTGCAGTTGCAGTAGTAGCAGTTTGCAGAGGAGTCAATGCAAGCCAGCACTGTCAACTTAGCTTCAACGGCTTTCCATACAGCCTCTAGGAGGAAGATTCTAGTGTTATGTTGTGACCAAGTACCAGACCAGTGGTCACTAGGGAGGGCCTAACGTGGGAAGTAGTCAGCAACACAGAGGGTTGGCGGGTCCCCAGCCCCCAATCAAACAAATAAATTAGCTTCCGGAGGGACGACGTGCAAACGTCGTCAGAGGATAAAGTAGTCACTGTATTTCCATGTAAACACAACTGAACAGTCAGTGGTAGGCCATTGTGGAATGAGTCAGTCGGAGTAACTGATGCCAGGCAGCGGAGTGTTTCGGTCAGATTTCTGGCATTGCTGGACATCGTGGACCAACTTGGCAAGGACGGGGCAGCAGAAGGCCCAGAGGGCATTGTCTGCGTTGGGTGGTAGCTCTTTGAAGGTGAGTTGCCTGGATCCAACCAGAATTTCACAGGGGGGAATCCCCAAGAATTCAAATAGGACTGGAAGATCTGCAGACGAGTGAACTGGAAAGATGTGGCCTTGTTTCCTGACTAGAAGATGGAATGCATGGCCCCAGACATATGTCGCCTCAGTCTCTTTTATACAGGAGGTGGCACATTAGAGCCTGCATTTGCAGGGTCTGAGATGAGAGGTGAGGTAGGAGTTGTAAAGTAATCCCGTTGTGGGCCACCACTCCCAATGTCCGGGCCTTCCCCACGAGGGTCTCTTTGAGGACATAATAATGAATTTGGCATACAATATCTCTAGGTTTAGTGGGGTCAGGGTAGCGGGGACCCAATGCACAGTGCACTCTATCCAATTCAATCGGAGTGTCAGGTGGGTCGCCAAATATCTTACTGAAAATGGTAGTAACAGTGGAACGGTTGTTACCACTCTCCGACAGTCCCACGGATCTGCACGTTATTATGGCAGTTACTGTTTTCTAGGTCATCATGCGCCATAGCAAGGGATTGCAGTAAGGCTTGCTGGGAGGAAAGCTGGGTTTCTATGGCCATCAGTCTATCTGAATGAGTATTTCTCTAAAGTTGTGACACGAGAGGTCATCTGCTCCATGAAGCAGTGCACTTCCTCGAGATATTGGTGTTGCAGTTTTTCCACTCTAGTAATCATGGAGTCGAAAAAGCCCCTGGTGGGCATGTTTTTCAGGGCATCCAGGAGGTCTGCTCTGGTTAATGGGGGATCAGTGGGGTCTCCATGTGCGGTCTGGACGTGTTCCCACTCACCCATACCAGAGCGTTCCTCACGCAGAGGACTATAGACTGGGGTGGCCAAAGCGTCCAGGGGGGAACCAATACCTGTTTGAGATGATGGTGGATCAGGAGTTGCCACCATAGGATGGAGGAGAAATGCCATCATGGCTGCTGCCATCGCTGCTGCTGGACCGCCTGCGGCAATCTTGTGTGCATCATGAAGTATGCTGCGTGCGCAATACCGGGATAGTGGAGAGTCTGTCGGTCCCGTAGTTGGCGAGGACCGGCCACTTTTGCTGCATGTCAAGAGTGCAACAGGGATTCTGCAGCGCCACCAAGTAGGCTGTAAGACACAAACACAGATGAGGTATTGGGAGTGCCACTGCGATGCGTCTACTTCAACTTCATATCCAGGCCACACCCCCAGATTCCTGGACTTAATTCCAAAAATGCATTTGGCAATGTGCTTACTGTCTTTTGTGAATAGCCAAATCATATCAAACACTTCTGCAGATCCAAGATTGTGATGCAGGGACTTTGCTTTGCACATCTGACAGTCTATGAGTGGTTCTACCAGACACTGTCCAGACCTTTTTTTTTTTTTTATTGACTTGCATTTCTGAATTAAATTTTGGGAACTATATACTGCAAACAGGGAGCATTTAGATATAGTTAGTCAGCTGCTTAAGGTCATAAGATACCTAAGAGAATTCAGTCAAACCCACTAATTTTGGACGGAACCAGCTGTCTATCTTATGTGTATTCTGGACCTTCCAACAATCCACAATAGATCCTGGGAAAAAGAAGGAACAGGCATGTTGAATTTCAATACTTGATCCTTTTTTCTTCAGGGAAGGTAAGAAGTTGTCTGACATCACTTTTCCTTCCATTACAAAAGTAAACAATAATTGCGAAAGAAAGCATCCTTCATGTTGTTTACATTTAAAGGGGCTCCATCTGTGTCTGTTGCTCTCATCCTATGACGGATGACAGCAACCAACCCCAAAAATGGTAGTGTGAACATAGCCTTAGTGAAACACTGATTAATTCCAGGATATTTCTTATTACTGACTGTGTAGTTTTGTTACTAATGGGGCCATTAATGGTAAATAGCCTCAGCCTGGAATTAATCAGTATGTCACTTACTTATTAGTGATGGCTCCTGTGACCCCAGAACTGACTGTAGGCAGGTATAACTACATCTAGGTACATAGTGTGTCACCCCCTCAGTAATGAGAAATAGCCTGGGAATTAATCAGTGTGTCCCTTACTTATTAGTGATGGTACCTGTGACCACAGAACTGACTGTAGGTATGACTACATCCAGGTACATATGTGTCACCCCCCCCCCATAATGAGAAATATCCTGGAATTAATCTGTATCTCAGTAGTGTGTAGTTAAAGCACCTATGATCCCAGAATTGACAGCAGTTATGAATAAAGTCTCATATAAACAATAAGGCTAGGGCTACACAACGATTTTGGCTGTTACTCCTGTTGCAAAGATTGCCAAGTCGCCCCCTGGTAAAATTGCTCAATTGTTTGTGACTAAGTCGTGGTCGCAGCACACAGTGCAACTCCATTCACTAACATTAGTCACAGCCAAAATCGCTGTGTAGCCCTAGCTACAAGGACCTACTATTAGGTTTTGTTGCTGCATTTTTTGAAGCCTTAGGCTATATGCACATGACATTGTAAATTTCTCAGCTCTAAAAAACAGGTGAATAGATAGGTTTTTAAAGACCATTGTGTATCCAATATGTGTTTCTTTGTCCGCTTTTGATGGCCAAGTGTCATGCATTTTGCATTCATTTTTGACTGTTTAAAAAAAAAAAAAGGTGAAATTGGTATTTTTACCCAACCCACTGACACGTTAATGGACATCACTTGGACAACAATCTATTTTTACATTTGTTAAAAATGAACCCATTGATTTGTGTTGGGTCCATGTGTTAGTCAAAACAGACAAATATAGAACTTACAAAGAACATAAAAAACAGACTTATGAATACGCCCATTTACTGTCATTATTTTTGATAATGTGGCTTTAGCTGCATTCAGTGCTGGGTCACTTCTAAGTAAGTGAAACAGCAATTTATTTTACCTATAACCGCAAAACTGCACGGCCAGTAATTAATTATAACTGAAACTCTCTTAACACTAAGGCCCCACGTAGCGAGCTGCAGCAAAAAAGTGCCTTGGTGAAAACCGGAAACATTTTCCTCTGCAGACTTTATGCCCCTATTATACCTATACATGTAATGCCAGGAGGTTTTTCTGCAATGTTAGAACATGGAAATTTGCTGTTATCATCCCAATCCAGCAGAGGGAGCCAGTTCCCAGCTAGAAATAATAGCGTTACCTGGGGAAGAGAAAGTTGGGGACACAGGAAGTGGGAGTCAAACAGGTGTTGTGTGAAGAGTGTGCTGTTGGAGATTAGAAGCAGTGTCTGTTAACAGAGCTCAAGGGTGGTGTGACATAGTGACCCAAGCCAAGCAGAGCAGCCCAGCCAATCAGAGCACAGGACTGCACTGAAGGAGGAGAGCAACACAGACCAGTGCTAGTATACAGTGTCAATATTAGGACATCCTCAGATATTGGAGTCAAACATGAGATTAATGGTAGTTTACAACTCTGACACCTGACTTCTGATTTGTCTGATTACTGACACCTGACTTCTGATTTGTCTGATTACTGACACCTGACTTCTGATACCTGATTTGTCTGACACCTGACTTCATACAGATGACTTCTGACACTCATCTCTGACTGAAGTCAGCTATCAAGCACATACAATGTGTCCTCTAGTGATTGTATATGCTGGCAAGGATTGCTGACCTCACTGCTCACACTCAGGAGTAGAAGAGAAGAGTTGCTGGCTGAGAAGCTCCATGAGTTCTGATACCTGAGGTCTGACTCAGAGATGAGAGTCAGAAATCACATACAAGTACGTAAGCACATACAATGGTGGAGATTTATCAAGTAAAATGCTCCATAATTCTGGTATTATTTTCACCAAATAAATTCTGTAACGTCGTGCGGCACATTTGTCAAGTGTTTTAAATACTTTTATGACTTGTACAAAAAGGGGCGTGACTTACCACACTGTGCTCCAAAAATACAGCCAGAAAGCCCCAAGAACTTTTAGTTCAACCAATCACTGGTGTAATGTTAGGTTCAGTTCACACTACTGTTAGATGTCTGTTCTGATAGTCACAAGGCATTATGAGAAAAGGAGCTGGGAAGCTCATGTGCCCTCTGTTGGGTGTAACAGATCCTCAATTTGCTTTTGACTCACTGAGTTTTGAGACAGCAAATGGGATTCTAGCCAAGCCAATTTCACTTAACTGCATACAGCGCCCTTTCGGGATTTTTGTCCTTCATCAGCGCAGAGCAAAGTGAACTGGCTGGCTTTGTGGGAGGCAATGAGTGGCTTAGGGACGGGAACATCTCTCCTTGAGGAGAGCACCAGTGAAGGTGTGTAGAGTTTTGAATTGCCTTTACATTACATTGTATGTATCCCAGGAGGACCAGATAGAACTTAAGGCTTCCAGAGTGTTGTGTAAACTAGCGGTCAGGTATTCGAGGCTCCGCACATCCTTCATTCTAGCCAGAAGCTCAAGACCAGAAGGAAGATTAACACTCTTCCAGTTTCTAGCAATGAGGGTCTTTACAGCAGTACAGAGATACAAGAGTCTGGATGCCTTGCTACCCATGTGTCTAGGAGGGAGGTTCAGGAGATAGACAAGGGGAACCCCATGCAGGAAAAGAGCATCTGTCAAAGTCCTGACCTCCCTCCAGAAGCCCAGAATAAGGGGACATGTCCAGAAAATATGATACAGAGTGCCCACCTCGGCGCCAGCAGCCCGAGGGAACCGCTGAATTCAAAGCATGAAGTAGAGCCGACCCACAGCAGCGCATTGGGATGCATGGGCGCCAGCCAAAGCTTCTTAATATCAACCCATTTGGTATACATTTGTATAGCCGACCAGAATGGGATACAGCGCAAATGAGCTGCCCAATAATAATGCAAGAGATGTGGGACGGCCAGACACCCACACTCCCTCCCCCGCCAACATGACAAAATGGGGAATATGATGTCATTTGGCCTGCCATATAAACTGGATGATAGACTTCTGTAGGTTACGTAAGTCTACCTGAGGGACTGCAACTGGGAGCGCCTCAAAATAATATAATAGCTTTGGAAGGAGGGTCATCTTGACCGTGGCAATTTTTTTACATATACTTGATGTCCCACTAGGGGACCTGAACCAGAAATGCCCTGAGGACTTCACCAGAGCCCACTGCCACGGTTGGACTTTACCAGCAGGGACCCAGGTTACCATACTGTCAGAAAATAGGTGCACTTGCAAAACAAAGATCAGACCAGGAGATCTATAGCAGGAAGAAATATACATGCCAGGTCAGAACCAGGAAAGCACAGAAGTATCCAAATCGGTATCATAAAAATAAGTGTCCAAGCCAGGATCAACTCCAGGAGTTCACAGATAAAGTTAAGTTAGTAAGAAAACAGATAACCAGGAAAGCAAGACAAAAATCAGTAACCAGTGAATCAGCAGATAAAATGGTAAGTTCTGAGAACACAAACTTAACTAGAATCAATAGCAGGTAATTCAAGGTAATCATTTAGAATTGCTTTGAGTAGCCTCAATGCAGAGTTTACAGTTGAAACCAGAAGTTTACATACACTATATAAAAAGACACATATGCATATTTTTTTCACTATCTGACATGAAATCAGAATAAACCTTTCCCATTTTAGGCCAGTTAGGATTACGAAAATTATTTATATTTGCCAAATGCCAGAATGAGAGAGAATTTTTTTAAGGCATTTTTATTACTTTCTGCAAAGTCAAAAGTTTACATACATTTCATTAATATTTAGTACCATTGCCCTTAAACTGTATGACTTGGGTCAAACATTTTGGATATCTTTCCACAAGCTTCTCACAATAGTTGGTAGGAATTTGGGCTCATTCCTCCTGACAGAACTGGTGTAACTGAGCCATGTTTGTAGGCCTCCTTGCTCGCACCTGCCTTTTCAGCTTTGCCCATAAATTTTCAATAGGTGAAATCAGGGCATTGTGATGGCCACTCCAAAACATTGACTTTGTTATCCTTAAGCCACTTAGTAACCAGTTTGGCATTATGCTTCAGGTCATTGTCCATTTGGAAGACCCATTTGCACCCAAGCTTTAACTTCCTGGCTGATGTCTTGAGATGTTGCTTCAGTATTGCCACATGTTCTTTCCTCATGATGCCATCTATTTTGTGAAGTGCACCAGTCCCTCCTGCAGCAAAACAACCCCACAACATGATGCTGCCACCCCTGTGTTTTACAGTTGGCATGGTGTTCTCAGGCTTGCAAGCTTCTCCCTTTTTCCTCCAAACGTAACGATGGTCATTATGGACAAACAGTTCAATTTTAGTTTCGTCAGGCCACAGGACATGTCTACAAAATTTCAGGTCTTTGTCACTGTGTGCAATTGCAAACATTAATCTGTCTTTTTTATGTTTCTTTTGGAGTAATGGCTTCTTCCTGGCAGAGTGGCCTTTCAGCAAAACAACTACCTCCACATATCCTAAAATGAACTGCACATAAAGCTCATTGGAAGTGCAACCAGACAGAAAAGACCAAAAGCCAAGAGCAAAATATGTATATGTATAAAATTACAAATCTTTATTAGGTATAACAAAATATATCTAGTTATCAAAATTGAGCAATACACATCAGTGCAAATATATAGATAGGAAAAAGGCATAAAATATAACCTGTCTCCACACTACAGATAGAAAACAAACGGTGATGAGGGGATTATCTACCACATTTACATGGAATAACATTAAACTTTAATCCAGTGAGTCATACCAGTTATAACAGACAAAATGAAAATATATAACACAAAGCAGATGATAAGTATTAAAGTAAACTGGCAGATAATACAGATATAAATATGTCTGCAGAGGTAACAGCTCTATTGGTAATAAAGATCAATTACAAAGTGATATCAGCTTACCCACAGACATGTTAAATGTGGGAGAACCCCCTCTCACAGCACTATGGAATCCCAACGCGCGTTTCGTCTATAGAAGACTTCGTCAGAGTGGCCTTTCAACCCATGTTGATACAGTACTCGTTTCACTGTGGATAATGATGCATTCTTACCAGCTTCAGCCAGCATCTTCACAAGGTCTTTTGCTTTTGTTCTTGTGTTGATATGCACATTTCGTACCAAAGCACGTTCATCTCTGGGACACAGAACCCATCTCCTTCCTGTGCAGTATGATGGCTGGATATTCCCATCTTGTTTGAATTGCGTATAATTGTTTGTACAGATGAACGAGGCACCTTCAGGTATCTGGAAATTGCACCCAAGGATGAACCAGACTTGTGCAAGTCCACAATTCTCTTCTTGATATCTTGGTTGGTTTCTTTAGACTTTCCCATGATGTTACACAAAGAAGCAGTGTGTTTCAGGTGTGCCATAAAATACATCCACAGATGTGTCTCTAATTAATTAACTCAGATGTTGCCAATAAACCTATCAGAAGCTTCCAAAGACATGACATCATCATATGGGCTGTGCCAAAATTGAATTTGCAGAAAGTAATAAAAATGCCTTAAAAATTATCTCTCTCTCATTATTCTGGCATTTGGCAAATATAAATAATTTTGGTAATCCTAATTGACCTAAAACGGGAAGGGTTTATTCTGATTTCATGTCAGTGAGAAAAACATGCATATGTGTCTTTTTATATATGGAATGTAAACTTCTGGTTTCAACTGTAAATACCCCACCTAAGGTCAGGATAGGACAATGAGGCATCACTCTGGTTGGCTCAATGTTGAGACCCAGCCCGAGTTGTAATTTGTAGGCATATCAACCTTAAAACAATGCCTGTGAGCAGTGCTGCACTGAAAAGCATAGTTGGCACAAGTTTGATTACACTCTTTGAAATCCCTATCATGGATGCCGTGGACCAGCAAAATGCAAAAACCTACACTCTTATAGAGGTGGTCATACTTTCTGATGGCAAGGACATTTGATTAACAGCACCTAGCTGCTACTTACCCTTTTAGGCTAAGGCCCCATGTAGCGAGCCGCAGCGAAAAAGCGCTGCGGGAAAATCACGGGCATCACGGTTTTTCCTGCAGCGCTTTTCACAGAAAGTCTGCAGAATTTTCCTCTGTGGACTTTTTGCTTTAATTATACCTATATGGAGAGCACCAGCGTTTCTGTAGGTATAATTGACATGCTGCGATTTTCGTTGGCTTTGGAAATCGCAGCATTTCTGCTGCAGGTATTTTTCTGCAATGTGTGGATGGGATTCACTATAAACACCGCATTTACACCATTTGGGGCCCTGGCCTAGAAGTGGAAGTACCAGCGACCCCAGCTCTGAATGTGGCTATAGCAGCATTTGATACACCATGTGGCAGCAGCCTAAACCGTAGGTAGATTAACCCTTTAAGGACACAGGGTAGTTTGTACGTTAATGCTCGGTGACTTTTTTCATATTTTACTTCCCCGTCTTCCAAAATATTTTTTTTAGTTTTTCTGTTGACATGGCTTAGTGACGGCTTATTCTTTGCGTGAAAAGTTGTATTTTCATTTTCCACCATTATGGGGTACATATGATGTTTTGATAAGCTTTTATTAAAGTTTTTTGGGGGTCCATGTGAAAAAACCCACAATTTGTATTATAATATTTTATTTTTACAGTGTTCCCTCTACATTAAAATTGACATGGCAGCTTTGTCCGTTGGGTCATTACGATTACATATTTATATTGGTTTTGTTATATTTTACTGTTTTTACAAATAAAACGTCACTTTTTAAAAATAAACGATTTTCCTGGTTATACCGTATTCTGACGCCTATAACTTTTTACTATTTTGTTGACAGAGATATGTAAGGGCTCTTTATTTGCGGTGCAAGTTGTACTTTTTATTGGTACCAATGTTTGGTATGTATGACTTTTTGATCACTTTTTATTGTTATTTTTGGGGATAGCAAAGTGACCAAAATACGTTATTTTGTGTATCGTGGTATATTTTTTTTACAGCATTCACTGCACAGGATAAATAACACTATTTTTGGATAGTGGGGACTTATATACACATGGAGATTTTTTTTATTTTTTCACTTTTTATTATTTGTTTATTTTCTATTCTTTATTTTTAACTTTTTAAACTTTTAAATCTCTAATCACACATAGGTTCCTTATGGGGAAAGTGCATAAGAAGTCAGGAGGCCATTGCCTGGCCTCCTGGCTGCTATGGCAATTAATAATAATAATAATAATAATAATACATTTTATTTATATAGCACCAACATATTCCGCAGCACTGTACAACTTGTAGGGTTCAAGTACTGACAAAAAAGATACATTACAAAGAAATAGTCAATTCACACACTGGGACTGAGGGCCCTGCTCGCAAGAGCTTACAATCTATGAGGTAGAGGGGGTGACACAAGAGGTAGCAGGGGCGGCAACAGACGTAGCATTGCTTATACAATGGTCAGACAATTTTGTAATAGAGGTTACTGTCATTACACATATATAAGCTGTATGAGCCATCACCAGTCGTGTCCTTGAACATGCAGATGGTGCCTGGCAATTCCTTCAGAACCCTTGATTTTATTGCGAGGGATCCCAGGGGTGGCGATCTTGTCCCCGGATCCCCTGGATGCTGTGATCGCTATTGATCACGGCATCCTGGGGGTTAATCCAACTCCAACAGCTTGTCCCAGGCTTCTAATGTGTTACACAGCTGAGTGCTGGAAGTAATGCTGAAGGCACAGCTCTTGTGTCCACGGCATTACAATGCCGTAATATTACGGCGCTGAGCATTAACTATACGCCCAGCTTGAGGTAATAGTACAGCACAGAGTGGGAAGGGGTTAAACAAACATACAGTGGGTACGGAAAGTATTCATACTCCTTTAAATTTTTCACTCTTTGTTTCATTGTAGCCATTTGCTAAAAGCAAAATAGTTCATTTTATTTCTCCTTAATGTACACTCAGCACCCCATCTTGACAGAAAAATAATAGAAATGTAGATATTTTTGCAAATTTATTAAAAAAGAAAAACTGAAATATCACATGGTCATAAGTATTCAGACCCTTTGCTGTGACACTCATATTTAACTCACATGCTGTCCATTTCCTTCTGATCCTCCTTGAGATGGTTCTACTCCTTCATTGGAGTCCAGCTGTGTTTAATTAAACTGATTGGACTTGATTAGGAAAGGCACACATCTGTCTATATAAGACCTCACAGCTCACAATGCATGTCAGAGCAAATGAGAATCATGAGGTCAAAGGAACTGCCCAAGGAGCTCAGAGACAGAATTGTGGCAAGGCACAGATCTGGTCAAGGTTACAAAATAATTTCTGCGGCATTCAAGGTTCCTAAGAGTACAGTGGCCTCCATAATCCTTAAATGGAAGAAGTTTGGGACGACCAGAACTCTTCCTAGACCTGGCTGTCCAGCCAAACTGAGCAATCATGGGGGAAGAGCCTTGGTGAGAGAGGTAAAGAAGAACCCAAAGATCACTGTGGCTGAGCTCCAGAGATGCAGTAGGGAAATGGGAGAAAGTTCCACAAAGTCACCTCGGTGCAAGACATATGAAAGCCCACATAGAGTTTGCCAAAAAACACATGAAGGACTCCCAGACTATGAGAAATAAGATTCTCTGGTCTGATGAGACAAAGATTGAACTTTTTGGCGTTAATTCTAAGTGGTATGTGTTGAGAAAACCAGGCACTGCTCATCACCTGCCCAATATAATCCCAACAGTGAAACATGGTGGTGGCAGCATCATGCTATGGGGTGTTTTTCAGCTGCAGGGATAGGACGACTGGTTGCAATTGAAGGAAAGATAAATGCGGCCAAGTACAGAGATATCCTGGAAGAAAACCTCTTCCAGAGTACTCTGGACCTCAGACTGGGCCGAAGGTTCACCTTCCAACAAGACAATGACCCTAAGCACACAGCTAAAATAACAAAGGAGTGGCTTCGGAACAACCTCAACCCAATTGAGCATCTCTGGAGAGACCTGAAAATGGCTGTCCACCAACGTTCACCATCCAACCTGATGGAACTGGAGAGAGTCTGCAAGGAAGAATGACAGATGATCCCCAAATCCAGATGTGAAAAACTTGTTGCATCATTCCCAAGAAGAATCCTGGCTGTACTAGCTCAAAAGGAAGGGGCTTCTACTCAATACTGAGCAAAGGGTCTGAATACTTATGACCATGTGATATTTCAGTTTTTCCTTTTTAATAAATTTGCAAAAATATCTACATTTCTGTTTTTTTTCTGTCAAGATGGGGTGCTGAGTGTACATTAATGAGAAATAAAATGAACTTTTTTGCTTTTAGCAAATGGCTGCAATGAAACAAAGAGTGAAAAATTTAAAGGGGTCTGAATACTTTCTGTACCCACTGTAAGTACCATCTGTCCTTTATAGTTTTTCACCTTTTATGATTCACACCTGGTTTTAGCTTCAAAAACTAAACTGAACAGTAAACTTGAATGTGTATCCTTACCTTTACTACTTGTCAATAAACCACTAATGTACAATAAATCTCACAAGAACCATTTTCTTCACAAGCATTTGGATGTACAAACATCAACAAACTTTGAAGGTTGCTAACTAGAGGACAGAAGGGTGGCATATGGGATTGTCTATCCTCTTAGCCTTCACACAAAGACTGCTCATTTTGCAGGTCAGCAGAAGTTCACAAAATAGCAGATGCGGCTTTTGTGTGTGTAGAAAAGACAGCGCGCAACAGACAGACAAATCTATACAATTAAAAAAAAAGACAAAGAAAATGAAATGTCAAATAAGTCAGTTACTTTAATCAACTGTAACTTTTATTAATTATAGGTATATCTTATTAGTTATAAAGGGAGTGGAGTTGAAAATTGCTCACTTTAACTGCAGCTTAGAATGAGATGTTTGAAGAATTTAAAAGAGTATTATTAGTATTTATGGTCACCTCTGGGACCCTCATCTATTTCAAGAACAGGGCCTCTCTTGTTCCTGAAAGTGAATGGAGAGGGATCTGCTTGGCTATTTCTACTGAAATATTTCTACTGAAATATGACTGTAATGAAATGTGCATATGTCATTCTGTACAAATTAAGTGTTTTAATAATAATAATAATAATAATAATAATAATAATAGTCCTTTAATAATCCCACAGTGGGGAAATTCAGTGTGTTACAGCAGCAAAGATAAGATAAGCAGATACAAATACAAATACAACATGTACAGGAATGTTCCAAGGTGAGAGGCATTACATTAATAGCAGACAGACAGATAGGACGTAGCAGAGGAGGAGGGGGGGGGATTTAACAGGCAGAGAGATATTTCAGTTCTCTGTATGTAATGATCTCCGCTTAGGTCGGTGTTGGTTGTACAGCCTAACCGCGGTGGGGAGGAAAGACTTCCGATAGCGCTCCTTCTCACACCTAGGGTGGAGCAGTCGGTCACTGACAGTACTACCCAGCGCTATCACAGTCTCATGCATGGGATGGGACTTCTTCTTCTGCATGGAGCTCACCACGGACAGTATCCTTCTGTCACCCACCACCTGCACTGGGTCCAGTGGGCTCCCCAGGACAGAGCTGGCCCTTCTAATCAGCTTGTCAAGTTTATTTCTGTCCCTGGTTGATATACTGCTCCCCCAGCAGGCCACTCCAAAGAAGATGACTGATGCCACTACTGAGTTGAAGAAAGTCCTAAGAAGTGCCCCCCGGATTCCAAAGGCTCTCAGCTTCCTAAGCAGGTAGAGCCTGCTGTGGCCCTTCCTGTACAGGGCCTCCATATGATCTGCCCAGTCCAGCTTATTATTAAGGAGCAGACCCAGGTACTTATAGGTGTTCACAATCTCGATGCCCGTCCCCAGGATGTCCACTGGTTTTGGAGGGCATCTGCCTTTACGGAAGTCCACCACCATCTCCTTGGTCTTCCCCGCGTTAATCTTCAGGTGGTTCTGGTGGCACCAGTCCACAAAAAACCAGTTCAGTTCTCTGTACTCCTTGTCATCATCGTCTGTGATGAGGCCTACTATTGCAGAGTCGTCAGAATACTTCTGTAGGTAGCAGCTGGATGAGTTGCACCTAAAATCAGCAGTGTACAGTGTGAAGAGGAAAGGGGCGAGAACCGTACCCTGAGGTGCCCCCGTATTACAGATCACGGTACCTGACACACAGTCTTGGGCTCTCACGTATTGAGGTCGATTTGTGAGGTAGTCTAGGATCCAGTTGGAGAGGTGGTGGTCCACTCCAGCAAGGCCCAGCTTGTCTCTCAATAACCTGGGCTGTATGGTGTTAAAAGCACTGGAGAAATCAAAGAACATTATTCTCACCGTGTTCCCTGGTTTTTCCAGGTGAGACAGAGCCCTGTGCAGAAGGTGGATGATGGCATCATCTACCCCAATGCCCGGTCGATAAGCAAACTGGAGAGGGTCCATAGCGGGGCTCACTAGAGGGCGAAGATGTGTGAGAACCAATCTCTCTAAGATCTTCATCAAGTGGGATGTCAGTGCTACAGGTCTGTAGTCGTTGAGGTCCATAGGGTGAGGTTTCTTTGGAACTGGTACCACACAAGAAGATTTCCATAATTCAGGGACTATTTCCTGCCTCAGGCTCATATTATACATATATGTAATTATACCACACAGCTGGTCCCCACAAGTCTTAATTAGCCTTGCACTGATGTCATCTGGCCCTGCGGCTTTCCTCGCCTTGATCTTTTTCATCTCCTTCCTCACCTGGGCCCGTGTGAAGGTCAGACTGTGGTCAGATAAAGACAGATTTCTGGATTTACTGGTCTGTTGGGAAGTAGCCACATGGGGTGAAGTCATTGTGGTGAGGGGAGCTGAAGGACATTCTGGGGTGGGAGGAGCTGGTGTGTGATCAAATCTGTTGAAGAATAGGTTTAGTTCATTAAGCCAGTTAACATCTGCCTCAATCTGGCAGACCGACTGTTTATGACCCGAAATTGACTTAAGCCCCTCCCAGACCCCCCTTATGTCTTTTCTTTCCATTTGCTTTTCCATTTTTTCCTTATAACTGGATTTTCCTTGCCTGATTAGATGCCTCAGCTCCTTTTGTACTTCCCTCAACCCCTCCTTATCTCTTGTCCTGAATGCCATCTTTTTCTCCTTAAGTAGTGTTTTTATATCAGAGTTAATACATGGTTTGTTGTTGGAGAAGCACCTCACCACTTTTGTGGGTACTGTGTTGTCCACACAAAAATTAATGTAGTCCGTTATGCAGTGTGTGAGTCCTTCTATATCTTCTCCATACGAATCCTGCAAAACTTCCCATGCGGTTGTGTCAAAACAATCCCTCAGAGCCTCATCACTCTCCTCGGACCATATCCTCACTGTGCGGGTGACAGCTGGTTCTCTACGTACAAGTGGCTTGTACACAGGTCGGAGATGTACTAGGTTGTGATCCGATCTTCCCAGGGGCGGTAGGGCTGATGAGTTATATGCCTCCCTCACGTTGGCAAAGAACAAGTCCAGTGTTTTGTTGTCTCTTGTGTGGCAGGTTACATACTGTGTGAAACTGGGAAGTGTGGATGATGGAGAGGCATGGTTGAAATCGCCAGACACAAGAAGGAGGGCCTGGGGGTGTTGTGACTGTAAATGGCTCAGCGTGGCTTGTAGGACCTCGCAGGCAGCGTCAGCTTTCGCAGAGGGGGGGACATATGCAGCTATCACGATGACATGTGATAGTTCCCTTGGTAGATAGAAAGGTCTCATGCTCACAGCTAATAGTTCAATGTCCTTACAGCAAGTTTGCTCCTTAATCACAATGTGCCTAGGATTGCACCATCTATTATTCACAAACATTGCCAGCCCCCCTCCTTTCCTCTTACCGCTCTCCCTTGTCCTGTCTGCCCGAAGGAGTTTAAAACCATCCAAGGAGACCAGAGAGTCAGGAGTAACTTCAGTGAGCCAAGTCTCTGTAAGTAGCATCATGCTGCACACCCGAAACTCCTGATGGTGCCTGGTGAGCGCTGTTAGTTCATCCATCTTGTTTGCAAGAGATCTCACATTGCCCATAATGATGGAGGGAACAGCTGGTCGGTAACGCCTCTTTTTAATCCTCTGAAGAGTTCCTGCTCTGCAGCCCCTCCCCCCGCTTTTTCTTTCTCCAGAGTTCTTGGGGGATGGGTGGGCAAATGGTATGCAGCCCTGTTGTTGTGACTCTAGGCTGCAGTAATTTCTCTCTTGTGTAGACAATAGAAATGCCTGCAGACACAAGAGTCCCCATTTCAGCAGGACAAAAAGACAGATAAAAACAAAAAAAAAAAAAAGTATCACAAAGGTCCAATTCCAAGTCTTTGTTTCTTCATTTCTTCATAGTGTAAAGTCCATTAAGTAGAGAGATAAAAAACAGACAGAGAAAGAAAAAATAAGAGAGAGAGAGTCTCAGAGCTGCCTAACAGGCAGCCACTTCAGAGGCGCCATCTTGGAAAAAAAAAAAAACTGTTGTGGTCAGTTTTGCAGAGGCATTCACTGCTTGTGCTTATTGTGATGCACAATCCAGGAAGCTCAGAGAGAACCAATATCAGGTGATAATTCAATTAGTGGTCATCTAATTAGCAAGCAAGGGTTACTGACCATCTCAGACATTGTGACACCGGACCTGGCTGATCAAAAGGTCTATATTTTGATCAAAGTAAAAATTATGACAGCACAGATGAGGATGAGTTACAGGAAGGAAGGAGAGCTAAAGGTTAATAAAAAGCCACGTGGCATAGGAACCTATTGTCAAATTCTTTGGATCCTAGCATGGATTCTGTCCCAGACTTAAAACTAGGTCTGTACTTCTATTCTCCTTTTATTTCACATTATATTTATTTGTCTTTTTTATGTTGTCTTTATATTGTTAAAGGGATTGTCCAGGATACCCTGTTTTTGACAAAGAGGCTGGGAAGGGGAAAAAAAAATAAACCCATACTCACCTGTCCTGGCGCTCCAGTGTCTCCCACCGTGGTCCAGTCCTGCTGCTCCCAAGGTCTTGTTTTGGCAGAATGCCTCACTGCCTGTGACCGCTGAGGCTAATCAGTGGATCAATATAGCTAATATCCAGGGCTGCCTCCAACTATAAAACTTGGTTGAAGAAGTCCGAGCTTGGTATTCACCCCTTAGGTAGAGGTCCCTATTGTGAGAGACAGTGCCCCCGCCCTTTTTCTTTGTTTAGAATTATCTATTGTTGCAAACATTTTTAGTGTTATAATTTACTCAATTTGTATTGAGTTTCACATTTTGTTTTCTTTATGTTTCATTGTTCTGTTTTTCATACCTACTTACCTGTAATTGACACTGATTGTTGATGTTCTTTTCTCTTTGTACCTATGGATACTTAGCTTACTGTTGCACTGATTCTACTGTATTTTTCTGTTTCATTTAGCAGTTATTCTTCTGCTAAATGCACTCCTGGCTTTGGCTCAAAAAAAAAAAAATGCATCAAAATCTGCAAGAAAAAATGCAGCTTTTTCACAACATGTGGCCTCAGCCTAAAAGAGATTTTCCATGTGGTAAGTTACCACATATCTCTGGATAGAGATATAACTTGCAGATCAGTGGGGTTTCTCAATGGAACAATGGTCACGCAATGGTCAGGCAACATGTACACTGCGATGTCTGAGCCATGGATTGGTCATCAGTATGAAATATGCAGTAGAGAAAACACCTTTAAGGCCAGGACCCCATGTTGTGAAAACGCAGAGTTTTACATAACCTGCGAAGTGGATGGGATTCTGGCTAATCCCATCCTCACATTGCAGAAAAAAATCTGCAGAGATAAAGCTGCATTTTCAAAAACGTTTTTGAAAATCGCAACATGTCAATTATATCTACGAAATTGCTGGCATTTTCCGTATAGGTATAATAGGGGCATAAAGTCGGAAAACTCAGTGGGCTTTCTTTGAAAACGTTGCGGAAAAAAGACATGATGCGTTTACACTGTGGTTTTTCCGCAGCGTTTTTTTTTTTTTTTTTTTTTGTGGCTCTCTATGTGGAGCCTTAGCCTAAAAGGGTAAGTACCACCTAGGTGCTGCTAATCAAATAACCACCTCTATAAAAGTGGAGATTTGTGCATTTTGCTGGTCCAGGGCATCCATGTTAGGTACTGTATCTCAATGTGTGTAATCATACTGGTGACAACTATGCTTTTCAGTGCAGCACTGCTCACAGTCATTGTTTTAAGGTTGATATGCCTACAAATTAAACCCTGGCTGGGTCTCAACTTTGAGCTACCCAGAGTGATGCCTCATTGTCCTATCCTGAGCTTAGGCAGGGTATTTAAACTCTGCATTGAGACTACTCAATGCAATTCTGAATGATTACCGTGAATTATTACCTGCTATTGATTCTAGTTAAGATAGTGTTCTCAGAACTTATCTGTTCAACTGCTGATTGACTGGTTACTGACTTTTGTTTTGCTTTCCCAGTTATCTGTTTTCTTACTGACTTTGCTTTATCTGTGAACTCCTGGAGTTGACCCTGGCTTGGACATTTATTTTTCTGCTACTGATTTAGCTACTCCTGTGCTTTCCTGGTTCTGACCTGTATGTTTCTTCCTGCTATAGATTTCCTGGTCTGATCTTTGTCTGCAAATGCATAAAGCCTTTCCTATATAAAATTAATTATGTTTAATAAATAAATAAATAAATAAAAACAATGCATAGTTGGTATTGCTACATTAGTAACAACCTGTACAATAAAACTGAAACATTACTTAACCTGCACGGTGAACATCAGAAAAAAAAAAGAAAAAAAAAAAAAAGACACTGTAAATAATGTTTTTTCCCATCTTGCTTTACAAAAAAAATGCTATAAAAAGTGAATAAAAAAGTCATATGTGCCCCAAAACAGTTCCAATAAAAAAGCACAGGTTATCCCACAAAAAATAAGCCATCAACCAACTCTGTCAACCCGAAAAATAAAAATGTTACGCGTCTCAGAAGATGGCGATGCAAAAATAATTGACTTATGTCCCCAAATTGGTTTTTGTTCTGCAAAATTAGTAATGCAAAAAAATATATATAAATTAGGCATCGCCGTAATCGTACCGACCCACAGAATAAAGGTAAAATGTTACTTATGCTGTACACTGCATGGCAAAAAATTTAAAAGGTAAAACTCAATGCCATAGCATACATCAGGGAAAACCCCAGATTTAGGCAGTGCTACACTTCACGTCACGATGCTGAAGATCTCCGGGATGCTGTATGTAGCTACTGTTCTTAAGCGTTGGCTATAACACGCCCTGGAGGGCAGCCTGGACAGGAGCATGGATAGGTGAATAAAAATTATCGTTCACCACTCTGTTTGGGGTAAAAGGGGGTCCTAAACTGGGCTGGTAGGGTGTAAAAAAAAAGGGTGATAATTTACTGCGTGTGAGCTTTAAGAAAGGGTCATAAACTGTGTAGGGGCCATAAAAATGGGGTCATATACTGTGTGGGGGCAAGAAAGGGGGTCATATTCTGTGGGGGAACATAATGGGTCATATATTGTGGGAGGCCATAGAAAAGGGGTCATATACTGTGGGGGGGGGCGTAAAAAGCAAGGTCTTATACTGTGGGGGTGGCATAAGAAAGGGGTCATATACTGTGGGGGGCCATGAAAAGCAGGGTCATATACCTTGTGGGGGCAAAAAAAAGAGAATTATATAACATGTAGTGGGCTAAAAAGAGGAGGTCATATACCGTTTTGTGGGCCATAAAAAGGGGGTCATATACCATGTGGGGGGGCCAGTAAAAGGGGGTCATGTATCGTGTGGTGGGCCAACAAAAGGGTGTTGTATATCGTGTGGGGGCCAAGACAAAGGGGGGTTATACCATGTGGGGGGCCAAATAAGGGGATTTTTTTGATCTGCCAATGGGGGGTGTCCTAATAAAGGGGGCCCCATCATGCAACCAAAGATAGCTGGGTTGAGATTCTTTTTTTGTGGGGGGTGCCTTGCTATAGTTTGTCTGAGGCAGCAGAGAGGCTAGGTTCACCACTGGCTGTAGGGTGGGGGCCTGGTAAAAGTTTGCATTGGGGCCCACAAGAGTTTAGTTATGCCACTGCCAACACATCTACAATAGAATGACTGGAAAAGAATCAAGGTGTCCGGACCTCAACCTAATTGAAATGGTGGAACCTTATTTCCTAGGTGCACCACAATGTAACTGTATGATGTGGAGAGAGCTAGGTTACTGCACCACAATGTACAGTTACGTTGCAGCTCCTGGAGCTAGCTGTCATTACAGACAGTATCTGGGTAACATGAGCTCTCTCAACAGCTGAAACTCCCATGTGACCAGTAAGAGATCAGTAGCAGAATATCTCGCCAATGATAATTGTCATTGGTGGGTCTGTACAGTCCAATCAATCACAAAACACCAATGCATTTAGCTGGTCCCAAAGCTCACTTTCACAGTGAACGAGAATGCGGAGATGAACTGTTCAAGACAACTGATGCTCCCATGTGACCAGTGTTCTATCACTTGGAATTGCTGTGATTGGTGTATCTAGTCAGACCCACTAATCTCATAGCAGTAGTACCTCAAGGCAGGTCAAAAATACTGGTGACAGGCTCTGTTCTCCTCTGACAGCCTGTAGAAATCAGGCGATACCTTTTAGAGGCTGAGTGTCATTTGGGTGTCCCCTCAAAGTTAAACACACTTACTTTAACCCACAATTGCCTCTCATTGCCTCCTTTGTGTAGGCCTCCACCTCCCAGTGTACAAGGAAGATTGTTTTTTGTTTTTTTTTGCCATAAAACGGTAAAAAAAAAAAAAAATAGTTAGGTGTTAGTTTATTAGATCGGCATTGTCAATCTCTTGCGTCAGTTGTTAGCCCATTAGCGTCAATTCATTGTGTCAGTTATTGGTGTCAATTCATGGTGTGAGTTGTCAGTCAGCATCAGTCCATCACTGTCAGTTCCTTGTGAAAGTTGTCAGTCTCAAATTGTCAACTTGCCACGTCAGTTGTCAGTCTATCACAGTTGGTCTATTGTCTTGTAAATCCATGGTGTCAGCCATCAGTGTTAGTTGTCAGTTACTGTTAACTTACTGTATGTCGCTGTAAGCTAATGTTTTTTTATTGTACTATCTACATACATACAGATTTAAATATAAATATATACAACTGTTACAATATACACCGGATATATATATATCTCAGGTGTATCTCAATAAATTAGAATATCTTTGAAATGTTTATTTCTTTCAGTTATTAAATTAAAAAAGTGACCTTCTATATTTTCTAGATTCTTTACACACAGAGTGTTCTATTTCAAATGTTTTATTTCTGTAAATGTTGATTATGGATTACAGCTAATGAAAACCAAAATCTAAGAAAATTCAGTTCATTATTGTAAATTCAGTGTGTCACGTGCCAAGGTTTCCTAGGCCTTTAAATGGTCCCTCAGTCTGGTTCAGTAGGACACACAATAATGGAAGACTGCTGATTATGAATTGTATTACTGAATTGTATTACTGAATTACTGAAATGAATGAACGTTTCAAAAATATTCTAATTTATTGAGATGCACCTGTATTGTGAGAAGGTGACAGACAATGTGTTGGAGTCACAATATATCTCCCCCAGGCTCCTCACCTATTCTTGTTGAATAAGTGGTGCAGTGCTGCTGGGAAGTAGACCTCAGCACAGGTGTGATGCCTGGCTCAGTGCAAGACATATGAAAGCCCGCATAGAGTTTGCCAAAAAAACACACGAAGTACTCCCAGACTATGAGAAATAAGATTCCATGGTCTGATGAGACAAAGATTGAACTTTTTGGCATTAATTCTAAGCGGTATGTGTGGAGAAAACCAGGCACTGCTCATCACCTGCCCAATACAATGCCAACAGTGAAACATGGTGGTGGCAGCATCATGTTATGGGGGTGTTTTTCAGCTGCAGGGACAGGACGACTGGTTGCAATTGAAGGAAAGATGAATGTGGCCAAGTACAGAGATATCCTGAAAGAAAACCTCTTCCAAAGTGCTCTTGACCTCAGACTGGGCCGAAGGTTCACCTTCCAACAAGACAATGACCCTAAGCACACAGCTAAGATAACAAAGGAGTGGCTTCGGAACAACTCTGTGACCATTCTTGACTGGCCCAGCCAGAGCCCTGACCTCAACCCAATTGAGCATCTCTGGAGAGACCTGAAAATGGCTGTCCACCAACGTTCACCATCCAACTTGACGGAACTGGAGAGGATCTGCAAGGAAGAATGGCAGAGGATCCCCAAATCCAGATGTGATAAACTTGTTGCATCATTCCCAAGAAGACGCATGGCTGTACTAGCTCAAAAGGGTGCTTCTACTCAATACTGAGCAAAAAGTCTGAATACTTATGACCATGTGATATTTCAGTTTTTCTTTTTTAATAAATTTGCAAAAATATCTACATTTCTGTTTTTTTTCTGTCAAGATGGGGTGCTGAGTGTACATTAATGAGAAATAAAATGAACTTTTTTGCTTTTAGCAAATGGCTACAATGAAACAAAGAGTTAAAAATTTAAAGGGGTGTGAATACTTTCCGTACCCACTGTATATATTATATATATACAGTACAGACCAAAAGTTTGGACACACCTTCTCATTCCAAGAGTTTTCTGTATTTTCATGACTATAAAAATTGTAGATTCACACTGAAGGCATCAAAACTATGAATTAACACATGTGGAATTATATACTTAACAAAAAAGTGTGAAACAACTGAAAATATGTCTTATATACTAGATTTTTCAAAGTAGCCACCTTTTGCTTTGATTACTGCTTTGCACACTCTTGGCATTCTCTTGATGAGCTTCAAGAGGTAGTCACCTGAAATGGTCTTCCAACAGTCTTGAAGGAGTTCCCAGAGATGCTTAGCACTTGTTGGCCCTTTTGCCTTCACTCTGCAGTCCAGCTCACCCCAAACCATCTCGATTGGGTTCAGGTCTGGTGACTGTGGAGGCCAGGTCATCTGGTGTAGCACCCCATCACTCTCCTTCTTGGTCAAATAGCCCTTACACAGTCTGGAGGTCAGCCCATCTGATTGTGGATGGCAAGAAGTAGATAACCTTTTGACAGAAAAGAAGAGGTATTACCCTGATCAATCAGAATATACTTTTTATTTATTCAGCAACCATTTTAGCGCATAGTCATGGCTTCAGGGTACTGGGTACAGTAGTCTCCGATAGTAAGAATTAAACAGTTACCAATAATGGACCAATAATACCCATCACAACAGTGTTAAATGGATCATCAATTACTGCCAAAGGTAGATGTTCTGCTTTAGGAGGGGAAGAAGCAGTGTACTGACATACTAGGCAACTATGACAATAAGTGGTTATTTCATCATAATCACCAAGCCAATAGAACTGATAAAGTGTCAAAGTGTTTATTTATAACCAAAATGACCACCAATAGGAACATTATGTGTGAATTTCAAAACTTCTGATCTAAATCTTGTTAGCATAACAAGTTACTTGCCTTTGGTTGACTACACACTCTATATGAAATCAGGGCAGATTCTAGGTTTCCTGCTGCCTGAGGCAAAAATTAAAATGATGTTCCCCCACATGCTGTCCCTTCACCTTGCCCCCAATATATTTAGCTCATTTATTTAATATCCCACTGCTTTAGCACAGATCATATGGTGGACCCCTCTAGTCTCTGCTTCCTGTTGCAACAATCAGACATAAATAAAACTGTCCATTTAGCCTCAGTTAGGCTCCATTCAGATCATTCAGATTTATTTACATCCAAAAACATTATTTAAATCTGCTTAACAGATGCAAAAGACTGAGGCAAAGAGATAGCCACTCAATGAGATCAATGTTAATGAAAAGGGATCCGTTCCTGTCTATTTTTTTTTTTCGACGGACACAAAAACAAAGAATTAAATTTGTGTCCATCCAAAAAAAAGGGACTGAATTTTTTATTTTTTTTTTTAAACCATTTTTCCCTTACGTCCTACAGCAGCACAATATGGGGTATTTCTCCCCCTGTGTGTTGTCTAGGACAGGTGGAACTTTTAATTAGCACAAAAATGTGCTTACTAACCTGCCCTATAAGAGGGCACGAGAGACCTCCCTCACCTGTGTTTTTTTCTGTCCTGTGTGAGACAGATGGAGGAGGTCTCTTGTGACCTCTCTAGAGTTAATTGGTTTTTTCTTACCTTGAGGTGGTCGTTTCCTTCTGTTGCCAGCCTGCATTCGTTCTTCTCAGCGCTTCTGTCGGTAATTCTTCGGCCGGCAGTAGGCTTCGGCCTACCTGGAGGCGACGGCCGGAACTTTTCTCTGTGTCCAGGTTCCCGTGTGGGCGGTTTTCGCCGGACTCCTTCGCGCCTACTTCCGGTTCTCGGAAAAAGTGCGGTAAGTTTGGAAATTTAAAATTTAAAGCCAAAATATACAATTGATTTTTGCTGCTTGTTGTTTGAGCCTCTGACTTAGGCTTTTGCTCCTCTATGTTTCATTATGGCATTTGACCCGTTTTGGTGCTGTAAATCTCAGGAGGGTAAGTAATATTTATTCATTCTTGTTCATATATATTATATGAATTGTCGATTCATATCTCTGGCCTTACTCTGCATGAATTCCTATGTATTTTTTCATTGTGGATTAGTTTCGTGTTTGGCTCCGCCTCCACTTATGGTTGCCTTTAAAATGTCCCATAGTCCATTTGGGTTGGGCTGTGATTTTCTGGCTCTCCTATTGCTAAGGAGTAGAAATTCTCCTCTGTGATTCAGAGATTACCCTATTTGACTATTGCGTGTGCTGTTGCTACATTTTTTGCGACGACCGACCTCCTTAAGGTACCCCTCTTTTTCTGGTTCTGGTTGCGGTTTGTAATATTGGTATTGTTATTGTCTGTGACTTTTTGTGGTCTTTTTAGATGTCTTCTTCTGCTTCCGGCTCTGGTGATGGAGATTTTAGGAGGAAGAAATCCTCCAAGCGTAAACATTTAACCTGTTTAGATTGTAAGACTCCCTTGCCTGATGGCTACGAAGTCACCCGCTGTCGCCAGTGTCGTGGCCCCCCTTCTGAGGAGCCATCCATACATGAGGTTGTGACATGGGTGAAAGAATACATGGAGGACTCTCTCAAGGAGATCCGGAATTCTATCTCCCAGATCGCCAAGAGACCACATCTTGAAAAACATCCTCTCTTGCAGGTCTCGGACGAAGATTTTCAGGTTGTGGATGAAACTTTGTCTTCTGATGACTCCGCTGAAGATACCAGCAGACCTCTCTTCCCACTCGAGAAAGTCAATAGGCTGCTGAAGTCCATCCGGTCTAAAGACCGTGATGTTGATGGGGAAGCCTCCACGTCCACCTATAGAGGGCCCAGGGTCTTCCAAGTGGACGAGACATTAAAAAAGTTAATGTCTTCAGAGTGGAAATTTCCGAAGAAACCCTTTATAACTACTGGTAGGTTTAAGACCTTGTTCCCCATCGCAGAGTCTCAACTGGATCAGTGGGGTCCTCCCCCTAAGGTGGATATAGCGGTAGCCAAGCTATCTCGCCGCACTCTAGTACCATCTGAGGATGGAGCAAATCTGCAGGATCCTATGGACAGACGCATGGAGAGTACTCTCAAGAAGGCCTACTCAGCGGCCTCTACTCAGACCTCTGTCGCTGTTGGGTCATGTGAAGTTTCAGCCAAACTACGGGCTGATTTGCTCCAGCTTGAGAGGGACATCGATTCTGGTGTCTCCAGAGACGAGTTACTTTCCTTCTTAACTTCGACTTCTTTGGCGGCAGAATTCCTAGCTGAGGCCTCCCATTATCAATTAAGGCTGGCGTCAAAGTCCTTGGCGCTTTCCACGGCGGCGAGGAGACCCTTATGGTTAAAACCTTGGAGAGCTGATTTTATCTCCAAGTATAACCTTTGTGCCTTACCATTTGAGCCAGGAAGAGTCTTTGGCAGTAGCCTGGATGAAATTTTAGAAAGTTTGGCTGATAAAAAAGGCAAAACTCTGCCTCAGTCTTTTAGGGGCAGATTTGGCCCTGGCCGCGGCAGAGGTTTTTCACCTCGACGTGGTCAGCAGTCCCGGAGGGGCTCTAGGTATTATTCTAGAGGCTCTGGACGGAGATTTCCCAAAACCGAAGATAGAAGGAAGCCCAGTTTCTGACATGAGAAGCTGTCTTCCTGTGGCCGAAATTCCTGTCGGGGGTCGTCTCTCCCTTTTTCTCAGCACTTGGCAGGAAAAAATTCAGGACCCTTGGGTCTTACAGTTAATTCAGCGAGGTTATGCAATCGAATTTCTCTGTCCTCCCCGAGATCGGTTCGTCTTAACTCGCCGTCTTCCCTCGTCTCAGCAAGGTATTTTGGAACGCTCCATTCAAGAGTATATCCGCAAAGGAGCTCTAGAAGAAGTTCCTTCTCTAGAAGAAGGTTTGGGGGTTTATTCCCCCGTTTTTCTAGTACCAAAGACAGCAGGCAGATGGAGGATGATTATAGATCTGAGGTATCTAAACCGTTTCATCAGAAAAAAACGGTTCCGCATGGAAACCATAAGCTCAGTTTCTTCTTTTCTTCTCCAGGGCGACGTTTTTGTCACCCTAGATCTGAAGGATGCTTATTTGCACGTGCCAATTTACCCTCCGCACAGGAAGTTCCTAAGGATTGCGGTTATAGTTTCCGGCCACAGGAAGCATTATCAGTTCTCGGCCCTCCCTTTCGGGATCTCCTCGGCTCCCCACACCTTTACCAAGGTGGTAGCTCCCATAGTAGCCGCCCTCAGGCTTCAGGGACTCTTTGTGGTCCCTTATCTAGACGACTGGCTGATAAAAGCCCAGTCAGTGTCTGTTCTGTTCCAGCATTTACAGATTGCCATATCCCTGCTTCAAAGCCTGGGATGGCTCATAAATTAGGAGAAGTCAGAAATCGTCCCCTCAACCAAAAGGAAGTTTCTTGGTTACTTCCTAGATTCAGACCGGCTGGAAATCTCCTTGGCGACTGCAAGGAAAGAGAAATTAATTATAGCGGTTCGGCAACTTTTCAGGAGGCCGAGAGCGTCCATCAGAACTTTGATGAAAATCCTAGGTCTGATGTAATCTTCCATCATGGCGGTTCCTTGGGCCTTATGGCATCTACGTTCTCTTCAGATGGAAATCCTAGGAATTTGGGATCGCTCTCTGCCCGGTCTTAACAGGAGGATTCGACTCTCCCCCAGGACCCGTCTTTCTCTCAGATGGTGGTTGCACCTCAAGGATGGAAGGTCCACGGTCCAACCTTGTTGGACCCTGTTGACTACAGATGCATCCCTTACGGGATGGGGAGCCCATCTGGACGGAAACTCCATAAAGGGAGTCTGGAGCGCTCCAGAAGGAAGGACGTCGTCCAACTGGAAGGAGCTCAGAGCTGTGTACTGTGCCTTACTCCATTTCTCTCCTCTTCTCAAGGGAAGAGCAGTCAAGATTCGCTCGGACAACATGACGACGGTATTATATGTGAACAGACAGGGAGGCACCAGATCATCATCCCTCCTCAGGGAGGCAGATCTGATTTTTTCCTGGGCAGAGCAAAATCTGACCCATCTATCCGCGGTTCACATCAAGGGCTCCCTGAATTCAGTAGCGGATCGGTTGAGTCGGGGTCGTGCCGTATCAGGAGAATGGTCACTCAATCCAGAAGTGTTTCATCAGATTACCTTGAAATACGGTCTACCGGAGATAGACCTCATGGCAACCCGACTCAATGCCAAGGTGGAGACGTTCTGTTCCCTGTACCAGGAAGACAATCCCTTGGCAGTGGATGCCCTGTCCATCCCTTGGAGGTCCAGGCTGTCATACATTTTCCCTCCAATTCCTATGATACCGAGAGTATTGATGAAAATAAGACAGGACCAAGCCTCTGTAATAGCCATCATTCCATTCTGGCCAAAAAGAGCTTGGTTTTCCCAGCTCATGGTGATGAGTCGAGGGATATATTGGAGGCTTCCCCCCACCCAGAACCTGGTTTCCCAAGGATCACTGAAGTGCCAGGATCTGAGGAGATTCAACCTGACAGCCTGGAGGTTGACCAGTCCCTACGAATGTATAGAGGACTGTCAGAAGCCGTCCTGAAGATGCTTTCCTGTGCTAGAGCTGAATCCACCAAAAGGAATTACCAGAGGACGGCTAAGATTATTTTGGAGTGGTGCTCCAAAAGAGGCATTGATATTTCTAATCCTTTGACTTCTGATGTTTTGGATTTTCTTCAGGATGGCTTGGACAGGGGCCTTGCCCCTGCTACTTTAAAGGTACAGGTATCGGCTTTATCCGCCCACTTAAACAGACGGTTGTCCCAGGATTCCCTGGTTGCAAGATTCCTTAAAGGAGCGGCGAGGCTGAAACCTGCGGTATCTTCTCCTATTCCCCAATGGGACCTTGTGACGGTCCTTTCAGGCCTTTGTGGTCCTCCTTTTGAACCTCTGGAAGCTACGGAGCTAAAATTTTTAGCCTTTAAAACTACTTTTTTGTTAGCCATCACATCTGCCAAAAGGGTAGGAGAGCTACAGGCGCTCTCCTCCAAAGAACCTTATATTGTATTTTTTTCGGATAGGGTCCACCTTAGGTTTTTGCCTGGCTTTATCCCTAAGGTTCCTTCACGTAATAACTATAATCAACTGATTTCTTTGCCTGTTTTCCTTCCGGATCCATCTTCAGAAGAGGGGTTAAAACTTCATACTATGGATGTGGTGAGGTGTCTGGGAATTTACTTATCGCGGACACAATCTTTCAGGAGAGCTGAAAATCTCCTAATCAATATGTATGGTAAAGACAGAGGTCTTAAAGCTTCCAGACCCTCCTTGTCCAGATGGATTAAGGAGGCAATCAAAATTTCTTTCCTTGCTCAAGGGTTGCCACCTCCAGTTTTTTGTACAGCCCATTCGACCAGGGCTGTGTCCACTTCTTGGGCTGAGAATCGCTCGCTTCCACTGGATCAAATTTGTGCGGCTGCTTCTTGGTCATCCCAGCTGACTTTCGTCAAACACTATCGTTTGGATGTCCGCAGTTCCGAGGCGACTGCCTTTGGCCAGACAGTTCTTGAGGTTGTAAGGCGAGGAAACCCTCCCTAGGGGAATTACTTGCTATATCCCCATATTGTGCTGCTGTAGGGCGTAAGGGAATCGTTGATTATATTGTTAATCTGTTTTCCCTTAGTTCTAACAGCAGCACAAGGCTTCCCTGCCTAAAATCTTGTTTCTTTTACTTTATAATTTACACAGGTGAGGGAGGTCTCTCGTGCCCTCCTATAGGGCAGGTTAGTAAGCACATTTTTGTGCTAATTAAAAGTTCCACCTGTCCTAGACAACACACAGGGGGAGAAATACCCCATATTGTGCTGCTGTTAGGACTAAGGGAAAACAGATTAACAATATAATCAACGAATATATATATATATATATATAAATAGATGGCCATCCATTTGCATCCATTTTTTGCTTCCATTTTTAAATGGATCTGTTACACAGATGTAAAAACACATGATCTGAATAGAGACTTAGGCTGGTATATATTGGTATACCTTTTCATCTGCTGTATAGCAAAGTCTGATACACTAATCCATACAAGAGTATAAAGAAAAAAATCTATGGGTGATGTATGCATTTGTTGGAGGCATGCATCAGGAAATCCTCCTAATGTATAGCTCCAATGGAAACTGCAAAATACAGCATCAAAAGCACCTTAAGGCTCAGGCCCCACGTTGCGTAAACGCAGAATTTTTTTTTTGCAGATTTTGTTGTGTTTTTTGAGCAAAAGTCAGGATTGGATTAAACAGAAGAGAAACATCCCTTCCTTTATATTTTCCATTCCTTTTCAAGCCATTCCTGACTTCGGCTCAAAAAAAAAACGCAGCATAATATGCAACAAAAAACACTGTGTTTCCGCAACATGGGGTCTTAGCCAAAGTCTCTAATCCATCCTTCTATCTTAATTAGGGTGCTTTCTTGCCTGCTTTGTTTAATTTGTTCCTCTGGTCTATCATAGCCACAGAATGGATTAACCTCCTTCCCTCCGGTGACATTTTGTGATTTTCGTTTTTCTTTTTTGACTCCCCCCCCCCCCCACTTCCCGTCCGACCGAATAACTTTTTTTTTATTTTTCCATTCTCAGGGCCATATGAGGTCTTAATGTTTGCGGGACAAATTTTTTTTTCATGATGCTACCACTTATTCTGTACAATGTACTGGGAAGAGTTTCAGGTTGTGGATGAAACTTTGTCTTCTGATGACTCCGCTGAAGATACCAGCAGACCTCTCTTCCCACTCAAGAAAGTCAATAGGCTGCTGAAGTCCATCCGGTCTAAAGACCGTGATGTTGATGGGGGAAGCCTCCACGTCCACCTATAGAGGGCCCAGGGTCTTCCAAGTGGACGAGACATTAAAAAAGTTAATGTCTTCAGAGTGGAAATTTCCGAAGAAACCCTTTATAACTACTGGTAGGTTTAAGACCTTGTTCCCCATCGCAGAGTCTCAACTGGATCAGTGGGGTCCTCCCCCTAAGGTGGATATAGCGGTAGCCAAGCTATCTCGCTGCACTCTAGTACCATCTGAGGATGGAGCAAATCTGCAGGATCCTATGGGCAGACGCATGGAGAGTACTCTCAAGAAGGCCTACTCAGCGGCCTCTGCTCAGACCTCTGTCGCTGTTGGGTCATGTGAAGTTTCAGCCAAACTACGGGCTGATTTGCTCCAGCTTGAGAGGGACATCGATTCTGGTGTCTCCAGAGACGAGTTACTTTCCTTCTTAACTTCGACTTCTTTGGCGGCAGAATTCCTAGCTGAGGCCTCCCATTATCAATTAAGGCTGGCGTCAAAGTCCTTGGCGCTTTCCACGGCGGCGAGGAGACCCTTATGGTTAAAACCTTGGAGAGCTGATTTTATCTCCAAGTATAACCTTTGTGCCTTACCATTTGAGCCAGGAAGAGTCTTTGGCAGTAGCCTGGATGAAATTTTAGAAAGCTTGGCTGATAAAAAAGGCAAAACTCTGCCTCAGTCTTTTAGGGGCAGATTTGGCCCTGGCCGCGGCAGAGGTTTTTCACCTCGACGTGGTCAGCAGTCCCGGAGGGGCTCTAGGTATTATTCTAGAGGCTCTGGACGGAGATTTCCCAAAACCGAAGATAGAAGGAAGCCCAGTTTCTGACATGAGAAGCTGTCTTCCTGTGGCCGAAATTCCTGTCGGGGGTCGTCTCTCCCTTTTTCTCAGCACTTGGCAGGAAAAAATTCAGGACCCTTGGGTCTTACAGTTAATTCAGCGAGGTTATGCAATCGAATTTCTCTGTCCTCCCCGAGATCGGTTCGTCTTAACTCGCCGTCTTCCCTCGTCTCAGCAAGGTATTTTGGAACGCTCCATTCAAGAGTATATCCGCAAAGGAGCTCTAGAAGAAGTTCCTTCTCTAGAAGAAGGTTTGGGGGTTTATTCCCCCGTTTTTCTAGTACCAAAGACAGCAGGCAGATGGAGGATGATTATAGATCTGAGGTATCTAAACCGTTTCATCAGAAAAAAACGGTTCCGCATGGAAACCATAAGCTCAGTTTCTTCTTTTCTTCTCCAGGGCGACGTTTTTGTCACCCTAGATCTGAAGGATGCTTATTTGCACGTGCCAATTTACCCTCCGCACAGGAAGTTCCTAAGGATTGCGGTTATAGTTTCCGGCCACAGGAAGCATTATCAGTTCTCGGCCCTCCCTTTCGGGATCTCCTCGGCTCCCCACACCTTTACCAAGGTGGTAGCTCCCATAGTAGCCGCCCTCAGGCTTCAGGGACTCTTTGTGGTCCCTTATCTAGACGACTGGCTGATAAAAGCCCAGTCAGTGTCTGTTCTGTTCCAGCATTTACAGATTGCCATATCCCTGCTTCAAAGCCTGGGATGGCTCATAAATTGGGAGAAGTCAGAAATCGTCCCCTCAACCAAAAGGAAGTTTCTTGGTTACTTCCTAGATTCAGACCGGCTGGAAATCTCCTTGGCGACTGCAAGGAAAGAGAAATTAATTATAGCGGTTTGGCAACTTTTCAGGAGGCCGAGAGCGTCCATCAGAACTTTGATGAAAATCCTAGGTCTGATGTAATCTTCCATCATGGCGGTTCCTTGGGCCTTATGGCATCTACGTCCTCTTCAGATGGAAATCCTAGGAATTTGGGATCGCTCTCTGCCCGGTCTCAACAGGAGGATTCGACTCTCCCCCAGGACCCGTCTTTCTCTCAGATGGTGGTTGCACCTCAAGGATGGAAGGTCCACGGTCCAACCTCGTTGGACCCTGTTGACTACAGATGCATCCCTTACGGGATGGGGAGCCCATCTGGACGGAAACTCCATAAAGGGAGTCTGGAGCGCTCCAGAAGGAAGGACGTCGTCCAACTGGAAGGAGCTCAGAGCTGTGTACTGTGCCTTACTCCATTTCTCTCCTCTTCTCAAGGGAAGAGCAGTCAAGATTCGCTCGGACAACATGACAACGGTACTATATGTGAACAGACAGGGAGGCACCAGATCATCATCCCTCCTCAGGGAGGCAGATCTGATTTTTTCCTGGGCAGAGAAAAATCTGACCCATCTATCCGCGGTTCACATCAAGGGCTCCCTGAATTCAGTAGCGGATCGGTTGAGTCGGGGTCGTGCCGTATCAGGAGAATGGTCACTCAATCCAGAAGTGTTTCATCAGATTACCCTGAAATACGGTCTACCAGAGATAGACCTCATGGCAACCCGACTCAATGCCAAGGTGGAGACGTTCTGTTCCCTGTACCAGGAAGACAATCCCTTGGCAGTGGATGCCCTGTCCATCCCTTGGAGGTCCAGGCTGTCATACATTTTCCCTCCAATTCCTATGATACCGAGAGTATTGATGAAAATAAGACAGGACCAAGCCTCTGTAATAGCCATCATTCCATTCTGGCCAAAAAGAGCTTGGTTTTCCCAGCTCATGGTGATGAGTCGAGGGATATATTGGAGGCTTCCCCCCACCCAGAACCTGGTTTCCCAAGGATCACTGAAGTGCCAGGATCTGAGGAGATTCAACCTGACAGCCTGGAGGTTGACCAGTCCCTACGAATGTATAGAAGACTGTCAGAAGCCGTCCTGAAGATGCTTTCCTGTGCTAGAGCTGAATCCACCAAAAGGAATTACCAGAGGACGGCTAAGATTTTTTTGGAGTGGTGCTCCAAAAGAGGCATTGATATTTCTAATCCTTTGACTTCTGATGTTTTGGATTTTCTTCAGGATGGCTTGGACAGGGGCCTTGCCCCTGCTACTTTAAAGGTACAGGTATCGGCTTTATCCGCCCACTTAAACAGACGGTTGTCCCAGGATTCCCTGGTTGCAAGATTCCTTAAAGGAGCGGCGAGGCTGAAACCTGCGGTATCTTCTCCTATTCCCCAATGGGACCTTGTGACGGTCCTTTCAGGCCTTTGTGGTCCTCCTTTTGAACCTCTGGAAGCTACGGAGCTAAAATTTTTAGCCTTTAAAACTACTTTTTTGTTAACCATCACATCTGCCAAAAGGGTAGGAGAGCTACAGGCGCTCTCCTCCAAAGAACCTTATATTGTATTTTTTTCGGATAGGGTTCACCTTAGGTTTTTGCCTGGCTTTATCCCTAAGGTTCCTTCACGTAATAACTATAATCAACTGATTTCTTTGCCTGTTTTCCTTCCGGATCCATCTTCAGAAGAGGGGTTAAAACTTCATACTATGGATGTGGTGAGGTGTCTGGGAATTTACTTATCGCGGACACAATCTTTCAGGAGAGCTGAAAATCTCCTAATCAATATGTATGGTAAAGACAGAGGTCTTAAAGCTTCCAGACCCTCCTTGTCCAGATGGATTAAGGAGGCAATCAAAATTTCTTTCCTTGCTCAAGGGTTGCTTCCTCCAGTTTTTTGTACAGCCCATTCGACCAGGGCTGTGTCCACTTCTTGGGCTGAGAATCGCTCGCTTCCACTGGATCAAATTTGTGCGGCTGCTTCTTGGTCATCCCAGCTGACTTTCGTCAAACACTATCGTTTGGATGTCCGCAGTTCCGAGGCGACTGCCTTTGGCCAGACAGTTCATGAGGTTGTAAGGCGAGGAAACCCTCCCTAGGGGAATTACTTGCTATATCCCCATATTGTGCTGCTGTAGGACGTAAGGGAATCGTTGATTATATTGTTAATCTGTTTTCCCTTAGTCCTAACAGCAGCACAAGGCTTCCCTCCCTAAAATCTTGTTTCTTTTACTTTATAATTTACACAGGTGAGGGAGGTCTCTCGTGCCCTCCTATAGGGCAGGTTAGTAAGCAAATTTTTGTGCTAATTAAAAGTTCCACCTGTCCTAGACAACACACAGGGCGAGAAAAAACCCCATATTGTGGTGCTGTTAGGACTAAGGGAAAACAGATTAACAATATAATCAACGAATATATATATATATATATATATATATATATATAAAAAATAGATGGCCATCCATTTGCATCCATTTTTTGCTTCCATTTTTAAATGGATCTGTTACACAGATGTAAAAACACATGATCTGAATAGAGACTTAGGCTGGTATATATTGGTATACCTTTTTATCTGCTGTATAGCAAAGTCTGATACACTAATCCATACAAGAGTATAAAGAAAAAAATCTATGGGTGATGTATGCATTTGTTGGAGGCATGCATCAGGAAATCCTCCTAATGTATAGCTCCAATGGAAACTGCAAAATACAGCATCAAAAGCACCTTAAGGCTCAGGCCCCACGTTGCGTAAACGCAGAATTTTTTTTTTTGCAGATTTTGTTGTGTTTTTTGAGCAAAAGTCAGGATTGGATTAAACAGAAGAGAAACATCCCTTCCTTTATATTTTCCATTCCTTTTCAAGCCATTCCTGACTTCGGCTCAAAAAAAAAACGCAGCATAATATGCAACAAAAAACACTGTGTTTCCGCAACATGGGGTCTTAGCCAAAGTCTCTAATCCATCCTTCTATCTTAATTAGGGTGCTTTCTTGCCTGCGTTGTTTAATTCATTCCTCTGGTCTATCATAGCCACAGAATGGATTAACCTCCTTCCCTCCGGTGACATTTTGTGATTTTCGTTTTTCTTTTTTGACTCCCCCCCCCCCCCCCCCTTACTTCCGAACCCAATAACTTTTTTTTATTTTTCCATTCTCAGGGCCATATGAGGTCTTAATGTTTGCAGGACAAATTTTTTTTTCATGATGCTACCACTTATTCTGTACAATGTACTGGGAAGCTGGAAAAAATTCAGAATGGGGTGGATTTGAAGAAAAACTGCATTTGTGCAACTTTCTTACGGGCTTAATTTTTACGGCGTTCACTCTACAGCCAAAATGACATATCATTTGTATTCTATGTTTTGGTACGATTCCGGGGATACCAAATGTATATGGTTTTATTTACATTTTAACCCCTTAGCAAAAATCCAAAACTGTGCAAAAATATATATTTTTTAAAAGTCGCCATATTCTGACACCCGTAACTTTTTTATACTTCCATGTACGGGGATGTATAGGGCGTCTTTTTTTGCAGGACCAGGTGTAATTTTTAGTTATACCAGGAATTACTATTGCTTTGATCACTTTTTATTCAAATTTTTATCAGAGGCAAAACAGTGAAAAAACGGCGGTTTGGCACTTTTGATTTTTTTTCTCCGCTACGGCATTTACCGTACGGGAAAAATATTTTTATAGATTTGTAGATCGGGCGTTTTTGGACACAGGAATACCTAATGTGTATGTGTTTCACTGTATTTAAGTACTTTTATATGTGTTCTAGGGAAAGTGGGGTGATTTGAACTTTTAATATTTTAAATTTTTTTTTTACATTTATTAGACCCCCTAGGGGTCTTGCACCCCAGGGGGTCTGACCACTAATGCAATGCATTACAATGCTAATGCATTGCAAAAAAACAGCGCTTCTATTACAGGCTACATAGAGTAGCCTGCAATAGAAGTTAATGAAAGACAGGCCTGGGAGCCTTTACAAGGCAACCGGCTTTCATTGCAATGGGACTCCGACCCCGGATGTCGGAGATCCCCGGCAAAATGCCTGCACGACGCCTGTAAAATGGTGCCTCGGTCAGCTTTGACCAAGGCGCCAGAGAGGTTAATGCCCGCAATCAATGCGGGCACTGATCGCGGGCATTAGCACCAGGTCTTTGCTGTATAAAACAGCAGAGACCTGGCGGCTATGGCGGCCACACGACTACCGAGCGGCTGCCATCTTTAAACACCTGGCATCCGCCGTACTATTACGGCGGATGTCGGGAAAGGGTTAAACAAATAACACCAACATGTCTAATGATTGAAAAGAATGGATTCATGTTTCCCCACTGGTTATAATGGTGAATATCCATTGTTTCCCCTATCACATCACCATATGAAAAAGTTGTGCTTGTAGACTTTTTTTGCACCTAATTTTAGACAGACTCTGCACCAGAGGGTTTGGACATAGACTCTTATTCAGATGTGAACATAGATGTCTATAGATATGAGATAGATAGATATGGATGGAGTGAGAGATATGAGATTGATAGATAGATACAGTGGTTTGCAAAAGTATTCATACCCCTTGAACTTTTCCACATTTTGTCACCTTACAACCACAAACTTTAAATGTATTTTATTGAGATTTTAAGTGATAGACCAACACAAAGTAGCAGATCATTGTGAAGTGAAATGAAAATGATACATGGTTTTCAAAATTTTAATCAAATAAAAATCTGAAAAGTGTGACGTGCAAAAGTATTCAGTCCCCCTATACTCTGATACCCCTAAATAAAATCCAGCGCATTTAATTGCCTTCAGAAGACACTTTAATTAGTTAATATAGTCCAGCTGTGTGTAATTTAGTCTCAGTATAAATACATCTGTTCTGTCAAGGCCTCAGTGGTTTGTAAGAGAACACTAGTGGTCCTTATGTTCTGTCTACAAGGAAGATCACAGGAAGAAGGAGTAGAACAGTCTTGCTCACTTCCCCTGCCAGTGCCACTGCCAAGTCTATTTTGCCAAATAACATAGTGATGCCTTTTCATGTAGTACGTGTAGAGTGTCTTTCCCACATTTGTTACAGCATGGCCATGGCTAAGTTACTGCTTGCACATTGCCATGGATTTATCATTTGGCAATGTAGAAAGATATTCCCACATGGGAATACCAGCAGCAGCAGAAATATGCCAGTCACTATCACCACCAGTGCCACCACCCCCACTCTGCGAGCTTCCCCTACGTCTGCCCCAAGCAGGCTTTTTGAATGCTAGGCCTGTCAATGACTGGAGTCGTTACTATCATCACCACCATCTTCATTTGATATCACCTTGTCACGTTAAAGAAACATCATCGGCATTGTCATTGCCGTTCCTGCTTTTTTTTTTTCTTTCTACATCAAGAACATGGGATTCCTGCACACTCTCAGAATTTCCACCTCCAGATTTCTCCTTAGCTCCCCTACTGAAACAACTACCAGTAGTAGTACCGCACCTCCTTCCACTACTACCTCCACCACCAACAGTCATGTTTTCCTTCTCTGCTTGCACACAATGTTGACTGTTCTCATCCAGCTCATCAAAAAGAGGAGGAAGATTTCTCTGACAAGGAGAAATATATTTTTCAGCAGGTGCCACATCACTTTCAGGTCAGTGAAGAAGATGAAGGAAACATGGCTGGCAGTCCAGAATGTCCCTGCAGCAAATTACATGTTATGGAGGAGGAGGAGAAACACACTCTTGACTGAGATAAGAGAGCTAAGTAACCAAAAACTTTATCTTCATTCTCAGGAAGTACAACAATCCTGAGGCCTCTGGTGGTGCCTCCAAAACCAGAAGTAGTGTTGCTGTTGCCACCCACATTCTTATTGTTAGTACTTAAACAAGTATTTCCTCATCCTCCTCTTTTTGCCTGTCCCCTGCCCTGTTTTTTTCCAGTCATTTTTTTTTTACTGAATCCTGCTTAATTATAGTGATTGGCAACAATTCTGATTCTTTTTTTGTTTTTGTTTTTTTTTAACAAATACGTGTATAATACTTTAAATAACAGTTTTATTTAGTTTACCACAGGCTGATATATATATATATATATATATATATATATATATACAGTACAGACCAAAAGTTTGGACACACCTTCTCATTCCAAGAGTTTTCTGTATTTTCATGACTATAAAAATTGTAGATTCACACTGAAGGCATCAAAACTATGAATTAACACATGTGGAATTATATACTTAACAAAAAAGTGTGAAACAACTGAAAATATGTCTTATATTCTAGGTTCTTCAAAGTAGCCACCTTTTGCTTTGATTACTGCTTTGCACACTCTTGGCATTCTCTTGATGAGCTTCAAGAGGTAGTCACCTGAAATGGTTTTCACTTCACAGGTGTGCCCTGTCAGGTTTAATAAGTGGGATTTCTTGCCTTATAAATGGGGTTGGGGACCATCATTTGTGTTGTTCAGAAGTCAGGTGGATACTCCTACTGAATGGAGTGTTAGAATTTGTATTATGGCAAGAAAAAAGCAGCTAAGTAAAGAAAAACGAGTGGCCATCATTACTTTAAGAAATGAAGGTCAGTCAGTCCGAAAAACTGGGAAAACTTTGAAAGTGTCCCCAAGTGCAGTGGCCAAAACCATCAAGTGCTACAAAGAAACTGGCTCACATGAGGACCGCCCCAGGAAAGCAAGACCAAGGGTCACCTCTGCTGCGGAGGATAAGTTTATCCGAGTCACCAGCCTCAGAAATCGCAGGTTAACAGCAGCTCAGATTAGAGACCAGGTCAATGCCACACAGAGTTCTAGCAGCAGACACATCTCTACAACAACTGTTAAGAGGAGATTGTGTGCAGCAGGCCTTCATGGTAAAATAGCTGCTAGGAAACCACTGCTAAGGACAGGCAACAAGCAGAAGAGACTTGTTTGGGCTAAAGAACACAAGGAATGGACATTAGACCTGTGGAAATCTGTGCTTTGGTCTGATGAGTCCAAATTTGAGATCTTTGGTTCCAACCACCTTGTCTTTGTGTGACGCAGAAAAGGTGAACGAATGGACTCTACATGCCTGGTTCCCACCGTGAAGCATGGAGGAGGAGGTGTGATGGTGTGGGGGTGCTTTGCTGGTGACACTGTTGGGTAGTTATTCAAAATTGAAGGAATACTGAACCAGCATGGTTACCACAGCATCTTGCAGCGGCATGCTATTCCATCCGGTTTGCGTTTAGTTGGACCATCATTTATTTTTCAACAGGACAATGACCCCAAACACACCTCCAGACTGTGTAAGGGCTATTTGACCAAGAGGGAGAGTGATGGGGTGCTAAGCCAGATGACCTGGCCTCCAGTCACCAGACCTGAACCCAATCGAGATGGTTTGGGGTGAGCTGGACCGCAGAGTGAAGGCAAAAGGGCCAACAAGTGCTAAGCATCTCTGGGAACTCCTTCAAGACAGTTGGAAGACCATTTCAGGTGACTACCTCTTGAAGCTCATCAAGAGAATGCCAAGAGTGTGCAAAGCAGTAATCAAAGCAAAAGGTGGCTACTTTGAAGAACCTAGAATATAAGACATATTTTCAGTTGTTTCACACTTTTTTGTTAAGTATATAATTCCACATGTGTTAATTCATAGTTTTGATGTCTTCAGTGTGAATCTACAATTTTTATAGTCATGAAAATACAGAAAACTCTTGGAATGAGAACGTGTGTCCAAACTTTTGGTCTGTACTGTATATATATATATATATATAATAAATGTATATATAAACAGCAAACAAAAAAAGCTTAAGCTGTGTATTGGGTGAACAGAGCAGAAAAAAAAAAATTAAACAGGAGTTTTTTTTCAGATTAGCACAGATGACCGGCAACAAACCCCCCCCCCCCAAAAAAAAAAACTTAAGTAGCAAATATTTTTTCAGATTAACACTCCTTCACACTGTGTATTGGTCAGAGGGCAAAAAAACATTGGAATTTTTTTTTTCCATGATTGGCACAGGCTGTTAGACCGTATATTGGGTAAACAACAAAAAAAAATTAAAACACCACATTTTTTTTTTTTTAGATTTGCGCAGACAGAATCAGTGCTTTGCTGTTGGAACAGCAGTTTGTATATATTTAATGGAAAAAAATTTAAACTCCTGCCCAAAAAAACCCAAAGGACTGACTGCCAGTAAAGAGTATGTTTAAACACTTAGCATACAGCAGCACAAATATGCTCCCGCGTTCCTACACTGATGAGCAAAAGTATAACAATGTTTTGGACTTTTGACTTTCATGCTCCATATCTCACCATCCACTACAGCTTTGAACATGAGACTGCCATCATTTTATAGACAATCATTTTGGCTATCTCATACATTTTACTTGCAGCTATTGAGTATATCATTAGTTATGCAGATATTTGTCATGTAACTGCATTGTTACTGTTTTGCTTATACTGTATGTTATTATTTTGTAAATCCACCTTTGGCTTTCAACTCTGTCTAAATCCTTCTGGATCTGATCAGATTCAAGCTTGTCTCGACCAAAATCTGATCCCAGGTCTCTTTTACGGTTCCCAATGTTGGTGCATACAGGTCGACTCATTTGGGTAAGTATTGAGATTTTTCTTCAACTCTACCTACAAGTGTTCAACTGTACCCACAAGTGTAGAGCACCTCTACTTCATTGTCATTCAACCATTTCTTCGCTAATCTCAACATATGTGTCAGGTTGTTGACCAGAATGCTACAGAGAACCGGAATCACAGGAGCAGAGTGGGTTGTTTTGTAAATACAGTCAGTCAGAACCATGAGGGACAGAACTGCTGTGAGGAGACAACTTATGTCTCTAGGAGTCTAAGGAAAGTGGCAGGTGTAATCTTTACAACTAGGAGGAATAGATAAGCAGATCTTTGAGTCTCTATATCCTTAAAATCAGCTAGTGAAGCTGGAGTGTATAGTAATAGATTGCCACCTGTCCCACTTTATCTCCCTCGCACAGAGCCAGTAGTTCTGCTCTGTGTTAAGCCATATACTCACAAGATCTATCTAGTAATTGCTGTTAGGGATCAGTATATAGTTCAGGGTAGTGATAGGTTAAGCTTCTGACGGCCAACTAGATAGTTAGAGGCCCGGTTGCACTGGTATATTAGTTGGCAGGTTAAGGACTCCGTGTTAGGGGTGTTTGGGGCCCCTCTTCTTCTTTTTTTTTTTCCCTTTTTTTTGGGGGGGGAAAATTCTTTCAACAAGCGCCTTCCTCTCCCGTGGGGGGGGGGGCCCCCCCCGGGGAAAAACCGGGGCCACACACCCCCACCCGGGCCCCCCCCCCCGGCTCTTCTCTTTTTTTGCCCGGGGGTTTTTTGCACCGAACTCTTGCTAGCTTTACATACCCGGGTATATAACTTAAGACTGTTGCAGAATGCTGCTGGTTGTTGTAGTACTGCTGTGTTCTCTGTATACTGCATGTATGTACTATTATCATTTTGACTCTTATACAGCTACTGTTATAACCTTATGTGGTATCTATAGGTATTCTTCAGACTGTGAGATTAGTACAGTAATCCTTGTTAAGGCTACTAACTGTACTTCATGGGTAAATCCCAGGAATAGATCGTCCCTGTAATAGAGAGGCTCTATCCTGGGTGGAGGCACTGATATACTTCATATATGTTCCCACTCTTCCCTTTAGCGAAGGCTCCAGGTCTACAGGTCAGCGCCAGAGTCTGTTGTGGGAGGGATAGTACTCATACCCCCCAAACTAGGGCTACATTTTATTGTCACCTCTGTTCCACACCAGACACACACAACTGCCTCATGACTCAATGGCCCCCTTTCACACAAGTCAGGGCTTGACAGATTGATAGGCAAACTTGGCACACGGTCCTGCCAAAAAACTGAGATATGCTTCACGAGTTGCAGAATGCCTCTGGTAAACAGCCACTCCAAGGAAGACTTCATCAGTTATAAAGAGACAGTTCTCAACTTCAAGAATGCACTCACCTCAGAAAAACAAGTCTATTTCACTATACTCATATCTTCCCTATCCTACAACACAAAACAGTTACTCAAGCCCCAAAAAATTTGCTTCGATCCAGATTAATTTGCGGCGAATCGTGGTAAAAAACACCTATTTCCTGGCGTCAGAGAGCCTGTATAGTGGTGTAGAACACTGTGCCTTGCAGTGACACGCATAGGGAGCCTACTGTGGTAGTGAAACAATAATGTGAGTCAGTATGACATGCACATGACAGGCGTCGCTCTTAGAACCACTGCACACTTCACTTATTTGGCCAGTTACGGGGCCAAAACTGACCAACTAACTCAAGTGTGAACTCAGCCTTACAGGTCCATGTTAGTGCCAGGTAAAAAGAACCGTGCAGAGGCCCAACATCCTACTTTAGCATGAAAGAGTGCACTCCTTTTATACCGCTGTCTGCTGATACCACATAGATGTCTATAGAGTGGCAAGGCGACATAATGTGGAGTTAGCAGCAGCATGAGGAGGCCATAGACTGACCCAGTGGCAGCAGCATAAGGTGGCCATACAGTGACCCAGTGGCAGCGACATGAGGAGGCCATACAGTGACCCAGTGACAGCAGCATGAGGAGGCCATACAGTGACCCAGTGGCTGCGGCATGAGGAGGCCACAGAGTGACCCAGTGGCAGCAGCATAAGGAGGCCATACAGTGACCCAGTGGCAGCGGCATGAGGAGGCCATACAGTGACCCAGTGGCAGCGGCATGAGGAGGACACAGAGTGACCCAGTGGCAGCGGCAAGAGGAGGGCATACAGTGACCCAGTGGCTGCAGCATGAGGAGGCCATACAGTGACCCAGTGGCAGAAGCATGAGGAGGACATACAGTGACCCAGTGGCAGAAGCATGAGGAGGACATACAGTGACCCAGTGGCAGCGGCATGAGGAGGCCATACAGTAACAGCAGCATGAGAAGGACACAGAGTGACCCAGTGGCAGCATCATAAGGAGGCCATACAGTGACCCAGTGGCAGCAGCATGAGGAGGCCATAGAGTGACCCTGTGGCAGCAGCATGAGGTGGGCATACAGTGACCCAGTGGCAGCAGCATGAGGAGGCCATACAGTGACCCAGTGGCAGCAGCATGAGGAGGCCATAGAGTGACCCTGTGGCAGCAGCATGAGGAGGGCATACAGTGACCCAGTGTCAGCGGCATGAGGAGGGCATACAGTGACCCAGTGGCAGTGGCATGAGGAGGACACAGAGTGACCCAGTGGCAGCAGCATAAGGAAGCCATACAGTGACCCAGTGGCAGCGGCATGAGGAGGCCATACAGTGTCCCAGTGGCAGCAGCATGAGGAGGCCATACAGTGACCCAGTGGCAGCGGCATGAGGAGGACACAGAGTGACCCAGTGGCAGCGGCAAGAGGAGGGCATACAGTGACCCAGTGGCAGCAGCATGAGGAGGCCATACAGTGACCCAGTAGCAGTGGCATGAGGAGGGCATACAGTGACCCGATGGCAGCAGCATGAGGAAGCCATACAGTGACCCAGTGGCAGCAGCATGAGGAGGCCATACATTGACCCAGTGGCAGAGTAAGGAGGTGGCAGCAACGTGAGAAGGCCACAGAGTGGCAAGGTGATATAATGTGGAGGTATCAACAGCCTTACGAGGTCATACAGTGATCCAGTGACAGAGTGTAGTGATTCAGCATTTAATCTGCTGCATCAGGCATTGGTAGGTGGAAATCCTATGCGGGTGAAGAAAGCTGCTCATCAGCGACTCTAGGCTCAGGCTGCTATTGATGGAGCCAATACTGCTCCTGCCGCCCCCACCCCCCTCCCACAGCTGCCATGCCAGTTCAAGTTGAGCGCTCAGGGTTCGCCTGGTTGGACATGCCAGAGGATGAACGATGGTGCAGATAGGCAGCGGCCAACTTGCTACATAGGATGTCTCTATACTAGTTCAGTTTGTCCTCCCTCTCAGCGGGTGTGAAAAAGGCCCACATTTTTCCCCGGTAGCGAGGGTCTAACATGGTGGAGAGCCAGTAGTCATCCCTCTGTTGAATGGTGACAATTCGGCTATCACTGTGCAAGGATGTGATCTTGCATCGGGCCATTTGCGCAAGTGACTCAGAGGGACTCCCTGCATCCATCTCCACTGCATACTGCCACGGTGTGTCTGGGTCATCTGCCTCGTCCTCCTCATCTCCCTCTTGCTGTTCCGGTTGCTCCTTCTCCTCCTCACCACCCATTTGGCTACACTTTGCTTGCGCTCCAATGTCCTCCTTATGCTCCTCCAGTTCAGCCCCCACAGGGCTCATGTGGCCGTGAGATGTAAGCTCCACATCTCCAGTCCCCTGACCAGCCAGATTAAAATCATCTTTTCCAGGATGTGAATCAGTGGAATGATGTTGTTCATCCTGTAGTCCTGGCGACTGACTAACAAAGTGGCCTCCTTAAAGGGAACGAGCAAACGGCAGGTGTCACGCATGAGCTGCCACTGGCTAACATTAAAGTTACACAGGGCAGTACCTCTGTCCACTTGGATCATCAAGAAATCGTTTATGGCTTTTCTCTGTTCATATAGTCGATCCAAAATATGGAGGGTTGAATTCCAATGGGTGGAAACATCACATATCAGCCTATGTTGTGGGAGGCCACTCAAGGAGGGTGTGCTTGGCGATGTACAAGTGGCTGAAGTGCATGCAAAGTTTCCTTGGCATTTTTAGGATGTCTTGCAGATGGGTGGAACACTTAAGGAAATGCTTGACAACCAGATTGAACACGTGTGCCATGCAGGGAGCATGGCTCAGCCCTCCTTGATGCAGCGCTGACACCATGTTCTTCCCGTTGTCGGTCACCATGGTTCCGATTTTAAGTTCTCTTGGAGAAAGCCAGGATTCGATTTCTTGATTGAGGACACAGAACAGTTCCTCCCCTGTGTGACTTTGTTGGCCCAGGCAAATGAGGTGTAGAACAGCATGACACCACTGTGCCCTGCATTTGTGGTATGCTGGAGGACCACTGGGAATTGTCCCTGCAGTGGAGGCTGAGGACACAGTGGAGGATGAGGCGGACATTGTTGCAGGACCAATGGCGTGAGAACGTGGAGGCAGAAGCTGCATCACCTGTCCAAGTTGCTTGTGTGTCTGGGCAGGAACCACATTAACCCAGCGGGATGTAAATGACATATATTGTCCTTGGCCGTAGTTACAGCTCCACACGTCGGCGCTGCTGTGCAGTTTGGCAGACAGCAACAGGCTCAAGGACTGGCCCACCTATGTTCTACATATTTGTGCATGCTGGTACTGCCTTCTTGGCAAAGAAATGACAGCTTGGGACTCTCCACCTCGGCTTGGCACAAGCCGTCAGTTCTCTGAAAGGTGCAGAGTCCTCCAATTGGAAAGGGAGTGACTGCAGCACCAGCAACTTGGACAGGAGCACGTTCAGCTTCTGCACCGTTGGATGAGTGCACGCATACTTTTGTCTCTTAGATATAGATTCTCTGATCGATTGCTAACGCAATAACTAACTAGGAGGAGGAGCAGGAGCATCACGACCAGTAGATGACGGCAAGGACACACAGCTTCCTTCTGCTGAGGTGGTGGAGCCTTGACTGACTGAAATGGGGTGCGTGCCACTGGGTGATGCAACGGTTCCAGCGGCAGGCTGGACTACCACATTGGAGCCACGGTTCTCCCATGTCACTTGATGGTGACGCAGCATATGTTGACACAGGGCTGTGGTGCCAACATTGACATCCTGGCCATGCTTCACCTTCTGCCCACAGATTGAACATATGGCCATGTTCAAGCCTTTTTTACTGACAGATATACATATTGTTAATGGAAAGGGGCCTAACTGGGCCTCTTTCCATTAAATGCCAGCCCAGGGAAGGTGTATAAAAATAAAAAAAAATACTTATACTCACCTGTCCTGGGCTGAGCATCTGCTCCGGGGCTCTTCCTGCGTTAGGTGCTGAATCCTAGTGGGCTAAAGGACCCTTGATGACCTCATGACCATGTGATCAGACTCTTGTGTAGGTGGAGCTATTCTGGATTGTACAGGATAGTGTGGTGTTACACAGGAAGAGGAAGCTGCTGGGAACGGAGACTGATGGAAAGTAAGGAGGAGAGAAGAGAACATGTGTGAGGGGGACATGGGGGTGCAGGCTGCGTGTGAGCAAGAGGGGGGAATGGGGGTGCAGGCTGCGTGTGAGCAAGAGGGGGGAATGGGGGTGCAGGCTGCGTGTGAACAAGAGGGGGGAATGGGGGTGCAGGCTGTGTGTGAGCAAGAGGGGGGGAAATAGGGGTGCAGACTGTGTGAGCAAGAGTGGGGAATGGGGGTGCAGGCTGTGTGTGAGCAAATGGGTGATGTGGGGGTGCAGGCTGTGTGTGAGCAAGAGGGGTATATGGGGGTGTAGGCTGTGTATGAGCAAGAGGGAGGAATAGGGGGGTTCAGGATCTGGGGTGGTGGGCACTGTGAGCACATAATACTGTGTGGGGGCCACTGGTGGGCACATAATACTGTGTGGGTGCCACTGGTGAGCACATATTACTGTGTGGGGGCCACTGGTGAGCACATATTAGTGTTTGGGGGCCACTGGTGAGCACGTAATACTGTTTGGGGGAAACTGTGGGGCACGTAATTGTCAGGAATGTGACATCTGTTGTTTCCACTTTAAGGTTGTCGTGTGAACATAAGGAAGCTTTCTGTTAGGATTGGTTGTTGCTGCTTTAAGGTTGCCATGACAACACAGGGAAGCTTCCTGAGCAGGCCTTTATTAACCACTCCTTAATCACCCAGCTTTGCTGGCTAATTACTTTACTACTGCCTGGCTCCTGACATTGATTTGACTGCTCTATTACTGACTTTTGGCTGTGTTCTTGGATTCCTCTCTGTCTTGCGATTTTGTTCTGTCATTCCTAATTGGTTTTGACTATTGGCTTGGTTTTCTGGATTTGTCTTCATTTCATGATTTGGATCTGTGTTGTCCTCTTCAGCTGCTGACCTGTGATTGTCGACCATTCTGTTATCTCTATCCCTGTGAGTAGTGTGTGGATGTGGTGTTTGGTTCCTGCTGCAGTGCATTTATTTGTGATACAATTTCTGTTCTGGTGACAGTTCCGGTCTTCACATTAAAGACCATCTCTTCTTGCGAGGAGCTCTGGTGAAGGCGTCTGAGACCGGTCTTGGCTTGCAGTAGTGTATTACATTTAAGTAGCTTTTTCTACTGCTCGCAGTTGTCAGCCCATTTCTGCTGCTGCTCTCCTGAAGACCTGTATGTTTCTTACCTTACATCTGAATCCTAACAGTAATACTGTGTGTGGGGTCCACTGTGGAGCATGTAGTACTGTGTGGGGTCCACTGCGGAGCATGTAATACTGTCCCAGTATTGTTTATATGCCAGGTGCTTCGCTGCTCACTGTAGCGATGCTAGTTATCAGAGCTGGAGTCCAATTGGTGAGGCTAACAGTACATTACTTAAATAGTAAGAGATGCAGAAATAGTACCTCAGGAGTAGGAGTAACCGTGGTCAGATGTTTACAGAGTTCGGAACACAGGAGCAGTAGATCAATCGTAGTCAGAGGTTTGCAGAGTTCGATACCCAGGAGCAGTAGATCAGCTGTAGTTAGACGTTTGCAGAGTTCAGTACACGGGAGCAGTAGATCAATTGTAGTCAGATGTATGCAGAGTTCGGTACACAGGAGCAGTAGAGTAATGGTGAGGATCAGGGCAAACAGGAAGCAGATAATCAGAATAATCAGGCACAGGATGAAGTAAGCTGTGGGTTTATATAGGGACAGCTACCCTGTGATTGGCCACAGAGCAGGTGAGATCCATAAGCTAATCACTTCAATAGAAAGGACCAGGCTCAGCAAAGCAAAGAACAAACAGGCTTCTACAATGGCATAATGGTCAAGGCTGCAGAACATGGCTGGAAATTCAAGCGTTCAAGACCCAGCGAGCTCAGTTCCTGACACTCACTCACTGTATTCTTGATAACTGCAGTTGTGGGTATTAAAGCTGTACCCCTTTCAAGTATCTGGGATATCGCTTCAGCGCCTGTAACCGTCACTATCAAGAATTCACTCTAGATACAAAAGTTTGCACCCAGGCCCACAAGACTTTAGTTACGCCACTACTGTATTGAGAAATGGCCTGTAATTTTATACTCTGAACAAAATGGCGAATATGCCCCTTATTTGTTTCCCCACTAATAAACACTTTTAAATAAGTGTTAGAATAACAGCTAATTGCAGAGATTAGTGGCTAAGAATTATTGATTTTTGCCACTACTGTATTGAGAAATGGCCTGTAATTTTATACTCTGACTAAAATGGTAAATATGGCCATTATTTGTTTCCCCATCTAATAAACACCTTTAAATAAGTGTTAGAATAACAGCTAACTGCAGAGATTAGTGGCTAAGAATTATTGATTTTTGCCATTACTGTATTGAGAAATGGCCTGTAATTTTATACTCTGAACAAAATGGCAAATATGGCCCTTATTTGTTTCCCCACTAATAAAGACCTCTAAATAAGTGTTAGAATAACAGATAACTGCAGAGATTAGTGGCTAAAAATTGATTTTTGCCTCTAATGTATTGAGAAATGGCCTGTAATTTTATACTGGGTACAAAATGGCACTTATTTGTTTCCATACTAATAAACACCTTGTGATGATGAGACCCTCAATTTATGTATCTTTCTTGGACATGTATCATTCCTCATTCGTATCAGTCACATATCTGTAGGAATGTAAAGCTGTGTTTACATTGGTGGTCAATTCGCTCCAATGGTTTTATGTGCATACCATGGAGAGAGGGCCTGTCTGGCCAGTCAGTGTGATATCCCAGATGTCCGTCCTTCCCCCACTTGTTGGAATGTTGTGCCTACCCATCTGTCCCAGGATTCTGCAAAGGAGAGAGAGGGAGGGCTGGCTAAGGGGGAGGTGAAGGGTGTAGCTGGGGGGGGTCTCACACTGAGGTGAGAGTGAGTTTTTAGGAGTCTTTTGTGTGACGCCTGGAAGAGAGACAGCTAAGAGCAGAGCTGTGTGCTCAAGTATCTTTCTGTATTTTAATTTCCCTTTTTGTTTTGTATTGTATCATCGCTCTTTTGCTTGTATGTTTATGCTTGATCGTATTAATATTGTATATTTCTGTATATGCTATTAATTCATACCAACCCACTTGGGTTATTAAACATATAAAATTTATATCGCTCGTTTCGTTTTATCCTATGAACCGGTTGTGATGATATGAGGTGCAGGGATAGTCTTGGAATATCAATATCCCTCTATATTACTGCACAGCGGGGGTTGGTGCCTAGAATCAGGCTTAGCAGAGCACCTGGAAAGTGGTCAAACTACCCTCTAGTTCAGGTCTATTGTCCTGTCCCTGAAGCAATCAGCCATTTGGTCAAAAGCCTTCATCTGCATAAGACTGCCATCCTCACTAACCCAGCGGGGGTTCATTTAGACAGGATGCTTTATGCAAACGATCCGCATATCCCTGAGGGACTCAGTGACGCCAGTGCTAGTTCTGGGGAGTTATGGTTTTATGACAATATCTGGCCTGGGGAACATCTTATAGTCGCCCCGATAAATGCCCCAGATGCGTCCAGTCAAGGCGCACGCTCAGAATATACACGTTACAGTTCAAAGCCCAGAAGAGGTCCAGGCACTGATCTCCTTACCCAAAGGGAGCTGGAGTGTCAAACTTGGAGTCTATGTATTGGGGATCTCGCCAGGAACCCCATTATACTACCAGCCAGACTCTATAAACATCATGCATAGAATTATACTGAAAAGTTATTCTGAGAGATGTAGAGAGGGGGCAGGGTTTCTCCCCCTGGTGACCTCACTCAGGGAGGAGACCAGGGGAGACAAAAAGGCTCCGCCCAGGCTGAACCAGTGTCTGTTGTCTGAATTTGGAGATGCACGCTTCTTGGAGGCAAGCTGTGGGGGAAGCCATGTGACCAACATGTGGCTGCCATGCTGGCTGCCATGCAGCCTAAGCAGTTAGGCTTGAGGCCTTGTTGTGGACCTAACCAAGGTGCCACTGCATGTAAGCAACACATGCTTTGCCAAGACTGCTCTGAGCCTATCACATGGGCTCAGAGAAATGGACTAACTGCCTGCTCCAGATGTTCTGCTGCCATTTGACCTGGTTAAGGTGCTGTGCTGCCGGTCGTCCCATAAGAAAGTGCCCTGGTAATCATTGGAAGCCAGAGATAACCTGCACAAGCTGGTGTTGGTAATATATATTCTTTTCTTTCTTTTATCCCCATTTTTATTTGTTATGTACCGTGTTATGTTGTTTTCACTTGTATCTGCTTGTTAACCGCTGCATGTATTCTATGTATGTGTTGAGTGTCTAGTATCGACCCATTTAGGGGTTAATAAATATATAAAATTTAGAAGGCTCGTTTGCGTACTACCCTCTGTTGACCCGCCTCAATCACGGAAAGTGGGTGTGAGGTAATCGAAGTGATCATAGGTAAGGCCAGGTGCGGTCCCTGGTAAATCTGGATCCTTCACACCGGTCTACTCACGGTGTGTGAGTGGGAGGTTAAGAAAGAAGTTTGATCGCAGGCGTGCCAGGCGGCTGGGTGAGGCGATATTCATCACAGTGGTGGCAGAGTTGTGGGATCTTAGGATAACAGTGTGTGGGTGTGGTATCACGCAGACACTGAGTATTGAGGCAATCCTATGGCACGAGCGCGGTATGAGATCAAGCTTAAAATACAGTGAAAGTTTGGTACAGTACTGTTCCCTCCCTTCTTTTTTTTTTTTCTGTCCTATCTTTTATTTGGCAACGACTTCCAGTGAATGCCTTGCACTCTGAGAAGTGGAGCCAGGGGACGTCAGCAACTGACTGATACAAACACTGCGCAGATGGCTGATATGGAAGGTGCTGCAGCCGGGCAGGACGAGGAGCAAAGTCCTGAGGGGCTGGCACAAGAAAACATCACCATGCCAGACGGGTCAGCAGGTGCCCGGACCCCAGAGGTAACTGTGCCTGGAGGGACCAGTAGCCCCAGTTTTGTGGGGGTAACGGACTTATACTTGCAAATGGCCTTACAGCAGATAGACGCCAGTGACTATAGCGCCCGTCTGCAGGTGATTCACCAGTACCAAGCTGCTGCAGAGCGCCGGGCGGAGAGAGAAGCTGCAGAGCGCCGGGCGGAGAGAGAGGGCCGCCGCTGCAGAGCGCCGGGCGGACAGAGAGCATCAGCTTGAGCTAAAAAAGCTGGAACTTTGCCAGCAGGCGCAACCTTCCCCTGCACCAACTCCAGGAGCCCGAGCACTAAAGATCCGATCCGAGGACTTTCCAATCTTGGAAGATAACGGGGACTTGGACTCGTTCTTGCGGGGATTTGAGAGGGTGTGTAAGCAGCATCATATTCCCCAGGCAGAATGGGCCCGTTACCTGTCTCCCCGGCTGAAGGGAAAAGGCCTGGATGTTTCCACGAACTTACCAGAGGATGCGGACTATGAAACCATCAAAGCGGCGCTGATCCGGAGATACCGGCTCACGCCGGAGGTGTACCGCAAAAAGTTCCGGAATATACAGCGGGGTCCCACAGAGAGCTATGCGGATGTTCTGCACCACTTACAGGCTACATTCTGGCAGTGGATCAAAGGACTTACTGTCACCACGTTTGAGGGAATTGGGGATCTTATGATAAAGGAACAATTTCTCCAGGTGTGCCCTCTGGAGGTCCGCCAGTTCGTGTGTGATTGGAAACCCAAAACAGCAGACAAGGCTGCAGAGATTGCTGACGACTATGTGTCCACCAGGGAGCAAGGGACCAAGAGAGGAGCCACACTGCAGAGACCCTCAAGCTGGAAGGAGGGGAAAAGCTGGAGTTCACCACAGCCTGCAGTCTCCAAGTGGGGTAAGACAAACTCTGTCCCGGGTGCCCCCTCTACTTCCCCTGTCCCAAGAACTCTGGGCACCCCGGGTACCCCCTCCAAGTCCCAAGGAGAGGCCCGGCGGTGTCATGCTTGTAACCAGCCAGGACATTTCAAGGCGGAGTGCCCCAACCGCTCTAAGAACCCCCCTGTTTCCCCAGCCACGGCAGCTGGCCCATCTGTATACTTGGTGGGGAGGGAGGGGTTGCCATCCAATGCCAACCGTCAACAGGTCATTGTGGGGGGTAAAGTGGTCATGGGATTTCGGGACACTGGGGCGGAGATTACTCTGGTGCAACCTGACTTGGTCCCTGCGAACAGTATTATCCCTGGAAAAACTCTGACCTTGAAGGGTATTGGACAAGAACGCGTAACTGTGCCCATGGCTTGCGTCCATTTGGACTGGGGTGCGGGAAAAGGGATGCGTGATGTGGGGCTAATGTCTGATCTGCCTGCCAATGTACTATTGGGAAGAGATTTGGGGCCCTTGGTGTCCCAATATGGGGTGGGAGTAGCCCCACCTCGCTGTGACAAAATGTCTGTACTGAAGGATGATTTTAATGAGGTGTTGAAGCCTGCCACACAGGCACAGACACAGGCAGAGGGAGGGGTCAGCCTTTTGTCTCCCCCTGCTATGTGCCCAGCTAAAGTAATCAGTGAGCATGTGAATGAGACATTGTGGAGTGCTGACCTGGCTGTAGCCCCGCCCACATCTGCGGGTGATGATGGCCCCCTCAGTGTGACCCAGGCTCAGCCATTCACCCATGCAGTTCACTGTGAATCAATGAATGAATGCAATGTCAATGTAATTGCTAATTCTTGCCTTGCACATTTACAGGGTAGCTCTTCTGAGATGCTGGGGGCAACCCCAACTGATGACAATGTGCCAGGTGGTCAGGTAGGTCACGGGGATCTCAGGGCCGATCCGGATGAGGAACGGACTTCTGGTGTTGCGGTGGTAACCCGCAGCCAGAGTGCTAGAGAGGGGGAAGGCGCTCCGACCCCTGAGCCGTTTCCTCTGTCACCCGGAGATGGCACTGAGACCGCCATGACTAGCCTCCCTACACTGGAGCCGGAGGAGCCCGGCGGGTATATGACATGCACATCTCTTCTGTCTGGTTCCAGTCAGGAGTTCAGGGACGCTGTCCAAGCTGACCGCAGTCTGGGCGCATTGAAGGAGTGTGCTGATCAACCTCCCTTGGAGTCGGATAAGGACCGCGTGTACTGGGAGCAAGGGAGGTTGTACCGGGAAACGATCCCCACAAAGGGAAAAGAATGTCGGCTTAGGGAGAAACATTTGGTGGTACCCCAACCCTATCGGGTGGAATTGTTGCAGATTGCTCATGATATTCCACTGGCAGGCCACCTGGGGATCGCTAAGACCAAGGCTCGCCTCAGCCACTTATTCTACTGGCCTAAAATGGGGACAGATGTAGCTAAATACTGCCGTCAACAATACAGTAAAAAAGTTACAGGTGTCAGAATATGGTGACCCCAAGAAAATGGTTCATTATCAAAAAGTGACGTTTTATTTGTAAAACCGGTAAAACGTAATAAAAAAAACAATATAAATATGGTATCACCATAATCGAAATGACTCATGGACAAAGCTGCCAGAGTGCATTCTGTAAAAACAAAATGCAAACAATTATGATAGAATTGTGTGTTATTTCACATGGACCCACTGAACATGTAAATAAAAGATAATCAAAACATTATATGTACCCCAAAATGGCGACAAATGAAAGTACAACTTGGCAGGCAAAGAATAAGCCCTCACATAGCTATATCAACAGAAAAATAAAAAAGTTATGAATTTTGGAAGGGGGAGGAATATGAAAAAAGTTGCAGAGCATTAACGAACAAACTACCCTGCATCCTTAAAGGGTTAAGAGACCATGCGTCGACCCATCCTCTCCAGTCAACTGTTGCCCTATCTCACTGCTCCAGTATGCCTCAAAACTCCTCTACCCCTTCCCGCAGAATGAATTTTCAATTTTTGTTTTTGACTCCCTACCTTCCGAACACCCAGAATTTTTTTTATTTTTCCATTCTGAGAGCCATATGAGAGCTTAATGTTTGCGGGACACATTTTTCTTCATAATGCTACCATTTATTATTCTGAACAATGTACTGGGAAGCTGGAAAAAAAATTGAGTGGGGTGGAGTTGAATAAAAAGTGTGATTTGTGCAACTTTCTTACAGGCTTTACTTTTACAGTGTTCACTCTGCATCAAAAATGACATGTTACCTGTATTCTACATTTCGGTACGATTCCGGGGATACCAAATTTATATGGTTTTATTTATATTTTAACCCCTTAACAAAAATCTAAAACTTTGCAAAAAAATGTATTTCTTAAAAGTTGCCATATTCTGACACCCGTAACTTTTATATTTCCGTGTACGGGAATGCATAGCATGTCTTTTTTTTGCGGGGCCAGGTGTACTTTTTAGTTATGCCATTTTGGGGAATGTCTATTGTTTTGTTCACTTTTTATTCAAATTTTTATCAGAGGCGAAATAGTGAACAAAATGGCGGTTTGGCAGTTTAGATTATTTTTCCTGCTATGGCTTTTACCATACAGGAAAAATATTTTTCAAAGTTTGTATACTGGACGTTTTCGGACACAGGGATACCTAATGTGTATGTATTTCACAGTAATATTTTACTTTTATATGTATTCTAGTGAAAGGGGGGTGATTTGAACTTTTAGTTTTTTTTGTTTTTTTTTACTATTCTATTAGCACCCCTAGGGGGCTTGAACCTGCAATCATTTCATTGCATGTCCCATGGACTGCAATACAACTGTATTGCAGTCTATGGGAGATTCGCTACATAGCTACTGAGCCTGGTCATAGACCAGCCTCAATTGCCATAATGCAATGACAAGCCTGGGAGCCTTTATAAGGCTCCCGGCTGTCAGAAGAACAGGTCGGCTCCCATGATCTCGCCACGTGGAAACCGGCCTGCAACAGTAAAGGTACCCCACCGCAGGCATTAGTGCCGGATCTTTGCTGTAGAATACAGCGGAGACCCAGGTTGCTATGGTAGCCGCACTGCAGCAGAGCGGCCACCATCTTTAAAGACCCGACATCTTCCGTACTATTACGCCGGATGTTGGGAAGGAGTTAAACAACATGTCCACTCTGAACTATCCTCTTATCTTTCGTTCTACTTACTCTTTGAGTGACTACAGTTAGGCTCCGACCCCATAACTCCACAGAAACCGCTCTACCCAAAGTCACAAATGACCTGCTGTCAAAAGTCAAGCAGCACTGTCTGTTCTCCTCCTCCTTGGCCTTTCCTCCACCTTCGACACAGTCAACCACTCCCTCTTATTACAAACTCTCTCATCCCTTGGCATCTCAGACTTGGATCTCCAACTGCACATTCAGCGTCATCCACTCACACTCCTCCTCCTAACCGTGCTCTTTCTGTAGGTGTCCCCCAAGGCTCTGTCTTGGGACCCATCCTCTTCTCCATCTACACCCTTGGGCTTGGCCAACTCATTGAATTACATGGTTTTCAAAATCATTGCTATGGAGACGACACTCAAATATATCTCTCTGGACCAAACATTACTGCTTTGTTATCTAGAATTGCAGAATGTCTAGCAGACATAGCCTCCTTCCCCCCGCTTTCTCAAACTCAACATGAAAAAACTGAGTTCATTAAGTTCATCTTCGCCCAAAGTTAATGGCGCTTGACTCTGACCTATCCTTCAAGCCACACATCCAAGCCCTCAACATCTCCTGCCACCTCCAACTCAAGAACATTCATGAAATCCACTTGTTCCTCACCCCTGAAACTACAAAAATGCTAGTCCACACCGTCATAATCTCCCGCTTAGACTACTGTTCTCCATGGCCCCTGAGCAAATCCTCTCGCTCCCCACTCCAGTTCACCCTAAACTCTGCCACTTGCTTAATCCACTTCTCCCCATTTTTCATCAGATGCTCCCTTGTGCCAATTCTTTTGCTAGCTACCCATCGCCCAGCAAATAGAGTTTACAAATCCATCCATAACCTGTCCTCTCCATAAATCTCTGGCCTATTCACCCATTACCTGCCCACACATGACCATCCATCCTCTCAAGGTCGCCTACTCCACTCTGCTCTTATCCACTATTCAAACGACCGCCTCCGAGACTTCTCCTGTACATCTCCCATGCTCTGGAACTCTCTACTACAACACATAAGACTGACCCCCACAATCAAAATCTTTTGAAGATTTTGAAGACTCACCTATTCAGCAAGGCCTACAACCTCCAATAGTACTACTGCCACAGTACAGATTCTACCCTCACCTACTGTCTCCATCCCATTTTCCTCATAGATTGTAATCCCTTGCGGGCAGGGCCCTCTATCCTATTCCAGTGGTCACTGTTAGTAGTGTACTTGGTTTGTGTATTTTGTGTATTGTATGTAAACCCTCAAATGTACAGCAGGATGGAATTAATGGTGCCCCAAAAATAATATTAATGACCTGAATTTTCCAAAAGCTTCGAGCTCGGCCTAAACCTGATACTTTTGAGGTTCGTCACCCACAAAATACTATTATACTCTGGGGTCTCCTCAGACCCTACAGTTTAATAAGGATGTTCTGTGGAGATGAGGAAAAATAACAAACACTTATACTCACCTTGCCTCACCTCTCCTGGGTATCTTCATGGCATCTGACGGTATCCGACGTCCTCTTCAGGCGTCTGTTTTGCCCTCAGCAGTGACCCCGGGGTAGTGATGTCAGACTCAGGTCAGAAGAGATCTGAAGAGGATGCTGGGGGACTGCTGGACGCCCAGGAAAGGGGAGTATAACTGTTGTTTTTATTCACCTATCCCAGTTCCGCACAAGTTCAACCACTACCTATTCGATTATTCCAACAGGTAGCGGCTGATGTTTTACTCACCAATTCCTGCTCTTGATGTGTTTCGCTTCCAGTGCACAGACGCTGAAGAACGCTGCAGTGCCCTCTGGAGGAAGAAGCAGAGGTTGGACTGGACATGAGTGGGGATCGTTGAGTAAATCAATAGGTAGAGGCCAATTAAAAAAAAATGCCATCCCTCAGTTTATGCTAGGAGGTGCCGCCTAAGGTTTTTGCCTCATGGCAGGTGCGGCCCAGCCTATGTACTGTCTGTCGTCTAGTTTCATCAATCTATGTGTCTGTATTCATGTTTACGACTGCATTGTCCTTGTCAGCGGACTTGATGGTGTGGGTGCCATCATGGGCGAGATCGTCCAGAGCATAATTTACTTGTTATATTTGGATGCAAAAACTGTCCATGAACTGTGTTCCATTGCAAATCAGACAAATCATCTTTGTCTGCAGAAACAAAGGCTTCTATGACAAGCACTGTAACAGGGGGAACAAAGTTACTCATTATATAACCCTACATTAGATAATAGGTCGTCAACAATGTTCATAGGTTCAGATATACAGTATCTTGCTTAGAAATCTTTCAAATTAATAGATCTAAACAAAATTATACAAATCAATCTCAATCTGGAATCAGTCAAAGTTACTGAACAAAATGATAGTCCCTTGCTTAAAACCAATATTTGAATAGAAGTAAGGTTTTTGAAGAGATATTTGCCATGGGGTTTTCTTCTTGGCCACCTGTTGGGGTAGTATCATCTCGACTTCTGTACCTTGGGCCTCTTGTAAGTGTCTCCTACCTCTCCTTCTTATACTTTCTATAGTAGTTGTCCATATATCTGATTCTAAAAAAGATGTGTCCGCAGATCTGCAGCTGAGACTGTTGTCAATTTTTCTTATGTCCCCTGTATATATCCCTTTGATGCATATAATGTCTTTGCTGTCTGTCCTACTTGCTTATACACAAATCCAGTTGATAGTCCATCATATCCCTGTTCCATTTCTTGCATTTGATTTCTTCTAGTTCCAACTTAAGTTTGGTCAGGGTTACTCACAGTCTCCTGAAACTTGTCCCAATCCTGTGTATTTAATACCGACTTAAAAAAAATCTGTTTCTTTCAATCGCTAACCTAGAAGATGGATCTCCTTCTCAAGAAAATCAATATTTAATAAAATAATGTCCGCTGAATACTTATTGGATATCTGTGCAAACCAGGTTTAAAATGTGGAGAATTCTAGACCTCATCATAGGAATCTTATGCAATTTATAATATTCCCCCAGTGTAGCCAAGTGAAGTTTCAATGTTACCAAAAGCCAAGGGGGCATTCACACTACTGTTGTTAGTCAGTTGCTATTATCCGTCAGAAAATGTTAACAACGGACACTAACAGATCTGTCAAAATCCTATTGATTTCAGTGGGATTTGATCTGCTGTCAATGTCACAGGTCCGTTATTTTGGTGGACATAACAACACGGTGCAAGACTGTTGGATCCGTTCAAAATAATGGACTTATGATGAATGTGAACTGTCCGATATATTTTTTTTTTTTTTGACATTAAGGATTTTATTGAAATTTTTTCAATTAACCATAAAAACATTACAAACAACATTTTGGGGCTGGGAACACATGGGTAGGGAAGGAGGTAGAAGGAGGGGGTAGGGGATTGAGGTTTAGAAATGACAAATGGAGCAAATCTGAGGAGATAACATAAGCTCTGTCGCAGCAGGGCCAAACAAAGATTTGACTTTTCATGTTGACAGAAATAAAGCAATTTATACAATAGAATAATCAGGGAGGTACATGTGTGGGGGGGGGGGGTGGAGGGAGGCGAGCGGATAGGAGATAAGGAGAGGTTAATACGGTATGGGGAACAACATAGGCTCTGTCGCAGCAGGGCCAAACACAGAATACAGTAAAATGTAGGATGTAGGGTAAATTCAAAACACGTTTACATTATTATGACGAAATTAGAAGAAGTCTGGTGGGGGAGAGGTCCCTGTTGGGGGGGGGCTATAGAGGGGAAGGCAGACTGGAATTCCTTGGATTGGTAGAAAAGATTCCAAAGGAGCCATGTTTGGTGATGGGTCCTGTCATCCTGTCGCAGCTCCGCCATCATATATTCCATACTATGGATGAGCAAAATCTCCCTGAGCCAGGACACTAAGGAGGGGGGCGTCTGAGATTTCCATAGTCTGGGAATCACGGACCTTGCGACCACCAGCATGAAGCCTATCAATTTGCGGATGTGTTTCTCATACTTACTCGGGAAGATGGAGAGAAGAAGGGGAGCCGGGTCATCGTCTAATGGAATGCCCGTAACCAACTTAATTATACGCCGAACTTCTGACCAGTAAGGGCGTAAGAGTGTACATTCCCACCAGACGTGCTTCATCGTACCCCGGACAGAGTTACATCTCCAACATCGATCTGAGGAGGAGGGATATATCTCATGGAGAACAGATGGGACTCTGTACCATCGGGAGAGTATCTTATAGTTAGTCTCCTGTGCCTTGCAGGAAATAGAAAATTTGTGGCACGCCCGGAATGCCGATGACCACACACCTGGCGCGAACGAGACCCCCCAGTTCCCTCTCCCTCCCACCCACGAAAGCAGGTAGGGAGTCAGTAGCAGTCTCCCGCAGCATGCCATAGATAAGCGAGATTGTGTGACCTGGGGTATGGGGAGAGAGGCATATGCGCTCAAAGGGCAGTAACTTTCTGTGCAGATTGTGCTTTATCTTAAGAGTGGTGTATAGGTGAGTTAGCTGGGCGTATTGCCAGTGGGATATGGCCGAGTCAGGGTCTGACCCAGAATGGGTCAGCTCTTGGCGGGGGAGGAGAGATGTTGTATTTGTAACTTGGTGGAAACGGAGGGTCCGCTGGCCCCTAGCGTGGGATAAAAAGGAGGAGTGGAGCACAGCAGGAAAATCCGGGTTGCCCGAGATAGGCGTCATAGGTCCATCGTTTAGAAAGAGTCTACGCATAACACAATAGCGCCGGCACGATCCAAGGACCTGAAGCGTGACGTAAGGAAGTGTATGGGTGGAGCTATCTGTCCAGTAATGCTTAGCTAGCCACGGGAGGGCAGTAAGAGGAAGTGAACTCAGGGAACCCTCCAAGGCAACCCAGAGTTTAGAGCGCTCTGAGTGGTGCCAGACCAAAATGCGCGAAGCGACCGCAGCCAGGAAGTAGTTACAGCAATCCGGAACCGCCAATCCGCCACATTCTTTGGGTTTAGTCAAGATACTTCTTGCAATTCTCCTTGGCTTTGATGCCCATATGAATTTAGCAAATGTTTTCTGAATAGTTGTAAAGAATTGTTTGGGTAATATTATAGGGACAGTCTGAAATAGATAGAGTAGTCTGGGGAGGACATTCATTTTTAGCAAATTAATGCGTCCCAGCCAAGAGAGGCCTTTGGTGTCCCATCGTTTCATGTCTGTCTGCAAGGTACGCAGGATCGGCACGAAATTAAGCGTATAGGAATCAGTTAGATTGCTAGGGAGCTGAACCCCCAAGTATTTAATTGCTTTCTGGGACCATGTAAAGGAAAAAGAGGAGCGGAGACCCCGAAGCTGTGACTCTGGCAGGGAGACATTAAGGGCAGTACATTTGGACAGGTTGAGTTTGTAGTTACTATAGTAGCTGTAGAAGTTGATTTCTCGGAGGAGAGAAGGGATAGTCGTGAGCGGCTGGGTGATGAAGAGTAGAACATCATCTGCAAATGCTGAAATCTTAAGATGTAAATTTCGGATTCTGAGACCATGGATGTCTGGATTATCCCTAATTGCTACGAGTAGATGTTCCATCACCAAGGCATAAAGCATAGGTGAGAGAGGACAACCTTGGCGGGTGCCATTGCCTATAGTAAGAGGTGAAGAGAGTGTGCCATTAACTCGTACCTGTGCCCTCGGGGAGTTATAAAGAGAGCGTATGCGGGTAAGCATCCTGGGTCCCAATCCTATCTGCGAGAGAGTGGCCTCTAAGAAGCCCCAATCAACCCTGTCAAAGGCTTTCTCCATGTCCAAAGAGAGGAGCATCATAGGGATTCGTGAGCTCTTTGCATGATGGATTGCCGAGAAGGCCTTCAACGTGTTATCCCGTGCCTCTCTATGTGGGATAAAGCCAACTTGATCGTAATGAACTAGCTTTTCCATGTACTGACTCAGTCTATTAGCTATCAGTTTGGCGTAGAGTTTGGCATCTGTGTTGATCAAGGATATCGGTCTATAACTAGGGCAGAGCAGGTGGTCCTTACCCTCCTTGGGTATAACCGTACTATGTGCATGTAAAAAGGGGGGGGGAATTGAATGTCAGGCGAGATAGAGTTAAAGGATTTCAATAGAAGGGGTGCAAGATCAGGCTGTAATATCTTGTAGAACCGAGCTGTGAACCCGTCCGGTCCCGGGCTTTTACCAGCGGGCAAGTTCGAGATCCCCAGCTCAAGCTCCTAGGCAGAAAAAGGTGATTCCAATAGGTCAGACTCTTCGGGCCTAAGAGAGGGGAGAGCTGTCCGTGCTATATATTGGTAATGGATTGGTAGGAGAATCTCCCAAAAAATGAGGTGTGGGGACCACGCTTCACCAAAGATGCTTTATTATACTCAAATAACACAACGCGTTTCGGGGAAATCAGATCCCCTTTATCAAGTGTACAAGAGACTAAACATAAAAACAATAAAAGAATACACATGTAAAGAGTCAGTAATTAGAATTTAGAACCAGTGAAATTAATGATACCATTCTATGGGTTAAAAGAAAAGTATCCCACCAGATAGTATTGTCATGGATAGATAAATAATTAAATAAATACATGAATAAATAGTGGTAATGAATGTACTCAAAAAAATAAATAAATAAGTAAAGCTAAAAGGCTAATAAATGCAATATAAAATCAAAATGCACATAAGAGTAAAAACTATACATAAAAAGGTATAAACCAATGTTTTTTGGTACTTACCAGCCTGAGGAGGTAGGCTGTGAGATCTGAAGTGAATGAGAAGTAAAAGTGGAGACCACTTTCAGAAAGGCTTATATAGGTATGGTGAAATGGGACCACCCCTAGGGGGAGGGGTTCAAACTTGTGGGTAAAGTTTAAATTGAGAAAAAAAAAAGAATTGGATTGAAAGATAAAGTTTAAATTGAGGAAAAAAAAAAAAAAAAATTGGATTGAAAGATAAAGTTTTAACTGAGAAGAGGAAAAAAAAAAAAAAATCATCAATTGGTAATGCTAAAGGTTTCATTCGCGTCATGTGTGTAGCGATCTCCCGCTCTGAGTCATATGTTTCTGTGTAGGGCGCAGGACTGATCTGAACTATGGTTGTTATGAAATATAGCACTAAAAAGAACAAATAATGTTAATGAGTAATGAGAGGGCGGACATCATGCTCATATGACTGGGGCTAGAGAATGTATCATAATACATGGATAAATGAAAAATGAAAATGGGTAATAAACATATGATTATGGCTAAGAAACATATTTCACTATATACAAATATATACATAATAATTATATGTGATAGGCATAGAACAAAAATGATGACAATACATATTCATATGGGCTGAAACGAATGTACTGGAGGGGAGAAGATAATGCCGGCGATGTGTGCATATGCAAATATATACACACGCCTTAGAATTCCTAGTCATATACAGACTCGAGTGCTTCATTAAGCCCAGCTGGTGTTAGAGAGTTACATTTAAAAATCCAATACATTTCCTTTCTCTTGAGATTTTCAAATCTGTTGTTGGTATGGGCAGGAATGTGGTCTATTGGTGTGATTTTGAATGCATCGAAACAAGATTTATGCGACACCAAGGCATGTTTTGATACACTGTGTTTGAGGTAGCCATTAGTTACATTAGATCTGTGCTTATTTAGCCTCTCCCTTAATGGTCTGATGGTCCTTCCTACATACTGGAGGCCACAAGGGCACTCCAGGACATAGATGACAAAGGAGGATGAACAGTTCAGGAAATGATTGATCTGAAAAATATTGCCTGTTGAAAAGCTCGTAATGGTTTTGGCTGAATGGTTAATTGTGTGACAACATTTACATTTTTTGTGTTCGCATTTATAAACACCATTTGGTTGTGGATATGACATATTCCGGTCTACAGGTTTAGTAAGAGACCTCAGTTTGCTAGGGGCCAATAGATTTTTCAGGGTTTTTGCTCTTCTAAGAGTGATTGATGGCTTATGGGGGATATTCTTATTAAGTAGAGGATCATTCAGGCGTATCGTCAAGTGTTTGTCCAGGATCATCCTGATCCTGTTATGTGCATTACTGTAAGTGGTTATGAAATTATGTCCGAATTCTTTACTAGTATTTTTCTGAATGGGGACAAGGCATTCAGATTGAGTGAGAAACTGTGCTTTAGATTCTGCTGCTTGAATAATCCGTTTAGGATAGTTTTTTTCCTGGAAACGTTGGGTTAGAATTTTACTCTGGATTTTAAAGTCTGAGTCCTTCGTACAGTTTCGCCAGATACGTTTTAATTGCCCGAATGGTAAATCATCCTTCCATTTTGTGTAATGGGAGCTACGGTAATCAAGTAGACTGTTGCAGTCTACCTTTTTGAAGAAAGTTTTTGTACTGATGCCCTCAAGGCTACCATTGAGTTCTAAATCCAGGAAATCAATTGTGTTCTTTTTAGGTTGGCCACTAAGGGTGATTCCCCAGTTGTGCTATATATTGGGGAAGTGTGAGGGGGGGATCAGGCGTCCGATTGGTGGTATGTGGCTGAGGAAGGTTATAAAGGGATTCATAATATCCTCGGAACGCTTCAGCTATGTCTGTAGTTAAGTGGGTTGTGGTTCCCGATGGGTTCTTAATAGCCGTTACATACGAAGTGGCCTGACGCTCTCTTACGGCACGCGCCAGTAGGCGACCCGCCTTGTTACCCCACTCGTAGAATGATCGCTTGCCTAATTGGCGGAGTCGCTGTTGCCTGTGCTCCAACAGGGACCTGATCTCCTGACGCGTAGCAGTCAGCGCAACCAGGGTAGACTGTTGTAGGGATAATTTATGTTGTGCCTCAAGGACCGCTAAGTCTCGAAGGAGCGACTGGAACTTAAGCCCCGATTCCTTCTTAATTCTAGCCCCATGTTTCATCAGCACTCCACGAAGCACACAATTTAAGGCTTCCCATTGAATCGGTGGAGAGGTGGAGTCCTGGGCATGGTCTGTCACAAAGTTGGAAACAGTGAGTTTGAGATCGGCCATACATGCAGCATCAAGCAAGAGCGACTCATTCAGTCTCCAAGAGTGTGGGCGAGGTCCCGGAGGCGACATACGAATAGTGCATGTGATGGGAGAGTGGTCAGAGAGGAATGCTGTACCAATCCCGGCTGCGGTCACCTGAGGCAAAATAGCGTGGGATGTAAAAGTATAGTCAATCCTACTATACGTGTTATGAGCATGGGAGTAGTATGAGAAGTCTTTATCGGTCGGATGAAGGATCCGTCAGGCATCACACAACAACATAGAGTGTAGAAGCCTCCTGAGCTTGTTTAAAGCACTGTAGGGGATATGGGACCTACCCACAGAGGTGTCTATTAAAGGGTTCAAAGGGAGATTGAAGTCTCCACACAGCATGAGGTGGCCTTTGGCAAAAGATTGGAGGGCATTCAGGGCTGAGACAAGGAAAGGGATCTGACCGGTGTTCGGTGCGTATATATTGGCTATTGTGTACACTGATCCATATAATTCACATATGAGATATATGTATCTAGCGTCCTGGTCTGTCATGGAGTCTATAATCTTTACAGGGAGGTTTCTGTGGAAAAAGATGGCAACCCCCTTAGTTTTACCCTGTGTGCTACTACTATGGGACCACAATGGATAGTAGCGGTTTTTAATAGTGGGCACATGGTTAGCAAGAAAATGTGTTTCCTGCAGGCAGAGAATCTGGACCCTATGCTTGTGGGCATCATAAAGAACTTGAGAGCGCTTCTCAGGTACATTCAATCCCTTAACATTGAATGAGGATATTATAATGTCCGCCATAGGCAGTGGAGGGGGAGGGGAGGGGTAGTGAGGGCGGAAAAGAAGGGGACGAGATCAGTAGCGGTTAGAGTTGGGTCAGTGGTACCCGGAGTTAGAGGACAGGGACCTCGGGGAGCAGGAGGGAGGAGGGAAATTAAGGTTGAAGAGGGCAGACAGGGCACCCTCAGTGGGAGTTTGGGGTAGGAGCACGCATCTCCGTTTGGTTCCGCACTGCAGAACCTTGGCTATGTGGGAACGAAGAAGGCCGAGCCCAAGGCAGCAAGACAAGAAGAAGAGGTAAAGAGGACAGAGAATGACAGAGAACCAAAGACTATGTAGCCCCCTATGTTAAGTTATACATGAAGAAGCAACATAGTGAATAGGTCTCTAATGAAGGAGTGCAACAAAAATAGGCAATAGAACATTTAAAAATTCGACAATGGTATAACCCCGAACTATAAAGTCCAGCGAGAACGGTTCACCTGGGGAGAGTGAGATCAAGCCGGATGGTCACTTTCTGTTGCCAGTCGACTTCTACGCCTTTGTCTTTGGGGCCCTGGAGGAGTCGTTGCTCGATCTCTAGTAGCGGTTCGGACCATCGTAGGAGGAGCTGGGCGATCTGAGTCACTGAGCATCTGTTCCCAGACCGGGAGACGGAGCATTGGAAGATCAAGTGCGCGGAGAAAATCCTGGAGGTCATCCGGGGATGTCAAGACAATTAGCTTATCCTGCCTGCAAACCTGGAGAGCGAAAGGAAACCCCCACCGATAGAGAATCCCTCGTTCTTGGAGAACAGCAAGTAGCGGTTTCAGCGCTGCCCTTTGACGTAGAGTGTGTCTGGAGAGATCCGGAAAGATGGATAGAGGGGCACCCCTAAAATCGATGTTCTTGAGATTTCTAGCTTTGGACATAATATCCTCCTTTACGGTGTAGTAATGGATCCTACATATGACATCCCTCGGTCTCGCTGGGTCTGAGCTGCGAGGTCGGAGGGCCCGATGTGCTCTGTCCATTTCTATGTGCGTCTCAGGGGGGTTCCCCAAGATGGAATTGAATATGCTAGTGAGAGCCGGTACTAGGTCGGCGGTCTGGGTGGTTTCTGGGAGGCCGCGGATCCTTATATTATTGCGGCGGTTACGGTTCTCTATGTCATCTATATGGGAAGTGAGCCTGCGGTAGTGAGTGGTATGGGCAGATGACATCTGGTGAAGCGACTGCAGGGAAGACGTCACTGATTCTTGAAACTGCTCCAAGTTGTCAACTCGGGCTTGTAGATCTTTTATATCCGTTTTAACTATTTGCAGGTCATGACGCCATGCATGTTTCAGATCTGTGGCTAGATTATCCATGTCCCTTCTGCTTAAAGCGAGTAACGCCAGCAGTTCTGGATGTCCCTGTAGCGTAATGGCCGCTTCCTCCGGAGGGGGGAGGTGAGATACTACAGACTCTGCAGAAACGTGGGTAGCGATAGATGCCTGACGGCTACTCACTTTTTTCTTGCAGGTGGAAGGTGGATCGTCCTCTTCTCCTGAGGACAGATCAGACAGTGTGGTGGTCGGGGTCTGTGGGTCCGGTCTGTGACGATAAGGCCCAGTAGAGGGTGAAGGTGAGGCTGCTCCCCATACTGCCCCTTTAATAGCCGCGTTGGTTGGTTGGGTGGGGGAGATCAGCGGTGCCCGCACCGCCGCTGCTCTCTGGTCTGGCGCTGCCTTGGAAGCGCTGAGCGCCGGATCACTGTCAGCGCTGGAAGGAGGATGTGAGGAGGACGTCTCCCTCATCGGTGTGGCTGCTTCCTGCGCCAGCGGAGGGGGCAGGGAGCTGTCGGGCCATCTGTATTGTCTGCTCAGCGCTGCTCTCCGGCCTGTCGGATCGCGCACGCTGCTTGGAAAATGACGTCTGCGCTCCCCCACAGGCCTCAGCATCGGAGGATCCCTCTTGCCCCTGCAGCGGAAGAAAGTAGCTGGAGATGCCCCCCTCCTGTGACTGGGAGGTAAGGGGCTCCCCTGGGGTCTTTTTGGCTCTGGTTTTGCCCATTTTGGGGTAGTTATGGACATATTGCAGTGGGGCACCGGTCGGAGCTCTTAGAGTCTGCTGCCGTGCGCGCTCATGCCAAGCCACGCCCCCCCGATATTTTTTAACATTGATGTCTATGGCTAGTGGAAGGTAATGGACTGTTGTCAGTTATACTGTTCGTTATTATTGTCAATTTTTTTCTGTACATGCTCAGAAAGCAGAACAAAAAAAAAAAAAAAAAAAAAATGGTATAAAAATGTACATTAATGAACACTAATTGATTTTCATTAAATGGATCAGTTAAAAAAACAAATTAACATCAGTTTGTCTGTTAATGTCAGTTATGATAGGTGTCCGTTTTTTTTTTTTTTTTTTTTGTTCAACAGACCCTATCAGACGGGACATCCAATGGTAGTGCGAACGCCCCCTTAGATTCATCTCAGTTTCATATCCGTGGTGAATGGGGTGCTCAAAAACATAACACCTCTTGCTCAATATAGGTAAAAACATACAAAGAGACCTAACTTACTGACCATGGCGTATGTCATCAGCACACCTTTTTTTATTGGGAGCTACACATATTTGGTATCTGTTTACACTAATGTGATGTCGTGTTTTTAGCTATTTGGAGATGGTATTGGGTTAATGTGTTATCTATGATAGATGCTGCTTCCCTAACATCTTTAGTGGCATCTTTTTATGGTCATGTGGCCGCCACTATGTATTTTTAGATAGACTATGATGACACCAGTTCAGCACTATATTGTAATGTGCATGCACAATTCTTTTTCTGGTGATGTGACCGTTAGTATCTACTTTTCCATAGATTATGATGGCGCTGATTTAGTGCTATATTGCAATGCATATAAACATGCATACTTTGTTGATTAATATAACCCTTGCCCCAGTTATCACCCCAGCTATGCATGTTTAGACTTACTAGACACTGGGTACTTGGTGGTTGTTCTTGGGAGTTATAACAAACAGGATTATGATTGGAGGGCTCTGATTGTACACACATTTATTGCTGAATACTGTATTTTATTCATATAGGACTGCATGTGATCCCTATGTGCAATTTATGGGGTTATTGCACAATTATCTGATATGTAATAACGTATATTAATTAACTGATTAAATTATTACGATAGCTATAAATATGTTGTGTGAAAAAAAAATTATTTGCTTGATAAAGGTCCAGTTACTTAGGAACAAAACATTGTTGTGGCATGGAATAAAGAGTTCATCTTGTTTTATGTACTTCGAAATCCTGGAATGCTGCTATTTTGTTCATTTTGCCCACAGTAATAGTACTGCTGTGTGTACCACCGTCACTTGCCTACAAGGCTCACTGAACCATATTACACAATGGCGTAACTAAAGTCTTGTGGGCCTCGGTGCAAACTTTTATCTGGGGCCCCCTACAGCGTATTCTTGATCGTGACAGTTACAGGTGCTGCAGCAGTATCTCAGATACCTGAAAGGGACACAGCTTTAATACCCACAACTGCAGTTATCAAGAATATGGTGAGTGAGCAGAGCAGCGCCCGGCAATTAAACAGTACTGGGAGCTGCGTACTGTGGGAAACTGCTGATCTGCAGGGTCCTAACAGTCTAAGAGATTTAAGAGATTAGTGGGTGTCCAACATCCAACTGTTTGAAGATACTGTGGTGCTTTTGCGAGTGCCGTGACTCCTTCGCTATTTACATTGTACAGTATCTGTTTTATGATCACTATGCAATATTATTACAGCCTGTATCAACACAGTGCAGCTACAATAAAAACAGATGGCATGTGATGTGAATAAAATGCTCCCAAGAGCCCCCACACAGTATAATATGCTTCCCACAGTGGCCCTACACAGTATAAAATGCTCCTATGAACCCCTTCAGGTGAACCCCGCAAAATTCAATGTATAATTCCACAACTGGGGGGAATCATAATAATCTGTCTGTTCTACCTATATTCATTAATATACTGTCCCCATAGTATAAGAACGAATGGGGGTCTATTTTGCTCCACCACCTATTGCCTCCAATTTAGCAGGCGGTGTCCACCCAGGGGGAGTTTTTATTGTGCACATATATTATACACAAATTTTTTATCTTAAAAGTTAGGTTTTACTAATTGTTACATCCAACTACTTTCTCTTTTTAAATTATCCTCTACCCTCTATTTTTTCTACGTATTCTAGTGATGGTGTACACCTAGGTGGATCAATTCTGAGTCCAAGTTAGGATTTATTGTTTGCAAGCAAAACAACCCCAGCCAGATGAATGGAACTGATTAAGTCACATCTTTTTTTCTTCAATTTTTGCAAGTTGCATTCAGATGAATAAACCAGTCACAGAAATCTATGCAACAAATCTGCCATGTATTAACTTTTGCACTTTGGACGCAGACACCCATGTGAATATATTTATAGACTGACATATTACGTTATGTCAATCTGAAAAATAATGCCGGATTTAATACTGATGAGCAGTTTGCTTGTCATATATGTATGACACACTGAGTTTCTTTGTGATTGGACAATAGGTTGTGTGATCTAACAACACATTTAGGTTATTCATAACTATTTTCATATTTTATTTACACTGAATGTATCAAATGAAGGCTGTTGACAGCAATAAAACATCTTTAAATTTTTTTATTTTATTTTTCAGGACAGAAATAAAGTATGCACTCATTGTCATCCAGTGTCAGATTATTTTGTGTCAATAAACCAAGTCAGTTTTCCAGAATACTTCCTTTAGTCAGTGACAACACAGAAACCAACATAATATTTCTAGAAAAGTATGTTACAAAATGAACAAGCAGGAGGTTTTGCTGTTATAGCCTATAAGAAAAAGAAGAGCGGTTGGGCTGTAAAATATGCTCAGTGTGATTCACATTTTATCCTTCATGGCATAGTAGTGCATTTATATATGATTACATTTAATAGTGTGGCTCATTCTTCAGTGTTTGTGACCCCAAAAAAAACTGGAGAAAAAAAAATTAAGTTACTTAATTAAAAAAATCTAGTAGCATAAATCCAGTAGTATTCCCCAATGAAAAATTCCACTTCAAGTATGTCCAGCTTCAGTGCTCTAAGAAGAGCAAAGGAGATGATATTCCTACTAAAATATCAATTTATTTAAAAGTAGTTCAGGGTAGCAGCTTTAACCACAGAGTAAACCAGCAGTGGTGAAGAGGACAGTGGGACAACTTGCACTATCCTGCAAAAAATGAAATGACTTTCTGTGTTTAAAGAGCTTATGCTATAATAACTCCTCTCTTTGGTTTTTGTTTTTGTGAGAGGCCTGTCCATTACGCAAAGAACCATTCTGAGGCCTGAGGAGTTTGCCTTTCTCACGATCAGACCAGGTATAAGCATTGTCATCGCTGTCCAGCTCTGATTCTGAGTGCATCAAACTTGTATTTTGGACCGGAGATTTCAATTTTACACCTATGGGAAAGAACATAAAATATTGAAAAACATTATATCATATTAGAAAATCTATTACGTTTATAACGTATGATGATGGTCATTGAAATATTTTCAGTCTCTAAATACAGTATATATACAGCTGATCAAAATGACTGACATTGCCACTTTTTGTGGAGTAAACAATGTAAAAACCAAAGACATGTACACCAGCAGGAACTGGTGTATACAGTAGCTGATTTGCAAAGACTCATGAAGGATGGTTTAAATTTCTGAATTTTATTTAATCATTAAATAGTTAAAAAAGGACAACTTCATTAAAAAATGCGTAATAACAGATGGGCAACCTGATTTGGGCATAAATACAATGTAAGCATAAGATTAAACAAGGACGGATAAGATGATAATAATAGGATGCATAGAAATATTAGATCCTAAGGAGAAGTCGCATAACATGTCAGTACAGATCATAACTATATCCCCACATAACCGTACATATTTAGTTAGCTACGGAAATATTTGGACAGTTACACAACCTTCATGTTTCGGGCTCTGCATGCCACCACATTGGACTTGAAATGAAACAACTGAGATACAATTGAAGGGTATACTTTCAGGTTTAATGCAAAGGGTTGAACAAAAATATCCTGTGAAACGGTTAGGAATTTTGCATTTCGTTCATTTTTTCCTCTCCACATTCCAAGAGCCATAATTTTTTCATTTTTCAGTTCATAGAGGCACATGGTGACTTATTGTTTGTGGAACAAATTGTACTTTGTAATGGCACCATTGAATATGCTGTGCAATGTACTGGAAAGCTGGAAAAAATTACAAATGAGGTGTAATTGGAAAAAAAAATGCATTTGCGCCAATTTCTTATGGGTTTAATTTTTACGGAATTCACTATGTGCTAAAAATGACATGTTACCTATGGGTCAGTAGAATCACGGCAATACCAAATTTTATAGTATTTTAAATGTTTTGATGCCTTTTAAAAAATTAAAAACTTTGCAAGATAGAAAAATTTATTTGTATTGCCATGTTCTAACACCTGTAACTTTTTCATATTTACATGTATGGAGCTGGGTAAGGTGTCTTTTTATGTGGGACAAGATGTAGCTTTTATTGATACCATTTTGGGGAAGGTCTGATGGTTTGATCTCTTTTTCTTAAATTTTTTTTTTAGGAGGCAAAGTGTTGAAAAAAACAGTCATTTGGCCATTGGTTATTTTCCTCACTACAACGTTCACCATATGGGATAAATATTTTTATATTTATCCCTTAACGACCTTGGACGTACTATTACGTCCTGGGCGCTAGGTACTTCGCGCAACAGGGCATAATACTACGCCCGAGGCCGGCCGCCCGCTCACTATCTGAGCGGGTGGCATCGGAACCGGGTGTTAGCTGTAACTGACAGCTAACACCCTGCTCCATAACCTCCTGTCGGAACTGAGTTCCGATCGGAGGTTTTAACCGTTCCGCCATCTTGCCCCCCCCCCCGGCGAGATCGGGGGGTGCCGATATCTATAATCTGCAGCCTGGGGTCTGCCCAGTGACCCCAGGCTGCCTGGAGCCCCCACTACCTGGTTGATCCTGCTGAGACCTCCAGAAGTGAACGCTATGCGTCTACATAGCGATGACTTCCTGTATAGACTGCAAGATCACAGCATCTCTGGCTCAGGTGTCCTATAATGGGACACATGAAAAAGTAAAAAAAAAGTGAAAAAAAAAAAAAAAAGTATATGAAAAAAATTAATAAAAGAATAAAGCCCCAAAAATTCCCTTTTCCTATATAAAATTAATTATATAAAAAATAAACCTAAAAAGTAATAAAAACAATACATATTTGGTATCGCCGCGTCCGTAACAACCTGTACAATAAAATTGAAACCATATTTAACGTACAAGGTGAACGTCGGGAAAAAAAAAAAAATGGAAAAAAAATGCCGAAAGTAATGATTTTTCGCCATCTCACCTTACAAAATATGCCATAAAAAGTGATCAAAAAGTCATGTGCCCCAAAACTGTACCAATAAAAAGCACAGATTGTCCCACAAAAAAAAAAGCCCTAAACCAACTCTGTAAACTGAAAAATAAAAATGCTATGCATCTCAGAAGATGGCGATGCAAAAAAAATTGATTTAAGTCCCCAAATGGGTTTTTGTTCAGCAAAATTAGTACCGCATAAAAAAACAGTATAAATGAGGTATCGCCGTAATCGTACCGACCCGCAGAATAAAGGTAACATGTTACTTACGCTCTATGCTGCATGGCAAAAAATTTAAAAGGTAAAACGCAGTGCCAGAATTAATGGGGGTTTTTTTTTTAATCCACCAAGAAAGAGTTAATAAAATTTATTTAATAAGTTGTAGGCACCTAAAAATGATCTCATTACAAAATACATCTCAAACCGCAAACAACAAGCCCTCATATGGCTACATCACCAGAAAAATAAAGAAAATATAGCTCGTACAATGTGAAGACAAAATCCCCAAAAAGCCAAATTATTAGCACAAAACTGGAGTCAGGAAGGGAATGTATAAGCTGTGCGAGCGTATATTAGGGTACAAACCAGATTTAGAGCTTACGAGGGATAATAAACCAGAAGTGACCCCCAGAGTGACCCCTCCAATAATAGGGGCTACTGGGGAAATAGTAGGGAATTTAGTGTACCGAATGTACTCCGCACAACTTACATATTCACTTTTCCCCATCCGCTGTGCAGTCACGTCTGGGATACTAATGCTCACTACACCCCTTGATAAATTCTTTGAGGGGTGCACTTTTCAAAATGGGGTCAGTCCCTAGGGGTTTTCACTTTACTGGTACTTTAGAAGCTCTGCAAACATGACATGGCATCCAGATCCCAAACATCTGAATCTGCGCTCCAAAAGCCACATAGCGCTCCTTCCCTTGTCCGCCCTACTGTGTGCCCAAACTGCAGTTTATGTCCACATGTAAGACACTGGCGTACCCAGGATAATGTACTTAATGTCATATGTGGGTATAAACTGCTGTTTGGGCACAGCCGGGCACAGAAGGGAAGGAGCGCTATTTGGTTTTAGGAGCACAGACTTGGATGGTTTGGTTTTTGGGCACCATGACACTTTTGCAGAGATGAAATGTCAGAACAGTGGAATCCCCTGACATGTCACCCCATTTTGGAAACTACACCCCTGAAGGAATTTATCCTGGGGTACAGTGAGCATTTTTAACCCCCAAGTGTTGCTATAATTTATTATCCATAAATGAATACGCAGCTGATGGTGAAAGGTGAAAATTACAATTTTTCCAGGAATACATAACTTCAGTGCGTAATATGTTGTGCCCAGCTTGTATCAGAGACTAATGCTCCAAAAGCTGTTGTGCCCGGGATCCCCGCGCAACAGTTTTTGGACTGTGTGTCTGTGCAGACATAAGCTGGGCACAACATATCGGACACTGAAATGTCGTATCTATGGAAAAATTTAATTTTTAACTTTTCATTATCAGCTGCGCATTCATTTCTGGAAATTAAAAGAATGCAACACTTAAGGGTTAATAATGCTTGCTACACCACTTGATAAATCCCTTGAAGGGTATAGTTTCCAAAATGGGGTGACATGTCTGCGGATTCTACTTTACTGGCAATTCATGGGCTCTGCAAAAGTGGCATGGTGTCCAAAAAGCAAACTGTGCTCCAAAAACCAAAATAGTGCTCTTTCCCTTCTGTGCCCGGCTGTGCCCAAACAGTAGTTAATACCCACATATGGCGTTGTTAAGTATGTTGTTCTGGGTACACCAGTGTCATACATGTGGGCATAAACTGCCATTTGGGCACACAGCAGGGCGCAGATGTGAAGTAGTGCTATGTGCTTTTGGAGTACATATTTAGATTGTTGTCTTTTGGACGCCATGTCACATTTGCAGAGACCCTAAAATTGTCCCTACAAAATGGGGGTCACGTCTTGTCTTGGGGAATTCCAATTAAATGGCACCTCCAGGGCTCTGCAAAAATAACATGGCGTTCAGAAAAACCCTCTAAATCTATACTCCAAAAGCTAAAAAAACACAGTACTCCATCCCTTCTGAGCCCTGCTGTGTGCCCAAGCAACAGTTTACACCCACATATTTAATTTTTTTTGTCCCCCGGGATAGCCCACTTAATAGTTTTAGAAGTTCATGTCTCTGATGCCACAAAGTGGCCGCAACGTATTAGGCACTGAAATTGGATATTTCTTTAAAAACTTTAATTTTCACTTTGTACATTAATTTTTGGGAAGCATTTTTAGGCTCAAAATGATAATACCCCTTGATACATTCCTTGAGGGGTATAGTTTCTAAAATGGGGTCACTTTTGAGAGGTTTCCATTGTATTGGTACTTTAGGGGCTCTGCAAATACGACATGGCACTCAAAAACTATTCCAGCCACACCTGCCCTCCAAAAGCCAAATAGTGCTCTTTCCATTCTGAGCCCCACCATGTACCCAAACAGCAGATTATAATCACATATGGGGCATTTCTGTGTTCAGAAGAAATTGTGTAACAAACTGTGGGGTGTTTTTTCTTCTTTAACCACTTGCAAAAATTAAAAATATGTCGCTAAATGGACGGTTTATTGGAAAAAAGTAATTTTTCATTTTTACGAGACAAGACACTAGGAAAAAGCAAAAGCTGTTGGCTCCGCCTCCAGGCTATACCCTGCCACAACCACTGTGCATGAATCAGTTTGTACCGTAGCAGTAGGAGAGAGAGACACAAAGGAACATGGAACCAACAACCACCAACAATGCCCGATCCCAAAAAGGAACCAACACAGTTCGGGCAGGAACACTGAAAAAAACAAGGGAGGGATCTGTGTCCCCCAGTGAATACAACGAGAAAAGGATTTTACGGTGAGTACACAAAAATCCCACTTTCTCGTCTACTTCACTGGGGGACACAGCACCATGGGATGTCCTAAAGCAGTCCCAGAGGGTGGGAATAACACGGCTATGCAAACCTGTAATACTCAACCGCTTCCAGAAACTTACAACCCAAATTGGCATCAGCAGAGGCCACAGAATGGATCTGGTGAAACTTAGAGAAAGAGGATGGAGGCCCAGTGCGATACTTACAGACCTGGGAAGCAAAAGCCTGATGCCGGAGGCCCCGGGAACTCCAACAGCTCTAGAGGAGAGAGCCGTCACACGGGAAAGCAGAGCCTTACTCTTAAACCGATAGGTCTCCCTAATCTCAGACCAAAGCCATCGGAAGATGGGAGCTCTGGAAGCAGGCAGGCCCTGGCAAGGGCACTCAGGGAGAATGAGCAAAGCGTCCGAACAAGAGAAAGGATCCGTGAGGAACAGTATACACGCAAATTGCCCGGGCAACAACCGGGCAGGGAAGAGCAAGCACTCACATGGACGCCTGGGGACCGAGCAGAAAGAGGGCAAGACCAAGTCCTCGAAGTGGAAGCAGGAAAAACACCCTAAGAAAAAAAAACTGTGGCAGACAGAGGAAAACCTTATCCTTGTGGAGGACCAGAAAGGGAGGCTGCCGAAAAAAAGGGGCAGCCAATTAGGGACCCCTGCGGATGGAGGTAATGGCCACCAGAAACTCATTCTACCAGGACAGAAGGCAAAAAAAGGGATATCATAGGCTCGAAGGGGAGAGCCTGAAGCACCTTAAAGATGAGGTTAAGATCCCACGGATCCAAGGGTTCCAAAGGAGCACAGAGTGGCACTCCTGTAGGAAAGTCTTTTAAAAAGAAAGAAGACTAAGACCTTGATCCAGACCAGACTGGAGAAGATCCGATGAGAACCACGACGCCTCAAACCTCGGATTCAACAGCCACGCCATGAACGCAGCTGAGTCAAGGTGGGGTGGAACAGCAGTCCTTGAGACAGAAGGACGCCCAGCAGAGGAAGAGGCCAGGAGCATCCGCCAACAGGAAAATGAGATCCACATACCAGACCCGGCAGGGCCAATCTGGTGCCACCAGGATAGCTTGAACCCCCTTGGTCTTGAGATTCTGGAGGACCCAAGGGAGAAGAGGAAGTGAAAAACCGAACTTACAAGAGCGCCAGCGGTGATGGTTCAAGGATCCAGAGGCCTGGCAATTTAGCCGGGGACCTTGTGGTTCCGGCGGAGGCTAAAAAGTTCGACGTTTGTCACACAACAGCGGGAGCACAGTGGATGGAAGATCTGCAGATAAAGCGACCCTCGCCCGGAGCAATATTTTCTCGACTCAAGTAGTCTGCCACCCAGTGGTCCACGCAGAAAAAAGGTTGACCACCGAAAGAGCTGGAACAAGGCACTCCACCCAAGGAAGAAATTGTGAGGCTTCTAGTAAGGCCGCACAGCTCCTGGTGCCCCGCTGAGGGTTCAAGTAGGCGACCATGGAGGAGAGGTCAGTCTGGACTGTGACAGATGTCCTTGGAGAAGAGAGGTCCAAGGAGTAAGGGCAAATAAGATAGCCCTGGGATCCAGCAGGTTGAACCAGAGGGAGGAATCGGCCCTGGACCACAGGCCCTGAACTATCAAAGCATCGAGGACCACTCCCCAGCCGGGGAAATTGGCGGCAGTGGGAATCACCTACCAACAGAGGGGAAGAAGGACTTCCCTTGAGAAATTCCTGGGGAGGAATATACACTAAAGAATCTCTCAGTGAACCAAGGTGGAAAGAGAACCAAGCAGATGAGGCTGTCCGGAGATTTGTCCCAGCAGGCCGTAATCTTCAAGAGGAGAGAACGACAGAGTGAATGAAAGGTACAGCCTAGAAGGTTGAGGCGATCGTGCGCAGGACCCACATGCCGATTCAAAGACAGCAAGGAGAGTACCTCCGAAGGTGGGACACTCAGGATCTTGGCCTCCGGAGGGAGAATCACACCCTGGAGCTAGCAGAGGATCATGTCCCGGATTCCATGTGCTTAGAGGACACGAGACATCCTCATTGATGAGCCAGCAGAACCGGCAAAGAACAACCAAGGTGAACCACAAGCTGGTCAGATTGTCTGACCTGGAGGGGCTTCACCAGGAGGTCGTCCAAGTCTGGAAACACGGCAGCACCTCTGATGCAGAGGATGGCCATGAGAGACGCCATCACTGAGGAAAAAAAACCCCCGGTGGCAGAGGCCAGCCTGAAGGGGAGAGAGACAACTGGAAAGGTCAAGGATCCACAGCAAAACGAAGAAACCGCTGACGGCACAGCGCGATGATGTGGATGGACGAAGAATTCGCCCATCTCCAGGGATGCCACCACAGACTGCATAGACTACAATGGAGCCTGCAGGCATGGAAGAACCTGTGGAGCCCTTTCAGGTCCATGATGGGACAGAGGAAGCCGTCCTTCTAGGCGAATGGAGAACAGGTAGGAATAGTAACCCCGGATACACTCTGAAACGGGAACAGGGACGCTGACTCCCTGCCGCTGGAGATTGGAGACAGCCTGGATTGTCCGACATAGCGAAGGCAAAGAGACTCCAGCGAAAACTGGAGTAGCTGGACGACACTGCCTCTCAGGCCCAGGCTCCAGACGTCCCGCCATTTGAGATGCCCAGAGAGGGGAAAAAACTTCATGCCGAGGAGGCTAGGAAGAGGAAGACCTGGACGACCTGGTGCAGAACCGCCAGGGAGGCCTGGACTTGAAAGAAGCTTTCTGGAGCAGGAGAACGGCTGACACATAGGACGCCTCTGAGGGAGCAAGAATCTATTCCCCCGTGGCCTCAGGGATAAGCTTCTCGACGCCCTTAACAAAAAATTTGGCCCAGGACGACCTGGAAAGGGAGAAGGGCTGCGTTCGCTTCTTGGAGGCGGACCCAGTATTCCACAACAGATCCCAACGGTATGGCAGATAATCACTGCATTGGCGGCCGCCTTAGCAGATTTGGGAGGCATCTCTAGTTATTGGGAAGCGTTCAGGATCTCAGAGACGAGCGGCTGGAGGGAAACTGCATCAGGGAGGTTTGACTGAAGCTGTTTGGCCCAGAAAAAGAAGGCCTTGATGACCCAAGAGGCAGCGAAGGAGAGCCGCAGGGAGAAACCAGCCACTACGAAGGCCACCCTGGTGAGGGAAGCCACCTTCTTGCAGCAATACAATAGCCAGCATTTAGGGCAATGCAATGTATCAGTTCTGCATTGCAAACGATACAACAGATGCGATCCGATCTCACTACGAGGGATCACTGAGGTAGGCAAGGTCCGCTGAAGGCAGACTAGAAGCCTTGGAGAGCCTAGCTATCATGGGATCCACAGTGGGAGGCTCTTAGTAATAGGAAGGGACACATGGGGCGGCTCGCTGACAAAATGTCAAGACAGGCCAGCTTGCGCTCACTAGTTACTGATATATAAGTACCGTGCGCTAACCGATTGCACCACTGGAGCAACCTGCTTCCCTTACCTCGGATGTTCATCATTGCCAGCCAAGGAGAGCTAGAGACATGTGTCACAGCATAGGCTGGCAGAACTGCCCGAGCTCACCTTCCACTTAGAGACACACAGGTCAAGGGAAGGGATGTCCGATTTCCTAGTCGAAGACAGAGGATGGTCCAGGGAGAAGTCACTGTGCCCTCAAGATGATATCAAACATCCAGTGGCAGAAAGAGATGTCCACTTGAGAGGATGATTCCGGGTCCTCAGAGATCTGTAGGGTCTCTATCGCATAGATGACTCCCGCGTAGCAGCAGATATAGATGAGCCTAGTTGAAGCTCCGAGTCGGAGTCAGAGGCGTCCCCAGTTAAGTAGACCGAGCAGAGGGAGGGAGGTATCCGCCTGTCGGAGTGGAGCCGTGAGCTGAGTTCCTATCTGGGGAGTACCCAGAGGAAGGGGTGGCGGACCGTGAACCGTAGGAAGACTTGCTGGTCCTTCAGGCTCAGTAGCTACTGGGCAGGCTGGATGGCTTGCCAGGACAGCCCCCTGGCCAATGGAAGGCCCTAGGCGGAGTCTGGGTACCAGAAAAGCCCGGGAAAGGGACGGGCCCGTTGCGGCCTAGTTCCCGGCCAGGCCTCGGACTCGCGTACAACGCGGCCGACCGCGAGGCACCGTCGGTGGCGCGGCGCGAACTCCGGAGGTTCCGCGGAGGCCTGGGAAAAGGTACCGGGGGGCCAGGAAAGGGGGTCCCCACACGAGCAGGGGGGGAACCGGGTGCCCCCCCCGACGGGGGCCGCTCGGTAGGAGCGACCAGAAAACCCAAAAACGCCCCAGAAAAAAGGGGGCTTATTTACTAAGATTTAAGGCCCAGTTCAGGGGAACCCTGTGATGCCCCCCCCTAAACAGGACCCATACTATTGTCCCCCTGGGAAATGGCACTAGGGGGCTGAGAGGGGCTGAGGGGAGGTGGAGAGGGCCTGAAGGGGAGATGGAGAGGGGCTGAGGTAACTTTCATACTCACCTGCCTTCTATTCTTCTCATACTCACCAGTCTGGCGTCTTCAGGCGCCGCAGGGTCACCCCCTCGGTAGGACCTCGCACGTGGGAGTGGGGTCACCGGTACTCCGGCCGCTTTCGGGGTGCGGCGAATGATGAGTGGGGACTGGGTGACCGGCGAGGCTGCTCTTTTGCAGAGCGCTGTGCCCGCAGGAGGGTATGACTAGTGTGGCGTACACGCTGACTACCCCCTGCACCTGAAAGAAAGGTAAAAATAAAAACGATGCAAGACAGAAGACCTGAGTCAGGTCGTGTCTGCCTCCTATGACACTAGGTTTCAAACTGATTCATCACAGTGGTTGTGGCAGGGTATTGCCTGGAGGCGGAGCCAACAGCTTTTGCTTTTTCCTAGTGTCTTGTCTCCTAGTGACCAGGTCTATACCCATGGTGCTGTGTCCCCATGGTGCTGTGTCCCCCAGTGAAGTAGACGAGAAAAGTAATTTTTCATTTTAATGTCCCAATGTTAATAAAATCTGTGAATCAGCTGTAGCGTCAAAATGCTCACTATACCCCTTGATATGTTCTGTGAGGGGTGTAGTTTCCAAAATGGGGTCACTTTTAGGGGGTTTCCACTGTATTGGTACTTTGGGGGCTCTGCAAATGCGACATGGCACCTGAAAACTATTCCAGCAAAATCTGCTCTCCAAAAGCCAAATAGCGCTCTTTCCATTCTGAGCCCTGCCATGTACCCATACAGCAGATTACGACCACATATGGGGTATTGCCGTGTTCAGGAGCAATTGTTTTGCAAACTGTGGGGTGCTTTTTCTCCTTTAACCCCTTGTGAAAATGAAAACTTTGGGGATAAAAGTGACATTTTAGTAATTTTTCATTTGTACATCCCAGTGTTAGTAAAATCTGTGAAACGGCTGTGAGGTCAAAATGCTCACTATACCCCTTGATGAATTCGGTGAGGGGTGTAGTTTCCAAAATGGGGTAACTTTTTGAGGTTTTCCTTTGTATTGGTAGTCTAGGGGCTCTGCAAATGAGACATGGCACCTGAAAACTATTCCAGCAAAATCTGCTTTTCAGACGCCCAGTGTCGCTCCTTCCCTTCCATGCGCTGCCATTCGCCCAAACATCAGTTTACACCCACTTGTGGGGTATTTCCGTGCTCGGGAGAAATTGCATAAACTGAGATGCATTTTCTCCTTTAACCCTTTGTGAATGTGTTAATTTTAGGGCTAAAGGAATTAATGGAAAAAAATTAAATGTCTAAATTTCACCTCCATATTGTTTTAATTCCAGTGAAACGCTTAAAGGGTTAACAAACTTCCCAAATGCGGTTTTGAATTATTTGAGGGGTGCAGTTTTGAAAATGGGGTGATTTATGGGGGTTTCTAATATACAGGCCTTTATAATCCTCTTCAGAACTGAAGTGGTCCCTAAAAAATTAGTTTGGGAAATTTTCTTGTAAATCTGCAAAATCGCTGTTACACTTGTAAGCCTTCTAACATCCAAAATAAATTACAGGACGATTAAAAGATGATGCCGATATATAGCAGAGATATGGTAGATAATAGGTATTAATGTATTTGGGTGGTATGACTATCTGTCTGAAAAGCAAAGCATTTCACATTTTGAAAATTGCGATTTTTTTCCTAAATTTCCATCAAATTTCCTATTTTTTTATAAATAAATACAAAAATATTCATTAGTGTTTACCACTAACATGAAGTACAATGTGTCACGAAAAAACAATCTCAAAATCACTTGTGTAAGTTAAGACGTCTCAAAGTTATTGCCATATAAAGTGACACGTCAGTTTTGAAAAACGAGGCCTGGTCCTTAACCGATCGTCGCCCTCCAATGTTGTATTAGTCCCTGAATTATGGAAATCTTCTTGTGTGGTACCAGTTCCAAAGAAACCCCACCCTATGGACCTCAACGACTACAGACCTGTAGCACTGACATCCCACCTGATGAAGATCTTGGAGAGATTGGTTCTCACACATCTCCGCCCTCTAGTGAGCCCCGCTATGGACCCACTCCAGTTTGCTTATCGGCCGGGCATTGGGGTAGATGATGCCATCATCCATCTTCTGCACAGGGCTCTGTCTCACCTGGAGAAACCAGGGAACACAGTGAGAATAATGTTCTTTGACTTCTCCAGTGCTTTTAACACCATACAGCCCAGGTTATTGAGGGACAAGCTGGGCCTTGCTGGAGTGGACCACCACCTCTCCAACTGGATCCTAGACTACCTCACAAATCGACCTCAATACGTGAGAGCCCGAGACTGTGTGTCAGGTACAGTGATCTGTAATACGGGGGCACCTCAGGGTACGGTTCTCGCCCCTTTCCTCTTCACACTGTACACTGCAGATTTTAGGTGCAACTCATCCAGCTGCTACCTACAGAAGTATTCTGACGACTCTGCAATAGTGGGTCTCATCACAGATGATGATGACAGGGAGTACAGAGAACTGAACCGGGATTTTGTGGACTGGTGCCACCGGAACCACCTGAAGATTAACGCGGGGAAGACCAAGGAGATGGTGGTGGACTTCCGCAAAGGCAGAAGCCCTCCTAAACCAGTGGACATCCTGGGGACGGGCATCGAGATTGTGAACACCTATAAGTACCTGGGTTTGCTCCTTAATAATAAGCTGGACTGGGCAGATCATATGGAGGCCCTGTACAGGAAGGGCCACAGCAGGCTCTACCTGCTTAGGAAGCTGAGAGCCTTTGGAATCCGGGGGGCACTCCTTAGGACTTTCTACAACTCGGTAGTGGCATCAGCCATCTTCTTTGGAGTGGCCTGCTGGGGGAGCAGTATATCAACCAGGGATAGGAATAGACTGGACAAGCTGATTAGAAGGGCCAGCTCTGTCCTGGGGAGCCCACTGGACCCAGTGCAGGTGGTGGGTGACAGAAGGATACTGTCCGTGGTGAGCTCCATGCAGAAGAAGAAGTCCCATCCCATGCATGAGACTGTGATCGCGCTGAGCAGTACTGTCAGTGACCGACTGCTCCACCCTAGGTGTGAGAAGGAGCGCTATCGGAAGTCTTTCCTCCCCACCGCGGTTAGGCTGTACAACCAACACCGACCTAAGCGGAGATCATTACACACAGAGAACTGAAAATATCTCTCTGCCTGTTAAATCCCCCCCCCCCCCTGCTACGCCCTATCTGTCTGTCTGCTATCAATGTAATGCCTCTCACCTTGGAACATTCCTGTACATGTTGTATTTGTATTTGTATCTGCTTATCTTATCTTATCTTTGCTGCTGTAACACACTGAATTTCCCCATTGTGGGACTATTAAAGGACTATTATTATTATTATTATTATTATTATACAGCCGACATCCCCTGTGTATGGAGAGGGCTCAGCTTCTGACCCTTGCGCCTATCCCATACATTTATGTGATATTGCGCGAAAATTGCAAAAACCCTCCTGAAATTGTCAATGCTTATTATTGCAGATTTTGAATTTATGGCTCAAATAAATATTACTGATACATAAATCAGGTGCCTTATGTGAATTTTAACCCTCTAGCGATCTAATACATTTTAACCTTAAGGCTACGGTCACACTAGTGTTGTGTGACTGTTTGGGGTTCCCCATTTTGCTTAAAATAAGCAGAAAATTCAGGCAGAAACCTGCGGACTCTATGGGGTGCGCAGCTTTCTGTGAATAACTGATTTTTAGGCAAATAGGGTTTGCTTTTTTTGGGTCCCCAAGCAGAGCCGAAGAATGGAAACCTGAATGCTAGTGTGAACCTAGCGTCAACCAATAACATTTTATAATCTAAATAATAATGCAGATCAAATATGCACAGTAAATGTATATATTTTACATTACACAGGTTTGGAGAACTCTTGCAGAAATTCTACCAGGACAGACAAAGGATTTGCAGTAAACTCAATCTCTATGTCTTTATCTTTGTGTTTACAGACACTTGTTGAGCCTTTATCAGCAAACTGCATTTAGCTGAACTGATTGCCTGAACAGCTCTGAAAGTTATACAGAACTCAACCCCTTCCCCTTCAGAGAGCAGTGCGTCATAGCATCTTTGAGATTATTGAGAATACCCCTTTAACAGCAGTGAGTAAACATCTCTTTTTCTGGCGAAGAACTTTTTCTATATGTCAAAAATGTATTAGACACTATTATCTAGTAATAATTGCTATTATAGCATGTAATGGGTGCCACTAGAGAAGCAGTCAGCAAATTTTACACTAAAGACTGGGTAATGGACAGGATATGGACTGTGTAAAATGTAAGTTTTGTTGGTGTTTGTGTATGTGTGTGTGGTATATGAGTGTTTGGTGTAACATTTTTGACACGTATCTGGACAGCCTATTTATGGGCAGAGTGATCAGTTGAGCAAGTGCTCATTTTGACACTCCTTTTCTAAAAAAACAACTCCCATCTCTCTCAGAGAGAGAGAGAGAGAGAAAATTGCCTTTTGTTCCTACAGCATTTCAGCACATCTCCTCCATGTTGTCTGAGTTTTAAGGTTGGAAGGGATGGGGGGCACTTTAACTGGCTGATAGCAGCCAGAAATATGCAAAATTACAATTGCAATCACCATAAAGTCATATATATAGCCAGTTAAATATATTGTCAATTGGCTGTTTTCTCCAGCTAATATTTCATGTTGCTATACAGCCTGAAATACAGCCATTGGTAACAAATGCCCTTGTCACTTGAAGTGCATCTATGTCAGGGTGTATGAGATATATGAAATGTATATCCTTGGCAGTGGTTAAGGATAAAGCAAATATATATTCTCATCTTCCCTGGCTCTCCATTTATTATAGTCTGGGGTCTGAAGAGACCTCCCCAGAGTATAATAATAGTTGTTTTGGTTAGGATGTGTTCGGTCTCAATGAAACTGCAAATAATATTGTAATAACCGGACAAAATCACGTCGCTTATCCTGGTTGATGTTCGGTTTCAGTTATTTTTTGCTGAATCGCACAGCCCTAAAAAGTTACAAAAAAATGTTTTTCACTGAAGCTGCTTTCCCAGTAATATCAGCACAATCATGCAAGATATGCAGCACTTTTTAGTGGGGAGAGCAGTGGTTCTGAAACAGTGTGCTGAAGGCAGCGCCTTTGCTCTTTCCATTCACAGAATACAAACCATCATCATAACTGTATCTGCCCATGATGGATTTGCATGTCCCTGAACTGCTCTTCTCTATTACTTTGATTGTTTCTGCTGCTAAAAGGTGGTTTATGTGTAACTGCTCATAAGGGTTTGTACCAAGACTGGATCTTCAAACTTTTCTAAATGATAGGAGATAAGTGTCTGATCAGTGGGACACTGACTACTGAGATCACCACAAATGCAAGAATAAGACCTGGTCTTATCAGATAGCCAGTAGCACAACTCATTTTATTATTATAAAAGTATCTGCAAGAAGTAAAACTTTAGGTCCATTTTCTATTATTCCCCAAATGTATAATTACCAGTTTTAATACTTGATTTCAGTTGCATACTTTCTTGGTCATCTGTAGCCTCTAGAATTTTGTATCTACTCTTCCGTTTTGGTTTTCCTTTCTTTCTGCAAGAGTGAAGTAAAGAAGTTAGCTGAAGTTAGTTCATTATCCATAAATAACATTTTAGGTTTTTTATTATCAAAAATGAATTTAGTAAACATTAGCAAATATTAAAGTAAAACTCTAGTTTTTTTTTTTTTTTTTTTTTTTTTAAGTTATGCACAGTAGTCATGGAAGATTCAGAATCTGCTGATGCTGTGACCTGTACCCACGTCAGAAACATTGCAGAGCTAATCATACTATATTACTTGCCAGAACCTTGCACTGTGAAGATTATATCACCACATGTCCTTGCAAAGTTCTATCAGCTGTTGCTGATAACCCTTGGGAAGGTAAGAGGGGCATGGTGACCTTACTGTGACAGATGAGGAACTATGGGTAGTATGTAAAAGTGGAGGGCAATAATAGGGAGCAAATTATAATAAAACCAGATCAGAGGAGGCGCAAAGAGGCATTTTCACAGAAGAGGCAGGGCAAAAGAATAAGGAAGGGGGTGGGCGAAACTTTGATAAATAGATCGCACGAAACCTCTCAATATCTGCAGATAGCAGAGAAGACACCTCCTGTTTACAAAACAACCCATTATAGAAAAAAAAAAAGGTCAATCTGTGATCATGTGACTTACTGAAGAAGGTGAAAGCTAGATAAGTAAAGACACAGTGAATAGACAACTATTACTATTGAGGGGATGGTCCTTCAGACAATATGAATAATAAAAAAAAAAAATCACCAGTGTCCCTTTCAGTATAGTGTATGGATGCATACTCTAGTTATAGTACTGTGTTTCAACCTTGCCATAGAATGGACTGTAAAAATTATGTATAATTTCCTATTGTCACAGCAGGCACTATATAGGCACTATATTGTTGGCATTTTTTAAAGGAGAACAATAAACTATAAAATACCCTTTGAAAAAAGAGCTAGGGTCTTTGGTCTTGCAGTCTTTAGTTTAATCCTTTGTTATACATTTATCTATATATATACAGTATCTATACCAGGTACCACTAACTTAATACAAGGTATGAGTCTGCACAGAAAGATAATACCTATTGGATCTAATACTTGCTGTATATAAATGCTGTAAAAAGGACTAGTTTGCTTCATGTCTTCAAAAACAAAATATAAAAAAAGGAACTGTGACTGTGAGTTACAGCCTTCCCTATAAACACATGTGCAGGACTGGCATTCACTGAAACTCATAAACCCAGACACATTGTAGTGAATCTTTTCTCATCATACACATAATCACAGTGTAATAACAAAACTAGTGAATGAATGGAGGCAATACCTACCTTCTACAGCAACAGACTGTGCACCAGACAAGTAGTCCCAAAGTTACCACACAAAGAAAGCTTGTGATAATCACATACAGCACACTCCAGTCTGCAGGGCAATATAAACAGAGACCGTTTTACTTTCAGACACTGAAATATATATGAAATAACAGATCTATTAGAACCTAAGGCTAGGTTCACACTACCTTTATTTAATGTCTGTTATTCTCTCTCATCACGATGAGAGCAACGGACATTAAATGAGAGGTGCAGACTGAGCCTCCTCCTTTTGTGTTCATCCAAATGTAAAAAAAAATTATGGAAGTTTACCTTTCTACCTTTCTGATGGAAGAAAAAGTTGTGCATACAGGACTTTTTCTTACATTACAACAGTAAACAAACATGATGGATGAAAGCGTCCGTCATGTTGTTTACATTAGAGTCAATGGGAACGGACACAGATAGAGGGTCTCCGTCTGTGTCCATTACTCTGCTACAATTAAAGTGGTTTTCCCAGAAACATATCTATATTTATATTTGCAGACTATTTGTTAAACATTTTACAAATATAAATAATTTTGCAGAGTTTTAAATATGTTCTCTAACCTTCGAGCTAAGCCTCTGGTGGTGGCAGTCTTTTTTTTCTTGATTGGTTGCCAATAGATAGGACCATGAATGCAGGAACTTTCTATTGTCTAGCGTTTGTCAGAAACCCAGCCATGATTCCCTCATTTCCACCGGCAACTGATCTAAACAATAGACTGCCACCACTAGCATTGTTAGAGAAAATCTTTAAAACGCTGAAATTTTTTTTTTATTATTTATATTTGCAAAAATGTTTAACTTTAAATTGTCTACAAATTTAAATATGAATATGTTCGTAGAAAAACCCCTTCAATGTCCATTACTGTCATCCTATGACAGATGACAGTAACAGACAGTAATAACAGTAGTATTTGAACGTAGCCTAAGATGACAATGATTGTTGGTATCCCTCGCATAATGAAAAAAAAAATCCACAATGGTCACAAAAATAACTTGAATCTGACAAAAGTAATAATATATAAAAATTCTATGAAAATGAACAAATGAAAGTCAGACATTGCTTTTCAACCACGCTTCAATAGAATTTTTTTAAAAAAAAAAACTCATGAAACAGGCCTGGACAGAAATGATGGTATCCTTAACTTAATATTTTGTTGCACAACCTTTTGAGGCAATCACTGCAATCAAACGATTCCTGTAATTGTCAATGAGACTTCTGCACCTCTCAATACGTATTTTGGTCGACTCCTCATGAGCAAACTGCTCCAGTTGTTTCCGGTTTGAAGGGTGCCTTTTCCAGATGGCATGTTTCAGCTCCTTCCAAACATGCTCAATAGGATTTAGGTCAAGGCTCATAGAAGGCCACTTCAGAATAGTCCAGTGTTTTCCTCTTAGCCATTCTTGGGTGTTTTTAGCTGTGTGTTTTGGGTCATTATCCTGTTGCAAGACCCATGACCTGCGACTGAGACCAAGCTTTCTGACACTGGGCAGCACATTTCTCTCTAGAATCCCTTGATAGTCTTGAGATTTCATTGTACCCTGCACAGATTCAAGACACCCTGTGCCAGATGCAGCAAAGAAGCCTCAGAGCATAATAAAGTTGTTGTCAAGATATGCTTCATTTTTCCATCTGTGAACATAAAGCTGATGTGCCTTGCAAAAAATTTCGATTTTTGTCTGTCTATAGGACATTCTCCCAGAAGCTTTGTGGCTTGTCAACATGTAGTTTGGCAAATTCCAGTTTTGTCAGAGTCAAGTTATTTCTGTGACCATTGTGGGTTTTTCTTTCATTAAACGAGGGGTCCCAACAATTTTGTCCACGTCTGTATATATTAAATTCTGTTGAAGCATGGTTGAAAAGCAATGTCTGACTTTCATTTGTTCATTTTCATAGAATTTTTATATATTACTTTTGTCAGATTCAAGTTATTTCTATGAGCATTGTGGGTTTTTCTTTCATTAAACAAGGGGTACCAACAAATTTGTCCATGTGTGTATGAAACAAAAACCCACAATGCTCATAGAAATAACTTGAATCTGACAAAAGTAATATATAAAAATTCTATGAAAATGAACAAATGAAAGTTCAACAGAATTAAAAAAAAAATAAAACTCATGAAACAGGCCTGGACAGAAATGATGGTACCCCTGAAAATAATTTGACCAAAGGGACATGTTAAATCAAGGTGTGTCCACTAATTAGCATCACAGGTGTCTACAATCTTGTAATCAGTTAGTAGGCCTGTACAGTGGGGAAAAAAAAGTATTTAGTCAGCCACCAATTGTGCAAGTTCTCCCACTTAAAAAGATGAGGCCGGCTTGTAATTGTCATCATAGGTAGACCTCAACTATGAGACACAAAATGAGAAAACAAATAAAGAAAATCACATTGTATGATTTTTAAAGAATTTATTTGCAAATTATGGTGGAAAATAAGTATTTGGTCAATAACAAAAGTTCATCTCAATACTTTGTTATATTCCTTTGTTAGCGATGACAGAGGTCAAACATTTTCTGTAAGTCTTCACAAGGTTGGCACACACTGTTGCTGGTATGTTGGCCCATTCCTCCATGCAGATCTCTAGAGCAGTGATGTTTAGGGGCTGTCGCTGGGCAACACAGACTTTCAACTCCCTCCAAAGGTTTTCTATGGGGTTGAGATCTGGAGACTGGCTAGGCCACTCCAGGACCTTGAAATGCTTCTTACGAAGCCACTCCTTCGTTGCCCTGGCGGTGTGCTTGGAATCATTGTGATTCTGAAAGACCCCTCCATGTTTCATCTTCAATGTCCTTGCTGATGGAAGGAGGTTTGCACTCAAAATATCAAGATACATGGCCCCATTCATTCTTTCATGTACACGGATCAGTCGTCCTGGTCCCTTTGCAAAGAAACAGCCCCAAAGCATGATGTTGCCATCCCCATGCTTCACAGTAGGTACAGTCATATGAAAAAGTTTGGGCACCCCTATTAATCTTAATCATTTTTAGTTCTAAATATTTGGGTGTTTGCAACAGCCATTTCAATTTGATATATCTAATAACTGATGGACACAGTAATATTTCAGGATTGAAATGAGGTTTATTGTACTAACAGAAAATGTGCAATATGCATTAAACCAAAATTTGACCGGTGCAAAAGTATGGGCACCTCAACAGAAAAGTGACATTAATATTTAGTAGATCCTCCTTTTGCAAAAATAACAGCCTCTAGTCGCTTCCTGTAGCTTTTAATCAGTTCCTGGATGAAGGTATTTTTGACCATTCCTCTTTACAAAACAATTCCAGTTCAGTTAAGTTTGATGGTCGCCGAGCATGGACAGCCCGCTTCAAATTATCCCACAGATGTTCAATGATATTCAGGTCTGGGGACTGGGATGGCCATTCCAGAACATTGTAATTGTTCCTCTGCATGAATGTCTGAGTAGATTTGGAGCTGTGTTTTGGATCATTGTCCTGCTGAAATATCCATCCCCGGCGTAACTTCAAATTCGTCACTGATTCTTGTACATTATTCTCAAGAATCTGCTGATACTGAATCCATGCGACCCTCAACTTTAACAAGATTCCCGGTGCCGGCATTGGCCACACAGCCCCAATGCATGATGGAACCTCCACCAAATTTTACAGTGGGTAGCAAGTGTTTTTCTTGGAATGCTGCGTTTTTTTAACGCCATGCATAACGCCTTTTTGTATGACCAAACAACTCAATCTTTGTTTCATCAGTCCACAGGACCTTCTTCCAAAATGAAGCTGGCTTGTCCAAATGTGCTTTTGCATACCTCAGGCGACTCTGTTTGTGGCGTGCTTTCAGAAACGGCTTCTTTCGCATCACTCTCCCATACAGCTTCTCCTTGTGCAAAGTGTGCTGTATTGTTGACCGATGCACAGTGACACCATCTGCAGCAAGATGATGCTGCAGCTCTTTGGAGGTGGTCTGTGTATTGTCCTTGACTGTTCTCACCATTCTTCTTCTCTGCCTTTCTGATATTTTTCTTGGCCTGCCACTTCTGGGCTTAACAAGAACTGTCCCTGTGGTCTTCCATTTCCTTACTATGTTCCTCACAGTGGAAACTGACAGGTTAAATCTCTGAGACAACTTTTTGTATCCTTCCCCTGAACAACTATGTTGAACAATCTTTGTTTTCAGATCATTTGAGAGTTGTTTTGAGGAGCCCATGATGCCACTCTTCAGAGGAGATTCAAATAGGAGAACAACTTGCAATTGGCCACCTTAAATACCTTTTCTCATGATTGGATACACCTGGCTATGAAGTTCAAAGCTCAGTGAGGTTACAAAACCAATTTTGTGCTTCAGTAAGTCAGTAAAAAGTAGTTAGGAGTATTCAAATCAATAAAATGATAAGGGTACCCAAATTTTTGCACCGGTCAAATTTTGGTTTAATGCATATTGCACATTTTCTGTTAGTACAATAAACCTCATTTCAATCCTGAAATATTACTGTGTCCATCAGTTATTAGATATATCAAATTGAAATGGCTGTTGCAAACACCCAAATATTTAGAACTAAAAATGATTAAGATTAATAGGGGTGCCCAAACTTTTTCATATGACTGTATGGTGTTCTTTGGATGCACCTCAGCATTCATTCTCCGTCAAACATGACGAGTTGTGTTTCTACCAAACAATTTTACTTTGGTTTCATCTGACCATATGGCATTCTTCCAAAACTCTTCTGGAACATCCAAATGCTCTCTAGCAAACTTCAGATGGGCCCGGATATGTACTGGTTTAAGCAGGGGGACACGTATGGCACTGCAGGATCTGATTCCCTGGCGGCGTAGTGTGTTACTGACGGTAGCCTTTGTTACGTTAGTCCCAGCTTTCTGCAGGTCATTCACTAGGTCCCTCCGTGTGGTTCTGGGATTTTTGCTGACCATTCTTGTGATCATTTTAACCCCACGGGGTGAGATCTTGCGTGGAGCCCCTGATCGAGGGAGATTATCAGTGGTCTTGTATGTCTTCCATTTTCTAATTATTGCTCCCACAGTTGATTTCTTCACACCAAGCTGCTTGCCTATTGCAGATTCAGTCTTCCCAGCCTGGTGCAGGTCTACAATTTTGTTTCTGGTGTCCTTCCACAGCTCTTTGGTCTTCACCATAGTGAAGTTTGGAGTGTGACTGTTTGAGGTTGTGGACAGGTGTCTTTTATACTGATGACAATTTCAAACAGGTGCCATTACTACAGGTAATGAGTGGAGGACAGAGGAGCCTCTTAAAGAAGAAGTTACAGGTCTGTGAGAGCCAGAAATATTGCTTGTTTGTAGGTGACCAAATACTTATTTTCCACCATAATTTGCAAATAAATTCTTAAAAAACCAGACAATGGGATTTTCTAGATATGTTTTCTCATTTTGTCTCATAGTTGAGGTCTACCTCTCTCATCTTTTTAAGTGGGAGAACTTGCACAATTGGTGGCTGACTAAATACTTTTTTTCCCCACTGTATATAGGGCTACAGATACTCACTGTGCTGTTTGGTGACATGATGAGTACCACACTCAACATGGACCAGAGGAAGCGAAGGAAAGAGTTGTCTCAGGAGCTTAGAAAGAAAATTATAGACAAGCATGTTAAAGGTAAAGGTTATAAGACCATCTCCAAGCAGCTTGATGTTCTTGTGACTACAGTTGCACATATTGTTCAGAAATTTAAGTTCCATGGGACTGTAGCCAACCTCCCTGGACGTGGCCGCAGGAGGAAAATTGATGACAAATCAAAGAGAGGGAGAATACGAATGGTAACAAAAGACCCCAGAAAAACTTATAAAGAGATTAAACGTGAACTTCAAGCTCATGGAACATCAGTGTCAGATCGCAACATCCGTCGTTGTTTGAGCCAAAATGGACTTCATGGGAGACGACCAAGGAGGACACCATTGTTGAAAACAAATCATAAAAAAGTCAGACTGGAATTTGCCAGACTACATGTTGACAAGCCACAAAGCTTCTGGGAGAATGTCCTATGGACAGATGAGAAAAAAAATCGAAATTTTTGGCAAGGCACATCAGCTCTATGTTCACAGACGGAAATATGAAGCATATCTTGAAAAGAACAATGTCCCTACTGTGAAACATGGAGGAGGCTCTGTTATGTTCTGGGGCTGCTTTGCTGCATCTGGCACAGGGTGTCTTAAATCTGTGCAGGGTACAATGAAATCTCAAGACTTTCAAGGGATTCTAGAGAGAAATGTGCTGCCCAGTGTCAGAAAATTTGGTCTCAGTCACAGGTCATGGGTCTTGCAACAGGATAATGACCCAAAACACACAGCTAAAAACACCCAAGAATGGCTAAGACGAAAACATTGGACTATTCTGAAGTGGCCTTCTATGAGTCCTGACCTAAATCCTATTGAGCATCTTTGGAAGGAGCTGAAATATGCCGTCTGGAAAAGGCACCCTTCAAACCCGAGACAACTCTAGCAGTTTTCTCATGAGGAGTGGGCCAAAATACCTGTTGAGAGGTGCGGAAGTCTCATTGACAGTTACAGGAATCGTTTGATTGCAGTGATTGCCTCAAAAGGTTGTGCAACAAAATATTAAGTTAAGGGTTCCATCATTTCTGTACAGGCCTGTTTCATGAGTTTTCTTTTTAAAAAAAATTCTGTTGAAGCATGGTTGAAAAGCAATGTCTGACTTTCATTTGTTCATTTTCATAGAATTTTTATATATTATTACTTTTGCCAGATTCAAGTTATTTCTGTGACCATTGTGGGTTTTTCTTTCATTAAACGAGGGGTACCAACAATTTTGTCCACGTGTGTATATATTTTTCCCAGGAAGTTCAAGACATATCAGCAACTAAAATTAAACAATCCAATGGGTCAGTATATTCATTCTCTAAAGGTGCTTTTACACAACAGATATTGTGCCCATAATGAGCAAATTCATTGGTGCTGGCTACTTCCATTTAGGGACTGTGCATATCACATTTTTAACATCCATTTTTCAAATCTGTTTAATGGATACTAAAATGGATGCAAAAGGATTGTAACAACATCAATGTTGTTGTTTTTTTTTTTTTTTTATTTAAAAGGATAAGTTTCTGATAAGTTTTCACAGATACTGAGCCCTCTCTATACATGGCGGCTGCTGGCTGTATAATACAACCAGTACCTTGTGCTAACAGCCGTGAATGGTGCTTGCACTGATCACCACCGTTGACCCTTTAGATGCTGTGGTAAATTGCGTGCGTGCACCACCATATTGCCACCAACTGTCACTCGCCCTTAGCGTAATCAATTGGTTTCCATTACTGCTGTGAGCCTATTGAAGGATTTTGTGCACCATGAGCAGCATTTCAGGCAAGTGGTTACTCCAACATGTAAAGATATGTAAAAATATAATAAAATAATAGTAATTAAAAACATTTTTAAAAGTGGAGTATGTCTCACTATCTGGTTGTAATTATGGAAAACATAAAGGTGATACATTACCTTTATCACATGTACACAGGGGTGAAACGATTGTGGTTGCAGGGGGTGCGACCATGATCGGGCCCGGAGTAGTACAGGGCTCTCAGCCAGCTGGAGATAACCGGGTCCCCTCAGCATCATGATTACGATTGGGGAAAGCCTGGTTCTCCGACCACTATACATAATGTTAATGAAAAGAGGCCCGGAATGTCCGGGCCTCTTTCCAATAAAAGCCTGCAGGGGAGTTGATTAAAAATAACAAATACTTATACTCACCTCTCTCCTAGGACTCCGACGGTTCCCAGCATCCTCCTTGAGGCTCTTCTGGCCGGTGACTGAGGTCAAATGCCCCAGGGGTCACTCCTGGTTCCTGTGATTGGGCCCCAGCAGTAACGTGGGGCACCAGTGTAATGAAGTCAGTGAGCCCCATGTGACCGCTGAGGCCCAATCATAGGGCTCATCAGTGACCTCTGGGGGCGCGTGACCACAGTCGCTGGCAGTAGAGGAATGAGGAAGATGCTGCAGAGAACCGGACGGAGCGAGAATGCACAGGAGAGGTGAGGTAAGGTGAATATAAGTGTGTGTTATTTTTCATCATCTCCCCTGGGCCTCCACTTATTATACTCTGGGGTTTGAGGAGACCCCAGTGTATAATAATAGCACCGAAACTAACCAGAGTGCTGAAACTCCCAAATATTCATCAAATTTCGTGGTGTTCGCCTGAAGCGGCTCAAGGGGCCACTGTGTGAAGCATATTATACTGTATGGGGGCCATTGTGGAGCATATTATACTGTGTGGGGGGCCCTGTGGAGCATATTGTACTGTGTTGGGCCACTGTGAAGAATATTGTACTGTATGGGGGCCACTGTGGAGCATATTATACTGTGTGGGGGCACCTATGGAGCATATTATACTGTGCGAGGACCACTGTAAAACATATTATGTCTGGGGGACACTGTGGAGCATATTATACTGTGTGGGGGACACTGTGGAGCATATTATACTGTGTTGGGCCACTGTGGAGCATTATACTGTAGGAGGGGACTCTGGGGAAGATATTATACTGTGTGGACCCCGTTCATTATTTACATCACACACCATCTGTTTTATACAGGCTGTAATTACATTGTACAATCACTATAAAAACAGATCCTGTACAATGTAAATAGTGAAATGGTCAGATCGCTCGCAAAAGCACCATGGTCCCTTCAAACAGTTGATCAGCAGGGGCCCGGGTGTTGGTTTCCCCCTGATCTCATAAACTGTTAGGACCCCGCAGATCAGATGTTTACCAGTATTGTTTCCATGCTGGGCGCTGCACTGCTCACTCACTGTATTCCTGATAACCGCAGTTGTGATTACTATAGTTGTATCCCTTTCAAGTATCTGAGATACCGGTGCAGTACCCATAACTGTCACAGACGGTGAATGGGCAACCTTTTAACAACTCGTGAAATCACAGAAAGTGGTCCCAATTGGGACCAACTGCAGTATCCATAACTGTCGCTATCAAGAGTAAGCTGTAGGGAGGGGGCCCCTGTTAAAGTTTGCATTGGGGCCCACAAGACATTAGTTACGCCACTGCATGCACATAACTGGATCCTTAAAAGGAGAAGACTTACCACAGTTGCTCTCGCCATCACCGAACTGACGACGTATAAAGTTCTCCATCCAGAAGGGGTCACATACACATCGCTTGGTGACAGAATTACAGTGACCATGCATAGAACAATTTAACTGACACGCTGGAGAAGAAACAGTGCGTTAAACTAATGGATACTTTAAACACTTCTTGATTACAAAAATATACATCAGAGTGGTTTTCTGATTTTCTTTCTTAGGAAGAAATCTGATAGCAATAGCCTATTTTGGATAGGTCATCAATATTAAAATTGTCCAATGTCTATTCAACTGTGGGATATACTAATATGTATAATTAATATGTATAATATAGAATAATAACCTTGAATTTTCCAAATTAATGAACTTTTATTAAAATATTTAACCTTTTACAGTGCTTTCAAAATTAGGCATAACAGTGCACTGTGCAGAATTACAAGAAGATACATATTAAAAAAACAAAATCAAAAACACAAAGACAAGAGAGAATACCTCACTTATATTTCTCAATGAAAAATAAGGTCAGTATGATGATTCAGGCCCTGTGGATGTGCGGTATCCAACACTATTATTCAAAAAGCTTCTTTACTGAGGAGCGCATGCCTCCAGTCTCCTCCCCGTAATGGCAGATATGGGATACATTGGTTGTACTACCAGAAAGCTTAAAACTAGAATTCAGGAACGAATTAGAGATTTAAGTGATCAGCAGCTGTTAATATATCCAATGTGTCCAAGCACTTATCCTCTGTACATGGGGGAGATCTTACTGGATTTACTTTCAGTGACATTTAAATACCTGACATCTGCTGTGCTATGTTAAAACCTGAAAGCAATATACAGGGAGAGTGAGAAAAGAGCATATAGATATCATCATCCCGACCTATGAGCAGGACTGTAAACTACGCAACAAGCTGTAGACAATAAGGAGAGAAATTTAGATATAACAGGTGAGCAGAGCAAGATAGATTAAGCAATGTATTGGGTAAAACACTTTAGTTAGCTTCAGCTACAAGTCTGAATAGGAATACCCCTTTAAAGTGGTTGTCCGGGATAAATTGAAATCCCTACACTAAACACCCTCCTACTTTCTAAATAACATAATTTATCAAAAATGTATAGTTACCCATATCCCTGGACCACCCCAGGGACATTTGCTAGTTAGCCGGTGACGATCCGTTTCCCTGTTTCCGGAAACGGAACGTCACTACTACTCCCCTCCCCATTCCAATCCATCATACTTACCTATCTTCTTCATTCCAGGCTTCTTCCTGCGGGACGGCTCCTCCCTGATTTTTGACTGCCGTGTGTGCTACAGACCCAACGCTGCTCTATGCAGCCAATAATCCACCTCTACTGCGCAGGCGTGGGAGCAGCATCACAGACCTGCGCAGTAGAGATGGATCGTCGGCTGCAGAGCAGCACTGGGTCTATATCATGCACGGCAGTCAGAAAAGAAGGATGGGCTGTCCCGCAGGAGGAAGACAGGCAAGTATATAATGTGGTCAGGGGTTGAGCTGAGTAGGTAGGGAAGGGCTAGAAGTTGTGAGCGTGATAGCTAGAGACAGTGAGGGAGGGAGAGAGGAAGGGGGGGAGTGAGGTGATAGGTAGCTAGCATGGAAGTTACATAGCAGGAAGCTGAACCATGTAAACAAATGTAGAAGATACCAGGAGCTTCCAGAGACACCCAGAAATCACTCAAAACACTGCTAAAAGGTATATGGGTGCATTTATTAACCCATTAATAGCAGTAACAGAACTTTAAAAAAAAAAACAAAAACATTTTTTGCCTGAAAAAACCCTTTAAATGTTATATATTTTAACATTCCTGGCATTACTGATAGTTTTGTTCTTTTTTGCATATCTGCACAATGTGAATTGATGATAAAATACTCCTCAGAGTTGGGGATTGCATGTGAAAACATTGCAATCCTCTTTCAATATATTACACAGGACATCATCCCATGTAGATGTTTTTTGATGATGTCTGTAATTTAGTGGTATTCATTGCTGCTGTCCAGGCAGGATAACTGCTGTTGTGCTGACTGGAAACCCAATTCCGTGGAACAACTCGCTACGTTAATTTCCATAATGGTATGCCTTTAATGGTGTATCTGGGGTGACATGATTCTGCATATAAAACAGTATTTCCTGTATTGCGTTTAATGCCAGACTGTTGTAATTTTGCTAGTATAAGCATCAAATCCAAATCCAAAAATGGGATATTTTTTCCTCACGTATATGTAAATTGGAGGTTACAATTGTTAGTATTCAGGTATTTCCTAAACCGTGGTACAGGTACCTCACATGAAGTGGAAATCATCTAAGAAGCAGCCGTACCACGCAATGTTGTGTAAAAATGGGTTTGTTGTTTTAAAAATATACTGCTCTTCCCACAACGACTCATATACAGTGGGGAAAAAAAAGTATTTAGTCAGCCACCAATTGTGCAAGTTCTCCCACATAAAAAGATGAGAGGCCTGTAATTGTCATCATAGGTAGACCTCAACTATGAGAGACAAAATGAGAAAACATATCCAGAAAATCACATTGTCTGATTTTTAAAGAATTTATTTGCAAATTATGGTGGAAAATAAGTATTTGGTCAATAACAAAAGTTCATCTCAATACTTTGTTGTATATCCTTTGTTGGCAATGACACAGGTCAAATGTTTTCTGTAAGTCTTCCAAGGTTGGCACACACTGTTGCTGGTATGTTGGCCCATTCCTCCATGCAGATCTCCTCTAGAGCAGTGATGTTTTGGGGCTGTCGCTAGGCAACACGGACTTTCAACTCCCTCCAAAGGTTTTCTATGGGGTTGAGAGCTGGAGACTGGCTAGGCCACTCCAGGACCTTGAAATGCTTCTTACGAAGCCACTCCTTCATTGCCCTGGCGGTGTGCTTGGGATCATTGTCATGCTGAAAGACCCAGCCATGTTTCATCTTCAATGTCCTTGCTGGTGGAAGGAGGTTTGCACTCAAAATCTCACGATACATGGCCCCATTCATTCTTTCATGTACACGGATCATTCAACCTGGTCCCTTTGCAGAGAAACAGCCCCAAAGCATGATGTTGCCACCCCCATGCTTCACAGTAGGTATGGTGTTCTTTGGATGCATCTCAGCATTCACTCTCCTCCAAACACGACGAGTTGTATTTCTACAAAACAGTTCTACTTTGGTTTCATCTGACCATATGACATTCTCCCAGTACTCTTCTGGAACATCCAAATGCTCTCTAGCAAACTTCAGATGGGTCCGGATATGTACTGGCTTAAGCAGGGGGACACGTCTGGCACTGCAGGATCTGAGTCCCTGGCGGCGTAGTATGTTACTGACGGTACCCTTTGTTACGTTAGTCCCAGCTTTCTGCAGGTCATTCACTAGGGCCCCCCCGTGTGGTTCTGGGATTTTAGCTCACTGTTCTTGTGATCATTTTGACCCCACGGGGTGAGATATTGCGTGGAGCCCCTGATCGAGGGAGATTATCAGTGGTCTTGTATGTCTTCCATTTTCTAATTATTGCTCCCACAGTTGATTTCTTCACATCAAGCTGCTTGCCTATTGCAGATTCAGTCTTCCCAGCCTGGTGCAGGTCTACAATTTTGTTTCTGGTGTCCTTCCACAGCTCTTTGGTCTTCACCATAGTGGAGTTTGGAGTGTGACTGTTTGAGGTTGTGGACAGGTGTCTTTTATACTGATAACAATGTCAAACAGGAGCCATTACTACAGGTAATGAGTGGAGGACAGAGGAGCCTCTTAAAGAAGAAGTTACAGGTCTGTGAGAGCCAGAAATCTTGCTTGTTTGTAGGTGACCAAATACTTATTTTCCACCATAATTTGCAAATAAATTCTTTAAAAATCAGACAATGTGATTTTCTGGATATGTTTTCTCATTTTGTCTCTCATGTCTACCTATGATGTCAATTACAGGCCTCTCATCTTTTTAAGTGCGAGAACTTGCACAATTGGTTGCTGACTAAATACTTTTTTTCCCCCACTGTATATTTGTGTAAGCCAGTGAATATTAAGCGCCCAAAGATGCTCCTGACATTTGTACATAAAATTTCTGTTTAAACATAGATAAATATAATTCTAATAGATAACATAATAGATTAAAAATATATAGAGATAAATCTGCACTATGATATGAGTAGCAGGATAAATACTCAGACACAGCCTGTAGACCCAAAGTATGGGGAATATTTGTGTACAAAGATTCAATATCACACGACAGCCGATCCTGCCATGTCATATTGCGAACAGTAGACAGAACGTGTTTAGTATCTTTTGTACACCAGTATTTATCCATCTACTCTACCATATTATAGTGCATATTTAGAAGTTTTTTGTTGTGATGTCATTACAGTATCTAACACAATTTTTTTTTATGTTTAATCAGAAATGTGATTATACTAATGACCCAACCCTAGGATAGGTCATCAATGTCAGATATTGTTGGGGTGTAACACTGGGAATCTCCACTGATTAGTTAATAACAGAGCCAGGACGCCAGAAGTAACATAGTAAAGAAAGAAGAACATAACAGCCCTGACTACTGTGTAGTGACTGCACTGAGAAGCTCAACTTCCATTTGAATCTACAGTCTAAGTCATAGAAACAAAAGAGACATGATATTCGCTGGAACACAAAATAGCCATCAAACAGCGGATTGTCAGGGGTGCAGAAAGTCATAACTCCATCGTTCTTGTATTGATTACACTTTTTATGTATTAAAGCAAAGGTAAGTGTTCACTTACTGAATGTATCAATCTCAAGAGCTCTAAAGATAAGGAATTCACTTTGCTGTTTACGAAGTTCATTGCGAAGCGTACAGGCAACCTGGTATCCTTTCATAACCAAGTGAGGAGGCTGATTCTTGACATAAAAAACCACTTTGGTGCTAAGAATAAAAAGGATATAAAGAATAATGCTACATAAACTGTAAAAATTAGCAATATGTTAGAGGTGCACATATATACATACACAAAGATAACTTTTAACAGAATTCAGGAGTTAGGTGTCGGTAAAGGTGTCTTCCCAGTATACAACCTTTTTTTTTTTAAATTTGAACAACCATACAGATAAAACCATATGCACTGTACCTGTCACTTCACCTCCTCCTATGTGCTCTCTTTCAAGATCTACTTCCCAATAACACCCTTACATTTTCAGCTTGCAATGTCCAGACTGGGTGGTCCTTAGTGTGGAGCATGTAACTGCCTAACTAAGGAAAATTACCTTTTCTACTTGTACCTTGCTCTGTGTGTTTCCTAACAGAAATCATTCATGCACTTCACATGCTCCATCTGTTAGGACGGTACATGCTTGGTTATGTAGTCCTGATCTAATAAGAAGCTATACGGAAGCCAAAGATAAACTGAGCATGCTCATCCTGAATAAAAATGGGCTACAGGTTGTATAGATAACAGTAGAGAAAGGCTGATTTCATTGGGCTTTTTTTTTAGTGATATATACACTTTTGATAGTAGTATCCATCAGGTGTAGCCTTTAAAACATTTTCTTTATTAGTTCCAGCACATACAAAATTTATACAATGTTTCAGCTCATGCAGGAGCCTTTCTCAAGCCCTTCTCAAGTAGAAAAGCTCCTATATGAGCTAAAATATTATAATACTTAAAGGGGTTATCCAGGATTAGAAAAACATGGTTGCTTTCTTTAAGAAAAAGTCTGACTTTTTATCAGGAAGTGACACATCCACGTAGAGCCACTTTAACCATAGGGCAAAAGGGGCCCTTATTGTTGCAGGGGCCCCCTTGGGATAGCAGGACAGTCTAGCATTTAGAGCCCTGTTCAAGCCTATGACAAAGCAGGGAGCTGTGATGTCCCTGCTCTCCCATAGAAGGCTTACAGTGACATGGAGGGCATCCTGGCAGAGGTGGCGTGATGACGGCACTGAATTATGCCACCTGTGCCGAACCTGCACTAGCGTGCAACAGCAGGAGTAGATCTCATATGCTCCACTCATCGGGGGATCGCGGTAAGGCAAGTAAAAATGAGGGAGTATATAAATATGTGTTTGTTTGCCTTTTTTAAATAAAGGTGGTACTCACTGCTGAAGGGGCACTTATTTAGGAATATGGACCTATGATAAGGGGGCTATTATTTATAGTGGGGGCTATTATAAGGGAGGAATTATTAGTTATATGTGGGCTTTTATAATGTGGAATATTCTAAATAATAGTTCCCCCATTATATAGAACAGTTCCCCCCTTATAAATAATAGTTCTCCTCCTTATTGATAATAGTTGCCCTCCTTATAAATAACTTATTAACTTAACTGATAAAAGACAATATTACTTATAAGGGCAGGCAATTACTGATAAGGGGCATTATAAGCAAAGACTATTATCTATAAGGGGAATTATTATTTCTAAGCAGGGATTTTTATTTATAAAGGGGACATAATTATCTATAAGCAGGGATTATTATGTATAAGGGGGTATTATTATTTAAAGAAAGAAATCTTAGCTCTGCCTAACAAATTATAATGCCCCTTATAAATAGTAGTCCCTGCTTATAGATAATTATGTCCACTTTATAAATAATAATCCCTGCTTTCAGCCCCCTTATAATTATTACTGATAAGGGAGCATATACTTGTGAATAGGAAGTATTATTCATAAGGTGGGGACTATTATTTATAAGTGTAGGGACATTTGACTTTGTGATGGGCCACTGAGGGGCATTATATTGTATAGGGCCACTAAGGAGAGATTATACTTTGTGAGAGCCACTGAGGGGGCATTATAATTTGTTCAGACCAGGTATGTCTAAGTGGTGTTGATGGGGGGGGGGGGCACTTTTGAAACCTTTGCACTGGGCCCACCAATGTGTTAAACAGCCCTGCATCCATAGTTCACAAGGGCGTGCTGCAGCTCAGTCTTGTTCAGTTCACATGGCCATGAGAAGAGGAAGTGGAGCTCTTGTCATGTTTTCTAATCTCAGATAATGCTGGAAAGATTCAGATGTTACTAGTCAATATGAATGTATTGAATTACCTGTACAAACATGCCTTTAGGAACCACGAAGAATAAAATATTGGTTGTGTAAATGCCCACTTAATTACATATTTGTTGATTAAAAGTCACATGCAAACATTAATACAGTAGAATGTGTAGGTAACTCTGCAAAACATGTGACTTTTAAGCCAGAAAATGACCTAACATGTATGATAAATTCCCGATAGACTTTTTCTAGTGCAGTTTTAATTGCAACTGCAATAGTGAATGGGCTCTCCCCTCACAAAACAATGTGTGGTAAATGTATCGATAGATTTGTGTGCCACCTACGAAGAATCAGTAGACTAGTTTTGTAGAGCGACATTCATTAATTTGTGCACCCATGTCAAAATACTCTTCCAGCTTATATCTTATATTTGACAGACCAAAAGGCAGTGTACCACCAGACAATCTGCCACATTAGTACCATTAAAGGAGGTACAATACCACATTTTTCCATGTGTTATGTATGGTATGCAGTTCAGTCCCTTTGAAGTCAAAAGGTACAGAGCTGCAATACTAGACAAAAACTATGGATAGAAGTGACAGTGTTTCTGAACATAAACTAACCTAACTTCATTAAAATCTACAAAGAAGTAGGATATACCTTTTTTCTGTATACTGTTGGATCTTCTGCACAGTAATGTCAGAATCCAAAACCCCTAGAAGAACCCCAATCTGGCGCATAAACATCCCCTTCTGTCTTTCTGTTAACTGGCTGACACTCACGTCAAGAATCATCTCCACCAGATTATTCTTCATGGGGTCTGAAAAATCAAAATTATCCAAAATTTATAGGTAGCATAATATGAATAAAAATAATCTGTAAACTGGTGCAGGGAGCAAAAACTATTTACAGGTGCATCTCAATAAATTAGAATATCGTTGAAATGTTTATTTCTTTCAGTAATTCAATTTAAAAAGTGGCCTCCTATATTTTCTAGGTTCTTTACACACAGTGTGTTCTATATCAAGTGTTTTATTTCTGTAAATGTTGATTATGGATTACAGGTTATGAAAACCCAAATCTAAGAAAATTAGAATATTGTAAAAAAGTTCAGTATTGTAAATTCAGTGTGTCACCTGCCAAGGTTTCCTAAGCCTTTAAATGGTCCCTCAATCATGGAAGACTGCTGATTATGAATTGAATTACTGAAATGAATGAATGCTTCAAAGATATTCTAATTTATTGAGATGCACCTGCACTGCTGATTTCTAGTTCTCCAAATGGGTCATCAGCAGCCATGTTATATCTACTGCTTTCCCACCTTAGCATTATTATCTAGCTTTTCTTAAAAATAAAAGTAGGGAAATAAAACTCTTCAAAAACATCAAACCTTTCTACATTTCACAGTTTAATCTTACAGAAAGTGTTTCTTCATATCCAAAGTAAAATATGGATTTTTTTATTCATCGTAAAATCCTTTTCTTGTTGTATTCACTGGAAGACACAACACCATGGGTATAGAGCTGGCCACTAGGAGGCTGACACTAGGAGTATCAAAAGCTGTCTGCTCTACCTCTGGGATATACCCTCTCACAGACAATGTGCCGCAGCAATAGGAGAGAGAGACAAAAAGCAAAAAAGACTATGGAACCAACACCAACATGTCCTGAACCCAAAAAAGAACCAAAAACAGCTTGGACAGGAACAACAATAAAAACAAGGGTGGGATCTGTGCCCCCCAGTCAGAGGCGTAGATTACAGGGGGGGGGGGGGGGGGAGGGGGGCGGTGGCCCCGGGCCCACTGTCTCTCGGGGGCCCACCTCGGTTCCGCCGCAGCACGGGTTACCCTCACAGATCAACTGCATCGGCGTCTGCATGACACCGATACAGTTCAAATACATAGAGAAGGAAGCCTCTCTACTCGTAAGCCGCAAGCCGCTTAAGGCCTGTGGCCTACGAGCTTCCCTAAGACGTTTGCGTCCTGGCACAGACGTTTGCGCGATGACGTCATTGTCCTGCGCCGTCCGCGCCAGGACGCAGGTCCTGCTTCTTCTGTAAGCGGCGGCAGTGCCGGCGGCTGAGGTTCCTCCTCGGGAGAACGGAGGTAGGTAAGTGTCATCAAATTTTTTTTTTTTTAACTCACTTTGGGCATTTTAATTGGGGATGGGGGTAATACATTTATGAGGTCATTTGGGAATTTAGCAGGATAAGAGGCCATAACTAATATAAGGGGTATTAGGGGGCTTTAATAAAAGAGGATATAAATTATAGTGAAAGGTCAGTGGGGGCTGTATGAATGTAAGGAGAGATAATATTAGGGGGCATTGGGGCAGTAATAAAGGGGTTTTTCTAGAGAATAATAAAGCTTACTGGTAAGGATTGTATTGGGCAAATTGGAGAGGAGGCGGGGAAGGTGAAACATATAAAAAAAAAAAAAAAAAAAAAAAAACTCACTTGTCTCCGGGCTACCGATGTCCTCAGCCCTCTGCTGTCTGTTGAGGCACATGCACGCCGCTTCCCTGCCGAAAGTCCTGCACTGCACGTGATTGGCCTCAGCGGTGGCTGGAGAGGACTCGGTGATGTCACATATACATAACTGGGTCCTTTCCTGCCAACGCTGAGGCCACTGATGGCCTCAGCAGTCACGTATGGCACGTGTCTGAACAGACAGTGGCAGCAGACAGAGCACTGCGGACAGGTAAAGCTAGGTTCACACTAGCGCTCGATTTCCATTTTTTGGGTCCACTTGGGGACCCGAAAAACGGAAACCCAATCTGCTTGTAAAGCGGTTACCCGCAGACCCCATAGACTATAATGGGGTCTGCTGGGTTTCTGCCTCAAAAATGTGGAGAAAAAAGGCCTGCTTGCAGGACTTTTCTTTCCGCATTTTTCAAACGGAATGGGGGACAGAATCCCTCAACAGGGTTCATGTGTTGGTGTGAACCCAGCCTGAGTGTGTTTTTTTATCACCTACCCCACCTCCACTGTGATTTGTCCACTTCCTGGGCAACCCCTTTAAAGCGGACCTTTCATGTCCTCATGAACCTGTGATTTTATATACCGCTAGAAAGCCGACAGTTGGCTTCCCATTATGTGCCCCGGTGGAGGAGATATCTCTCCCCACTGTCAGAAGGGCGTTCCTGATAGTCTAGTGTCATTGCTGGGCTGTAAGGAAGGCTCCCCCTGACAGTACTCTAACACAGCCTTGTACTGTCAGAGGGGGCGTTCCTTACCGCCCTGCGATGACGCTGAGCTATGAGGAAGGCCCCCCCCCCAGTACAAGTCTTGGGGGCCTTCTAACGGTGGGGAGACATCAGTGCCGAAACTAACGGCACCGATATCTCCTCCACCAGGGCACATAACAGGAAAGCCGACAGTGCGCTGAATTCAGCGCACTGTCAGCTTTCTAGTGGTATATAAAACCACATGTGCATGAGGACGTGAAAGGTCGTCTTTAATACAAAGGGGTTATTAATAGGCATTATTAATCCAGAGGGGCATTTATGTAAGAGGGCATAATTTATACAAGGAGACATAAGAGGGTATAAATAATAATAGGGGAAATGGCAATATTAATTTTAGGTGGCACTCGGGAATTAATTTAAGGGGGTACACAGGGCATTATTAATTAGGGGGAATTATTCATTGAGGGGCACATAGGAGCATTATTAAATTAAAGGCACATGGGGTTATTATTCATTTCCAGGGGATTTTATATCATATATTTTATAATTGGGGTAGCAGCAGGATGGAGATTTTATGTAGTTGAGGACAATGTGGGTCGGGTGCCTGGAAAAGTGAGGAGCCAAAGATGTCTGTGTTACAAACTTTACAGAGACAAGTCACAGCTGGAAGAAGTGGTCATGGTGGTCCAGATGGAAGAGACGATAAATGTAAACCATCAGAGATGTCACCTGTAAGTCACAACTGTGTTCCTGTATTTACCTGTGTACTGTATTTACCTAACTGGTCTTCACAGCCCTGTGTAGAACCACTATATACCACTATACGGTCACCGAATAGTGATAATGTTGGTATACCTGAGTTGGGGGCCCATTTGGACGTGTTCGACCCCCCTGGGCTGAACCCCTAGCTACGCCTCTGCCCCCAGTACAACAAGAAAAGGATTTTATGGTAAGTACAAAAATCCATTTTTCTCAGTTATTTCACGGGGGGACACAGCACCATGGGATGACCTAAAGCAGTCCCAGAGAGTGGGAATTAAACGGCCATGCGAGCAACCTAGCGCACAGCCGCTTGCAGAACCTTATGATCCAAACTGGCATCGGCAGAGGCCACAAAATGGATCTCGTAAAACTTAGTGAAAGTGTGGATGGAGGTCCAGGAGACAGCCTTGCAGACCTGAGCGGCAGAAGCCTGATGCTGAACAGCCCAGGAGGCTTCAACAGCTTTAGTGGAGTGAGCAGTAACACGTAGGGTCAGCACCCTACCCTTAAGCCGATAGGCCTCCTTGATCGCAGACTGGATCCATCAGGAGATGGAAGCCTTGGAAGCAGCCAGGCCCTTGCGAGGGACCTCAGCGAGAATGAATAAGGCGTCCGAACGATGGATGAGGTAAGTGAGAGACAAAAAGATCTGGATCGCCCGGACAACATCCAGGTAGTGAAGACAATGCTCAAGTGGATGCTTAGGATCCAGGCAGAAAGACGATGTCCTCGTTGATGTGGAAAGAGAAAACAACCTTAGGCAAAAAAGATGGTGGCGGACGAAGGACAACCTTGTCCTTGTGGAGAACAAGAAAGGGAGGCTGCCTAGACAGGGCCGCCAGCTCGGAGACCCTGTGGATGAAGGTAATGGCCACCAGGAATGCAACCTTCCAGGACAGAAGGTGAAGAGAGAAAGGTTTGAAAGGGGGAGCCTGAAGCATCTCAAGGACGAGATTAAGATCCCATGGTTTGACGGGAGGACGGTAGGACAGAGCACAGTGTTCCACTCTCTGTAGAAAATTCTTCAACTGAGGCTGAAAAGCCAGGATCTTCTGAAAAAGAATGTAAAGGGCAGAAACGTGTCCTTTAAGAGAACAAAGACCAAGACCTTGGTCCAGACCGGACTGGAGAAAAGTCAGGATCCTGGGAAGAGAAAAAGAGAGTGGATGAAAGTCGTTACTCTCACACCAGCAGATGCAAGTCTTCCACATGCGATGGTAGATCTTAGCTGAATGGGATTTCCAGGCCTTGAACATGGTCTGGATAACAGGCTTCTAAAACCCATGACGCCTCAGAACCTCGGTTTCGATAGCCATTCCATTAAACACAGCTGAGGTAAGGTGGGGTGGAACAACGGTCCTTGAGACAGAAGGTCGACCTTTAGAGGAAGAGGCCAAAGAGCGTCCGCCAGCAAGAACATGATATCCACGTACCAGGCCCGTCTGGGCCAATCCAGAGCCACCAGGATGGCTGTAATCTCCTCAGTCTTTAGTTTCTTGAGGAAGAGGAGGGAACAAATACAGAAGGTGGAAGTCTGACCAGGGAATCACGGCGGCGATCGCTAGTGGGTCCTGGGACCTGGCCATGTAGCGGGGGAGCTTGTTGTTCAGGCGGGAGGCGAAGAGGTCTACGTCGGGTGTGCCACACCGGGAGCAAAACTGGAGAAAGATCTTCTGATGAAGTGACCACTCGCCCGAGTCAAGCTTTTCTTGGCTTAGGTAGTCTGCCACCCAATTGTCCACGCCTGGAATGTGGACCGCCGTAAGAGCCCAGAACGTGACTTTCCACCCAACAAAGAGAGCAGGAGGCTTCTAGAAAGGCTGCACGACTCCTGGTGCCCCCCTGATGGTTCAAGTAGGCGACCGGGATGGAGTTGTCAGTCTGGACTCTGACCGGATGCCCTTGGAAGAGAGAGGTTCAATGAGACAGGGCTAAGAAGATGGCTCTCAGTTCCAACAGGCTGATCTGGATGGAGTATTCTGTCTTGGACCACAGGCCCTGAACGGTCAAGGCACTAAAGACTGCTCCCCAGCCGGAATGACTGGTGTTGGTGGAGATCACCTGCCAATGGAGGGGAAGAAAGGACTTCCCCTGAGAGATTCCTGGGGAGGAGAGCCACCAAAGGATATCTCAACGAACTCGGGGGGGGGGGGGGGGGCAGGAGAATCAGTTGATTGAGGCTAAATGGAGACTTGTTCCAGCGGACCAGAATCTCCAATTGCAGACGCGAGTGGAACTGAGTCGAGACCATCGTGCCCAGGACCTACATGCAGAACTGAAAAGAGCAAGAAGAGTTCCTCAAAGGCGGGACACAACACACCGAATTGCCAGGATCTTGGACTCTCGAAGGAGAATCTTGCCCTGGTGCACGAGAAAGGACTTGTGCTTGTTGATGAGCCTGCCGAACCAGCAAAGGAGGTCCAAGGTGATCTGCAAGCTGGTCTGTGAGAGGGTATAGCCCAAAGGTGGAGCTGACAGCTTTTGATACTCCTAGTGTCAGCCTCCTAGTGGCCGGGTCTATACCAATGGTGCTGTGTCCTACATTGAAATAAGTGAAAAATTCTGAAATCTACTGGTTTCCCATTACTGAAGGGCAATGCAGTTAAGAAACAAACTGTATTTAAAAGGTAGACAATCTGGACAGATCCAAAGTAGCAACCAGTAGACTATATACTTTTGCTTTGGGCATGAACAGAGAAGGATCCATGACAAAACTTAAACTTAGTGAAAAATAACAAATCTTTTAGGTCCAGGGGTAACTAAAACAGTAATTGACAAAGGAGTAAATAAGAATGTGATATGTCCAAGGATGGAGTGATCGAGTGAAGAAAAAAAAAACAAAAAACCAGAAATAGAAGGAGAAAAAGAAAGTTATAAAGCTACGAACAGGTGGAAGGAAAGAAAGGAGGGAAATGGGGATGTGGCATGTAAAATAAACATTTGTTAATGCTAAGGCAAATAAAGGCAAAATGTTCAATTAAACATGAGTTTTATTTACCCAATTCCATACCAGATGCTTTACCCCCTCCTCCCTTCCAGACCAGACACATTTTTGGTTTTTTTGTATGTGCGGTTTTGAGGGCTGTAACATTTTTATCATTTGGTTTATTCAACTAATTTCTGCATCTTTTTTCGGTGACACATAGGGCTTTATTTTTATGTTTTTATTTTTGCATGTGTTTTAATTTTTTTATATCCGGGAAAATCTAAACAAAAGAGGAGGGAAAACATGTCTGTTTTTCACTTTTGATTTATTTATTTTTTTTTATTTAATAACACAAATTGCTACTAAGAAACTTTTTAAAATAGTTTTTACTCTCCATTACGGTAATTTTTATTTTGTATGGTGTCGTCAGGGGTAGGGCTATAGCGTTTAATAAGGGCGTGTTATTGGCGTATTATTTAATTAATTTTTTTAATTTATTAAATTTTTTTTACTTTTCTTTTCATTTTTTTTTTTTTTTTACATTGTGTCTCCATAAGGTCATAATAGACCTTTGGGGACATCTAATGACTTTTTTTTTTTTTTGTTAGGGAGGCTGATTTCCCCTGTAACTGGGGCTGGTACATTTAGCCCCAGTTGCAGAAGGAATACAGCCTCCTGAACGTTACTTGAACATTACAATAGAGTTTAACTGGGTCCTCTAGGAACCAGCAGCTCTTACAGACGCTGCACGCGGCGGATCACGTGACCGCTGGGTCAGAGGGCAGCTGCAAGATGACGGCACCCATAGCGGTTTATGCAGCGCTCATTCAGCGCTGTATACACAGTGATCAGGATGGCAGGGAAGGTAATGAACCTTCCCTGCCTTCTCTCTGGGAACTCCAGCTGAAGTTACTACCGGCTCCCAGTTCCAGCAGCTGCACGATTTTGTGCAGCTGCTGAATTCTGCTTGGACGGACCGGTACGTCCTTGCAGAACAAGGCAACCAACCCTTGGACGTATGTAGGCTATGGGTGGTACGGAAGTGGTTAAGTCATAATAGGCTAGCCATAACTACAACCTCATATGAACAAGAACACTTTCCACAACAAATTCCAGTGTGTCATTATTATCAACAAACTAGCCCAAAATGAAATTCGTTCTAAAATCTCTGGAATCTTCTGATTTATCTATGTACCAAATATGACAGACAGATAGATAGATAGATAGATAGATAGATAGAGAATATATATATGTATTAGTATATATACAGTGGGGAAAAAAGGTATTTAGTCAGCCACCAATTGTGCAAGTTCTCCCTCCTAAAAAGATGAGGCCGGCCTGTAATTCACATCATAGGTAGACCTCACCGAGAGACAAAATGAGAAAACATATCTAGAAAATCACATTGTCTGATTTTTAAAGAATTTATTTGCAAATTATGGTGGAAAATAAGTATTTGGTCAATAACAAAAGATCATCTCAATACTTGGTTATATATCCTTTGTTGGCAATGACAGAGGTCAAACATTTTCTGTAAGTCTTCACAAGGTTGGCACACACTGTTGCTGGTATGTTGGCCCATTCCTCCATGGAGATCTCCTCTAGAGCAATGATGTTTTGGGGCTATCGCTGGGCAACACGGACTTTCAACTCCCTCCAAAGGTTTTCTATGGGGTTGAGATCTGGAGACTGGTTAGGCCACTCCAGGACCTTGAAATGCTTCTTACGAAGCCACGCCTTCGTTGCCCTGGTGGTGTGCTTCGGATCATTGTCATGCTGAAAGACCCAGCCACATTTCATCTTCAATGCCCCTTGATGATGGAAGGAGGCTTGCACTCAAAATCTCACGATACATGGCCCCATTAATTCTTTCATGTACACGGATCAGTCATCCTGGTCCCTTTGCAGAGAAACAGCCCCAAACCATGATGTTTCCACCCCCATGCTTCACAGTAGGTATGGTGTTCTTTGGATGCAACTCGACATTCACTCTCCTCCAAACCCAACGAGTTGTGTTTCTACCGAACAGTTCTTCTTTGGTTTCATCTGACCATATGACATTCTCCCAATAATCTTCTGCAACATGCAAATGCTCTCTAGCAAACTTCAGAAGGGCCGGATATGTACTGGCTTAAGCAGGGGGACACGTCTGGCACTGCAGGATCTGAGTCCCTGGCGGCGTAGTGTGTTACTGACGGTAGCCTTTGTTATGTTAATCCCAGCTTTCCGCAGGTCATTCACTAGGTCCCCCGTGTGGTTCTGGGATTTTTGCTCACCGTTCTTGTGATCATTTTGACCCCACGGGGTGAGATCTTGTGTGGAGCCCCTGATCGTGGGAGATTATCAGTGGTCTTGTATGTCTTCCATTTTCTAATTATTGCTCCCACAGTTGATTTCTTCATACCAAGCTTCTTGCCTATTGCAGATTCAGTCTTCCCAGTCTGGTGCAGGTCTACAATTTTGTTTCTGGTGTCCTTCCACAGCTCTTTGGTCTTCACCATAGTGAAGTTTGGAGTGTGACTGTTTGAGGTTGTGGACAGGTGTCTTTTATACTGATAATGTCAAACAGGCGCCATTACTACAGGTAATGAGTGGAGGACAGAGGAGCCTCTTAAAGAAGAAGTTACAGGTCTGTGAGAGCCAGAAATCTTGCTTGTTTGAAGGTGACCAAATACTTAATTTTCCACCATAATTTGCAAATAAATTCTTTAAAAAAATCAGACAATGTGATTTTCTGGATTTGTTTTCTCATTTTGTCTCTCATAGTTGAGGTCTACCTATGATGTCAATTACAGGCCTTTCATCATTTTAAGTGGGAGAACTTGCACAATTGTTGGCTGACTAAATACTTTTTCCCCCCCCACTATATATATATTATATATATATACACACACACACACACACGGACAAAATTGTTGGTACCCCTCGTTTAATGAAAGAAAAACCCACTATGGTCACAGAATTAACTTGAATCTGACAAGTAATTTGCCAAACTACATGTTGACAAGCCACAAAGCTTCTGGGAGAATGTCCTATGGACAGATGAGACAAAAATCGACATTTTGGGCAAGGCACATCAGCTCTATGTTCACAGACGGAAAAATGAAGCATATCTTGAAAAGAACACTGTCATTACTGTGAAACATGGAGGAGGCTCTGTTATGTTCTGGGGCTGCTTTGCTGCATCTGGCACAGGGTGTCTTGAATCTGTGCAGGGTACAATGAAATCTCAAGACTATCAAAGGATTCTAGAGAGAAATGTGCTGCCCAGTGTCAGAAAGCTTGGCCTCAGTCGCAGGTCATGGGTCTTGCAACAGGATAATGACCCAAAACACACAGCTAAAAAACACCCAAGAATGGCTAAGAGGAAAACATTGGACTATTCTGAAGTGGCCTTCTATGAGCCCAGACCTAAATCCTATTGAGCATCTTTGGACGGAGCTGAAACATGCCGTCTGGAAAAGGCACCCTTCAAACCCGAGACAACTGGAGCAGTTTGCTCATGAGGAGTGGGCCAAAATACCTGTTGAGAGGTGCAGAAGTCTCATTAACAGTTACAGGAATCGTTTGATTGCAGTGACTGTCTCAAAAAGTTGTGCAACAAAATATTAAGTTAAGGGTACCATCATTTCTGTCCAGGCCTGTTTCATGAGATTTCTTTTTTTTTTAAATTCTGTTGAAGCATGGTTGAAAAGCAATGTCTGACTTTCATTTGTTCATTTTCATAGAATTTTTATATATTATTACTTTTGTCAGATTCAAGTTATTTCTGTGACCATTGAGGGTTTTTCTTTCATTAAATGAGGGGTACCAACAATTTTGTTCACGTGTGTGTGTGTGCGTGTATATATATATATATATATATATATATATATATATATAGTAAAATCAAGCTATAAAAAAATAATAAAGATATTTTAAATATTTGAAAATCATTAAAGGGGCTTTCCAGCTAAAAATATTGATGACCTATCCAAAAGAAAGGCCACAAATATCAGATCTGTGGGAGTCTGACACTAGGCAGCTGATTCGATTAGCTGTTCTCAGCAGTGGCTACAGAAAGAACGGAGCAGGAAGCAGCCAGCTCTATTCTCTGTGTAGTGGCCAAACTGAGTGACAGCAGTTTAAGTCCCATTTAAATCTGCAGTCACCTGATGTGCAGTACCTTGGATCTGGCCACTAAACAGAGGACAGAGCTATCTGCTTCGTGCTCCATTTTCTGTGTATCAGCTGTCGAGAACAGGTGATCGATAAGGGTGTGCTGGGTGTCGGACCTTTACTAATTTAATACTGATGATCTGACTTTAGGATTTTTAGCCGGGAAACCCTTTTGAATGTAAACCCATGCTTATGCTATATGTACCAGACCATGTGCACTGTATGGGCCCATGAAAAACAACAGATGGCATACAGGTGGGCACACGTATGCTGTCCGTGTTCTCTGCAGGCTCATATACTTCAGTGATTGAGCCCAGACAATAAATTGGATAGGAACAGGACCTATACTAAGTTTTGCATCACGGCTCAGGACCCCCACTAAGACGAATAGACAGCAAGGTCGTGTGTATGGGTCTATAGGAAAAAAAATGAGTCTAAGTTTGGTTTATTCTATACAATTCTTTGAAATGGCACAATATTTTATTATCACTGTAGCACAAAAGTGACTTTTCATCCTGGTTTGCTTTAGATTAAACTTGGTGGGTGGCAGCATAGGTAATCACAGGATTAAAAAGAATTACGGTCCATGACAATAAGCATTATATTTGTTATATATTATGTATTATTATATGCTTATTTCATAGTCTATGGACTTCACTCACCTGGCTTTACCTCTACAGTGGCCCTGTCATTATCACTTTCTCCTTTGGCATCAGTCACCTTCAAGTGAAAGGTGTAGGTTCCTTCAACAAGGTTAGAGAGAAATAGGACGGAATGATGATCAGAGTTATTCAACACTTCCTACATGATAAAAAAAAAAAAAAACTTCAGTGAACTTTAATGATTGCCACATCATCTACAAATCAATCTATTGCCTTTTCTACCCTGTCACCTTGCAAAGTAATGCCTCACTTGAGATGTCTGGAAGACCAGTCAAATAGCAGTGACTAAACACTTCTGTGTGTAATTTACATGGCGTGGGATTTTAGCCTTTATTTTGTAAATTAAACAAAGAGTAAAAGTAAAAATGCCAATAAGGTAAATATTTTACTTTCATATATTTGCAGAAAAAGTGCTAGATGAGAAGGTGGTGCATTGTACATAGACTGTAATAGTAGAACAAAAAGCTGAATATTAATTTAGTGTTTGATTAACCCTTCTCCTTTGAGTCTCATTTTGAAGCCTCATGGCAGATATGACCTGATGTTTCAAGTGCCTTTTACAGGTAATGACTACTGCATATTACCTAATTGTTCATTGCTGCAATATATAAACAAACCTTTAATATTCCATGTTTAATTCTACTTGAAGGGGTTTTCCCAAGAAAGCAAGTTATCCATAGGATTGGGGACAACTTGAAGATCAGTGGGGGTCCAACCCTACATATCCCCACTGGTCAGAATTTTTGTCCCTAGTTTTAAATAGAGCGGTGGTCAGTTAGCATGCGCTGCGCTCCACTCATTTCAAGGTGCTGCCATGGAAATGAATGGAGCAATACAAAGGCTGCCAGGCCACCAGAAAAGATTATTAAAGGCCCCCATTCTCCTGACCGTCTTGAGCGGTTGGACCACCACTGATCTGCAAGTTAGGGGATAAATTGCTTTAGTGGAAAAAAACATTTTAAGACTAAGGCCTCACATAGCGAGCCGCAGCCAAAACATGCTGCGGAAAAGACCGAGGTGGAAACGCATCGCAGTTTTTTCTGCTTCCTCCTTCCACCAGTGTTTCCGTAGGTATAATTGACATGCTGCGATTTACAAAAACGGGATGGTTTTTGAAGTCACAGCATTTCCGCTGTAGATATTTTTCTGCAATGTGTGGATCGGATTAGCCAGAATCCCATTCACTTTGCAGGTAATGTAAAACACAGCGTTTTTTGCCTCAGCATTTCCACGGCAACCAAAACGTTGTATTTTCACAACGTGGGGCTCCAGCCTAATTCATCTGTTACATGGCATATCATTATACTAATAAACTTATCATAGATTCAACTCACCCCAGCTGCTGGACTGCTTTCATCTCGCAGCCATTGGTAGCTGATAATCCCCTTATCATCTGTGGATTTTGAGCCATCGAGTTCTGCTGTGTTGGTTGGCAATGTAATGACAACATTTCCTGCAATCTTTGCCACTGGTGGTTTATTCATCTCTGTAAAGGATATTAATATTTACCATGTAGTCTGCTAAGATTCGTCCATAAGTCATTGTGTGTCAATTATTTAAATTTCTTATTTCTCCTTTATAACTGTAAAAAGAAGTGTTTAAAATGTGTAAATCTGTATTCTATGTATGTATTATACATATACCTGTGTATGCCCCTGACTCCTCCATGACCTATCAAACCTGGGACTATATGTTAAAATGTAAATGCGACACCTGTATAATTAAGATGTTTGAGAAAATAGCATGCATACACAAACAACAATAAACCATTTGCTCTATTATATTTTCCTAGCTGAAGGTGCAGAGGACCTGTTTAGGTCATCGGTGCCTCCCCCTCAGCAGTGTGCCAGGACCAATGACTTGTGCAATGTTTTCATAACCCAGTGGTCACTGGCTTCTGTCTGAATACACCCATGGGCCAGTCTGACATCATATCACCACACTGATTCATAGGAACGAGGAGTAAGGAACTGAGTTTAGAGAGAACTTCTAAGGTCAATTTGGGACACTAAACCACCCACAGGTCCTTATAGACCAAATTGTCCTATTATAAAGCCATCCGTGCCCACAATTTAAAAAAATAAATATTTATACTTACCTAGAGATGAGTCTGATGAGCCTCTGGTGCTCCTGACACTGGCGCAATTCTTCAGTGAAGCCGAGGACATACACCCCGGCTTCACTGTACAAGTGCCGAGGTACGGGGCATGCACACTGATGCCGAGGTGTACTCGTCTGGCTTCAGTGAAGAACTGCGCCGGCTTGGGGAGTACAGCGGCAGGGTGAGTGTAAAGCTTTTTTTATTTTTATTGCGGGAACAGATGGCTTTATTAGAGGGCGACCTGTGGATGGTTTAGTGTCCCAAATCACCCTGATAGATTCCCTTTACAGGATAGGGAATAAGTGTTTGATCACTGGGTCCCCCAACAATCAGGCGAACAGGAGAATTACCTCTGAAACAAAGCATACTTGGCTGGCTAAGTATATCTCTCCCTGCCATTACTTCTCCCTTTCTCATCCATTAATTCTTCCTTGCCCTACACTGCTATTATTATTATTATTATTATTATAGCAGGTGCTTTACATTTGAGGATTTACATACGGTACACAAAATATACAAGGCAAATATAATACTAACAGTGACCAACTGGCACAGTGGGATAGAGGGCCCTGCCTGCAAGGGCTTTCAATCTATGAGGGAAGAGGGATAGAGACAGAAGGTGGGGGTAGAGGCTGTTCAGGTGGTGGTGTGGTGACAGTAGCGTTATTGGAGGTTGTAGGCCTTCGCTGCTACTCCCATACCCTCTACCTTAACCATCCAATATCCCATGATCCTTAGAAATAGGAACAGTTAGACTGTTAAGTGGGGGAGGGACCATTGTACGTGTATGTGTGCGGGTAACCAAGAGGTTCGGGACATTTGGGGTATTGTAGTTTGATTTGCATGTAGCACTCAAGTTTCCAATTTTTTCAGTGGGTGCTTCAAAAAGTCCCAACCCCAATATGTAGAGCGTATAAAGAATACTCTGTAAGAATCTTCTTTTGATTAAATCACCTCTTCAACTCAACCTAAGGAGTGCTTGAATTCTTTATACTCTCTACATTCTGGGTATTGTGATATTATAGAGGTAATTGTATAAAATTAGGTATATTGATTTTGTACCATTATATATGTATTGTGTTAATACAAAAGAAAACGAAATATTAATATGAGTTATTAATATATAGTGATGAGTAATAGCTGTTTTCTAACATTGGGGACTGTCCAATAATAATACAGTTATGAAAAAAACAAAAACACCAATACTCACCTTCCTTAACAATCACACTGACTGTGGCCTTGTCTTGTAAGCCTCGCTCATCTGTGACCATCAGTGTAAACTCATACTTTCCAACCTGTAGACCAGTAACTGTGGCGGTACTACTGTTAGCATTTTCAATTTTCACACCTTCCGGCCCCCTGAATGGAGATAAATTTGCCTATTAGTTAAAAATAAAGATATAGCAACCCAAGAGTTAGAAAGTTAGCAGGCATCAACCTGTTAACATCATCTACCAACTTAGCACTTAAAGGGGTATTCCCATCTCAAGGATCCTTACTATACTGCTAGCTTATGTAAATTCAAGGGTTTGATCTGCATTTATATTAGATATCTAGTAATGATAATAAATAATCCCTCATGGGAAAAAACAATCTCTAGATCTACTGAGGTACTTTATAGTGTCCTGGTGATCAAACAGTCAAAGCCCCCCATCAGCTTGCTGAAGAAAACAGGAAGTCAGAAGAAAAGACAGCAGGCAAACTGCTGAGAGAGGGAGATGGGAAAACCCCTTTAATAAGCTCTTCAGTTGCATCTGACTCACTAGTTGATCTTAACTACAGAACAGAACCAGGAATCAGTGACATAATTGGTATCATTGCATTCCAGAAACTTGGTATTAGGCCCAAGTAGTTGAAACAAGCTAATTATTTATGATTAACATTTGCCTCCTGATACGAGACACTTGTGGGCAATGTGCAAGATAATTGGAGAACTTTTATTTCTTTATAGAATTGAAAATCAAAGAATTTCCTAACAAAATGGTATTAAAATTGTTCTTACATCTTATTAGATTAGGAATGGTTACAGCATCCCATTAAAATATTTCTACTTAAAAATACTCTATTCCTTGCATAGAATACCATGGTTGTGAGATGGTGGTAGAAATGTGTACGTGTTTTATTCTATAACCAAATTAAAGATAATTTAAAGGAGTTTAACATCACTAAAATTGCTTCCAAACCACTAATGGTATATGCAGTTGTAGAGGCTGTTTGCGGCATAGTATACACACCTTTGTTGTGCAACCTTGCTGGTGAAAAAAATCAATTTTAATCTGTATGCAAATGAGCAATCTGATGGAAGTGGGGCATGGCTGTGGCTGCCAGAGCCCCCTTTTCGTCTTACGGTTTATTTTCTTGGCAGCAAGATTGCATTTTGACACAATAATGGTATACCTCATGGTAGCCACTATAACCAGGGCTGTGGAGTCAGAGTCATGGAGCCAGGACCAATTGTGGGTGGAGCTGGAGTAAGTCACTGACTCTGGCTTCAAAATAAAATGATTATTTTTAATAATATTACACAATTATTAATATTGTATATTTTATTAGATGCATAGTTTGCTGCATATTTACTTTCATAGGAATTCAATGACTAGCTTTGGATCTTTATATTTGCATTTAGAGGATCTTTACTGCTTGACCATGTTATGTGAGTATACTATTGTACTGTTCTTATGATTGTTTTACCACTTTCTGTTCTTTATCAATGTGGTTGTAGTTTAATAAATACCTTTGAAACTAAATAGTGTCAGGTTCATTATTTTTTAATGTGTTAGTCCAAATTGCCTATAAAGCATACGTAAAACAAAGCCACAGAATAGGTTTCTGCCTTTTTGGTCACTACAGTTTTTACTATGTACAATGCAAAGCAAAACTGTCTCATTCTTGATTCTCTAAAAACAAAATTTTGTTCACTGGAGTAAATGTGGCTACGCACTGAGTCTTTTCCCAAAGATATGATACAATCTTCTGATCATCTGTACTTCGGCTGCCATCCAGAGTTGTACTGTCTACAGGCAGAGTGAGCTCTTTGTCTGGCCCAGCATCAGCTTGAGGTGGCTTGTTGTTTTCTGAAAATGGTGTGGATAATGACAATTAATATGATGATAACTTAAAATTATATAATAGTAACCATTTTCAGACTAGTTGCCATATGAATCTTACCAGGCTGAACAATTACAGTCACCTCACTTCTAGACTGCTGTCCTGCAGAGTCTGTCACGGTGAGTTGAAATGTGTAGTCACCTTCTTGCAGCGCTGACAGCTGGAGAGTTGATGTTCTGACACCCTGTATGTTGGAAACAAACATACTTCAGAAACCGCCACCTGAGGTGTCTGGCATTGGCTATATCTACTCCTCAGTACACATTCACTGTTCAGCTGAGCATGTAAATGTATGTAGTGATTGGTCAACATCTCACAAAATTCTCCTACATGCATGCTCGGTTTGGCTGAGCAGTGCAAGTTTACTAAATTGGAGAGAGCAGAGGAAGACGCAGACAGAAACCTCAGACATTAGCGTATCTTTCCATGAACAACAAGAATGAGCTGTTGAAATCCAAATGCTCTGTCATTACCTTCCCTGGCTTTAAACCCTTAAGGACACAGCCTAAAAATACCTTAAGGACCAGGCCTCATTTTTCAAAAGTGATGTGTGTCACTTCATATGGCAATAATTTTGAGAAGCTTTAACTTACAAAAGTGATTTTTAAACTGTTTTTGTGACACACTGTACTTCATGTTAGTGGAAACCATTGTTCAATATTTTTATATTCATTTAAAAAAATTTTTTTTATAATTTTCAAAATGTGAAATGCTTTTCGGACATACAACCCAAAACACATTAATAAATATTATCTACCATATATCTGCTTTATATTGGCATAATCTTTTAATTGTCCTTTAATTTATTTTGGACGTTAGAAAGGTTACAAGTGTAACAGCGATTTTCCAGATTTACAAGAAAATTTCCCAAACTAAATTTTTTAGGGACCACTTCAGTTCTGAAGGAGATTATAAAGGCCTATATATTAGAAACTCCCTCATAATTAACCCAATTTTCACAACTGCACCTCTCAACTAATTCAAAACAGCATTTGGAAATTTTCTTAACCCTTTAAGCATTTCACGGGAATTAAAACAATATGGTGGTGAAATCTAGAAAAAAAATTTTTTTTTCCAATAATACATACATTTAGCCCTAAAATTAACACATTCACAAGGTGTTAAAAGAGAGAATGCATCTCACAGTTTGTTATGCAATTTCTCTGAGCACGGAAATATCCCTTATGTCGATGTGAACTAATGTTTGGCCACACAGCAGCACACGGAGGACACTGGGCGTCTGAAAATCAGATTTTGCTGGAATAGTTTTCAAGTGCCATGTCTCATTTGCACAGCCTCTAGAGCAGGGGTGTGATGATTCCACTTAAATAAGGCTATAACTCAGAGATGTATTTTGATCTCTGGGTATCGTATCTACCGCTTTCTTCCATTCATTCATAATGTGCACAGCCTACTCATAGGTATATTGCCAACAGTGGCCGGACTGGAACAATAGGGCTTTGTATCCATCCCAGCAGGGCTCCATTGAATTCATACACAGCCCTGAGTGATCAAAGAAACATGCATTGATCAGTCTGGGCTGGTAGATCAGACATGGTTGATAACATTGTATCATTTCACTTGGTCTCATCTCCATACAAAGAATCGTGACTTGAGTGCGTTAATCAATCAGACTTGCTGTTGTTGATGACCTCATTCTGGGTGGTGTCATCAAGGGTATAAAAGATGAGGTAAGAGGCCAGTGGGGTTTTTTTTACAGACAGACTACAGGAGATTACAGACAGACTACAGGAGATTACAGACAGACTTCCACTGTGAGAGACTATTGGAATACTGTGAGGAGCATGCAGGCTGGATTGTTGTGTTGATGCCACATGCTAAGAGCTTCCACTGGTTATTCACACATACCAGAGCATGTGTGAGTGTTGGACTACAGAACCACATCAAGGAGATGTGTGGTAAAGTAACTATTTCACTTTTATGCCCTTTTATTTCATTGCACTGTATCTTGTAACTAGTAACTGTTAATGCTTGTATACATCTGCATATCTGTTCTGAACTGCATGTGTTAGATGTTAATACCGACCCATTTAGGGGTTAATAAATATATAAAATTTAGAAAGCTTGTCTTGTATTTATCTTGTGGACCCAACACTCACTGGCGGTGAGTGTGTTTTTTTTTATGAAAGAAGACTCAGGTGTGGGCCAACGCGGTGTTGGCGCACTGAGGATCTTTCACAAGGGGTGTCAAACTCATTTTCACCGGGGGGCCACTTCAGCCTCACGGGGTACCTTGAAGGGCCAAGATTATTTTACACATGTATAAAAGTAACTTATCCTTAACAGTTAAGCGAGCTATTAAGGAGTAGTTACATTTGTACATTACTACTGTTACAATCAGCCATTTGAGGGCAACCAGGAAGAACATAATGTATTGTTAAAACCTAAGACATTGGGATGTTACATACTATCCTCATCCTTTTCTGAATATATCAAAAATTAAGCAATATACAGTACAGACCAAAAGTTTGGACACACCTTCTCATTCGAAGAGTTTTCTGTATTTTCATGACTATAAAAATTGTAGATTCACACTGAAGGCATCAAAACTATGAATTAACACATGTGGAATTATATACTTAACAAAAAAGTGTGAAACAACTGAAAATATGTCTTATATTCTAGGTTCTTCAAAGTAGTCACCTTTTGCTTTGATTACTGCTTTGCACACTCTTGGCATTCTCTTGATGAGCTTCAAGAGGTAGTCACCTGAAATGGTCTTCCAACAGTCTTGAAGGAGTTCCCAGAGATGCTTAGCACTTGTTGGCCCTTTTGCCTTCACTCTGCGGTCCAGCTCACCCCAAACCATCTCGATTGGATTCAGGTCTGGTGACTGTGGAGGCCAGGTCATCTGGCGTAGCACCCCATCACTCTCCTTATTGGTCAAATAGCCCTTACACAGTCTGGAGGTGTGTTTGGGGTCATTGTCCTGTTGAAAAATAAATGATGGTCCAACTAAACGCAAACTGGATGGAATAGCATGCCGCTGCAAGATGCTGTGGTAACCATGCTGGTTCAAGTATTCCTTCAATTTTGAATAAATCCCCAACAGTGTCACCAGCAAAGCACCCCCACACCATCACACCTCCTCCTCCATGCTTCACGGTGGGAACCAGGCATGTAGAGTCCATTCGTTCACCTTTTCTGCGTCGCACAAAGACACGGTGGTTGGAACCAAAGATCTCAAATTTGGACTCATTAGACCAAAGCACAGATTTCCACAGGTCTAATGTCCATTCCTTGTGTTCTTTAGCCCAAACAAGTCTCTTCTGCTTGTTGCCTGTCCTTAGCAGTGGTTTCCTACCAGCTATTTTACCATGAAGGCCTGCTGCACACAGTCTCCTCTTAACAGTTGTTGTAGAGATGTGTCTGCTGCTAGAACTCTGTGTGGCACTGACCTGGTCTCTAATCTGAGCTGCTGTTAACCTGCGATTTCTGAGGCTGGTGACTCAGATGAACTTATCCTCCGCAGCAGAGGTGACTCTTGGTCTTCCTTTCCTGGGGCGGTCCTCATGTGAGCCAGTTTCTTTGTAGCGCTTGATGGTTTTGGCCACTGCACTTGGGGACACTTTCAAAGTTTTCCCAATTTTTTCGGACTGACTGACCTTCATTTCTTAAAGTAATGATGGCCACTCGTTTTTCTTTACTTAGCTGCTTTTTTCTTGCCATAATACAAATTCTAACACTCCATTCAGTAGCACTATCAGCTGTGTATCCATCTGACTTCTGAACAACACAACTGATGGTCCCAACCCCATTTATAAGGCAAGAAATCCCACTTATTAACCCTGACAGGGCACACCTGTGAAGTGAAAACCATTTCAGGTGACTACCTCTTGAAGCTCATCAAGAGAATGCCAAGAGTGTGCAAAGCAGTAATCAAAGCAAAAGGTGGCTACTTCGAAGAACCTAGAATATAAGACATATTTTCAGTTGTTTCACACTTTTTTGTTAAGTATATAATTCCACGTGTGTTAATTCATAGTTTTGATGCCTTCAGTGTGAATCTACAATTTTTATAGTCATGAAAATACAGAAAACTCTTGGAATGAGAAGGTGTCTCCAAACTTTTGGTCTGTACTGTACAAATACCGTTTACCCCTGCAAACGGTATTATGCTCTATAGTGGCCCCTGCACACGGTATTATGCTCCATAGTGGCCCCTGCACACGGTATTATGCTTCATAGTGGCCCCTGCCCATGGTATTATGTCCCATAGTGACCCCCCACCCATGAACTATTATTATACTCTGGGGTCTTTTCAGACGCCAGAGTATAATGATTGGAGACCCAGGTGGTGACAAACATAAAACCAGTGTTACTTACCTGGGCTCCGGTGCTCTCCCTGAGTTCGGCCTTCTTCAATGTCGCAAAGACCGGCATCGCTACATAATGACGTCGGCCCGGCTCACGTGACGCCTGCGACGTCACCAAAGAAGGCCGAAGCCTGCTGGGAGTAACATCGGATCGCCGGAGAGGTGAGTAACACTGGTTTTTATGTTTATCACCTCCCCTGGGTCTCCGATTATTATACTCCGGGGTCTGAAAAGACCCCGGAGTATAATAATAGTAGTATCTGATGGGGTTCGCTGGCCGCGGCCTCACTTACCATCCCCGCACCTGCACACAGCCGCTTCTGCGTCCCATAGCAGAAGGGGAAGCGGGGGGCGGCCACGACCAGCAGCGGGGATCGATAAGTAAATAGGCCGTTACGTGCCGGGGATACTCCAGCAGGCAACGGCCTATTTATATATATATAAAAAAAACTTATTTCACCTACCTCCGATGCCTTGATGCAGCCGCCGCCTCCTGTTGTCCGCGACGTCTGCGTGTCAGCGTAGGAGGCGCGATGACGTCATTGTATCGCCGCCTGCGCTGACATGCAGGGGTCTCATAAACCAGCCCAGGACAGGTATCGCGCAGCTTTGTTTTTTTTGTTTTTTTTTTTTTAAGCGGCCTGTCCTGGGCTGGTTTACATTAAATAGACAATAAAAAATGCCGCTCCCCTGCGGGCCAGATAAGTGCCGGGCCGGATAACAGAAGGCAGCGGGCCGGATTCAGCCCACGGGCCTTGTGTTTGACACCTGTGCTCTAGAGTATCAATACAATGAAAGCCCTCCAAAAGTGACCCCATTTTGGAAACTACAACCCTCAAGGAATTTATCAAGGGGTATAGTGAGCATCTTGACCCCACAACCATTTCACAGATTGGGATGTGTAAATGAAAAATTACTGAAACATCACTTTATCCTCAAAGTTTTCATTTTCACAAGGGATAAAATGAAAAAATAGCACCCCACAGTTTGTTAAAAAACATGGCAATACCCGATATGTGGTCGTAATCTGCTGTATGGGTACATGGTTGGGCTCAGAACCAAAAGAGCGCTATTTGGCTTTTGGAGTGAAGATTTTGCTGGAATAGGTTTCGGGTGCCATGTCGCATTTCCAGAGCGCCTAGAGTACAAATACAATGGAAACCTGCAAAAAGTGACCCCGTTTTGGAAATTACACCCTTCACAGAATTTATCAGGGGATAAAGTGAACATTTTGACCCCACAGCTGTTTCACACATTTTATTAATATTGGGATGTGAAAATGAAAAATTACTTTTTGCATAATTTCTTCTAAACATGGCTATATCCCATATGTGGTTGTAAACTGCTGTATGGGGAATAGAAAGAGAGCTATTTGGGGCTTTTGGAGGGCAGATTTTGCTGGAATAGTTTTGGGTGCCATGTCATATTTGCAGAGCCCCTAAAGTACCAGTACAATGGAAACCCCCAAAAAGTGACTACATTTTGAAAACTACACCCCTTTTAGAATTTATCAAGGGGTATATTGAGCATTTTGACCCCACAGCTGTTTCACGGATTTTATTAGCATTGGGACGTTTTTTTGCCAATAAACTGATTTAGCTCCTTTTTTTTTTCATTTTTACAAGGGGTTAAAGAAGAGAAAACACACCACATTTCATTAGACAATGTCTCCAGAGTACGGCAATACCCCATATATGGTCGGAAAGTGTTATATGAGTACATGGTGGAGCTCAGAATGGAAAGAGAGCTATTTGTCTTTTGGAGGCAGATTTTGTTGGAATCATTTTTGGGTGTCATGTCATATTTGCAGAGCCCTGAAAATACCAGTACAATGGAAACTCCCAAAAAGTGACCACATTTTATAAACTACACCCATCAAGGAATATCTCAAGGGGTATTATCATTTTAGCTCAAGAGTGCTTTCCAATTAATGTACAAAGTGAAAATTGAAATTTTTTAAGAAATATGCCTTTTCAGTGCCTAATACGTTGTGCCCACTTTGTGTAATCAGAGACATGCCATCCTAAAACGAGTGGGTTATCCTGAGTATAAAAAAAGCTGTATATGTAGGTGTAAACTACTGTTTAGGCACACAGCAGGGCTCAGAAGGGAAGGAGAACTGCGCCTTTTAGCTTTTGAAGTATAGATTTAGAGGGACTCTCTCGACTCCATGTTGTTTTTGAAGAGCCTAGAGGTGCCAGTAAATTGGAAATCCCCAAGTAGGGGCAATTTTATAGTCTCTGCAAACGTGACATGGCGTCCAAAAACCAACAATCTAAATCCGCAATCCAAAAGCACATAGCTCTCCTTCACATCTCCGCCCTGCTGTGTGCCCAAACAGCAGTTTAAGCCCACATATATGACACTGTTGTACCCAGAACAACATACTTAACAATGCCATATGTGAGTATAAACTGCCATTTGGGCACACAGATGGGCACAGACGGGAAAGAGCGCTATTTTGGTTTTTGGAGACCATATCACATTTGCAGAGCCACTGAATTGCCAGTGAAGTGGAATCCGCAGACACATAAAGGGATTTATCAAGTGGCGTACCGAGAATTCTTAAACCTTAAGTGTTGCATTAATTTCAATTTCAGAAATTAATGCTCAGCTGATAATAAAAAGTGAATATTGAAACTTTTCCAGAGATATGCTATATCAGTATATATGTTGCGCCCAACTTGTGTCAGCAGAGACACACACTGTTAAAGAGGCCGGGAAAGTGCCGACAGTGCGCTTTCCCGTTATGTGCCCCGGGGTTGGAGCTATCGGTGGTCTTAGTTTCTCCGTCCAATGTCAGAAGGGCGTTTCTGACAGTCTAGCTGGACTGTGAGGAATGCCCCCCCGACTGTACTCGTCCATAGACTTGTACTGGGGGGGGGGGGGGGAGCGCATTCCTCACAGCTCAGTGTCATCGCTGGGTTGTAAGGAATGCCCCCTATGACAGTACAGGGCTATGGACGAGTACAGTCAGGGAGGGAGTTCCTTACAGCCCAGTGATAACACTGAGCTGTGAGGAACGCCCCCACAGTACAGGGCTATGGACGAGTACTGTCAGGGACGGCGTTCCTCACAGCCCAGCTAGACTGTCAGTAACGCCCTTCTGACAGAGGGCTGAGATCGGTAACGGCACTGATATCTCCAGACCCGGGACACACAACAGGAAAGCCGACAGTGTACTGAATTCAGCGCACTGTCAGCTTTCTAGCGGTATATAAAACCGCATGTGCCTGAGGACATGAAAGGTCCTCTTTAAGTGGGTATCCTGGGCAAACAAGATTTTGTCATGAAAGATTTATATTAAAAGTTTTACAGTTAACAGAAATTGGAAACTTAACTGGAAAAAAATGCTTCATAACATGGGTGGGGATGGAGGGAGCAGGAAAAGTCAGATGACGTCACATGGGGAGTGGATGAGACACAATAGGAGGGTAGAGGACGTATAAAGGAGTGTACCTTTTGTCAGACAAAGGAATACAACAGAGTGTCTGGTGTGGGTGTGGGTGTACACATGTGAACAGAAGTTAGCAAGGGGCAGAGTGTGGAGAGGAGAAGGTAGTTTAAGAGTGGATTAAACAGAAGGGGGATGGAAGGAGTTTTGGAAGGCAAAAGAGTGTTCCAAAGGAACACTTTTTGATGAGCGCTGTCGTCAGGTCCGCGACCAGGTTCTCCATACGCCGAATGTACTGGATCTCCTGGAGCCATATTGAGAGCGTCGGAGGAGAGGTGGATTTACACAACCTGGGTATGATGGACCTAGACGCCACCAGCAAAAAGTCGATCAACAGCTTTTGAATCATTTGCCTCTAATACAAGCTGGACACAACGTATTGTGCACTGAAATGGCATATTCCTGGAAAAATTGCCATTTTCTCCTTTCACCATCCGCTGCACATTCATGTCTGGAAAATAAATTAATGCAATAATTTGGGGTTAAAAATGTTCACTGTACCCCTGAATAAATTCTTTCAGGGGTGTAGTTTCCAAAATGACGTGTCACGTATCAGGGGATTCCACTTTACTGGCATTTCAGGAGCTCTGTAAAAGTGGCCTGACGTCCAAATACCCAACCATCTAAATCTGTCCTCCAAAAAACAAACAGTGCTCCTCTTCTTCTGTGCCCAACTAGCAGTTTATATGCACATATGATAAAGTACATTATCCTGGGTAAAACAGTGTCATACATATGGGCATAAACTGTAGTCTAGGCACACAGCAGGGCACAGATGTGAAGGAGAGCTAGATTTAGATGTTTGGTATCTGGACGCCATTTCATGTTTGCAGAGTCCCTAAGGTACCAGTAAAGTGAAATCCCCTACAGAAAACTGCACTCCTCAAAGAATTTATCAAGGGGTGTAGTGAGCATCAGTTCCCCAGACGTGAATGCACAGCGGGTGGTGAAAAGTGATTACCTAAGCAGTGTGGAATACATTGGAAACACCAAATTCCCTACTATTTCCCCAGTAGCTCATATGATTGCGGGGTCACTTCTGATGTCTTTTCCCTCATAAGCTATGAATCTGTGGTGTACCCTGATATACACTCGCACATCTTATACATTCCCTTCTTGACGCAGCTAGTATTGTTCAAATGATTTGGCGATTTGGGGGTTTTTTGTCTTCACATTGTTCAAGCTATATTTTTTTTTCTTTTTCTGGTGATGTAGCCATATGAGGGCTGCTTTTTTTGTGGGATGAGATGCATTTTGTAATTTCACCATTTTGGGGTGCCTATAATTTATTGACTAAATTTTCTTGATGGATTAAAAAAAAAAAAAAAAAAAAAAATCAGTTCTAGCATTGCTTACCTTTTAAACTTTTTGCCGTGCAGCGTACAGCATAAGTAACATGTTTCCTTTCTTCTATAGGTTGGTACAATTACAGTGATACCTAATTTATATGTTTTTTTTATGTGTTATTAACTTTTCAGAACAGAAACCCATTTGGGGATATAAGTCAATTGTTTTTGCATAGCCATCTTCTGAGAGGCATAACTTTTTATTTTTCAGTTAACAGAGTTGGTTGAGTGCTTATTTTTTTGCAGGGTGAACTGAGCATTTTATAGGTACTGTTTTGGGGTACATATGACTTTTTGATCACTTTTTATAGCATATTTTGTGAGGTGTGATGGCAAAACATCATCAGTGTTTTTTTCAGTTCTTATAATATTTTAATATGCACAGCTCACTTGATGTTTGTTCTCTAGCCCCAACCGTTCTCAAGCAATCAGTGCAGATAACTGTGGTACCTAATATGCTATCAAGGCTCTGTACAGTACTGTGAGTTGGGTGGTGTCAGGCAGAAGCAGGAAAGGGGTGTTATTCTCAGCTGATACTGTCCACCTCTGATTGGAGCTCTGAATCACGCCCACCTTGCCCGCTCCTGCCTGACATCATCCACCTGACAGTACACAGCTTAAATAGTATACAGGCACCAAAACTAACAGCACTTAATGCTCAAGAATGGTAGGGGCTTGACAATAAAATGCCAACTATCTCGGAATCAGTGCAGTAGCGCCTATTAAATGATGCAAAGTAGTATACATGGTGGAGATGACAAAATGTCCTCTTTAAATAGGAACTGTATTATCCCTTAAAATATCAGTTCTAAATAACCCTCTTGGAACCCTGGTTGTGCTGTCCATTCTTATTCCTCCTAGAACTATATGAATAAACATGAATTGACAAATTGGATATTACAATTCCCACTTTTAAAGAAGTGTATACACAGTCTGATACTGGCAACCATCATCGACAATGCAAGACTGCGTAGAGACCCCCAATTGGGTATGCCACAATTTTTATTGCATGAGGTATTAACTAAAACAGACATGTCCAGAGAAGTGACGTCTTCTCTAACCCCTTCCTGTTGGAGGCATTTTTCGATTTTCGTTTTTGACTCCCCCGCCTTCCAAACTCCATAATTTTTTTTTATTTTTCAGTTCACAGAGCCATATGAGTTATGTATCAGTTTTATCTCACCTGCATCTCCATAACTTTTCCTTTGCTGTTGGGACTCAAAGACCACTCATAGCTGACAATCCCATGGTCATCTGTACTAAGGTTTCCATACAAGACAATGGAGTTTCTGGGCAGTGTAATGACTTGGTTGGCTCCTGCATTTGCCACTGGTGGATAATCAACAGCTTTGTTTACTGTCAAGTTCGCAGTTGTAGAATTTTTTGCACCATCAGAGTCTTCAACAGTCAACCTACAGATTGGAACCAGGAAAGGCAAAATTAATGAGCAGTAAACATAAGAGCTACTAATATTTTGGGATTTTATATTTATTGGAATCTTATGCTTTATCATCAAGCATACTGGGACAAATTCACTACAAAGCAATAAGTGGTAATGGTATTAAAACATTTAACTGATAATAGCAATTCTTTAAGAGGTAAGCCTCCAGAGACTGATTTAATCCATTCACTCTGGTGATGCCCAAATCTTTTTCGGTATTTGGAAGAGATTCTCTCACTCTTAGGTCAGATTTTACAATCTACCATACCACCCTTTCCACTGGTGACATTTTTTGACTCCCCGCCTTCCAAATCCCATAACTTTTTTATTTTTCCATTCACAGAGACATATGAGGGCCTAATTCTGAATTGGGTAGAATTGGAGAAAAAGTGCATTTGTGCGAATTTCTAACGGGCTTTGTTTTTACAGCGTTCACTCTTTAGCCAAAATGACATGTTACCTGTATTCTATGTTTCGGTATGATTCCGGGGATACCAAATTTATACAGTTTTATTTACATTTTAACCCCTTAACAAAGATCTAAAACTTTGCAAAAAAAAAAAAAGTCGCAATATTCTGACACCCATAGGACGTTTTTTTTTTGCGGGGCTAGGTGTACTTTTTAGTTATACCATTTTAGGGAATGTCTATTTCTGTGATCACTTTTTCTTCAAATTTTTATCAGAGGCAAAACAGCAAAAAAAATAGTGGTTCAGCACTTTTGATTTTTTCCCGCTACGGCGTTCACTTTAGCACTTTTCTTTGGGCATCCTCAACTGCAGCCTTCCACTTTAATACTCAGGTATTGACTGGACTAGGCTGCGTCTAGGCCATCCCTGCCTTACTGGGTCTTTTCAGTCCCTCCCAGCCTTCTGATCGGCCTCTGGAAGGTTGATAAAGCTGCCCTTCTCAGCCCTTAGCACAGACTTTGCTTCCAGGAGGAAATTTCTGCACAGCCACCAGCAGGATCCCCTTGGCCTTTTCTCTAGAGCCAGCTTGTTCTTGTGAGGTAAGCTCCAGTCGTCCTCCAATACACTGCCAGCAGTGTCTTCTCCCATCAGATTGCCAGCTCTTCTGTAGCCAGTAGGACACAGATCCTAGGTCAGGTAGGCCCCTTCTTTTCCTCTACCACCATGCCTCCGGCCCCAACCTTCAGAGTCACCTTTCCTCTTGGGCTAAGTGTCTTTCTTGGGCTATAAATTAACTACCCAGGTTTGTGTTGGGCACCTTGGAGCATTTGCCTGCTAGAGGTCAACCTGGCAGTCCTTTCCAAGACAGCCCTCCAAGCTTAGGGTTTTTTCTTCTGTTCTCAGGTCCCAACCCCCTCAAAGGCCCTGGCCCAGATAACAGGAGAGACAAAAGGGAAGAGGGAGGAGAAGAAGAAAAAAAGACTCAGGGGACGCCAACGACTCTGACTGCTGACTGAGTAATGCACTCTCTAACCCTCTGCCTTGTAGGGCCTCGTCAGTACAGTGATGCACACACTCAACCTAAGTACATCCCCGCAATGTCTTCTCACAATGAGAGCCACAGATTAGAAGAGACCCCTCTCTGATTTTTCTATTTGGTACTAATGCAGATCCTGGCTTATGCATTGCGCCTCCATAATAGGTGCCTGCTTTCTTCTACACGGGTTAAGCCTTTTTTTTTTTTTCTTTCTAGAGGACCCCAATGGCCTAGCTTCTGGCCAATGCTGCTTTCTTCAATGGAAGGTGGACCCCCTTTTCAATTCTGCTCTTGTTGTTTTACTGCATCATGGGCCAGGAATGCCTGAATAGTCTGGGCCAAAAGTTTCAGCAGGGCATCTCCTCCAGGTTTGCTCAGGAGGAGCTCATGTCCACAGCTGTTCCACCACTCCTTGCTTTGGACGCTGCTTCCCTCAGTTATGCAGTAGCCAAGTTGCTGTGGACTCTCCCAACTGCTTTACTGCATCATGGGACAACTAAGCCCGAACAGCCTGAACCTACATGTTTTGGCATAGCTTGTCTTCCAAAATAGCTCAGGAGGAGCTCCCACTCCTTTGGTTTCTTAGCTCTTCCAAGCTTTTTAATTCCCATGCGTTTTTTTTTCCCTGGAGTCTACTAGCTGGTCTTGAGCAGCTGCAGGTAATGCCATTGTTGTCTGAAACCATTCCTGGTTTCCTTGCGCCACTTTCCAAGGGCACAGGTCAAACCACCTTGCTTGTTCCACAAAACCTGCACAGGCACCACCTGCCTCCTCTTGGCCTTTCCAATATTCAAGGGACTTGGCGTCTTCACATTCCTTTTGGACAGGTGCTCTGCTTGTGCCAATGACTCCAGTAGACCTTCCCTCAAGCCCAGGTGCTCTTGGCATGCCTGATCTCAGAACCCCAGACTTTGCTTCTTCCACAAACCCTGCCCAGGCACGACCTGCTTCCTCTTGCCTTTCCAATAGTCAAGGGACTTGGTGTCTTTACATTCCCTTCAGACAGGTGCTCTGCTTGTGCCAATGACACCAGAAGACCTTCCCTCAAGCCCACACCCTCCTGGCATGCCTGATCTCAGAACCCCAGACCCCTCCCTTCCAAGCCCTGAACTGCATGTAGGTCTTCCCTTGCTTGGGATGTCATACTAGGTTGATGTGGCGGCAGCTGGACCATCTTTGAAGCCCCACTTTGCCTGTATGGAAACACTTTGGCTCAAGCAGTGTTTCGACAAGATCCTAGATGGAGTTTTTATTGTCTTCTGGCTGAAAGACTTGCGCATTGACTTTCTTCCAAGACTTCCACTCCTCCCTTCACCAGGGACTAAGAGTCAGTTTCTGGGGGTTTACAATCTTTGCTCAGCTCCCAAGTGAGACAACTATCTTGGATCCATTTTGGACCTCATAAGGCTCTTCTGCTTTGTATGTGGAAACCAAATGGAACCTATGCGCTTTTCAGTGGCGTTCCTGGAATTAGGCGTACTCCTATTCTGGTATTGATTACTCTATCGTTTTACGCATCCCATTTGCCAAGTCCCACCTGAAGTTATTCCAGGGTTTGCACCAGGGCCCTGGTGGCTTTAGGGACGTTTCCTACATCATGGGTCTTTCCATGGTACTTCTGGACACTCCTTTGTATGTCCCCAGGAAAGGACCCTTTCATGCCTGTGCCAGTCCCCTGCTTGTGCATTGGGGAACCTACCCTTTTTTTTCCATGAGCTACTGGCTTGGCCTAGGGTTTCTTTATCATCCCCTTGAGATGGTTCCTCCAAGTAAGGGGAACTTTTTTTTTTTTTTTTTTTTTTTTTTTAAAAGGTGCTCTCCTGCTCCTCATGCCTCTGCTTCCTGCGTCCAAGCAACAGGAGTCATCTTCAGAAAACTTTACTTTTACTTAGGCATGTTAGTCCTCCTTACCATGCTTGGGGATCCTCCCTACTCTGGGTATGTCTTCTCTCCCTGCATATTTGTCACAAGCCTCTAAGGAGGGAGCTCTTTTTCTGTCCCCCCATGGTCCAGTTCTGGTATCCAGGGATGTTTGCTGTGCCTCACCTCGGTGTCCCGAACCAGAGTGCTGCCTTCCAGTTTTTCCCTTTAGCACCTCTTCGTTGGCGTTCAAGCAAGATCCCTACACTTATCTACCTTCAGGGCATACATTCCCCTTTCTGTTGGACTTGGGGCTTTTTGCTAGCTCCTGAGTGGACCCTATTTCCAATTATGTACCACAGGGCTGGTCCTTGGCGGAGGTATGGAACCCGGGGGTCTGACATTTTCCTGGCTCTTTTCAACCTATCCAGGTACCGTATTTTTCGGACTATAAGACACACCGGACCATAAGACGCACCTAGGTTTTAGAAGAGGAAAATAGGGAAAAAAAAATTTGAAGCAAAAAATGGTAAAATATTTAATATATGGGAATTATAGTTTTGCAACAGCTGCAAGGTCACATTGACAGGTGGCCCTGCAACTGTACGGGGATGTATAGGGCATCTTTTTTTGCGGAGCCAGATGTACTTTTTAGTTATACCATTTTGGGGAATGTCTATTGCTTAGATCACTTTTTATTCAAATCAAAGGTGAGATAGTGAAAAAAACAGCAGTTCGGTACTTTTGATTTTTTTTTCCCGCTATGATATTCAACTTACAGGAAAAATATTTTTATAAGTTTGTAGACCGGTCGTTTTCAGACACAGGGATACCTAATGTATATGTGTTTCACAGTAATTTCTACTTTTAAATGTATTCTAGGGAAAGGGGGTGATTTAGAACTTTTATTTATTTATTTTTTTATATTTTTTTAACTTTTTTTTTTTTTACTATTTTATTAGCCTCCCTTAGGGGGCTTGAACCTGCAATCATTTGATTGCAAGTCCCACAGACTGCAATACAAGAGATTCTGTACATTACTATTCCGGCCGCAATAGTAATATTCCTATTCCTTCATAACGCTCCCAGCTGTCATAGGAACTGGACGGCTCCTGCGATCTCGCCGCGTGGGAGCCAGCCTGCTACTTCAAAGGTACGGGGCCAGCCCCGGGGGCTATTTCTTTACTTTAAGTGGGCTTTAAAGTAGGGCATTAGCTCAGAGTCTGCGCTGTACATTACAGAGTGAGACCCGGTAGCTATGGCGACCGCTTTGCAGCAGAGCAGCCGCCATCATCTTTACAGACCCGGCATCCGCCGTAATAGCACGGCAGATGCCGGGATGGGTTCACTGACACCCGCTCCTCCGATCCCAGGGCCCGCACATCGCCCCCACTCCTGCCGCTGGAGGAAGCCCCACTACAGGAAGCCAGCGGTGGCAGGAGTAGGGCGATGCTGCAACCCCGCTCCTCCGACCACTCCCCCTTGCCCCAACACCCACTTTCGGACCATAAGACGCACCCCACATTTTCCTCCCAAATTTGGGGGAAAAAAAAGTGCGTCTTATAGTCCGAAAAATACGGTATATATTTCTTTTTGGTGGGACCTCCAGACTTGGTCCCACTCTTTGGTCGGACCGCAGCCACTATGTGGCTGACAGTCCCCCGATCTAGATGGAACACTTCAGCTCTCATTGAGCCACAGTTGTTCCCCCCTTTGCTCTACAATTGATGCTTCTTATGACTCTCTAACAGTGTCCCTTACTGATTTTGTTCCGCTCCCCCTGGTGGGTCAAAACTGCAGACCTCCAGCTTTCTGCTGTCCAATCTGGCCCTAAAGACTCCTGTCTGCTGTTATCTCATGGTCAGGTCCAATTTTTGTCTATTGGTCTGCTATCCTCCTCTCTCTCCAGTCAGGTTGGGTCCACCTAAGGTCTTCAGTCTCTGTGGCTACTTGTGTGTGTTAATAGTCCTGGTGTTTGTCCTTGTCCTTTGCTTTTGCAGTAGAGTCACAGTCTAGACCCTGTCTGTTCCACTGGTACAGGCTGTACTACTACCATCCCTACAGGTGCTCTGCTCCCTCGGACCCCCTTTTATTCTTCCTTCAGCCCAGTTTGGGCCTGCTCTGACCTCTTTATGACTTGTTTTTTGGTCCTCTGCATTCTTCTGCATCTCTGGCTTCCAGCTCTAAAAACTTGATCCTGTGCTGCAGCCTCCCCACCTTTGCTTTCATCCATGGATGTTGCAACCTGAATTAGTCCGGTTGGCCATGTGAACTGCTTCTACCCCTTGCAGGTTCCTCTTCATGTGACCTAGCTCCCCTCCCACTGGACATTCACAGGGCTACCTATCCAGGGCCTAGACAGAGCTCTCTTCTCATGCAACAAGTAGAGCCTCCTGTTTCCCTCCTCCCTTAGGCCCCCCTCTCCTCAGGGGTGTTACTCTGTGCTCCGACTCCTTGTTCCTCCTATCTTGAGCTTACACTGGGGTTTGGTGGCATCCTGGGCAGCTCTCACCTGATGGTCCTGCCTTCTGACCTTGGGCTTCCTGCTAGCTCACTGTTGGTTCTTGTTTCCTGCCTTGTGACCTCTACAGCCCTAGGTTAGGTTCCCGCTCTTTGTGGGTGGTCCTGGTAGCCACTGCTGCCCATTTAGCTTGCTATCTGCTGGACTTTTGTGTTTTGGCTTGTCAAGTCTATTTGAGGCCCATGCTTGGCTTCTACTGTCTAGACCAGGTGCCCAGGAACATAAACTTCTCTTCCCGCCCTCAGGGACTGCTTTAGGGTGTCCCATGGTGCCTTGTCCTCCAATGATATTAAAAAGAAAACTGGATTTTTGTACTTACTGTAAAATCCCTTTCTTGTTGTATACATTGGGGGACACAGATACCACACTTTATTTTGTCTTCTTTTCCTGGATTGTTGTCCTTGAGTTCTCTTGTGCTTTGTGTATGTTGGTACTTTCTACCCTTTCTGTCTCCTACTGCTGTGGGTATAAACTGATTAACCTACTGACTGTGGAGAGAGTGTAACCTGGGCAGAGCCAACACTTTTTTGTACTCCTAGTGTCAGCCTCCTAGTGGCTGGGCCTATACCCATGGTGCTGTGTCCCCCAAAGAATACAAGAAAGGGATTTTACAGTAAGTACAAATATCCAATTTTAGTATATTTGTTTTTTTAAAAAAACCTTCAATATAAATGAAAAAAATGTTTTATTTGTATTGTTCTTTTATGTCATCCAGAAAAGAACTATTATTGAAATCTGAGCTCCACACACAACACATCATATATTAAACAGATTGTCCAGGCTTTTTTTTTTTTTATATTAAACCGGGTAAGGTAAAAACAAAAAAAAACAAAAAAAATATAATCACCTGTCCCCGCTGTTCTACTGCCTCCCAGCGTGGTCCGGTCCTGCTGCTCCAATGTTTTCTTGCGCCGGAAATCCCTGTTGCACTCTGACGTCCTGGATCCCTTTCCTTAGGCCGCTGATTGGCCACACTGGAGCAGCAGGACAGGATCGCACTGGGAGACATTGGAGAACCAGGGACAGTATGATGTATGTTTTTTTTGTTTTGTTTTGTTTTTTCACCTTCCCCAGCCTAAATTTTTTTTTTTTTTTTAATCCTGGACAACCCCTTTAATCAATGTAATGATTTTCCGTTGACCATATTATCCCATCAAAGTGGGCACATATAACATGCTGATAACCTGATGTTACAGGTTTTATTCAGCAGTATACTACTGATGATCTAATTCAGTATGCTGTAGACAGCTAATTGGAAGGGTTCAGAATCTCAGATAGGTCCATCAATATTATACTTCTGGACAACACCTTTAAAGCAACACATTGAAGCTTGCTACAAAAATGAAGCCATATCTAACTATTAACTCCAATTAAAATGTCTTACCTGAAAGTATAATTTCCAGGTACAAGATTTGTCAGTTTTAAGATATCAGTGTCTGCTGTGATTTTCTCCTCTCTTAGCGGGCCCTTCAGCTCCTCCCAGTGGTAGCTAACAATTTTCTCATCATCAGTGCTCTCTAATAATAAAAAAAGAACTTATAATTATATGTATGCTAGATGATTTGGCAAGTAAGCCCTATGGGCCATGTTTGAATGCTGTGAATTCTCAATGTGAAAGCAATCAATTCCATATATAGGAAAGGATGCCAATAGTTTACAATCTAGCACTTTTGACGTTGTCAGCTGAATGAGGTTTGCTCTATTTACCCTCACTTCATTCTCCTGAAATGTGCTTGGATCGTCTTGGCTCTGTTGCTCACCTTCGCAGTTCAATGAACTCCAGCTATTTTTCTAATGGACAGAAATCTAATGCAAAAATGCGATAAGTGCTGCTTAAATGGTCATTAACTTTTAAGACAACTTAGTCATAGAACAGGTGATTCTGGACCAAAATGTAATGCACTTTAATTAAAAATGTGGCTACTTTTTGTCTAAAAAAAAAAAAAAATTTCTTTAAAGAGGACCTTTCATATGCGGTTTTATATACTGCTAGAAAGCCAAATTCATCACACTGTCAATTTTCCCAGTACGTGCACCGGTGGTGGACATATCAATGCTGTTAGTTTCAGCACCAAAATCTCCTCACTGTCAGAAGGTGTTCCTTACTGCCCAGTCTCATCGCTGGGCTGTAAGGAACAGCTCAGCGTCATTGCTGGGTGGTATTGAACTTCCCCTCTGACAGTATAAGGCTATGTTAGAGTACTGTCAGAGGGGGCGTTCCTTACAGCCCAGAGATGACATTGAGCTATGAGGAACTCCCTTCTGTCAGTGGGAAGATGTTGGTGATGAAACTAACGACACTGATATCTCCACCACCAGGGCACATACCGGAAAAGTCAACAGTGCGCTGAATTCAGTGCACTGTTGGCTTTCTAGCGGTATATAAAACCGCACATTCATGGGGACATGAAAGGTCCTCTTTAAATTTCCTGTCAGCAGGTGTCTCTCTTCTAGCTAATTTGCAGTTCACTCCATGTTGTTAGGAAAGGTCCATTCATAGACACTGTCCAAAAGCAAGACATCTTAACAGTGAGTGGAGGGGGAGGTTTTCTTCTTCACACAGTGAATGGAGAGGGGTTGATCCTCCTCACAGCCGACACACATCTGCAAATTGCTTGCTCTGTGCAAAGGACTGAACATCCTGCAAATCTCATACCTTATACTGTAAGAAAATTATTCTATGTACATGTACCTACTCCTGGCTGCTTGTGTGATTACAGACAGGATATTATAGACAGCAAGCAGCTTTCCTAATTGGGTTTATAGATTATTTTTTCCTGTGTTGTAGCTGCTTGACTGCGTATATTTGCTATCCAGTGTTCCTGGATCTCTTATAGTATGGCCACTTGGGCTTTTCTCAGCTATTTGCTATTGTACAGTCACTCCTGTCAGAATTACATATAAAGAAATCAGTAGTATCAGTAATGGATAGGGGAGGAGGGCAGCAAAAAAACTAATAGTACATTATGTATGAAGACGTATACAGTCATAGAACAGACTTCCTAGCAGGACCCTGCATATATTTCAACTTTTCATGAAAACTCAGCTACCCTTTAAACCATTGCACTTTAGATGACATTTACTGCATGGTTTAAAGGGATTTCCAGCCTCAAATCGATTTTTCATACTGAGAATAGGTCAGCACAGATCAGCTTTTGCAGCAACCTCTGGGTGCTGGAATCTGCTATTGGACTGGCAGCATGTGCAGCACCGCTCCTATTCAAGTAGTGGAATAGTGGAAGCACCATTATGCAGTGGAAGGAGCTGCTTCACTGCTCCTATTACTTGTATATGAAGAGATGCTGCATGCACTCCCTGTCCACTAGCAGCTTCCGGCATCTGGAGGCTGCTGCAACTACTGATATGTGCGGGTATGTGTCTTGGACCCTCGCAGATCACGTACTGATGACCTCTGAATAGGCCATCAGTAAGAAAAATTGATTCAGGACTGAAAAGCCCCTTTAATAAATACCAGTTAGGTCTGTCTATTCTACCACTGACATTAACTGTCAATAATGTTCACTATTCTATTCTTAGGTCTAAAATCCTGTGCCATATAAAGTGATAATATATCACCACAGGAGGGGTTGGAACTTCCTTTCTCTGACACAATCAGGGAGTTTCTATTTTTGGATGCATGCAGCCAATGCTAGGTTGTGCTAACGACATATGGCATTATACTGCTGGTACTGAGCTTAAAGTGACACTATAGCATTTTTCTTTTTGCTAGGCTATTTAGTCACTGAACTAGATTCAGAATCAGCTATTGCTCACAGTGTCATCCATGTCTTGTTCCTGCTTCTGTAAATCACTAATATTTCAGAGCTAATATTAAAATGCACCTTCTAGGACCTTAGACTGTGAGGATGATGTCACCAATGGTCCTGGAAGAGCACAGGTATATCAACATTACTTATAAATAAATAGATAAATACTTACGGCTGCCATCAATCACAGTAGAGGTGGTAGGTAATGAAATTTCCTGAAAACGAGGGGACACAATTGCTACTGGAGGTCGGTTCACTCGTGGTTCTATAAGAATGAGATTTATATTCAGGGAAAATAGTTAATGACTTATTTACAAATGCTAAATAAGTACATTTTACAAGGATGTCTCACCTGGTTTGACAGTGACATTCACAAAACCTTCTCCATGTGAGTTCTCACCATCCACAATGACTTTGAACTCGTACAGACCTGCTGTGAGCTGGTAGAGGAGAACAACGGAGGATTTGAGCAGACCTTCACAGTTATTCTATACACTATTATATACCAATCAATACCATGCCAAAAATAATGTCCTTCTATCCTGAGGCGCACCTATAAGGTCGCATTCTTCACTTCAATTTGAAAATCAAAGTCTGAACATGTATATATGCAGAAACAATGGTGCATCATCTTCTCAACATCTTAAAAGGGAACCAGTCAGGCTTTTTCCACCATAAACTGGCCCCATCATGAAGTAATGACCTTTCTATTGGAGCCCCCTCTGTAATCTTTCTGTTGTAGCAAAGTGAAGTTAGAAATGTTATAAAGTCATATATAAAATTAACCTAAGTAGTCACAGAGGGGAAGGGGTGCATCAATTTCAGCATAATCGTTCTATCCCCTTGCTAATCACAACTCCTAGGCATGATTGACGTCATCCTCATAGTCCCCTTTCTCTGTGACATTATGAGGGAAACATCAATCATGCCCAAGAGAATTGGTAAGCAAGTGGACAGCCTGACTTTGCAGAAGCTGCTCCCGCACGCTGAGTCTACATAGGTTACTTTCCATATGACTTTTTATGCTTTCAAACATTTATAACTTCACTTTGCTGCAACAGAAAATTACAGAGGAAACCAAAAACACAAAACACTCAACAGACAGGACAATTTAATAAAATGCATATTTATGGAATTAAAAAAGAACAACACCGCAAACAGAAGGTTAAAGGAGGTAACACAGGAAAATGACCAAAATAAAAGTACATCTTGGAAGAGGACGGTACAAGTAGCTATATGGCGAAAATGTCATGCATATACATAAGAAGTGCAATACAGGCCACTCTAATCACACTGCAAGCACTTTAGTAAACAAATACACAGTTATATAAGAATCCCCAAAAGTATCAAAAAAAGCAAAGGTAGTATAAAGTAATGGGTCAACAACACTATATGTGAAAGTGCTGCAGAGGAAAGGAGTGGAAAGTAGAAAATTACATAGGGCAGCAATGGAAATGTCTTTACTTCATCTTGCACATGATGAAATTGGTGGGTTTAGCTGACATTAAAGGGATTATCCAGCTTCTCAAAATTACCTGCAAATACATCCACAGCAGTGCTAAATACTCACTGTTCCCTTGTGAACCCTTTGCTTAGCCTTATTTTACTTGCTGCACCTTGTATCACTATTATTTACATGCAGTGAATCTGTGGACAAACTACATTTCCCTTGATTCATCTGCCTGCTCTCACTCTGTGTGTGACACCCTTCCTTTTCCACTCTCCCCTGCAATGAAATCACAGGCATCAAGTCACTCCCATATCTGAGGTCATGTGCTGCTGTGATGTTTCATTTGCTGGCTGATGCAGCTCACAGTCTGCAAACAATAGTCACAAATGAGGTCACTGACTTGACAGTAAATCAGATAAACGGTGTTGAAATTAAACAGGATAGGCAATAGTAAGAGTTTTGTATTTTTTATTTTTTTAACGGGATAACCCCTTTAACCACTTCAGTACAGGGCTAATTTCCCTGATTCAGGACCAGACAGATTTTCGGCTAAGGCCGCATGTGGCGACCCGCAGCAAAAAAGCACTGCGGAAGAAACCGCGGTGGGATCGCATCGCGGTTCTTCTCGCAGCCCCTTTATACAGAAAGTTTGCAGAGGTTTCCTCTGCGGACTTTCTGTTTCAATTATACCTATGGGGAAACTGCCGGCGTTTCCGTAGGTATAATTGACAGGCTGCGATTTCCAAAACTGTGCTGGTTTTGGAAATCGCCGCGTGTCCGCAGCGCGTTTTTTTCGCAATGTGGGCATGGTATTCACTAGAATCCCCTCCACTTTGCTCTGACTTTAAAACGCCGCAATTTTTTCCACGGCAGGCAAATCACGGCGTTTACGCTACGTGGGGCCCTGGCCTTCAGGTTTTTTTGCACCTGTGGTTTTGAGGGCTATAATATTTTTTTTAGCTTGTGTTATTCAACTAATTTTTGCATCTTTTTTCGGTGACACAGTGGACTTTATTTTTATGTTTTGTTTTTTTTTTTATATCTGGGAAAATGTAAACAAAGTGCTACTAAAAAACTTTTCAAAATAGTTTTCCCTCTGCGTTATGGTAATTTTTATCTGGTATTGTGTCGTCAGGGGTGGGGCTTGAACCTGTGATGTGGGTGTGGTATTGGCATATCATTTTTTTATTTTTAAAATTATTTTACTATCATTTCCATATTTTACTTTATGTCTTTTTTTTAACAGTATTTTTTTTTTTTGGTGGTGGGGCTGATTTCCCCTGCAACTGGGGCAGATATATTTAGCCCTAGCTACAGGAGGAATACATCCTCCTGCCCATAACTGATCTGGGTCTTCTAGGAGCCAGAAGATCTAAAAGTCTCTGATCCCAGCTGAACACGTGACCGCCAGGTCAGAGGGGAGCCGCATCATGGTGGCTCCCATAGCTGTATAGACAGCGCTCATTGATCGCTGCGTATACAGCAATCAGGAAGGCAGGGGCAGTAATAATCCATCCTAGCCTTCTCTATAGGAGTTCTGGTTGTAATTACACCCAGCACCTTGGTTCTGCAGCTGCAGTTTGGTTCAGAACTGGTTAATCTAAGATGCATTCCGCCTCAAAATAAATCTATCAGCAATTTTTTATGTAGTAAAACTTTTTTTTTTCTAGTCTGTTTTTATTTTCTGATTGTAGATTTTTTCAATGCATGATTATGGGGTTGCCATCTTGCCTGAGTTTCTCCTCTGCTCTGTTAGCAGCATTTAGTGATAAGCTTTAGAGCATAGTAATGGCTATTGGCAGCAATAGTCTGGAGATGACTCACTGAGGTCTATGCATGCTCTGTGCAGGGAGGGGGTGTAGATAATTTAAGATATCATCTATTTTCAATAGTTAATGCCCTGATGGGTCAGTATGCTCTATAAAGGTTACCTTCTATTGTAATCCTGTCTTGTTTGTGATGTACATGAGGTAACTGCTGCAATGAAAACCACTAAAGAATTGTCAAGTATCATCCTATCATTAGGCATAGTAGCATCAGCGAAAAATTGCAGGATATAGCATTTTTTTTTTTTTTAACAAATTCTCTTTAAGAGGTAAACAAATTGATAGCTCTCATTATTACCTCTCTCTTAGAATAACAAATAGATGCATTTCTGGCACCTGTCTAATAAAACAAGAATATTTTCATATGACATTTAGCTCTATGTTTGGCAGGTATGCTAGTAAAAGCTCCCAGCGAATACACCAAACATATCCATAGGGCTTTATTTACCTGTTGAATATCAAGAGAGTGCCCTTTGGCCAGTATATCTTTTTTTGCAGTAAGAAATGGAATAATAGATTGTGCTATTCTGTACAAAGGTATGCCTATTCTATAAGCCTATTAGTGATATACCCTACTGTATGTTTATGTCCCAGTTCTACATTGGAAGTATACTTACTGTATCAAGAACCCCCCTGTTATATTCCAGAAGAGTGACGTGAGCAGAGTCTAATATGGCACACAACTACTAATCTGTCACTGATTTTTAAAGACCTACAGAAAATGTATTAGTCACACATATTATACCTAAATTAACAGACAATAGCCAAATGACTTAACTGGCACAGTGGGAGAGAGGTCCCTGCCCACAAAGGGACACTATCAGTTATGGTGCTTACCTTTGACAATTTGAGAGACTGAGAACGTTTACCCTCCATCTCCCCACTGTAATCTGTAGGATGAGTGATCAACCACCAGTCATAGGTATATATTTTACCTATAGGTAAATGGAAAACACATAGTTCAGATACTGTACATGCACAACCTCTATAGCTACTTACTGTGGAGTACATTTCCCGGGCCTATTACCTAACTAGGTCATATTACCCATGACAAAGTGGTTGAAACTATGTACCCCTTTGTTTACCCTACTCCTTATTTTTCCCTGGACCCTTTTCCCTCAAGGTCACATATTTGCACAACTTGATTTGTATCATGAGGACACATGCTATTACTTGTAATGTAGTTTGTATATTTATGAATGGGTTCTGTGTTTTTCTACTTCAATAAACTGAGTTTAAAACAAGTATTACGCTGCTTATTGTGAGCACAACTACAACTCAGACAAAATGGCTGATAGCGGTTCAGGAATAGTGATGTGTTGCAACATCATCAGAAACAACTTCATCAGTGTAGGATAACTGACAACGTGGTTGCCTAAACCTATGCAAGTATGTCTTATATCTAGTCTAGAAAGACTACAATTTGGTTTGTTTTTAATGATATGAACAAACAGGTAAGCATACAGCAACAGCAATACCTGCAACTGACAAAGCAAGTGTCTATTTCAGTGCATAATGCATTTTGACAAGTGCAGACAATGCCTGTCACTGTATCACACTCCACAAAAGAACAAGAGAGTTCTGTGGGCAGTTCAACAATCCTATACAATACAATTCTAGCTGGGGCACCAGCACAGTTACAAAATCCTTGGCACAGGATAAAAGAAGAGAGCGCCTGCATTCAGTAGGCTGCTACTTGTGATAGCAGTCTAGTTTATTGTATTCAGTTCTCTAATGAATTATACTACTTGTCAGATACTGAAGAGTTAGGGCAGGTTGTGCAGCTAAACAAATTCCCCATAAGCCAATAATGTAATAATTTAATGTGACTGAAGCTGGTGGTTGGGGTGTGCTTTTGGACAAAACTTTGTTTACGTGGCTGTGTTAATATATGATGTTACAATGAGCAGTTACTTACATTGAACACTGTACACATAGCTTGTCCTTAGAACAATCTGTACATCAGTATTATGTGTTTAGACACTTTTACGCTTTTTAATCTGATAATGAGAGTAGTTTCTAGGGGAATGGGTGTGGCTTTCCTAAAGGAGTGTGGTGGAAAATGTGACAATGTGCTTCAAAATTGTCACCAAAATTATGGCACATACTTTTGGCACAAAGTTGGTGATATAAACTAAACTAAACAGTCTACAGATAAACAAAAGTTATATAGCACCAGAAACTTTGATAAATATGGCGTATTTTAAGACTCAAATAGCAGATGAATTAGACAGGAGCTTTAGAGGCTACCCAAGACATGACCAGAACAGGCAAGAAGCTTTGCTATATCCTGGAATTGTACATAACTTTTGGTCCCATGGATATGGGTAGCAGCAGGTGACAATGCGATCTGGCTAATAGGTACCTATGATAGAAGATCAAGGGAGGTTATGAATATCCTGTGAGTATCTAGTTCTACTGGGGAATTCTCAAAACGGACCCCTATTTCTCCAGTAATATTACTCCGAGGCCAGCAATGATTTTCCATAGAGGGAGGGATCTGAGGGACAGACTGGTTTGTAACCTTCTGTATTGCCCTCAGGTACAGATGTGACATGGCTGGGACAAAGTTCATGGCATGTCTAAATGTGGATCATGCAAAGCTTGTCAGTACATCCTTAAGAGTAGAACTTTCACCAGTTCCAAGTTGGGTTGGACCTACACGAATAACAAATATATTTACTGCAAAGCATGTGCAGAGGAATCTGTGGGGGAAAGAGGTGACGTGGGGAAACAGGGCAATAAGGTCCCCTGGTAAATAAAGTTGGCACCCCAGACTCCAAGTTGATCGCCGTTTCATTATCTGCAGTCTACAGATAATGTCCCAAGGGCTATCAGGTGAGGTGTTGCATGGTCTCAGAATGTGAAAGATGTTGTCTATAGCAATGGGGGTAGCTTGCTGGGACCCGTTCAATTGGGAGAACACCATATGTAGAGTATCCCCTATCGAAGCATTAGGAACAGATTCAGGGAGCCCTCTAATTGAGACTCTAGGCTATACTCTGTCACAGATAAAGCTATGAGTGGGTTAGGGACAAGAATCTCCCTAACCCACTCATTGCCTCCCACTAAGCCAGCCAATTCACTTTGCTCTGTACTGATGAAGGACAACAATCCGGAAACAGCGCTGTATGCAGATAAGTGAAATTGGCTTGGCTAAGATCCCTTTTGCTGTCTCAAGGCTCAGTGAGTCAAAAGCAAATTGAGGATCTGTTACATCCAATAGAGGGCGCATGAGCTCCCCAGCTCCTTTCCCATAATGCCTTGTGATATACAGATAAAGCTAGAATGGTATGCGACTGGGGGCTGATGGTCACCCTGATGGACCTCAATTTTCCTCTATGGAGACAAATTGTCCTGTTTGTGTAAAGAGGCAACTACCAGTAGGACTACAATCATTATGCCAAAACACCTAAGTCCCCTTTAGAAGGAATTAAAGATATAAGCCTCTGAAAGAAGGCACTCTAAGGGAAACAACCAAATGGTGACATGAGGAATTTTGGATAGAGTAGACTGAGTTGCTGGGGGCATAGGAAATGGGTGTAAGAAATAAGTACAGAGTCTCTCTCACTCTTTGAATTCCCTGGAAAGAAGGAAGAATCGCCTTGAAAGTACATTATAGCTAGTCTCTGTGTACCCGCTGGAGTGGAGCAGGAAGATGCAGAGATCCCAGGCCTGTATGGGGTCCACTTCCACTTGGAGAAATTTAGAGCCCTCAGAGTCTGGAGGCACTGCCTGATCCTGAGCCAAGTATGGATGTTTTGCACAATGGGCTTGGCGACCCTGAATGTGCTGTGGCGAACAAGTGACGTTCAGAGCCACTGTTGCTGGAGGAAGGAGATATATGCTTTGCTAACAAAGAATATAACAAAGTATTTAGATGAACTTTTGTTATTGACCAAATACTTAATTTCCACCATAATTTGCAAATAAATTCTTTAACAATCAGACAATGTGATTTTCTGGATTTGTTTTCTCATTTTGTCTCTCATAGTTGAGGTCTACATATGATGTCAATTACAGGCCTCTCATCTTTTTAAGTGGGAGAACTTGCACAATTGGTGGCTGACCAAATACTTTTTTTCCCCACTGTATTAGTGACAGAAAGTGAAAAATATAAATTCGAACTCCATTATGTTTTAATTGCTGTGAAATGCTGAAAGGGTTATGAAACTTCCTAAATGCTGTTTTGAATTTTTTTCTAAGCTTTCAAAATTTTCAGTGCAGTTTTGTGAATGGGGTGATTTATGGGGGTTTCTATTAGAGAAGACCCCTTCAGAACTGAACTGGTCCCTTGAAAAATGTGTTTTAGAGATAAACTTGAAACGTTTGAAAATTACTGCTTGTCTTGTAAGCCTTATAATATCTAAAAAAAGAAAGGGTGATTAAAGTTTGATTGCAACATAAAGAAGAGATATTGTAAATTATACTTATGATGTAATTTGGGTAGTATGACTTTCTATATGAAACGCATGCAATTTTCATTTTTTTCCCAAAATTTTCACCAATTTTCTATTTTTTCATAATCAAAAACAAAATATATCAACCAAAATTTATCACTGACACAAAGTACAATGACACAAAACAATCTCAGAATCATTTTTATAACTTAAAGTGTCTCAAAGTTACTACCACATAAAGTAACACATCAAATTTGAAAAATGAGGCCCGGCGCTTAAAGGGGTTTTCCGGTCAAAAAAAAAAAAAAAATATATGTATATATATATTTTTTTTAAAAGGTCAGTTAGTGCTATTAATAAGTTAATAAGCACACCCAAGTACCTTTAGCAGTGTTTTGAGTGATTTCTGGATTTCTATGGGAGCTCCTGGCATCTACTGCATTTGTTTACATGGGTAGCTTCCTGTTTTTTTATCCTACAACTACCATGATGAGGGTGGGTTCACACTTGTGCCGGCAATCCATCCGCCGCGAATCCGACCTAAATGTCGAAAAATTGGATAGGGAAAGGTTTGCGACGTTTTGCTTAAAAACCCATTCACTTGAATGGGTTTTTAAAGCAATGCGCGGGTGTGTGCTTACACCCTCTGCACCGCTAAGCCAGTTTTTTTCGTCAGAAACAAAGTCGAACATGCAGGACTTTGTGTCTGACAAAAAAAAAAAAAAACAGGCTTCAGGGCGCAGAGGGTGTAAACGCACACCCGCGCATTGCTTTAAAAACCAATTCAAGTGAATGGGTTTTTACAAAGCGTCTCAAACCTTTCCCTATCCAGTTTTCCGACATTTAGGTCGGATTCGCGGCAGACTGAGTGTCGCCGCAAGTGTGAACCCACCCTGAATTGCACTTCACTAAGAGCTGACTCACACTAGCTCCCCGTCTCACTCCCCCCCTCTCTCTCTCACACACCCATCCCTGTTTCCATTGCTAGCCCGCCAACTATTAGCCCTTCCCAACTAACTCAGCCCACACACCCCCCCATCATACTTACCTGTCCTCCTGTCCGAATCTTCTGGCATGTGAGATCACTTCCATCTGTGGGGCTGGCTTCTCCTCCTCTTGATGTCTGCCATCACCTGCGCAATAGAGTCAGCGTAGGCGTGGAAAACTGGCAGACTTCAATTTAGACAGTATGGAGCCCCAAAATTCCTGATGACAGTCCTGTGTGCTATGCCACCACTCACTATAATCTTGCACATGTGTTGAGTGCTCCATGGTCGTGTCAGCAGTGCTGACAGCGAAGTGCTGGTAGCCGGGTAGTCAACACATACAGTTGTGCTAAAAAGTTTAGGCTTGGCCATAATGACCATTGTTACATTTGGAGGAAAAAGGGAGAAGCTTGCAAGTCTGAGAACACCATCCCAACTGTGAAACACGGGGGTGGCAGCATCATGTTGTGGGGTTGTTTTGCTGCAGGAGGGACTGGTGCACTTCACAAAATAGATGGCATCATGAGGAATGAACATTATGTGGCAACACTGAAGCAACATCTCAAGACATCAGCCAGGAAATTAAAGCTTGGGTGCAAATGGGTCTTCCAAATGAACAATGACCCAAAGCATACTGTCAAACTGGTTACGAAGTGGCTTAAGGATAACAAAGTCAATGTTTTGGAGTGGCCATCACAAAGCCCTGATCTCAATATTATTAAAAATTTATGGGCAAAGCTGAAAAGGCAGGTGCGAACAAGGCGGCCTACAAACATGGCTCAGTTACACCAGTTCTGTCAGGAGGAATGGGCCCAAATTCCTACCAACTATTGTGAGAAGCTTGTGGAAGGATATCCAAAATGTTTGACCCAAGTCATACAGTTTAAGGGCAATGGTACTAAATACTAATGAAATGTATGGAAACATTTGATCTTTGCAGAAAGTAATAAAAATGCCTGAAAAATTCTCTCTCTATCTCTCATTATTCTGGCATCCTAATTGACCTAAAATGGGAAAGGTTTATTCTGATTTCATGTCAGATAGTGGGAAAAACATGCATATGTGTCTTTTTATATAGTGTATGTAAACTTCTGGTTTCAACTGTAGGTATAGAGGGATAGGATGATTTTTTTATTTTGTAATATAGGTTTTATTTGTACATGTCAAAAGTGCCAAAACTGACATGGTGACAAGGTGAGGAAAAAACACCAGGCAGTAAGGAATAAGGGAACCATATGGAAATATGGAATCATGCTTACCTTTCCTGTATGCCAACCTCGACTGTTGCTCTTTGAGATGTTGCAAAATGACTAAACATGATGTAACTACATCCACAAGAAATGCAAGAGGAACCAGTAAAGTATTCAGGGTAGGACAGCAGCCTACAGCTGAAAATTTACTTATGTTCTTAGGGCTTAACATGTACATGTTCAGAGCTTACAAAACTGCGACTCTGATTTTTATAATCACTCTATTATTCAGTACAGAAAGTAAGACCCACCAGGCAATTGTTACAGCATTGAACATTGCTAATGTGAACATGTTAAGTGACTGCAGTTAGGATGTACTATTGGTTGCTCAAATGTACGTCAGAATGGATTGTATCTACGCGAATGTAATTATAGACCTGTTTTTTTAATAGTTTTTTCCTCTAAAAACTAAAATAAAGTAATAGTAAGTAATAAAATAAATATACAACACATTTTTCAATGAATCTGTAGGGCATCAATGTGTATTGAACAATGTGAAAATCACTGCTGTAGAAGTTCTCGTTCAGTCATTGTACCCTAAACTACATAAGAAAGAAATAGTCTCTGCTGAGGAATAAATAAATGACAAATGCCCACGCTAAGGTAAGTTTTAGGCCAGCAGTTTGGCACTAAGCTGCACTGCTATATAACCTCAGAAACGCTAGTAAGAAATGCACGATGTATTTCAGATAATCCCGGCATGAACAAGTATGTAGGAGGTTGCATAATGGATGTGATTATACCTCATGGAGGAAGCTTTTAAGTTTATTATTCCTATATAGCCAGTTTTATCATTAACAGCTCCTTTACCTTGTACTGTATAGGACAACTAAGGGAAAATGAAGAATGGGGGAAGGGGTCCATAATAATTTAGGTTTTAGGTTAAGCTCTGTTCACATGTTTGATACTGGCAGTTTCTGTTGCTCTTTTGTGACCCATAAAGTGCTGCATGTTGTTCCGCCATGGCAAAAATGCATTTTTGCAATATGGGGCTTCAGCCCAAAACTAAATTTTCCCATTCTCTCTGTTAAATTACACTACATTTGGTTATGTAAAGATTTTAATGACTGATAACATGGTTGGAAATGATCATTATTTTTGCCATTCATACACTGATCACATAAATAGAGAGGAAAAAAATAATAATTTAATGATTTAATGGTGTGCAGCATGAACAGATGGCATTACCTTCTAGAGGTTCAGGAAGGACAAAAGCATTCAGCTGAACAGCATTTTTCGGTAAGGTGACCTCAACACTGTCTCCTGCAGATACCACAAGCTTATTGGTGACTAGAGAAAAAAAAACACAAAAATACACTTAGCTCATATGTGCACACACAATGTAGAATTATGTACAAACTATAAAGCAGAATAGCAGATTGGATTGAGTGCTGTGAATTATGAATAGCCAGGAGTGGATTAAGTAGAAGGTAGATGTATAAGCACTTCCTATATATTTCCCATTCCTTTTGTAGCCATTCTTGGCTTTGGCTCAAAAAGCCACAGCAAAATCTTCAACAAAAAAAGGTGTGTTTACGCAACATGGAGCCTCAGCCTTAAAGTACCTGAGAAAGAATCAATTGATAATTTATCATCATGTTTAACTCTATAAAGTGCTGCAGAATATGATGGCGCTATATAAGTAAGCATAATAAATAAATAAATAAAGTGATCAGAGGCTCTGAGGTGAAATAATAAAAAAAAACAAAATAAATAACCCCTGAGATATGACCATACTTTAGAAAATACATACCTAAAGCTATTAAAAGGGGTATAGTGATCATTTTGTCCCCAATAGTGATTCCCAAAAATGAATGCACAACGTATGGTGCAAAGTGAAAAATGAAACTATTAAAGAAACACTCTAGCAGCAGCCAATTTTGCTCTAAAGGGTAAGGCGATTTTTGGGTTTTTCACTGTCGCACTGTGCAAGCTATAAATTTATTTTTTTCTGTTGATGTAGCCATATACAGCCACGTTGTTTTTATGGGATCAGATGCACTTTTCAATTAATTAAATTTTGAGGTACTTATATCTTATTGACATTTTATTTATTCTTGCATTGAGAGGATAAAAAAAAAACATCAATTCATTAATTGCTTTTTAACATTTCATGTTTGACTTTTATGATATAGTATAGCTTGTAAGAACTCCTTAGATGTCGTAGTCATGATTAACTGTGGCATCTAAGGGTTTAACACCTGTGACTGGAGTTATCGCCAACCGCAGGTGGTACAGCAGGGTGTTAGCTCCTAAGTTACAGCTGACACCCGCCTTCCATAGCAGAATCTTGACTTAATAGCACGTCATGGAGTGTTAAAAATCACTGAACAGAGTAGGCTAAACGTCTTAAACATAACTTTTAATAATATAGCTGTGGGGATGGTAAATTATTCAAGAGAACAGCTATTTGATGGGGATGTAGGATGTCAGACCCCACAGATCTGATATTAGTGACCTATCCTCAGGATACGTTGTCAATCATTTTAACCTTGAAAACCCCTTCAACCAGGATTGTAGTCATAGCATTCTGCAGTGACATGCAACCACCATTTATGTGGCTCGCTATGGAAACCCTCATTTATGGCCATATGCAATGTTTGCAATATGATGCAAATACTGGCAATATTGAATGTGTATCTAAAGTTTTCAGCAATGTCAATTTAGATATAATATACTAATAATAATAATAATAATAATAAAACTGCAGTAAAATATCTGCAAATGTTTGCAATTTCTGTAATGAATCACCTCTCTGGGCTTTTGGGCTTTAGGCTCCAACGAATTAAGGACAAATGTATTTCAGCCATACAATGCTAAGAATGCAAATAGTCTCCTCTCTCTAGAACTGGGGCTCCAATGAATTATAAGGGGGTGTAGTTAACCATATTATTCTCTATTTAAAATCAGTGAGTGGTGTGCAAGACTAAAATGGATTTAGCCACACCCCCAAATTGCTCAATGCAATAAACGCAGAACAATAGTCAGCACTGCTAAACACAATTAACTGAGATTATATAATTTGATCAAAGTGCTAACCAAGAACAAAGCTTTTGTGCATTTTAATAACAACTACAACTGCTTGACAAGGAATGCTAAAAACTCAGGCCATACATTGGCAACTGTTGCCTGTCTTAACCCCTTCCTGACATCTGCCGTACTTTAACAGTGGATGTCAGGTATTTAAATATAAGTTCAAGGACCGAAGTTACAGGGACTGCGCAGGACCAATGATGGCTTTAACAAATTCTTTAATTCCAGGAAGTACAAACCACACGTGTTTTGGGGTTTTTAGATACCCCTTTATCAAGTGTGTATACCACTACAAAAAACAACAACAACAACAATACCTGTAAACATGATTAAAATTGTATAGATATAATAACCAGCATATGAACATATACTAGCTTTTAGTTTAGAAAAACGGATGGTTTGAAAAGGTATTTAGATACATAGTGATTGTTATGGGCTTGGATACATAGTAAATCCTTCGGACAGGCTAATTAATCAATTCGTGTATACATAATGATACATACACGTGAAAATATATAAAACACACAAACACACACACACACACATATATATATATATACATATATATATATACACACACATATATACATATACACACGTGTGCACACCTAATGAATAAGAGTATTGTAAAATCATACTGCGGACACATGGTACCAAAAATAATAATTAGCAGATATGAAAACAACATAACAAGCATAGAAATTGCAGAGTAGGAAATAAAATTGAAATGTCACAAAAAATTGCAGATGGTCAACAGCATTAAGAAGAATAAAGTTCCGGGGCTGCATCAATAAAAGCAAGACTAAATTAAATAGCACCATAGGAGGTAGCCAGTGTGCTTAAAGTGGTTCAGAAACGTGTTACTTCAATTAGAATTACTCCAGGAGCGGAATAGGTATTCATACTGTAACGTTGCGCTGTACGAGTTTAAATAGAGTCCAACGGGCGCTACTGCGCTTGCGTGAAGTCGCTGATATGCGCAGGTCAAGTAGACGCCTGTCAAAATAAGGGTGGATGGCTTCAAAGGTGTTACTACGCATGTTCAAGGAGTATTACCGCGCAAACTCAGTAGGAGCTACAGAGACTTATAATAGTTACTGGGGACAAAAACGTCCTGTAACTGATAACAGTTCAGAGATTGACTCACTGCTCTCTGAGGGGACTAAGTTCTCTCCCTGCTCTGCATCAGGGCAATCAATTCAGCTAATAGCAGTTTGCTGATAAAGGCTCAGTGTCTTATCACTGTGTAAACACAAAGATAACATTGAGTTTACTGCAAGTCCTTTCTCTCCTCTGCGGCATGTAAGTTTTTTTTTCCTCTCTAAACCTGTGTAGTGTAATATACATTTACTGTGCATTATATTTGATCTGCATTTATATTAGACATTAGGATGTATTATTATTAGATCTGTTTTCAAAAGACAAGCTACTACCAAAACCTAATGTGGTATTATACAAGGGGCGATACCTGAAAAACATTTTGGCTTCTAGATTTTTGCTTTCTGTTATTGATCCAGCTCAGACACACAAAGTGAGCCTTTACCCATAAATATTTTTCTATGCAGGAAAAGGAAATGTATATGTTGTGAGTTTTTCTTTTTTGTGTGTACTTCTTCATACAGTATATCATTTATATGGTCCAAAGCCAGTGCGGAATCCAGTATGTGGGACATACCATACTGGCAATACACACACGTCTCAACAAAGATAGATATATATGACATGTATTTTGCATCATAGCAATATCCCTGTAGAATTAAAGGCTTTTATTTTAGAACAGATCGTACGTGATATCAGAAATCAGTTTCAGACTCTCAAACTGGGAGCAGTCATTTTGGACTTTTAAACTGCAGACTTTAGTACATAATAGTTTAAATGAGATTACTGTAGTAATAGATTTTTTTTTTTTTTTTTTTTTAAGTAAAAGTCAATAGTGTGGTTCAACTTCATTTATGGAAGTGCTGATACTATATTTTAATTGTATTTACTATAATTGTATATATTTTTATAGTTTTATCTTTGGCTTTTGTCATAAATAAACATTTCACAAGGTTGTTACATGTGGTTTTTGAATAAAGTCTCTTTGGTAGTATTTATTTATTTTTAATCTACCTATATGGTGAACTTTAATATGGAAGAGACATGGGGTTGATGAAGCGACTACCTCTATTGTGATATTCACTTAGCTCGGAGTTGTGTTTGCATTGCACAACCATCTCAGGTGAGACCTCTCTTGTTGTGCGCGTCCGTCCATCTTCTTAACATTAATGCGCTAGGAGTACCGTGGTTTTTTTTTCTGCAGTGCACAATGGAGCATTGACACATCACAACTGGCCACTGTGACATCCCACTGGGTTATTGTGACATCACAACATCACAAAGCAGCATTGTGATATCTCAGTAGGGTATTGACACGTCAAAAAAGGGTCATTGTACACACACTGTGTATATATATACAATATATATAGATATATATATATATATATCTATATATATATATATATCTATATATATACACACACACACATTGGGGAAAAAAAAAGTATTTAGTCAGCCACCAATTGTGCGCCCACTTAAAATGATGAAAGGCCTGTAATTGACATCATAGGTAGACCTCAACTGTGAGAGACAAAATGAGAAAACATATCTAGAAAATCACATTGTCTCATTTTTTAAGAAATTTAGTGGAGTTTGGAGTGTGACTGTTTGAGGTTGTGGACAGGTGTCTTTTATACTGATAACAATTTCAAACAGATGCCAATACTACAGGTAATGAGTGGAGGACAGAGGAGCCTCTTAAAGAAGAAGTTACAGGTCTGTGAGAGCCAGAAATCTTGCTTGTTTGTAGGTGACCAAATACTTATTTTCCACCATAATTTGCAAATAAATTCTTAAAAAAATCAGACAATGTGATTTTCTAGATATGTTTTCTCATTTTGTCTCTCATAGTTGAGGTCTACCTATGATGACAATTACAGGCCTCTCTCATCTTTTTAAGTGGGAGAACTTGCACAATTGGTGGCTGACTAAATACTTTTTTTCCCCACTGCATATATAGTACAGACCAAAAGTTTGGACACACCTTCTCATTCCAAGAGTTTTCTGTATTTTCATGACTCTAAAAATTGTAGATTCACACTGAAGGCATCAAAACTATGAATTAACACATGTGGAATTATATACTTAACAAAAAAGTGTGAAACAACTGAAAATATGTCTTATATTCTAGGTTCTTCAAAGTAGCCACCTTTTGCTTTGATTACTGCTTTGCATACTCTTGGCATTCTCTTGATGAGTTTCAAGAGGTAGTCACCTGAAATGGTCTTCCAACAGTCTTGAAGGAGTTCCCAGAGATGCTTAGCACTTGTTGGCCCTTTTGCCTTCACTCTGCGGTCCAGCTCACCCCTAACCATCTCGACTGGGTTCAGGTCTGGTGACTGTGGAGGCCAGGTCATCTGGCGTAGCACCCCATCACTCTCCTTATTGGTCAAATAGCCCTTACACAGTCTGGAGGTGTGTTTGGGGTCATTGTCCTGTTGAAAAATAAATGATGGTCCAACTAACCGCAAACTGGATGGAATAGCATGCCGCTGCAAGATGCTGTGGTAACCATGCTGGTTCAGTATTCCTTCAATTTTGAATAAATCCCCAACAGTGTCACCAGCAAAGCACCCCCACACCATCACACCTCCTCCTCCATGCTTCACAGTGGGAACAAGGCATGTAGAGTCCATTTGTTCACCTTTTCTGCGTCGCACAAAGACACGGTGGTTGGAACCAAAGATCTCAAATTTGGACTCATCAGACCAAAGCACGGATTTCCACAGGTCTAATGTCCATTCCTTGTGTTCTTTAGCCCAAACAAGTCTCTTCTGCTTGTTGCCTGTCCTTAGCAGTGGTTTCCTAGCAGCTTTTTTACCATGAAGGCCTGCTGCACACAGTCTTCCCTTAACAGTTGTTGTAGAGATGTGTCTGCTGCTAGAACTCTGTGTGGCATTGACCTGGTCTCTAATCTGAGCTGCTGTTAACCTGCGATTTCTGAAGCTGGTGACTCGGATGAACTTATCCTCCGCAGCAGCGGTGACTCTTGGTCTTCCTTTCCTGGGGCAGTTCTCATGTGAGCCAGTTTCTTTGTAGCGCTTGATGGTTTTGGCCACTGCACTTGGGGACACTTTCAAAGTTTTCCCAATTTTTCGGACTGACTGACCTTCAATTCTTAAAGTAATGATGGCCACTCGTTTTTCTTTACTTAGCTGCTTTTTTCTTGCCATAATACAAATTCTAACACTCCACTCAGTAGGACTATCAGCTGTGTATCCATCTGACTTCTGAACAACACAACTGATGGTCCCAACTCCATTTATAAGGAAAGAAATCCCACTTATTAAACCTGACAGGGCACACCTGTGAAGTGAAAACCATTTCAGGTGATTACCTCTTGAAGGTCATCAAGAGAATGCCAAGAGTGTGCAAAGCAGTAATCAAAGCAAAAGGTGGCTACGTTGAAGAACCTAGAATATAAGACATATTATCAGTTGTTTCACACTCTTTTGTTAAGTATATAATTCCACATGTGTTAATTCATAGTTTTGATGCCTTCAGTGTGAATCTACAATTTTTATAGTCATGAAAATACAGAAAACTCTTGGAATGAGAAGGTGTGTCCAAACTTTTGGTCTGTACTGTACAGTCATGGCCAAAAGTTTTGAGAATGATACAAATATTAATTTTTACAAAGTCTACTGCTTCAGTTTTTCTAATGGCAATTTGCATATACTCCAGAATGTTATAAAGAGTGATCAGCTTAACAGCAATTACTTGCAAAGTCAATATTTGCCTAGAAAATGAACTTTATCCCCCAAAACACATTTCAACATCATTGCAACCCTGCCTTAAAAGGATCACCTAACATCGTTTGCTCCATTAACACAGGTGTGGGTGTTGATGAGGACAGGGCTGGAGATCAATCTGTCATGATTAAGTAAGAATGACACCACTGGACACTTTAAAAGGAGGCTGGTGCTTGCCATCATTGTTTCTCTTCTGTTAACCATGGTTATCTCTAAAGAAACACGTGCAGTCATCATTGCACTGCACAAAAATGGCCTAACTGGGAAGAGTATTGCAGCTAGAATGACTGCACCTCAGTCAACAATCTATCGCATCATCAAGAACTTCAAGGAGAGAGGTTCCATTGGTGCCAAAAAGGCTTCAGGGCGCCCAAGAATGACCAGCAAGCGTCATGACCGTCTCTTAAAAGTGTTTCAGCTGCGGGATCGGGCTACCAGCAGTGCAGAGCTTGCTGAGGAATGGCAGCAGGCAGGTGTGAGTGCATCTGCACGCACTGTGAGGCGGAGACTCTTGGAGCAAGGCCTGGTCTCAAGGAGGGCAGCAAAGAAGCCACTTCTCTCCAGAAAAAACATCAGGGACAGACTGATATTCTGCAAAAGGTACAGGGAGTGGACTGCTGAGGACTGGGGTAAAGTCATTTTCTCTGATGAATCCCCTTTTCCATTGTTTGGAACATCTGGAAAACAGCTTATTCGGAGAAGAAGAGGTGAGCGCTACCACCAGTCTTGTCGCATGCCAACTGTAAAGCATCCTGAAACCATTCATGTGTGGGGTTGCTTCTCAGCCAAGGGAATCGGCTCTCTCACAGTCTTGCCTAAAAACACAGCCATGAATCAAGAATGGTACCAGAATGTCCTCCAAAAGCAACTTCTCCCAACCGTCCAAGAGCAGTTTGGCGCTCAACAATGCCTTTTCCAGCATGATGGAGCACCTTGCCATAAAGCAAAGGTGATAACTAAATGGCTCAGGGAACAAAACATAGAGATTTTGGGTCCATGGCCTGGAAACTCCCCAGATCTTAATCCCATTGAGAACTTGTGGTCAATCATCAAGAGATGGGTGGACAAACAAAAACCAACAAATTCAGACAAAATTAAAGCATTGATTCTGCAAGAATGGACTGCTATCAGTCAGGATTTGGTCCAGAAGTTGATTGAGAGCATGCCAGGGAGAATTGAAGAGGTCCTGAAGAAGAAGGGTCAACACTGCAAATATTGACTTGCTGCATTAACTCATTCTGTCAATATAAGCTTCTGTTACTCATAATATGAATGCAATTATATTTCTGTATGTGATAAAAACATCTGACAAACACACATAAAAACCAGAGGGCAGCAGATCATGTGAAAATATAATATTTGTGTCATTCTCAAAACTTTTGGCCATGACTGTATATATACACATACCTGTGTGTATACGCAAATTCAACACTGTTTAAATTGACTTTCTGCTGCATAACTTTCTGTGCCATGATATACAACAAAAACCATTGAAAAGCCATCAAAAGAGTCAAGTTAACACTCGGTGCCACAGTGCTGTGAAAGCGTTATGAGTCATGTTAACCTTTGCTACATCTGTATGCATGCATGCATACATAAACAAGACACTTTCATGTTGTGCACATAAAAAAAAAAACACAAATTAATTCTGCTATGAGAAAAGTAGTAATAGTAATAAAAATAATATATGATAATAGTATAAGAATACACGTACACACACACACACACACACACACACACACACACACACACACACTTGTGGGTGATATTTGGTATGGTCGATTAACTCATTCAAGCTTTATGGTACTAAAGTATTGAGTTTATATATCTGAAAGGATTTCCGATTGATCAACCTCTGGATTTGACTCGGACAATCTGGGGATATTTTTTTGATGACGCACAGCCTGTATGAGACATGCCCAAGATTTTACAACACATGGAAATGTCTGTACAAACTGTGTTTCGTGTAGCCAGCATTTACAAACGTGGACAAAATTGTTGGTACCCCTCGTTTAATGAAAGAAAAACCCACAATGGTCACAGAAATAACTTGAATCTGACAAAAGTAATAATATATAAAAAAATTCTATGAAAATGAACAAATGAAAGTCAGACATTGCTTTTCAACCATGCTTCAACACATTTTTTTTTTTTTAACACATCACACTGTTAGCCCACAATTACATTTCAAGTCCTGCACTTGGCTGTGAAAAAATAACTTTCCAAGGGAAATCTGACTTTATGGATCCCGCATAGACCGGAGTCTATTGACAATCAAGTACCATATACAACACTGCACTCATGTGGACAAGGGCCCACCATAAAGTAAAACAGTATACAGCGTATCTCACTGGTAAGTCAGCTCAGTCAAACACATTCCTGAGCTACAGATCCCTCCTCTTGGTCCCTGCTCGGCTGATGTGGTAACCAAAAACAACAAAAAAAAAAAAAAAAAAAAAAGAAGAAGAAGGACAAAATAAAAGGAGGATCTAAATTAAGAGAGGATCAGATAAAAACATGGTTGAGGAGTCAACTGCTCTCTTTCTCAAGCCACACTGGTGACTCCCAAAATGCTGCACCATGTTGTTTATCTGAATAAATAACTGTATTTTTATCTATAATCAGTGCCTCTCTATACAAATATGTATAGAAAGAGAGAGACGTATTTACGTGCTTCACTGTATAATATAGGGCAACATTTTGAGGCAAAAGCCCTTCATCAGGCACAAAAGATTTACAACAGATATACATTGGAAGAAAAAAGGCTGGATCATTGGTGGATACAGGGTTGTGATTGGTTGCATGTATGCAGTGGCATGCGGGTCTAAAATGATAATGCAGGGCATGAGGTATTTCAAAAGCCCAGATGCCATAGGTAGCAGGGGTATAGATAGTACAGACTTGGTACACAAAACAACACATTTTGTCCATACAGCAGCAAAGATGCAAACATAGCGGAAGGACCACGCTTCCACATGGGAACAAAGAACTGAATAACCAGGTGTCCAAATGAAAATAATCAATGGAAAGACAATGTATCCACATGAAAGCAGAAGTATACATGGCCGAAGCCAAAAGGCCTTTAATCCATAACAAAAGGAGGAATGTCCAAACATGACAATCATAGACTAGGGACAAGAATCTCTCACATTGAGGAGAACACCAGTGAAGGTGTGTAGAGTTTTGAATTGCCTTTCGCCCTCTACTAAGCATCTACATATCACAAGGCATTATGGGAAAAGGAGCAGGAAAGCTCATACGCCCTCTGTTGGATGTAACAGATCCTCAAGCCAGTTGGCTTGGCTAAAATCCCATTTGCTGTCTCAAGACTCGGTGAGTCAAAAAGCAAATTGCATGTGACCACCTGTCCAAGTTCAATAGCTGACAGTGAACAAAAAGTTGGAAACCTATGTCATGTGTTCCTTTATAGATTTCATGTCTTCAATATGAGTCAATATAGTAGAAAAAAAAAATGAAGTGAAAAGGTGTGGCCACTTTTTTGACTGGTACTGTATACAGAAAGAAAACCTAAAATAAAACAGGTATGTATTATTTGCACTATATAATAGAAAATACATCAATGCTGCAAGTCAAAGACTTGAAGTATGCTTGTCATCAGAAAAATGCATTTGAAACACCTGAAATAATGAAATCTCAAGAGAATACAAATAGGGATGGATGGAAGGAAATGCAAAGCTATATCTGTAAAATTAAATTAGAAAATGCCTACATTTTCTTTTTTAATTAGTGGTTTGGCACAAGGATATGGCAAAGGGCAAGGGAATACTTTGTTTCAATATTGGATAAGGAACAAAAAGAAAGTCTTTCATGCAGAGGACAATGAATTACAGTACACCAGGGAGATAAGACAATGCAAGTGGATCCTGAATAGTAATTATTGGCTGCAGGGATGCCTCCTAGCCCTGGATATGGGAAAGCAGTCATTCCCTAGGATGGCTGGAACAAACAAGTGCTCCATTTCAATAGCTAATGGTGTCCCCTCTGCAACAAAGCTTTATGGAAAGGAATACCCCCTAGATACATTGTTAAATATCTAAGCCTCAGTGGTTTTATACCTCAGTATACATGATTTACTCATTGCTGATTTTGCTTTTTCTGTCTGAATTCACTTCTAAGGCAGGTCATGTGCTAATGTATGCAATAACATAGTTAATATTAATGATACACTTAACACAAAGGCTTTCTAGTTTTTGAGATTCAGTCCGTGCAATTATTTACTGCCAACTGAAATCTTAAACAAAATTATTTTGTCAAACAACAAAAGTTATCATGTCTTAAAATAACAGAATTAGCTAAAGATTTACAGAGGAAAATTGGTATTGGTAAGGTAAAAAGGGACACAGAAACCACAGCAACATTGGAAGAGATCTTCTATGTTAAATGAGGCAGAATTCTGGCTTATCTTCACTTTAATGTAATGCTATGTTCACATTTGCATTTTGATTTCTGCAATGAATTTAAGCCACAATGCTCTGCCAGATCTGTTGAGCTAAATGACTTATAAAACTTTTGAGGCAGATGTGAGCAGAGCCTAAGAACCTGACTGCTGTGGTAAAATACAGAACAGGAAAAAAAAGGTTTTTGATTTCCAAGTAAAAATTTATGCCAAGTTAGGCCAGAGTGCAATGTATGCAAGCCTGCACTGATCTTTAGATTGAGTAGGTCTTGGTTCCTTGAGGCAGTGGAGAGATAATTTGGTAACTACAGTTGTTCTGCCCAATGGATCAGAATCTGATGCTACAAGTCTTATCTCATTTTACATACTTGTGTTAATGTTTATTCTAATTAGGTTAAAGCACCATGTAGTGGTCCTTTAGTTACATTACCTATTGAATTCCCCTTATGAAGCAATTGCATTATGGGAGCCACAATGCACTCCGGGTAAAGCAAGGCATTCTGGGAGTAAGAAACCTGCCCGCAAGACATTGGGATGCCATCTCTTGCATTATTCCACACTTAAGCTCCATTATCCCTGTGCAAGCATATCTGGTAGGAATTCTCTTATTTCTATGTTAATGTATGTATTGTTCAGGACTGTTAGTGAGCCATGTACAGCTTATTCAGGAAGTTATTACTGTTAGTTATGTGTGTACATGTATAGGCTGCCATCTTACCATGTGCTTTCACTGTTGATTCTAAGTGTCATGGCCGTGTGATTCATGCTCAATACTTACACCTGTACTATTTGTATTCTTATAGTTTTACCAGTATCATTATCATCATCACATTACCATATCTACATATTTACAACCTGTTGACCAATAAATTGTTAGACTACAGAAAAAACGGTCTGTTTATTTGGAAGACAGAGAAGGTTTATGCTGTATGTCAGACTGCACACTGAGAGAACGTGTAAGAAGACAGAACAACAGTCCATCTCCATCGAAGTGAGTAGGAGTCCAATTGTTTTCTGAAAATTCAATTTATTTAATTGTAGAGCAGCTCCCTTTAAATTGATTTTTCAGCAAAACTTACAGGGTGCTACATTTATGATCCATGGGGGGCCACCAACATTATTAGATTACACTACATAAAGCAGTGACTCGTAACAAAGTACACAGTTGAGTGACATTATTATGATCACCTCCTACATTTGATGTCAGCAGCACATAGCTCACAAATAAAGTGATGTGTCACAGACTAGCTTGGTGGGTATATAAGGTGTGCAATAGGCTGCCTGAACACTTATCACTCTTTGCGGTCATCGGTAAAAGGGGCGATTTATCACAGTTGCAAAAAGGGATGATTATTGACTTTCGGGCCAAGGGTGCCAGTGTTTCTCAAACAGTTAAGTTTGTGAACTGACTGCATTTCTGCTGGGGTGTGTGTGTGTCATGAGTAGACGAATGGCACAATTGAGATAACCGACTAGGAAACCATGTGCCACTGATGTAAGAGGTCTGCTATGAATGTGTGCAAGAGCCAACCAACTAAATTACAGTGGAGCAGCTCACAGTGAAAATGAACCAGGGGGCTACCAGACGGATGGCCAATGTACATTTGCTAACAAAGGCTTCAATTTGTACAGCAGTATCAGAAGTAGACCAATTGGCCAAGAGTTCTTTGCTCTAAGAGAAGTAAGGTTATGGAATGCACTGCCACGGGAGATGGTTCACCATACTGAGTAACTCCCAGCCTGTCTAGCTGCTGTCCATTCTACACATGGTGGTTACTCTGGATATTAGCTGGTGGTCATAATAATGTGACTCAACTCTGTATATGACAAACATAGACCACAATTTCATTCTGCAGATGGACATTAGGGCAGATTTATGAACTAATCTAAAAGAAAAATGCTTTGTTGCTCATAGCAGCCAATCACAGCACAACTTTCATGTTTTAGTACTATAACAAATTAAACCTGTGCCGTAACTGTTGTATGGACAACCAATACAATTTTCCCTTTAGCGGCTTTCATAAATTAGTTCAATTTAATAATAAAGGGAATCTATAACCAGGAATAACCTTGTTTGGTTCAAGCTATTATGTCCAGATTCCTGCTGCAAAGTAAATCTCTGCAGCTACAGAAACTCAGACATTATGGATGACCCCCTAATCATGCAGAAGAATAGAAGAAAAATACAAATAATAAAGAACAGAAAAACAGAGTATATATTTTAATTAGTAAATAAAATGATACATCTAAAATGACCCAGCCTTCCCAGGGACTGTACACAATGGTATCATAAACCATAAGTTATGTATGTATGCTATACAATATTCCTAAAGGGCAGAGGAAATCTTCAATGCATTACTACTGATATAACCGGACTTCAGCAATTTCTTGTCAATAACCCGTACTATTTTGCTCAACCCATGCAAGATATCTAAAATATTTATGTGCAAATTTCTTCTAGTATTTCATTTACTATTTCACTATTTTGTGACTTGCATTTTTTTCTCAGCTACAATAAAATGTGAAGAATGAAGGCAGCGTAAGATTATTCCCCTAAACAAGATGTGTAAAAAAGCTCCACAGTAATAGTACAAAAGTATAATGGCAGGAAGACTTTTTCAAAGGAACCTGTAATATTACAATATTTGACTTGTGGATAATCAGTACAAAAAAGTAGATGGTTAACCTATAAAGGCTATTAAATGTGAAGGCAATAAGTATATCCTTTTGGATCTCCACCAGCATTTGTAAGATAAGACATGTAAGCTTCTTAAAGAACATTAACAAGGTTAACATTTGAAATAACAGCATGGATTGAAGAGTAAGTGTTGTCCTGACTGGTTTAACACCAAATTCATAACAAGATCTGTTTCAAGGCATGGAAGTGAGCCTAAAAGCAGACGCACCTGCCTGCACCAACCACACATGAAAAGCAAGCCAGACCACATTTATTGCCTAAAGAATGTTTTAAACCATCAAAACTAATTGAATTTACAATGTTTACAAAAAACTGTAGAATTAAATGAAGCCAAAAAATCTCAACATGAAAAGCTCACAGGCAGGCTGCCTTACCTACCCCTAAGAACTAAGCATATTTAGGTCTGAACTGGTCTTAAAGAGGAGCTTTCTTGTCCTCTGAGAAGGGCAGTATTTTTACATATATATTTAGGTATGCATCCAGGTACTAGAGATATCGATTGAGAAGAACCCCCCCCCCCACACCCATAGTACAAGGCTATGGAAGAGTACTGACGGGGTGGGGGGCAATGACGCTAGGTTGTAAGGTCCGCCTTTCTGATGAATCGAACAGCACCGATATCTCTGTGATTACAGGCAAAACTGACAGTGCACTGAATTCAGCTTTCTAGTGGTATATAATAGTTTTGGCACCGATCTCCCTCCCCTGTCAGAAAGGCCTCCGGTGCCTAGTGCGCATGTATAGACTCATGGGGGGGGGGGGGGTGTTGGGCTGAGCCTCGCCTACCAGTCCTTGTGCATCTTCTAAAATTAAGCAAAAGACTAAAACCGAATGCTGTATTAGTTGTCTCCAACACCTTCCAGAGGATTATCCTTTCAATATCTGCAGTGTCTGTACTCATGTTTCTGAGGATGAACAGATGACCGCTAAAAAGTTTTTTGCTTGGTTGAAATCATGTATGTCTAGCAAAAATAAATCCAAAAAATTCAAGCAGGAAGTTTCTCATTTATATGATTCTTCTAACTCTTCTGAGGGCAAGCTTCGGACACCTGAATCAGATTCAGACATGGCAGTTTCAGAAGATAATTTTTTTAAAAAAAGAAAATACTGATAATTTTTTTAACACTTTTAATTAAACTTATGGAAACAGGAAAAACTTTCTCGTCCTCTTTGCACAGGGAGAGTCTATTTTATTTCCTCAAAAGAAAGGCTACAATTCTTCCAGGGCATCTGGTCTTGAAATCCATAATGGAGATTAAATGGAAATTCCAGCTGGAAGATGTCAGCTTGGTTCCAGATTTAAAACTGTGTACAAATTAGATCCTGGGGAATGTGAAGCTTGGGAGGAGCCAGCTAGAGTTGATCCAGCAGATGATTTATATCTTCTTAAAGATCCAATGAATCGTAGTGCTGATATTTTTCTAAAAAATTGTATGTCTCATTGGCAGCCTTATCAAAAGCTGCCATGGCAGCAGTTCTGGTGTCTACAGCTTTAAGATTATGGCTAAGTCAGTTGGGAAGAGACATCCAAGATGGTGTTCCCAGGGAAGAATTAATAGAGAAACTTTATTCCCTTAAACTTCTGAGAAGATATGAATTGTTCCTGAAGAGAGGAAATAACAGACAAAATTATCGCGGTAGACCCCATCAAAAATTCAGAACCAATACCTCAGAAAAATTTAAGAAAAAGCATGAAGATACAAGGGCTGGCAAACAGGATTTTTGACATCAGAAGTTGTCAAGTTGGAGGTTGTTTGTATAATTTTTTCCCAGCTTGGTGCAGTATTACTTCAGTCAAACAGGTTCTGGATCTCATAGAGAAGGTTATGTAATAGAAATTCTCCACAAACCAAAAGATTATTTTCTTCTAAACAAGCAACAGATTCCTCATGTTTTTCATTTTATACAAGACTTCTTGGCAAAAAATGCCATTAAAAAAATCCCAAACGAGGAAGAATGTTACAGGATTTATTCAAGAATTTTTCCAGTTCCAAAGGCCAGCGGTTAGTGGAGAATGATCGTAGATCTCAGATCCCAAAATCAATATGTGAAGAAAATTCACTTCAAGATGGAAACAATAAGGTCAGTTACAGCAGCCTTAAAAAAAGGCCAAGTCCTAGAATCCTTGAACCTGAAAGATGCATATCTGCATGTTCCCATGAAAATTCTTGAGATTAGCGGTCAATCATTTAGAATCAGTCAGTCACTACTAATTCAAAGTACTCCTCTATGTTGGCCTAACTTCTTCTCCAAGGGTTTTCACCAAAGTGGCAGTAGTAGTAGCGGTTCCACGGCTGAGCGCAATTCATGTATTTCCATATCTCGATGATTGGCTGATAGCCACTCCAACTGCATCCTTTCTGCAAGATCACCTTCAACTAGTCATCACTCTCCTCAGAGAACTTGGACTACAGATAAATTGGGAAAAGTTCAACTTATCTACATCATAAATTAATACTCTATTGGAGTCCGTAAGGACTCTACAAATCTTATCATAAAATTTGGTCTAAATTCTCTTGACTCCGCGATTCAGAATTTCATTTAGTGTTCTACAATTTTTACAACATGGTTTTCAAAAAGGCCTTAAAATTAATACTCTCAAAGTACATATAAAAGCAATTAATGCCATGGCTGATGAAACAGTCTCTGATCATTCTTGAATATAAAGATTTTTCAAAGCAATTAGGAATCTGAGACTGGAGATAAAACCTACTGTGCCTGTTTGGGACTTATATCTTGTTCTCAATGTTCTGACATTCCATCTGTTCGAACCAATCTAGTAGATAGACCTAAAATGGCTATCCTGTAAATTGTTTTTCCTAAAAGTCATTACATCTGCTAAATGGCTAGAAGAGTTACAGGCCTTATCCTCAAATTGCCAATATTTGAGATTCTTGCCCAATGGAGTCCTCTAGAGAACTCTACTAAGTTTCATACCTAAAGTTCCTTCTTTTCAAAATATTAATAAAGAATCCTTCTTATCAGTTTTCTATCCTCAGAAGACAGAAGAACAGATACGTTTCCACACCTTAGATGTTACAAAAGCTATTCTGACTTAGCTGGATAAAACCAAAACAATTAGAAAACAGGAAAATTTATTTGTGCTCGTCTCAGGTGCTAGGAAGGGAATGAAATCATCTAAAGACACAATGGCTAGGTGAATCAAATCTACTATTCTGGAAGCTTATAGATTAACAGATCTCTAACGGTCTGGGTCTGGTTCGGAGTCTTTTAGTGCAACTTACTTGGGGTAATCGCTAGGCTGAGCAAGTGTAGAGGCTAATGGAAATGCAGAAGCAAAGGAAGATGCAATAGCAGGTAGTTTCCAGGAGGTGTCAGAGGTCCAATATAACGTAGTCGTATGGTCCAAGTCGGCAACAGGAGATAGCACAGTACAAAGGGGTCAGACGAGAGAGTAGTCAGCAAGCCGTCTCAGTATCAGGAGGTCACGCAGTAACAAAATCGGAGATCAAGGAGAGGAGGTCGTAGTCAGGAGGAAGCCAGGGGTCGATGCACAAGATGAACATCAGTATTAGCAGCAAAGCAGGAGAGGCTAGCTAGATTACAGGCTAAGAGCACAATAATCCCACAAAGCAGGAAGTGCAAGGCTGGGTTTAAATAGGAAGTTCAATCAAAGGGACAGGGTGGAGCAAACCAGAGAGGCGGGAACTAAAACTAGAGGCACTGTGAACTAGGCTTTAGATCAGTATCTATTCTGGATATTTTTGTAATGCTGCTTCCTGGAGTTATTCCTCTACCTTCATTAAGCATTATCGCCTGGACATAATCTCTAAGGATTGCCACTGGCACAGCTGTACTTAATATGGTTTTGAAATGATGATCTTCCCCCCCTTAGGTAGCTAGCTAGGTCCCTTCTATGCTGCCATAGGACGAATAGGAAAGACAAAAATGGGGTTTACCTGGAATTTTACTTTCTTTGAGACCAAAGGCAGCACAGCATACCCACCCAACTTAATTTGTGTGAATATACAGTGGAAAAAATAAGAATTTGATACACTGGCAATTTTGCAAGTTTTCCCACCTACAAAGAATGGAGAGGTCTGTAATTTTTATCGTAAGTACACTAAGATGGTGAGAGACAGAATCTAAAAAAAAAAAAAAAAATCCAGAAAATCACATTGTATGATTTTTAAATAATTCATTTGCATTTTATTGCATGAAATAAGTATTTGATCACCTACCAACCAGCAAGAATTCTTAGTCTCACAGACCTGTTAGTTTTTCTTTAAGAAGCCCTCCTATTCTGCACTCATTACCTGTATTAATTGCACCTGTTTGAATTCGTTACCTGTAAAATAGACACCAGTCCACACACTCAATCACACTCCAACTTCTCCACCACGGCCAAGACCAAAGAGCTGTCTAAAGATACCAGGGACAAAACTGTAGACCTGCACAAGGCTGGGATGGGCTACAGGACAATAAGCAAGCAGCTTAGTGAGAAGGCAACAACTTTTGGTGCAATTATTAGAAAATGGAAGAAACACAAGATGACTGTCAATCCTCCACGGTCTGGGGTTCCATGCAAAATCTCAACTCGTGGGGTAGGGATGATTCTGAGAAACGTCAGGAATCAGTCCAGAACTACATAGGAGGAGCTGGTCAATGACATGAAGAGAGTTGGGACCACAGTCTCCAAGATTACCGTTAGTAACACACTACGCCGTCATAGATTAAAATCCTGCAGGGCATGCAAGGTCCCTCTGCTCACGCCAGCACATGTCCAGGCCCGTTTGAAGTTCGCCAATGACCATCTGGATGATTCAGAGGAGATATCGGAGAAGGTCATGTGGTCAGATGAGACCATGGTATCAACTCCACTCTCCGTGTTTGGAGGAAGAAGAAGGATGAATGCAACCCTAAGAACACCGTCCCAACCGTGAAGCATAGGGGTGGAAACCTCATACTGTGGGGTGCTTTTCTGCAATGGCGACAAGACGACTGCGCCATATTGAAGGGAGGATGGATGGGGCCATGTATCGCAAGATTTTGGCCAACAGCCTCCTTCCCAAAGTAAGAGCATTGAGATGGGTTGTGGCTGGGTCTTCCAGCTTGACAATGACCCCAAACACACAGCCAGGGCAACTAAGGAGTGGCTCCGTAACAAGCGTTTCAAGGTCCTGGAGTGGCCTAGCTAGTCTCCAGACCTGAACCCAATAGTAAATCTTTGAAGGGAACTGAAACTCAATGTAGCCCAGCAACAGCCCTGAAACGGGAAAGATCTCGAAAAGATCTGTATGGAGGAGTGGGCCAAAATCCCTGCTGCAACGTGTGCAAACTTGGCAGAGAACTACAGGAAACGTCTGACCTCTGTAATTGCCAACAAAGGTTTCTGTAGCAAATAATAAGTTCTGTTTTTCTATTGTATCAAATAATTATTTCATGCAAAAAAAATGCAAATTAATTATTTAAAAATCATACAATGGGATTTTCTGGATTTTTTTTTTACATTCTGTCTCTCACAGTTGAAGTGTACCTATGATAAAAATTACAGACCTCTTCTTTCTTTGTAGGTGGGAAAACTTGCAAAATCGTCATTGTATCAAATTTTCCCCACTATATATATATATATATATACACACACACATATACATATACACACACACACACACTTACAGTACAGACCAAAAGTTTGGACACACCTTCTCATTCCAAGAGTTTTCTGTATTTTCATGACTATAAAAATTGTAGATTCACACTGAAGGCATCAAAACTATGAATTAACACATGTGGAATTATATACTTAACAAAAAAGTGTGAAACAACTGAAAATATGTCTTATATTCTAGGTTCTTCAAAGTAGCCACCTTTTGCTTTGATTACTGCTTTGCACACTCTTGGCATTCTCTTGATGAGCTTCAAGAGGTAGTCACCTGAAATGGTCTTCCAACAGTCTTGAAGGAGTTCCCAGAGATGCTTAGCACTTGTTGGCCCTTTTGCCTTCACTCTGCGGTCCAGCTCACCCCAAACCATCTCGATTGGGTTCAGGTCTGGTGACTGTGGAGGCCAGGTCATCTGGCGTAGCACCCCATCACTCTCCTTCTTGGTCAAATAGCCCTTACACAGTCTGGAGGTGTGTTTGGGGTCATTGTCCTGTTGAAAAATAAATGATGGTCCAACTAAACGCAATCCGGATGGAATAGCATGCCGCTGCAAGATGCTGTGGTAACCATGCTGGTTCAGTATTCCTTCAATTATGAATAAATCCCCAACAGTGTCACCAGCAAAGCACCCCCACACCATCACACCTCCTCCTCCATGCTTCACGGTGGGAACCAGGCATGTAGAGTCCATTCGTTCACCTTTAATGCGTCGCACAAAGACACGGTGGTTGGAACCAAAGATCTCAAATTTGGACTCATCAGACCAAAGCACAGATTTCCACAGGTCTAATGTCCATTCATTGTGTTCTTTAGCCCAAACAAGTCTCTTCTGCTTGTTGCCTGTCCTTAGCAGTGGTTTCCTACCAGCTATTTTACCATGAAGGCCTGCTGCACACAGTCTCCTCTTAACAGTTGTTGTAGAGATGTGTCTGCTGCTAGAACTCTGTGTGGCATTGACCTGGTCTCTAATCTGAGCTGCTGTTAACCTGCGATTTCTGAGGCTGGTGACTCGGATGAACTTATCCTCCGCAGCAGAGGTGACTCTTGGTCTTCCTTTCCTGGGGCGGTCCTCATGTGAGCCAGTTTCTTTGTAGCGCTTGATAGTTTTGGCCACTGCACTTGGGGACACTTTCAAAGTTTTCCCAATTTTTCGGACTGACTGACCTTCATTTCTTAAAGTAATGATGGCCACTCGTTTTTCTTTACTTAGCTGCTTTTTTCTTGCCATAATACAAATTCTAACACTCCATTCAGTAGGACTATCAGCTGTGTATCCACCTGACTTCTGAACAACACAACTGATGGTCCCAACCCCATTTATAAGGCAAGAAATCCCACTTATTAAACCTGACAGGGCACACCTGTGAAGTGAAAACCATTTCAGGTGACTACCTCTTGAAGCTCATCAAGAGAATGCCAAGAGTGTGCAAAGCAGTAACCAAAGCAAAAGGTGGCTACTTTGAAGAACCTAGAATATAAGACATATTTTCAGTTGTTTCACACTTTTTTGTTAAGTATATAATTCCATAGTGCTATTATGACGAATGCTGGATCTGTAAAGATGATGGCGGCCGCTCTGCTGCAGATATATGTATGTATATGTATATGTAATGCACAGCGGAGACCCGAAGCTAATGCCCGTGATCAGAGTCCACTCTGATCGCGGTCATTACTACCTGTAAGCCCAGCCCCCCAAAAGTATTAAAACTGCCCCCGGGCCCAGTGAGTACCTTCTTGTTGCAGGCCGGCTCCCGTGCGGCAAGATCATGGGAGCCGACCTGTTCCTGTGACAGCTGAGATCCTTATGACGGCTCCCAGTCTTGTCATAGTAATATTACTATTGCGGCTGACTAGCCTCAATAGTAATGTACAGAATCTCCCATAGACTGCAATACAGTTGTATTGCAGTCTATGGGACTTGCAATCAGATGATTGCAGGTTCAAGCCCCCTAGAGGGGCTAATAAAATAGTTTAAAAAAAAAAACCTAAAAACTAAAAGTTCTAAATCACCCCCTTTCCATAGAATACATATAAAAGTAGAAAATTACTGTGAAACACATAGGTATCCCTGTGTCCGAAAATACCCGGTCTGCAAACTTATAAAAATATTTTTCCCATAGGGTGAACGTCGTAGCGGGAAAAAAAAAAAAATCAAAAGTGCCAACCTGCCGTTTTTGTTTTTTTTTTGCTGTTTCTCCTCTGATTAGAATAAAAAGTGATCAAAGCAATAGACATTCGCGAAAATGGTATAATTAAAAAGTACACCTGACCCCGCAAAATAAGACGCTCTATGCATACCCATACAGTTGCAGGGCCACCCAGAAGCTTTGTGACTTGTCAACATGTAGTTTGGCAAATTCCAGTTTTGTCAGATTCAAGTTATTTCTGTGACCATTGTGGGTTTTTCTTTCATTAAACGAGAGGTAACAACAATTTTGTCCACGTGTGTATATACACACACGCGTGCACACATACATACAGTACAGACCAAAACTTTGGACACACCTTCTCATTCCAAGAGTTTTCTGTATTTTCATGACTATAAAAATTGTAGATTCACACTGAAGGCATCAAAACTATGAATTAACACGTGGAATTATATACTTAACAAAAAAGTGTGAAACAACTGAAAATATGTCTTATATTCTAAGTTCTTCAAAGTAGCCACCTTTTGCTTTGGTTACTGCTTTGCACACTCTTGGCATTCTCTTGATGAGCTTCAAGAGGTAGTCACCTGAAATTGTTTTCACTTCAAAGGTGTGCCCTGTCAGGTTTAATAAGTGGGATTTCTTGCTTTATAAATGGGGTTGGGACCATCAGTTGTGTTGTTCAGAAGTCAGGTGGATACACAGCTGATAGTCCTACTGAATGGAGTGTTAGAATTTGTATTATGGCAAGAAAAAAAGCAGCTAAGTAAAGAAAAACGAGTGGCCATCATTACTTTAAGAAATGAAGGTCAGTCAGTCCGAAAAATTGGGAAAACTTTGAAAGTGTCCCCAAGTGCAGTGGCCAAAACTATCAAGCGCTACAAAGAAACTGGCTCACATGAGGACCGCCCCAGGAAAGGAAGACCAAGAGTCACCTCTGCTGCGGAGGATAAGTTCATCCGAGTCACCAGCCTCAGAAATCGCAGGTTAACAGCAGCTCAGATTAGAGACCAGGTCAATGCCACACAGAGTTCTAGCAGCAGACACATCTCTACAACAACTGTTAAGAGGAGACTGTGTGCAGCAGGCCTTCATGGTAAAATAGCTGGTAGGAAACCACTGCTAAGGACAGGCAACAAGCAGAAGAGACTTGTTTGGGCTAAAGAACACAAGGAATGGACATTAGACCTGTGGAAATCTGTGCTTTGGTCTGATGAGTCCAAATTTGAGATCTTTGGTTCCAACCACCGTGTCTTTGTGCGACGCATTAAAGGTGAACGAATGGACTCTACATGCCTGGTTCCCACCGTGAAGCATGGAGGAGGAGGTGTGATGGTGTGGGGGTGCTTTGCTGGTGACACTGTTGGGGATTTATTCATAATTGAAGGAATACCGAACCAGCATGGTTACCACAGCATCTTGCAGCGGCATGCTATTCCATCCGGTTTGCGTTTAGTTGGACCATCATTTATTTTTCAACAGGACAATGACCCCAAACACACCTCCAGACTGTGTAAGGGCTATTTGACCAAGAAGGAGAGTGATGGGGTGCTACGCCAGATGACCTGGCCTCCACAGTCACCAGACCTGAACCCAATCGAGATGGTTTGGGGTGAGCTGGACCGCAGAGTGAAGGCAAAAGGGCCAACAAGTGCTAAGCATCTCTGGGAACTCCTTCAAGACTGTTGGAAGACCATTTCAGGTTATTACCTCTTGAAGCTAATCAAGAGAATGCCAAGAGTGTGCAAAGCAGTAATCAAAGCAAAAGGTGGCTACTTTGAAGAACCTAGAATATAAGACATATTTTCAGTTGTTTCACACTTTTTTGTTAAGTATATAATTCCACGTGTTAATTCATAGTTTTGATGCCTTCAGTGTGAATCTACAATTTTTATAGTCATGAAAATACAGAAAACTCTTGGAATGAGAAGGTGTGTCCAAAGTTTTGGTCTGTACTGTATGTATGTGTGCACGCGTGTGTGTATATACACACGTGGACAAAATTGTTGTTACCTCTCCTTTAATGAAAGAAAAACCCACAATGGTCACAGAAATAACTTGAATCTGACAAAACTGGAATTTGCCAAACTACATGTTGACAAGTCACAAAGCTTCTGGGTGGCCCTGCAACTGTATGGGCATGCATAGAGCGTCTTATTTTGCGGGGTCAGGTGTACTTTTTAATTATACCATTTTCGCGAATGTCTATTGCTTTGATCACTTTTTATTCTAATCAGAGGAGAACCAGCAAAAAAAAACAAAAACGGCAGGTTGGCACTTTTGATTTTTTTTTTTTCCCGCTACGACGTTCACCCTATGGGAAAAATATTTTTATAAGTTTGCAGACCGGGTATTTTCGGACACAGGGATACCTATGTGTTTCACAGTAATTTTCTACTTTTATATGTATTCTATGGAAAGGGGGTGATTTAGAACTTTTAGTTTTTAGTTTTTTTTTTTTAAACTATTTTATTAGCCCCTCTAGGGGGCTTGAACCTGCAATCATCTGATTGCAAGTCCCATAGACTGCAATACAACTGTATTGCAGTCTATGGGAGATTCTGTACATTACTATTGAGGCTAGTCAGCCGCAATAGTAATATTACTATGACAAGACTGGGAGCCGTCATAAGGATCTCAGCTGTCACAGGAACAGGTCGGCTCCCATGATCTCGCCGCACGGGAGCCGGCCTGCAACAAGAAGGTACTCACTGGGCCCGGGGGCAGTTTTAATACTTTCGGGGGGCTGGGCTTACAGGTAGTAATGACCGCGATCAGAGTGGACTCTGATCACGGGCATTAGCTTCGGGTCTCCGCTGTGCATTACATATACATATACATACATATATCTGCAGCAGAGCGGCCGCCATCATCTTTACAGACCCAGCATCCGTCATAATAGCACGGCGGATGCCGGGATGGGTTCGCACCTCCGGGACACCCTCTCATTGAAGCCCAGAGCCCACAGCATCGCCCCCACTCCTCCCGCTGTGTGTATACAGTGGGGAAAAAAAGTATTTAGTTAGCCACCAATTGTGCAAGTTCTCCCACTTAAAAAGATGAGAAAGGCCTGTAATTGACATCATAGGTAGACCTCAACTATGAGACACAAAATGACAAAACAAATCCAGAAAATCACATTGTCTGATTTGTAAAGAATTTATTTGCAAATTATGGTGGAAAATAAGTATTTGGTCACCTGCAAACAAGCAAGATTTCTGGCTCTCACAGACCTGTAACTTCTTCTTTAAGAGGCTCCTCTGTCCTCCACTCATTACCTGTAGTAATGGCACCTGTTTGACATTGTTATCAGTATAAAAGACACCTGTCCACAATCTCAAACAGTCACACTCCAAACTCCACTATGGTGAAGACCAAAGAGCTGTGGAAGGACACCAGAAACAAAATTGTAGACCTGCACCATGCTGGGAAGAATGAATCTGCAGTAGACAAGCAGCTTGGTATGAAGAAATCAACTGTGGAAGCAATAATTAGAAAATGGAAGACATACAAGACCACTGATAATCTCCCTCGATCAGGGGCTCCACACAAGATCTCACCCCGTGGGGTCAAAATGATCACAAGAACGGTGAGAAAAAAATCCCAGAACCACACGGGGGACCTACTGAATGACCTGCAGAAAGCTGGGACTAACATAACAAAGGCTACCGTCGGTAATACAATACGCCGCCAGGGACTCAGATCCTGCAGTGCCAGATGTGTCCCCCTACTTAAGCCAGTACCTATCCGGGCCAGTCTGAAGTTTACTAGAGAGCATTTGGATGTTCCAGAAGAGTATTGGGAGAATGTCATATGGTCAGATGAAACCAAAGTAGAACTGTTTGGTAGAAACACAACTCGTCGTGTTTGGAGGAGAGTGAATGCTGAGTTGCATCCAAAGAACACCATACCTACTGTAAAGCATGGGGGTGGCAACATCATGCATTGGGGCTGTTTCTCTGCAAAGGGACCAGGATGACTGATCCGTGTACATGAAAGAATGAATGGGGCTATGTATCGTGAGATTTTGAGTGCAAACCTCCTTCCATCAGCAAGGGCATAGAAGATGAAACGTGGCTGGGTCTTTCAGCATCACAATGATCCCAAGCACACCGCCAGGGCAACGAAGGAGTGGCTTCGTAAGAAACATTTCAAGGTCCTGGAGTGGCCTAGCCAGATCTCAACCACATAGAAAACCTTTGGAGGGAGTTGAAAGTCTGTGTTGCCCAGCGACAACCCCAAAACATCACTGCTCTAGAGGAGATCTGCATGGAGGAATGGGCAAACATACCAGCAACAGTGTGTGCCAACCTTGTGAAGACTTACAAAAAACGCTTGACCTCTGTCATTGCCAACAAAGGATATATAACAAAGTATTGAGATGAACTTTTGTTATTGACCAAATACTTATTTTCCACCATAATTTGCAAATAAATTCTTTAAAAATCAGACAATGTGATTTTCTGGATTTGTTTTCTCATTTTGTCTCTCATAGGTGAGTTCTACCTATGATGTCAATTACAGGCCAGCCTCATCTTTTTAAGTGGGAGAACTTGCACAATTGGTGGCTGACTAAATACTTTTTTCCCCCACTGTATCTCTATATACACACACACACACACACACACATTTTTGACAAGACAGAGTTTTATTTATTTAACCCATAACACAAAAGTATGGTTAATGATAGATTACAAAATCTTCAGTTTTACTTAAATTAGTTGATGCAAAAATATATATACATCTGACATCAAAAACTACTACATCTAGTATTTTGTATAACCTCCATGATTTTTAATGACAGCACCAAGTCTTCTAGGCATGGAATGAACAAGTTGCCAACATATTGCAACATATTTTTCCATTCTTCAAGAATTACCTCTTTTAGAGCATGGATGCTGGATGGAGAGTGATGCTCAACTTGTCTCTTCAGAATTCCCCATAGGTGTTCAATTGGGATCAGATCAAGACACATAATTGGCCAGAACTTCAGCAGTGGCCTTAGAGGTGTGTTCTGCATCACCGTCACAACAAGCAACGGCACAGAGAGATGGTAGCAAGAATGGTATAGAGCAGTACATCTGTGAACTGATAATACCATCAATGCCCAACACCAGCAGCACTCATGCAACCCCACATAAGGGGACACACTTCCGCTACCATGTTTCACTGTAGGTACCATGCATATTTCTTTATACTCCTCACCTTTACGACATACAGTTTATTTTGCTTCCTTTTATAGCGCCATCATTATCGTATTATATATACACACTCACACAAATATTATGTGTGTTTGTATATACACACGTGGACAAAATTGTTGATACCCCTCGTTTAATGAAAGAAAAACCCACAATGGTCACAGAAATAACTTGAATCTGACAAAAGTAATAATATATAAAAATTCTATGACAAGCTACAAAGCTTCTGGGAGAAGGTCCTATGGACAGATGAGACAAGTGTCAAAATTTTTGGCAAGGCACATCAGCTCTATGTTCACAGACAGAAAAATGAAGCATATCTTGAAAAGAACACTGTCATTACTGTGAAACATGGAGGAGGCTCTGTTATGTTCTGGGGCTGCTTTGCTGCATCTGGCACAGGGTGTCTTGAATCTGTGCAGGGTACAATGAAATCTCAAGACTATCAAGGGATTCTAGAGAGAAACGTGCTGCCCAGTGTCAGAAAGGTTGGTCTCAGTCGCAGGTCATGGGTCTTGCAACAGGATAATGACCCAAAACACACAGCTAAAAACACTCAAGAATGGCTAAGAGGAAAACATTGGACTATTCTGAAGTGGCCTTCTATGAGCCCTGACCTAAATCCTATTGAGCATCTTTGGAAGGAACTGAAACATGACGTCTGGAAAAGACACCCTTCAAATCGGAGACAACTGGAGCAGTTTTCTCATGAGGAGTGGGCCAAAATACCTATTGAGAGGTGCAGAAGTCTCATTGACAGTTACAGGAATCGTTTGATTGCAGTGATTGCCTCAAAAGGTTGCACAACAAAATATTAAGCTAAGGGTACCATCATTTCTGTCCAGGCCTGTTTCATGAGTTTTCTTTTTTTAAAAATTCTGTTGAAGCATGGTTGAAAAGCAATAGTCTGACTTTCATTTGTTCATTTTCGTAGAATTTTTATATATTATTACTTTTGTCAGATTCAAGTTATTTCTGTGACCATTGTGGGTTTTTCTTTCATTAAACGAGGGGTACCAACAATTTTGTCCACTTGTTTGTGTATATATATATATATATATATATATATGTGTGTATGTGTATGTGTGTGTGTGTGTGTGTGTGTGTGTATATATGTGTGTGTGTGTATGTGTGTGTGTGTATGTGTGTGTATGTGTGTGTGTGTGTGTGTGTGTGTGTGTGTGTGTGTGTATCTGTATATCAGCGCTTTACAAATATTGTCAACAATGTTCCAAGTTGGCCTCACAATCAAAATTCCCTATCAGTATGTCTTTACAGTGTGGGAAGAAACCGGAGTACCCACACAAACACAGGGAGAACATACAAACTCCACTGCAAGGCAACAGAGCTCTCCATTGAGCCACCATGCTGCCATCAATTCCAAAAATATTTAGCTTGGTTTCATGACTAGTAGTTTTCATCTTTTTCACCATGGCTCCAGGCAAATTGTAGACAGGCTTTTTTGTGTATAGCTTTAGGAGAGACTTTCTTTGCCTATGACACCCATGCATGCCATTCCTCTGCAGGGTACGTTGCATTGTGACACGGAAATACTCACCCCAGTTTGGCTTTCTACTTCTTTAGCTACAGTGGCTTGCAAAAGTATTTATACCCGTTGAACTTTTTCACATTTTGTCACCTTACAACCACAAACTTAAAATGTATTTCATTGAGATTTTAAGTGATAGACCAACACAGAGTAGCAGATAATTGTAAAGTGGAACAAAAATGATACATGGTTTTCAAAAATTTTATCAAATAAAAATCTGAAAAGTGTGACGTGCAAAAGTATTCAGCCCCCTGTACTCTGATACCCCTAAATAAAATCCAGTGCAATCAATTGCCTTCAGAAGTCACTTAATTAGTTAATGGAGTCCATCTGTGTATAATTTATTCAGTGGTTTGATAGAGAGCACTAGTGAACAAACAGCATCATGAAGACCAAGGAACTCACCAAACAGGTCAGAAATAAATATGTGGAGAAGTTTAAAGCAGGGTTAGGTTATAAAAACATATCCCAAGCTCTGAGCATCCCAAGGAGCACTGTCCAATCCATCATCCAAAAAAGGAAAAAGTATTCTGCAAACCTACCAAGACATGGCTGTCCACCTAAGCTAACAGATCAAGCAAGGAGAGCACTAGTCAGAGAAGCAGCCAAGAGGCCCATGGTCACTCTGGAGGATCTGCAGAAATCCACAGCTCAGGTGGGAGAATCTGTCCACAGGACAACTAGAAGTCGTGCACTCCACAAATCTGGCCTTTATGAAAGAGTGGCAAGAAGAAAAGCATTGTTGAAAGACATAAGAAGTGCCATTTGCAGTTTGCCACAAGCCATATAGGGGACACAGCAAACATGTGGAAGATGGTGATCTGGTCAGATGAGACCAAAGTTGAACTTTTTGGCCTAAATGGAAAGCACTATGTGTGGCGGAAAAGTAACACTGCTCATCACCCTTAACACACCACTGTGAAACATGGTGTTGGCAGAATCATGCTGTGGGGAGGCTTTTCTTCAGCAGGGACAGGGAAGCTGGTCAGAGTTGATGGGAAGACAGGTGGAGATAAATACAGGGCAATCCTGGAAGAAAACCTGTTGGAGGCTGCAAAAGACTTGAAACTGGGAAAGAGATTCACCTTCCAGCAAGACAATGACCCTAAACATACAGCCAGAGCTACAGTGGAATAATTTAGATCAAAGAATATGTATGTGTTAGAATGGCCCAAAGTCCAGACCTAAATCCCATTGAGCATCTGCGGCAAGACATGAAAATTGCTGTTCACAGATGGTATTTTGACATTTTTCTTACATGTGGTTTAATTGCTGATATTTCATCAGAATGCTCTGACAGCACCGGTCTAAATTTTATAAATAAAAGATGAAGGCTTACAGAAATACAGTATTACGAAACTATGTATACCTGGTGCTGCTGAACCAGTAGGAACAGGGGTTGGATGTGTGCTTGTGTTTCCTGGCACTGAGATTGGTGCCAGCGTGAACATACTTGGATTTCCTCTACCGGTGACTGGTAAGCCATCAAATGACAGTGATTCTGTGGTATTGACACCGATTATTGGATTTCCAGTGACTGTACTTTCAGATGGTGGAACAACAGTGGACATCAAAGATGAAGTATTTGGCTGAAAGAAAAAAAAAAAAGATTTTGGAACAAATCATGGAAATACCATTAAAAAGGTTGTTCATGACTAGACATCGATAGCCAACCCTCAGGATTCAGAGGGAACCTTCATTCTATGCTTCCAGTAGATAAAAATCTGCCCTGGTCAAGTAAGCAATGAGGCTTCTTGTTATGCTAGGTTAGCACTAGCATTTGGGGATTCTGTCCACCATTACGCTTAAAATATGCTGAGAAAAAAGTCCTGCATGCAGGACTTTCCGCTCTGACGATTTTGGGCGCAAACCTGGTGGACCCTATTATAGTCTATGGGGTTTGCGGGTTACCACTGGTAACCACTTTTTAGCAGATAATGTGAACCTAGCGTTAACTGACAAAGCAGTGATATTCAAAAAAGTTAAGAATTTGATACAGAAAATATAACTGAAAACTATTAAAGGGAATCTGTCAGCAGAAAAATCTGTATCAAACTAATGACAGTACCTTGTACAGCTACTTCTATACTTTCCAAAGATGCCTTTCCTATTCTGTATTGCAGCTCCAATTTCCTGAAAATCTGGATTTTATTGCAAAACTTATGCAAATTAGCTTAAAAGAGCTTTAGGGGCATTCGTTCTCCTGCTGGGGTTTCACTTTCTGCTCTAGATAACCACCCCTAAAAGAAGCTCTTCCCCCAATTGCATGAGTGTTTGTTCCACTTTAACTGCAGTTAGGGCCAGTTATTTAAAGCGGGGAGACTTCACTGGTATCTTTTAAGGCTGAGACAACATGTTACGCCTGGAGATGTATAAGTACTTCCTTCATATTTCCCATTCCTTTTAAAGCAACTTTTACAGCAACAGCAACAACAAAACAACAACATAGTTTTCCACAACGTGTGGCCCCAGCCCAAGATAGCTCTTGATTATGTCCTTGAATTGATTCCTCTGAGCACTTCATGTTCCCTATGTTTGGCCTAGCTGTAGCCTAGTAATTGTCTGGGAAGACATGAGTAGGGCATTTTGATTCAGTGGCCCATCGAGTGGAGTTGGTTCTGTAGGATAATGCCTTCATGGCGATCCTCCCAGTTGATGCACAGTATATTCCAGACACAGTACAGATGCACACTCCAGAGAGTCTTTACAGGGCAGTTGGTAACCAAGATCTCACGGCCATACAGTTGAGTAGTGAAACATACAGCTGTACGGATCATTAGCTTGGTTCTCTTTTTAAGGTCATGGTTCTTGATAACCTGATACTGAAGTTTCATGTAATGATGTGCTGGCATAGCTTGTGTGGTGCTGAACCTTCTCCTCAATAGTTGCCTTTTAAAGAGGACCTTTCCCCACCTCCAGCAAGTCTAGCTCTTTACATGAATTTGATTCTGGCACAGTTGGAATTTTTCCTCTAGCTCCCACTGTTTCCGAGCTATGAATGATGTTAGTTTGGTGTTTTATATTCTATTTATCAAGGTGGAAGCAGGGTGTCAGTTGACTGACGCTTCACAGCAGGAACTGACCAAACTTCTGATTCAACATTAGTATAGAAGAAATAGGACAGCGCTCCATACAATTATCTGCACGTGGTTGTGTTTATTATAGGAAATCACATCACATGGGACACTGTGCAGTATTATCGGCTAACTGAATTGAACAGTGATATGTTATTTAGTCTCTGTATTGTCAGAAGTGCAGTGTTAGACAGGAGCAGACAAGGGGAGTGATTCTGAGCTCTGACACTGGCTGCCTCTGACTGAAGATCTGAATCACAACCACTGCCTGAGACTTCCCTTCTGACATTACAGAGCTTAAATATCACACCAGGAACCAAAACTACCTGCGCTTGTTGCTCAGGAAGGGTAGAGGCTAGTGAAAAAAATTCCAACTGTACCTATTAACAGATGCTAAGAACTTGATTTGGTGGAAGTGGTGAAAGAGGACCTTTCATGATATCAGACATTGGCGGTATTATATACCGATAGAAAGCGGTACCTTTTACTTTTCCTCACAGCCCAGCGATGACGATGAGCTGTAAGGCCGGCCCATCTGACAGTGGAGGGATATCAGTACCAAAACTAACAGCACCTATATCTCTGACACTGGAGCGCATATAGGCAAAGCTGACAGTGCGCTGAATTCCGTGCACGGTCAGATTTCTAGCGGAAAGGTCCTCATTAAGATCGATGCCTGCCTAAGTAAGGGAAATGGTCAACAACTCCCATAGTTTCTTTAGCAATATTTATCACTGGGGGAATCAGCTACCTGCCCAGAAATACAGCGCCTTGCGAAAGTATTTGGCCCCCTTGAACTTTTCAACCTTTTGCCACATTTCAGGCTTCAAACATAAAGATATAAAATTTTAATTTTTTTGGTTTAAAATCAACAAGTGGGACACAATCGTGAAGTGGAATGAAATTTATTGGATATTTTAAACTTTTGTAAAAAATAAAAAACTGAAAAGTGGGGCGTGACAAATTATTCGGCCCCCTTAAGTTAATACTTTGTAGTGCCACCTTTTGCTATGACTACAGCTGCAAGCCGCTTGGGGTAGTTTTGCACATCGAGAGACTGAAATTCTTGCCCATTCTTCCTTGGAAAACAGCTCGAGCTCAGTGAGGTTGGATGGAGAGCGTTTGTGAACAGCAGTTTTCAGCTCTTTCCACAGATTCTCGATTGGATTCATGTCTGGACTTTGACTTGGCCATTCTAACACCTGGATACGTTTATTTGTGAACCATTCCATTGTAGATTTTGCATTATGTTTGGGATCATTGTCTTGTTGGAAGATAAATCTCCGTCCCAGTCTCAGGTCTTTTGCAGACTCCAATAGGTTTTCTTCCAGAATGGTCCTGTATTTGGCTCCATCCAGCTTCCCATCAATTTTAACCATCTTCCCTGTCCCTGCTGAAGAAAAGCAGGCCCAAACCATGATGCTGCCACCACCATGTTTGACAGTAGGGATGGTGTGTTCAGGGTGATGAGCTGTGTTGCTTTTACGCCAAACATATCGTTTTGCATTGTGGTCAAAAAGTTCGATTTTGGTTTCATCTGACCAAAGCACCTTCTTCCACATGTTTGGTGTGTCTCCCAGGTGGCTTGTGGCAAACTTTAAACAAGACTTTTTATGGATATCTTTGAGAAATGGCTTTCTTCTTGCCACTCTTCCATAAATGCCAGATTTGTGCAGTATACGACTGATTGTATGGACAGATCCTATGGACAGATTCTCCCACCTCAGCTGTAGATCTCTGCAGTTCATCCAGAGTGATCATGGGCCTCTTGGCTGCATCTCTGATCAGTCTTCTCCTTGTTTGAGATGAAAGTTTAGAGGGACAGCTGGGTCTTGGTAGATTTGCAGTGGTCTGATACTCCTTCCATTTCAATATGATCGCTTGCACAGTGCTCCTTGGGATGTTTAAAGTTTGGGAAATCTTTTTGTATCCAAATCCGGCTTTAAACTTCTCCACAACAGTATCACGGACCTGCCTGGTGTGTTCCTTGGTCTTCATGATGCTCTCTGCGCTTTAAAAAGAACCCTGAGGCTATCACAGAGCAGGTGCATTTATACAGAGACTTGATTACACACAGGTGGATTATATTATCATCGTCATTTAGGACAACATTGGATCATTCAGAGATCCTCACTGAACTTCTGGAGTGAGTTTGCTGCACTGAAAGTAAAGGGGCCGAATAATATTCTACGCCCCACTTTTCAGTTTTTTATTTTTTACAAAAGTTTAAAATAACCTATAAATTTCGTTCCACTTCACAATTGTGTCCCACTTGTTGATTCTTCACCAAAAAATTTAAATTTTATATCTTTATGTTTGAAGCCTGAAACGTGGCAAAAGGTTCAAAAGTTCAAGGGGGCCGAATACTTTCGCAAGGTACTGTATCTTGGCAGCGGATCTTGGTTTTTCCAATGCTGATGGACAATTCTAAGCTCTTGTAAACCTCAGTAAATAGGTTCAGAACACTGACCTGATTAAAGCTTTGTTCTAGTGAAACATGAAACACTGGACAGGACACTCAGAAAATGCAAAGTAGTGCCAAAATCTGGTGATGCCATCATACTGAAATATTAGACATGTCTTTGTTTTAAACATTACTTGTTGAACAAAAACAGCGTATGGAGATTCTGCAATAATTTCCATGTAGATCCTTTTGGCTGTGTTCACAAGGAGTTTTTTGCAGGCGGATTTTGCCGCGGAATCCGCCTCAAAATCCGCCTGAAAAAATGCCTCCCATTCATTTCAATGAGAGTCAGTAGCAGTTTTTCTCCTCTAGCGGAAAAAAAAAGTGACATGACCTATCTTCAGGCGGATTCTTGCTGGAAAAACCCATTGAAGAAGTCAATGGGAGACGAAAAAAACGCGACATGGTTTTGCAAAAACCGCATCAAAAACCGCAACTCTGTTTTTAAAGAGAAGCTTCCAGGTCCATACAGTATGCTGGAGCAAAAAAAACGTGGCAAAAACCTGGTTAGGTCACTTTTAGAAGTAACAAAAACCAATAGTTTTGAGAAAGAATATGAGACCAGACTTCACTCTGTATTGCTTTGGACACACACCTAAAATTTCATTGCTCAAAAAAGAAAGAAAAAAAAAAAGTTGAAATCCCTGTTGCGGATTTTACAGCATTTTTTTTATCCAAAGTCAAGAGTGGCTTAAAAAGGAATGGAAAATATAAAGGAAGCTCTTAGATGTATCGCCTTCTGTTAAATCCACTCCTGACTTTGACTCAAAAAACCACAGCAAAATCTACAACATAAAATGCTGCATTTCCGCAACATGGGGCCTCAGCCTTAGGCATGCTTTGCGGCTGGTTCAGGTGGGAATTAAACAAGAACACATTAGTATTGATGGCTGGATTAACACATTCTGTGTGATACTATAGGTAGTGTAGTACAGGTTAATGCTGGACAGCTTTGCATTATCAGCAGATTTACTACACAATTAGAACAGGTTCTTTTTTTTCCCCGAGAAGCCCAATGATGTTTATATTGGCTCACACCCACATCCTGCTTGCAAGAGAGCATATGATAATTCAACTTATAAAACTCTGGGACCTTTATATCTTATGTTAATAAGAAGTAATCTGTCATCTATAGATTACAGCATAGCACAGAACAACATAGCATATGGTCAACAAAGTGTTTCATTGTGGCTTTTCTTCTCTAAATCACATATGTACCATGTAGCCATAATTGCTGGGTCTGAGCATTGTAGTTCCAGGAAGGGAAAAACTTACAGGGACTGTCCAGTTTCAGCTAATAAATGATATTGTTTTTATAATTAAAAGTTATACAGTCTTCCAATATACTTTCTGTTGGCACAGTTTTCTAGATCTCCGTTTGCTGTCATTCAATCTGCTTACTTCCTAGGAATAACAATGAGTCTATGGTCACGTGATGGACACATGGGTGCACAGCTCCTCTTTTATTAATGAGCTGTGACTATAATGAGCTGTGCACCTGTGTGTCCATCACATGACCATGGACTGTATGTCACATGACCATAGTCTGCTTTTTATCCACTATGAGTAATCAGAATGAATGACAGCAAGCAGAGATCTAGAAAACCATAAGGAATGGATACAGAAAGTATATTGGAAAATTGTAGAACTTTTCATTGTATAAGCAATAAAATTTTTTGAAACTGAAACTAGACAACCCCTTTAAGATGTTTAGGAAACTCTGAAAATGGGTAAGACAATCCCTTTATATTCTTACTGCTTAACTTCTCCTTTTGCTGTTACCTTGATTCAAAAATGTATTACTGACAGTCCACAGAATGAGAAAGACTGCAAGCAAACTCTGTCTCTCATGGGCGAAATGGTGCACAGCTTCCAAGGGCCCAACACCAAACAATAGAAAAAGGAAAAAGCGGCACTTCAAAAAATCCACTGAATGTCTTATTGAGTGAATAAACCATTAATTGGATTTACTTTAGGGCTGCTTCTTTCTTTTCTATATTTTTATTATCCTGTTCACACAAGCTTGATCAGTATCAGTGAACAGCATACAGTCCACATAGTAATAGTCTAGATAATAATATATAGATAATCCCTTTGGACATGCAATTAGCTGGCAACAAAGCTTTAAAGAGTCAATGGTTGTTAGTCCATCATGTTTGCAAGAGCGTCTCACAATGTGTCTGCAGTGAATGTTTACTGTAGTATATGCACCAGGAAAACATACCCATAGGTTCTCCCATTATATTAACAAAGGTTAAAAGAGTATGGTTTGGCCTTCAATTGGTGGCATACTCTTGAGTTTCTGTTTTTTGTTTTGATGGCCTATCTTTGAAGGGGTCAGTGCAGCAGCCCTGTTCTATGTATAGCGGTGGTTATGGGGAAATGCAGTGCCACTCCTATCGCTTGAATAGGAGAGGCTGCACATGCTACCTGTCCACTACTATAGCTTATAGCGCCCAGACAATCTGTGAGGGGTCCTGGTGTCAGATTCCCACTGATGAATTCAGTATGAAAAACTGATTCAGGCAGGGCAAGCCCTTTAAGACAGGCCATCAATTTTAGATCATTGGGAGTCAGAATCCCAGAGATCAGCAATTTCCTGTTGTATAAATGCGAGGCACATGCTACTCATTCGCTGTACTTAGTAGTGGTGGTTATGCATGCAAGGGTGCAATATTTTTAAACTGTCACCAATTAAAAACCTATGTTTTTCCATTGATGGAGTTTTCCAATAATTTTTCACTTACGTCTATTATTTGGTCTGCTCCTGAGCTTTTCAAGTCATCTTGTTGGTTCTTCTTTGATAGTGGTTCAACTGACATCACTTTTTCTGGAACTTGTGGATCTTTTTCATCCCCTACTTGCCTTTTAAGTCGAGCTGGTGCCCCTGTTTTCCACCATTCCCTGTGAAATCCTCTATCACGTTCTTCTTTCCTTGCTAAAGTATCTGAGATGTGGCGGTACACTGAAGTCTGTGATGCACTTTCTCTAAATATATGTACCAGAAGAGAGTCTCTAGAGCTCTCCACAATTGGAAAACAACTTTGCGGAGTCCTACAGTTAGCAAGGATGCATGTGTCCTCCAACATCCAAAATACATTGCAGGCATGGCTCTGACAGCAAGAATCATGGCAGGAGTGAAAAGACTGGGGGCCGTCAGCCACCCTCAAGTAATGGGTATCATTCCTAGTCCTCAGACCAAACCCAAATTGAATACTACCTTTCTGACATACAGAACTGCTTTGGATGGCGTCTGTGAAAACAAAAAATATGAGGGTTTGTTTATTTAAAACTCCAAATTGTTAACAATGGCAGCCATTTAGCAAAACCATAAATATCACAGCATTAAATGGGTATTATAGGTTCAGCAAGTATTTGTTTAATGAGAAGTTCAACAGTATTTCAACACTCTGTAGGAATTCACAGTTTTCAAGATCTCTGCTTGCTATCAATTATTGGGCCCCTTTATTGTTTACTTCCAGTAGATAAAAATCTGACCTGGTGAAGTACAGTGGGTACAAAAAGTATTCAGATCCCTTTACATTTTTCACTCTTTGTTTCATTGCAACCATTTGCTAAAAGCAAAAAAGTTAATTTTATTTCTCATTAATGTACACTTAGCATCCTATCCTGACAAAAAAAAAAACAGAAATGTAGATATTTCTGCAAATTTCTTACAAAAGAAAAACTGAAATATCACATGGTCATAAGTATTCAGACCCTTTGCTCAGTATTGAGTAGAAGTCCCTTTTGAGCTAGTACAGCCATGAGTCTTCTTGGGAATGATGCAACAAGTTTTTCACATCTGGATTTGGAGATCCTCTGCCATTCTTCCTTGCAGATTCTCTCCAGTTCCGTCAGGTTGGATGGTGAACGTTGGTGGACAGCCATTTTAAGGTCTCTCCAGAGATACTCAATTGGGTTGAGGTCAGGGCTCTGGCTGGGCCAGTCAAGAATGGTCACAGAGTTGTTCCGAAACCACTCCTTTGTTATTTTAGCTGTGTGCTTAGGGTCATTGTCTTGTTGGAAGATGAACCTTCGGCCCAGTCTGAGGTCCAGAGCACTATGGAAGAGGTTTTCTTCCAGGATCTCTCTGTACTTGGCCGCATTCATCTTTCTTTCAATTGCAACCAGTCGTCCTGTCCCTGCAGCTGAAAAACACCCCCATAGCATGATGCTGCCACCACCATGTTTCACTGATTGTATTGGGCAGGTGATGAGCAGTGCCTGGTTTTCTCCACACATACCGCTTAGAATTAATGCCAAAAAGTTCCATCTTCGTTTCATGAGACCAGAGAATCTTATTTCTCATAGTCTGGGAGTCCTTCATGTGTTTTTTGGCAAACTCTATGTGGGCTTTCATATGTCTTGCACTGAGGAGAGGCTTCCTTCGGGTCACTCTGCCATAAAGCCCCGACTGGTGGAGGGCTGCAGTGATAGTTGACTTTGTGGAACTTTCTCCCATTTCCCTACTGCATCTCTGGAGCTCAGCCACAGTGATCTTTGGGTTCTTCTTTACCTCTCTCACCAAGGCTCTTCTCCCACGATTGCTCAGTTTGGCTGGACGGCCAGGTCTAGGAAGAGTTCTGGTCGTCCCAAACTTCTTCCATTTAAGGATTATGGAGGCCACTGTGCTCTTAGGAACCTTGAGTGCTGCAGAAATTCTTTTGTAACCTTGGGCAGATCTGTGCCTTGCCACAATTCTGTCTCTGAGCTCCTTGGGCAGTTCCTTTGACCTCATGATTCTCATTTGCTCTGACATGCACTGTGAGCTGTGAAGTCTTATATAGACAGGTGTGTGCCTTTCCTAATCAAGTCCAATCAGTTTAATTAAACACAGCTGGACTCCAATGAAGGAGTAGAACCATCTCAAGGAGGATCAGAAGGAAATGGACAGCATGTGAGTTAAATATGAGTGTCACGGCAAAGGGTCTGAATACTTACGACCATGTGATATTTCAGTTTAATAAATTTGCAAAAATATCTACATTTCAGTTTTTTTTTCTGTCAAGATGGGGTGCTGAGTGTACATTAATGAGAAATAAAATGAACTTTTTTGCTTTTAGCAAATGGCTGCAATGAAACAAAGAGTGAAAAATTTAAAGGGGTCTGAATACTTTCCGTACCCACTGTAAGCACATAATGAATCCTATTTCCAGGAGTAATTAATCACTGATCAGAGATGACTGACTGAATCATAGATTGTAGCAGTGAAAGTAGGGAAATAAAATAGATGGATGTGAATAAAACATGTATAAAGTAAAATTTAGTGTAGGCCAAGAACACATATCCCATAAAAAGTCACGCAGGGAGGATTCTTCCTACCGTTTCAGAGGCAACAGGGAAAGGGACAAGGCAGACCCTCAATTTAGTTGTCTTGCCCAGTCTTATTAAATCTATGGGTACAGTAGTGCAAATAGATATGGGGAAATAATTGAAACTATTAAATCCCCTAAAACATCAACCTCAAAGTGGCTTCCAGAGTTCACTGGGCAGTGGTATATGTTATATTGTGTGGTGACAAGAAACTTCTATAATTAAGAAGCCAAATGGTAGTTGCTCAACAATGCTATAGAACACTGTAGAACAACCCTACCCCACAATTTCAAAGGGAGTATTAAAATCTAGTTGACTTTGGCTGCAAAGAGGAAACCATCACTAAGAGCTAGATGGGATATCTCTTGGTCAGACACCCCAAAGTAGTGGTGTGGTCTATGCAGTTAAATTGTCCATTATCATCTGGTTGTGGTGTATGACCAAGAAGTGAAGCGACCATGTGTTGAGAAGGTAAGTGTATAGCCTTTCATCATATACCAGGGACACCATGCAGATTCTCAAGGAAATAGTACAAATATCTAGTGACAGGGATCATATTTGTTTTCTCCGACACTCTAATTGGATCAGGGCCTTTATTCTTGCCCTGTACAAACATGGATCCCATTATCTCCGATGCATTATGGAAGCAGTGGAACACACCACGGATGTCAGGGTGGCGTGGGTGCTGGCATGCATCTTTTTTTTTTTTTTTGTGTGCCCGGTAATTGGGTTGTTTATTGAAGTCACTGTGGCTGTCTGGGTCCTATTTAAGCATCTCCTCAACACTGTCCCAGCAAACACTGACGAAAGCTTAGTGTGAACCGCACATTGGAGTGTTGAACAGTGTGAGGGTGTACACTATGACTGTTGGTGGGGTGGTATTTTGGCTAAAGCTATGGTGGGGTATTGATTCTATTCACTCTATGGTCCATTTTGCATTTATTATATTTGTAGTGATTGTTTTGTATTTTGAAATCATGAATTAAGGATTATACTGTAAAAAATAACTAAAACATCAACAAAAAAAAGCTAAAAAAAAGTGCTAACCCTTAGAATTAAGAACACAAAAATAAATAATTTACACAAAAAGAAATTAATTTTTCTCGTTTATATCATTGGGGAACACAGTACCATGGGTACAAGGCTGACCACTAGGAGACTGACACTAGGAAACAAAAAAGTGTCAGCTCCACCTTTGCGTTATACCCTCTTGTCAGAAACTATGCAAGACAGTTAACTTCGTTTCCATAGACGGCAGGTCTTCTGATTTTATTTCTCTTCTCTTACAGGTGCAGGTGGGTTGTCATCATGTAGGCCACACTAGTTGTTACCCCCCTACACCCCGGGGCGCTATAATATAAAGCTACCATGCGGCCAGCCTGAGGCCATCTGCTCACAGTGCCTGCCACTAAAGACAGCCTAGAACCTTCCTAGCCTTAACCATTCTGTGGTGGAGACTTTAAAATGGTTGCCCTCCCAGATTGTTTTAAAGCTGTTTTTATTGAGCACAGTCAAAGAGGAGCGAAGGCATCCAATGCAATACAACAATGCCAAATACAGTACTCCGTTTCACGTTATACAGAGGGGAGAAAGTCACAATACACACAACAACAAGTAACTGGGGTTGGGTGTGAATGGGGGGGGTAGATAAGGGGAGGGGGGAGTGGAGACGGCCCACGAGGGGCCGGGGAGGGGGTGGGCGGTGCTGAAAGGAAACAGGAGGACTCATGATCAGTACATCTACTGTGTCCATGAGACGATATGGGAATGAGCACGAAGACTAGGGCTTGTACAAATCTGCTATCATGTGAGTGTATATTTACCTGATAGCCATGGGGACTACGTTCTGAAGAAGGTTAATCTGGACATGGCCAACTTTACAAACCCATTGGGTAAAGGAAGGGGGGGGGGGAATCATCCATAGGATGGAGCTTAGCTGCAGCTAACAGATGAGTGGCTGTCAAAAAGAGATGGGTACACATATGGTGGCAGTGCACTCCCAGATAGCTGCTCAGTTGGCGCCCCTCAGGCTCCCGCCCAAGCACGGGCCCTGCTCCTGTTTCAGCTCTTGGAGTTGCCCCCATAAATGAACCAGGAAATCCTCATATACTGTAGGTCTCTCTCATACTCCCCTTGCTCTGGGTCCTTCCCAGACAGGGATGCAGTTTGCGGCTCCACTCAGACAAGCAGAACCACACCTCCCCCTTCTAGGTCTCAGAGCCTCAGCAAGGAACATTTTTATCCGCTATGCAGGACTTCATTCGGGTGATTAGGGATATCACATATCTGAAGACCTTGACCCCACGGTCCAGGAGGATGTCTCTTTCCGACACAATGGCCGCCCCCTCCGGTCTTCCCAAACGAGTGGGCCTTTGACCGGATATTGAAAAAGGAATGATTCTACCCAGACCGCCACTTGTCTTTCACAAATAAGTTGGATGTCCTGTTCCCCTTCCAAGACCAGTGTTTCTCCTCGTAGTCCAAACCCCATGTCGTGGATCTTTCCATAGCTCGACTCTCCGAAGCTACAACTCTGCTATTGGCGGACTCCGCCTCCCTCAGTGACCCCTTGGACAAGAAGGGGGACTGCCTCTCCAAGGCGGCTTCTGCTCTTCGGCCTTGCTTTGCAGTTTCCTGGGTTAGCAAGGCCTGCATTGCCTGAGCCAACGAGCTTCAAAAGGGCCTTGCCCCCAGCCAGAACTTCCCTCAAGACAACCAGCTTAAGGTTTCTCACATCCTACATGCGACATCCAAGTATCTCTGCGATGCTTCTCTGGTAGCCGCTCACTGATCAGCCAAAGCAGCAGCCGCCAACGCAGTGGTCATCCGCCCTTTTAGATTTGGTTATGGAATGTAGACTCTACCACTAAGAAGGCTGTATTCGCTCTCCCCTTCTCCTGGGGCAAACAGGGCAAAGAGCCTCGAGAAACTAATCTCAGAGGCTACTGAAGGAAAGAGCTCTCTTTTCCCCCAGCGCCGGTCGAAGTGCCAACCACCATCATCCAGATGATTTCATTATTTTCATTACATTCGCAGCTCCACTACCCACTCCAGAAAACAGTCTTCCCAAGACTCCCTCTCTAAGAAGCCCTCTTTCAAGGCTAGACCTGCATGGCAGTCTAGCGCCAAGTCCTCCAGGCTTGTTTCTTCCATGCCTTAAGGTCCCTGAGGCATCCCGAGTGGGTCAGCAATGCCTGCGTCCAGGAGGTGGAGTCGACCAGCTACTCCATCGAGTTCTGTTCCCTTCCTCTAAGATTTTTTTCTGTCGCATTGCCTTCTTCCCCCGCTCGAGTGGCTGCCTTCCTTGAGGCCTTCATATCACCTTGGATCTCCTCTGTTGGTTTGGTTGGCTCTCTTACTCTGTGCCTTCCCAGTGCATGGAATTCTTGGGCATGGTCCTTGGCATTCAGCAGGGCAGAGTTTTCCTTCCGGAGTCCAAGGTTCTTGCTCTTCAGTCTGGTGTGTCCCTCAGGAGAAGGAGGAACTCTTCTTGCTCGATTCGCATGTGCATGCAGTTTTTGGGCACGATGGTGTCAACCTTCAATGCCATCCCTTATGCTCAATTCCACTCTCACCCTCTACAACTGATGATTCTGGAACGCAGGGTCAAGTCTCCATCCAGCCTCAATCATCTGATTGTTCACCCTCCCTGGGTTCGCCGGGAACTCCTATGATTGCTATACTCCCCAGGGATCCCTCAGGGAAAGTCATTCCTTCCTCTTCCATTGGCAAATGATCTCCACAGATGTCAGTCTCTCCAGATGGGAAGCAATCTTTGGTGCGCTGACCATTCAGGGCCTATGATCCAAGATGGAGGTCTCCCTCTAGATCAAACTTCTAGAAATTAGGGCCATTTTCCTTACCCTGTCCCATTGGACCTCTCTCCTCCAGGGCCTTCCAGTCAGAGTCCAGACCAACAACTCCACAGCGGTTGCTTATTTGGTGGCTTATTTGCCACCAGGGTGGCACCAAGAGCAGGATGCCTCCTGCTCCCTTCCCTGGGCAGAGTGCCATGTTCCTGCCCTCTCCTTCACCAGCAGATCTTCCTACAGCTATGTCTCCAGTGGGGAACTCCGGTCGTCAACCTCTTCACTTCTCGACTGAACCCCAAGAATGCCCTGCTACGTGGCCAGATCTCAGGACCCCGGGCCCTCGCCGCTGACGCCCTTGTCATTCCCTGGTCAGACTCCCAATTTATGTATCTGTTCCCTCCTCTTCCCCTTCTCCCTAGTGTTCTCAAGAAACTGAAGGCGGAGAGGGTTCCAGCTGTTCTGAAGGCCCCAGATTGGCCCCGCAGGGCTTGGTACACACATATTATGTTCCTGCTGGCAGACTCTCCTTGGCCTCTTCCTCTCCAGCACAACTTCCTTTCTCAGGGACCACCCCATCTTACTTCAGCTGCATTTAACAAAGTGGCTGTTGAAGCAGAGGTTCTGAGGTTTCATGGACTTTCTGAGCCAGTCATCCAGACTATGCTCAAGGCTCGCAAGTCTCAGTCTTCAAGGATCTATCATTGCACCTGGAGGGCTTACAAGCGGTGGTGTGAGTGTCACAATTTCCGTCCTCTTTTCCAATCCCAGAATCCTGGCTTTCCTCTCGTCTGCTCTGGACCAAGGTCTTCTCTCAAGGAGCACGTCTCCGCCCTTTCCATTCTGTTCCAGAAGACCCTTCGGGACTCAGGTGAACACATTCCTGCATGGTGTGGCTCACTGTGCTCCCCCTTATTGTCCTTCTGTGGTAACTTAAGATCTTAACCTCATCTTCGAGTTGCTTAAGACTGAGGCCCCACATTACGGAAAAACTGCTTTTTTTTGTTGCAGATTTTGCTGTGGTTTTATGAGCCAAAGACAGAAGTGGATTGAGCAGAAGGTAGAAGTATAAGAGCTTCCTATATATTTCCCATTCCTTTTGTAACCATTCTTGGCTTTGGCTCAAAAAAACGCAACAAAATCTGCAACAAAAAAAGCTGCGTTTCCACAAAGTGGGGCCTCAGCCTAAAGGGGTTTTCCAGGCAAAAATGGACAACGCGTTTAAATTTTAAATAGGCCGGGGGCAGTGAAAAAAAAAATTTAAAAAAAAAAATCAAACTCACCTTTCCACGGTGCTCTGGCGTCTCCCTGCGCAGTCCGGTCTTTTCGGTCCCGTGTTGACGTGTGGTGGAAGTCCCAGCCACATGTGACCTGGACAAATGTCTGGACAACCTCTTTAAGGCTCCCCTCTTTGAGTCACTGCGAGAGATATATCTTTGACTCTTCTCCTGGAAGGTTGCCTTCCTTGTGGCATTCACGCCTATCTGCAGAGACTCTGAGCTAGCTGCACTGTCTCAGAAGCCTCCTTTTCTCATTCTCCACAAGGACAATGTTGTTCTCTGTCCTCCTCCACCTTTCCTCCCCAAGGTTTTTTCCTCCTTTCACATCAATGAGGAAATAGTCTTGCCATCCTTTTGTCCAGACCCTAAACACCCCTGTGAACGCTCCCCTTCATTGCCTTCACGTGGTTTGGGCGATTTCGGATTATTTGTCTCTAACAAACTCTTTTTGTCGTTCCGATTCTTTGTTCATTCTCCCTGAGAGTCCTCGCAAGAGCCTCGCTGCCTCCAAGGCTTCCATCTGCAGGTGGATCCGATCTGCCATGAAGAAGGTCTGTAGGGTTAAGAGTAAGACGCTGCCCCTTTGGGTGACAGCTTATTCTATCAGATACATCAGAGCCTCCTGGGCAGTCAGACATCAGGTCTCTGCTGTCCAGGTCTGCAAGGCTGCCACCTGGCCCTCTGTCCACACTTTTTACCAAGTTCTACTAGATCCACTCTGTGGCCTCTGCCTATGCCAGTTTGGGTCTCAAGGTTCTGCATTTTGCATAAGTTGTGAAACTAACATATTTGGTATCGTTGTAACCATACCAACATACAGAATAAAGATAAAATGTTATTTCCAAAACAGTGAATCGTAAAAAAAGTAAAAACACAAAAAGCAATAGCGTAAACACTATTTTTTTTTCTTGCTCCACAGAAAAGTTTGTTTGTTTTTTTTACACTAAATGGAGGAATTAAAAAATACAACTTGTACTGCAAAAATAAAAGTCCTCATTCAGCTACACCAATGAAAGAATAAAAAAGTTATGGGAAGGCAACAATGAAAAAAACTAAAGAAAAAAAATAAAAACAGCAAAAAAGTTGGTCTTAAAGATCAACAATGAGCTGGTTTTGAAGGGGTTAAATGGGTTTTAAAGACTCATATAGTGAAGAACTATCCTTAAAATAGGGTATTAGTATGTCACTGGTAGAGGTTCAATTTCAGCATCTAATATGTTAATTAAGTTCACTACTGTCAGGTGGGTGGTCCCCAGCTATCTGCTCCAGTCCAGGTCTGCCCACCTGACAGTACAGAGCCTAATTAATATACTGTGTGCTGAATACAATTATTTCTTAGGAACAGTGGGGGAATCCACACAGCAGAACCTATTTGAATGATCTAAGAATTAGAGGTGGTTAAAAGGGACTAGTTACACACATCAGCACTAGCTTGGTCAACAGTGTTGATAGGAACCTCAGGTATATTATAAACAATGCTGAATTTACATCTCAGGAGCCTGTAGGCATAAAGGTTTAACATTCAGATTGGGCAGTGGAAATGTAAGAAATATCAGGACTGTTTAGTGGATGGCACATTATTTATTATGTATTTTAGTAGTAACCACAAGAGCTCTGTAGAAGTGTTGAATGCAGGACTGAAGTCTGCACCTGTGTGCGCATATTCACATCTCATAGATGTGTGGTGGACCATGTGGTCGAGGACTATGTGGCAAAACCACCACATGGTTTTACCGTTAAACAACACAGTTTTGCAAAATGGTTTTCAGACAAACAGCTTGTACTGGTGACACAAACTGAAACTGTGTGCTTCAGCTGTACAAACCACGCTGCTAAATACTGAAGAAAAAAAACCCACAGTAATTCGCAAGGCAAGTCGCAATTTTTTGCGCAAAACCTGTGTCACTTTTCTGAAAAGGGGGCCTGACAAAGGTATGCAGGGGGCGGGGCCACTAGATTTACTATAATTTACACCAGAAATCTGGCGTACACGGGACAAATGTTTAGTAACTATGAGCTGCCGTACATTTCCCCACTTATTTATGGCAAATCTGGTGGGCCACTCTATTTTTGCCACTTCCCTTTTTCAGGAAATTGGCAATTGCAGTGCAGATTTTAAGAAGTCTCAATTGTTTTGCACAAAACCATGTCTTGTGGAAAAAATTGTGACTTTTTATGCCTTGTATGCCAGAAAACTGGCATACACAGCAATAATAAATCTGCCTCATTGAATGCAGTCAACTGCGGCTGTTGCATAATTACTTAGTACTAAACTACCCAGCCTTGTGATCATCTACCCCTCCTTCCCCCTGTAATCCATACTGTGGTATTCCAAAGGATAAGAATAAAAACAGAAAATAGGGCATTATATCTTTATGAATTGTGACAGCTTGGGGAATTACACTCAAAATGGCGGCTTGTCCTGGTCCGGACAGCGGTGGTTCATGGTACTGGGCGCCGGAAAGATAGCTTTCAGACGGTCCAAGTGTAAAATAAAACGTGGCTTTATTCAGCTTAACTGCAACATAACAAAACAACAAAAAAACCTATGCCACAGTTAGGGCCTAACTCACTCCTTGAGCCCCTAACTGTCCTGACTGTTACTCAGCTCCAGCAACAGTCCTCTGTGGACGCCAGCCCTCTGGGACAGAGCCTATCTCTCTGTCCTCGCTGGTCCACCCCTGTGGACGCCAGCCCTTTTGGGACAGAGCCTCTCTCTCTGTCCTAGCTGGTCCACCACTGTTTCCTGCTTCCTGCAGGGTACTCCAGCCCCTCTGGAGTTACGTGCCACCCACCCAAAGGCGTGGCTGAGAGCCTTTTCTGGCCTGGGCCTGGGTCGCTCAACAGCGCCCTCTGGTTCACATACTCAGAGAATACATAAGTGAATATGAATATATATGTTTAACAATCCAAGTATGCAGTAAAAAAAGAGTTTGTATCTGTGCCTATATGTATAGTGTGTGTGTGTTTGTGTATTTATGGAATATATGTGAGTGTGCATGTCAGTACTGAAAGGGGGGAATTAAATAAGACTGGCGTTCCATATGCTAGTCTTAATAAAGTCCCCAACTTGCGTGAGGTGAACCTGAATTACTGAGATGCTCTGGCCTCTTAATAAATCAGGCGCACTCCTGTCTATACCTGTTAGGAACTGGTATAATTCACACCACACTTTCTGGCATTAGTTATAGTAAATTTGTTGGGGTGAGGCATCCCCGACGCACCTTACTCCCCGGCCCACTCTACCCAATTTCACAAAAACTGGCAAGCAGGGTACAAAACAAATGATGCGGCACATCAGAGAAGAAAGGACCATGTTCCAAAGATGTACCCATATAAATTCCCTCCATTTTATAGCACTATTATTGCTATCAAACTGGGTTCTTGAAGTATAAAACATTTCCCTATGTAATAGAAATCTATAAAAAAACAAAAACAAAAAAAAAAAAACCATAAAATTCTATAATATGACAAATGACAAATAAATGATAAATGACAAAACATGTACTACCATCAGGCTTATAGCACACAGTTACATAAAAAGTATGTAAATAGTGAATGGAGACAAGTGCACCAACTCCCTTGCCATGAGCTATTATCTAACTCTGACATGATGAGCAGCCATTTCTTACAATAGGCTTCCTGTTTCCAACTGAAAATACTGCCCTGATTATTACATATTAAAAGAAGACTCTCATGGATTGGCTGCATGATTTGTCTTGTAGATCCTTTCCTTTTTCAAAAGGGCTTTCCAGTCTAAAAATATTGCTAACTTATCCAAATCATAGGTCATCAATATCAGATCAATGGGGTTCTTGACACCCAGGAGCACCAGCGATTAGGTATTCCGAGCAGCTTAAACACAGAGAATGGAGCAAGATGTAGACAGGGCTCTTCTATAGTGGCCAAAACCGGTTTATTGCCGATCATCTCCCATTTACTTGAAAGGGAGCTAAACTGCAGTAAACAGGTTTGGCCACTATGCAGAAAACAGAGATGTCTTCATCCTGCTCCATTCTCTGTGTTTCAACTGCTCAGAATAGCTGATTGGTGGGAGTGTCGGAAGTCAGATGCCCACTGATCTGATATTAATACAATAGCTATAAAATAAAAAGAGATAGGCTCTTCCTTGCGTAGAAATGATAGAACACTATCATAAATGGACAAGACCCAATCCATAGGGTAGATGTCACCTGGATCAGGCTGTGCATAGACAGGCACAACTCTGATAATAGCCTTGGTTAGCACCTCCTGGGAAGCCCAATTGTGTTTCTGTCCACAGACAAGCTCAAAGAGCAGAAGTCCGTATAAAATAAAATACAAGTAGAGAGGTATAACAGAGAAGTATAACGCTTGAGTCCGTCCGCTGTCAATCCGAGTGAAAATCTCGGGGAACGGGATAGGCATCGGATACCGACAGGTTAGCGACGCATTGCTTAAAAACCCATTCATTTGAATGGGTTTTTAAAGCAATGCACGGGTGTGCGCTTACACCCTCTGCGCTGCGAAGCCGTTTTTTTTCGTTGGACACGAAGTCCTGCATGTCAGACTTTGTTTCCGACAAAAAAAAAAGGATTCGCAGCGCAGAGGGTGTAAGCGCACACCCACGCATAGCTTTAAAAACCCATTCAAATGAATGGGTTTTTAAGCAATGCGTCGCTAACCTGTCGGTATCCGATGCCTATCCCGTTCCCCGAGATTTTCACTCGGATTGGCAGCGGACAGACAAAAGCACAGGTGTGAACCCACCCTAACTGAGTTACAACATAAAATAGAGTACATTTATATATAACAAACATAAAATCCTCAATCCGTAACAGCGAAATCTGTAAATGTTTATTATATATAAATGTACTTTTGTTTTATGTTTTACTATGATTTACTGTTTCACCTCTCTGATATAATTGTATTGATGTTGTTTACTGGTGTTGCTATTAGTCCTTGGATTGAGGGTTTACATTATTAATTGGGACACCCCACCCCTTTGTAAATGTGTTTCCTGTGTAATATATATATATATATATATATATATATACACATATATATATACACACACACACACACACACACACACACACACATATACATATACACACACATACACACACAGTACAGACCAAAAGTTTGGACACACCTTCTCATTCCAAGAGTTTTCTGTATTTTTATGACTATAAAAATTGTGGATTCACACTGACGGCATCAAAACTATGAATTAACACATGTGGAATTATATACTTAACAAAAAAGTGTGAAACAACTGAAAATATGTCTTATATTCTAGGTTCTTCAAAGTAGCCACCTTTTGCTTTGATTACTGCTTTGCACACTCTTGGCATTCTCTTGATAAGCTTCAAGAGGTAGTCACCTGAAATGGCCTTCCAACAGTGTTGAAGGAGTTCCCAGAGATGCTTAGCACTTGTTGGCCCTTTTGCCTTCACTCTGCGGTCCAGCTCACCCCAAACCATCTCGATTGGGTTCAGTTCTTGTGACTATGGAGGCCAGGTCATCTGGCGTAGCACCCCATCACTCTCCTTCTTGGTCAAATAGCCCTTACACAGTCTGGAGGTGTGTTTGGGGTCATTGTCCTGTTGAAAAATAAATGATGGTCCAACTAAACGCAAACCGGATGGAATAGCATGCCGCTGCAAGATGCTGTGGTAACCATGCTGGTTCAGTATTCCTTCAATTTTGAATAAATCCCCAACAGTGTCACCAGCAAAGCACCCCCACACCATCACAGCTCCTCCTCCATGCTTCACGGTGGGAACCAGGCATGTAGAGTCCATTCGTTCACCTTTTCTGCGTCGCACAAAGACACGGTGGTTGGAACCAAAGATCTCAAATTTGGACTCATCAGACCAAAGCACAGATTTCCACAGGTCTAATGTCCATTCCTTGTGTTCTTTAGCCCAAACAAGTCTCTTCTGCTTGTTGCCTGTCCTTAGCAGTGGTTTCCTACCAGCTATTTTACCATGAAGGCCTGCTGCACACAGTCTCCTCTTAACAGTTGTTGTAGAGATGTGTCTGCTGCTAGAACTCTGTGTGGCATTGACCTGGTCTCTAATCTGAGCTGCTGTTAACCTGCGATTTCTGAGGCTGGTGACTCGGATGAACTTATCCTCCGCAGCAGAGGTGACTCTTGGTCTTCCTTTCCTGGGGCGGTCCTCATGCGAGCCAGTTTCTTTGTAGCGCTTGATGGTTTTGGCCACTGCACTTGGGGACACTTTCAAAGTTTTCCCAATTTTTCGGACTGACTGACCTTCATTTCTTAAAGTAATGATTTCCACTCGTTTTTCTTTACTTTTTGCTGCTTTTTTCTTGGCATAATACAAATTTTAACACTCCATTCAGTAGGACTATCAGCTGTGTATCCACCTGACTTCTGAACAACACAACTGATGGTCCCAACCCCATTTATAAGGCAAGAAATCCCACTTACTAAACCTGACAGGGCACACCTGTGAAGTGAAAACCATTTCAGGTGACTACCTCTTGAAGCTCATCAAGAGAATCCCAAGAGTGTGCAAAGCAGTAATCAAAGCAAACGGTTTCTACTTTGAAGAACCTAGAATATAAGACATATTTTCAGTTGTTTCACACTTTTTATTCCACGTGTTAATTCATAGTTTTGATGCCTTCAGTGTGAATCTACAATTTTTATAGTCATGAAAATACAGAAAACTTTTGGAATGAGAAGGTGTGTCCAAACTTTTGGTCTGTACTGTACATACACACACTGTATATATATATATATATATATATATATATATATATATATATATATATATATATATATATATATTTGTCCTGATGCTACTTACTAGGCTTGAAAGAGTCAGAGGCTCTGCTGCCGAAACGCGTTGCCTTTTATTATATTTTATTGTCATTGTACTGACTTTTAAACTAATAAATACTAATACTAATAATGTAACCCCTCAAGCCAAGGACTCACATGTAGGTACATTTTTTATTGCTATTCTATCCTTACAATAGTTCATCAATATATTTACCTGGAAAAACTCTTTACCGTCTCAATGAGCATCATACATTGTGATATTTACTGGATTACTATGGGTTACTGAATTACAATACACTTCAATGGCAGATAAACAGTATTATCTGACCCATGAAGAGTGCGAACAGCACAACAGCATGTGATACTACATGAATCCTTGTAAAGCTGTGACTAAGCAGAGAAAAGCAACCTAAATACATTAGCTTTTCTAGGAAATCTGTGCATATACACACGTGGACAAAATTGTTGGTACCCCTCGTTTAATGAAAGAAAAACTCACAATGGTCACAGAAATAACTTGAATCTGACAAAAGTCAACATGTAGTTTGGCAAATTACAAGCCACAAAGCTTCTGGGAGAATGTCCTATGGACAGATGAGACAAAAATTGAAATTTTTGGCAAGGCACGTCAGCTCTATGTTCACAGATGGAAAAATGAAGCATATCTTGAAAAGAACACTGTCCCTACTGTGAAACATGGAGGAGGCTCTGTTATGTTCTGGGGCTGCTTTGCTGCATCTGGCACAGGGTGTCTTGAATCTGTGCAGGGTATAATGAAATCTCAAGACTATCAAGGGATTCTAGAGAGAAATGTGCTGCCCAGTGTCAGAAAGCTTGGTCTCAGTCGCAGGTCATGGGTCTTGCAACAGGATAATGACCCAAAACACACAGCTAAAAACACCCAAGAATGGCCAAGAGGAAAACATTGGACTACTCTGAAGTGGCCTTCTATAAGCCCTGACCTAAATCCTATTGAGCATCTTTGGAAGGAGCTGAAACATGCCGTCTGGAAAAGGCACCCTTCAAACCCGAGACAACTGGAGCAGTTTGCTCATGAGGAGTGGGCCAAAATACCTGTTGAGAGGTGCAGAAGTCTCATTGACAGTTACAGGAATCGTTTGATTGCAGTGATTGCCTCAAAAGGTTGTGCAACAAAATATTAAGTTAAGGGTACCATCATTTCTGTCCAGGCCTGTTTCATGAGTTTTCTTTTTTAAAAAATTCTGTTGAAGCATGGTTGAAAAGCAATGTCTGACTTTCATTTGTTCATTTTCATAGAATTTTTATATATTATTACTTTTGTCAGATTCAAGTTATTTCTGTGACCATTGTGGGTTTTTCTTTCATTAAACGAGGGGTACCAACAAATTTGTCTACATGTGTAGTAGCTATTTACAAGTCCCTGATACTAGCAACTGTGAGTGAAATGATAAAAATGATAGTTGCTGTTAACAGTAGCTAAGCAAAGAGTATATAACATGTATGTCTGGTCAAAGTCAAACAGCAATTTTCACAATATTCACAGCAGATAAGTGAGTGTGAATAATATTTCTTTCTTCTGTTACATTCCTCTGATTGTGAGCTAATTCACCCATACAAATAACTACTTCTCTCACCTATGCCAGAGTAAGGACAAGACAAGTCCCAGCTACAGTCTAAGCCAAATTCATATTGGCGGGGTTGGTTTGATGCCCAGAACCCCATTTCTAGACCAAACAGCTCCAATTAACCACTGTTAAATAATAGCCAGCAGTCACATCACTTGGCACCATCTGTTTGTAACAGCTCATAACATAGGCATGGGTACAAGATACCAGGAGATTTACTCCTCCCCCATGCAAACATACTTGACCTGATTCCACTTCATATACCAAGGATGCTCATGTGAGAGGACAGGGAATGTGTGTAAGTCTGGAATTTAGGATACCCATGCCTGCTAAGAAACATTAACCCTTTAACTGGAACATTTTGATTGAAGGAGCAAAAGTGCTTTATAAATTTAGAAAGAATTCTGATTTCCACTGGATTAAAATGGAATGTGAATGCAGCTGGATATCTCTATACGGGCAGCACCAGATGGGGCACAGGAGGGCGGCACACGAAGTGCCATATGAAGCAAGACAGAACTTTGTGAGCCACTGTATAGCCTTTGTTCTCTGTGCAAGAAGCTTTAGAGAAATATAAATACCTGAGAGGCTCTTCTCAATAACCAGAGCAGTGATAGGTAACCCCCACCCTGTGTCTCCATGCTATAACAAGACTACAAAATGAACTAAAACGTCAAGAAAACTGCCCGTCCACCCCCTTTTATTCTACTATGCTGTTGTTCACTTCAGTATATTATGTCCACACATCCATTATAACTAGTTTTAGAATTTCCATATTAACTCCATACAGAAAAGTGCATGCCTGGGAGGAATCACCTGTGATGGAGAAGAGAATGCTCAAGCATGTTAAAGAGTAGAACAGGTGTAGCCATGCCGTGTAGGTCACCTGTCTCCCTCGAGGGTGTTTTGATACTGGCGCAGAGTCAGATGCCAGCTTATTTGTGAGGTAAGTCTCCATGGTGTCTTCCACTGAATTTCTGAGTCTGAAAAAAAAAAAAAAGAACTTCTAATACAACTTTACAGCTAATGTCCTTTCTAATAAGATGAAAAGCACTCAAAACTGAAATTTTGGAATAAAACTTCCAAAACATTCCATTTGTTGTTCCATAAAAAAACTAACACATCTGAACTTGCATCATTCTGCAACTAAAGATTAAATAAATTAGAAAATGAAACTGAGTAACTCTGCAAACAACTAAATAAGATGCTGTGTTTTTTCTGTTACTAGAGAATATTTATAATATGTTAGGTGGCAACTTGTGTCTATGTGCACTTTTATATAATCGTTCATATGCAGAAGTTGATGTGCAGTTAAAATATCTGCTAAACATCTGTTTGTTTCCAAAGGCAAGAAAATTGACATTTCAGTCCAATACAAATAGACCTTTGTTATGAGAAAAAGGAATCCATTTTTTTTTTTTTTACTTCATTGAAGATCCTGGAGTGCAGACTCTTTTTTTCTTATTATTGGATGCAGGATTCTTCACCTGGACCCTCATGGAATGCACCTTGTGAATATTTTTGTATCTGATATAGTAAACGTAGCAGCAGAGGGAAAAAAAAATCAAAATGGCAGAACTGCAGTTTTTTTCAGTTTCAGCCCCCTCCCACCCAAAAAATTAATTAAAAGTGATCAAAATATCAGATAATCCCCAAAATTGTATCAATAAAAATTACAAGTTACCTGCACATTGTAGTTTTTATAACATAATAAAACCTATGTAAATTTGGTATCGCTGTGATTGTACCAAGCCAGAGAATATAGATAATGTCATTTTGGCTGTTCAGTAAATGTCATAAAAACAAAACATATAAGAAAATGGAGCAAATGCAGTTTTTTCTATTTCCACCACATTCTGAATATTTCTGCAGATTCCCAGTACATCATATGGAATATTAAATGGTACCATTTTAAAGTACAATTTGTCCTGCAAAAAGTAAGCTCTCATACAGCTCTGTGAACGGAAAAATAGTTATGACTTTTGGAAGTAAAAAAAAATGAAAATGCAAAGACAAGAAATGGCTATGGCAGAAAGGGGTTAAACAAGGGCTCTGCTTCGTTTAGCGAATAGTTAATCAGAAACTTCCAAGGAAAGGAACAGCTGCTTATAATGAAGGGAATCCCAGGTGAGAGCTCTCATGTAAACTGTGCAGCTGAAGCAAAGCAAGATGTGCTTTAAATGTCATAAATAACACTACCCCCATTTCTGACACCATGTATAGGGAGCGCCTTTAAGAGAACAACATGCTTATACATTTCTTACTATTCATACAGTATTCAGTATACATTTTATACTGTTGTTTCTGGAAGGCAAAAGCATAAGAGAGACGAATATCTCCTGAGGTAGGTAAGGCACATAGCAAGCTGAAAATGTAAACTTTAGTCTATAAAATGATTAAGGGTTACGTCACCAGGTAGCAAAGGGCCAAGCATATCAATAATATAGTGACAATGAAGACAGTCTCTGAATGTGCTCTGTGGTGTCACAATGCCCTATTATTACAGACAGCTGCTATATGTGTACTCATTGCTCTGGTAACATGCTGAAGGCGTACTGCTCATGTGATATTAAACCCTTCAGGCTCATTCACACAAACATATTCCCTACTGCATTTTTTCACTTTTGTATACACATATTACATCCTATTCATGGCCGGCATCGGAGGGTGGGTGGATGGATAGGTGAGTAGGGAGGGGGCAGGTTTGGTTGGAGCACTTTATCTTCTTGGCCTTGCAGACAGTTTTAACCCCTTCCTGCCAGTGACATTTTTCGATTTTCGTTTTTGACTCCCCCGCCTCCCAAACCCCATAACTTTTTTAATTTTCCGTTCACAGAGCCACGTGAGGGCTTAATATTTTCAGGACAAGTTGTTCTACATAATGGTACCCATTTATTTTTCTGTACAATGTACAGGGAAGCTGGAAAAAAAATTCAGAATGGGGGGGAATTGGAGAAAAAGTTCATTTGAGCGACTTTATTGCAGGCTACGTTTTTACAGCGTTCATTCTGCAGCCAAAATGACATGTCACCTGTATTCTATGTTTCGGTACGATTCCAGGGATATCAAATTTATATAGCTTTGTTTACATTTTAACCCCTTGACAAAAATCTAAAACTTTGCAAAAAAAATTTTTTTTTTCTAAAAGTCACCATATTTGGACCCCAAGTACACAGATGCATAGGGCAAGGTGTACTTTTTAGTTATACCATTTTGGGGAATGTCAATTGCTTTGATCACTTTTTAAAAAAAAAAAAAAAAAAAAAAAAAACGGCGGTTCGGCACTTTTGATTTTTTTTTCCCGCTACAGAATTCACAGTACGGGAAAAATATTTTTATAGAATTGTAGACTGGGTGTTTTTGGACACAGGGATACCTAATGTGTATGTGTTTCACAGTACTGACCGAGGCGCCGAGAGGGTTAATGCCCGTGATCAGTGTGGGTACTGATCTTGGGCATTAGCACCGGGTCTCTGCTGTATAATACAGCAGAGACCAAGCGACCATATTTAAATACCCGACATCCACCGTAATATTACAGCGTAGTACGATGGATGTCGGGGAAAGGGTTAATTGCAGGACATTTGGGCCAAGTATGCAATTAAAACTGTCTGCACGGTCTGCCAGGCTTCCCCTGCACCTCCAGTCTTACTCTTTGTTACTGAATCCTCCGTTACGAAGCTGCGCCTGTGTAGCTCCACCCTCTTGGTGGAGGATGCTGCCATGTTTTTTACTATGCTGACAGAAGAAAATATTGTGCATTTAGGACTTATTCTTCCGTTATAAAAGTAAAGAAACCTGATGAAAATCTTACATCATGTTTTTAACACACCGCGAAGGGGCCCACTGATTCTCTGTCACCCACATAACCTTGGAGCCGGTGCTGATTCTATCCCTGCAGGACAAAGGCCATGGGCATAGCTATAAGGTTGCAGCAGTAGCAGTCTCTTCCGGACTCTGAGGGGGTCCCTCTGACAAAATATACAACTATTCAAAATGGCACAAGGTAGGTAGGGGTTCCAATAAAAATTTTGCACTGGGGCCCAGGAACTTCAAGTTATGTTCCTGACTAAGGTCTTTACTCTGTATAGGAATTTAAAAGCTCACTTTGCCCTAATTCCTATATGATTAGTTATTTATATGTATTCTTTAATAAGTAAGGATCCTTATAATATTACAAGAGAGCTAATTCCCTGAATAGCTTTGGTAGCTAAAACGCACATGAGCATAGCTGTATCTATCATAAGGCAATTGACTAAGGCAGAAGAGCTTCTTAAATGATGATTAATTTATCAGGCAACTTAGTCTCATTTCACAAACTATGTGATTCTGGACCAAAATGTAATGTACTTTAATTAAAAATGTGGCTGCCCCCCCAGTACAAGTCTATGAACGAGAACTGTCGGGGAGGGCGTTCCTCACAGCTAGACTGTCAGGAACGACCTTCTGACAGTAAACCGTGAAACTAACACCGCCGATATCTCCAGCCTTGGAGCACATACCGGGAAAGCCAGCAGTGCGCTGAAATGTGCCTACATTTCTCAGCTTCAGGACTCTGTTCTATCTCAGCATCATCTGTCTATCGACCTGCAACGCCATGTTGAAGACTTGGATAACAGAGGCAGGCGGAATAACATTAGAATTAAGGAGCTACTAGAAGCTACCCGTGATGAGGACTTACATGCTACTCTAGAGGCGATCTTCAATTCTGTATTACAAGAACCTCCTAGTCACAAGATAAAGCTGGACCGTGCACACAGAGCTTTGTGCCCTAAAGGCTCTGGGCCTAACCTGCGAGACGTTATCTGCTGTGTGCATGATTTCACCCTAAAGGAGTAAAGGAGGCGAACCTGTCCAGGGCTAGAACCTTGAAGGACATTGATTTTGATGGGGCAAAGATGCAACTCTATCAGGATCTCTCATGGATACTTCTGCAGAAACTAAGACAACTGCGTTCCCTCCTCCAGCTGCTATGGGAACGTCAGATACCATAACGGTGGGGCTTCCCCTTTGCCCTGACTGCCAGGCTAAACGGCTGTTCGGCCACTCTATGCTCCCACTCAGACCTACAATCGTTCTGTTTGGCTATGGACATTGTTCCCCCTCTGGACATGTCTGATTGGGAATTGACCACCCCCTCCTCCACCACCACCTCCGGTGTGGTCTCAACTGAAGACAAAGAGACAATTGCTTTCTCCTGGTGCTGCTTCCGGACGTTAACGGGTGGATCCTCTGCCCTCACTACACTGACTTTTCCTTCTTCATACCATTTTTCTAGGTCCCAAGGTGGAGCACGTTCCTGTATCTCTAGATGGCTGACCATTGCTAATGTGGTCCCCCTCTTGTCTATTACTGCCGCTTGATTATTGTGTTTTTTCTTACTCATTTTTAAGCCCTTTCTAGCAGGTTTTTTCTTTAGCGGTTTCTTCCACCTCTTAGCAGGCATTGTAGGAGGCTTTCCTCCCTCCTACCTATGTAGTTTAGTACCATTCCCTAATACCTATAGCTGGTTAGTCAACTGATGGTCCCTTCCCACCCCCCTTTATGGGAGCTCTACCCAGTTGTGGGTCCCATTTTTGGACCCTTTTGGTCAGTTTGCCTGCATTAGCTCTAGTTTTTGCTCTTAGCCCCCGGTCAGGAGATTTAGTCCTGCCCATGATACAGTTCTTTTTTGTTGTACTGTCTAACAGTTTTTTGTTTATTCTCCTCCCTCCCCCCCCTCATCCCTTCCCCCTTCCCATTCCAGGTTTGGAGTCCCTCTATCTCCGCGGCTGACCACTGGGATCTACTCCATGGGAGCCGATTTCCTTCCCTATGGGCTGGGTGAGATCTGCCTTTACATTTTCTCCTATACATTTGCTAGTACCTCTTTTCCAGATTCCCCATTGCTAAGTGTGTCACACTGAATGTCAAGGGTCTGGGCTCCAATTCAAAAAGGCGTTTGGTCCTACGTGAACTCCGATCCCTCCAGGTGGATGTGGCTTTCCTCCAGGAAACCCACTTTGATCATACGGGTAATTTTAACTTTGCCAGCCATTACTTCCCTACTGCTTACAACTCCCGTAGAAAAGGTGGCGTGGCTATTTTGCTTTCTCGCTCCTGACCTATCTCTATCTCTGCCTCCCACCTAGATCCTGAAGGACGTTATGTAATTTTAGAGGGTTTCCTACATGGCCAACCCATTGTTCTTTGTAATTTATATGCTCCTAATTCGTCCAAAATCCCCTTCCTTAGGAAGGTGTTACGACACCTGCAGGACTTCTCTGGCTTGGCCCTGCTGATGGGCGGTGATTTTAATATGGTTTTCTCTGAACAGGTGGACAAACTGTCCTTATCTGGCAGTGACTCGGGTGCCCCCCCAGCTTCGCCTAGCCAGGAAATTCCGCCACCTGATCCCTCGCCCTTTATGATCTTTGGCACGTCCACAACCCTATTGCCCGGTCCTACACCTTCTATTCCCACCCCCATAAGACACACTCCAGGATAGATTATTTTTCTGGTAACACCCTGGGCTCTTAGACTCTTGGTTGATGCTGATATCGGACCCATTTCCTGGTCCGATCACGCCCCTGTCCTGCTCACACTGTCCCCTATCTTCATCCCTACTAAGCGTTGCCACTGGCGACTGAATGAATCCCTTCTCCACTCCCCGGCCTCCTGTGCTACCCTCCGTACTCAACTACTGGATTATTTCAGCCATAATGTACACTCGGTCACCTCTGATTTCACCTTTTGGGAAGCCCATAAGGCGGTCATAAGGGGTCACTGCATAGCTCTAGCCACCAGACTTAAGAAGGAAAGGCCAGGAATGTGGCCTTAGTGTCCCAAATCCTCTCTCTGTAGGATCGCTTGGCCCAAGCCCCCTCTGTCTCCACTCTTCACCACTTAGTAGCAGCCAGAGCGGACCTCCGCGACCTCACCACTCGGGCTACCCACCGTCTCCTTCTTTACAGTCACCAGCGCTATTATGAAAGAGGCAATAAAGCCCACACCTTGCTCACTAAGACCCTACGCGACCACCAGGCCTCTTCTATACCGCATGCAATCTCATGGTGTTCTCCATCATCATCCTGACTCAACAGTGTCCCTATTTAAAGATTATTATACTAAACTATATAACCTTTCTTCCCGTTCAGGTGCTGACCCCGTGTCCTGGGGCATGGCCTTACGCTCGTACAGGCCTACACGAAATGGGTCGAGATTGAGAAGCTTTGGCTAGCACCGATCCACCCTAATGCATTCTTGTGATCCCGTTCCTCTACCCTTCCTTCCACCCCTCTCCTAGGACCCATCCGCTTCACACGAGCTATTTGGATCACCTGCTCCAAACTTTTTCCTCTGGCCTCTCCATGTTCCTTTATGGTTTCCTTCTTGTACAATCTGCTCCTCCTGAGGGACTCACAGCAGCTATGACGGCTCTGGAGTAAACTGGGCCTCTTTCACATTGCTGACCTGGTGGATCCGTCGACCTTGGAGCTCAGGCCCTTTGTCTATTTTACCTCTGTGCTGCATTTGCCTACTTCTGAGTGGTTCCACTAAAAGCAAATTGTCTACTTCGTGATCTCCCAGTTTGGTTCCCTGAAGGTCTCAGTCCCTACTGCTTTTGAAAAGGTTTGCTGAGCGGGTATCTCCACGGCACGTCTGATATCTGGCATCTACAGGCTCCTTTCCTCTCCAGAGGGACAGGCCCCTCTCTTCCAAAAGTATATGATTAAGTGGTCTGGGGCTCTGAATAGGCAGATCTCACCCGGTCAATGGCAGATTATTTGGGCTCGTGCAAGTCCTCTACCTGTATTACTTTCCGCGAGACCCAATATAAAAGTTACTTATGTATTGGTACCACAACCCCACCTTTCTCCATTCTCTTAATCCTAGCATTCCTTCCAATTGTTGGCGCTGCCAGGCGGAGGTGGGTACGTTATGCCACATTTTTTGCCCCCCCCCCCCCCCCCCCCCCCCCCCCCCCCCACCCCCCACCCCCCCCCCCCCCCCCCCCCTCCCCCCCCCCCCCCCCCCCCCCCCCCCCCCCCCCCCCCCCCCCCCCCCCCCCCCCCCCCCCCCCCCCCACCCCCCCTTTACTCTTCCCCCACCCCCCCCCCCCCCCCCCCCCCCCCCCCCCAAACCCCACCCCCCCCCCCCCCCCCCCCCCCACCCCCCCCCCCCAAAGAAAAAAAAACAAAAAATAAAAATACCCCCCCACTACTAATCATAAAAAAAACAACCCCCCCCCCGCGGGCCCCCCCCCCCCCCCACAAAATTTTTTTTTCCCCCCCCCCCCCCCCCCCCCCCCCCCCCCCCCCCCCCCCTCCCCCCCCCCCCTCCCCCTTTTTTTTCCCCCCCCCCCGTCTCTGTGTGAACCGAGAGCAAGGCAGGTGGTTTGGTCTCCGCAACCAGAAATGAACGCACACGCGGTAGTTCAAGAAAAGAATATATATTTACTATAAGTTAATAAAGGCTATTTGAAGGTAAAATGACAGGGATAAAGACAAGCAAAATATACAATATAGCATGAACAATTTCAAGGCAAATTCTGCAATGGTTTCTACTTTTACTCTGTCCAATTCTGCAGTATGGACACTGAATGAACAATATACTCAAAACTATCCCTAACTGACCCTGACATCACATTTGGGTGCACCCCCTTTTCCCCAGTGGTCCAGGTGGACCGCTTACAGTCCGTAGAAGCGCGCGGTGGGGCCCAAAGTCGTTCCTTTCTTTTATAGTGAAACGTCCTCTCCTCACTGTTATCAGGATCTTGGGAGAAATGAAGTCCTCTTTAACAGGGAAACCCAATGAATGCAATGTAATCCAACAGCAGATTCCACTCAGCACACTGACAGTCCTGCCGAATCCATACACTGAGCTGGGATGTAAGCCGGGGTTTAGCAGGTGCTGTCCAGTACATCAACAGCACAGCGAGTCTCTATCTGTGGTATCCATATACACAGTCACAATGTCAGTCTCACTGATCAGCCACTGAGCACAGTTCCTTTCACGTGGACTCACTAGTCCTGTTGTCTCTTTACACTCTGTTTGTCTCTGGACCAAGATACAGCTTAGCTGTACAGAAAAATCTCCACACCAGTTCAATACAACACTTGCTAAGATGGCTGCTGCTCTCTGTCTCGTCACTTCCTGCTTCTCTGCTCACATTCTGTCTGCAGAACAGGCAAGCTGACATAAAAGGGGGGGGAGTCACTCCAGCATCATGTCACAATTACAATGGCTGCTGTCTTAAAGGAACAGAATCACAGAAATACATTCAACATTAACAGTTTATACAGACAAATAAAGCTTAGGACAACATTGGCTGTCTCTTACATATTCCCCCCCACTTTAAGATTGGCAGTCCCTGCCTATGACTGTATATCCAGAGGGTTGTACTTTTATGCACAGGGTGGTAGTATACCGATGTATGGCAGGCCAAACAAACTCATCCTGCGCATACCGAACAGGGGGAATACCAGCATTTGGCCTAGTGGTCCGTCTGAGGACCGGTGGTATATTATGGGGTGCTGCAGCTATGGGCTGAGAAGGACCAGCGGATTCCGCACCAGAGGGGGCACAGGCCGGAGATACAGTAGTCACAGGTGGAACATCCCCAGGAGCAGGGATCGGCCAACAATCATCCTCCTCGTCTGAGGCCCATTCCGCACCTCCATTCTCTGACTGTGGGAGCTCATTCACATTGGCAAGCCCATCATGATTTGTCCCTTCAGAATGACACAGGCGCAACATATTTCGGTGAAGTACTCGAACACAATCAGTTCCTTCTTTCTGGACCTGGTACACTGGCCCATTCGCATACTTGCGGCCAACAACACGATACGGCAAAGCCTCCCATCGGCTTTCCAATTTCCCTTGGGGTTTCTTGACACGAACTAGCACCAGGTCGCCTGGTTGCAATGGTGCTTCTTGCACTGGGGTCTTATCAGGATGGGGATGTTCTTGCAGGCGCTGCCGCACCAATCGATGGATCGTCTCAAGTCTCTGCCGGTGCGCCCGCACCCAAGAGGTTGGATCCCTCGGAGGGAACCCATCCACATCATCCAACTGTAATTCTCCTACACTTCGCCCAGACCGCCCAAAGAGAAGTGTATAAGGAGAGTACCCCGTTGTAGAATGGACCTGATTGTTATAGGCCCACACCATTTCAGACAAGAACTGAGGCCACTGTAACTTCTTGTCTTCCTCCAGAGTCCGCAGCATCTGTAGCAGAGTTCTGTTGAATCTTTCACAGGCCCCATTTCCCTGAGGGTGGTATGGAGTCGTGTGCGACTTCTTTATCCCGTAGATACGTTGAACTTCTTTCATTACGTGTCCCTCAAAGCAGGCACCCTGGTCGGAGTGGATGCGTTTAGGGCACCCATATACTCGAATGAAATCTTGGCACAGAGCACGAGCTGCTGACTCAGCTGTCTGGTCCTTGGTGGCGGTTACCACCGCAAATTTGGTGAAGTGATCCACCATTACGAGGCAATACTGGTGTCCGCTATTGGATGGGCCCACCATTAGATAGTCTATCATGACGATTTCTAAAGGTTCCTGGGTCATGATGGTTTGCAGGGGAGCTCTCTGTTCTATTGCCTTATGGATCTCACAAGTTCGACAGCTGCGGCATACTTCTTCGACCATTTGACGAAGACCAGGGCAGTAAATCAGTCGCTGTAACCAACGAAAGGTCTTCTCATGACCAAAATGTCCATTCTTATTATGAGCCTCAACTGCCAACGAGCGAGCCAGTTCACTAGGCACCACAATTTGGTATCGAATGTCAATCTCAGAAGGTAAATAGACCTTTCGGCATAGCACTCCATTTTTCATCTCCAACTTTTCCCACTGACTCAGAACAGATAATATCTCACGTGTCAGTCGTTCTCTTTCCTCTCTACAGGGCTTCTGGCCTTTCTCAACACACTTGCTCATCTGTGCCAGCCCCTCATGGGTCTGTTGTATCTGTGCCCATTCCTGTCGTGAGGGACCAAAGAAAGGAGCCGTTTCAGTCCCCTCCAACTCAAACTGATTAGCGGCGGCCAAGGCCTGGGAAAATCTGCTGAAGTCGGGCACCTCCACATGCTCCAACTCATGATCCACGTCTACTGTGGGGGTCTGGGCGGTTACCCTAGAAAGCCCGTCAGCATTCTGGTTCTCTGTCTTGGACCGATACTTAATGCGGTAATTGAACTTAGTCATTCGGGCTATCCACCTCTGCTCTAACGCCCCGAGGTTGGCATTTTCCAGGTGAGCTAGTGGGTTGTTGTCAGTCAGTACTAAAACTTCAGCACCGGTCAAATATTCAGAGAATTTCTCGGTCATGGCCCATACCAGTGCCAACAGCTCCAACTTAAATGAACTATAATTCTCGGGGTTTCTTTCAGAATCTCTCAAAGACCGGCTGCCGTACGCTATGACCCTCTCCTGGCCATCCTGAAGCTGGGAAAGCACTGCTCCAAGACCATACAGGCTTGCATCCGTATACAGCTGGAACGGCAAGTGGTAATCAGCATATGCCAAGATTGGGGCTGTTGTCAGTGCATCCTTTAATGCCTGGAAGGCTTGTTCCTGTTCAGGTCCCCACTTCACGGACCGGTTCTTTGGACCACCGGATGTGCCTCGTAGGAGAGCATTAAGTGGTGCTGCTACCTTGGCGAAATCCTTAATAAACCGTCGATAGTAACCGGCTACTCCAAGGAACGCCCTCACTTCTCGCAGGGTAGTCGGTATTGGCCAATCTTGAACAGCCGCTATCTTGTCTCTTGATGGTCTCACCCCTTCTCCTGATACGCGGTGACCCAAGTAATCAATTTCAGATTGGAACAACCGACATTTACTGGGTTTCAATTTGAGCCCATGTTCCCGCAATCTTCGAAATACTTGCCCCAACTGGTGGAGATGGTCTTCAAAGGTCGCAGAATACACTATAATGTCATCCAAGTAGATGAGAGTGAACTCAAAGTTGAAGTCACCGAGACATTTCTCCATCAACCGCTGAAACGTTCCGGGTGCATTTGTCAACCCGAAGGGCATCCGGTTAAATTCGTATAGTCCCATGGGCAAGATGAATGCCGTCTTCTCCTTGTCTTTTGTGGCCATCGGCACCTGCCAATACCCACTAGCCAGATCTAGTGAGGAGAAGTACCGGGCTCTCCCCAGCGCTGAGAGGGACTCCTCAATCCGTGGCAAGGGGTAGGAATCTCGTACGGTGCAAGCGTTTAACTTCCGATAGTCTACGCAAAATCGGATGGACCCATCTTTTTTTCTTACTAACACCACAGGAGCTGCCCAGGGACTCTGGCTTTCTTGGATGATCCCACCCTGTAGCATCTTAGCTAACAGTTCTTTTACTTCCTGATACAACTGTGGAGGAATTTGTCGGTAGCGCTCTCTAATTGGAGGGGTGTCTCCTGTGGGAATCTCATGGTAGATCCCTGTGGTACATCCAAAATCTTCAGCATACCGTGAAAAGGCGGCTCGGTTCTCCCACAACAGTTCATCTACCTTCTGCACACATTCCAGAGAACATGAACTTGCATCCATCTTCATCTGTTCTCGAATTGCACGGCCATTCCATTCAGAGGTGGGTTCCTCATCTTCTCCCATGGACACAGTTACGGTCCACTCATCCCTTTCAGTCGGCTTCAGCTGCATTGGAGTTACTTTCCTTACTTCCTCCGGAGTCACATAGATGTTAGCCAGCTGCCTCCCTGGGGTCAGGTCCACACTCTGGTCCTGAGTGTTTACACATCGAAGTGGTACTCTTCCATTGCGAACTATTGCCAAGGAACGGGCCACTAGCGGATCAACACCTCCTTCGGCTGCCTGCAGTGGTTCTACCAACACAGCTATGCCCTCTAGTTTCCGACAGGTGCCTACGGGCATAGACACTATTGTCTCCCGACTGGGTGGCAGTGTAACTTTTGTATGCAAAGGAACTGAAATTCGAGCCAGAGGACGCTGCGCATCCGAACTTTTCTGTAAGCCACATGTCCGGATCAGCCGCTGGAAAGCTGTTTGAGTAGGCCGATGGGTGGTGGTTTCTTTCCAATAACCGTGACCTTTCTTTTCAAAGAGGATCTGATCTAATTCTTTTAACACATTCATCCCCAAAATGACAGGGACCTTTACTTCATGTGACTCCTGTACCACCACAATGCCTTTCCTACCCAGATCTTGGCCACATACCCGGACATTCATCCAGGCCACTCCCACGACTGGAACTGGTAACTGGTTAGCTGCGACCACTCGTACGAATGTATGGGGATCATATTTCACATGTTGCTGGAAGTACCGTTCATAACAGTCTCTACTCAAGGTCGTTACTTGGGAACCCGTGTCAATCATCCCGGTAACCGGAATACCCTCCATTTCCACCTGTATAACAGGACTTGCAGCGATCAGGTCATCATTAGGGCATTCTCCCCACATAGTCTCCTTGTCAGTCTCCCCTACTACACGCCCTACAGCAGCAGGGGACTTCAGTTTAACGGCGGTCTCTCATAAGTTTGTCGCTGCTCTGGACATCTAGCAGCAACGTGGCCCATCCGTCCACACTCCCAGCAGCGTATCTCCCGTCGTTCTGGCCATCTGTTTGGGCCCCTTCGGTAAGCCCCTTCGATTTCTCCTGAGCACTGCATTAACTGATTTGGACCCCTTCGGTAGGTCCTATCCTCATCCCTCCAGCGGGGTGGTGGGTGATTCTGATTTTCTGGGTATGGACGGCTCACCCTTTCACCTCCAGTTTTCTGGAAGTCTGCAATTTTCATAGAATGTTCATCACAACGGGTGTGCAAGTGTTCCATTTGCTCTTGCAGTTTCTGCATTACTGTGAGAATTTCTTTAACCGTCCCCTTTTCTACTGTCTCTGAGCCAGAACTAGCCCCCTGTGACAAAGTAACTCCAACTGCGGTCTGGGGCTTCGGGAACATACTATTGGCACGGGAGATGGCCTCTACCTGTACATCATGGAATTTAGCATCAGTCTCTCGTCGTATAAAATCCTGCATAGTCACAGTTAAACTGCTGTCACGTATCCCCAGGACAAACTGGTCACGGAGAGTCCGATCAGGGTTACAGAAGGCTGGCGAGCCCCCTCTTTCCTTCACTTGAATATCTCGGAGCAGTTCTTGTAGGGCATTTGCATATTGGGGAAGGCTTTCATTCTCCTGTTGTACCCTCTGGAAGAACCGAGCCTGCAGAGACCCCAGCAATGCAGTTTCTCCATAAATGGTTTCTAGAATCTGGACTACTTGCTCAAATGTCTGCCTTTGTTCAAATGGCCTCAATATCACCGTGGTCTTAGCATCCCCTTGTAATGTCAATATTGCTAGCTCTACTAGTACTTCTGGTGCGGTCTGGTACATTCGCTGTATCATTCGTATCTGTTCCACCCACATACTCACTGACATATTATTGCCATCAAATTTAGCTAACTGACTCATTATAGCCCCTGCTGGCATTCTTCCTCCAGCACCATTCTCCCGAACGGGTGCGTCACTGTCCATTCTGGTAAGCGGATCCTGCCGACTACGCCAATTTGTGAACCGAGAGCAAGGCAGGTGGTTTGGTCTCCGCAACCAGAAATGAACGCACACGCGGTAGTTCAAGAAAAGAATATATATTTACTATAAGTTAATAAAGGCTATTTGAAGGTAAAATGACAGGGATAAAGACAAGCAAAATATACAATATAGCATGAACAATTTCAAGGCAAATTCTGCAATGGTTTCTACTTTTACTCTGTCCAATTCTGCAGTATGGACACTGAATGAACAATATACTCAAAACTATCCCTAACTGACCCTGACATCACATTTGGGTGCACCCCCTTTTCCCCAGTGGTCCAGGTGGACCGCTTACAGTCCGTAGAAGCGCGCGGTGGGGCCCAAAGTCGTTCCTTTCTTTTATAGTGAAACGTCCTCTCCTCACTGTTATCAGGATCTTGGGAGAAATGAAGTCCTCTTTAACAGGGAAACCCAATGAATGCAATGTAATCCAACAGCAGATTCCACTCAGCACACTGACAGTCCTGCCGAATCCATACACTGAGCTGGGATGTAAGCCGGGGTTTAGCAGGTGCTGTCCAGTACATCAACAGCACTGCGAGTCTCTATCTGTGGTATCCATATACACAGTCACAATGTCAGTCTCACTGATCAGCCACTGAGCACAGTTCCTTTCACGTGGACTCACTAGTCCTATTGTCTCTTTACACTCTGTTTGTCTCTGGACCAAGATACAGCTTAGCTGTACAGAAAAATCTCCACACCAGTTCAATACAACACTTGCTAAGATGGCTGCTGCTCTCTGTCTCGTCACTTCCTGCTTCTCTGCTCACATTCTGTCTGCAGAACAGGCAAGCTGACATAAAAGGGGGGGGGTCACTCCAGCATCATGTCACAATTACAATGGCTGCTGTCTTAAAGGAACAGAATCACAGAAATACATTCAACATTAACAGTTTATACAGACAAATAAAGCTTAGGACAACATTGGCTGTCTCTTACATCTGTTCTTTGCGTTGTCATTGGACGTTTTGTCATGTATACTTCTTTTTTTTCTGTTTATTTTGATTTCCCCTCCCATATTATTGTTATGTCACTTATAAAAATGTCAATAAAAACTACAGTTTTTTTTAAAAAATTACAGTTTAAAAACAAAAAAACAAAAAACTGTGCACAGTTCTTTAACAGAGCGCCATGTAAACCAAGCCTTATTTAGGCTCTAAGGGTGGTGCCACAAGATGTAGTGGATTTGGCTATTGCCATATACAGTCCCCTCACCACCACTGCTTTCACTTTTTAATTAGCGAAACACCAATACATTTCAGATGTATTTTTACAACTCCCATTAATTTCAAAGGGAGTTACCAAGCAGAATCCAGAAAAAAATGGAAAAAAAAAAACAAAAATCAGTGTCTGGGAAGAGATGGGAGGCATATTTCAGACAGAATTTGTAGCTAATTTTGAAGTGGAAACAGCCTCAAATTCAGTTCCAAATTCAGCCATGTGAACATACCCTTACTATGCAATTCACCTGTATGCTAACTGCCATTATATTATACAGTATACAGCTGAGAGGGACTATTGACTGCACAATCCTGTCAACGTGACATCACTGCTGCAGCCACTCTGTATACAAAGCAGCGGAGGCAACAGCCGGCCCAGTGCAGGAACAGGGGGAGGGGATGCAGGTATGTATAAGTGCAAATTTATTTTATGACCCTTCCCTGCATTAAAATTTCCCTGATAAACCCTTTAGATGTAATCTGTCAGCTCAGATATCCCTGTTAAACTAGTCATAGTGCCATGCAATGTAAGAAAGTACCCAATATACTGGTGCTGTGTAATTGAATCCAGGCAATTTAGAGAATCCTTACTTTTAATAATTATGTAAATAAGGTGCTCTGTACAAAGGGAAAATGAAGTTAAGGGCCTGAGCACCACTCTTCACCTTGCACTGATCACAGTCTAATGGCATGGTACTGGATGTGAGACAGTGTGACTGATGCTGCTAGAATAGAGAATGCCGCCCCACCACCACCATGCACAGAGCAACTAGTTTTACATACACTGAATGTAAGAATTCTCTACACTGCATCAGGTTCAAATTACACAGCACCAGTACTGTGGTGCTTGTGCTTAGTGACAATACATGGTGCTACAGCTAGTTTAACGGACTTTCAAGCTAATGGACTCCTTTTTAAAGGGTACCTTAGTTTTCATGAAAAGTTGAAATATGTGCAGGGTCTTGCTGGCAGTCTGTTATTCATACATGTTTTTCTTCTGCTAATATCCCCAATATGACTTTAGCACATTTTGCATTTTTCTCTGGGGCTGTGGGTGTGTACAGTTAGGAGCATTCTGCCCTCCTCCCTATCCATTACTGATAGTACTGGTTTCTTTATAGAGGCACCGATTCACAAGAGGAAAATACAATTTGATTCAGGTGACCCTAACCTATCTATCTCCAGGGCTGGGTTTATATGCTGGGTTTTGGTGACAGACTCCCTTTAAGTAGAAATTGTTGCACACCGACTGAATATGGGTTATTCAGGCTCAGTGCTCTAGGCAGCATAAACTGTAAATACTTGATGCACATGTAAAACAAGTGAACAGGGCTGAGATGCAATACCAACATCCCTTTAGTAGGAGTGTCACTATTTCTGGAAAAAGGCAATCCTTATTTTCTTCTTAAACAAGGACATTGCTGTCTACAGAATATCAATAAAATAAACCTACTCGTGAAAAACAAAAGAGTAGACTGCACTAGCCTGTACATTGTGTCTGCTGGTAGCGCAATTACTATACATAGCACATGCAGGACAACAGATTATCTGTCTAAGGAGAAGATGATCTGTGCCAGGCAGCCTGCCAACACTTTCCAATCCTGGTCTTATCCCTGTGTACAGTGCAAACTCAATGAAACTTTCAACACACAAAAATCTAAAAACAGAAAAAGACTGCTGCTAATAGATGAAACTCTTATACAACACAAAAGGAAGACATCCAAATGTGTACAAAAGATCTCTTAGGGCCGTGGTGGCCCTCCCTGTGGACACACGCACCATCGCCCCAGCCAGGCTCCTGTTTTCAGACATATGAAAACTGTCAGTGTAGGCCGCAGGTCCGCGGCTTACACCGACAGAAGATTGTAACCTCTCCCCCGAAGCAGGTGCGATGACATCATTTATTAGTGCCTGTTTTGCGGTGGAAGGAGGTCGCACGGCTACTCTTCGTGGGGGTACAGGTAAGTACAGAAGCATGTTATACTGTGTGGGGGCCATTGGGGAATATATTATACTGTGTGGGCCACTGTAGAGCATATTATACTGTTTGGGGCCACTGTGGAGCATATTAAATTGTGTGGGGGCCACTGTGGAGCACATTATACTGTTTTATAGCAGAAATGTGATATGATTACAGGCTGTAATAATATTGCAGGGTCACTATAAAACAGATCCTGTGCAATGTAAATAGTGAACATTAATTGTTCACAAGTATACCAAATGCAAACTTTTACCTTTTAGTACAAAGTTGTTTGTATCATTGAAAGCTCTGTATAGCCCCATTCACCGTATTTTGCGGGTTCATAACTGTCCGCAATTGTGGATCTGCAAAGTATTAAGGTTAAATTGCTGTTTTGGCACTTTGCAATACATTAGAGGGTTTTGGGTTGCAGTTTGGGCACTCTGTCTCTAAAAGGTTCATCATCAGTATCTTAGGGCCTGGTCATACTACCATTACAGTCTGTTGCCTACAACAGTCATAGCGTGAGAGCAATGGACCTTAACAGTAGTAGAATGAAAGATGCAGACGGATCCCCTTTGTTTGCGTCTGTTCCCATTGACCATCATATAAAAAAGCATGACAGAAAAAAAGCTTCCATCATGTTTGTTTACTTTTGTGACTATTGCGACTAAAAGGTAGAACTATGCCTTACCGATAATTCGGTTTTGGTAGCTACCATGCACCAGCATCGGGGAGATTGACTTTTGACCCTAATAGGAACAGGAACACAGAGGTTAAAAGAACCATTCACCCTCAACTCCCCAGTGTTTTATAAATAATAGGATCATCTATATAGAAGGTAGCATCCAATAAATATAAGGTAGGGAAATAAAAGTGTGCTGGTCATAATGGCTCCTGAAACCAAATTATCAGAAAGGCATAATTCTACCTTTAATTTTGCCACCTTGTCAGCATCAACACCGGAGAAATACTACCGTAGATAACACTTACTTTAGGGAGGGACTACCGCCTGCAAGAACTTATGCCCATCTTGAGACTCATTTGAAAAATGTATGAGTACTAGACCACACTGTTGCTTTGCAGATCTGTTCTAAGGAAGCTGCTGAATTTTCAGCCCAAAAGTCAGATACAGCTCTAATAGAATGGGCTCTCAATTAAGCTGGAGGACCCTTGTCATAGGCTTCACAAATTGCAGACTTCACCCACCAGGCTATAGAGCATTTAACAGTGTTTTTTTTTTTTTTTTTTGCCTTTGTTAGGACCCTGAAACTGTATAAAGAGATTTTTGTCCTTGCGCCAGGAACTTGTAACAACTGTACGACATACATCTAAGGTATGAAAATCTTCTTACATTTTATATTTCGGATGATTGCAAAAAGATCTGTGGAAGTTAGTGACCACCTTTGGGACAAGGACCGGGTCTTAAGAATGCTTCTATCCTCTAGAATGATGAGGAAAGGTTTGTTGATAGACAGAGCTTGAAGTTCATCTATTCAGAAGTTGAGAGATAAGCCTTTTTCAGAATGAAGAAAATCAAGAATCTGTGAAATATTTGGTTTAGACAGGTCAGGCACACTGGATCCATACCAGGAGCAGAACTTATTCCAGATTTTCTGATTACTAGTTTCTAGGAAATAAAAGTTAACATCAACTATTTAAGTTTCAACAACATTAGCTGATAGCCCTTTTCTTTCTAGGACCATCCTCCCAATTTCCTTACTGAGAGATTTTCTAAGTTTGGGTAGCAAACTGGCCCCTGAACAAGATCTTCCCCTACTAGAAGAGGGAATGACTCTTCTATCGCAAAGTCTTGCAACAGGCTGAACCACCCTCTTTTGGGCCAATAATGGGCCACAAAGATCACCTGTATATTCTGGAGAGCCTTGGAATGCGAAACTTAGGTTGAAGTTCCAGGATTGAACTAACGCATGCAACACTGTAGAATTTTCCCTCCTGTTCACAGAAAATAATCTGTGTGTTTTTCTGTTTGTCCTTGAGGTCAAAACAAATATATTTCCAGTGGCCCCATTTTCTGGTTAGAAGGGCAGAAATTTCTTGGTTCAGAGACCACTCTCCCAGAACCAGGTCTTTTCTGCTGAGAAATGCCACAAAGAAGTTGACTGTGATCTGTGGGACTCCTTGGCTTCTGGGCTCAACAGCAGCTACCTCCATAACATATTACAGGTTATGGATTTTAGATTTTTGGTAAAGACAAGTTAATCCAAGGTTTTATACTGATTGCCGGATTTGAAGTCCAGAAGGAATTTTTCCCCTGACATGGGGGGAACTGGCCTCAGCCTCATGGGATTTTTTGCTTCTCTCTGGATCAACAATATAGGTTTATAGGCTGGACTTGATGGACTTGTGTCTTCATCCAACCTCATCTACTATGCTACCACTCACATGTAAGAGGAACAATATGCCAGGCACCTAAGTGGTGTTAGCTTATATCTCATGGGAACAGAGGACCGGGCATGTTGAATCCAACATGTTCAATCATCCTTTCCCCTGACATCTGCATTCAGAAAATAGTCGGCCTTCCCATACACATTTGGTGGTCAATTTGTCTTGCTGAAAATGGTTACCTTTAGTGTAACATTTTCAATGTCAAAGGGGTTTAAGCTGTATAAGGGCCACACAGAGCGAACATGCAGGAGAAATTCCTACATGCACTTCTGCAAATCGCCATGGCAACAACCACCTTAAAGCTGAAGGTTTCTCTGTGACCCCCAACACTCACACACAAAAGTTGAAAGCAGCTAAATCGAGTCCACTATGCTGCTATAGTAGCTACCACAGCAGATAGCCCCCAGCGAATTAGAGGTAGCCTGCGATTACTGCACGTGTGGAGCTATCCTAAAGATCCTTTCATTCTGGAAATCAGCAGAGGTCTGATACTATAGAACTCACCTATGTGATCATCTCACATGTGTCTACAACTTAGCAAAAGATCAATGTACCTGGATTTTCCCAATACATGTTTCTTTTTCAGCAAAAGGTACAACACATTGACATGTAGAAATTGCAAACATTTAAACTAAAATTTCCTTTTCATAAAAAGATTTTCCAGGCTTACCCATGAAACCCAAGTTGAAAACAAAGCAAATGCACAAGGCCGAGTGAAGGCACAGTTACATATCACTGGCTGTCAGTGAAGAGGTGATGAAAGGAGCTGCTCACGATAAGCCCAGTATTCAGCACATCACTTCAGATGATTTTGGTGCTGCTGTGAAATAAATATTTGCCAAGCGATGGAACAATTACAGTAAAGAGCAGACGTACTAGATCAGAATATAGGATCCTTGCTGTGTACAGTATACAGACAGTGGAAACAAAACATTGCCTTTCCCTTCTAATACAAAACGCATCACAATGTACACCATCACACAACACTGATAATCAGATCCACGTATATGGTAAGATGTCTTACTAACAACTATGGGCAATCAAATCCACAGGGAAAAGATTGTGAATTTTATGGCGGATTACCTACCGATCAAAAGAACAGATTTGCTGTAAAAAATAATCTGCAAAAAAATCTAACCCATGAGGATCCTAAACTGTGCATGTGGGGCTATCACCTTCTTCTGAATATTACATGTTGTAAACCTCTTGGCATTAATGCAATCCTTCCTTTCATAAATTTATGACCTGGGAGTTGCCTCAGACACCATGGATGTGAGGGAGACATCTCAGCATGTCTGCTTTCTATAACATACCAAAGAATTAAAAAAGGTTTGACTTTGCTTTTGCTGGTAGATAAGGTTATTTACAACTGCTGTTTCAAAAAAGTTCTGTAAAGTGTAAAGAAAACAAGGGTGCAATGATCTGGAAATCTCATATAATCATATATTATTCGCAATAGAACATAAAACACAAATCAGAACTTCAAATTTAGACATTTCTCCATTTCATTGCAAAAAATTAACACATTTAGCAATTGATGGCAGCGACACATTTCAAAAAAGTTAGGACAGGGTTAACAAAAGGCTGGAAAGTTAAGTGTTGCTAATGAAAACCAGTGGGAGGGTCAATTTTCAACGTCACATGACTGTATATATAAAAAAAAAAAAAAAAGCATATTATAGAGCAGTGATGGCAGCTACGTATTGTGTTATTGCAATAAGCAGCTATCAATACTTTTACTCACCTGTCCACGCTCCTGTCCTGGCCTCCCTCCTCTGCCTCCACTAGGCGTTGCTATATTGACATCATGACGCTGAAGAACGCCGGAACGCTACGTACAGAGTCCCGGCCTCCTTCAGTGTCAGCAACAGTGCACCTTGGAGGCGGCAGTGAGAGCGTGGACAGGTGAGTAAAAATTATCGGCCGCTACTTTGTGTGAGAGTGGGGAGATAACAGAGGGTCATATACTGTGTGGGAGGGGGTATAAAAGGTGTCAAACTGTGTGAGGGCTATAAATAGGGGGATCATATGCTGTGTGGGGGGGTAAAAAAAAAAAAAAAGTTCATATATTGTGGGGGTCAAAAAATGGGATCACCATGTGGGGGCTAAAAAAGGGGGGGTTATATACTGTGTGACTGGCCAGAAAAAGGGGGGTCGTATACCGTGTGACTGGCCAGAAAAAGGGGGGTCCTATACCGTGTGATTGGCCAGAAAAAGGGGGGTCATATACCGTGTGATTGGCCAGAAAAAGGAGGGTCGTATACCGTGTGATTGGCCAGAAAAAGGGGGGTCGTATACCGTGTGATGGGCCACAAAAAGGGGATCATATACTGTGTGATGGGCCAGAAATACATATAATATAAATACATATATCAAAAATATAACTTTTTTTTTTTTTTTTACTAGAGCTACAAATATCACAAAATTATGGATATTTCTGGATGTGACACGCCACCCGAGTTAAGCTAGGTTTTTTTTATGAATTTTGACACACCGCGCTTAAAAGGTTAGCCATCACTGTTATAGAGGAAAAGTCTCTCAGAAGCAAAAATACTCAGAGGTTCACCAATCTGTGAAATACTGGGGCAGATTTATTAAGACCTATCTCTGACTAGTGGTACCTTCACTTCTGCCTTTAAACATGCTACTGTCACAGCCATCCTTAAGAAATCATCCCTCGACCCCTTCTCTCCAGCCAACTATCAGCCTCTCTCACTGCTCCTATATACCTCAAAACTCTACTTTAAACTATCCTCCTATCTCTCTTCCAACTTACTCTTTGACAGACTACAGTCAGGCTTCTGACCCCATAACTCCACTGAAACTAACCTAACCAAAGTCACAAACGACCTACTAACTGCCAATGCCAAACAGCACTACTCTGTTCTCCTCCTCCTAGAACTTTGCCTTTTACACACTTCACCACCTCTCTTGTTACAAACTCTCTCATACCTTTACATAACAGACTTGGCCCTCTCCTGGATCTCTTCATACCTCACCAACCGCACATTCAGCATCTCCCACTCACACACCACCTCACCACCACGCCCTCTTTCCATAGGTGTCCCTCAAGGCTCTCTCATAGGAACCTTGCTGTTCTCCATCAACACCCTCAGCCTTGGCCAACTCATAGAATACCATGGTTTTCAATACCACTGTTACACTGACAACACTCCAGAGTGTCCAGAAGCTATAGCCACCTTCCTCTCCTCCCGCTTTCTCAAACTCAATATGGAGAAAACCAAGTTCATCATCTTCACCCAACCTCACCCAGCCCACGTTCCTGATCCGTCAAAGTTAATGGTGCCACACTTACCCCAGTCTGACAAGTCAGTTGCCTGGGGGTCACCCTTGATTCTGCCCTATCCTTCAAGTCTCATATTCAAACACTCAACACCTACTGCCACATCAAACTCAACAATTTGCTCTCTCCTCATCCCTGAACTACAAAAATGCTAGTCCACGTCCTCATAATCTCCCATGTACACTGCTGCAACACCCTTCTCCATGGCCTCCCAGCAAATGCTCTCACCCCCCTCCAGTCCAACCCTAAATTCTGCTGATCGCTTAATCTACCTGTCTCTCCCTCCCCCATTTTTCATCAGCTTTTGCCCTCTGCCAGTCCCTACACTGGCTACCCATCGCTCAAATAGTTTAAAATGTTAACACTGACATACAAAACCATCCATAACCTGTCCCCTCCATACATCTCTGACCTAATCTCCTGCAACCTACCTACATGTAATCTCCGATTCTCTCAAAACCTTCTAATTCGGTCTGCTCTTATCGCTTCCAAGACATCTCCTGTGCATCCCCCACTACAAACACATAAGACTGTCCCACACAATCACAAGATTCAAAAGGACCCTGAAGACTTTCCTCTTCAATAAAATTATTATTATATTATTATTATTATTATTATTAACTCTATTGCATCCACATCACAAGCCAAACAGCTCTTTTCCTCATAGATTGTAAGCCCTTGCTGGCAGGGCACTGTATCCCACTGTACCTGATGGTCACTGTACTATTGTACTTGTTTTGTGTATTGTATGTAAACCCTCAAATGTACAGCACCATGGAATTAATAGTGCTGTAACAATAAATAATAATTATATAATAAATATATTCATTAGAACTCACATCCTGAACTAGCCTACCTGCAGGCTAGACCTTTCACCAACAGAAAACATTTCACACATTATGAAACAAAAAAAAAATCCAGCTAAAAAGAGCAAGGACCGTTGAGCAACTAGAATCCTATGTCACAGGATAATGGGACAACATTCCTCACCCAAAACTCCAGCAACTGATCTACTCACTTCTCAGACATTTACAGCCAGTTGCAAAAAGAAGAGGGGATGCTACACAATGGTAGACATGGCCCTGTCCAAACTTTTTTGAGATATGTTTCTGCCAACAATTTCTAAAAGAATTCATTTTTTTCAAATTAAATAGAAAAATGTCTATACTCTATTGTGAAGAAAATATAGTTATAGAAGATTTCCAAATTGTTGCATTATTATTTTCTTCACATTTTACACAGCGTCCCAGCTTTTTGGGAGATGGGTTTTACAAAGGACGGAAAGTGTAAGAATATGTATAATGTTAAACATAGTTCTTAATTCACAATGCCCATTAATTGAGCTTTGTAGCTCCAAATACTTGATGTAAAAGCAATCCAGCTAATCTTTTCATCTGCCTGGCAGGGATGGAAGGCTTAGGGGTTCTTCTAAGGACTGAAATCTGACTCTGTGGTATCCTCATCCTGTTTCAGCACTCAGCCGGACTGCCTACTTCCTAAGGTTTATAGCTAAATGAAAATCACTTGTTCCAATGTCTCACCATGCAATATAAAGCCTCACTGAAATTTAAATGTAAACTCAATATAGTGACTAAAACTACTGTTTTGTTATTTTACACTTAAGTGTATAGAACAGTATTTAGTAGTCATTATCCAAGAGCAAACTAAAACAGTAGTTACAGTGCCTTGCGAAGTATTCGGCCCCCTTGAACTTTTCAACCTTTTGCCACATTTCAGGCTTCAAACATAAGGATATAAAATTTTAATTTTTTGGCGAAGAATCAACAAGTGGGACACAATTGTGAAGTGGAACGAAATTTATTGGATATTTTAAACTTTTGTAAAAATAAAAAACTGAAAAGTGGGGCGTGCCAAATTATTCGGCCCCCTTAAGTTAATACTTTGTAGTGCCACCTTTTGCTGTGATTACAGCTGCAAGTCGCTTGGGGTATCAGTTTTGCACATCGAGAGACTGAAATTCTTGCCCATTCTTCCTTGGAAAACAGCTCGAGCTCAGTGAGGTTGGATGGAGAGCGTTTGTGAACAGCAGTTTTCAGCTCTTTCCACAGATTCTCGATTGGATTCAGGTCTGGACTTTGACTTGGCCATTCTAACACCTGGATACGTTTATTTGTGAACCATTCCATTGTAGATTTTGCTTTATATTTGGGATTATTGTCTTGTTGGAAGATAAATCTCCGTCCCAGTCTCAGGTCTTTTGCAGACTCCAACAGGTTTTTTTCCAGAATGGTCCTGTATTTGGCTCCATCCATCTTCCCATCAATTTTAACCATCTTCCCTGTTCCTGCTGAAGAAAAGCAGGCCCAAACCATGATGCTGCCACCACCATGTTTGACAGTGGGGATGGTGTGTTCAGGGTGATGAGCTGTGTTGCTTTTACGCCAAACATATCATTTTGCATTGTGGCCAAAAAGTTCGATTTTGGTTTCATCTGACCAAAGCACCTTCTTCCACATGTTTGGTGTGTCTCCCAGGTGGCTTGTGGCAAACTTTAAACAAGACTTTTTATGGATATCTTTGAGAAATGGCTTTCTTCTTGCCACTCTTCCATAAAGGCCAGATTTGTGCAGTGTACGACTGATTGTTGTCCTATGGACAGACTCTCCCACCTCAGCTGTAGATCTCTGCAGTTCATCCAGAGTCATCATGGGCCTCTTGGCTGCATCTCTGATCAGTCTTCTCCTTGTTTGAGATTAAAGTTTTGGTATATTTGCAGTGGTCTGATACTCCTTCCATTTCAATATGATCGCTTGCACAGTGCTTCTTGGGATGTTTAAAGTTTGGGAAATCTTTTTATATCCAAATCCGGCTTTAAACTTCTCCACAACAGTATCACGGACCTGCCTGGTGTGTTCCTTGGTCTTCATGATGCTCTCTGCGCTTTAAACAGAACCCTGAGACTATCACATAGCAGGTGCATTTATACAGAGACTTGATTACACACAGGTGGATTATATTTATCATCATCAGTCATTTAGGACAACATTGGATCATTCAAAGATCCTCACTGAACTTCTGGAGTGAGTTTGCTGCACTGAAAGTAAAGGGGCCGAATAATATTGGACGCCCCACTTTACAGTTTTTTATTTTTTACAAAAGTTTAAAATAACCAATAAATTTCGTTCCACTTCACAATTGTGTCCCACTTGTTGATTCTTCAACAAAAAATTAAAATTTTATATCCTTATGTTTGAAGCCTGAAATGTGGCAAAAGGTTGAAAAGTTCAAGCAGGCCGAATACTTTCGCAAGGCACTATATATACTATACATAGGAAGGCCAGGTCATCAGTATGTGATCTATGAAGGTCCGAGCCCCACACAGATCAGACGTTACAGCAACCTCCAGGAGTCAGAAGCAGGTGCAGTGGACAAGGAGCACATGTAAGCTACTCCTATTCACTCCTATTCAAGCAATAGGAGCAGTGCTGCAATTCCCCAGAACCACAACACCAGACTTATCTACCAAGAAGAAAAAAAAAAAACTAATGGAAATTTTCACCAATTGGTCAATGATTTGCCATCCCTTCCATGATCAGGCAAATCAGTTGTTTATATGGATAGTGGAAATGTATATCTAAAAAATCCCACCACCGCTCAGTTGGCTACATTAATTGCAAACATTGTCTAATGTATATGTCCAGTCTTACAGTTTACTATAGTAGTAGTGTAAAGTGTCTGGTTCCTATAGTCTAGAAGTAAGACATCTCTACTACAGGTGTGCTTGTGTACCATATTGTATAAAGAGAAACGAGTAAAATTTTTACGGTGTGGAACACTTACTTTCCACCTCCTTGTTTGCACACTGTGGAAAAACATTCTGACATACGTGACTCATAAAACAAAGGAGCCTTGAGCAATTTCATACTCAAATCACAAACTACTTTTAGATAAATAAAAATACATACATAACCTGTAAGTAGAAATTTCCATACATAATCTACTACTATCCTACTCAAACATCTAGAGGATCGGTCATGGGAGAACAGCTTAATGTAATATTAAAGTGCCTTCTCTCACGACTCTTGACATTTTCATCTCCAAGCCAGGATTGGTATCATTGTTGGAAGCTGAAAATCAAGGCCTTTGATCACACCTATAAAAGGTTGCTTTTGTTGCACCAGTGCCCCTTTAAATCACCTGTACCTTGAGCAAAGATAAGTCTCCTTAAAACACAAATCCCAGAAGATAGGTAGTCAGTAAGGCAGATTTACAAATGTTACCTAAACTAAGAACAAACAGTTTAACCTCTTAAGGACCGGGCCATTTTTTGTTTTTGCATTTTCGTTTTTCCCTCCCCACATTCCAAGAGCCATACCTTTTTCATTTTTCAGTTCACAGAGTCACATGATGGCTTATTGTTTGCTAAACAAATTGTACTTTGCAATGGCACCATTCAATATGCTGTGCAATGTACTGGGAAGCTGGAAAAAAATTCAGAATGAGGTGCAATTGGAGAAAAAATGCATTTGTGCCAACTTCATATGGGTTTAATTTTTACGGCGTTCATTGTGTGATAATAATGATATGGTACCTGTATTCTGCGGGTCAGTACAAACACGGAGATACCAAATTTATATAGTATTTGCAATGTTTTGATACCTTTTAAAAAATGAAAAACTTTGCAAAATAGAAAAAAAAAATTTGTGTCGCCATATTGTGACACCTGTAACTTTTTCATATTTACACGTATGGAGCTGGTTAAGGTGTCTTTTATGCAGGACAAGATGACGTTTTTACTGATACCATTTGTGGAAGTTCTGATGGTTTGATCACTTTTTATTCAATTTCTTTATAGGAGGCAAAGTGTTGGAAAAAACGCTACTTGGCTATTTTGATTTTTTTTTTCCGCTACGCTGTTCACCGTATGGGATAAATATTTTAATAGTTCGGGCATTTTGGAGTGCGGGGATACCTAATGTGTTTATGTTTACTTTTGTTTATTTACTTTTATATCTGCTCTAGGGAAAGGGGGGGTGATTTGAACTTATGTTTTTTTAATTTTTTTTTTTTTTCTTCTTTTACTTTTATGAGCAGACCCCCTAGGGACTATTCACTGCAATACAGTAGTATTGCAGTGAATAGCAAAATACTTAGATCTATTGCATGCTGCCAGAGGCAGCCGGAGGCTCCCGGCTGTCATGGCAACTGATCGCCACCCTCCGATGACGTTCAGGAGGGTGGCGAACGGTGAAAAATGGCGGCGCTGGTGGCGCCTGCGCAGTTTAGACGCAGTGGTCCCATTTGACTGTGGTGTTTAAAGGGTTAACAGTCATGATCGGTGCAGGCACCGATCGCTGCTGTTAGCGGCGGGTCCAGGCTGTATTAAACGGCCGGCATCCGCCCTGTATGGTGAGAGCTCAGTTCCTGAGCCCTCTCCATACATCCCCATGTGACCAATGACGTACCGGTACAGGTACGTCATTGGTCGTTAAGGGGTTAAAGATGTGCAAAAATTATCGCTGTGGCTTACAATATATGATAAAGTTGGTGCATCTTTAGACAAACTCCATCAACTTGTTGGCTTACTATATGTCAAAATTTTAGCTCACACTGCCACTCCCTTTCCCTAGCAAGACTCAAAAAAAATATCAAAATCCATAATGTGATACATAGCGTTTAACAGTTTTCTGGTGCAAATTAGGTTCAAATTCACACAACAGTGTCCTGGCCAGGAAACACAGTCTGTGTGACAGCTGCATTTTACAACCCCAAAGCCACTTGTTTGAACTGAACTCACAACATCATGGTGATTTATCATGCTGTGAGCTACACAATGGACAATACTCACAGCATCATAAGAGTATGGGATGGTAAAGCTGAGGTCGTTCTGGGCCATCTGAATTGGCTCTAAGCCAGAATGCTGGCACATTTAGCTTAAAGGAAACCCCTCACCTCAGATTTTCACCCCTAAATAAAGACATGACCGCAAACATGTTGAAATGTACATTCTAAATCTTCTAAAATGTTAACTCAACATTCCCCTGGTGGTTTATAATTAACACCTGAAGATTTCCCGCCGTGTATGCAAATTAGGCGAGAAAGGTCCGATGTGCACTATTCTGTGGAGAACAGTCTGGCTTATTCATGAGGAGCTGTCCAGTCACGCGCAGGTGTGGGATTTGCTGGGAAAATACAAGGAAAGGGGGCAGGAGGAGGTAGCAACAGAAGTGTCTAGAGGTGGTGTTACAACTGGCCCGGGTGACGTCACATTGCTAATTTACATAGCCAGAGAAGGTCTGAAAAAATACATTTTTAATGCAATGCATGGGTGAAACGGTGTCCAAAACGGGAGATATAATGGATTGGCCCCAAAGTATTATGTGGTATTGCTGGTTTGGTGGGGTAAATGTTGGTGAGAGATTCCCTTTAATAAATCTCCTCCAATATGTGAATACACACATGTATAGGTGGAGTTCTTCTGAAGATTTTATGCTTTTAAGTCTATAGCATTCTGCCTGTTCCTAGGTTACAAGGGATAAAGTTGGTCCAGTCCGTCATTTGCACCGTCAACACAAAGCTGGTATGCAGCAGTAACATTCAGATCATGGAAGAAAATATTCGACTATTCTCTTTACACAGGTAACTTTACCATATTGTATGTATTCTATTAGACGCTGCTGGTTTCTATCAGGAAATCCTACAGCCACTTTACCAGCTTTACTTAAAACATTAAAAGGTTTGCCCATGTGCAAATAAACATTACTAAATATGCCCCATTATTATTATGTGCTGCATCTTCTGTGAGAAATTGTTAAGACTGTAGTTGCATGTTTTTTTTTTTTATATGCATGACAAACAACGCGTACATAAAACCTGATGTCCAAACATAGAAAACTTTCCTTTCGTTATACGAATAAGGAGCATTAAAATGAGTCTGGCAGCAGTCTGACCCCTCAAAAGTGTTGACAGTACCATATAGAGGAGAGGAAGAACAACATAAACATACCTGGAGTGATGGTCATACAGGCTGCAAGACTAAAAAAATCATATTTTAATGCCCCTGGTGCTGGGATCACAACTGCCCAGAAGACCCAACTTCATGTGTAGTGCACTCCCCAGCCCCTTTCTGCTGGGTGACTGTTTTAGGGGTCTTCTGAGTGAATGCTTACACTTAGGATGGTTTCAAAGAAGTGTATGCATATTTTTACAACTATATTATGTCAACAAATTCTCTATGATGCTGTTAGTTTGGTCATAATCAAAATGTGCCTATATTAAAGAAATATTCCAGTCACAAGAATGATGATCCTGTGTGCCTGGAGTGAATGGGGCCAGACCTCACACATGAGTATTGCTGCTTCACTCAGCTCTATAAAACTGATGCAGTTAGCCAAGTGTTATCAGGTCATATGGAACTCTTCATTCTCCCTATGGCTAAGGGACAACTTTCATTACTGGAAAAACCGCTTAAACTTTTGAAAAACTGGCCTAAAGTTATATTAAAATGTGACACAGCACAAAGCTGCACTACTACTACTAAACAGAACGAAATGCAAGTTAGAGCCTATACACACAAGTGTAGATCTGTGACACACACGGATAAGGATCAGATCAGTTGTGTGAATAAGGGCTTAATAAATGCTTTTTTTCAGTAAGATTTTATCTATAACAGGAATCATACTAGAACTGCTTCTATGGTAAATATACATGGCTTTTCTAAGCTGCATTTTCCTACAGAGTCAATGGCATCAGATAAAAGGCAAAAACACCAAATGCATCCCTATGCTAATTTTCTACAATTGTATGTGCCACAATTATCACAGTTGCAAAACAGCAAATGCCCACTGGAAAATATGTTTGGTTTTTTTCTTATCACAAAATGAAGGTTTTGCTAAAAACAGCACGTACAAATGTAATTTTACAAGCTTCCACAGGTTAACCCTGATATTATTGTATAATGTATTATTGTATAACAATGCCATGGAGACCATGCGTAAAGAACGGAAATTGGTTGCACATTCTCACCTGAATCATGTCTTATTCATGAAGGGGCAGCTGTACCATTGCTACACTCACTAAGATGGCAGTAGGGCAGGAGCTTCTGCTTCTTGATCAATATTTTACATCAGCATCCCTAAGAGAATATTCCTTGAGCTGTGGATGAAGACAGAACACGTCACCTCTTATGTTTCCCTTGTATGTATGAACTGTACCCCATGTAACAACTGTACCCCTTGTTGTTTCACGAAATCTATAGATAAGACTGTCATGTTTGCTGCTGTAAGTAACTGTTGTGGTTGGATAGTAAGAGAGTCTCCTGAAAACTATGGCACATGATCATACCTATCTATTCAACCCCTTGAGACTGGCAGTAGGGGTAAAATCCGCTCTGTCCACATCTGCAGTCAGCCCCCAGCTCTTTATTCCTGATGACATTTTACGGTGTCCCTACTCGTATTATTAGAAAGCCCATTAATGTCCAAGCTGTGAGACATAAAGTATTTACCACCATTAGCAATGGGATTTTAGATGCAATATTAGAAATGATAATATGACTGTAAAAGCTGACCATGAGCATCTATTACTTATGGAGTTGAACCGACAGGATTGTGTGCCATCACTCACTAGTGTACGTCTTGTCCTACAATTTCTCCAGGATTGTTGCACCCAACATCCAGATATTTACAATGCAGGTAGATAAGGAGAACATTAATACAGTTCTGGCCAGCTTAGTAAAATTGTAGTAGTGTGACCGGACACAGCCGACATTGTTTAACGGCACCTGCCCAATGTGCCCAGCTGCTGCCAGCTGTCTATGAGGCTATGCACTAAGCAGCAGCTAATCTGCTCTATCTAGTCCCAGACTAACAAGGGCAGAGTCATACTCTCCGGACAAGAGGGACACAGTCCAGTGTCGTGCAGTCACACTGCTCATGTATATTCCCACACACAACAGGTGCAGTGGAAAACCCACATAAACTGCCGCTACAGTCAGCAGCTGTACCAGGGAGCAGGGCTACACCTGCAATCCACTGCTACACAGGGCACCAGCTACTACCTACCCGTACGTGCCAGCCGAACGCACAGAGACCTGGAGCGTAGTCTTCCCGCACCTGTCGCTGTCCTCCAGCTACACCCGGAGCCCCTCCCCCTGTCCTAAACTAGCTCCCTCCTCCTCCCGGAAGTGGTGGCTTCTGCTGAGCCTAGGCTTCCTCTCAGTGTCCCCAGCATGGCATCAGTTACCATGGTATCCGCCCCGGGGCTGTGACTGACTCTGGCATTGGTGGCGTTGTAAGGCGGAAGTTGTGTAGTGAATGGAGGCCGGAACACGTGTGGTGGTGCAGGAGCAGAGGTGACGGGAGGCCGGAAGTGTCAGTGTGCAGAGCGTCGGTACTACTCGCGACAACCTGGACTGTTACGAGTAAGTCGGGCCTGAACTGTACGGTTATTTTTGTCTCTTTACACACAGGGATAATGCACACATTGATGTCACAGTAAAGGGATAATGCACACAGATATGTAACAGTACAGGATAAATGCACGCACCCTGATGTCACACTACAGTGATATCACAGAATAGGAATAATGCACACTAATTTCACAGTACAGGGATAATATGCAGTGATAGCACGGAACAGGAATAATTCTTACAGTGATATCACAGTAGAAAGATAATACACAGAGTGATGTCACAGTATCAGGATTATGCACACAATGATGTCTTGATGATGTCAATGATGAACCTTGCACCCTAGCTCTCCCTTAGTTGAGGGCCCTATCACAGTTGCTATGTCTCCGACCCCACTCCATTTATTTTGCTTAGTTGGGCTGAAGTGCCATTCAAGAACTTCTAGAGAGCTGAGTGACTATGATGGCAGGAGCTGTAATGATTGACACTTTAGGTTGTCATCTATAATAGCTATAAAGGAGGACATCATGCAGGTTCACACACACAGATTGACCACTGTGGTTGATGCAAAGTATTTATGGAAGTTGCCCACAATACAGGGATGAATCATAAATTAATAAGCTTCACTTACCTGTTGATTCCCCTGCTAATACAGTGCCAACGTTACTACTGCAGTCTTGTAAACAAGCATTAGCAATGGGCAGCAGAAAGGTGGCACTAGAGTGACCGAGGATAGAAAAAGTGATGTTTAAAAACAAGTATGTTTTATGTATTTTTTTTTTTTTGTTTTAAGTTATTCCCTATGTGTGCTCCAATTTTGTCTGATTGTAGAGTCCTTTAAACCTTGAGCAATTGTCACACCCAGATAAAACATACTCAGAAAAATATCTGAATTACAGTCATGGTCATAAGTTTTGGAACCCCTGAAATTCTTCCAGAAAATGAACTATTTCTCCCCAAAAATGATTGCAACTACACATGTTTTGTTAAACACATAATTTCACACAGAACTCCAAAAATGGGCCTCTCACAATTGTTGGTACCTTTTCAAAATTGTGTGAAAATAACTTTGTTTCAAGCATGTGATGCTCATTCAAACTCACCTGTGGCAAGTAACATGTGTGGGCAATTTAAAAAAAAAATTCACACCTGAAACCAGATAAAAATGAGAGAAGTTGACTCAATCTTTGCATTGTTTGTCTGTGTGTGTCACACTAAGCATGGAGAACAGAAAGAGGAGAAGAGAACTGTCTGAGGATTTGAGAACCAAAATTGTGGAAAAATATCAACAATCTCAAGGTTACAAGTTCATCTCCAGAGATCTTGATGTTCCTTTGTCCATGGTGCGCAACATAATCAAAAAGTTTATATCCCATGGCATGGTAGCTAATCTCCCTGGGTGTGTACGGAAGAGAAAAATTGATGAAAGGTTGCAATGCAGGATAGTCCAGACAGCGGATAAACAACCCCAATCAAGTTCCAAAGAAATTCAAGCTGTCCTACAGGCTCAGGGTGCATCAGTCAGCACGAACTATTGAAACGCTATGGCAGGAGACCCAGGAGAACCCCATTGCTGACAAAGAGACATATAAGGCTAGACTGCAGTTTGCTAAACTGTACGTGAGTAAGCCAAAATCCTTCTGGGAAAACATCTTGTGAACAGAAGAGGCCAAGAAAGAGCTTTTTGGTAAAGCACATCATTCTACTATTTACCGAAATAGGAAAAAGGCCTTCAAAGAAAAGGACACAGTACCAACAGTCAAATATGGTAGAGTTTCAAAGATGTTTTGGGGTTGTTTTGCTCCCTCTGGCACTGAGTGCCTTGTAATGTGTGCAAGGCATCATGAAATCTGAAGATTACCAAAGGATTTGGGGTCTCAATGTCGGGCCCAGTGTCAGAAAGCTTGGTGTGCGTCCTAGGTCTTGTGTTTTCCAACAGGACAATGACCCCAAACATACTTCAAAAATGGATAGAAACAAAGCGCTGGAGAGTTCTGAAGTGGCCAGCAATGAGTCCGGATCTACATCCCATTGAACACCTGTGGAGAGATCTTAAATTGCTGTTGGGAGAAGGCACCCTTCAAATATGAGAGACCTGGAACAGTCTGTAAAAGAAGAGTGGGGCAAAATTCCAGTTGAGAGGTATAAGAGCTTGTTGATGGTTATAGGAAGCGATTGATTTCAGTTATTTTTTCCAAAGGGTGTGCAGCCAAATATCAAGTTGAGGGTGTCAGTAATTTTGTCCGGCCCAATTTTGGAGTTTTGCGTGGAATTATACCATTTTTGGCTGTTGTTTTTCTTGTGTTGTTCCAATACACACAAAGGTAATAACCATGTATAACAAAACGTAATTGGAATAATTTTCTGGGAGAGAGACTTCATTTTCTGGAAATATTTGGTGCCAACACTTACAGCCATGACTGTATATAATAAAAACATCATGTTGTCCACCCATGCCTATATACAGCATTTTCTAAAAGTAGACACCTGCCATATTATAAAAATGTGTTCATTCAGCACTACTTTCATGGGCACCTTCACACAATTTTACATTGAAGTGAAACGTTGAGGATATGTATATAAAGTCATGTCTGTGGCTAAAAGTTTGACCCAACAAGAGCCTGTAAAGCAAGACAGATCCAAAGCATAAAAGTACAAGGCTTTTCAAAGTCATACATGTCTATGTTTACAGATAAGCTATTCTGGCGATTCTATGCAGGTGCTTAGCAGTCTTGATGCCATAGCCATTAATGTGTCATGATTGGGCACAGGAGGTGATTATGTATATTATGTACTCAGATTTAGGAAGTTATACTTTTCGTGCTGCATCTGAATATTTAGGCCATTAGCGTTTGAAACAAAGTACCCAGGCCTCGATATGTCAGTGTATTAACCTCTAAGCTCTAGCTCTTATATTCTGTTATGTTTAAAATAATGGCATATTACATGTGTGCTAGGCAGTGAAAGGTTTCAATGGTTGTTTACTCGTGTTTTTTTTTTTTTTTTCCCTTTCTTTTTGCATTAGGAGTTGCACTTGCGCAGCTAATGTTGGTGAGTTCTTCGCTCCCAGCTACTAGAAATAATGTCCACAGGGACAGAGTCACCCTCAGTTGGCAGTAGCCAGAATTCTGCCCTGGAACGTTGCTTGGAAGTTCTTCGTGCATCAAAGAATGATAGTGAGCAGCTTGCTGCTTTGCTTCTGGTAAGAAATCGTACACCTGCAAAATGTTCTTCCATAATGGAATAATGGCCACTTTTCGATTTTAATCTAAATTTCTTTGTTTTTGTTTTGCAATAACAAAACAAAAATTTAGTGAGCTGGCACTGGAGGAGTCGTCTCTATTTGATGCGTGCTTCCTTTTCCTATTACCTAACTATTGACCACAGTGAAGAACTATCAATCATAGTCAGTGGTTGGAGGAGAAAGCCTGCATGTAATATATCGCTGCCTAAACAGGCTGTGGACGACCACTCTGACATCCACAGGATAGAGGATAAGTGTCCAACCTGGCGGTTGGGCCCCCAGTGCTCAGGAGAACAGGGGACTGAAAGTCTCCATAAAGCCTTCTTGTGAATGGTGCACAAGTTTGCTTGCGTAATCGGCACTCCATTCACTTCTATGGGACTGCGGGCACTGCCGGAGATTACATTCCCATAAACGTGAATGGAGTGCCAGTCACGTAAACAAACTTGTGCACCATTCACAAGTAGGCTTTAGGGGGACTTTTGGCGGTCTGGCCTACAGTGATCAGATAAATCAATTTACAGTGGGTATGGAAAGTATACAGACTCCTTTAAATTTTTCACTCTTTGTTTCATTGCAGCCATTTGCTAAAAGCAAAAAAGTTCATTTTATTACTCATTAATGTACACTCAGCACCCCATCTTGACAGAAAAAAAACAGAAATGTAGATATTTTTGCAAATGTATTAAAAAAGAAAAACTGAAATATCACATGGTCATACAGTCCCTGACAGAAGTTCTGTCGCTTATCCATGTTGTGGAATCAAAAGCTTATAACCTGACTTTAAATTCATCCATTGGTTTTAGAAATGACTCATATGAAAGCTGAAACCCTCCCAAATGATTTTTTGGTTAAGAAAATAAATTGGCTTCACTGCTGAAATATTCATCATTTAATGAACACAGAAAGGTCAGATTTTGGCAAGACAAAAGTTTTGTCGCACACATAAAGTAATGTGAAAATCAAACCAATAATTCTGTTCAAAAACAAAGATATGTTTCATAACATTGGTGAATGGAGTTGTGGTGCTATTAGAGCCATATTTAATATTTTGTGTGACTTCCATGAGCTTGAAGGACTGCATCCATGCGTTTCAACAATGATTCATACAATTTATTGATGAAGTCATCAGGAATAGCAAAGAATGCAGTCTTACATGCCTCCCAGAGTTCATCAAGATTCTTTGGTTTTGTCTGCCAAGCTTCCTCTTTCATCCTACCCCAAACATGCTCAATGATGTTCATGTCTGGTGACTGGGCTGGCCAGTCCTGGAGCACCTTGATCTTCTTTGCCTTGAGGAACTTTAATGTAGAGATGGATGTATGAGATGGAGCACCATCCTGCTGCAAAATTTGACCCCTTTTATGATTGGAAATGTAAGAGGAAGCTAATACTTCTTGATATTTTAGGCTATTAATATTGCCTTCCACCTTGCGAATGCTTCGCACACCCCCATACTGAATGTGACACCAGACCATGATCTTTCCACCACCAAACTTAACTGTTTTCTGGGTGTATCTTGGATCCATACGGGCTCCAGTAGGTCTCCTGCAGTGTTTGCGGCGGCTGTGGTGTAATTCAACTGAAGATTCATCTGAGAAATCCACCTTCTGCCACTTTTCCAGCGTCCATCCGTTTAGCAGGCTGTGGGCCTTGGCAAATGCAACACGTTTTTTTTTAATTGCCTTTTGTTTAGTGCTGGCTTCTGGGCACTGATTCGACCATGGAGGCCATTTCGAGACAGAATCCTACAAACTGTTCTAGTTGACACAGGGACTTGAGGCGACCAGGTCTGTTGGAGCTCTGCTGCAGTGGAAGAGGGGCTGGCTTTTGATTTTCTAACCAACAAACGTTCCTCCTGAGCAGTTGTCTTGCGGGGTCTGCCGGACCTGGGCTTGTCAAAAACATCTCCAGTCTGTTCAAATCTTTTTTTAATTCTTTGTACTTGACGCAGAGACACATTAAAGGTGCCAGCCACCTCTGCAGTGGATCTGGTCTTCAGCCTCTTATAATCAAGGCTTTGGTCGCAGGGTTGATTTTTGGCATGTTGTCAGAGGTGAAGTTGCAGTTCAAGTGAAGGTCTGGGGTGCTGGAGTTCTTTTTATACACACCCACTAATTAACCGATCAATTAGTGAGCACAGGTGAGGCTTTAAACTAGGATTGGGTGCATTATATGACAAGGCGACAACTTTTATCTTGTCAAAATCTGACCTTTCTGTGTTCCTTAAATGATGAATATTTCAGCAGTGAAGCCAATTTATTTTCTTAACCAAAAAAATCATTTGGGAGGGTTTCAGCTTTCATATGAGTCATTTCTAAAACCAATGGATGAATTGAAAGTCAGGTTATAAGCTTTTGATTCCACAACATGGATAAGCGACAGAACTTCTGTCAGGGACTGTAAGTATTCAGACCCTTTGCTGTGACACTCATATTTAACTCACATGCTGTCCATTTCCTTCTGATCCTCCTTGAGATGGATCTACTCCTTCATTGGAGTCCAGCTGTGTTTAATTAAACTGATTGGACTTGATTAGGAAAGGCACACACCTGTCTATATAAGACCTCACAGTTCATGTCAGAGTAAATGAGAATCATGAGGTCAAAGGAACTACCCAAGGAGCTCAGAGACAGAATTGTGGCAAAGCACAGCTCTGGGCAAGGTTACAAAAGTATTTCTGCAGCACTCAAGGTTCCTAAGAGCATAGGGCCTCCATAATCCTTAAATGGAAGAAGTTCGGGACTCCAGAACTCTTCCTAGACCTGGCTGTCCAGCCAAACTGAGCAATTGTGGGAGAAGAGCCTTGGTGAGAGAGGTAAAGAAGAACCCAGAGATCACTGTGGCTGAGCTCCAGAGATGCAGTAGAGAGATGGGAGAAAGTTCCACAAAGTCAACTATCACTGCAGCCCTCCACCAGTCGGGGCTTTATGACATAGTGGCCCGAAGGAAGCCTCTCCACAGTGCAAGACATATGAAAGCCTGCATAAAGTTTGCCAAAAAACACATGAAGGACTCCCAGACTATGAGAAATAAGATTGTCTGGTCTGATGAGACGAAGATTGAACTTTTTGGCATTAATTCTAAGCAGTATGTGTGGAGAAAACCAGGCACTGCTCATCACCTGCCCAATACGATCCCAACAGTGAAACATGGTGGTGGCAGCATTATGCTATGGGGGTGTTTTTCAGCTGCAGAGACAGAACGACTGGTTGCAATTGAAGGTAAGATGAATGCGGCCAAGTACAGAGAGATCCTGGAAGAAAACCTCTTCCAGCCTGGGCCGAAGGTTCACCTTCCAACAAGACAATGACCCTAAGCACACAGCTAAAATAACAAAGGAGTGGCTTCGGAACAACTCTGTGACCATTTTTGACTGACCCAGCCAGAGCCCTGACCTCAACCCAATTGAGCATCTCTGCAGAGACCTGAAAATGGCTGTCCACCAACGTTCACCATCCAACCTAACGGAACTGGAGAGGATCTGCAAGGAAGAATGGCAGAGGATCCCCAAACCTGATGTGAAAAACTTGTTGCATCATTCCCAAGAAGACTCATGGCTGTACTAGCTCTAAAGGGGCTTCTACTCAATAATGAGCAAAGGGTCTGAATACTTATGACCATGTGATATTTCAGTTTTTCTTTTATAATAAATTTGCAAAAATATCTACATTTCTGGGGTTTTTTCTGTCAAGATGGGGTGCTGAGTGTACATTAATGAGAAATACAATAAACCTTTTTGCTTTTAGCAAATGGCTGCAATGAAACAGAGTGAAATTCTGTATATTCTTCTAGCCTGGGTATTTTGTGATACTGGGATGCCTAATGTGTGTGTGTGTGTGGTGTGTTTTTTTTTTTTTGTTTGTTTTTATTATTATTATTTACTTTATATGCATTATAGCAAAGAGGGAGGTTGATTTGACTTTCACATTTATTTTTTTAATATATTTTTAGAAACTTTTCCTTTTTTGTTTATTTTGTTCATGTCCTCCTAGTGGGCTTGAACCAACGATCATTAGGTCGCTTCTACCATAGACTACAATACTACTTTATTGCAGCCTATGGTAAAATTCTTGTGTAACTACTGAAGCCTGCTACAGGCAATCCTCAATAGTTACATACTATGGCAGGCCTGGGAGCCTTCAGAAGGCTCCCGGTTGCCATAGCAATCAAACTTTTCCTGCAGTCTTGAAAGAGGTTGGAGGGGAGAGTGAAAGCAACAGAAACCCTCAGGTGCCGCTGTCAGATCTGCCCACGGCACCTGAGCAACTATGTGCATGCGATCAGAAACATTTCTGATCGCAGGCACTGCTGCCCCGTCTGCTGCGTGAAACAGCAGAGATCCTGCAGCTATGGCACCCACTCAGCTACCAGCTCCTTATGCGAGTGCCGTATTTAAAACCCAGCATCTACCGTACAATTATGTCAGATTTCAGAAACGAATTAGATAATTCTGTTAAAATAGACTAGACAGAATAGTCTGAAACACTCTTAGCAATTTAATCAAATTAATTTGATTAATTGGTCAGCTCTAAACACAAGTGACCAGAAAAGGGGAAAAAAAAAAAATTTTTCTTAGTACACATGAGACTGGGCCCTTAACTCTAACTAGATGGTAGACCTGGAGCAAGTAAAATGTCCTGTGAATGGGACAAAACTGCAATATTCTGGACTACCAGTACAACGTTCTGCAGTACAAACCAGTATAAAACAAGGAAAAGACTGCAGTGCTTATCCAAGCACCACAGCCCCTTCAAGCAACTGATCAGTGGGGTAACAAGGGTCAGCCCCCACAATCTAATATTGATGGCCTATCCAAAGGATAGAAATAAAAAAAAAAATCTACCATTCTAATATGTTTGCATTTGTTTGGTATTTATTCCATTTTCAGCAATCCACAGGTTGATAGGTGAAGTTTCGGTCTGTGCAATGGACCTTTATCACACCATCAGATTGCTTGCTCATCAGAGGTGAATAGAGATGATGTATCATGCATGTGGTAGTGGATGCCACATTTACACTGGGCAATTGAACTATTCTACTTGCCTCTGATAAGCAGAGAATCCAGTGGTTTCATAAAGGTCTATTGGACAGACCGAAGTATCACATGTTAATCTGTGGATTGGCAAAAATGGAAAAAATACAACACAGATGCAAATATATTTACTATATTTGATGGAGTAGGATCTTATCTGTGCACCAGCTTTGATAGGAGTTGCCCTGAAACCACTTTTCACTTATTATTAGCACAGGCCATTAGGTTTAAAACTTGTATAAGTCTAGGTTCACACTGCTGTCCCTGGCATGATTTTGTGATCTGTAAGAGGGATAGGTACAACAGACAGAAACGTTTGGCCCATGTGACAGATACAAACAGAAGACTTTTTTGATTTGTATCAGTTTTTGTATCACAAATTTCACATTTATTTTAATTTGGAAAGCATGTCAGAATACTTCTAAACATGCCCTGTGTGTGAAATCAATGGAAGAGTGAAGAAATCAGGCGATACCTTTTAGAGGCTAATTTAGTATATTTATACTTTCAATGGCTAACACGGTACAACATTATACTACTGTGAAATCAATGGGCATGCTGCATACTAGAAAAGCCTGCCTTCAAAACCCCAATGATATGTGATATCATTCCAAACTTTATGGAGGTAACAATTCCCACACTTCTGAACGAGGCCTGAGGGTTATATCACTTACAACTCTAAACTTACAAGTACAATAAGTGCAGCTTACAAGTACAGCTTTTCAGTTGTAAAATTATTGTTCTCGCTGCATTTCCTCAGGTAACAAAATGTGCACGAGCTCAGGAACTTGGAGAAGCAACACGACATAGGATCTTTGATGCAGTTGGTTTCTCCTTACCAAACCGTCTTCTGTTTTCAAAGACTACTCCTGATGGATGTCCTGACTACTTGTTTCGAAGCCTGGGGTTGACTCTTTTGGCTTGCTTCTGCACAGACCCATCTCTTACTTCACATCCACAGATTATTAATAAAATTCCCATTCTGAATGAGACGCTGAATATCTCTTGCCAGGAAGACATCAATGAATTGAACTCTATGGTAGAGGATGCCTACCAATGCCTTGCAGGCATCCTTGCATCTCCTGAGGGGGTAAGACTGTTAGTGTCTGGTGACACTGTAGCTTCTCTTTGTGAGGCTTATATGAAGCAGAATCATGGATGGACAAATGCCCTCAGAATACTTACATCATTACTCACCTCTCTGCCAGACATGTGTTGGAAAAAAAAGCTGCGGTGAACTTCAGTGTTTGCTGGTTAAACTTTGTGAAGACTTTGACAGTGAAGGTGAAAGCTATAAATTTCACTTAGCAGAAATCCTTCCTGTATTCCTTCCACCATCAGCAGTTTTGATTGAGACATCTTGGGGAACAAACTGCTTAAAACATATATCAAGAGGTTTACTTAAAATCCTGAGTAGTAAGCTGAGCATTTCCCAGCGAGACCCGGCGTTGAAGCTTGCAGCATGCCTCTCAAATATTTATGGTTCATCTTGGATCATGATTGATGGCAGAGGAGAAAAGGCAAAATTCTTGTCTTTATTGGTGAACTTGGCATGTGTGGAGGTAAGAATGCAACTGGAAGACCCAATGCCACTGGATTCAAGACAAACAATTGCCACAGCATGTTATGCCCTGGTTGAGTTGGGTATTCAGGAATGTACAAAAGAGGATGGACATCTACTCCTTAGAGAAGAGCAGAAGTTGCAGCTCTTCCAGGTGATGCAGGAAGCTTGTGCAGCTGTTATGTACTATTTGCAGCAGGTATGTGCTATTGTCTGTAGGTATGTACAGTATGGCGGTGACTAAATGTTGTGTATTACAATATATAATGCAGCTGGTGGAATTTAAACACATAATTATTTATAAAGCTCTAACATCTTTGTTGGGGCTTACCATCAGGATTTCTGTCATTTTTACTGGCGAAAATAGCACATCAGGCAGAGTCCAAAAATACTATAGATACAAACTATACACGAACCAAAAATTCCGGTCATGTCAGTTAGCCCTTAAAGCAACTCAATAACAATCTGAATAGCAAGGCCCATTCCAACTCCTGTGCTTTATCAGATATGCAGAAACATCCAAGAATTTAACTATTGAGAACTAAGAAAAAATAAGAGATAATAAAAGAAACTCAAATCTTTATTTTAGACTCAAATTTGTACTGTTGAAAAAGAGAGAGAGACCTTTAATTGTAAACTGTCTTATGTTTCAGGTGGGCTGGGAAAAAATGGAAGATCCATTTACACTGGCTTCAGTCAGATTGTTTGGAGCCTGGCTTGCGGAAGAAACATCCTGTCTTAGGCAGGAGGTCATCCAGCTGCTGCCTTTCCTTGTCCATTACATGCGAACATGGTTTCAGCGGGGAGTTACCTATAGGAGTCAACTTAGGGAAGCATCTCAGATGGCATTACTGAGCAGCAGCTGGGGTGCAGTATGGCCTGGAGATGCAATAAGGTAAGGAGCAATGTGGTTTTTAACACCTTCACTTTCGCTATAGACTTTTTTTTTACATTGTGTGTTGCCAAGGACCTTATCACTACTATTCTTACATCCTTTGTAGCTTCTGCTGCACAGGAGATGGGGGGGGAGGAACTGTAATTACTTCCTCTTGCTTTGTGGGACCTTACTGTTAAGCTTCAAGCTTACTGCCATCAGTTTTGTTTAAGGTATAGGAGGCTTAAAATAACAAATACTATATACTTACCTGTCCATTCAGCCAGGGATCCAATGGAGAGTCTCCATTTGGGTTTCCAGTCTTCCTGACCTTGGGCCCGTACAGGCGCACATCATCCAGTCATTGACTGAGCAGTTATGTTTTGTTCAAACTCAGCCATGGACACTTCACTGGGTCCCTGACTGAATGGACAGGTAGGTATATAGTATTTTTTTTATTTTAGTTTCAAAAGGTATTTATTGAACAAACACAATAGTGTTACAAGTCTGGGTGTACTAAGCATTTGCATAAAAAAAGAACTGATCTAAAACATCTGAAACTGGAAACCGTAGTACAAAAATTATATTCTTAAACATAGACTGATGAAAACCTCTGTAGAGTTAGAGGAATGCACTGTCTTCTCAATAGATTAGATTCAGAACTTAGGGGGAGGGGAGGTAGGAGTCCATTAAATTTCACTCGTATGCAATATGCTAAGTTAGTGGATCTGTTAGTGGCCACCTAGAAGCAACATGGATCCTTGCAGCCATCAAGACGTATTTGTAATAACTTGTAAGGAGCATAACGTAAACCTGGTGGTCGGAGCCCTATAAGAAAAATTGATGCTGACAGTGGGTTGGCAATCAATGCAATAAGCAATGGACAGATGCTCAGAACCGTTTAATGACTGGGCATGTCCACCATATTTGAAACGTATCACCATCAGCCTGACAACCTCAAAGACAGGTAGAGGGAACTTTAGGATAAATATGATGTAGCTTGGTCAAGAAAAGGTATGCCCTATGCGGAATGTCTATTGCTTTGATTACTTTTTCTTCAAATTTGTATCAGAGGTGAAACAGCAAAGAAATGGCAATTCGGCAGTTATAAAAATATTTTTTTATGGACACAGGGATACCTAATGTGTATGTGTATGTGTTTCACAGTGACTCTCATTCCAGGGGCCAGCGATCCCCGGCAAAATGGTGCCTCTGTCAGCTTTGACCGAGGCACCGGTGGCCTTAATGCCTGCGAGACCCGGCAGCTATGACGGCCACTCAGCTCCTGTGCGGCCACCATATTTAAATACCCAACATCCACTGTACTATTACGGCAAATGTCGGGAAGGGGTTAAGGAAGACTCCATAAGGGTGACTTGCCAGCTGCCTTTGCTGATCATGGTACAGCAGTTGTGCCATTGTTCTATGGTTAGGTGTGATGAAATGTGTGTGTGTTTTCCTGAATCATATTATTAATGTATAATAAAGAAAAAAATGGCAGCACTCCTTTAAGATGCAAAACTAGTGACTTTTAATCCAAGCCAAGTGCAACGTTTCGGTCCTCACCTTTCTCAAGCAATAATGTGACAGCAAAAAAAGCTACTTAATATATGAAACACAACAATATAGTGCAATTAAAATTCATCAAAGAAATTTACAATAAAATCGTGGATATAAGCAATAATATTCATCCAATAAATATATACCAAAAATGCAATGGTGTACAAAGTGATAATAATGTGAATTGATCACCATAATTTACATAACAGTACAAAAGTGTAATATATGAATTAATGATTCATTTAGATTATAAATAAGTGCACATGTGTATTTATTAAGGAAGGGAGGGACATCCCACTTACCCAAACAAAATACAGCAAAATTCTATGCATACCACGCGAATACAGCATGTGGATACACTAACTGCGCATAAACAGCTGAATGTAGTCAAGTGCATCGATTGCGCATGTCCGCGCATGCGCAAAGCACACAATTCAATATCTTTTGACATGTGAAGTGCTGGCATGTGCCCATAGTCTATCGCACATGTGCAATACAGTGGCAGTAAGAGGAAGACATTTTTAAAGCTTGTAACATACACAATAGTAGAAAATCCCAGCTAGGGCTTATAACCCACGGCAGAAACAGCCATAAATATGCATAACGCTGGTAGATATACACAATAATGGGATATATCAACAGAGCCATATGAAAAATAAGAAAAACAACAAAAAAGTGAATACACCAAAGATAAGTAAATGAAATAATAATATAAAATGACTAAAAACAGCTACTTAACAATGTGAATTAATGATACTGTGTGTGTGTGTGTGTGTGTGTGTATGTGTGTATATATATATATATATATATATATATATATATATATATATAATGAGAGTATACCCAGACCATATAACATGGCCATGGGGTACTCTACAAAATAAGTGATCAACCAGGTAAAGTGATGGTCAACATCTAGTAAAGGAATTTTATTTTTATTTTTTTTATTTTTTTTTGCGAGTAGTTTGGGTTTGATGTTTGGGGTTGTGAACCCAAAGGTATGGATAGTAGAATGGGCCCTGAGTCTGTTAGCATTCAGTGGAACATTACTGCTTAGGTGGTGGAACACGTCCTTGACTGGATGTTGATCATCACTTGACCCGGTTGATCACTTATTTTGTAGAGTATCCCATGGCCATGTTATATGGTCTGGGTATACACTCATAAATAAATATATATAATATATATATATCCCCTAATCATTCCTTTACATTATTAAGTCACTGTTTTTATTCATTTATCCATTTATTTTATATTTTCTTTATATTATTTTTTTATTATTTCATTTATTTATCTTTGGTGTGTATTCACTTTTTTGTTGTTTTTCTTATTTTTCATATGGCTCTGAGATATTCCATAGACTATGGGCACATGCTAGCACTTCGCATGTCAGATGATATTGAATTGTGCGCTTTGCGCATGCGCGGACATGCGCAATCGATGCACTTGACTACATTCAGCTGTTTATGCGCAGTTAGTGTATCCACACGCTGTATTCGCGTGGTAAGCATAGAATTTTGCTGTATTTTGTTTGGGTAAGTGGATGTCCCTCCCTTCCTTAATAAATACACATGTGCACTTATTTATAATCTTAATGAATCATTAATGCATATATTACACTTTTGTACTGTTGTTATGTAAATTATGGTAATCAATTCACATTATTATCACTTTGTACACCATTGCATTTTTGGTATATATTTATTGGATGAATATTTTATTGTAAATTGCTTTGATTAAATTTAATTGCACTATATTACTGTGTTTCCTATATTAAGTACGTTTTTTTGCTATCACATTGCTTGAGGAGGTTCCTGTGAGGACTGAAACATCGCACTTGGCTTGAATTAAGTCACTAGTTTTGCATCTTAAAGGAGTGCTGACATTTTTTCTTTATTAACTGAGTTGGACTTGCACCCGAACTTTACTTTTTATTGTCTATGCTGCTTTAAAATTTTCTTTTCTAATAAATATATATGTACACTACCGTTCAAAAGTTTGGGGTCACCCAGACAATTTTGTGTTTTCCGTGAAAACTCACACTTTTATTTATCAAATGAGTTGCAAAATGAATAGAAAATATAGTCAAGACATTGACAAGGTTAGAAATAATGATTTTTGTTTTGAAATAATAATTTTCTCCTTCAAACTTTGCTTTCGTCAAAGAATGCTCCATTTGCAGAAATTACAGCATTGCAGAACTTTGGCATTCTAGCTGTTAATTTGCTGAGGTAATCTAGAGAAATTTCACCCCATGCTTCCAGAAGCCCCTCCCACAAGTTGGATTGGCTTGATGGGCACTTTTTGCGTACGGTCAAGCTGCCCCCACAACAGCACAATGGGGTTGAGATCTGGTGACTGCGTTGGCCACTCCATTACAGATAGAATACCAGCTGCCTGCTTCTTCCCTAAATAGTTCTTGCATAATTTGGAGGTGTGCTTTGGGTCATTGTCCTGTTGTAGGATGAAATTGGCTCCAATCAAGCGCTGTCCACAGGGTATGGCATGGCGTTGCAAAATGGAGTGATAGTCTACCTTATTCAAAATCCCTTTTACCTTGTACAAATCTCCCACTTTACCAGCACCAAAGCAACCCCAGACCATCACATTACCTCCACCATGCTTGACAGATGGCGTCAGGCACTCTTCCAGCATCTTTTCAGTTGTTCTGTGTCTCACAAATGTTCTTCTGTGTGATCCAAACACCTCAAACTTCGATTCGTCTGTCCATAACACTTTTTTCCAATCTTCCTCTGTCCAATGTCTGTGTTCTTTTGCCCATATTAATCTTTTCCTTTTATTAGCCAGTCTCAGATATGGCTTTTTCTTGGCCACTCTGCCCTGAAGGCCAGCATCCGTGAGTCGCCTCTTCACTGTAGACGTTGATACTGGCGTTTTGCGGGTACTATTTAATGAAGCTGCCAGTTGAGGACCTGTGAGGCGTCGATTTCTCAAACTAGAGACTCTAATGTACTTGTCTTGTTGCTCAGTTGTGCAGCGGGACCTCCCACTTCTCTTTCTACTCTGGTTAGAGCCTGTTTGTGCTGTCCTCTGAAGGGAGTAGTACACACCGTTGTAGAAAATCTTCAGTTTCTTGGCAATTTCTCACATGGAATAGTCTTCATTTCTAAGAACAAGAATAGACTGTCGAGTTTCACATGAACGTTCTCTTTTTCTGGCCATTTTGAGAGTTTAATCGAACCAACAAATGTAATGCTTCAGATTCTCAACTAGCTCAAAGGAAGGTCAGTTTTATAGCTTCTCTAACCAGCAAAACTGTTTTCAGCTGTGCTAACATACTTGAACAAGGGTTTTCTAAACATCCATTAGCCTTCTTACACAGTTAGCAAACACAATGTACCATTAGAACACTGGAGTGATGGTTGCTGGAAATGGGCCTCTATACAGCTATGTAGATATTGCATTAAAAACCAGATGTTTGCAGCTAGAATAGTCAATACAGAGTGTATTTCTGATTCATTTAATGATATCTTCATTGAAAAAACCTGTGCTTTTCTTTCAAAAGTAAGGAAATTTCTAAGTGACCCTAAACTTTTGAACGGTAGTGTGTGTGTGTGTGTGTGTGTGTATAGATAGATAGATAGATATATCTATATAATATATATATATAATATATATATATATATATATATATATATATATATAGATATAATCTTTACTGAATGTTTTGTTTATGTATGGGTTATCAGTGTGTATACAAGGGGGGGGGGGTCAGAGGTGAAATGCTCTTTCCTGTGCAGGACCAGTTGTATTTTTTTTTTATTGTTTTACCTTCTCTTGGTGAAGCAGGCATAGAGAGGGGTTGTATCAGGAATTTTTTGACTTCAAAGGCCAGCAGAGACAGGACTCTACAATGCAAAGATAGAACATTCATCTTTTCCGGTTGAAGATTAGTTGTTCATCCCCCAACTGAGGAGGTGGGGGGGAGAGCACCTTGGCAGGGAGGTGTGGCTTAACACAAGCCATAAGAGACTATGATACCTGTATGTGTCCAATTCCATCAGGAGAGATCCTCTAGGCTTCCTGGAAACAAAGACTTTTAAGTATTTTCCTGTTTTTTCCTCCCATTATTTTTAGGTCTGCTTGCTTGTCCTGTCATTTGTTGTTCTTCTTTTCTTTTCATATATAGCACTGAACACCTTTGGATATTAAATTGTTAAATTTAAAGGGGTTGTCCAGGATAAAGTTATATAGTATTAGAAAATTGAAAGCAGCACAACACTGAAACCATGATACCAATAAGTGGGTGGAAGTCCGAGGGAAAGGGCAACCTTCCCAAATTGTATAGGTAAAGACAAAACCAGCAGCACTCCAATAAAGACACTGACTGATTTTTTCACTATTTGATTTTGTCTTTACATAGATAGATATCCAGGGAAAGTAGAAAAAAAAAAAACATACTCACCTGTCCCTGGTGCTCCAGTCTCTCAGCACAGTCCAGTCCTGCTGCTCTGGTGTTTTCTTCCGGCGGACGTCCTCACAATCAGAGGCCCCCGCAAAAGACACTGGACGTCCCACCGCAAGAAAACACCGGAGCAGCAGGACCGAACCGCGCTAGGAGGCACTGGGGACAGGTGAGTGTTTGTTTTTTGTTTGTTTTTTTGTTTGTTTTTTTACCTTCCTTTTTTTACCTAATATAAAAAAAAAAAAAAAGTTTATCCTGGACAACCTCTATAAGGTTACTTTGTGTTGCTCTATGAACCCATTAACTTTTTGAAGTGTGTTTGCATGTGACTGGTAGAGAGACGCGTGTATATGTGAGCAAGGTTTCTGCTGAGCCTAATGTCAGTGGTTGTAGCAGCGTGTATTTGGGATGCATGATCCGTGTTGGGATGCAATTTATGCTTAGTTTGCAGCCTGAGTGAAGTGAGTTGACCCCTGACGGCCTCACCCACGTCACATGGTAAGACGGTCCGTACATGACATTACGGTAGTCCCTAGGTCAGATTTTCAATCCAACATTAGTTTTTGTTTTTCTTGGGGGGCTATTCGGTTCACTGTAAATATGAGTATTCGCCTCTCATATTAGTAGTCTGACTAAAGTTTGGGTCGAGTAAAATGATGTGCAAAAATTGGAATATTTCATGAACTCTAAAAGTTTCAGTAATGGGTGGAGAATAATGCTGGTTGAAATGGCTTTTGTCCATCAATTTTTTTGACAGCAGTCTAAAACATGTGTGTTCTTCCACCAGGCAAATTGAGTGGGGGACAATCCCGGGGGGAAGAGCAGATTGTGAAAGAGCATTATCAGTAGCGAAACAAGGTTTTGAAGTTTATAAATAAACCACATTTTCTTCCACAGTTGTAACAAATAACCAGTAACTTTTGCTACAGGGTTTTGCTGGATCGTATAGGATGGGGGTAACCAAACGAGTGTGTGCGATGATATGGGAGCAACCAAGGATAAATCCAAGGAGATCCATTGCAGTGGATCGACGGTGCTATGAATTGAGCATATTTGAAGTAACCGAGCTGCCGCATAATTTTTATATATGTTAGGAACGGATGGATAGTCCTCCCAACTTTTTGTGGAAGTACATAGTGTGCCTCAGGATACATGGTTTTTTATGTGTCCAGCTGAAGCGAAAGATTTCCCGCAGCAATAATTTGAGAAACGTGGTAGTTACCTTAGTGGGTAGAGTGAGAAAATCGTAAAGTATCCTAGGGAGAATCACCATTTTGACCATATGTACCTGGCCTACCCAAGACAATGTTTTATTTTTCCACATTCCTAAATTTTTTTGGGGAGCATAATACCACTTTAAAGTAAGTATCTGAAGTGTCACAGAGGTTAATGCCCAAGTATGAAATATATTTCTCTCTGATCTGTAATGCAGTGGGGTGAAATGCAGTGAAGTATCTCCACCTTCGTTGGGTTGACCTTCAAGCCCGATATCCTAGCAAAGTGTTTAAGGGTATGGATCAAGTTAGGGAGAGCAGTTAGTGATGGTACCCTTCTGTACCCTGCTGTGTGCCCAAACTGCAGTTTATGCCCACATGTATGACAATGGTGTACCCAGGGTAACGTACTTAATGTCATATGTGGGTATAAACTGCTGTTTGGGCACAGAAGAGAAGGAGCACTATTTGGTTTTTGGAGCATAGATTTGGACAGTTTGGTTTTTGGACACCATTGCACTTTCATGGAGCTGAAATGCCAGTAAAGTGGAATCCTCTGACGTCACCAATTTTGGAAACTACACCCCTAAAGGATTTTACCCAGGGGTACAGTGAGCATTTTTAACCCCCAAATGTTGCTATAATTTATTATCCATAAATGAATATGCAGCGGATGGTGAAAGGTGAAAACGACAATTTTTCCAGGAATACGTCATTTCAGTGCGTAATATGTTGTGCCCGGCTTGTGTCAGAGATGAATGCTCCAAAAGCTGTTGTGCCCGGGATCCCCACTTAACAGTTTTTGGAGTGTGTTTCTGTGCAGACATAAGCTGGGAACAACATATCGGGCTCTGAAATGGTGAACCTCCTGGAAAAATTTTAACTTTTCATTATCAGCTGCACATTCCTTTCTGGAAATTAAAACAATGCAACACTTAAGGGTTAACAATGCTCACTAGACCACTTGATAAGTCCCTTGAAGGGTGTAGTTTCCAAAATGGGGTCACGTATCTGCGGATTCCACTTTACTGGCAATTCATGGGCTCTGCAAAAGTGGCATGGTGCCCAAAAAACAAACTGTGCTCCAAAGACCAAAACAGCGCTCCTTCCCTTCTTTGCCCGGCTGTTCCCAAACAGCAGTTTATACCCACATATGACATTAAGTACGTTAGCCTAGGTACACCAGTGTTATACATGTGGGCATAAACTGCCATTTGGGCACACAGCAGGGTGCAGATGTGAAGAAGCGTTATGTGCTTTTGGATCGCAGATTTAGATTGTTGGTTTTTGGACACTATGTCACATTTGCAAAACCCTAAAATTGCCCCTACAAAATGGGGTCATTTCTTGGGGAATTTCAGTTTACTGACACCTCCAGGGCTCTGCAAAAACATGGTGTCCAGAAAGTCCCTCTGAAATTGGGTATTTCTTCAAAAACTTTAATTTTCACTTTGTACATTAATTTTTGGAAAGCATTTTTAGGCTCAAAATGGTAATATTCCTTGATACATTGCTTGAGGGGGGTGTAGTTTCTAAAATGGGGTCACTTTTGAGGGGTTTCCATTGTATTGGTACTTTAGGGGCTCTGCAAATGGACATGGCACCTGAAAACTTTTCCAGCAAAATCTGCCCTCCTAAAGCTACAGTGGGGGAAAAAAAGTATTTAGTCAGCCACCAATTGTGCAACTTCTCCCACTTAAAAAGATGAGAGAGGCCTGTAATTGACATCATAGGTAGACCTCAACTATGAGAGACAAAATGAGAAAACAAATCCAGAAAATCACATCACATTGTCTGATTTTTAAAGAATTTATTTGCAAATTATGGTGGAAAATAAGTATTTGGTCAATAAAAAAAGTTCATCTCAATACTTTGTTATATATCCTTTGTTGGCAATGACAGAGGTCAAACGTTTTCTGTAAGTCTTCACAAGGTTGGCACACACTGTTGCTGGTGCGTTGGCCCATTCCTCCATGCGGATCTCCTCTAGAGCAGTGATGTTTCGGGGCTGTCGCTGGGCAACACAGACTTTCAACTCCCTCCAAAGGTTTTCTATGGGGTTGAGATCTGGAGACTGGCTAGGCCACTCCAGGACCTTGAAATGCTTCTTACGAAGCCACTCCTGCGTTGCCCTGGCGGTGTGGTTGGGATCATTGTCATGCTGAAAGACCCAGCCACATTTCATCTTCAATGCCCTTGCTGATGGTAGGAGGTTTGCACTCAAAATCTCACGATACATGGCCCCATTCATTCTTTCATATACACGGATCAGTCGTTCTGGTCCGTTTGCAGAGAAACCGCCCCAAAGCATGATGTTGCCACCCCCATGCTTCACAGTAGGTATGGTGTTCTTTGGATGCAACTCAGCATTCACTCTCCTCCAAACACGACGAGTTGTGTTTCTACCAAACAGTTCTGCTTTGGTTTTATCTGACCATATGACATTCTCCCAATACTCTTCTGGAACATCCAAATGCTCTCTAGCAAACTTCAGACGGGCCCGGGTATGTACTGGCTTAAGCAGGGGACACGTCTGGCACTGCAGGATCTGTGTTACTGACGGTAGCCTTTGTTACGTTAGTCCCAACTTTCTGCAGGTCATTCACTAGGTCCCCCTGTGTGGTTCTGGGATTTTTGCTCACTGTTCTTGTGATCATTTTGACCCCATGGGGTGAGATCTTGTGTGGAGCCCCTTATCGAGGGAGATTATCAGTGGTCTTGTATGTCTTCCATTTTCTAATTATTGCTCCCACAGTTGATTTCTTCACACCAAGCTGCTTGCCTATTGCAGATTCAGTCTTCCCCGCCTGGTGCAGGTCTACAATTTTGTTTCTGGTATCCTTCCACAGCTCTTTGGTCTTCACCATAGTGGAGTTTGGAGTGTGACTGTTTGACATTGTTATCAGTATAAAAGATACCTGTCCACAACCTCAAACAGGTGCCATTACTACAGGTAATGAGTGGAGGACAGAGGAGCCTCTTAAAGAAGAAGTTACAGGTCTGTGAGAGCCAGAAATCTTGCTTGTTTGTAGGTGATCAAATACTTATTTTCCACCATAATTTGCAAATAAATTCTTAAAAAATTAGACCATGTGATTTTCCAGATATATTTTCTCATTTTGTCTCTCATAGTTGAGGTCTACCTATGATGACAATTACAGGCCTCTCTCATCTTTTTAAGTGGGTGAAGTGACACAATTGGTGGCTGACTAAATACTTTTTTTTCCCCACTGTAAATAGCGCTCTTTCCATTCTGAGCTCCACCATGTACCCAAAAAGCAGATTACAACCACATATGGGGCATTTCTGTGTTCAGGATAAATTATGTAGCGAACTTTGGGGAGCTTTTTCTCCTTTGTCCTCTTGTGAAAATGAAAAATTTGGAGCTGAATTGATGATTTATTGAAAAAAAAAAATTTTTTTTCATTTTCTTGTCCCAATGTTAATAAAATCTGTGAAACCGCTGTAGAGTCAAAATGCTCACTATACCCCTTGACATTTTCTGTGAAGGGTGTAGTTTCCAAAATGGGGTCACTTTTAGGGGGTTTCCACTGTATTGGTACTTTGGGGCTCTGCAAATGCGACATGGCACCTGAAAACTATTCAAGCAAAAACTGCCCTCCAAAAGCAAAATAGCGCTCTTTCCATTCTGAGCCACACCATGTACCCATACAGCAGATTACAACCACATATGGGGTATTGCCGTGTTCAGGAGCAATTGTTTAACAAACTTTGGGGATAAAGTGATGTTTTAGTAATTTTTCATTTATACATCCCAATGTTAGTAAAATCTGTGAAACAACTGTGGTGTCAAAATGCTCACTATACCCCTTGATGATTTCTTTGAGGGGTGTAGTTTCCAAAATGGAATAATTTTTAGGGTGTTTCCATTGTTTTGGTACTCTAGGGGCTTTGCAAATGAGACATTGCACCCGAAAACTATTCCAGCAAAATCTGCTTTTCAAATTCCCAGTGTCGCTCCTTCCCTTCCGTGCGCTGCCGTGTGCCCAAATCTCAGTTTACACCCACATGTGTGGTATGGTGTGATGTATTTTCTCCTTTAACCCTTTGTGAATGTGTTAATTTTAGGGCTAAATGAAGGGATTAGTGGAAAAAAATGAAATTCATCTAAATTTCACCTAGATATCGTTTCAAATTCTTGTGAAATGCTTAAAGGGTTAACAAACTTCCCAAATGCTGTTTTGAATTATTTCAGGGGTGCAGTTTTGAAAATGTGGTGATTTATGGGGGGTTTCTAATATATAGGCCTTTATAATCCCCTTCAGAACTGAAGTAGTCCCTAAAAATTTTTAGTTTGGGAAATTTTCTTGTAAATTTGGAAAATCGCTGTTACACTTTGTAAGCTTTATAATGTCCGAAATAAATTAAAGACCGATTGAAAGATGATGCCAATATAAAGCAGGTATATGGTATATATTATTTATTAATGTATTTGGGTGGTATGGCTAACATGAAGTACAATGTGTCACAAAAAAACTATCTCAAAAACACTTGTGTAAGTTAAAGCGTCTTAAAAGTTCTTGCCATATAAAGTGACACATGTCAGTTTTGAAAAACGAGGACTGGTCCTTAACGCACTTTTGGGCTGTGTCCTTAAAAAAACAAAACAAAAAACAAACTGTTCTAGAGCTATATTCACCTCTGTGCTGGAGTTTGTGTTGGAGACCGTCGCAGTGTCTGCAGGAAATTGGTGGAGAAAAAAGTCCTGCATGGTGGACTTTTTTCCTCCGCCGGGTTCAGTTTAATAACCATGAACACCCGACAGACCCCATGGGCTATAACAAAATATTTTAGTGGTCCAACTCTCCGTTGGAGGACCAGAACAATGGAGAGTTGCACTGTTAAAATGAGGTTAACATTAGGTTATAGTCATTGGGGTCCTTCGGGTGTTTGTAATTTTTGCCAAAATTAATGGCACCGATATCTCCTGCAACGGGGATCATACTGGGAAAGCCGACAGTGCCCTGAATTCAGTGCATTTTTGGCTTTGTAGTGGTATATAATACCGCACATCAATGAAGATGTGAAAGGTCCTTTTTGACAATTTGTACAGCCGCCACTTACCTGTCCATCAATTGTTAAGGTTGATGGAAACTTTTTTCCCATTTACACATTGAAAAGAAACATGAAGGAGTTCTGGCGGGAGATAGCCCTACAGTACATGTGACTTTACTGCCAACAATGAGTGGTTATTTCACCTTAAATACAACAATATAATATTCCAAGACATATTACAGGGCATCCCATAATTGGCTGTTGGAGAACTGAATACAGCTGCAAATAAATATGTACACGTCTGTCATTATATTCTTTTTCCAGGTTCCTGCTTCCTGCTCTGTGCCATTTGTCTGCTGACGAAGTGCCACGCAAAATACTAATTAGTGAAGGAGTTCCTGCTCTGCTCTGTGAATACTATCAGAAAAAGTGGGAGATCTTCTCTGAGGAAGGAGTACCTGCAGAAAGAAAATGTGAGGCCCAACTGAGTCTACAGAGCTGCTGTGGGGTCTTCCTCAATCTAGTGGTTACAGAGCCAACTCTTGTTTGGTAGGTATGGGATCAAAGACTTTAACTCTGTCCTTTTTAAAGGGGTTGTTCAGGAACTGGACAAAGCATGGAGGCGATCTGGGCCTGTCCCCAACAGCCCCTTTTCCACTGCCTCTGTCCATTTAGTCTCGCAACATGCCATCTCCACCAGAAGTCCTGCCTGCTACATAGACTGCTGAGACCAATCGGTGGCCTCAGTGGTTGCTGGAAAGAAACCAGTATGTGAGTGCCGTCACCGACTCCTTTCTAGCGATTGGTCACATTTAGTGCATGACTTCCAGTGATGAGGGCACGGTGCAATACTGATCAGACAGTGGCAGCGGACAATGGAGTGCCAGGGACAGGTGAGTATGGGATATTTTTTTGTTTTGTTACACCTCACCCAGCCGCCTTCATGGTTTGTCCAATTTCTGGACAACCCCTTTAATAAATTTACTGATACTGATTTACTAATACTGTCCAAAATTTAGACCAGAGTCCAGGTAGCCTGAAGATGCATCTGGTTTATCACATTCGCACACGCTGTGTGATAGATTTGGCATAAATTAGACACTTATCTCTTACTTGTGACATTTTTCTGAGTTGGAGCAGAAGTGGAAACTAGGAAAACTAACTAGATTCTTTAATGGCTCTGTCTCCTCAGAAGGAAAGGTCCTTACTTGGAGCTGAATTAAACAGACCTTTTTTTGACTAGACTGAAGACCTGCAACTGTTGAACAGGAGAGGCTTCCTTTCTGTTAGCAGCTGCGTACCATGTGACCAGAATCCTGCAATTACTGTATTGCTTTGCTAATAGAATTGCAGTAAATGTAAAATGCCAATACTTTTACAATGTTATACAAACTTTTACAGTGTTTCATTACCTTTTATGTGCACAGATCATTGAAGGAAATTTTCTACAGGACCTACTCCAGAAAACTGACATATAAGTGATACAAGTTTAACTAACACACAGACCTGATTTGAAGCAAAGATGCAACATTTTGTCCTTATACTGCCCTGTTTGCCACTTGCAACACAATTCATCACTACCACTATACATAGAAAAAAGGTTCAAAATGGTACGTTCGAAAAAGGGGAAAGTCACAAAGTCCACAGCTTGTTATTAAAAAAAAAAAAAAAGTTAAAGGTTTAGACACAATGCAGAGAATGTATTAAAATTGGCCGTGGTTGTCACCGCATGTGACAGCTGAGGCCAATCAATGGCCTATGGAAAGGGCCTGGGACGTCATAGGTGACGCATGTGAGTAACGTCCCAGGTCCTTTCTTAAGGCCGCTGATTGGCCTCAGCGGTCACGTGCGGTGAGGTCTTCCACCGGAACAAGCCCTGTAGTGCTACGGGGCCTGACAGCAGTGGGTGACACCAGAGCACCAGGGACAGGTGAGAGAGTTTTTTTGTTTTTTTTTTTCTCACCTTCCCAGGCCTACAGGGAAAAAAAACTATGTTTCCAACCTCTTTATTAAAATTGGCATTTCCTGTGTCAGTTTTAATTTCCCTGCATTGTGTCTAAACTTTTAGTATTTTTTGAATATTCAGCTGTAGAGTTTGTGACTCCCCCCCTTTTTTTGAATGTACCATTTGGCTCCTTTAGTCTGTGTATAGTGATAGTGATGAATTGTGTTCCTTGCTATCATGGATCTGCGGAGGGGGATGCTTTTTATTGAGCCTTTGTTAAAGTTTTGTATTGAGTCAGTTTTTTCTGTTCTTGTGAAGGTTTTTCTTTTTGCAGATCCTTTATGTGGTCCAAAACTGGCATATACAAGTATTATTACGTTTGACACACAGTACTCCAGAAGAAAAAAATAGAGAGCATGCTGCAAATGTTATTTTTGTTTCAGACCAGTAATAAATATTTTTAAATATAAAAACATGCCACAGTTTTTTTCACAAAATAAGATAACAGGCGCAACCACATTTTTAAATTGGCCCCTTTGTCTTGTCTTTAGTCCTGAGAATATAAGGCTAGATTAGCATGTGCACGCCCTTGAGGCAAGATAAGGAGTGTATACAAAAGAGAGTTGTATGAGTTCTTTCTCTATATTTTTCTATTTTACTGCATTCACCCTTACTTTGACTAAAAAAATAAATAAATAAATGGGAAAAAAAAAACTTACATCAAAAACTAGCTAATTTAGCCAAAGGTCCAAAGAAGTGGATCCTAAAAGAGGACTTATATTTCTCCTTTTCTCATTAATATAATTGGGGGACACAGTTCCATGGGCATAGGCCCAGCCTAGGAGGCTGACGTTAGGAATTTAAGAAATTGCTGGCTCTGCCCAATTGAGCAATACCCTCTCCACAGACAGGAAGTTAATCAGTTTTAGCTTAGTGTCTGTAGAAGGCAGACATGTCCTGCTAGCAGGTCTTCTGCTTTTTATTATTTTGGTTTTATTTCTTTTCTCTTTTCAGGTTACAGGAGTTCCGCAGTTTGGGCTCCACATTAATTGTACTCCCCCTGTGGGTGCTAAGATCTAGGGTTTCCCTACATAGACCTTTGTCTCTCCTCACCACCAGTCACCCAGTCCCTCTACTTGTCTGCAGCCGCAGCTGGTAATCCCACTTTCAGTGGGAATTTACTGAAGGGGTGATCCTTCTAGCATCTGAAGAAATCCTTCACTCCCTGGAACCTATTTACAGTGGGCCCTGTCTTCCCACTGCTTGCCACCTAACGTCCTTCCAAGTACATTCCCATCCACAGTACTGTGCCTCTACAAGCTCCCACATGCTGCAGTACAGCATCCATTCCTGTTAGTCCCAGCCATACTCCCTCAGTAAGTAACCTTGCTGTGTCACTTCTCCCCAATGCAGATGAACCTCCCAGGCCCTTCTCACACCTTCCTCCTTCTATGGTCCCCTCTGCACCAGGGTCCTCCCTGCTGCATCATAGCTGAACTAATTTAGTCCCTCGCATCTGCTGGGTCTAGGCTGCATTTAGCCCCACCTCCCTCTAGTGAAGTGCCACTTCTTCGCCGCAGTTCAGGCTTTTACGCCTGTCTCTAAGGGGAATTTCTCTCTTCCCTCTGTCAGAGCGGGGACAGGCTTTTGCGATAGTGGGAGGGGCCTCCTTTTTCCGCTAATGACACATCCAGAGGGATTTTTTAGGGGTTTCCCCTTACCACTCCTACCTGTGCACATCCAGCCTTTTGAGAGAGCCCTCCCCCTTCTGCCATGGGTGGCGTTCTGCCTTCTTGAGGGGATTGATCTAACGAATGGTGTTCCGCTGATCTGTACTCCCACTACTACCCTTTTCTTGCTACAGACCCCCCCCCCTTTCCCCCGCCTATCTCTGCCACAGGCTGAAGTTTTTGACTCCAGACCCATTACATTAGGCCTCTCTCTCATGTTCAGCCTGTTTCCTCCTCCAGGCACCTTTAGTTTTTGGCCCTAGGCAATAGCAATAGAGTGACCATTTCACTATATCCTAGAGTTTTGGGCCCTTCACTGCCCTTGCCGTAGCTTAGGCACTAGTGGAGTTAGTCCGGACTGTTAGGGACAAAAAAGGGGTCCCTCTGGAGTATGTTGTAGGGTCCCGAATTGATGTTAATACAGCCGGCCTGGGAGAAGACAATTTCACACACACTACTCGTTGTGTATCAAATGCATTCTGATTTTATTGTGCAAAATCTTGAGTATTTATAGAGCTTTTCTGGGAACATGCCCAGACATTACAAGAACAAGAGGTACATATTTCATTCACAGAAAAATACAAGAACACTACACAAGATACTGGATGCATCCTCTCACAATGAGGCCTCCGAGATAAGAATCAGCAGCTTAGACACACATGTTTGGGTCTACATCTTTTCACACTCAAAGTGTCCTCACCTCGTAACATACAATAATTTTCATTATATATAATAAAATACAAAATGGATGACAGATACAAGATGGAGGATTACCTAAAACAGGACTAAGACGCTTCCCTCACAACAGGTGTGAGTCTGGCCTAGCACCCTGGCCTACCTAGCCCCTCTCTCAGGTCTATAATGTTGTCACCTCCTTGCTGTCTAGGCTACCTTGACCATAGCTCTGGGGATAGAGCACTGATATTGTGAACCAGGGGTTGCGAGTTCAGATATTGCTGGGGTCTCTATCCCTACAACTGCTTATGTGGTATCAACAAGTAATTGCGATAGCACTTCATCTGAATTGACCTGCCTTGTTTACTCATCATCTTCCGGTATCTCTTCCTCTGAGCCAGTCAGACTCCTCCAAACCATCCTGGCATCCCCTTTTTAAGGGGATGGATCTAATGGGGCCATCTTGGGTACATTATGGGCCTGTTCCTGTACCTGTCCACCCTTCAGGATCTCTTGCTCCTCGTCCCACAGAGCTGATCTTTCGTTATATGTCTCTAGTTGTACCCCTTTGGTGGAGTTTGCACCCTGGTTTAGTCCGGAAAGCTTTGCTCATCGCTTAACCCCCATGGGTTGCCACTTCAATTGTCACTCTCCACTCAGTGACTAGGTTGTCTTTCTATTGGGTAGAGCTCTCTCTGCCCCTTGTCAGGGCTTCCATTTTCTGAAAGATGGGTAAATGTCCACTTGGTCCATCTAGTCTGCCTTTATTTTTGGCTTTTCTCTTATCCCCAGCATGCTTAAATTTGCTCGCTTTTCGCTTCCTCCTTCTTCCTTCCTTTTCCTGAGGCTCTATGCAAGGGTTTTGCAACCTTTGGGGCATCCATCCCCTGAGGTATCTTATGATATTTGCTGGTCCAAGGTGATTTTATTCTGTGAATCCTAGGTTTCCAGTGGGCTCCTCATTCTTCGGGCAATCATGATTGCTGCTTTGTCGCTGGTGGCTATCCAACGTTGCTGTCTTTTGGGATGGGGTCAGCATCCTTGCCGGGCTTGCTGATCCAGAACAGGCTTCCTCTTTCTTGTTTAAGGTTTAGGCCAATCAGCTTCTTGAGCTGTTGGTTGCCTGAAGGGCGTTTTCCCACCCTCTGTGATTGCTTTAGGATGTCACATGGTACTGTGTCCCCAAATGATATTAATGAGAAAATTGGATTTTTGTACTGTAAAATCCCTTTCTTGTTATATTCATTGGGGGACACAGATCTCGCCATCTGCTTTTTCTGTTCTTGACTGTTGTCCTTGGGTTCTCTTCTTGGGTTAAGGACATATTGGTGCTTAACCGCTGTGTCTTCTCCTACTGCTATTGGTACAAAACTGACTAACTTCCTTTCTCTGGAGACGATATATAGCCCACTTGTGTGGAGCCAACATTTTCTTATATTCCTAGTGTCGCCCTTCTAGTGGCCGGACCTTTACCCTTGGTACTGTGTCCCCTAATGAATGTAATGAAAAAGGGATTTTACGGTAAGTACAGAAGTCCAATTTTTTCTGTATCAGAAGCTTTATGTTTAAATCCTGCCTTCAGTTCTTAATTGGTCTTGCCTGTTATGCATGTTCTTTACTAGCTCAACTTTTGTGAGTTATGTGCTTTTCAAGCCAAACCTCTGGAAGATTGTGTAAGACCTCATTTGAAAATATACTGTTTGCAGTCTTAACGTATTGTAGATCTTTTATGTGTTTCTTGCTTAAAGAAAAATGTCACATTGAAAATACAGTGCAGGCCGCAGGCAGCATGTTATTGTACAGGAGGAGTTGAGCAGATTGATGTGAAAAGATTCAGCATAACATGTCATTGACTCATTTATGTCTTTGCTCCTTCTTTGTTGACGCATCAAAGGGACGGTCAGATTGACAAACTTCCCTCTATTACTGCACACAAGGAAATAACTGACAGTCACTGATAAGACCACCTCTTTGAATTCTCAGTATAGAAAGAACAGAGATCTCAATAGATATATGACAGGTTATACTGAATATTTCTCCTTCAAATTATATATCATTTTGCTCAGCTCCTTCTGCCCTATAACATGCTGTCTGCAGATTGAATTTCATTTTCCATGTGACAAAAAGACTAAAAGTCGTCTCTAATCAATATAAAAAATATTATTTTAGATATAATTGGATAATTACAATAAAGTATTGTTTAAAGGGAAACTGTCCCCGAGGTTTAGGCTCTTAAATTGCCACTATGCTATTTATAGCACATGCTTTCTGTTAAGTAAAGAGTCATCTGGTGGACCCAACTCTCTTGAGAAGTTGTCCAGTGTCATGCCACTATGGTGGCATTGAAGCAATGTGCAGCTCCTGGCATGAAAAATAAGCGCCGCCCAGGAACAGCTGATCTGTTGTCTCAGCTGTCAGACAGACCTTATATTGATCAAAGTGACGATAGGCAGCACACTCGAGGGGAAGGTTTTTGGGTGTATAATTCCAGGGAGGCCTGGGTGAACTCCTCCAAAATACATTCAGTACTCGAAAATGGATGGACAGCTCTCCAAATGGTTCCTTTTGAGCTTGCTTATTTTTATTACAATACATCAAAATCCATGTATGATAAAAAAAAAGCCGTATTGTAATTTCACGAGCTTTAGTACATAGTCGGTAAGCAACATTTTGGGCCGGGAACGCCCATCAGGCAATATGAAGGGTATCAAGGATATATATCAAGGGATAAGGATGAAAAAATGAGGCAGAGTCCGTAGTGGACCAAGATGTATTCTCTATTATAGGGAAGAAGCAGCTAAGGATAGGCCATCAATATTAGAAACTAATCCCTTTAAGGGTATGTTCACACTACCGTAATTGGGTTCCATTGCTGTCATCTGTTCGGGGATGAGAGCATGTTTTTTACGTGGGAGTGAATGCAGATGAACGCTAGGTTGAGGGGACGTCTGCATCTGTCATTTCATGTCCATTACTCTCATCCTATAACAGTTGAGAACAGAAGACATTAATTAATGCTAGTGTGAACCATGGCTAAGTCAACTGAAGTGTTTTATATAATACGTTGCTTTACCTAGTTTGCTCCTTTGGCCAGATACAGCTAAATATTCCTCAGTGTTTACAGTTTTTTGCCTAGGTTACAGATCACCTCTCTGATTGGAAGATGACTTTGTCTATGTCTCTCTCTCTCTCTCTCTCTCTCTCTCTCTCTCTCCATATTGCTTTCAGTTGCCGAGCCCTGATAAGTGCTACATTACTTGATCAGTTCCTCTGTTATCACACATTGCTGGACTTAGATGAAAACCAGAAGAGGAGGGGAGAGGAGACAGGAGGGCAGATGAAATCCTGATTTGAGAAAACTTTTATAACATGCTTGTGGGGGGTAATATGCAGGTCATAACCAGGTTGGGGGGGAATTGCTGCAATATACCTCTAAAGATATATCCATATCCATTCATTTGAATGGGTTTTTAAAGCAATGCGCGGGTGTCCGATTGCACCCTCTGCGCTGCGAATCCTTTTTTTTGGGTCGGAAACAAAGTCGGACATGCAGGACTTCGTGTCCAACAAAAAAAAACTGCTTCGCAGCGCAGAGGGTGCAATCGGACACTTGCGCATTGCTTTAAAAACCCATTCAAATGAATGGGTTTTTAACCAATGTGTCGCTAACCTGTCGGTATCCGATGCCTATCCCGTTCCCCGAGATTTTCACTCGGATTGGCAGCGGACGGACTGAAGCGCAGGTGTGAACCCACCCTTATGTGTCCTCTTCTTGGAAGTGCCTGACTTGTAAGGAGACAATAATTGACTAGCTTAATTTAGATTTTTTTTCCCCCAATAAATAGATTTAAGCTTTCTTAATAGGTAGTTATAGATTGGTTTGCTTTGTGAACACATATTTTGCAACCGTATTTTCTTCTACTTTTGATTACTCTACTGTACATGTGTCAGATACCGCCAGGGCTTATAATGCTGTATCCCAGCCTGCAGCATGTCAGTGTGGTCCTCCTCATCCAAGGGGTTGTCCAGTTTCAGAGACAAATACTGTATATTTGTATAATAAAGAGTTATAAAGTTTTTAATTTTCTGTATCACTTTCTTGATGGTTTTCTAGATCTCTGGTTGCTGTCATTCACCTTACTTGCTTTCAGTGGATAAAAATGAGTCCATGGTCATATGTTGGACACACAGGTGTCTCTTCAGATTGTTATACATACGATTATATTCCCATATATAGACAATAATATATCTAACAATATTCCATTGTATATCATGCTCAGCTCGTTACAGACCATGGTCATGTGATGGACACACAGGTGCACAGCTTGATACAGTCACAGCACAGTAATCAGAAATCTGCCTGGTAATGAGCTGTGCACCTGTGACCATCACGTGACCATGGACTGACTTTTATCTAATAGAAATAAGAATGAATGACAGCAAGCAGAGATCTAGAAAACCATCTGGAATCGATACAAAGAGTATATTGGAAAACGGTATAAATTTTTATTATACAAACAATAACATTTGTCTTTAATCAAAAGTGCTATCCATTGTTTTTGTTCTATTTATACTTGCAGAAATATATATACTTTATATGTGGGCACTTACATAGTATTATAGACTGTTTCCGCACACCTTCACTGGGATAATTAATTACATTCACTTTGTTTTTACCAGCCAGGAAAGCTGCTTTGTGACCCTTCTGACACACCTTATGCAGTGTCTTACTATGCATCTGACAAAGGAAGGTCCACTGATTCTGGTGGCAAACATTTCCACTCTGGGACTGATGATGAGCCGGTTACTTGCTTCCTCTCCAGGTAACAGGATCTGTTAAGATCCCTTCCTTAAAGGGGTTTTCCAGGCAAAAAAAAAAAATCTTTTTAGAAAAAATGTCTGCTAGTGCTATTAATGGGTTAATAAGTGCACCCAAATACCTTTTAGCAGTGTTTGGAGTGATTTCTGGGTTTCTCTGGGAGCTCCTGGCATCCTCTACATTTGTTTACATGGGTAGCTTTCTGTTTTTATCCTACAACTACCATGATGCATTGCTCTTCACTCAGATCCCCCTCCCATTCTCATACCCCCTCCCTGTTTCCCTAGCTAGCCCACGGACTACTAGCCCTACCTTTCTAACTAACTCAGCCCACCCCATCATACTTACCTGTCTTCCTGTCCTGGAGATCACTTTATTCTGTGCCACCGGCTCCTTCTTCTGTTGACTAATGCTTGCGCAATAGAGCTGAGTGCCGGCACTCCGGCTCTGTTGCGCATGCGTGGGAGGCAGGATCCTTCTGCTCTTCAAGTCTGCCGGAACTTGCGCAATTGAGCCGGAGTCATCTGGGTAAATGTACATTTTTTATAAAGTAAGTAAATTAGAAATTAGACGGGGAGAGGGTGTTTAGTTTAGGGTTACATTATCATTTTATTCCAGACAACCCTTTTAAGCTGCCTATACCCATAAGGCATCTGATGGGCAAATGCTTGCTCTCTCCTGCCTTCACCATGATGTACTTGCTCAGCTATGCTGTGTGTGCATGTTCTTTCTATAAAGGAGAGATAGCCTCCCCCTGCCATGGCTTATTCTCCAGAAAAGCCAACATACTTAATCCTTTCAGTCCCAAGATCTGCCTCCAAGGAGAGCCATGATGCATTTGTACACAGTAGATTGTATATGGGCAGCTTTAGAGCTTTTTTACATTGAATGTGTTCTGTGTCTTTCTTGATTAAGCTTCACATCAAGAGGTAAACTATGTGTTCATTATACAGCTGATTGGCCGCCTGTAACTCATCATATGATACAGGCTTCACATCCAGATGGGATTTTATGCCCTGAGAAAAATGGAGCTTTAGTGTTTTCAGTCAATACAGTGCTTAAATTATAGGTAAAAAAAAAAAATAGACCTGACATCTGAGTGGATCTGAGATTTTTTATTTTGTGAGAATTTTTCACTTGCAATATTTTAAAGTGCTTTTGTGTTCAGATAATAGATGGGCATACATTTAGGTCACAAACTTTATAGTGACCAGAGTTCTGATGGTTTCCTAAATTTGTTGTTAGCTATACACCTTAGGCTGAGGCCCCACATTGTGGAAACTGTGCTTTTTTTTTTTTTTTTTGTTACAGATTTTGCTGCGTTTATTTGAGCCAAAACTAGTAAAGGCTACCTAAGGAATGGGAAATATCTAGGAAGGACTTATACTTCTCCCTTCTGCTTAATCCACTCCTGGCTTTGGCTTAAAACAACACACAAAATCAGTACAACTAAAAAAGCTGCATTTCTGCAATGTGGTGTCTTATCCTTAAAGAAGTTTCCCAGGATTTTAAAAAGATAGCAGCAAAGCATGGAATATAGTAGACCTAGTAAATTCTCTAGAGCTCCAGCCATCCTGCTGTATATTAGCTGTCCTGCAGCTATGATGTAACAACTACTTGTTTGTGACCACTTCAGCCAATCTCTGGCCTCAGCGGAGACGGTAGCATGGTTGGTATGTGACTTCTAAGGCCAATCATCGGGTGCTGTGTTCACAAGCAGGGAGTCAGCAGGTCATCACTGAAGTGCTGCTAACAAAGACTGTGAGAGCAGCAGCTGATGATTTACCAGGCGAGTAGACATTATTTTGCTGCACATCTTGCTTTGTGGCATTTTTTTTTAAATATCATGGACTCCTCCTTAGCTTAACTGAACTCCTATAATGTAGTGGTAGTTTTTCCTACATTAGACCGCTGCACAGCCCTTGGTGTAAAGACTATACTTCCCAGAAGGAGGCAAATGACCATAACAAGATTTGAGTTGGCATGAAATTCTGAAATATGAGAAGGGATTGTGCAGAATTTTGAATGCTGGTCCTGATGAATTTTGCAATAAATATATATATATATATATATATATATATACTGTATACAGTACAGACCAAAAGTTTGGACACACCTTCTCATTCCAAGAGTTTTCTGTATTTTCATGACTATAAAAATTGTAGATTCACACTGAAGGCATCAAAACTATGAATTAACACATGTGGAATTATATACTTAACAAAAAAGTGTGAAACAACTGAAAATATGTCTTATATTCTAGGTTCTTCAAAGTAGCCACCTTTTGCTTTGATTACTGCTTTGCACACTCTTGGCATTCTCTTGATGAGCTTCAAGAGGTAGTCACCTGAAATGGTCTTCCAACAGTCTTGAAGGAGTTCCCAGAGATGCTTAGCACTTGTTGGCCCTTTTGCCTTCACTCTGCGGTCCAGCTCACCCCAAACCATCTCTATTGGGTTCAGGTCTTGTGACTATGGAGGCCAGGTCATCTGGCGTAGCACCCCATCACTCTCCTTCTTGGTCAAATAGCCCTTACACAGTCTGGAGGTGTGTTTGGGGTCATTGTCCTGTTGAAAAATAAATGATGGTCCAACTAAACGCAAACCAGATGGAATAGCATGCCGCTGCAAGATGCTGTGGTAACCATGCTGGTTCAGTATTCCTTCAATTTTGAATAAATCCCCAACAGTGTCACCAGCAAAGCACCCCCACACCATCACACCACCTCCTCCATGCTTCACGGTGGGAGCCAGGCATGTAGAGTCCATTCGTTCACCTTTTCTGCGTCGCACAAAGACACGGTGGTTGGAACCAAAGATCTCAAATTTGGAATCATCAGACCAAAGCACAGATTTCCACAGGTCTAATGTCCATTCCTTGTGTTCTTTAGCCCAAACAAGTCTCTTCTGCTTGTTGCCTGTCCTTAGCAGTGGTTTCCTACCAGCTATTTTACCATGAAGGCCTGCTGCACACAGTCTCCTCTTTACAGTTGTTGTAGAGATGTGTCTGCTGCTAGAACTCTGTGTGGCATTGACCTGGTCTCTAATCTGAGCTGCTGTTAACCTGCGATTTCTGAGGCTGGTGACTCGGATTAACTTATCCTCCGCAGCAGAGGTGACTCTTGGTCTTCCTTTCCTGGGGCGGTCCTCATGTGAGCCAGTTTCTTTGTAGCGCTTGATGGTTTTGGCCACTGCACTTGGGGACACTTTCAAAGTTTTCCCAATTTTTTCGGACTGACTGACCTTCATTTCTTAAAGTAATGATGGCCACTCGTTTTTGTTTACTTAGCTGCTTTTTTCTTGCCATAATACAAATTCTAACACTCCATTCAGTAAGACTATCAGCTGTGTATCCACCTGACTTCTGAACAACACAACTGATGGTCCCAACACCATTTATAAGGCAAGAAATCCCACTTATTAAACCTGACAGGGCACACCTGTGAAGTGAAAACCATTTCAGGTGACTACCTCTTGAAGCTCATCAAGAGAATGCCAAGAGTGTGCAAAGCCGTAATCCAAGCAAAAGGTGGCTACTTTGAAGAACCTAGAATATAAGACATATTTTCAGTTGTTTAACACTTTTTTGTTGAGTATATAATTCCACCTGTGTTAATTCATAGTTTTGATGCCTTCAGTGTGAATCTACAATTTTTATAGTCATGAAAATACAGAAAACTCTTGGAATGTGAAGGTGTGTCCAAATTTTTGGTCTGTACTGTGTGTGTGTGTGTGTGTGTGTGTGTGTGGCGTGTGTATACTGTGTGTGTGTATGTATATATATATATATATATATATATATATATATATATATATATAAAATTTCTTATAATTTTAATTTTTTTTTTATTTTTTTTTTAAAGATTTAATGTATTTGTAGGTGCTATGGTTTCATTGAATCAATTTCTTGTTTCAGTCTTTCAGGAACGTTTTTCCCAAGACTTCTTTTTGGCGGTAATTAAGTTTTTGAGCCGTTGTCATGTGGTGTCCAGTGAACCTGATGAAGACCAACAACATATTGCCCTCAGTGATGACTATGCTCAGGCTTGGGCAGACATCTCTGAGTTGTGGTTCCTTGGAGTTCAAGCATTCTCTGCCTGCCTTCCTCTGTTTCCCTGGCTGTCTTCTCTGGTGCTTACATCTGGCTGGTTGCAAGACCTGCTGCGTCTGCTAGATAAGGTTTCACCGGAATCTGTGGACTTGGAGTTGGTGACGGTACTGCAGGCTCTTCTCACACAACTGGCTCAGATCAGTGTCCCCTGCAGAGAACTTATCCGGTCTCATGGAGGTGTAGAGAAGGCTAGTGTATATGGAATGGCTGCCCTGGAACAATGCTTATCTGAAATACTCTGAAAACTCACTTTTTAGCACTATACTTATTTGTCAGTTTCATTTTCTTTTAATGTAAGCGCATCATGGTGTCAGCTCTGTTTCCTTCAGCTATCAAACATTTGTCACCTATCTTGTAGATAGGTAATACATGTCAAGTGTGGGTCAACCACGTTTAAGTTAGAGTGCCTCCTACGTGAGGAGTGATAACTACTACAACAAATAATATATGATACATACGTATTTACAGGCACACGCAGTAATTTCAGAGGTACCTATCTTTTTCAAGCACTTACTTTTATATCTTGAGACATGCACTGAATCAACAAATCCTAAACTGGACTTTGCATTGTCTTTGTTCCTTCCCGTGGACTCTGGTGGCATAGTAAGGACATTCTTCAGAAGGACATAATATCTGACCATAGACCTTCCATCATAGTATTAGGTAAAAATATCGAAGCTTGCATGGACAGCTTTTCACAGTAGTGAGAGTTGTAGACATGGTTACTATATCAAATATATTATAGAGTCAATGACAATGAATAAGTATTATTTAGATAAAAAATGGAAAATAAAATTCTCTCTTATCTCACAATCCACTGTAGCATGACGCATACTTTCGAAAATATCCAGAGCCGTAGATGCTAGAATAGAGTGGGTAAAGTCATGTGCTTCCTGGTATGTTGTGGATCCAGTAGATGGCACTGCCTCCTATGACTATTGTTTAGTATGAGGCACCACCTGCTGTATCCATATCAAAGTAGGTGTGTTAAGGTTGCATATAGGAGAGGCATAGTTAGTCTCCACTTCAATAATGCAGCACCCAAATATTCCAAGATATTGGGAATATACCTGTATATACCTATTTATTTATTCTACTTATTTCCACATGTATGCGTCAGATCATAAACAGATTTTTCTTCAGCACAGACCCCAGAATAAGGTCACTCATGTTTTCTTATAACGGATGCTCTATAGGGACAGAGTTATTAAATCAGTCTGTCCATTGCAACCAGTCACAATGCAGTTTTAATTTTCAGGAGCAGGATACAAAATGAAAGCTACAATGCAGCATATGTTCCGTTTTTTGGTGGTGTTTTTTTTGCTGTCTACCCCTGTATCAGCTTGAGTGATGCTTTCACTATCTGCCACTAAAACAAAGAGACTGCTGGCCCTTCGTGTGTAAATCCAACCTAAGGCTGAGGCCCATGTTTTCAAAACGAAGATTTTGTTTGTTGCAGATTTTACCAAAGCCAGGAATGGATTGAGCAGAAGTGCTTCCTATATACAGGTACATCTCAATAAATTAGAATATCGTTGAAACATTCATTCATTTCAGTAATTCAGTAATACAATTCATAATCAGCGTCTTCCATGATTGTGTGTCCTACTGAACCAGACTGAGGGACCATTTAAAGGCTTAGGAAACCTTGGCAGGTGATACACTGAATTTACAATACTGAACTTTTTTACAATATTCTAATTTTCTTAGATTTGGGTTTTCATTACCTGTAATCCATAATCAACATTTACAGAAATAAAACACTTGAAATAGAACACTCTGTGTGTAAAGAATCTAGAAAATAAAGGAGGTCACTTTTTAATTTAATTACTGAAAGAAATAAACGTTTTAAAGATATTCTAATTTATTGAGATGCACCTGTATTTTCCATTCCTTTTGTAGCCATTCTTGGCTTTGCTCAAAACAACCCAGCAAAATCTGAAACAAAACAAGCTGCCTCAGCCTAAAGGCATTTTCCTGTTGTACTAGTTCTGATTTATGGTACAGTTTATTTGTCAATGCATGTGGCCACAAAAGGATATAGAGCATAAATGAAGAATTTATACTATATATTATTCTACTGGATCCAAGTCTGCAAAATTATCCCAAAAACTGTATCTGTGAATCTGTCCTTAAAATGTTGCCAATTACTACACTTAAACAGGCTTAGCTGGAACCTGTTGTGGTTTTTCCACCCTAACCTGGCCCTAACATGTGTAGCATTAAGTAATGATCTTTATTTTGGCATAGACAGGGGTGGGAGACAGCTTCATCTAGTCATGCAGTCATCACACTAAATCACCCCGTGCAGCCAGCATTGGAGTATAGTATCAGGCTGACAACAGGGAAGGACATGTCAGTCACACCACACAGGGTATGATTTAGCGTAAAAATTGCATGACTAGATGAAGCTGCTCCCCACCCCTGACAAGTTGAGATAAATGTTCCATATGCCAATCTAATGTTCTAAAACGTACAACTGGACTTTTCAGCAACTGAAAACTTGGTGAGAGGCACCATAGCAAAGGTCATTACTTGATGTCTGCACACGCTGGGAACAGTTTGGGATGGATAAACCCCTAACAGGTTCCCTTTAACGAAACAAACTAGAAGATTACATGGTGGATGCTAAGGGTGGATATAAACCAAGTAAGGCTAGGGTTCCACATTGCAAAAACACAGCGTTTTGGCCACGGTGGAAACACCGCAGCAAAAAAAAGTTGCGTCTTGCAGTACCTGCAAAGTGGATGGGATTCTGGCTAATCCCATCCACACATTGCAGAAAAAAATCCACAGCGGAAAAGCTGCTTTTTAAAAAATGCCCACATTTTTGCAAATCGCAGCATGTCAGTTAGTACCTGTGGTAATGCTGGCGTTTTCCAGATAGGTGTAATAGAGGCAGAAAGTGTGCAGAGGAAAATTCTGAATATGCAATGAAAAACATTTTTTTTTGCTGTGGCTCGCTACATGGGGCCTTAGCCAAAAGCTTCTTAAGGCTAAGGCCTCACATAGCAAAACGCAGCAAAAAACGCTGCATTAAAAAATGCGGTGGAAATGCGTAGTGTTTTTCATTGCATCTTCGCAGAGTTTTCCTCTGCAGACTTTCTGCCCCTATTATACCTATAAGGAATATGGAAACATCAGTGTTTCCATAGGTATAATTGACATGCTGCAATTTTTAAAAACACAGCTTTCGCAATGTGGGGCTTCAGCCTAAAGGTGTAAAGTGGAAATATAATTAAGAGATCATTGCAGCTGTCATGTCCCAGGACTTGGTTTAATTCACTGACATGTATCTGTGATACTGTGTTTGCCTGTGAAGTTTGTCCTTCCTCTAACCCCTAGCTGTGATGCTGTAGCTCCTCCCCTCCCTCTCTGCTCTAGTTCACTTGTTTTTGTTGTAACATGTCTGCTCATCTCCTGGAAATGCATCATAATTTTTCACCTACTGCTGCTATTACTACTGCTGTTATATGAGGTTTTCCAAGATTTACCTGGATTAAAGCATCTGGAATCTTATCTACGCCTCCTCAGTTGAGTTGAACACTATCTGACAATATGTTTCTGGTGTAAGTACTGGTTTAATATAGAGACTACAGGACACTCTCACAACCATACACTTGCAGCCAAGTTATTGAGTCAGAATAGCAGCAGAACAAATATTTGATTAGAAGTATAAGAATCTATCAGCCGCAAGGTAAGATGCATGCATGTGGAAGAGAATGACGATTAATATGGTTAATAACTGCCCTGGTTTAGAGAAATATAGGCTGTACTTACAAAGGTTATAGAGTGTTTTTTTTTTTTACACGACATTTGCTATATAATTAGAAATATTCCAGTGAAATAGTTTTCATCTGACATTAACCTCACCAGTATTATATTATGAAGAATTCTATATTATTGATCATAATGAAGTATATGAAATTGACCTTCCATCTCTTGATTTATGACGTTCCAGATTATGCTCCAGTTCTGAGCCCGAAAAAGAAACTGTTGGGGCCCTTTCATACATGTGTGTTTGCATTTTTTTTTCTTTGTTTGTTTTTTTTTTTTTTTGGTCCACCTGTTCAAAAGATATGATACATTAGTCCCAGTTACATGAGGAAGGCAGCCTCCAAGGTTACACTGGAAAGCTGATCTGGGTCCCACCCCTGGCAATGACACGATCATCTGATCATGTATCATGGCAGCTTCCATAGCTGTGTACGCAGCATTCATTGAGCAATGATGGTAATAGACCAATCCCTGCCTTTCCTATAGAAGGTCTGACTGTATTAACAGTTGGCACCCTGTTTCTGCTGCTGCACGATTTCATGCAGCTGCTTAATTTTGCTGTATGCACGTATACATACATCCTTTCAGGTTTAACAGTGAGCGCCCAGATGTACTGTATATAGTCTATGGGCAGATCAGGAATAGTTAAAAGGGTGGACTGATTTGAAAACAACAAAAATAAACAATAACGATTAGACAATGGATTAACCCCTTAATGACCCAGGGCGTAATAATCCATCCTGAGTCGCATGACGATGTATGGAGAGCGCTCAGGAGCTGATCGCTCTCCATACACCGCGGGTGCCGGCTGTATAATACAGCCAGGACCCGCCGCTAACAGCAGCGATCGGTGTCTGCACCGATCACAGCTGTTAACCCTTTAGATGTCGCGGACAAATGGGACCACGGCGTCTAAACTGCGCAGCCGCCACGGGCGCCGCCATTTTTACCTGATCGTCGCCCTCCAGAACGTCATCGGAGGGCGGCGATTGGTTGCCATGACAGCCGGGAGCCTATTGAAGGCTCCCAGGCCTGTCATTACATTAGCTCTATTACGCGATGCCAGAGGCATCGTCTAATAGCAGTGAAGGCATTTTGCTATTCACTGCGATACAGTAGTATCGCAGTGAATAGTATGAGCGATCAGACCCCCTAGGTTTCAAGGTCCCTAGGGAGTCTGATCATACAAGTAAAAGTATAAAAAAAAAAAAGTTTTTAAAAGTATGAAAAAATAAAAAAAAACACAAAAGTTCAAATCACCCCCCTTTCCCTAGATCAGATATAAAAGTAAATAAACAAAAGTAAGTGTGATGATTCCACTTAAATATGGCTATAACTCAAAGCTGTATTTTGATCTCTGGGTAGCATACCTCTCTCTTACTTCCCTTTACTCATAATGTGCGCAGCTATAATCATAGGTGTAAGTGGTCAGTAGTGGCAACATTGTAACAATGGGGCTTTGTATCCATCCCAGAATAGCTCCATTGTATTCCTACATAGACCTGGGTGATCAAATAAACATGCATTGTTTAGCCTGGGCTGTTGATCAGACATGGTTGATAACATTGTATCATTTCACTTGGTCTCAGCTCAATACAAAGACTCTGGACTTGAGTGCATTAATCAATCAGACTTGCCGTCGCCGGTGACCTCATTCTGGGTGGTGTAATCAAGGGTATAAAAGATGAGGTAAGAGGTCAGTGGGAGGAGATTGGGCTGAGACAGCAGAGAGGATGCTGTGATGAGCATGCAGGCTGGAATGCTGCTGCTTACCTTGATGAGATGACAGAGAGACTATTGGGATATACTGTGAGTGCGGTGACCAGATGGAAGGTAACGCTGCAGTTGGGATTGCGGGGTGCAAACAGCGCAGACTTGTCACGGTCTCTGGGCACGAGGGCGCAGCGCTGGTGCTGTCCCACGTTACCACCACTGGTACCGGTGATGAGGGGGCTGCACAAATGTTGGTGGTGATTGTTCCCCCGGGGCGCTTCCCCTATACTGTGCCGACTGGTGGTGTTTGGGGCGCCCTGATGTTGTCGGTGCAGAGTCAGACACAGAAACGGTTGTAAAGTTGAACTTTTACTTCCATAGGTGTGGAGGCACAAATGCTTAAACAGTTTACTCAATACAAAACAACGGGGTACGCCTGGTGACACAGCAAAGTCCTGGGGTGCAGGGTAGACTTGATGAAAGGTGTTCCTAGCCCCTTATACTTCAGTGTTACAGCCCTAAGGTGCGTCTGGGCTCCTATTTGGCACATAGGAGGATGCCCACCATGATACTAGTACATAATATTCCCCACTCACGTTATGTGGTCCTGATAGCTCAGAGTTTCGGGGTGCAATAGTCAGGGTGGCAGGATATTCCACATTTCTGGCCTTGGCCCCTGGATCCTGTGATACTGGCTATGGAGCACGTGTTCCAGAATGTTCTCTCCACAGTCTCATGCTGACAAGATGATGATGCTTGACTTCCTTCAGGGCGATGGCTAGGCAGACAGGGGACAGGATCTTCTGAATAGCTGGAGTATGTCAGCTCTCCAACCTTCCTGGGCCTGTCTAGGACTTGAGATTCCTGCACTAAACTCACTGCTTTCTTCACAGGACATCACACTTATCTCCTCACCTCCTCCTCCTAACACTCCACACTTCTCACTCCTCACACGCAGGACCTTCCTGCAGGGGTGTTACCATGGGGACCCAGTGATCAGCTGACTCCTCCCCTTTTCCCAGGCGATGTCCTCCCATTGGACATTTGGTTACTATTCAATCCTATGGGAGGTGTAATGCATGTGTGAGGCTCACTAGGTGGCGCTGTGTTGTGTGAGACTCAGGACCCCCTGCTATGTGACACAGGCTATGAAGCAACAGGAAATAATACAATGCACAGAGATCACCCTCAGCCCAGCCATAGCCAGCTCTGGGATGCCACATACTCCCCCTCTTTCACTGAGCCGACCTCGGCGACGGGCTGGGGTGAAGGTGAGAAATGTAACATAACGTTAATAAATACGAATAAAGTGCAAATGTCACTAACAGTTTAGAAAAATATAATACTTAGAAACTTGAGGTAAGACCTCCCAGCATAGTCCTGGAATGTCCATGAGAAGTCTGAAGGGTAACGGAGAGATAATTAAACTCAGACTTATGGAACCTTTTGGCGGTACCATCAGACAGTCCATATAGAAACAACAGTAGTGCAAATGGGTCCAGAGGCTCTCTGGCACAAATTTCGTGAGTGTCCATTATCATGAGAGTCTCTCTGAGAAACAATAAACAGTCCTTTCTGTAAGGAAGAGTAGGCACTCTAGCACGAATGTCCATACCGCAATGGGGTAACAGAACTTCCTTGGCTCGGTGAGCCAGGCACTATGGCTTGGATTGTTGCATATAAATGTAAATACTATATTACATGGCAAGATATTATATATATACTGTATATACACACAGGAAAAACATTAATGTAATCAGAGCAGGAATAACATATATACAGAAGCAGAGACAGTTAACCTCTTTTACCCGAGGACAGCCATGGCATCACTATAGCGTGTTGGAGGTATGCCTTTTGTGGTACGCTCAGAACGCCTAAGTGGAACGAGATTTGAATCAGGAACAGAGTCACTGAAATCAATTAAATCATCTGTCGAAGGGTTCTCTTGCACTAGAGCAATTGGTGGATAACAGCTAAATGGTAGTAGTTTAGGCGCCCACATAAGCTCAGTTAACGTTGGGGGTCTCTCTTTCGCTTCAGAAGGTGACAAGATCTCTGTACTCGTTGTCTCAGCTGGGGGCACCTCTGTGGGTAGTCCTTCTTTAAGGCACAGCTTCAGACGGTTTCGGTGTACTACTTGGGGCTGTCTCCCAGGTTTAGAGATCTCATACACGTCGGATTCAGGATATGGTATGGAGATGACACTGTATGGTTCTTTCTCCCAGAATGGATCCAATTTCCCATTCCGATGGTTATTCCTTAACCATACACGGTCGCCAACTTTCAGGGGCGCTGCATGGGCGCGATGGTTGTAATCCTCCTGTTGTCTCCTACGAACCTCATCCATGCGCGTTTCAACTATCTCTTTAGCTTCCTCCATACGTCGGCGGTGTTCAACAACCCAGTCTGTTATGGGTAGTGGATTGATGGTGTCAGGGACCTTCACACCAAGGGTTAAGTCTGAAGGAAGTTGACCTTGTCTTCCAAACATTAGATAAAATGGTGCGTATCCCGTAGATGTTTGGGGTGTGTTGTTGTAAATATAGGCCAAGTCCTTGATACGCTCAGGCCACTCAACACCAGGTGTAACTGCAGCTGTTCTTAGCATGCCGATGATCACTTGATTTGCCTTCTCGCACATACCATTCCCTTGAGGGTGATACGCTGTGGTTCGCAACTTCTTGCAGTCTTGGAACTGACACAGCTCACGGAACAATTGGGATTCAAACGCCGATCCACGGTCGGTGAGGATATGCTCAGGACAACCGTAATGGCGGACAAACTCTGCGTAGAAGGTCTCAGCCGTAGTTCTTGCTGTAAGATCTCTGACAGGCACGATGACAAGGAACTTGGAGTAATGATCCACCATTGTCAGAGCGTAGCTGTAGCCGGAACGTGTGGGACCCAACTTCACATGGTCCAGAGCAACAATTTCACACGGCTTTTGAGTCTTAATTGGATGTAGAGGGGCCTTCTGATCTCTTCGACCTTCCTTGGTGATACTACAGGCGGGACACTCTCGGCACCAACTCTCAATGTCACTCCTCATCCCAACCCAATAGAAGCGACGACGGATGGTAGCTTCGGTCTTTTGTACCCCGAAGTGACCAGATCTGTCATGATACGCCTCAAGTATCATCTGTGCGTCTCTTCTTGGTACGAGGATCTGATGAAGCCTTTCACCTGTGACAGGATCAAGAGTGTTTCTATGTAGCAGGCCTCGTTGGACAAACAGGCGCTTCCTCTGTCGCCAAAGGCGTTTTAATTCCACGTCATGAAGACCTCTCTTTACACGGGTTGGTATTCTTCCTGTAAGCAGGAAATCTGACAATTCTCCTAAAACTCTGCTCTCTTCTTGGAACGTTTTCCACAGAGATGGCTCCTGGAGGGATTCGGCAGCTGTTTTCGCCAGAGATTCTCCTTCTACAGGGACACCAATAGCAACCTGTTGGGCAAACTTGTTGTAGAATGGTGGCATCTCCACCTCTTCCCAGATGTCTTCTCGGGGTGGTTCTTCTCCCACAGGCAACCTTGAGAGTGCATCAGCATTAGCGTTGGACTTGCCACTGCGATACTTGACAGAGAACTTGTAATTCGCGAGTCTTGAGGCCCACCGTTGTTCAAGGGCTCCCAGTCGAGCAGTGTCCAGATGCGCCAACGGATTGTTATCTGTGTACACGGTAAAGGGTGTGGCAGCCAGGTAGTCTTTAAACTTCTCTGTCACGGCCCAGACAAGCGCCAGAAGTTCGAGTTTGAAAGAACTATAGTTCTGGTCGTTCTTCTCCGCGCCTCTCAGACTCCTGCTGGCGTAGGCGATGACTCGCTCTTTGTTGTCCTGAACCTGGGACAACACTGCACCCAAACCTTGGTGACTTGCATCTGTGTACAAGCGGAATGGCTGACTGTAGTCGGGATAGGCTAGAATTGGTGGTTGCGTCAGAAGTGCTTTAAGCGCTTGAAAGGCTTCCTCTTGACGCGCTGTCCAGTCTACCGAAAGCTTTCGGTTGTAGTTTTCTCTGGGACAACCGCGCAACAACTCGTTCAGAGGCTCGACTACTTGGGCGAAGTGTGGTATGAAACGCCGGTAGTAACCTGCGAATCCAAGGAAGCTTCGGACTTCTTTGACGGTAGTTGGTCTTCGCCAGTTCTGGACTGCAGTGATCTTTTCAGGATCAGGTTGGACGCCTTGTGCGCTCACGACATGCCCAAGGTAGTGAACTTGGGATTTCAACAGGTAGCACTTGGAGGGCTTCACCTTTAGGCCGTGCTGTATAAGTACCTTGAATACCTCGGACAGGTGACGAAGGTGTTCTTGGTATGTCCGGGAGAATACAATAACATCGTCCAGGTACAGTAGCACACTCTGGAAATTCTCATGGCCGAGGCACCTCTCCATAAACCGTTGGAATGTGGCTGGGGCATTACATAGCCCAAATGGCATACTATTGAATTCAAAGAGTCCCATCGGGGTCGTAAACGCAGTCTTTTCACGATCTTCAGGCGCCATAGGGACTTGCCAGTATCCACTGGTTAAGTCCAGGGTCGAGAAACAGGTAGCTGATCCCAAAGCCGTTAGAGATTCCTCAATCCGCGGCAATGGGTATGCGTCTTTGTGCGTGACGTTGTTGAGTTTACGATAGTCCACACAAAATCGTAGGGTTCCGTCTTTCTTCTTGACAAGGACTAGCGGGGCTGCCCAGGGGCTGTTACTCTCCCGGATGACATCAGCACCTCGCATCTCTCGGATCAAGTTTTTCACCTGTTGGTACATCGCTGGTGGTATTGGACGGTGACGCTCCTTGATTGGATGGTGGTCGCCAGTCAGAATGCGATGTTGTATGGTCGTGGTCTTACCAAAGTCCAATGGGTGTTTGCTGAATGCCTGTTGGTAACGCTTGGCCACATTGCGAACCCCATTGATGTGCTCTATAGGGGTATTGGCGTCTCCCACGTTCAATTCATCCCACCAGGACTTCGTGGCTCCATTCTGAATGTTCTCAGCAGCTTGGGTGGAATGCTGTGTGGCGGTAGAATCACCAGAGAGAATGTCTTCTGGTGCTAACCGGTGTAGCAGGGCCACAGAGTGGAACTTGTGGAGGTTCACGGGAGCATCGCCCAAGTTGACTAAGCGGACAGGAACACGTCCATTGGAAACTGTGACAAGGCTGCGGGCAGCCATGACAAGTGGTTGGCCATCTATCTGTATGGGTTGTAGCAAGGCCTCGTAGTCCTGATTTTCTATGCCCGGACGGGCACGGCACCACACCATAGTTTCTGTTCCAGGCTGTAGGGTTACTGGACGGGTATCTTGGATCCGGACTCGACCAATTTCACCTTGTTTGTTGGCGAACTTGTGCTGGGCATTGAGTACACGAATGGCCCGCTGAATGGTCTGCTGGTCACTGGGAGAAGCTGTAAGGAGAGAGGCATGCAAGGCATCCAACACTTCTGCAAAGCAATGGCGTAAAACATTCATGCCTAATATTACAACTGCAAACCTATCATCCTCTATATCAGTGACAATTACACCCTGTCTAGGCAGTTTCAAGTCCCCAATCTGGATAGTGGGTTCCCAATAACCCTGCTGTGGTATGGGCTGTCCATTGCTGGCACACAGATTTATCCATGTGTCAGGTGTTCTATTCAACACACCTAAATCCCAATGTTCAAGGAACACCTGCTTGCGCAGGGTTGTTACCTGAGATCCAGTGTCCACCAACGCTGTCAGAGGGACGCCGTTCACCCGGATTGTGATGTGTGGGCAGGCTGAGACGAAGCGTGACAATGGCACTGAAGATTCACCTGGGCCCTTCTTCTTCCCTCCCGAGGGGCGGCCCGCTGCCTCGGGGGTGGCCCGTTTAACTGAAAACACTGAGGCCTGGTGTGTCCATATCTATTGCAATAGGTACAGTATGGCCTCTCACTCTGCGGAGGTTTCACTGAAGACGGACGTCTGGGTGGCGACTCAGGTGAGATGTTGAGACTTCGCAAAGGATCACTGGACGATGAAGACGGCTGGGTCAGACGATCTAGACGGACGGTGATCTGTTCCATGGCACGGGTCAGATGATCCACTCGGGCCAGAAGGTCATCTCTGGAGTCTGCTGGTGTAGTCTGCGCAGTTTGGGCGGCAGGTGAGGTACCCAGAGGTAGTGGCAGGACAACTGGAGCGAGGCTTGTTGAGGGTCCAGGTGAGGGAGCACAGATGACTGGGCTCGGCTGGGGCTGCTCCTGTCCCAAGACCTGGATGGCAAGGGCCTTGAAGTCAGCAAACATGATGCTGGGATGTTGTGCAGCAAGCATTCGCAACTGACTCTGGAGCAATGTGGTACCCGCCCCTTCTATGAAGCGGTCAAGCAAGATTTTATCAGAGTCCACATTTTCACGTGGATCCACTTGCACCACAGCTCTGAACGCCTCTTGGAGGGATAAAGCATAGTCCCGCAGGGTCTCACCAGGTAGTTGTCGTCTGGAAAAGAAGCGCATCTTTACCTCGGAGACAGATCGCACGTCAAAGTTCACCTGGAGTTTGTCCAGAATTTGCCCAGGGGTTCTTTTGTCAGAGGCAGGCCAGGATTTGACCTCCCTAGCTGCAGCACCCTCAAGCTGGCCCAGCAGGATCTGTATCTGCTGTTCTGTATTCAGAGGATAGAACTGGAAGAGAGACAGCATCTTCTCACGAAAGTCCCTGAGGGTATGCGCCTCCCCTTTGTAGCGCGGCAGCCATGGTGCGCCAGGGTAAAATGGCATGGAGAATGGTAGGCTGCTCGCCATGGGCACTGCTGGATCACTAGAAACAGATGGCACAATGTCACTTTGCTCAGTCATGTTGTTTGCAGGTATGACTGAAATTAGGTCGCCGTCTCTTTAAGAAACTCAACTGCTTGCTGGCAGGGAATGGAGACTACAACTTGGAATGCTGTCCCTTTAAGAATGCTGTAGCTATTAACAGGGTCACTGTGATGCAGGCTGACGGTGTGCTCCCCCTCTTTAATGGTGGCACTCCCCACGGACACTGTACACGGAAAACACTCGCTGGGGCCGTGGGAGGACTGAAGACAAGGACAGGGAGGCACAGTACTCACTGACAGCAACTGCAGCGTGGACCAGAGATCAGCGGTGCACAGCAGGGACGGTGATGCGGCACCGGAGAGTCAGAAATAGCGCTGGCACATTCGCCTTTCACTTTCTTGTATGGGTGCGCTGGAGCATTGCGCTCAGCATTCTGGGCTCTCCTAAGATGGCGGCAGATGGGTCTCCTGGCCTCATGGGCAGTGCTAAAAATCTCCCGCACTTTTGCAAGGTACTGTTAACCCTTTGTGGGCGTTCTTACACAGCGATGTGGCGCAGCAAACAAGTCCTGGGCGTTTTAACTCTTCCAGGGCTGTAACACACTGAGAGGACAGTCTTTAGGGCTTACTTCAGGGGTATAGGGCTCCCCCTCTTTGTGGCAAGCACTCTCAGGGAATAAACTTGATCTTAGCAAAGTCCACAATAAAGACCGATGCTCTGGAGACAATTTGGCGCACTTTTCGTGGCGATTTTCTCAAAATGGCACACACCCGTATCCTGTTCGTGACGCCAGTTTTTCTTGCGGTGACCAGATGGAAGGTAACGCTGCAGTTGGGATTGCGGGGTGCAAACAGCGCAGACTTGTCACGGTCTCTGGGCACGAGGGCGCAGCGCTGGTGCTGTCCCACGTTACCACCACTGGTACCGGTGATGAGGGGGCTGCACAAATGTTGGTGGTGATTGTTCCCCCGGGGCGCTTCCCCTATACTGTGCCGACTGGTGGTGTTTGGGGCGCCCTGATGTTGTCGGTGCAGAGTCAGACACAGAAACGGTTGTAAAGTTGAACTTTTACTTCCATAGGTGTGGAGGCACAAATGCTTAAACAGTTTACTCAATACAAAACAACGGGGTACGCCTGGTGACACAGCAAAGTCCTGGGGTGCAGGGTAGACTTGATGAAAGGTGTTCCTAGCCCCTTATACTTCAGTGTTACAGCCCTAAGGTGCGTCTGGGCTCCTATTTGGCACATAGGAGGATGCCCACCATGATACTAGTACATAATATTCCCCACTCACGTTATGTGGTCCTGATAGCTCAGAGTTTCGGGGTGCAATAGTCAGGGTGGCAGGATATTCCACATTTCTGGCCTTGGCCCCTGGATCCTGTGATACTGGCTATGGAGCACGTGTTCCAGAATGTTCTCTCCACAGTCTCATGCTGACAAGATGATGATGCTTGACTTCCTTCAGGGCGATGGCTAGGCAGACAGGGGACAGGATCTTCTGAATAGCTGGAGTATGTCAGCTCTCCAACCTTCCTGGGCCTGTCTAGGACTTGAGATTCCTGCACTAAACTCACTGCTTTCTTCACAGGACATCACACTTATCTCCTCACCTCCTCCTCCTAACACTCCACACTTCTCACTCCTCACACGCAGGACCTTCCTGCAGGGGTGTTACCATGGGGACCCAGTGATCAGCTGACTCCTCCCCTTTTCCCAGGCGATGTCCTCCCATTGGACATTTGGTTACTATTCAATCCTATGGGAGGTGTAATGCATGTGTGAGGCTCACTAGGTGGCGCTGTGTTGTGTGAGACTCAGGACCCCCTGCTATGTGACACAGGCTATGAAGCAACAGGAAATAATACAATGCACAGAGATCACCCTCAGCCCAGCCATAGCCAGCTCTGGGATGCCACATGAGGAGCATGCAGGCTGGAATACTGTGATGCCACATGCTAGAAGCCTCCACTGGTTATTCACACATACCAGAGCATGTGTGAGTGTTGGACTACAGAAGCACATCAAGGAGATGTGTGGTAAAGTAATCATTTCACTTTTATTCCCTTTTATTTTATTCCACTGTATCTTGTAACTAGTAACTGTTAATGCTTGCATATATCTACATATCTGTTCTGAACTGCATGTGTTAGATGTTAATACCGATCCATTTAGGGGTTAATAAATATATAAAATTTAGAAAGCTTGTCTTGTATTTATCTTGTGAACCCAACACTCACTGGCGGTGAGTGTGGTTTTTTATGAAAGAAGACTCAGGTGTGAGCCAACGCGGTGTTGGCGCACTCAGGATCTTTCACAGTAAGCATAAAGACTTTAGGTATCCCCACGCGCCAAAATGCCCGAACTATTAAAATATTTATCCCATACGGTGAACGGCGTAGCGGGGAAAAAAAATCAAAATGGCCAAATAGCGTTTTTTTCAACACTTTGTCTCCGATAAAAAATTGAATAAAAAGTGATCAAACCATCAGATCTTTCCCCAAATGGTATCAATAAAAACGTCATGTTGTCCCGCATAAAAAGACGCCTTACCCAGCTCCATACATGTCAATATGAAAAAGTTACAGGTGACACAATATGGCGACGCAAATTTTTTTTTCTATTTAGCAAAGTTTTTAATTTTTTAAAAGGTATCAAAACATTACAAATACTATATAAATTTGGTATCGCCGTGTTCGTACTGACCCACAGAGTACAGGTAACATGTCATTTTTACCACACAGTGAATGCTGTAAAAATTAAACCCATATGAATTTGGCGCAAATGCAGTTTTTCTCCAATTGCACCTCATTCTGAATTTTTTTCCAGCTTCCCAGTACATTGCAATACAATTGCATTACAATTTGTTTCGCAAACAATAAGCCATCATGTGACTCTGTGAACTGAAAAATGAAAGAGTTATGGCTCTTGGAAGGTGGGGAGGGAAAAACGAAAATGCAAAAACAAAAAATGGCCCGGTCATTAAGGGGTTAATGTAGACTGGGGTAAAAAATATTAGGGGAATATTGGCAGCTTTAGATGCAGTAACCTTGGTCTGCCAGATGCTACTAAGTTCAACAGAAGCAATAGTCGTATTTGACACAGAAAATGTCTTTCTGGTCTTGCATAGTTTTTATTTTTCTTGGTGCAGGGGGGTCTTCAGCGTGTACGCCACGCTAGTCGTACCCCCCCCTGCGGGTGCACCACTCTGCAAAAGAGTGTCTCGGTCATCCAGTCCCCACTCACTGCATTGGTGGCCAGAATGCCGGTGACCCCACTCCCATGTGCAGGGTCCACCAAAGGGGTGACACCATGGCGTTTGAAGATGGTGGATAAGGTGAGTAACTCTCCTAAACTCTCACTCTGTCCCCTTCCCACAGGGCCCTCTACTGGGGACATCATTTTAGATAAGCCCCTTTTTCCTTGGGTGCTTTTGGCTCTTCCTTTACCACTCCTACCAAGCGCCCACCTTTCCTAGCCCCTGGAACCTTTTTCAGGCTTCCATCGGGCCTTTCAGGGCTTCCTAACGGGCCTCCCTACCGAAGGTGCCTCGCAGCCAGTCGCTATTCTACTTTAGTCCCAGTCTCGCCGGGGACTAGGGCACAATTAGAGGCGGTCCCATCTTTTTCTTCCAGTCCCCTGGCTGCTGGTCTTGGTGGGAATTCCTGTAGGAGTTCCTTTGTTTTTTCCTCAGAAGTGTTTTTCTTTCTGAGGTTTTTTCTGGGCTAGCTGGCTTTCTACAGCCCTGCTGGCTACTGCAGCTCCTCAGGATGTTCTTCTCCAGCTTCTTGTGGGACACAGCACTTGGGAATCCTCTCTGTGCAGCCTCCTGCAGCTGTCTGCAATCGCACTTTCTCCAGTGTTCTGGTCAGCTATCCTCCCTGATTTACCCCTTAGGGCCCTTTCCGCCATGTCCTCCCGTGACGAGCCAACTCACCTCTAGGCCCCTCCTGGTGCTGCCACATTTTACACGTGTGCCCGCTGTAATAAGAAGCTACCATGTCGTCAACCTGGGCCCATCTACTCTCCCGACTGGGCGGCTTCCCTTACGTGGGCCATAGGTGACCTTGCTAGACTTAGTCTGTGGTGGAAACTCTGGAATGGCTGCCTTCCCAGATTGCCACTTAGTCGGCATCTTTTAGGCCCCTCCCCGGGTGCCCTCATCTCAACCTGCCCCAGCTCTAGGAGTCGTCTTCACAAGAGGACTAGGAAATCTTCCTACAGGTCAATGTCCTCCTCCTATTCCCCTGGGCACTTCCTAGATAGGGTCTCAGCTCAAGGCTTCACTCCGACAGGCGGAATCTTGTCTTTCCCTGCACTGTCTGCTTCTCCTGGTGATGCCCCTGACTCTGAATCGGAGTATCAGCCAAAAACATTTATATCTGCTTCTTTGAGCAAAACGTCATGTTACATTCCAGTCGTGGACAGTTGCGTGGGAGACTTCCTAAGCCAAGAAAAGCTCAACTCAGGCGAGTTGTCGCTTCACCAGAAGATCTTTCTCCAGTTGTGCTCCCAGTGTGGCACACCTGACGTAGACCTCTTCGCTTCCCGCGTGAACCACAAGCTCCCTCACTACATGGACAGGTCCCAGGACCCTCGGGCCATCGCCCCTGATGCTCTTGTGATTCTCTGATAGGAATTCCAGTTTCTGCACCTGTTCCCTCCTCTTCCTTGGGTTCTCGATAAACTGAAGACCGAAGGGGTTCCAGTCATCCTGGTAGCTCTAGATTGGCCCCTTCGGGCCTGATGAGCAGATCTAATGTTACTGCTGGCGGACGCTCCTTGGCCTCTTCTTCTGCAAATTGACCTTCTGTCTCAAGGACCGCTGTTCCACCCTCCCTTACCTCAGCTGTGTTTCACGTTTAAGCCGAGGTCCTGAGTTGTCGCGTTTTTTTCGGAGCCTGTTATCCAGACCATGCTCAAGGCCCGGATACCACAGTCTGCAAAAATTTATCATCACACATGGAAGGCCTAGCTATAGTGGTGTGAGAGTAATGACGTTCATCCACTCTCCTTTTCTCTTCCTAGGATCCTTTTTTCTCCAGTCCAGTCTGGACCAAGGGCTTGGTCTTCTCTTAAGGGGTAGGTTTCTGCTCTTTCCATTCTTTTTCAGAAGGCCCTGACCCTCGGGCCTCAGGTGAGGTGAAGACTTTCCTGTAGGGTACCATCCTCGCTTGGAACTAACCTTAATCTCGTTCTTGAGGTCCTTCAGGCTCCCCCCTTTTGAGCCCTTGTGTGAGATCTTCTCTCTTCGCCTTCTGTCCTGGAAGGTTGTTTTCTTGGTGACCATTACTTCCGTCCACAGGGTCTCCTAACTGGCTGCCCTGACCCGGAAGCCTCCTTTTCTTGTTCTCCACAAGGACAAAGACAACCTTCTTTTTTGACTAAAGTGGTTTCTTCCTGCCACTTCAATGAGGACATTGTCTCGCCATCTTTCTGTCTGGATGTGGTCCGGGCGATCTGTGTCTATTTGTCTTTTACTGACTCCTTCCTTCATTCAGATGCCTTGTTTGTTCTTCCTGAGGGCCTTTGCTAGGGCCTGGCTGCTTCCAAGGCTTTCATCTCCAGATGGATTTGTTCTGCTATCAGGGAGGCCTATCAGCTCAAGGATAGGCTTCCGCCTCTCCGTGTGACTGCTCATTTCATGAGAGCTTTCAGAGCCTTCAGGGTTATTCGACTTCAGGCTTCCGCCACCCAAGTCTACAAAGCTGCCACCTGGACCTCTGTCCACACTTTCACCAAGTTCTATCACATCCACTCTGTGGCCTCTGCTGTTGCCAGCTTGGGTTGTAAGGTTCTGCAAGCAGCTGTGCACTAGGTTGCTCACATGGCCATGTAATTCCCACCCTCTGGGAATGTTTTAAGACATCTCATGGTGCGATGTCCCCCCAATGAAATAAGCGAGAGAAATGAATTTTTGTACTCACCATAAAATCCTTTTTTTGTATTCATTGGGTGGGACAGATCTCACCCTTGTTTCTTGTTGTTCCTGCCCCGGGCTTTTTTGGTTTGTTTTCAGGTTCAGAACATGGTGGTGGTGCTGGTTCCGTGTTCTTTTTTGTTTTTTTGTGTCTCTCCTACTGCTGTGGTATAAACTGGGCTCTACCTTCTCCTGTGGAGAGGGTATAGCCCAGAGGTGGAGCCAACATCTTTTGCTATTCCTAGTGTCAGACTCCTAGTGGCCAGGTCTATACCCATGGTGCTGTGTCCCCCAATGAATACAAGGAGAAACAGATTTTACGGTGAGTACAAAAATCCATTTTTTCCAGCACTGCCTTAACCCTTTTGAGCATAGAGTTCATTAAAGTATCACAGATTGCCACTGAAACTCCTCCTTGACATCACGAAGCTGGTGACCTTGTGCTCCTCCACCTTCTGTTTGAGGATGCCCCACAGATGCTCAATAGTGGTCGCCTTGGAGCTGTGTTTGGGGTCGTTATCATGTTGAAATATTGCCCTGCGGACCAGTTTCCAAAGTGAGGGGATCATGCTCTACTTCAGTATGTCATGTAGGCATTCATGGTTCGCTCAATGAACTGTAGCTCCCCAAAGCCGGCAGCACTCATGCAGTCCCAAACCATGACACACCCACCAGCATGCTTGACTGTAGGCAAGACATACTTGTCTTTGTATTCTGCACCTGGTTACTGCCATGATTGACACCATCAGAAACAAATACATTTATCTTGGTCTCATCAGACCACAGGGCATGGTTCCAGTAATCCATATCCTTAGTCTGCTTGTCTTCAGAAAACTGATTGTGGCCTTTCTTATGCATCATCTTTAGAACAGACTTTCTTCTCGGATCACAGCCATGCAGACCAATTTGATGCAGTGTGCGGTGTATGGTCTTAGCACTGACAGGTTGACCCCTCCACCCCTTTAACTTCTGCAGCAATGCTGGCAACACTCGTACGTCTACTTTGCAAAGACAACCTCTGGATATGACACTGAACACGGGCACTCAAATTTCTTTGGTCAACCATGGCGAGGTCTGTTCAGAGTGGAACCTGTCTTAAACTGCTGTTTTAGGGCTTGCCCATCGAACTTCAGCACAGTTTCAGGGTGTGGGCAATCTTCTTATAGCCTAGACCATGTTTATGTAGATTAACAATTCTTTTTTTTTTTTTTTTTTCAGATCGTCAGAGTTCTTTGCCATAAGATTCCATATTGAGCTTCCATTGACCAGGATGAGAGAGTGTGATAGCAATAACACCAAATTTAAGGCATCTGTTCCCCATTCATACCTGTGACCTTGTAACACTAACAAGTCACATGACACCGGGGAGGGAAAAAAGGCTAATTGAGCAAAAATTGTCCATTTTCACTTAGGGGTGTATTTGCTTTAGTTGCCAGGGATTTAGATATTAATGGCTGTGTGTCGAGTAATTTTCAGGGCACAACAAATTTATACTGTTTATACAAGCTGTAGACTGACTACTTTACATTGTATCAAAGTGTCATTTCTTTAGAGTTTTCCAATGAAAAATATGAGGGGTGTACTCACTTTTGTGAGATACTGTATATAGGAACCCTTTAGCACAGGTTAATAATTCCAAAGACAACGTCAGATCCATTTTGTGTAGGGAAAGGCACTACACAAGGATGTTCTCTCACCACTCTTATTTAACCTAGCTATTGAGCCTCTAGCTGAAAGGTTATCTGTAGAAGGTATTTGGTGATGATTTGGTGTTGTTTTTGGAGTCTCCTAAAAAGCCTTTGCAAGTGGTATTAGAATTATTGCAAGATTTTGGAACAGTCTCCGGTTATAAAGTAAGTAACTTTAAAATGTGAGGTCTTCTTTCTTAATTTCTTGCGAACTGAGCAACACACTGGGTTAGAGATTTAGGAATGGGGTTACCGAAGTCTTTTACATGCCTAGGAATCCAGATAGCTAGGACTTATGAGGAAATTTATAAGCTCAATTATGAATCGGCAATAAATAAGATACAAAAGGAACTTGGTAAGTGGGCTGATTTTCCCCTCTCAGTTTTAGGCAGATGTTATCTAATTAAAATGATTCAACTGGTAAGACCCCAGTATCCATGGGTAATAGGTTCCAAGCCTACTCGTGGATACCGGAAACTGCAGATAACATCAAACGCTATTCTGCACAATGTACAGAGTCAGAAGTAAATGGCTTAGCGCACTGAGCAGTGACCAGGCCACACTGTTACAGGGTACAGTGTATGGAGCCAACTGCTTCTGGCTCTGTACACTACTCAGAGAACAGCTGATAGGTACTTGGGTGGGTGTCTGCCCCAAATGATCTTATATTAATCTTATAGTAATGATTTATTCAAAGGATAGGTTATGACTATAATGCCTTGCAAAATTCCCTGCTGCTAACTACGGGTACCGAAGGTTTACTGTATTTTAAAAATATCAAGATGTCTACATGTTGGAGAGAGCTTTTTCAAAGTTTATATGGAGGGTTGTAAAACCATATATACCCATTAAAAGATTAATGGCAGAAAGCTTGTATCTGGAGGTACATCTGTGATTGGGTGAGAAGTTATGGAAAATATACTTATTTACAAATTGAAGCTGGGTCATTATATCCCTTTACCATGGTTTTTCTCCATGGTAAAAAAAAAAATAACCATTGGTTCACTGTAAGTTGTTATTGGTTAGATATATCATTGCAACATGGAGACCACTACTGTGGTTTAATCTTTCTGATCATTTGATAGTATGCTTCTGATATATGAGTATCCAGGTTTTAAAAACATGTTTTCTATGAGGATGCGAAATGATTGGGAAAGCAAAGGTTTGAAATGTGGCACAGTGCAGCTAAAGAGACAGATGTTACCCTTTGAGCAAATGAGAACTAGCTATAGTACTAGTGATTTCTTACTGTAATAACTTGAAAGAGAATAAGGTTAAAGCATTTTCAGTTCATGATTTTGAAAAACTATATTTACAATTATCTATATTGTCCACTCAAGAAATCATGCCGTGCTGAATTTAGCAAATAAGTAATAAGACATCTTAGAATCTAATCTGTCTGTTTAGGAGGTCTTAGGTTAACCAACAAGGGGATATTATTAGTGTGTAAACTGATTCTACTGAGAAATGGCGGGAAGTATCCCATCTATTGATACACAGAACATATTATACTTTTGTTCTGCCTCTGAAAAAAATATATAGTAGGGTATAGGAGAGAATGTCCATAGTGTCAATGTAAGCAGGCCGATATATTTTTCATGGCTTTTGGCAATGCCCTCAACTATATTGGTTTGGGGAAGAAATGGAAACACTTCTTGATATAGGCCTTGGTTTTAAGACTTCGAAAGATCAATGGTTATATCTTGTTTCATGAAGGAACTAATCAGCAGGGTGATCTATATAGTAACATGATAATTTTAGACGAAGACACAAGTTCATCAAATCCAACCTATAAACCTACCAAGCTGATCCAGTAGAAGGCAAAAAAAAAAAACATTAGTCTGACACCAATTGCACCATCAGAGGAAAAAAAAAATCCTTCCCAACTCCTAATAATTGGACTAAGTCCCTAGATCTGCATTCTATTCCAAAAAATATAGTTTCCATAAACAGGGGTATTCTTATTTTCAAGAAAAGTATTTAAAGTTATCAGCCATTACCACAATGACTTCTACAGTCTCACTGCACAGATGTCCCTTTTTTTCCTCTAGAAACATAGAAGATTGACGACAGAAAAAGATGACAGGGCGCATCTAGTCTTTCCTTATATTATATAATTTTATCTTGGGATAGACATGTGTTTATCACAGGCATGCTTAAATTCACTTACTGTAGACTTCCCAACCCCATCTGCTTGAAGTTTTTTCTAAGTCTCAACTATTCTTTCAGTGAAATAATATTTCATTACATTTTTTTCTGATTGCATCCCATTGTTTTTGTATTTTAGTTTTTTTTGTTTAATTACATTTCTCACCCAAACCTTATTTAACTCCTTAGATGCCACGATCAATCATGACCAAATTTGGCATCTCACGGCCTGTTCCGTGGCCACAGGTCTGTGATCTTCACTTCAGGTTTCGATCCTGCCTCTGACAGGATAGATTAGTTAAGCCTGTCAACTTATGCATATAGAAATGTAAAAACACAAAATATAGTATAAAACCCCTCACATTTGGTATTGCAGTATCCATAACAAACTGTACCATAAAACTAAACCATTAGTTAACCTACAAAGTAAACATAAAAAAAAAAACTGCAAGAAGTAACAATTTTTTGCCATCTCACCTCACAAAATAGAAATAAAAAAATTATCAAAAAGTCATATATAGCCCGAAATGCTACCAATAAAAAAAAAAAACACAGCTTGTCCCAAAAAAATGAGCTCTCAACCAGCTCGAGCAATAGAAAAATAAAAATGTTACGCCTCTCAGAAGATGACGATGCATCTCATTCCACAAAAAAGCAAGCCCTCATAAATAATAAATGATTAATAGTTTTTGGTGTCTCTGCTGTCACAAGCTGGGTGCAACATATCGGGCCCAGTGTATTTTCACTTTTCACAATCAGCTGCACATTCATTTCTGAAAACTAAATGCAACACTCAAGGGCTAAAAATGCTCACCACTCTGTGGAGAAAAGGAAAGAAATGGAGTACAAATTTATGCAAAAATTTCAAACTCTGCAATTTGGACTTAATATTCATGCCAGCTTCATGTCACACTATGTTTGAACCATGAACTGAACTCAATATTCATGCCAGCTTCAAATCAAACTATGTATGACCTGTGAGGGACACAAATCACCTCCTGATAGCAAACAGATAACAGCAAGAATTACTGATCCCTCCGTCACGCACCACAAGTTTCCAGACTGTTTTTTTTGACCTGTTGTAAATAACTTCTCTACTTAGATTGCAATTTTTTTTAAGGACTCTAAAATGCTTTGAAAACCATGTGTATAAAAATCTGTTAATTTTCAGTTCTTGTATCACACCATGTCTGAGGAAGGGAGCGAGTACTCCTGAAAGCTTACTTATAAATATACTCAGTTAGCCTCTAAAAGGTATCACCTGATTTCTTCACTCTTCCACTACTTTCAATGGCTAACACGGTACAACATTATACTACTGATAAATCCCTTGAGAGTTGTAGTTTCCAAAATGGGGTCACGTCTGCGGATTCCACTGCAAAAGTGGCATGACATCCAAAAACCAAACTGTACTCCAAAAGCCAAATAGCGCTTTTTCCCTTCTGTGCCCAGATATGCCCAAACAGCAGTTTATACTTACATATGGCATTAAGTATGTTATCCTGGGTACAACAGTGTCATAAGTGGACATAAACTACAGTTTGGGCACACAGCAGGATGCAGATGTGAAGAAGCGATATGTGACTTTTGGAGTGCGGCTTTAGATTAATTAGTTTTTGGATGTCATGTCACTTTTGCAGGGACCCTAAAATGGCTCCTACAAAATGGGGGTCACTTCTTAAGGAATTCCAATTTACTGGCGCCTCTGGGGCTCTGCAAAAACAATATTGTGTACAAAAACCAGTCCCTCTAAATATGTATTCCAAAAGCAAAAAAGCGCAGTGCTCCTTCCCGTCTGAGTCCTTCTGTGTGCTCAAACAGCAGTTTACGCCCACATATCCAACTTTTTTGTACCCAGGATAACTTGCTTAAAAGTTTTAGGAGTGCGTGTCTCTGTTGACACAAAGTTGGCAAAACATATTGGGCGATGAAATGGTAGATTTCATTAAAAATTTTAATTTTTACTTTGCACATTCATTTTTTTGGGAAGCACTGTTGGGCTCAAAATGATAATAATACCTGTTGAGAAATTCCTTAAGGGGTGTAGTTTTTAAAATGGGGTAATATTTTGGGGTTGGGGGTGAATTATTTATTTTATCGCAGAGCCTCTGCAAATGCTTGTTAATGCAGTGTCAATGTCCAAATTAGGCCTCAAATGTGTATGGTGCTCTCTCACTTTTGAGACTTTGTCATATTTACAGGCAAAAGATTAGGGTTACATGTTAGGGTGGTTCCAAAATCAGGAAATGGAGCATAATTACTGGAGAGGTGACTTTTCACAGTGCCACAAGCTGGGCCTCACATATTGGGCACTGAAGTAGTAGATATCTGCGAACACTTTTCATTTTGTATCATCCACTGCACATTTCTTTTTTGAAACCAACTCCTGGGTAAAATGCTGATTATACCCCTTGATAAATTCTGTGAGAGTTGTAATTTTGAAAATGGGGTCACTTCTGGCGGGGGGGGGGGGTTCCATTGTACTGGTACTGCAAACAGTGTTGGATTGGGATGTCTAGGGCCCACCAGTGGAATTATTTCTAGGGGCCCACCGCCAGGACCCCTGCAGATCAGCTGTACCGAGACAGGGCGGCTACTGGTAATAACAATGCCATGCTGCTCACCCGCCATACACACCACTGCACTACCTAAACCTACTGCTACAACCTGTAAGGCAAGCAAGCAGCGTGGCTTCTGGAATTGTTAACATGACCTGTAACTGCACTGCCCTGTCCTGGAAAAAGCTGTTCTGCAGGGTTCCTGGCTGTTGTACCCTTGCAGATGTTATATTGATGGCCTATCCTAAGAACAGGACATCAATATTAAAAAGAAAGATGGATAAACCCTTTAAACAGGTTGTCCAGGAATTGGAGCAAAAAAAAAAAAAGAAAAAAAAGAAGAAATACTCTCCCGGGTCTCTGTTGTCAGTGTCACTGCCAGTGTCCATTCTATCTTGTGACGGCGCCTCATGTGACTGCTGAGACCAAACAGGTACAGAAGGTACAGGATTTCCAGAAATGAGACGCCGCCATGAGACTGAACAGACACTAGCATTGGAAAACTGGGTGCTGGGGAGTATGCTTTTATTTTTTTTCTCTCACCTCCATGTCCTAAATAAAAAAAATTTTTTTTTTAGCCTGGACAACCTGTTTAATGCAAGGTTCACACCTGCGCCCGGTCTCCACTCAGGGTTTCCGTCCCCGAATCCGCTTTAAAAATGCGGGTAGAGAAGACCTGCAAGCAGGACTTTTCTCTTTGCATTTTTCCACCTTTTTTGGGCAGAAACCGGGTGGAAACCCGGCGGACCCCATTATAGTCTATGGGGTCTGCGGGTTTTTTAAGCGGATTAGATTTCCATTCGTGGGGTCTCCAAGCAGACCCGAAGAACGGAAACCCGAATGTCTTTTATTAGCAACATATTGACAAACTTTTATTACATTGGGTGTTGGTTAAAAAGGTTCAATCTGCCATATAAATAAATAAGCCGTGTTGAAAAGGACCTTTCATGTCCTCAGGCACATGTGGGTTTATATACCGCTAGAAAGCTGACATTTTGCTCAATTCAGCAGACTGTTGGCTCTACCGGTATGTGCCCCGGGGCTGGAGATATCGGTGCCGTTAATTTTGGCACCGACATCTCCCCACTGTCAGAAGGGCGTTCCTGACAGTCTAGCATCATCACTGCGTGGTAAGGAACGCCCCCTCTGACAGTACAAGGCTATGTTAGGGTACTGTCAGGGGGGTCGTTCCTCACAGTCCAGCAATGAAGCTGAGCTATGAGGAACACCCTTCTGACAGTGGGGAGATATCGGTGCTGAAAATAACGGCACCGATATCTCCAGCCCCACAGTGACCCCACACATTATTATATGCTCCACAGTGGCCCCCACACAGAATTATATGCTCCCAACAGCCCCCCTCCACTCTGGTGCTATTGTTATATTCTGGGGTCTCTCTGGGGGCCCAGGAAAGGTGAATAAAAATAACAAACACTGATACTCACCTTGCCTCACCTTTCCTGGGCATCCTGGCTTGGTCCAGCTGTCTTCAGCATCTTCAGCCTCTTCAGACATCCCTGTTGAGGCCGGTCCTCAGTGGTCACGCGCCCCATGTGACCACTGGGGCATAATCACAGGCCTCAGTCACATGACTGAACGACCCCGGAAAGGATGCAGAGCCCAGGAGAGGGGAGTATAACTATTTATTGTTTTAAATCATCTCCCCTGGGCTGACATCTATTGAAAAGGGGCCTGGCAACATGCCAGGGCCCCTTTTCATTTACAATATAGCTGGGGCTTGGGGCCCACCAGGGAATTTATCGGTTCCCCGGTGCGCCAGTCTGAGCCAGACTGCAAATGCAAAATGGGACCTAAAACCTGTTCCAGTAAAAAGTGCACTCCAAGAGCCAAATAGCACTCTTTCCACTCTAAGCCCTTCCATATACCCATACAGCAGTTTACAACCATATTTATATTACCTTGTTCATGAGAAATTGTTTAATGAACTGTGGGGTACTTTTTCTCCTTTAACCCCTTGTGGAAATGAAAAAATTTGGAATAAAATTACATTTTAGTATTTTTTTTATTATCATGTCCCAATGTTAATAAAATCTGTGAAACAGCTGTGGTAAAAATGCTCACTGTACCCCTAGATAAATTCTGTGAGGGGTGTAGTTTCCAAAATGGGGTCACATTTGGAGGGTTTCCACTGGTACTCTAGAGGCTCTGCAAATGAGATGACACTTTTCCAGCAAAATCTGCTTTTCAAATGCCCAGTGGTGCTCCTTTCCTTCGGAGGCTAATGTGTGCCCAAACAGCAGTTTACATCCACATGTGGAATATTTTCATGCTCAAGGGAAATTGTTTAGCAAAGTGGGAGATGTATTTTTTTCTTTAACCCCTTGTGAATGTGTAAATTTTAGGGCTAAATGAACAAATTATTGAACAAAAAAAATGAAATGTCTACATTTCACTTCCATATTGTTTTAATACCTGTGAAATGCTTAAAGTTCCTAAATGCTGTTTTGAAATATTTAATATATGAGGGGTTTCTAATATATAGGCTTTTAAAATTCCCTTTGGAATTGAAGTGATCTCTAACAACAAATCTAAAACGTTGCAAAAACAGTTTTTTTTCTAAAAGTCGCCATATTCTGACACCCATAACTTTTTTATATTTCTATGCACGGGGATGCATAGGGCATCTTTTTTTGAGAGGCTAGGGGTACTTATTAGTTATACCATTTTGGGGAATGTCTATTGCTCTGATCACTTTTTTTTAAAATTTTTATCATAGGCAATACAGCGAAAAAAAAACGGCGGTTCGGCACTTTTGATTTCTTTCCCCACTACGGCGTTCACCATATGGAAAAAATATTTTTATAGGTTTGTAGACTGGGTGTTTTCGAACACAGGGATACCTAATGTGTATGTGGTTCACAGTATTGAAGTACTTTCATATGTGTTCTAGGGAAAGGGGGGGTGGGTGATTTGAATTTTTAATATTTTTTTTTATTATATATAATTTATTTATTTTTTTACTTAAATTTTTTTATTGCACTTATTAGACCCCCTAGGGGTCTTGAACCCCAGGGGGTCTGATCATTAACGCAACACATTACAATGCTAATGCATTGCAAAATAATGGTGCTTCTATTGCAGGCTGCTTAGAGCAGCTGCAATAGAAGATCATAACAGACAGGCCTGAGAGCCTTCAAAAAGCTCCCAGCTGTCATGGTAAAGGGACGCCGGCAGCCATATTTAAATATCCGACATCCGCCATACTATTACGCCAGATGTCGGGAAGGGGATAAGGTCCCTGCTTCCCTTGATTCATCCTGTGTTTTCATTTCCCTTGGCAGCTGCCTGGCACTGGTTGCTAAAATTAAGCTTCCTGTCCACCAATATCAAGTCTTTTTCAACTGTAGTTTTTCACAGTGTTTTATTACTTAATACATAATTGTAACACTTGTTTCCATGGTCCAGGTGGATTACTTTCCATTAATCCACATTAAAACTCATCTGGCACTTCTCTGCCCAAGTTTCCATAAATCCCTCTGTAATATTCTACTATCCTCCTCTGTGTTGACTATTTTACATAGTTTAGTATCATCTGCAGATATTGAGATTGTACTCTGCACACTATGCTAGGTCATTTAATACAAATATTTAAAAAGAAGAGGACCCAGTACTGACCCCTGTGGCACCCTACTGTGATTCAATCCGAGTATGCAGCCTTGAGCCAGTTGTTAACCAAGTTACAAATATTTTCCCCTTTGGGACCTGCATCTTTCTTTATTATGCCTTCTCCCCCCCCCTCCCCCCTCCAAACCCTCCATGATCCTGCCCTGCTTCACCTGGTTCCTGCTGATAGCCAAATCCAAGTGCCATTAGTGGATGGGTTTACAAAAACAGTTGAGCAGCCTGGATTTGGCAGTCACTGGAACTAGATAAGGCAGCACGGGCTCTGTGGGAGTCTGTTTTACAAGGTAGGTCCTAGAGGTTGGGACCCACATCTACCAAACGTTTATGGCATAATATGTGGATATGCTATAAATGTCTGTCATGGGCCAACTCTTTTAAGTTATCATAGCTGCTGTATCTAGAGAGTGCCTCTGAACTGCATACTGCCTAGTAAAATACGCAGATAGATTCTAGATAGAGAAATACAGGAGATAAATAGGAGAGAGAAACAGATCTATAGCTAAGAAATATATACAGCATATAAATAAAAGATATAGATATATGGATAGAACGGTAGATATGTAGCTAAGCAGATAGATACAGGTACATCTCAATAAATTAGAATATCTTTAAACCGTTTATTTCAGTAATTTAAATTAAAAAAGTGACCTCCTATATTTTCTAGATTCTTTACACACAGAGTGTTCTATTTCAACTATTTTATTTCTGTAAATGTTGATTATGGATTACAGGTAATGAAACCCCAAATCTAAGAAAATTAGAATATTGTAAAAAAGTTCAGTATTGTAAATTCAGTGGGTCACCTGCCAAGGTTTCCTAATCCTTTAAATGGTCCCTCAGTCTGGTTCAGTAGGACATACAATCATGGAAGACGCTGATTATGAATTGTATTACTGAATCACTGAAATGAATGAACGTTTCAAAGATATTCTAATTTATTGAGATGCACCTGTATATAGATAGATTTTTTTATTATGCTTACTTATATAGCGCCATCATATTCCGCAGCGCTTTACAGACATTGACAGTCACTGTCCCTTATAGGGCTCACAATCTAAATTCCATATCAGTATGTCTTTGGATGGATGGATAGATAGATACATAAATAAGTAAATCGGCAAATAGATAAGTAGATAGAAATTTGATAGATAAATAGAGAGATAAACAGGAAGATTAGGTGCATGTGTAATAGCAATAATTTTCTGGGAGAAATACTTCATTTTCTTGAAAAATTTCAGGGGTGCCAACACTTACGGCCATGACTGTAGTAATTGGATAAATAGGTCCTTAAGAGAGTTCTACACTCTGTTTTAAGCCAATTTAAAGTGTGAAAAAATACCAACAGTGGAGCTAATTATAATCAAAGTCAAAGTAAACCATATAGAGCAAAGACCAAACACTCACAGCAAAAATATTAAAAATAATACATCTTTATCAATTAAATACAAAAATAATGAATACAGATCATATAAAAGGAGGACATAAAGAATATCCACATATAAAAACTATCCAGAATGGCTGACAAACCTAAATAGTACATTGCATAGAATACATGATAAATGAATGCATATGTATAAAAAAAATGAGTCATAAGAATTGACATAGAGATGGTCCACTGAAGCCAGTCCCCAATCCATAACCAAAGAGATAAAATATAGATAAACACAGTTAGACACAAAAATAAAAACCGACCACAAGACAAAGGGCATATTATACTGTGTGGGCGCCAGTAAAGGGGGCTTTGGTAGATGGGGCTTTATACCATGTGGAGTCCAGGAAAAGGGATGTTATACAGTTTGGGAGCCAGTAAAGTGGGCTCTATACTGTGTGGGGGCCAGGGGGCTCCAAACGTTTGCTATGGAGCTTGGTGTTTGTTAATTACACCCCTGTTGTGGTATGCCAGTTCATATCTAACAACTATGACACTCTTCCCTCTAATCTGCTGTATGTCGCCGAGCTAGCTGGCTCATTTTCCTGCACCTCCATGCAACCACCCCCATTTCCACTTATCCCAACTAGTTGCTGATCTGTAAACTGCAAATTCCTTTTCAAATTATCAATGTCAATCTCAGTCTTGCAACTTTTTCATTTAGATTCACAATTTGTGCTTACATTTTGCACAGCAGCAGTATACCTATCAAACAACTGCTCAAGCAGAGCACACATGGATCCATTTGGCTCCAAGGTTGCCATGTTTCTCCTTCAGGAGGGCTGTTCATATATTAGTCGCTAAAAGTCAACTGGTTGCCAACATTAGGCCCCAATGTTATAACAGTGATAACTGTGTACTCCTATTCTACATGGACCCAATGCTGTTCCTACAAGCAGGGCCGGCGTTAGGGGGGGTGGGCAAACTGGGCAATTGCCCAGGGCCCCGACCCCTAAGGGGCCCCCGGGATCCGGAGCCTGATTACTCCGGATTCCAGAGTCAGGACCGGCCATATTGATAACAGAAAGGGACACCAGAGTATAATATAATCCTAGCACTAAGGGAGTCTGTAGGGCCACTGGGGGGGGGTCCCTCTGGATACCATATTATACTGTGTAGGGCTACTGTGGAGCATTATAATGGGGGCCCCCTCTGGATAGCATATTACACTGTGTGGGGCCCCTGTGGAGCATTATACTGGGGAGGGGGCCCTCTGGAGAGCATATTATACTGTGTGGGGCCCCTGTGGAGCATTATACTGGGGAGGGGGCCCTCTGGAGAGCATATTATACAGTGTGGGGCCCCTGTGGAGCATTATACTGGGGAGGGGGCCTTCTAGATAGCATATTATACTGTGTGGAGCCACTGTGGAGCATTATACTGGGGGGTCCCTCAGCATATTATACTGTTTGGGGCCACTGTGGAGCATTTAACTGGGGGGACCTCTGGATAGCATATTATAATGTGGGGGGTTCTGGAGAGCATGCTATATTCTCTTGGGCCACTGTGGAGCATTATACTGGGGGGCCCCTCTGGAGAGCATATTATACTGGGTGGAGCCATCGTGGAGCATTATACTGTGGGGGGGGCCCTCTGGAGAGCATATTATACTGTTTTGGGCTACTGTGGAGCATTATACTGGGGGAACCTCTCTGGGCAGTATATTATACTGTATGGAGGCCATTCTGGAGTATGCTATACTGTTTGGGGCCACTGTGGAGCATTTAACTGGGTGGGGGCTCTGGATAGCATATTATACTGTAAGGGGCCTCTGTGGAGCATTATAATTTGGGGGGTTCTGGAGAGCATGTTATATTCTCTTGGGCCACTGTGGAGCATTATACTGGGGGGGCCCTCTGGAGAGCATATTACACTGTGTGGGGCCACCGTGGAGCATTACTCTGTGGGGGGGGGGCTCTCTGGAGAGCATATTATACTGTTTTGGGCCACTGTGAAGCATTATACTGGGGGAACATCTCTGGGCTGTATATTATACTGTGTGAAGGCCATTCTGGAGCATGCTATACTGTGGGGTCACTGTGGAACATTATTCTGGGGGGCCATCTGCAGAGCATATTATATTGCGTGGCGCTACTGTGGGGCATTATTTGGGGGGAACTAAGGAGCATTATACTAGGGGGCCCTCTGGGGAGTATATTGTACTGCTTGGGGCCTACTGTGGAGCATTATACTGGGGGGGACACTCTAGGGAGCATAATATATTGCGTGGGGCCACTGTGGAGCAAAATACTGGGGGGGGGGGACACTGTGGAGCATTATACTAGCGGGGGCCCTCTAGGAGCATATTATACTATGGGCCACTGTGAAGCTTTATACTGGGGGGAAGGGGCAGTGTGGGGAGCCTGTTAAACTCCACAGCGGCCCCACAAAGTATATTATATTGTGTGGGGCTTCTCGGGAGCATATTATACGCTGTGGGGCCATTGTAGAGCATTATACTGGGGAGGACTGTGGAGAGCATATTATACTGGGGGAACCCCTCTGGGCAGTATATTATACTGTGTGGAGGCCATCGTGGAGCATGTTATACTGTGTTAGGCCACTATGGAGCATTATACTAGGGGGCATTGTGGGATGCACATTATATCGTATGGAGCATATTATATTGTGTGGGGCTGCTGAGGAGCATATTGTACTGTCTGGGGCCACTAAGAGGCAGTATACTGTGTGGAGCCTTATATACCATGTGGGGCCACTATGGGGGGCTCAGGAGAGCATTTTATACTGTGTGGGTCCACAGTGGAGCATTATATACCATGTGGGGAAACTGTGGAGGGCTCAAGGGAGCATTTTATACTGGGGAGCATTTTATACCATGTGGGGGGGTTGCTCAAAATTCCTGCTGGCAGCCCTGTGTGCTATGTCTGCATCACAGCTCCCCACTATAATCTTGCACATACGTGTAGTGCTCCATGGCCATGTCATTCCCCATACAGTACTGTGTATGACCTGGCTGTGAAAGATCCTCAGTGCGCCAACACCGCTTTGGCCCACACCTGAGACTTCTTTCATAAAAAAAACCACACTCACCGCCAGTGAGTGCTGGGTTCACAAGATAAATACAAGACAAGCTTTCTAAATTTTATATATTTATTAACCCCTAAATGGGTCGGTATTAACATCTAACACATGCAGTTCAGAACAGATATGTAGATATATACAAGCATTAACAGTTACTAGTTACAAGATACAGTGCAATAAAATAAAAGGGAATAAAAGTGAAATAATTACTTTACCACACATCTCCTTGATGTGGCTCTATAATCAAACCCTCACACATGGCATGTGGGGCTAACCAGTGGAGGCAGCATCAACACAGCATTCCAGCCTGCATGCTCATCACAGTATATCCCAATAGTCTCATCATAGTATCCTCTCAGTGGTAGTCTCAGCCCAGTCTCCTCCCACTAACCTCTTACCTCATCTTTTATACCCTTGATTACACCACCCAGAATGAGGTCACCGGCGACGGCAAGTCTGATTGATTAATGCACTCGAGTCCAGATTCTTTGTAAGGAGATGGGACCAAGTGAAATGATACAACGTTATCAACCATGTCTGATCAACAGCCCAGGCTGAACAATGCATGTTTATTTGATCACCCAGGGCTATGTAGGAATTCAATAGAGCTATTCTGGGATGGATACAAAGCCCTATTGTTACAAGGTTGTCCTACTGACAACATACATCTAGGATTATAGCTGCGCACATTATGAGTAAATGGAACTAAGAGGGAGATACGCTACCCAGAGATCAAAATACATCTTTGAGTTATAGCCATATTTAAGCGGAATCATCACACTGGCCATGGAGTTATTGGGGCCTGCACAGTACTATAGGGGCTGACTATACTGGGAACATACTCAGTAACACCAGCTAGTCAGCACATATGTAAGACTTCAGTGAAGGAGCCGTGGTGTAGGCTATTAGCAGGAAGCTGTTGGGTGGGGCCCCAGAACAAGTTCCTCTAATGGGCCTAAGGCCCTTCAGTACGACACTGTATAACGGAGAACTATTATATATAAGGGTAGGTTACTATATATAATTGGGAAACTTAAATATGAGGGGGCTATTATAAGGGGGAACTATTATTTAAAAGACGGGCTAGTATTTATAAGGGGGGAACTATTATATATAAGGCATCCATTATACATGGGAAGCTATTATTTATATGAGTGGAACTATTTATAAAGGGGGTATAATTGTTAAGTGGGCTTATTTATAAAGGGAACTATTAGTGATAATGGGGACTATTATTTATAAGGGTAACTATTATTTATGAGGGGGCTATTATTTATAAGGGAACAGTATTATTTTTATGGAGTGACTGTTACTGATAAGGGGGGATATTACTGATATAGGGAACTATTTATCATTTATAAGGGAGCTATTACTGATAAAGGTATAATATTATTTATAAGCAGGGACTATTATTTATAAGGGGGCGCTATAATAACTGATGACTGCGTGCAAAAATCTACTAGGTGGTACAAAGGTGCTCATTTGAATTGTGTGTGGTAAAATGGGGCTTGTTATTACTTTTTTGTTGGCAGAAAGGAGGCGTTATTATAGGGTTTGCCACTGCAAGATGATGATGTTGTTTGCATATCAGCATTTGGGGCCCTGCTTTTAATTTTGCCCAGGGCCCCACTTTGTCTAAAACCGGCCCTGCCTGCAGGATAGGGGTGTAAGACCTGTAGTAACAGTTTGTCGTCCATATGACTAGATGTATGGCAGCTCTACAAAAGGGTGACAAGCTGCCATATATTTATGTGATGGAGTCTTGATAGGATTAAAGGGGCTGTACAAGTTAAAAAATAATATATTTTATTCCAGGAACAGTGCCACATGGCTTAGTCTGACTTTCCATTTCATCCCCATTCACTTAAACAGTGATCAGCTGTAACACCAGACAGCCAATGGACCATCATGAAAATTGTTCTGGCAAATAGGGCATATCTTCTTTTTTTTTTTTTTTTTTTTTATAATCCTGAATTGTATGTATGTTATACTATGTAGTTATGAATTTGGTCTAGTTATATTTTTTTCGTTCCTTGTCGTAGCAGGATTTTGGTTCACTATGTCTGTGAGCTGATCTGAGGTTCCTGTGTACAGCAATTCTTATTTGTATGGTAATTTTCAAAACCCTTCAACAGGAGGCAGGATGTGAATTCAATGCAGACAGCCACTAATTAGCTAGTCAGTGTGGGTGGCTGGTGTCCAGACGCCCCAACTCCATTTTTCAGCATGGAAACCAGTCAAAACTTTATAGCAAACAATTAAAATTATGACATCAAAGAGATACATGTTGTATTTTATGTTTTCATCCATGCACCAAAGGATTGTTAGGGAACCCTAACCAGCTAGTGACGTAAAGAATATGGATGTTGAGCATTAATAAGTGCCCTACGTTATGTATCTGGAGAATGGAGTACAATTTAATTTTCGTGTTTGGTATGCCTGAACTTTAAAAGTGTTTGAAATCTCTTGCCAGGCATATTATACCTACAGTCATATGAAAAAGTTTGGGCACCCCTATTAATCTTAATCATTTTTAGTTCTAAATATTTGGGTGTTTGCAACAGCCATTTCAATTTGATATATCTAATAACTGATGGACACAGTAATATTTCAGGATTGAAATGAGGTTTATTGTACTAACAGAAAATGTGCAATATGCATTAAACCAAAATTTGACCGGTGCAAAAATTTGGGTACCCTTATCATTTTATTGATTTGAATACTCCTAACTACTTTTTACTGACTTACTGAAGCACAAAATTGGTTTTGTAACCTCACTGAGCTTTGAACTTCATAGCCAGGTGTATCCAATCATGAGAAAAGGTATTTAAGGTGGCCAATTGCAAGTTGTTCTCCTATTTGAATCTCCTCTGAAGAGTGGCATCATGGGCTCCTCAAAACAACTCTCAAATGATCTGAAAACAAAGATTGTTCAACATAGTTGTTCAGGGGAAGGATACAAAAAGTTGTCTCAGAGATTTAACCTGTCAGTTTCCACTGTGAAGAACATAGTAAGGAAATGGAAGACCACAGGGACAGTTCTTGTTAAGCCCAGAAGTGGCAGGCCAAGAAAAATATCAGAAAGGTAGAGAAGAAGAATGGTGAGAACAGTCAAGGACAATCCACAGACCACCTCCAAAGAGCTGCAGCATCATCTTGCTGCAGATGGTGTCACTGTGCATCGGTCAACAATACAGCACACTTTGCACAAGGAGAAGCTGTATGGGAGAGTGATGCGAAAGAAGCCGTTTCTGAAAGCATGCCACAAACAGAGTCGCCTGAGGTATGCAAAAGCACATTTGGACAAGCCAGCTTCATTTTGGAAGAAGGTCCTGTGGACTGATGAAACAAAGATTGAGTTGTTTGGTCATACAAAAAGGCGTTATGCATGGTGTTAAAAAAACGCAGCATTCCAAGAAAAACACTTGCTACCCACTGTAAAATTTGGTGGAGGTTCCATCATGCTTTGGGGCTGTGTGGCCAATGCCGGCACCAGGAATCTTGTTAAAGTTGAGGGTCGCATGGATTCAACTCAGTATCAGCAGATTCTTGAGAATAATGCACAAGAATCAGTGACGAATTTGAAGTTACGCCAGGGATGGATATTTCAGCAAGACAATGATCCAAAACACAGCTCCAAATCTACTCAGGCATTCATGCAGAGGAACAATTACAATGTTCTGGAATGGCCATCCCAGTCCCCAGACCTGAATATCATTGAACATCTGTGGGATAATTTGAAGCGTGCTGTCCATGCTCGGCGACCATCAAACTTAACTGAACTGGAATTGTTTTGTAAAGAGGAATGGTCAAAAATACCTTCATCCAGGATCCAGGAACTGATTAAAAGCTACAGGAAGCGACTAGAGGCTGTTATTTTTGCAAAAGGAGGATCTACTAAATATTAATGTCACTTTTCTGTTGAGGTGCCCATACTTTTGCACCGGTCAAATTTTGGTTTAATGCATATTGCACATTTTCTGTTAGTACAATAAACCTCATTTCAATCCTGAAATATTACTGTGTCCATCAGTTATTAGATATATCAAATTGAAATGGCTGTTGCAAACACCCAAATATTTAGAACTAAAAATGATTAAGATTAATAGGGGTGCCCAAACTTTTTCATATGACTGTATATGTGTACCCACCCAGAGTTATGGCATATTCCCAAAATATGTCATATCTCTCTGGATTTGGCAAGTGGCATTAGGTCGCTCAATCACAGATGAGGGGTTCCAGGTAGTGGGCGGGGTTAGGGGTCCTTCAAAAGGAATCAGGTATATGAACCCAGTTTCAGATATTTTGGAAATGCAGCCCTACATGTCCTATTTTTGGCCGTTCTCACGGATCCCTCCATACACTCAAATGTATGATTTGCGAAAACAGGTGCCACTCGGGTACAAAACGGGTGTGAAAAATTTACTTTTTTCAGGGAATTTTTGCACCTTGGTTGTCTGAATGTAGCCTTATTCCTGCTGAACTCTCAACAAAGCTTGAAAAAGGTCTGTTTTATTTTATTCCCATTTTATTTTATATTGTTTGCATGTATTTGTATTTTTATTACATGATTTTCCTGTAAGCATTTTATGTTTTTTTGTGCATATTAAATCTAAAATTTAATAAGGTTTATCCTTGGCTTTAAAAATCCCTAGAATTTGGATGAAAGTAAATATCACTTTTGTTAGTGCTGGGGCCATAAGCTCCTGAGGGGGCCCATTTGGCTGCTGACTGCCTCACTTTGTCTCCCCACCACATCAGTGGTGGAACTACTACCATACCAGGCCCGCGAGGCCGCGACCTTACGAGGCCCCTGCCTGTTGTTTTTTTTTTTCTTTTTTTTTTTATTAAATAGGCCATTACCTACTGTAGTAACCAGTAGCTTTAGTTGATGAGTCTTAATCCTTGTCACCAATTGTAGTGTTATAGTGAGGATGCAGGTCACCTGGAATAAGTCCACTATGCGATAATGACTTATATGGATCAGAACTCTTTATTCCATGCTTCCTCCAAGGCTCTCTGTCTAGCATCTGCCCCTCCTAGCTCAGCTCCTCCTCCCTTACTACCTCACTGTTACTAGGTAGACAAAGCAAAATGAGTAAGCAGCAAAGAACATACAGAATATACTTATAACAACATCACAACTGCCATTAGGTACCGGAATGAGATCCTCAGACCCATTGTGAGACCATATGCAGGTGCAGTGGGCCCTGGGTCCCTTCTGATGCATGACAATGCTAGATCTCATGTGTGTCAGCAGTTCCTGCATGATGAAAGCATTGATGCTATGGACTTGCCTGCCCATAGCATTGATGCTATGGACTTGCCTGCCCGCTCTCCAGACCTGAATCCAATAGAGCACATCTGGGACATCATGTCTCGTTCCATCCACCAATGCCACATTTCACCACAGACTGTCCAGGAGTTGACTGATGCTTTAATCCAGGTCTGGGAGGAGATCTCTCAGGAGAACATCTGTCGCCTCATCAGGAGCATGCCCAGGCATTGTAGGGAGGTCATACAGGCATGTGGAGTCCACACACACTACTGAGCCTCATTTCCTTGTCTTGAGGCATTTCTACTGAAGCTGGGTCTACCTATAATTTGATTTTCCACTATGATTTTGAGTATCAATCCAAACCCAGACCTCCATGGGATATTCAGTTACATTTACATTGATCATTTTTATGCTTTATTGTTCTCAACACACTACACTATGTAATGAATAAAGATTTGCAACTGGAATATTTCATCCATTGATATCTAGGTTGTGGTATTTTAGTATTCCCTTTATTTTTATGAGCAGTGTGTGTATATATTTATAGAGAGAGAGAGAGAGAAAGAGAGAGCATCTGTGGGGTCCCACTCAGTTTCCATTAATACAGATGAAAGCTTTCATTGCAATGTTAACAGTATCAGGCCCCATTCACACAGTGGAATCTGGTGCTGATTTTGTGTCGGATTCCCCCCCCCAAATCAGTGACAGATTCTTCCAACATTCTGCCTCCCATCGGAGCAGGATGCTAAGAAAAAAGGATCCTGCATGATCTTGCTGCGGATTCTGCAGCTGATAGAGGCTGCGGCTTGAGACTCCGCACTGGTTAAACTCTTTAATTTTGGCCTAATCAGCAGTGTAAAGCTGCAACAGAATACTGATACTCTGCACCATGAGCCAGGGGGCAGAAAATAAAGAGGAATCCAAGGCAGATGTCTGTCCAAAATCCTCTTTATTACCGACGTCTGAACACATTCTATCTACTTTTATGGAATGGAATGTGTTTCAATTCTCTCCAGTAGGTCTGCCTCAGCAAAAAGCACCCAATTTCGGTTGTGCTTTGTGTGTTGTGGTGTGCATGAGTTGCTTCTAAAGGGGTCCACTGGAGCTCTGTCATCCAAGGGCCCACACAAACCTGGAGCCAGCCCTGGGATGTGTGATTGTAGAGGTTGCTTCACTCCTTTGTAACTTACTGTGTTCGGTGAGTTGGAAGGCGGTGTGGAAGCGGAGTCTCTTTAATCCCCCTAAAACCTCAAAAATAAGTGATCAAGATGATTGTGTGCTAACTCCTGTTCGACATTCTGGTTATCGCCGCTTGTCGCAAACTGAGAGACAGAATCCTTGGCGATATGTTGAAGCAGTACAGCCATTTCTCCAAAGTGTCCCAGGAGTCATTTTTCAACAGGACAATGCCTGGCCACACATTGCTCTTGCTACTCCATGGCCTAAACATGCTATCATGGCCCACAGCATTTCTGAACTTGTCTCCCATTGAGCACATCTGGGACATCACTGGGAGCTACCAGCAGCCAGTCTTGATGATTTGTGTGCCCAAGCGCATTCAGTGTGGTATAATATTCCTCATACAACCATGCAGTGTGCAGGTGCGTGTATTTCTGTGCGTAGCACTCATACTCAATACTGAATAAATCAAAATGTTTTGAGTAATTTGTTTCCATTTTTTTTATCATTTGCATATCATTAACATGTCTATTGATCCTGTGATTTCCATAATTCCAAGACTTTTCTTTCTTAGTGTTGCAATTTCAATGTTGAAGAGTATATTTGGAGAGCACACATTTATAAACATGGACAATAAATGTAGTAATTGTATTCCTGTCATACCTGGGTTTTGCCACCAGAGGGAGGGCTTGCATTATAGTTTGAACAAGAATTCTCAAGAAAATGCTAATGTAACCCTACATAACCTCTCAAGATTCATGCCCACTTCTTAAAGTTACAATAAAGTTACATGGTGCGGTTTCCTTGACATATATTTATTTATCGTATATGATATATTTGTGCCAAAACTCCTGTACTAGCCTCCCCCCCCTCCAAAAAAAAATATATCAGTCTTGGCATTTTTTATTTCACGTTATTGGCCCAAATACTTCCCAGTTACTGCAATCTAAAAAGATTTGTTTGCGTTCACTACATAAACTATTCGAATAAGTCCTTTTGCCCTGGGTATTTGGATAGCAGTTTAGGGAGGGCATATTTGCAGATGAATTTGTTATGGTCTTCTTTGAGTAAAGACATACAGTAGGGTTTATCCTCAGACTAAGTCATCAATATCAGATTATCAGCTATTTGAAGGGGCCTTTTCATTGTTTACACAAACATGCACATAGTGGCTGTGCAGGGAATTGCAACTTTGCTACATTGATTTGAATGTGAAAAATCTGAAATTCCCTGCAAAGCACTACTTTGATGCCCATGTGCTTGTAACCAATAAAAGGGACATATCGCTTCGGCCCCATCAACATTAAAGTGAATGGTGATGGATGCAAATGGGTCCCATCTGCATCTGTCATTCTATTAGTATTTCAGTCTGTTATTCTGATCTTATGATGGATAAATACAACTGATTAAAACAACCTGGTGTGAAAATTACCTAACTTGACACGCCTGTACCACAGTGCTAAATCTGAAACTGTCCCTTAATGCCAGGACTGTTGCGTTTGTAAGCCAAACTTCTGACCACACTCCGAAACTGACTTTGACTCCTCCTCCAACTCTTTCATAAATGGCTCACTGTTTCTGATAATTTCTCATCAGATGCAAAGCTAGTGGAGAAAGGGGGGCAGAGGGGGCGGTGGAACCGGGCCCACTGATTCTATGGGGCCCACTCCGGGACCACCATTACTACATACCGTTCTTTTAACTAGATCGGCGTCTCCAGGACACCAATCTAGTTCAAATGCATCCTACTGTTCCCTTACGTTGTAAATCACACGCTACCTCCATAGTTTAATGGGTTGTTAGGGGGCATTATGTCTATAAAGGGAGGATCATTTATATAAGGGTTCATTATGGGGCATTATGACTACAAACATTTAGATAAGAGATTATTAGGGGATATTATGAACATAAGGCAGGGATCATTTATATAAGGGGCTATTAGGGGGCTTTTTGAATAGAAGGGGGCATAATTTAGATAAGGGGTCATTAGGGCATTGATTGTATTTATGTAAGGGGGCATAATATAAAGGGGCAATTCATTTAATTAAGGTGGCACTGTTTACATTGCACATTGTCTGTTTTATAGTGACCTTGTGATGTAATTACAGCCTTGTTACATAGACCTGTATAAGACAAAGGGGTAATTACATTGCACAGCCGCTGTCAAATGAATGATACAATGTAAACAGAAAAAGGGGTCACAGTGCCTGCACAAGTCCCACGGTCCATTCAAACAGCTGATCAGTGGGGATCCCAGGTGTTGGAATCCCAAGAATTTTTTATGATCCAGAAAACCCCTTCAGGCGAGGGCCCCACAAAGCGGGCCACAGCAAAAAAACGCTATCCCGCAGCGCTTTTCACAGAAACCTATGCGGACTTTTTGCTTCAGTTATAACTAAAGGGAAACCTCCGGCATTTCCGTAGGTGTAATTGACATGCTGCGATTTCCAAAACTGCGACAGTTTTGGAATTCGCAGCATTACCGATGCTTGTATTTTTCTGCAATGTGTGGATGGGATTTGCTAGAATCCAATCCACTTTGTAGGGACTATAAAACGCAGCGCTTTTTACCACTGAACTTACGCCACGTGGGGCCCTGGCTTTGATTAGGAAAATCATTGTGGTGAAAATGTCTTAATCTTTTGTCATATTCATAAGATTGTCTCATTCTGTATGATTAATATATCTCACATAGCACCACTAAAAGCCATTTACTTTGTCAAACATTGCTTTTATATTGCTTTTAGGCACAAATGTACAAGATCCATTGTGTTTATGCCTATTTTCTATTACAACGAAAGTAAAGTAAATATTTGATCTCTCCTTATTTCTTACCAATGTGCCAATATTACACAGTTATCTGTTCTATTCATAAATGTCCCCTTTGTTTTCATTCATTACAGATAGGTACAGGATGTGAGCCCCAAGGGCAAGGGCATTGCAGACTTAGACAACCAAGACAGAAGACAAAAGAAAAAATGCTGCTTATAATAACCAAATGTAATACCCTGAGATTGTGGGAATTTGTGTTAAATTGTAATTTCTACAAATGTTACTGCAGATTTGGCACAGCCGGAAAACAGAGACGGTCCTAGATAAACAGTCCCTGTAGCTGCTGTGTTATGGTTTCAAGCTTTAAGTGGAAAATAACCATCCATTTTAGCATGTCAAATCCAATGTTACTCCTTAAATGAAACAGATTCTTACCAAATGTAAGTTCCCACTGAAATGCTTCCACCGCTGTGTAATGACAGCCTAACAAGAGTGGCAAGCCATCCTCGCCATACAGCTAGGATCTAGCAAATCTCCTTCAATAGACAGGTGCTACAGCGATATTAAAAGACAGGAATAAAATTAATTTTAATGAGCATTGTTAATTAAACCTGGAAATCAAAGGGAGCAGAGTTGTGGGAATTTGTAGCAAAATGAAAATGAAGCCAAATCTAGCTGCAGGGGGAATTGCTGGGATGAAATTAAATGTAATGTGGGCTGTGTTTGTTAATGCCTATCACACATCACAGTGAATTAGTCCTGGAAGCCAAGTGTGCCTTCACTGTGGACAACTGACTAGTGCGGCAGTGCCACAGCCACATCAGAGAAAAAAAAAGGCTGATTCTGAACAGGCTTATTCTTGTTCATTATAGTTTGATGCCTTTAAAATTATTTTTGAAACAGCACAAGCCATTTATGTGAGAATGGCTATTTCCCCTACAATCCCATTGATGGTAAACTAAGGGTGCATTCAGACGCAGCAGATTTTGTTAGGTGCTGTGGCTCAAATTGGCAGCAAAACATACACTCCCTAAAGTTACACGTCAGAAAGGTGGGTTTTTTATTTATTTCTTGTTGCTTATATAGTGCCAACAGAGATTTTAATCACACCTGGCCCTGTCCTAAGTGAGGATCACAATCTCAGAAGAGCAACTTCATAGGAAACCAATTAACCAGCATGTTTTAGGATTGTGGGCAGAAACACCAGTGCAGGGAAATATATAAACTTCTGATATTGCCTTTGTCAGAGTCAAACCCCATATTGCCAGGAAGTAGTGCTAAGCAATGAACTACTGTCATGCCAATATGTTTAACGCTATATTGTGTAACACATAATTTACATTTTATAAACAAGAAACCAGACAACTAGTGATACTCATTGTGTCAGGGGTACAGTAAATGTCCTTGACTGATTTTTATCTATTGGGAGTAAGCAGAATGAATAACAGCAAGCAGAGATCTAGAAAACCATAAGGAATTGACACAGAAAGTATATTGGAAAATTGTAGAACTTTTTATTATACAAACAATAAGATATGTGTCTCAATATTGGTCTGAAAGTGGCCAACCCCTTTAATTGTATTCAGTCATTTTGGTCTCATAGTATTATATTATAAAAGATGTTTTATCTGGGCTAGTGTAATGGCTCATGCACATGACAGATCCACATACACAGAGCTTGTATGGCTCCTTAGTAAAGAAGTAAGGGCCCCTGTGCACTGCTGTACAGGCTACATTGTACCAGAGATACTCTACCCAGAGGCAATGCTTCTATTAGAGGATACCTCCATATATATATAGAGTCTGTTGAAGCATGCCATTATTTTCTCTTCTATTGGATGAGATTGAAAATACCAGAAGCAGCAACTTGTTCTTATTTCCGTGGGACGCTGATGTTAATTAATAACAGTGTAACTAAAAGAAATGAAGCGTTAATTGGAGATGTAGTCAATGTGTAAGCTTGCTGCACAGCTTTGCTGTATTTCTAGTACAACAGTACTTCTCTGCTATCAGGCTGCATCCTATATTCTCCATTGCAAAGTGGTAGGCTTCATATATGCAGTATATTTCTATGAAGACAATGTTAAAGTTACAAAACAGGGGTTTTCCCTCACACTTTTGTGTGACTTTGCTACAACTACTGCAATACAGTCACAATAAATAGTCTTCCATATGGCATGCATGTGAATTCAGTGGTGTGACATTTTTCTACAAAAAGTGAACCTTTCCCAGATTTCTTCAGCTTGCAATAAATATAATAATTCACATTGGTGAAAATACAATGAAATACTTTCCGATGCACTAATTCATTAACTGTATTTAATGACAGTGGATGACAGCTGGAATATACCTTCCGTATCTGTATAAGCTGTCCTCAGTATGAACAAGTGACACATATATTATCACATTACTGTGCAGATGGGGCCCTGACATTAAGTTATACATCATGTGAGCACAGATTTTACTGTGTCTATATAGCCTGTTGTTTCACATCATCCTAATGAAATACCTCACCTTAAAACAATGTTGTCTCTCATCACTATTTGGAGGCGTAACACTTGCAGAACAATGGGCATCAGTGCTGTTTTAGTCTCCCTCAGGTACAGTATCCAGGGCATCTTTCCATGGTCTTGTGTAGTCATGTTCTGGGTTCTAAAATATTTCATTCTTTTCTGCCAGACCTCAGTGTATATTTGTAGTGCTTGTCATACTGAATTCTCTTTAAAAAGTTCAAATCCTTGAGAGTTTCTCAAGCTTGATATGAATAAATAGTACAGCTGAATATAAGAAACGTTATAATATATGTTATCAAAGATAAATGCTGTGTTCTCCATTTATCAGGATGAGTTACTTCTAACATAGAAGTCTACAGAGAGGGGAAATGTAGGCTGCTGGAAAAGACACACACATACAGCAGCTAAGCTGTGCTACACTTAGTAAGTAAAGGCCCTTGCAGACGACCGTGAGCACGGTGAGTGTGCTATCCAGGCTTTTCCCGGATAGTACGCTGACCCATTCATTTCTATGAGTCCGTACACATGACCGTGAATGACAGTCACGTGTGCAGGCCGACAGTCTGGGCCGCAAAATATGGAACAGGTCCTATTCCTGTCCAATTTTGTGGCCTTGCTTTCATGGCTTCTATTCATTTAATGAAAGGAGCCGCAGAAGCACAACCGGTGCACGAGCGGCACACAGTTGACATCCGCGTGTCCCCCATGCGCTGCTCGTGTCTTTCATTCACGGCCGGCGGTAAGCACACGGTCGCGTGCAACCGGCCTAAGACAGATTTTTGGTTTTTACTTTATCTAGTACAATAATGCTCTGCCACTGTACAGAATGAAGCAATAAATCAATTACTAGCCAGCAGCACCTCGACCCCCCATAGACTTCTGTGTGTGAGGTTGTATATATATACCGATGTTATTTATTAAAAGAGTCTGAGTGAGGCGAAACAGCCTCATAAGTGGAGTAGGAAACATTATACTTTAATAAGATATGTCACAAAATTCCTTATATTTACTTGCATAATTCATTATAATTGGAGGTATACTTTAAAAGGTTTGTTCAGAGACAACTTAGTTATATCTATTCCTGAGAAAGTTGGGTGATAAATTTTTAAACATGTACACTCATGTGAAAGCTGTCAGCCAACTCCACTATACAGTCATGGCCAAAAGTTTTGAGAATGATACAAATATTAATTTTTACAAAGTCTACTGCTTCAGTTTTTCTAATGGCAATTTGCATATACTCCAGAATGTTATAAAGAGTGATCAGCTTAACAGCAATTACTTGCAAAGTCAATATTTGCCTAGAAAATGAACTTTATCCCCCAAAACACATTTCAACATCATTGCAGCCCTGCCTTAAAAGGACCACCTAACATCATTTCAGTGATTGCTCCATTAACACAGGTATGGGTGTTGATGAGGACAGGGCTGGAGATCAATCTGTCATGATTAAGTAAGAATGACACCACTGGACACTTTAAAAGGAGGCTGGTGCTTGCCATCATTGTTTCTCTTCTGTTAACCATGGTTATCTCTAAAGAAACACGTGCAGTCATCATTGCACTGCACAAAAATGGCCTAACTGGGAAGAGTATTGCAGCTAGAAAGATTGCACCTCAGTCAACAATCTATCGCATCATCAAGAACTTCAAGGAGAGAGGTTCCATTGGTGCCAAAAAGGCTCCAGGGCGCCCAAGAAAGACCAGCAAGCGGCAGGACCGTCTCTTAAAAGTGTTTCAGCTGCGGGATCGGGCTACCAGCAGTGCAGAGCTTGCTGAGGAATGGCAGCAGGCAGGTGTGAGCGCATCTGCACGCACTGTGAGGCGGAGACTCTTGGAGCAAGGCCTGGTCTCAAGGAGGGCAGCAAAGAAGCCACTTCTCTCCAGAAAAAACATCAGGGACAGACTGATATTCTGCAAAAGGTACAGGGAGTGGACTGCTGAGGACTGGGGTAAAGTCATTTTCTCTGATGAATCCCCTTTTCGATTGTTTGGAACATCTGGAAAACAGCTTATTCGGAGAAGAAGAGGTGAGCGCTACCACCAGTCTTGTCTCATGCCAACTGTAAAACATCCTGAAACCATTCATGTGTGGGGTTGCTTCTCAGCCAAGGGAATCGGCTCTCTCACAGTCTTGCCTAAAAACACAGCCATGAATAAAGAATGGTACCAGAATGTCCTCCAAGAGCAACTTCTCCCAACCGTCCAAGAGCAGTTTGGCGCTCAACAATGCCTTTTCCAGCATGATGGAGCACCTTGCCATAAAGCAAAGGTGATAACTAAATGGCTCAGGGAACAAAACATAGAGATTTTGGGTCCATGGCCTGGAAACTCCCCAGATCTTAATCCCATTGAGAACTTGTGGTCAATTATCAAGAGACGGGTGGACAAACAAAAACCAACAAATTCAGACAAAATTAAAGCATTGATTCTGCAAGAATGGACTGCTATCAGTCAGGATTTGGTCCAGAAGTTGATTGAGAGCATGCCAGGGAGAATTGCAGAGGTCCTGAAGAAGAAGGGTCAACACTGCAAATATTGACTTGCTGCATTAACTCATTCTAACTGTCAATATAAGCTTCTGTTACTCAGAATATGAATGCAATTATATTTCTGTATGTGATAAAAACATCTGACAAACACACATAAAAACCAGAGGGCAGCAGATCATGTGAAAATATAATATTTGTGTCATTCTCAAAACTTTTGGCCATGACTGTACACTTGTATACTTGGTATGGCTAAACAGAGTATGTGTACTGAATAGGCAGTGTTTTATTTCCCTGTGAGATAAAGAATTGGGCGATTGAAAACCAACTACCCAATCTTTATCTTCCCTGACATCTACCAGCTTGCGAGAGTTGGGAGGGCCCCATATATGTTAGATGTTTGACTGCAAACGGAGGGTTAGAACCAGTGGCATAACTAAAGTCTTGTGGGCCCTGGTGCAAACTTTTGTAATGGGCCTCCTACCCCCTCCCTATGGTGAATTCTTGATAGTGACAGTTACGGGTGCTGCAGCAGTATCTCAGATACTTGAAAGGGATACAACTATTATACCCACAACTGTGGTTATCAAGAATATGGTGAGTGAGCAGTGCAGTGCTCAGCATGTAAACAATACTGGGAGCTGTGTGCTATAAGGAACAGCTGATATGCAGGATCCTAACAGTCTAAGAGATGTAAGAGATCAGTGGGGTACAACACAAGGGGGCACTTGCTGGTCAACTCCTTGAAGATACTGTGGTGCTTTTGTGATCGCAGTGACTCCTTCACTATTTACATTACACAGTATCTTTTTTATAATCACCATGCAATGTTATTACAGCTTGTATCAATAGTGCACAGCTGCTATATAACAGATAATGTGTGATGTAAATAGTAAAGGGGCCCCACACAATATAATATGCTTACCAATGGCCCCCACACAGTATAATATGTTCCACAGTGGTCCCCATCAGTGTCGGACTGGGATGTCTATGGCCCACCAGTGGAATTGTTTCTAGGGGCCCACCATCAGGACCCCTGCAGATCAGCGGTAACGAGACAGGGCAGTTAAAGGTAATAACATGCCGGGAGCCATGCTGCTCACCCACTATACCATGTGCACCACTGCACTAGCTAAACCTACTGCTACACCTTGTGTGGCAAGTGAACAGCGTGGCTCCTAGAATTGTTACCTTTACCTGTAGCCGCATTGTCCTGGAAAAGCTCATCTGCAGAGGTCCTGGCTGTTGTATCATCGTAGATGTAATATTGATGGCCTATCCTAAGGACAGGCCATCAATATTAGGAAGATGGATAAATCCTTTAAAGAGGTTGTCGAAGGAATTGGAACTATTTTTATTAGAAAAGTAGAAAAATTTTTACAAACAAACACTTAATCTGTCACTCCAAAAATACAGTATAAAACCATAATCAGACACAATAAATAAAACCAAAGCAAAATCATAAAATAACATCAGAACATAAGTATAAAACACTGGGACAAAAATCAAAACAAAAACCAAGCGCGAACCAGCCCCCATCCATTCTGCCTTTCACTCCGCCTTTCATTCCGCTTTTCATTCTTCTTCAGTCTCTCTCCAACCATCCTTCAGTCAAAACTCTAATCATCTGGAAAAAAAAGAAAACCAATATGAGCGATATACACCAACATAGAAACAAACATAAAAACAACAAAATCCCAACTAAAACTTACTAAATTTTTTTTTTTTTTTTTTTTCCCCTTTTTCCCCTCACCACACCCGGCCAGCACCACGCCCCATGTCCTCCCATGTCCGCATAGTCCTGGTGCTGGCACCACCCACCACCGAGCCCCTGAACCCCGACCTGGCTCTCCGCCTCATGTCCTCTCATGTCCGCATAGTCCAGAGCCAGGCCGGGCACACTAAAACCTATAAACCAAGCCCTCCACCCCCAAAAAGAAACCCCCCTCCCAAACAACCTACCCCCATAAAAACCCCTTAACTACTAACAAACAAATGGAATTATGAAATGGAATATGGAAAATGAATATGGGATAACGGAAAATGGGAAAACGGACACAACATATGATAAACGACAACAATAACAAATAACAAATACCGGACAAATAACCAATACCAGACAAGTAACAAAACCCACCATCCTACATAACCTGTTGAGATTACCTTCCCTCCCAAGAACCTCCCATGGGCCTAGGGTTGGTTATCCTCAAGCCTCTTACCCTTCTATCCGCTTTTCCAAAACAAAAATGACTATGCGGTGACACACCAGCCCTCCACCAAAGAAAGCACAGGAGGCCTGTCCCTGTCTACTCGCCCTACCACTATATCCCTATCTGTCATTCTGTCCCTACCCTGTCCCTACCTGTCCCTCCCTACCATTAAAAAATAACAAACCCCACCCCTCGTTCAAAACCTTGCCCTCCCTATCTGGCCCTAACCTAACTAACCTACTTTTAATCCCTTATTCTATCCCTCAGGGAACAGAAAAGGTGAAACCCCTCCAGAGGGTACCAGCCCTCTCTGCGCCCAGCCCCTCATACTCCCGAGAGCGCACCCTCACCAGGTCCACCATGATGTTTTTAACCACCTCCACCTCCGGGAGGATTTTGCCTCACGTCGATACTAGACACCGGGATGACCACAAGTGGAACCTGACCACTGCACTAACTATAAAAAGTGTCTGGCAGTCCCTGCCCTCCAGGTGTTTGAATGCCCCATAGGCCCACTCGGCATAGGAAAGGCCAGCCAGCCGCAGCCAACCGGTGGAGGTCCCCACCAATTTGCAAACCCTTATATTGAAGGGGCACTGAAGTAGGAAGTGCTCCATGCATTCCAGCATGTCGCCACACTCCTCCCGAGGGCAGCCTCGCTCGTCGGAGTTCCGGTACTTCAAGTTCCCCCTCACATATAACTTACCTAGGAGGCAGCGCCAGGTCAGATCCCAAAACTTCTGAGGAAACCTTTTGGAGTTAAGAAAACGCAACCCTCCCTCTAAGGTTTCTCCTGGGCAATCTGAGCGCCAGAGGCTTCTGGAAGCGGGTCAACAGGACCTTGTCGTCAAGAAAATTTCTTGACTGAGTCCTGATCTCCCACGCCCCCAGACCCCACCGATGAATCACTTTCAAGACCAGGGAAGCATAGGCCGGGAGATATCCATGGGGTGCACGAAGATCTTTCACTTGCCCTCCTGACTCCCATTTCTGGAAGAAGGGTCGAAACCACCCCTGGCAGGAGGCTACCCACGAAGGAGCCCCCTCGGCGGAGAGGTTTGGTAGATTGATCTTAAGAAAGGTGTTCATTAAGAACACCACGGGGTTAACCATATTTAACCCCCCTAGCCTCCTTGTGCGGTATGTAACCTCCCTCTTGATTAGGTTGAGCCTGTTCCCCCATAACAGTTGGAAGAACAGGCAACAGATCCTACTCCAACAAGACTCCGGCAAGGTACAGACGCTACCTAGATAGATCACCAACGGGAGCAGGAAGGCTTTGGCAAGGTGAACCCTTTCTCTCAGGGTCAAAGACCAACCCTTCCAGCAATCAACTCTCTGGGCGACATCCTTAAGCCTACCTTCCCAATTTTGGAGTGGGTAATCACCCTGGCCAAAATGGATGCCTAAGATCTTTACAGACCCCTGGGGTTCTGGGAGGGTGTCCGGGAGAGAAAAACCAGGCTCTCCCCCTCCCAGCCAGAGGCTTCCACACTTATTCCTGTTTACAGCTGATCCGGAAGCCTCCGAGTAACTGTCCACTTCAGACATCACCCATTCAAGCTCCTCCCGTGACGAGACAAGAACGGTGACATCATCCGCGTAGGCTACTGTCCTCAAAGGGGAGCCAGTGCCCTCCAGGTCCATCCTGACTCCCGCCACCGGCCCACCATTAATCCGTCTAATCAGGGGATCAATGGCGAACACATACAGTAGCGGGCTCAAGGGACATCCCTGTCGGACGCCCGACTCCACCTCAAAAGGACGACCAACCCAACCATTCACAAGTGGGAAAGACTCAGCCCCAGCGTATAAGGTCTGTAGCCACTGAATGAACCCCCCAGGCAGGCCATACCTCGAGAGAGTTGACCACAAATACTCATGATTCACCCTGTCAAAAGCCTTAGCCTGATCTAGGGACAGCAAGTACCCCTTCCACCGACCTGCCCTACTCTGCTCCACAGCCTCCCTGACACTCAGGACCGCACTTAAGGTGCTACGACCGGGAACAGAGCAGTGCTGAGCCGGCGAGAGGAGCCGGGGCGCAAACTGTACCAGCCGGTTGAAAAGTACCTTCGCCAGAATCTTTTGGTCCGTATTGAGAAGTGCTATGGGCCGCCAGTTCTCAATATGGCTCGGATCCTTACCCTTTGACAGAACTATAAGGGCGGACCTCCTCATTGACTTCAGCAGAGTGCCCGAGGATAGACACTCATTAAGCACGTCAGTCAAGAGGGGAGCCAAAGCTCCTTTAAAGGTCCGATAGAACTCAGATGTTAAGCCATCTGGGCCAGGTGACTTCTTGAGGGCAAGACCCTCAATAGCCCTGACGACTTCCTCTTCCCTTATAGGTTCTATCAAAACACCAAGAGAAGGGTCTTCTGCTGACTCAGGAATGGCTTCAGCCAAGAAACCTGAAATCCGATCCCGATTCAGTTCCTTCTTTGCCAAAAGGTTCGAGTAGAAGGACCTGACGACCTCCAAGATCCCTGACCTGGATCTTGTCAGGGATCCTGTACTGTCAATCAGGCCTGTTACTGTCTTACAAGTCACTGACATCTTACAGTTCCTGTAGGGGTCGGGCGAGCGGTATTTCCCGAAATCCCTCTCAAGAACCAAAGATGCGTGCCTATCGTACTGACACCTTTTAAGCAAAGCCTTCACACCGGAGATATCCTCCTGGCTACCTCCGGTCGAGACCAGATGTTCAAGTCTCTTCCTCAGTGCACTGTACATGCGGTACATGTCCAGTGACCTGAGGCTTGAGAGCCGGCAGAAAAATCCCGCCACCCTTTTTTTGAATATCTCCCACCACTCTGACCTAGTACCTTCAAGACCCAGTAATAGTACCTGATCCTGAAGAAACTCCTCAAAGGCTTGTCTTACAGCTGCCTCCTCAAGGAGTGACGAATTCAGCCTCCACAAACCTCTTCCTCTCCGGAGGGTCTCTGAAATATTCAAAGAAAACAAAATTAGACAGTGATCAGAGAACTCCACCTCCACCACGGACACAGGGGTGGTGACGGAATTCTCCTTCAAAAAAAACCTGTCTATCCTAGACCTAACACTACCTCTCTGAAAGGTGAACCCACGGTGACCTGGGGAATGCCTGATGTGGATATCCTCCAGGCGAGCTTCACTCACTATGCTATTTAACGCGGCGCCATCATAGGGCAGTCTATCTCTGGTACCTCCTCGGTCTTGGGGTCTAGTTATGGTATTAAAATCCCCACCAAAGATGACTTGTTTGCCCGTAAAAAGAAAAGGCTTAATCTTCATAAAGAGGCTTTTACGGTCCCACTTTGTCTGGGGACCGTAGATGTTAATGAGGCGCAGGCTTTGCCCCTTCATGAAGACGTCTAAGACTAGGCACCTTCCCATTTCGAGCTCGATCAGTCGCTGGCATTTCACCTCTGCGGTAAAAAGCACCGCCACTCCACTATACGGCTCAGCCGCAAGAGACCAGTAGGAGGGCCCCCTGCGCCACTCCCTCCTTGCTCTGTTTATCTCTGATAGAGTACAGAGCCTGGTCTCCTGCAAAAACAAAATGTCAGCTTCAACCCGGCCAAGAAAATCAAAGGCTGCAAACCTAGCCGTATCAGACTTAATGCTGGCCACATTAATGGTGGCCAGCGTCAATGGAGAGGGGACTGCCATTAAGACCGATTGAGCTCAATGACCTTCAGCTTCCCACCCCCTTTCCTCCTATCACCACCACCCCTAGATGAGTCTGAAGAGGACCCGCGACTTCTCCTCGTCTTGCGGGTCCTCTTCTTTCATTGGGATTGGTCCATCACCTCCCCCGGTGCGGTTTGGCCAGAGGAGGGATGGACCTTCCCCGCAACTTCTCCCTGAGGAGTTACAGTGGTCGCAGAGACAGTAGCAACTTCGGCCCTGGGTGCATCATCTCCTCCTCCAGGCTCCAGGCCAGCCTCCCCCCCAGAGGGCAGGGGGCCCCTCCCGGAGGGAGACTCAGCAGCCCCTGACGGCTCCACCTCTCCCTCTGAAGCCTCCCCTGAGGCCGACACATCCTCACAGAGGGATTGGAACCGGTTGGGACCTACCACTAGAGGGCCGTCGAGTCTGCGTTCCTTCGTCGGGGGGGGGGGGGGGCAGATGTTTTTGCCCTCACTTTACTCGGTGACTTTCTCCGCTTGACCGTCTCTCCCTCCCCAGCACTGATGTACTGAGAAGAAGACGACTGGTCAGCCTCTTCCTCCCTCTGCAGTCTCCTCATCTCCTCAACCAGGGTCGTGCCCACTGCTGCCTCGGCATCAGGATCCGGCCCAGCAGAGCCAGGGGCAGAAGGAAGGCACATAACTCCCTCCCTCTGCTCCCCCCTCCTCTCGCGCCTCCTTGCCCTTGATGGTGGCTGGGCCTTCTCCCTTTGCCTTGGCAGACTAGTCTCTCCTCCCCCACTCACCCCCTCCGCAGCAGGGACAGCCTCCTCAACTGCTCCCGCTTGCCAAAGGGTGGTGTTGGCGAAAGACCGTGGACACGCCCCGATCGGGTGCCCAAGGACACCACACAGGTGGCAACGCACCCTGCCACAGGTCGCCGCGAGATGGCCCACCTCCCCACACATGGCGCACTTCTGCACACGGCAGGAGGCGCTCAAGTGTGAGGGGTCACCGCACCTGTGACAGAGTTTTGGCTGCCCCTGGTAGAAGACAAGGATCCTGTCTTTCCCAAGGAAGGTTGAGGACGGGATATGCATCACCGAGTTATCCTCGTGTCACAATTTGACCATGAAGGTCCAGGCCCCCGACCATATCCCGAACTCGTCGAGATTTTTCTTTGGGAAGTCCTTGACCTCCCCAAACCTGTTCAGCCAGGTCATGATGTCCATATGAGAAAGTGACTCGTTACGAGTTAAAACGGTCACTTTCTTAATGTTATCCTGGCGTGACACCGCCCACACCATAAAGTCACGCCAGGCGGGCTCGTCCTTCACCAGCCTATAGTTTCCCCAGAAGGTTTCTAAGCCCTCCGGGGTAACAAAGCTGATGTCAAACTCCGAGGAGCCGACAGGATGAATCAGGGCAAAGATGTCGCTTGCCCTGAAACCCATCCCGAGTAGGAGTTCCACGACCCCCCTCCTCTGGGGACAAGGGCCGGCTCCCCCCCACACGAGACGGGCCACGTTCCTCCGTCTCGGCCCCCTACGCCCGGGTGTAGGGAGAGTCCATCTGGTCTCACCTCCTTCCTCTCGGAACTTCCCTAGGCCAAAACGCTCGATCCAGAACCTAAGGTCTCTCGACTGCCCATCTATGGTCATTGTGGACTGGCCCGCCCGTAAAGCCTCCAGGAGCTGCCGTTGCAAATCGCCGTCCCTGGAGCCGGGCGGAAGACATGATGCACCCCCAGGGGCCCCAGAAGCGACGCTGGCATAGGAGCGTGGGGGCCCGGAAGCCGCAGCAACCTCCGCTGCCGGAGTACCAGCGCCACTCCCAGGGACCCCCGCAGAACTACTTAGCCCAGCCACGGCAACCGGAGCACCAGAGGCGGCAACAGTCCGCCCTGGCATAGCCGCCGCGGACCGGGTCACTCCAACTGCAGCAGAAGGAACAGCGGCAGAGAGGACAACAGGAGCAACAATATCAGGAGCAGTGACAGGAGTAACAACAGGAGCAACGACAGCATCAGGAACAGCATCAGGAACAGCAGCAGAAACAACAGCAGGGACAACAGCAGAAATACCAGAAACAACAGGGGCCACAACAGAAATATTACCAGCAGTAGAAATACTTTTTTTAGCAGCAATGGTAATAGCCCCTCCTCCCGCAGCCTCCCCGACTACAGGCTCTTGGACCCCCATGCATACTACACTACCTTCTTCAGGAATACTACTAATTACCCCTTTTGTCCCACCCGCTTTCCCCTTTACCTTACCTGTCTGCTTAACTAGCTTCTCCACTCGTCCATCATTCACACCTGCAGTCTTCCTTCTTACAGCGGGGCCGGCTGCACCACTCGCTGATGGCTTCCCCGCTTTTACCTCGGCCTCCGCATCCACAGTCACCCCGGCACCTGATGTTGTAGGAGGACACGCCCCCTTAGCCCCGGAAGTGACCTCCGCATCACCGGCTTCATCAGCACTGGAGGAGGATGAGCCACGCCCACCTGCCACTCCCCCTTTCCTACACCTTACTCTGGGGGAAGCCATCGATATTTTAAAACCTCCTACCAGGGAGGGAGGTTTCCCTACGCCACTCCCCTCCGCAGGGGGGGCTTCTTTGCCTTTGCCCTTGTCCGCAACTATGAGCTCCTTGTCCGCCACCACCTGAAAGGTACTATCAGGCGCCATTTTGACTGCTGGCACCCCGGGCACCCCGCCACTTGGCGTGACCCGAGGTGCCTGCGCCTCCCTTTTCTCTCCTGGAGGCATCGCAACCTGGGCTGAGGTCCCGGCACGATGCTCCCCAGGCAACGACCTGACAAATTTAAATGTCTCTATCTCTCTTTTTTTTTCCTTCCTTGCCTTCTTCCTGGTCTTGGCTCCTTTTCCCGCCTCCTCCCCGTCCAGATCTGACATGCTGAATGCTAATTGGTCCATTCTGGACGGGGACTCTAATTGGTAGATTTGCCTCATCAGCTTCCCCGCCTTCTCCCGAGGCTCCGCCCTCCTCCTCCTCCGTCTCGGGCAGTGGTTGGTTCTCTGGGAGTGTGGGAGATTGCGTCACTTCCTGCCCTGTCATTCTGACTTCCTGTCTTGTCATTCTGACTTCCTGCTTCACTGCCGGCACTGATGCCTGCGTATACGTGGGTATCAGGCTGCCGCTGCTAGGGACGGCTGCCCGACTATACTGTACCGCCATGCTGTCATCCGACTCCAGGTCTGACTCACAATAGTTGTCCTCTCCCGAGCTGTCTGAGGACGCGGGGCCATCCTTCAACAACCGCTCCTGCTGTTTGCGGAAGAAGCGGTCATCGTTCAGCAGCTTCTCTCTGAACGGCCCCGCGCCCTCCAGAATCTCTGTGCACCTGGCTTCCAGGGCCTTTATTTGTTTTTTCAGGCTCCTTACCTGCTTACTGAAAACCGGGCGGTCCTTCCTCGAGGCCCTGTCGCTAGTGGCACGAGCGCTTTGCAGCTCTCCACCCATAGCGAACAGGGACCTCCGGGCTCGGTCATATTCCTCCAGGACCGCCTCGATCCTCCGGCTGTAAATGGCGACTTCCTCTCCAGCCTTCCTGATGCCCCATCCTGCGGGTGATTGCGGCAGCGATGACGGTAAGCTTGTGTCATTTCTCCTGCTTGCAGGGACCCTTCCAGAGGGAACCGCATATCCTGCGGCCGTAGCCCCCTTCGGACCGGCTTCACCCGCCACTGCCGCTGATGTTACTGCCGTGGCTGATGTCGCCGTTTTCACGGATCCACCTGCCGGGACTGCTGACACCCCTGTCGCCACCGCTACTCCTGCCGGCGTCGCCCGCTCTACGGACGTCGCTGCTCCCGATGCTGTTCCTGATGCTGCAGCCGCCAATGTCGCTGCTGCTGCTCCTGATGCTGCTCCCAATGCTGTTGTCCCGGTCGCCATTCTCATTGAGGCTTGCTGCCTCAGCGACCTCCACCTGCCCTGCTCTGCTGGTGCTGTGTCGGCAGACATTCTCCTGCCCCCCGCCTGTAAGGTCCGGGGGGCAGGAGCTCCACGCTCCATGATAAGGCTCCCTTCCGCACGGGGAAGGGAGTCGGAGCTACGGTATGTAACACACAAAAGACCGAAAACCACACCCAATAATCGGTCTCCAAGTATCCAAAAAGCCTCTTAAGCCTCTGGACTCAGGAGCTCAAACAAATGTGTCTGACTCCCACAGTTGCCCCGAAGGAATTGGAGCAACCCATGTAGCTGGCGGGAGGTGTAAAGTAAAAAATAAGTAAATTAAAAAGCATAGTCACCTGTTCCCGGCACTCTGTTGTCCGCTGCCAGTGTCCATTCAGTCTCATGCCGGCGACTCCTTGCTGGGAGTCCTGCACCTCATGTGATCGGTAAGACCAATTAGGTACAGGATTTCCAGAAATATGGCGCCGCCATGAGACCGAACAGACACAGGCAGGGGAACACGGGGTGCTGGGGACAGGTGAGTATGCTTTTTTAAAAATTTTCTTATTTTTACACCTCCCTAGCAGCCAACACAGTGGTCGCTCCAGTTTATGGATAACCTCTTTTAAGGGGTTGTCTGGGCCAAATTTTTCTATGGTCACTTCACTGGTCCCCCCACATAGTGGCCTCTTCACTGGTCCCCCATACTGTATGGGGAATAGTGATGGGGTCATTATATTGTGTAGGAGCAGTGATGGGGGCTAACATCCTGTGGGGGGGACATTAAACTGTGTGGGGCATATTAAAGGGGTTGTCCAGGATTAATCTTTTTTATGGCCTATGCTCAGGATAGGTCATAAATACCTGATCGGTAGAGGGCTGACACACGGCCCCATCAGCTGTTCGGAGCCACTTCCGGCACCTGTTCTGTACACAACACAGGGCCGGAAACAGAAAGCTCCATCCACTGTATAGCAGCCCAGCACCTTCACTGCAGCTCAGCTCCTACTGACTTCAATAAGTGCTGAGATACAGTGAAGGTGCCCAGCCCCTTTACATTGGACAGAGCTTTCTGCTTCTGGCCCTGTATTGTGTACAGTACGGGCATCAGAAGTGGCTCCGAACAGCTGATCGGTCCGGGGTCAGCCCCCTACAGATCAGGTATCTGTGGCCTATCCTGAGGATAAACCATAACAAATTATGCCTAGACAACCCTTTTAATATACACCCCTAATGCACCACACTTTAAAGAGATTGTCCAGTATAATTTTTTTCTTTTTTATAATTAGTCTGGGGGAGGTGAATCCCCCCCTACCCCCCCCCCCCCCCCCCCAAAAAAAACATGCTAAACATACTCACCTGTCTCCGGTGTCCTCCCAGCACGTTCCGTCCTGCAGCTCTGCTGTCTTCTTTATGCCGGAATTCCTCACTGGCTGTGACGTCCCAGGTCCCTTCCCTTAGGCCGCTGATTGGCCTCAGGGGTCACGTGACGTCACAGGTAGTCACGTGCAGGGGGAACTTACGCTGGAAGAAAACAACAGAGCTGCAGGACCGAACTGCTCTGGGAGACACTGGAGACAGGAAAGAAAGTTTGTGGGGGGGTTTTTTTGTTTTGTTTTTTTCACCTGCCCCGGCGTAATTAAAAAAAAATGAAGGAGCCACTGTATGGAGTATAAGCTCCACAGTGGCCCCCACCCAGTATTATATACTCCCCACAGTGGCCCCCACCCAGTATTATATACTCCCCACAGTGGCCCCCACCCAGTATTATATACTCCCCACAGTGGCCCCCACCCAGTATTATATACTCCCCACAGTGGCCCCCACACAGTATTATATACTCCCCACAGTGGCCCCCACACAGTATTATATACTCCCCAAAGTGGCCCCCACCCAGTATTATAAGCTCCATAGTGGCCCCCACCCAGTATTATATACTCCCCACAGTGGCCCCCACCCAGTATTATATGCGCCTAATAGCCCCCTCCGCTCCGCTTCAGTGCTATTATTATACTTTGGGGTCTCCTCAGACCCCAGAGTATAATAATCGGAGGCCCAGGGGAAGTGATTAAAAATAACAAACATTCATACTCACCTTGCTTTACCTTTCCTTGGCATCCTCGCTCCATCCTGCCATCTTCAGCATCTTCAGGCCCTTTTCCGACGACACTGCTGAGGCCTGGCGATTGGGCCTCAGCGGTCACGTGGGGGCGCACTGACGTCATTACGCGGTCGCGCCCCCATGTGACCGCTGGGGCCTAATCACAGGCCTCAGTCACATGACGGAGGAGCGCCGGAGAGGACGCTGTGCCCCGGAGAGGTGAGAATATCTGTTTATTATTTTCAGTCACCTCCCCTGGGTGCCCTGCCCTGCCATCTATTGGAAAGGGGCCTGCAATATGCCAGGGCCTCTTTCCAATAACAGTATGTATAGCGGTTGGGGAACCAGGCTTTCCCCGACCGCTATCATAGTGGTCCAGGGCCCCGGCCATCTCCAGCTGGCCGCGGGCCCCGTACCCCGCCGGGTCTGGTCGCGGTCGCAACCCCTGCGACCGCGATCGTAACGCCACTGGTCAGGGGCCCGATCGGGATGGTCAGGATCCCGATCGGGCCCCCATGAGATGAGGACTAATAGTCAGGCCAGTCCGACCCTGGTCCCCATACAGTATAATATGCTCCACAGTGGCCCCCATACAGTATAATATGCTCCACAGTGGCCCCCCACATGGTATTATATGCTCAACAGTGGCCCCACACAGTATAAAATGCTCCCAATAGCTCCCCTAGAGCTGGTGATATTATTATACTCTGGGGTCTCCTCAGACCCCAGAGTATAATAAGTAGAGACCCAGGGGAAGTGATTAAAAAAACACTTATAGTTCACCTTGCCTCACCTCTCCTGGGCATCATTGCTCCGTCCTGCTCTCTTCACCATCTTCTTCAGTCCTCTTCTGCCTGGCAACTGAGGTGACATGCCCCATGTGACCGCTGGGGCCCAATCACAGACCTCAGCAGTGACGTCTGAGGAGCATCACCTCAGTTATAGCCCTGAAGAGCCCCAGAGGGGATGCAGAGGACTGTCAGCAGCTCATGAGATGTGAGTATAAGTATTTCTTATTTTTAATCATCTTCCCTGGGATGGCATCTATTGGACATGCCAGGCCCCTTCCCATTAACAATATGTATAGCAGTCAGGGAACCAGGCTATCATGGTGGTCTAGGGCCACGGCCATTTTTAACTGGCCGTGGACCCCGTACCCCTCTGGGCCGGGTTGCACCCCTGCGGCTGTGATTGTTACGCCACTGGTTTGGACAACATACATGTAAAATTGAATGGTTTAACGTGACCATACAAATTAAGTTTAGCACTGCAGAAATTGACCACATGGTTTTTACAGGTGAAATACATATATTTTCAGTGTTTCAAAACATGTAAAAACTACACAGTCAATTACTTTATAGCAAAATCCACATGACCTTTCTCAGATGTGTTTTGACCTTAAAAATCCATGCAGGAACTCTAGTGTTTACTTTGCCTCTCCTATCCAGATTTCCAAAATATCACTAAAAAACACTAGACTATAGTGACTACTACATTTTTACTACATTGGACTATTCTAAAGTGGCCTTCTATGAGCCCTGACCTAAATCCTATTGAGCATCTTTGGAAGGATCTGAAACATGCCGTCTGGAAAAGGCACCCTTCAAACCCGAGACAACTGGAGCAGTTTGCTCATGAGGAGTGGGCCAAAATACCTGTTGAGAGGTGCAGAAGTCTCATTGACAGTTACAGGAATCGTTTGATTGCAGTGATTGCCTCAAAAGGTCGTGCAACAAAATATTAAGTTAAGGGTACCATCATTTCTGTCCAGGCCTGTTTCATGAGTTTTCTTTTTTTTAAAATTCTGTTGACGCATGGTTGAAAAGCTGACTTTCATTTGTTCATTTTCATAGAATTTTTATATATTATTACTTTTGTCAGATTCAAGTTATTTCTGTGACCATTGTGGGTTTTTCTTTCATTAAACGAGGGGTACCAACAATTTTGTCCAAGTGTGTATTAACCTAAAATATTACATACATACAGTATAAACAAACACTGTCACCTATCCTAAATGAGCTATAAGTATACAATCCTGAATATTAACTGGCTAGTCATATGTCTCATTCAGCCACATTTAAACCACACTTACTGTATGATGTCATATTGTTCCTCATATTCCATTAGCACTAGGTCCGCCATGTTACTTGCCATATGTCACGTTTTATAACATAAATTTAAATTTTCTGTAGTACTGTGCTCATGGACCCTTTACAATAAAGCAAAACTGTCCATTAAACAAGCAACCCAAAGGCTTTATATGTGATCTACGGAGCAACATATACACTCAGCAACACTTCTCCTGGCTGTCCCTATGTATGTAATTTCTTTAAACTGAACCCTATTCCTTTATGTGTTCCCAGTGTATGCATAATATACCAACTTTGTCCCTGTGTAGATAATACCTTTATATATCACACCCTGTGTCTTTCGACAATATAGACAATTATTATGCTCACAATCAATATTCCCTATCAGTATGTCTTTGGAGTGTGGGAGGGACCTCCTTGCAGACGTAGTCCTTGGTAGGATTCGGATCCAGGACTCCAGCGCTGCAAGGCTGCAGTGCTAACCACTGAGCCACCGTGCTGCCCGACAATAGGGTAGTTTACAGGTATTATAATATATATTATATTTTAATTGAGAGAACTCCCAGACTTGACTTTGCTTTGCGCCCCAAGGATGCCAAATCTGTCCCTGATTAAGCCATCTGAAGAGAACTCATCTCACAATAGCTGAGCATTTGAATGGGAGCACAACCGTACCACTTCACAGTGTACAGAATTGGCTTCTTGAGGATCTCGCAATAGATGGCTGGGTAGTGGGGAGGACACAGGCTGGTATTATTAGGCTGGGAAGGGACAAAAATCGTGTCCCTTCCCATCCTATACTACCCAGTTTTCTAAGCTGTCATCTTTAAGTAATTTGTTGCTGACTATGTGAGAATATATCCTGGCTCAAAGAGCTTGTGGAGACTTAATTCAAGGCAAGAGACAGTCAACAGGCTACGAACAGGGTCCCCAGGAAAGAAACTGTCCAAGGCAAGAACTAGCTACTGCTGAAGGAAAATGTGTACAGGAATTTGCATAAGAAGGTCAGGTACAGTGAGCCCCTAGAATGAATTTTTCTGGTGGGTCCTAAGCACCCCAGTCAGACATTGCATATAGTGCCATGTGATTGGCAAGTTATAAAATAGGTTGCATAACCATAATTTACAGGAATAACTTAAAGCGGTTGTCCCGTTATGGACACTTATCCTCTATCCACAGAATTGGGGATAAGTGTCTGATCGTTGGGGGCCTGATTGGCAGCTCCCTCAGGAGGACTGGGGACCAAATGTCCCTCTAAGGTCACTTTATGAATGGAGCAGCAGTGCGCTTGCATGACCAGCCTAACCATTCACTTTTATAGGGCTTCGGGCTCTGCTGGTGATTACAGTCCTGGCAGCCCCAGAGAAGTGAATGGAGCACCAGTTAATTACGTCCATAATGGGACAGCTTATTTAAAGGTACTATTCACAAGCACATCAATGAAAAAATGTCTACTGACATATTAAAATATCATGATGTTCTCGGCAAATTACCTTCATAAGTTAAATAACACAATCAGTACAGATCAAAAAAGAACGTCAAAAGGGTACATCTCCAAGCGAAAAAATGAGTATTTTTCTCTCCTGGGATCTAGTGCTACTGTGAATTGAATATAAAAGAGTGTTAATATAGCTGGGGAATGGAATAGTAGCAGTTAGACAGGAGATTAGTGGACACTTAGGTTTAGAAACCAGCACTCTGCCTAGGACCTCAGTGCAGAGGTTTCTTCTTTATAAGGTATATTACATCATAATACTGGACAGTAACAACATTTAAAATACATTCAAGCTCCAATTATTCATTCCATTTTTACACTTTCACTGAAGATGTTCTTTTTTAACACTTCTTTCATTCCCTTGTGTACTTCATTGGCCCAATTTCTCTGATGTTACATGACCTTTTCCTGCATTTCACACCATAAAATTACACAGATACAATGTTTGTGCTGGCTCATTGCTATATAGAAGGGTTTTTTCTACATTATTCTGTATAGTATTAAATTTAGATTTTACTATAATGTTTTACTATACAGTATATTTTTTCTATATTTGAACCATTTGCTGTACTGTGCGGTAGTGATATTCACTATATAAATGATATCCATAATTATATGAATTAATTTTCTATTAGCAAAGTAATAACATTTAGTATATTGATCTACACTGAAGTGGTCACCCTCTTTTCAACAAACTTTGTTTAACTCTTTAGTGAATGACCTCTTCTAGGCCTTGAAGACCAAACCATTTTTTGCATTTTTCAGTTGTCGCATACCAAGCCCTATAACTTTTTTATTTTTCTGTCATTGTAACTGTATGAGAGCATGTTTTTTTGCAGGACAAGTTGTAGTGTTTAATGACATTTTTAGGGTAGATATACCTCATTGATTAATTTATTATTAACTCTTTCTGGGAAGATATTGAAAAAAACAGTAATTTTGCCATTACCTTTTTACACTATAAATGTTCCACCATTCCTATGCGATTTAAATAACCTGATAAATTTAGTCACTGGGCCAGTATGATTACATTTGTATTTTTTTTTTTTTTTTAAGTTTTACAACTTTTACAAACTAAAAGCACTTTTTAGAATAACATTTTTTTCATAGTCATTTTACAAGACCCTTAACATAAAGGGGGTTACCCAGTTTTTAGAAAATATGGGTCAAATTACAGGATGCATCAATACAAAACACCTCCTAATATATATCCTGTTAAAATTTTACACCGTTTATCTAGTTTATTTTCATGTAATTGACCACAGCTGTTACGTTTTATTTACAGGCTCACTAGCCCTCCCTGTGAGCAGTTCAGCCAGGAAACCAAACGTCAAGTAAGCACATAACCTCCTTGCTACTTGAAGCCACTCATGCCAACCTCAGATATTTATTACCTGGTCAGAAATGGGGTGCTGCAAAGACCGAAGAAGAAATCTGACACAGCACAGATCCCAGGGAGGAAGTTTGCACACAGGGAGTGTGTATGTCCTGTGATTTCATTCCAGTGGAGTTGAGAAGGGAGAGGTACGCAGAGAGTGCAAGATGATGAATCATGGGAAATGCAGTTTTTACACAGATTCACTGCATGTAAATAACTGTGATACAAGGAGCAATAAGTAAAATAAATTTACAAAAAATTTTTGGAACTTGGATAACCACTTTAATTATTTTTTTGTTAATGGAATTGTGCGAGGGCTTATTTTTTGTGTAAGACCTGATGTTTTTATTGATGCCATTTGGGGAACATAATGCTTTTTGATTTCTTTTTATAACACTTTTTTCTGTGGCCAAAAGAAAAAATGAAAATTCTGATATAATTTTTTTAGATTTTTTTTTTAAACTATTCAGAGTGCAGCTAAAATACATTCTAGTTGTATTTCTCAGGTCCTTATGGTCCTTCTTTTTTATGTTTTATTGTTTATTAAACTTTTTGAGATGGAAGAATTAATGTTTAATTAATTAATTAATTTTTTTATTTATTTTTTTAAACTTTATTTCACTTTTTTAATATTATTTTTTTGTCCCCCTAGGGGACTTTAGCTTGCAATCTTCTGATAGCTTTTATAATCCATTGCAATACCTATGTAGTGCAATGCATTATACTGCCTGTCGTTTTCTGACAGTCATTCTATTAGGCCTAATAGAATCTTCTATGAAGGGGCTCTGATGTCTACAGGAAGGAGGTCTCTCATTCCAAAACCCCTTAGAGTTGCTCAGGTCTGACGTCAGCACCTGACGTACCTGGGCAAGTGTCGGGGCCCCAAGCTCCTGAGGGGGCCCATTGGGCTGCCGGGTGCTGACTACTTTTTGTTTTGTTTCCCAACATCCGCCGTAATAGTACGGCGGATGCCTGGTGTTTAAAGATGGCGGCCTCTCGGGAGTCGTGCGGCCGCCATAGCCGCCTGGCTTCTGCTGTTTTATAAAGCAGAGACCTGGCGCTAATGCCTGTGATCGGTGCCCACATTGATCACAGGCATTAACTCCTCTGGCGCCTCGGTCAAAGCTGACTGAGGCATCATTTTATTGGCGGCGCACGGGCACCAACATTTTGCCGCGGATCGCCGTCAGCAAGCTCCAAAGCCGGCGCAGGGCTGCCTTAACATAGGGCCAACAGTGCACTTGCCGAGGATCAGCAAACTATGTACTGGGCCCCGTGAATGTGAGTGCAAGAGACCCTGCATTATTTAGCTCTAGCTGGACGTCTGGCTTTTAGTCCAATGTTGTGCAAATGCACTCTGATGGTTTGTGTCAACACTGCTTACTACAAGTTTGGGATGAGACATCCAGTTTCACTTGCAGTACAGAATGGATCACTACATACATCACTACATAAATTCTTCTATCTGTGTCATTCTTTGTTGTTCTCACAACCACCAGGACACAAAACATTGAACATTGAACAGTGCTGACATCTCAGTCTAACCAAGGTCGCTCAGTTCTATCCCTGTCAGTTGGCATCAAGTGACGATAACTGGCATGTCGATAACCAGGAGACATTGCACAATCATCCCACACTGCTTGATTCGATTTTTGAGGTTTCCTGTGGCTAAAAAAACCTTTGCTTTCAGTCTGGCTTTTATGCCCCTCCCACATACCACAGGTTGGAGTTAGGTGCTTGAAAATTTGATCATTTGCAGATCTTAGAGCCATCTGCTATTTCCTCCATTTGCATAACCTTACAGCTTGTCCTTCTTGGTGTTGCAATTTCACTGTTAAACAGTGTATATAATGTCCTATATAGTGTTTCTGAAGGAGTGATAGAGAGACAGGAAGAAAAATCTACTATTTTCTACATGTGCTGTCAGAAATTGTCAGGTTTGTCCAATATTAATCTGAAGTATATAGGCACTTTCAGACATACCGTACCAATAATGTTATATCTATGGCCCATTACTTTTGTGCTATGGGAACTATAAAGTCTAGCTACATTTAACCTCTAAATATATTTAGGAATGGTTTCATATAACGATAGCAATGAAATATTTCAAATATGTTAAGTTGCACAATTGAAACACAAACTAAATAGGTCAGCTGTAGAACCTTTCACCATATCCTGCATCAATATTTGTATTAAATATCTTTATTGGTTCTTTCAGCATTTTAGATATATAATGTTAGCTGTCTAACTGCAGTAGTGTTGTTACTAAAAGTATTTTAATATTATACTATTAATTTCTCTATGCATAAAAACAGCATAAATCTAAATACTATAAAGCAATGCATAGTCATTTCTACTGTGGGTTAAGCCAAAGCCAACTCCCTGTATACAATACTTGTGACCAAGTATAAAGTCAGCCCTCTGGCGATCACTGAGTGGTAAATGCACGGGATTCACAACAAGGGACTTCAAAGGATTAGGAATGGGAGGGGTGTGAATCTATTCACAATAAATGGATAGAAGAATCCACATGTCCTTTTGTATAACTGCAAGTACTGCCCAGGGCACTAATAATTACAGTAAAGTATAGGAGATGAGTGTAACGGATTCTTTACTGCACTGAACTGTCCATGCTGACTCTATACTATACTTCTCTATATGTCACTTACTGAATATTAGTGGTAGACTTCAAACTAAAATGTGTTCTATATGTACAATAAAGAAATAATATATGGACAAATACTGAATAATGTCAAAGGCTATTTTGCATGCGTTAAACTAGCTATACCTCCAACTTGTTACTATTTTACTGCATTGCCACTACAATTACCCGGTAAATCGTCCTTAGTAGGTATTATGGTGGCAAAGTCGTAAAGAGCCGGTAACCACTTGTATAGAAATATTACCAAGTACAAACTGTAAAAAAAAGTTTTCTTTACATAAAGAGGGGTTTTCCAGCAATTAGAAAGTATACAGTATTTAACAGGGGTCATAACTGAGATCCTAACATAACATACAAGATCATATACTCTATACTTCCTGGTGTCATGACACACCTAGGTAATGCCTGGAGATGCCTGCTCCACCAGTGGTTTGCTAAGTAGGTATTTCTGGGCATTTTCTCTGTTGTGAGAGATCAGGGAATAGAATTCAGAGAGGACGCCAAGTTTAGCAGTGTCACACCCAACTCGCCTATATATCCCTTTACCCATTTTAAGGGCGGGGGGTGGTGTTGTGGGTAGGCGTCCAAACGTTAGAAAAAATCTACCCTTAGATCAAACAACCTTTGGCTAAAGCTGGCCATACAGAGCAGCTAAGACATACAACTCATACCACAATTCTTAAATAATACAAAATCAGTATAATTTAAGTTACGCCGGATGGATGGCTCAGTGAGACATGATCCAAAACACAGCCCAATCTACTGATTCAGCAGGCAATTGCAATGTCGCTGGTACACCCCAGCCCCAGACCTGAATATATTGAAATTTGTGGGATAATTGAAGGGCTTCAAGCAAGGACCCAACATAACTGAAATGGAGTTTGTAAAGAGGAATGGTCAAAAAACCTTCACCAGGATCCAGGAACTGTTTAAAAGCTCAGGACACTAGGGCTGTTATTGCGGGGTCTACTTTTGTCTTTTCGTTGGGTGCCCACTTTTGCCCGGTCAAATTTTGGTTTAAGGCATACTGCACATTTCCTGAGCAATAAACCTCATCACTCCAAAGAGTGTCATGACTAATACGAAGGGGGCTGTGAATTTAGATTGTGAGACCTATATGGGACAGCGTTGACAATATCTGCAAAGTGCTGTGGAATATGATGGCGCTATATAAGAGAGCAAAATAAATACCCATGAGATAGCTGTCAGTTGAACACATTCTGCCAAGATCTAATTTGCTTGACTTCACTATAGACATGCATTCTTGACTCAGCTAAGCAGTGCATATGCACTGAATGGTAGTGGGGGAAAAGTCACTACCATAGTACTAAACTCCAATTGCCGATTCTTATCACTGGAGAAGAGTTGAGAGGACCCCATATACATTAGATGGTTGTCTAACCCATTGAAATCTTTGGATTCAACTGATATACATCCTAATGTGAATGTGCTGCTTAACGTGTATGTGTTGTAATTTATACATAAACTTCTATGGGGAATAACTAATGAACTGAACAATGCAGGAGTAATTTGGTCAGGTTTATGAAGACTGCCATTTTTAACACAAGTCTTCATATACCCTGCTGCACCAGTGGAGGGTGAGCCTGCACTGAATTGTACGTTGTAGCTGACGTAGATTTCAGAGACAATTTTCACTATAGTAAACTGGCATAAATTATCATAATTCTGGGGGGACCAGTGGCCCTGCTCACACCACACCCTCATCACGCCCTTCCAGAAAAGTGATGAGAGTGGCACAAAACAGAAAAAAAGTCAGAATTTTTTATGCAAAAATCCTACACTGATGTTTCAAGTGCCAGCCATTATAACATCATGTTGGTAGAGTCATAGCCCACATTATATATCAGTATGAGATTACTTCACTGTCTATGTGCTACTTAATTTATGTGCTCAAATGTTTAACCAAGTGGTCTCTTGCATAACCTGTATATAGTGCAATGATTTCCAACAGGGGTGCTTTGGAAACCCGCCAGGGGGCCATGACACTTTGGTTGGGAAGATGACCACATGCCTTAATGCAACATTATCTTTCTCCTATGTTTTCTGTATTTTGATGAAAAATATTTGGTAGGGGTGCCTGAGGCAATTTTTTTTTCCAGTGGTTTCCAAAAGGTTGAGAAACATGGATATAGTGTATAATGTATGTGATAGCACATTCTTGTCATGCTGGTAGAGCCATCCAAGTCATATCTTTTGTATTTAGATCTGCACCCCCACATGTTCTGAAGTAGTACAGTACATTATCTAACTGGCTTATAGGACAGCAACGTGTCATGCATATTGTCTGTAGCGCTGTAGAGCTATACAAATATTGTTATGCTGATTCCTGGCATGGCCTGAGGTCCTGCATTTGGTTTCAGATATTGCATGTCATTACTAAAAAGCCCCACAATAGTAGTTACTATTAGCTGCTGGACATTCCCTGCTTCCTCTACATAGAATCTGAATATAGTTCAGATCCCAGCCCATTTACAGTAACTGCTGGGATGTTTTGTGGTTGTGTCAGAGCCAGATCTGCATTTGTTTTATTCACACCAGATGATCCTCTCAGCCCCAGTATGGAGGAGCCCACTGTATCCAGCCCTTCATACACTGACACATTTACACTAACATTGTTTAGGAAATACAGTTATGTCTTGATCCTCCTCCAGACTTTACACTGCCTACAGGGAGAACTGGAAAGGTATCGATTATTTTTAGCCTTGCTGCTATTTCTGTATGATAATATTAGTGACAAACAGTTACTATATATATATATATATATATATATATATATATATATCATAATAGTAATCAACATAATCATGACAGAAAATAGTAATAAAACAGTACAAGTGATAACTAGTAGCAATAGTCCTAAAAATAAATAGTACACATAACCTAACGATAAATTGTAACAAAGTAAATAATAATATTCGAAATAGCTTTTCTATGTACCAGCCCTGGTTTAATTCCCATCCATTGTACAATAGATGGCCGGGTTAATGAGCCACTTACCAGTGAATAAAGAGATATATTCTGCCTGCACATCTACAGTCAGCGGGATGGGGGAGGCTGAGAACTGCGTTGCTGTCCCTTTAAGGCGCGCTCCTGACCCCCCGGCGCGCTCCCGCCTCTATATCTGGAGTGTATGGAGAAGCCTTAGGCTCAGAGCAGGAGAGGGCAGAGGAGCAGCGCTCAGTACTGGACTCTATGGATACAGCTCCTCGTCTCTGATCCTGAGGACCCGCACTCACATTCTCTTCATCTGTCCCTGTTCATCCTACTTCTCTGCTGGATCCTGCTGACAACTCTGCTGCCCACATGTTAGTCCACGCGTACTCTGCCATGGTGAGTAGTGGGCACAACAAACTACTTTACAACCTCAGCTATCCAGAGATAGATAGATATATATACGTTACTTTATATCTGGTTAGGAAGTGCCAACCTAACCAGATGGCAGCTGCTTTTAATTGGTGTTTTGAGATGTTCTAATTTTACTTTAGAGAATTGAGAGGATGGAGGAAGATGGCATCATAAACAGAAGCATGACTCACAATGATGGATGGATGGATGGATAGATAGATAGATAGATAGATAGATAGATAGATAGATAGGAACAATAGACAGCTGTTACTGGATGCATTTACTTTTCAGCTGCAGGTATAAATGGGCACACAAGTATTATCCACGATCTTAGTGTACTTAGTCCGGTTCCTTTTTGACTGCAGTTCTTGGGTGTAGGTAAATGTTTGGTCCCAGTCCTAAGAAGTGATTTTAGAACTTGCCAAATGTCCCTGTGATATGGATGGTGGGTGAGATCCATGTATACCAGGTATCTGGGGATCTTATTGCCGTTTGATGTGGAGCTAGTCTAAAGTCGTATAGTGAATAGTTACAACATGTAATCCTATGTTCCTATGTGTTACAGGAGCGCTCCGATGCCCTGAATGGAGCTGCCAGCGGTGGCCGTCTGTCGCAGCTTTCCTCACTGAACCAGGGGGCATACTCCTCGGCTCCCCCGCTCTGCCACACTCCAGCTTCTGATTTTCAGCCTCCATACTTCCCTCCCCCGTACCCACAACCTCCCTTATCTTATTCCCAAAGCCAGGAGCCTGGATATCCCCATCTGGGAGACCCCTACACTGGCATCAACCCCATCCATCAGCACCAGCAGACGGCATGGCACACGCAGAGAAGTCGCCAGGAAGACGCAGGGCTGCTTTCTCAGGCACACAGGGGGCTCAGCCTGGACCCAAGAAGGGACTACGGGGGAGTTCCCCGTCTGCTGCCAGGGCTGGGAGATGGTGGGCATAGCCTGGCAGAGAGTGCCCTGTCCTTACATGCGTTGTCACACCACAACATAGAAGACATGCAGGTAAGGAATGGAATGAAAGATTCACATGAGCTCCAGACCAACCTATATATCACACCTTCTATAACCAGCGTCATTATTACTGCCCATTATGTCGCATGTGGCACTGGAGGCATGCAAACAATAGAACTATGGTATCACCTTCCATGTACTAAAGATCAGCAGCAATAAATGTCCCATGTATTGTCGCCTGCATGCTCCTATAGCCCTATAGTGTCCACACCCTAGTAGCTAATGATGGAGCATTGATATACAGGCATCTAATCTAATAATCCTCATCTCCCGGGGATGAAACTCTGTTCTCTAAACTACTGCATTCACTTTGTATGGTCCAACCTATACAATCCAGCAATATTTCAGTGTATTATATTGCTCGGGTGGTGGACACATTTACGTTATATTATGTATGTTATAGAAGAGTAAAAATATAGTCTACCGTTCAATTACAATGTACAGTAGTGCAGTATATGTGTAGGAGTATATGTGTATGTTTATGTATTACGTCGAATGCCTGTTGTATATGTAGTGCAGTGTGTGTATATGTGTAGGAGTATATGTGTGTGTTTATGTATTACGTCCAGTGCCTGTTGTGTATGTAGTGCAGTGTGTGTATATGTGTGTGTTTATGTATTACGTCCAGTGCCTGTTGTATATGTAGTGCAGTGTGTGTATATGTGTAGGAGTATATGTGTGTGTTTATGTATTACGTCCAGTGCCTGTTGTATATGTAGTGCAGTGTGTGTATATGTGTAGGAGTATATGTGTGTGTTTATGTATTACGTCCAGTGCCTGTTGTGTATGTAGTGCAGTGTGTGACACTGTCTTTGTGTAATGTGTGCGCAGTCGTGTTGCACTATTGTCTCACCTTCCCTTTCTTTGCAATTATCTAATTGCTTAGGGAATTTGCAGAAAATTATTTAACCCTTTGATCACATTTCTCTCAATTGACTTGCATGGTAAGACCTGGGGCAGAGCAAAACCAAATAAGCAAACTTTTCTAAAAAACAAGAAAAACAAAAACAAAAACAACAAACAAATATAACATTATTGTGTCTTGTAAAGGAATTCGCAGACACACACACGCTTTTACTCATTTATTGAGGATCAGTGAAAGAGTGAAGTATTCAGGCGATACCTTTTAGAGTCTGACACTCTTCCACTATGGCTAACACGGTACAACATTTTACTATTATTGATGATCAGAACAGTAAACCTGTACCTGAGATAACTTGCGGTCCCTCCTTGCGATATTTTTAATGTCGTTTTGTTTCTTGAGGTTTCTTCCACTTTTCCTGTATTTGTATCTATAGATTTCCGTTATAATTTACAGATACTTTGCACGATATTTTATTGCTATTTCATTTATGTTTTTTGTCTTTTCATGATCATCATTATTATTAATTATTTTGATATTCTTATATCACAGAATGCAGCAATTTATAAAATCATAATGTATTTGGCATAAATCGAATGAATATTATTATTTGTTTTGCTCCATGTTTTTGATAAGAAAGGTCGTTTATATTCGGCATTTCAGCACTTTGATGACTTTTAGCTTTGTAATCTGTGTTTGCTGCTTAACTACAATAAGCATCTGGAAATTCTAGAGAATGTATTTAAAATGTTCTATGTGGAAACGTGTATATATTAGTATTATAACAATTATTAGGAACTATGTATGTACTATGTCCAAAATCCATAATAAATCCATTATAAAAATACATTGGATTGAGTGACCGCAGTGAACATATATATATTTATCTCTGTATATATGTGAATATATATATCGAGAGAGAGATAAAATACATCGATAGATAACTAGATAAATGAGATGTAATATGGGTATTACTTATGCTAAAATAAACCAGCAAGCCGCTAGTATATTCCTGTTCTGTAATGGCTGCAATGACTTCACGTCAATTCGATTCTGAAAACTCTACATATATCTTAAAAATGAAATCTTAGAAAGAGCTGGGTTGCAAATGCTGACAGTCTCAGTTACCCTAGTAGGGCATATATGGGGTTGGGTACACTGACTAACATAAGACCAATGTATAGGTAGCAGAACCGTGTAGCACAGATTCAGCTTTGCTTCTTTCCTTCTTATCACCAGATCCTTTGCCAGGGCTATTCGTCGGTTCTATTATATTTCTTTCTTTCTTTTTTTTTACCGATTATTAATTCGTTTAGAACATATATAAGAAAATATAAGGTCAGAAACAAGTACCTTCTGTATATTTAGGTTTGATTTATGCTAAATTACATTTCCCTATTATAATGTATAATCTGTAATGAGACTTGCATTCAGAAGTAACAAATCTATGGTCATATTTATATTTTTATAATTTACATATACAGTTTATATTATATTATTATATAAACAAATCCATGTTGTGTTTTTATTGACTAGGTGGTGGATGAGTCAGGTGTTAGTTTACTGGACCAGTCTGTCATCAAAAAAGGTAAGTCTTCTGCTTATATCACCAGCATTGATCTATGAGGAACAGCACTTGAATGTCTCCTTCAGTGAAAATATAGTGGTGTCACTCTATTTTGTGAAGAATAGCCTTGACTGATACCTCATATACAATTTTTTAAGAAAATTAATGGTTTAATTCTTTTTTACAAATATAAGTAAAAACTGCTAATGTTAGTATATCACCTGATTCTAAAACAATAACGCACAGGTATCATATACATTACTATAAATAGGAGGGTATGCATGGAGCAAGGGACCCTACACCTCACATAATACTTCATTTACCGAAAGAAGCTACAAAGCAGAAACTACAGTTTATGCTTACAGAATCATTCTAGTTCTGTATTTCTATGAAATACTTAGGAAATAATAGCACCGATTTTTTTTTAGTATAGTTGTAACAGACATAGTGTCTATTGTATTATTTATTTAGGAGGTATTATAGTTTATATTAATTGTAACACTTGTTATCATGTTTCTATCGTTAATTCCATTTTCTGCAAATGCCCTTTTAATGAGTGTTTTAAGGACTAAAGTTTATTTGTAAATATCATAAAGTGACTATTGTACCTAGACAGCATTGCTGACTGCATACAGTCATATCTGTTATTGTGAATGAGTGCCCATTACTATGTTAGCAACACAATTGTCTTGAATGTCATATATTTCTGTCCATTGTTATACCAGAATTGTAGGAAATTATAACTCATTATAAAATGGTTAACTGTGCTTCCAGTTGTCTTTCATGGGGACATCAATGATAACACAGTCCATGTCAATGTATATATCCACATTAATATAAGATTTTATCAAATACACTAGATTTTCTGTACCATGAAAGATGGGGTATGGGATTGTTTTCCCTAGACAAATCACTATGATCCCTGTTTCCCTTTGTATCTCTATTTTTAAGTAGCCTACAGAGGTCTGCTGATCACTTGAGCAGGTTATATAACACCTATTGCCATATTTCAAGGAAAATCTGTCTGAACTGTAATTGTTGAGTTTGGGTATAGATTCTCTGACTTATGAGGGGTAACTATTTCTCAGTGTGCCAGATATTTTCTAGTGAGTCTTTATATCGTAGGACACATCTATAAAAGTTGAATCAGATCTGTGAAGAACATAATAATGTCATAATCACGTTAATGCTGTTTTGGTCAAAATATCAAATGCATCCTATAACTGGCCCTATTACCTTTCTATATACAACAATGCTGAGTAACCCACACAAATTCTAGGTCTGTCATTAGGATATTTATAGTGTTAATTTCCTTATTACTTTTCCCCCCTTATCAGTGCTGCACTTAATCTGGTTTTCATAAGATCCCCCATGCCATACAGCAGTTATATTATTTTATACACTAAATCATTTTATTTTTTATTTTATGTATATTTTTTTGTTTGTGACAAACAGTGTTTTGACAAATATTATTAAAGGGTCTGAAGTATATGTAATATACAAAACTGCATCGCCTAAAATTAGATATTATTTTACTAATGCAATCCTGATCCTATGCTATCTTTATATTTAGATACCTTAAGTTGCACAATATTCTGGGCTGTTATGTGATTTTCACTAGAAGTTGACTATATTTACAGGCACATTGTATTTTTTTCTGATACATATGTTGAAGTATTGTTTTTATGTGTTTGTCCTTTCTGTTTTTGGTGAACTCATGTTTGATCAGTGACCTAGGGTATCATTACATGCAGTTTAAGAGAATTAAAACGCATAAATATGTTCGTTTTTGAGACTAGAAGACGCCCACATCCAGGATGACTCAGAGTTCATCCTTCCTGTTCTGCCCATTTTCTAGGAGCTAAGTGTATGTGAATGATTATGGACTGGCCTTTACAGTCAAATACCAAGACCTGCCTGGTATGTAGAGTGCAAGCAGTGGCAGTGCTTCATCCCTGCATCCTTCTCTTGCTGTGTGCTTACAGGCTCAAGATTTTGGGGAATACTTTTCCAATCTGTACTGTCTGCTTCAATTTCCTGCCCAGCCTTATGATCAAACCTCCGGCCTCTCACAGAGTCCCGGATTTTCCTATTAAAACTAATTATGGGAGACCAGTCTCATATCCCCAAATCCTCCTTTCTGTTCCCCTGCATTTACTGCCTCATAAACCACTAACAATGTCACAACTAAGGACTTCCAGAGAGCTGATTAGAAGAGTCTAGGAAAATGGCTGTTCCTCTTGGCTGTTTAACCCTTGTTTTGCCAAAGCATAAAATTTGAACCACTGACTTGTAATGCCACTACCTGTAACTCTCGCACTGATCCATTTAGATAACACTTGTTCATTTTTCTAAGATTATAGTTTGTAATCTAGCAATAGAGGCCTAGAGTATGCTGCAAGGGCCCAACTACTGCAGTTTGACTTTGCACTGAGCCAGGAAACTTACAAGTCTACTTAATGGGTTGGATTTCAGTGGTGTGGGCCAAAAACAATTTAAAAATCATTCTTGGCTCACACAGTATGAACCACATATGTTTACAGGTTCATTGACTAACATCTGCCAGCGTTGGCCTAGCTGCACTCCAATTGTTATGGCATATTTGCTGTGGTGGTTTTTGGTTGTTATAGGTAGTAAAATGTAAGAGAATGAAGTATGTATGCTATAGCTGCCTAATTTCTCAGCCCAGATGTGCTTATTGTGTATGTTTTATATAGTATACATTACATCATACTACAATATTTAAAACCAATAGATATATAACATATCTATAAAGACATAGCTTTTAAAAGTTAAAAGGTTAGCTCATGGGGGTATTTGCTAAATGCACCTTAATATAACTAGGCAAATGCATTGTAAATGGTATATGAATGGAGCCAGATAGACAGACAACAGTTTGCAGGCTATGTATATATTTGGGAGACTTTGAGCTTCCTTTATAAAGTGTTTAATTGGTTTATGGATCTGGAAGTAATTATCAGGAGCGGAGAAGGATTTTTATGCTGGGCAGACATCAGGGCACTTTGATACAGATAAAGTCTAAATTATGAGCTTAAAGACTCATGTGTCTGTAGCCACATATTATGCAATTGTTTGTGGATATGCTTTTAACTGGTTACACAGCGGTATGTAATAATTCTGGGATTGCAATGTACATTTAATGATAATATAACAGATAAGAGCAATGTTACCTCTCTAACACTAGGAGCTGCTTGCACATCTTATCAACATATTCTAAATTATATGTGATAAATATATAGGAGATGAACAGGTGAATTGTTCTGTGGATTTTTAATACTCTTTATCCTAGAACGGTACCTTAATTGTAATACATTCAGGGATCATTGACTAGCCATCAGTCCATGTCATTGTACAGTAATTCCAAGGTGTTCTTGGGTGTGGCTAAGCAATGGAAGTAGTAAACTAAACTATTTGTGCTTTCAGATGTATTAGGGGTTTATTTAGATAGGATGAGAAAGACCTCTATTTTTTGTGCAACTTCAAAGCCTCTGTAAGACATCCATATAATAAAATCATTGAGGTATTTAGTTATAGATCATTGAAGTCTATTTTTCTAATATCTTAAAAATATCAGTATTAGAAAAATATACATTTGTTTTACATAAAAACTGAAAAGCAAAAACAAATAACTATTAAATTGAATTATAAATTGTTAGTAGACCATGACAAATCCCATTAGAGGGCAAGGTGTTAATCTACCTATTGTTAACCTCTGTCATACAGCTTTATCCTTCCTGAATTCTTTCATTCTTTGGTAGCAGCCCCACAACTTCATTTTGTAGGTACCAGCAATTTTTGCAAACAGGAACATAAAGTTGGACCTGGAATGTGTTCAGTTTGGTTCTCTTACACTATGGCTTTTACAAAATTATGTGATCAGTGGGTTTTCCCTTGTCCTTATGGTTTGCCATGCTTCTGTTTGTTTACCTGGGCCACAATCCTTGACCATATATTGCTGGTTTTCTATAGCTGGTAGAGTCTTCATATGCACATAGGGCTTTAACAGCAGTCTATATTTAAAGAGAGGTAGTCCTGATTCACAAGAACATTTGTTTAGCTTTCTAGGCATCTCTTATCTTTCCATGGATGTCCTGCACCTTACCAACACAGGGGCAGATGAAGTAATACTAAGTTTTACATGGTGCATACTCAGACTAGACAGTCTTAAACTACACCAGATTTTAATGCTGTATGAAAATTTGGCGGACTTTCAGTGTGGAAATATTTATACATACATATATTTGTGGAGATGTAGGCGCTTGTCCTTGTGTTTCTGTTTGCACTAAGTTGTGAAATTCAATCTACACATAAAAAAACAGAACTTCAAGCAATAGAAAATTATACTAATGGTACATTAACGCAATCTGCCAAGAAATATATTACAGCACTTCACATTTGTGTGTTATAGAAAACAGCATATTTCATAGGTTACAGGAAGAGGGTAAGAGTGCTTTTACTTTTGTTACATCATGAATAAGCATTCTTCTGTCCATTGCAGGTATAGGTAATCACTTTATCATTCCAATATTATATCTTAAGCTTCTTTCTGGCCCCATGGTGGATCTTGTTAGCCATAGCCCCTCCCTTGACAGATGTAGCAAAGGAGATAACAGAGCAGAGACAGGGAGGTATTTCTCACATTACACAAACTCTTGGGACCAAGATATATCAATTAAAGCCATGCACATAGCACCTGATGTAATGTATCTGTCTGTTCGAACCCTCCAGCATGTGAAATATACTATATTGTGACTGTAAGAACTGAATGTATACACACTTCTATTAATTTTAATATATATCACCTTAATGTGGCTGGAGAAACTGCACAGGGAATGGGCAGTCGGAGGGTGTACATTACAGCAGATATATAATGTAACTGCTCAGGATTGTTAGATTTCCATAATACCCATTTATATATCATATTTAATGTGGCAATTAAAAAAATCAATGTGAAATGTGGTAAAGAGTAGTGTTGAGCGAACTCGTCAAAGTTCGGGTTCAACGAGTTCAGCTGAACTTTGCCCAAAAGTTCGGTTCGGATACCCAAACTTGACCCGAACTTGAACCCGAACCCCATTGAAATCAATGGGGACCCGAACTTGGTGACCCAAAAATGGCTGTAAAATGGGGATATTAAGGGTTAGAGGGCTGCAAAATGGGGTTGATAACAGGGCAAGTGCCCTGCAAAAAATGGGGTAGGGAAAGTACTTAAAATAATAGCATAAAATAAAATAAATAAATAAATAATAAATAAATAAATAAATAAAAACAAATGAAATAAAATTATAATTTTGAAACAGGTGATAGAGGTCCAGGGGGAGGAAGTGGAGGTGGATGTGGCGGTGTAAGTGGATGAGGCGGAGGAGGAGGAGGTAGCCAACACTTTAACGACTCACTCAGGTGCTGGCACAGCCAAGTCCTGTGGGATCCATGCCTGGTTCATCTTAATTGAACGTAAGTATGTCCACATTGGCTGTGGATAGGCGGATCCTCTTGTCGGTGATGACACCCCCTGCAGTGCTGAACACGTTTTGATAGGACACTTTCCGCAGGGCAGGCCAGCACCTCCAAGGCATAGAGGGCAAGCTCTGGCCACGTGTCCAATTTACCAACCCAGACATTGAACAGGGAGGACCCATCGTTCAGTACCAGGAGACTTGTTGACAAATATTCATCCACCATGTGGTCAAAGTATGCGCTAGGAGACAGTATGGGTACACACACAGTTATTGTTACTGCGCTAGGAGACGGTATGGGTACACACGCAGTTATTGTTACTGTGCTAGGCGATAGTATGGGTACACACACAGTTATTGTTACTGCGCTAGGAGACATTATGGTTATACACACAGTTATTGTTACTGCGCTAGGAGACATTATGGTTATACACACAGTTATTGTTACTGCTCTAGCAGACGGTATGGGTACACACACAGTTATTGTTATTGCGCTAGGAGACATTATGGTTATACACACAGTTATTGTTACTGCGCTAGGAGACATTATGGTTATACACGCAGTTATTGTTACTGCGCTAGCAGACGGTATGGGTACACACGCAGTTATTGTTACTGCGCTAGGAGACGGTATGGGTACAGACGCAGTTATTGTTACTGTGATAGGAGACGTTATGGGTACACACACAGTTATTGTTACTGCGCTAGGAGACATTATGGTTATACACACAGTTATTGTTACTACGCTAGGAGACGTTATGGGTACACACGCAGTTATTGTTACTGCGCTAGGAGACATTATGGTTATACACACAGTTATTGTTACTGCGCTAGGAGACATTATGGTTATACACGCAGTTATTGTTACTGCGCTAGCAGACGGTATGGGTACACACGCAGTTATTGTTACTGTGCTAGGAGATGGTATGGGTACACACACGGTTATTGTTACTGCGCTTGGAGACATTATGGTTATACACACAGTTATTGTTACTGCGCTAGGAGACGGTATGGTTACACACGCAGCTGCACTGCCCTGAAAAGGACAATTACTGCATTTAGTTAAGGCCCTGACTGTTCCTATTTCCAGCTGCAGCCTCTCCCTACCTAGCCTAACTAGCTGGAATGGCGACAGGACCTGTGACCCACCCTCTTATACGGAGGGGTCACATGTTTTGCCTGGCCAATCACAGCCATGACATACAGGGCATGTCTGTGATGTCTGTGCTCAGCAGTCAATCAACCAGCTTTAGGGATGAGCTGAACCTGAACCCGAACTTTAGAGCACGAAGTTCGGCATGGACCCGAACTTTGCAGTTCAGGTTCGCTCAACACTACTCAGCAGTCAGTCAACCAGCTTTAGGGATGACCCGAACCCAAACCTGAACTTTAGAGTTGAAGTTTGGGTTTGGGTTCGGGTACCCAAAAACACGAAGTTCGGCACGGACCCGAACTTTGCAGTTCAAGTTTGCTCAACACTAGTAAATAGCATTTCCAGTCCAAACCTAAAATTACTATAAAATGTTAATATCTTAGTCAGTAGAAAAAAATTACTCTATTTTTTGGGGGACTCTCGTTTTATTAGGCATAATTGTTTTTATAACTGTGTGTATTGCACTTTAATCTAGTCATCATTTTGCTACTTAGTGATATCCAGTGGCCAGGAGATCAGTGGCACAGAATACTTTGTGCGCTTGACTCTACCTATCAATATGGCCGCACCTTATGCCATGTTGATATTAAATAAATGAATTTTCATGCATACGAATCAATTGCATTCACCTGCATAGTGCTCTTCCAGAAAATCTGCCTATAAGCACAACCCATTATTCATACATATTGGAAAATCCAACCTACTGTTTCATTTACTCTAGGAATGACAGAGTTAAAACTGTAAGCCTATAGAAATTTGCCAGGCAGTGGCTGTAGGATAATTTGCTGTTTACTGCAAGTCCATAACAAACATCAAACAGTTTAAGTTGTTAACACTATCATTTCCAGGGCTGATTATTAGTATTATCAGCAACTCAATGGAATTTGGGAAATTTGTGTAAGTAGATTAAACTCATCATACTGACCTTTCTTCTGACCTACACACTACACTATTAACAGTGTCCACATCTAATAAATCCCTAAAGAAACGACTCACTATAGCGGATGCTTTAACTTGGTCATAAACAGCTCTCAATAACCAGAATATGTTATTGTTATACCCAAGTATCATCAAGCTGATTAAAATAAGTAGCAATTGTCTTATTGAAGCATATAATAAATTCTTCATTCTGTTTTTAAAAGGTAGATATATGACATAGTATTAAAATTGTGTTTTAGCTGGCTCTATCTGATATTTTATATATGCACATCATGGCATAGTAGATAGTGATTATTATAACAGTGGAAGGGAACTTATGCCTACCCTTGCCTCAAGCCCACGGACTCCTGAGCCTGTAGCGCCTACTGTGGGCCATGTCTTTTTTTATAGATGAACTGTTGCCTGCAGCAATTGAATGTTGCAAACGTGGCATTACATCACTATGGACACAATGTTACTAAGGCTTTGCCCAAGACTCGGTTGACTTTTTTAACATCTAAAAAGATGACATAAGTTAAAGGGGATCTCTGGACTATAAGCGCAAAACTTACTTAGTACATCCAAATATAGTGCTTACACTTTGTAATATATATATAGCCATGATTAGCCAGACTACTTTGTTGGTTTACATCTATCACATCCATGTACACATACAAATTCCTGGAGACCCCTTTAAAACTCCATATTTTTTAAAGAATACTATGTAATATTAATCTACAAATATAGCAATGGTTGACAGTCACTGTGCCAGTTTCAACAGTAATGGGTGAAACATGGCAGCCTTGGCAGTTAATCATGTACCCCTGATGTTGTAGTGAATACGACACTACAGAGACACATAGGGTCTTAATATTTTGAGTGGCAAAAGGTAGAGGGTGTTAGAGACATTGAGCAGGCAGAAGACTGTGAGGTGAGAACTCTATTCTCTATTCTGATGCTCTGTCCTTAGCTGGTCACACTTGTGAAGAGCCTTATAGGATCAGAAATGGACCATGAGTTTATAATTGTTAAGGAATATTAAGCTAAATTTTAATTGTTTTATTCAGGCATATTAATTATTCGAGGTACGATGACATACATTAATTTCACTCTTTTGTTAGTGAGTTACAATAATAACAATGTTTGGTTAGTCCTGGAGCAATGACTTTCATTATGTGAAAATAGCCCAGATTACCAATAGCAGGCATTTAATGTGTATCCTAGCTGTAAACTGTCTCCTCCTTCATTTCAGGGAAGTATGTTTCTTTAATGTGTGCTAGCTGCTACTGAAGAGCCCATTGTGACTAGATGACGGCCCCTATAATTGTTAGACACAATTACAATGCTGGCTTACCTATTGTCATATTGTTCTTGCATCATCCCTGCTCACCTGTCTGCACCAGATCATTCATTATAGAAGCTGAATGGCACTTTGTTGTGTTCTCTTGTGTAACAATAATTGTCAGACCAAGGTTTATCATGGGCATGTATTTTCAGATTCCATTCAGATCAAATACAAATATTCTAGATGCACCTAAAAGTTAATAGAGCCTAATGTTCCCTTTAAAGCTTGAGGTTTTCTCTAACAGCTGCTGTATATGACAATAAGACAGAATGGGATACTGATGTTTTTTAAAGTTTACTAAGCAATCCTGTATTTGTTGAGTTGTATGAAAGTGTTTCTGAATCCTTATAGGTAGTAGTTGTTGTTGTTGTTGTTTTAAGGGGATATTCACATGTGCCAGATTTGTTGCATCTGAAAATCTGTTCAATTCATCTGAAAGGAATTGTTTTGGTAGTAAGTACATGGATTTCTGCAAGCCCTTATCCAATAATAACACAGTTGCAGAAATTTCTTAAATAAATCTGCTGCATATATGAAACCTTCATACATGCAACCTTCAGACTATGCTAGAGGGAGCTACTTCCTCTCTTATGGAGCTATATCCTTGTCAACTGGCCAAGCGCAAAGCTCACAAGTCTGTGTCTGTACAGTCATGGCCAAAAGTTTTGAGAATGATACAAATATTAATTTTTACAAAGTCTACTGCTTCAGTTTTTCTAATGGCAATTTGCATATACTCCAGAATGTTATAAAGAGTGATCAGCTTAACAGCAATTACTTGCAAAGTCAATATTTGCCTAGAAAATGAAATTTATCCCCCAAAACACATTTCAACATCATTGCAGCCCTGCCTTAAAAGGGCCACCTAACATCGTTTCAGTGATTGCTCCATTAACACAGGTGTGGGTGTTGATGAGGACAGGGCTGGAGATCAATCTGTCATGATTAAGTAAGAATGACACCACTGGACACTTTAAAAGGAGGCTGGTGCTTGCCATCATTGTTTCTCTTCTGTTAACCATGGTTATCTCTAAAGAAACACGTGCAGTCATCATTGCACTGCACAAAAATGGCCTAACTGGGAAGAGTATTGCAGCTAGAAAGATTGCACCTCAGTCAACAATCTATTGCATCATCAAGAACTTCAAGGAGAGAGGTTCCATTGGTGCCAAAAAGGCTCCAGGGTGCCCAAGAAAGACCAGCAAGCGGCAGGACCGTCTCTTAAAAGTGTTTCAGCTGCAGGATCGGGCTACCAGCAGTGCAGAGCTTGCTGAGGAATGGAAGCAGGCAGGTGTGAGTGCATCTGCACGCACTGTGAGGCGGAGACTCTTGGAGAAAGGCCTGGTCTCAAGGAGGGCAGCAAAGAAGCCACTTCTCTCCAGAAAAAACATCAGGGACAGACTGATATTCTGCAAAAGGTACAGGGAGTGGACTGCTGAGGACTGGGGTAAAGTCATTTTCTCTGATGAATCCCCTTTTCGATTGTTTGGAACATCTGGAAAACAGCTTATTCGGAGAAGAAGAGGTGAGCGCTACCACCAGTCTTGTCTCATGCCAACTGTAAAGCATCCTGAAACCATTCATGTGTGGGGTTGCTTCTCAGCCAAGGGAATCGGCTCTCTCACAGTCTTGCCTAAAAGCACAGCCATGAATAAAGAATGGTACCAGAATGTCCTCCAAGAGCAACTTCTCCCAACCGTCCAAGAGCAGTTTGGCGCTCAACAATGCCTTTTCCAGCATGATGGAGCACCTTGCCATAAAGCAAAGGTGATAACTAAATGGCTCAGGGAACAAAACATAGAGATTTTGGGTCCATGGCCTGGAAACTCCCCAGATCTTAATCCCATTGAGAACTTGTGGTCAATCATCAAGAGACGGGTGGACAAACAAAAACCAACAAATTCAGACAAAATTAAAGCATTGATTCTGCAAGAATGGACTGCTATCAGTCAGGATTTGGTCCAGAAGTTGATTGAGAGCATGCCAGGGAGAATTGCAGAGGTCCTGAAGAAGAAGGGTCAACACTGCAAATATTGACTTGCTGCATTAACTCATTCTAACTGTCAATATAAGCTTCTGTTACTCATAATATGAATGCAATTATATTTCTGTATGTGATAAAAACATCTGACAAACACACATAAAAACCAGACGGCAGCAGATCATGTGAAAATATAATATTTGTGTCATTATCAAAACTTTTGGCAATGACTGTATGTTAAAGCTTCTGTTTCCCCCTCCCTTGGACAGTTCTCCCTGGAACCAATCACTGTTTGTAGACTTTAACATGCCAGTCCAGGACTATTCAGAAGTATATTTCTAATTATTAATTAATACAGACTCATACCTCATGGTGCCAGAAGGTGGTACACATTCTCTTACATCTTCAGTACTCTACTGTCAGGTGGGTGGACCCAGGCTATCTGCTCCAATCCAGGACCACCCACCTGACAGAGCCTAATTAGCATATTGGAGTTGAAGGAGGTGGTAATAGGTCATCTTTATCCTGGTACTAGTCATGGATATATGTGCTCACATCTGCTTTGTAAAAAAAAACCAAAAAAAAAACAATCTATAATATAATTTATACATACAGACTTTTTGGTAGCAAAGGAGATTTCTTAAAGAAAGTTGAGATGATTATAGTTATAGATATTGCTTGTAAACATATGCCTTGCCCCAACATATTCTGCATTGCTGTACAAAGATTACCATTGACAACAATCCCTGTCCCTAATACGGCTCACGATCAAAACTTTGGCTTCATACAAAATGTCCCTAGTGTGTGTTTAGTAGAGCAGTGCGAATTGTGAGAGAAAAATAGTAATCCTGGAGAAACCCTCTGCAAATTTTATAGTTATATATATTTCCATGCATGATGGGTGATGACCAGTTTAGTCTCCATTGAAGCACAGGGGTACTAGCCAAGTTTTACGGTGGCTGTGTTAGAACTGTTGCCTTGCAGAGCAGGGATCCTGGGTTTGAATCCAACCAAGGGAAACATATGTATAGAATTTTTATATTCTCCCTGTGTGTGAGTTTGCTGTAAAACAACTAACCCTTGTGGGTATTGGGGATGAGTGCCTGTACGGCAGCCACTGCACCCCTACTCCACAACGAGTCCCTTGGTGTAAAAGGTTTATTACAAATGTCATTTACTAAAATAATAACTAGACTTAGTTTGCCATTCAGTAGTCTGGGATAGGTATAGGGTGTGCAGATATAGAAATTGCTACCAGGCCTGGGAGCCTCAGTGGGGCAAAAGGCTTGTCGACAAAAGCTTCAAGTTATGCCTTTGATTCTGGAACAACTGTAGATGCCACCATACTGTTCTGTAAATCATCTGCTATTCATGTAAAACAGGCCAAAGTCATAGATGAGTTGTCTCTTACTCCAAACTGTTTATTTCACGTTACTTGAGTCACTACAGAGAGTGCTGAAGATTCAAATGCAAAAACAAACGTCCACTTTAATCCCAAAATCAAGATATTAGGAACTATGTCATGTGAAAAATGATAAAAAAATTGAACACTTAGAGCGTAACTAAACTTTCGGACAACTTTTGATTTTCTGGCAGTATTTGTGTCATTAATAAATTTTGTAATATACTTCATTAACAAATTTTGCCTCCTTTCTGTGAAATTCTGCATCCCTTTATTCTTCCCCTCTATTGAGAGCTGTTCCTGCCTCTCACTGAGTCACTGTGTATGGAGTACAGGCTGTGTAAAATGTAGAGAAAATAATGATAGGGGAGGGTCGCTTCAAAAAGTTACTGTATATCTCAGACATTATATAGTTCACAAACTTGCTTTTGGTGTCATATGAAAGAGGAGATTTCCTTCTTTCATATGAGACTATGCTATGCACTGGTCTCTATATTATTTCCAGAGATATCACTGGTTGAAAACACAGTCGGGATTACAATATTTATATGCAACTGCATAATGTATATGATATAAATATCCCAATATTGTTTGAAGTGACCCTCCCCTACCCTTATTTTCTCTACATCTTGCACAGCCCGTACTCCATATACAGTAACATTCAGTGAGATGCAGAAACAGCGCTCAATACAAAAGCAAGGGAAAGAGTGAAAACATAAAAATGCAGGATTTGACAGAAAGGAGAAAAAAATCTGTTAATCAAGTATATTACAAAATGTATTAACACAAATACTGCCAGAAAATCAAAAGTTGTCCGAAAGTTTAGTTACACTTTAAAGGAGCTAACAGCACTGATTGCTCTGGAATGGTAGAGAAAAAATTCCAACTGCTCCAGAATCAGTACTGTGGAGCCGATTGAAGGAAGGAAGGACTGGAGTTGGTGAAAGGTCCACTATAATGCACAATGCAAAACATGCATCCTGAATGCAGCTGAGAGCATAATGTCCTTAGAGTCATGCTTTCTCCAAGCTGCTACTTTTTTTTAGACAGCTGTGTCAGAACAAGCACTATAGATTCATCCCAGTTTATTATCTACCGTATGCTCTTCACAAAAACGTTTGTTGAGTCCTATAGATTAAGCAGTCGTCAGAATATATAAGCCATAGATAAAAATTTAATGATTTTTTTTGTACAAATACTTTTCTGTGCATTGACCAATGTTTTAAAATGTGTCAACAGATTGTGGGGCAATGCAGGAAGGGAAGAGACTAAAAACATGCAGAAAACATATGTAGTAGGGAGTGAACAGATGCACAAGGATGGCAAGCAGGGAATAATATAATTGCAGACACATAGAGACAGAAAAGCGTAATGATAGCAAAAACAGGGGGTTTGGTGCAGGGTACTGTCATTGTCAGTCAGTGAGTATTAAGAATCTCTTGGTGGATCCCATGATCAGCATATGATCAATATGCAAGTCAATATACTGGTTTAGTGAAGCCTACCAACATAGCAGCATAAGGCAATTCATTGCTAAAATGTTCTGATTTATAGTTTTATTTCTTATCCAGTCCGTGCCATTCAATGCACACTTCATAGACAGTGATTTAAATTAAATTGTAGAGACCTCATAGCAAGGGGCCCAGTGTTCACTGTCCTGAAAATTCAGTTCCTCTAGAGAATGGAGTCCTGCTCAAGTTCCCCCAAAAAGGATGGGACCAACCAGGCTTGGCATCTTTTCCCTATATGAGTCACAGAATTTGTGTATGCATTGTATATGTATATAATGTGGTTTAATGTGTTTAATATTTGACCCATGCACAATCTTGTTTGTTACTCTGCAGTTCCGATGCCATCCAAGAACAGCAGCATGATGTCCTCTCTCACTTTGAATAAAGAAGGCCTCATAGGAGGAGTATCAAATCCAAATGAGGTTTTCTGTTCTGTTCCTGGACGGTTGTCTCTGCTTAGTTCCACTTCCAAATACAAAGTGACAGTGGGTGAAGTCCAGAGACGCCTGTCACCTCCTGAATGTCTTAATGCATCTCTACTAGGAGGAGTATTAAGGAGGTTAGTGAGAATTATTCATATACACCATCACACTTTGGTTACATGTTTCATAATTAAATATTGGTATTTAATATGGTTAGTGTATATTCTTTGGCAGGACAATGTAACCAAGCTCTACAATGACCAACATGAATTTGTAGTTATACTAATGAGGTCTGGAAATAGTTATTAAATGTCAAAGTTGTTCTCAGCAAATTGTAAATGTGTCAAAATTGAAACGCAAAGTAACAAATCAAAATTTAGATAATGGATCACAATTGAGATAAGAGAGTGGCAAAATCAAAAGTGGTGTGACTGCATTTCAGGCATGGACCTTTGCATTGTAGAAATATTCCTTCAGGAAAAATATTAATTGTAAATATAGTATAATGTACATTATATTTTGGCTTTACTATTGTTACACAAAGTATAGCTGCAAGGACTGAAAAATTTCCGTTTCTTCATGTCCTGTAAAGCCTAGTTTCAATTACGGGGCTTTTTCCAGTGACATTGCCATATCCATCCATGGGCTGTGAATGGAATTGTAGTTCAGCACCAAGTATAAACTTTATTACTAGACTAAGCCCATGGATAGACATGGCCATATTTATGGAAAAAGCAGATCCTGTAACAACAATTCCTTTTTGAATTCGGTCTCAATAAATATTATTCATGCCTGATTTTTAGTTACCTTAACTATTCTTATTTGATTTGTAGAGCGAAATCAAAGAATGGTGGTCGTTGTCTCCGTGAGAGGTTGGAAAAAATTGGTTTGAATCTGCCAGCAGGAAGACGTAAAGCTGCCAATGTGACTCTTCTGACATCTCTGGTGGAGGGTAAGAAATACATGGGCTCAAATTCATAAGACTTCTTACAACTGTGGAAACTAGATAGTGTCCAACATGAAATTCATGGTTTATTTCTGATGAAAATCTATGTTCTACATAACATAGAACTTAACACATAATATAAAATAACTTAAAGTGAACCCCTAAGGTAACTTCTGATGCCCTATCTGTAAGTAGGATATGAGAGAGGGAAAGATTCCTATCAGAGAGCTGAATATGATACATGACAAGATGAGAGTCCTGATGACCCGGCCACACTCAGCTGTTGAGAGTTTTACTTGTATCAGAAGGCTGTCAATCAAAGTAAGCATCCGGATTACTCTGCCCACACACAGTCATTGGCTGCTTTTCATGTTTTAGTGTGTGTACATAGGAGGCTGTCAATCACTGAATGTGGGCGGAGTAATCAGGACTCTCACTGTCTCTTCTAGGAGTCCTGTCCGAATTTACTCTGCTTTTTATTTAGAAATACCATTCCAATTCATATAAACCTCTCGGCTTTAAGCAGATACAATAACTTTTTTCTGCAGATAATAATTGCCACTTTGCCAGTGACACTAAGTAATATTTGGTGAAGAGCACTGCATTGGGAATGTCCTGTTATCAGAATTATTTATCATGGGATAAGTCATTACTATAGTAATAAAAATATTGCTTTGTTATCAGAGCAGGGAAATGGTCCTTTTTGGCCTCCTTCACTTAAAGTTTCTTAGCTAAGAGCCATAGCTTCAGCTGATGAAAACCAGATTTGTCATGTCCTAGGTAGTCCATTGTGGAGGAATAGTTTATTCAGTGTTGATCACTCAGTTCTCTAAACCATTTCAGAACTACAGTATGTAAGAGACAGAGAGTAAGCCGTGTATGGAGCTAGACAATGTAGTGTTAATCTATCACTGTGGCACCCTGGGCAGAATATGAAAGCTGCTCACTTTATGACACCAGTCTCCTAGTAAACAGCAGTTTTCAGTAGACAGAATATGTCCTCTCCTTCATTCCATGTTTATGCAAATCAAAGTGCCTTGGGCGAATGCACAAAATTACTTTTAATCATGTGTTGTTGTTGGTGGTTTGTGAGGAATAAAAAGAGACACAGGTGCATCTCAATAAATTAGAATATCTTTGAAAACATTTATTTATTTCAGTAATTAAATTAAAAAAGTGACCTCCTATATTTTCTAGATTCTATACACACAGAGTGTTTATTTCAAGTGTTTTATTTCTGTAAATGTTGATTATGGATTACAGGTAATGAAAACCCAAATATAAGAAAATTAGAATATTGTAAAAAAGTTCAGTATTGTAAATTCAGTGTGTCACCTGCCAAGGTTTCCTAAGCCTTTAAATGGTCCCTCAGTCTGGTTCAGTAGGACACACAATCATGAAAGACGCTGATTATGAATTGAATTACTGAAATGAATGAACGTTTCAAAAATATTCTAATTTATTGAGATGCACCTGTAAGCAGAGAGTAAAACTGAATGGTATACAAATATAGGACTTCCTATATGAAGGAGGATTGCTTTAACCTCTGTAGATGCCTCTGTCAATGACACCTCACTGTTCATGATGACGTTACTTAAGGGTCACCAGGCAAGGACAAGCAGACTCTTTATAATAACTAGAATGAATTAGCCAAGGTCTAGGTAACATAGAGAATAGAGTTATGCAATCTGGTCAGAGGAGTTCCTCAGAATTCTTTCTAGATTGATTTACTGTTAATCCAAATGACTGCAGTCTGTGGCACACATATTGTATGAAAAAAAATCACACAAGGTTCATTTCTAGTTTTAGGATTAAATTGAGTATAAAAAGAGGAAGTGGTCAAATTCTGTGGTAACATCCACACTGTGGTACTGACTGGACCATTCTCATTTGCAGGTGAGGCCGTACATCTAGCCAGAGATTTTGGCTATGTTTGTGAGACAGAGTTCCCAGCAAAAGCTGCAGCAGAATACCTGTGTCGACAACACTCTGATCCCACTGAGCTCCACACGCGAAAAAACATGCTTCTTGCTACGAAGTAAGTGTTACGTATGTATTACTCTTTGCAAGTATCATGCTGGGATTAATAGGTAAATCAATAATCACTGTAGATGGGAAGTTTAGTATACGATGCATTATTACACAATGGAGACCTGCTACAACATAGTTTAACAGAGGGTGTGTCCTATATACATTAAACAGTATATTATATGCAGAGGCATAGGTGGGGGTTCAGCAAGGAAGGGGAGGGCAAACATATCCAAGTGAGTCCTCATTCCAGGTACATCAATATTATTGCTATACAGTGACCATACAGTGCCTTGCGAAAGTATTCGGCCCCCTTGAACTTTTCAACCTTTTGCCACATTTCAGGCTTCAAACATAAAATTATAAAATTTAAATTTTTTGGTGAAGAATCAACAACAAGTGGGACACAATTGTGAAGTGAAACGAAATTTATTGGATATTTTAAACTTTTGTAAAAAATAAAAAACTGAAAAGTGGGGCGTGCAATATTATTCGGCCACCTTAAGTTAATACTTTGTAGCGCCACCTTTTGCTGCGATTACAGCTGCAAGTCGCTTGGGGTATGTCTCTATCAGTTTTGCACATCGAGAGACTGAAATTCTTGCTCATTCTTCCTTGGAAAACAGCTCGAGCTCAGTGAGGTTGGATGGAGAGCGTTTGTGAACAGCAGTTTTCAGCTCTTTCCACAGATTCTCGATTGGATTCAGGTCTGGACTTTGACTTGGCCATTCTAACACCTGGATACGTTTATTTGTGAACCATTCCATTGTAGATTTTGCTTTATGTTTGGGATCATTGTCTTGTTGGAAATCTCCGTCCCAGTCTCAGGTCTTTTGCAGACTCCAACAGGTTTTCTTCCAGAATGGTCCTGTATTTGGCTCCATCCATCTTCCCATCAATTTTAACCATCTTCCCTGTCCCTGCTGAAGAAAAGCAGGCCCAAACCATGATGCTGCCACCACCATGTTTGACAGTGGGGATGGTGTGTTCAGGGTGATGAGCTGTGTTGCTTTTACATTTTGCATTGTGGCCAAAAAGTTCGATTTTGGTTTCATCTGTCCAGAGCACCTTCTTCTACATGTTTGGTGTGTCTCCCACGTGGCTTGTAGCAAACTTTAAACAAGGCTTTTTATGGGTATCTTTGAGAAATGGCTTTCTTCTTGCCACTCCATAAAGGCCAGATTTGTGCAGTGTACGACTGATTGTTGTCCTATGGACAGACTCTCCCACCTCAGCTATAGATCTCTGCAGTTCATCCAGAGTGATCATGGGCCTCTTGGCTGCATCTCTGATCAGTCTTCTCCTTGTTTGAGATGAAAGTTTAGAGGGACAGCCGGGTCTTGGTAGATTTGCAGTGATCTGATACTCCTTCCATTTCAATATGATCGCTTGCACAGTGCTCCTTGGGATGTTTAAAGTTTGGGAAATCTTTTTGTATCCAAAACCGGCTTTAAACTTCTCCACAACAGTATCACGGACCTGCCTGGTGTGTTCCTTGGTCTTCATGATGTTCTCTGCGCTTTAAACAGACCCCTGAGGCTATCACAGAGCAGGTGCATTTATACGGAGACTTGATTACACACAGGTGGATTATATTTATCATCATCAGTCATTTAGGACAACATTGGATCATTCAGAGATCCTCACTGAACTTCTGGAGTGAGTTTGCTGCACTGAAAGTAAAGGGGCCAAATAATATTGCACGCCCCACTTTTCAGTTTTTTATTTTTTACAAAAGTTTAAAATAAGTAATAAATTTCGTTCCACTTCACAATTGTGTCCCACTTGTTGTTGATTCTTCACCAAAAAATTAAAATTTTATATCTTTATGTTTGAAGCCTGAAATGTGGCAAAAGGTTGAAAAGTTCAAGTTCAAGTACTTGCGCAAGGCACTGTATAATGGTAGATACCAACTCTCCACAGGGCTCTGCAGACCATTTATCTGAACACAGTACAGGAAAAAATTCCGGTCTCTTCCATCTGGACTGGATGAATCTCTTCTTCCAGCTGTGACTAGTCTCTGTAACGTTTGCAACACAGACATTTTTGGTTCCTTAATTTTCCAGGCACCCCACCCACATTATCCTCACCTACACAAAGTCTCCATTCTGCCACTATCCTATAGTCCCACGTAACATAAAAATCCACTGGGAATGAATAATGCCCCCTGTTCATCTTTAAATTAATAATTCACCTCAATTAATACTTCGTGTGTGCTCCCTCAATTAACAATATCATTGTGTGCCCGCTTAAAAAGTACCCCCTAAAGATCAGCTACAATAGAGCCATCACATCAGTGGGACTGCTGCAGCCATTCACTAGTCAGAGCTATATACTGCTAAGCTGCATTGGTCCTACAGCTGTGATGTCACTTCTTCAGCCGCTCTGTATACAAACACAGCAGTGGAGGAGATGGCTGGCCCAGCACAGGAATGAAGGGGACGATGTCTGCAGACATTTTTTTAATCACAGACAATTCTTGTAATAATGTCTCCTAGCGCCTACTTATATAAAAGATGCTCCTTATATTGTTACTGCCCCCTTATGTCCTCCATATATTAATAAGACCCACTTAAATCAGTATTGCCCCCTGTATTAACCTTAGGCTCTCCGACATCAGTTGCTTACCATTACCTGTAATTACGTATTAAGTCATGTGCCCGGGATCACCGCTGAGGCCTGTGATTGGCAATAGCGGTCACATGGACACCAAGAGGTGAGGGAAGGAGAGTATAAAATTTTTCACCTCCCCTGTGCCTGCACCTACTATATTCTAGGGTCTGAACAACTTGGGATATTCAGAACAAATCAGTTTGCCCATCTCTAATGGATACCATGTTATTTTCTAATGCTGAGGTTTATATTTTAGGCAGATTTGCAAGGAGTTTTCTGACTTATTGGCCCAGGATCGTTCTCCATTGGGAAACAGCCGTCCATCCATTATCCTGGAGCCTGGAGTACAGAGCTGCTTGACTCACTTCAGCTTAATCACTCATGGCTTTGGAGGACCAGCCATATGTGCAGCGCTTACTGCTTTCCAGAACTACCTACTTGAGTCTCTAAAAGGCATGGATAAGATCTTCATGAACAGCACAGGAAATGGACATTCTGCAGGGGAATCCAAACCTACAGAGAAGGAACTGAAACATAGGAAATAGCCCAATGTTATATTCATTATGAGGGCTTGAAAGTAAGGTAGATCTCTTGGAAACCAAGATTAAATCCCAGTGGAGATAAGTCCATAAAAGCAGAATGATTTCATGTCCTGGAGTTAAAGATACATCTCATAAGGAGGATCCACATTGAAGAGAGAAGGAAAAATGATAAGACATGAAAACATCATGGTACTTGATACAGATATGAAGATATGTTTTATGATTGCACCTGTCAGTAACATAACACGCACACAGACTGTTGTACAGACTATAAAGAACTTCGGTATATTTTCTACTACATTACATAAAAAAATGCAGTCAACATACCACTCAAACAATGGCCAATGTGTTTTCTACAGCATTCCAGAGAACCTCTATAGGGAACACATCCAGGAGGTATTTACCCACAATCCACAATATGATGTGGTTAAGTGACTTTTCTGGGCTAAAACATTGATGACGAATCCTAAGAATAGGTTGTCAATGTCAGATCAGTAGGGGTCTTACACCAGGAAGCCCCATCAATCAGCTAGTCTGAGATGCTGAAGCAGAAAGCTACCTTTTTTACTCTGTATATTGGTCAAACCATGTCACTGCAGATCAGCTCTATTCACTTGTATGGAAGATAAGCTGCCATGACTTGGTTCAGCTACTACATAAAGAATGGAGCTGTCTGCTTCCTGCCGCATTATCTGTGTTAGCTACGTACTTAGAATAGCTGATCAGTGAAGGTGCTGGGTGTCAGACCCCACTGATCTGATATTGATGACCTATCCTTAGAACACATCATCAATATTTTTAGCCTGGAAAACCCCTTTAAGATCTTGCTTATCTTGGTTTACGCAGGACACATTGGTATATTAAAATAAGAGGATTCTGTGAAATTGTATGAAATGCTATAAAATGTCAATCCACCAACAGAACAGCTTTCTTGGATTCAGGTCATATAGGATAAATAACATGAACCATCTACAATTTGATATAACCTATCAGCTGTGGTAGGTACATTACTATTCTGGAAAAGGACAATTACAACTGTCATATATTCCACGTTACCTTGCCAAAAACACATAATATCTGGGGGAAAATGGAGATACTTAGTTTTTCTCAAGTTACATTTCTTACATTCTGCTCATATTGAGTAAGAGCAAACATCAAAGTAAAAAGCTTTGTACCAATTCACCTTGGCTGTCAAGGAGCAGGCCACTACTATTGTAAAGCAAAGATGAGATGTGGTGGTAGCACATACCATATCAATCTTTATCACCCATCCTTTCCCACCCATTACAGTGAGTGACCCTACCAGATATCCACAGCAGGATGGAGATGCTGTCTGCAACCTATGTTATTAATTGCTGACCTTTACATATTTGGGGTACTGTCTAAAGACTCTTTAATGAACTATTTTAATGTGTCATAAATTATTTTAAAAAATTCTGAAATATTTCTCATCCTCTTTGGAAGCGATAAGTATGTACTCTCAGACACCCAGACAAAGCTTTACATTTCCTGCAAACTACTGCAGCCCAATATATTTATGAGAATTAACTAGTTCACCAAGTAGGTTAGCACCACAGAGGCTAAAATCATAAAGCAACCAAGCATGTTATGTAAAACTGCATTGCTAATTTTAAAAGAGACATTAAAGGGGTTGTCTAGTTTCAGCAAATTAATTTTGTTAGTATAGTGTAAAGTTATACAATTTTCAAATTTACTTCCTATATCAATTCCTCCCGGTTTGCTAGATCTCTGCTTGCTGTCATTCATTCTGCTTACTGCCAGTGGATACACAGGTGCACAGCTCGTTAGCAGGCAGATGTCTGATTACTGTGCTGTGACTATAACGAGCTGTGCACCTGTGTCCATCACATGACCATGGACTGATTTTTATTCACTGGCAGTAAACAGAATGAATGACAGCAAGCAGAGATCTAGCAAACCGGGAGGAATTGATACAGAATACTGGAAAATTGGTTGACCTCTTCATTATACAAACAATAACATTTTATTTGCTGAAATTGTCCAACTCCTTTAAAGGGCTCAGCTATGTGCAATGTTTCATCATAAGAAATTATTACTTGAATATGACTTCCCTTTAAGTGCTATGTGGGCTGCAGCTGAAGGAAATTCACATATGTCTATTTAATTGGATTAATATGTGATTATTGAGTTAATGGACATGGTATTATGAGAAAAGAAAATCTGTGTGTAAACACTGGGACAGATTTATGAAGACTGGCGTTCCTCACGCCAGCCTTCATAGATGGCAGAGGGTGCACTTCAATTAGGGTGGAAGTCTCCTCATAAATGACTGTACCCTCCGCTACTCTGTGCCATCTCATAGCTGACATACATGTCCCACATCAATAATGCCAGATTTCTGGTGTAAGTGATGATAAATCTGGCTGGGATGATGGCTCAGCTTCCTGCCTGCACTCGTCATTCACCCTTTTCACATAAGTGAGGAAACCGTCCATTTGCACAAAAAAATATATGCCTTGTACGTCAGAAAACTGGTGTACAAGGCATAATAAATATACCCCACTGTTTATTAAGAGCTCAGTTAAAGCACCTAATTTCCAAAGCCAAAAGTATCCCTGCTGCTAGCAATATATAGGGTATGCCATTCCAAAATATGTCACTGCCAGAAGATTATTTTGGTTTATAGAGAAGCCATCTGTGGGTTTTCTTATTTATTTGTGATACTATCACAATTGACCTGCTAACCAGCCATTGAAACATGTTTGATACAAGGTTACTTTTACTTTACACCCCAAAAACTGGGGTAAACAATCTGTTGGGCTGAACATTCTCCAAGATGCCGAATTCTTCTCCACTATTCTCTGCGCTTGCCATGGACAGCAGACTTCAGCTCTCCTCACAAGTGTGGTCACAAGTGGATGCACCACTGATGACAATACGTTGCTTTCTGCCCTGGTTAACAGAGACGTTTGTAAATAGTTATTTATGTGTAATTAAATGGGAACATTGTAAAGATGTTCAGTGCAAGCTATTTATAAACTGAGTGAGTTTAGGGGGGTATTATAATTTGGGATATTTCCCCAATCTTGTGTCTGGGGTGTCCATGCATCCTTGATGGTTTCTTATATCACAGATGTGTATGTTGTTGTTAAAAATAACACACAAATGAGAGAAAAACCCCAAAATGATCATTAATAAAAAAAAAAAAAAAGTTAAAAAATTAATCTGAGCCAGTGAGTGTCTGTCTGAATAAAACCAAGTTGCAGAAACACAGCTTAAAACACAGAAAAATTGTGTTTTTCAATGCTTTTCACTTTTACCTTCCCCCATCCCATATACGTTTATGGGAAAAATGCTAAATTTCTGCAGGAAAAAGTTAACATGCTGCATTTTCCAAAAATGCCTGCGTGTCTGCAGCTTTTTTTTCCCCTCAATGTGTGCAATAGATTACACAAAATCTCATTCTTTTTGCTGGTACTGTAAAATACAGCATTTTTTCTGTATTTCCACAATGTAGAGCAGCACTGTGACAAAAAAACCAAAAAAACCTTTAAGCTAAGGCTTAAAGGTTTTTTGTTTTTTTTTGTCACAGTGCCACTCTATATCAAGGACAAATGGGGGTATTATTTCTATGGAAACCTTCACAAGCTATATCCAGCTGAATGGTATCAATCCAAGACGTAATACACATGGAAGAACTATGCATAAATAGCTTGTAAGGATGCACATGTAATCTCTAGTAATGCATGGTTCCATTATTTGACAATACAACACATAAGAGTCTCTGTATATAAATCAGAAGAACAGTCTTGACCTGCACACTACTATGGTTACCATATAAAACTCTGTAAAGAGTCATAGAACAGCTAAACAATTTGCTAACTTAGAATATTGCACTGCCTAAATATTAGACATTAAATTATTAGTCACAATCATCACCGAGAATTTAACCAGCCACTCTTTGCTAAGAACAGAGTACCTGTTTGAATGAGAGCCATTCTTCTGGTCATCCTGATACACATGCACCCTCAGTTGAGCCAAGGTAGAGGAGAGTAAACTGCTGTCAGACACTACTGGTGTGGACTTAATTCCAAGTAGAACAAAGGATCAGGCATGTTGAAATGCAGATGTAGGATTCAGACAATTTTTTTTTGGGCACCTTAAAATGTAACTGTACTTTCACATTTGCTATTGTATAGGGAGGGGTTTGCTGAACATTGATGAAATACTTTCAATGGGAGCTGAGCTGCAGTAATGGCACCTGGATACTATACAGGGGAAGAAGCTTTCTGCTTCCAGCCCTGTATTGTGTATAGGACAGGCACCGGAAGCAGCACCATATATTTGATTGGCCCGGAGGCTAGCTGTCACCCAACCCCCACAGATCAGGTACGTGAGAACCCAAGACTGTGTGTCAGGTACCGTGATCTGTAATACGGGGGCACCTCAGGGTACGGTTCTCGCCCCTTTCCTCTTCACACTGTACAACTCATCCAGCTGCTACCTACAGAAGTATTCTGATGACTCTGCAATAGTAGGCCTCATCACAGACGATGATGACAGGGAGTACAGAGAACTGAACCGGTTTTTGTGGACTGGTGCCACCAGAACCACCTGAAGATTAAAGCGGAGAAGACCAAGGAGATGGTGGTGGACTTCCGTAAAGGCAGATGCCCTCCAAAACCAGTGGACATCCTGGGGACGGGCATCGAGATTGTGAACACCTATAAGTACCTGGGTTTGCTCCTTAATAATAAGCTGGACTGGGCAGATCATATGGAGGCCCTGTACAGGAAGGGCCACAGCAGGCTCTACCTGCTTAGGAAGCTGAGAGCCTTTGGAATCCGGGGGGCACTTCTTAGGACTTTCTTCAACTCGGTAGTGGCATCAGCCATCTTCTTTGGAGTGGCCTGCTGGGGGAGCAGTATATCAACCAGGGACAGAAATAAACTTGACAAGCTGATTAGAAGGGCCAGCTCTGTCCTGGGGAGCCCACTGGACCCAGTGCAGGTGGTGGGTGACAGAAGGATACTGTCCGTGGTGAGCTCCATGCGGGAGAATAACTCCCATCCCATGCATGAGACTGTGATTGCGCTGGGCAGTACTGTCAGTGACCGACTGCTCCACCCTAGGTGTGAGAAGGAGCGCTTTCGGAAGTCTTTCCTCCCCACCGCGGTTAGGCTGTACAACCAACACCGACCTAAGCGGAGATCATTATATACAGAGAACTGAAATATCTCTCTGCCTGTTAAATACCCCCCCCCCCCACCCCCACCCGCTACTTCCTATCTGTCTGTCTGCTATTAATGTAATGCCTCTCACCTTGGAACATTCCTGTACATGTTGTATTTGTATTTGTATCTGCTTATCTTATCTTTGCTGCTGTAACACACTGAATTTCCCCACTGTGGGACTATTAAAGGACTATTGTTATTATTATTATGGCCTATTCTAAAGATAGGCCATAAAAACCTTAATCCTGAACATGCCCTTTAAGCCCATATAGTGTTACTGTATATGGCATGAGAAATAATATGAAAAAAAAAATACACCAACATTGTGACAGATATAGGAACTAACAAAGATACATATATAGATATTTGGAGAGAGAATAAACAGACCCCATGTAGCCCTGGTCATTCTGTGCCGCCACATGGTGCACTGTATTCTCATCTATGACAGAAATTGAGTAAATGTGGAAACACTTGGAGGTGTGAGATAGATTGTGGATTAGTGGTATGGTCATGTGCCCAATATAATAAATAGCAGGTATGAGTTCAGGATGACTCCATTTCTCAATAATGATTCCTCATGAAATTGACAGGATGACTAAGTGGAGGATGTTCTAATAAAACCACCCTTCAAGAATATCAAGGTTGTACATAATGTAACTACACAAGTACTCTGTAATGTACCCTATGGCAATCCAAACACAGTTACTCCCAACTTCTAAGGCAAGTACCCATATTCAAAGAATTTTCAGCCAAATATCCATGAGGCTACAATCAGTCAAGATGTTGATTAAAATGACATCAATTTACAATGTGCTGATGTTTACTGCTTTGATACATATGTGAGTATGTGAACCTAGAGGGCGCTAGGGAGCGACCCAGGCCAGCCCTGAAAAGGCCCTCAGCCACACCTTTGGGTGGGGGCGCGTAGCTCCAGAAGGCTGGAGTATCCTGCAGGAAGCAGGTGGACCCAGCCAAAGGCAGACAGGGCAGTCTGTCCCCAGAGGGCTGGGGTCCAGAGAGGACTTACAGAGACTAAGTCAAACTTCATATTGCCCAGAGGCTAGTTAGGGGCTCAAGGAGTCAGTTAGTGCCCTAACTGTGGCCTAGGTTTTTTGTTGTTTTGTTATGTTGCACGTAAGCTGAATAAAGCCCGTTTATTTTACACTTGGACTGTCTGAACGCTATCTCTCCGGCGCCCAGTACCACGAACCACCACTGTCGGGACCAGGCGTCTGCCGCCATTTGAGATTAATTCCCCCAAGCTGTCACACATGTTTGAAACTGTTGCCAGTACGATAGGTCAATGTCTGGGCTAACAGGGTGGAGGGATAAGTGCTGTTTTATTTACGCCATAGTAAGACATGGAGTGTTTTGAGTGTATATGACCAGATTTTAAACATGCCCAAATATATGGCATGATTTACACTATATGATGACCGATCACAAATACAACTATATCCCACACCCTTCACCCCACCCCCACACACACAAAGTTATCTGGCAACAGTGGAAGATTTCAGAAGAATTTAATGAAAGACGCAAAGCTTAGAATGAGTTACGGTGTAGCTGTAAGTAGATATATATAAGCTCAGGGAACTACTGGATAAATACAACCATTTGAACCATTTGTCAGAAAAGACTTGCTTATAATTTATTAGGCAACATTCACACATGGCAGTAGCAGTGCAGGACAAGGATACTTTCACACTGCAGAATCTAGCAGATTCTAGTATCTGTAACCCAAAACCAGGAGTGGGTCCAAAACATAGAATTGGTAGACATCTTTCCATGATAATTGTTCCTTGTGTAGGTTCAATTTTGGCTTGCAAATACTAGGCAAAAGACTCTTGTGTCAAAGTGACGTAATGTGGCTTGAACTAAAATGGTTCTTTAAAGTATAGTGATTTGATCATTGTAATGAGAGTAATTTACTATACAGGCAGTAAAATACAAGAACAGCATGTTATCATGAGGCAGTCTAAAGCATGCATGTATACCGAACTTAGGAGAGAAAGCCGCTTTCATACTTCTGTGCCAGTTGCTTATCTCCCAAAGGACAACAAAATTGGCAGTTGAAATACAATCTTTGATCCCTGGTCACCTGCCATTGGGGTCAGTCAGGAAGACCTAGTAACCCACGGCTTAAAATGAACTACACTGCAGGTGAAAAAAAAAATGGTAAATAATGCTGCAAGCAGGTTCACTTACAGTGAACAAAGCAAAGAAAAAAAAAAAAACATCAGGCATCTGGTATGACCTAAAGTAAAGTGTGGGACACTCCCACAAGCTTGAAAACTGTGTACATGGATGAGTGGCCCAAAGCGCTGTGTGTTTCAACATACCAAAAAAAAAATTGACACATGGTGAAAGAGAGGCTGATATCACCAACTTAAGAGGGCCTCCAGAATGGGAGGGCAATAATAGGAAGGTCCAGTGGAGGGGAGCACAAAACCTAAGAAACAGCTATAGTAGTAAAAGGGGGGAACCAGAACAATGCACACAAACATACACAGCAGGACACATGAAAGGGAGGCACCCAAGCACCAGCAGGCTCCCAACGATCAGGAAAGAGGAGATTTGTATTTTGTTGAGTCCTGGATTCTTAACCTGTGATACCAAGATCTGCAGAATTTGTCCTTAGTCCCTCTGAGAAAGGCGGGAAACTAGAATCCCTACAGATCAGCTGTTTAAAGTAGAAGTGCTGCTTCCTAGGCCATGAAACACTATGTTCATTGGTTGTGTGGCCTGTTCGGAGCTCTGTCCCATTCAAGTGAGCTGGGATACCAAAAATGTATGGTGCTGTGCTTGGCCAGTACTGTACAGACCGCAGCACTGACCTGAAAGCTGAAACCTCTTCAATCAGTAAGGGGCCCAGCTGGTGGCCTATTTAGACTACAAATTTTTTTTTAAGAGACAAAATAAAAACATAAAACTATTTCATGTGGTATACTTTTTTTTTTGCTGTATCTTTCTGTACAGGAAAGTGCAGCAGATTATGAACAGCCTTTTCGCAGACACTTGATGCATTAGATTTATTTATTTTGCTTAATTACATAGCGCCATCATATTCCGCAGCGCTTTACAGACATTGTCAGTCACTGTCCCATATAGGGCTCACAATCTAAATTCCCTATCAGTATGTCTTTGGAGTGTGGGAGAAAACGGGAGTACCCAGAAGAAACCCATGCAAACATGAGGAGAACATACCAACTCTAAGACAACGTTGTCCTTGGTTAGTTTCAAACCAAGGATTGCATGACTGCAAGGCAACACTGGTGACCAGTGAGCTAGAAGCTTTCTCCGTGCATAGGTTGAATATAACAGAAAACAAGGACTGAACAGAACTTTGATGTGTATCTTTAGTTTTCAGTTTAATATGTCCGGGATAAAATGATCTTTCTACACTAAGCTAAACACCCTCCCTCTTCCTAACTTCTAACTTAACCAAAAATGTAATTTTACCCAGATCGCCGGGACAGTCATATGACCGCCCCAGGCATATTTTCTGAATTTCCGGAAACGGCACTTCACCAATACCACCCCACCCCACCATACTTACCTGTCTTCCTGTCCAGATCTTCTGAGCATGAAACATCACTTCCTTCAGGGGGGATGGCTCCCCCTCTCCTCTGATGTCTGCCGCCCTCCCACGCCTGCGCAATAGAGCCGGAGTGCTGGCAGAAGTCAAGAGAAGGAGCCGGCGGCACAGAAGAAAGTAATCTCCAGGACAGGAAGACATAAGTATGAGTACGATTTGGTGGGGGGTGGACTGAGTTAGTTAGTTAGTTAGGAAGGGCTAGTAGTGGGCGGGCTAGCTAGGGAAACAGGGAGGGTGTGTGAGAGAGGGAGTGGGAGGGAGTGAGAGGGGGATCTGAGTGCAGAGCAATGCATCATGGTAGTTGTAGGATAAAAGAACAGCAAGCTACTCATGTAAACAAATGCAGAGGATGCCAGAAGCTCCCAGAGAAACCCAGAAATCACTCAAAACACTGCTAAAGGTATTTGGGTGCACTTATTAACCCAGTAGTATCACTAACAGACCTTTTTTAAAAAAAAAAAAAAAAAGTTTTTTTTGCTGATGGATTTTTTTCAGATGGAGATGTGAACATTGAGAGAAGGGGGGGGGGTAACAAAAAAAAAAAAAAAGGTTTGTTGTGTGTTCGCGATCTAAAATTATTATATGAAGAGTAAGCAAATATCCATGCAAGGCACAGGACTGTATTACAATTCCATATAAGCCTCAGCTCCCTCTCTACATGACATTTCACATCCGCTATAATATAAAGTATTGGAAAACCACTTTTAAATGAATTTACATGGTTGCTGTGGTTAATGTTTCAAGATGTGGAAAAAAAGATACGTTGAATATTTATAATATTTTCACTGTGCTGAAGCAGTATGTTTTATTGTGGTGCCCACTAGACAGGTTGTAAGAGTGTGACCCCAGTTTCTCTTTGCCAATGGGGGAAGGGACATTTGAGATCCTAACCTTGCCCCAGGCACAACATATGCTGCCTCGCACCATCACCCTCTGCCCTCTGCTACTGCCAAGGCGTAAGGATGAGGGGGTGTGGTGGCGTGTGGGAAATGAGTAATTGTTTTATGTTTATTAATCACCTGCTGTGGATGGAAGTAAAAGAATCAGTCTGGTAAGTACAGTCTATCCACAATGTCAAGATTTCTGGTACTGGGTTCTCTTAATGCAAAAAAATACACTAGACCTAGTTCCAGGTAACTGAACTATCCATCCAACATACAGCTCTAAAAGCTCAGCTTCACAATCTGGGAATCTAACAAACCATTACAGAGAAGAAGGTCAAATTCCCACTATGTAACAAAGTTAAAACCTTAAGGAACTTGAGGAATGAATAACATCTCTACAAAAGGGGAATAGGATCAGATTTGTGCGTTAATCTGGCCCATATGAAGGGCTTTACATCAGAAACCTGTACTGACTAAAACAGCCCAAGATGCATACTTGGATACAGAAACATTAACACACATCCAGAGCTCTTTATCATATTTCCTATGCAGAAAATATGTCTGCAAATTAAAGTCCTGTTGACTATTAATACTTTCTTTTCCCTTCAGTTTCATAGTTTACGATACTTCTAGCCATACAGAGCAGTAAAACTCACCAAAGCATATTCCCTTCCCTTAGAACAACCTGCTGCTACCTGTAGACATTAAGCCACATATACTATCAGTATCAGTCTGGGTTTAACCTACTAGACAGAAAGCAGAAGGGAGAGTCCATGAATATTCAATGAGCCAGAGTATTCTTCTCTACAAGAATTGGGGTAGATTCACTAATCCGGTCTCAAGATTCAGACTTCGTTGACGTGGAAAGACATGGAAACAACTATCCATCTAATGTGTATGGGGGCCTCCCGACTTTCCCCTCAATGCAGATGTCAGGAAAATTCAGGATGGATTTTATTCTATACTATTGGATGGATAGTATATTCTATACTATTAGTTGGCTTAACGAGTGCCAGGATTTTGCACCAGAATTGTGTCGTATATTATCACATTTTAAACCAAATTCCCTATTCAGGCAAGGCAAAAAAAAAAAAAAAATATGCCTAGAACACTTTATAAACAATGCACAAGTCACATACACTAGTTTTTGGGCACTTTAATTAGTAAATCTTTGCCACTGTCAAAACCAAACAAACATTATAAATGATTACAATTTATTTATTTATTTTTTAAATACTACAGAGTAGTTCTGTCACCTACCGCTCTATCATTGCCACTGTCCTTCAGTGACCTTCACAACTAGCAATTAAATACTGTTATGGCCTGGTTATCACCTTGCGCTGACAACAAACAGGGGCACTCTGAAGACCAGAAAGTTTCTTCAGCCATTAAAGCGTAACTAAAAACTTTTTGTGGTATTTGTCATTAATAATGAATTTAGGCCCCATTCTGTGAAATCCTGAAATTCACTTTGTCTTTTTCTCTATTGCTAGCTGAAAACTACACACCATCTCTTACTGGTGTATGGATAGATAGGATCTTGAATACAGGATAGCTGAGGATGGGAGGGGCAACAAACAGTTATATCTCAGGCATTAAAAAAAAAAAAAAAAAAAAAAAAGTCCAGCAGTGATTATGAGGTTCTATCTGTATTATTTACAGAGATATCACTGGTTGAAACACAGCATTGGGGGCAGCTGCAGCTCTTATGGCCTAAATGACTTTCCTACCAAAAGCAAGATTAGAGGAACCAGTATCCAATCTGCTTAAAGAAAGTGCAAGGAGAAGCTTAAACCTCCCCTTCATATATTTGATCAATAGAAGTGACCAAACTCTGTTCAGGAGGAAGAAATAGCAAAAGTAGAAAGAGCCCTGAGACCCAAAGGTGGACAGAGAACAGAAGACACAGGCAAGATATATTGTGTACCTGATTCACCTGGATACAGCACTCTTACTAGCCCTGAATCCCTTATTCCTGCCTGCAAATTGACAAATAGGTTCAAGGATTTCCACCAGTTTTTCATCTGCCTTAGGTATAGCAATACACCTCCTAAGATTCAGGCAATGAAACGCTTTTTCGCTAGCATTCTTGGGATTCTCACAAAAGGATAGGAGTACGATCTTTTGAAACTGATGAAATTGAAACACTACCTTAGGGAGGAAGGCTGGATCATATGTGAAGGAGATTCTCTAACCTCAGTATAAGGTCTGTCTAACTGTAGCTGCTAGGAATACAGTCTTCAGGAGTGGGTATAGAAATGATAATGGAAACCTCAAATAAGGACTCAAATTGATTAACTAAAAGCTTTCAGGACTATAGTGAGGAAATGTTCCTGGCTTGGATCTAGACACTGCCTTAATAAATGCTTTCATTCAAGGATCATAAAAATGTTTAATATTAACACCATTTCTGACATCCGCCATATGCTTATGGCGGATGCCAAGTCTTTAAAGATGGTGGCTGCTCTGTCATTGCTACCGGGTCTCCACTGTAATGAATAGCGGAGACCTGGAGCTAATGCCCGCTATCAGAGTCCACCGCTGTTTTTTTTTTGTGTTTTTTTTTTTTTTTTGCCGTTTCGCCTCTGCTAAAAATTTTAATAAAAAGTGATCAAAGCGATAGACATTCCCCAAAATGGTATAACTAAAAAGTACACGTTCCACGTGTCAGAATTTGGCGACTTTAAAAAAGTTTTGTTTTTTTTGCAACGTTTTGGATTTTTGTTAAGGGATTAAAATGTAAATGAAACTAAGTTTGGTATCCCTGTAATCGTACCAAAACATAGAATACAGGTGACATGTAATTTTGGCTTTTTATGGCTTTTGGCCATAAAAACGAAGCCCATAAGAAAGTCGCACAAATGCACTTTTTCTCTAATTCCACCCTATTCTGATTTTTTTTTTCCAGCTTCCCAGCACATTGTACAACATAATAAGTGCTACCACTATGAAGAACAATTTGTTCTGCAAACATTAAGCCCTCTTATGGCTCTGTGAACGGAAAAATAAAAGGTTATGGGGTATGGAAGGCGGGGAGTCAAAAACAAAAATCTAAAAATACCTCCGGCAGGAAGGGGCTACAGAGGGCACTGAGAGCAGATAGCTGAACCTTGCGAGTGGACACTGCTAACACTTTGTCTACAGCTGCCTGCAGGAAGTCTAGAATTTGAGGAATCTTAGGTTTTTAGGATGAATCATCATCCACTTTTGAAAAGAAGCAGAAGTTGTTCTACACCTTTACATCGATTTTAGAAGTAACTGGCTTCCTACTTCCTAGAAGAGTAGCAACCATCTTAGCCTAGATACTGATAGGCTATTGGTTGAGAGGTGCAGGCTTTTTGCTCCTGGGTGAAGTATGTCACCCTAGAAAAGAATGTTGACCTGATCCAGAAGTACCGAAGGGTCTGACAGTGCTCATTCAAATTTCCTGAAATAAACCAGACCCTTAATAGTTAAAAGGGCTCCTTTATCTTCTATATGACTTGGGAAATGAGTGCTAGAGGATAGAATGCATGGGCTAGGCTCCAGTCCCAATTCTGTGCTAGTGTCTATAGCAGTGGGGTTATCAGTATTTCTCAGCAAGTAGAATTTTCTTACCTTCTTGTTATCTTTAGTGGCAAATAGATCAGGGGCCTCCCCCCAAAGTCTATTTTGGCAAAGACTTAGTTGCTCAGTCACCATTCTCCTTGGCCCAGTTGGTGACAACTTAGAAAGCCCACCACTGAACTCAGAGCCCTGCAGATGAACATCAAGGAACTGAGATTCCTCTCTGCAAAGTAAAAGATGTCTAATGCAGTGTTTAACAGAGGCTGGGACCTTGTTCCCATTTTTTCATTGAATTTGTGCTGAGGCCAAATCTAAGGCTTTCCCAAGTGCCAGGAGCTCATTGCCATTGGATAACAGATTCTACTTTCTCCTGGTCCCAGCGACTGTGGAAAAAAAAAACTTGGAGAAGAATGCCCCAACCTACTAGACTGGCTATGGTTGTGATTAGGTTCTGATCCCTCCAGGACCAAGATACTCCCCTGACCAGATTTTCCTCGTAAATCCATCTCTGTAATGAAATAAGTGATGGATTTATGATGAAAATCGAAAATTAAGTATAGTATGTCACAATTGATTTAATATTTACTAAAATTTAGCAAAATAGGATAGTCACCCCAAAATGACACCAAACAATACAACTCATCTTGCAAAAAACTAGTCCTTAAACAGCTACATCAGCAATAAAAAGAGTCCTTAACCCCTTAAGGGCACAGCCCAAAAGTGCATTGAGGACCAGGCCTCATTTTTCAAAACTGACATGTTACTTTATATGGAAATAACTTTGAGACGCTTTAACTTACACAAGTGATTTTGAGATTGTTTTCTTGACACACAATGTACTTCACGTTAGTGGTAAACACTAATCAATATTTTTGTATTCATTTATTTAAAAAAAAAAAAAAAAAAAAAAAAAAAATATAGGAAATTTGAAATGCTCTGCTTATCAGACAGTCATACTACCCAAATACATGAATAAATATTATCTACCATATCTCTGCTTTATATTGGCATCATCTATAAATCGTCCTTTAATTTATTTTAGACGTTAGAAAGGTTACAAATGTAACAGCGATTTTAAAGAAAATTTCACAAATTTTTTTTTTTTTTTTTTTTTTTTTTTAGGGACTACTTCAGGTCTGAATGGGATTATAAAGGTCTATATATTAGAAACCCCCATGAATCACCCTATTTCCAAAACTGCACCCCTCAAATAATTCAAAACGGCATTTGGGAAGTTTGTTAAACCTTTAAGCATTTCACAGGAATTAAAACAATATGGAGGTGAAATTTAGACATTTCATTTTTTTCCACAAATACATTCATTTAGCCCTAAAATTAACACATTCACAAAGGGTTTAAGGAGAAAATGCATCTCAGAGTATGTTATGCAATTTCTCCAGAGCACAGAAATACCCCACAAGTGTGGTATAAACTGATGTTTGGGCATACGGCAGTGTATGGAAGGGAAGGAGCGTCACTGGGTGTTTGAAAAGCAGATTTTGCTGTAATAGTTTTCAGGTGCCATGTCGCATTTGCAGAGCCCTTAAATTACAAGTACAATGGAAACCCCCAAAAAGTGACCCCATTTTAGAAGCTACATCTCTCAAGGAATTTCTCAAGGGGTATCATTTTGAGCCTAAGGTTGCTTCCCAAAAATTAATATACAAAGTGAAAATTGACTTTTTTAATGAAATATGCCATTTCAGTGCCCAGTATGTTGTGCCCACTTTGTGTCATCAGAGACATGCAATCCTAAAACTATTAAGTGGGCTATCACGGGTACAAAAAAGTTATATATGTTGGTGTAAAATGCTGCTTGGGCACACAGCAGGACTCAGAAGGGAGGACTGAGCTTTTTAGCTTTTAGAGTATAGATTTAGAGGGATTTTTTGGACGCCATGTTTTTGTACAGCAGAGGAGGTGCCAGTAAAACAAAAATCTAAATCTGAGGTCCAAAAGCACATAGCAATCCTTCACATCTGCACCCTGCTGTGTGCCCAAACGGCAGTTTATGCCCACATGAATGACACTGTTGTATCCAGGATAACATACTTAATGCCATATGTGGGTATAAACTGCTGTTTGGGCACAGCTGGCAAGGAGCACTATTTTGGTTTTTGGAGCACATTTTGGTGCCACTTTTGCAAAGTTCCTGAATTGCCAAGTAAAGTGGAATCCGCAGACTTGTGAAAAATACAATGAAGGGATTTATCAAGTGGTGTAGCGAGCATTTTTAACCCTTGAGTGTTGCATTAATTTAATTTCCAGAAATGAATGCGCAGCTGATAATGAAAATTGCAATTTTTCCATAGATACGCCATTTCAGCCCCCGATATGTTGTGTCCAGTTTGTGTCAGCAGAGACACACTCCAAAAACTGTTAAGCGGGTATCCTGTGCTTAAAAGTTTTTGAAGCGTTCATATCTGATACAAGCTGGGCACAACATATTACACTCTGCAATAACGTATTCCTGGAAAATTCGTCATTTTCACCTTTCACCATCAGATGTGTATTCATTTCACTTGGGGGTTAAAAATGCTTAAAGTTACACCTGGATAAAATTCCTTCAGGGGTGTAGTTTCCAAAATGGGGTCGCATGACAGGGGATTCCACCTTACTGACATTTCAGGGTCTGCAAAAGTGTCATGACGTCCAAAAACCAAACTGTCTAAATCTGTGCTTCAAAAACCAAAATAGCGCTACTTCCCTTCTGTGCCTGGTTGTGTGCCCAAACAGCAGTTTATATCCACATATGACGTTAAGTACGTTATGCTGGGTACACCAGTGTCATACATGTGGGCATAAACTGTAGTTTGGGCACAGAGCAGGGCGCAGATGTGAAGCAGCATTATGTGGCTTTTGAAGTGCAGATTTAGATGTTTGGTATTTGGATGCCATGTCATGTTTGCAGAGCCTCTAAGGTACCAGAAAAGTGGAATCCCCTAGGGAGTGACCCCATTTTGAAAAGTGCACCACTCAAAGAATTTATCAGGGGGTGTAGTGAGCATTAGTATCCCAGGCATGAATGCACAGCAGATGGGGTAAAGCGAATAAGTAAGCTGTGCATAATACATTGGGAACACCAAATTCCCTACCTATTTCCCAAGTAGCGCCTATAACTGAAGGAGGTCACTTCTGGTTTCTTTTCCCTTGTAAACTCTCAATCTGGGGTGTACCCTGATATACTCTCACACAACCTAAACATTTTCCTGCTGCAGCCAGTTATGTCCTATTGATTTGGCGATTTTTGTCCTCACATTGTATAAGCTATATATTTTTTTTTTCTGGTAATGTCTATAACTTTTTGACTAAATTTTATTAACTTTTTCTTGGTGGATTGAAAAAAAAAAAATCCCCCAAGCGATTCTGAAATTGCGTTTTACCTTTAAATTTTTTTTGCCGTGCAGCGTACAGTATAAGTAACATGTTACCTTTATTCAGCGGGTTGTTACAATTACACACACACACACACACACACACACACACACACACACACACACACACGAGTGGGGAAAAAAAAGTATTTAGTCAGCCACCAATTGTGCAAGTTCTCCCACTTAAAAAGATGAGAGAGGCCTGATTTTTAAAGAATTTCTTTGCAAATTATGGTGGAAAATAAGTATTTGGTCACCTACAAGCAAGATTTCTGGCTCTCACAGACCTGTAACTTCTTCTTTAAGAGGCTCCACTCTCCTCCACTCATTACCTGTAGTAATAGTAATGGCACCTGTTTGACACCTGTCCACAACCTCAGTCAGTCACACTCCAAACTCCACTATGGTGAAGACCAAAGAGCTGTGGAAGGACACCAGAAACAAAATTGTAGACCTGCACCAGGCGGGGAAGACTGAATCTGCAATAGGCAAGCAGCTTGGTGTGAAGAAATCAACTGTGGGAGCGATACTTAGAAAATGGAAGACATACAAGACCACTGATAATCTCCCTCGATCAGGGGCTCCATGCAAGAACTCACCTCGTGGAATCAAAATGATTACAAGAACGGTGAGCAAAAATCCCAGAACCACACAGGGGGACCTAGTGAATGACCTGCAGAAAGCTGGGACTAACGTAACAAAGGCTACCGTCAGTAACACACTACGCCGCCAGGGACTCAGATCCTGAAGTGCCAGTCGTGTCCCACTGCTTAAGCCAGTACATATCCGGGCCCATCTGAAGTTTGCTAGAGAGCATTTGGATGTTCCAGAAGAGCATTGAGAGAATGTCATATGGTCAGATGAAACCAAAGTAGAACTGTTTGGTAGAAACACAAGTTGTCGTGTTTGGAGGAGAGTGAATGCTGAGTTGCATCCAAAGAACACCATACCTACTGTGAAGCATGGGGATTGCAACATCATGCTTTGGGGCTGTTTCTCTGCAAAGGGACCAGGACGACTGATGCGGGTACATGAAAGAATGAATGGGACCATGTATCGTGAGATTTTGAGTGCAACCCTCCTTCCATCAGCAAGGGCATTGAAGACGAAACGTGGCTGGGTCTTTCAGCATGACAATGATCCCAAGCACACCGCCAGGGCAACGAAGGAGAGGCTTCGTAAGAAGCATTTCAAGGTCCTGGAGTGGTCTAGCCAGTCTCCAGATCTCAACCCCATAGAAAACCTTTGGAGGAAGTTGAAAGTCCATGTTGCCTAGCAACAGCACCAAAACATCACTGCTCTAGAGGAGATCTGCATGAAGGAAATGGGCCAACATACCAGCAACAGTGTGTGCCAACCTTGTGAAGACTTACAGAAAACGTTTGACCCCTGTGATTGGCAACAAAGGATATATATATATATATATATATATATATATATATATATATATATTATTTTCTACCATAATTTGGAAATTAATTCTTAAAAAAAAAAAAAAAAAAAATCAGACATATGTTTTCTCATTTTGTCTCTCATAGTTGAGGTCTACCTATGATGTCAATTACAGGCCTCATCTTTTTAAGTGGGAGAACTTGCACAATTGGTGGCTGACTAAATACTTTTTTTCCCTTCTGTATGTATGTATGTATATATATATATATATATATATATATATAAAAACAAACACAGTATATATAATTTTTTTATGCGTTACTAATTCTGCAGAACAAAATCCATTTGGGGACATAAATCAATTATTCTTGCATCACCATCTTCTGAGATGCGTAACATTTTTATTTTTCGACTGACAAGAGTTGGTTGAGGCCTTAATTTTGTGGGACGACCAGTGCTTTTTTATTGGTATTGTTTTGGGGTATATGTGACCTTTTGTATCACTTTTTATAGCATTTTTTGTAAGGCGAAATGGACAAAAAATGGTAATTACTTACTGGTAATTAGATTTTCCAGAACCCACGACAGCACCCAGAGAGAGAGGATCCGCCACCAGGGACAGGAAACCTACGGTATAAAAAGGTGGAGCCTCTCCTACCCCTCAGTTGTTTTATAGAAGCGAGAGGGAGACTCCAGTTAACTTGTAACTCATGACCCTAAGGTCAAAACTTTTTTTTTTTTTTTTTTTTTTGCTTGCTACACCCAGTGCCAAACAAAAGTCCATCACCAAGAAAAAAGGGAGGGATAAAGGATGGTGCTGTCGTGGGTTCTGGAAAATCCAATTACCAGTAAGTAATTACCATTTTTCCCTTCACCCACGACAGCACCCAGAGAGAATAAAATAGGAAAACACTAGGGAGGGACCACCGCTTGTAAAACTTTCCTTCCAAAAGAAAGATCAGCAGAAGCCCCAATGTCCAGCCTATAATGGCAAAAAAAGGTAGAAGGTGAAGACCAGGTTGCTGCTTTGCAGCTAGATTCTATGGAAGCATCAGCTCTCTCGGTCCAGGAGGTGGCAATCGCCCTCCTCAATCTCCCCCCGCCCCTTCCATCGGAAGCCACGCCCACTTCCTGCCAGGCTGGCACCTCCATGTGTCTCCCTGCAGGCCCGGAACTCCTGCGGCCTAAAGCAGAGGAAACACACTCCTTCTGCCTGGATATCGGAACCCCCGCGCCCGGAACACCAGCAGCGCATAGCTGGGGGGGATGGCACCTGACTCCAGACTGGGCTACAGCCACCCCTGGAAGAAGAGAGGCAACCACTACCAGGACCAACTCTTTCCTATGCCATCAGGTAAGCCTGCCTCAAGCAGACACGTAGGTCTCCCTCCAGGGACAGGAAACTACTGAGGGGTAGGAGAGGCTCCACCTTTTTATACCGTAGGTTTCCTGTCCCTGGGGGCGGATCCTCTCTCTCTGGGTGCTGTCGTGGGTGAAGGGAAAAATCATTACTTCCGGCGTTCCCCCCCCCCCCCCCAACGTTCACCGTGTAGGTTAAATGTTTCAATTTTATTGTACAGGTTGTTACGGACATGGCAATACCAAATATGTATTGTTTTTATTCATTTTAAATTTTTTTTTTTTTTTAATATAATTCATTTTATATAGGAAATGGGTATTTTTGGGGCTTTATTCATTTTTTTTTTTTTTTTCACACACATTGTTTTTTTGCACTTTTTTTTTTTTTATATGTCCCAATAGGACACCTGAACCCAGCGATGCACTGTCCACTGGTACAGGACTATAGAGTGCAATACATGAGTATACACATGTATTGCAGTCTATAGAGAAAGTCAGCCAATGCTAACGCGTCGGTCGTCTTCCTGCATCGCAGACAGGATCAAAGAGGTATGTTGGGCTCCAAGCAGCACAGGGTCACTGGCCAGACCACGGGCTGCAGATAATAGATATTGGCACCCCCCTGATCTCGCCGCAGGGGGTTATAAACATAGCGGGACTCCTTGGATGCCGTTGTCATGTTTGACCGTGGCATCCAAAGGGCTAAAAACCCCCATCGGAACTCCATTTGCGCTAAGTATTGGGCTCTCAAGACGTACTAGTACATCATGTTTCACTAAGGGGTTAAAGGGTGTTTTGAGTGATTTCTGGGGTTCTCTGTGAGCTCCTGGCATCTTCTGCATTTGTTTACATGGGTACCTTCCGGTTCTCTTTTCCTACAAATACCATGATGCATTGTGGTTTTCTAAGAGCTGACTCACCCTCCCTCCCTCTCTCACACCCCCCCTCCCTGTTTCCCTAGCTAGCACGCCAACTACGCCTTCAGCAGCCATCTTTAGACTCCTAGTTCTCACTCACTCGATAACCTTCTCCTTTGGCTGTAATATTGTAATCACCTCTGTACATCATCATTACAGTCAAATAAAGAAAGCTTCAGGACAACAATGAATTCTTCATGCGTTTTTTTTTGGCATATGAGAATATATATATTGCACACATACATACATAAACAGGATAATATGCTCCACAGTGGCCCCCGCACAGGATAATATGGATTGCGCATTCGCAGTCCATATTATACGGCACTACATGACTCTTGGAGGTGCCGCATGGCACCTCCTCTTTGTGTCGTATACTGACCGACATCTCCTCTTTGACCCGCCCCCCATCCCCATTACACTTACCTTTGCTTTCCTTTCAGGTCAGGACCCAGGATGTCAATGGCGGCCGACACCACCTCTTTGTGACGTGTGCTGGCTGCCCACTGGACTGCGCATATGTGGACGGCTGTCTTGGCGGCCTTCCAGCGATGATGTCCCAGGATCCGGATATCCACAGGAGGAACAGGTAAGTATAATTGGGATTGGGGGGGGGGGGGGGAAATCTTTCCAGTAACGTCCCAGGGTGTGGATATCTCTTAGAACGACACCCAGGAACGTCAGCAGAAAGGCAAAAATGTAATATATGTAGGTGACATGACATACATACAGTCATGGCCAAAAGTTTTGAGAATGACACAAATATTATATTTTCACATGATCTGCTGCCCTCTGGTTTTTATGTGTGTTTGTCAGATGTTTTTATCACATACAGAAATATAATTGCATTCATATTATGAGTAACAGAAGCTTATATTGACAGTTAGAATGAGTTAATGCAGCAAGTCAATATTTGCAGTGTTGACCCTTCTTCTTCAGGACCTCTGCAATTCTCCCTGGCATGCTCTCAATCAACTTCTGGACCAAATCCTGACTGATAGCAGTCCATTCTTGCAGAATCAATGCTTTAATTTTGTCTGAATTTGTTGGTTTTTGTTTGTCCACCCGTCTCTTGATGATTGACCACAAGTTCTCAATGGGATTAAGATCTGGGGAGTTTCCAGGCCATGAACCCAAAATCTCTATGTTTTGTTCCCTGAGCCATTTAGTTATCACCTTTGCTTTATGGCAAGGTGCTCCATCATGCTGGAAAAGGCATTGTTGAGTGCCAAACTGCTCTTGGACGGTTGGGATAAGTTGCTCTTGGAGGACATTCTGGTACCATTCTTTATTCATGGCTGTGTTTTTAGGCAAGACTGTGAGAGAGCCGATTCCCTTGGCTGAGAAGCAACCCCACACATGAATGGTTTCAGGATGCTTTACAGTTGGCATGAGACAAGACTGGTGGTAGCGCTCACCTCTTCTTCTCCGAATAAGCTGTTTTCCAGATGTTCCAAACAATCGAAAAAGGGATTCATCAGAGAAAATGACTTTACCCCAGTCCTCAGCAGTCCACTCCCTGTACCTTTTGCAGAATATCAGTCTGTCCCTGATGTTTTTTCTGGAGAGAAGTGGCTTCTTTGCTGCCCTCCTTGAGACCAGGACTTGCTCCAAGAGTCTCCACCTCACAGTGCGTGCAGATGCACTCACACCTGCCTGCTGCCATTCCTCAGCAAGCTCTGCACTGCTGGTAGCCCGATCCCGCAGCTGAAACACTTTTAAGAGACGGTCCTGCCACTTGCTGGTCTTTCTTGGGCGCCCTGGAGCCTTTTTGGCACCAATGGAACCTCTCTCCTTGAAGTTCTTGATGATGCGATAGATTGTTGACTGAGGTGCAATCTTTCTAGCTGCAATACTCTTCCCAGTTAGGCCATTTTTGTGCAGTGCAATGATGACTGCACGTGTTTCTTTAGAGATAACCATGGTTAACAGAAGAGAAACAATGATGGCAAGCACCAGCCTCCTTTTAAAATGTCCAGTGGTGTCATTCTTACTTAATCATGACAGATTGATCTCCAGCCCTGTCCTCATCAACACCCACACCTGTGTTAATGGAGCAATCACTGAAACGATGTTAGGTGGTCCTTTTAAGGCAGGGCTGCAATGATGTTGAAATGTGTTTTGGGGGATAAATTTCATTTTCTAGGCAAATATTGACTTTGCAAGTAATTGCTGTTAAGCTGATCACTCTTTATAACATTCTGGAGTATATGCAAATTGCCATTAGAAAAACTGAAGCAGTAGACTTTGTAAAAATTAATATTTGTATCATTCTCAAAACTTTTGGCCATGACTGTATATTACAGTAAAACTAAGAAAAATGAATAATAAAGGTTATTTAGAAAGTTGGAGGGGGAGCTTATTGTTAAAATATAATTTTATCCCGGAGAACCCCTTTAAGGCTAAAACAGGCTGTTTCCTTAAAGGATTAAATATATTTCTAGCTGATGTGCAATGTTCATCTGTGCTTGCAATGGATGCTGTCGAAACTGGCTTGTGAAAATGTCCAGGACCGTATGAATCCCAAAACTGGGACTGACCACTTAAATCTATCTTGGTAACTTACATACTGCATGGACTATAGTAAGTACTTTTCAAACAACATGCATGATTAGAAAGCCCCTATACAATGACATAGTGGTAGTTTAGAGGTTGAAAAATCTGAGAGATTCTCTTCAAAGGGAACAGGTCACCATAAAAATACAGTATAATCTGCAGGCAGCATGTTATAAAGCAGGAGAAGGGGATTTTTACAGTTCTTATCAGTGATTGACAGCTATCTCTGCAAGCACAGTCAAAGTAGAAGCTGTCAATCAATGATAGGACCACCCCCTTGTCTCAACTGCTGTTTCTAAGCATAAATAAAGCAGAGATCTAAAATATATATATGAATGATTGACAAGCTATAATGAATCTTTCCCCACGAATCTACACATCAATCTGATCAGGTCTTCCAGCGCTGCCCAGAGACAGCACTGCATTTTCACAGTAACACGTTCTTGTTAAGCATAACATTCAGACCATTTCTTTTTTCAAGTCCCAAATTTATTGGGAGAATTTATTGAAGCAAGAGTGGTAGAAATCAAAGTAAAAAAAAAACACACGATTGGGATGAAGAATTTATACATTTGATGCAGGAATGGACTCCAGGTCATGGATCCCATCCTTATCAATGACCCGCACAGTGAATGAAGGAAGGCTCAGGATAAACCGCTTCTGAAGCTGAAAGACAGAAAATCATAAAAAAAACGGTGTGCGCAAGCAAACAGCGCCTTCTAAAATGTGTTAACATAAATTAAAGGAATGCAAGAGTCAGAAACTGGGTTAAAGGGCTAAAATTAGCAGGTTGTTAACATGGCATTAGGCAGGTAAACACAAATATTATGACTAGGCTTGAAAGCAGAGCTTGTAAGAAGCTTGTGTCCATCGGCTAAAAAAAATAAAATATATATTCTACAACTGGTTTGGAAGTAAATAGAAGTCCCACATCGTACCCAGTCACAATGTCAAAACTGTCCGTGGAAAAACATAGTTCACAAATAAGGGTCAGTGTTTCTTCTGAATAGCGGGATGCATGTTTAGTTTTTATTTTCTTGGCCAGGAGTTGGTTATATAATGCTCCTTAGTGCCCCAATGCACAGTATAATGCCACATTAGGAAATTTTTTTTTTTTTTTTTTTTTTGGCACTAGGACCTTTACGTGATGGTGGAACCCGGTCAATTGACCTTTACTAAAAGTAGTTGAGTACCCCTGATCTAGATTTTGTGATATTCCTTTCAACCCCTACAAACTTTACGCTGTTTACTTACCTCTGCAACACATTTCTTTAGAAGTTCTACTGCCTCTTCCCGTGAGAGATCTAGATCAAAAAATAAACCAGAATGTCATACATAAAATCAAAAGTACAGTTTTGACCCATGTATTATATGCTTATTAAGTGATGTTGGTTTAACCCCTTCCCTCAGCAGGCATTTTTCGATTTTCATTTTTGACTCCCTGCTTTCCAGCCTCCATAACTTTGTTATTTTTCTGTTCACAGAGCCATATGAGGGCTTAATGTTTGTGGTATAAACACGAAAAAAGGAGAACAAAATAACTAGCTCCTCACGGATCAGTTAATTACCAGAAGCATAGATCCGTAACATATCAAAAAAATAAATAAAACTTAACATTTAATATAATAGTTAAAAATTCAACAAGGTCCTAATTTGCATGTAAATAGACAAATAATCAGAACAATCTTACCGATTTCAACAGTGGACTGTAGTGGGTCCAAATATGGCAGGGATTGTACCAAAGGATGGGTATAGGGAACAGATAGGGAAAGAGCTAGATATTCCTCCTATGATTCTATCAGTTCCCTATACCCATCCTTTGGTACAATCCCTGCCATATTTGGACCCACTACAGTCCACCGTTGAAATTGGTAAGATCGTTCTGATTTGTCTATTTACATGAAATTAGGACCTTGTTGAATTTTTAACTATTATATCAAATGTTAAGTTTTATTTATCTTAATGTTTGTGGGACAAATTGTACTTTGTAATATACCATTTAATATTCCATATCATGTACTGGGAAACTGGAAAAAAAAATTCTCAATGGGGTGGAACTGGAGAAAAACTGCGTTTGTTCGACTTTCTTATGGGCTTTGTTTTTACAGCGTCCACTGTGCAGCCAAAATGACAGGTCACCTGTATTTGTTGGTTTAATACAATTTTGGGGATACCAATTTTATATAGTTTTTTTTTTTTTTTTTCTCCTCCTTTTACATTTTAGCCCCTTAAAAAAAAAAAAAAAAAAAAAAAACTTTGCAAAAGTACATTTGTTGGAGTCACCATATTCTGCATAAGATGTCTTTTTTTTTTTTTTTTCGGGGGGCCAGATGTACTTTTTAGTAATATCATTTTGGGGAATGTCTAAAGTTTTAAACAATTTGTATTAGAATTTTTATGGGAAGCAAAACGACAATTGGTGTTTTTGATTTCTTTTTCTGACATCTTTAAAAGACCCAACATCCGCCGTAATAGTACGGCGGATGTTGGAAAGAGGTTAAAGGGTACCTAAGTTTTCATGAAAAGTTGAAGCATGTGCAGGGTCTTGCTGGGCAGTCTTTTCTATGACTGTTTAAGTCCTCATACATGAGGTCTTATCAATTTTTTATTTAATTTATTTTTTTGTTACTAATAATCAGATTATGGCCAGGAATGGCTATAAAATTACAAATAAATACCTGAGAAAAGCCCAAGTGACCATAATATTCAGGAAGCCCAAATAAAGTCCAGGAACACTGGACTACAAATACATGCAACCAAGCAGATAAAATACAAGCAGCAAAAAATAAATAAATAAAATAAAATCAATAAGAACAGTCAGTAAAGTTGAACATTTTCTTACATTGTAAACTGAGATTTTCAGATTTCTAATTCTTTTGCACACAGCAGGCATGTCTGTGCAAGCTGTGAGCAGACTTACCCCCTCTCCCATCTCCACTCACTGTGTGAAGAGAGAAAAGGACGGCCCCCTACACTCACTGAGATAAGCAAGACATAGAATGTATCTAGGCACAGACTTGCTTAGTAACAAAACAGTGAACAGCAAAATGGCTAGAAAGTAGACCCCTAGTCGCAGGAACTTTAGAGAGGTTTTCCAGGCATAAAGCAGCCACATTTTAATTACAGTACATTACATTCTGATACAGAATCATATGCTCTACGAAATGAGACTAAGTGGTCTGAAAAGTTAGAGAAAAGACTAACAAAGTCAATATAGGTATTTGGCCAGGCTGCTCTTCCTAGTCAGGATACTTTAATGTGGGTATGCCATGGATGCTGAAGATGGGAACATGCCTTTAAAGAAAAAAGTAAGGAGTACTGATTAATAAAATAAGAAACAACAGATAATGGTGTGCTAAAGTGAAGACCTCCACAAGCCGGTATGTCTTCTCCTTCAAGCATTCAGGTTGGTAGGAATATATGTAAAGAAAATCTAGCATCTCTTAATCTGACTCAAGAAGAATAAGGAAGACGTACACATTAGATGAAAGTCAGTCGAGCTGATTGTAGAGGGTCCAGCCAGCCGTCTAATGGTGCGGGTACACTGGATTTTAGCATGCCTGACCCTTAAAAGGGAATATAAGCTGCTGCTTAAGGTGTCTGAGAGTAATATTCTCCTTTACCATTGAAAACACATGCACACACAGCTGAGGCAAGTGTGTACATGTATGCAGGAATTTGGGAGTTACAGATGAGTGGTTAACATATCAGACGTATGGCCAGTCTCTGTCCTTGTTAGTTTGTCATTTCCTGTATTGTCAAGATGATCTATAGAGATGGGATTTTTAAAAAGCATTAACTTAGGTAGCAGATCTTTCATTGGAAACCATACGATTGTCCCTGTTGTTCCCTCTTTCTGCACCTTTCATGGGAAAGAAACATGTTCCATATGTGACAAACCCTCCCAAATAACCTTAATGCTAATCAATTAGTTATGTTGGTGAGGGAGGCATGACGAAATTCCAGTCTTGGGAGGAAAGCACCACCTTCTGAGAACTGCCGAATGATCTCTATGCGCCACCTCAGGCTATAATGAGTGGCTTTAAGGCGGGTCAGTTGACTTTACTATGTGCTTCATGCTGAGTAGTATTGACTTAGGGGTCTTTGTTAGAAAGTATTCAAAAAAAAAAAAAAAAAAGTAGAGCAAACAACTTGTGAAGCAGTCTGCATGCTAACAAGATTCATAGTATCAGTTCAAACCACTTTTAAGTGAATTTCCCACAAAGGACACTTATCCACAAGATAGGTAACAAATGTCTGATCACTGGGGACCTCACCAAGCACTCATACAAGGTACCAGGCACCCCGTTTTTTCTGCAGTCTATATTACTCAAGAAGGAGCCTGGATCTCAGACCATGATACTCTAGAATGTTTTCTTCAGGCATGTAAAGCCTTACTGTATACTATTATAATGGCTCATGCAGCACTTACACTTTTTGACAAATACAGATCTATAAACAGCAAAGCTTTTAACAGCTATAGTACCATATATTCTGCCAGCACTACGAGTACACTAAGAACAGCAATGATTGATTGATAGTATGACACAGAAAGCGACCTGAGGGACTAGGGAAAGAGGGTGTAGGTGATACCAAGGTCCCACCAGGGGGTACTCTACACTCTGTGCCCTAGCAAGGTGTGGGTGTTATCACACCAATGTCTCAGCACTGGTATAACATGTTTGGAGGGCTGCATTGAAAAGCAACCTCTCTAAACTGACTCTGCTCTGCTACCTCTAGGTTCCACATTCCCTCAAGTGATAAACATTAAAAAATAGCTTGAAAACTGACATTTAGAAAGAGATAGAATCATTATTTCAGAGTTAATGGTTTCTACTTTTAACTGTGCCAGTGAAATACCAGATATTTTGGTTAAAGTAGATCGTACCACATTGTCTAGTGACCAATGTAAAGGACAGGTCTGCATTCATATTAGCCAAAATAGCAGAAAGCTTTGATTTACTTTGTACTGTGGGAATTTGGGGCTACACCCATGCTCATAAATACACCAGACTCAAACTGTGTGTCCATTTTTATTCTTTGAATGAATTTATAAGCGGAAGTGGCTTAAGAAGAAATATTGTGCATTTCGGCTGATAGCAGAACGGAGCTGATGACGAATCTACTTGAAGACATTACAGTAAAGATTTTACAATTTACTTGTTTCTGCAGTAAAAAAAAACTGCATGAAAGGCTTGCATATGAAGGCCATTTTCTCAATGTGTTCAAAAGGTTTTCAATGAATATAGTACAAAAGAAAGGTATGTGCAGTATGTTGTAGACTACCTTTAAAAGGTTTTACAGCACTTTGCTATTATGACTTATTGTTAAGAGTAGTTCCTCAATAGCCGATCAATGTTTTTTGGCTCACGGCATCCACATTAATTAGTTGACTGCATATTAGAACTGACTACACCGTGTGTGGTCCAGAAGCATAGCTCGTACACCATGTAACAACCGTGTATGGCTACAGCAGCAAAGTCCAACTCAAGCAGTGTGTTGCTGGTTCTAGCGAGTGGCAGACTCAGCAATCAGTTAATCCGTGGGGGAGCAGGGAGTCGTTTCTAGAAAGTCCAAAATGCAGTTCCCACCATCTTCCCTATGTTACACATCTTTGAGATCAAGATTTTTAAAGGGGTAGGGATTGTACTACAAAATAAATGTGTCTGATCAATGGGGGTCTGACCGATTCCCTCTGATCTCATGAACAGGGTTTCTACATCCCCATTTGAATGGAGCAGTGATTGTGCATATATTCTCCTTTTTTCTCTAGGAGACTGGTGAAGAAAGACAAGTGGATAGGGGATAAGTGCCATTCACAGTACAACCCCTTAAAAGTTCATTGTACGAGCCAATCTCCACATATTTAAAAATGTATTACTTTTCATACCTGGCTTGTAGTAGCGGTCAAGGATGCTGAGAGTAAGGTAGGCTCCATAGCCGTGAGCTGCAAAAGGTGCCTTTGCCAGTGCTGCTAGATAATCCATATAATAAAGGGAAGGTCCATCATGTTCATCATAACCAGCCAGCAGCAAGTTAACATGGTAAGGTGTCTGAAATGACATGGATTGATATTATAACAGGATATAAACATGTAGGTATCTTTAATAACAGAAATGATTCCAGCCCAACAGATCAGATATCATCATAAAAACCTTGCAGGGCTGCCCAACACACCATAGGCATCAAAGCTACTATTTAGTATGTGAAAGTTACTAAAATATATCCAAATGGCTACTACAAAAAAAACACTTTTCTTTGGACATCCTAGATCTACTACACAAGCTGAGAATTTGACAGACAGCACCCAAATTAGTTTTGGTGACCATGCTATAACAACAAAAAGTGGGAAACCAGGAGCTGTGTGCTAAGATCTTCGGATGTTGCCAGTAAAAATAAGGCAAGTTGGCAGATGTTGCCAACTGTTCAAGGGTGACTTATAAAAAAAGTCTCCTGCTGGGCTGACAGGACTACAGGACTTCTGAAACCCACGTGGTTGTACTAAGAATTAGACATTATGTGTTATATGCACATTACACTTCACAACCAATTTACAACATAATGGAAGCAAAAAAAAACAAAACAAAAAAAAAAAAAACAAACACACACACACACACACTACAAGCATATGGAAACTGATAGCCCTCCATTTACATAGAGTGAATGCTAAATAAAAATTGATCAGTTACTGTAGGAGTGATAAGTAGGACATACCACACATTTGTGTCCCACAAAAAAAAAATTAAAAAAAACTGATCCGCTTTCATTTAATATTGGCTCTGTGTAGACGATTGCTCATCAGTTTCCATCAGTTTTTAGCATCCAAAAAACTGATCAGTTAAACTGATCATCAAAACATGTGAACAACCTGATACTAGTTTCACACCAGTGTCTGCCTATCAGTTGTTCTGGCTCGTCAGAAGACCAAAACAATGGATAGGGGGACCGCTACAACAGAGATCACTAACTTTAATGGGATCAGTCGATTGTGTCCAACTGAAACCGCTGGAAAAAAGTGTCAGACTTGCAGGACTTTCTCAAATGGTAATTTGATGCACACTGCAACAGAGTCTCCAACGCAGATTTGAACATAGCCTAAGAGTGGTTCACACCTGCGTTCCAGTCCGTCGCCAATCCGAGTGAAAATCTCGGCGAACGGGATTGGTATCGGATACAGACCGGTCAGCGACGCATTGGTTAAAAACCCATTCATTTGAATGGATATTTAAATCAATGCGAGGGTGTCCGATTGCATCCTCTGCGCTGCAAAGCCGTTTTTTTTCGTCGGACATGAAGTCCTGCCTGTCCGACTTTGTTTCCGACGAAAAAAAAAGGATTCGCAGCGCAGAGGGTGCAATCGGACACCCTCGCATTGCTTTAAAAACCCATTCAAATGAATGGGTTTTTAACCAATGCGTCGCTGACCAGTCTGTATCCGATGCCAATCCCGTTCGCCGAGATTTTCACTCGGATTGGCAACGGACAGACTGGAACGCAGGTGTGAACCCACCCTAACCTGTAAAAGCCAGTGCAGACTTTTAATGTAAATAGGTTCGTACACACTTTAGCAAAGACGGGGCTAAAAGTAAGGGAGGTGGAGTGTGTGTGTATGTATGTCAAATGTGACATGAAAGAGTGTGAAAGAGGCAAATGTGGGTGAAGATTGTGAGGATGTGGAATCTTTGTGGGTGGAATTGCATAAGGATGTGATCACTGATAAAATACTATATAATCTATAGAGCCCTCCCCCATAACTGAGTTAGAGAATCAGTTGTATAAGCAAAGTAAGTGGGTGACACAGGCGGGTACAGTGAAACAATGTAACTTGTAATCTGTATCTAATATTACAGCTCAGACCCATTAAAGGCATCCCAGCTGTGCGGGACTGCATCCAATTGCTATACTATATAGGTATGGCACATGAAGTCAATGGGAGCTAAGCAGCAGCCAGTCTTTTTCCTGGCCAATCTATGGCCTACTTTTTCTCCCCCAACTAACAAAAATACCTACACAGCTGAAAGTAGCATAATGGCATTAATAAACGTCTCAAAAAAATTCTAGACAAAATCAACCGGACAGTAACTGCCAAGACTTACAAATTAAATGTTGACATTAAAAAGGGGGTTGGAATCTTTTAATATACATCACAGTGGCCTTTCCTTTAAATAGATTAGACAGAGCTGTAACCCATGTAGATAAAATAATCCAAACACAACTTCTTAAATCAAACCATTACTTTCCATGGGTTAAATAAAAGAATAATTTGAATGAACAAGCCCATCTGAATTGGGGTAGAGATAGCAGCACAACCTGGCTCTGAGTGTCAATGACCTGGACAGACAGGCCAGTCATGGACTGTGTGCACTGGGCAGAAGAGGTTGCAGTTATAGATATTTTAATTTAATTAGCCGCTCTAACATTTATTTATGCCTACACATCCAAGACGCAGTCACAATTAACAGGAGGAAGAATGGGGAGGGGGATCTCAGTGTTTAAAGAGCGGTGCAGGAGATGTCTCGCTAAAGGTTTGTGCGACTCTCGAGATGCCAGCTTTCTGCATGTGTGAGAAGCTCAGGCATAAATAAAAGGGTGTGAGGCAGTTTTAATTAAACCAATACATCTGTGCCACTTACCATGTCAGACTTCCTCTTGACACGCTCGGGCACATGGGATGAACTGTGAGTTTTACCCATTCAAAACCAGAAACTGATGCGCAATTGATTGCTAACCGCTTAGGATTTTGTATATTACTACATACACACAGGGTCAATATTCCAGTACGTCTCATTTTAAATCCCAAATAAAATATTTCCTTCATCATGCTGCATTCAGTTCTTTCTAAATTGGATCTGTTTATTGAGTATAGCAATATATAACATAACAGCCCCCTAATAGTGGTCACAGTGAGTTACATTAATTATATATAAATTTTTTTTATATATATTTTCCTCTAACCTCTGGACTGGTGATATCAGATGGGCTAGTGAAGGTCCAACCACTGAGACCACCAATTGCCAGAACAGGGAAATCCAAATCCCTCAGCAGCAAAACCATGTCCAGAAGGAGCTGAATTGAGAGTTTGTCAAACAAGAGCCCTATCCGTCCATTTAAATTCTGTGGCAATGATGAGGAGGTCAGAGGGCTGCGTGTTTGACATCTATCCAATGTATATGGGCCAGACTAACAGACTAAGGGAAAGCGGTCAAACAATAGACCTATGGAAATCTACAACAAGCAGGAAACGCGCTGTTCATATACACACATAATCTAATATAAACAAGCCTCTGAATCCCATTATTTTCTCTACAACATTGAACTGTGTTTGTGATTTAGCAGAGCGTGAAATTCCACCAAGTTCTCAGCTCCAGGGGTGCAGTGGTGACAAGAGACACTAAGACATGCCGTACGGTGAGACTGCACAGGGGTGGTGACTGACAGTGGTGAGACATCTGGCGGAAGGCAAAATAACAGTAACAAATATGAGGAAAAAGAATGGGGAGAGAACAGGAAGAAACCAGCACAGCAGGAAGGAAGCGCAGGGCAAGTGACACACACAAGGGCGGGGGCAAAGTCGCAATAATGTTATTCAACCTAGGTCAAAAGTTGCCACACATCCCTGCTTCATTGCTAATACAATGTAAAATGCATAGTATTTTAGTGCATGCGGTGCATATTCAAATAGGGAAGAGGCAATAATAATGCAAAGCATATCAATATCGAAGGAGAGTAAGAGTTCTTACAAAGAATTATTGCTGGATATTTTATAACTTTATAAAATTCGATATTGAGTCATATTAAGTCATTTAGAAAACGCCAGAATGATACTGCAATATCCAACTGGGACTACTCTTTTATATTTTCCAAATATAAGATTCTGACCCAGGAGTCAAGTAACAGCCTAAAAAAAGAAGTGTATGGTTATGTTCACATCTTATTTTCAGGCACACTGAAAGTATTCCCCAAAGAATACCACTGACATACATTATAATACATAATGCATGGTCTACCACACTTTTCTATATAGTGAAAATGTAAAAAAATAATAAATAATGCCAAAACAACACTCCTGATGTATACCACCACCATGCCTGAAAAACAAGAGGTGAACAGATGCTTAAACTAGTAGGAGCAGCCTGTGATCTGGTTCTCACCATCATTTTGGTAATGCTCTGATCCCATGGTCAATGGTATAGAACAGTACCTGCAGATGCCAACTGTTTTGGTGCAGCATACAGGAATCCAAGAGCCACATGTGCGTCGAGTCAAAGGTTAGGGAATAGGATCCTAAACATTTTGCTAATCATAAGAGCACCAAAACTTACAGCAATACAACAGGACGTCCTCTTAACTATACCCATCATTTATGGACAATTATAACTTTTCAATGGATGTAAAGACAATAAAAAAAGCACAGAAGGGTTTACTACAGTGCATTTTCCCCCCTTTTATGTGCAAGGCAAACAATCGCAAGAAATAAGGCAAATAAACTCATTATATATATTTTTATATTAAGCTTGCTATGGTAATTTATAAGCTCTCAACTTTGTATAGAGACCAATGAAAAAGAGTCTGAAGTTGAGTATATTTTGCTGATCCTACAATTCCTCTGCGCTCAGCAGGTACTCGCTGCTTAGCACATCTTTGTTGGAGGAGAGTGAGATAGCAACGCTGTCTCAGTTTCAGATCCCCCAGAGAGAGACACTTAGGGGATGGGGAATTTACACCTGCGATGCCGCAACTGTGTCAGCATTGGTTAGAAAGACAAACATCCAACTTATCACATTAGAGATAGGAGATAGCACCAAGCTCAATGAGAATGCACAAATAAAACCAAGCTGCTAATATTTATCCTTTTCACTGTGCGTGATTGGATATTATATATGTATACACTCAAAAAGACAAATATTATACACACTAATATATATATTTTTATTACACACACAGACAAAATAAAAATATATAATGCACTTCAATGTTGGAAGTGTCAGATTGCTTCTAAACTCAGAATTCAGTTATGTCCCAGGTGCATATGTAAATGACTTCTGTTGTTATCCAATTAGAAACTGGGTCCTGCCACAAAAGGGTATAAAAAGTGCTTCCCTATAAAAAAAAAAAAAAAAAAAAAAAAAAAAAGGCTCCCAAAAGCAGCTTTTGGGTAGTGTACCGCTTGGAGAGATTGAGAACTGCTAGACATGACTCTACAAGCATTTAAAGAAATCTTGCCCAGATA